>OV743307.1:24892500-27637500 GCA_928268935.1 Lasiommata megera
ATATACTGATATCTTACGTGCAAGGTACAGGTAGCACGTAACAGATTTGCTCCGCCCATCTTCACTTAATTAGTTCCTAATGACGTATTGTCGTATGATATTACCTCCATGCTGTACCGCGGGCGCAGTAGTATTATATAATGGGAAGTCCCGGGTTCGATTCCTAGATGGATTTTGACACTGTTTTCACCGACGTTAGCACCCTACTAGCAAAGATAGTTATCCTGCCGCGTAGAAACCGATTGGTTCAGGAGGTAAAAGGTAAAAGGTGTATAAAAAATTGCAACCGTAGTAGTATTATAAAGTATAAGGTCCCAGGTTCTATTCTCAGCTCCAGTATGTTCTGACGGGAGGCCCACGCTAGTTATCACTACTGGCAAAAATAAGTATGATGAAGCCGAGAAACCGATAAGCTTTCAAGGCAGCATTGGAGGCTCGGAGCATGTTATGCAGTAATCATTTAACATCAGGTGAATGTAAGATACAAATTTAATTAAAAAAATATAACATCAAGTTATATTTTTTTTAAGATTTTTGTTTAAGGTTAAATCTAAGGTTATTTTAAGTTTCAGTTGTAATATATAAATTTGTCATTTTTTGTCTTCTATCTATAATATATTTTGAATTAAATATAAGATGCAAATGTTACTTTAACGTCTCATGCATGCATGAGACTATATCCAACGTCATCAGTATTATCATTATTATAAAACTTAATAAGAACATCACAGATCATCTCGTCCTATCCATCAAGACCTGGGCCCGGCAGTGGTCACAAACCAAGATGATACAAAATACAAAAACCCGCCGGTAAATCAACTACAATAGTTGCCACACAAATTGTTCGCTGAACTGACAATACCATCTTACGTCCCGACTAAATAAGCCCTCTGTACGTTAATGGCCACAAAGTGATACTGCCACGTTGAGGCTAGACGATATACCTACCACAGGATACGTATAAAAACCGCAGAGTGCTATAATGGCGTTTCTATTCCCTGGTCGGAAAAATTGTGAGTGTCGGGCTTCTCTATCAAGTTATACCACTTGGAGTTGGTGAATTTGCGATGCGTTTCTTGCCGCGGGGAATGCATAAACCTTTGAATTTGACGACCTCCGTGGCGCAGCGTGCGCGCTGTCAGATTAAAAAGATGGAGGTCCTGGGTTCGATTCCCGGCTCGAGTCTGCTCTGGTGGGAGGCTTCACCCGTGACTAGTTACCACCCTACCGACAAAGACGTGTCGCCAAGCGATTTAGCGTTCCGGCACGATGTCGTGTAGAAACCAATTAGGAGTATGAATTTACCATACCCTAACATGTTAGCCCGCTACCATCTTAGACCGCATCATCACTTACCATCAGGTGAGATGCGGTCAAGGACTAACTTGTGGTGAATAAAAAAAAAAAAGTATAAAAACCGCAGAGTGCTATAATGGCGTTTCTATTCCCTGGTCGGAAAAATTGTGAGTGTCGGGCTTCTCTATCAAGTTATACCACTTGGAGTTGGTGAATTAACGATGTGTTTCTTGCCGCGGGAAATGCATAAGTCAACGCGACGCCATGGTCCCGTTTATTATCACTCACGTGTCAAATTCGAGGCGCGAATAACGTCGCGCCTCGAGTCAAGAACTGTCAGTGCTCCATTGTCTGAAAGTTCGAGTTAGTTCGAAACTTCAGACGCGCTTTGCTAACCCTTTGTCGTGAACAGGTTTTGGGTCGCGGGACGGCCCGCGCCTCCAAGTCCCGGGACTTTTCGTACATTTATTTGTCTCGAGACTTTTGGATCCAGACTCCAGACTTGTTATTGTAATTGTATTATAATGTTATTTACATTTAGGTTTGATAATCTTTGGAAACCTGTTTTATTTTGTTGTTTCAGAAGATGTATATTTGACTGATGTATAGCGACTGGCGATGAATATTTCTATTCGTAGGAGTAATTAATTACTAAGAATGAATTCTAATTATGATTTTGCGTTGTTAAACAGAAGATTATTTTACTCAATAGTCTGAGTCCATATGAGAATTGTGAACAATAACTAGATGCTGAATAATTGTATTAATTAGCTCTTTTAAAAACAAATTTACATTTAGAATTTACAATTTAATATTTTCTGCACAGTGTCACTAAAATCTTACAGTCTATCTGTATATTGGCGTTCCACGTGTTCCTTTAGTAATACCTAAATAATAGATACATAAAATGCAAATTTTACACTAAATGTGGGTAGTTTGAAATGTTGACTTGATTGGATATTGGTTGCTCCATGTTATACTAACTATTTAATTATTGTAGGAATAATGTTTTACTTTTGCCATACAAATTGTTGGCAGACATGCATCAGGTATGTCTGCTGCACAAGTTGTTTTTTGACCAGATTAATGATTGTTAATGTATTGTATAATTAAAGTTTGGTATGATTAATGAACATAGCTCGGAGAACCGATGGACGTTGGGGTACCAAGGTGCTGGAATGGCGACCTTAAACGTAGCGTTGGTCGACCCCCAACAAGGTGGACAGACGACATCAAACGAGTAGCAGGGAGCCGCTGGATACAAGCGGCTCAAGACCGTTGCCCTTGGAACTCCCTACAAAAGACCTATGTCCAGCAGTGGACGTCTATTTGTTGAAATGATGATGATGATGATTAATGAGTAATTGGCTGAGAATATTTGAAATAATTAAAATATTCTCAGCGAAAAACTGAATGTAAGATTGGAAGAATTAATTAAAAAATATTCAGACCATAATTAACCTTGGAGATATAAGAACCGGGTTTTTACTTAAATTACTTTTTGAATCACACCTCTCGCTTCAAACTTACTAACTCGATTGCAATTGTATTAAGAATTTTGAAGTCTCAGGACCAGGACAGTCGGTGGTCATGCGTTCCGGGACTTGAAAGTGTCGAGACTTCTCTTACCCTAGTTAAGAAAACCCGACGAAAACTGGAGAACAAGTCATATGAAATACCAATAATATATATATATATATATATATATATATATATATATATATATATATATATATATATATATATATATATAATGAGATCAATTATCAGTGCAAGTTTTCCTCTTAATTTGTCTTTTTGGGACTTTTTTTTCGACAAGTATATCCCAGTCCCATCATCTCCTGATTAATTTATCAGAACGTTTTAATGAAATTAAAACTATGACATTTTTTTAATGACTAAGATGGTAGCAGGAACACCCGCTACCATCTTAGATATATCCCTAACAGGTAGACCCGCAATTAGGAGTTTATTATGGTAAACCCATACTCCTAATTGGTTTCTACGCGAAATCGTACCGGATCGCAAAATCGCTTGGCGACACGTCTTTGATGGCAGGGTGGTAACTAGCCACGGCCGAAGCCACCCACCAGACCAGACTCGAGCCGGAAATCGAACCCAGGACCTCCAACTTTATTACTATTATAAATGTAGCAGACACAATGAAAAAACTCACGGCCATGCGAAAGAGAACACGACTTGAAAAGCATTGACTAATTATCTTGCAACATATCTATACAAATAAATAAAATTGCAGTCTGTTTGTAATATTGAAATAACGGTTTTTTTTCTGCGTGCATATGGATATATATACGGTACATACACCAAAATAACACTTTTTACAATTTTTGTCTATCTGTCTGTCTGTTTGTTCCGGCTAATCTCTGAAATTGCTAGACCGACTTTTACGGGACTTTTATTGGCAGGTAGCTGATGTAATAAGGAGTAACTTAGACTATTTTATTTTAGAAAAAGTCTTTTATTTTAGAAAAATTAAGTAATGTTGCAATGTCCAAGTACTGTCCATCACGTCTCGGGCGCCTCCCACAACTTCTCCCACCAACGAATCAATATCCGATTTCACTCATTCTTTTTTTTTAGAAAGGAGAAACTTAATAGTTTATCCCGTAATTATTTCAAGTAATTCGGGTTAGTAATCTATTGCTTCGTGATTGAAAGACAAACAAACACACTAACTCAACGCAGACGAAGTCGCTGGCATCAGCTAGTATACAGTAAAGATATACAATTGCCTAGTGTGGGTACAACAGGATTTTGTGAAATCTTTTGAGTAATAAAAGACATTTTTTTTATTTTACTCCATAAGTACTATAATATCGTTGATATGTCATTGAAACACAAATGTAACCAGCTTCGCGAGTAGTTTCTCACGGCAATGTGGAGATTTTGTAATGATGATCGTCAAAGCCCGTCCGTGTGGAGGATGCACCTTTATGAGGGGAGGCGTCGGAGATGATGATGTTATATAATTACACCTATTTAGTTATGATTTTAGTTATGATGTTAAATATTTATTTATTTTTTAAGATTTTTAGTCTTAGGTTAATCTAAGTTTTATGTATAATGTTTGATGTATAATAAATTATTGGAGTTAAAAAAAAAAAATTACACCTCTGAATAAATTGACTCTTTCAATATTTCTGCTACAACAGTGCTAAGGCAATGATTATCAATAACTTTGAGCGTATTGATATGCGGTGATAGCCTAGTGGTTAGGGCGTCAGCCTCCTAATCAGAGGTCGGCGGTTCGAATCCGGGCACGCACCTCTAACTTTTCGGAGTCATGTGCGTTTTTAAGTAATTAAAATATCACTTGCTTCAACGGTGAAGGAAAATATCGTGAGGAAACCTGCACGCCTGAGAGTTCTCCATAATGTTCTCAAATGCGTGTGAAGTCTGCCAATCCGCACATGGCCAGCGTGGTGGACTGTGGCCGAACCCTTCTCATATTGAGAGGAGACCAGTGCTCTGTAGTGAGCCGGTAATGGGTTGATCATGATGATGATGGTGATGTATTATTTTCCTTTATATCAAATAAAGGAAAATGATACAGTAATTTTCTTAGGTTTGGTTTGGAAGGCACAAGTATATAATGTATGTAGTAAGTTGTATAAACTTACATATATTTTGCAAAGTCTTCGACTCACCAAACAGTTAGAACACTCTGCTTGGGTTGGCAGTCTGAGTGGCGTGCTTACTTGGGTATGCTCTGCTTCTATGCATGTATGACGTATAAATGCATAAGAGCAGTGCCTACCCCAGGGGCCACCGGAGAAATGGAAACGAATTCGCGAGAAATCTGTCGGAGCGATTTTTAGTCAACCATTTTTTTTATTAACCCCAAGACAAACGAATTCAACTCAAAAGACTGATAAACTAAACGAAGTGCGTATATTAACTGTTTATATCTTTTTTATTCACTTTTTTATTCACTACAAGTTAGCACTTGACGGCAGTCTCACCCCATGTAAGGTAAGTGATGATGCAGTCTAAGATGGTAGTGGGCTATCTTAATTAAGGGTATGGTAGAACCATACTTCAAATTGGTTTCTACGCGACATCGTGCCGGAACGCTAAATCGCTTTGTTGTACACTACAAGTTAGCCCTTGACAGAAATCTCACTTGATGGTAAATGATGATGCAGTCTTAGATGGTAGCTGGCTAACCTGTTAGGGGTGTGTTAAACCCACGCTCCTAATTGGTTTCTACGCGACATCGTGCCGGAGCGTTAAATCGCTTTGCTTGGTCTTTGTTGTACACTACAAGTTAGCCCTTGACAGCAATCTCACTTGATGGTAAATGATGATGCAGTCTTAGATGGTAGCTGGCTAACCTGTTAGGGGTGTGTTAAACCCACGCTCCTAATTGGTTTCTACGCGACATCGTGCCGGAGCGTTAAATCGCTTTGCTTGGTCTTTGTTGTACACTACAAGTTAGCCCTTGACAGCAATCTCACTTGATGGTAAATGATGATGCAGTCTTAGATGGTAGCTGGCTAACCTGTTAGGGGTGTGTTAAACCCACGCTCCTAATTGGTTTCTACGCGACATCGTGCCGGAGCGTTAAATCGCTTTGCTTGGTCTTTGTTGTACACTACAAGTTAGCCCTTGACAGAAATCTCACTTGATGGTAAATGATGATGCAGTCTTAGATGGTAGCTGGCTAACCTGTTAGGGGTGTGTTAAACCCACGCTCCTAATTGGTTTCTACGCGACATCGTGCCGGAGCGTTAAATCGCTTTGCTTGGTCTTTGTTGTACACTACAAGTTAGCCCTTGACAGCAATCTCACTTGATGGTAAATGATGATGCAGTCTTAGATGGTAGCTGGCTAACCTGTTAGGGGTGTGTTAAACCCACGCTCCTAATTGGTTTCTACGCGACATCGTGCCGGAGCGTTAAATCGCTTTGCTTGGTCTTTGTTGTACACTACAAGTTAGCCCTTGACAGAAATCTCACTTGATGGTAAATGATGATGCAGTCTTAGATGGTAGCTGGCTAACCTGTTAGGGGTGTGTTAAACCCACGCTCCTAATTGGTTTCTACGCGACATCGTGCCGGAGCGTTAAATCGCTTTGCTTGGTCTTTGTTGTACACTACAAGTTAGCCCTTGACAGAAATCTCACTTGATGGTAAATGATGATGCAGTCTTAGATGGTAGCTGGCTAACCTGTTAGGGGTGTGTTAAACCCACGCTCCTAATTGGTTTCTACGCGACATCGTGCCGGAGCGTTAAATCGCTTTGCTTGGTCTTTGTTGTACACTACAAGTTAGCCCTTGACAGCAATCTCACTTGATGGTAAATGATGATGCAGTCTTAGATGGTAGCTGGCTAACCTGTTAGGGGTGTGTTAAACCCACGCTCCTAATTGGTTTCTACGCGACATCGTGCCGGAGCGTTAAATCGCTTTGCTTGGTCTTTGTTGTACACTACAAGTTAGCCCTTGACAGAAATCTCACTTGATGGTAAATGATGATGCAGTCTTAGATGGTAGCTGGCTAACCTGTTAGGGGTGTGTTAAACCCACGCTCCTAATTGGTTTCTACGCGACATCGTGCCGGAGCGTTAAATCGCTTTGCTTGGTCTTTGTTGTACACTACAAGTTAGCCCTTGACAGCAATCTCACTTGATGGTAAATGATGATGCAGTCTTAGATGGTAGCTGGCTAACCTGTTAGGGGTGTGTTAAACCCACGCTCCTAATTGGTTTCTACGCGACATCGTGCCGGAGCGTTAAATCGCTTTGCTTGGTCTTTGTTGTACACTACAAGTTAGCCCTTGACAGCAATCTCACTTGATGGTAAATGATGATGCAGTCTTAGATGGTAGCTGGCTAACCTGTTAGGGGTGTGTTAAACCCACGCTCCTAATTGGTTTCTACGCGACATCGTGCCGGAGCGTTAAATCGCTTTGCTTGGTCTTTGTTGTACACTACAAGTTAGCCCTTGACAGCAATCTCACTTGATGGTAAATGATGATGCAGTCTTAGATGGTAGCTGGCTAACCTGTTAGGGGTGTGTTAAACCCACAGTCCTAATTGGTTTCTACGCGACATCGTGCCGGAGCGCTAAATCGCTTGGCTTGGTCTATGTTGTCAGGGTGGTAACGAGCCACGAACGAAGCATCCCACCAGACCAGACTCGAGCTGGGAATCGAAACCAGGACCTCCAACTTTATAATACGCGCTGCGCCACAGAGGTCGGCCAAATTATTAGTTAGCTAATTAATTAGCTACTACCCGCGAATTTGCCATTGTTGTATTCGATCGAATTTCGATGGTTAAATAAAAAGAAAGATGGTTTCAAACAAAAATAAAGAAATGGATCAGAGTGTACAGTAGGTTTTTGACGACCTCCGTGGCACAGTGCGTGCGCTATCGCATTATAAAGTTGGAGGTCCTGGGTCCGATTACCGGCTCGAGTCTGCTCTGCTGGGAGGCCTCGGCCGTGGCTAGTAACCACCCTACCGACAAAGACGTGTCGCCAAGCGATTTAGCGCTCCGGCACGATGTCGCGTAGAAACCAATTAGGTGTGTGGGTTTAACACACCCCTAACAGTTTAGCCCGCTACCATCTAAGACTGCAGCATCCCTTACCATCAGGTGAGATTGCCGTCAAAGGCTAACTTGTAGTGTATAAAACAAAAGGTAAAAATTTCGTTCTCAACACTTTAGTTAAAGGACTATATAGCGAGTATTATCGATCACGGTACTGTTTTGAAATTTTGTTTGCATGCATACATAAAACTGTAACGTCAACGTCGTATCGAGACTGGGGAAACATAGAAAACGGCTGGAGCAGCGTGGCATCACTGCATACCAAGTTCCATTGTGAGCGCGCGATAAAGAGTCTGCGGGGTAAAGCACACTATGATATTCCCATTCAAGAACTGAGCGCGATTTCAATTCCGTTTTCCTATTGTCACGAATATTGTTTAAAGTAGGCATTCTGTGAGCTTCCTATATACTTAAGCCTTGGATATAGGTTTAAGCGACGTTAAGCTTTAGTATTTAAGATATTTCGATAGTGGTTTCATGGTTTGGTAAATAGTCATCATCATCATCATGATCAACCCATTACCGGCTCACTACAGAGCACGGGTCTCCTCTCAATATGAGAAGGGTTTGGCCATAGTCCACCACGCTGACCATGTGCGGATTGGCAGACTTCACACACCTTTGAGAACATTATGGAGAAGTCTCAGGCTTGCAGGTTTCCTCACGATGTTTTCCTTCACCGTTGAAGCAAGTGATATTTTAATTGCTTAATAACGCAAACGATAAGTTGGAGGTGTGTGCCTGGGATCGAACCTCCGCTCCGACCTCTAATTAGGATGCGGACGTCCTAACCATCACAGCTATCATAGCTTAGGAATGGACGATATTAAATCTTGTTTTACAACACGAGTCTTTAAAAGATCGCTAACAAGTATATCTGCTGAGGTATACCGTGGAAGTACCAGCGATCTAATATTACGCGAAAATTTAAACCAATCGGAGGCGGAAAGAGTGATTAAGGGAAATAAACAGATGACGTTCCGAGCTTTGAACCAATCATCATTAATTATATTTGAGAACCGTCTCAAATCAATCGTTTTCAATCAAAAAATAAAACGGCTCATTTTAAATCAATAGTTTTCATTGACAGTAACAGGATCACGTTTAACACTTCATTTTTCTTTCCTCGTGCGTCGGCGGTTACGGCAGTTTCAGTTCATTAGCTGCGGTTAAGATGTATCAACAAAGAAGCACACTTTAATATGAGCAGGGATTATTAACAACTAGCTTTTACCAGCGATTTTATAGTTTTTTATAAACCGTTACCTTTTCCGAAGGGATCCTAAATTCGTCTCCAGGATGCAAGTCGACGACCTCCGTGGCGGAATGCGTGCCCTGTCGCATTATAAAGTTGGAGGTCCTGGGATCGATTCCCGGCTCAAGTCTGGTCTGGTGGCAGACTTCGCCCGTAGCTAGTTACCACCCTACCGACAAACGTGTCGCCAAGCGATTTAGCGTTCCGGCATGATGTCGCGTAGAAACCAATTTGAAGTATGATTCTACCATACCATTGATATGTTAGCCCGCTACCATCTTAGACTTCATCATCACTTACCACCAGGTGAGATAGCCGTCAAGGGCTAACTTATAATATATATATATATATATATATGTATATATAAATCAATTATTGTTCGTTGGTCTCGCTAAAACTCGAGAACAGCTGAACGAATTTATCTTATCTTGGTGTTGAAATGTTCGTGGAGGTCTAGGGAAGGTTTAAAAAGTGAGAAAAATTCGAATAATTGCCGGGAAAACCCTAAAGACAGCCCTTTTCTTTTACCCATATAAACGTTTTCTAAATAAAATGTGGAGTCAATTTGAACTTTATTGCTATTTAATAAAGTGCATATTAAATTATAATCACTCGTTGTTGTCTAAGAAATGTAGGTGTATTCCTAACTTCAAAGAGTCAATTTGCAATTTATATTTAAGCAATATTTTATGCCGGTATTTCCACAGAAACGAAAACAACGCGGGTGAAACCGCGGGTCTCAGCTCAGTTACATTAAGTACGGCGCGTTAAAAAAATCGTCACCCATTCTCATTTGTTGCATAGACACAGCTAGTTATCGAATGAAATCGCATTAATCAGCGCATGTACTCGTATGCTGCACCATCATTTTCTCTGCCGCGTTTCCGCAGTCGAGCGACAACGCGACCGATATAAATTGCCGTTCCCATATCACAATAACAATTTTTTTTTTACAAAGGTTGCAATTTTTCATTGAGATCGATTGTCATCAGTTGCCATTGTTGATCGCAGGGCTAGCACGATACTATTTAGTTTGAAATATATACGAGTATGTTTTTTTTAATAAATCTTTTCAAAAGGGTATATTTTTGGAAGTGTGATAGGTTAGAACGTCAGCCTCCTAATCAAATTCAAATTCAAAATAATCTTTATTCAAATAGTCCTTAAAAAGGCACTTTTGACGCGTCAATAATTTACATAGTAGTTATTTCATGGTGATAACTATATTCGTAAACTTAAAACTAAAGCTATGAGGGCTCCAAACGCGCCCCGGTCTAAGAAGAAGCCCACAACAAACTTATCCGGGGTTTTTCTTTTTTTCGTTATCACCATCTCACATAATGAATAATAAACTATAGTACCTATGGAGATAGAGCAATTCACACCCAAGCTTTTTTATCGTTTATATAATCCTTAATATCGTAATATGATTTTTCTACAAGCTTTCGTTTTATGTCATGAATGTGAATCAGAGGTCGGGGGTTCGAAAGCGGGCACGCACCTCTAACTTTTCGGAGTTATGTGCGTTTTTAAGCAATTAAAATATCACATGCTTCAACGGTGAAGGAAAACATCGTGAGGAAACCTGCTCGCCCGAGAGTTCTCTATAATGTTCTCAAAGGCGTGTGAAGTCTGCAAATCCACACATGGCCAGCGTGGTGGACTATGGCCGAACCCTTCTCATATCGAGAGGAGATCCGTGCTCTGTAGTGAGCCGAGAATGGGTAGATCATGATGATGATGATATTTTTTGTTACACAAAAACTCGTTTCCGTAACATAGTTCAAAACTCACTAGTAGTATTCTTATCTATTTAAAGAATCGACAATTGTGTTAATATGAAAATGGCTTCGATGAGTCATATATTACGGAGAAATTCGTCGTAGTTCTTCAAAATATGTTGAACGGTATCAATTACTTCACAAAGTAATCGAACAAAAGACCCTTTTTTCCTTTTGGCACTCTACTTGGCTTTATAAAACTATGAGTACCGAAGAGATTCACTCTGAAATGTTTTGCACCAAACGCCCGCCATGCAAACGAAACGCCATGTTTGCTAACAATACCCATCGGCGCAATCAAACATATCCTCATTTTTTCTTGTATGCTATTCAATAATACAAGAAGAAGACATATATCAGGTGATAGTTAGCAAACTATTCTTTATCTACTTCGCAAAAATTACTGTTCCATTAGTGAGGTCATTTAAATATATATATATATATATATATATGAATTTGTTTACATACAATGCAAAAGAGAAACTAAAACTAAAATTACCTTTTATGTGCTAACCAATTAGCAAACTTTTAAAAAAAAAAGACGGGTTGCACTCCGGGAGTGCCGGCAGAAGTGAAAACTTGATTATTAACGTTGAGCATGTTTGATATTTTGGAATGGTCAGGGAATAATTTTGCACCAATTGCTTTATCAGTATAAAAGTACTATCATTTATGTGGTAGAATACAATATTCATTTATTGCGCTATCGTACACAAACATGACAATTTATATTACATTAAAAATTTAACACTTTAAAACTATTACAATTATTTTACATTAAAAAGTTTATCTATATCAATTTCCATATTTTAAGCACTTTACATTCACGAATTTTACGAATACACAACAATGTGATCACTACACAGACGGTCGAGCCATCAGCTGTCACCATCCATGGATGCGCGTGGCACGCTGTAACATACACGAACATTCGCGCAAGCGCCCTGCGCTGCCTAAACGAAACAGTAGGCCCAGGCATACATTTTCGCCGCGCCGTAGAGAGGGGATAGCTGTCTACTCTCCATCCGTCTTACGCTTTTTCGATCAGGTCACGTGTCCTGACCCGAGTTTAAGATTTTATACCCATTACAGAAAAAGTGCTCAACGCCGCTAAAGAAGTTTTCACTTCAAAAAACTTTATAAACTAAAACTTAATATTGAAAATAATATAACTAAAATGTTTGATGTATAATAAACTAAGTTGTTAATGGTAAAAAAAAAATAAAAAAAAAATATAACTACTTAATATATATGTATATATATATTATTATAATAAGTTGGCAGATATAACAGATATAAAGTGTCGAGCAACCAATTCAGCCTTGTTTTCCCCTTTGACGGTATTCAATATACCACGGCACTTGAGTTCGTTTCACGTTGCCCGTAAAGTATCTCAAACAAAAACGTCCATAAGGATGCCTCTTCAACTTTGAAAAATGTTGAGTCTGTGGAAATGACATCTGTGTGTCATTCTAATCAGTAAAAACTACAAATACACAGTTCAGAATAGCAATGCATCTACTTATCGCGCTTTTTTTTTTTTTAGATAAAACAACTGTGGATTACAGAAAAACAGCTTATATACATACACACGAAGTGACGACCTCCGTGGCGCAGCGCGCGCGCTGTCGCATTATAAACTTGGAGGTCCTGGGTTCGATTCCCGGCTCGAGTCTGGTATGGTGGGAGGCTTCGGCCGTGGCTAGTTACCACCCTACCGACTAAGACGTAACCAAGAGATTTAGCGTTCCGGCACGATGTCGCGTAGAAACCAATTAGGAGTGTGGGTTTACGTAACAAGTTAGCCCGCTACCATCTTAGACTGCATCATCACTTACCACCAGGTGGGATTGTCGTCAAGGGCTAACTTGTAGTGGATAAGAAAAAAGACGTCTTTTGACTCTTCGGGACGAAATCAAAGTTATGTGATAGCTATAACGCTCGTTAAAACACGGCTAATTATTATAATAAACCTTCGCTCAATCTTGAGTGATAGAATGTGGAAACGCTTAGCCCTCACATATCGATTACATTCGACTAGCGCCGTAGTATATCGAAAATTTCTGTCACGAGTAATGAGATTATGCATGCATGCATATTTCATGAACCGCCCACGTTATTCCTGCTCTCCCCGAAACTTCAATATATGCATTGTTATCAGCTTATGGGACTAAAATTTATTCCTGTAGGTTAATAAACTCCGCGACCGCGTCTGTTTCGGTGATTTAAAAATCTCGTATGCAATTATTTGTTCAAGATCCGTGCTACTGCCGAGCCGTGCATAGATCGGTGATAAAGTAATTTAATTACCGGGGAACGTGTGCTTTAACTTGTTCTTGTTGTTGTAATTTGGATATCGATATCGAGCCCGATATCCCGGCGTTGTCGTGAAATGCACGTGTGATGGCTTAGTTAGTAAAGTAGCTCGCATCGTGCTTTTGGTCATCGTCTGAAGTTGGGGGAATGAGATGGGGGCAAGGTCAGTCATAAACTCCAATTATGTTTTATCATGTCGTCAATATTTTCGAGTTGATAGCACTTACAGTTTCTTACATTTTAAATATATATGTTTCAGGAAAGGTGCATCAATTTCATCAAAAGCAAATTTTGCAGAGATTCTAAAATTCAAATTGTAAACTAACAATGTACTAATTGTTTAATCATCGATACATGGGAGGGGAAGCAGTTTCTTTAGTAGTTAGCGTGTTCAATTATCGATCACGAAATCTTGGGTTCAATGACTGAATAGAATAACCGATTTGAGGTGAAACTCAATACTTCCTAAAAAATTGACAATTGATTAAAATATGATATTCCTGGAAGTGAGATCAAATTCACTGAAAATCAGTTAGGCCCCATTTGAAAGGGTTCCTTCAGTGCCCCCATACAATATAAGATGTTCAACTTTAAAACGATTTAGGTGGTATCGTCGTTTATTCATCATAACAAGATGCTAGAATTATATTAGCCCAGCACTTCAGCAGCCTTAGATTGGAGCTGGATTATTTTCGAAATTATATTTGATTTTACTTTCATGTAAGGCATATACAATCTTCTGGTCTTGCCCTTATCCCACATTATGTGGGGTCGGTACAATACGTCTTCTTCTTCTTCCACTCACTTCTATCAGCCGTCACCTCACTACGGCATATACAATGTGATAAAAATTTTGGGTCGTGACTAACAGAGACAGATGGAAAAGGGGCTATAATACGATGATAGTTAGGTATGTTTCTCATTAGAATCATCATCATCATAATGATCAACCCATTATCGGCTCACTACAGAGCACGGATCTCTTATCAATATGAGAAGGCTTTGGCCATAGTCCACCACGCTGGCCATGTGCGGATTCATGGCTTTGAGATCATTACGGGAAAGTCTCAGTCGTGCAGGTTTCCTCACGATGTTTTCCTTCACCGTTGAAGCGAGAGATATTTTAATCATTAGAATATTTGCCTTTATATAGTGGTAATAGCAACAAGTATTGACGACATCCGTGACGCACGGTTTGCGCTGTCGCATAATAAAGTTGGAAGTCCTGGGTATTGTGTGGCTGGCTTCGGCCGTGCCTAGTTACCACCTTTTTGCGAGCGAAGCGATTTTTCGTCCCGGCACGGCGCGTAGAAACCGACTACGAATATCGGATAACCATGCCTGTAACAGGTTGGCCCGCTACGATCTTACCGTCACATACCACCAGGTGAGATTGCCGTCAAAGGCTAAGTTATGGTAAAACAAAAAGTATTCAGTGTCATTTAAATTGGCTGCCACTTACAGTCACTTCGAGACAAAATTGTCGTCATAAATCAGTATCGTTTTAAAAGCAACTTCAGAGTACTCTCTATAGATCTCCTTAGATGTAGGACAGAAATTTTATACTTTTAAGGTTTCAAAGCATGAAACTTCCAACCTTAAAGATTGTGAAAGTACCCTCTAATGTAATTTATTATACAAAAGGCTTTACTTGTCTTTGTAAGATTCAGTGCCTCTTTACCGAGGATAAATGAGTAAAAGGCACTTTCAGTGTTGTTAATTAAAAAATTACTCCTTAGTGCCACCGGACATGTGACGAACTGTGTTTATACAAACTCTCATATTATTACAACATTATATTTGCAAAATTTCTAGTAGTTAGTTAAAAAGAAGATTAAAACCTGAATTGGATTACTAACACAGTTATGGCAACCGAAAATGTCGGCTTTACTTGGTTTCCGAGACAATGTGAGGACTGGGCAAATTCCTAACTACAGACTTGTATTTACTAAGAATGTATAGTCATATTTATTGACGCAGTGGTTAGCACGTTGTACTAGAGATATCGTGCACCATTGTCAGATGCCCAGGCATGACCCAGGTCAATCAATTAATAATTGCAGTGTTGGTCTATGAAGGTATAATTATTTCCTGTGTTTAGTCTAGTGCATTATTTGATTTGTTAAGAAAACACGGACAAGCTGTGTCGTGCACAAGTATTAGATCTTGAGAAGAAAACAATCTATATTGTGCGATAGGCAGTGCTTTTAAGTGTGTATCTATTGCACGCTTATGTGATTCAACAAACACAAATCTGACGCTAATTCGTCACAAATATGTTACCATTTCTCCGGAGGCCCCTCGGGTATGCACTGGGTTTGTGCATACTCGTATATGGAGTGGACGCCACTGCGGACAAGTATTTACTTATAGTTAGAGTTTAAAAATGCAAACATGAAATATTCTAATTCTAAAGATGAACCAATAATGAAATACATTTCATGATAACGTATACATTTTTATAGTAATATAAATGAACAGAGTATATAATTTATGTTGCATAGAATTAAATGAAATAAGCAATTTATAGTTTAATATAAAAAAATATATAGCTAAACGAGATGAAACTATATTTCTATACAGTTAAATACGAAAACCTGTCAACTTTATAATCTAGATTGGAAGTCGAAAACCTTTACAATGAGAAAGACTGGAGATAATTGATTAAAGTAAAACTATATAATACAAACATTACATCTGTTCATAAATCAAATGCAATAAACACATGCCTATACATTGAATTAATAACCGACATACGACGGAATCATTCATTCCGTCATAAAATAATACACTTACTACCTCCTTTAGATTGTACAGTACAAAAGTACAGAGAAAAAAAACTTAAATCTTCTTCTTTTTGCCCTTATCCCACTCTATGGGGGTGCGGCACAATATGTCTATGTTTATGTGTGTGTTTTGTCTGGTGGGAGGCTTCGGCTGTGGGTAGTTACCACCCTACCGACAAAGACGTGTCGCCAAGCGATTTAGCGTTCCGACACGATGTCGTGTAGAAACCAATTTGGAGTTACCCCTAACAGGTTAGCCCGCTACCATCTTAGACCGCATCATCACTTGCCATAAGGTGAGATGCAGTCAAGGGCTAACTTGTGGTGAATAAAAAAAAAAAGAAATGTCTTCTTCCATCTACCTCTATTAGCCATCACTTCACATCCATACTTTTTACACGCATATCCTCTTTTACACAATCCATCAATCTCTTCTTTGGCCTAATTTAAATACCAATACAAAATAGTATACAATTACTTTCGAGATTACTTTGATAGTCTAGATCTATATGTTCTAGATTATTTTATTTTAATTAAAGAAATAAATATGTGTAATATTAATGGGTTTAAATACTAATTTTTCAATAAAGATCGAACTTATAGAATATTGCCAGTGGTATGATATATAAATTAAATTTGGTGGGTGTTTGTACCGCACTGGTAACGGAACCCTAAAATTTGGACGCCACCTTTAGTAGAATATTTTGTTTTAAAAATACAAACCTACGTTAATCGCCTATAGTGGAACTTTCCATGGGCGAAATAATTTATAAAATAGACTCAGTGGTTTAGGCGTGAAAGCATAACATACAGTAAACTCATATTCGCATTAAAAGATTTAGTATAATTACTGTAACTAGTTTTTAAAACAAATGTTGCTAATTTTTTATGATACTACCCACATATTTAATGACTTCGAAAGTACGAGTTCATGAAACTCGTATAGGTATACGTTTTACACTCTTATTATCAGTGATTATGTTTTGGTTATCACGTCTTTTGACAGTTTCAAACTCGATGAAATAAAATAATCTTCTTAAAATGTATATAATGAAATTCCATTGAAAACAGCTCCCATTCAAGTCGTACCCATTTACGCCCAAATAATTTATGATTTTTATTAATATAAAGGCTCAAAGAACTGAAAGGTACATCATGTATCCAAAATGAAAATGAAAAAAAAATCAGATATTGCTTTATTGGATGTTCGACATTGTAGATTTATTTATTGCGGTACGTAAATTTGAATTCGGTCTGTTCTGGTAATTGATGAACGTAGAAGGATGCACAGGGCGTTCTCCTTCTACCTTGTAAGAGTGGTTTCAGGGCATGATTGCTTCGGAAGGTACCGGTACCAGGTTGCCTGTACTAAGATGACTACGAAATTAGAAGGATTAAGAAGGCGTGGAGGCTTAGTAATGGTTAGGCAAAATCTCTTGCTGCCAGCCGTGGATGCGGTGATCTCCTTCTGCGTGGTTTTGATAGCGCAGCAGATGTCTGTGGAGTAGTTGACAGGAGAGTAGGGCGCGGATAGCTGAAGCACAAACAGCTTCCCCTTGAGGAGGACATCTGGGCGATGCATATATATATATATATATATACAATCGAATCCGTCGTCCGTCGGAGTTATATCGTCCACGGTGTTAACGAACATTAGAGGTCTAAGGCCTAGTTTACACAGTGCGAGCTGGCGTACGAGTCAGCTGCCCAGTAGCTGCACTGCAGTGACTCGCACTGTTTGGACGTCGCTTACTAGTAATTTGCACGTGCGAGTTGGACAGTAGCTAGCATCCGAGTTACTTCAAGATTTTTTGTTTTTACTCGCATACTCGCCTGACAGCAAGTCGTACATGACATCGGCCGTCACTCGCATCGTTTAGACGCGTTCGGCAGTAGCTCGCCAGTGCGAGCGGGACAGTTGTCGCGAGTGTCCGTATTTTGTGCTGCGCCTGCGTATAGTGTTCGACACTCGACATCGCGGTAACTCGCAAGACTGGACAGCAGCTACTACTGTCATATAGAAAGCAAAGGCGAGCCGAGCTATTGGCGTACGAGTAGACAAGCCGAGTAGCTATCTACTGTCTGGTCAGCAGCTCGCACTGTGGAAACTAGGCCTTAGGCTCGCCGGGCGTTGTTTGGTTGCGGTTTTATGCGAAAGCATCGTGCTTGCGACCAATTAGCTACACCGTGGGATTCAGCAAGTAAAACACGGCGTCCGGTTCCTTTGGTATCGATACGAGGAGTCGATAAATCAAAAAACCTTGTAAGACAAGGACTAAAGTAATAAATGATTTCAACGATTGAGTTTTAACTCCATATCTTAAGTTCCTACTCACAGGATAGGATAGTTTTTATACCGATTTATGGTCTCAATAATTAATAATTAACAATAAAATGATTATCAATATCTTCATCATCATCATCATCATTAACAACCGATTGACGTCCACTGCTGGACATAGGTCTTTTGTAGGCAGTTCCAATGCTCACAGTCTTGGGCCGCTTGCTTCCAGCGGCTCCCTGCGACTCGTCTGATGTCGTCTGTCCACCTAGTTGAGGGTCGACCAACGCTACGTTTACCGGTGCGGGGTCGCCATTCCAGCACCTTGGGACCCCAACGTCCATCGGTACTCCGAGCTATGTGCCCCGCCCATTGCAACTTCAACTTCGCAATTCGCTGAGCTATGTCGGTATCAATATCTTAGTTATATCTAATTCGATTTAAATTATCTTCATGACTATGAATCGTCTATACCCCGGCTTAGTTTGTTGCGGGCTTCTTCTTAGACCGGGGCGCGTTTGGAACCCTCATAGCTTTAGTTTTAAGTTTCAAATATAGTTCTCACCGTGAAATAACTAATATGTAAATTATTGACGCGTCAAAAGTGCCTTTTTAAGGACTATTTGAATAAAGATTATTTTGAATTTTATATAAAGTGTTCTAATTTAAAAGCTCATTCATTCATTAATTCAAGAAAGAAGACCGTACTCCTCTCTCTTCAACGTTAAGTACGCAGCCCATTACTGGATTAGCTGTTAACACTACACTTTCAACCATTAATGATACTTCTTTTTCATTTTCTATCTTACTAGTTGGCCACTAACCAGAGCTTCGCGCTATAGATCAAAAGCATTTCATTTGTGAGGGAAACCAGACACGTAGCAATTCATGCAGAAGATTTCACAGGTAAATAAATAAAAGATAATGGCGTAATGGCTGCACTTATCTATATATATAATATATAAAAGCGAAAGGTCACAGACGTACTTACTTACTTACTGATTAAACACGAAATCTTAAACACTATTGGTACGTATAAAGCTATAATTTAGCAAGTAGGTAGTTGATAGTTGAGAGATATCAGCTAAGAAAGGATATTTGGAAATTTCACCCTAAGGGGGTAAAATAGGGGTTGCAAGTTTGTATGAAAATTCTGTGTTTTTGGAGTTGGAGACACAAACATTTGCATGTGGGTACGTGTTTTTTATTTATTATTATCAATCTTAATTGATAATAACGAATAAAAATCATGTACATCAAATTTTATTGAATATTACCTTTATGGGTGGTAAAATAGGGGATGATAGCTTTGATGTTTTTTTTATTATTAAGTCTTCAAGCTTGAAATTTTGAAAATAGGTTTCTTTTAGGGCGTAAATAGCAGGTTAGATTTTTTTTTCATCCAATTCTATCCTGAAGGGCATAAAATAGGGTTTGAAGGCATTTGAAGTTTGTATGAAAGTCCTATGTTTCTGAATTTAGAGATATGAAAATTAGCAACTAAGTTGTTAATTCACCTCAAACGAGGTGGAATGGGGGTTGGAAGTTTTCATTAGAATTCTAAGTTTTCGAAGACAAAAGTTAAATGGTTCTTATATATTATATTATACCTAGCGTATTATTACAGCGTAAACTCAACAAAACTTTTGGCCCTCCAGCCCCAACCTTGTCAGGATATGTGACACTATATAAACGAACAGCTATGTCGCGCACGCATGCACGATGATATGAAATAAAAACCATTCTAATTGTGAAAGATCGCTATCCTCTGGAAATAGGCCGACAATGGGACGTTAATATGGCTGATGTTGAGGCCGACATTTCAATTTCTATTTAAATATCAACTGATATGAAATATATTTTTTAATACTCATATGTGCAAACATGATTTTGTCAAAATCACGGTGAGCGCAACTAAAATGACATTGGATTTGATTCTACCACACAATTCTCTGACCGAAACTCACTTGACGTTAGTTCTCTTCAGAGATTTGTAAAGTAGACTTGGCTCGCCTTTTTCAAACTATATATATATATATAAATATATATGGTCATGATCAACCCATTACCGGCTCACTACAGAGCACGGGTCTCCTCTCAATATGAGAACTCAGACTTCACACGCCTTTGAGAACACTATGGAGAACTCTCAGGCATGCAGGTTTCCTCACGATGTTTTCCTTCACCGTTGAAGCAAGTAATATTTTAATTTCTAAAAGCGCACATAACTCTGAATATTAGAGGTGCGTGCCCGGACTCCAACCGGCGACCTCTGATTAGGAGGCTGACGCCCTAACCACTAGGCTATTACCGCTTGGATATACATATACAATATATAACAAAATTTACAGTCGTGTCAATTTAGCTTGGAGATTAATGTTCAGTAGAATTGGCACCATTGAGAGAAATGCGTTGCCCGAACAAATTGAATCTCCTACAATCCTATTTGATTTCAAAAGAAATTTTCACGACACAACTAGTCGCGATCTCAGTTCTATTCTTCAGACATACAGGCTTATATAGCGGCTTTAAAGCTTACAGAAGTCTACATCGAATATCACTAATATGTGTAGTGTCTCACCTGTGAAGCGGAATGGGAAGCGGATTATTCGCGGTCTAGTATCAACACAGAAATGGATCGGTGTCAGCCTGTTGTTGCTATTGCTGAACAGAAGCCTCTCTCCCACAGGCGAGTGGGTTTTAGGGAATCGACCCATCAACCTGCTCCCAAGCAGGATGGTGGGTGTGCGAGATTTTATTGTTAACTAACAGAGCCCCGCGAATCCGCGTACAATTTCTAATACCTACGCATTTTTATTTGTTAAATGTCCACCTTTTTAAAAAGTTTAACCCCCAATTGAATACACTTAAGAATTTCATTATGTTCTTGTATAGTAAAATATTGTGAGTGTTACAAAAATATAAAATGTAATTTATGTACAAGGATGACGTGGAATGACTTGCCCTCCGAGGCACGAGACGAAGCCAATTTCCGAACTCCGTGCTGCCAGGCACTGAGAGAATCTCATTACAAACAAAAAAAAACATTACAACCAAGCAATTCTAGGCCCAATAATTTGGAGTCAATCGAAATTTATAAGGATAAAGGAATGGTATTTAGCTTATAACTAATCAACAATGATGCTAAAGAGTTCTTCAACTACTAATATCTATTTGAATTATATACATGAAGGTACTTTGAACATAGAACAAGTTCTGTACTGAGTCTTTTATCTAGATATTCTATCTTTTCTTTTTGTATTGCGGTCGAGTGAAGGAGCATTTTAGTGGGTATTCTGGTCGCCAGACTGGCCGCCAGGGTCCAATATACTCCGTCGGAAGCAGCGCAGTCTTGCCTGCGTCGCTTCCGGAGGGGATGAGTAAACGCATTTCCCAGCGGAAAAAAACCTTTTTTTTTGTATACAAAGACAACATAATTGAGTGTTAAAACACTGAGTGCTTAAATTTTGTGCAATATACTTAAAGTACAGTCCACATGTAGCCTAGTAGAAGCGGTGATAGTTTCCCAATCAGAGTTCGGCGGTTCGAATCCGGGCACGCACCTCTAACTTTTCAGTTTCATGTGCGTTTTAAAAAAAATTAAAATATCACTTGCTTCAACGGTGAAGGAAAACATCGTGAGGAAACCTGCACGTTTCTGAGAGAGTTCTCCATAATGTTCTCAAAGGCGTGTGAAGTCTGCCAATCCGCACATGGCCAGCGTGGTGGACTATGGCCAAACCCTTCTCATATTGAGAGGAGACCCGAGCTCTGTAGTGAGCCGGTAATGGGTTGTTCATGATGATGATGATGATGACTTAATGTACAAAATTGCATATGTAAGATTCCTAGATAATGTTTTGATACTTTTATTTCATTTAACAACCTACATAAAAGTCTCAACTGTTTTAAAAAATGCGTATAATTGTTGTAGTAGATTATATATATATCTTTGTATAGAATACAATTTTTCTGTTTGTGTGTATGAGTGGTTAGTTTAGTTTCATTAATAAACCTGGTAAATGGTTCTGTGGTCAGATGCCAGGATTATTTCTTAATTTTCACCTGGTGTCCTGGTGGACAAAGCCGGGCCTGCTGGTAATGAATTTATTTATTTATTTACATTTTTAACGTTGAGAGCTTATGTGAATGTTTAGTTTTTTGTTTACAGGTTTTGACAAAGTTCACAAATAGTTTTAAAGTAAAATGTGAGTATTTTACAATATATAGTAATGATAGTAATACTAAAAAACGCAATATAAAAGATCAACTACAAAAGAAAGAATTAAAACGAATCACATGATATAAGTTAAAACATTCATGTCCAAGATTTCATTTACAAATGTCAATTAGTACTTTTATATGAGATGCCAATAATTTTACTTCTAAATTCAATATATTTGTTATGAAATAAATCTATTTCATTTTGTTTTTTTACTGTTATTATATATGTCAAAATATATATGAATAAATATTCTGGATATCCCATGGCATGAGTTTGTAATGCATCAGTTTTCTGCCATACAAACACAGTGAACAATTGAACATTCAACAATTCTACCATGAAAATTAGACTTTTTAGAATCGAAAAATAAGAATTTAATGTTTTACCACATTTAATTTGGTTTATTACCTATTTTTGTATAGATAGCTAAGGAAAAAACTATGCTAGGCATCGATTTGTTTGCAAAAACTAAGTTCCTTTTTCAGTTTTTGTTTTTATATACCAGTCAGATTTGACAAACAATTATTGTGCTTGAAAAAGACGAACTAGTCTTTTAAAGAAATTAATAGTCTGATTGCGTCACATTTTCAAAGCGAAGTAAACGTGGGACGCATACTCATAACCCGATTTTTAAACAAACTAGGTAGCCTAGGAATGGTGAATTTTATAATGTTAATTTTAATTACGATTAGATTTTAGTTCAAATTACGTATTCTTAAGTATCTAGTAAGGAAAATAGATTTTATTGAGGGTAGTTTTCACTTGTAATAAACGCTCCTTTAGTCACTTATCATAGTTTTTCGAATGAGGGTAGTTTGTTACAAAGCACGCAGTGGAATTTTCCATTGTTTCGGCGTTATCTAGTGTTGTGAATGTTACGGTTAAACCTATAAAATATATCGGTAAATGTTAAGGTCAATTTTAGTTACTTGGTGTTCTCTTACCTAAGTTAAAAAGAAGTAGTTTTTCTGGAGTTTGTGAGGTAAATTATAAACACAAAAGCACGAAATATGTGACCACATACCATAGTGGATCTTGATTGGGGGTTCCTTATCCTTTCTAAAGATCCGGTGTTTCTCTCACGATTACTTTATAACTAACTTGTGGCCGCGACTTCATGTGCGCAGTATTAGTATTTCGAGTTGCCTATTGCGTTGCGTAAAGAAGAAATAACATTATGATATTAAAATTATTTTGGACAATTCACACAATATCTTTATAAATGTTAGCCTATATGTTATTCTTATGTATAAGCTATATTATTGTAAAGTTTCATAAAAATCCATTCAGTGTTTTTACGTGATAGAGTAACAAACATCTATCCATCCGTCTATACTAACATTCTTTCGCGTTTATATTATTAGTAGGATTATTTTTGTATTTAAATGATGACGTATAAAAATTCTCGTTAAGAACTCCCACCATCTACGCTCTATAAACTATATCATTTATGATAGATATCATGTGAATAGGTTGAGAATGATGGAGATACAATAAATTTTAATTTAAGTGACTGCTGGTAGTTTCTTAATTTACAACCTTTTAAGGTGGTCCTGGCATTGTCCATACAAAATTATCCGTATTATCCATATTAATATTTGTTTTTGTCTCTTGTCTGTTTTTTTTTTGTTTTTAGTGTATATTTCTTTTGTTTAGACTTATAATGTTACTATGTGTAATCATTTAATTAGTGTTATTGGATGTAGTCCGTTCTAATTAAATTAAAATTAAATAAATAAATAAATCCGTAGAACTTTTTCCTAATCATCATTCTACTTCGTAAAGTACACTAGACATAGCTCAGCATTATGTGTACTCATTACCGACTAACTCATAAGACATATTAGTGCCAATTTTGTCCTACAAAAATCTAAAATTGCAAATCCATGGATTTAAGGGCTACTGTAGAAATTATCATACTACTTTTAATGTCGATAATTTATTTTAATTTAATTATTTCAGTTTCAGAATGTGTGTCAGGTTAGGATGCTCTGATACACTATCTCATATGACAGAAAAGGCCCTTGCCCATCAAACGGGAATTAACTAGGCTGTAGATGATTATAAAGGTGATAGATACATATAATGAGATGAATTGGCAAAGATGATATGAGTAAAATATAAATTTAAGGTTAGGTTACCCGAGGAATACATTTTCATACACAGACAGATAATATATTTACAGATTTCATACTCTTTTCATATAATCTTCCTCACTAGAAGATTATATAGTGATTTAAGAATCAGTCTTAGGTTCTTTTTGTATATAGAATTTACCTATGAATATTAATGAAGATCGGTATTGTGAATATATTAAATCGTAATTATTTGGTTCATATCACATCCCTATGACGTCGGTTGCCACCTCCGTGCCACTAGGGGTATAAATGGGCAATGCGCGAGCGCTCGGCCTCTTTCAACGAAGCAAGATGCAGTAAGCGGTAAGTGCTTTCACTGCATTAAATAGTCATTAATTATTTTCCAAAGTATTATTTTATATTGTGTATCCCGTGTGTAATGTGAACCAATTGCGGAGCATTGCAAGTTTCCAGACGCCATCATTTTTAAACCAACTAATGTGCTCTAGCATTGATTGTAATTAGAATTTTCATGTCCCTCCAGTCTAAAATCTAAATTTAAGTGTTTCCTATTTTAACATATACGTTTGTTCTGCAGAGATTCTCGTCTCCCGTGCCAAGGGGGCGAGATTGCGCGTCACCGGTGGAGGAAATGGGGGTGAGTCAATATTATGATTATTAAAGAACTAGTGTTATGTAATGCGTATATTTAACCTATATTTTAGCAAAAGTGAGTTCATTGTGTATTGTCTAGTTTGGCAAATACACGTTTCAAGCACGTGGTCATTAGTTGAGCCACGTGGCACGGCAATTTACCTTTTAAAAGTTTTAACGTTTTATTTCTTGCATAGCGTATTCCATTTTATTTAAAACATAAAAAGAGTTCATCGCGATTTTTTAATTTTCATATCCCAGTAAGCCGTCATTTTGTTTAAGAATTAGTAGCACGTGGCTTTATTAAAGTGACTAAATTTGCGAACTTATGTTTATGGATTGTTATTGATATTTTTAATTAATCGTGATTGATTTATTTAATAATCGTCTTTCCCATTTAATTATTTGGGTGCATATCTAATTTCTGTCTTAGTAGTCCGCCATTTTATATAAGAATTAGGCGTGGCATTCTATGTCTCGGAAAACAAAATGGCGCCTAAATATCCGACCTTTTCTCTTTCGTTAATTTTCATTATTTTAGCAAACGCGGTTTTTATTCATGGATATTATAGCATTTTTGTTATTATAAATAAATGTCTATTATTATAAATAAAAAAGGAAAGGTCAGTGAAATATATTCCGGTTCAGCCAGTTTTTCTAACCTCAATTGCGCTAACTATTTGATTTTCCAGCATTTATATTTACTCTTTTCAGTGGGTATAGGTGATATACCTATTTACGTAACCCACGCAATACCACGTGTCTGTCGTTGAAACCACGTGTCATTCCAAATTTTATTTTCTTACTATGCAATATTTTGACGTTAATCGATAGTGAGGTTTGGTTTTTGTGTAGGCTGTCTGACGTGCGTAGGTATAGGATTCCAGTTAAATATTTGAATATTTTTTTGTATCCAATAAAAGTTAGATCTTGACGGCAATCTAACCTGGTGATAAGTGATGATGCGGTTTTAAGATGGTAGCTGGCTAACCTGTTAGGGTTAATGGTAAACCCTTCTTATTAGTTTTTGCGCAACATGATGCCGGAACGCTTAATTGCTTGGCGACACGTTTTTGTCGGTAGGGTGGCAACTAGCCACGGCCAAAGTCTCCCGAACAGACTAGACCCGACCCAGGGATCGAACCAAGGCCCCCCAGTTGTAACTAAATAAATATAACTTAATGGCAATGTAGAATGGCGCCTTTGTTTTGATGTCATCACCTTAAAAAAGATCTACGAGTTTGAGCTAGATACACTAGTCTTATCAGGGTTTAATATTGGAGTCAGCATTGCTTGTTTGTTATTTGCAGAGGCCTCCATCTGTGACCGCCTCGCACCCTGCGACTGCTATGCTTATTTAGAGCCTTTTGTTGCTTCACGCAAGCTTTATAAGGTATAAAGTAAGTTTTTCTTTTTTTCCGCTCTGTTGGCGCAGATAATTTTTTAGTAATCTCAATTAGTTTGATGTTTCAGACATTTTACATTTGTTTTTATTGTGCAAAGATTTTGTTTACTTTACTAGCGTCTTAGTGAGGAGTCCTAGGTTCTCTCCCCGGCTTGAAATACTATAAAGGGCAGGGTCTAACTGTATAAGATTGATATTACTCGTTTTTCATAAATAATTTATTCTTAAAAACGCGATTTAATTTTTAATTATTTTATATTTTAAATGCCATAAGAAATCAGGTTTTTATTAGGCTTTTAAGTCTACTAAGGAACAGTATTTTTGATAGCATTAATGTACAACGCACTATTAAGTGAGCAAAGCATTTAATGCGCTTTTACTTTTAGCTTGTTTTACGAATACTTTTATTTTCGGCTGAAATATTACGAAAAAAAATAGATTAGGCCGGCTACTTTAGGATAAAAAATTCTAATAGTGAAAGAATTTTTCATACAAATCGGTTCATTACTTTATCGTTTAAAAATAAACGACCAACTACCAATTCTTTATTCATTATAATATTAGTTTAGATAGGCTTGAACACAAACGTGCCTTTTGGATAAGTCTCAGATAGAGGCGCGCTTCTAGTGTGAACTTCCTTTAAGGAAAGAGTGAACCAGGGCTGTCTGGTGGTTAGTTCACTCTTTACTAGTTTCATCATTATGATCAACCCATTACCATTACCCCATACCATTTTTCGGCTGAGTTGGACGGTTGATTCATTTGTATCGACCGTCTAACTCAGCTAGGAAATGTTCTTTTCATGCCTAATATGCTTACTTAAATAGATTTCAAAGTAGCTAAACTGATGGGTTTCCTTTTGTGCAAGCAGGCTGCGTCGTCGCGAAGCTTCACCTTGTCGAGACAGCTGTGCCGAGGCTCTCCGAAGAACTACAGTTCGTGTGTCTTGCGAAAGTTTTCATCATCAAACTGTAAAATCCGTCGGTGCCGCGCGAAAACTGATTTAGAAACCCTCCAATCCAGATATGATAGTCATCATGTGAAAAAGACTTTGATAGCAAATCTGGGTAGCAAGTTAAAAAAATTATAGCACGATTTTTCTTTCTAAGGCTTGAAATAGCTTCAGATATGATATTCAAGTCTTCATGTGAAAAAGACTTGGATAGCAAATCTGAGGAGCACGTTAAAAAAATTTTAGCACGATTTTTCTTTTAAGGCTTGAAATAGCTTCAGATATGATATTCAAGTCTTCATGTGAAAAAGACTTGGATAGCAAATCTGGGTAGCAAGTTAAAAAAATTATAGCACGATTTTTCTTTCTAAGGCTTGAAATAGCTTCAGATATGATATTCAAGTCTTCATGTGAAAAAGACTTGGATAGCAAATCTGGGTAGCACGTTAAAAAAATTATAGCATGATTTTTCTTTCTAAGGCTTGAAATAGCTTCAGATATGATATTCAAGTCTTCATGTGAAAAAGACTTGGATAGCAAATCTGGGTAGCAAGTTTAAAAAATTTGAGCATGATTTTTCTTTCTAGGGCTTGAAATAGATTCAGATATGATATTCAAGTCTTCATGTGAAAAAGACTTGGATAGCAAATCTGGGTAGCACGTTAAAAAAATTATAGCATGATTTTTCTTTCTAAGGCTTGAAATAGCTTCAGATATGATATTCAAGTCTTCATGTGAAAAAGACTTGGATAGCAAATCTGGGTAGCAAGTTAAAAAAATTATAGCATGATTTTTCTTTCTAAGGCTTGAAATAGCTTCAGATATGATATTCAAGTCTTCGTGCGAAAAAGACTTGGATAGCAAATCTGAGTAGCACGTTAAAAAAATTTTAGCACGATTTTTCTTTTTAAAGCTGGAAATAGCTTCTTTTTTTTATATTATAAAAAATAAATAGGTATATTGAGCCAAAAGCGTGGATTTATATTTGTTTATAGAATTAATGTGTAAAGCATATTAGTGTTAGTGTTTTTCATAGGTTAATTGTTTGATATAAAATGGGAAGGGGTTTTTTTTGTGTTGCTTGAATCTTTTATAGGTTTTTTTTTTTTTTTTTTACTTCTGCTTTATATTAGTATAGTGCTTATATTTATATTTGTAGCGGTAACTATCAAACACTCGCATCGGAATCTATTATCGTGTATGTAATAAAATGTCATGTCATTTATTATAATCATCATTATTTAGGTGAACATTGATTGTTATGTAGGATAAAAGATACTTAAGTAGGATCTTATTATATATAACATACCGTCATGTATTATATAATATTATCCCATCATTAGATAAGTTAGTTGAGATTGATTTTAATAGTGTCGTGTTATAGAATATTATAGCATGTGAACTCCTGTCAAGGATATGCTAAGTAAGTCTAACGCACGGTAATATTATATAAATATTACCGCGCTTAAGGGGAGCTAGTAAGCGTAATCTTAATAAATAAACTACATTTGGATATCATAAATTTGCTTTTTATTTATATCTTTGAAACTCTGTTGTCTCTGAATGTTTTGACTTTATTTTGTAGCTTATTACCTATATTTAATAGGTAATAAAATGACAATCCGGGAAACCTACAGTTTTCCAGCGCATTTTTTATGCAATTATAGCAAGTCTGCACTAATCCAGGTTGGCGACTAATCCAGGTAGGCGAATTTACTTTTGTACCCACCTGTTATAATATCCATTCGTAAAGCTGATTCTGAGATCTAAGCCTGTCTCGTTAACTAGAATGTTGTTTACAATATAGTAATTTTTTTTTTTTATCCACTACAAGTTAGCCCTTGACGGCAATCTCACCTGATGGTAAGTGATGATGCAGTCTACGATGGTTACGAAGCGGGCTAACCTGTTAGGGGTATAGTAAGCCCATACTCCTAATTGGTTCTACACGACATCGTGCCGGAACGCTAACTAGCCACGGCCGCAGCCTCCCACCAGACCAGACTCTAGCCGGGAATCGAACCCAGGACCTCCAACTTTATAATGTTGGTCTCCCTCGCTCATATTTGCGGCTTCGTCGGCGTAGATAGAGGTTTAGATCTACATACATAATCGTATAGCAAAAAGGATCATTAAATCGAGTCTGTAAAGGGATGGATGGGATAACTTCAGTGGTTTCAATATGAACGATGCCAAAATAGCTGACCTGTGTAATTTTGTCGCTTGCATCGGTATGGTAAGCAGTTGTGTACACGTGTTCGTTATTCTTGATACACCACCGTTGATGAAGTCAACGCAAATATCTGATCCATTAGTCTCTACAAAAATTTTAGAACTAGGCTCATCATGATCAACCCATTACCGGCTCACTACAAAGCACGGGTCTCCTCTTAATATATGAGAAGGGTTTGGCCATAGTCCACCACGCAGGCTATGTGGGGATTGGCAGACTTCACACGCCTTTGAGAACGTTTTGGAGAACTCTCAGGCGAGCAGGTTTCCTTCACCGCTGAAGCAAGTGATATTTTTTTTTAAGCGCACATAACACGGAAAAGTTTGAGGTGCGTGCCCCGATTCCACCGTCGACCTCTGATTAGGAGGCTGACGCCCTAGCCACTAGGCTATCACCGCTTCTTTGCATAATAGTATGGATAATTTAAATGTTATTTACACTAAACAAACATTCATAAACAAAGATGATTGCGAATGACCGCGTGCAAATGTAAAAAATGTCTACTGCGCAGGTCGGCCGTAAGTGGTATTTTACGTGCCGAGACTTTTACGTAACGAGGACGTCCATTATCTCGCCCTGCCGAACTACACCAATTTACCTTACCTTAGTTTTAACAGTTAACGCAATCAGCTCTAACTTTAAAGGCCGATAACGCGATGCAGAGAAACCACGCTCATTTTGCTGTTTTGTTGTTATCAACATTTTCGATCTTCAACAGTCCAATCAAGCAGATGATGTGCGATAATGTTACACGAGATAACACATGAAAAAATGACGAATTTTGACCGACCGACCGACCTCCGTGGCGCAGCGCGTTCGCTGTTGCATTTTAGCGCTAGTTCAGACATGCGGGAATTGCGCGTTTACGAATCGCGCGGTTTGAACCCGCAAAATTGTGATGTTATTCAGACACCGACGGTTATTAAGCGATTTTCGTGCGGGACAACGGCAGTTCGAGGTCGACAAAGAAGTATGTTTACTGTGGTTGCTCCTTAAAAAAAAAAAAGAAAAGAAAAAGGCGGTATTGCGTGCATCCAATATTAAGTGACCAACTAGTACATGGTCAGTAAAAATATCTCCAGCAACTCTTGCCAAGCTCGGTTTTGATAATTTTATTTGAGTAATCTTCACACTGAAGATCCCATATTGCAGGTTTCTTCTCCAATTCATCAATAAAATAGTTCAGTGTCGAAACGATCCATGGCGAACTCACGAGCTGTGACGTGCAAACCGCGCGGTACCCGCAACGCAACTGAACGCGAAGTAAAGACTCCATAGTAATAGAAACGCGCGGGAACAGCGCGATTGTATTTTCTGGCGGTTGGGTTGCGGTAACCGCGCGGTTTGATTAACCGCGCTGTCATGTCTGAACGATTACTTTATAACTCATATAAATAAGACCCGCGCGATTTCCACGCGATTCTATAATCGCGCGGTTCCCGCCGTGTCTGAACTAGCGCTTAAAGACTGAGGTCCTGGGTTCGATTCCCGGCTCGAGTCTGGTCTGGTGGGAGGCTTCGGCCGTGGCTGGTTACCACCCTACCGACAATGACGTGTCGCCAAGCGACTTAGCGTTCCGGCACGATGTCGTGTAGAAACCAATTAGGAGTATGAGTTTACCACACCCCTAACATGTTAGCCCGCTACCATCTTAGACCGCATCATCACTTACCATCAAGGTCTAACTGTGGTGAATAAAAAAAAAAAAAAATTCGAATGCAGTTATAACCGTCATCTCACTACGATATATATATTTTTTTAAGTGCCTTCCAATTGATTATTTCAATAAAGTTTTTCTTCGACTGAAATTTGCATCTAACAACCGCATCGTCCAAAGGCTACCAACATAATATACGTGTGACATAATAAAAATGTCTGCCCTTATACAAGGCTGACTGTGAGTTTAATATCAGTAAGCAAATATGTACAGTTGTTCAAAATTGCACTTTGACTTCACTTATGAGAAAACTTCAGAAACGTGTACGTAAGTTTGCAACTCTGATATCGCATTTGAAGGGTTCATGGTTAGGCAATGCGTTATGCAATACTAAAAGACTACTCACTAAAAGAGAAACAAGCGAGCGAGCGGAAGGCATTTCCTGTCTGCTCGTCATTTGCCATTGCTCACGCCAATAAAACAGTTTGTTGACATTGTGCAATAAATTATGATTTAAAACTGTGTTTTAATTTTATTTTGTTTCTTTGTTTACGTGTCTTTCTTCTTGGGCAATTATATTTTAATGAATTGTCGCAGAAATAAATATCATCCTCAACACCTGGATGCCTGGTCCCCTTCCACCACCCGCTATTCCAGGTCATTTCTGCCACGCACCTGTAAATTGTGGAACCAGCTTCCATCTTCTGTGTTCCCTAATGGTTATAATATGGGGATCTTCAAAGGGCGGATTAACAAATTGCTCAAGGGCCAGCAACGCATTGGCGGTTCCTCTGGTGCTGCAAATGTTCATGGGCGGCGGTAATCACTTACCATCAGGTGACCCGCCTGCTCGTTTGCTCGCTATGCATATATATAAAAAAAAATGTTCACATGAATACTATAGCTAGGGTATTTATTATATTTTAGAAGATAAATAAGCCGGTCAACTAGCTACTATAAATACTACAGTTAATCCTAGTATTTTTTTAAGTGGTTTAAAGACGACTAATTCTCTTTGCACCAATATAGTGCATACAACAGCTTAAACAATATGACATTTCACGTCATTGTCATTCTTCGCTTATTAGTGAAGTAACATTCCAATAGGCTCACTCTCATCAGGTATGAGATTTCAACTCTGTCCATGCTAATAACGGGGGTTTGGGGGCATTAAAGATCACATGTACCAGTGGGAGTTATGGTGTATAAGCAACTTACATAATATGTAGACCCCTGAAACGTTTCACTTCTTTTTCGGCAGCCGTGGAAAGTTAAAAGCCCCCGTAGTGCCTCAGGCTACTTTTTATCATCGTGGTAAACAAATGTACGCTGATGAAATCGCTGACAAAAGCGCGTACAATATACATACCGGATAGCGAAGTCGTGAGGGGAGCATGAAAGTCGGAACGGGGCAGGGGGATCGCGGAGGGGGGGAAGTATTTAACAAGAGACAGTCCTCTGGCCGCGACCTCCAGTTGTAACCGAGTTATGTGCTCCCTGAACCCGAGTAACCTTTACGTGGCACAACGTTTCTGCAAGATGATCCAGTAAGCCTCACAATACTCAAAAATAATGAACCTCAGTTGTAACGATGGGTTATATTAATACCGCACGTAGAATGTTTAGTCATATGCCCAGCTAATGTCCCGCTACTACGCTGACCTCTTGCTCCCATATTGTTACCTAATGTCTTCAAGCCCGTACTTTAAAAAGACCCGTCGTGTTGAGGCAAATAATATTTTCTTTAGACTTTTTATTGGCTAGATTCGCAAAGGGTCGAAGCGTGCGGAACTCTGCATTAATGGACGTGTGAATTTTTTAACGGAACGTGCTGTTATCATTTCATTATAATTCGTATTAGAAAATTATCTGTGATATAATTTTAAAAGAGTACCCGAGGCGAGAACGAGATATCTGTATAACTTATCCATGCATCTGTACTAAATATAGGCTTAGAATGCAGGCTTTGAGCGTAGCGAAAATATTCTATGTCTATGGTACTAACAAATGCCGTAAAACTTAAATAACACGATAATAGTTCGTCGTAATTCATAGGTGTTCTAATAGATGGCGCTGAGTTATTTGTTTTGGAGGAGTGAGTTTTTTTGTTTGCAGGATTGCATGATAATTATCCATTAACCTATATAGATAGATGAAATATAGTGTAATGGAAGACGAATAGTTATGAATATTCGGAGCTTTGCTATAATCTCGCCGTACAGACATTCTGCAGTAAGCGGCATTACATAATAAGATAAGCGGGGAGTCAAGAGCGAGGTCGAACCGATCAGACGGTCAGGCTACGTTACATATACGTAGGTCTTCCATTAGGTGTGTCCACACTTGTGCGTTTTCATCTTTCCCAAGGCGTGCGTCTTTGTCATTAATGGGAGCCTTATCGGTTTTTTTTCGTGCGTTCAAACTTCATATTACGTGTTGTAGGTACCAACTCCACAACTTTTGGGCCAGCAACGCATTGGCGGTTCCTCTGGTGCTGCAAATGTTCATGGGCGGCGGTAATCACTTACCATCAGGTGACCCGCCTGTTCGTTTGCTCGCTATGTATATATAAAAAATAAAAAGGTCCTGGTTCTCCTGGTGGTAATAAAAAGGTGAGGTCCTGGGTTCGATTCCCGGCTCGAGTCTGGTCTGGTGGGAGGCTTCGGTCGTGGCTAGTTACCACCCTACCGACAAAGACGTGTCGCCAAGCGATTTAGCGTTCCGGCACGATGTTGCGTAGAAACCAAAAGGAGTATGGGTTTACCATACCCCTAACAGGTTAGCCCGCTACCATCTTAGACTGTATCATCACTTGCCATCAGGTGAGATTGCTGTCAAGGGCTAAACTTGTAGTAGATAAAAAAAAAAAACTCAATGTTGCATTCATTAGTTGTTTCTTATAAATAACATGCTTTTCGTAATCAAATAAGATAATTATTACTGTGTTTACAGGTATCTGCATACCTGTAGCGCATTGCAGTCACCTTGAGTATGCGTCATTCCCATCTTCACTTATGCGTGCTGTTACAACCCTAACTATAGGACACATATTGCTGAATTGCTATTTCCAATTCGACCCCAATTATAAATTGTCAGTCAGCAATATGGGCCTATAAATTCCATACATTTTCTAAATCCAGTTAGTTATAGTTCTTTAGTCAAATAGCTGCCCAGCTACGGACCCGGTCTAGGCCTGCCGGCTGGCTTTCAGCTCTTGACTAGGAACTTACTCCGGCTCTTATAACCCTTCACTAGGGTACCGCGCAATAGTATAATCCAAGTACGATAAAAGTAGTAGTGTAAAGTGTGTAAATATTTTAAAATAAACTAGTTGGTGTTTCAATTGGTGTTTTTTTTTTTATAAACACCAAAGTCCACGAACTAACAGTGCGCCTGGAACACTGCCGCACACACAGCCTTCCCCGCTATCTTACGTCATCCGGACGTGGGCTCCATCCACGGCCTCGGAGACGTACGGACCACTTACCGTCCGACCCCCCCGTTATCCCAAACGTCGCCTAAGCCGAGGTTCGGCCTCAAAGGAGGCGCCCTTAGGCAGACGTTCCCATAGTTTCTTCGAGCCCTAGGGCTCAAAATTTCTTCTGGCAGAGCTTCTTTCCAAAGCTCGCCAAACAGCCCGGTTACCCTGTGGCAACCAATAGGGTTAGTACAGCTAATAGACAGTCCGAAAAAAAAAAAAAAAAACACAGCCTGAACGGTCGAACGTCCTTTCTCTTCTATTGCTGAACGAACCGTGAAAATTTTTGCAGAGATAATACAGCCTTAGCTTCTTGCGAAATCGATCGCAAAACAATGGTCGCGGGGGTGCAACACTGTTGCTGATAAATCTTTTATGGAACTCAGATCGTGGGTCATAGGTCCGTAAAGTTATCAGTGTAATAAGAATACGAATAATGAAATTTAAATTAAGAAAGATAACCCACGCCGAAGTCAAACTTCCCCAGTGCTTCGGACGTGTCGGACCAAACTTTGAGCTGATAACTGTAGTATTTGTATTAAAAAGCCCGGCTGTACGCAGACCATAGCCTAGTGGTTAGGGCGTCAGCCTCCTAATCAGAGGTCGGCGGTTCGAATCCGGGCACGCACCTCTAACTTTTCAGAGTTATGTTCGTTTAAAAAAAATTAAAATATCACTTGTTTCAACGGACACGCCTGAGAGTTCTACATAATGTTCTCAAAGGCGTGTGAAGTCTGCCAATCCGCACATGGCCAGCGTGGTGGACTATGGCCAAACCCTTCTCATATTGAGAGGAGACCCGTGCTCTGTAGTGAGCCGGTAATGGGTTGTTCATGATGATGATGATGATGTACGCAGACAGATGCTGCCAAGGAAAGATTTATAGTTTGGTGGCTTAACAACAGCATCGCTTAAAGCAGTATTATTTTAAAATGTCAGTGTGACATCAAATAAAGATGATAGTTATCATAATTTAAAAAATATAAATATTATAAATGCGAAAGTTTGTATGTATCTGGCGACCTATAGTGGCGCAGTGCGTGCGCTATCGCATTATAAAGTTGGAGGTCCTGAGTTCGATTCCCGGCTCGAGTCTGATCTGGAATTCAGCCGTGGCTAGTTACCACCCTACAAACAAAGACGTGTCGCCAAGCGATTAAGCGTTCCGGCGCGATGTCACGTACAAACCAATTAGGGGTGTGGGTTTACCATACCCCTAACAGGTTAGCCCGTTTCCATCCTAGACTGCATCATCACTTAACACCAGGTGAGATAGCCGTCAACGGCTAACTTGTAGTGGAAACAAAAATGTTAGTGTATACGAGTTTGTGTATGTTGTGGGCTTCTACAGACAGGGCGTGTAAGGAAACTTCAAAGCCTTAATTCAAATGCAGCAAAAATCCACATCCTTTTTTTTTCACGCTGGGAAATGCTTTTACTCATCCCCTCCGGAGGCGATGCAGGCAAGACTGCGCCGCTTCCGACGCGGTATGTGGGACTCCCCGGCGGCCAGGCTGGCGACCAGAATACCCACTAAAACCCAGCGATGCTCCTTCGCGTCACCTGGTGGCTGGGTCACGGGAACACTTGTAACAATTGCGTGATTCCTAGGATGCACAATTGCGTGATACTAATAAAACTAGTATTTCACGTGAATAAGTCACTAACCGAATACTCTTTTTTTTTTTAATAATTATTGAAAACAGACAGCGTTTAATAACTATAACCCCTATACAACGTTACTTTGTACCTATGAGGTAAAGTAATACCACAGAAGCCCGCCGGTTTTATACTCGTTAAATTTGGATTAAAATCCAAATTAAAATGAGAAAAAAAAACTGTTATTCCATATGCAAAATTCGAATACTTTGGTAATTGCTTCGTTAAGCTGCAGTGTAGGAACACAAATGGCTAAAATTTAAAATGAATATAACCTGTTTTTCATTCAAGGTTACCTTGGCTACGTTATTTTACCGGAATATAGCATAAGTCAATAGCAATAGCATAGCTCAGAGAATTGCGAAGTTGAAGTGGCAATGGGCGGGGCACATAGCTCGGAGAACCGATGGACGTTGGGGTCCCAAGGTGCTGGAATGGCGACCCCGCACCGGTAAACGTAGCGTTGGTCGACCCCCAACTAGGTGGACAGACGACATCAGACGAGTCGCAGGGAGCCGCTGGAAGCAAGCGGCCCAAGACCGTGAGCATTGGAACTCCCTACAAAAGACCTATGTCCAGCAGTGGACGTCAATCGGTTGATAATGATGATGATGATGATAGCATAAGTTCCCGCAGGAGTATCCACGTAGCACGAGTTCCATGTGGACGGATCCGCGGGCTTTCAAGAAAAGTAAAACAATTCCACTGATGAATCGGCACAGTTATTCAGAAAAACATCGTCAGCCTCGGTTCATTTTCCTCGCCGTGTTTTCTGAGCGTTCGGATGGTTATTGTTTATTATTCCCAAGTTTTCTTCCTAGTTACGGAATAATCTGAGCCTGAATCGCAATTGGTTCTTTTCATTATCATTCGTTACGACTGTTATTTATAGTCATCATCATGATCAACCCATTGCCGGCTTACTAAGAGCACGGATCTCCTCTCAATATGAGAAGAGTGGCCGTAGTCCACCACGCTGGCCATTTTGATTGAAGGACCGACTTCACACGCCTTTGAGAACATTATAGTGAACTCGCAGGCATGCATTTTCCTCCCGGTATTTTCCTTTACCGTTGAATGAATTTTTTTTAAAAACGCGCATAACTGATATAACAGATCGAACTCCCGACCTCTGATTCGGAGGCGGATGTCCAAACCGCTAGGCTATCAATGGAATCAAATCTTAGATTTTAACTGTGGAATATGCTGATTAAAAACATATCACGTTTGTCACTGTCTATGATGAAGAAGCATTCAGACGTTTAGTCAAAGAAAGAACTATGCTCAGTGCCAGTAATTGAAACCATTTCCGTAAAGGGGTGCGAACCCTCACTGTGCGACCGGGACCGCTATTACTGTACACTTCTGTCCATCAGTCAGTCAGCCGGCTGTATGATCTATCTGACGTACCGAGATATACAGAGAGTAATTTTTTAATAGTGTGTTTTTCTATTTCCTTTACAAAAACGAGTGATAAAAATTTAATAGGGCCCCAATACGATTTATAGCTCGATCTTACGAATGCCAGTTTGTGTGCGGCCCCAACTCGCATTCAGCCGGTTTAATATGTATTTTCTAGGAGTAGCATAAATATATAATCAACACATCGATTACAGTTAAATATACCGCTGCGAGACAATTATGTACATGAAAAGGTAAAAACACGCGATTCGCTTTAATATTTAATGATTCTATGTGTGTTCGTTTACGAACTACTCACCAGGTGCACAAGTGTGCTCTATGGCAGGAGCGTGACCCGATTCCACCCCGGTGGAGATCAATTTGGCTGTGGACCTACCTACAGCTCCTTAACACCGTCCCGCCGCCGTATGGTTTCCGGTAGAAATCTGTTTGTTGCTATAGCCCTGGGATGCGACCAATCAAGTGGTGCGTTCTTCAGAGTAAGTCATGTGATTCTATATTTATCTTTTCATACACTACTATAGTTAGCCCTTGACGGCAATCTCACCTGATAAACAATTAGGGGTATGGTAAACCCATACTTCCAATTGGTTTCCAAGCGACATCGTGCCTGAACGCTTAATCGCTCGGCGACACGTTTTAGTCGGTAGGGTGCTAACCCAACCCAAACCAGACTTCAGGCGGGAATCGAAACCGGGATCTCTAACTTTATAATGTGACAGCGCACGCGCTACTCCTCTGAAGTCGTCGGATGCACACTGGTCTTTAACATTAATCTTTCCGGTTGAGGAATAAGTGCTTAACAAAAAAACTTGACACTCCTGCTTCCTTTTAGACCGCAAAGTCACATGTCATCGGGTGACAGTAAGTGGAATAGTATAACACACTACATAATAATAGCATTGTGAGGATCGAGGAATAACAACAAAAATCCGTTGATTTTATTTGCATTATTTGTTGATTCGGCTGATACATATTCTGTGAAAAATTTCATTAATTTCCAAAACTATTACAGTTCACGAGTTTTTTTTCGGACTGTCTATTAGCTGTGATAACCCTATTGGTTGCCACAGCGTAACTGGCTGTTTGTTTCGGAAACAAGCTCTGCCAGAAGAAATTTTGAGTTCTAGGGCTCGAAGTAACTAAGGAAACGTCTGCCTAAGGACGCCTCCTTTGAGGCCGAACCTCGGTTTAGGCGACGTTCGGAATAACGGGGGGTCGGACGGTGAGTGGTCCATACGTCTCCGAGTTGTGTTCCCGTGACATCCCGATGAACGGGAACTCTCTCGCATTCGTCCGCAATAGACTTAAGACCACTGGATGGTTGGACGGTATACCCACTTAGGATTGAATAGAATGGCACAAAGAAAGGTCAGACAGTAGCGTCAGAGTTTTTTTTTTAAACAACGAGTAAACGGTTAACTAGATGTTGAATGGACACCGTTAATCTTGAACATCTCTAGCACTGATGCTGGCTGAACCCTTTTTTATCGATTTATTTCTGCTATTAATTAATTATTAATGAATTATTGCCAGCATTGGGTATCCATTGCTAGATATGCTGATAATTACTACTGCAAATTATTTTAAAAAGTGCAATAGTTTAGTGAATAGTAAAATTTTAAACTAATCGCAGTAAGATATGCTTTATATTCATGATTAAAGATCATACATACTCGTACCAACTTATTTAATTACACTCACGTTATTCGGATAAACTTCTCTCTCACGTTATTCAGATAAACTTAGGTTATTCAGATAGTCTTAAAATTATAGCACTCTGAAATAATGTTTGGATAAAGTTGGGACTTAATTTGGCTAATGAGATCAGAATATCTTTGAAGAAACAATTTCAGTGTAGATCTTTGCTATAGTTTTCGAAAAGCGTACACCTTTACAAATCTCTTACTCCAGGGCCACAACTTTCGTATAAGCGATGCGCAGTGAGCGGCTGCAGCGAGCCACAACTCTGTACGTTTTCCGTAACTTTCCGTGTTTATACTTTTGTATTTGGTATATCCTTGGTCTGGGGCTCTTCGGGTAGAAAAAAAACTAGTAACTTAATCAATCCTTGACGAAATTTTACTTCTATCTACTCCAATGGTTCCAGTATGTTACGGAACTCTCCTAGCTTTAGTTTTACCAATGCAGTTATCACCTCACGAATGAATTTAATTATATATAAATTAACAGAAAATTAAGAAAATTGTTAACGTTTCATAGATGCCTGTGTTAAGTTTACATGAATAAAACAATTTCTGATTTCATGTAAACGAAAATCACACAAAAGTTGGCGTTAATCTGGAAACTATTTTATATGCAAGAGCCATAATTTGAAAATTCCATGCAACAAAACCAACGCAGAGTTTTAAGCAATGTTTGTTAACTAGATAAGCTACGCTCAGAGCAATCCCTACTAAATGGAGAAAAGCAGTCCAAGTGTTTATCTGAAATGTACGTACTGGCGCTTCCGATACTTACAATTATTTATTACTAAAAATTGAAGCGGTGATAGCCTAGTGGTTAGGTCGTCAGCCTCCTAAACAGAGGTCGGCGGTTCGAATCCGGGCACGCACCTCTAACTTTTCGGAGTTATGTGCGTTTAAAAAAAAAAAAAATTTCACTGGCTTCAACGGTGAAGGAAAACATCGTGAGGAAACCTGCACGCCTGACAGTTCTCCATAACGTTCTCAAAGGCGTGTGAAGTCTGCCAATCCGCACATGGCCAGCGTGGTGGACTATGGGCCAAACCCTTCTCATATTGAGAGGAGACCCGTGCTCTGTAGTGAACCGGTAATGGGTTGATGATGATGATAACTAAAAACGTACTTGCTTTCACCAAATCACCCTCTTGCAAATATATTTGATAGAATACTGAGTAACTTGTATATTTCTGGAGTAGTTTATAATTAAACTGCTTTTGTAAAGGTATTAAATAAAAAAGTATATTGACTTCGTGTGTCTACTGATGATCCTTGTAACCGCCTGTTGCATTGCAGTCATGGGCCAGGCTCTAAGTAAAATGTGTGTCTTGAGAACTCTGAATTTGTACAAAATTTTTGTACTCGCCTTTGAACCACGTGAAAATATCGTTTAGATTTAGCTTTATGCTATCGTCATTTAAAAATCCCTCTGAAAGCATTCATATACCTACCTGGTTGAAACGTTTTAGTAAAATGTAGATTCAGTATATTTTAACTTTCATAAAATATTCCTTTTACTCTAGTCGAGTTTCCATACGCTAGAGGTACCTGGGTTAAATAAATCTAATAAACAACGTCAAAATGTAACGTATCAACGTCAGAGTTCTCCAGCTACGTCGTGAGACCGTTACGGAAGCTATGAGTTACATTAAAAAACGATTCAATATGAAATACTAATGGCATAATTAAGATCGAGAAGAAAACGCCAACGTTTTGGAATTATCCCTTTGTTTTAACTTTTCATTATTAGTCGTTAAAGTGGCCATAGAAAACAAAACTATCTAATTACAGTTCACCATACAATCCATCTGACATACGGACAGACAGACACAGGGTTCCGCTGTACATAGTATACCAAAAACTTGATTTACGACAGCAACAACCATCTGCCTATGATTCTCCCACAGCTGGCGGAAACACTACTCGAGATACCAAAGAGGTTAGGGGGCACTGACCCACCATGCTCCAATGCGACATTGCGGACTGTAACGATTATCATAATGCGGATATTATCCGGATATTATATTAAAAGCGGTGAAAGCCTAGGTTGGGGCGTCAGCCTCCTAATCAGAGGTTGGCGGTTCGAATCCCGGCACGCACCTCTAACTTTTCAGAGTTATGTTGTGCGTTTTTAAAAATTTAAAATATCACTTGCTTCAACGGTGAAGGAAAACATCGTGAGGAAACCGGCACACCTAAGTTCTCCATAATGTTCTGAAAGGCGTTTGAAGTCTGCCAATCCGCATATGGCCAGCGTGGTGGACTATGGCCGAACCCTTCTCATATTGAGAGGAGACCCGTGCTCTGTAGTGAACCGCTAATGGGTTGATCATGATGATGATGATGATGGATATTATCCGGGACCGCTGGCCTACTAAACATAACTCAACAGGAGTTCAACACATAGTATCCATTTTTACAATAAAAAAATAGAACCAATTTATTTAGTTTAGTAATGGTTCACTCGCCTTTTGTACGAGAAGCGAGTTCGGAAGAGCTGGGTGGGAGACAGGTTTGCTTTGTCATTTGTACGCGGACTGAAAAGGCCAGCGGCTGGCGTGGAATAAAGGGAATTTAATACCTAAGCAAGTCCCAGCAACTGCTATCCGAAGGAACTGTGCCCTGAGGCTGACATCTGTAGAGTGCACTTTGACATTGCTCAGACTCAAGAAACAGTTGAACAAGACAAAGTTTTGTGTCCGAAATAAATCTGTCTGAGTAAAGCCAATGAAAGCCTTATCTCGATCTTAGCTTCCGTATTAAATCTACTCATTAACTTACAAAAAGTTTTTGAATCAATTGCACTGTAACTTGAAAGTAAAAATAATTTTAATAGCAATTCAGTAATTTTTCATCAAAACATCGTGAGGGAACCTGCTCGCCTAAGACATTAGGCTGCTGCTGACATGCTGAGACGAAACCCGTGTCCTGTTGTGGGCCAGTCATAGATAATTAATATTACATTATAATTAACTGTAATGTCTACGTAATAAGACTTTACTTTTCGCGCTTGTGAAGTCAACATCTCCTGAGGATGATCCGGTGTCGGGTCGAAACGTACGTAGAGGTTCTAGTGGAAGATTTTGTGTGGTGTTATATTATACAAATCTCCCGGTTGTCGGCGGAATATAGCAAATTATACTTGCTGTTTATTGTGTAATGTCTACTTCTATTTATATTATTCTACTATTCTAGCGTATATAAAGTATTACCGAAAGTAGTTTGAAAAGAGGCAAATTACGTCCATGGCTTGAATTATTACGTAAAGTCTAACTCATCCACCATGAAAATATTTTATCCGACACGATGCGATTTGGAAATTACTATAGTTGAGTTTGTAAAGATATTCAGTGTTTTAACAATTTCGTCAACTTTCAATTCCTTTCAAGTAGATTTTTTTTCATTCGATTGTAATCGCTATTCTACACAATTTACTCCGACTCACTGCATAGCATCGCCCGTCCTCGCTATTTCTTTGCACAGCTCCTGAGATTTATAGCCTACAAACTATCTCTAGAAATGGGCTGAAAAATGCAATATAAGATTTTGGAACAATTTACTCCGACCCACTGCATAGCATCGCCCGTCCTCGCTATTTCCTTGCACAGCTCCTGAGATTTATAGCCTACCAACTTTCTCTAGAAATGGGCTAAAAAATGCAATATAAGATTTTGGAACAATTATTCCCACCCACTGCATAGCATCGCCCGTCCTCGCTATTTCTTTCCACAGCTCCTGAGATTTATAGCCCACAAACTTTCTCTAGAAATGGGCTAAAAAATCAATATAAGATTTTGGAACAATTTACTCCGATCCACTGTATAGCATCGCCCGTCCTCGCTATTTCTTTGCACAGCTCCTGAGGTTTATAGCCTACAAACTATCTCTAAAAATGGGCTGAAAAATCAATATAAGATTTTAAAACAATTTACTCCAATCCACTGTATAGCATCGCCCGACCTTGCCATTTCTTTGCACAGCTCCTGAGATTTATAGCCTACAAACTTTCTCTAGAAATGGGCTAAAAAATGCAATATAGGATTTAGGAAAGCTTGCATTGCCAAACCAAATATGCAGTTCAAACGAAAAAAGTATATTAGCTTTTTTATAGGTAATAGATAGCAGGATACACCAAAAAGGAAATTCGTGAAAATTTCCAGCTACCAGCCATATTTTCTAGGGAGTCTACAAAAATAAGATGAGAAAAAAATTTAAACGCTCTGCAAAATGTTTTAAGTCTTTTCGATGCAAAATTTCGGCGTGTGCTGTGTGGCATACATGAATGTATTATAAGTACAGACTGATTCAAGAGCTAGTGGATAAATACAAGTAGCTAACAATACATTTACTTTGATACGAGAGTAAAAATATTAAGGCGATCAACGCTCACTAATGGAAAATTAAATTAATGCGTCAACTAATGAATACTCCGCATTATAATAATATCATAAAGCTATTTGTTTGCTTGTTAATTTGTAATAAAGCGATTAGCTGTTTAATGAAGCGATTTCAATAATAGCCTTTGTTATTTCAGTAAAATAAGGCGCTAATTATCGTTTTTTTCCATTTAGATTAATCCGCGTGCGCTGACTAAATAATATGATTTAACGTGTAGAAAAATTCACGTTTTTAGTAGCTTAGTAAAAAATCTGCGGGACCCCATATACCAAAATAAATAAGCCATTTTTTAGAGCAAAAAAGAGTGCAAACAAGAAATAATGGCACTGACAATTTGTATTTCACTCCAGCTTGAAAACATGAAGTGCTTTAATAGGCATTAATATATTAAACAATCAAAAGTAACAAGAAAATAGAATGCTGGAAACAAGAAAGAGCAATATTATTTTAATAACAATGAAAACTTTAAACAGCCGCGGCCAGAGTTGTATACCGTAAATAAAGTGCAAACGCAAAGGCAAGATTGAATAAGCATATGCAAGGCAAGCATTCTCCAACTTAGTAATCATCTTGGTTTGGGAAACAAACGCATAGAAATGTTCCTTGCATTTCGTGCATAAAACTAAATTGAAAGTGTGAAATTTTATACAACCAACTATGGTTAGTTGGTTGTTACCAAAAACACATAAATTTCGTATATGTGTTTATTCCACTGACTCCTCGACTTAACCCCAACCATACATATTGATTGCAATTCGCAATTTATCGAAGGTGTTATTTTTACACCGCTCGGATTAACTAATTGCCACATATTTACAACTGTTCGTTGCTTCCGAATTACATTGGAACCAATCAACCAATTTCGGAGGCAAACATTTGATTACACGGTTATTTGTTGTGGATATAATGTGTCCGTACTGTGTACATAAACTGACGTTTATTCGACATTTTACGCACTGTCATAGATGCAGTGAACTGGTCTTGTTGAATAATATGTTAGTGTTATAAATACACACTATTACCATATGTATACTTTCCAAACACATGCCGATTCATACGATACAAAATTCGATTTGGTGACAATGTTGGCAGCGCCATTTCGAAAACAGCGATAAAAAAAGAAATAACAAAACAAAACATGCAACGTCGTTGACATGAAGTCTACCAATTTGATGCCTATTCACGTTATTTTCTGCGTTAGTACTGTCATCTATAGAAAAATAAAGAACCTGCCTAGCATATTTCCATCGTTAGAAATAAAACAAGCTTTATAAAAATCAACGACCTCAGTGATCTCTGAGATGCAAGCACTTGATCCGTTATAACGTTTCGTTGATTTGTAGTACCACAAGCGTAGTTGAAGATACTGTAAAATTTGAGATTTCCCACAAAATATCAGTTATAATACAAAAAGCTGGAGACAGCATAAGTTGGCGTTGCTTCAAAAAAACCTATATCCAGCAGTGGATAAATATTGATCACTCGGAAAAATAGCATTGGAGCAGTTTGGACGGTATCAGGTCTCAAATACTTCTCTCCCATATGAGAGGATGAATAGTGATCTATCCATAGGATTATGATATCCATAGGATTGGGTAACTAAACATAGCGCAGTGAACGGAAAGTAACAAATTATTTCCAAAGAATTTGTTATGTACCATAACAAGTTCACATAAGTTGACTCAATAAGGTATTATTACGAAAAACTAGTCTTACTTTCCAGCACATACATACTTGGATAACACGCACTAACAACATTTAATGTTACGTTTTCTTTAAATTAACATTCCACCATAGCTTCGTATATAAGAATATAATCCCTATTTTAGGGTAGTCCTTATGTTAAAAAAAAATAAACTCTCCTTCAGTATTCACTGTGCGAGTATTCCGAACTAATTATTTCAATTCGCATGTTACTACTTAAAAACAGAACCGCATACGTTAAGGAGCGAAATTCATTAAAATCTGGATACATACAAATAATGAGTTCCCTCCTGAATCACCTCCAATACTCGTTACCGAAACAAATAAAAACAGTATCAGTATAATGTTTTTTAATATTTTTGCTATTTGTATACTATACAGCGGGAATGCAAACGGTAATGAGAATCATACAGTTTAAACGAACGTTACCATCGGCAAACGTCTGAAAGTGCACATACAGACGCCGGCGCTCATAAATAAAATAATTGCAATTTCTTAGACATATGAGAAATCTGAAACGAGTTCTGTCTAAAGCACATTCAATTTAAGCAAGCCTTTTGAAGTTTGCTCCAAGTCTAACTGTATGTTACGTTGTAGTTACTCTGCCACCGGAGGCAATATACTGTTCTTTTCCAACAACAACATTTTAAAATATAACATTATTTTATCATATTATGTGCGATGAAGCCGGCTGCTTCAAAGCAGCCAATTTTGCCATCAAAGAAACGAAAAGGAAAAATAATTGGAATAAACAATAAATTGATATACTATTTGGCAAGCTACATAGCGATCTTCAGACAACCAATGCAATTGGGTAAGAAGACAAAGTTTTGAAAAATCTAGGCGGATCCGGAATCCGCTTGAGCGGTGCACAAGCAAATTTACGACTATAATATTTTAAGCTATAAATAAAACCAATAAGTATAAAACAAAGAAGCACAATATAACAGTCGTTCAAATGAAAAACATGTTTTCAGACCGTTATCTAGGTAAAATGAAACAGGGGATCATTATCAAACTTTTGAAAAGAGCCAGAGAAAATGGAGCCAGGCGCGGAGTCGCTGGACGCAATGATTCCGGTCGTTCACAGTGGACTCCAAGAAATCCATTTCCTGTATTGGACGTCGAATCGCATGACACAAAACAATCGAATGCAATGAGCATCAATGAAAAGCATCCCACACAATTTCCCTCCTTTCATAATTAAAATGTATTATTCGTTCATAGTTAACAGTGAAATAGTAGCACATTCATTATCATACTCGTATATCCGTAATTTGGAGAAATGATGTCGGATGTCTCGGATCAAGAAAATGATCTAGAGATTATCCATGTATGTCATGTCGATCTTGCCGAGTGTTGCTTTCCTCCGACCAGCACAGTTAATAAAACAAAAAAGTATGTGGAGCACGAATTGTAACTTAATACCACTTAGGGGTTGCATTTTGCGCTTTTTGTAAAACATTTGGAAATGTATCGAATTGCTTCGTTAGACTAATTAATGGATAGCAACTGAAACAACGGAAAACTGGGCGGAAATACTTTATTTTCTATTTTTATTAAAAGTGAACTTACATCCATGTTATTCAACCACTCTCTGTTTGCACAATCCAAGAGTTTGGATTGCAATTTCATACGTTGAACCTATGAAGAGACTTTTTACCGAACCTCGGTTCGCATGGTTTTAATTATACAAAACTTAGCAAATTTTTACCCAATGGTATAAGAGGGAGCAGATTATTACTTTCAGTTGCTACACTAGGACGGAGTTGGATTTGAATTTATGACGTAAGTATCTAAGCTGTGAGCGTTACTAGATTATAAATGTCAACAAAATTGAAATGTAATAAATCAAATATTCCACTGATTATAGATTTTCACAAACCATGAATGAGGTAAGGTGCGAGAAAATATGTCGAATAAAAAATATTACTTTGTAGTATAAGTGCTTTTTGCACTTAATTATACACGAGCACTAGATTTTCCGTAACATCAATCACTTGAAAATGTTGTATCTATGCATGAGAACTGAAGCCTAAAAAAATCTACCCCACAGAACTCGAACATTTTCCGCGGTAAAAAGTATCCTTTTGGTATTCCAGACTATAATCTATCTCCGTACCTTCTGGATCTATTCAGCTGTTAAACTTTGGTATTTATAGTAAAAATATATTATATGAGTTCTTCTAATAGATTCATTATCTTTCTCTTTAAGGCTAAACGCCGAGTTCTCTCAAGAGAGAATTCCATTTAACCACAAACATGTGAAGCGGAAATAGCCTAGTGGTTAGGGCGTCGAAAGCGTCGAATCGGCGGTTCGAATCCGGGCACGCACCTCTAAAAAACATCGTGAGGAAACCGGCACGCCTGAGAGTTCTCCATAATGTTCTCAAACGCGTGTGAAGTCTGCCAACCCGCACATGGCCAGCGTGGTGGACTATGGCCAAACCCTTCTCATATTGAGAGGAGACCCATGCTGTGTAGTGAGCCGGTAATGGGTTGATCATGAGATGAGTTAAGTAATCATTACCCTCATTATCAGCCGATCAATGTCTCAATGGCTGGGCAGATGCATCCTATCTTATATAAGATTTAGTAATTACCTTACCCTAGGTGAGTGCGACATATAGCGACTTGAAATAATGCGATCTAAAGTTCAAACAGCGCGTGTCTCGTTTTTTACACACAATGGATAATTGAACTTTGGCGTTGCGTAAAATCGAGCCGCTTGCCGCGATGGCGTTGACTTGGAAGGGGTAGACCCAAGTGGCCTTATTAAAAAACGTTGCATGAAGGGCGAATAGTTACATCATTTTCTCTCTTTCCGTCTTCAATAATTTAACGTTTGACTGAAGAAGACAAAACATTGTGTGGCTAAACAATAGCTACACTACGTTTATTAATAAGGGGGAAGCAGATTAATAATAATAGAATGACGAGGTACGTGAATTGTTATCATAGACTGTCTGACTCCAAGCTCGTACTGAAATGTTCCTAAAAACACGGGACACGAATTGAGCTCACGACCTCTTGTCTTTAATCAAAAATTCAAACTTCTTTAGATCATAACCTCGCATGATAAAATATATTATAAATTATTTCATTCGAGCTTGATATAATTAAGTCGATTATTATTTTTTTACCAGATGGACAGACCAGTTGAGGGAATCTACTAAGTGGAAATTTCACACAATAGCGAGATTAGCCTCCGATAGAAGCCGGTGGAAACAAATAATCCGCACGAGGTTGCAAGGACACCACCAGGACCACGATCTTCAGTAATGAAGAAACGACTGGAGAGAGAGATTATTTTTTTTATATTTCATTCAATGCTTAAGCGTGTGTAATGATTTTCGTTATCTTAAAGCGCATGGACTATCAAAAACGGGGCCAGTTGTGTAGAGGACGAGTGACGTCATTTGGTAAACATAAATTTGACTTCGGCTAGTCGCGGTAGTGGCCGATTAATCTGCGAGGTCCTCACGAATGAAGAATGTAAATAGTTGGCGAGATGACGCATGGCCGGAGACGGTCGCAGTTAAAGCGCCTCAACTACAAAACTACATTATTGTATCATCTCAGAATCAGCACCAAACTTCCATTACTACTTGCCGACGTAAGTGAGAGAAATTTACATTATAGAACCATTCTAGAAGAAATATATTAATAAGGATTTTATTTTAGTTATAAATATCTAATACTCTTAGGCTGAGATCAATAGACCGTACTTTGACAACCAAAGTTACAATGAGGTAGATTTGTGTCTGACATATGACAAAGTAATAACTTTGTCTCGCTTTAACTGTATCTGAGTCTTAAGCCAGATGTAAAGCTGTACATATATAAAAATTTCCCAATCAAACTTTTTATAAATATAATCTTTACTTGTAAATATGTTTATCAAGCAGGCTCAGAATCACTTGGCGGGCGATGGAGAGTAAACAAAAAAAAAATTTAGGCTATTGGTAAAAGAAGGGTTAGTTAGTTTGATTGATTTACCACTAGCCGTAGATCGATCATTAACGCTCAATAAATGGGACGGAAAAGTAGTGCACATATAGCGACGTGTGCACTCCTTTCCCCCAGTGTGTGACAAGGCTAGACGAAAGTCACCGATTCTAACACTCGAGCCGTATAATCCGAATGAATTACAAAGCACTACGCGCCGCTATAGATAATATAACGGCCAGATGTCTAGTGTATTAGGCGGGTTGTAATACATCTATATACCGATATGTAGGAATGTATAGTTAGTTGGTGACAAATTCTCGCCTTGTTTTTGTATGACGCGCTCTATCTACGGCTAGTGGTAAATCAATGTACACATAGCACAAGGAGTCGTTATGGGTGTGACACAGCCTGAAGATCCGATAGAGATTTTGGGTCCCAAACTTACACTAGAAACACAGGTGGGAGTGTCGAGATTTACTGTATTGAAAAAAAAAAAAGATTCCTCTGTCCATTACGCCTAATGTGTAGGTTAGGCGACTTTATCAGCGCACGAGTCTATTTTTAAAACTAGGAAGGAAAACATACCATTAATAGAACATTAAATAAAATTATATGTACTATTGGTCACCGCTACGCCGCAAGACGACGCCGGCTAATTTTATCTTCATTGAAACACCCACCCACCCACCGACCCGCATTAGAGAAGCGTTCTAAACTCTAAATCTCTCATCGCTTGTGGAAGGCGCATTAATGGGATTAAGATGGCACACTGCAGTATTGTGTCGACGGTACGAGTTAACTAATAGACACGTAAGAAGCTTCATTCCTCCTCTATGCCCACGTTCGGTTTCGTCCGCCCTAATCCGGATATTATCGTCAAGCGCGGCCGCCATCTTTGTTCACATCGTATCGTGTCAATCAAATGTTACTTATCCGAGGGGCACGGAAAGTACAGAAATTAATTCTTAAACGCACATTTTTTTTTACACAAACACAAATATTTAAAATCTCGGGAATCGAGCCTAGGACCTAATGATCCAATTAGCAACAGTTATCACACTTTAAACATTATAATTAGTTGAAGGTTAACGGGTGTACCCTTATTAGAAATCCGCTATTTGTTTTGACGACCTCTATGGCGCAGCGCGTGCGCTGTTGTATTTTTGAAGTGAAAACTTCTTTAGCGGCGTTGAGCACTTTTTCTGTAATGGGTATAAAATCTTAAACTCGCGTCAGGACACGTGACCTGATCGAAAAAGCGTAAGACGGATGGAGAGTAGACAGCTATCCCCTCTCTACGGCGCGGCGAAAATGTATGCCTGGGCCTACTGTTTCGTTTAGGCAGCGCAGGGCGCTTGCGCGAATGTTCGTGTATGTTACAGCGTGCCACGCGCATCCATGGATGGTGACAGCTGATGGCTCGACCGTCTGTGTAGTGATCACATTGTTGTGTATTCGTAAAATTCGTGAATGTAAAGTGCTTAAAATATGGAAATTGATATAGATAAACTTTTTAATGTAAAATAATTGTAATAGTTTTAAAGTGTTAAATTTTTAATGTAATATAAATTGTCATGTTTGTGTACGATAGCGCAATAAATGAATATTGTATTCTACCACATAAATGATAGTACTTTTATACTGATAAAGCAATTGGTGCAAAATTATTCCCTAACCATTCCAAAATATCAAACATGCTCAACGTTAATAATCAAGTTTTCACTTCTGCCGGCACTCCCGGAGTGCAACCCGTCTTTTTTTTTAAGTTAGAGGTCCTGGGTTCGATTCCCGGCTCGAGTCTGGTCTGGTAGGAGGCTTCGGCCGTGGCTAGGTAGCACCCTACCGACAAAGACGTGTCGCTAAGCGATTTAGCGTTCCGGCACGATGTCGTGTAGAAACCAATTAGGAGTATGAGTTTACAATACCATTAACTGGTTAGCCCGCTACCATCTTAGACCGCATCATCACTTACCATAAGGTGAGATACAGTCAAGGGCTAACTTGTGGTGAATAAAAAAAATATATATGTATTAAGGTCAACACTAGAATATCATCTTATTAATATCAATAGATATTATGTAGTATTGTATATTGATTGGAAAGTAACCCTTCGTACGCGAGTCCAGCCCAACTTGGCCAGTTTTTGATCTTTAAATTTAAATAATTTAGACTCCCTGAAAACACATCTGAATTTTCGACGGTACTTGCTAATTCCGAAGTATAATTTATTCATGGAAGTGGATTTACTGAGAAGAGTTCGCAAAAAACTGTATGCTTATAAAATAAAACACTAGGTACAGAGTGATATTATGAGAACGGTCCGTGAGGCGAGCGCAGTAACATTTTTTTAATCCTTGTTTTTTTACCACTGCCTTATATAGTTTAGTTCAGTAGAAGAGTAGTAGTTAATGAACGCAAATACGTCCGCGTTTTTTTCGGTTATAAAGGTATAATTAAATCAAAGGAAAGTTATGGTAATAGAGGTATTTTATTTTTTATTTTTATTGGATCATTAAACTAGTCACTATCTATATAAAAACAACAAAAAACATTTCAGAAGAACAAACACCAGATAGTGACTTTCTAGAAATGACCACAGCATGCACAACCTTAAAATTAACCTTACATCTAAATAATTCAATTTATACCTAAATGGTATATAATATGGTAATAAAGGCATACTTAAATCAAAGGAAAGTTATGCGTGGGCTTTTTGTGATGTTAAATATCTTAATACACCAGGAAGCAAGCTCTCTTTTGATTACTCAATAAAAGAGTGTAGTTGAGCTGAGTACAGATGACAAACGTATAAATAAGCACACTTTTATTTGAATGTATTTAAATATGTATACTAATACAATAAAGAGTTAAAGTTTTGTTAGTTTAATATCGGTAAATTCTGAAACTACTCAAGCTATATTAAAAATTCTAGCTAGCTAACTAGCTGTATAATAAAAAAACGGAATTTTTAAAACAACTCGGTAGAAAATGCCCTAGTAAACTACAGTATCAAAGTGCGATGACTGAAAGGCGCGTTGTATAGTCAAGTAAATAAAAATTACTGGTATTCAATAAATTTTAATTACGTCCGCGGAAGCGTTCGCGGTATATTTTGTGTCTTAACAACGCATGTTACTTCGAAAATAATTGAAAAATTTGTCTCAGGTTTTTTTAAATATACAATACAAGTTAGCCCTTGACGGCAATCTCACATTATGGTAAGTGATGATGCAGTCTAAGATGGTAGCGGGCTAACCTGTTCGGGGTAATGGTAAACCCATACTCCTAATTGGTTTCTACGTGACATCATGCCGGAACGTTAAATCGCTTGGCGACACGTCTTTGTCGGTAGGATGGTAACTGGCCATGGCCGAAGCCTCCCACCAGACCAGACTCGAACCGGGGCTTGAACCCAGGACTTCCATCTTTATAATGCCACAGCGCATGCACTGCGCCACGGAGGTCGACAAAGGAGGATACTGATAGTTCATAGATATTATGTAAATTTGCCTCTAGCCGAAATTGAATTAATTAAAGGCTAAGAAATATTTTTGTGACTCAAAACCTCGGCTTAGGCTAATGTTGGAACCATGGAGAGGAATGAGGAGGAAAGGACATTTATTCAAAACACGCTTCTCATTCACATCCAGCTTAGTGCAGTAAGAATAGATACGGCAGTGGTTAAACCGGTGTAGATTAAACTTAAAGCGTTTCATTCAGTTTAAGACAGGAGTGATCCTTAGTGGCATTCGATGGCATATACCTAATTCGCTATCTATGATGAGACAACTTAGGTGGCAAGATTTGTGTTAGAGTTCGCAAGTTCATGTGACGTAAATGGATTCGTAAAGTTGGATAATTTATCGGTGGCACGAAAACAGAAACTTCCGGGATCGCTGAGCATCTGAGCAAATACGGGCTACATATCGGCGGGAAGTCGCCGAGCATAAGCTGGCTATTACCCAGCTGAGTCGGCAGGTCGGTAGTTGGCTTAGTCGGCTTAATCTCCTTAAGAACAAGTGGCAAGCCTGCAGCCATCAAACGCTGCGCATAATAGGTGTAATGGATATGAAATTATTACTTTGGATACGAATATTTAAATAATATTATATGATACGGATACGGATCTGAAATTAATTCGGACTATCCGATAAATTCGGATAGTATGAGTTACGATTTGTAAAAGAAAAAACAATTAGTCCTTATGAGTGTTTATTTTTGGCCTACTGAAAAATGCAAATACTAAATTCAAATATTTAAAAACATTCGGAACATGTATGTCAGCATCAACTTAATTCCGATACATTGGTAAAGGGGTACATACGGGGTAAGGGGTACATACGTGGTAAGTGCTATATATTTATCCGATGACCGCTTTTAAAATATTACCCTGTGTAAACGTAGGTATGTTGATATTCGTCTAAAAACATGGTTACCTCGACAAGGTCAACAGGCACTTCACATAATCACGAACCTAACAGCTCCGCTAGGTATTTTAATCTAAATTAGGATTACACGCCGATCAAAACCGTTTAAGGATTCCGTATCCGAACATTGCCTACAAGGAATAGCCGGGTTTTTTAATAAGATGATTTTAAAAACATTAAACCAAATAATCAAACCGTGAAATTCTTTATCAAGTTATCATAAACGGTTACGATGGAGATAAAGTACAAAAAATAAGTACTCAAAGAATAGGTATAAAATAACAGAGCAGCGAACTGTGAGCGCAATATCGCTTAGTTTCCGCACTCTTGTCCCTAGAAGAAGTTTACGCGGGATATAAAAGTCCTTAACGAATAAAAATGAACAATAATGAAATTTCGTTTCAGTTAGATACGCTATAAGCAATCTAATTGAAAGGCGCTGTAATTCTTCGCTTAGGCCTGTCGCATTAAAAAGTTGGAGGTCCTGGGTTCGATTCCTGGCGTGAGTCTAGTCTGGTGGGAGGCTTTGGCCGTGGCTAGTTACCACCTTACCGTCAAAGATGGGTCGCCGAGCGATTAAGCGTTCCGGCACGATGTCGCGTAGAAACTGATTAGGAGTATGGGTCTACCATACCCCTAACAGGTTAGCCCGTTACCATCTTAGACTGCATCATCACTTACCATCAGGTGAGATTGCCGGCTAACTTGTGGTGGATAAAAAAAGGCACATTCATCCCAGTACATTGATAACGAAGATGTTTTGATCACATAAAAAATTGGATCCACTTTAAAGATCGCTTTTGTTTAATTATTGTCAACCCTTACTCTGTCTAAGTGCTTAACCTGATGCCTATGCGGTGGTGGGATACATTAAAGACCAGAAGAGTAATAACCACCGTTTAGTATGTTTATTTTATACACTACAAGTTAGCCCTTGACGGCGTCTCACCTGATGGTAAGCCATGCGGTCTAAGATGGTAGCGGGCTAACCTGTAAACCAATACTTCTAATTGGTTTCTACACGACATCGTGCCGGAACGCTAAATCGCTTAGCGACACGTCTTTGTCGGTAGGGTGGTAACTAGTCACGTCCGAAGCCTCCCACCAGACAAATATATGAATAAACCGGTAGAGGTGAGCACAAACGAAAGCAGCTAAGCCATTTTTAATCTGTATACGAATGGAAACAAATTTAATTTAAACAACAGGGACACCTGGGCTTTATGCGCCCGGAGCGCTCTGACTGAAGCTTAGTCTAATAAATTATAACATATTACAGTGAATGCTTCTACCTCATAATTCCAAAGTACACATGTGAAAAACTACCTGGATACAAAATGAATTGTGTGACCCGGGAACCATTTCATTATCTCTAAAACAGCAAGTATACGCGGAAGTTATATATAAGTTAGTTACTATCTATACTATATACGCGGAAGTAGTTATATATATATAACTACTTCTGTGTATATAGTATAGGTTAGTGATTCTCAGTCTTTTTTTTGTTGCGGCACATATTTAACGATTTCAAAATTTGGCAAAGAAAAAGATAAAAATTATTTACTTACTACAACACACTGCATAAATAGTTTATGACAAAAAATTTAAATATACGAAATAAACTAATATATACTACAATAATAACTAAACGATTATTAAGGGACTAATTATTAATTATTATATATTTGCAAAATTTGGCGGCACACTTTTGAAATTAGGCGGCACACAAAAGTGCCGCGGCACAGTGGTTGAGAATCACTGGTATAGATAGATAGATAAAATCTTTATTGCAAATTAAAACTAAGAATCTAAAATAAATAAAAACAAAATAGGAGATATTTATATCATAACATAACGCGAAACCTATAACGTTTGATCTACATATCGAAATTCCAAGGTAGGTTCAGATAGGTAGACTCAACCGTCCATTTGTCTCCACGAAAGAACTGTTACAGACTGAAATAATTGTGACAGATTTAATGCAACACCATAGCGTTAAAAATGTCACAACTGTCCTCAATCTCCTATTTGGCTTTAACAACGATGTCCGTGGGCAAATGTCTTCTTGAACAAGATAGATGGATATATACTCGTATATAGAAACTCTGTCCCTGGGAACAATCCTCCCTTCTCATAAGCGGAGGAGATTTAGAGCATGCTGCTATTCGGGTTGGCAATAAATTAATTCGATATTAACAATTCATTGTGAATCTAAATATATATATAAGCGACAGGTCACTGAATGATTAAACACGGTATTTCAAATACTACTGCAGTTATATAGCTAAATTTAGCAAGTAGGTAGTTAATAAGTAGTTAAAAAAGGTTATTGGAAAATTCTACCCCTAATAAAGGGGACAAATAGGCATGAAAGTTTGTATACAACTTGTATGTCTATGTTTTTAAAAATTGCATTTAGATTAAATTAAAAAAAATACGCACATCCTAGAATGGTAGTAGAATATAAGATGCATTATGAAGACGGGAAGCACAAGCTATTTAATTGAGGAAATAGTTTTCCTTTAGGACAAAGGCGTCAGGTAAAAAATCTGGAGAGAATTTTATCCATATATACCCCACAGGGGTAGAAAAAGGTTTGCAAATTTGTATGAAAGTCCTTTGTTTTTAATTAAGAGACACGAAAATCGGCAATTAGGTTGTTAATTATAAATAAAATGTAAATTGCGGTTTATTGCATATCACCACAAGGGTGGTAAAAAAGAGGATGGCCGTATTTGCTAAAAAATACTCGTAAATTACAATTATAATTTGTATATTCTTCAAGGTACGGATTGGGGAATGCGATACGGAATGCAAATGCAAATTCATTCATTCATGGACATTCCATAGGAGATAACGGCATTATTTAAAAATTCGCTTATGATAATATATTATATTTATTTTACAGTCAAATAATAGCCAAACTGTGTCCTTTTGTCTGTTGGTGGCCATATAACTTTTAGACTGACCTGAATATTTACTTAATTGTACACCAAAAACAAATCAGAACGTAGGTCTCATCCTCAGTCAAGCGCTTTCACTGAACTCCCTTTCCAACATTATCCTAAGTCGAGGTCGGAGTCGCACAGGTGAAGCCCTCAGGGAGACGTTCGCCGGATGTCGTCTTCTCTCAGGCTGTGCACGAAGCTCGCCAAAGCCCAGAGTGACGCAGTCATAATAAGGTTATCAGCTATCGTCAATGCCAAAAAATAATCCAATATAATTGTACAATCACTTGCTTCAACGGTGAAGGAAAACATCGTGAGGAAACCTGCACGCCTGAGAGTTCTTCATAATGTCCTCAAAGGCGTGAGAAGTCTGCCAATCCGCACATGGCCAGCGTGGTGGACTATGGCCAAACCCTTCTCATATTGAGAGGAGACCCGTGCTCTGTAGTGAGCCGGTAATGGGTTAATCATCATCATCAATTGTACAATTGGCTGACTTATAGCTGAAAAGCATTCTCTGGAACCAGAGAAACTTGCGGATTTTTTAATACAAATGTTGTCACCTGAGTTGCCTTATCGTAAACGTCAGTCAAATAAGAATGTACCATTGAATGTGTCCGACTATACAATGTCCAGTGTTGTGAACACGTACATTCTCTAAGAGTACAATCACGTTTTCAATATCGATGCAGCGTATTATTTGAGTGTATGGAAATAACAGAACAAAGAGCTTATATTGTAAGTGTACACAATCATGAAATTATTTCAGGAAACAGGGTAGGAATTATTTCAAGTCTCTCTAACACATATCGGCTTACCATGTTTTAGTTACTCTGATTGCGCCGGACGGGAGAAATACAACCGTAAAACTTAATACTTGGCAGGTCTGAGTTGAACATGCTGAACAGTTGATCCAAGAGGCATTGATATACTCATATTATAACGCTGTAGTTTTACCGCCAAACTTTTTGAATCACCTTGGCTTGGTTGCAGAAATAGCAGGTCTTCCGCCCTGGAATAATAAAGTTGATTCGCGCGTTATGCCCGGAGGCTGGGACGTCATTCAATTCCCTTACCGTGACGCGGGCCCCGTCCACGGGGAAAGCAGGAATACACTCATTCTGGCAGATTAATGCTACTACGGAGTTGACTTGAAAACTTCAGACTAGGGCTTCTACTAGGGACTATTTGGCTCTCTGAAGGGCCCAAATAATTGTCAAGATTTCGGCAAACCCATTATGCCTGACACGTGACGTGTCATGCTATTTTCGAGGCTGAGGATCCCACTTGGTGCACACCTCGAGGGTGTGCTGAGCAGTGTCGTCCGCTCATGGCATGGCATGATGACGGTTCCCTTCTCGCGACCCGATAATGGCCAAAGCAACCATGCTAGGCAAACCTGCTCCAAGTTCTCGGCTCTTTCACGCTTAATGGCTGGATGCCAAAGGCATTGGCGAAATCATCCCTGTTGTCCGCGTACTCGAAGCCTCCTAGCAGATATGGCCTAGCAGCTCACAACGAATTAAGCCGGGTATTGTCATATCATGACGAACTGTGAGACTTTGCACTATGTAAGCGCAACGGACTATTTCCAAATTATGTGCTGTGGTGACGCCAATGACGCTGCATCACAAGGGGCCCAGCCTGTCGTTTAAGGTTCAATATTGTTGGACTAAAAAGGTCGTTCAACATAAAATGCTTACATAATTTTTACTGCATTCGCCATTGTAATTAAATTTGCGAGGGATGTTCTCTCAAATTGAACGGTGTTGTTTTGCCGTATGTATAAAAGAACTGGGAATATTAAATTAGTTCCTTTTGATGTCGCAAGCTCTCAGCTCGCATTTAACATTATGAGTTGTTTTTAAATCATGCAGACTCATATCAATGAATGCAAAATGTTTATTGCAATTACGAGTTAAGTAGAAATATGTTTAACATACAAATAGGTTTCATGTTTGTTTGAATACCAACATTTTTACAACTTTTCAAGCGGTTTATCCCAACTTCGTCCGAGTACGACTTCTATTATGTTAAACTTTCCTCCGCTATTCTAAAATCCACCGCGGCGCATTCCCGTGTAATTCAGTTTCGCTAGGTGTTCTTGAACTTTTTCTTCTCGTATCAATTTGGCTCGCAATAACGGAGTCCTGGTTATCATAGCGTGATATTTCGTGAGAGTACAATCTAAAATATTATGAATACTTATATATTACTTACATATACTATATAGTCGTACGAATTGTATCTTCGGAGGAACTCGTCGGCATTTTGACGACCTCCATGGCGCAGTGCGTGACAGGTCACTTTTTATAATAACATTAAGCAAGTCGCATTATAAAGTTGGAGGTCCTGGGTTCGATTCCCGGCTCGAGTCTGGTCTGGTATGAGGCTTCGGCCGTGGCTAGCTACCACTCTACCGACAAAGACGTGACACCAAGCGCGTCGCGTAGAAACCAATTCAGAGCTTAGGTATACCATACTCCTAACAGGTTAGCCCGCTACCATCCTAGACAGCATCATCACTTACCACTAGGTGAGATAACCGTCAAGGGCTTGCTTGTAGTATATAAAGTAAAGAAAAGATTATAGCATTAAAGGAAAAGTTTTTCAGTTTTTTCAATAATACAGCACGCCGCTGGTAGATTGTGACGATTGCAAGTCAGCCATTAACTGCAATCTCACCTGTTTGTTTGTGATGATGCAGTCTGAGATGGTAACGATCTAACCTATTAGGAGTATAATTTTAAAGATTCTTCTTCTGGTTCCGGGGCCTGTCTCCTTAATTGATTGGTCGGAACCTTCCCTGCCCTGTACTGTATATGTGTATATATAGTGTTGTACCAGAATGCTAAATCGCTGAACGGCTCGACTTGGTCGATAAGATGGTAACTAGCTACGACCGAGGCCTTCCACTAGACCAATATAGCAGGTATACAACAATTGCTAATTCATTACCTCGATATCCGAGAAGCACTTGAACTCCATCGTACGGAAGAAATGGAAAAAGACGCAAGAGTAAACGTGTTGGTAGATAAACAATGCTCTATTTATCCACCTCAAGTGGGAGAATTTCCGAGACATAGCCGTACTGATTAGCCATCTCTACAGAGGTTGATAAGTCCAATCTTCTATTATGTTAAGATAATAGACATAATTACCTATACAGTGCCGCTGCACCGTGAATGGAAACCGATTAAACACGAGTAGGCAGCCTGATCAAAGGTTATGGAAAGGGCGTATGTAAGATTGATCAGTTTATGTCGCTGTGATAAGGGCATTGGAGTAATTAGTGGGAGGCGATTGGGGAAATTGTAATTTCTGTCCGAGACTGGAGGGAGGTTGCAGCGATGCTACTCGTATGTACCGGCATTATCAATCAATCAATCGTAAATTATATGCAAATAATCCTTTTGATGTCAATTACATAGTAGTGAGTTGATGTTGATAACTACATTTTTAAACTCAAAACTAAAGCTATGAGGGATCCAAACGTGCCTCAGAAGAAGCCCACAGCAATCTTAGCCGGGTAAATTTTCCTTTAATTATCACCATCTAACATACCACTTATAAAACAGCTTTATCTGATTAGCACAATATTTCATATCCAAGCTTGTTTATCACTTACATAATCCTTTACGCATAATAGAACTTTTCGACAAGCCTACGTTTGATATAAACTTTGAACTCATTGAGAGACATCCCAGAAATTCAATTTTGTAATTTGTCATATAATTGTTTACAATTAATTACCTTTAAATGAATTTCTAATTTTATGTACTTAAAATTTATTTTTACTTCTAATGTTAAGATTGTTACAATCGCGATTATTATTAAACTTTATTATATTCCTATGAACATACATTAATTAATCAAATATGTATTGGCAATTCAAAATACTTTTTTTGAATTCCTTAAATTTTTATCTTCATGTTTCTTGGGACCATTATATAAATTACACGAACAGCCCTCTTCTGCAGCACGAATATAGAATATCGGCAGCATAATAATATAAAATACTATACGACATAATGCTGTTGAATTTATATTACGGTGAAGTGCCACCAAGCTATTTAGGATGCCGACGTAGCGCAAAAACCGATAGAAGGGAATAGAAGTTTAATATTACTCCCATATTCTTAACGTCTAAGCATCATCATTTAAGTCAGTCCTTTACTGCGCTCTCCATCAAGATGCTGATTATTATTGAGCATAATTGTACTGTCTACCTCCTTACATACTTTTTTTTATATAGCGATTACCGCTGCCTATGAAGATCTGCCGCACCGGAGGAGCTGACGGCTGAACCCACCTAATCAGATATTTTATCTATTTTTTTTAACTTTATTGCTCAAAAAAAATTGTACATAGGGCTAAGAACTTAATGCTAAAAGCATTTTCCACCAGTCAACGTCATGGAGAAACAACCATGTTAGGCACACAAAAAATATATAAGTATATATAAGTAATACATACAATAATATAATAAGTAAATACCAACAAATAATTAAAAAATAGTCTGCCAATCCGCACATGGGCAGCGTGGTGGACTATGGCCAAACCCTTCTCATATTGAGAGGAGACCCGTGCTCTGTAGTGAGCCAACAATGGGTTGATCATGATGATGATGATTCGCCAGGAAGATGATAACTATCTGCGGCCTTCCACTTTATAATATTGCACCATACCGAAGGAGCCACGGAATTCGTCTCATTAAATACATGAGCACAATCAAAATTGGTAACCTCTGGTTTAAAGATGAAACACCATTAAACATTTTTTTATTGTATTATTATACTAGATTTTACCCGCGGTTTCGCTCGCATTGAAGCCATTAAATAAGTATCACAGATCATTACAATAGAAATGAGTGATAACTACATTTTAAGACACGATTTTTTTATATTTCGTAAAAATATATATGCATTTATAAATAAAAAATTATCATATGTTACTTCTAATACCTCCAAGAATATGTGTACAAAGTTTCATGACGATCAGTAAAGTAAGTTATTGCGTGAAATCATAACAAACAAACTTACATTCACATTTATAATATTAGTATGATATCAATGGCAACTGTCGTTGAAAGACTAGATGAATTGAAATGAATTCTAGATGAATGATAGATATGTATTTTTTTAATCCGAAGTCACATTATACATTATTACATCTAGTTAGCTGCTAGATATTGACAAGGTTGAATAAAAAAATGTTATTATTATATAGCGTGGTGGACTATGGCCAAAAAGCGGTGATAGCCTAGTGGTTACGGTGTGAGCCTCCTAATCAGAGGTCGGCGGTTCGAATCCGGGCACGCACCTCTAACTTTTCAGAGTTATGTGCGTTTTTAAGCAATTAAAATATCACTTGCTTCAACGGTGAAGGAAAACATCGTGAGAAAACCTGCATGCCTGAGAGTTCACCATAATGTTCTCAAAGGCGTGTGAAGTCTGCCAATCTGCACATGGCCAGCGTGGTGGACTATGGCCAAACCCTTCTCATATTGAGAGGAGACCCGTGCTCTGTAGTGAGCCCGCAATGGGTTGATCATGATGATGATGATGAGATCTAGTTAGCTGCTAGATATTGACAAGGTTGAATAAAAAATATTATTATTCCTTTCGTTTTACCTCTAATCGAATTTTTCTTCCGAGGAACGAATCTGCGATCTAAATTGCAAAAAATTAAATGCGAGCAAAGCATATAGGTTACAAGTAACCCCGTATTTTTACTTTTGAAATAACTTTGTCACGGCCCGCCAGTGTAAGAAACAAACAAAAAAACTGTTCTGCACTCGACGACCATTTCAAAAACAACGAACAAGTGAATCCTGAGTGTATCCTGGTAGCGTTTGACGAAAATACCCGAACTATGCCGGACGGTGCCGAACTCGCATTTTCGCTACACAAAGTTTAAACCAGTTAACACTCATCGCAACATGTTAACTGCGTACGGATAACGCTACATACATTCTCATCTGTGAACAGGGAACCCTGTACCCAGGTAGGAGATAATGAGTCTCAAGTCGATAAACCACAGTGGCTCAGTAAACATTTAACTATTTGCTAAGCGCCGAACACGAGATTTTGTATTAATTCGTGAGGGCGAAACTAACTTAATTTGTGTCTAACCGACAGAGCGCTATCTACATTGTGTTATTGGCGCTTTTTAAATTCCATACAAGTACAAATTGGAGACAGCTATGCTAGGAGTATCTCTACGTAATCAAATCTGAAATGAAGAGATCCGCAGAAGGACCAGAGTTACCGACATAGCTCAGCGAGTTGCGAAGTTGAAGTAGCAATGGGCGGGGCACATAGCTCGGAGAACCGATGGACGTTGGGGTCCCAATGTGTTGAAATGGCAACCCCGCACCGGTAAAAGCAGCGTTGGTCGACCCCCAACTAGGTGGATAGACGAGTCGCAGGGAGCCGCTGGATACAGGCGGCCCAAGTCCGTGGCCATTGGAACTCCCTACAAAAGACCTATGTCAAGCAGTGGACGTCAATCGGTTGAAATGATGATGATGATGATGATGACAAATTGATGTTAACTTCGGTTAACATCAATTTGTCATCATCATGTTATCCGCGATCGGATAATTAAGAATTATCGCTCACGACACTCTGTAGTATCCCTGTTTGTTGTATTGTATAAGCTACTTACATTAATTAACTAATATGTATTTAATCATAGTTAAGTAATACATGTGTATTATTCTGAGGCAAACACACGGGCGTTATAATCAAAGCCTTTTAGTCAAATTGGTTTAGTCAGATAGCGGCTGGCCAAGCTTATCATCTGCTTACACGTGCAACCAACTAATTGAAATCAACACAAAGCGGAACTGTGGTCGTGCGGCAAATTGTACCTACACTTAATAATTGTCTGAGTAATGATACATCATGATTAGCCCTTTATCGGCTCACTACAGAGCACGGGTCTCCTCTCAATATGAGAAGGGTTTGGCCATAGTCCACCACGCTGGCCATGTGCGGATAGGCGACTTCACATGCCTTTGAGAACATTATGGAGAACTCTAAGGCGTGCAAGTTTCGTCACGATGCTTTCCTTCACCGTTGAAGCGACTGATATTTTAAAACGCACATAACTCCGAAAAGTTAGAGGTGCGTGCCCGGGTTCGAACCCCCGACCTCTGATTCGGAGGCTGAACTCCTAACCACTAGGCTATCACAGCAGAGTAATGATTGTATGGTAATAATTATAAGTATATACAGCTTGATATTTTATTGAGTTGATAAACTATTTTACTAACGTACGTTTTAATAACGTAATAATCATTCTTTTTTTTTTATATACAATATAATGAAAGTTATATTGGCCTCAACTCATAACTTATAATTTTTAAATACGGGTGCAATAGCGGTACACTCCAGTATTTTTGAGAGACTTGTTTCGTTTTAAGAGTGTAACGAAAATGAGTGTAACGAAAATATTTCAACCTGCAAAAATGCAGACTTGTTTATCTTTTTTGACACGGTGCCCCATTTTGGCAAAGTTTCGCTATTTCACAACTTAAGACCTATACTGATAATTTACTAACGGAATCCAATTAATAACAATTTCTTGTATATATATATATATATATCAGAGAAAAGGGAAAAGTTCCATACTATAGTAGTATCTTGAATCCAGGAAATCGTTATCTGTACGCTAACCGCTGTAACAAGAACGTGGTACGTTGTACCGTTGTACTTGTACGAGAGGAGTACATTTTTCTCATCCCGTGGAGAAAAGCCACCCCCTATCCCGTCTTATCATGTTCGCACTGGAATGCTACATACTAGGGCGATTTTGACAGCAAATTTGCACAGTTCGAAGCTGTGATAGCCTGGTAAGGGCGTCAGCCTCTTAATCAGAGGTCGGCGGTTCGAATTTGGGCACTTCTAACTTTCGGAGTTATGTGCCTTTTCAAGCAATTAAAATATCACTTGCTTGCAACGGTGAAGGAAAACATCGTGAGGAAACCTGCATGCCTGAGAGTTTTCCATAATATTCTCAAAGGCGTGTGAAGTCTGCCAATCCGCACATGGCCAGCGTGGTGGACTATGGTCAAACCCTTCTCAATTGAGAGGAGACCCGTGCTCTGTAGTGAGCCGATAATGGGTTGATCTTGATGGTGATGACATTAGATAACCTCTCATAAGACAAGTGTGCGTCATAGAAAGTGAAAGCCAAAGACACTACTTTCTCAGATGTGATACGAATCACATATCAGCAACTAGCAAGTAAAATTTCAATGGACGGGACTATAAAAAACAAAACTTATTGTACACCAAAGAAAAAAGAAAAACTAATTAAAACAACGACATCCCGGGAGCTGTTTTCGGGCGATGTGGTCTTCGAATCGACCCAAAATAAATTCGTTTATTGCAGGAAAGTAGTATAAAGATTTTAAGACCAACGATCTTAACACATTCTGCCTAGAAGTCGCACGAGTAAAATCTAGAAAAAATATAGTCAAATAAAGTTATGAAACTAATAAGTACTAAATTAAATAAATATTTAAATAAAGATATGCGCTAAAAATATATTGTTTACAGATTCCATAATGTCGTAAACAAAATGTTAATCCATCTATCAATCGCAATCTATACGTAGATAATACAGTTATCCCGTACAAACTCATTTACAGTGTAATATCACTTGTTTAACAATATTTCGAACATTCTAGCCTTAATTGCAATATATATTATCGTTTTATCATAATCAACCCATTGCCGGCTCACTACAGAGCGCGGGTCTCCTCCCAATATGAGAAGAGAGATGGGTTTGGTCATAGTCCACCACGCTGGCCATGTGCGGATTGGCAGACTTCACACGCCTTTGAGAACATTATGGAGAACTCTCAGGCATGCAGGTTTCCTCACGATGTTTTCCTTCACCGTTGAAGCAAGTGATATTTTAATTAATAAAAAACCCACATAACTCCGAGAAGTCAGAGGTGCGTGCCCGGGTTCAAACCCCCGACCTCTGATTAGGAGGCGGACGCCCCAACCACTAGTCTATCACAGCTTATTATCACAGCTCTCATTTTATATTCTCTGGTAATTTATAATAAATGCGTACAGTACATATTATATACCTAGTTACTACGAGTTGAGACGGGTCTGCTTCGGCGGACGACGGACGGTAACGGACGAGTGCGGGAGAGTTCCCATGACCCAGCCACCAGGCGACGAGAAGAACCATTGCTGGGTTTTAGTGGGTGTTCTGGTCGCTAGTCTAGCCATCGGGGAGTCTCACACACCCCGACGGAAGCCGCGCAGTCTCGGCTGCGTCGCTTCCGGAGGGGATGCGTAAACGCATTTCCGTTAAAAAAAAGACGCACAGCTCCACATAAGGACTTATGAGGATTTATTTCTTTTTATTAATATTATAAGGCATATATTAGTATATTTATTTCATATTTATTAATGTATTGTATTATTTATGTAATCCGGTGTATGTATTAGTATGCAGATTTTTGCTTATATTACTACTTACGCCATCTACTTTCTTCTACTTTCTTTTTTCCTAATCCTAAGGTTGCCTGGAGATCGCTACTAAGCGATAAGGCCGCCTTTTGTATCCTGTTTCTTCTTGTTTTTCTTATTATTTCTATTAATATGTGGTGTGGTGTGGTCCACTACAGGAAATTTAGAAATTTACCATTTCTATACCTGTGACAGGTTAGCCCGCTACCATCTCAATGCAGTTTAAGATGGTTTTTTATTTATTTGATTACCACCAGGTGAGAATAAAACAAAAAGTTGACTCTTCGGCATAAGAGATATAGCTGTATATGCCAAGTATGTAGTAGGTATTACAGGTAGGTTACCTGTATGCTAATTAGGTTTGTAATTTGTAGGATGTGAGATTTGACTGTTTTGATCCCAGTAGTTTCGAATATGACAGTTCCTTCCAACACCATCGTACATAGTCTTTATAACTATCGGAAACAATTCGACGTCATATTGCAATAGAAAACGTGAACGGTCAAATTGATTGCCCCTTGGAGCTATTTGAATTTAATTTTTCATACCGAGGAGAACTCCCTATACGGCCCGGCTGTAAATTAAATTTGTTTTCAACTGTGACGTTTCTCGTGCTACGAGACTATGCAGCGATGAGTTTTCAGACGTAGTCCTAGTCAATAGCAACTAAAAGGAAATAAAAACTGCATGTTTCGAACCATACCTATAGTATATATATAAATATACCTGTCCACAACTTTTGCTATACATATTACATATAACTTATTGTTTACACTTAACAACCATATTAAAATTATTTTAGTCAACAACTTTTTTGACGACCTCCGTGGCGCAGCGCGCGCGCTGTCGCATTATAAAGTTGGAGGTCCTGGGTTCGATTCCCGGCTCGAGTCTGCTCTGGTGGGAGGCTTCGGCCGTGGCTAATTACCACCATACCGACAAAGACGTGTCGCCAAGTGATTTTGCGTTCCGACACGATGTCCCGTAGAAACCAATTAGGAGTATGTGTATACTGCCCGAACAGCCCGCTACCATCTTAGACTGCATCGTCACTTACCATCAGGTGAGATTGCCGTCAAGGGCTAAATTTTTATACGCTATAAAAAAAATCTCATATAATAAAGAGATTAAGCTTTTGGTAGGATGTCGAGTGGAAATATTGAGTATGGGTTTTTATAACTTCCTTATCTTTAGCTGGTTAGCCCGCTACCAACTTAGGATGCGTCATCACTTACTACCATGTGTGATTTTAGGGCCAAAATTATAAAGGACTTGCCAACTACAACTTGGTTCTGTGATCGTTTGTTTTGATTTAATTTGTAACGATTACGTAATCTAGATCCTTCCCAGCCTCCAAAAGGTGGGCAGGCATGGCACCGAACAATTGCTTATATCGTGATTTTATTTTGGTTATTCGTAGAAGAAAACTGTCCATATCTTTCTCAGATGTGTCTTCTACCGATTCTCAGATGTGTTTCAGTCGACGAAACGTGATAGGCTAAAAGCATCAACAAGGGAGAGCTAGACAAAGGCAAAGCTTCAGCGTATATCCGTCCGAATAAATGCATTTATCTCCTACAGAAATGGACAGCTAATAGACTAGACGTCCATTAACTGTCCAACTGCGTTCTACAGAGTTAGGCTGCAGCAAATCTTAAACAGTTTGCATTAAGCTGGAAATAGCAACGCTTTTCCCGTAGGAGCCACTGAATTTACATCTGGATATGCCCTGTCAAGGCTCTATTAAGTCCGAGTGCCAAGTTTGATTTCTGGAACTAAGTGCGTTCCGGGAATCTAACTTGGCATTAGATATGCATTTAACTTTTCAGTGGAATGTGTGTTTTGAGTAAATAAATGTCACTTGGTCTAACGGTGAAGGAAAATATCGTGTTTTTTATTCAGACTGACTATTAGCTGACCCTATTAGTTGCGACAGCGTAACCGGGCTGTTTGGCAAGCTTCGGAGAGAAGCTCTGCTGGAAGAAATTTTGAGCCCTAGGGCTCGAAGAAACTAAGGGAACGGCTGCCTAAGGGTGCCTCCTGTGAGGCCGAACCTCGGCTTAGGCGACGTTTGGGGTAACGGGGGGTCGGACGGTTAAAATATCGTGTGGAAACTAGCATGGTTGAGGTTCTTATTTCGATAAGTCGTGTGAAGTCTACCCATTCCATACTGAAAGGAAACCCATGCCCTATAGTGGTTCCGGCAATGGTAATGGGTTGATAATGATCACGATGGTGGGTTTTCTATATGAATATATAGAAATTCTATAGAATAAATGTGATTGAAATAGTCTTAAAACTAGAAGAAAAAATAAATTTGCCTGCAAGTGCAGATAACTTGTATTTAAAAATTCATTTCGGTTTACTAACACAGGCTGACGAAACCGGCATATTAGCATGTTGCATGTCGGTGATGAGAAGAATAAGTTTCGGCTATTGAAGTTTTCACTTCAAAAAATGCATTGCAATACATACATGCAATTTTTGGCTTCGTAGGCTTTATCTGTTAGTGGTAGAAATCAATACTTCTATGATATGTCTTTTTGGTATATAAAAATTGAAAAGGTCAGAGCAGTGCTTTCAGTGTGATTGCCAGAAATTATTAATACTGCTAGCCACAGCTCCAGTATTAGCCGGACCCAAGAGTCAACCTGCAAGACCTATAGATGCGCGACTATATGATCGGCATAGAACAATTGTCAAATTGAAATAATCTTTATTCAATAGTCCTTTAACAGGCGCTTTTGCCGCGGCAATAATTTACATAGTAGTGATTTTATGGTCATAACTACATTCGTAAACTTAAAACTAAAGGTATGAGGGTTCCAAACGCGCCCCGGTCTAAGAAGAAGCCCACAACAAACTTAGCCGGTAAATTTTCTTTCCGTTATCACCATCTCACATGCCACTTAAAATTATATTAAGAGCTATCTTATTAGAGCAAAATTTCACACCCACCATGCTTGTTTGTCAACCTTTAGAGTGTTTTTCGACAACGCATCTGTAATAATTTATAAAACATCCTTTTAGTATTTAATATGATAAATGGACATATGATTTAATTACGTAAATATAGTTAAGAATTAAACAGTGGTGAAAGCCTAGTGGTTAGAGCGTCAGCCTCCTAATCAGAGGTCGGCGATTCGTATCCGGGCACGCACCTCTAACTTTTCGCAGTTATGTGCGTTCTTAAGCCATTAAATTATCACTTGCTTCAACGATGAAGGAAAACATCGTGAGGAAACCTGCACGCTTGAGAGCTCTCCATAATGTGATTAAAGGCATGTGAAGTCTACCAATCCGCACATGGCCAGCGTGTTGGACTATGTCCTAACCCTTCTCATATGGAGAGACCCTTGCTCTATAGTGAGAATGGATTGATCATGATGAACAATAATAAAAGAAAACTACATAAAATTTAATGCCTATTACCTCTTTACGGTGGCATCGACGACGTTTTTGGTTTAATATTAATTTATATTGTTGGCCTTTAATAACGTTTCGATGATAATCATGATAATTATACGTAATCTCTTACCGGTATCTCAAATAACTGATGCTTAAGCTCTTAAATTAAATGTTTTTGTTATAGTAGATACGGGGCGGTATTGAAAAGGTATTGAAAAGTTTGTTTCCCGGCATTGTGTGCCTCGTTGAACAGTGCTCGGCAGATTTTATTCGAATTTAATAAAACAAAGAATTTCCATGACGTTGATTTTATTATATGATTGATTCCATACAAAATACCTACATAGCAATATGATTTTATTAAAACTCATATTGCTGTGTATTTTGTACGGAATTTTTGAACGCCATTTTCACCCCATCGAAAACGTCGGAATAATTTGAATCTCTGCACTCCTATTAAGGACCAATTACAATGCAATAATTTGAGTAGTTGCACTTATAATCCTCATCAGGATTTTCACTATTGTCGGTTTTTGAGACACGGTGGGTCTTGCACTTCTTTTTAGTTCGGATAGGTACAGAAGTGAGTTATTAGTTTATTTACAATACATTTTTAACCGCACACACTAAGACCGCACGACTTAATGCGTCGACTGAGTTTGGTCAAAACTCAAAATTTCCTTCTACAATGTATAAAGCGAGAACACCTGTTACTGAACAACGGGTATCGATTTACCAGATGTAAAGGTTTTTATTTCACACCTCCTAGAAATACCAATCTGGATGTTTCCCGCTACTGCACCCTTGTTATAATTGCATCCTGGACGTCTGTTACTTATTAGCCCAGGGAAACAGACAAAGAATGCACCAATACAATTTGCGAAAGGTTTTTTATGGTTATCTAAATAACACACATAATATATATATATACACTACAAGTAAGCCCTTGACGGCTATCTCACCTGGTGATAAGTGATGATGCTGTATAGGATGGTAGCGGGCTAACCTGTTAGAAATATGGTAAACCCACGCTCCTAGTTGGTTTCTACGCGACATCGTGCCGGAACGCTAAATCGCTTGGCGGCACGTCTTTGTCGGTAGTGTGGTAACTAGCCACGGCCGAAGCCTCCCACCAGACAAAAATTTAATGTGCGAAAACTTTAATTTAAAATCGACGTTTGAAATCACTATCTTGAACAAAACAGTAATTATTTTAACATAACAGATATTGTTAGATTCCTGAGTGTATAATCCGAAATACAGTACCCATATCACCTCCTAGGGTTCCGTCGTCCAAATACCAAACATTGAATTTATTGAAGTGTATAATCTGCTAAGCAATCACTGATATTTGATTAAAGATCCTATTAAGTTAGGTACCCTACACTGGATATACTATATAACGCAGCACACAGTCAACGTCACGTCAACGTCAGTAAACACGTCTTTGTCGGTAGGGTGCTAGCGGAATCGAACCCAGGACCTCCAACTTTATATTGCGACAGCACTGCGCCACGGAAGTCGTCACGGCAGCCGGCGCACGCGCATGCCCGCTGTGACGTCACACGGACCAGTATCGCGCGCCTAATAACACCATGGCATACCTATCTATTTATGACGCACTGATTATAGCTATATCATCGGTATGAAAAAATACATATTGTAGTATAAGTATGAGTATTGTATTGTTGCCTTGAAAGGTTATTTTACTATAGTTCCCCGTAGTGGATATACCATTGTAAGGATCAAAAGCGGCGGGCGGATATATTTTACCTGTGACATCCAACGTGTCGCCTAAACACCTCCGCAAGCCCGCCGTCACAATCTGTGTAACTGGGTCGACAAATAAATTTACTACCGGTGTACACCCGGGGTAATTTTGAAAATAGCAATAAATCGTGTGAGAAAAATCTAAAATACCATGCCTTCATAACGTTTCAAAATTTCAAATGATAAAAGTGTGCCTGTCAGATTGTTTGTCAACTATATCCTCACCACCTGGATGCCTGGACCTCCCCCACCACCCGCTATTCCAGGTCATTTCTGCTACGAACCTGCAAATTGTGGAACCAGCTTCCATCTTCTGTGTTCCCTAATGGCTATAATATGGGGATCTTCAAAGGGCGGATTAACAAATTGCTTAAGGGCCAGCAACGCATTGGCGGTTCCTCTGGTGCTGCAAATGTTCATGGGCGGCGGTAATCACTTACCATCAGGTGACCCGCCTGCTCGTTTGCTCGCTTTGTATATAAAATAAAAAAAAAATCTGACAGAAGCATTGCACTAAACTTCACAATGGCACATGTATGTAAAATTCACATCGAATCGTAGAGGATAGGAATTGTTTCGAATCCCTGATCCCGTTGAAATGTTAAGGCAAAAAAATTACCTGTAACTTTTTTTTTTGTCCACTACAAGTTAGCCTTTGACTGCAATTTCAACTGGCTGTTAGTGATGACGTAGTCTAAAATGGATTATAAGTATAATGAATTAGAAAAATATTTTTTGACGACCTCCGTGGCGCGGCGTGCGCGCTGTCGCATTATAAAGTTGGAGGTCCTGGGTTCGATTCCCGGCTCGAGGCTGGTCTGATAGGAGGCTTAGGCCGTGGCTAGTTACCACCCTAACGACAAAGACGTGTCGCCAAGCGATTAAGCGTTCCGGCACGATGTCGCGTAGAAACCAATTAGGAGTGTGGGTTACCAATCACCTGACAGGTTAGCCCGCTACCATCTTAGACTGCATCATCACTTACCATCAGGTGAGATTGCCGTCAAGGGCTAACTTGTAGTGGAAAAAAAAGGTGGTGGGGTAAATTAAAATGTCGCACATAAATAACTAGTTAAAACTGGATTGATTGAGTCATGTTTACAAAGCCATTGCACTGTTGGCGAGTTTTTGTCTGTCCCTCATTGAAACTTCCGTTGTCCATCTTCGAGAGGCTCATCAGTTCACCAAACAATCTGAAGAGGACTTACCGGAGGGGCCGTTCAAAAGGAAAAAAATCTATTCAAGTGACGTGGACATATTCTAGTCTTTAATTTACCAATTTCTTTCTAACTGTGCAATAAGTGATATTTAATTTAACTTTGCTGGTATTCAATTAAACGTTAAATATGCGTAAATTTTGCGTATATGTAAGATAGTTTACAACATATTAGCGGAATATATACTGTCAAACTATGGGTTATGTATGTCGAAAAGTTCGCAACCCATCAAATGGAGTTTACTGCCAGAAACACACTAAATCCCTTCGTCGTACTCTAGGCCCCATTATCCACGAAGTTTCATGCCTTATAGGACCGCTTCTTCATTCGAAATTTTAGTGCCGAGGCTTTTAAATTGTACATGTGATACGTGAACGCGCTAATCTCAAGCAACGGTGTTATCATTTCAATTCCCGCACGAGTTTGTGCCATGATCCAATATATACATCATCATTATCAACCGATTGACGTCCACTGCTGGACATAGGTCTTTTGTAGGGAGTTCCAATGCTCACGGTCTTGGGCCGCTTGCTTCCAGCGGCTCCCTGCGACTCGTCTGATGTCGTCTGTCCACCTAGTTGGGGGTCGACCAACGCTACGTTTACCGGTGCGGGGTCGCCATTTCAGCACCTTGGGACCCCAACGTCCATCGGTTCTCCGAGCCATGTGCCCCGCCCATTGCCACTTCAACTACTATAATACCAATATATACGCTACTTGCTAAATAAATAGAATAACATTTGTTTGTGTAATTAACTATTAAATTATGGTGAACGGCATAGGCCAACAATGGTACATACGCACTAAATTAGTAACACCTAAAATACACAAGTGGGAATACGTAGCAGCTTCAGTGACAAATATTGGTTTAGCTATTGAAGCTCATAGTAAAATATAGAAACTGAATCCTACTTCTGATCTTTTAGGTTTATTTTAATGGCTCTTTTTTTTACACACTACAAGTTAGCCCTTGACTGCTATATCACCTCGTGGTAAGTGACGATGCTGTCTAGGATGGTAGCGGGCTAATCTGTTAGGAGTTATCGTGCCGGAACGCTAAATCGCTTGGCGACACGTGTTTGTCGGTAGGGTGTAACTAGCCACGGCCGAAGCCTCCCACCAGATCAGACCCGAGCCGGAAATCGAACCCAGGACATCCAACTTTATAATGCGACAGCGCACGCACAACGCCACGGAGGTCGTTTTAAGCTTTCGCGATATAAATGACATCATCAGGAGCTTTTCCCTATCGCATATCTTTGGGGATGAAAAAGGAACAGACAAACAGAGTCCTATACGAATTTATAATATTAGTGGAAAACTAGAGAACGCAATTTTTAAATCGAGTGTTATTTTTTAATTAAGTTGTTAGCTTCAAATGGAACACAGCTGATAATTGCATTAGTTATTAGAGGGTCACCAGGACAATCAGCCTGAGAGAAAAGCCGCAGGGCTCGACGGCACTGGGAAAATGGCCCGCCTAAGGGCGCCTATTGTGAGGCTCACAATAGACGCCCTATAGGGTAATTGGCTTGTTGGGCTGGGCGGTTTAGCGCTTACGTCCGGGTGACGTCCGAAAACGGAGACCTCGCTGTAAGTATAGAATATATTCATTGAGAACTGAGGCCAGATACGAATTCTTCAATCTAGACACGGTTTCGAAATTGCATTTGGAGGGTCAGGAAATATTAATTTATTAAAAAAAAAAAAATGCTTTGTTAGCTATATATCTAGTCTTGTATTTAAAATGTTCATATAATGATCCTAAAACATGTTTTTTAATTAAGACGCTTTGTAACGTTTGTATGAGTGTGACCTACTTGGGCAGCGTTGTCGGTGGTCATCTGATCGCTCGGATCACAGGATGTGTTTGGGTCGTCTCTTAATGAGTTCGACGTTGGAATCGGAAGTGTAATTCGGACGTACTGGAATTAGCAGTTTTCGCATTCGGACGGTTCAGATAACTAGTTATCTGTATCTTTAGTTTAATGTTTGCATGCTCGCAATCGCATATTCGACATCGAGTATCAAAACGTCCAATTAGAAAGAGTGAAACTTCGGTACCTAAAACTAATTATTATTTACAAAACTTGCGAAGGCCGTGTAATTGTGGGTGAATATGAGTAATAGAATAAGGGGTTAATTTACTCTGACAATACATACTCGTATATCGACTACTACGGTCGATTTAAGAAAACGACTCGATTTTACGTGTACTAAAGTAATTTTTTACTAGGTTTAGATAAATTCGCATTTAAATATAATTTAACATTAAGTTATGGAGTATAGGAGGAGGTACTCATTAGGATAGTTTATGTCGTAATATTATAAATGCGAATATATTTTTTTTCTTTGGTTATTTGTTACGCTAACGCGTCTATACTACTAAACCGATTTTATATATTCTTGGTGAGTATACTGTTAAATTATAAGCGAATAACATAGCTATATTATATAGTTTCTAATATGTACTAGATGACCGATGTTAATGTCACATAGTTAACAAATATAAAAATAAATCTAAAAACTACATTTTTATACAATAAATTCTTTACAAATTATTCGATCACATAATTCAATCAATCGTAATTTTTATTCAAATAATCCTTTATAAGGCACTTTTGACGCGTCAATAATTTACATAGTAGTGAGTTGATGGTAATAACTACATTCGTAAACTTAAAACTTAAGCTATGAGGGTTCCAATCGCGCCCTGGCCTAAGAGGAAGCTCACAATAAACTTTGCCAGGTAAATTTTCTTTTTGCTTTCACCATCTCACATGCCATTTAAATTATTTAAGTGCTATATAATTAGAACAATATTTCATAACCAAGTTTGTTTATCATTTACATAAAACTTTACATAATTGGACATTTCTACAAGCTTACGTATGATATAAACTTGAACTCATTGAGTGACATCTCAGAAATTTAATTTTGTAATTTGTCATAAATTTGTAGACTGCTAATAAAGATAGATTGAAAATCTTATATATAAAAATTCTCGTGTCACGGTGTTTGTAATTTAACTCCTCCGAAACGGCTCGACCGATTCTTATGAAATTTTATATGCATATTCAGTAAGTCTGAGAATCGGCTACTATCTATTTTTCAAACCCCTAAGTGATACGGGGTATCCACCACAAAAAAATATATTTTTGTTTATTGGATATTTTTTTTATATTTTATTTTTGTATTATGTGGCATTGAAAAATACATACAAGCCTAAATTTTCATCCTTCTAACGCCAAACCCTATTATTTAATATTCATTTTAGTAATTTAATCATTTGTCATCTCGCTCGATAACTGAACAATTATCGTCTTTATTGTGAATGTTTTTCACTCTAATTTGACTAAAATTAGAAATAATTTATGGCAAAACAACGTTTGCCGGGTCAGCTAGTATAAATATAGACTTGAAATAATTTATTTTGAATCTTTAAAAATTTTGTTATCAGTTAATTAGCAATATTGTCAGCAACGTTCATTGTCAATATTATTATTGTAATAATGGATACAATTTGAAGTGACCAGGCTACTCCATTGAAGCCTATTTCAATAGACACAATAATTAATTAGCGCCATTGTTAGACACACGCGTGTGGGGTGGTCGCTGAATATATTAGGGCAATATTACGTGACGGATATTTAACAAGTTTTTTTTTTTTGTGTGGCAACACTCGGTTTAACCGCTGTTCCAAGTTGTCCGTACATTAATTTAAGTTTTAAATATTAACTTTGTGTTTCTAAGAGCCCAAATCCAAATTAATCGCTAATTTTAAGTATAAATATATGTGCATAAGATAAATCTCTGAGTAATTCGGAGTTCGGCAAAACACAATTATTACGAGTATAAAGTGACAGTTACGTGGTTTAAATTAAATTTTTAAAAGATTTATTTGTATTATATTTTACTATATATTTGAGATTGGGCAGCACGTTCAAAGAGGTGATACTAACATACGACACTGTTTAAGCCCGCCATGCTTCTTATGGGCGAGTCTAAGTATATCGTAAGTCGAGGCGAGGAGCTATAATATTCTATTCTGGTATCTGATTATAAGGCCGGAATACCACGTCAATAAATTCAGTAATTTTACGTACCTTAAGGGGTTAGACTGACGAAGACGTCGAATAACGGCGCCAATGTGAAATAATTGAATTTCCGTTTGATTGGCTGACTCCACTAGTCATAATCAACGACATGGATAAGATTTCGGCCTATCTCAGGAGCGGCGTACGCTCTCTGCAATTTTAATTAAATAACACTTGGTTCAAAAGTGAAGGAGAACATTACGAAATCTGCATGCCTGAGATTTTTCCAGTACGATCTCGGAGACGTGTCTACTAACCCACACATGGCCAGCGCTGTGGACTAAAGCCAACAACCTACTCATGCTGATAGGGGATCCGTGCTCTGTTTGCTGGCAATGGTGAGTTTACTTACGTCTTCATTACGAACTTGGAGTTAGAGTACCAGAAATTTACCCTCCAAACAACAATGGCGTCAGATGCATTATATTTATTTTGTCTGGTGGGAGGCTTCGGCCGTGGCTAGTTACCAACCTACCGACAAAGACGTGTCACCAAGCGATTTAGCGTTCCGGCACGATGTCGCGTAGAAACCGATTAGGAGTATGGGTTTACCATACCCCTAACAGATTAGCCCGCTACCATCTTAGACTGCATCATCACTTACCATCAGGTGAGATTGCCGTCAAGGGCTAACTTTTAGTGGATAAAAAAAAGGCTACTCTTATCAGAAAATATTGGAGTCTGAGTTTAACACAACTCCATACCAATAAAAAAATTTCACAATACACCTGTACCTCTATAACCACTTAACACCATTATGGGTAACATGCGCGCCATTATATCAACCAATTTTCTTGTTATATTTATTAGAAATAACACGTTAAAATGGTCGATAACTTTGACTGTGATTGTAGTCAACATGTAATGCAATCAATAAACGAAATGTTTCTTAAAACAAGCGGGTGTGAACTCAAGTTTGTTTATACATAGATATAGACACTGAAGCGGTGATAGCCTAGTGGTTATGGCGTCAGCCTCCTTACCAGAGGTTGGCGGTTCGAATCCGGGCACGCAACTGTAACTTTTCAGATATGTGCGTTTTAAAAAAAATTAAGTATCAATTGCTTCAACGGCGAAGGAAAACATCGTGAGGAAACCTGCACGCCTGAGAGTTCTCCATAATGTTCTCAAAGGCGTGTGAAGTCTGCCAATCCGCACATGGCCAGCGTGGTGGACTATGGCCAAACCCTTCTCATAATGAGAGGAGACCCGTGCTCTGTAGTCAAATTCAAATTCAAAATAATCTTTATTCAAATAGTCCTTAAAAATACACTTTTGACGCGTCAATAATTTACATAGTAGTTATTTCATGGTGATAACTATATTCGTAAACTTAAAACTAAAGCTATGAGGGTTCCAAACGCGCCCCGGTCTAAGAAGAAGCCCACAGCAAACTTAGTGAGCCGGTAATGGGTTGATCATGCTGATAGTCACTGAACTCAAGTTTGTTTATTTATCGACGCCGTTGTAGTGAACAGTGGTAAGGCTCGACGCCGGTCCACTAAGCTCCTCTATATCCATAACGAAGTGACACAGGCTCTATTAACCCGCGTGTTAATTACCGCATTGCAGGCGGCAACGCAATAAGCATATTGATGCTGCAATACCGTTTCGTGAAATTGAATTTCACTTGGATAACAACGGAAATCAGGTGCGCTGGCATAGAGACGGCTCTCCACAGTAATCTTTTGCACTCACGGTTGTAACTTAGTTTAATCTGGATTTTCTCTTTCTTTCTTGTTTGACACAATAGTACCTACACTTGTTTGATACACTGAAAATAATAGACCAACAACTTCACCTGCTTCTGATAAAGATTTTAACTTTTGTAAATATTTTATATGTCATTTAAATTAGAAATTAATTGTACCTACCGATAAACCATAAGTTCATCATCATCAACCCATTGCCGGCTGACAGAGCATCTCCTCCCAGTATGAGAAGGGTTTGGCCATCGTCAACCTCACACACCGTTGAGAACATTATTTGACGACCTCCGTCGCGCAGTGCGTGCGCTGTCGGAGGTCCTGGGTTAGATTCCCGGCTCGAGTTTGGCGACACGTCTTTGTCGGTAAGACTACCGACAAAGACGTGTCGCCAAGTGATTTAGCGTTCCGGCACGATGTCGCGTAGAAACCAATTAGGAGCGTGGGTTTATCATACTCCTAACAGGTTAGCCCGCTCCTAGACAGCATCATCACTTACCACCAGGTGAGATAGCCGTCAAAGGCTAACTTGTAGTGTATAAAAAAAATGGAAACCTCTGCAGGTTTCCTCGCGCTGTTTTCTTTTACCGTTGAAGCAAGTGATATCTTAATTGCTTAAAATCGCACATTAATCCGAAAAGTTAGTGGTGGATTTGGAGGCGGAGGTCCTAACCACAAGGCTATCACAGCTTAACCATACGTTAATAGCGTTAAATTCAAAATGACTAAAATTTGCCCAATTCCATTTTGCGCTGCCGCTTTTTAAATTTATTAAAGTATCATGGCGAGGCTGTGCATAACTCACTTAGTTTCACCATGTTAAGTGGTAAAATCAGTAACAAAATTAGCTTTGTGGCTAGTGACAAAGTGCTTTATGTTCCCCCTATGAAAACATTTTACGTGATAGTGATTTTAAAAATTCTGCTGGTAGCAATATTTTTTTTTATTACACAATGTGCCGTTGGAGGATATACGAGAAGCGAGCTAGGGATTCTTGGTAAACTATTGAGGCGGTTCAGCGACTCCCGAGACGCAAGCATTACACCTACCTTAATCAACTTACACACCTCGCACCGCCACGATATAACGTTACTGATATCAGTTTAAGAGGGAACTCTCAACTAATAGTTCGCGCTTCACGGGTTTTATTAACGAGTCAAGGGGACTCGTTAAGGAATCCAAGCAAATATTATAATTACCAAAATAATTTTCGTATGTGGAAAAGTATAGTTCAGATTATAGACAATCATCATCATCATCATCATGAACAACCCATTACCGGCTCACTACATACATTACTACGGATTGGCAGAGTTTACATGCCTTTGAGAACATTATGGAGAACTCTCAGGCGTGCAGGTTTCCGCACGATGTTTTCCTTCACCGTTGAAGCAAGTGATATTTTTTTTTTTAAACGCACATACTCGTAACTCCGAAAAGATAGAGGTGCGTGCCCGGATTCGAACAGCCGACCTCTGATTACGCGGCTGACGCTCTAACACCTAGGCTATCACCGCTTATAGACAGTAGTTGAAATGATTTCATTAGAACAATTCAACCAGGCGTAATGAAGTACTTTCACTTTGGATATGTCTTGTATTAAGGAATTTTCTAGTGGGAAATTTTTGAGATTACGCCATTAGCTGTTCTAAAGACACGACCATGACTAGAATGACATACGTCAGCGTGCACATAAAATCAAAAATCTTAAATTAGCTAAGATTGAGATTAAATTAAGCGATCTCACTAATCACTGGTGGAAATCGCCTTCATGCTTAATATAAGTTTAAGCGAATGCAACTAAAAAGTCCATAGATTACTTTAAGTCGTAGAGAATACTTTTAAAGAACGGAGTAGATAAACTATGGTAGGAGAAAGGCGGGAGACTTCGTATATGGCGGGCGCGTTTTTTTTTCACGCTTTTCTTGAATTAATGTTTGTTGGCTAATTTTGAAAAGGACTGTGTTGCGTTGGTTGTGAAGTGGACAGTTTTGGTGTCGTTTGTGTAGTGGCTAGTTCTCTGAATGGTTAACAGGTATTAATTTGGGAAAGGTTTGAGGGAGCTGCGTCCGCAGAGTGCGAAGTTTCCCGCCATTTCTCCCTAACTTCTACATTGTTATAAACTTGACATTGGCTAGTCTGTGCAAAGCCATAAAAAAGAGAACTAATAAAATAATAAACTTGACATTGGCTAATCTGTGTAAAGCCATAAAACGAGAAAAAAAAACTATGGTATAAGTTTACATACAGACGCATCAAATGGGCGGGGCTTAAAAGTAATATCAAAGCACTGATCAGTCTTCCACGAGCGCTGCATGACAGATGAACTCGCATGTTTATGATTGATTAAAGCCGTTGAACATCAGCCACGAGCCCCTGTGTAGTCAAGTGGAGGAGGCGGAAGTAGTAGTAAAAAAAGTTACCGAGATAACTTATAAGAGGTATTAAGATTATTTTGCTTTCAAGGGAATAAAAAAAGAGAATTATGTTATGCAATCAGTAGCCAGCTTGTTATTACTGATTCAAAATAATTCTAAATTTATAAAATACTAGCTGTTGCCCGCGACTTGATCTGCGTAGAATTGCTGATTTTACTTGAGATTGAGGTTACCCGTGCGGCCAATACCCTGCTTGAGAAAGTAAGCTACAGGCAAATGTCAAATTGCCGATTTTCGTATCTCTAAATTAAAAAACATAGAAATTTCATACAAACTTCCAAACCCCCTTTTACCCTCTTAGGGGTGGAATTTCCAAATATCCTTTCTTAGCTGACATCTCTTAACTATCAACTACCTACTTGCTAAATTATAGCTTTATACGTACAATAGTTTTTGAGATCTCGTGTTTAATCAGTATGTCAGGAAGTCAGTATGTAAGTATGTAAGTGACCTTTGGCTTTTATATATATAGATACATAGAAACTATTTGCTTACTATCTTATTTGAATACTTTAAATACTATAGTGAGTTAAATCAAGAAAGCCTTACGTTAGTGATACTTTCAGAGATTGACTAAAGTAATTGCTGGCTAGACATGACATATTTTTGTAGCGGCATTTTAATTTTCAATTTCCGTAGCTCCTTTATAAAAGGTTCTCGTTTTAATTAACTTTAATATACTTTTAGTTTCCCCAAATATTAATTTCAGCGATAAGATTAGATGACAGCAGTGAGGTTGACTGTTCGACAAGTAATTCCAGTAATTCCAATAATTCCAAGTTAAATTTATTTAGAGGAAAGGATAAAAACATGAGTTCGTCGTGTTTTTAATACTAACATGATTGCGGTACTCTACTTTATACGTGTATAAATAGATAACTATATCAAACTTCTATCTATTTTTGCAAATTCAATAAAAGAGTTGTCCTGTAATTACAAAACAGTTAACTTTTTATAATTTAAGAGTAACTATAACCTACACAAATTTTCATAATATTATATTTCCAGTAAGGATTTTTATGCAAAATCATAACCTAAACACAAATTTTCAAAATATAATATTTCCGGTAGATTTGTATGCATAATCATTTTAAACCTATGTTATAATGGCCATGGCCTCGTCATCGTATTCAACTCCGCGGCAACCAACTACCGTGTTTGTTGATGCCTGCAACCCACCGCTTGTGCAGGACAATGACCAGGCGAATGCACCTTTTGTTTCAAATTCAAATTCAAATAATCTTTATTCAAATAGTCCTTTAAAAGGCGCTTTTGACGCGTCAATAATTTACAAAGTAGTGATTTGATGGTGATAACTAAACTTTCTTAAAAATTAATCTTTACTTGTCAAAAACATAATTTTACATTAGTATGAAATTCTGTTTCTGCGTTAGTTTAAACAGGAGACTGTTTTTTCCCTGTATAATATATGGCACATTATGCGATTGTCAAATAACAAAGTACACAACAAAAATTAATGGAGAAAAATAAAATAACACAATTTCATATTTAGTTTATTTATGAGAGTGTGTGTGTGTGTAATTGTTTTCCAAGAGTTGACTGGCGCATTTACATGTGCTGTTTTTCTATTGTATTTATATAAGACCAAAGTTCTCATGAAGTTTGTTCATAGTAACACTTCCGTAGTATTTTCGAGTGCGCGATCAACTGTTTCGTAATCCAGATACTTTGGCTGGCAACGGGATCTGTTGCTCGAACTTAGACTACAAACTCAAAATAGAGATGTCGAACTTAATATCATCATCATCATCATGATCAACCCATTACCGGCTCACTACAGAGCACGGGTCTCCTCTCAATATGAGAAGGGTTTGGCCATAGTCCACCACGCTGGCCATGTGCAGATTGGCAGACTTCACACGCCTTTGAGAACATTATGGTGAACTCTCAGGCATGCAGGTTTCCTCACGATGTTTTCCTTCACCGTTGAAGCAAGTGATATTTTTATTGCTTAAAAACGCACATAACTCTGAAAAGTTAGAGGTGCGTGCCCGGATTCGAACCGCCGACCTCTGATTAGGAGGCTCACACCGTAACCACTAGGCTATATCACCGCTTCTTAAAATACAAACTCACTTAATATACAAACTCTTAATTCGAATAGGTTTACTTTCGGCCTTTTTGTATCTTCATATCCGTATATTTGTGTGACAAGTTTAAATTAAAACATCCAAGAACCATTCCAGACGTGAGATGTTTGTAACAGTAAACCACATTACGATAGTTCTATGAGTTGATAGAACAGTGACTATGAGTTTATGAGGAGGTTAACGAAATTCTTCATAGCTTTAGTAACATTACTTATGCTTCACAAGTTTTAAAACGGCTATGGCCCTGGCCGCGTTCTTAGGAGTGTCAGCAGAAAAAATGGACCAATAAGATCACAGGGAGATAAAGTTTGATGACGTAATAGAATTATCGCGTCATCAAACCTCGATGACCTCTCGGCTGCAGCGGGTGAGCAATGTGCATTGGAGCCCTTGAGAGATCATTGTGAGAGGTCATGGCGGGGCCTAATTGAACACTATTAAAAGTGATCATCACAAATGATGGACGCGAACAACAGGAGGTACGACTTATTTAGGGATACAGATTTCGCTCGACCAGTGACCCCTAGGAAGTCATTAGATACCTTTGATATTGAGTGAAAGGACTACATCATGCATCTGTATTTATACGAGTATGTCGTTGTCGTTTTAATGTATGCCGTCCAGATTAACACTTGTTTGTTACATTGTACCCAAAACGCTAGTTTTAATTATGTTTCCTTAAAAACAAAACCTACCAACATGAGATCGAATCAAATAGATCTCTGTAATTCCAGAGTACTAAAAACAATCAACTTGTAATAAAATTACTTTAAATTACTTAATTTTTTTTTAAGTTTATCTAAGGTTTATTTTAAGTTATATTTGTATTCTTCTAAATTTATTAAATGTCCCTTTAGAAATTTAAATAAAAAAAATTATTCTCATTATCAAATCGATAATGAGAATAATTTTCCAAAATTCAAAAAATTCCCAAGTGCTGGAAATAAGGTTGGTACGGTTGTACCTTAAGTTGTATATATGTTTGGCTCGACTTGGCGGGAGAGTTGAGCGCCTCAGTATTCAGAAGTTTAACATGGCTCATAGTTAATGCGCTTCTTTAAAGTTAGGTTCGATGAGACTGCGAAGCGTTAAATAGTTTAAAATTATCCGAGACCTGAAATTGTACGCTGGAAGCTATCCCCCTAAAGTCGTAAACTGTTTAAACTTTAACAGTTAGGTGAACGTACTTTACTCGAACCCATTAATTTTGTTAACATCATTATTTGAACGATTAGCGCCTCTGTGCAGGTGTTATACAATGTTGCCAATGTGGTTTTGTGGATGTCATCCGGGAATGGAACAAAGTTGCTTAGAGATTCGTAGTCTAACATTTTAGTGAATCATCATCATCATCATGAACAACCCATTACTGTCTCACTACAAAGCACGGGTCTCCTCTCAATATGAGAAGGGTTTGGCCATAGTTCACCACGCTGGCCGTGTTTGCAGATTGGCAGACTTCACACGCCTTTGAGAACATTATGGAGAACTCTCAGGCGTGCAGGTTCCCTCACGATGTTTTCCTTCACCGTTGAAGCAAGTGATATTTTAATTACTTAAAAACGCACATAACTCCGAAAAGTTAGAGGTACGTGCCCGGATTCGAACCGCCGACCTCTGATTAGGAGGCTGACGCCGTTACCACTAGGCTATCACCGCTTTTTAGTGAATATACTAAGTAAATTATTTCCATACGCTAAACTAGAGTTCATACACCGAGCCAACAGCCCGCGTCACCCGCCCGCACTATTACTTCGTTAGCTCGGCCCTTGAGGGCTGTAGCGCGAGATTAAATTTTACCTGAGCATATAACCTCTCAAGAATTTGAGGCGGAAAAATATTTCTGAAAACGCGACTGGAAGTTTTTGTAATCAGTGCGTCCAAAATGGATAAGACGTTATCGCTTTTTCTCTTATATTACTCGACACAATATTTCGGAAGATGGGTCACTGGTCAGTTTTGTAGCCATAATCAAAAATGATCACTAGATTTTTACTAAACCAATAAGTAACATCCGGGTTCGTTGACACAGACTAAGTAACTGAAACAATATTACAATTCGCTATATTTGTTTTATATTTTACGATGTGTCCGCGACATCACCTCGTTCTAACAGTCGTCGCTAGATAAATCATCTAAATCTACGTTTCTTTCCTACCGGTTTGTCTGGAGCTGGGATAGAGAAACTGTTTATGCAATTAGAAGCAATAATGTTGTAGGCCGCAATAGCTCTAACTTAATAATCATCATCATGATCAACCCATTCACGGCACACTATAGAGCACGGGTCTCCTCCCAATATGAGAAAGGTTTGGCACTAGTCCACCACGCTGGCCATGTGCGGATTGGCAGACTGCACATGCCTTTGAGAACATTTTGGAGTACTCTCAGGCGTGCAGGTTTTACGATGTTTACCTTCATTGTTGAAACAAGTGATATTTTAATTACTTAAAACATATTACGCACATAACTCCAAAATGTTAGAGGTTTGAATCCCCGACTTCTGATTAGAAGGCGGAGTCCCAACCACTAGGCTATCACAGCTTACTTAATATGTAAACAAAATAATAATATTTTCGACATTTTATCTCCATCGTTTGCTTGTGGACTGCAACTTTTTGCTTAATCCCATGCAATAATGTTACTAAAGTAATGATAAAATGTTGCATAAGAGAACCTTTTTCGAGTACGGAAGTTTGAAAATAACCTAACATCTCGGCTTCAGGATAAAATACAAATAGATAAAGCCACCGTGTTGCCGCACATGAAACAGTAATAAAAAACTTCATTCATGTTGTTATGCAAAACTTTCCCCGAATGTGACTAGAAAACGAAATAGCATGGAATGCTGAAACTGCTATAATAAAATCACAGAAATACTGTTGGAGATCAGGTTCTTGGTAACAGTAGGGAACAATGCCAGTACTTTGTTTGGCTAACTTTTATAGAGATCACAGCCCGGTTACGATGTGGCAACCAATAGGGTTAGCATAGCTAATAGATAGTCCGAAAAAAATATATATAGAGAAAAACCGGCTCGCTGTATGAGACAGAAGACATGATTCCTTCTAAATATTCAAAGACAATCCATAGGTACTTTTCAAACATTCCTCACCGGTACATGGCTTCATCTACTTATAGTATTATACGGAGATCATGGCATATAAACACCATCAAACCGTCAAAGTTGAATGATGGATCATTATCAGTTCTTCTGTTAACGGGAAGTTTTATTACCTGTTATTTGTCTTATTTACGCTGTTAAATATTTTTCTACACATATTTTCCTTTCGGATTATCAAAGTGTATTTATATTAATTGGTAATTTTTCGAAGTTATATACGTGATAAAACAACACTCCGTGTTTCGCCCATCTTTGTGTCCGTGTGCTAAGACCAGCCTAATGGGGAAGGAAAGGCACTAAGGCACTTCCGAGATTCTAAGAAATATGAGTAGTCACTAAAGAGATTTAAGTGCTTTAAAAAGAACTGCGACTTCTGTACCATCTGAATAGTTACATTATGCCGCGTTCAAATACTTACTTCCAACCCCTATTTTACTATAGTGTCTATACGTGTAGGTAGTACGGGCTATGTACTACCTCCACTTATAGGCGCGAGCTCGAGTAGGTCCGTGCAGATAGTCTGTACAGAGTTTCTATACTTCGTGAATAACAAAATGCCGAACTCAACCAACAAGTTTTGACTTGCTCCAGGTCTCCTAACGCTGGTTAGCAGGCACCGGGTTAATATACTCGTAATAACATATAAAAAATTAAAATATCACTTGCTTCAACGGTGAAGGAAAACATCGTGAGGAAACCTGCACGCCTTCTCCATAATGTTCTCAAAGGCGTGTGAAGTCTGCCAATCCGCACATGGACAGCGTGGTGGACTATGGCCAAAACCCTTCTCATATTGTGAGGAGACCCGTGCTCTGTAGTGAGCCAGTAATGGGTTGATCATGATGATGATGATATTATGATAAAAAACGAACACCCGGCTCAGTTCATTGTTTTAGCTTGAACTTTACCACTGTATTAATCATCGTAAACTAAATAGATGTCAACATGTCTTCCTTAACAACAAGACTAATTGCAAAGGCTGGATGAGGAGAATGGAGCAGCACTCATCTCTCACAAGATATAAAGTCATTGGTATTTTTTCATTGTTATGCTTATTTTCTTCTCGCTACAATAAGCCTTCGAACGCGCAGTGTCACAGATTCGAAATATCAAAGGAAGCCTATTGAAATGAATGTACTGTGGTGCGTTAGTTATTATTTTATTTATTTATTATTAATATAAAAGGAAATATAATAAATATTACAATAACGGCACCGAAAAAACCGAAGAGGTTTGTCCTCGGTGCTAATCTGTAACTTAACAACTTAAAACTAGAGGAACTGAGTAAGCATATTAGGCATGAAAAGAACATTTACTGAGTTAGACGGTCGACGCAAATGAATCAACCATCCAACTCAGCCAAAAAATAATCTTTTAATTTCTGTTTGACATTTTTCATGTGTAATTTTTGGAACGCTGGAGGTAGTTCGTTCATGAATCGTGAAACCAAATACGCGGTCGTTCGCTCGCCGTACGTATTGTTAGCGCGCGTAATGTTAAAGCGGTTGGCCGCCATCGCCCGCGTATGTACAGGATGTTATTTTTTAATGAGTATCTTCTCAGCGTTTGGGAAACTCCGTGACATCTTTTCGTCCAAAATCCCTCAGTGCCTGAAGACTAAAGTTTTCGAACAGTGCGTGTTGCCAGTGATGACCTACGGCTCTGAAACATGGTCGCTCATTATGGGCCTCATAAGAAGGCTCAGAGTCACTCAACGGGCGATGGAGAGAGCTATGCTGGGAGTATCTCTACGTGATCAAATCAGAAATGAGGAGATCCGTAGAAGAACCAGAGTTACCGACATAGCTCAGCGAATTGCGAAGTTGAAGTGGCAATGGGCGCGGCACATAGCTCGGAGAACCGATGGACGTTGGGGTCCCAAGGTGCTGGAATGGCGACCCCGCACCGGTAAACGTAGCGTTGGTAAACCCCCAACTAGGTGGACAGACGACATCAGACGAGTCGCAGGGAGCCGCTGGAAGCAAGCGGCCCAAGACCGTGAGCATTGGAACTCCCTACAAAAGACCTATCTCCAGCAGTGGACGTCAATCGGTTGATAATGATGATGATGATGATCTTCTCGTTGAGGAACTCTTCTTTTAATATTGTGTGAGTGAAGTCACTTACTTGGCTTGGGATAGGAGGGCGCGGCGCTGTAGTAGAAGCAGTAGACAATGAAGGCCAGCACCATGAACAGCAGCACCAGCACGCGCATGGAGCACGAACGGCAGCGCAGCAGCCGTAGTGCGCGCATCATCTGTTGCAAAATAAATTTATCACATTTTGTTAAACACCACGCGTTGCAATGCCACAAAATCATTCATACACACGCATAATTGTTTAAGTTAACCTTATTTTTCTTTAATAATGAATAGAAGCAGGCGTTACTTTGCGGAAGTCCATGATAAACAATAAACAGCAAGTATAATTTGCTATATTCCGCCGACAACCTGGAGATTTGTATAATATAACACCACACAAAATCTTCCACTAGAACCTCCACGCACGTTTCGACCCGACACCGGATCATCCTCAGGAGATGTTGACTTCACAAGCGCGAAAAGTAAACTTAAACTTAAGTTAAATTATACTTGCTGTTTATTGTTTATTTTTCTTTGTTTAATTTTGGCTGTGTAAATTTTGTTATTTTTGTCAATCGCATATTATTGTACCAATAGATTTAGAGAAGACACTGTCTCCTGTAACATAGTTTAAACTATCACAGGAGACAGGGCTTCACACTTATAAATTCTAATTATGCTTTTGATAAATAAATAAATTATAATTATTATTTTAAAAAAAATCCACAAAAGAAATAAACAGTTTCACTCGTATATAGTTTTTCTAAGCTGTAACCATTTAAACCAACAACAAAGTGTAATCACAAAGATCTCGGAAATCACAGAGGATAAACATACAAACATTTATTTTTGTTTATATAGACTAGCTTTTCATTACTTCGACTTTGCTGTGCAAGTTTGAAATAGTAATCCAGAAAAACCGATGAAAATATACACAGAATGATTCTAAAACTCTGCCTTGGCAGCATTACAGCAAGGTAAACTCATTTCGTGAAATTTTTATTAAAAACCATATAAAAAAAACACATTATTAAAGTCTGGTCAACGCGTTTTTTCAAGTACGTATGTGAATTTCTGTGTCCCTAACTTTTGCACTCTAGTTATGGAGCACTTCGCCCGAAGAAATTTAATATTGCACTGAATTTTATTTAGTATAAGCAACCCTTATATTTATTAGAATTAGTAGTTTGCTTATATATTATTGCAAATTGGATCGAAGTCTACAAAAGAAAGTGTACGTGTGTAGCTGTATTCTGTTACATTGTACGTTTATAATATATTAATTTAACTTATAAAGATATTATATATATATATATATATATATATATACATATATATATATACATATCTATATATACATATCTATATATATATCTCTCTTTTTTACTTATGCAATGGGCAGATCTAAAAGAGCCCCGGTGCGCGGGCGACGTTTCACTGTCGTGAGTATGTCGCTTGATACACCCAAAAAGAGGTAGCTTAATAATCGTATATAATTACGATGCGCAATAAAATTACTCAAAGGATTTCTGATCCTTGACACAAACACACACCAAACTGTTTAAGGCCCCCAGTGGCAGTAGAACCGAAAATTGATGAACCGAATATTAAAATCTCTAATAAAATTTAAAGTTTCATGTGAAATACCTGTAAAAACATAAAATTATAGCAAATACAAAAGTTCCGCGGAAGCGCTGTTTATTGTATAAAATTGTAAAATGTCGCCTCCATCTTGCACGCTTTGAAACGCCACCAAATCGATGACAATTCATCGTAATAAATATCTACAGGGACACAGCTAAGTGAATTGGAAAAGTCCGTCTCGAGCTTTAAGATTGAAATAAGCATGAAACAAGAAGATCCGATTTCGCCAAATAATAAAGACAGGATTACGAAAACGCAAAGCGACATCCAAACTTAAAACATTTAAGATTCGCAAAAGATAAATCTCATTGTGTTAATTCGCAGAGAAACTATTAAATATTATGATGAAAAATAAATAAGCTTAATATATGCAGGACTAAAAGAAATATGAACGAGTCAGGCGAATGTTGACCAAACACTATTTTGTTTTCCTTTTACCAATATATTGGACGACCCCCGTGGCGCAGCGCGGGCGCAGTTTAAATATAAAGAGCTCTCATTTTATAATTATGCAGCAATATTCGATTCCCGGCTTGAATCTGTCTGATGGGATAGGCTACTGAACACCCCACTGGCAATGACATACCACCAAGCGTGTCCGAGTAACGGATGAGTACAGCAACCGAAGAGTGGTTCCTTTGGTACTGCAGATGGTCATGAGCGACGGTTATCTCATAACATCCATTGAACCTGCTCGTTTGCAATTAACCTCAACTATCAAAGAAATTCACTTCAGCAGTTATTGCTTTAAACGGTTCCAGATGGATTATCCAGCAACTCGGATGGATACGATTAACGAAGAATTTGAATTGAATGGAAATCTGATGGACTCTACAATTCTTCCTTCTCTTACACTCAGCTGCAAAACATGAACGCTTATAAATGCGCAAAACTGGCACGCTGCCCAAGAACTATGGAGAGTATTCCAGGGGTAAAACTTATTGATAGCATACGAATCGTTGAAGATCAAAAGCAGAAAAATAATAATACTTTTAGGTAGACATACACTTAACGGAAGACGAAATAATTCACGCTACGTAGGTCCAGTTGCAGTTAGCGTATTTGAATAGCAGATTACAGTTGAGTCTAAGATCGCTTTGTTTGAGGTGCATATTTGTACACATCGCAGCTATTGCGGAATTAGTTTAGAATGGGCAAGTTAATCAACCAACATGCAGTTATGGTCGAGACCCGTACCTTAATTTCTTTTTTATTTATTGTATAATTTACACGAACTTAATGCCTAATTAATGAATGTAAATTGATCATTCAAATGAAAGTATTTTATTTATTAACAAATGTCCTATTGAAATCGTAGAGATGTCTATCAACAACTTAAAAGCTTTTATAAAGCGTAAGATTACAGTAAAATCTTATAACGATATTAAGGTTTATATGAACGATAAAAAAGCTTGGGCGTGAATCGCTTTAACTTCATAGCTAAATATAATTTATTATTGACTATGAGAGAAAATAAATCCCGGCTTAGTTTGTTGAGGGCTTCTTCTTAGACATGGGCGCGATTTGGACTCTCTTAGCTTTTGTTTTAAGTTGCTGAGGGTAGTTATCATCATCTCCTTACGAAAATAATGAAAACTATGTTTTATTCATATATTATATATTTTCATACGCTTCATAGATACCCGTTTTACGACTGTTTTGTAGATTTACATGAATTAAGCTATTTATTTTTGTTCACGCTCTCAGACGTTCGTAGTTCATAATTAGCTAGTTTCATAGAAAACACCGTTAAATTTCTAATACATATACTATGCAGCCTCTCGTGTGATATATTTTCAGCCCAGCCAAATTAGATCGCGCGTAGTTTAAACTAGATTATCGGTCGCTCGCTCATATTATGACGGAGAAACGATAGTGATGCTACAGACTAAAGGTATTTTAAAGACCACGCCCATATTATATATACATCTCAGCTTCTCCCTATGTATTAATAATTTTCTAAGATTAGATTTAAGTACTGATGTAAGAAAGTTTTAAGCAAGAACTAAGTTTTTGCGATATTTAAGAATCTAGTCAAACGATCATCCGACACAGAACGTTTGGCAATATTGTGTCCAAAAAAACTGATGAACACCTTCGGTGACCCTTCTTCTATTTTTCTTCTGGTTTATAGGTTTCTCTGGTATTGTTGGACCGGTTGCGATGTATTGAGACGCCCAGCAAATTTTGGTTGCTACTAGCAGCAACATTGATACGCTTCGAGAAATTTGCCATCGTCAAGTTGTGTGACGTATTCCCCAGGTTTATGCGTCAAAGCAATGCAAGAATAGATAATATTATACATCGGCGTCTCCTCGCAGAGTCTACATTTAAAATAGGTCCCGTAGCTTAAGATTAGACGTGTGTCTGTCGAGTCCAAAATGCCTAATAAGCGTACGCACCAGGATACATAAGTTGTTTCTATTAAGTAAATCTCAAAAGCGGTATTGCCGTTAAAAGGCACTACAGAATAAATCATTCCTGTGAGTTTTGTAATAGGTTAGTAGAATGAATTGCGCCAGGCTTTTAAGTATAGACATCCATAGACATGTTCAGAACCTATCTGTTTTCCCATTGCGCATTTTAGCTCTTTCCTTATTCTTCCTTTCCGAATCCACCGCATATGATTATGTTGGTTGTGGTCAGGGTATTCAGAATTTGCAAACAAAAAAAGAACCTTTTTTTTATAATATATATAGCGAGCAAACGAGCAGGCGGGTCACCTGATGGTAAGTGACTACCGCCGCCCATGAACATTTGCAGCACCAGAGGAACTGCCAATGCGTTGCTGGCTTTTGAGTAATTGGTTTATCCGCCCTTTGAAGATCCCCATATTATAACAAGATGGTTCCACAATTTGCAGGTACGTGGCAGAAATGACCTGGAATAGCGGGTGGTGGAAGTGGACCTCAGACGACGGAATGTGCTGATTGTCTATCCGAATGGATGGATGTAAATGATATATGATTTTCTAATCGTTTAGCAGACAGGCTTCCGCTTAGTCAATAATTGCGAAAACCTCTGCTTATATGTCGACGATTCCCATGTCGCGATTAAACTCTACCTTGACTGTCTCTACAAATATTTCATTTCGCTTATTTAACTCAGCTCGCTAACAGCTCGGTGGGACATTAAATACAATAGCGCTAGAGTTTTTCATGCCCATACCCATGAATGAACATTTGAATGGCATATTTCTAGTTTGTTTATTTATTTTCTTAAGTAATTGTCATATTGTTTAATCGGTTTTATGGTTTTAAATGAAAACCAGTGACAATACGACAGCTGCCATCGGCTTATCAAATGCAGCTGTCGAGCGTCGACTCACGACAATCTCGTGTATTTACCCCTGTCGATAGCAATATTGAACTACTACCGAATGAAGTTCATTCAGTAGTAGCCTTAATAATCAGTTTTATGACTCAAATTGTAGTGGAATCAAAGCAACATTCATTTAATATTATAATAAAAAATATATTTAATTACTGAAATGTTTGCTTGCAAAATATATCCAGATAGAACACCGCACATGATAATCAAGTATTTTCCTTTCAAATATTAGAGGATCTTACGAAGGAGACCGTATTTTATCAAAAGTACATTCAATAATTATTATTATATAATTCCTTGTCTTAATAATTTATTTAGATTTTACCTAATAACATTTTATAAATGAACTAAGTTAGTAGATAGTATTCGAGTAATTCAAGCATTGCACAGCTGGTATGTCAAGATGATTTTAATAAACTAAAATTATAATAACTTTCTATTTTCAGATGTATTTATATTTATTTAATAATCACTTTTTAAAAATTATACAGAGCCGGTGCTATGTATAAATTTGTATGAATATAGAATTTAAGAACTCTTTCTCTACATTTATTATAGCTAAAATATAGCTTTTTTGTTTATGATATAAAATGTTAAAAAAGGATTAAGGCCACTTACTAAACTTTAATATTTAAGGTACATAATATTATAACAATATTTTTATTTATTTATTTCATACTTTGTTAGCACTTTGTAATGTTAAGTCTGTATATTTGCAGACTGCCACCAGTTGGGTGAGCTGAATCTACCAAAATTAAGCCGGCATGTAAACTCAGAGTATGAAAAATTTAACTCTTTTACAAGGCATGTATATTTAAGAAAAAATGTATTTTAGTTTTATCTTGGTTAGTTTTTTTTTAATGACAATGCTGTATTCTGTGACATAATGCTATTTTTTTTTATTTTACAAGAAACTTTTGTTTAAAATCCTCAATATAAAGTTAATAACATAATTCATGTGTATATATTCAGTAATTATGGTCAGCATTGTGCAGCAGATGTCAAGATATAAAAATTAACTTGAACTTATCTTCAGAGTTAGTAAGAGTAAGCAAAATAATTAATTAAAGGAAAATATATATTTATTGAAGTTACACACTGTAAGTATACAGTTTAAGCAACATCATCAAAATATAAATATATAAATATACATAATGATTCTATAAAAAAAAACAGACATATTATAAAATAATAAAGAAATAAGAAGATTGGATTTCTTGATTATGAAACGTGAACTTTTGTTTCTAGGTCAAAATAATATTATAAACAAACACAGCTGTGAATAATATACAAAAAATATATTTAAAAAAGAAATGAAATAATAATATAAACTTTACTAAAACTAAATGCTAGGGACAGGCTCGCGTGGTATTTACGACGAAAAATGAATTGCGACATGTTTAAGTGATAAAATAAACCTTAAATATATTTAAATCAATGAAATATGTATACTTAACCAATAATAAACACAACAAAAATTATACATTATACCGCAACGGTCAATTCAAATATTTCTAAGCAAACGCAAAGTAAAAAAGTAACTAACTGTCGTTCGTAAGGCTAAAATTCGCAGAGACAAACTTATAAATTAACTTCAATGTGTGGGAAACAAAGCTAAAAAGTTTTTATATTATCACACAAAAACAAAAGACATCGCTATCGAGTAAAAAAACTACACGCATCGTACGTAAGTAACTAACGTCTTCCTAAAGTTGTAAATACAAACAATCACAGAACTCGGTGTTAAAATAAATTTATACTCACATACATTTTTTATTTCAATGACATAAACAATAACACAACATTTTACGATTAATTAAAGTCTATAAACAAAAATATTAATACACGCAAACTATTTAATCTCGAAAGTATGGTTCACTTGAGATCCTAGTATACGCGATCGCGGAACAATACCGAGTGGCGATTGGTAGAGTCCGACATGAAAGAAGCGAGCACGCTGTCAAATTCGGCTCTAGATTTGACAGCTGTCACACATATTTTACATAGTAACAATTTCTACCCAGCCATATCCTATAAAATCTAATTGACCGAGAATCAACCAGCTAAAACTGGGTTCTATAAGTAAAATAAACATAAATATAATTAATAACGAAGATAAAATAACTCCTTATTTGAAATAAATTTATAAGTGACTTTTCAAAACATGGATATAGTAGATGCCATCTCTACTGGCAGCACACGAACAAGGCGTGCGTTCCGAATGTGGCTATATTATAAAAATTTTGCAACATTCATGAACAAAATATTTTAACAATTTTGATCGTATTTTAATATTTTTCACTAATAATGCGTTGATTTTAAATATATTTACTTTTAATATCAAGTATCAGCGGTTATTTGAATACAAATTTTAATACTATGCACTGTATTTATCTGTGCATGACAGACGAATGACAGCTTCCATTCGACTCTTGCCATGTTCGGAACGCATTTTGAATGCAGCCTAATAAAAACTTAAAGTTTTAAATCCGTCTTTCGTAAATAAAAATATTAATAATCCTTGCATTTTAATAGATTTAAATGTAAATTTACATAGAAAATGGAATAATTTATGTTGAAATATAAGCTCTATTAAGCAAAATACACACTTTTTTTTAATATAAATTTCGTTCAAACTTTCCTTCAAAATTTGATGACCAAAACTTGAAGGATATATAAATTTATTCGAAATGAAAAACACAGAAATTAATATTATATATAAATTATTTTTTATACAAAACAAATATAAAATAACGCTCACTTTTCCAACACGTTAAATTGGAAAACTAATTTATTAAAATAGTTACATCTTTCCAGCACAGATGGCGTTGGCCAAAGCTCGGTTTTTAACTTTCGTTCAGAATCAAACCCTAATTTTGCATACATCTAAGAAATCAAGGAACACCATGAAAAATACTTTACTCTCATTCAAGTTCAACGAAGTTAATCGTAGGTGGCAGCAGTGGTTGCCTATGTCAGCATTTGTTTTGATTAGACATTAGAGACAGAGTTAGATAACTTTTAAAAATTGTGTATTAGACATGTCATTCGCATTATTAGCCTATCTGGTTATGCTATGCTCTGCGTGTTGAGCAAAATCAGAAGGGGCTTAATATTTTATATACAAGGATTCTCTATTTTTTTAATAGCATAAATTTGCAACAGCATCTAAGCTTTTAGCCCGTACCTTTTTATGCATACATTTGGACCAATTTTATTAAACGCCAGGATTCCGACTTAAAAGCTCGTTTATTGAGTTAGATAAGTAGGAGAGGAGAGTAAGATGAGCTTAAACGTTATATTATGGTAATGCAACGTAAGATCTAACAGAGATCGCCTGTCAAAAATTTATTTAGTATATTCAGGGTGCTGGATGAGCAATCTGAGGTTTTATTATTTAATTAACTACCTAAGTTTTTCTGTACCGCTGGTTAAATGAACCAATAATAAAACTTAGAACTTTGAAAGTTTAATCCACTGATGAAACTACCAGAGAGCTTTTAATTCCGAATCTTGACGCTCTATGAGATTTTTGTTAAAAACAACTATTCGATCGACCCGTTTTAAATATATTCTGTCTTACATTTTGGTCACAGACTGTGGTTTAGAATGCGAGATAAACATTGAAATGAATTTGAGTCATCAAAACTTAGTCTTGCCTTATTTTATTCCTCTACAAGAAGGATGGTAGAGGGCTAACCTGTGAGGAGTATGGTAAGCCCACGCTCCTGATTGGTTTCTACGCGACATCGTGCCGGAACGCTAAATCGCTTGGCGACACGTCATTGTCGGTAGGGTGGTAACTAGCCACAGCCGAAGCCTCCCACCAGATCAGACTCGAGCCGGGATTCGATCCTAGGACCTCACTGATCAGTATAAGGTTTACCAGCCCCACCTTATTCAGTAACTTGTGTTTCTTTGGCGACCCTTCAACTCCATACAATTTTCTGGATGCTTATCAAAACGGCTTGTCTATATACACTTTTTGTATCAACACGAATACCGACTGGCAACTTGTTGCTTAACCTACTGAAACACACTATTAATTAATTGAATAGCGTTTTAATCCCATATGTAGCGGAATATTTGATATTTACACTCTCGCCTATTTAGGGGGTCTTGCGGGGTTGGCAACGGACAACGGTGACCACCCGCCGGGTAAGTGGAGGTAGGGAGATTTATGAGGGGGACATCGGTGACGACCGCCGAACTTTAATGCGAGAAAATACCTCCCAATCAACAATGATTTTATACTGATACCTTGGACAAACAGATTACAGTAAAACGACAAACAATCCATACTAATATAATAAATGCGAAAGTGTGTCTGTTTATTTGTTTGTTTGTTACCTATATTTGTTTGAACAACAACACCGATACTGACAAAAATTTTCACGGATATACGAGTAGTTTGCATCCTGAAGAAGTCAGATTCTTTATTCATGTAAACCTATTACAGGCATCTATGAATCGTTCATATATATCACATTTTTATTATTTCTATTAGTGATGGTGATAGCTACACTCGCCAACTTAAAACTAAAGCTAAGAAGGTTCCAATCGCGCCCAGGTCTAAGAAGAAACACACAACATACTTAGCCGGGTTTTTTTTTGTTATCACCATATCACATAGTCAACAATAAATTATGGTACCTATGGAGATAGAGCAATTCACTCCCAAGCTTTTTTATCGTTTATATAATCGTTAATATCGTAATATGATTTTTCTATAAGCTTTAGTTTTATAAAAACTTTGAACTTATTAATAAACAATAAACAGCAAGTATAATTTGCTATATTCCGCCGACAACCGGGAGATTTGTATAATATAACACCACACAAAATCTACCACTAGAACCTCTACGCACATTTCGACCCGACACCGGATCATCCTGAGGAGATGTTGACTTCACAAGCGCGAAAAGTAAAATACAATTTCCTTTGAATGAGTTATTAATTTTGTGCAGCCTACTAAACGGTACTACAAGTTTACTTTCGCTTCTAATGTACAGTGCGTTACAGTGAATTTTTCTTTGAATTTATCAATATTTTTATACATGCATACATCCACGGATTGATTCATGATCAACCCATTACCGGCTCGCTACAGAGCACGGGTCTCCTCTCAATATGAGAAGGGTTCGGCCATAGTCCACCACGCTGGCCATGTGCGGATTGGCAGACTTCACACGCCTTTGAGAACATTATGGAGAACTCTCAGGCGTGCAGGTTTCCTCACGATGTTTTCCTTCACCGTTGAAGCAAGTGATATTTTAATTGTTTAAAAACGCACATAACTCCGAAAAGTTAGAGGTGCGTGCCCGGATTTGAACCGCCGACCTCTGATTAGGAGGCTGACGCCCTAACCACTGGGCTATCACCGCTTTTTACTTGACCACGGATTGATTACTCGAATTAAAAAAAAACCTCTGCCCACTATGTATGTATGTCTACACAAATACAGATCTATATATTTTTGCATACGTCCTGGCAAAGGAAACATATCCCGGGAAAATGAAAATCTCACGCGGGATTCTTGTAAAACGAATACAACCCGGTTCGCTATTGTGCACTCTATAAAGGCATAATAAATGTGAAGCATTAGCAATGTCCGCGACTTTGTCTGCATTTTCTTTTCAATAATACTGTTTTCATATTTATTTCTTGTCGTGCTGTGAAGCCTGTTCGATGCATACATTCGTGAATAGTGAATTGAGTATGTGAGACGGTGAGATAGCGGTAACAAAACAAAAATAGTATACCCAGGTAAGTTTTTTGTGGGCTTCTCCTTAGACCACCATCGCCTCGCAACTTAGTTATCACCATCGTTGCACAAAAATGCAATAATTATTATAGTTTGATTGTGATAGGCCGACATAAAATAAGATTATCAATGTGAATGTAAGTTTGTTTGTTACGCTTAAACTACTTAACTAGTCATCATAAAACTTTGTACACAATCTTAGGTATTAGAAGTAACATAGAATACTTCTAATTATTTTTTTTTAAACAAAGATAAAAAATGCTTTGGCAAAACATAGTTATCGTATTCATTCATTTCTATGCTTAAATGCGAGCGAAGCCGCGGGTAAAAGCTATTGAATAAATACTTTTTGATTGATTGATTGTATAAAACCTATTCGATCCATACCTTTAGTATATAGTATATTCTGACGACCCCCATGGCACAGCGCTCGCGCTGTCGCATTGTAAAAGTTGGAGGTCCTTGTTTTGATTCCCGGCTCGAGTCTGGTCTGGTGGGAGGCTTTAGCCGTAGCTAGTTACCTCCCTAACGACAAAAGACATGTTGCCAAGCGTTCCGGCACGATGTCGCGTAGGAAACAATTATGAGTAAAGGTTAGACCCTTAGTCATAATGGTTTATACCCTTAACAAGTAAGCCCGCTACCATCTTATACTGCACCATTACATACACCAAAAAGAATATATAAACGTGCTCGATAGACTAACTAAACAATAAACAGCAAGTATAATTTGCTATATTCCACCGACAACCGGGAGATTTGTATAATACAACACCACACAAAATCTTCCACTAGAACCTCTACGCACGTTTCGACCCGACACCGGATCATCCTCAGGAGATGTTGACCTCACAAGCGCGAAAAGTATAGTCATGATAGACTAACTGTCAACCTGTCTGTACCAGGTTAGTTTTCCTTTTTAAATCCGTTATGAGATATTCTTGTATTGCAGCTGACTGAACTAGTTAAGGATATTACAGTTGATATTAAATGCTTTTGTCTCGTGCAATCTTATTCTACCCTTGACGAACTTTTCCAGACATGCGCTATTCCTATCTTGTCGAGAAACTTTTGAACAAACTGGAACGCTTTCAATATTTATGCATTCGGTTTATTTTCGCTATTCTCGATATATTGATCAGAACCCGGAATACCATGTTGGACTAAATGACTGGCCAGATTACGTAATCTGTTAGGTCAGGTTAAGTTCGTAAAGAAGTAATTCAATTCAATTCAAATCAAATAATCTTTATTCAAATAGTCCTTTAAAAGACACTTTTGACGCGAAAATAATTTACATAGTAGTGATTTGATGGTGATAACTACATTCGTAAACTTAAAGCTATGAGGGTTCCAAACCCGCCCCGGTCTAAGAAGAAGCCCACAACAGATTTAGCCGGGTTAATATAGTGGATTCCCCGGGCGTTCAGCAAGTCGTGCCCCTTGGATGGTGGTAGTCCTGCAAATTGTGGAACCAGCTTCCATCTTCTGTGTTCCCTAATGGTTATAATATGGGGATCCTCAAAGGGCGGATTAACAAATTACTCAAAAGCTAGCAACGCATTGGCGGTTCCTCTGGTGCTGCAAATGTTCATGGGCGGCGGTAATCACTTACCATCAGGTGACCCGCCTGCTCGTTTGCTCGCTATATATATATTAAAAAAAAAAGTCATAAAGCTTTTCCACCACGAAAAAAATGGTCACGTTCAGTCATGTTAAACTTTAGTTAGAATACACGACGTGGTGAGGTGCGCTTCCTTGTATTCTACTTTTTGTATCCATTATCTCCCTCCTATCTAAGGGGCTGTTTTATTAATTTATTAATTCAAAGCGTCACCAAGAGAATTATATGTAAAAAATAGACATTTTAATAACCTGTGCTAGGATACATAATATATAAAGCAACTTAAGTAACTAACTGCATAATGACTAGTCGACGCTAATATGGCGCTAATAATATATAATGCTATATATAACGAAAAACAGAAATAACTTATTACAAAAGAAAAGAATAAGAAACCTTTGTTCTATTAATATGATAACATAATCACGAATAAGGGAGAAATACAGGTATATACGCTCTATGCAAAATCTAAACTGTCCCAGACTGCAATTTTGGTACCTGTGTGCATTTCTAATACGGATGACTTACCAACTACTACCTGCTCCGGGCTGGTACAATAAAAAAAAGATTGTCTGACAAGCGAGTACTTAACTCTTTTAAGTGTGTTTGTTTCCGATGAGAATGGTACCGATAAATCATACATGCTATAAGGGATATAGTCAAAATGATTACAATATATGCTCAGTAAATATAATCTTTGAAAATTTAATAAAGTGCTTGGTGAGACTAACATGACATTACAATGTTTTTTTGAATCCACTACAAGTTAGCCCTTGACGACAATCTCACTTGATGGTAAGTTATGATGCAGTCTAAGATGGAATCGGGCTAACCTTTTAGGGGTATGGTAAACCCATACTCCTAATTGGTTTCTACGCCACATAGTACAACGAATCGCTTGGCGACACGTCATTGAAACATTGAAATGAATTAGAGTCATCAAAACTTAGTCTTGCCTTATTTTATGCCTCTACAAAAAGGATGGTAGAGGGCTAACCTGTGAGGAGTATGGTAAGCCCACGCTCCTAAATCGCTTGGCGACACATCTTTGTCGGTAGGGTGGTAACTAGCCACGGCCGAAGCTTAGCACCAGACCAGACTCAAGCCGGGTATCGAACCCAGGACCTCCAACTTTATAATGTGACTTGCTTAATGTTATTATAAAAAGTGGTAAACGAGGGATAACGAAATTTTGTTGACAGTAATATATATTTTTTTTAGTTTAGATTGCTGGGAATCGTATAAAGGACTACGTGGTCTGTAGTTGGTCACACTTACCGCAACTTGAATCATCATCATCTTGATGATCAACAAATTACCGGCTCACTACAGAGCACGGGTCTCCTCTCAATATGAGAAGGGTTTGGCCATAGTCCGCCACGCCAGCCATGTGCGAATTGGCAGACCACACACCTATGAGAACGTTTTGGAGAACTCTCAGGCGTGCAGGTTTCCTCACGATGTTTTCCTTCACCGTTGAAGCAAGTGATATTTTAATTTTTTAAAAACGCATATAGTTCTGAAAAGTTAGAGTTGCCGTGCCCGGATTCGAACCGCCAACCTCTGATTAGGAGGCTGACGCCCTAACCACTTGGCTATCACCGACTCGCAACATGAATGAATCCCTTAGATTAGGTAGGTACTAACAATCGTCCACATTTGCGTCCCCGTGGTAATTTTGATATGTAAATGTGAGAAATGAAAGCCTGTACCCGTAGAAATAAACTGATTAGTCAATGGTAGTATGCTAACAATTCTGGTATCCCTTCTGAGTATCGATACATTATAATGCCAAAGTAAAATGCATTTAATGCTTTTCGACCTAGAGTCGAAGTTTCTTTACTACTTATGTCCATTTAAATTAAAAAAACCCAGGTAGATTCATTTCAATTTACAATTATGTTTATTTTTTTCGATATTCGTAAACGACTTTTCGATGACGTGAGTGTACAAATCTTATACTATTCTACAGTTGAAACTACAACTAGGTGAGAATCATGTAAAACCAAATTACTAATCCTGTAAACAAGGAAAAGTATCCCACATTTAAAGGATAAAAATAGAATAGATATTTGTCATTTTCCCTTAAAGGAAACGAAGATTTGAGAATATAATTATTTACCTACTTCCTTATTTTTTGCTGAGTACACACTCGAGGATAGACATTTAAACGAAAGGTTGATTCTAATATTAGAAAGTATGATTTACTTAAGATTTTAATGGAATTGTTTTTGCGAATTATTTAGAATTTCATGGAAAAAAAGTATCGAATAACACAAAAATTTCCTGACAACAAAAGGTCAAGCTCGACACCATTTCTCATTAGCGTTCCATTAACACCTTTCCTTAATTACTAATGAAGCAAATAAAAAGTTACTCGAAAAACATTCCTCATTTAGTAAGTGTCTTATCATTATCATTTAGTGTGTCTGTCATGTGACTTAGTCAAGATTACGTCATTACAAATAAAGTAGGGAACGGAGTTAGCGCGGATTATTTTCAAAGCAGTGATAGCCTAGTGGTTAGGGCGTTAGCCTCCTAATCAGAGGTCGGCGGTTCGAATCCGGGCACGCACCTCTAACTTTTCGGAGTTATGTGCGTTTTTAAGCAATTAAAATATCATTCGCTTCAACGGTGAAGGAAAACATCGTGAGGAAACCTGCACGCCTGAGAGGTTTCCATAATGTTCTCAAAGGCGTGTGAAGTCTGCCAATCTGCGCATGGCCAGCGTGGTGGACTATGGCCAAACCCTTCTCATATTGAGAGGAGACTTGTGCTCTGTAGTGAGCCGGTAATGGGTTGATCATGATGATTTTCAAAGAAGCAAAAACCATCTCAGAGTTAAAGTCCAACCACTGGGCAACCGGCTCACGAAATAAAACTAATGCTCCAATGCAAGTTAGCGAGCTAGACACAGATGTACTCGTAAGTCCGCGCTAATCAATTGATGGTATAAAGGTCGCTACATGTAGATGGGTGACGATTTTAAAGATACAGATTTTGCATTTGGACTTACCCGTGCCTCTGAGCGTCCTCTTTGATCCTGATAATTCACAAAATAATACCTCAAAATATTTATTAAACTAAATCTCTTTCGACCTTTACATTCAAATACTGCCGCTATTAGAAAAGTAGAGTTGATATTTAAAGGATAAAATTGTTTTTTGCTCGTTTCTAGTTCAAGTCGAAGTTATGTGGCAGTTTATTAGGTAGGGCCTACTTGTTATAACATGTTCCCCTGTTAGATTTTTCGATTAGAAAAATAGCAATATGTAAATTCAAAATTCAAATTCAAATAATCTTTATTCAAATAGTCCTTTAAAAGGCACTTTTGACGCGTCAATAATTTACATAGTAGTGATTTATTGGTGATAACTACATTCGTCAACTTAAAACTAAAGCTATGAGGGTTCCACGTACTTATAAAAGTTAAGTTACATTATCAAATAAATTGGCAAATTTAACAGTACCTAATCGTTACTTGTGACTGTTTATTGATCTGCCCAATTATTTAATTTATATTTGATTGATCAATCAAAGTGACCCAGATTTTATTTTTACCTTATCGATGAGAGAGGTACCTATGGTTGCGCTGTTATATATGGATCTGGATCAGAAAGATGGTTGCATTTTCGATGAAAACTATTTCGGAATGCCCTAGTTTCAAGCTATCAATAAAATGTTAAGGGTAGACTAAGAACTAAACTATTTCGGAATGCCCTAGTTCAAGCTATCAATAAAATGTTAAGGGTAGACTAAGAACTAACTAATATATTTTTCTAATAAAATCCGGAGAATTGTAATGATTTTGGTGGACAAGATCACATCCATATTTTATCTTTATTTTATGAAAAAAAAAAAATTAGGTCCGCAGTTGCCCTGGTTTAAACTTATTTTTAACACGTTGGATCTTTACTACAATTTCGCCCGATGGTAAGTGATGATACAGTCTAAGATGGTAGCGGGGTAACCCATACTCCTAATTGGTTTCTACGCGACATCGTGCCAGAACGCTAAATCGCTTTGCGACACGTCTTTGTCGGTAGGGTGGTAACTAGCAACGGCCGAAGCCTCCCACCAGACCTGACTCGAGCCAGGAATCGAACCCAGGACCTTCTACTTTATAATGTGACAGCGGGCACGCTGCGCCACGGAGGTAGTCATATTCGAAAACAAATTACTACATCCAGTTCTTGTACGTTATTCGGGTTTTCTGTCATCAAATCCTCAACACCTGAGGCCCGGGTCTGCTAATATAACTATATTGTGGCTGATTGTGTGTCAATGGTCGATCATTGACATCGTAATTGTTAGTTGAGTCAATTTTGGTAATCTAACCGAAATTGTTGTGTGAATGTGACGGTGTTTTGACTCTGCCACCATCACTTGGATGTGATAATAATCGTGGAAGCCCACAAATCTGAATAAGAGCAGCATGACGGGTGTTATATACACATACATACATACATGTCCTCTATACGCTGTGATAGCCTAGTGGTTAGGGCGTCCTAATCAGAGGTTGGGGGTTCGAACCCGGGCACGCACCTATAACTTTTCGGAGTTATGTGCCTTTTTACACGCTTCTCATTCGAGCGGTAATCTGTATGCTGTATTGGGCTTTTAATAGGTTAATAAAGCTGATTGTCATACTGTTGATGACACGCTTCTGTTTTTATAGAGGACACATGATCAACCCATTACCGGCTCACTACAGAGCACGGGTCTCCTCTCAATATGAGAAGGGTTTGGCCATAGTCCACCACGCTGGCCATGACTTCACACGCCTTTGAGAACATTATGGAGAACTCTCAGGCGTGCAGGTTTCCTCACGATGTTTTCCTTCACCGTTGAAGCAAGTGATATTTTAATTTTTAAAAACGCACGTAACTCCGAAAAGTTAGAGGTGCGTGCCCGGATTCGAACCGCCGACCTCTGATTAGGAGGCTGACGCCCTAACCACGAGGCTATCACCGCATACTAGTCTAACACCGCTTGTTAAAGATAAGTTCGTTAATAGATGGCGACGTAACATGGATCGAACTCGGTGCCCCGAACGGGACAACCGAGCGTGGTTCTGAGTTCGATTCCCGGCACGATTTGGTCTGGTGGGACGCTACGGCCGCGGCTCGTCACCACTCTATTAGAAAAGACATACAGCCTTTGTCCGCGATATAAATATAAAAATACTCGGGGTAAAAATAAAAATATTACTTATCAAAATAACGAACGGTATAAGATGATAATAATAGAAATAATATATCAAACGTCTCCCAGGTTACCAATCTATATATATTTTTGTAATACATTCTACCATTTATAAATCCGAAAGAGCACCCACATAAAATCTCTCTTTACGAGTGTTTGTCATCAAAATAAATTCATATAATTTAAGAATAGATACGTCTAGGTTATTGTTGTCAAAGGTGAAAAGAAATCAAAAGATCTTTCTATATATAAAAAAACGGCTTCGATTTATTTCTGTTAAAGTTTTGTCAAGATCTGTTTTGCTGGAAAGCCGCGCTAAATAAGAACTATTGAAATTCAAATTCAAATAATCTTTATTCAAATAGTCCTTTAAAAGGCAATTTTGACGCGTCAATAATTTACATAGTAGTGATTTAATGTGATAAACTTATCCGTCTCTATAATGCGCGCTACCGCTGTGCCAAATTTAATTAAGAGTTCAAATTATGTAAGGAACAAACGAACCGACAGATAGGCACATGTTTGTACGTATTTATTTGCACGTGTATTTTCAAGATGAATAGCGATTAATTAGGTGGGTAACGGGCGCGGGTCGTCGATTTTTAACAAAAGCACCGAGCTTACTTTGTTTTGGATGTGGGGGTGGCGGAAACAACACCAAGTTTGGTAAGTACCTACGAGAAGAAAAAGAATCCCCCTGTTGACACCATTCGGCACAATCCTTTGTGCACGTTAAACAAAACGTGTTCATTTCAATACCTTACGTGTAACACCTACACCTTTCTCCGCAACTTTTCCTAATTAACGTTTCCTGTTTCGAATGAATGGGAAAATTAGGTGCGTCAATGCATTCTTCTATGGCTGCTTCGTAAAAAAGAGTGTTCCAAAAGTTACATGAATTTTGAAAGCGCCATACAATTCAATTAGGCGTGGCAAAGCACCATTGTTGAGGTGAGTACGTAATGGCAACCCTCTGTTTTACTTTTTAATTGTCTTTTCCGTTTTAAAGCCGAGACTCGGAGTTCGCACTGGGGATGCCTAGTGCGAGTTCCGATCCGGTTTGCGTATGAACCCAGAGCAAGGTGATTGTGAATAGGACGATATAGACTTGTTTTAAAATCTTATTCCTTATATTTTATGTGTGACACTAGCCAATTGATACTCTTAAAAGAGCTTGATCAATTTGTAACGTTTTTTTTTTGTCCACTACAAGTTAGCCCTTGACTGCAATCCCACCTGATGAGTGTGATGATGCAGTCTAAGATGGTAGCGGGCTAACCTGTTAGGGGTATGGAAAACCCACACTCCTAATTGGTTTCTACGCGACATCGTGCCGGAACGCTAAATCGCTTGGCGACACGTCTTTGTCGGTAGGGTGGTAACTAGCCACGGCCGAAGCCTCCCACCAGACCAGACTCGGGCCGGGAATCGAACCCAGGACCTCCAAGTTTATAATCCGACAGCGCGCGCGCTGCGCCACGGAGGTCGTCAAAATATCGTTATATTTTTTTATTATTGTTATGAAATTAGTTTTAGTTTACCAAATTAATCATAATTGTGACTTGTCATCCGATATTGGTTAACATCAATCTTTGCTATTGGACGTTTAAAAATTATGTACTTTGCTTGAAAAGTTGTTAAAGTCATCTATCTGAAATATTAATAAAGCATCCCCCAAATAAAAAATAAAAAAAAATTGGAGGATGCTCTCGATCCTGAGCCCAAACATATTTTTTTTAATTATTTTTTTCTGTCTGTACCAAAGCCGCGCATCACGCCGAAACTACTGGGTGGATTTAAATTAAATTTGGTATAGGAGTAGCTGATACTCCGGTTCAACATATAGGATAGTTTTTATCCCAGAATTAAACACAGTTCTCTTGGGAGAGGGGATGAAAGTCAAAATGTATATTTAGTTGTAATTCATTAACGCTTACTCCGATTTCACTCATTCTTTTGTTTGTTTCAAAGGAGATACTTTAATGTTTTATCATCATCATCATCATGAACAACCCATTGCCAGCTACTAAAGAGCACGCAGCTCTCAATATGAGAATGTGGTATATGGAATAGTGGACTATGGGTTTGGCCATAGTCCACTACACTCACCATGTGCGGATTGGCAAACTTCACACGCCTTTGAGAACATTATGGAGAACTCTCAGGCGTGCAGGTTTCCTCACGATGTTTTCCTTCACCGTTGAAGCAAGTGATATTTTAATTGCTTAAAAACGCATGTAACATAACTCCGAAAAGTTATTTGCGTTTTTAAGCAATTAAAATATCGTGTCGGTGCGTGCCTGGGTTCGAACCTCCGACCTCTTATTAGAAGGCGGACGCCCTAATCACTGAGCTATCACTGCTGCTGTTTTAATGTTTATCCTGTTATTATTTCAACATCGTCAGTTTAGTGATCCATTGCTTCGTGATTGGAGGACAAACAAACACACGTTCATGTGTATGAAACAACGAACAACTCAACGCAGACGAAGTCGCGGGCATCAGCTAGTTAGTATTAAAATCGGTGCGGTTGAGATCATAATATGTAAAACCAACAAAACCAAATGATAGACACCTTTTCGTATTAATAATCATCATCATCATCATCATGATCAACCCATTACCGGCTCACTACAGAGCACGGGTCTCCTCTCAATATGAGAAGGGTTTGGCCATAGTCCACCACGCTGGCCATGTGCGGATTGACAGACTTCACACGCCTTTTAGAACATTATGGAGAACTCGCAAGCGTGCAGGTTTCCTCACGATGTTTTCCTTCACCGTTGAAGCAAGTGATATTTTAATTGTTTAAAAACGCACATAACTCCGAAAAGTTAGAGGTGCGTGCCCGGATTCGAACCGCCGACCTCTGATTAGGAGGCTGACGCCTTAACCACTGGGCTATCACCGCTTCACTATTAATAATGTTTGTATATATTTGCACGAGCATTTTCAAGATGGATAGCGAGTAATTACGTCGGTATCGAATGCATTCGATATAGGTATTTCTTCATATGGAATATATCGAAGAATAGCCAATAGAATTAGTCTAGCCATTCATAGGGGCAACGCTGCCAGTATCTTCGGAACCTTGCCTAAAGGGACTCCTTTTCACAATATATTTTAGTTATGATGTTGAATCTACATATATAAAAGCGAAAGGTCACTTACATACTTACATACTGATTAAACACGAGATCTCAAAAACTATTGTACGTATAAAGCTATAATTTAGCAAGTAGGTAGTTGATAGTTAAGAGATGTCAGCTAAGAAAGGACATTTGGAAATTCCACCCCGAAGGGGGTAAAATAGGGGTTTAAAGTTTGTATGAAAGTCCTATGTTTTTTAAGTTAGAGACACGAAAATCGGCAATTTGACATTTGCCTGTAGCTAGTATTTTTAAATTTTTAAGATTTTTAGTTTTAGGTTAATCTAAGTTTTATTTTAAGTTATATATGTATTCCTTACAACTAATTGTCTAATTAATCATTAAATAAAGGATATATCGAATGCATTCCACATACACATGATGGTCTGGGGTTGAAAAATGCAAGCGTCTATGAGTACGGGCGGCGAGGCTGGACGTCTGACGCGAGCCAGCGCTAAACGATCGATCATCCGATATAACTCAGTACCTACTCTATTACACAGTTAGTACATTTGCAAGTCGTCAAAAAGTATTCATGACAAATAATACATCACCCTGAATTCAGAGCATAGTTGGTTAGTATATATAATTATAAGTAGCGTAAGCCTAGTGGTTAGGACTATATTTAACACAAAAAAAATAAGATCTTAATCTAAAAGCTAAGTCTAAGCTACATCTTTAATATAAGCATCCCATGGTGGGAAAAATTAGCGATAAAAAACCTTTCATCGACTAGAGTTATTATGCTGTTGCTAGTAGCTCTAAGTTGGATTGTATGTGTATCTAGCATTTTTTTTTATCCACTACGAATAAGCCCTTGACGGCAATCTCACCTGATGGTAAGTGATGATGCAATCTTAGATGGTAGCGGGCTAACCTGTTAGGGGCATGGTAAACCCACACTCCTAGTTGGTTTCTACGCGACATCGTGCCGGAACGCTGAATCGCTTGGCGACACGTCTTTGTGTTTTGTTTTGTAACTAGCCACGGCCGAAGCCTTACAGACCAGACTCGAGCCGGAAATCGAACCCAGGACCTCCAACTCTTAAAATGCAACAGTGCACGCGCTGCACCATGGTCGTCAAGAAGGTCATCGTCGACATCCGAAGTTAACCAAGTTTATTATAATGTCCATATTTTTACTTATAATTCTGTGGGTGGCGCTTCGAATTAATAAATAAATAAAACGCGTACACTGCGGAACCTATAGATGATAGAAAAAAAATGTTTTACAATACTAAAGAACATATATCTACCGATAAAGACGTGTCGCTGAGCGATTTAGCGTTCCGGCACGCTTTCATGTAGAAACCAATAAGGAGTATGGGTTTACCACTAACCCATAACACCCTAACTAGCCCGCTGCCATCTTAGACCGCATCATCACTTACCATCAGGTGAGATGCCGTCAAGGGTTAACTTGTGGTGTATAAAAAAAATATATCTACAAATAACTTAGCAAAAATATAACTCCAACTATAGTAATTATGTTTCTATAACTACTTTTTTACATTTATACAAGTTGATAGAAATCCCGACCAAAATCAGATCGAGTTATCCGCACCTTGGTATTTATTAATTCTTATTCAATTAAATAATTTCGTATTCAGGACTGTTTTAATACCTATTCATTTTTAACGCAAAATAACACGCCTTCAAATACTGGGAAGCTCTAGGCCACTAAACTTTAGTAGCTTATGTTCAAAAAATAACCTTATATACCCTAAATTGTATTAGCTGTGATAGCCCAGTGGTTAGGGCGTCAACCTCCTAATTAGAGGTCGGGGGTTCGAACCAGGGCACAAACTTCTAACTTTTCGGAATTATGTTCGTTATTAAAAAAACAATTATAATAATCACATGCTTCAACGGTGAAGGAAAACATACCGAGGAAACCTGCGCGCCTGAGAGTTCTCCATAATGTTATCAAAGGCGTGTGAAGTCTGCCAATCCGCACATGGCCAGCGTGGTGGACTACGGCCGAACCCTTCTCATATTGAGAGGAGACCCATGCTCTGTAGTGAGCCGGTAATGGGTTGATCACGATGACCCTACATTGTATCGGTAGGCGGATCGGATTTATAATATAATAGGATGTTAGTGATGGGAACGGTAGAACATATCCCGGATAGATAGATCCCGAAAAGATACACCGGTACACAGCATTTTAGCGGTTCATTTTTAATACGGGCTACAGCCGCGTGACTATCACCTCAGCCGTTCATACTCCAACAAAGATAACAAAGCGTTTTAGCGCGCCCCCGCAACATTTGTTTCCGCCAAATTTCGTACGAAACCCTAAAAAGGCAACTCCGCGAGTTACACAAAAATGTTAATTATTACTTTGAACGCACGTTTCGACGACAGCGTCACTAAAGACCAAAGTACTGTGAAACCTTATACATGCCTTTTGTGTACTCATGATTTTCATTTGTGCCAGTCAATCCATTCATCCATTGTTTGCGGTAAAAGAAAATGTTAAGGGCAGCTCGCAAAACTTGAAGGCATAATAAATGTATGTGTACCAATATTAAAAAAAAAAAACTTGAGAGGTGTCAAGGGACACCCGGATGGAACGAAGTTCCTTTCGATTAATTAGTGAAGGAATTGTAATAAAATTTATTTTATTTAAGTTACAATAACATTTTTTTTTATTATTAACAAATATAATGTTATATAAACTTAATCAGTAGGCTCAATTTTGTACTCCATCAGCAATATCCGGAACTTGTGCAGAAACACTGTCATGATTCATTATTATTATTATTTTTTATTATTTATTATTTACAAAAAACCTGTATACACTCAACAAAAATAATCGTCGCGACACCACACTGTTCAATGCGAAATAGAAATTAAAATATCTGGCTTGCTTTCTATAAGAGAGAGAGACAGACAGAGAAACATGCGACGCCGCACAGCTTACAATAACAAAAAGAGTCGTGACAACTTTTCGTAAGAATTTTTTCCGTCTAGCCCCCTTTCACAACGCGCGATAAGCAATTCGTTCCAACAAGTTACGAAAGCTCCTGCTTTTTTTTCGGACTGACTATTAGCTGTGCTAACCCTATTGGTTGCGACAGCGTAACCTTCTGCGTACTGTTGCTAAATAAGCTAGGTTTATAAAGGAATATGAATCGTAAACAAAGGATCTTTGAACAGACAATCTCGTTGTTAGCATCAGTATTAATATAAAAAAAAGCGTTTTGTGAGCGCATTCGATTTTGGTTCTTTATACGCTGAATTTGATTCCCTAGGTTTTGGGCTAGAAATTGTTTTTTTTTATTTTCCTACCTCATCTTTAACGACGTGACACCCGCATATTGCATCTTAAAGCACACTGCGCATATATCATGTGGTGGTGGTGTAGATTGATCATCATCATCATGATCAACCCATTACCGGCTCACTACAGAGCACGGGTCTCCTCTCAATATGAGAAGGGTTTGGCCATAGTCCACCACGGTGGCCATGTGCGGATTGGCAGTATCCCACACGCCTTTGAGAACATTAGGGGGAACTCTCAGGCGTGCAGGTTTCCTCACGATGTTTTCCTTCACCGTTGAAGCAACTGATATTTTAATTGTTTAAAAAAACGTACATAACTCCGAAAAGGTAGAACGTGCATGCCTGGATTCGAACCGCTGACCTCTGATTCGAAGGCTGACGCCCTAACCACTAGGCTATCACCGCTTCGTATAACGGTGTAGATTATTATGATAAAATGTGATAATAACATATAAAATTACAGCCAAAACACATTGGAGCAGCGTAAAGGGTCTAAGTTCTTATTCCCTCTTTCCTCATCTAGAGGCCCTCTGTAATAGTAAAGTTCGCCCAGCGGCTGGGTATTAATAGGGTGAGGATTTTTCTTTTACACAATTTCAAAGATAGGGCCTTAAAAACTGATAACAGCGATGTATTTGCTATTGAAATGCTGACCTTTATTTGACTAGCTAAGAATAGATATTATGTCAGGAAAATTATATAATAAGTTTATTATTACCATTAGGATCTCAACAGAGTTATTAATATTAGGTAAGTAAAATGATGTAATGATGATACATCGTGATGATTTATCATCATCACCTCGTTTTAATTCTTCTTAACTGAACTTTAAAATAGTTCTCAATACTGAATTAATTACATCAGCTAGACAGTTTTTTTATGCACCTCAGGTTAGCCCTTGATGGCATCTCATCTGATGGTAAGTGATGATGCGGTCTAGGAGGGTAGCGGGCTTACCTGTTAGGTATGGTAAACCCTTATTCCTAATTGGTTTCTAGACGACATCGTGCCGGAACGCTAATTCGCTTGGCGACACGTCTTTGTCGGTAGGGTGGTAACTAGTCAGCCTCACCACCATACTCGAACCGGGAATCGAATCCAGGACCTCCAACTTTATAATGCGACTGCGCTCGCACTGCGCCACGGAGGTCTAAAAATCACTTATAGGTACTTAAAAGTTTGCTTTGAGAATAAAATTTTGCTACTAATTCAATGATATTTGGCTTCATTAGAAAGACAAATAATCATCAAAATGTCTTAATCAACAAATGGTGTATTGAATTTAATTAAAACCAAGTAGTAGTTATTCATGTAAACCTAATACAGACATCTATTCAGCGTTCATATTAAAATTCCTGAAATGAAGATGATAACTACATTCGTTAACTTAAAACTGAAGGTTCCAAACGCGCCAGGTTAAGACGCTTATAACACAGAGCCTGGGTTTTTTTTTGGTATCACTATTTACCATAGTTAATATTTAAGAGCAGCCAGTAGTAGATCAAATCAGATATCGTAATAGGCTTTCTTTATAAGCTTATGGTGATTAAATAAAAAAAAAAACAGTAACACATTTTTATACTGAACTAGTTAAGTATACGTTCAATTTCTTGAAGTAATTTTTAAGTATGCCTTCCATACGTAGAGATATAATTTTAGTTCCCTAGTTATTTGACATAATTTATATACTAGCTTTTACTCGCAGCTTCGCTTGCATTGAAGCTATTAAATAAGCATCAGAGATCATTACAATAGAAATGAATCAATATGATTACAAAACAAATATTTTTTTTTATCATTCGTTAAAAATATATATTTTTTTCGTAAATAAAAAACATCCTATGCTACTTCTAATAATAAGAATATGTGTACAAAGATTCATAATGATCGGTCACGTTCATAATATTAGTACTTTTTGATTTATCAAAAATGCCATCCGTATATAGAAGAATCACTGCTGATAAGATATTTATATCCGGGAGGTGAAAGCGAACTCTTGTAACGTCAATGTCATGCAAAAAAATATAAAAGATTACGGGGATTCTCGAGGAAGTGCGGCAATATAAATTTAGTCCTGAAGTAACATGGCGGCTAATTGTTCGTCTCACATATAATTACCGCTGTCAGCTTTATTTTTACACACAGAAGTGAAAATTGTTTTGATACATTTTTCTTCACAGATTAATATTTAACGTATTACGTACCAGTTCAAATTATGCGTGCGTGCAATTATGGAAGGAAGCGGTGATAGCCTAGTGGTTAGGGCGTCAGCCTCCTAATCAGAGGTCGGCAGTTCGAATCCGGGCACGCACCTCTAACTTTTCTGAGTTATGTGCGTTTTTAAACAATTAAAATATCACTTGTTTCAACGGTGAAGGAAAACATCGTGAGGAAACCTGCACGCTTGCCAGTTCTCCATAATGTTCTAAAAGGCGTTCGAAGTCTGCTAATCCGCACATGGCCAGCGTGGTGGACTATGGCCAAACCCTTCTCATATTGAGAGGAGACCCGTGCTCTGTAGTGAGCCGGTAATGGGTTGATCATGATGATGACTTGAAAAGGGTATTTGGCCAAGGTATGCAGACATTTGACAATAAAGATAAATTATACTCTGATATGGGTGGGTCATGGTTCAGACCACACCTTTTTTTTTTGTCGTAAGCTTTATGGCTACCTACGTACCCTTAGGCATACTGGACCCGTTGTATACTTCCCGGACGATGGTTCACACCACCCTGCTTTGTGTCTATTTTTTTTTGTATTGTGTTTACAGGTTTTCACAACGTTCACAAATAGTTTCAAAGTAGGATATAAGTCATTTGCTTGAGTCAATATTTAATATATATTAATAATAATAAAACTGTAAAATAAACGATAAGTCAAAAAAATAATCACAACATAATCACATAATATAATAAATTTTAAACATCAAAGTCTGAAATAAATGTAATATATAACTCTAAGATTAACCTAAAATAACCTAAACTTAATTTTTATTAAAATATTTTATAATCTGAAGTCAAGTAGAAATTTATTAATTTACAAAAATGTCAATTAGTATAAGTATATCTATTGACGTAATAAAAGGGTTAAAATTAGAAATACGTCAGTTGTTCAGTAATTAATTCATTGTGGGATTAATTTCCAAAAACGAAGAGCCACCTTCCTGCCCGGGGCGACGGGGCGACTAGCGGATAAAAGAAACCGGAACATTTAATAAATCAAAATGGTTCTGTTAATCAAATTCTTTTTAATTTTATAAATATGAGTGCTATTAGTGAAGTGTAAATGGGTTTTCGATGAGACCAAACGCAAGAGAGGGAACTCCCGAAACTTGCATATTAATTGAGTTAAGATAAGGCGATCGATAGAAGCTTTCATCATGATCAACCCATTGCCGGCTCACTACAGAACACGGGTCTCCTCTCAATATGAGAAGGGTTTGGCCATAGTCCACCAGGCTGGCTATGTGTGGATTGGCAGACTTCACACGCCTTTGAGCTCATTATGGAGAACTCTCAGGCGTCCAGGTTTCCTCACGATGTTTTCCTTCACCGTTAAAGCAAGTGATATTTTAATAGTTCAAAAACGCACATAACTCCGAAAAGTTAGAGGTTTCGAACCCCCGATCTCTGATTAGGAGGCGGACGCCCTAACCACTGGGCTATACAGCTTACTGGGCTATCATAGCTTGAATACTTGATAGAAGCTTTACAGATGAAATATTCCAATACGCCCACCGAGTTCAACATTTCAGGACCTCAAAGGCTTTGGCGATATCGAACGAATAATGTTCTTTGGGAACGTTACAGCAGTCCAATAGCTACAGGGAAGCAAGGAAAAAGCGGAGGCGGCTATAAATAATTGAAATATTTTATTTTAAGCCAGTCCTTTGTGGCTTAGAGCCGAGTTAGAAATTTAAATGGTATTGCAATATGTGAACTGGCTCGAGGAAAACGTTCAAGCACCTAAAACGACATTAGAAGAATTATAAAGAATACGAAATCAGGCTTAGTTATTTTTGATAATGTTTGTTCCTACATAATTTTTCAGCTTTCATCTGATTAACCATCTTAAGTAATGCCTATTCGTTTGATGCCCACTTGAGTAGTTAGATTTGAAAATATTCGATTATAAATCTCCACAGTCCGCTCCAATTCTAAAAGGGTTGTTCCGATTTTGATAGAACTTGTCTCATTATAATCATCATGTGCTTTCATTTGTTACCCTACTTGGGTATTTAAAAGGTTATACGATTTTTCATATACATGTATCCCATGTCAATCCTATAATTCAGACCCATATCTTGTTAATGGCTGCATAGATTGTCATAGAATATGTCAAAAACCGTCGACAAGAAACTAGCTCTCAAGTAAAAATCGCATCCAAATCGATTAGCTCGCTAAGAGAAAAGAGCTACGATGCCACGGATAGACAAGCATAGCGGTCAATCTTATATTATGTGCTACATAATTCTTGATCTTAGATTGCACCATCACTTACCACAGGTGAGGTTGAAGTCAAGGGCTAACTTGTAATTTTTAAAATAACGAAGTAACTTTGCAATAATACCTAAAAGTGCGTTTTAAAATAACGAGGTAAATTGAACTAAGCGTAGGATATCGTCTGATGCTAGGTACATTTTAATTGTGTTGTATTCATCGATTCTGTCACATCGAGTACTTCTTAATGACCCCACTTGGGAACGAGTGTGAACATATAAAGGCAAACTCAGAAGCTCTCAAAGGAATTATTGAATGCAATATGACCGAGATGGCAATGCACAATTGAATGTAGTTATGCCAATATTATCCGACCCACGAGCAGCACAATGGACATATCGCGAAGTCTGCTTTGGCGCCGAGGACAGCCTGATTACCATCAGGTGAGATTGCCGTCAAGGGTTAACTTCATCATGATCAACCCATTACCGGCTCATTACAAAGCACGGGTCTCCTCTCAATATGAGAAGGGTTTGGCCATAGTCCACCACGCTGGCCATATGCGGATTGGCAGACTTCACACGCCTTTGAGAACATTATGGAGAACTCTCAGGCATGCAGGTTTCCTCACGATGTTTTCCTTGACCGTTGAAGCAAGTGATATTTTAATTATTTAAAAACGCACATAACTCCGAAAAGTTAGAGGTGCGTGCCCGGATTCGAACCGCCGACCTCTGAATAGGAGGCTGACGCCCTGACCCCTGGGCTATCACTGCTTCAGGGTTAACTTGTTGTGTATAAAATAAATAACCTTTTAAAGCACCTTTTTTCATTACGCTGAGAAATGCGTTTACACATTCGGAAGCGACGCAAGCATAACTGCAATGCTTCCGGCGGGTATGTGGGACTACCCGGCGGCAAGTCTTCTTCGTCCTTCGCATCCAACTACTCTTTAAAGCGCCCTGGTAACTACAAACTTGTTAAGTCTTAAGTCTATAATTATGTAAGCTTAAGTGTACCATTTTTTTTTACCAAGAATCACATATATATAATAGAATGATTAACTCCGTTGCATACGTATTAATAATTCATTGCAATGGTTCGAATCCGGGTACTCACATCTAACTTTTCGGAGTTATGTGCGTTTTTAAACAATTAAAATATCACTTGCTTCAACGGTGAAGGAAAACATCGTGAGGAAACCTGCACGCCTGAGAGTTCTCCATAATGTTCTCAAAGGCGTGTGAAGTCTGCCAATCCGCACATGGCCAGCGTGGTGGACTATGGCCAAACCCTTCTCATATTGAGAGGAGACCCGTGCTCTGTAGTGAGCCGGTAATGGGTTGTTCATGATTATGATGATGATTACAATGGATACAGATACTAGCTGAGTTAGTACAGATACCATCTATAACTTGCGCTGACAAAGCTTTTGCACCCTGAATTTAATACCAAAATCGTTATAACCTTCAACTTCGAGACCTACCTAATAATACCTTCCTATTATTTCATGAGGAATGGGAAATGAGACCCCGAGTTTTAATGTTTTTATCCTCCTTTACCTCGTCCGCGCGATCCACGTGTCCTTCGCTCAAGGCGTTGTCTGTAATTAAATCAGTAATGTTTTTTAAATATCAAAAAGTTAGTTAAATATAGACAAAATGTAATTTAGCAATGATTTTAATACTGCGGGGGCTCTAAATAAAATCCATTTATTAAAAAAACATTTGACATTTCTCACTCTCAGCAAAACCCGAGACTGGATAAACTTATTTGGATATTCGTAGAAGTCCAAAACAAAACAGAAAAGGTGATGATGAATATAATGTATCGATGTATACTACAGTCTATTACTTGCGTTCAAAAACTATACACAAGGTTTTATTATCCACAACTAATTAGCCCTTGACGGCATCTCACTTGATGGTAAGTGATGATGCGGTCTAAGATGGTAGCGGGCTAACCTGTTAGGGGTATGGTAAACACATACTCCTAAACGTGTCAAATTTTAAAGACACGCTAATTGGTTTCTACACGACATCGTGCCGGAACGCTAAATCTCTTGGCGACACTCTTTGTAACTAGCCACGGCCGAAGCTTCCCACCAGACCACATTCGAGTCGGGAATGAAACCCAGGACCTCCGACTTTATAATGAGACAGCGCACGCACTGCGCCACGGCGGTCGTCAAATTTAAATCATCATCATGATCAACCTATTACCGGCTCACTACAGAGCACAGGTCTCCTCTCAATATGAGAAGGGTTTGGCCATAGTCCACCACGGCCATGTGCGTATTGGCAGACTTCACACGCCGTTGAGAACATTATGGAGAACTCTCAGGCGTGCCGGTTTCCTCACGATGTTTTCCTTCACCGTTAAAGCAAGTGATATTTTAATTATTTTAGAAACGCACATAACTTCGAAAAGTTAGAGGTGCGTGCCCGGATTCGAACCGCCGACCTCTGATTAAGAGGCTGACGCCCTAACCACTAGGCTATCACCGCTTTTAAATTAAAATATTACAGAGAAACTAATTTTGTTCCCGTTAGCCATAGAGCCATGGTACTATGTGATTAATATCTGCACGAGTAATGAACTCCATGTGAAACTACGTTTGCAGATTGCCGGATTTAATTCCAGCACCAAATTATGATCCAGCGTTTCAAAGGTAAATTGCTTGTTTGATATACCTGAATCGCTTCGGGGAAAGTTTCTGTTGACTGTTCAAAAATGTTGGTACATTCGTGTATATGTGTTGGAACATTAATAATTGCATAGTTGGGCGAGTGGTTAGTGTGTTTGACTAAGTATCACGGATCTCGAATATATAAAACGAAAGCTTATAGAATAATCATATTACGGTATTAAGGATTATATAAACGATAAAAAAGCTTGGGTGTGAATTGCTCTATCTCCATAGGTACTATAATTTATTATTGATTATACGAGATGGTGATAACAAAAAAAACCCGACTAAGTCTGTTTGTGGGCTTCTTTTTAGATCGAGGCGCGCTTGGAAACCTCATAGCTTTAGTTTTAAGTTTACGAATGTAGTTATCACCATCAAATCACTACTATGTAAATTATTGACGCGTCAAAAGTGCCTTTTAAAGTACTATTTGAATAAAGGTTATTTGAATTTGAATTTATCTGGAAAAGATTACGCGGGTTGTTAGTTTTGGCTGGTACGGGCCACAGTTAGTAAGGTATTGGGTATATTTTCTTTTATCTCTCCGTACCAGCGCGGAGCAAGAAAACTGGGAAAGTCTACTCCCTTTGCCTTGGAGAGCAACGTAGGATGATGATCGCAATTATTATCGCCAATTATGATCGCACTGACATGTAGTGGCGTGCACTTCATACATGCAAAAAACCGGTGCATATCCGATTGGGAGGCTAAATGAATATATTTGTGAGAAATCTGTGACGGCTTAGTGTTGTTGGAAAACTTACTTAGACACATTGGAGTGTGAACTTCATACATGTTTAAAAGCACTGCCTATTCTTAATGTCCATAAAAAACTGGTCAAAAACCCTTTGCACACACTTGCTAAGAGATGATAGTAATCGTAAAACATCCACCGTGGTGGTTCTACGCTCTGAAAACTTCGCTCCAATGACGGGCCTGTGCCAAGAATTCGTCGGTAGACGCCCGCTACGGTTCTACGAAAATCCACCCGTTAAGGAGTGCAGTGAGAAGATGATGGACAAATTGTTTGATATTTCTGTAAATTCGAAATAAGGAGGAACAATGAAACATTAATAATCTACTTTTCAGTTTTACATGTATTGAAAACGTACATTTTAAAAATAAAACAAGCAAGTGTTTTTATAGAAGTTATTCGAATGCATTGTTTAAGCTTACAGACGCTTGTAATTCATACGATCTTCAGATCGTAGTGCCTGTTTTCCGAGATACAGTCTCAACTACTACGTACTAATAGACTATTTAATTTTTATAACTTGTATTGTTATATATGTATAATGTCAATTGGGTTAACTTTAGCTTTAGTTGTAATAATAATAAACTTTTATAGAAGATTATACAATATGGGTGTTGTGCAGTCTTACTTCTAGTTGATTTCAAAGTAACACCCGTGTGTGGTGAGGGTGTTGCACCTAGAGTCCTGAGTGTACCAAAGGAGAACCAGAGTAACTCCTGTTTTTGACGACCTACGTGGCGCAGAGTGTGTTATAAGTTAGAGGTCCTGGGTTCGATTCCCGGCTCGAGTCTGGTCTGGTGGGAGGCTTCGGCCGTGGCTACTTACCACCCTACTGACAAAGACGTGTCGCCAAGCGATTTAGCGTTCCGGCAAGGTGTCGCGTAGAAATCAATTAGGAGTATGGGTTTACCATACCCCTAACAGGAACCTATTTCAACTAAAAATTAAAATATGGAATGCGTTCTTTACAACCTTTATTATTAAATATTATCAAATATTTATTCATTGGAATGTGTCGCGTGTCTTATTAAATATTTATTCATTGGAATGTGTCGCGATCGATGTCTTAGAAAAATTAAAATGTCTTTTCTATTCATTGAACTGTCTGGAATGTTTCGGAGATAAGTTATGGAAAGAATTTTCTATAATATTTACTCTTTAGATAGTTATCTTATGAAAAAATTCTCTCGATTTAATGATTTTAATTAAAATTTACATTAGGTGTACATTTTTTTTCAATTAAAATTTCACTTGCTTTAACGAAGCATTTATTATGAAAATTATGAAGAAAAAGATGTTTCTTCATAATTTTCTCAAAGACGTGTGAAGTCTGCCAATCCGTACATGGCCAGCGTGGTCGACTATGGCCTAACCTTTGTCATATTGAGAGAAAACACGTGTTCTGTAGAGAGCCGGCAATGGGTTGATCTTGATGATGATGAGATGTAATTTAATAATGTAATGGATTTCAGTACACACGTCACTACATAAATTGGGGTATGTAATGACTAATAACGACCCATACTTGTGCCTAATGAGGTATTTTAACAAGGCATTGTCGTAGGGTTAATAAAACTGTAATGGAATAAAACAGTTTTTACTCTTTTTAATATATTAATATTTCTAAAGCATACTTCAATGGTACGAAAATAGCAAAAAGATTGCTGACATTAAAGGACAGGTAAAAAATTATTGTCGTGTTCTTAACTTTATATAAATGATTGAAAAATACACGTTATTTCGCTTTGCGAAATTCGGAGGTAAAAGTTAAAAATAGATATATTTTATTTTTTATGATAGAGTACACAAATGATGTCTGATACACACACAAGTTCACACAAAGTTTTGATTGGGATCAAGGAGATCCAGTTATCGTTGGCAAACTCGTTCTGAAAGACCGAATATTTTTATTGAGTGTAAAACTTAAAAGAGAATTATAATTTTTTAAGCAAAAAATACCATTAGAAAACATTTACTTTGATAAATTCAAATTCAAATAATCTTGATTCAAATAGTCGTTTAAAAGGCACTTTTGACGCGTCAATAATTTACATACAAGTGATTTGATGGTGATAACTACATTCGTAAACTTAGAACTAAAACTATGAGGGTGCCAAACGCGCCCCGGTTAAACTCTAGCCGTTAAACACTAGGCGTCAGAAATTAAGAGATCCTTAGAAGACTTAGCTGAATTAGTCGGTAGGTGTTTTGGGTGGGATACTTAGTGCGACGAGCCGATGTACTGCGGGATCTCAAGATGCTGTAATGGCGACCCCACACCGGTAAACGCCGCGTTTCTAGACCATCAATTAAGTGGACAGGCGACTTCAAGCGAGTCGCCGGGACAGTGCCACTAGACTGTGAAATTAGAATCTCTCTCCACCAGTAGACATGTTCTTTATTGTATACAATAAAGAGTGAAATAAACGAGTTCTTTGTATTATTTCTTCTTCTTCTTCAGCAATGTCCTTAAGGACAGGTGTTGTACGCCTCACAAGCATCCGCCACTTTTCCATCGCATGGGTGACCTTCCTCGATATCTAGTGCCCTCCACCTTGCCCTGCACTATGGAGTCACTCTCACGCCGGGAGACGTGTCCGAAGAATTTTAAGATGCGACTCTGTACTAACGCCGAAAGACGTTTTTTTTTTTTTTATTTTATTTTTTTTATTTATTTATTTAGGTTTACCAACAGCTTTATACATTATAATTAGACTAAAATAATTTATACATACTAAGGTATTAAATCTAAATGCTAAGCTAATCATAGGTAAACACCGCATGCAAAGGTTTTAATGCCGATTTCTTGGAGTATAGAGATGTTGGTACGAAATTCGGTCCATGACACTCCCAGCATTCGCCTCCAGCACCACATCTCGAGAGCATCAATCTTCTTCTTCTCGACCACTCGCAAAGTCTAAGCCGGATCTTAGTAGGTTTTGTGATGTTCCTGTTCATCCATATTTTAGAAGCAAACATCTGACACGCGAGCCTTAAACGAGCGTGACAGCGTTTATAATCGTAATTTTATGAGTGCCAAGATAATGGTATAAGAGTTTTCGTGTCAGATGACATGCGATGAGATTACATACGTTATGAATAAGACGAGACGAGGCGAGAGAGCATTTGCTATAGGTCAAGGTTGATTCGTAGCCGTGTTCGGGGTCACCTTCGTTACAGATAACAAAGGTGACCCAACGTTTGGTTAAATATTAAATATCTCCCTTGCCTATTGTCTTTTTATTTGTATGATAAGGTATTTAGACGTGTTTTCAGTGTGTTTGGTAAGGATTATTTGTATTATTTGTTATTTTAATACCTAAACATCGTAAAATTCGGCGCTTTACAGAACATGCTCCCAACACGTAGAGGCTTCATGATGGTATACATCTTAGACGTGGGTTGGATGATATGATGCTGGATAATCGATCTCATACTTCAGTACTTTAATAAGTTGCACTGAACGATCCTTGGTAGGAGCAGTAGGTATTTACTATTGCATGAATTTTTTAATAATGTTTATAATTTTTTTACCTGACCCATTGGTTATATTTTTAACGTGTTGGGACGCATTTCCCAAAGCTTTTTCGCATTTTGCCATATTTAAGCCGAATTTAAGCTGTGATAGCTTAGTGGTTAGGGCGTCAGCCTCCTAATCAGAGGTCGGCGGTTCGAATCCGGGCACGCACCTGTAACTTTCCGGAGTTATGTGCGTTTTTAAATAATTAAAATATCACTTGCTTCAACGGTGAAGGAAAACGATGTTTTCCTTCACGATTGAGAGTTCTCCACAATGTTCTCAAAAGTGTGTGAAGTCTGCCAATCCGCACATGGCCAGCGTGGTGGACTATGACCAAACCCTTCTCATATTGAGAGGAGACCCGTGCTCTGTAGTAAGCCGGTAATGGGTTGATCATGACATGACAAGCCGAATTTGATATTGGGTTGTGGTCCGCTTCCGCTATTCGATAACACACAACATGAGAGGTAGAATAATAAGATTAAAAACCAATGACTTATCAACTAATACATGAATAATTGTTCCAAACTTTAAAACGAATTTTGCTAATAGCCGAATAAGCCGAAAGCAACCATTGGTTAGGGCTACGGATTGAGGAACCTTCTTATCATGTAGTGTGACGGGAAGAGGACAACCCACGTCTTCATCACCTTGCCCTGGAACTGCAACCGGATGGCCCTGGAACATCACACGGTCTCTGATCCGGGAGGGTCGTATCGGCCTACCTTTTCCTGCCATCCGACAGAGATCAGCGAGGGCTGGAGAGGGCGAGTTCCGAAACGAACATCGGTACAATAATTGTTTAATCAACATTCCACATGGCAGTGATATCGTAAGCCAAGTCCAATTACTTTAATTCTTTTTCCATATCTGCTTTCACTAATCGAAATGATGAGGGGATGGTGATTTATTTATTTTTATTTATTTATTTAATTTTTAATTTAATTGGAACGGACAATATCCAATAACACTAATTAAATGATTACACGTAATAACATTGTAACAAAAACAAAGTCTAAACAAAACAAATATACACTAAAAACAAAAACAAAAACAAAAACAGACAAAAGAGACAAAAACAAATATTTAAGATCTATGACAGAGTCACCGGTGATCAGACGGTGATGTCACCGATTACTGCTCGATGCGCTAACCGGTAAAGTGAAAAGGCAACTAACTAAAGGTACAGGTACAGATTATATTTTTTACCTATTTATTATTAATATTTACGTTACATCCGAAAAAAAACAATTTGACTTAACAGCCTTAACAGCCAGTATTCTTAACAGCCTGTATTCTTAACAGCCTATTTTCCAGAAGTCGTTCGATTTCGTTACAGCATGATAAAGTAACGAACATCTCTGAAACTTTCCCATCGAAAATACCTGCCTATTTATAAATACAACGAGAGTCGGAACTCTATCGAAGAATTCTTTGATAAACTTGGAATAAAATAATCCACTAATTATCTAGGTATTGGAGAATAACGACTTTGTGCCCATTTTTAGGCATATTGAGAGGAGAGAGTGGTGTGTTCTTTGGCACGGTCTTTATGGAGAAGGAGGTTTTTATCATACACCACAAGTTAGTACTTGACGGCATCTCACCTTATGGTAAGTGATGATGGTAAGTGGTAGTGGGATACTTTGTTAGGGTATGGTAAACACAAACTCCTAATTGGTTTCTACGCGACATCGTGCCGGAACGCTTTGTTGGTAAGGTAAACCACCAGACCAGACTCGAGTCGGGAATCGAACCCAGGACCTCCAACTTTATAACTCAAAGCTCGCACGCTGCGCCACGGAGGTCGTCAAACATAACCTAACCTAACCTCTTTTTTGTCGTGTTGGAAAAGCTTTACGGCTACGGTGGTCATGTGGGATTCCCACCCCCAAAAGGGGGTAAACCCGAAATAAAAACAACCACGGCATGTCCCTCTCGCTGGTTTTAATGGACGCTCGGGAAATCCGTTGTATACTTCTCGGACGTACCTAACCTAACCCGAATCTTCCATTATCATGCCCGACGTGCTTGACAAAAAATACCATTCTCATGGACTCCAAAGAAAAGCGGAAAATCTGACTAAAAGAGTTCACAGACGTTTAATGTAAATACTTAAATACAGGAAAAAATAAAACAACTGCTCAAATAAACTGCCCAAATACCTCATCATGGATTTTTTTCGCAAAAAATACGCCGAATATTTTTGGCCTAAAAACGAGTGGGTTTGAATTGAGTTCTGGAGCAGTACCTACCCTACACATTATGGCATTAATTTTATTTAATATTTTTTTAAATCCATTTTTATTTTAAAATAGCTGATGCACGCGAATTAGTCCCCGTAGACGAATCCTGTGGTGTAAACTAGTTTGTAATTGAAGATTATTTCACTTCTGATTCCTGTTCACGTTCTCAAAACGATCACATTCCTAAAACTAAATCGAATTGCGATAAACTGAATTTAACGAAATGCTATTGGAAAACCTCTTCGTCGTTGTTGTTGTATGTTTTCTTAAATCCCGCGGGAAACATTGATTTTACTCTTAGCTTTAGTTTTAAGTTTCGAGTGTAGTTATGACCATCACTTCACGAATAGAAATAACGATAGGTATATACGAACGATTCATAGTGCCTGTAATAGGTTTACATGAATAAGGCTATTTTGATTTTATTTGATTTGAGGATACCCTTAGCCTTTGAGTTAATCTTTCTCCACTCATGTTTCAGTCAAATTGGTTCTGTAGTTCCGGCATTGGAAGTAACAAACATACCTATGCATTTACATACAAACATTCGCCTTTATAATAAAACTGTGACAAAAAGTACCTTTCACATATTATTTATGCTAAGAAATTACGAAAATTTTTCCATTGCCACCTTCCTTCTCCCGTATTTCGCAAAACGAAAATCTGAAATAAATACTGGTACTAATTACTAGCGAGACAGCCGTCAGTTAACATTAGCCTGTAGGTATGAAAGGGAACCTTCCATTTCGTCAGACGGCGCGTGTAACGGTGCCCTAGTATAGGCTGAAGGGGTCAGTAATGTCCGATACAGATCGTTTAACTATAGCTCATACACTATAACAGGACACGGGGCGAATTTACAAACGTGAGTTGTATATCAAGTTAATGAAGTGTTCATAAAACTTGGTTAATAGTTTTTTATTTGTAAGTTTTTGAGTAGTATCGAATTATAAAAAAGACTTCTTTCTTTGCATTTTCTTGAATATAACTAAGAAAGTTTGTCTATTTGTTAGTCTTTCAAACCCGCAGCACAAGTTCCACGTTAGTAAATCATAAGAATAAAATATATGATTTAAGTGTGTAAGTATTTTTGTAGACGGTAACTACTTTGCCGACGGAATATACTTGGGAAGACATTATATTATTATATATATTTAATAAATAAAAAAAAGGAATAAAGTAAGTAAGGTATTGGAAGAGTTTTGAAGTAACGACGATATATTTATTTCGGACAATAGCGATACGGGAATGCTTTTGAGTGAATGTAATACGATAACAAAAAAATAAAAGTTGAAAGAAGGAAAAATCTGACAGAGCGTCACGTTTTTGGCGAAATATATTTGAGAGAGTTTACTTTAGAATTTATTTTTTTAATAGCTTCATCATCTATTTGTTAATAAAGTTCATACAGAGTACCTACGTGTTAAAATAATAGCATTTTTCTGCATTTGAATCTAGAGAATTCACCTCAATATATATGATCATTCTAAAATAATAGTTTGAATTAGGTTATTATTTGTAACATTATTTATTATTAAAGAAAGTTTTTGTTAAATGGTTTATAATATTGTAATGGGTCTCATTTCTCATGCGTCAAAGTTTCGAACAATAAACATAATGGTAAAAAAATAATAGTTTGAATAAGGTTATTTTTTGTCGCATTATTAATTATTAAAGAAATCTTTTTCCAAATGGTTTATAAGATTATACAGGGTCTCATTTCTCATGCTTAAAAGTTTCGAACAATAAACATAATAGTAAAAAAATAATAGCTTGAATAAGGTTATTTTTAGTCGCATTATTAATTATTAAAGAAAGTTTTCGTTAAATGGTTTATAAGATTATAAATGGGTCTCATTTCTCGTGTTTAAAAGTCTCGAACAATAAAAATCTTCCGGCTAAATATATTCTGATCTAAATTGGCTTACCGTCAATTACTTAGCTGGAGACCGCCGATATAGCACTTAGATCACACTTCCTTGCAAACTTTTATCGGAACCAATTCCGGAAGGCTGAAATTCCGAGTGTCTCAATGGTCTAACAATAGCGTTAGCTTTTATTTAAAGACTATTCTCGAAACCAACAAACTGCCAAAGTTAATTCTCTTGTAATTAATTTATTCGTTATCTTTGTTTGGCTGTAATTTATTGCTTATCTCCCGCTGTATCGATCTTATTTATATTTACCTGAGAGGTATATGCATCTAGTATGATGTTTTACTTCGACGAAGAGAATTGCCACTCCTGTCGGATTGTAATTTTATATGAAAATATATGTTCAACTAATTATGATAAAGGTATAATCCTTATTATGATCAACCCATTATCGGCTCACTATGGAGCACGGGCCTGCTCTCAGTATGAGAAGGGGTTGTCCATAGTCCATCACGCTGACCATGTGCGGATTGGCAGACTTCACACGCCTTTGAGAACATTATGGCGATCTCAGGCGTGCATGTTTCCTCACGATGTTTTCCTTCGCCATTGAAATAAGTGATTTTTTAATTACTTATAAACGCACATAACTCCGAACAGTTATCGGTGCGTGCCCGGGTTCGAACCCCGACCTCTGATTAGGAGGCTGACGTCCTAACCACTAGGCTATCACAGCTTCTTAGGTGTATGCTAAGATCATATTCTTGATTGGTATCTACGCGACACGTCTTTTTCGGTTGGGTGGCTATAGTCTACATAGTATAGACAGTTATAGCCACGCTCAAAGCCTTCCAGCAGACCAGACCAAATAAAATTCACACATGATAGATTTTTAAATTATCCCTGCCAGCGATCGAACCCGAGACCTGCCACTTATAAAAACAAATTGCTTAACACTGTGCCTGGTAGGAGCACAAGGGAAGCACCGGTGCGTTCTAAGGAGATCCCGGAGCCCCTCTCTGTTTTATGCTGATGGTGGCCACCAAGGGATTTTAGTGGGTAGAAATCCCACATACCTCTAGATCTTCCCCAGCAAGTCGAGCTCACTAGCAGATTTCCCCCGTGTCAAAAAATAAAATAAAATGGTTGCCAGAAGCTTGATTGTTCGAACTTAACCCTAAAATTATGAACATGTATGGGTTCCGCATTTGAATGGTGCCAATAGGGTCCGTATTATTAAGCCTCCGCTATCCATTCGTTATATTTTATTTCTAAATTAAAATAATATATTATATCCTACATCTATTATAGAATCATAGGTTTAGTTTTAAGTTATAGTGTGGTTATCAAAATCACGTCTCGAATTAAAATAATGGAAGGTGATAGATGAAAAACTTCTCCAAATTTTCTCCCTAATAGAATATTCCCGTACCGTATTCGTACGGTTTTTGTGTTTTGTTCGATCCAAATAGAAAATAATGCAGACACAACGCAGGGTTGTACGGAACCTTTCGTGTGCCAGTTCAACTCGCGCACAGCTGTCGCTTGTGCGTCTCAATTTCCTTTTTTCCCTATCAACCCCATTGTGAGGCGAACGAAACAAAAGGCGAGCTATTCTCGTTCGAAATTAGACATAGAATATCAGTATACATACCGACCGACAAAGGACAAATTATGTCTCAGTAAATTAATTAACAAATAAATGAACGGTCGAATGTCTACTAATAACGAAGCAGGCTTAGAAAACATAAAACTAAAGTAGGTAGTACAGAAAATCTTTTTTTATATTATTACTCTCATCATTATTATCAACATATTCAACCCATTGCCGGCTCACTTCAGAGCACGGGTGTCCTCTCAATATGAGAAGGGTTTGGTCGTAGTCCACCACGCTGGCTATGTACCAATTGGCAGACTTCACACGTCTTTGAGAACGTTATGGAGAACTCTCAGGTACGCAGGTTTCCTCACGATGTTTTCCTTCACCGTTGAAGCAAGTGATATTTTTATTGCTTAAAAACGCTCATAACTCGGAGAAGTTAGCGGTGCGTGCCCGGGTTCGAGCACTAGGCTATCACGGCTTGTTAAGCAATTAAAACATGCCTGAGGAGGGGCATGGCTCCTAACGGAAATAATTTGCTTATCATGTTTTTCCACCTCTTCCTATTTTCCGTTCGTTCACTGTAGACATTCGCGTGCAGTATATCGATTACCCATAGTAGATAGGATATTTTGGATATTGAATCATCTGGTCATCGGACGGGTTGGAGGGCTAATATGCGTTACGTATCTTTATCACGTTCATAAGGAGATTCGATTAGACGAGAAAATGATACAGATATCCCGTGGTAATCATGTTAGCCCTGCTGGTACGTAGAACGAGGGAATTTCACACGCTTGACCACAATCCTTCGATTTAAAAAAAATAATATAACAGAAAAATATATGTTAAAAATATGTGTAGTTATAAAATGGCGTACATGATACAAAGAGAATTCTAGGAGATTATTAAAAGTAGGAGGATCCTAGTTTTTAGAGCGCCTTATATTGTGCCGCCGGCCGTCTGAAGGCGTACCACCTATACGTTGGCATATACTATGGTAATGATTAAGCTTAGGGCGGGTCTTTATGCTATTTTTTCGATATGTAGTTACGTGCCAAACTTTTTTACCTTCCCTAACTTGAGTAGGTACACAATTTTGCTCTAATAAGATAGCTCTTAATATTATTTAAAGTGGCATGTGAGATGGTGTTACCGTAAAGAAAATTTACCAGGCTAAGTTTGTTGTGGGCTTCTTCTTAGACCCCTCATAGCTTAAGTTTCAAGTTTACGAATGTAGTTATCACCATCGAATTACTACTATGAAAATTATTGACGCGTCAAAAGTGCGTTTTAAAGGACTATTTGAATAAAGATTATTTGAATTTGAATTTTAAATTTGTTTTTTTTTTCTAGCGGTAAGAATGTTAGGTTAGCGGCTAGTCAGTTTTCTATTTTTTTTTTTATACACCACAAGTTAGCCCTTGACGTCATCTCACCTGATGGTAAGTGATGATGCGGTCTAAGGTGGTAGCGGGCTAACCTGTTAGGGTTACGGTAAACCCATACTCCTAATTTGTTTCTACACGACATCGTGCCGGAACGCTAAATCGCTTGGCGACACGTCTTTGTCGGTAGGTAACTAGCCACGGCCGAAGCCTCCCACCAGACCAGACTCGAGCCGGGAATCGAACCCAGGACCTCCAACTTTATAATGCGACAGCGCGCGCACTTCGCCACGGAGGTCGTCAAAAAGGTTCTTCTATAAGTAAGCCCTTGAAGGAAATTTCACCTGGTGGAAAGTGATGTAGTCTAAAGCGCTTTGCACTCTGTCGGGGATAGAACGGGGTCCATCGGTTTAAAGGCTTACAGCGCTGCGCCAGGGAGGTTGTCAACGGTTTAAAATAAAAGTAGTTAGTTAACTTTATTCAAGTGACGACCTCCGTGGCGTAGTGCGTGCGCTGTCGCATTATAAAGTTGGAGGTCCTGGGTTCGATTCCACCGAGTGATGAGCGACGTAGGCAGAGTGACGATGATGCTTTAAGTAACATATTATCCCCCGTACCAAGAAACTTACTCTGTAATAATTGATTACATAGCTATTTGCTTTTGTATTAAACTTACAAAAACTATTTTCAAAAAAATCAACACCCTTTTGTTATATATATTTATATATTTGTTATAAATACATCATACATTTTACATAATGCTAATCTAACCTAACCTAAAACTAAAAAGCTTAAAAAATAAATAAATATATAACATCATAACTAAAATATATTATTAAAAGGAGTCCCTTTAGGCAAGGTTCCGAAGATACTGGCAGCGTTCCCCCTTTGAATTGCTAGACTTATTCTTTGTCCGAGGTAGCTGGCAGCTCTTCGGTCCCCTGTGATGTCGACTAACCTTTTTGCTATTTCCTTAAAAAGCCTTAATGCGCTAGGACCCCACGGACCAAGCGTCTGGACACCGAATGAGACAAAATCATATTCGGAGCCTAGGACCCTGTATTTGCATGCTTTAGCTTTTTCAGCCGCTTCACAAGCCGCACCTACTCTATTGTTGGTTCCATGTTTGTTATATATATCTACACATATATTATATTTTGCACAATCTCCATGAGATAGTCTCCAGTAGTTGAAACTGTCCTCAGTCACTAAGTTATTCGACCTTTCTTTTATAGACAAGTCTGGTAGTTCGATTGACCCACATTTCAACGTGTCTATACTCGGAAATACTCCGTTCTATTCCAATTCAGTCCTATATATTACCTATTCCGCGCTTTTAAAGGCCAATGTATTCATGTGCCGTTGAGAGTATTATTTTAGGAGAAAGGGCGGTTTGACCTAGATGCGGCGGACAAATCGGCCGGCTCCACTGGTTTAGGGTACGAATTGTGGGTAGGAAAGCTATGTAGACCCTGTGGCGCAGTGCAAACTGATATCTTAAAATTAAAGTTCATGTGTTCAAATGCCGACGAGGAGAAGTATAAGGAATTTATGTTTAAAAACTTAAGAAAAAAATGCGTTTATTTAGCCTAAATAGGTAAAAGATACAAGTCGCTGTGAGCAGGTACCGACTTATATATCTAAAACTTCATCATGATCAACCCATTACCGGCTCACTACAGAGCACGGGTCTCCTATCAATATGAGAAGGGTTTGGCCATAGTCCACCACGCTGGCCATGTGCGGATTGGCAGACTTCACACGCCTTTGACAACATTATGGAGAACTCTCAGGCGTGCAGGTTTCCTCACGATGTTTTCCTTCACCGTTGTAGCAAGTGATATTTTAATTCACAGAGCTCCGAAAAGTTAGATGTTATATGATAGAAATGTTGTTATCACAGCTACAATGTAAAAATTATGTACCTACGCATAAAAAGCGCCTTTTAAAGGCCAGTTCCAATAAAGTTTTTTTTTTTATTCACCACAAGTTAGCCCTTGACGGCAATCTCACCTGATGGTAAGTGATGATGCAGTCTAAGATGGTAGCGGGCTAACCTGTTAGGGGTATGGTTAACTCATACTCCTAATTGGTTTCTACACGACATCGTGCCGGAGCGCTAAATCGCTTGGCGACACGTCTTTGTCGGTAGGGTGGTCGACTAGCCACGGTCGAAGCCTCCCACCAGACCAGACTCGAGCCGGGAATCGAGCCCAGGACCTCCAACTTTAAAATGCAACAGCGCACGCGCTGCGCCACGGAGGTCGTCAAAGTCGTCGATTATTTTGTTAAATGATTTTTTATCGTAACTTTTTTTCATGACATTTAAAATGTAGTTATTTTGTTTAATATAATAGTGGCTAATAGTTTGAATAAGAGCCTCTCACAAGCTGTGATGGTATTGTGGCAGCCTCTTAATCAGAGATCGGGGGTTCGAACCCGGGAACGCACCTCTAACTTTTCGGAGCTATGTGAATTAAAATATCATTTGCTAAAACGGTCAAGGGAAACATCGTGAGGAAACCTGCACGCCTGAGAGTCCGTAATGATCTCAAAGGCGTGTGAAGTCTGCCAATCCGCACATGGCCAGCGTGGTGGACTATGGCCAAACCCTTCTCATATTGAGAGGAGACCCTTGCTCTGTAGTGAGCAGGCGATGGGTTGATCATGATGATCAGCCTATTACATATTATATATAGACGAAGCCAGTTCACCGCAGTGAGACGTTGATAGATGATGATAAAGATTTAAAACTAATAAGTACAGTACCTAATCCAAGTAAGCATTTTTAAACTGCACCACCACCCAAACCCAGCAAAATCACTATCTTAATCAGTCTATATCAATATTTCACCGCGGCACCTTGCATTCGAATGCCGGACTTAGGTATCGCACACATGTTAGTAAAACTACCTTGCTCACTAAAGCACGACAGTGGAGCAAGCTAAAAACCTAACTCCGTACAGCACGTTGTGATCTGTAGTCGATCAAATTAACCAAAACATTGACGAGTCAATAAGGTACAATATTCTGTACCTACACTATCTGTCTATAATTTGGATTTCACTATCCGTCCATAATCGAACACCATCAAAATTTAATCAAAAGAGTGGCAATATAAGCTAGCAGCAAAGCACAATTAAAACTAAAAGTGGCGTGGCATTGGCGCAAATATAGCTCAGAGAATCGATGGACTTTAGGGTTCGAAACTGAAATTATACCCTGCAGCGGAAAACAGCGTCGGACGCTGGCGGTACCAGACTAAGTTTATTCAAATTAGCTAAACATTATTATGCCTGAAATCATTAATAATTAAAACTCTTTATTACACGCATGACAAAGCATACAAAAACAAAAAAAAGACAAAAACGGTGTAAAGGCGGCCTTATCACTCAAGTGATCTCTTCCAAACAACCGCTATATACAGGAAACATTTAACAATATTTAAGTGATTGGTGTACAAATAAGAATAATGTTAAACTTACATACTAAAGAATACAGACTTAACACAAATACTTACATAAATAGAATTAATTATCATATACAGTTATAAATATTCAAATATATATCAATATATACATTACTTATCATATCAATATATACATACCTTGTTTGACCTATCCCACTTTATAAATTCAACTTACTCACATCTAAGGGTAGCTGGAAGAGATCTCTTATAGAGGTAAGCTTTCCTTTGTATACTTCTTTTGTAAGACTTTGATATCACAAATTTGGTACATAAAAAATAAAAATAAATAAATAAAAATAAAATTACAAAAAAAAATAAAAAAAATTTTTGTTGCTATAAATGGTCCAGACGCCATTAAATTAAGATTTTTCACTCGCACGATATTTATTTTCTATGAAATGGAGACGAATATTATTATTATTAGGCGCCTTATTAATGCTGTACCTAACATCAAAGTTTTTGATACATCGATGTCACAATAGAGGTCTATCAACTATTTCGGTTCTATATCTCTATTCAAATACGCCAATTTGGCGAAAATAAATTATGCTTGGTCACACCGAAACTCAGAATATAAAATACACACACAAAACCCAATAAGTATTTCTTTTAAGTTATCATATAAATATAGACGATGACAAAAATAATTGCTAATTAACAAAAATATGAATTAATTAGCTATCTATATATATTCCGCATTTAAAACGTGCACATTTTATTTTGAAGGTATTTATAATCGTTTGAATATTTATCTACATTCCACGCTGATCTTCCAAAAGATACTTTTATTCCATCGTGCATCGAGAGGAAATTTCTTCGTAGATTATTAAGCTCAATATTTGTTTTATATGGTGGAAACCCATGGTTGACTTCCGCTAATCGATCGCTTCCATCCAATATACAAGGCATCAATTAACAGACCAAGCGACTGTGGTGCCGTCGTTTTATCACAGAGTTCCTATCCGGCTCTAGCGTATGTACATAATAATAGCGTTGTATGGACATCCGTGCTCGCTCACTATGGGCCTCATAAGAAGGTTCAGAGTCACTCAGCGGGCGACGGAGAGAGCTAATCTAGGATATCTCTGCGTAAAATCAGAAATTAAGAGATCCGTAGAACAACCAGACTTACATAGGTCAGCGAGTTGCGAACGCTTGCTACAGCCACGCGGCAGCTAAACATGGGATAGGGCTGCCCGCCTCCAGTATTTTAATTACATTTGCCTACTTTCCGTTCAAATTTCAACTAGTGACAGACAGACGGTCAATTTCTTTTTTAATATAATATTCATACAAACAACTATTATTAATGCAACTAAAAAAAACAGCACAATATATTCTATTTATAGTGTGTGTGTGTGTGAAGTCACTTTTAGTGAAAAAATCGCGCGGTTATTGTAAAAAAAATAAAACACGGTCCGTCCGTCGCTGCGGCACAATCGCGACTGTCTGCATGCCGAGCACACGCCGAGATCGAGGCGCGTAGGCATAGCTCGCGTTTCGTCCGTTTGTATGAAGTTAGAATAATGTATACATAATATTACCGTGACGAAACTGTCACCATTGACATATGAACCGCAGGATTCGATCGTATTAATTACATGCGTCGACAGACAGACACGTTTTACTTGCCAATTTAAAGTGCAGTGCATTAAACGTCGTGTCACGTAGAAATGGACGCGACGTACAGTTATAGCGAGTGTATTTGATGCAATCAAATAATCCTGCGGGAAGCGCACTGTGAGACGATATCCAACCCCCCGGCCGGCAACCTTTTGAATGGCAGTTAATTTGTATATTGATTGTGATATCCCTGCTGTTTTTGCTACGTCACATTTCGTTAACCATTAATTTGGCTTCCTTGACTACAAGTGCGTGTATATAGAGATGGTAACAAGTTTATAAAAAAATGTCATCAACTGTTTTTACGTGTATATTGAGATGGTAAAAAGTTTATAAAAAATGTCATCAACTGTTTTTACTTGTATATAGAGATGGTAAATAGTTTATAAAAAATGTCATCAACTGTTTTTATTTGTATATAGAGATGGTAAAAAGTTTATAAAAAATGTCATCAACTGTTTTTACGTGTATATACAGATGGTAACAAGTTTATAAAAAAGACATCAACTGTTTTTACGTGTATATAAAGATGGTAAAGAGTTTATAAAAAATGTCATCAACTGTTTTTATTTGTATATAGAGATGGTAACAAGTTTATAAAAAATGTCATCAACTGTTTTTACTTGTATATAGAGATGGTAAAAAGTTTATAAAAAATGTCATCAACTGTTTTTACTTGTATATAGAGATGGTAAAAAGTTTATAAAAAATGTCATCAACTGTTTTTACTTGTATATGGAGATGGTAACAAGTTTATAAAAAATGTCATGAACTGTTTTGACTAATAACATAGACACAGGTTTACTTAGATTAGTATACTAATCTGTTGCCAATAATAAACGTAAAGATCTCTAACTTTCCGTCGGATTTGAAAATAACTTACTATACTACTACTAATAATAAAGATGTAACTCGCTGGATAGGTGTATTGATGGCAAGTCAAAGGCTGTCAGTATAATTTAATAATGAAACATGTTTGCACACGGCCGTGAGGTTACAAACAGGTTTATTTTGCATATAGCTTGCAAATTGCGGCGAAGGTGCACGTAAGGGGTCGTAGGGGTAAATTAGGCACATCCGCTCAATTCACTGCTACACCCTACAACGTGTACTTAGGACTAAACATTCGATATTTGTATAACAATGCCTTTATTGTTCCCGCACCAATTGCCTAGACCAGCTGTGAGTTGTTTACCGACATTGCATTTTATACGTTATACCAGTGCCGATGCCTTGAACTTTTTGACGACCTCCGTGGCGCAGTGCGTGTGCTGTCGCATTATAAAGTTTGAGGTCCTGGGTTCGATTCCCCGCTCGAGTCTGGTATGGAGGCTTCGACCGTGGCTAGTTACCACTCTACCGATTTAGCGTTCCAGCACGATGTCGCATAGAAACTAATTAGGAGTATGGGTTAACCATAGCGATAATATGTTAGCCCGCTACTATCCTAGACTGCATCATCACTTACCACCAGGTGTGATAGCCGTCAGGGTTAACTTGTAGTGTATAAAAAAAAGACATTTGGTTGTACGACGATTTGATAAATGGCAACTAAATTGCTGAATCGAACAGGGGAGTAATAGTTTTCTGTACTATAACAAATTTTACTCCGCTGTTAAAAATATCTTTATGCTGAGGCAACTGGAACACCCGTCGGATGTCAATACGGTCGTAGAAAGTGGTAGGATGAAAGGCCAGATTACTGGGTTAGTGGCTGGCTCTCATCTGGATAAGTGATGATGCTGTCTAGGATGGTAGCGGGTTAACCTGTTTAGGGGTATGGTTAACCCAAACTCCTAATTGGTTTCTACACGACATCGTGCCGGAACGCTAAAGCGCTTGGCGACAGGTCTTTGTCGGTAGGGTGGTAACTAGCCACGGCCGCAGCCTCCCACCAGACCAGACTCGAGCCGGGAATCGAACCCAGGACCTCCAACTTTATAATGCGACCGTGCGCGCACTGCGCCACGGAGGTCGTCAAAATTGGATGAAGGGCCAGATTACTGGGTTAGTGGGTGGCTCTCATAATACATACGCATTTCCCAATCAGCGCCATAAGTCTGCTAGTAACCAGCCAGTATAGGTCCAGCAGTGGGCTTCCATCTATTACTCCACTGTTCGATTCATCAATCGCAGCCGCGAATCCGGCTATATTTATGGCGTACAGTTGAAATTTATCAAATCGTCATACAACCAAAGGTCTCTTTTTTTGTACCCTACAAGTAAATCTTTATTAGGTACTGTTTCATTTAATTTTTATGCAAAAAACTTAAAATATAACTTAGATTAACCTAAAACTAACAATCTTAAAAAATAAATAAATATATAACATCATAACTAAAATATATTATTAAAAGGAGTCCCTTTAGGCAAGGTTCCGTAGATACTGGCAGTGATGATGCTGTCGAGGATGGTAGCGGGCTAACCTTTTAGGAGTATGGTAAACCCACTCTCCTAATTGGTTTCTACGCAACATAGTGCCGGAACGCCAAAATCGCTTGGCGAAACGTCTTTGTCGGGTGGTAACTAGCCACGGCAGAAGCCTCCCATCAGACCAGATTCGAGCCGGGAATCGAATCCAAACTTCCTAATAGTAAAAATTCCTAGTAAGGTAGTAGTTCCCAATAGGTGCCAACCATAAAGGACGTACGTACAGAGTGGGGTATGATCTTATGTGTATGTGAGTATAATTTAATTGACCCAACTCAAGCCGGGAACCGAACCCAGGACCTCAAATTTATTATGGGACAGCGCACGCACTGCGCCACGGAGGTCGTCGCATTGCGTGCATTTAACAGTTATGGTGGATAGACAAACTCACATAGACCCTGTAATTCTAACACTTCTTTTTGAGAAGTCTTGTATTGACAATTATTTTTGTTCCTAATCCATAAACTAAGTTAAATTGGTGTGGTTAAGCAAGTGTCATGCAGTTATCACCACTAAATACATTACCAGCAAACTCACCGAATATATACATTCGAATATCTATGGATATATACAGGAAAACAGGTGACAAATGTCTATGGTATAACAGAGTACGTGAATTAGGTGTACATAACACCAATTTACCACACATACAACATCGCACATATTTCCCAAATACCACCTACACTCATGCTTGAATCTTCCACACGAATATCTTCAGAAGATGTTGATTAGGCAATTGCAAATTTTAATCTTGCTTGTAACTTTTTAGCGTCGCCAATAGTAGTTGTCTATATATTGGCCGGTAGGCTTAAAAGACCGACGGGCTATGAGTGATAGCATCATAAATCCAACGTGTAACAATATTGCGACCAACGCAATATGACCGTTACAGATATGACAACGAAATCATAAAACATAAATGCTCTTCCGTTCAAGTGCGGTGATGTCTAACTATCCCTAACCAAGGAGCTCCGTCCAATATACTACCTAAATCATAATCATCATCATGATCAACCCATTACCGGCTCACTACAGAGCACGGGTCTCCTCTCAGTATGAGAAGGGTTTGGCCATAGTCCACCACGCTGGCCATGTGCGGATTGGCAGACTACACACGCCTTTGAGAACATTATGGAGAACTCTCAGGCGTGCAGGTTTCCTCACGATGTTTTCCTTCACCGTTGAAGCAAGTGATATTTTAGTATTTAAAAATGCACATAACTCCGAAAAGTTGGAGGTGCGTGCCCGGATTCGAACCGCCGACCTCTGATTAGGAGGCTGACGCCGTAATCCCTAGGCTATCACCGCTTCCGCAAATGAAATATTGTTTCCTATTAAAGCAATAAACAGCAAGTATAATTTGCTATATTCCGCCGACAACCGGGAGATTTGTATAATATAACACCACACAAAATCTTCCACTAGAACCTCTACGCACGTTTCGACCCGACACCGGATCATCCTCAGGAGATGTTGACTTCACAAGCGAGAAAAGTAAAGTCTGTTTTCACGGTAATTCACAGAATATAGCAAATTATACTTGCTGTTTATTGTTTATCATGGACTTCCGCAAAGTAACGCCTGTTTCTATTCATTATCCTATTAAAGCTTCTATGAAGAGAAGAGGTTTGTGTTTAAGTCGCAAAATATTTCTCCTGCTCGGCAGCGGCCAGCGATGTCATTGCAATCGGGCGATTGTTACGTTATTGATTGATTTCGAGCAAACGGCTGACCTGGAACGTCAGCAGTTAAGGGTAGGTTTCACGGCATCGAGAGTATATCACCTTAACATGGAGGAGGGACCTAACTTGGCAACGCCTGCATTCGCGCGTCATTGTTTCCCTGCCCCAGAGAGTATATATAGCAGCCCCGTATCAAGCTGGCATCAGTGCTCGGTAAGACGCAGAATAGGTCACTTGTGTCTCGCGCCGCGCCGTGCAAATTACCACATCTCTCATTTGAATAACGAACCGACGGAGCGGCATAATGAAGTACAACAAGCTGGGTAACACAGATATCAAAATATCCCAGTACAGTCTGGGAGGCGCTGGGTTCTCGGACATCTACGGGTAAGTATTCATTATACGTAAGTATGTCTAGGTACCTGTTTAATAACTTTTTACTGTGATATTTTCGCAAATTTGTTTTTATTGTACCGGTATCAGTATTGCAATATTTGCTTGCGATAATTTAATGAGTCTAAATGTTATTCCATGTGCGAAATTTTAAATAATTAATACACAAAAGCGCATTAATTAATTAATATTTTTAAAACGGGTAAATTGACAAAATGTGCAAATTTAAGAAAAAAAGAAAATGCCAATACGGTAAAGCTTTGATTTTTCATAAAAAATAATAATACAAAATACGCGGTTAAATTTTTTCAATTTTTATTTGTCTTATCATGGCTACGCAATCCTTCATATGCGATCGTAATATAATACTGTGCTACTTAGCGATCGCTTAAACTTTAGCATTGCAAAGAGTTTCGATTTTACGGCTGTGTTTTTCACGGACAATTCATTAATTTTCATATTTAAAGAAAGCAGAGTTGACTGAGCGAGTTTAAAACTAGAGATACCGATTTTAAACAATGAGATCACGAAGAAAACAAATAGTAAAAAAATATATACCCACCTGTTTGTTAAAATCACAAATTAATCAGAAAGTAGGTCATGATTTCATGATGAATGAGAAATATCTGATTGAAAGTCCTTTATCGCATTTCTCGATGGTGAATCCGTCGAAAACTAGGTGGAAATTGATGATTTTTAAAAAATAAAATCCATTCTATTTTTAAACTTTGGGCGAACAAACAGCGATGTTTTTAGCAAAAAACAACTTAATTTCGGTAACACTATTTGATGTCAACGGACTATTTGTTCATTGTAACATCAAATGACAGGATCTGTTTGCAAATAAAACACAAACGCCCGCGGCGTGGCAATTGTTAGTTTCGCCTTTCACGCAAGCAATGAGTCGACGTAGGTTTATTACGCATTCCTATTTTTATATTTAAAAAGATAGATTATGTGCAATTTTTGCAAAAGCTGGTAAGAAAAAATCGGTAAAAAGTTTACCGCTACTGTCAACTTGATGGACGATAAGACTGAAATATATAAAGCTTGCTTATTAACTCGTAATTAAAAAAAACGGTTACAAAGTTATATGTCCGACATTGACCGGTCTTTTAATACAAGTAGGTGCGTTTTAGAGATATAAGCCCTGGAAGGAAGCGCGGAAACCAACGAGACGTGTGGTTATTTTTTTTAATTCCATATAGGTACCTCACAAGGAGTTTGTCAACGACCGGCGGGTTTGTCATCGTCTTCACATCTTGTTATATGTAGGAAATCTTTCTCGACAGCATGAAATCTTCAAAATCGCCTCACATGCCACCGACCGACGCGTCGCTAGTTGCCGACCAGATTATCTCAATACGAAGCTGAATCAGAGTAGCTAGGGGCCGACGGCGTTTACAGAACTTTAGTTTAGATAACTTTATTGCTAGATAGTTTTATCTACGACGACCGACGCGTCGCCGCACAGCGCGTTCGATCGCTAGTTGCCGACGGCGTTTACAGAACTTTTGTATAGGCGACTTTATTTCTAGATAGTTTTATCTACGACGACCGACGCGTTGCCGCACAGCGCGTTCGATCGCTAGTTGCCGACGGCGTTTGCAGAACTTTTGTATAGGCGACTTTATTTCTAGATAGTTTTATCTACGACGACCGACGCGTTGCCGCACAGCGCGTTCGATCGCTAGTTGCCGACGGCGTTTGCAGAACTTTTATATAGGCGACTTTATTTCTAGATAGTTTTATCTACGACGACCGACGCGTTGCCGCACAGCGCGTTCGATCGCTAGTTGCCGACGGCGTTTGCAGAACTTTTGTATAGGCGACTTTATTTCTAGATAGTTTTATCTACGACGACCGACGCGTTGCCGCACAGCGCGTTCGATCGCTAGTTGCCGACGGCGTTTGCAGAACTTTTATATAGGCGACTTTATTTCTAGATAGTTTTATCTACGACGACCGACGCGTTGCCGCACAGCGCGTTCGATCGCTAGTTGCCGACGGCGTTTGCAGAACTTTTGTATAGGCGACTTTATTTCTAGATAGTTTTATCTACGAAGACCGACGCGTCGCCGCACAGCGCGCCCGATCGCCTGTTGCCGACCAAATTATCTCATACTAAGCCGAAACAGAGTCGCTAGGCGCCGACGGCGTTTACAGACCTATTGTATAGGCGACTTTATTTCTAGATAGTTTTATCTACGACGACCGAAGCCACGCCGCATAGCGCGTCCGATCGCTAGTTGCCGACGGCGTTTACAGAACTTTTGTATAGGCGACTTTATTTCTAGATAGTTTTATCTACGACGACCGAAGCCACGCCGCACAGCGCGCCCGATCGCTAGATGCCGACCAGACTATCTCAATACGAAGCTGAAACACAGTAGCTAGGCGCCGACGGCGTTTACAGAACTTTTGTATAGGCGACTTTATTTCTAGATAGTTTTATCTGCGACTATATATCTAGAGAAACAGCGTGACAATCGCTTTTTCTGTTTCTCTGCCGTGCTGGAAGTTGCTGATCTCGTGCCGGCGGAAAGTGTTCGTCGAACGTTTTAATCATTATAAATTAATTTTAAATACACTTGCTACACATTAAAAATAGATTCTCATTAAAATTTAACAATTCACCTCGTAAATTGTTAAAACTCATTATTATAAAATTTACCTCGGCCTTTTCATGTGCTTTTGGTACCTTCATATATATTTTTAACTAGGTGATGCCCGCGACTTCGTCCGCGTGAGGTTTAAAATTTCTGCGGAGTAAGCAACGTTTGTAGATTGTAGATGATCTCACGGCTCATTCCTATTCCCGTTCCCGTTTCTGGTCCGTTTGCAAACGTATAATTCTTTATATAATATATAGAGGAACTTTTAGGTATACTATAGCTAGGTACAGCTTGAGTTATATGACGTAGGTACTTTGTTCCGCCAAAGTTAAAACGAGACATACTTATGCTGGACACATATTGTTGTCTCGTTCGACCTGCATCTTAAGTCATGGGTACAACTATGCGCACTTTATAGATCTCGGACTAAGAAGATCATGATTAAAAGGGAATTCCGTTTGCTAATATCATCTCACAGTATAAAGCTAATAATTCAAAACCAAGCTTTCTTTACCTGTGCGACATTTGTGCTTCGATTCCCTGCTCGAGTCTGGTCTGGTGGGAGGCTTCGGCCGTGGCTAGTTACCACCCTACCGATTACCCCAAGCGTACGATTTAGCGTTCCGACATATGTCGCGTATAAACTAATTAGGAACCTGGGTTAAGATACTCATAAGAGTTTAGCCCACTACCATCCTAGACATCATCACTTTCCACCAAGTGTGATAGCAGTCAAGGGCTAACTTGTAGTGTATAAAATAAAGAAAACATCGTTATAGAAAATTATTAGGAAGTAAAGTTATAGAGTAGTAGTAGATAGCCTAGTGGTTACGACGTCTGCTTTCTAATCAGAGGTCGGGGGTTCGATCCCGGGCACGCAGCTCAAACTTTTCGGACTTATGTGCGTTTTAAGCAATTCAAATATCACTTGCTTCAACGGTTAACTGTTCCTTCAGGAAAACATCGTGAAGAAACCTACAAGCCTGAGTGTTGGCCATAATGTTCTCATAGGTGTGGGAAGTCTGCCAATCCAAAAAATGTCCAGCGTGGTGGATTGTGGTCAAACCTTTCTCACTCTGAGACCTTTGCTCTGTAGTGAGCTGGCGATGGGTTGATAATGATGATGATGAACTGGTTCGGATTTTGAACAACGAAAACATAGAACTATAATGGTTAATGATATAGTAACTATAACATCAACAACTATTACCGGCTCACTACAGAGCACAGGTCTCCTCTCAATATGAGAGGGGTTTGGCCCATAATCCACCACGCTGGCCATGTGCGGATTGGCAGACTTCACACGACTTTGAGAACGTTATGAAGTACTGTCAGGCGTGCAGGTTTCCTCGCGATGTTTTCCTTCACCGTTGAAGCAAGTGATATTTTAATTTTTTTTTTATAACTCCGAAAAGTTAGAGGTGCATGCCCGGATTCGAACCGCCGACCTCTGTTTAGGAGGCTGACGCCCTAACCACTAGGCTATCACCGCTTCGCTAGCTATAACATATATGGTTTTTCATATAATCATTTGGAGTAGCCAAGCGAGACTTTATTCTTGCTTCAGAGTCGTGTGCACTGGCAGCTCTCGGACTGAATAAAATGAAATTTTTCCGTAAGAATCATTTCCTTTATGCAGGTTTTTAATCTTTTTAATGGCAATACTATTTCATCGAAAGCAACAGCTGTACCTATACATTAAGGTAACGTGTTTCGGTTAAAAGTACCACAACGAATTGACGTAAAGAAGAAAATATGTCCAAATGTTTTCTTGTAAAGAACCTGTTACCTTTATTAAACATTTATACCAGTGATGTTTGAGATAGTTTAAAAGGTTAAGGGAATAACAGCCTACAATAATAATTAAATGCAAAATATTAGAATGTACGTCATCATCATCATCATGATCAACTCATTTTCGGCTCACTACAGAGCACAGGTCTCCTCTCAATGTGAAAAGGGTTTGCACATAGTCCACCACGCTGGCCATGTGCGGATTGGCAGATTTCACACGCCTTTAAGAACATTATGGAGAACTGTCAGGCGTGCAGGTTTCCTCACGATGTTTTCCTTCACCGTTGAAGCAAGTGCTATTTTAATTACTTAAGAAAGCACATAACTCCGAAAAGTTATAGATGCGTGCCCGGGTTCGAACCCCTGACCTATGGTTAGGAGGCTGGCATCCTAACCACTAGGCTCTCACAGCTTATACGTATGCTTAATTACATAATTATATTTTTCTCATTCATTACAACTCCGCCCTTTACTCAACCTCCTGATGATTAGTGATGATGCAGTCTAAGATGGAAGCGGGCTAACAGTTTAGGGGTATGGTCAATCTAAACGCGACATCGTGCCGAAACGCTAAATCGCTTGACACGTCTTTGTCTGCATAGTGCTACATAGCCACATGCGAAGCCTCTCACCAGATCAGAGTCGAACCGGGAATCGAACCCAGGACCTCCAACTTTTTAATGCGACAGCAGACGCGCTACGACACTTAGGTCGTCCAAGATATTAATTTATAATGAAGCTAATACATAAAAATGAATAATTATTATAACAGTGCTGCTTCAGTTTAAAGAATCCTTAATAAGATATTCAAGGTCTTCTTCTTTACTGCTACTTATAATGTGATATAAAAGCCAGAACTTTTATATCACATTATGTGCGGTCGGCACAACACTTCTTCTTCTTCAACTTATATCAGCCGTCACTTCACCACCCACACATTTAACACGAATATAATTTTTTAAACGATTCATCCATCTCTTCTCTGGTCTTCCTCTACTTCTTTGCCCTTTCACATACATTAATAACATTATTTTGGTGACATTACACTCTTCCCTCCGCATTATATGACCATACCATGCTAGACTATTACTCTTTTCTGTCACTGGCGCTACTTTAGACTTTACCTTATATTCATTTCTTATCTTATCCATTCTTGTCATACCATACATCCATCACAACATTCACATTTCGGTCGCGTTTACTTTTCTTTCATCCGTTGCTTTTACCGCCCAACATTCTGATCCATACAACACGACAGGTCTTACGACTGTTATATAAATTTTCCCCTTAAGTTTAAGGGGCTTTTGTAGGTCCCAAATCACTCCTGAGACCTGTCGCCATTTCATACATCCCGTATTCATTCTATTGCACACGTCTCTATCAATATTTTCGTCGTTTGGGAAGAGCGAGCCGAGGTACCAGAAATCGGAGCATTCATACTCTGCACAGCCAATCTTACTTCCTTTATACTCACTTCTTTTACGAAGTTAAGTGGTATTTTTTCTAATTGTCCACTCCAATCATTTTCTTGATTAATTAAACTACCTTTTAAAATATTATTTCCTACGCACTTTTATTTCTTCGTCATTGATTAATATCTTTTCTTAACCATCCTTTATGCATTTAATGTGTATAAAATCCCTTGCATTCTATTCTCTCACTTTCGCTAAACGGTATAAATCATTTTGGCCTTCAGTACTTTAAAGTGATACAGCGACAGCTAGCTTTCTTTTTCTTTTCCATGCATAGTTTCTTTTTATTCCCTTTAATACTTCTAGTGGCTTTTATATCATCACTAACATTTTTCCAATCTTTAAAAGCACTCTTTTTTTCTTTTACTACCTTTTGTTCATCCTCGCTCCACCATCACGTACCTTTATTTATAATTCTTTTACCTTTTGTCTCTCCAATAACATCTTTTGCCATTTTTCTCATACATGAATTTGCCATTTCATTCCAGCACTCATTTACCGATTTCGTTTTCGAATCACCATTCATATCAATCTTTTTATTCACCACTCGCATTTGAAATTCTTTCGCACATAAGTAATAGTCTATGCTGGGATACTAACCCCCGATTGACCTAAGATTGTAAAGTAGTAACTGTACAATCTTTTATTGCATTTATGTTCTTTCTTATTCTTATGAGAAAATAGTTTATTTTGTTATACAAGGTAGCAGGCTAATTAGGGATATGGTAAGCCCACACTCCTAATTGGTTTCTACTCAACCTGGTGCCTTTGCCATGTCTTTGTCGGTAGGGTGGTACTAGCCACGGCCGAAGCCTCCCACCAGACCAGACTCAAGCCGGGAATCGAAGCCAGGACCTCCAACTTTATAATGCGGTTGTGCACGCGCTGCGGCACAGAGGTCATCAAAACTTTATGATTAACACTTTTGTGTACATAAATGTTGGTTTCGTTTTTTTTAAAAAAAATATTCGCTATTGCCAAGTCAAAAGCGTTCGCTTGTAGCAATGTTTCTCACTCCAAATTCCGGATCCCAAAGCCCTAAATTAATAAAATATTTCAGGTATGAGATCGATATTTAACCAATAAATAGGCCTATCAGACAGTTCAGGATCAGGCAGTTTTGACGACGATTTCTCAATTCGAAGAGCATAAGAACTCTTTAAATTGAGCAATGGAAAGATCTGTGCCCAGCGGTGGGACGTCATCAGGCTAATCATGATAATGGTTATAGCCCAACTCGATCATCAGGGTGACGTCCAGAAGACGTGATGTTCTAGTGGTTGAGACTTCGGCCTTACTTTCAATCAGAGTTCAATTCCCGACACGTACCTACCTCTAAACATTCGAAATGTCATTTATTTTAAAACAACACTTTTTTTCTGTGTAAAAAACTTGTTGCTCTAATTAAATACTACTTTTATTAAGCTAAAAAGAAATGAAAATAATTTATTTGGTAACCCAATTACATTATAAAACAGTTGGCGAAGATCTTCATTTAAGTTGGTCTTAAACTACTGAACTAGCAAAGTTCTAATTTAAATTTTACAACAAATAACGTGTAACATAATCATTTCGTTTTGTCAGTCTCAGAGAAACAACATATACTATCTGATTGAACAATAACATCTATTCTATGGTATTACACAGACAGCCCACAAAGAATCGCGGCTTAAACAGATCACTAAACTCCTCAGTAACCATATTTGAGAGGCCTAGTCGGTCACCAGCAACTCTGGAAATATTTTAACATAACGCTTCGCCATATACCAGACCTACTTAGACCAGGGAGCGTTTGGAACCCTCATAGCTTTAGTTTTAAGTTTACGAATATAGTTATCACCATTAAATCACAATCATTAACACACATGTAAATTATTGACGCATCAAAAGTGCCTTTTAAAGGACTATCTGAATAAAGATTATTTAATTTGATATAACTCGTTTCGAATACCATCCGATTCGATAACGTTGAAAATTTTTTATTTTTTATTTTTATATCAAAACATGTGAATTGGTGCGAGAAAATAATAGATTTATAAATAGGACTTGAGGTATCAAACATATTTCTGTCCTCGGCGCCAAATGAGCAGACTTCGCGATATGTCCATTGTGCGGCTCGTGGGTCGGAAAATATTGGCATAACTACGTTCAATTGTGCTTTGCCATCTCGATCATATTGCATTCAATAATTCCTTTGAGAGCTTTGAGTTTGCCTTTATATGTTCCCACTCGTTCCCAAGTGGGGCCATTAAGAAGTACTCGATGTGACAGAATCGATGCATACAACACACTTAAAATGCATCTAACAGCATCATGAAAGTAAACGATATCCTACGCTCAGTTCAATTCACCTCGTTATTTTAAAACGCAACTTGTAGATATTAGTGCAAAGTTACTTCGTTATTTTAAAAATCTACTTTTATATTTATTGAGATTTTTATCCACGAAATCATATATTTTTTTTTTATCCACTACAAGTTAGCCTTTGACTGCAACCTCACCTAATAGTAAGTGATGATGCAGTCTAGGATGGCAGCGGGCTAATCTAGCGGGGTATGGTAAAACCACACTCCTAATTGGTTTCTACGCGATATCGTGCCGGAACGCTAAATCGCTTTGCAACACGTCTTTGTCGCTAGGCACAGCCGAGGCCTCTCACCAGACCAGACTCGAGCCGGGAATGGGACCCAGGTCCTCTAACTTTATAATGCGACAGCGCACGCACTGCGCCACGGAGATCGTCAACTACTTTACTTCTTTATTTTAAAAATCTACTTTTATTATCGTTTTTTCGTATTTTTTTTTCTTGAGATTTTTATCCGCGAAATCATGTCCATCAAATTTTGTTTATATATAAAAAAAAAACATTCTTCTTGATTGAACAATTGGCATGTTGTGAAGTTATAACAAATATTAAGCACGCAAGTGATATGAATTTTAAAAACACCTCACCCGTATCAGATGTGAAAACTTTAGGTATGCCGAAGCTTTTTGCACTTGCAAGTGCACTCCGGTGACCCTAAACAAATTGATTAAAAGCAGCTAACGTATTGCCGCTGCCGCTGGTGATGCTATTAAGGCTGGTGGGGCCGGTAATCACTTTATCGTCAGGTGATTGGACGCTCCGCTTGCCCGCTAGTATTTGAACACATGGAAAATCTATACCTTTTTTTTTCCTCCGCAATTAACCCTTGTCTGCAATATCACATGTAATACACTTACTATTATTGCGAGTGTATCAATAATGTAATGAGGAAAGAAAGTGATGTCACCAAAAAAACTGGAGAGGTGTCAAGGGACACCCGGATGGAACGAAGTTCCTTTCGATTAATTAGTGAAGGAATTGTAATAAAATTTTATTTTATTTAAGTTATAATAATATTTTTTTTATTATTAACAAACATAATGTTATATAAACTTAATCAGTAGGCTCAATTTTGTACTCCATCAGCAATATCCGGAACTTGTGCAGAAATACTGTCAGGATTCATTATTATTATTTTTTTTTTATAAAAGTGTCGTGACAACTTTTCGTAAGAATTTTTTCCGTCTAGTTTTTTTTTCACAACGCGCGATAAGGAACTTCGTTCCAATAATGTTATATATGAACGTGGAAGGGCAAAAGAGTAAAGGAAGACCAAAGAAGAGATGGATGGATTGTGTAAAAGAGGATATGCGGGTAAAAGGTGTGGGTAGTGCGGTGACGGCTGATAGACGTGAGTGGAAGAAGAAGACGTGCTGTGCCGACCCCACATAATGTGGGATAAGGGCAAGAAAAAAGAAAAAACAAAAAGCGATAGGTTTTCTTTTTTATGCATTTCAAGTTAGCCCTTGACAATCTGACCTGGTGGTAAATGTTGAACAAATCAAATCAAATCATTTGCACAGAAAGAGATGCTCACAATCTGCCGAGTAGGCATGCAAAAATAATAATGCTGTCTAGGATAATAGCGGGCTAACCTGTTAGGAGTATGGTAAACCCACGCTCCTAATTGGTTTTTACGCGACATCGTACCGGAACGCTAAATCGCTTGGCGGCATGTATATGTCGGTAGGGTGGTAACTAGCTACAGCCGAACCCTCCCACCAGACCAGACTCGAGCCGGGAATCGAACCCTCCTACTTTATAATGTGACAGCGCACGCACTGCGCCGCAGAGGTCGTCAATGTGTAAAGGGGTAGAATAGGTAAAGGATAGCATTACTAAATTCAGTCTGCTATCAGAAATTTTTGGCTTAAATTGGTTACTTATCCGTAGCTGGCTAACTTATCAGGGAGGTGGCGTCGTACCGGAACGCTTAATCGCTTGGCGACACGTCTTTGTCGAATCAGTTGCAACTAGCCACCTCCGATAAATCCAACCGGACAAACAAAATTCAGACATTAAAAGTTCCTAATAACCCCCGCCGCGTGTCGAATGCGTGATGTACCCTCAACACTGCAGTGGACCCCATCGTCCAGACCGCACTAACCAAAACAATACTGGACATCTAAAAATAGCCAAACGGGTCGATGCAATCGCCATGCCAGTACGGAACTAGCCACGCAATATTTTCATGAAACGAATTTACAGGAAGTTTCTAACGGATACAGTCACGTTGAAATCTCAAAGCCTCGATGCGATATTCGTGGAAAGCAAATATTGCAATATTTGACAGAAAACAAATATGAGTCGGTAGTCCTTTGACGATGTTTAGACCGTATTGGTCGCTGTTTATTTAATACCGCCTCTTATGTAGCTTGCAATTAAAGCGTAGTTATCAGGTCCATTCGCAAACCGAGGGTGTCTTTATTTGCTTAACTTGGACCAGTAAAATATTAGATGTGCTTTCAGTCATAAACTGCCTCAGTGGCGCAGTACGTGGGCTGTCGCTATATAAAGTTGGAGGTCCTGGGTTCGATTAGTTACTTGGTTAGTTACCGGCCTACCGACAAAGACGTGTCGCCAAGCGATTAAGCGTTCCGGCACGACGTCGCGTAGAAACCAATTAATAGTGTAGGTTTACCATAAGCGGTGATAGCCTAGTGGTTAGTGCGTCAGCCTCCTTATCAGAGGTCGGCGGTTCGAATCCGGGCATGCACCTCTAACTTTACAGAGTAATGAGTTAAAAAAAAATATTAAAATATCACTTGCTTCAACGGTGAAGGAAAACATCGTGAGGAAACCTGCACGCCTGAGAGTTTTCCATAATGTTCTCAAAGGCGTGTGAAGTCTGCCAATCCACACATGGCCAGCGTGGTGGACTATGGCAAAACCCTTCTCATATCGAGAGGAGACCCGTGCTCTGTAGTGAGCCGGTAATGGGTTGATCATGATGTTTACCATACCCCTAACAGATTAGCCCGCTACCATCCTAGACTGCATCATCACTTACCATCAGGTGATATAGCCGTCAAGGGCTAACTTGTAGAGTATTAAAAAAACTATACTTTTTTTTTTGAATTAACTCGCGATGTTACAGAAAACGATTTACATCGGAAAAAAAATCAATGAAATTAATTCTTTAAGTAACTGACTGATATTTATTAAAATATACATTTAATATTTTTGTAAAATAACCAATCAGCAATGAACGAAAAGCGGACTCTGTGTAGATATGCAATAATATAATATATAGATTCGGAAGTTCTTCTTTTGTATGGAATGTTTTTAAACTGTGTTATAATCAAATCGTTACTTTTTCAAAAGTTTTTTTTTATACCATTTAATATAAGAGTACTTAATGTTGTTCGAGAGCGAATAAATGCTCGGTAACTTTTTATCGACTTACAATAGCGACTTAACTCATTGTGTCCGTTGTCTGCCTATTGTACATAAACCGATGAAAATTCAATAAGCAAAAGGCGATTAATACTTTCTCACAACGTAGACTTTGGTTTTTTATTTTTATTACTAACGGATTCTGCATTAAGATAAGTTGCTTTATTTTATCTAATAAGGTGTCTATCCTGAAAACATCCCAGAGCGAATAAAAAAGAAAAGAAAACTGAACATATTTTAACGCAATCTTGTCTACTTTTTGTCTAGGCTTATAGGATGTAAGGGTAGACACAAAGCTATACAGTTAGGTTTACTAACCAATGTTGCTGTCAAAGTTCTGAAATTCAAATTCAAATTCAAATAATCTTTATTCAAATAGTCCTTTAAAAGGCACTTTTGACGCGTCAATAATTTACATACTAGTGATTTGATGGTGATAACTACATTCGTAAACTTAAAACTAAAGCTATGAGGGTTCCAAACGCACCCTGGTCTAAGAAGAAGCCTACGACAAACTTAGCCGGTTATTTTTTGTTATCACCATCTCACATACTAAATAATAACTTATAGTACTATGGAGATAAGCAATTCACGCCCAAGCTTTTTTATCGTTTATATAATCCTTAATATTGTAATATGATTTTTCCATAAGCTTTCGTTTTATAAAAGCTTTGAACTTATTAATAGATATCTCCAAGATTCTTTATTGTTAGTTGACGTTTTAACAGTTTATTTTGCCTCTACACCTAAGAATACTTCAGATGTAAAACTTCACTTATTATTGAGATAATGCTATTGATATGATTTTTTGTTTTTTTGTAAGGACATTATCAGAATAGCAAGATTATACAAAAAATCAAAAGTTGTTCACAAAAGATCGGTCATCGATCATCTAGATTCTAGGTAATGACAATAGACACTAAATTCTTAGCTGTGGTGGCCTAGTGGTTACGGCGTCCGCCTCCAAATCAGAGGTCGGGGGTTCGAACCCGGGTACGCATCTCTAACTCTTCGAAGTTATGTGCGTTTTTAAGCAATTAAAATATCACTTGCTTCAACGGTGAAGGAAAACATCGTGAGGAAACCTGCACGCCTGAGGGTTCTCCATAATGTTCTTAAAGGCGTGTGAAGTCTGCCAATCCGCACATGGCCAGCGTGGTCGACTATGGCCAAACCCTTCTCATATTGAGAGGAGACCCGTGCTCTGTAGTGAGCCGGTAATGGGTTGATCACGACGATTGCCTCTACACTTAAGAATACTTCAGATGTAAAACTTCATTTACTATTGAGATAATGCTATCAATAAATATATTATTGGTGAGTTTTTTGTTTATCTCTGTAAGTACATTATCAGAATAGCAAGATTATACAAAAAATTAATAGTTGGTCACGAAAGATCGGTCATCGATCATCTAGGTAATGTCAATAGATACTAAATTCTTTACCAAGAGTTTTAATTCTTCTAAGTAACATTTATAATGCTTTTGACACAGGAGCAGTACCTATGAATCACTACTTTTTTTTTTACACACTACAAGTTAGCCCTTGACTGCTATCTCACCTGGTGGTAAGTGATGATGCTGTCTAGGATGGTAGCGGGCTGACCTGTTAAGACTATGGTAAACCCACGCCCCTAATTGGTTTCTACGCGACATCGTGCCGGAACGCTAAATCGCTTGGCGACACGTCTTTGTTGGTAGGGTGGTAATTAGCCACGGCCGTAGCCTCCCACCAGACAAAAGGACTCACTAGGACTCACTAGGACTTAAACTCAACTAAATAACGATTAAAATAATTTATAATAAATTATGATTATTGTAAATTGTAGATAACAGTAAATCAACTTGAACTTTTAGAAAGTGTACACCCACCACACTTCACCAATGCGATTCGGTGGGCTTAAACTACTAATAACAATCAGGAAACTCAATTCCAGTAGTCTGTGGAAATTCCGAAATTCTTGGAATTCAACCCTCTTGAACCGCAGTACAATCAGTTCGACTTAAACGGATAAAAATCGCCGCTATCTAATTAATTTATTAACGCTTCTTCCTACGAAACAGAAGAGCTTTTAAAATAAGCCCCCTTGTTCTAATAATAAACCTTCTAAATTTAACATCACTCAATGAAATAACTATCGCAAATAGACAAAGCTTATTCTTATATTTAAAAACGCTTTAAATTTAAATATTTTTTTAATCAAAATACCCTACGCATAAAACTAAATTAAATTTTTTACGTCGTCCAACGCAACTAGGTCCTCGTTCTCATGATGGCTTCATAGCCCTTTGAATAGGCGAACTAACTCTATGCACAAGCTCACCCCTAGAACCCTAATGGGACCCTCAGTGGACGCCTCTATCGAGTGTTTGATATGAGTGCCTCTTAATATGCTCCCTCCAAATAATAATAAACAAGGAAGCCGCCTAAATGTGTGATGAACCTAAACGTTATCTTGAATATTATTTGCGATCATAAGTTACGTGGGTAAATTTATTTGTCCATTATTCAATGAATTCGATTATCTATTTTAGAACTGAACACTGTATGGGACTAGTCGACATTTGACACGATTATTTATAGGAGCAGTCTGTATAGTGTGAAGTGGAATTAATTTATTTATAGATTTTAAAATAGTAATATAGGTATTTATTTGAATTTCACTAATAAGGATTAACGTATACCTGATATCTGGCAACATGTTTCTGATATTCATAAACTCAAAGTTTGGTGTGTAGACGTTAAAATAAAATAACAACGTGTAAACTTTTAAGGACCTGGCGTAGGGGGACACTGTGGGTGGGTGGGTGGGTTAATTGTGTGGGTGGTGTGACGTTGTACGTAGCGGGGGATATTAGAGCATTTTGGATATTTTGGTTTCTCATCTGATCTGGTAATTGGCTTGCGCCGTAGCTAGGTACCCTCCTACCGATATAGAGGTGCCGCCAAACGATCTAGGTTTTTAGATTTCTGCCGCTGCCTAGATACCGCGTAGATATTGGCTTAGTGTAACTATCTAGCCCGCTAACATTATAAACTGCCATATATCATAACTTACCACTGGGTGATTACGCAAATAAAGTACAGTAATTACCACCACTTTTAATAGAAAACAGCAGTTTATCGCAACGAAGTTAATTAGTGCGGCCTGCGTAGAAATTTACAGATATCTATCTCAGGCAAAGCTGAGCTGTGATAGCCTAGTGGTTAGGACGTCCGCCTCCTAATCAGAGGTCGGGGGTTCGACCCGGGCACGCACCTATAACTTTTTGGAGTTATATGCGTTTTTAAGCAATTAAAATATCACTTGCTTCAACGGTGAAGGAATACATCGTGAGGAAACCTGCACGCCTGAGAATTCTCCATAATGTTCTCAAAGGCGTGTGAAGTCTGCCAATCCGCACATGGCCAGCGTGGTGGACTATGGCCAAACCTTTATCCTGGGGGACCTAACGCTTTTGCCTGAGATCATCTTTTGTCTCCTCTCAATATGAGAAGGGTTGTGATATTTAACACTAAGTAAGTAAAATATTCGGATGGTTTTGCAGAGACCCACGCGTTTCAGTGCAAAGCATTTATATATATGCCCCCAACCTGGCTGGCTTGTTTGATGCGCTATGCTTGTGATCCAAAATGGTATTTAGGTTGCGTTTGATTCGCATTCATTTGGTCAATATCAATAGGTACATTGCGTTACGAACGCGGCGCTGCTTCGAACAAATTTCAGTTTAAACCTCAGTTATGTTTGTAGGTATCTATTTAATTAACTGTGTTCAATCAATCATGGAATGGAATGGAATGGAATGTATCGTGGAGAGATATTTTACAAATTATTTGGCATTGCATAGGTACTTGTATTGTGAATGCGTGCGCTGGTATTCATTTGTTTATTACCTGTGTTGAGCTCAATTATTGAGCAGATCGTCACGGAATTTCGCACACATATTGGTTGCATCTCGGATATAACTGTGATGTTTAGTCCCGCGGGAATACTTGTACTATAGACTTAGGGATTTATTAAGAAAGACGTTGGCTTGCTTCATTTTAAAACTACATCACTGACATAGCTGACATTAGCCACCGACAAAAGATATACAAAATATATACAAGCTACATACTCGTACGTTATGCATGCTTTAAAAAGATATCTTCTTCTTCTTGCCCTTATCCCACATTATGTGGGGTCGGCACAACACGTCTTCTTCTTCCACTCACTTCTATCAGCCGTCACCTCGCTACCCACACCTTTTACCCGCATATCCTCTTTTACACAATCCATCCATCTCTTCTTTGGTCTTCCTTTACTCTTTTGCCCTTCCACGTTCATATATAAGATTCTTTTGGTGACATCACTTTCTTTCCTCTGCATTATATGACCATACCATGCCAGCCTTTTACTCCTCATCTTTTCTGCCACTGGCGCTACTTTTAGACTTCCCCTTATATATTAATTTCTTATCTTATCCATTCTTGTCACACCACACATCCATCTCAACATTCGCATTTCTGTCGCATGAACTCTTCTTTCATCCGTTCTTTTTGCCGCCCAACATTCTGATCCATACAACACGACAGGTCTTACGACTGTTTTATAAATTTTCCCCTTAAGTTTAAGGGGCATTTGTGGGTCGCATATCACTCCTGAGACCTGTCGCCATTTCATCCATCCCGCATTCATTATATTGTACACATCTCGCTCAATATTACCGTCGTTTTGAAGATATACAAAATATATATAAGCTACATATGTCATGCATGCTTTAATCTGGTAGCACCTGGGTAACATTTTCAGCGGTTTTTCATAGAATGCCTAACTTACACCTGTTTTTAATTTTTAATGATTTAATTGGACGACCTCCGTGGCGCAGCGCGCGCTGTCGCATTATAAAGTTGGAGGTCCTGGGTTCGATTCTGGGCTCGAGTCTGGTCTGGTGGGAGGCTTCGGCTAGTTACTCGTGGCTAGTTACCACCCTACCGATAAAGACGTGTAGAAACCAATTAGGAGTATGGGTTTACCATACCCCCATAACAACCCCCACATAACAGGTTAGCCCGCTACCATCTTAGACTGCATTATCACTTACCATCAGGTGAGATTGCCGTCAAGGGCTAACTTGTAATAAATAAAAAAAAAAAAATTACTAAATTGTAGCGGATAAAAAAAATAGTCTTAAATAATTATTACTGAATTACTTGTATTTAATAGGTTTATTACTTTTTTATAATTATCCGTTATAACGTAGTGTACCTATTGTTTGTTGTTGGTACACTGTGAACGTCGCGTACACTTTTTATCGATATACGTATCAGTGTGTGTAAGAGTGTGTAAGTATGAAGCGAGTGTAAGATATATAATATATTGTTAGTGTTCCTTATTAAATTGAATAAAAATACACAACACGGCATTACAGCTCTTATTTCGATAGTTATGAACCGGGTTCCGCTGGTCTTCTGGTTAGGTAGTACTATTTCAGATGTCGAGGTTCTGGATTCGGGCTTATATTTCAAAACATTTTGTTGTTTTTTTTTTAATCCTAAACAGCGGGCAAACGAGTTGAGGGGTCTACTGGTGATCACCTTCGCCCATTAATATATGTAGCACCAGAGGAGATACCGATGCGTTGCCGGCTGATCCTATCCTTGTAATCGGTTCCTACTTAACATCATACTGGAACGCTAAACCGCTTGGCGGTATGTTTTTGTCAGTAGGGTTTTCATATCTACAGCCAAAGCCTCCCACCAGACTAGAATCAAGCCGGGAATCGAACCCAGGACTTATATACGCCATGGAGGTGGTCATAATCTGCCGCTAGAACCATTTCCAGTCCGAAATTAGAAATGTTTTGCTGTAATATTAATAGACATTAATTCATATTTTATATAACTCGAGACGAATTTAAGAAATATCCCTTTATAAAAGACGCCTTTTTCCCCGTTCCGTTTGTGTCCCGTTGATTGACCAGTAAGCCGGTACGCTTTCATCTCTCACAAGACAGAGTTTATTGTAAAATTATAATATTATAATATTAGAATAATATAATATTACCGGGGAGCGACTGAATTTCTTCCCGCCTATACTGTCTGCTTTCAGAATCGATGGTACTTGACTGGAATCTCAAAAGGGCTAAATAAAGCTAAATAAGCTTACCTTCTTGAAATAAGTACCTCGTGAATTTCAATTTTAATCAGTATTAACCTTTAACCAGCTATTTTAATACATCAATTGCTCGTTGAAATATTCATAAATAGATTGTATTTTTAGATCGGATGGTTCTAGCTAACATGATCAACCCATTGCTGGCTCACTACAGAGCACGGGTCTCCTCTCAATATGAGAAGGGTTTGGCCATAGTCCACCACGCTGGCCATGTGCGGATTGGCAGACTTCACACGATATCTCAGGCGTGCATGTTTCCTCACGATGTTTTCCTTCACCGTTAAACAAGTGATATTTTAATTGCTTAAAAACGCACCCGAAAAATTCCGAAAAGTTAGAGGTGCGTGCCCGGGTTCGAACCTCCGATCTCTGACGTCAGATGATCGGACGTCCTAACCACTAGGCTATCGCGCACTAGGCTATAGGCGTTCTAGCAAGTATCCTACTAATTAACTAGCAAAGTATTGTTTGTTATTCTTGTGCCGATATATCAGATTAGTAAAACAATATTGCCTAATTATTTATGTAACTCATATCATTATCAGAAGTATTTATTACTGTTAAGAGATAACCGCGGGCTGCGAATCAAATAACAGAAGTTTATTGATCTTCCTATAAGATAACATTGGATAAGATGACATAAGCATATTAGTGAAACTAAAATAAATTATTAGACCCAATACGACAGCACTATAATTTATTTATCTATACAAACATACAAACGGCATAATATTATAGAACCTATAATCGGTAGTTTTCGATCCACACTGTGAGAAGATTGGTCAAATAATGAATAGAAGCAGGCGTTACTTTGCGGAAGTCCATGATAAACAATAAACAGCAAGTATAATTTGCTATATTTCGCCGACAACCGGGAGATTAGTACAGTATAACACCACACAAGTTCTTCCACTAGAACCTCTACGCACGTTTCGACCCGACACCGGATCTACCTCAGGAGATGTTGACTTCACAAGCGAGAAAAGTAAAGTGACTTTGCTTTTATATGCTTTGCTTTGGGTTATACTATACTAATCTCTCGGTTGTCGGCAGAATATAGCAAATTATACTTGCTGTTTATTGTTTAGAAGATTGGTCGTTATCTTCATTAGCGTTTCATTGTCCCACAGCTGGGCAATCCCTGATCTGCGGTTTGTTCGAGCGAGGCAAATACTAGACAAATCGATATTAAAATTTATAGTATCTCCTGAAAAACTAGCGACGGGCATTCCCCGGTAGAATCTACTTAAGAATCCAATCAATAAACGTTCGCTATTTGATTTTTTGCTTAACCTTTTACCTCCCAGAGCATCGAACATCTACGCTGCTCCGATGCGCTGATCGATATGATTTGGAGCGAAAATTGTTGGTTTTTTTATACACCACTAGTTAGCCCTTGACGGCATCTCACCTGATGGTAAGTGATGATGCGGTATTAAGTGGTAGTGGGCCAACCTGTTAGGGATATGGTAAACCCATACTCCTTAATTGGTTTCTACACGACATCGTGCCGGAACGCTAAATCGCTTGGCGACATGTCTTTGTCGGTAGGGTGGTAACTAGCCACGGCCGAAGCCTCCCACCAGACCAGACTCGAGTCGGGAATCGAACCTAGGACTTCCAACTTTACAAAGCGACAGCACGCGCTGTGTCACGGAGGTCGTCGAAATGTGGTCTGGTCTTTAATGATGTACCGTCACAGTCATGTTGGTTATAACCGGAACAGATGACTTAACGTGCTTTCCAAGGCATGGCGGCGGACATTGCAAACTTCCTTACGCCGGCCGCTGTTTAATATAATTAATTTATACCTATACATTCGTGATACGTAGTTTAGCATGCTTAGGTCAAGTAGGCACTATACTAAGACATTCAAGTTACGTACTTAATTCGGTTTTAGATTTTCTCGTTTCAACTTGATCAACCCATTGCCGGCTCACTACACAGCACGGGTCTCCTCTTAATATGAGAAGGGTTTGGCCATAGTCCACCTCGCTGGCCGTGTGCGGATTGGCAGACTTCACATGCCTTTGAGAATATTATGGGGAACTCTAAGGAATGCAGGTTTCCTCACGATATTTTCCTTATGGTAAACCCGTACTCCTACCCTCCTATTGGTTTCTACGCGATATCGTGTTGGAACGCTAAACCACTTGCCGACACGTCTCTGTCGGTAACAAGCCACGGCCGAAGCCTCCCACCAGACCAGACTCGAGCCGGGAATCGAACCCAGGACCTCCAACTTTATAATGTGATAGCACACGCGCTGCGCCACGGAGGTCATCAAAATTCCATGTAACCGAATAGCAGAAGCGGGTGATGGGACGCAGTGGATCAAAGGCGCGGGCCGTCTGCATTTTATAACTATAGATATACCTACCTAATCCGTGTCAATGAGAACGATTCTTTCAGTACTTTAATTATTTTTCCAATGTCAAGTTCCATCATAACCGTTATGATGGAATTCCATGGAAATCGATAAACCTCTTCATTTATTGGTATACATAACCAATAGCGAAATGAAATCTAACAAGTATTCAGGTGTTTATTCGGTCTATGACGTATGATGTCTATTAGTCGCACGTCCATACTCGTATTTTGAAAATGCATTCAGGTAAAATTAAGGAAATAATTCCCTCCCGTGTTCTGGCAAACATCAATCAACGTTTCCATCTAGCTTTTACACTTTTAATAGATCTGTGTGCTGTTAGCGAAAAGTTTTTCACGTGTTCGTTAAAATGTTTCGTCCATATCGCGTATCATATGTAGGTGTGAAAGTAATACTTGTGAAATTAACAAACAAATTCGACGCTGCTTTTCCAATTTTAGCTGACTTTCACAAAATTGGAGGCCAACCTACCCAACTCGGTGGTTTTTGATTTACCAACCCAACGACTAGTTTTTGGTTTTGATTTGCCGAATTCTCTGCTGTTTCTGAACAATTTTACGTGATGGGATTTTGATTATTATGATCAATGAAAATGTTTCTTAATTTATAATAATAAATTATGTCTTGAAAAGCACAAATAGTAAAGTGTATCAAATATGTAACTTTCTTTTAGGATTTAGTTGAAACCATACCATAAATATTTGTTAATTAGAAATGAAGCGGTGATAACCTAGTGGTTAGGCCGTCAGCCCCCTAATCAGAGGTCGGCGGTTCGAATAAGGGCACGCACCTCTAACTATTCGGAGTTTTGTGCGTTTTTAAAAACAATTAAAATATCACTTGCTTTAACGGTGAAGGAAAACATCGTGAGGAAACCTGCACGCCTGAGAATTCTCCATAATGTTCTCAAAGGCGTGTGAAGTCTGCCAATCCGCACATAGCCAGCGTGGTGGACTATGGCCAAACCCTTCTCATATTGAGAGGAGACCCGTGCTTTGTAGTGAGCCGGTAATGGGTTGATCATGATGATGATGATGATGAATTAGAAATAACAAAAGTATAAATGACTACACTGGTACAGAGCTGTGATCTTATTAGCGTGAGGTCCCAGGCTCGATCCCTGGCATAGAGACCTTAGAAATTTATTATTTCTGAATTTTGTCGGGTCTGGTCTTATGGGAGGCTTCTGCCGTGACTTGTTACCACCTTACCGACAAAGACGTATCGCGAAATGACTTAGCGTTCTGGCATGATATCGCGTTGAGAGCAATCAGAAGTGGGATGGGTTTATATAACCCTAACAGGTTAGCCCGCTACCATGTTACCATCATCTATCATCATGCATCATCTATTACCATTAGGTTAGATATCCGGCAAGGACCAACTTCTAGTGGTATTAAACGAAACATACACACATCTGAATGCGTAAATTTAACTTTATACACGTCCTTTCGACCCGCAGTCAAACACTGTCACCGCAAATCGTGAAGCCAATTAGCTAGCCAAACTAGCTAGGATGAACCGATGTAATCTGTATCATCTGTATACATAATAGATTATGGTTATTATGAACTTGTATTCAGTCTCTCGTTCTCGGGTCTCCGACTTCAAAACAAAACTTACTTTAGTACAATTTTCAAACCCCGTCGTAGCTGTGCGTATTATAAAGTTGGATTGGAAATCCAGGATTCGGCCCGAGTCTGGTCTTGTGATCACTTACCCCACTGGCGTAAGGATGTACCACTAAGCGAGTAAGCATTCCGAAATAATGTCGCGTAAAACCCGAGCACGTGATAACATCTGCAGCACTTCTGGTGCTATGTTATGTTAAACGGTAACCACCTTACGTCCGGTGAACCGTCTACAAAAAAAATATTATACCAATTTCGGATCAATACGTGAAGTGGGTTGAGCGTTGATAGATATACCGGTTACGGAAGCCATTATAACGCGATCCCTTTAACATAACTTCTTCTTCTTTGTCGTTACACTCTTGACAGAGTGGTCGTGGTCATCATGAATGCAGTGTCTTTGAGGACAGATGTTATACGCCTCACGTGCATCCGCCACTTTTCTCGGCTGGCCGAAAGCCTGGTGCACTCGTGCAAAGGACCGCCCACAGCAGACTTGATCTGATCGGTCCATCGCATGGGTGACCTTCCTCGACCTCTAGTGCCCTCCACCTTGCCCTGCACGACAAGACGCTTTATGGAGTCACTCTCACGCCGAAAGACGTTTCCGAACACCCATGTTGTTTTATCATCATCGAGTTTTATCTGAAAAAGTCTTCATAGATGGTATTGTTTCAGGACATTCGACGAGGCGAAATCCATCCATTTCATCAGGGACTGCCTGTTCCGTGGCATAAACTACATCGAGACGAGCCATTGGTACGGCCAGGGCACCTCCGAGAAGACCATTGGCAAGGTAAGTCTAGTCTATTGTTAAGGTAATACACAATCTTAGGAAGATTAATTTTTACACTTCACTCCCAAAGGAGTATTATGTTTATATATATTATATATTACTGAAAATTTAATTGGACGTTGCCTTTGACGGCAAACTCGTCTACTGATCAGTGTTGATGCAGTCTATGATGATGGTGGAACATCATCAAAAAAAATTTGGACGATTTTTATTTTTTGTGATTTGACAATACAACCCGTACTTTGATGGTCACGCATAATTATGCAATCACTATTTTTGGATTTAAGTAAATTTGTCTGATGTATGAACAACATCGGCCGAGCAATGTTCGCGGGGTCATCTAGTTTATATGTATTATAGTGCACTAAGCCCCGTTCCGCAAGTGTGTTAAGATTCATCTCAGCATCTCCGTTACAAATGTCTGTATAAGGCTGATTGGTTAATGGCACGCGTCTATTGTTGGACAAATACTAATCTTGTTACCAATCTAGGCCATTGAAGGTGTGCACCGTGAGATTTACTATCTCGGGAGCAAAGTCGGGCGTTATGAGAAGGACATCAGGAACATGTTCGACTTCTCGGCTGAAAGGAGCTATGCAGCAATTGACTCCAGCCTGCAGCATTTGGGAGTGTCGTATGTTGATCTGATTCAGGTAGGTCTGTCAAACTACGTAATACTGCGGCTAGACGATGCTATGCATCCTTCTTCTTTATTTTCTTACCCTAATCCCACGCTTTGTGAGGTCGGCACAATACGTCTTCTTCTGCAACTCACTTCTATCAGCCGTCACTTCACTACCCACACCTTTTACACGCATATCCTCTTTTATTCCATCCATTCCACAAAATAACATCAAAATTAAGTTATGTCTAAAATCGACATACATGTCGATGCTCTCGATATCTCGGTGAGATATGAAAAGCTGTCATGTCATGACTTTCATTCTTAACAAATTTACGTCACTTCAAAGCTTATTATTGCTAAACTGTAGCAAGGTGGATTGAACAATTTTTGCATAACTACGTCCGATTATGATTCAACTAACTCTAATGACTGAAATCTTATATTATGATTATTTTTTAAATATTTATTTATTTATTTATCTCCTCTTAATTCTAGGTTTACAGGATAATAAACCTAATTTGCTAGAGTAGCCTAATAATAAAAGTATATATTTATAAAAATTGCCTAAATTTACATATTCCGGTAACATATTATCCATGATGTCACTCTTGTGAGTCACTCAGATTGCAACTGAATAGGTCCAGCCTCTATGCGGCCACGTTCAGAGTGATAATAGTGATAACATGAAACAATTACACTTGATCTGGCCTCTCAGGACCTCCCAGAAGCAAGTCGAACAGGGTGAACAACTGATGTGACAGGCGCCTATTACCCACGAACGCAACTGGCGTAGTGTAAAACTAACCAATATGTAATTACATATTGGTTAGTTTTACAAAATTAAAAAGTTATGATGCAGAATGTTCATCATACTTCATCGCGTGTCAACGTTCAAAATGCCTCCCTATTAAAGGCCCGGTTTCCTCAGATCTGGGCTACTTATTTCGGTCCAACACTTTATATCGTCCAACCATTTGCGTCCTGGAAATCTCTTCCCAGCAATTATTTCTTCTAGGGAAGGAAGACTGGTCTCCTCTATGTAAGTAGGTGGCCAAAAAATGGACTGCGCATAATGGTAGACATCAGTTCTCGGTATTTCCCTGCTAGTATGAGAAGAATGATTTATTATAACACGTCTAATAGCGAAGCCATTAATCAGGTCCACGACATCTCCTTCGGGGACATCGACGTCATCCTCCGCGAGACGTTGCCAGCTTGCCAGAAAATAGTCGAGTCGGGAAAGGCCCGCTACATTGGGATCTCCGATTACGACATCGATCTGTTGAAGGCAGTCCTCGAAGAGACCGAGGTGCCGATTGCGGCGGTACTGTCCTACGGGAAGTCGACATTGCTGGATAACCGTCTCCAGAACTACGTTGAGTATTTCAAGGTACGTTCAATCAATAGCCTTGGGTGTCCTGACCTTTTGAAAATTGGTTCAACGATGAAGGAAAACATCGTGAGGAAACCTACATGCCTGAGAGTTCTTCATAATGTTCTCAGAGGCGTGTGAAGTCTGCCAATCCGCATATGACCAGAATGGTGGACTATGGTCAAACCCTTCTCATACTGAGAGGAGACCCGTGCTCTGTAGTGAGCCGGCAATGGGTTGATCATTTTGATGATGAATCCAAAGGGCTCACGAAGTCTTCGCCAATATTTTTTAATTATTAATACTGTACTTATTGCCTACGCAGAGTCGTGGTGTCGGTATCATCAATGCTTCGGCTACAGGAATGGGCCTGCTCACTAACAATGGCCCGATGCCCTGGCACCCAGCCTCCGACGAGCTGAAGACTATGTGCTACGTGATGGGACAAGTTTGCCGGGTAAGATATTATTAACTGAGATCATCCCAGCGGATAGCAAAGACCAGCTGTTGTTTTTTTTTAACGTTTTTTGTGTTTATCCACTACAAATTAGCCCTTGACGGCAGTCTCACCTGATGGTAAGTGATGATGCAGTCTAAGATGATAGCAGGCTGACATATGGCTAGGACGGGGGACTAATTGTAGGGCGAGGGTTCGATCCCGGGCACGAACCTATAACTTTTCGTAGTTAAAATATCACTTGCTTCAACGGTGAAGGAAAACATCGTGAGGAAACATGCTTGCCCGAGAGTTCTCTATAATGTCCTCGAAGGTGTGTGAAGTCTGCCAATCCGCATAAGGCCAGCGTGGTGGACTATGGCCAAACCCTTCTCATACTGAGAGGAGTCCCGTGCTCTGTAGTTAGCCGGCAATGGGTTGATCATAATAATTTTATAATAAAACACGGATTACATCAAGTAAGCTTGTGTTCATTGTAAACCATGGACTTTCGCATGGTAACTCCTGCTTCTATTCAATATTTCAAAATTCAATTTTATCACATTTGTATTGCATCGGTAACATAAATACTCATACCTTTTAATAGCATCATTCCTTGCTGTATACTGCGATTTTATAGGAGCTTATGAAGTCCCAATTTCTCCTACTGAGTCTCCTAGTCCATACAAATTTTTACAGCAAAAGAGAGTGGACTTGGCTCGCATTGCCACCTGGTTCTCGCTGGTACAGCCCGGCTTGGATACGACGGTGTGCGGTTTCAGCACCTTGGATCAGCTCAAGGACACTGCGCGTCTGATGGACGAAGGGCTTACTTTCGAAGAAGAAGCCGTTTTGCAAGATCTCAAGACAAGGTAACAATAATGCTGTTCAACTCCTTTTTTTATCCGTCTCATTGTGTAAACAATTCGTAGAATCCAATTTCACGATCTGTTTCTATAAGGTAACGATATACCTACCTATACTTACGTAGGTATCTATTCCATATTTTTTCCTTGTCTTATTATGTCAGGTATATACCATACATACCTGAAGGAACGATTTAACCTCTCTTACTGCTTAACAGCAGAGTTCCTAGCGTTCCTTAAAAAAAAATAGCCAAAAATGATAAAATCTAACTTACTATAGTGTCCTTTACTTTAGCTGTCGAAACCCGCGTTAAGAACCATTCTGTACACAATTAATATTAAATTACTTTTTAGCGAAAATTGTGTTAAAAAACATATTCAACGTATTTGAGTATAATTAAAAGATACATACAATAAGGAGATATTCTACATGTGTTTTATATGTATTTTTATAAAACCTAACTACTTCCAACTAAAAAGTCATGCATCTTTTTCACATCATAATAAAAAAGGCAGTTTTCGAAGTGTAGATTACTACTTCAATATACATGTCTGTTTCTCTTGAATATGCTCTTAAGTAGTCGTGGTCTAAAAATAGTAAGAGTTATTAATTAATTAATTAATATTATAAAAGTTTCATTATTATTTTTTATACTACAAGTTTGCCCTTGATGGCTATCTCACCCGGTGGTAAGTGATGATGCAGTCTAGGATGGTAGCGGGCTAACCTGTTAGGGGTATGGTAAGCCCACGCTCCTAATTGGTTTCTACACGACATCGTGCCGGAACGCTAAGTCGCTTGGCACGTGACAGTTCTTTGTCGGTAGGGTGGTAACTAGCCACAGCCGAAGCCTCCCACCAGACCAGACTCGAGCCGGGAATCGAACCCAGTCCCTCCAACTTAATAATGCGACACTGCGCCACGGAGGTCGTATAAAATATAGTTACGTGTAGAAATTTTCTCGAGTCACTCAGTATTATACAGATATGTGGTGTTCAATTGGGTTCTTTATTTATAATTAAATAACATATAAATTCTTTCAGATTCATAAGAAATGAGATCCACCACTGGGACAACGTGGAATTAATCCGCTACAAAGCCAAGTTGGCCGAAATGGGCGACGCGTCCGGACCATCCCAGCAGAGAAAGTAAAAAACCTCTGCCATTTCATCCATTCTTTCACGCTGCATACGTTCATAACTACATGGGTTTTCTCGATATAATTGGTTTATATTGTTTCTACATCTATTTCGTGACAGGTCTTATTCAGCAACTTACGTTACGATTATTTTGTGTTACATATACTTAGGTACAGAATTGTTTGTATATTCATGTTTTTATACTATTTATTTTTGTTACATTGTGTGTACCCTGTTATATTTGTTAATTTTATTAATTATGCGTTAACAGAATTACTTCATCTCATCGTCACGTATCGCTTCGTTTCGCATGAAGTGCATTCAAGTTAGCCGTTTACGTTTGAATATCCATACAAATTGCTGCCACTGATTGCTATTGGCCATTAGATTATCTTCCGCGGTCGTTGATTTATGGCTTCTCTTCAACATCCCTGATCAGCATCACGCTCTGTCCAATGCGACTGAAGCTTGGCAACTCGTTCAGCTACGTCGGTAGTTCTGGCATAAGGTGTGTGAGTGAACTTACGGCTACTTTGAATGCACTCGTTTCCTGATCATACATCCCCAATCCCCATACAGGCCCGTACGTATGGAATCCTTACTTATTCTTTGGTTTCTCTCAAATTTTCAAGTATTATTAATTATATTTCTTAGCGTTAAGGACCAAAAAAAGTAAAAAAGATACAAAATTAAAAAAAAATATAATTTCAATTTATTATAATAGCCAACAGCAGTTGGTGTACCAAGTGGTACTTTTTTTTCTCTTTTATTCGGCTAGGTAATCAGCTTTAGTATTTCATAATAATAATATTTCAAATATTACGCAAAGAGTAAAAAAATATAAAAAAAAGAAAACAAAAAATTCGAAAAAAAAAAACAAAAAAAAAGGTTATAGTAATCTTCTTAAATATTATATAGGGGGAGGGGAAAATAAGATCAAAATATATAACAACCATAAAAAATGACAAAGAGCTAACCTCAATCAACCACCAAATAAAAATAGCTCTCATAGGTATTAAGTACCTACTCATATTAAAGCCAAAGTTAAATTACCAAACCTTTTTTTCCTTTCCGTTTGATTTAAATAACCTTACCTACATAATGTTAAGTTTTTTCATTTAAGATTTAAAACGGTAATCTTCACGTGGCTTTAAATATCAGTAGTTAGTATCCTTAGCTAGAGATTTGCACTCTCGCAAAGTCGTATGCAAGCAAAAAAACACTGTAATGCCAAAGTAAAATGTACCTACTTTTTCTGTGGCATTAAAACGCGCAAACGGTTAACCGCCAAGACGTCATAATAACTTTACGTTTCACTATCGATAACGGCTCCACACTTAGGCCAAACGGTTGCGATATTTACGAGGGAGCAAATTTCGTACTAAGCATACTGTATTTATAATAATTATTATTTATACAGAAAACAGATATAGCACCCCACAGAAACGGTACAAAAGAAATAGCAGAGATATATTTATTGAAATCATAGTAATAGTTTAAGTATAAACATAAAAAGCTGTTGTATCAAGTTGTAACACGGTCTTGTTTAATGATTTACGATATCATAGTTTGGCATAAGCTTAATTAAATTAAACGACTGATTAACTAACGGCCTGTCAGTGGGGATGTTTGATAAGTTATTACTATCGCCTATACTATTATAGATAGAAGGCGAATGGAGTAATAACAAAAAAAACTTACTAACTTACTACTTCGGTTCCGCGAAGACCGCTAGTGAAGAAGTAGTGAAAATTAGGGCTCATGCACATAAAAAACTACGATAATGTAAATTATTATATAAGGCGTTACGACTTGATGCTTTTCCATTCGGCAGTATTGTATTTTTGGTATACTGTTCAAGTATTACTGAAGATTATACTTATGTCCAAAAAAACCCACTTTAAAGTTTCAGGCCTAAATGGCCTGAAATTTATGATTATACGAGCAGATGTAATATTGCTCTTATTTATGTATTTATTATTGAACCTTAATTTTTATAATGATTTTCTCAAAAAAAAACAATAAATCTTGAACTTTATTTTTTACAACAAAATACAAAAGTTTTCCAAAATGACTATATTTAGTTGAGTTAAACATCATTAGTTGTTCTATTTAAATATTTATATCTACGATACAATCGATAAGTTAATATTAAGGAACCAAAAAAAGTACAAAAACAAAAAATACAAAAAAAAAATATATTTTGAAATCATAGTAAAGTAGGAAGGTAGATACATAAAATTTATTAATATATATTCAAATATTATACTTATTTACTTTATTCCAGCCAATGTCATAGTCCACTTAAGCGTTTCACGCATTGTCCATTTACTTTTATTCATTTACTGTACTGTACTATTTTTAGAAAGCTACTCTCAAAGAAACAAATCCAAAAATTATTTTCTTCATCAGCAAAGTGGTTTTTTCAAATAGCTCGTTTTATTTACTACATATACTATAATTTAGTAAGTTATTCTATTTAAATATTGGTGTCTATGATATATTCGATTAATTAACATTAAGGAACCAAAAAAAGTACAAAAACAAAAAATACAAAAAAATACATATTTTGAAATCATAGTATAGGTACATAAAATTTATTAAGGTATATTCAAATATTATACTTATTTACTTTAGTCCAGCCAATGTCATAGTCCACTTTAGCGTTTCACGTATTTTCCATTTAATTATATTCATTTATTGAACTGTACTATTTTTAGAAAGCTACTCTCAAAGAAACAAATCCGAAAATTATTTTCTTCAGCAGCAAAGTGGTTTTCTCAAATAGCTCGGTTTATTTACTACATATATTATAATTTAGTAAGTTGTTCTATTTAAATATTGGTGTCTATGATATATTCGATTAATTAACATTAAGGAACCAAAAAAATTACAAAAAGTATAAAAATTTAAAAAAATATGTTGAAATCATAGTAGTAGTTTAAAGGCCGATTGGGCGTATGTAATACTTATATTCAAATATTATTATATTATATTAACTTTATTCCAGCTGTTATATTAGTCCACTCTGACGTTTCAGGCACTGTCTATTTAACCTTTATTTGTACGGGCGACTAAGTTTACGTTAATTAAGTTATTACTTTCCTAAACCTTTCCTATTTGGTAAAATTCTCTCTGAGAATCAAACCCAAACACTATTTTCCACAATAGCAGTCAGAGTGGGTTTTTAAATTGTCTTTTAAGATCTTGGTGTCTATGATATAATCGATTAGTTAATAAATTTTTGTGGCATCTAATTACTGTTTCATTTAACCCATACCCGTAGTATTCTAAGTTAGCGGAATGGCAAGTTCACACCGTGTCAGTGTGACGAATACCTATCAATATGTCATCGAATATGTATCGAACACAAGTTCCATGTAAATATCCTGCATGATAAACAGTTCCGTACGGAAACTGAATTTTTATACCTGCGATCCAGTTCAGACCAAACAGCGATTTTTATTGTTCCCTGGCTGAACGTTATCTTAGACGCCGATAAGCTCGCTGGTTGGTAACCGTAGTGCGGCCTTCATTATACGCTGGTTGGTAACTGGTTGGTAACCGTAGTGCGGCCTTCGATATACGCTGGTTGGTAACTGGTTGGTAACCGTAGTGCGGCCTTCATTATACGCTGGTTGGTAACTGGTTGGTAACCGTAGTGCGGCCTTCATTATACGCTGGTTGGTAACTGGTTGGTAACCGTAGTGCGGCCTTCACTTAAACTTACAGTAAAATACAAGACAACCATTGGCGTAACCTAACACACGTCCAATTGTTGGCGCTTCAATGTTTCATATGAAATTCTGAAGGATTATGCCGTGGCTAGTTACCACCCTACCGGCAAAGACGTGTCGCCAAGCGATTTAACGTTCCGGCACGAGGTCGCGTACAAACCAATTAAGAGCGTGGGTTTACCATACTTCTAACAGGTTAGCCCCTTTACCATCCTAGACAGCATCATTACTTACCACCAGTCGGATCGCCATCGAGGGCTAACTTGAAGTTTATAAAAAAAACACTTGCTTTTAAAAAATATTTACTGAATTTGTTCAATGGATATAAAATATAATATTCGATCCTATTCTTATCTATTGAAGTGACATATTTTTTAAACACTAATTTTTTATTTTATTTAATAGAAAGCCAACGGTATACAAAGAACGGTATAAATATATATATATCTATATTAAAGCGGTGATAGCCTAGTGGTTAGGGCGTCAGCGTCCTAATCAGAGGTCGGCGGTTCGAATCCGGGCACGCACCTCTAACTTTTCGGAATAATGTGCGTTTTTAAAAATTAAAATATCACTTGCTTAAAAGGTGAAGGAAAACATCGGAAGGAAACCTGCACGCCTGAAAGTTCTCCATAATATTCTCAAAGGCGTGTGAAGTCTGCCAATCCGCACATGGCCAGCGTGGTGGACTATGGCCAAATCCTTCTCATATTGAGAAGAGACCCGTGCTCTGTAGTGAGCCGGTAATGGGTTGATGATGATGAAGTGTATACACATAATTTGTCTTAAAATATATATATATATTTTAAGACAAATTATGTGTATACACTTAGGACTATCAATGTATACTCACTTACAGGCTAACTCGACATGCGTAATATAAAACTTAAAATAAACTAAACTACATATTCAATATGGGATGGCATGTCGGTTTGATAAACACTCCACGCACAAGGCCCGGCACGTTGCTGCAATGCGCGTCTTGGTACACTGTAATGATTATCACTTGTCATATACTCGTAGTGGTGATAACTAGGACCGATTACCCACTTAGCGTGCTCTCTGGGTTACTACGGGCTGGCACTAAGATAAATCCTACTAATATTATAAAAGTCAAAGTGTGGATGTTTGCTACTAAATCACGCAAAAACGACAGAACGGATTTGGATGAAATTTGGCATGCATGTAGCCTTTGACATGGGAAAGAACATAGGCTACCTTTTATCCCAATTCCTTAAGTAGTTTCTGAGTGAAAATTGAACATTGTTTACGAGTTAAGCCGCGGGCAGACAGCTTTGAAATTTGGTATGCATGTCACCTATCCTATGAAAAGGACTTGTAGTTTCTATACCGATCTCTTAAATAGTTCCCGTGGAAAGATTAAAGTTGTTAACGAGCTCAGCTTTGGGCCCAATTCTGAAGTCCACGCGGACAAAGTCGCGGGCAAAAGCTACTACTACTACATCTAATTTCGATCTCTCAAACTGTTCTCGTGGGAAAAGCATAAATAATTGCCGCACACAAACAATTTGTTAATAATAAAATAACAATCAGACCATTGTTATTTTATAACATTCTAGCTTTGTTAATAATAAAATAACAATCAGACCATTGTTATTTTATAACATTCTAGCTTTGTTAATAATAAAATAACAATCAGACCATTGTTATTTTATAACATTCTAGCTTTGTTAATAATAAAATAACAATCAGACCATTGTTATTTTATAACATTCTAGCTTTGTTAATAATAAAATAACAATCAGACCATTGTTATTTTATAACATTCTAGCTTTGTTAATAATAAAATAACAATCAGACCATTGTTATTTTATAACATTCTAGCTTTCCGCCCGCGACTTCGTCCACGGTTACGAAACGTGGTTTAACTCTAAACGTGATTTCCCGTAGGAATAAGACGTTTTCCTGAACATAAACTATCCCTATAACCCATTATTGCTTTATCTTAAATTTTTATGACTTTCACATTTTTCATTTCTTTATGACGCAATTCTGAAGTCAATGCAGACGAAGTTGCGGGCAGAAGGTAGCTATATATATATATATCTCGATAGACAAATTTCTTGCCCGATCTAGAAATCGAATCCAGGGACTCTTCATCATCATCATGATCAACCCATTGCCGGCTCACTACAGAGCACTGGTCTCCTCTCAATATGAGAAGGGTTTGGCCATAGTCCACCACACATAGTGCAGATTGGCAGACTTCACACGCCTTTGAGAACATTATGGAGAACTCTCAGGCGTGCAGGTTTCCTCACGATTTTTTCCTTCACCGTTAAAGCAAGTGATATTTTAATTGCTTAAAAAGGCACATAGCTCCGAAAAGTTAGAGGTGCGTGCCCGGATTCGAACCCCCGACCTCTGATTAGGAGGCGGACGTCCTAACCACTAGGCTATCACAGCTTAATATACATATACAGCATTTCATTATCTATTAAACGAAATGCATTTCACTATTGCATACGTTTACCAGTTTTAAAACATTTCACTATAAAGGGACGTCTCTAAAGATATTTCAAGCTGGAGCTCTCGAAAGTACGGGTCAGCTGCTGAGTAGTACATATCCGTGAAATATTCAAGGGCGTCCAACAAAACTGGCGAGAGGGAGATGTCGTGGTGGTTTTTAATTAGGGTATACCTCCCTAAGAGGATGGGAGTCCACATAACCTCGTACTTCTCAAGGGACGGAGGCAGCCAAAGCTTTTACACCACGACAAAAAAAAAGAAACTAATAGGTACATGTTTTTTTTTCTCCGCTGGGAAATGCATTTACACATCCTCTCCGGAAGTGACGCAGGCAAAACTGCGCCACTTCCGACAGGGTATGTGGGATATACCCACTATAACCCAGCGATGCTCCTTCGGGTCGCCTGGTGGCTGGGTCACAAGAACACCCGCGCACTCGACTGCAACCCAACCAGCGGCGTCCGCCGAGGCAGACCCTCCACCTATGGTCTGGGGGGGGCCTATGATCGAAGCGCGCTAACTCTGTCCGAGGCGCGCCAGGATCATTCCGCCTCACAACCCGAGGATTAATCTCCACGGGAGAGGATACCTCCCAACCATCACCCCGAGCTCCTAGTCTGGGCCCCGCAATAGGTACCTAATACTTAGAATATTAACTTCTGTTAAATTAAGAACACAGATATATTACGATACATAACAAATATAGCGTAAACATAGTTTTTATTTTTATTATATAATCTATAAAATAAAACACACAGTAAAACAATAACACAATAAATCTATAATTAACGATTAATTTATAAATTAATCATATAAAAAAAAGAGATAGTGCTGTCTTGACCGTATAACGATCAGGTCATCGGTTATCGCCAACAATATTTCATGGAAGAGAATTTTAGAGTTCAAAACTGCGATTTAATACATTATTGCATAATCTCTTGATTGGACCTGTTCACAGATACATATATACAATGTATTGGCCAAAAGTTAACTGTCAAAAGCCGCGTTATATCTAGGTAAGCCGTATGGTGCACCTTGTAACTAGACAGGGTCCAAGCCTCCCACCAGACCGGATTCGAGCCGGGAATCGGACCCAGGACCTCCAACATTATAAAGCGACAGAGCACGCTCTGCGCTACGTAGGTCGTCAAATTTTATTATTCTTAGTAGTTAATACTTAAATAAATAGTGGTGAGCACTCAATCAATCGTAAACTTTATTCAAATAATCTTTTAAAACTCTTGATGCTAATAGTGAGTTGATGGTGATAACTACATTCGTAAACTTAAAACTCAAGCTATGAGGGTTCCAAATGCGCCCAAGTCTAAGAAGAAGCCCACAACAAATTGTTAACTACCATACCTGTCCTATGGACAGTAATACCTGGACGGGCCTGGCCCACCAGTCCCATACCTGGATGGGACTGGTATTAACTGGTTTAGTCCCATACCTTCCACAAACTTCCAATGGGGACGACCAGTCACAGTCGTCACCTCAAATTAGAAGGCTGACGTCCTAAGCACTAGGCTATCACAGTTTCTTAAAAGGACTATTTAAATAAAATTATGGTTGACTAGCTGTTGCCCGCGACTTCGTCTGCGTAGAAATGCTGATTTTACTTGAGATTGAGGTTACCCGTGCGGCCAATGCCCTGCTTGAGAAAGTAAGCTACAGGCAAATGTCAAATTGCCGATTTTCGGATCTCTAAATTAAAAAACATAGGACTTTCATACAAACTTCAAACACCTATTTTACCCCCTTCGGGGTAGATTTGGATGAAAAAAAATTTAACTTATTAAAAAATTTATTAAAAAATTTTAATTTATACTTACGCCCTAAAAGAAACCTATTTTCAAAATTTCAAGCTTGTAGACTTCATAATAAAAAAATAAGCAAAAACTATCATCCCCTATTTTACCACCCTTGACAGGTAATATTTAAAAAAAAAATTATGTACATGTTTTTTATTTATTATTATTAATCTTAATGCAAATTTTTGTCTCTAACTCTAAAAACAAAGAAATTTCATACAAACTTCCAACCCCCCTTTTACCCCCTTAGGGGTGGAATTTCCAAATATCCTTTCTTAGCTGACATCTCTTAACTATCAACTACCTACTTGCTAAATTATAGCTTTATACGTACAATAGTTTTTGAGATCTCGTGTTTAATCAGTATGTCAGTAAGTCAGTATGTAAGTATGTAAGTGACCTTTCGCTTTTATATATATAGATTGATCGATTGATTTATAACAGCTATAGTATGTACTAGGTACCTATGTTCAAATTCCATGCGTGATCGTGCAATTCTGAAATAATGTCGTTTATTAGTTTACCTTACGGTGTAAAGAGAGTTAAGACATATCGTACAGTGTAAATGCTCCGGACACTAGATATTTTACGGGCACTGTTACAAATTGGCAACGAACAATTAGAAACGCAGAACAGAGGCTGCATTTTGCTCGCGGGGTTTGCCATTTGCGGAAATTGATGCAAAACTAACTGCCGACGTCTAACTGGATTTAGTTACACTATAATGGATCGAGGTAGCCAACATTTTTCTTTCCAATCTGCTATCTTATATTTTTATTTATTATTCTTTATTTGTATACCTCAACAAGTCAAAATAGAAATAATAAGAAAAACAGCACAAGGAAGAAGCAGGATACAAAAGGCAGCCTTATAGCTTAGTAGAGATGCAACTGCCAGACAACTTTTGGATTTAAAAGTAAAAAAAGGAGAAAGTAGGTAGCGTAATATATAAACAAAAACCTGCATCATCATCATCATCATCATGATCAACCCATTACCGGCTCACTACAGAGCACGGGTCTCCTCTCAATATGAGAAGGGTTTGGCCATAGTCCACCACGCTGGCCATGTGCGGATTGCCAGACTTCACACGCCTTTGAGAACATTATGGAGAACTCTCAGGCGTGCTGGTTTCCTCAAGATGTTCACCGTTGAAGCAAGTGATATTTTTTTTTTTAAACCCACATAACTCCGAAAAGTTAGAGGTGCGTGCCCGGATTCGAACCCCCGACCACTGCATACGAATAACTTAATACTAATACTTAAACCAGATTGCATAAATAACAATAAATTAAATAAAAATACTAATATATATGACAAGCATTGCTGACGTCACGGTCAAAACCACAGCTTGCGGGATTACACTTTTATTGCGTCAATAACTAAGAGGTCGGGACGGTCCGACGTCACGAGCGAGAATGCCACGAAAGGCATCAACCGCCCGTATTTATAGTAAAGTATGCTTGTACAAAATTGATTGCTACCGTCTAAATACACTGATTAACAAAGAAATGATTAGTTAGTGATTTAGAAAGTTCAAATGTGGGTTATTATTGAATTCTTGATTTTTCTGGCACCTCTGAATGAAGTTAAGAACTCCTTCGCGACGACATACCTTATAATATAAAAAAAGAAATATAAAAATAAAAGTTCGTTAATATGTTTCGAGTAGAAATAATAAAAATTACTATCGTGTAGGTATACCATATAGGTTGCCTGGTAAAGATTACATTTCTTCTTTTATAAGTATAGTGTGCAATAAAGTTTTCATTTAATTTCATTACATATCATACCGGAACGCTAAATGGCTTTAACGGTATGTCTTTGCCAGTAGGTTAGCAACTAGCCGTGGCCGATGCCACTCACTAGACCAGCCTAGAGCCAGGAATGGAACCCAGAACCTCCTACTTTATAATACGACAGCGTACGCGCTGCGCCACGGAGGTTTTTTTATACACCGCAAGTTAGCCGTTGACGGCAATTTCACCTGCTGGTAAGTGATGATGCGGTCTAAGATGGTAGCGGACAAACTATTAGGGGTATGGTAAGCCCATACTCCTAATTGGTTTGTACACGACATCGCGCCGGAACGCGAAATCGCTTGGCGACACGTCTTTGTCGGTAGGGTGGTTACTATCCACGGTCGAAGCGCCTCCCACCAGACCAGACTCGAGCCGGGAATCGAACCCAGGACCTCCAACTTTAAAATGCAACAGCGCACGCGCTGCGCCACGGAGGTCGTCAAATCCTGCAGCAATAAGGCTACATATGCACGCCTACAATTTCTGTAAGTACTTTGTGCCTGCTGAGTATTCTTCTGTTTTAATTTTAAAAGGAGTTAATTTTTCTACAGAGCTCTGCCGGGAATCGAACCCGTTCTACTTATAAGACTACAGCACACAACACGGTGCCTTGGAGGTCATTAAAAAAGGTGTTTCGCTTTATTCGGAAATAAAAAAAAGTAAATAAAAGCTTGTGACAATGATAAGCCATTTATTTAGTATAATATAGTGGGTACTTAAAACAAATTAAATCATATAACAGAATATCAGATCAATTTATTGCATTTACTAAGATACAAACGATTGCAGCTATAGTGTATATTATATATATATATAAATATTGTACATACATTCTGACAAATAAATAAAAGATTATTTATTATATTTTGAGAGATTCGAACGTATGCATCAAGAAAGTTCGAAACTGTTTCAAGTCAAAACTTTACAATACGAAAATAGGTTATCTTCTGGTCGATGATTCGTAAATTTGTTATTACAAAATTAGGGAACAAATAAAAATTATCTTTTGCAATTTTTTCTTCTAATGCATCGTTCAGTATTTTGTTATTTCGAGTTGAAACAGTTTTGATACAGAGATAAGCAGGTTTAATGCACAAAAATTATGTTTTATAACAGCTGAACTTACTAAGGTTCCCAATCATTGATTTACTACTAGCCGTAGATCAATCATTAACGCTCAAAAAATGGAACGGAAAAGTAGTGCACAAATAGCGACGCGTGCACTCCTTTCCCCCAGTGTGTGACAAGGCTAGACGAAAGTCACCGACTCTAACACTCGAGCCGTATAATCCGAATGAATTACAAAGCACTACGCGCCGTATAATCCGAATGAATTACAAAGCACTACGCGCCGCTATAGATAATATAACGGCCAGATGTCTAATGTATGAGACGGGTTGTAATGAATAGAAGCAGGCTTTACTTTGCGGAAGTCCATGATAAACAATAAACAGCAAGTATAATTTGCTATATTCCGCCGACAACCGGGAGATTTGCATAATATAACACCACACAAAATCTTAAATTAATAATCACAAGCGCGAAAAGTAAAAACTACTTTTTTCGCTTGTGAAGTCAACATCTCCTGAGGATGATCCGGTGTCGGGTCGAAACGTGCGTAGAGGTTCTAGTGGAAGATTTTGTGTGGTGTTATATTATACAAATCTCCCGGTTGTCGGCGGAATATAGCAAATTATACTTGCTGTTTATTGTTTGTATAGATAGTGACAACTTCTCGCCTTGTTTTTGCATGACGCGCTCTATCTACGGCTAGTGGTAAATCAATGTTCCCAATACAACAAATATAATAGAAAAAAAAAACAAACAAGGTTATGTAAACTCATGAAGAGTTTGATACTTTTTTTCAATTCATCAAACAGATTTCAAGAAACTTTCAGCCAGAGTACATTGGAAAAATTACTCCAATATCCAAATTTTCCAGACTTTGAAAGCTTCTTTTTCCACTCTTCGCTGTTGATGAATATGACTCGACTATCTTCTTTATTACACCTGGAGATAATGTAGTATGTCGATGATTATCATAGGGCGATAGGTCGGTAGCCTACTGTAATTTTTGACACGTTATTCTTTAATGTCTTAACACGGTAGAGATTCAGATGTTGCAGTGTACCAATTGGTCTTTTATTATGTGACGTATCGAATTATAAATCAACGTTAGGACTTAAAACGAAGCCACTGATTGAAGTTTATTATCACATGAAATGAAATGAAAAATGAAAATATACTTTATTGCACACCAATACAGAAGAAAAAAAAAGAAAAAAATAAACACACACAGAAAATAAATAGGTGCAATAGGCGGCCTTATCGCTAATGAGCGATCTCTACCAGGCAACCTAGCACAAAGCATATATACATATGCATTGTTTCATGACAGAACACCAACACGAGATTCAGACCTCTTGACGTGAAGATAACTTGGTGACCATTACACAAACAAGGTGTTGAGTTCATATACAAATACACATAATATGACGAAATAATACAAAGCAACCATCCGACCCCCCGTTATCCCAAACGTCGCCTAAGCCGAGGTTCGGCCTCACAGGAGGCGCCCTTAGGCAGACGTTCCCTTAGTTTCTACGAGCCCTAAGGCTCAAAATTTCTTCTGGCAGAACTTCCTCCGAAGCTCGCCAAACAGCCCGTTTACGCTGTCGCAACCAAAAGGGTTAGCACAGCTAATAGTCAGTCCGGAAAAAAAATATAATATATTCTAAAATAATACTAAAAGGATGGACGAAATAAGTGTCTTAAAATCTTGACACTGTTTTTTTATGTACTTCGTAATATAACTACACATATATATATAACGATAACATAATATAACATATATATATATATTATGTAATTTAAACAGAATAAACTTATATACTTAGACTGAGATCTAATAAGCGTGCGTCTACGTCACACATACTTAGGAATCAATTTTTTATCACTGTCTTCAAAATGTCTGAGGCATGTTTACTATACAGTGTACTTTGAATTTGCTTCGAGTTTAGAAACAATTAAAATGAGATGAATTTATATTTAAATACATAACTTTTTCTCGTTTTAACACAAAGTAGAATCATAGTACGCTCTATAGACCACAGGCTTTAAACTACTGAACCAAGCCAAATCCATGAAAATATGCACTACAAAATTAAGATATTAACATAGCTTAAGTAAGTTAGCATGTAAGTAAAAATCTGCAACAATGCACACACAATCATGCTTTGGGTCCTTGGGGTTTTATTCGTAAGTTGTTACTTGAAGTACCAGGAATCAATAAACCCCTAAGAAGTGCGAAAAAGAATGGTTGCGTGTACACAATATTATTGCTTGTTTTTACAACTTCGTTGCGTTAAACAATTTCGCTCGCCGTTAGCTCCTTAACAAATTATAATTATTACATAGCTCGCTTCATAATAAACACAGCGAATACATAATAATAGGGGTGAAACCTTTACAAGTAATACAGGTGTATACCATCGCAATACAAAATTAATGCGAAAATAGCATTAAATCCAATTCTTCCGTTTGCCAAAGTAAGGCAGTCAATTAAAACACTCCTCTTAATAATTAAGGGTTGGAATAATAATATAATCATTCTATACATTGGCAAATAAAAATATTACTTAATAATATAATAAAAATCACCAATTTGACAGATCTGACTGAAACGTTTTTTTTTACGTTGATTATAATTATACTAGTCGTTGCCCGCGACTTCGTACGCGTAGATTAGGGGTTTTCGAAAACTCCTATGGAATAAGCCGCCGATTCGGAAAGGTTTGTTATGGCAAGCTGAAGCGAAATTCAGTTTTTCTTGCAATAAATCCCTCGGGAAGTGTAACGGGATAAAAGTATCCTATGTCCGTCTCCTGGTTCTAAGGTACCTCCCCACCGATTTTCAGTCAAATCGGTTCAGCATTTCTTGAGTTATAAATAGTGTAACAAACACGGCTTTCTTTTATATATATAGCAGATGTAATAACGAGGATAATGAATACAGATAATTGAAGCAAGTTCAATTTCAGTGTAATCAGAGTTTCATTGTTGGTTTATGGATCACTGATTATGTCAATCCACGTGATGGCGTCATTAAGTTTGATGTAAATAGGTAATTCTGTGGTTTGCGAAGTAGGACGTAGGTAGGTAGTAAGCGAGCTCTTGGGGCCCAAGTCTGCTATTTGATCTAAGTGGTAACTCAAGTCACCATATGCCAGTCGCGTCACCAGGAAAAAAAATTAAAATATTGTGAGCAATAAATAGTAAAGTTTCCGAGCAAAAAGCTAAAGGCAAATTAAATACGCATCCTGATACAAGAGATATTAATAGATTATTAATAGATATTGCCAAGTACGTACGGAAACTGTGGGTAGTTATTGTAAAATTGTTTTTGACCATTGAGACCTAATTGGCCACGGGTTGTTTAAGAGATCATCATCATCATCATCATCATGATCAACCCATTACCGGCTCACTACAGAGCACGGGTCTCCTCTCAATATGAGAAGGGTTTGGCCATAGTCCACCACGCTGGCCATGTGCGGATTGGCAGACTTCACACGCCTTTGAGAACGTTATGGAGAACTCTCAGGCATACAGGTTTCTTCACGATGTTTTCCTTCACCGTTGAAGCAAGTAATATTTTAATTTTTAAAACGCACATAACTCCGAAAAGTTAGAGGTGCGTGCCCGGATTCGAACCGCCGACCTCTGATTAGGAGGCTGACGCCCTAACCACTAGGCTATCACCGCTTCAAGAGATCATAGAAACACATTAATATAGTCACGTCACGATTTAACAAGTCTATACAAATTTCTACTGATTTTTGAATACTTATACCCTAGTACATTCATTCATTTCATTTTTATAGTCAGAGGACGGTGAGGCGGCTTTAGTCTCAAAAACCCACCTATCTCAAGACATTCGTTAAACAAAGCTGAGTGGAATGTTAGAAAAAAAAATCGAAACACCCAGAGAGACTGGAGATTCCGCGAGTCACGAGTATATTACGTGATTATAAATCATTAGACCATTTATTTACTATTAAACAAATATCAATTACAATCTGCATATCAGATACATAGAGATTGGATTAGAGGTAGTTTATGTCGTGAATTAAAATAATCACCTACTTCACATAACATTTAAATGATTCAACAGAAGTCTATTCAATTACTGAGTACGTATTCCGTGTATTGATTAATCAATTATTAAGAATTGAATAGCTCTAATCAGCCACTTTCAAACGACGTTTCATGTGAATAAATGACAGCATAATGTCGGGTAATTTGTACAATTTGCATAAGTTATTTGGTATGTTACAAGGGGACATCTTTAATAATGGAAACTATGACGTGTTTGTACGTATTGTTCCTTACTGTGAATTTTTACGTACCCACATCCTGGCATATTAACAACAAGAACATGAGTTTTATTTTTTAACATTTTAATTTTATTTAAATTATTAATTTAAAAATTAATAAGCTATCTTCAAGCATAGGTAATGTAACCGGTAAATAAAAAACGAAAATATCTGCTCAATATCACGTACGCGAGTCAATATGGGATATCCTAACGCAGTTCTAATTGTAATCCTGTAAATAATTAGGAGTCAGGTTTGACGACCTCCGTGGCGCAGTGCATGCGCTGTTGCATTTTAAAAAGTCGGAGGTCCTGGGTTCGATTCCGGGCTCGAGTCTGGTCTGGTGGGAGGCTTCGGCCGTGGCTGGTTACCACCCTACCGACAAAGACGTGTCGCCAAGCGATTTAGCGTTACGGCACGATGTCGTGTAGAAACCAATTAGGAGTATGAGTTTACCATACCCCTAACAGGTTAGCCCGCTACCATCTTAGACCGCATCATCACTTACCATCAGGTGAGATGCAGTCAAGGGCTAACTTGTGGTGAATAAAAAAAAAGCTATTAACCGACTACACGGTTGAATTACAACTTAAGTTCTAATACAAAGTATGGATATGTAATTATAGTCAACCTGGTTTCGTATCAAAAGTAGGCTTCGGTCGCGGTTAGCTACCAACCTCCGACATAACCTACACACACACCCAAGCAATCAAACGTTCCGGTAAGATACCGAGCAGTAACCCGTCTCGTTTGCCGTGATAGCTCTAGTATTCATTCCCAGTAAAGCGTAATACTAGCTGACGCCCGCGACTTCGTCTGCGTTGAGTTAGTGTGTTTGTTTGTCTTTCAATCACGATGCAATAGATTACTAACCCGAATTACTTGAAATAATTACGGGATAAACTATTAAGTTTCTTCTTTCTAAAAAAAGAATGAGTGAAATCGGATATTGATTCGTTGGTGGGAAAAGTTGTGAGAGGCGCCCGAGACGCGATGGCACAGGCGGTGGCATGCGCGTGAGCGGCGCACCGTACTGGACAGTACTTGGACATTGCAACATTACTTTATTTTTCTAAAATAAAAGACTTTTTCTAAAATAAAAGTAGCCTAAGTTACTCCCTATTACATCAGCTACCTGCCAATAAAAGTCCCGTAAAAATCGGTCTAGCCATTTCAGAGATTAGCCGGAACAAACAGACAGACAAAAATTTAAAAAAATGTTATTTTTGTCTATGTACCGTATACGTATTCATATGCATGTAGTATAAAACGGTTATTTCAATATTACAAACAGACACTCCAATTTTATTTATTTGTATAGATGTACAAAAGTCGCGGTATTATAATAAAACCGAAACCGAACGCGAACGAAGTGGAGCAACTGCCGTGTTTTATAGTATGTAAAAAAATCGATAGAGATACATTGCCTAAACAGTTTCCGGGTTATTATAATAAAACCGAACGCGAACGAAGTAGGGCGACCGCCATGTTACAAAACATAATATGAAAATAAATGGGTATATGTTCCAAGGAATATTACTTTATTAACGTAATTTTACCTTTCCAATGCCCAATCAAATCCAATTGCAATCAACCCAAACAATTTTCCGTCGTGACATTTGTAAAAGAATCTAGGTAGCAATTGTCGACACAAATTGGATGGACTGGATTATATCTTCAATGATGAGTCACGCTTGTTTTTAACCCCCGACGTAAAGAGGGGTGTTATTAGTTTCACCGCTTTGTATGTCAGTGTGTCTGTCTGTAGCACCATAATGACAAACGAGTGAACCGATTTTATTTGAGACCTAGTTTCTTCGCGATGGTTCTAAGTTAAAGTTGGTGCAGCCATTTAGGAGCGGTTTAAATAGGTATCAATAATTTTATATTTTCGAATATACCCAAGCGGGGCATCAAATTAAAGTGCGTGATATATCATGATATATTATGATAAGATATGTGAAATTTGCATGAAGGTTTTTTAATTTTTTTATTTAATAATAGTAATGCATATTTTAGTAACTTTAAGGAACATAGATACATGGTTTATATATTTCATCATCATCATCATCATGATCAACCCATTGCCGGCTCACTACAGAGCACGGATCTCCTCTCAATATGATTAGGGCTTCACACGCCTTTGAGAACTTTATGAAAAAACATGCATGTAGGTTTCCTCACGATGTTTTCCTTCACCGTTGAAGCAAGTGATATTTTAATTGCTTTAAAACGCACATAACTCCGAAAAGGTAGAGGTGCGTGCCCGGGATCGAAACCCCGATCTCTGATCAGGAGACAGACGTCCTGACCACTGGGCTATCACAGCTTCATATATATATTTTTCACATATATATATATTTAGTAACCGTGATTTGTTCTGCTTAGGGATACATATCACACTAATTCCATACTTGTAGTTGGGAGCCTTAGTGGTTTTTTTTAAATCCTTCTTAGTGCATGCTTTTGTTACATTATGTCAATGTCATAGCGTGATCCATGGCATTATGTTTCGACAGATAAATGTGTCAAATCAGGACCAAACTCTTTATGTATATTATGTGAAATCAAGTCGCTAAGCTTAGTCGCATATTCGATGAAAATTATGTATGTACTATATTGTATATGCTATTTGTATGTTTGTTTATTATATAATGACAAGGAGATAGGGGGGCATTACATTTGCTCAATTCGTCTCCACGGGCGGTCTATCACAAATTCATTTGGTTTCATTATATGAATATTATTTATATATCGGCCCTGAATTATAAAGCCTTGTATTATAGAGCATGACAACACGCGTTAGCCATCCTAACTATATTCAGGTATGTATATAGAAAAGATATAGCTTTTCTATATATGTGTGTCTTACATTTTTTGTATTTACATCACGGGCAAACGAGCAGACGGGTCATCATCATCATCATCATGATCAAACCATTAACGGCTCACTACAGAGCACGGGTCTCCTCTCAAAGAAAGGTTTGGCCATAGTCCACCACGCTGGCCATGTGCGGATTGGCAGACTTCACACGCCTTTGAGAACATTATGGAGTACTCTCAGGCGTGCAGGTTTCCTCACGATGTTTTCCTTCACCGTTGAAGCAGGTGATATTTTAATTTTTTTCAAAACGCACATAACTCCGAAAAGTTAGAGGTGCGTGCCCGGATTCGAACCGCCGACGTCTGATTAGGAGGAGGCTGACGTCCTAACCACTAGGCTATCACCGCTTCAGCAGCAGACGGGTCACCTGATGTTAAGTGATTACCGACGCACCATCAGAGGAGCAAACGACAACTTGCCCGCTGAACCAATCCTACTAATTGGATTCTACTAGGCATCAACCGGATACTGAATCGCTCGACCTCTTTGCCAGTCTTTGCCAGAGGTGGTAACTAGCCATGCCGAAGCCGAACCAGATCAACGAACCCGGGACCTCTAACTCTATAATACACACACGCTCTGCGCCACGGAAAATAATTCATCAAAATTTTAGCTGAACGTATGAAAATCTCATATCCCGTTGTACTTTGTAGTTTAACGCTCAAAATTATTACCGAATAAAATATATATATATGTAGTGTGAATACATCAGAGTCATAAAACAGACATAGACATATATATATATATATATATATAATATATATATATATATATATATATATATATATATATATTATATATATTATATATTATATATATATATCTATATATATCCACTACAAGTCACCTGATGGTAAGTGATGCTGCAGTCTAAGATGGTAGCGGGCTAACCTGTAAAGGGTATGGTAAGCTCGTACTCCTATCGGTTTAACGCTCAAACGCTTGGCGACACGTCTTTGTCGGTAGGGTGGTAACTAGCCACGGCCGAAGCCTGCCATCAGACCAGACTCGAGCCGGGAATCGAACCCAGGACCTCCAATTTTATAATATGACAGCGCGCGCGCTGCGCCACGGAGGTCATCAAAATATATATTATAATTCATTTGATGAATATATATAATATATATTCATCAAATGAATTATTTTCGATTTGATTATTTATAATTTCGTCCATAAACACTGTTAAAAACATACAAATATACAAACATTCGCGTTTATAATATGAATAACATTAGATCAAGATCCGGGCATGTTAATCGCATGCATTGCTCGGCAATATATCCACTGAACTGCCAGAATTCTATCAACTAGCAAGAGTAAAAAGCAATCTCGGCTTGCATCCGCAATTCTAACATCGCGTGAATTGACAAGTAAATTACTGTATGATTGAGTGAAATATTGCTAAAAACACTTGTATAATACTTGCATATATATACATATTTATATATTGTGCATATATAAAAACCCGGCTAAGTTTGTTGTGGGTTTCTTCTTAGACCGGGGCGCGTTTGGAACCCTCATAACTTTAGTTTTAAGTTTACGCATGTAGTTATCACCATCAAATCACTACTATGTAAATTATTGACGCGTCAAAAGTGCCTTTTGAAGGACTATTTGAATAAATATTATTTGAATTTTGAATATTTAGATATATGTATATATATACAAGTAAAAATACATTCAGTTTGTACATGTATTTTGAAAATAGTTAACAATCGGTTAGAAATTTGTTTTTATCGTCGATGATTTTACCTCTACTATGCAACGACCATAACCTATGACCTCAGTCATTATATAAGATATTTAACGCTACTTAACTAAAGTGAGAATTCAAATAACAGTCCAATAGGCCAAGGTAAGGCGGAAATAAGGTGAAGATAAATAATATATACCGAAACGCACAGCAAATTAAAATAACTCCGCCTTTTTAGATGACGTTTAAAAGAACTATACTTAATATTAAAATAACCTAATGCATTAACATAATCGATAATTTGGAATGATGTACCACTAATTAATAGTGACTTATATAAATCTCATACAGCCAATTAATATAATACAGATATTAATTCATCCAATTATTATTAATAAAATATCTTTTTTTTTTCTTTTTCTTGCACATAATACTTTTGGATTGCAAACCAAATTGCATTCTAAATATCAATTGGGTATATTAATTAATACTCTCGAATCTCCTATCTAACATTTTCATAAATTGTTTGTTGTTTGTAATATCAAACAATAATTTCATTACCATAAATAAGTTAAGAATTTAAGTAACAACAAATTAAATTAAATCATCGAGTGAACAAAAGTTCCAAGCGTCTTACAGTTCTTTTGAGTAAGTGATCTTCTCCTGCCTTCTTTTAAGACTATTGCATAGTGCATTCAAAACACTTGTGACTATACTTAACCGTTCACAACATTTATTATATTTATTTGTCTTTGGCTTGTTAATATTATTTATCACTCGCCAAAGATATTAAATTTAAGTGGTAAACTAACTTTTTATTGCACTGTGTCAGTTACTAAGTCAAAACCTCAAAATATTGAGCAAATCGGGAATCGAGAGCACAGGACGATGTCCGAAACTCTATTGATTCCTTGGTTCTCAATTGCTATGAATATAAGATACTGAATACTCTATGTCAGAGTATGTAAACGCTTTCAAAAACTAAATTATGTGAACGAAAAATTTAAATTTTGTGACCATCTGTTTATGCCTAGACATGATGAGTTTTAGGCGGCATTACATTTTTTTATGGCACTGCAAGTACGGCCTTCCCTGCAATTTTTCTGGTGGTAAGGGATTTGCATCGTCTCTTACCACCAGCCTAGGACGGTAGCGGGCAACACTGTTAAGGCGAATGTGTCCAAGTACATATTCCGACAAGTCAAAGAGAACACATGTTTCCATTAATACGGAGGATTCTGGGTTGAGTTGTGCACTGCTTTTATGCATACATGGAGTGCACGCCATTGAATATAGCAATTATATATGACAGATAGCCCCCGAGAAAACTCAGAAATTATAAATTCCTAAATCGCCCCCAAACGATGTTCTAATTAATATACTGGACTACAGCGCCCACTTCTGCACTAGGGAGGGTCGACTAATTCGTTATTATATGTATTGCACTTATATAAAAATAATTATGTATATATATATATTTGTTTTAAAAAATAGGGTTTATGGTTATTTATTAAAGATACCTGGACATTTTACCGATCTTATCCAAACATTATGGATAGCAATACATTTCAATAATACATTTTCTATCTATCTGTAACGTCCTAAAAACTCATCATGTAGGTAGGTACCTATATTTCACCGTAAGACTGTGATCACCTTCAGTTAACCTTTAACCGTGGGATAACCTTATATTATAATGTTCAAGTTTTATATAACTTTGTTTAAAGTTCCAAAACTAGAGCATACACGTTTTCTATATAATGTATATCGATTTCAAATTGCATGGGACGGAATGTACTCACCTACAAATCTGTCATGGCGAAAACATTTGATTGATACAATGAGTAGGTAATCGTTAAAAAAGACGTAGCGTCAAAAACACTATAATTAAAGCACTTACAGCAATAACAGCACTTTTAAAAACCTTTTTCATATATCGATATATTCCGTGAATTGGATTGAATATTTTTTTCTTTTTAAGATTTTTCTTGCACGCCTTTTAGGTTGTATGTGTTAGATTACTCTTTTATATTAAGATCTTTATATGAATGTACCACTATCGAATTTGATTTTATTCGATAAACACAAATTACTTTACACTTTGTAAAATCTCCAAGATAAAACTATTATCAATGAAAACACATACGCCACAGATACAGGGTATTTTGTATACTGATTTCAGAATTTATCTTTATTATTGATGTAAATTAATTGTCAGGCCGTGTTATTAATATTTATAGTCTGTTAATTTAATAGGAATCATTTGTATGTGTTTTTGTTATATCAACTATGTATATACACACCGATAGATTATAAATATAGTTGGTTTGCCGCGCCTAACTTTACGTCAATTGATACGTTTACGATGGTTGAATGATCGATGTTCACAGTCTCACGGTACGGTAAATAAAATAAATCAGTACTAGGTTATTTATCCGTTAATTTTGAGCATTCGCCATTCCAACTATTAAAGCCAATTATATAAAAAGGAACTATATAACCGAAACGCTTGCGTAATTTCTTCTGTTTCTCGTAATGTAAGATTTGATGCCATTCTCAGCATCCACGTCGGCCAAACCTAACTTGGTGATTTCTGTGAGCATTTTCGCGAAATTTTCGTACTTAGCCATCGAAGACAGTTTGTTGATGTTGACCTTTAGGGTTGACTTTTTGTGTTTTACCGTTTTAGTGTGCCAGACTAGCACCTTGGTGCAGTTCGCCGCGAGTGGTTCGATGTCCTCGATATCTAAGTCCAGGCTTACGAGGAACTTGTCTTCCTCGTGCCCCGCAATGAACGGCATGTCAGCTGACCGCTTTAGGAAGCCTATGTTGACAGCGAAGCCGGCCATGTCAACTGGGAACGTTCTGGAAGCGGGCCACGAGTCAAAGAATCCCAGCACCTGAAAGTTATCGCAGATTTCTGTCACTTCTTAGCACTAACTCACTGTTGGCAAGTGATCGTAGACTTAGGGATATCATATATATAATATGGCAGTTGTTTTTAACCCATACCAGTAATCGGTTAGTGCACGGCATCGTATCGAATAGCTTAACCACCTGGTGACACATGTTTTTCGGCAGGGTGGTATCTTGTAGCTACGAGTTTCAACGTAGGTCTTCCTGCTTACAATCACCGTATATTCGAGAGGGAGGGGACGGGGCATCGTGACAATTCTTCGCGTACCGTTACATAATAACTTATATTACCGATTAGCCCAAATATTAATTAATATGTAATGTAGTTTATTATGAGCAATTAATTTGAGAACCGCATATTTTTACTGCATTGAATTAAAACATACGGATTTGTTTCCTATATTAGTTATATGATCCATAACTTCAAGTTTAGCGGGACTTCGAACAGCTCAGGTGTGCCAGACTGAGAAATTCAAAAATAATATTTACTACTTTTTTATGTGTTTTAAACTAGCTACTAGACTATTTTCAAGAGTGTGATGCTACTGAACAGGGTTTAGTATGTACCGAGGACACTAAAATCAATAATTTGTTCTTCGATATCATTGATAGGATAGAGGAGCAAAAAACATAATATGTGTATGGATGTGTACTCATTGCCCTCAAACACCAATAGTTACGGAAAACTCGATAAAAATACGCTACAAAGGTTTTTGTTTGAAACTAAAAATTTGAAGGGTACACATACAAATATATAGTTATTAATGCAAAAAGCTTGGAAAACATTTATAAAGAATACGGAAAGCAAGTGTCAAATTTAATCTAATATTCTCTTTATTTGTAGTTGATAAATAATAAATAGGTAAGATCCGAAAATAATTAATCAATCATTCATACTGATTGCCCATTTATCTATGTAAATAACTGGGCGAATAGGCGAGTGGATAAATATTTGTACGCTAATCTATATCGATTAAGGAATCGATATAGTTAAGCATACAAATATTTACCCTCTTGCCCTAATGAAGGACGTAACGAAAGAAACGGTTTCAAGTTTATAAAGACTATAAAATATAGAATATATATATGAAAATTTAATGTATGTTCATAAAAATATTGATAAATTCAAGGAAAAAATGGACTGTAACTCACTGAACACTACAAGTAAAAGTAAACTTGTAGTATCGTTTAGTAGGCTGCACAAAATTAATATGTCATTCAAAGGAAATTGTATTTTATTTTATAATAAATTACCTATTGATATCTTGGATTAGATGTCTATCAATAAGTTCAAAGCTTTTATAAAACGAAAGCTTATAGAAAAATCATATTACGATATTAAGGATTATATAAACGATAAAAAAACTTTGCTTAAAATTGCTCTATCTCCATAGGTACTTTAATTTATTATTGATTATGTGAGATGGTGATAACGAAAAAAAACCCGGCTAAGTTTGTTGTGGGCTTCTTCTTAGACTGGGGCGAGTTTGGAACCATCATAACTTTAGTTTTAAGTTTACGAATGTATTTATCACCATCAAATCACTACTATGTAAATAATTGACGCGTCAAAAGTGCCTTTTAAAGGACTATTTGAATAAAGATTATTTGAATTTGAATACCTTTCCATCTCTAACAATAGGTGTAGACACTCCGTAGTTCCCAATCAACCCAACTGGAAACATTGACACCTTCTTTGTGTTCCTGTTTGGAAATAAACAGAAATTATAATTTGTTTTAAACATGCATTATATATAAGCGGTTATTTATCAATTAAGGCGGAAGTTCTATGTTGGACTTTAAAATTTTCGCATATCTAGTAGTTGTTCAATGCTTTTCCATTCAAAATATGAGCTTCAAAATTATTCTGAGACACTTGTGATTTATTTATTATTAATTAATATGTCATGTAAGTTAATGGCAATGGGCGGGGCACATAGCTCGGAGAACCGATGGACGTTGGGGTCCCAAGGTGCTGGAATGGCGACCTCGCACCGGTAAACGTAGCGTTGGTCGACCCCCAACAAGGTGGACAGACGACATCAAACGAGTCGCAGGGAGCCGCTGGATACAAGCGGCCCAAGACCGTGGCCATTGGAACTCCCTACAAAAGACCTATGTCCAGCAGTGGACGTCTATCGGTTGAAGTGAGTGAATTAATATAATTAATTATACAATAAAGTCACTGAAAAAACCAAAGAGGTTTGTCCTCGGTGCTAATCTGTAACTTAACAGCTTAAAACTAGAGGAACTGAGTAAGCATATATTAGGCATGAAAAGAACATTTCCTAACTGAGTTAGACGGTCGACACAAATGAATCAACCGTCCAACTCAGCCAAAAAATATTCTTTTAATTTCTGTTTGGCATTTTTAATGTGTAATTTTTGGAACGCTGGAGGTAGTTCGTTCGTGAATCGTGGAACCAAATACGCGGTCGTTCGCTCGCCGTACGTATTGTTAGCGCGCGTAATGTTAAAGCGGTTGGCCGCCATCGCCCGCGTCTGTACAGGATGTTATTTTTTAATGAGTATCTTCTCATTGAAGAACTCTTCTTTTAATATTGTGTATTTAAACAGCTTCTGAACAGGTAATGTTTGGCAATGTTTAAATAGCCCCAGTTCGTTACCATCGTAATTACTTTTAATGGAATTGGAGACCATAGATTTTAAAATTCTGACTATGATATGACTGTGTGTACATTAATTAGGGGTTGTACATTATCTAGTAGTAGTATCAAGTGCGCGGGTGTTCCCGTGACCCAGTCAGCAGGCGACGAGAAGGAGCATCGCGGGTTTTTAATTTTTTTTAAATAAACTACAAGTTAGCCTTTGACGGCTATCTCACTTGGTGATGATGCTGTCTAGGATGGTATCTGGTACCTGGCTGGGTTTTAGTTTTTTTTTAATACACTACAAGTTAGCAATTGACGGCTATCTCACCTGGTGGTAAGTGATGATGCTGCCTAGGTTGGTATCGGGCTAACCTGTTAGGAGTATGGTTAACCCACGCTACTAATTGGTTTCTACGCGACATCGTGTCGGAACACAAAATCGCTAAGCGACGTCTTTGTCGGTAGGGTGGTAACTAGACACGGCCGAAGGGTCCCACCAGACCAGACTCGAACCGGGAATCGAACCCAAGACCTCCAACTTTATAATGCGACAGCGCAGGCACTGCGCCACGGGGGTCGTCGAAAAAGAAGTGGGTATTCTGGTCCCACTTACCCCGTCGGAAGCGGCGCAGTCTTGCCTTCGTCACTTCCGGAGGGGAAAAGCAATAACTCCGCCTTTGCATGCGTACAATTCTGTTTTATTTTGTTATGTCTGTATCCTTTTATGTTTTGCGTGTGTCCTCCCTCTTACTAAGGCAAACAGTAAATTTACCTGATCTCCTCAAAAAGCTGCAAGTCCACCGCGTTGTCATCGTCTCCAAAATAAAGTATTCCCTTAGACACATTTTCATGGAGCCACGTTAAAGCTGCGCGCCGATTGGCCACGCCACGTGGAAAGTTGGTGGTTTTGTATAGGAAGGGTTTCGGGCTTGATATATGAGTGAATGGTAGGCCTGTTCGTCTGGAATGAGATTTTGTTTATTACTACCAAATATTGTTGTGTAATCGAACTAGCCTTAGTATAATATCTGCAGATCAGCGTGTAAAAATGCTCGGCTTCTTATTCAGACATGCAAAAAGATTTAAAAATCTTAAAACTAAAAATAATATTATTCGTCAAGCTAGTAAGAAGTAAACTTGAATATGGCTTTAATCTGGAACCCCAGTTATCAGGTGCACAACGATCGGTTGGAAAGTATCCAAAGACGATTCACACAGTTTTAATCCATTGGACATGACAAAAGATTACCTTATATCTCTCGCCTTAAAAGATTCAAATTAAACTCACTGTCGGATAGACGAAAAATACATGATATGATATTCCTGCAAAATATACAAATTGGTAAACGGTGCTGTGAATAACTCTAATAAAATAAAGAAACCTTCCCAAAATGCCTTAACATTCTGTTTTAATTTTAAGTCGATTTTTCGGCATCTGTGAAGTTGTGACAGGCTAGTGGTTAGGACGTCAGCCTCCTAATTAGGAGTCGGGTGTTCGATCCTGGACCTCTAACTTTTCGGAATTATGTGCGCTTTTAAGCAATTATGTGAGATGGTGATAACGAAAAAAAAAACCCCCGGCTAAGTTTGTTGTGGGCTTCTTCTTGGACCGGGGCGCGTTTGGAACCCTCATAGCTTTAGTTTTAAGTTTGCGAATGTAGTTATCACCATGAAATAACTACTATGTGGATTATTGACGCGTCAAAAGTGCCTTTTTACTACTAGGACTATTTGAATAAAGATTATTTTGAATTTGAATTTGTATACGTAGACCGAAAAACTCGTGACTGGTGCAATACTGTTTTTTTTTTCACTTCCCCATAGGTAAATAATACATAATCATACTCATCAGTCATAATCATCTCAAAGGTCCATTGGTGCTATTATTTTTTAATATTTCAATTCACTACTTGCCTCAATTACAATAATAACGAGTGGTAATCGATAATGCATTCAAAGGCGGCGGCCCGCTGACCTTTAGGGGTATGATTATTTGTGAATAACATATGATATCCATAGTCTTTAAGTTACAGTACGGCGTCGTACCCGCACTAATGACTATTAGCTAATCGATTATCAATAACTTACCGTTTAGCGACACTTTGAAGGAAGTGTGGTAAGGAGAATATTCCAAGGCCGACCACCGGACCTACTTATATTACATACATTTTATTCAAATGGCGTTCATTCATACAAACCTAAGGATGTTTAAGACTGGTTCAGAACACACAGATTGGTCGTCAGCAACAATCCAATGTATTCTAGGAACATGCATCAAAGTATGCGCTAGTCTTGTTAACTCGGGCACCTGTTCAGGTCTGGGATAAGTCGGTGTGACATAATATATCATTTTGAGATTTGTGTTATTTTTGACACACTCTCTGCCATCTTTATTATTAACGTAGCAGATTGTATTTTTCACGGCCAGAGGAATGCTTCTTTTATCAGATGTGTGAAAGCTGAAAAAAAATTTCAAATAATTACTCAGTCATCATAATGATATCAGAGTCATTTTTCCAAATGCATTCCTTTTATAAGATAAACAAATAAATAACTTAGTACCATTAATAAAAATATTAAAATTTGATTTTGTAATGCCATTCCATATGCTATGGGGAAAACAATTATTTTGAAACAAAACTCTACCCATTTTTCTATCAAGTGTCCAATTCCAAACTAAGCCCAATCATCTTTTTGTGAGCACAGGTTGGCTGATTTTACTTCCACGTGGTAAAATTAAAAATAAATAACGCTCAATCCAATTCTATAAAAAATATACCATTAGTTTGTTCTGTTGAATTGAATTGTTATTTCTTATCATTTAACTTTGTTAAATTTATTTATTATACCTAATCCTTACGTGGCCTTATTTTAGAATGAAGATAAACCCATTAATATTTGTCATACTGTTGTAAATAAATACAGACTCAAATAAAAGCAGTTATGCTGTAGATCAGTAGATCATCCTTTTTATCATTAACTAGAACCTTCATATCGTACAAAACATGTCCTACAACCAAAATACTATGGTGCACAATAGTGCACATAGAGGGCATATAACCAAAGAGAGCTTTGGTTATATGCCCTCTATGTGCACTATTGCGCACCATAGTATTTTGGTTAAATATATATAAATCGAGGAGTTCACCAAGGCTGTATTTTGTCACCAACACTTTTCAACATATATTCGGAGGCAATCAGGATGGACCACTGGAAGACCTGGATTGTAGTGTTATAGTTGATGGACATCTCATTAACAATTAACTATGCTACAGGGTGTAATTTGTAAACTTACAATTACCCTTATTTGAAAAAATTATATGTATTAAGTAGGTAATATTGTATTCAACATCAAGGTTATTTAAGCATATACACATACACTCTTGATCAAAATTATAAGTAAGTAATTATATTACTTGTAATATATGTTAAAATAATTTTCATATAATGATATAATTCAAACACTAAAATGTTTTCTTCAAGGAGACCTTGCCCTAGGCAGTTCTGCACTTGATGCAATTTTTTCCAATAGTGTCAGGAAGTTGGTTGGCAAATTTATAACCTTATACATCTTATCATTGTTTTAAATTTGTATATTTAATGAGACAGTATAGGAAAAGTATCGTATACCCTAGCTACAATTATTAAATGACACGAAGAAGGAAACGTAGTTTTAACGTAATAAAAAAAAAATTGCACTTACTTTATTAATCCAACAGTACCCCAAGCTAATAGCATCCATATCGTACCAAAAAGTAAGAATAGACCAAATAAATTTTTAATTATTTTGAATGGTTCAAAAGCCATCTTAGTAGTGCATAATTTCCTGGTCGATTGAATTATTGGTTTTCGTTTGAAGTTGAAAAATTAGTACTGCGTAGTCCAATTGTTAGTGTTTATGTAAAATTACCGCAGCACGGTAAATAGTTCTCTGTTCTGCCAGTGTTTACTGTAGAACACAAATTAATTGGATAGGTACGTCGAATGTCGTTGATTTGACGTGACAAATGTCACCAGTGGCGTACCACAGATGGCGCATATTTTTTTGTTACAGTTAAAATAACGTTATGTTTATATTCTTTACGGTTCAAATCAAGATAAATAACAAAGAAGATGTAAACACGATTTCCTTTTTTTTATGTTTATTATTTTTATTACAAAATGAAAGGAAGTCTCACTGGTTGACCGAAGGCCGATAATATATCTATTAAAGACTGATCTATTAATGCACAGCTCCACCAATTAGATGTGATCAGTCTGAAATAGCATACAGATAGGTATGAATTTTCAATAATAATTCATCTTCTAATGGGGCAAAATAGGGATTTGAAAATGTCATGTAAAATTAAAAACGAATTTTACGAGAGCGAAGTCGTGAGATAAAATCTAATAATAGTACCGCGGAGTAGTTTTTCTCATAATGATTTGGATATTAGCTTTACTGAGAAAAAATTTCTTGTAACAAAACAAGAAATTAAGCTGAAAGGCAAGGACAGCTACTATATGATAGACACAGGCTTGTGTATTTTAGCAATGTTGCACAGCATTATGTCATATAGCATTTTATTATGGGTTAATGCTACTGATGTTGAATCTATTCGTTTTGCAGCAGTAGGCTGTTCCCGCGATGTGCAAATTGGACCCACGAGGTCATTAAAAACTAAAGAATGTAAAATTACGGCATAACAATACCGAAACATTTGTAAAAATTTATTATCTACGAATTACAGAAAAATACGCAGCAAAACTTTAAACTAAAAATAATAATAAAAAATATGATAGTGCCCGCTGATAGTCTATAACGCTGCATTTTTATGCATTTATTTTATTTCATATTTTATAAGTCATGCACTGATAAGAAATTATATATTTTTTTATCACAAATTACCAACTAAAATCATGGCTCAGATGTCTCTTAATAAGTTCAAAGTTTTTATACAACAAAAACTCATAGAGAAATCTTATTATTGCTTTTATTTTTGTTTTTATTATTATTATTATAACTATAAACGATAAAAAGCTTTGGTTTTGGTTTCAAGTAATGAACATATATTTTATAACCATAACCTTACGAATGAAAATAATGAAAAATATATTACATGAACGGTTCTTAGATGTCAGTACTAGGTATAAAAGAGTACAACATTTTTAAATATTAATTTGACTATTCTAACAGTAATTCTTGGCGCTATTTTGAATATTATAGTTCATTTCGTTTAGTTTAAAACTTGTTGTACACAAATCTCTTAACTAAAAGCAGTGCAATGGACAAATTTTTACAATGCTCCGTGTGGGCAAGAAACTCATACTTGTAGATCCATCAATTTCGTTTCAATCTAGGTATTGTATACGAGTATAGGGCTAATTTTGCACTACTATCTAAAATAGTTTTTACCATTTTCAATTTTGCTATCTAGGTTTTAGATATTTGATAGAAGCCCGGGAACTTATTATAATTTGAATTAAATAAAAAGTCAAAGAAGAAACTAGCCCCAAAGGTGTGTTCCGAAAATAAATAAGGCCTTATATATTCGAAATTTGAATATTGAATTAAATCATCGTAGATATATTATTAAATCTAAGAATTCAAATAAGTTTTTAAGAACCATAAAAATTATTGCTATCCCATAATATGACCAGCCTAAAAAAACAAAATGGTAACCATACAACTACTATAGTATTTTAATTTTCGCTTTTGAGATGAGTAAAATATGTTTTTAAAATTTTAAAGCCATGTAATTTGCATTTCTGGTCTTTAATTATAATAATATCAAAACGTTCGTTCATCAACATGAACATGATAAAAAAATCAATACTCTTAGGACATGCGTGTTAATGTTTAGTGATATTGGTGAAACGGTATCTTCGACCATATTGGTTAAGTAAAAGTTAAAAAAACTAAGAAATTTCGCCAAAAGCAAGGTTAATATTTAGAAATCTTTCACTGATAACTTCCAATTTCCGAAATGTATTATTTAATTTATAATATATTTGTTGTAAGTTGGCCGTATTGATTCGGTTGTCAACAACTTCAGAGTGGAGGTGCGATAGTGGTTGCGCGTAGTGTTATTGTTTTGTGGAAAAAATTGTGAAACTTAACTAAATTCTATTAGTTTTACCTAATTTTTCATTACAGTTCTCACCTTTGTTCTTATATGTTTTTTTTCTATGTGGAATATGTCATTCTTCAGCGCGGTAAGTGATAAAATTATGCTACATCAACATCACAGGGCGGTACGATCGTGTGGAAATTGACAGCGTTTCTTGTCCAAATCAGCGTTTTATCAATAAAAACCATCGTTATTCATCGGAGTTATCTTATAAAAGTAGTAATCTAGTTTCATTTCAGTGATACAAAGTATCTGGAGTTATATTTCAATAGTCTCCGATACGCATCCTCCATATTTTAGTGCAAAGTGCTACGTGCGTGGTACCAACTACATAATATAAGTAGATATAAGCAAGACGATCCCTTTTCTGGGCCCATTGGTTTTTGTGTGAATGTTTCGTCAATTCTAAATGAGTTTTTGGTTTATTGGGGTCGCTTAATTTCTAGCGAGCGTTTGTTATTATAGCGAAATAAATAGTAGCGTGCATAATTATTTGTCCTTGTCGGATTTGCTGCACGATAATAGCTGGTCAAGAGTTAGCGCGCGTCCACTACCACTTGTACATAGATAATACTCAAAAATTGCTAATTAAAATTTTTTTTGCCATATAATTCTGAAAATCGATATATTGTAAATAAAAAAAGTTTTGAAAAGTTATAGTAAATCCAAACATCTAATTTACAGCTGTATTATGTAAAAAACTGTTGAATGAAACTTTCACTTCATGTAAATATTTAACCCTATTTTGTTCATGGAATTTTGGCAAAGTATTTTTGAAAATGCATCAAAAATTTATTTCCAAAGCTGTAGTGTTTACATAGCTGTACAAATCTTGCAAAATAGGTGTGAAATTATATGTGCACAATATATTCCTATATAGTAACCCAAAAATTTAAATTATTTTTGAAAATTTATATATGAGATTGGCAAAATTTATTGTGGGCTTCTTAGGCCTAGGTCATAACCCTTCTAGCTTAACTTTTAACATAACAAATGTTTCTACCCCTATCATGAATGGAAATAATGAAGAGTATATTATATGTCAGTTTCATAGATTGAAAGTAGTATTCTTGTATTAGGATACTTATATATTTCAAAATTAATACATTACATATTTAATACCGAAACTATTGCTGTAGTACTCTGTATAGCTTACATATGACAATGCAATTTAAAGGTTTGACGGGCAACATAACCTAAGTTTTCAAACCTATTTTGGTACAGTGTAACACCCAAGTATCTACCTATATCTTATTTAAGAGAGCTTGTAACCAGTGGTTTCACATTCAAACGTATTTCATATGTGTATGACAAAGGACTATATATGGTATAAAAGTTCGCTATAAATTACTCTTTTAGCTAATTATGCAAGAGCTTCTACACAATAAGCTACGTGAGATGTTGAAAAAATACATCTATCTAAGTTAGTTATGTTTCTTAGATGTGGGTTTATAATAAACACTTATAGCTTTAGTTTTAAGTTAATAAGTGTATGGTAATGTAGCAAATAATGGGAAAACTATGAAATTTATAATGTTAACATTTTACTTCTATAACCATAATGTGTTTTTTAACTTAGTATTTCAAAGCGGGGTATGTTGCATATAGTTTCCATATTACTGCATTAGTAAATAAATGTGCTTTTAGACTTCTACAAAGCCCTTAACAATGTTTTTAAATTTTCATTGAGTGCATTTCATCCCGATACCAATACATTATTTGAGTACAAAACATTTTCAAAAGGTTTGCAGATCAGTTTATAGGCTTTATGGCACAAGTGCCCACTAAGGATAATTAAATTTAAGTTAAAATTTTAGAAGAAGCAGAAATTTAAAGTTCTCAGGCATTTTTGAATTTTTATTAATGTGAAGGTCTGTTTATTAGGTACTTTTTCATGCCCAAACTACAAGATAGATTTCTATAAAATATGGCAAAAAGATGATTGCTTGGGAAGGACTACTTTTCATCTGGAAAACTGGAATGTGGTTCTTCGAGATTTCAAATAGGTTATATAGATTTTTCTAAAACACATGTATCACATGATTTTGTCTTTATATGTTTAGAATTCAATACTACAGTACAATAATATTCAGGGAATTAAAAATCCTCACCTTACCTTCAATCTATATCTTTGAAATGTGCAAATTTGTCAAAAAAAAATCTATACTTTTATAAAAAAAAGAAAAACCTCATTGATTTCCCCAAAAATATGCTAGCAAACTAACCCGCCCGCCATCAAAGCTAAAACTCCACACCTGTAGTCCGTGAAAATATATAATGGTCTGCCAGACTGCATTTGAAACTTAGAAAAAGAAAATGAATTTTACACTGTATTAAAGAATTTTTTATTAGAGAAGTGTTATTACACAGGAAACCTTTTTTTTAAAACGATGATAAGTAAAAATAAATGAAATTGGTCTCTCTACTGTGGTCGACAAGTTGCAACACCCAAACTGGGTATGTGTACACAATATGCAACGAAAATAAATAAATAATTGATGTATCAGAAATAAAATACTTGTCAATTCATCAACTTATCATTATTTGATAATTTATATATATTCTTTCTGCAAGTTTGTTCTATGTCAAAATATGCACCAAACAAAGTTTCATAACTTATTTTAATATCCATTAATAACTAAATAAATAAATAAAATAAATAAATAAATTACCACCACTCTACTACTTGCTTACATTACTTGGTCAATAGGATTTGAGAGTACATTTAATAAAACTAAACATCTCTGCCACAGTTCAACATGATATGATAAAAGCTGGCCTCTGGCATGCAAAACTAATTGCTATACTATAAAAGTTATAAATATAGTTTTACATTTCACAGTTTCACTAACACAAATCCTTTTTAATTGATATTTAAATTCAACTAATTAAATAAAAAAATAGACCTATTGTTTTAGGTTGTGCTTGATTGTGTATTTATGTTCACAAATAAAGTAAATATTATATATGAATGGTTTTATGTCTCGCTTGGAAGTTACTTTCTTCTTCACCAAGATTTATTGTTATATTATTTGTCAGGTCCTGGGACGGACGGTAGTTATGAACATGAACAGGTGATTATCAATACTAATAAACTACTAATAAAAAACAATTACTAATTTATTTTTATTATTTAAATGTTAAATTGTGTACAAACTGCTTCATAAGTCAAGCATATGAACAAATACATATGAATAGGTTTCAAATTAAGTAAGGGATAGCTTGTAAGAGCTCTTTGTCCATATAACAAGTCTGGTTAGTTTTTGTCAATTTGAGAGGGTGTCAATAGCATTATTTTTTGAGGTCTTCAAGGCTTTATCTATGGCTATGTATATATACATATGCTGTATTTAAACAACAGATACCAATATTCATTGAATACAGCATGCAGAAATATATAAATAAAGTATCATTGCAAGAGTTGGTTCTTTTTTAATTAAACTCTTACAGCTTGCCATGATAGATGGTGTTTTGCACACTATTTGAAATTAATTATAGCTGGTAACTTTTTACTAACAGTAACTGAACACAATTTACTATTCATTATATATTTAAATTTTTACTATATTTGAAATAAGCACAGACAATATATTAACATAATATACTGTCATCGGGGTTTGTTAGCTAAGAACTTCTGTCATTTCGCGATAGATGGCGCGCATAAAAATAGAAATATTTTAATTCGCGCAATGTAGATTTCAAACGGTGATTTATCTAGGGAATATTTTATAGAGTAGTTTGTCTAAGATGGCTGATGTTGACAGTCCATTTGAAATGAAATGATGCGAGCGCTTAGTTTGAGGCGAACATTTAATTATTTGTTGTTGACTGCTGTGGTCATTAGTAAGAGGTCTTGGGTTCAATAACCGGCAGAGCCAATTTAAGAATTAAGATTATAATTTTTCTGGTTACCACCTTAACGACATACCGTCAAGCGATTCACCTATGTAGATGTAGGTAGAGGTATGGATTAAGTATAACCGCTATACCCGCTTGGCCCTTCGTCAGCCTGCTACCATCTTTTACTGCATCATCACACTACCACCAGCTGGAATAAAAAAAAGACTGTCAGCGGTGGCTTAGTTAATGGCAATAACTCTTTTAAAAACAAACTTCTGCACAAGTTTGTTTATAAAGAGTTATTGCTATTGCTGCATATTCGACGTTTTAGAATCGGTAATACGATCTAACCAAATAATATTTTTGCCTGTCCTTTTGTTCCAACATTCGGAGAACTCACGGTTCGCGAGTCTGATTCGCACTTGCCGGTTTTATTTAAATCAAGCCGGCGACTTTGTCTCTTATATAACCCATGGGAACCGTTTATTTTCCTAGAATGAAAAGTTTTATGTCAGTTACCAAGATGAAACGGTGAAGTGAACCTGTGCATAGGTGACGTAGGCTATTTTTTAACGTTACGGGAACGTCTCGCTACGTCCCTTGAGCTTTTTGTGATAACATGTAATCTATATCCATCTTTAGGGGCCCAAGTACTCTTTATAATTGTTTATGAAGGGTCTATCAATGACTTTAACTTTGACTTTTCTGTATTAACGAAAAAAAAGAACTTAATTTCAATTCGTGCTCTTACTAAACTGGACTAGCGTGTATATGCCTGTGTATAGATGTTTTAACTTTTCGCTCTCGGAAACTTCATATTGTATGGAACAAAATATTTCATCATCATCATCATGATCAACCCATTACCGGCTCACTACAGAGCACGGGTCTCTTCTCAATATGAGAAGGGTTTGGCCATAGTTCACCACGCTGGCCATGTGCGGATTGGCAGACTTCACACGCTTTTGAGAACATTATGGAGAACTTTCAGGCATGCAAGCAAGTGATATTTTAATTGTTTAAAAACGCACATAACTCCGAAAAGTTAGAGGTGCGGAGGACAAAATATTTAACTTGTTATTATTTACTGCCATAGTTTCTTTAACTTGATTTTTTAGTGACACTGCCTTTTAGCTTTTGGAACACTTGTAGATATATCTTGGTGGGCGATGATTCCTGCAACACAGTCTATACCAAAGATCATCCAACTTATATTTCTTTTAAGCCCCCTTTGAAAAACAATTACATATTATTTAGAAACCTCATATTTTTATACACTCCTAAAACTTAAAAACACAGTTTCATTACTTTAATTAATTTAGTTAAGCAATGTGCTATATTAATCGGTTCTGGTGTCTTACATTCTAAACTAGACATTATTACCAGTGTCAGCAATTAAAACGCATCTTTATTATATGAAGCATATATTTTAATTAAATTAAAAGAAAGTTCATCAATTTCAATTTTGAAGTTAAGGTTTTAATTTAAGCAAATTTTAAAATATAAAGTATCTAAATGAAATTATAGATTAACCATCGCCTCACTATAAACCATGCCAATCGCCCCCCAATTTTTTTCTGGGCCCTTTAACGCCGTGTCTAGGCCTCCAACGCCCACAAGGGGGCGTTATCCTCCAATTTGAGAAAGACTGGTCTAAACTTTGCAGGATCATCATTTTCATGTGGTTAGGCTACCTTCCTGTAACATTGTTTCTAGTAAAAATCTTTAACCTTATCTTATCTTATTACTATATCTATGAACGTTTTTATATATTTTTTTAACAGTACGATAATCGAAGCCCTCAGGATGCGTGCTAAATGTTTCATTTGTAATATTAGTATGGGTGTAGGCACACGGATTTTTGTACCGTCATTTAGTTTCCATACAATCAATGATGAGTCAACATCTATGTGCGTAGACGAATGCAATGGTGGCCATTTGCTTCCATTTCATACGCTCGGACTGTGACAGTCCTAAATAATAAGAGTTTCTTATTCTTTAGGCTGTCAGTCAAAGTTGTCAGTTGAAGAAACAACCATCAAGAATAAATTTTGACGACCTCCCTAGCGCAGTTGAGGGAAAATTCTGAAAATTATAATGTCTGAATTTCTATGATCTGGTCTGGTCACTGGTCGCTTCGGCCGTGGCTTGTTACCGCCCTATCCATAAAGGAGGGCTTTCGCTTCATTTTTGATGCCGCGTAGAAATCGATTAGGCTTAAGGATTTTATACGACAGTGAAAAGTAAGCCCGCGAACATCTGCGACTATATCTTCGTGGTAAAATTGCAGACAAGAACACGATGTCCAATTAGGAGTATGGGTTTACCATACTCTAAACAGGTTGGCCCGCTACCATCTTAGACCGCATTATCACTTACCATCAGATGAGATGCCGTCAAGGGCTATCTTGTGCTGTATAGTAAAAAAAAACTCTTAGTGGAATTAAAACAAAGTTATAAAATTGCGCGAGTTAACGTAATTTAGAGAGCGAATGCAGGACATTCTAGCGATCCTGGCACCGAAACAGATGCCTGTGTACACAAGTCTGGCGAATATGCCCAGTGGGCCAAGTCGACATGATGAAAATTAACCGACCGTTTATTTACATTAAACTCAAGCGGAAAGTAAACACAACTCGCTAGGTACCACAGTGCAGGCTTATCTAGTATTGTATAATATTTTTTAAATAGTTTTTCAATATTATTTTCGGTAGTACAAAAATGTCATTATAACATTATAGATTTAAAAATGAGTATTATATAAGACGAAAATCGTCTATAAGTGTTAGCTGTCCGAGATTTGAAATTTTAGTATAAAAATAAAGTGATGTACAGACATAGCAACAAAATTAAAGCTCCTAATTAATTATGTAAAATATTGTTTTATATAATTAGAAGCTTTCATTTTACTATGCTACTAACCAAATCTATACGAAGATCAACAGGACCTTATCAGTTAAAGCTAGCGGTACTTTACGCGGGGGAGGGGGAGGGGGGGGGGCTTTCCCTTCCTTTAAACTTTTATATGCTAAAAGTCCACTTAAATGAATGGAACACCTGTTGATATGTATGCAACGTAAAACAAAAGAGTGAGATAGAGTTTGTAGTTATTTTATTTTCAATTATATTTTTTGGACTGACTATTAGCTGTACTAATACCTAACCCTATTGGTTGCGACAGCGTAACCGGGCGGAAAGAAGCTCCGCCAGAAGAAATTTTGAGCCCTAGGGCTCGAAAAAACTAAGGGAACGTCTGCCTAAGGGCGCCTCCTGTGAGGCCGAACCTCGGTTTAGGCGACGTTTGGGATAACGGGGGGTCGGACGGTGAGTGGTCCGTACGTCTCCGAGGCCGTGGATGGACCTCGTCTTCGCCGGCGAAGACGGTGTGTAGCGTATGATTGTGTGGTAGGTGTCAGTAGTTATCTGATCGTCAGGGTCGTGAAGGATATGTTTAGGTCTCTTCTTCCGGAAAGGAGCGCTTCGGTCGGGGGAGTGAATTATAAACAGGTGGCGCCACTATATATATAGAAACATTTAGTAGATTAGATTTATTTAGATTAATTTATTTATTACATTTACTCTAGTTTGTAGGCCTCTCATTCGTACTCAGTGACATCATTTATAATTGTGCGGATTCTGTTGTACATAAATCTCTAAACAAAATTGGCAGTTTTAAATGTGTATTTTGCTTTCTATCATGAAACATATGTAAAAAGACAGCATTACTTTAATGATCGTCAATTGTGTTTCGATATTTGTCGCTCATTTTAATGCATTTAAAAATTAACCTCTAACGCTCTAGCTTGTGCCCTTTTAAACTACTCTAATACGTAAGTACTTATTATAAATAGACATAATTTAGTAGATGTCCTAGCCTCGATGATCATGCGGCAATCCTATATCAAATGACCATAATTTTCATGACAAAATGACTCGACTGTTAAATAACATTACTGACTGGATGAATGACCATAAACTAGAAATAAATTATAATAAAACAAAAATAATTCAATTTCGACCTTACCAAAAAAAACCGTTACATATTAAGTATATTGTTAATAACGCAAACAGCTTAACGTTTTTAGGCATTGAAATCGACACTAACTTAAATTGGAAGGACCATATCGGATAAACAAAATCAAAATTTAGTAAATAATCAATCAATCAGTCAGCCTATAGACGTCCACTGCTGGACATAGGCCTTTTCGAGAGCGCGCCACCACACACGGTCCTCCGTCTTCCTCATCCACCCGCCACCAGCGATCCTTCTCAAGTCGTCGGTCCAGCGAGCAGGTGGTCGTTATAAATTTATATATGGACTCAGATAATTAAAAAGAACCACCAACTTAAAGACCGCACTAGCAGCGTATTATGCCTATCTATGGTTATGCAATTTTGAGATACGGTGTTATTTTCTGGGGAAATACTCTGGCACTGATGCTCCGGATCTCTTCCTATTACAAAAAAAGTGCGTACGCATATTAGTAAACACAAAAAGTACGGACTCAGTGTGCCTCATTTCAGGAAATTGAAAATCCTCACCCTACCTTCAATCTATATCTTTGAAATGTGCAAATTAAAAAAAAAAAAAAACTACTTTTATAAAAAAAAAAAAGAAGAAAAACCTCGTCGATTTCCCGAAAAATATGCTAATAAACTAACCCTCCCACCATCAAAGCTAAAACTCTACACCTGTAGTCCCTACGTAATGTCTGTAAAAATATATAATGGTCTGCCAGACTGCATTCGAAACTTAGCAAAAGAAAATGAATTTTACACAGTATTAAAGATTTTTTTTAATTGGAGATGTGTTATTACACAGTAAACGATATTTTAAACGATGATAAGTGAAAATTGTTGAAATCGGTCTCTCTACTGCGGTCGATTCCAGACAAAGTTGCAACACCCAAACTGGGTATGTGTACACAATATGCAACAAAAAATAAATAAATATTCTACTAATATTATAAATGAGAAAGTGTGTAGGTTTGTTACTCAATCACGCAAAATGATTTAACGAGTGAAGCTTTAGACCCAATTCTGAAGTCCACGCAGACGAAGTTGTGGGCATAAGCTAGTTGTAAATAATTCCTCTACACTTATGTTATGATATAGTAAAATATAAATACATGTCATGTTTTATATTATAATCGGGATAAAAGGTAGCCTATGTTCTTTTCCATGTCAAAGGCTACATGCATGCCAAGTTTCATCAAAATCAGTTCCGTTTTGCGTGATTTAGTAACAAAGTAAATAGGATATTCACACGTTTTTAATTTTCTAATAGAAACCTCCTTTTAAAAGAAAAGCGCGAGTGGCTAATGTATTGTTTACAAAGAATTGGTTCATGGGGAAAGTTAATTATTTTTTCTTTATCAAGAGATAAAGAAAAAAATATAATTACAACAATAACACAAGATTAAGTGTGTTCAAGATTTTATTTACTCTCTTCTCGTCTATATCGTGTTTAACCCTTTCTGCTCGTGCCGTCATCTTGTGAACACGGCGTCCATAACAGTTAAAACAATGTATACACACTTAGATCGATGGTAAAGCTTTATAGCAACAGAGTAATCAAAGAAAATTAAAGTTTAAAAATGAAGCGAAAGCCAGTATCACTGGTTTCATAAATGATAAGTAATTTTTTTTTTAACTTACGGTTCAAACTCAAATAACGGATGTGGGAGATAAAGCTGACAAATTAAAATTGGACTGGGCTGGGCATGTCCGACGATCTGTGGGCAAAGGCCGCTACACATTTGGTGCCACAAAAAACAAAAAGACGTCGAGGCAGACCGAAGCGTCGCGTCGTTGGCGTGACGAGCTCGATGCCCATATGTCGGCTTGGCCCCAAATATGGCCCTACACAGAGACAAATTGAAGGTAGAAAGGGAGGCCTTTGCCAGCTCTCGGGCACGCACCTATAACTTTTCGGAGTAATGTGTTTTAAGCAATTAAAATATCACTGCTTCAACGGTGAAGAAAAACATCGTGAGGAAACCTGCATGCCTGAGAGTTCTTCATAATGTTCTTTAAGGCCGTATGGAGTCTGCCAATCCGCACGTGGCCAGCGTAGTGGGCTGGTCAAAGCTTTATCATATTGAGAGGAGACCCGTGCTCTGTAGTTAGCCGGCAAAGGGTTGATCATGATGATGATCATACCAAAAAAAACTACCTACCTGCTTTAATGCAATAAAGCATTGTTATTTTCGCAATTACGGTGTTCAATTTGCATTTGTAAATTTTGGCCATTTTGTGACGGTCATTTTTTACATTATTTAGAAACATATATTTATATTAAAAAACTAAGCGGTAAGGTTCCGTAAGACTAGTGTTTTTGCTTTTAATATATCCTACGGAACCATGTTTTATTCTGTGTTATGAAAGAGTCCGTGTCTCTTCCCTAAAAATGCAATTTTTTGCATTGACGACAGACAATTCAATCCCTAGCTCTGTTGCTACGTGATAGAAAGAAAGAGCTATAAAAACACTCCAGCATAATTTATAACTTTAAGTAGGGATTTGTGCACTTGAAGTTTCCAAGTTCTTTATTGCCGAAGTTATAGCACTCTGACAGATGAATGAAAAAAAAGACGGACAGACGAACAAAGTGCGAAATCAACCAAATAAACTAGGAGCGGACGAGTTGAATAAAAGCTTTGTTTAAAGTGGTCCTGTCGCTTAAATTATTGAGGGCGTACTTTTCACGTTTTTTTTTAATACTGTTAGTTTAAACACCGAATTAGGCTGAGATCTATTGAGCTTACTTTGACTTTGCTCAGACAAAGTGAGTGTTAAAAAGTGACAATACTATGTCGGTCACATAACTTTTTCTCCTTTTAACTGTTTCTTTAATCGAGAGGTAAGGCAAAGAGCGCCTTTTAGATCTCTACTTAGTTTTTACCTTACCACCTAAGACGCGATATTTCATATTTTACATGTTTACATCTTTTTCCGTCGATTTATTTGACATAAAAAGGATGCTTGTGCAAAATTACCGACAAATCCATGACAGCAAGCGATTAAGCGTCCCGGCACGATGTCAATTCTCCTAATAGGTCAGCCCACGTACCCTTTAAGTCTGTAGCACAATAAAAAAAAAAACGAAAACTCTCAAGCTCTCCTAATATATGGCATGATGTAAACCTACTTATCGGTGCATACGTACAGTACAAGTCTATTTTATGACCCTGACGATCAGATGACTACTGACAACATACTCGTACCACCTACCACACAATCATACGCTACACACCGTCTTCGCCGGCGAAGACGAGGTCCCCGCTATCTTACGTCATCCGGACGTGGGCTACATCCACGGCTACGGACCACTCACCGCCCGACCCCGTTATCCCAAACGTCGACTAAGGGTCGGCCTCAAAGGAGGCGCCCTTAGGCAGTCGTTCCCTTAGTTTCTTCGAGCCCTAGGGCTCAAAATTTCTTCTGGCAGAGCTTCTTTCCGAAGCTCGCCAAACAGCCCGGTTACGCTGTGGCAACCAATAGGGTTAGTACAGCTAAAACATAGTCCGAAAAAAAAAGTACAAGTCTAAAGCGAATTTGAAATCGCTACAACAACGTCTGCTAAATCACTAAGGGCCACGAAGTTAATGTCTAACCCCCTTATTAACGTTGAGTAGCGGTTGTATGGTTATGCTTTGTCCTTTTCTTTCTATTATCCAATTGACGATGACAGAAAGAGTTCAAAATCAGCGTGTAAATTATTCACGCGTCATGCAATGTTTGTATCTAACAGTGAGCGAAAGAACTAAGGTAGTTAAGTAAACTTATTTGGGGTCAGGGATTACAATTCATTAAATATATTTACTGGGCATAATTTTTAGTTTGGTTTATATATGATAAATCACACGTTAATCGTATGTAGAAACGATTCCCGGAATACAGTATGTATGTACCAGAAATGCAGGCTCCAGCACCATACTCTCGTTCGTTGCCATGTGCAGTCTATTAGACTAAGCAAAACAAATCATATGATTATCAAAACGAGGGGCTTACTAGTAGCTACTAAATAGTTCCGCTCATAGTATGCTTTCGTCGTCCGTACGATTTGTATGTAACACACAAATTTTCATTTCAATACGACAACTACAATAGTTTTTTTTTTCGGACTGTCTATTAGCTTTACAAACCCTATTGGTTGCCACAGCGTAACCGGGCTGCTTCGGAAAGAAGCTCTGCCAGAAGAAATTTTGAGCCCTAGTGTTCGAAGAAACTAAGGGAACTTCTGCCTAAGGGCGCCTCCTTTGAGGCCGAACCTCGGCTTAGGCGACGTTTGGGATAACGGGGGGGTCGGACGGTAAGTGGTCCGTACGTCTCCGAGGCAGTGGATGTGGAGCCCACGTCCGGATGACGTAAGATAGCGCGGACCTCGTCTTCGACGGCGAAGACGGTGGGTAGCGTATGATTGTTTGGTAGGTGGTACGAGTATGTTGTCAGTAGTCATCTGATCGTCAGGGTCATGAAGGATATGTTTAGGTCTGCTCTTTCGGAGAGGAGCGCTTAGGTCGGGGGAGTACAAATAGATTAAAATTTACTCCTTATATTATAAAACAAGCTATGATAGCCTGGTGGTTAAAACGTTCGCCTCCTGATAAAAAAGTTTCAATCGTAAATCTCACAGCATGGAGGTTATATGTCAATTCAAAGTATCTATTACTGTAACAACGGCCATTTCATACTTTAACCCCTGCTGTAGTATGTATGTGTATTTTTCCGAATTCTTACGTCTGGCGGTCGTCGTCCATCAAGTTCAATAATTATCAATTGAAGCGATATGCGAAGGCGTACGATCTGTTAACTTAGAAATTTCCATTTTGTTGCAAATAACGCTTGAGGTGTTCTTGATCCGATTTAGTAATTCTATTTTTCAACTTAAAAGTTAAGCTACGATTGTTTTTAAAGCACACTGGTCTGAGAAAGTCGATTAGAGATTTGATGAATCTGTATATGGACCGAGGCAACAAATTCAAGTTTCAATTTTACCGTTTCTCCATTCATGATTACGTATTTAAAAAAAAAATACCTAAATTTTGCATCTTGATTGGTTTATTGTTTAAAAAAAAAAGTTTCTGCTTTGTTATCAAGCTCATAACACCTGAATTTTAAAATACTGTGCTGTTTCGGCACTGTGGCCGCGTGAGCTATAGAAATGTAAAGAAATTTTAAACCATTCAAAATACTTTTGTTGAGTCACACGAAGGTCGAAAAACACGGCAATGATGCAAAACACGAAAAAAAGTGTTGAATTGTGTAAATGTTAACAAGCTTTTGCCCACGTGATGAATTGTTTGTGATTAACTTAGCTTAAGTTTTTTTCGGAAATACAATGTGAGCGCGTACTGTTTGTTTGGTTATTTATATGTTAGCCCTTTGCCCATGCTTCAATCGAAATCTGCACGTTTTAGCCAGGTAAAGAGAAAAGCTTTCGGTTACGACGGATTATATAATGTTCCCATTATAACGTGATACCCAATTTAGTGTCAGCTCTTGCATATATGCCTAGAAGCGTGAATTTTAACGCGGGCGGTGACATCGCGTTGTAGACATCAAAAGCGTTGGGGAACAAAATGTGTTCACTCTAACACTGCGATAGGATAGTGCACTACATTTACATTTTATTTTTGCATGATGAAAATATGTTAAGTTGAGATGATACATTTTACTCAATCTCGCGATGACAGGGAAATTCCATTTCTAAAATGAACATATAAAAATTCAAATTCAAATAATCTTTATTCAAATAGTCCTTTACAGGGCCCTTTTGACGCGTTAATATATATTTACATAGTAGTGATTCGATGGCGATAAGTACATTCGTAAACTTAAAGCTATGAGGTTTCCAAACGCGCCCCGTTCTAATAAGTAGCCCACTACAAACTTAGCCGGGGTTTTTTTTCGTTATCACCGTCTCACATAATCAATAATAAATTATAGTACCTATAGAGATAGATCAATTAAAACTGTTTTTATTATAAATAATACTGCTTTAAGCGATGTAAGTTAGCCCATAATGCCCAATTACAGCCCGCTACGACTAGTACTTAATTGCTAGTCCTGTCTATTAGTTAAGTAGTCAGATCTTGACGTCGGTAAGTAAAGATTATATTAATTAACAAAGAGCTTCAACGATAGTAAAATAACACTGCTTTAAGCGGCGGTAGTTAGCCAATAGTGCCTAAGTTCTGTTCCGTATTTTGACCCGTGCGTTGAATACCAATCAGCCAGTCATGTTTTCCATATAGGTACAGACACCTTGACGTCTTTAAAACAAAGATATTAATTCTGAAAAAAGAGTGTCTACGTTATTAAAATAACGCTGCTTTAAGCGATGGGTCTAAAATTCTAAGAAAAAAAGGAAAACACGGATCTCATTAAAACAAAGCAGCTGGAATCGAGTACTATATCTAGTTTATAAAATATATTATGATTAGAATTAGAATTATTTACCTGAAAGAATTATTAACAAGTAATTCTTTATCAATGTTTTATTTTACAAGCCACTGGACATTTCCAAGTGATCAGTGTATAATTTAACACTACTGGTGGCAGTATTACAATACGACAATTTTCCCATTCACGGACACTTACTACGATTTGATTTGATAGCAGTTAACGCTTGATAAAACGCTCAGTGCACTTCTGGAAATTGAAAACCGACATGTGAAGTTTTTTTTTTACGAGTCCATACATAATACAGCCAGTAATTAAGGTAAAAAGAGTTTGTATTTCCTATTTGCTCGCTTAACTCTAGTCACAAATCGCATTTGACTAACCAGTTCTTGAGGAGAGATACTTCTTTCCCTGAGGCTGTTTAATATTGCGTCTGAACCGTAAGTAATCTCGAGGGTGGAGTGGCGACGCGGCGGGTCGGTACGTAGCGTATGTTGTATAGTAAATTTACTTATTAAAAGTACGCGGAGCTCGCATGCTACCGGGAAAGATCCTAGATCATTTGTCGGTACTTATGTAAAGAAGACGATATCCATATATGCATTTTCAGTGAACGTGCACGAGAATTACCCGTGGACGATGTAACAAATTTACCAGTCGATATCTGTGTGCTCAAGAACTGTTTGATCTAGCTCCTCTCTGACCTTAAACTAACGAACTGCGAGGCAACGTAAGGAACTATCCCTTTACGTAACTAGAATTGTTCCTACCACTTGGGCGTAAGTGCTACGGAGCCGTACGTTTGGACTCTTGTAGATTGGTTGCCTCGACGTCAAACAACTTCTCGAAAATGCAGCCTTCTTAAGTATCTCAGTGCTTATGATATGCTCGGGCTCGAACTGGCGCAGTGATTTCGAGTTATTTGTTGCCCAACCAATTGCGCCTTTATTTAATAATTATTTCGACCAAAAAGTAATAACAAAACGAAAACACATACACACGCAATTCCAAATTGTGGTAGAGAAGCATGTGTGCAAATTAATACAAAAGACAAATATTACATATAATAGAAACCCAACAAATTTTATACAAACAGAAATTATACCGGGTTCCTTTCCATCCAGCCATTTATGACATGAGTTCCTAAAAGTCTAGAGAATATGCATCTTATAAATGTTTCCAATAGCTGCGAAAATCTTATCTCAATTGTGTGGCCAGTTTCATACAAATATTATACAAAATAATATGACGGCGCCACCGAGTGGGCTGATTTTAATGGCTGGCTTATTAAAATTACAAAAATCAGAACAGAGCCATTGCTTTACGTATTGCATTGAAAGCTAGGAAGGGTTATTGAAATCATAGCCTAAGCCGTTGGGTTGGCAAAACGAACCAGCACAAAAGATTCTATTCCAAGATTTTAATAACCCGTACTGGTGAAGGATTTTATCATAAACTTCAATAATAAGTTTAAGGCTGGCGTCCAACAGAGCTGTGCGTTGGAGCTAAGCTTTTAAAGCTAAGTTACGAAACACAAACTACAAAGAAGTGTCCGACAAATTCTTACGCGAATCATCTACAGTTTTGCTGCATAAATCCTATAGTTTTTGCTTTAGGCATCCCGAGGTCATATCCTTAGCTCACATCTCTAGAACGGTTACCAGCTTTTTTGAAGTCGATTCCCGGCTCGAGTGTGGTCTGTGTGGAGGCTTGGGCTAGTTCTCACCCACCCTACTGGCAAATACACACCGCGATAAGAGTTTCTATGATGCTGAGTAGAAACCGATTTGGAGGCTGGGTTCAACCGGCAACACATCGGTTTCTCATCTGATGCCGCAGATGGTAATGGTGACCGCTCTGCTTATTGTCCGCAATGTAAATAAAACATAAACCCATATTTATCAAGTTCTTGCGATCTTATTTTCTTTGAAATATTAATCGCTTCGCTATCAACTCATCTCTAGTGGAATGGTCGCCTAAAGCCTATCTAGTCCTTTAATTTTATTTTTAATATATTTCTATCCGCAACGTTATACGTTTTTACGCTTTTGAGAGGTCGCAAAATAATATTGCGATCCTAATTTTCTCTCTCTCACTCAGTCAAGCTTCGATAACTATTAAAAGACGTCGCATTCCAATGGAAACCCCTTTATCTTTTTTTTTTATTTTGCACAAAAAAACTACATAAGGCGAACTTAATGCTAAAAGCATTCTCCACCAGTCAACCTTGGAACATTAAGAAAACTAATGGTAGGCGTCCGAACAAAAAAAAAAAAAAAGGAAATGTATATATGTATATATATATATAAAAGTAATAGATACCATAATATAATAATAAAATAATAAATAATAATATAATATCAGAAGCGGTGATAGCCCAGTGGTTAGGGAGTCAGCCTCCTAATCAGAGGTCGAAGGTTCGAATCCGGGCACGCACCTCTTAACTATTCGGAGTAATGTGCGATTTTAATCAATTAAAATAGCACTTGCTTCAACGGTGAAGGAAAACATCGCGAGGAAACCTGCACGCCTGAGATTTCTCCATAATGTTCTCAAAGGCGTGTGAAGTCTACCAATCCGGACATGGCCAGCGTGGTGGACTTTGGCCAACCCTTCTCATATTGAGAAGAGACCCGTGCTCTGTAGTGAGCCGAGAATGGGTTGATCATGATGATATAATATCATAATTTGTATCAAATAATATATATCATAATCTTTATCAAGTGTAGATGGAATGGATGCTTAATTAATTATTCCTTAATTAAAGCGCACATGAAAGTTAGAGAGTGGGTGGGAGGTGTGGATGTAATTGTAAAACCGAAGTCTACCCACTATACTATCTCCGCTTAGAGCTTAAAACGGGAAAACTCCTAATTGCTTTTAATAAAAGAAGTTTTGCGCTTGAATAGTTAAACTAGGAGTTCTCTATTGTTGACATCAGTAATTGGACAATCGAAACTAAGAAGACAAAGCATTGTTTACCTACTATTCAACCGCTATACATTGTTTATTGGTCTCTTAGGGGGATGAAGTGAAATTTGGAGTGAGCTCAGGAACCTTTGAGTTGATTCCCTCCTTTTCTCTACCTTTCAATTAAATATTGAACCCCATCTCGTTCCTTTAATAGTAATTAAATGTGTATGTTATACGCACCTCTTAAATCTGGAATGCCCTTCCGGTTACCACTTAGTTATATAGGCGAGCGCGCTACATATTCACTTACCACCAGGTGTCTTCTTGTTCAACCCATTACCGGCTCACTACAGAGCACGGGTCTGTTTTCAATATGAGAAGGGTTTGGCCATAGTCCACCACGCTGGCCATGTGCGAATTGGCAGACTTCACACGCCTTTGAGGACATTATGGAGAACTCTCAGGCGTGCACGTTTCCTCACGATGTTTTCCTTCACCGTTTGAAGCAAGTTATATTTTCCCCTTTTTAGAGTCCCATACGCAGTATTTGACGTCCATCAGTTGGGACGACGGAGAACAAGCTCGGGATAAAAGCAAAATCGCTCGGCAAAAGCAACTTCGCAGAGCATTTATTGGAAAGGTTCTATTTCTAAACAAGCTTTTATAGTGTGACGTTTGTCGACGAGCTGTGTACGTTTACGATTTTCAGTTGTCGAGCAGGAGTGATTCCAAATTCTCTAGTTAAACCACAGCTACAACTAACTGTCTCGGAAATTCAGTTGCAATCCAACTTAAATTATTTAAGCTCCACTAAACTAAGTTAAGAGAGTCGGAAGCGTTATAGATTCGATGTCTGTTATCTCTAAACTCACTCTTAAAAATGACAGAAATATTTTTGGTTGGTATCTTCTTTGTAACACTGTATTTTCCGGAAAGTTTAGAACTGTGTATGGACTGTCAGTTTAGTTTAGTTGCGAGATTTGTGTAGAACAGACTCTGCTCCAATAACGTCGTTTCAATCACAAAAGTGTTTAAGCTTACATCTTCTGTATATATAAAAGGATAAGGTTACTGACTGACTGATATATTTGCGTACAGTTCACGCCACTGACTGCTTGAATATTACGTATGTGCGTGTACGTGTGTTTACGAATGTGCATTAAGTTGCGTGTTTGCGTGTCCAATTGTTCGTATGTATGCGTATATCTGCAGCCTGTCATATTATGTGGCATACAGATAGATTTTACGTAACGAAATATTCGCTACGTTAAATATGAGTCTGTCAGTACTGAAGTTACAAACATTGGAATAACGAGCTCACTGTGAGCGAAGCCGCCAACAAAAGCTTATAATTTTATTGAATGGCTATATGCTAACATTAAATAAAATCTCAACGTGATCAAATATCAGGTAGGAACAGAATTTTTCATTCATCGGTTAGTCCACTGTCCAATGTCCATCATTGATTGGTAATAAAAGTTAATTAAAAACATTAAAAGTATTTATGCGAGCATCTCAGAGCGTTTCTTTTATTTATATTTGTGTCAAGTCAATTTTGTATGTGGAGATCACCGCCGTTTCGGACAGAACATTTCGGTTGCTTTTTTCCTAAATCAAAATTTTTAGGTTGATGAAATCGGAGCCGGTGTTTTCAAAGGTGCTTAGACATTATTGATCATTTTTCTTTTGTAGCCTAGACTGAGTAATGGAGTGTGTCTTGCTCCTATTTACGTATGCATCGATCAGAAGTTGCCCTTGGAAGTCTCAGAAATAAATCAAGACAGAAAGGAGTTCGCGTGAAGTCAATAGTATTAAACAGGGTGCATACTGTTTATTACCCACTGCATAAAACATTGTTTCAGCACTCGGAACGTGTGCATAGCTCAACATATAATATGCATGTGAATACATAACACGACGCTGTATAAGTTATCTGCGTGAAAAAAACTAGAAGGTCACTGTTTGACGAGATGTCAAATATTTCCAGGCTGAAAATAAACTTTTATGAAAAAAAAAAAACAGTTTGTTACCTGGTTAGCTCATGTCCTAACGGCCGTAGTTATATTACATATATATCCTTTAACATTCCTTAAGAATCGGGTTATGAAATGCGAAAAGTTTTTGCAATACCGCAGTTTTATTGTCTACTGTGTTGCTTATAGTGGCCCTTGGCTTTTATGAAACAATCTTTTTAGTTACACAAAAGCTAAGAACCACTTTTATATATTAGAGTTATGTTCATAGACGAAGACAGAACAACAAAAAATGCATTATTACGCGTATATATGTCGAATGAATAATTGAAGGCACATCCTATAAATCCACTCTTCTCTAGTCTGTTGGTATGATGATAGCATAATATCCAATGCATTGCCTGGGATGAGGCTAGGGCGATGTATCGAAATTTTAAATTAGCATGTAGATATACCTATTAGACCGCCTCCGGACGCAATTCGAAATTACTGTCACATTGTTGCAAAATTTGAATCGAATATCAATGAATAAATTATTGGGGTGTAATTCACATCTCGGCACTCTAGAAGGCCAACCTCACCTGCCCGTGATTGACGGACGCGGCTCTGGCAGGCGACAAATGTCGGGACAACCTTTAATAAGCTAGACTGAATTTAATTTCAAGGCAGCGCGGCTATACTACCCAAGCCGACTGCTCAGCGTGGTCATCACGGGACGATGTGACTCGCCTACACTCATGGTCAACCTAGAAGCTGGTTTGGTATGTGGGATATATAGCTTGATGAGGAAGAGAACCTAGTGTGACGGGACTCGGAAAGGGCTATTTGCAGCATTAGGTGACATGATGGTGATGAATGTGATGAATCAGATTTTTTTTTTAAATTATTAATGCGCTTGCAACGGTTAATATAGTTTACATTACGTACAATCCATTTTGTTGCTCGTTTTCATTACTTTTGAAAGTGGCTGATTTAATTATAATTAAAACCTATTTTCTTACAACAAATATGTTTTTTATTGTCAAAACGATTTTCAAGTTAAAAATTAATGACAGAGACACAATAAGATTAGTAATACATATATATTATGTGAAATAGATAAATCTCGCGTATCGTAGATCATACGCGATAATATACTTTTCGGAATTCATGTGCAAAGAACTTTAAAGCCTTTTATAAGCTTCATTACGATTTATTATTTATTGAAGCGGTGATAGCCTAGTGGTTAGGGCGTCAGCCTCCTAATCAGAGGTCGGCGGTTCGAATCCGGGCACGCACCTCTAACTTTTCGGAGTTATGTGCGTTTTTAAAAAAATTAAAATATCACTTGCTTCAACGGTGAAGGAAAACATCGTGAGGAAACCTGCACGCCTGAGAGTTCTCCATAATGTTCTCAAAGGCGTGTGAAGTCTGCCAATCCGCACATGGCCAGCGTGGTGGACTATGGCCAAACCCTTCTCATATTGAGAGGAGACCCGTGCTCTGTAGTGAGCCGGTAATGGGTTGATCATACATACATACATTTATTGTTAGGTATTTTAATATTGTCAAATATTTAAGTTAATGTTCCATAGTAGCGCCTGTTTCTTGAGTAGGTATATAAGACGGGAAATTTGTAATATCCATGACAGCCATTTTAATTTATTTAATTTTATGACGGGAATTAGTTCTACAAGACTGTGATGTACGATGAACAATAAAGTGTTATTTGCGATAGTCCGTGACAGTTCTCATAATTTCATAATTTCTAACAAGACACAAGTCTGTCAAAATACGTTCTCTCATTCAATATTAAATATAATTTAATATTAATTAAATGAATGTATGAAATGCTGTCTGTTTGTTCTGCAATATACTAACAGGGAATCTATATATCAAGAGGAATGGAATTAAGGCTGCGCATCAATTAGACAAACTATCGGCTAGCTGACTCCAACTCGGAAGCTACAAACTTTGGCGGAGCGCTGACTGAATTAAATTTAACCGCGTACATTCTGTTCAATTAATATGATGATACCGCGGAACAAAATTAAAAGTTCTGTAATTCTGCGCTCATTACGGCTCCACCATATATACATAAGAAAGAGTGTAAATACGAAGTCTGGCAGGGACGTTCCGGCAAGCGATTAACGCCCGAGGTTAGTAATCAATCTAATCCAAGAACTTCAGTATAGCAGATTGAATTCAGTAACACCATCCTTATCGACAGGGAAGAGTAGGAAAAGAATAGTACTACTAAATTCATTATTCTTTCTGAATATCCTGGTTAAGATTGATTATTAACTTCGGGTGTTATCAAGGTAGCATTGTACCGGATAATGCTACCTTGGTACATCATTAGGATGTTCAGGAGTTGATCATTAAGATGAGTTCAGCCGGCAACGCATCGTGGCTCCGCTGGTGCTGGCAATGTTCATGTACGGTAATCACCTCGCATCAGGTGACTTGGATTCTCGTTTGTCCGCGATTTACAGCGTAAAACCGGGATACACGCCGCAGTGGGATATTCTCCTCAATTTAGGACTTCTGGCATTCGTTTATAGTTTAAATAAGATGCGTAAGCTTAGTGATAATTATTACACTAATAACTAATAATAAGTAAACACTAATAGTTAATAGACCAGTATAGCTATAAGCGCGGCGAGTATGAAAAACGCTTCAAAGTTTCAGACCACAGTTTACATTTACTTTTATATAACTTTACAGGCAGTAGGTAATTAAACTTGTTGTTTTTTTTTCACTAAATGTATACACAGGATACACATACAACTGTTTTGTTTTGTATTTAGTTAAACATAAAAGGGCATCTATCCAAATTAAAATAGTCGTCCTGATTTGGAGGGTGCAGTTAGCCTTTGAGGGCGTCTATCCCCATTCATCTTTACATCTGTCAGTATATTTTGTCAAATGATTTTTTTATATCAATATTAACCTTTGTTATGTAATCAAAATTAATATACAGATGTACGATGTGTAGATTACTATTACCTGTATATTGTGCTTCAAGTGCCCGAACGAAATCTGTACATTGTTCAGACTTTTTTTTTTGTCGTGGTGGAAAAGCTTTATAGCTACTTCCGTCCCTTGGGCAGGACGGAGGTTATGTGGGACTCCCACCCATGGGTGGTCTACCCGAACTGAAAAACCACCACGGCATGTCCCTCTCGCTGGTTTTACTGGACGCCCGGGGGACCCATTGTATACTTCCCGGTAAACATTGTTCAGACCTACTCAAGATATAGAAAACTAAATAACACATGTCTGTAATGATAAATATAGCATTTTATATTAATCTAGTCTATGCCCGCAACTTATTCCGCGTATATTAGTATTCTCTCTCGTTATTGCGTATATCTCTTCTCTTTTAAAAACTCCTATGGAATAAGCTACCGATTCGAGGAAAATTTCTGTGGCAAGCTGAAACTATAGTTATATAGTAGGACATTTAACGGGATAACAAGTATCCTACGTCCTTCTCCTGGTTATAAGCTAGCCCCCCACCGATTTTCAGCCCAATCGGTTCAGCCGTTTTTGACATATAAATCGTGTAACTAACACGACTTTATTTTATATATATATATAGATTTTTACTCTTAAAACTAAGACTTCAAACGCTGTTCGATAAATGTGAGAATCATACTTTTTTTTTGTTTCAAATGTAAAAAAAAAAAACAAGGATTCACTGGTTACTTTACTAACCAATATAATTTGCGATTATATACAATAATTAACATACAAGCATACTATAAGGATGAATCAATATTAATATTATAGTTGTTATTTTAACGTAGTTTATTTAACAGTTCGTAGCCTCTTTACATCCCGCGAAGTAATTAACCCCTGTATTTGTTTTAACCGGGATTTGTAAACTTAATAAAATGTCCAATAGTTTGTGCAGTGGAACTTTGCTCTGGGGGTTTGAAAATAAAGTGAATAAAAAAAAAAGGAAACATACATTCCGTGAGTTTAATATAGTGGGCTAACTAACAAAGCAGTGTTGTTTTGAAATAACATTTTGCTATGATAAATCTTGTCGTCCATAAAATAGGGAATATAAATTCTGTCGTCAACAAACAGTAATTTAAACTAATGGACAAGACTTTGTGTTTTACTGTGTGAGACTTACAGTAGAATTTAAAAAAATAATACTTATATTTCTGTGACATGCATATAGGATGCGTTCTTAATACATATCTTTTTGCATTTTGTGATGTAATGGTGATAATTAAAGTCTACTGGTCTAATAAGTCAAAGGCCAAAGTCTAAGGTCTAGAAGCCCACAAAAATCTTGCCAGAATTTGTTTTGTTATCTCCATATATTAAAAATTATTAATTAGCTATGAAGTTGTAGCAATTCTTATCCAATATACCAATCTTTAATGTAATCCTTTATATATCTAAATATCCTCTATATAACTAGCTTATACCCGCGGCTTCGCTCGCATTGAAGCCATTAAATAAGTATCAGAGGTCATTACAATAGAAATTAATCAATATGAAAACTACATTTAACTGCTTAGATGGGATTGGCAAGTTTTTTCTTTATTATTATTTTTTTGACGACCTCCGTGGCGCAGCGCGTGCGCTGTTGCATTTTACAAAGTTGGAGGTCCTGGGTTCGATTCCCGGCTTGAGTCTGGTCTGGTGGGAGGCTTCGGCCGTGGCTAGTTACCACCCTACCGACAAAGACGTGTCGCCAAGCGATTTAGCGTTCCGGCACGATGTCGTGTAGAAACCAATTAGGAGTATGAGTTTACCATACCCCTAACAGGTTAGCCCGCTACCATCTTAGACTGCATCCTCACTTACCATCAGGTGAGATGCAGTCAAGGGCTAACTTGTGGTGAATAAAAAAAAAATAATAATAATTATCCTATGGCACTCACGACATCTGTCGAGCCTGTCGCCATCCCGGCGAGTCACTCAGACATGTGCTTTCGGGATGTTCCGCGCTTGCCAACACTGAGTATTTGCACAGACACAACCAAGCAGCCAAAATCCTTCACCAAGAGCTTGCTCTGAAGTACGGTCTCCTGGATGAGAGGCTGCCCTATTATCAGTACACACCGGTGCCGGTACTCGAGCGCGACGGAGTCCGGCTCTATTGGGACCGGTCCATTATCACGGACAGGACTATTCTCGCGAATAAGCCTGACATCGTGTTGGTGGACCGGGCACAGTCGAGGGTGTTTTTGGTGGACATCACCATCCCATATGACGAAAACCTCGTGAGAGCTGAGACGGAGAAAAAACGTAAGTATCTCGATCTGGCTCACGAGGTTTCCGACATGTGGCATGTGCAGTCTGCTGAAACCATCCCAATCGTAATATCTGCGAATGGGTTGATCCCAGTTAGCCTCGCTCACCATCTGAGGCGACTGGGGTTCCGTGGCAGTTCGCTCGCAGCCAGGATGCAAAAAGCGGTCTTGCTGGACTCGGCTAGGATAGTCCGCCGGTTTCTCAACCTGTCGCCCTGACCCCCGGCCGTTTGGTCTCCCCTGCCGGGGTGTAATCCTCCGCCCGGTGCAAATATGTATTTATGTAATGTATATGTAGGTTTATTTATTTTTATCTATTTAAGTTTATTATATCTCTTTTGGTTTTTTATATATATTTATTTTGCACACGGGCGTGAGAGCTAATATATACGGATTATCCTATGTTACTTTTAATACCACCAAAAATTTGTGTACAAAGTTTCATGACGATCGGTTGAGTAGTTTTTGCGTGAAATCGTAATAATATAAGAAAGGATATAATTTTTCCATTTCCAAGATAAGATTTGATATAAAATAACCCTTCGAGAGACTTCTCCAATATATAATCTGACAAGGTTGTAAATAAATAATAAGATTATTATATGTATTTATTCTTCAAGATTCTTCTTATAACATTCGTTAAGCTATTTCTTAGTAATTTTAGAAATGATTGCCCAGTAATCTGTACCTACTAATCAAATGAAATCAACAAATATTTATTTATTAGACGTTTTCAAAGGTTCCCATCGGCTTAGTTCGCGCAGGTCTCCTGCCCACAGGTTCGTCGTCACCCTAGCCGCCCAATCATTTGCCTCCACCACCGTTCCATTTTCCGCCGCGCCGCCCTAACCCTCCCCTCCCCCCCATCTCTACCCACGTAGACTCCCGGACGTTTCAGGCTTCAGTTGGGCTTTATCAGTCGTATATCACGGTCTTGTTTTCCTGTCGGGCAACAAGCACGGTACGTGTTGCTCTGTTGCCAACAAGTAGTATTTGTGTTATTCTTTAAATGGGTTATTATTTGGAATGTTTTAGTTCTCTTTTTTTTTACTATATTTTTTTATAATAAAACGCGGTTAAAAAAAATCGACGCATTGTTGTTGTTGTTTGATGTTAAGTGAGATATTTGTTTATCTAAGTTAAGTTTTAAAGGATAAGTACTTCATAGGTTTTTTTTAATTTACTCTTACTCCATTTTAAGTTAAATATAGTTTTCATGAACATCTTCAGCACATTTAAGTCTCTTCTTTATATTATAGAAGGATTAAACTGAAGACTTATTGTTAAATATTTAAGCATATTTAATTATAATTAGAATAATATAGAATTTAAATTAGCGCTTAGTTATTCTAAAATTATTTTATGGATATTTAAGTAGTACTTTAATACTTGAATCGCTGTCAATTTCCAATAACGATTAAAGTATGCGTAGATCTTTTTATTAGTGACCTATTCAACACTTTTTTTTGAAGTAGATATTGTTTGACCTTATTTATTTTTTTCTTATTGCATTTTGTTTCTTATTTTTATTACACTTGTTTATATTAAACTATGCATTTTTGATGACACCGGGTTTTGTCCAGGTACATTATTTGCCGATTAGTTAAAAAAAAAAAAAACAAAATTATACTTTTCGGTATAATATAATGTAGTAGGCTTTGTAGTATCGAAGATAATATAAAGTTTGGTGAATAGATTTGTTTGTGTATTGAAATAGGCGTAGAAATCAGTCGCTTGGCCTAACAACAGACATGATAGCAATATTTTAGCGTCGACTGCTTATGAACCGTTAATTTGAAAAACTTGTAAATTTTAGCTATTCAGTTTTCGAAGTCAAAGTTTCCGACGGACAATACTCCTTGCACAAGCTTTACGCTTATTTTGGGGGGGTTTGGTTGGGCGTTTTGGTTTTGAAATTAGAATGTTTGCCATTTTTATTCAGCCTAGTTTGGGTTTTCGGTTGTGGCTCGTAAAATACCACTTCGAGTAATAATTTTGAGAGTATATATTTTTTGTACTGCATCGCTTGGTAGAGGTAATTTGGAAATTTAAAATCTGAATTTTGAATTTATCTAGTTCTCTCTATCTAGAAGGCCCTGGCTAGTTGCCACCCTATCGAAAAACGCATGCTGGCAAGCGATTTAGCGTTCTGGTACGCTGCCGCGTAGTAACCAATTAGCGGCATGGGTTTAAAATGACTGCGATACCGCTAGCAGTCCAGGACGCTACCATCATAAACTGCATCCTTAGACTTAGCGCCAGGCGTGATTGCAGTCAAGTGGCAGCTAGTGGTATTCAAATTCTATGCAATAGAGTTGTATTTTAAATGGTATTATAAATTGCAGATACTTTCGACTGGTAGTCAGAGGCCCCAGCATCCTGGCTGCGCCTACGCGCTCCAGCTCTAAGCGGTCCCGTAGCGCTCCCTTGGATATTGACCACTGCGAGGAGAAGGCGCCACGTGTGGGCCTGCGTACCACCGGGGGCGGGCGCTTTGCGCCGCCCCACCACGACATTCTATGTAAGTATACCTCCTACTACAGCAGCCTTACTAATAAACGTTGCGAAGCCAATTACAATTTATATTCCCATTTTTCTTTTTCAACCTCCTTGCAATCGCGTAATCCTACTTCAACGTTAATTAGTAAGGGGCTACTTCATAGTCGGAGTAAATCCTTAGGTCGGGCGATGGTGGATGCGGGAATCTTCGCAGCGACGGAACTTCGTCGAACTTTGGTGTTACGGTGCTCGCTCAATAACTAGACCTATCTGAACTTCAACAGTTGTTTGCGAAGTTGAGAACGGACACACTGACATCAGTTTCAGAACTGCATGCCTTGATTCAGATTGGCCTACTTGTTTTGCGATCTCTTTAGGAACGAAGAAAGAAAACCTGCGTTCTTGCACAAAATAGATACTTCACAGCTAAACGGTTCAACAAAGGAGGCGTCCATTGTCACCGCAACGGTCGGACTTCAACTACTTCGCTCCAGAGAAGTTACAATTTACACCAACGCCGCCGAATTATGACACCGAGTACTCCAGAACAAAGGTTCCATAGTAGGCGTCGGCACAGCGCAAGAGTGGGCTCTGGCGATCTGTATATTGCGGTGACAGCACTAAATGAATTTCCGTGCGTGGGGAGATAGGTCCGACGCGAAGAGACATATGAGAATTATCTAATTAGAACTAATAATTCTAACTATCTTGTAAGAGTTGGATACAATCTGATTTAATCCTTCACAACACCAATTCCCTCGAGCCAGTAGGTCGTGTTGCAAAGTATGCACACTTATATATATTATAAAATAGGGCTATAGCGTATATTTAAATATTTTTGAACCGATCGTTATGCTGGGCGTTTTGCTTTTCCTCCTTAAACGATTCAATTGAACTTTGCGCCGGTTTGCGAAATGTGTCGTACAGATACTGCGAGTGCCTATTATTATTTATTATTTATTATTAAATAAGAAGACAAAGCTTGTGAATGTGATCTTAAAATAAAAAGCATAAAATTCGCACATTCGCAATTCTACTATTGCAACTTGTCGAGTATCGAAACACTAACGGTAAAGTAAAAGTAATCTTTACTTCTATTTACTAAAACCACGTATTGTAATGGGTTATTAACTTCCCAAGGAGCTAGAGAGTTCAAATTTTAACCTCAGGCTAAAAATGCGAATATACAAATATTGGTTAGTTTTTAAATCGATCTGTATCTTATTCTGATCATTATTTTACTTTCGTTAGAAATGCCAGTTTAAACTAATTAAAGTTTAAAGTCTGCATTTTCGCGTTTACTAAAACGTTAAAGTATTTCGATATACGACGGATACCACAATGAACGTGCAAATTTTATATTACTAGCGACGTTGCAGTTTAATGGAAGGAGGCCTGTCCGAAACTGGTGCGGCGGTTTCGTTAAACGACACCCCGCTTAGTTTACAATAATTGCATTGCCTTCCATTTATGAACTACTAGTGTCTCATGTGAAAAGAGCATTGACGATCTTATAGCGCTTTGGGCGATGTTAATTCATTTACATGCGAATAACTAGTGTTTTGCCTATCGTATCGCTAAATAATGTCGAACGAATTATTTAGCGATACGATATTACATTTAATTTCAGTCAGAACAAGTATTCGTTGTTTTGATTCAATTCGAGTAAGCACGTGCCTTATTAGTATGTTAATAAGCCTTACCATAAGTTGAGATAGAAGCTCGAGTGTTTTATCATAAAAAATAGTTTGAATGTCCAGTGCAGGGTAATTAACTGTCTGTTATTTGTTTTCGGACTACGAGTACGAGTCCGGTTTCCTTTTGATATCAGAAACCCTGGGAAACGTTAATTGCCACACAGCACAGAGGAGGGGGATTTGTATTGTAAATGGCTAACATTCCTAAAATTGATTTGCCGTTTTCGTATCGTGTTGTCAAATGGCCGTCCATACGAAATGCCGATTCCTTTGTTTAACTTGCACTAAATCAATAAAAAAATAAATAAAAAGCTTACCTTAAGAACATTGTTACGAATATGCGATAATCCTCAAACGTATCCACGCGAAATTCTATTTACCTGTTGCTCATAAGCCGTTGCTGAGCGCTTTCCCTTTGATGTTTTTTATTAAACTTTACTGTGCTTTTTTCATTTATTTCTAACGTTTTATTCATGTTAATTTAATACTATGTTTATATTTATTATATGTTTTATTTTTTTCATGATTTATTATTTCCGATGTGAATCCTTTTTAACATGCTTTTGTTATCTCGGTATTTATCAATGTGACGGAATCTGTAGAAAGCGATTTTCTCTCTCTCTTCAAATCGTCGAATTAATTTGAAACTTTGCAGACCTATCGAAAACCGATGACAATGCAATTATTTAAATAGTTGGGTCTCATTATACGGATCAGAATCTTCAGGATTAAGGTTTTTTTTATCTTTTCAGTTCGGTTATATAAAATCGTCGTTTTGTTTTTAAGAAGTTTATTACTTTATTGATTTGTCAATGTATTTTTTTTTGCGGTAATGCTTAGCTTTGATGTTTTATGTTTTAATTGAAGTGGTTTACAGTATTCTCTATTGAATTATATGAGAAGCTGATCTCCGGATATCGTAGACGGAACTCTTCAATGGACAATAGCAAATTGATCGCAATTAGGGAAATAGCTTATATAAAAGTATACTTACAACTATTCGTTTGTAATTTAAGTAGTTATAGGTATAGGTATTAGTTAAATGTTCATTTATGTTTCTTTAATTTTACCTGAATATGTTTATTTCTACTATTTTGTCTTATTTGCTTTAGTCTAGTTAAAGTACAGTACATCATATTTAGTGTTTCAACAGATTTAATTGAATTTTTAAATTAAACCCGAAACCTTAAGTAACACGTAATAGTTCATTGCTATTGATAGGGTTCTAAATCGGTGTTGTCGGTTTTAATTTGAGGACTTTCTGTTGTTCTTACTATACCGTGATTTCATTCGCTTTTCAAATCCATTCGCTTTATAATTTCAATCGATAACTTTAACGAGGAAGTTTATGAATTCAACTTTACTTTTTTCAGTGTTACGCTATAATACCTTTTTCAAATTGGAATAAAACAAGATTTTGTTTCATTCGAGTTTTCGAGTCTCTAGATAACATCCCCATAAATAGAGCGTTCTCGCCTCACGTAATCATCAATGAATCACGCATAATTTTCTAGCGATATTAATTCTTTAAGCGATAATTGTTTTGCTTGGTAATATATTAATTAGTATGTGCGAATTAATTTTCAGTAATATAGGTCTTCATCGTTATGTTCTCTCGAGGTCCTGGGGTCCAAAACCGCTATAAAAATTGTATCAATGTTAAATTAAAGAAAAATAAACTATTTTTTTTTTTAATTAATTTTATAATGCATCAGATTTTCGTTGCTACCTGCACTCTATAAATTTTTAGCTTGAAAGTATAATTTGGGTTTTTTTTTCGCTCGAAAACTTGCTGCTATTGCAAAGAGTGCTGACCGTTTTGTTTTACAATTTGATGACATTATTCAAACACTGAGACATAATTACGTACCGGTTTTGGGACCCCGATTTGCATTATGCATTCAACAGTATCTTTTGCAATCAATAACGTTGCGTCATAATTATTCGTATGTTGATAATAGTTTCTATATGAACCTAGTTTGGTTCGTTACTAGCTAGTCAAGTCAGTGAAATAAGTGGTGGATGTTGCAGGGTGGGAGGCGGTAGGGGGAGTTTAGGGGAGTGAGGGAGTGTAATGCTATCGCGGAAAGCGTAGGGGGTATTGCAAGCGTACAATATTTATTTTATAAAATCATTTTAAAATCTCTCTTTGAGTTTTGGTTTTCCGTTTTGTTTTTCATTACATAATTTTTATTTTGCATTGCTTTTAATTATACCTGTTTTATTTGTATACTTTGTTATTATATTATATTTGTTTCGAATGAATGACAAAATAAATGTTGCTGTGCGTTTTTTTTCTGTTCAATTGTTTTGAAATCGATATGGTGACGAAGCTTGTCTAAATTAAATAATACGCTTGCGTTGTAAAATATTCATGTCGCATCTACCGAGGCGTGCGCCGCGCAAAACACGACTTCTTTTTTGCCTAGCTTTGTATTCTCCTCAATAATATTTCTTAACTTATTCAATTTACCTACACTTGCGAAATAGATTTAAAATATGTATATCATAAATGCAGATCCGGCGGGGATATGAAACAGCCTATATCGGGAATGAAATCAGTGTTACACGTCGATCTTGACATTTCGATATGTAGATATATTTATTTCATTCAGGAGTAAAGAATGTAAATTTTTCATTTCATTTTTCAATGTCCATATTCGTGTCTTAAGAGTTGCGCAGCAAACAACGCTCGTAGCTTTGTGATGAAACTCTCGCGTTGTTTGTACATAACTCTACATAAATACCTTTCATATTTTCAATTTGGAATGCACTTTGCTCAAAGGCAGCTCCCGTCTTGAGATGCGTTAGGAAGCTGAGCAGTTATTTGTGCTCAAATAGTAAAGCCGGAACATGTACGACCATGAGGTCGAATTTTTCACTGCTCAACCCTCCGGTTGATGGCGAATTTACTTGTCGATGGTTTTTTGTTTGTCTGGTTACCTGTCTGTTACAGCCCTTCAAATTCTAAATCAAGGTGACAAAGATTCACAATCCCTTCGCCGAAATGACATAAAATATTTAAAAACTTTTTTTGTAACATAAAAAAAAAAATACTTAAACGTATCTTTAGTTATAATTAAAACATTTTTCTCTTCAAAAATTTGAGGGGCTGAAACACAATTTTTGTAGCGAATCATTGGCGATGTATGTGTGCCTTTTATGCAATGACAACCATGTTAATAGATGTGCACTTTTGGTTCAGATACCCACCAGATGGTTTATTGACATTCGGAAAGAGTAACCATGATGTAGCGGCGGAACCGCACATCATCGAGCTGGACCCGTTCGCATCAGACGATTGTTTAGATGAACTCTCACCCGAAGATCTGTTCCTACTGACCACGTAAGTACTGTAGCTTAGTTTTCCCTCAGCAACGTTTAATTACCCTATTACTAATTAAACAGTAGTTGTATAAATATGTACTCTTAATTATAGCGGAACTCGTGCTGTCATAAATATTTTTTGTGTTAAAGGTTTAGTTTTTTTTTCTTCGATATCTTTAAGAGTCAGTGGATCTCAGCCGGGGAATTTTTAGATCTCAGTCGTGTTACCAGTTGTTTCTGGCTATCGTTTATAAAGCAAGCATGGTCGAAAAACGTGAAGCCGTTACACATCGGATCAATGTTCTATACGAATTGAGTCAGCCAGTCAGCGCTTTGTTAAGGAATTCAAAAATTACACTCTTTTCGTCTGGTGGGAAGGCTTCGGCCGTGGCTAGTTACCACCCTACCGGCAAACACGTGTCGCTAAGCGATTTAGCGTTCCGGCACGATGTCGCGTAGAAACCAATTAGGAGTGTGGGTTTACCATACCCCTAACAGGTTAGCCCGCTACTATCCTAGACTGCATCATCACTTACCAATAGGTGAGATAGCTGTCAAGGGCCAACTTGTAGAATATATATATTAAAAAAACACTAAGAATGCACGATACCGGCGCGTCCTAAGCAGCGTTCAAGTTTGCATCTTGCGTGCGACCACTCACAGGAATAGCTCGTTCAATTAAGAGACCTGTGATTGGTCAACCGCAGGACTAAACCTTGATTGCAGCTAAGGACACAGGTTGTAATTTAGGTATTTAATATTATCGACAGTATCGTAGGTACTTCGGGGCTGTACAAAGGGTAAGTTATAATGTACGTGTTAACTAGTTGTGGTGAAACTTTTATCTAAGCTGCGGTGAAACTTCACGCGCCCGATTATTGCCCTAAGCCATATATCGACGTATAACTACGAGTATGTAACAATACAACTACAACATTCTGGCCGTATGTTAACTAACTTGAAACTTTAACTAGAATGTTTTTGTTTCTAAATAACGCATATTTGAACGGAAAATTTGCTTTAAAATATAAGCTGTCCTAGAATGTTGTAATTTGCTTTAAAAGTTAACAGTACATTTAAACGAAGAGCACTACTTTATTTAAAAAATTATCATCCGTCATCGTTTCAATGCTTTTCCTTAGGACAATTAATGTTGCGACCCGTCTACCGTGTGTGCAACCTTTGTTACTAAACTAACGTTTAATGCTGATAATCAATTTTTATATCTAATATCCGCTATTTGGATATCGATGTATTTGATAGTTTATTTTATTTAACCAATTATTTTCAGTAAATTCAAATTCAAAATAATCTTTATTCAAATAGTCCTTAAAAAGGCACTTTTGACGCGTCAATAATTTACATAGTAGATATTTAATGGTGATAACTATATTCGTAAACTTAAAACTAAAGCTAGGAGGGTTCCAAACGCGCCCCGGTCTAAGAAGAAGCCCACAACAAACTTAGCCGGGGGTTTTTTTCGTTATCACAATCTCACATAATGAATAATAAACTATAGTACCTATGGAGATAGAGCAAGTCACACCCAAGCTTTTTTATCGTTTATATAATCCTTAATATCGTAATATGATTTTTCTACAAGGTTTCGTTTTATAATAACTTTTAATAAGGGACATAGGAACTTAAAAATACTTAAACTTAAACTAGCGCGCATCACACTGGCCCTCTGTCCTTCTTAAGTGTCAAGCGGTCAATCAACCCAGTCTATGCTCACGCAAGGTTAACCCGACCTTTAATCGGTTAATGGATTATGTGCAAAACGCGCGCTGCAATAGAATTGTATACATGCAAATAATACACTTAATTGTAATTGAGAAATACTTTCTAACAACTTTATAAATACTCACATCCAATTCAATACCTACATAAAATTAGTACGTTACATTTTCCATATTCTGCATGAATAGATTTAATGCTTGAGTCGCGTTTTAGGCTGGGTCTCAGCTACGTTAACAATACGAACTCAGTATTTAAAAGTACTTAAATAACATACAGATTATTATGAAAACAAATTTTCCCATTTTCAATGCGTACCAGTCTGATCCCTATAGTGCCGGTGGGCGTAAGCGGATTAAAGCAGCTTTTAATGCTCATGTGCATAAAAGTAGTGACTATATTATAGGTTAACCATATGGCGCAGCGAAAATTAAACTTGTATATATACGTTTTAGAAGCTGTGATAACCTAGTGGTTAGAGCGTCAGCCCCTAATCAGAGGTCGGCGGTTGGAATCCGAGCAAGCACCTCTAACTTTTCGGAGTTATGTGCGTTTTAAAAAAAAAATATCACATGCTTCAACGGTGAAGGGAAACAACGTGAGGAAACCTGCACGCCTGAGAGCTCTCCATAATGTTCTCAAAGGCGTGTGAAGTCTGCCAATCTGACACGACCAGCGTGGTGGACTAGGGCCGAACCCTTCTCATACTGAGAGGAGACCTGTGCTCTGTAGTGAGCCGGTAATGGGTTGATCATGATGATGATGATGATGATGATGATGATGATGATATACGTTTTCATGTTTACAGGCAAAAACACTTTTCATTAAAAAATTGCACTTATTTTATTGCTACAACGTTTCAAATACAAACAAATACCGTAAACAAACGGAGATTACATTAAGATCGAATTCCAATTTAGATTTCAATTGAAGGAACGTTCACTCACAAACTGATTGTTTTACTTCATCGCAATCACAGGGAACAACAGAATGAATAACACTTGTACAAGCTATTGTTTTATAACTCGAAATTCTCTTGCTTTATAATATTGTATTCATCATCATCATTACCGGCTCACTATAGAGCATGGGTCTCCTCTCAATATGAGAAGGGTTTGGCCAATCCACCACGATGGCCATATACGGGTTGGCAGACTCCACACGCCAGGCGTGCAGGTTCCTCACGATGTTTTCCTTCACCGTTGAAACAAGTGAAAAAACGCACATTCCGAAAGGTTAGAGGTGCGTGCCCGGATTCGCACCGCCGACCTCTGATTAGGAGGCTGACGCCCTAACCACTAGGTTATCACCGCTTAATATTGTATTCTAGTTAATCTTAGTAAGCTGGTCATCTTTATTAATAGGATCAATTGCTTATGCTATATATATTATATCATATATGTTATATATATTTCGTCCGCGTAGCTGCTTGTTTAATATCCTGTGGGAATGAGCGTTGGCTCAAAATGGAAATGGGTGGGTGACCATATCATGGCCTAAACCGATCTTCGCATTCGCGTAGCCTAATACGTTGCGGTGGCAATACGGTTGGAAGGTTTCAAAGTCTAACGGTCATTTAATTTTGGAAATTTGGGACAGTAACTTATTCCTGAAATGTTACGAATGTTCTCAGGGCGTTCTGTCCCGGAGGATTGCATTGCATTAGTATTGAGAAAGTAAATAATGTTTTAAGACTAAATTCTCTTAAGATATCCTATTATTCCACTTCCATTTATGAATGTACGTTGCTTTTTTAGTAAACCAAAATGGATACACTTAGATACAAATTGCATATATTATAATCCTAAAACCAAATAAATATTTATAACTCTAAATAGATAACTGCTAAAGCAACGTTTAATTTGTTTGAAGAATAACTTTTCGCAAGGAACAGTTGACATTCCTTTCTTCCGCGACGGGGTAACTTGTTCAACTTGTTCAAAATTCCGACAACACAAATCTCATTTAATCCCCAAATAAGAGACTATGATAGCGCTCGTGCATATTAACATATTCCTGTAAACTTGAACTAAAGAACTCAAGTTACGATATTAGGTATAAATTTAATTACAACTAGCTGTTGCCCGCGACTTCGTCTGCGTAGAATTGCTGATTTTACTTGAGATTGAGGTTACCCGTGCGGCCAATGCCCTGCTTGAGAAAGTAAGCTACAGGCAAATGTCAAATGGCCGATTTTCGTATCTCTAAATTAAAAAACATAGGACTTTCATACAAACTTCAAACCCCTATTTTACCAACTTCGGGGTAGATTTGGATGAAAAAAAATTTTAACCTTATACTTACGCCCTAAACGAAACCTATTTTCAAAATTTCAAGCTGTCATCAGCTTTTTTACCACCCTTAACTGGTAAAATTAAAAAAAAATATGTACATGTTTTTTATTTATTATTATTAATCTTAATGCAATTTTTTGTGTCTCTAACTCTAAAAAACAAAGAAATTTCATACAAACTTCCAACCCCCTTTTACCCTCTTAGGGGTGGAATTTCCAAATATCCTTTCTTAGCTGACATCTCTTAACTATCAACTACCTACTTGCTAAATTATAGCTTTATACGTACAATAGTTTTTGAGATCTCGTGTTTAATCAGTATGTAAGTAAGTCAGTATGTAAGTATGTAAGTGACCTTTCGCTTTTATATATATAGATTGAGGTCTTATAAACTAGCAATACTTATAAATTACTATCAATACAAATTTAACATTAGCAGACACTATTAATATAACTTGAGCTACCTCTGGTCTGGTCTGGTTGGCCAGCTGTGCCCAGAAACCTATTGATTTTTCGCAACGCCATTTTGCGCCATTTTAGGTTTTTTATACCAATGCCATCACCCCAATAGATTAGCCCGCTACAATCTCATTCAGTATCTCATTCACTTATAACCAGGTGAGATTGCAGCCATAATTGATTAAAAAGTACTACTTAAAAAGTAATAAAAAGAAAATGGTGACTTTAATGAGCTACTTTTCCATCAAAAACAAACAAAGCGTTTGTAAACTATTACAAGGCAATGAAAATAATATTTAAAATTGTCTTTTATGACAATATCTAACTAAAAATCTGGGTTAAATGCTTGGTGACCATACAGACAGTTTTTTTGCTGTAAAAAAATTACTTTTGGCTGTTACCATATTATTCAACAGAAACGGGTAGTCATTCCTTAAAATGGCTGAGATCACATTTGAACTAAAAAAAAAATACTTTATTACGTCAAAATTTAAATAAAAAAAAACATTTTACAACTTTTTATTCTGAGCACCCTTTTATCCAAAGGGTTATACATATAGATTTTTTCTTAACAAATTTACATCTATGATCTACGTAACGTTAATGAAAATAAATAATTATTTGGCTGTTTTATTGAACATCAGTGGCAGAAATAATATCTGCACACATTTGATAGCATTGACAGTTTACAGAAAGCACATGTCAAAAATTACGTGTAACTTGTAAGCCAACCTCGCCAGCAGCCACCTTTGTAGGTAATGTGTTAAAATATGGAAAAAAAAACAAAAAAATGTTATAACCTCTACAACTTAGCCCTTGACGGCAATCTCACCTGGTGTAGGTATGTGATGATGCATTCTGAGATGGTAGCGGGCTAACTTGTTAATGGTATGGTAGATCCATACTCCTAATTTTCTACCTTGAGATAGCCGTTAAGGGTCAACTTAACTCTCACCTGGTGGTAAGTAATGATGTCGTCTAGGATGGTAGCGGGCTAACCTGTTAGACTTATGGTAAACCCACACTCCTAATTAGAAACCAATTATCGCGATATCGTGGCGGAACGCTAAATCGCTTAGCGACTCGTCTTTGTCAGGGTGGCAACTAGCCACGCTCGAAGCATCTCACCAGACCAGACTCTTTAATAAAGAAGACTTAATAAAGCCACATAGCGCGCGCAGTGCTTGTATTTTGATTTAATTTATGTACTCAATGATGATTTCTCCTAGTCTCTATATAAATCTGGACAGTCTATTTATTTTATATATTTTATCGATGTTCGCTTTTGTCAAAGAAATTGGCTAATTGCGCGTTAGACTTGCACAAGAATGTTTGTTGCAATATATAACATAAAAAACAAAAAATAATTTTATTTCATTTAGATAAGTGTAGATATTGCAAAAAGTTAAAAATGCGTTCTTTAATAATAAATTTTATTTCATTGCTTTTTTTGTTGTTTTAAATACACATTACGTGAAAATTTAAATTCGCGACCTATTAAGGTTGAGATAGTTAGCTGACCGGCAGACTACGGAATGGACAGAGGTACGGAATGACAGACGATCCGTTCCGTCCTAGGGTATAGTAACAAATCGTGAATGCTTGGACGGCCAGGTATTGTAATTGATATCAAAATTTCTTGAAACTCAATCAATTTTATCATCATGATCAACCCATTACCGGCTCCCAAAAAAGAACGAGTCTCCTCGCAATATGACAAAGGTTTGTCCATAGTACACCACGCCGGTCATGTGCGGATTGGCAGACTTTACAAGCCTTTGAGTACATTATGGAGAACTCTCAGGCGTGTAGATTTCCTCATGATGTTTTCCTTCACCGTTGAATGAAGTGACTTTTTAATTGTCTAAAAACGCACATAACTCCGAAAAGTTAGAGGTGCGTGCCCCACGTCTTTTGATTAGGAGGCGGACGTCCTAACCACTAGGCTATCACAAGATAAACTCAATAATAGAGACAAATATTACATTGATTGGCAACTTAATTCAATTGCACGCATATAGTGATTTTAAAATTAATTATGTTGTCATTTATATTAATTGGTTATTTATTCATTTGTACGGATTTAATTCCCGGGTCGGCGCAAAATATTTCAGTTAACAGCTCGTAGTTTGTATATTGCCGATGTCAAACCCCTCGACTTTGGAGAGTACTTTAATCTGACGGCCCGGATTTTACTGAATGTAAAATTGCCGGCCATGTATGTGATAATGGATAACATCCAACAAAATCCAATCAAACCGCATTTCAGCAGCGTGGTGGTTTTATGATCGAAATCCTCTCTGCAGGCAGGTCTATGCCCAGCTGTCGGACGTTATTAAGCTGATAATGACAATGATGATGAAGATGATTCTTTTCTATATATTTTGTTTGGGTTTTATTAAATAATAAATGATTATATCCAGTATAGGTAATTAATGTAAAGGTTACATACATGATAAAGAACTTGGGCATCATCATGAACAACCCATTACCGGCTCACTGCAGAGCACGGGTCTCCTCTCAATATGAGAAGGGTTTGGCCATAGTCCACCACGCTGGCCATGGGCGGATTGGCAGACTTCACACGCCTTTGAGAACATTATGGAGAACTCAGGCGTGCAGGTTTCCTCACGATGTTTTCCTTCACCGTTGAAGCAAGTGATATTTTAATTTTTTTTAAACGTCCATAACTCCGAAAAGTTAGAGGTGCGTGCCCGGATTCGAACCGCCGACCTTCTATTAGGCTGACGCCCTAACCACTAGGCTATCACTGCTGATAACTTGGGCATGAATAGATCTAACTCCACGGCTAATTCATTATTGACTATACTATGTGAGTTGGTGTTAAGAAAACTTAATCCCAGCTCAGTTTGTTGGGCTCTCGCATCTTTAGTCTGAAGTTAGCGCTATCATCTCACAATTACGGAAAACAAGCAATATTCCCAATATACTTGTATATTGAGTGCATATGGAACTGGTTATCCGGGGAGTTCCCTGTTAATTTTTTAATAATCTTAATCCAATCGGATGACCTCGCATACATCTCATACATCTGACGACATCCGTGGCGCAGTGCGTGCGCTGTTGCATTATAAAGTCGGAGGTCCTCGGTTCGATTCCCGACTCGAGTGGAAGGCTTCGGCCGTCGCTAGTTACCATCCTACCGACAAAGACGTGTCGCTTAGGGATTTTGCGTTTTGGCACGATGTCGCGTAGAAACCAATTAAGAGTGTGGGTTTACCATGCCCCTAACAGGTTAGCACTCACCACTAGTTGAGGTAGCCGTCAAGGATCAACTTGTAGTATATAAAAAAAAAAAACATCGACTGCTCATTTAATAATAATATCTTATGGATTTTATAATCCATGTGTGTGTAATAAACATTTTTTTTTGATACATTATCGTCATTGAACCACCACGCGAGTTGTTGGGATCCAATTATAACTCGTCAATGGAGTACACAGGATCGAGGGACACGATGGTGGACAGCCATAAGATCGAACCCGTGCCTGGTACTCAGAATCTTTAACAATAAATTTCATCTTTGGTTTACCACTTGGGAATCAAATGCAGTGATCTCTCGTGATGCTTACTATGCTCGAAGAGGTTGTTAAACAATCTATATCTATAAATATAAAAGCGAAAGGTCACTTACTTACATACTTACATACAAACTTACATTCTTACTGATTAAACACGAGATGTCAAAAACTATTGTACGTATAAAGCTATAATTTGGCAAGTAGGTAGTTGATAGTTAAGAGATGTCAGCTAAGAAAGGATATTTGAAAATTCCACCCCTAAGGGGGTAAAATAGGGGTTGGAAGTTTGTATGAAATTTCTTTGTTTTCAAAGTTAGAGACACAAAAATTTGCATTAAGATTAATAATAATAAATAAAAGACATGTACATCAATTTTTTTTTAATATTACCCGTTAACGGTGGTAAAATAGGGGATGATACTTTTTGCTTATTTTTTTATTATGAAGTCTACAAGCTTGAAATTTTGAAAATAGGTTTCTTTTCAGGCGTAAGTATAAGGCGTAATGCGTAAATATATATAGAATTTTTTTTCATCCAAATCTACCCCGAAGGGGGTAAAATAGGGGTTTGAAGTTTGTATGAAAGTCCTATGTTTTCTAATTTAGAAACACGAAAATCGGCAATTTGACATTTGCCTGTAGCTTACTTCCTGAAGCAGGCCATTGGCCGCATGGGTACCCTCAATCTCAAGGGAAATCAGCAATTCTACGCAGACAAAGTCGCGGGCAACAACAGCGGGCTAGTCTATCTATACCTACATGGTTTAAGAAAAATACGTAAACAACTACGTCTCCACAATATATAAATCGCGAAGATGTATTAATATCTATCTTTTACGGCGAGTTGTTAGCGATGGAGGTGACACCCAATATCCCAGCATACAACAATAGTGCCTTGACGTGACCTATATGCGCTATTGTGGACTTCTTCCAACAATACGCTTAATCCTTTCTCGCACCGTACATTGCCTTGCTCAGACACAATATTTCGCGGGGGCGTTAAACTTACCCCTTCATTATTGCGAATCTCTGGACATAATTGGGTTTTTTTTTTGTACGCTAGAAGTTAGCCCTTCACGGTAATCTCACCTGATGGTAAATGATGATGTTGTTTTGGATGGTAGCGGCCGAAACTGTTAGGGGTATGGCTAGCCCATAGTCCTAATTGGTTTCTACGCGACAGCGTGCCGGAACCCTAAATCGCTTGGCGACACGTCGCTGTCAGTAGGGTGGTAACTATCCACGGCCGAAGCCTCCTACCATTTTATTTATTTTATTTTATATACACTACAAGTAAGCCCTTGACGGCAATCTCACTTGATGGTAAGAGATGATGCAGTCTTGGATTGTAGCGGGCTAACCTGTTAGAGGTATCGCTAGCCCATACTCTTAATTGGTTTCTACGCGACATCGTGCCGTAACACTAAATCGCGTGGGGGCACGTCGCTGTCGGTAGAGTGGTAACTAGCCACGGCCGTAGTCTCCCACCAGACCAGACTAGAGCTGGGAATCTAACCCAGGACCTCCAACTTTATGACGTTACAGCGTACGCGCTGCGCCACGGAGGTTGTCAAAAAATATTTCTATTAGTCTTTCAGTCCGGGTTCCAAGACAATTTTCTAATGAACGGCTTTTGAACTCCTTGGGAATTTTTGCAGTTTCGGGTACTAACTATCCTTTCTAACATTATTAATGTGATTGTGACTTTATTTATTTGTAACGCTTTAACGCCTAATCGACTGAACGAATTCTTAGAATTCCTACACAAATGAAAAACTGCATTAAAAGCGAGTTGCACTATCAGTGCATCTGTAGTATGATTTATATTTATAAAGACCATATTGTAGTGAATTATTATTAAATTCGCCTTGGGAGTTTCACCCACCTAGTTCCCATGGGAACTAGGCGATAAAATATAGCTAAGTTAATAACTTGTGCGCTCACATTCGATAGATTTCCATTGGCTTAATAATTTTAAAAATCGGTTTAGTGGTTTAGGCGTTAAGGGGTGCAGATAAAAAATGCATTTGTAATATAGTTGGGATTATCGAAGCGAGACCACACTTTTTTTTTTTTTTGTCGTGGTGGAAAAGCTTTATAGCTACTTCCGTCCCTTGGGCAGGACGGAGGTTATGTGGGACTCCCACCCATGGGTGGTCTACCCGAACTAAAAACCACCACTTCATGTCCCTCTCTCTGGTTTTACTGGACGCCCGGGGGACCCATTGTATACTTCCCGGTCAAGCGAGACCACCCTAGTCCGAGTATGCCACGGTTAATTAGTTACAGCTATACTAAGGTATCTAAGTAGCTGTGATAGCCTAGTGGTTAGGGCGTCAGCTTCCTAATCAGAGGTTCGACCTCTAAATTTTCGGAGTTATGTGCGTTTTTAAAAAATCAAAACATCACTTGCTTCAACGGTGAAGGAAAACATCGTGAGGAAACCTGCACGCCTGTGAATTCTCCATAATTTTTTCAAAGGCGTGTGAAGTCTGCCAATCCGCACATGGCCAGCATGGTGGACTATGGCCAAGCCCTTCTCATATTGAGAGGAGACCCGTGCTGAGTAGTGAGCTGGCTATGGGTTGAGCATGATGGTCTTAGTAGTCAGTATACACGTGACACATTCCACGCTAACTGACATGACTGCAATGGTCCGGATACAGCCAATCAAATACCGGCTCACGCTAAAAAGCTACAGTTAATTTAAAATTAGCTTTAAGAAAAGATTGGAGTCATCGGTCGTTCAATAATTTCCTTCGGCTTACCGCTCATGACAATTATTATTATATTATTGTATGTATTACTTTATCATGATCAACCCATTGCCGGCTCAGTACAGAGCACGGGTCTCCTCTCAATATGAGTAGGGTTTGGCCATAGTCCACCACGTTGACCATATGCGGATTGGTAGACTACACACGCCTTTGAGAACATTATGGAGAACTCTCAGGCGTGCAGGTTTCCTCACGATGTTTTCCTTCACCGTTGAAGCAAGTGATATTTTAATTGTTTAAAAACGCACATAACTCCGAAAAGTTAGAGGTGCGTGTCCGGGTTTTAACCTCCGACCAGAAGAGATGGACGTCCTAACCACTTATTATGTATATTACTTATTATATATATATTTGTGCGCCTACCATGGATCTCTCCATGAGCCAAGGTTGACTGGTGGAGAACGCTTTTGTGCAATAAAGTAAAAAAAGGCATTGACTATTTTAAATTGAAAAAATTAAAGTTTTATTCACTACACTTAGACCGGGATCTTGGAAGAGAGTTCAGACTTAGAAACAGTTAAAACGAGACAGCGTTGTGTGTCCAACGTAAGTCTCGTTTTAACACAGTCATAGATCTCTGCTTTAGTCTCTTTTTAAATAAAAACTTATCTCCACTTATATAGCGTGTGATGAATGATTATTAACCATTTTCTTACCGTGATTGGACTTCATTGCATGGATATTTTAATAGCGTAAAACCGAAAGAGCGCGATCTGTTATCGATCCCTTTCGTTTCTATAAAAATAGAAGTTAACTTTCACGCGATTGAATAAAGAAAAAATCTCCCACTAGACTCTCAGTTGCTTATGTTATACAGGTTGTAGCTGCGCGGTACGCAACATAAACACGCACTAAAGCGATATTAAAGCCTGGAAGCGGTGATAGCATAGTGGTTAGGGCGTCAGCCTCCTAATCAGAGGTCGGCGTTTCGAATCCGGGCACGCACCTCTAACTTTTCAAAGTTTTGTGCGTTTTTAAACGATTAAAATATCACTTGCTTCAACGGTGAAGGAAAACATCGTAAGGAAACCTGCACGACTGAGTTCTCCATAATGTTCTCAAAGGCGTTCGAAGTCTGCCAATCCGCATATGGCCAGCGTGGTGGACTATGGCCAAACCCTTCTCATATTGAGAGGAGACCCGTGCTCTGTAGTGAGCCGATAATGGTTTGATCTTGAAAGCGATATTCGACTGTCGACAACGACATAATTTGGTCAGCTTTTTGACGACCTTCGTGGCGCAGTGCGCGAGCTGTACCATTATAAAATTGGCGGTCCTGGGTTCAATTCCCGGCTCCAGTCTGGTCTGGTGGGAGGCTAGTTACTACCCCACCGACAAAGACGTGTCGCCAAGCGATTTAGCGTTCCGGCAAGATGTCGCGTAGAATCCAAGTAGGAGTATGGATTTTCGATACCCCTAACAGGTTAGCCCGCTACCAAATTAGACCGCATCATCACTTACCATCAGATGAGATGCTGTCAAGAGCTAACTTGTGATGTTTATAAAAATAAGCTTTCATTCGTTTTGATGGCCAATGTAATTTATTTAATCAAGCAACTGTACATCCAGCATGGACCATTAGGTGTGGCATGAGAATATTCTTCAGTTATATACGAAAACTAGCGATGACCGCGCATCGTTTTTATAAATGGTTCATGATCAACCCATTCTCGGCTCACTACAGAGCACGGGTCTCCTCTCAATATGAGAAGGGTTTGGCCATAGTCCACTACGCTGGCCATGTGCGGATTGGCAGACTTCACACGCCTTTGAGAACATTATGGAGAACTCTCAGGCGTGCAGGTTTCCTCACGATGTTATAAATGGTTATCTGTTTTAAAAATATAATATATCCTTAATAAAATCACATAAATCCTCCACTATTTTTTTTTACGGAGATTAGAATATGTTTACTTGCAAACCGTCTCTCAATTAGTATGTAATAATTAATAATAGTAAATAATTGTGTTGACGGACAGTTGATTTTTGATAGCACATCTAATTATGTATATCATTGAACGAAGGAAGATTCGAAATTAAGCGCGTCAATAGGGAAACGGTTTTTATTCCGATTGACATTCAATATCAAAACAATTGTGTACTTTTTCGGTTTGCGTCACTCTCAAGGTCGTATATATAAGTTCGATTGATATCTCCCCATTGCCGGCTCACTACAGAGCACGAGTTCACCTCTGAGGCAAGTGATATTTCAATTGTTTAAAAACGCACATAACTCCGAAAAGTTAGAGGTGCGTGCCCGGGTTCGAACCCCCGACCTCTGATTAGGAGGCGGACGCCCTAACCACTAGGCTATCACAGCTTCCCACACTAGGCTTTCACATTTATAATATATATAGGAGATAGGATAAAAATGAATTTTGCGTCAGAAGATAGAACGCGGATAATCACGGATTAATTGCGGTAGAATGCAATCATGCTAAATAGGATAATTCCTAATGTAAAGTTAAAGATCGATCGCATCTGATACACTATTTATTTGTTGACTATAATTAGTTTGATATTTTTTTAAGGACGTCGAATTAATTTTGGCTTTAACCCTATTTATTACAGTTTGTCACTAATATTCTTAATTCTAACAAATTTTTCAACTCACGTAAAATTTCCAATTCGCACTCGTGCTAAATATAAATTTGGAAAGCAAGTTTTATGCTTGTAAGATTTATTTTCCTTATAGAGTAACACATATCTTTTATTATTATGTTTTTTTTTGCAATTTTCCCGTCTTCCTTATATTATAATCCTTTTGAGTAAGCAGCCTGACAGAGATCATCCTAGGCCACCTTTGCTGAATAAATTTTTATCTTTTCCTTGTGCAAAAATAGATGGTTCTTTGAATAAACTCAGATTAACGTTTATATAACTTGTTTGAATAATAATTTGTATGTTGTAATATATCTGGCTATAAGCTGTGATAGCCTAGTGGTTAGGACGTCCGCCTCCTAATCAGAGATCGGGGATTCGAACCCGGGCACCCATCTCTAGCTTTTCGGAGTTATGTGCGTTTTTAAGCAATTAAAATATCACTTGCTTCAACGGCGAAGGAAAACATCGTGAGGAAACCTGCGTGCCTGAGAGTTCTCCATAATGTTTTCAAAGGCGTGTGCCAATCCGCACATGGCCAGCGTGGTGGACTATGGCCAAACCCTTCTCATACTGAGAGGAGACCTGTGCTCTGTAGCGAGCCGGCAAAGGGTTGATTATCTGGCTGGCTGGCTACTGGTTTAATGACGATATTTTTTCTCAAAATGATGTAAAAACAAATTTCTCTTACTCACCTGTGATAAGTTATCCCGGTTAGGTTTAATGATGTCCTTCCGGCGTTTCCACCAATTCGACAACACAGGTCATTTTGGCAAATGTTTAACTGCTTTATTAATCAATTTTTAATACACGACTTCACATGTTAAACAGCGCGCATGGAAGACTGTTTGTTTGTTGTGTTGACTTCGCTAATAGTTTTACGCCCCGCCCACTTGATTGGGGCTTTCACGGTCATTTTTTAAGCTGAATATTTAATCGATAGCTTTTCGAGTTGTTTGCGGAGAACTTTTAACTATTACATTAATTACAAGCGTATACAAATCGTCCAATAAGGAACTGATTGTAGCAGTGACGAATATAAATTTATTATATTACGTTGTAAACAAAATTTGCTGCTATGTCGTGTTATTTATTTCCAACAAGCTAGCTGTGACCCGCGGTTTCATCCGCGTAGTTCCCGTTTCCGTGGAAATACCGAGACAAAATATGGCCTAATAAATTGCAAATTGACTCTTTGAAGTTAGGAACACACCTACATTTCTTTCACAACAGTAAGTGATTATAATTTAATGTGAACTGCATTGAATAGCAATAAAGTTCAAATTGACCCTTCATTTTATTTAGAAAACGTTTATATGGTAAAAAGAAAAGGGCTGTTTTTTGGGGTTTCCCGGCAATTATTTGAATTGTTCTGACATTTTAAACCTTCCCTAGACCTTCACGAACATTTCAAGACCAAGATAACATAAATCTGTTCAGCCATTCTCGAGTTTTAGCGAGACTAACGAACAGCAATTGATTTTTATATATATAGATGGTCAAATCGTTTTTGAAACGAGGCACTTTTGTTTAACTTATAGTGTAATTTATGAAAATGATATCTGCAAATAAATAAGATTTCTTTCCATTGATACTGTCAGGCTTACAATGAATTACTTGTAGAATCAACAATAAATGAAAATACGAAAAAAAAAAAAATACATAACAAAAGGTAATACAAAAATACTTTTAAATTTTCGCAATCTAAACAGTGAATCTTATCAGTTCTGAGATAACACACAAAAGTTAAAACCATAACTGAAAAGATTAGATGTCTTATATTTTTTGTAACTGTTATTTAAAAATATAATCATATATATATAAAATTGTCGTGTCACAATGTTTGTTCCTGTACTCCTCCGAAACGACTCCACCGATTCTTATGAGATATTTTATGCATGTTCAGAATCGGCTACTATCTATTTTTCAACCCCTAAGTGTTAAGGGGTGTCTACCCCAAAAATTTTTTTTAGTAATTTAATCATTTGTCATCCCGCTCGATAACTACAATTATCGTCTTTATTGTGAATGTACTCTAATTTGACTATAATATCCCTGAGCTTATTGTAAAGCTAAAATATTTGAACATGTTACACAATATTTCTGTTATTTTTATATTCCCTCATCGTTCACAGCGCTCCATGCCACTTTCACTCCACACACACAATAAGTTAGTTATTTCTTTTCTACAATAGAAATTCCCTAGAAATGATGTATATGGCAAAACAACGTTCGTCGGGTCAGCTGGTTATTATTTAATATTTTTACATAAAATTTATATCATTCGTGTTAATTTCAAATTTCAAATTTGGTAGTGACAAATCTGAAATTTGAAATTAACACGAATGATATAAATTTGAATTTCTGAATTTTTAGCCGCACAAGATCTTTGAAATTCTTGTGTTTTGACACAGATTTGATTTCATGAAATTGTCTCAATATATTCACAACGTGACTTATGATGTATATCTAGGATAGATATATATCCTCTGCTATTTAATATAAAATAATTTAATTAAACCTTTCCAAGTGCAAGTCAGAGTCGTGGTTTTCGTATCTTAGAAATAAACGTATAATTAGTTAGTGAACACATTCGAAAATAAAGTAATAAGCAAGCTTTGAAAGCTATGTCGAATATTCTAAAGAATATTGTGTAAAACAATATTTCAGTCAATACATATATAAATAATATTTCAGACAACTTTATTGATTTCGTATTTCATGCTAGGTTATATGATCAAGCAACATTAGCAGCTACTGTTGCTAGATCAAATATTACATTCTAAGTCAGTCAAAAATCTTTTTTTTTTGTTCACCATCCCAGACACCTATAATTCAACTGACTTATGAAATGGTGTTCGTTTTTTCAGGGGGTTTTAATTGCAATGAAAATATACATTTTTTTTTGTTATACATTTCTTATTCAACTGGAAAAGCATTATTCATAACTCTTTGATATAATAGAATAAGAAGTTCATTCTTACGGATTAGTTGGTAAAAAAGTAAGGACCCGTGAAGAAATTTTTGCTTTTTTTTTTTTTATTCAATGCGTTAGTATGTTTATTGATTTGCCTTCGATCGCGCACTTATGCAACAAAGTTGACGTGATTTTTTTGCATACGTATTTACAGATAGTTTTTAGGGCAGAGTTTGCCATACTATTACTCATCTGCTTTGAATCCTGAGAATGCTGAATGCTGAAATTTCTGAAAATGTATTGATAAAATTTGCTATTAAGGAGGTCGCCGATTATGATCACTATTCATTCAAAGCTATTTTTATTTCTTTATCACAAAGTAAGTAATATGGTTCGGAATTAAGGTAACAAGCTACCAAATAATTTTATAGGACTAGGTCATTATAAATACGTTTCTTCCTAACGTACGAAACCCGCACTTGGCTTATTTATGATATATTCCGCAGGTGTAATTGTTTTTTTTTTAGATTGTAATATTATTAAAACTATTTTAGGGTTGTGGAACTGGACACGATGAATACGGGTGAAGCTGAACCATCGTCTGGTCTAAATGGAAGGTTGAGACCCAGAAAATCGAACATACCTAGTCCCAAAACATCCAAGAACACTCGCAAGCCCGATACCAAACCAGCTCCGGACAAACCCAAGAGAACAAGCACCCCGTCCAAAGCGTCTTCAAATAAACCAGATGATCTCACTCCTAAGGCTGACTCAACCGACACACAAACTCTTTGCCCCTATTGCGATAAGACTTTTTTTGCTCATCAGGCCCTTTCCAAACATGTACACCGCTTACATCTTCCGAATTCCAAACAGGACAGCACGATTAAATGCATCTTCTGCACCCACGTTGAAAAAGACGCCAATGATATTATACGACACATGGTTGATAACCATCCTAACCAATACTTCGCTTGTTATGATTGCCACACTAGATTCCCTTCAACTTCCGAGTTAGCCGAACATAAACTTAATGTTTGCGAAAAAGAAAAGGTACCATATCGTAACAAATTACGCCAAAAAGAAACCCTAAGAAAGAGCATTAATATCAATGTGCGAAATGAATTCGGGGATGATGTTAAAGACTTTCCAAATGACCATGGTTTTAACGGTATGGTGATTTCTTGCGAACTAAAATCATCTCATGGCCATGAATTAGCTGACATAGAGGATAATATTACTACCAATTTCATTTTACCTCCTGGAAAGAATCTAATAAATGGTACTGTCATCGAAAAGAATGCAGTAATCATCTTGGACGACTTGCAATGGAATAAAAGGATTCCACAAAATTTTTCTTTTCAAACCGCGGATGCAGACCAAATACTATCGCGGTTAGGAGTCGTCCATAGATCACCTCGAACAGGGGAATCTAATTGCAGAGAGTGGTTAAAAAATAACGATGAGTCTCATCAAAAGTTTGAGAAATGTTTCGATACGAGTTTTTACTCAAAAGTGGCAAGCAATGTTCAGGAAAACTTGTCAAAATTTCTCGATGGCTCTTGTAACTTTAATCCTGATCCGGAGAATACAATAAAAACCAGAAAAGCTAAAAACATTGTTGCGATTAATACCGTTGAAGGATTTCCAATACTATTGGCATGTGAGCAGTTTTCACGCAATGGTTTCGACGGATACATGCCCCGGGCTATAGCGCCCAAACACAAATGGAAATGGGACAATCTAGAGAACGATAAAGGCCTCATGAGCTCAGAGCACATGAAACGTGACTCTCACACCAACAACTGCATTATATCATTAGTGTCCAGCCTGGATATATGGACTCAGCTATGTATGAGGCGTAAGTTTGAAATTATATTCAGTAAAACACCAGTACAAAAAAAGACTGAAAGAAAAAGCATTATTGGAAAAGAGTTAAAAGAAATACTCGAAAGTAGAGAGTTGCCAAGAACGTCATCTCAAGTAGTCAAATATACGGGCCCTGCAGCACCGAGTAGACAGAGTTCGGAGTTCCCTGCCTCCCTGGGGTTGGTGCCCACTACACCAAGCTTTGACCTGAAGCCGGCAGTTTTGAGTGGAGAATGGGTTCGGCCGCGATGTTATGTTTGCTGCGCGTGCGGCGCACAAACGCGTGATTCCAAAGCTCTTTCTTCGCATATATCCATGCGACACCCAAATGCTCAGATACAACATTATGAAATTGTCGGAGAAGTGCTTCTAAACTCCGACATATTAAAACATTTGTATGTCCCACCAAAACAGATGAATAACCGGACTCGTCCACTACGGGGATTCCGAGATTGCACTAAATGTAAAACGTCTGTATCGCTAGAAGATTTGCATCAACACATGTTGGATTGTGCGGGGGATACGCCTGCAGTTCGTAGAAAATGCAGATATCGACCATTCGGAGTTCGCAAGCGACGTCCGCGACTTCCTGATAACACGATAAGCAAGAATATTCGCAAAGACATTCGAACGCGGCATGGTCGTAAATCACATATGAGACCCAGACCTAGAAGGAGAACTGAGGTGGGGGATGGTATGTATCTTTGAAATGCTATGTTACTCACTGAATGATAATATTTGTCTTATTTTTAGGTAATAGTTGACTTTAGTATAATTTTGTTTTTTATTGCAGCTGAAACCATACGAAAAATGTTGGCAGATTTACCGGCTAAACGACACCGCGTTGTGGTAAAACCATTAAACCCTACAATACGTCCCCGAAGAAATCTTAAAAATCCAAGAAATAAACTAGTCATGAAGAAGAGGATTATTGAAGAAACCAAAAAAACACAAGACGTCAGTTTAACCCAAGCTAGTACTGCTAGCATAAGCGCTGAAGGTTCAAAAAAGAGTTTAAACGATCCAAATAACCGTCCTCATTTAAGACCGTTTAGAACCACTGTTAACCGCGTGGCATCAAAAATATTACGTAAAAAGGATTCTTTTACTAAAAATAATGTAAATAAATCTAAAAGGAAAATTGGCATACGAAAAGCCAAACCAGTAAACGTACATTCTGCTGTGGAAATGCCTCTGACAGACAATGGGAAAGACAATATTCAAATAGACCAATTGTCTATTGAAAATAATCCAGAAAGAATAAATCTTAATGATGGCTCTAACAATACAAGAAGGCATGGTGATCGGTCCAATAACAACTCCAATGACAGAGATAACCAAATCCCCGATGCTAACAATGGCCAGGGCAACAATTCTCGAGATGCTTTTGTTCCATTACAAAATGCCCCCCCTCTGAAGCATTCAATTGCAAGTCTGACAGCAAGCTCTGAGACTCATGATAAGTCTGTCCAATTTCATCATTTATTTTTAATTCAGCAAGAATGTAACAATGCTAATCAACATTTAACAGCTGAACAAAGAATGCTTTTTGAAAATGAAGCGGTGGTTACTAAGTTAGATAAACCACCTTTACACTTTAACAATCGTCGACCAGTAGATCTCCAAGCTTTACAGAAAAATAAGCTGAATAAACCTAGAAAAGGGTTAAATGATTGTATTGCGATGTTAAGGAATAAGCTCGTAGAACCAAATACAAGTATATTGCCTGGTCATGTATCCGTTCAGTGTGGCGATGATGAACCTCTTGATCCAGAGCCAATGATTGTAGAGCGACGACATTCCACGAGTGAATTAAATACTAATTATGCACAAATATCAGATTATCATAACGCTCATGCACCAAAAAATGCTAGCGAAGATAATGTGCAAAATGTAACAAGCAAAAGTAAGACCACTGAAAAATCTAGCCCGCCACAGCAAGGTTATGTTCCCCTAGGCGATAAAACGGCAGAAATGTTATCTTATGCCGATTTGATCAAATGGGGACAGTTTTGTTATGGACCTCAGATGTTGGCCGCACAGAATTTTAACGAAAATTATAACAGACGTGAATCACGGCGCCGTAATTCTCTCGTATCCATGGATGAACTCTTGCTTCAACAGGCATTTAATTTTGAACTTTTAAGTCAAAGCAATGAATTATCGAAGTTCGTTAATTATCATCATTATCCAGGTGTATCAACCCAACTAACCCAACCAATCCACCCAACCCAACCAAATCTACCAACCTACAGTCAGCCTAAGAAAAATAACCGCAGAGTTACTCAGAAATCCAAAGCAACTACTAATGCTCCATCTCCAAGATCCAGAACTAAGTCGAATGGGTCGACACAAGGAAAACATTTTGAAGAATCAGCTAGTGCCAATATGAAACAAAGTAATTGCAGTAAATCAAACGTTAACTATATACCTACAAATATAAACAGTGACAAACAACATGGACAAAGTACCCAGTTAACGACTGCAACTGCTGCTATTGATAAAAACATCGGTATTTATCCTCAAGTGGTTGTGACAGAATCAGCTACTTTAAACAAAGAGAAACTAACACTGCCTGTTAATAAGTCTCCGCCGGATTATCACTCATCAAATGTATCCAGTACCACGCCACACAGTACCAGTAGCAAGCCACATAGTAATGTGTATAGTAATCATTGCATATCTCCTGTACAAAACATTATACACAACAATGTCGTAGCTGAGAATTCAAGTACCAATGTCGTAGCTAAGAATTCAGGTCCCGCTGTCGTAGCTGAGAGTTCAGGTCCCAAAGTAGTAGCTGAGAATTCAGGTCCATTAGATTTATCGAACAAGATAATGGACAAAGAAGATTCGGTTCCATATACTACAGCACAGAAACAATTATCTGAAGCAGCTCATAACAAGTATGCGACTTTAGATTTGTCAAATAAAAATTTGGGTAATTTGGTTGCCAGAGATCGAAATATAGGCCGAGCTAGCAATGTAGATTTACCTATAAACTACGGTTTTCAAGATCGATCGAGGTATACACCGCTTCCATCTGAATTAATTAATGATGAAGTAGTAAAAGTGAATGCTACTGATTTATCCTTGAGACGTGATGGAGGTTTTCCTTCAAATTTATCAGTAAGTCGAAGAGATTACAGTTCACCTTCTCCTTCTTTTGAAAACACGACAGAAGGTCACAGACTCTTACCATTGAAATATAGGCGAGACTTATCTCACCCGATGAGACATGCTGATGGTAGGTGTTTTAGGATGCAAGAATATTATGACCCAAATACAAACAGAATTATAGTAATTGAAAAAGAGATGCCCGCTGACTTGCCCGTTATAAGAAGCGATAGTAGGCTAGATATGTGTGTCATGGAAGAACCGATGCATCTGTATTCAAATAATGAACCTAATGATGAAAACTTTCCAAAAAAGTTTATCGAAAAAAGTGGACCACTAATGGAATCAACAAGTACTAGAAATAACAATGTCCGTCATGATGATAATTATGATGCCCAACAAGCATCACATGATCCAATTATTAACTTTCATTATGATCGACCGATACGGACTCCTTCAGAAACAAATTTTACAAGGAGCCATCAAACGCAAAATATTTATTGTGAACCTACGGAACATTTTGAGACTGTTTCCAATACAGCGCTAGCACCAGTATCACGGGCTATATCAATTAATGAAGCATCAGTACAGAAAAGTGCTAATTATGAACAAATTCATCACTCCCAAGCTGATATGCCGTTTAATTCAGTTTCAAATTCAGTTATCGAGGGAATCTGTTATAAATATTCGCAGAATCCAATAATAACAGTAACTGACTACGATGAATTGACCACTTGCACCCTAGCTAACGATACTATGTCTGTTGCTAAAACTGACCCCACATATACTAGTGCTCCATTGCTTACAAATATTAATACACACTCAGTTAATACAAATATAGAAAAAATTAATGAAACAACAAGTAGTGAGACTGAGAGAGTTAAATCGACGGAAACATATAAAACACTATCGACTGATGACAAAACTTCAGAATCAAACAAGTTGTCGGTTTCTAATACCTTTACCCCAACAACTAATATTACTACAATGGAGGCGGATAAAAGAAAAGTAGAAGCAGCTACTGTTAGCAATGGTAACGCTACCAGTTTAGATCAGGATCATGAAACTGCAAGAAAAATAGCCATGTTACCTAAGGAGCTTGTAGAGATATTAGGTACCATGCCTGTTGATCATCGTAACCAACTCCTAAACGTGCTACCCCAATACGTATCTACTACAACTTCACCCGTATCTCACTCTAATACAGACGAAAGTGTAAGATGCGGTTCTGGTTCTTCTTCGGGAAGTTTACTGACAATCACAAATACAAATGATCAAGTTGGAAAAGACTTCAAGTTTGAAACTAACTCAGAGGATGGACGAATGGGTAATACCGTATCGACATGTTCTAAAAACTATAATTTCCCTGATTCGTCCGCTGTTTCAAGTTCGATACTTCTTACACCTCCAACTCCTCAATTGTCTGAGCGATATTTACTAAAATCACAGCCATCCGAGGAAAGAACGCCTACAAAATGTGTTGATTTCAATACATTGAATGCTGGATCAAATATGCAGGCGGTAAAAAGATTAACAAACACTATAGAATACAATGACCCACACAAGGTAATTGATTTAACTGTGGATGAAAATTCATCGGGAAATGCAGATGTTACTAATCTTGAATCTGTTATTCCTACTCATATGCTCACTGTATCTACTAAAGATATATCTTCGATTCAAGTTATTTCTAAATCGAAGGTGGCTAGGACAAGCAATGATAAAACAGCAAGTTTAAGAGCAGTTCGTATAAAAACACCTTCTGAAAGACATCGATCTATGTTGGCAGAAAATAAAATTATGAAACAACAAAACGAAAATCCTCTTAGTATTGATGTACAACATGAGAAAACAAATAAAGATTTCGATACTATAAGTCCTAAGGCTATACAACAGGCTGAGGTAAGCAGTACTCAGCATCGCCCTGTCCTGAAGGCATCTCAAACGCATATTAAATCTTCTACAGAGGAAAAGATGGCTGAAGAGAAGACTTTAGTTAAGATAAGTGATCACAAAGCACCTTTACTACACGATAAATTAAATTTAGTTTCGACTTGTAAAGATTGTCCTGCTACTACTTGTGAAGATAAGGATACCGGAGTTCTTGTAAATACAGAAAATATATCGTTCTCAAAAATACATAACAGTATCTCCGACATAAATGATAAAATTGCTAGTAATTCTGAGATATCTATGAAGGAAAATGTAACTGAAAAGCAGTCATCTTCAGTTAATCTTAAAGAGTCATCGATGATAGAAGATGATGACTCTGAAGATGATGTTACTCTAGCTGTTATAGTAAAACAAAAAAATCGAGATTCCAATTCAAATTTAGGGACGCAAAATATCACAAAAATTGGTGTGCAAAGTAAACAGCAATCCGGTAATAAAAAGAAAAGGAAGAGTAAGATAAATAATAAGGCTGTAGAGTCGATTTATGATAAATCTTCGTTAGAAGATAAACCTGAATTTAAAAACCCACCCACGGGCACTATTAGTGAAATCACAACAAATAAAGACCGAGTCTGCAATGAAAGCAATTTAATTGATTCGATGACCTATGGGAAAAAGAATGCTAGAAAAGGAAGACTTCTTAACATTTCGCAAACTGTTGAATTCTCTGATGGCAAAGATCAAACTATTGCTACAACTGATTACGAAAATGAAATAAATAAAGAAAACAATGTTTCTTCTGACATAGGCAAAATTATGGAATCTTCGGATGACTCATTTAAATTGAAACCCAGTGATCAAGACCCTAATCGATCTACGTCTGTTAATACAATAGGTAATTCAGATAACAACAATAAGGACTCAACAAACCCTCCAGGAAAGAAAGATAAGGGTAAAAAAATTGTATTAATCAATACAGAATGTAGCTCTTCCTTCAGTGAAATTTCAGAAAACTATAAAGATGAAAATTCTAACCAAAAGCAAAACGAAACAGGATATAATCTCCCCACAAGTTCTTTGAATTTATCTAGTATTGAGCAATGCCATCCCCAAACTGATACTGTAAGTGAGACTATATCTGAAAATGTAATCGAAAACTCTAATGAAATTATCAAATGTAAAAATGGTAACAAAAATTTTAACATGAATATATTAGAAAAACCAGAAGGTGTAAGTGTTGAAAAATCGTCGAAAAGCAAAAAAGTTAGCATCGAGTTTTGTCCCGCTACTAATATCAATCCTGCTACAAATATAAATACTGAGTTAGAAGAAAATAATGTTACACCTTTACGACGTAGTAGACGTGGCAAATCATTGTATATTGATAGTAACACGACTAAACCAAACAATCCTGTTGTAAGAGATATTGCTAGTGAACAAAGAACTCCACTAACCAAAAAACAATTAATTTTTTCGAAGCTATTGCTTGATGAAGCTAAGCTAAAAAATATATCAACAAATAATACACCGAATTTGATTGAAGATAATATCAATACAATTTCATTAAATAGTATTCCAAGTTTGGATGAAGAAAATATCAATACAATTTTATTAAATAGTATTCCAACTTTAAATGAAGAACACCTTGATATAAGAACTTTAAATACTGTTAAAGAAAACATCGAAAAGAAGGCTTGTGTTACTAAGTCAAATACAGCTGAAGAAAACTTTAATGAAATGCCTTTAAACACTATCCCAAATATTGTTGAAGAAAACTTTCATGCAATACCGGTAAATAATATGCCCAATAATATTGAAGAAAAAGAAGAAAATCTTAAAACAGATTGCAGAAACAGCAGCAGTACTGAGCCACACGCTGTTGACATAAATATTAATAAAACTACAACTCAAACTCCAACTCAAATTATTGAAGAAACTGTTCAAAAACCTGCTTTAAATATCACCCCAAATATTAACGAAAATCACCAAAAAACGTCTTTATATACTATTCCACATATTACTGAAGGAAGTGCGCAACAAAATTCATTCAATACGATCCCAAATATGATTGAAGACAAAGAACCTTTAAACACAGTTCTTAACGAAGAACAAAAGAATACACCAGAAATGTCAAGTAATACTTTAAAAATACAAGAATATCAAATTGAGCCACAACCCATGTTGTCGACAAAATCTAGTGTTAGTATAGGAGATGAAGAATCAGAGAAATTTCAAACTAATAAACGCAAAATACCTTCTGTTTCAAAAAGAAAATCTAAAAAGAAAAAATCATTCTCAAATCAAAATAAAACTCAGGAAACTAATGTAGAATTATATCACAAAATAAATACAGAAAATACAGAAATCCAGAGTGAAACTACAAATAAAATAAATCTCTCGCATGATTGTTTAGTTTCTGAAATATTGCCCCTGGATGAGAAAGATTTGGCTGAAAAAGATGAACAAGAACTGAGTAATGATATTGTTAAATGTGATAATCCTACTGATTTTGATTATAATACTAAGAGTCCAAAACTAATTTCAATTGAAAAAAGAAAATCTTGTTCTCCGCTAAGGCACGATTTCTTGCCAAGTTCGAAGCCAAAGAAATGTAAGTTAAATGATGAAAGTGAAAATGCTGTAGTTGATGGATCTGTTATGAAGGAAGGCGAAAAAGATAATGTAAGCGAATTAAAAGTGTCTGAAAACAAAAATGCAGTTGCTACTAGAATCACAACTTGTTATAATAAACCAGCAAGACGTGCACGGTCAAAATCTGTTGTGGTAAAATCCTCTGTTTCCGAGTTTTATGATCCTTATGATATAGACTTGGAAGATATGGCAGATAAGGCAGAACCGTTTGTTAGAGAAGAAATACGTGCAAAAATTAGTTTTAGTTCTTTCAAATCACTTTCAGCTAAAACGCGAAATTTAAGCAAAACTGCACCTTCCGCTATTATAGACATTTCACCGACAGAGTCTTCAGAGCTAGCAGTTCCTTCAACGAGTGCTATTAAGGAAGCTCCTGTTAGCGATAACGATAAAATTGACAATATAAATAGCATTAACATTGACTGTAATGAAAACGCACTTAGCATAAAATATGGTAGTAGTGATTCTGATGAATCTACAAAAAGTGACGAACCGCTAAAAAAATATGCTGATAAAAAAGAGAAGACTCTAGCAGAAATGTCAGTAACGATGGGGCATAATAAAGTAACTGGTGATAATATTAATGACTCGAATGAGAAGTTGCTTGATAATTCAAAGACAAGACAGAAGCATTCTGTATCTAAAATTGATACAGATACAATAGAAGACAATCTAGCAAATGATAAAATTGATAATGAAAAAGATCGCCGATCGGAACAATTTATGGAAAGTTTTGGTTTCTTTTCTGAAAGGAAACCACGTAAATCAAATTTGATCGCTACCAAGAAAATATCTGAAACATTCCATAGCATAGCTAATGAAAGTGAAGATGTTTATGATACGACGAAAGAACGCAGTGGAAAAAAGTGCACAGCTGATAATAGAAAAGAAGATTGCAGATATTCAAAAGGATGTTCGGGTTCACCTTCAAAGAGGCGGGAGGCAGCCAGGCGTGGTAGAAAAAAGAAGAGTGGCACTCCCAATGAATTAAGATTTTGCACAGTATGTAAGAAATCATTTCGTAGATCTGATAATTTCTTGCGACATCAATTGACTTTAAATCATGCATATAGATTATGTGAAGTAGAACAAATGCCGGTAACAGTTGAAGAGGAACCAAATTATTTAATAGCTTTTAGAGAACAGTTAGAAAATTTAATATTTTTACAAGATAAAGTAGCCAAAAGGAAAAAGAATAGTTTACCAACTTATGATATTGTTTTACCAACATTCCAAGAAATTATAGCTGATGTTAAAAGAACAATTCGAGAACAGCAATTATCTCGGCGAAAGTTAAGTAGGGACGAAGCGTTATTTTTAGATTGTTGTGAGATGTTAAAACATTCTCATAACACAGCAATACCTGAAAATAACCGCTTTCGTCAATGTAACAGTTTTAATTGTCCGCAGACGTGTGAAGATCAGTTGGCATTCGAAACATGTAGTCCAGGCGCCAAATGCGAAACCAAGTGTGACGAAGACATGGACTCCAATGCGGCGAAAATCATATTTGAAAGTGATGAAGTTCGTAATTTAGAAAATGACTTGATATCTAACCTGAAAGAAGCAAGTGGTCTGAAAGGATTTGCTACGTTTCGGATAAAGTCATCAGAAGAATTGAGGGAGAATCATTCACCAGCAACGGCTACTACGTCTAATTATCAAAGAGATGGGAATAACGGTGATCCTGTCAGGACAAAGTGCGCGAAACACGCAGAAGTAAAAGATAAAATGTATCCTGATATTAATGATGCAATTGACATGTTTGAAGATAAGTTTGATAAAATCAAAAGAAAATGTAGGTCTCAAGCAGCAGCCGCAAAGCAAATTCAAATACAGGTGGATCCAAATCTCAGGTAAACATTTGATTTCATTCATGTTCGATAAATTACTCTGGAATCATCATCAATATCGTCAGTGCATGCCTCTTAGAAGAGAGTGTTTTGCCAAGCTGGGATCGTCGGCTACGGCTATGCTTCTCCAAAGCGCGGTATACAATAATAATAATTCATATAGTAGATGTACCTATAACACTTTAATTTTTATGAATTGGGGTTAGTTATTATTTTTGATAAAAAAATTAGATTTTTGTGATTGAGAGTTGTGTCAAATCTGTTACAATATTTCCTTTTATTAGCTTTTATTTGTTATTATTTTTTTGTTTTTAACTGCTTAGTCGCTAATGGAAAAGGGGATGGTTAAAAACCTGTGTTGCGCTTTTAGTGTTCAGCTATACTGAGCTTGATCATACATTTAATATACTGATATTAGAATAATAATAGTACTAATCTTTTCAATATACACTAATATGGCAATAAACTTCTTTCTTTCAAACACAGGACTTACAGGTTAACGTACAATTATTATTGGTTATTATTATAGGTCCAAACATGTCAGGCAATTATGTCTCTAATTGACTTACATGTGCAAATATTTTTGGATTAGTATTCTTCAATCTAATACCTCAAACTTATTATCCAATATCAGACGTTGCCACCACTTCTTCCGTGTTTGTTTGATTTTTTTAAATCTTAGGGATCCGTTAATTATCCTTAAAAAGTTATCTATATTATATGCCTGTCTCTAGGATGAATACCATATTTCTTTGCAAAATTTCATCAATATCGGTTATGCTGTGAAGTATTGTAACTATTATCACCAAATATGTTAGTTGTAAAGGCTTGTAACTATTATCACCAAATATGTTAGTGATAATAACCAGCATTGAAAACTTTGCGCGTTCGTAACGCCGATTTCAATCCAACACATAACAATGGGACCCGGGACTGGGACTCGACTAGAAGTAGTAGAACATGATCAACAAATCGGTTATTGAATATAATTGTTTAATACTTTATTCTGTTGCAGTAACAAAACCAGAAAAAGGTCCGAGCGAAAGAAAGTGAAGAAAAGCTCTAAAAAAACTCAAAACGTTGTTCCTACCAAAGGTGCTTTGAAAGGATTTGACGGCATAAAGGTTTCAATATTAACATCAGATATCAATATGTCTGTCATTGGCCCTTCCGTAGGGAGTTCATTTAAAAAGAACAGAAAGAATTCTAAGAAGAAAAGAGAGCGACAATGTTCTGAAATAAGCATTGAATCTGAAAGCGATCAAGTCGCTAAAGAATCATCACAGAAAAAAGTTGACGTGTATGAATTTTTAGATACAGAAGATACTGAATTGTTTGAGTTCAGACCGTCTACTTTAATGGAAAGATTTAAAAGCTTTAATAAAGAATTGCCAAGCACGTCGAAGACGCATGTCAATGAGTTATCTCATACTTCCACTGACAGTGTGTCCGATGGTGATGATTTTGTTTATATGGATGACCTCGCATTTAGTGAAGAAGAAACTGAAAATAGTGTACTGTCATGTGAGTTAGGGTGCGTTAAAGGCAATAATGAGACTAAAAAATCATCACCTCTTAAAAGGAAGGATGTAATTGAGAAGAATGCTGTTATGGGAAAAATATTCAAGCACAATGCAGTACGTAGTGAGAAAAAGAATACGAAACAGTTTGCCAAGTCAAAAGCTAATCTTGATCAGTTATTTGATAGTTTACTTGAAAAAGAACCTCAACAACCATTGAAGGATGAAGACGAAAATCCTCCTAAAGAAAGCACTTCGTCTACAAGCATGTACTGCCGAATATCGCCGCAAAGGAAGGATACAGTTCTTTCGAGACATAACGACCTACCTCCCGTCGTACTGTCTAGAAAACCCGAGCCCAGTATGTCTGTGACTCCTTTTGAAGAATTAATCAGTCAAAGAAACGCCGCGGTGTATAAATATGAATCTTCTAAAGAATATACTCAAACGCATCAAGTGCTTAAGTTCGATACTTCTTTTAACAAGTATAGAAAAGTAGACGTTGCTGAAAACGATGATTATAAATCTAAGTACAACGATTCGTTGCATACAAGAGACGTTGATTGCACTTTTACTGAACATAAATCAAAAGAAAAACTGTATGCAGAAAAATATTTGAGTAATACGAAAAGAAAGATGGAAGAAGAAACGCTGGCGACATTCAGGGTAGAGTCGCCGGATGAGGAAATATCGTACGAGGACGGCGGCGTAGCCCGGCAGAGAGCGCGGCGAAAATGTACGGTCGGGAAGCAGAACGTGCTGGCGGAGACTTGGAGCTCAGAGTCGGAGCCGGACGCGGTGCCGCCGCGTCCCAATAGCGCCGAGTCAGTCATCGCCGCGCATGCGCGCAAACGCAAGCCGCGCAAGCGCGAGGGGCGCGAGGCGGGTGTGCGCCGGGCGGCAGCGAGGCGGCCGGAGGCGGGACGCTCGCGCTGGTCCGAGGGCGAGGGCGACGACGGGCCGGAGATCCCGCAGCAGCACGGCTGGATCGTGGGCGACAGCCACAAGAAGCTCGTCACAATGCTGGCGCACGCCAAGGGCCGCAAGCGCAGCGGCGACGACAGGCGGCAAGTGCTCGAGTGAGCCGCAGCCGCGGTCAGCTCGGTAGGGATCTAATACAATTGTAAATATGTTGTAAATAATATTCTTGCTCTTTATGAATGTCATTTTTATGACATTTTGACCAGTAAAACTTTTTAACCTAAATTTTAATTATTTTCAGTTATGTACATACTGTATATCGTTTTTATTGTTTTAGTTAAATTTTAAATTTAAATAGATTCGGTTCCGGCGAGGGTATTTTATTAGTGACGTGAAAGAAAAATTATAAGTTTGCATTGATACTTTCTATATTAGCTAATTTTCTAGCGGATTAAATATTATTAATAATTAATTCGATGCGTCCTCTTTATATTGAATTATTGAATTAAAATGAAATACTAAATGATTCTGGGGAGGAATGAAACGTATCTTTCAATGAAGCATGAGCTAAAAGCATAGGCGTTCGTAGAGTTAGTCGTAGGATATCAGCGGTAAATTCATGTCTTAAATTAGGAAAATCCATATTATTATACATTTTAATGTTATCTTTGCCAGCTCGTTTTTACTGAGTTATATTAACTACAAAAATGAAGCGATTTATTTGCCGGGAGCAAATGGACGAAATGACACATACAAAATCGCAAACACTTAAGATTTAAGTTATAATGTTTTATAACGTTCGAAAATGCGTCGGCTTTAATATAATTTTATTTTTTGGTTATATTATTTTTAAGATGCTGCGACATGTAAATATGGTAGATGTGAATTCCATTATTCAAATATATGATATAAACTGAAGTTCATATGACACAGCCTCTTGTGCGAAGTCGGCTAGCAGATTTATCTGTTACTTTCATAATATTTTTAAATTATGACATTTCTTGTAATTGTATAATATTCGTTGTAAATTTTTTATATACACAATATCGTAACATATTTTATTATTATTGTGTATTAATTGTATTGCGAAAGTAAAATAATTTATTTACAACACTTTCTTTAGGTTCGAAAAGGGATAATTTTCTATGATCTATAATCGACGTAAGTACTCCCGCACCGCGTGGCTAACTTTCGAAAAGTAATTATTTTAACATTTTAAACAAAAAAAAAATGAAAATGTGAGTACGCGTTAAATAATACTAAATCATCGCATACACTTCATTTCACAAGTGCAATAAAATATATAAGTATATATTAAAAATGATTAAGTGATCCGGATAAAAATGAATTACATTATGACAAATGATCAAGTGATCCGGATGAAAATGAATTAAATTATGACAAATGATTTACATTATACTTTTTAATACGTGACTAGCCAATACCAGTGGGTGTCTAGTTTTGTTATAATAATGAACAAAGTCAGAGTACTCACTGTAGAGAGATGGTACGTTTTGTGCGAAAGTGTACTTCGCGTATTTGAGCAATGTCAGTTACGCGGTATTGGAGTGTTTGCGCGCATGTCGCACGTGCGAGGGTGGTGACGTGGCCAACGTGTAATATTATTTTCATTTAGTTAGCTATTTTTATACATTAGTGTTTTGAATAGTGAACGCGCGGAAGCTTTAGTTATCTATATTTTCTAGTCCAGAGAAAAAGTTCCGCGGGCCCCGTCATCAGCGTCGGAACTGTTGTGATTGGTTATTTTATATCTGTTCTAATAGAAGACTTATTTTGATGGTTTACTGGAATACTGACCTTTTTGTGTGTAATGAATTATCGTCATACTTATAATATTAATATATTATACATGTTTAGTGAATAGGTGAACGAAATTTATTCAGATAAAGCTCAATGCTGAAATTTATTTCAAACAATCCGCACGGTAAGGGCCAGCGCAGAGCGGAACGGTGAAACCCGCACGCGTTTTTCAGCATTTTTCAGACCGAAGTGAACTCTGTGCGAGGTACAATTAGCTAGAGCTTTTTTGCGGCAGTATTCGTTGATTTATCGTGTTTAAATAAATAAATTAAAATTAACTTTATTTTCAAACAGACTAAATTCTTACCACTTCCAGCGGCCTCCACACTGGGTGACCTGTAACGTGGAGACCATATATCATATGACCAGAGACCATATGTTTATATTATATAAATGATTTTAAATGATTGCGTTTGTTCAGATTGTTACTAAATAATTTGATAGTAAACTTAAAATTAAATTCAACTCAGCTCAGTCATATCTACTTGGGATGGCACAGTTTAATTTTGTACCCAATTTGTTGAATGGATTTGTTTTGTTTTCATAATGCATAATCTATATAAAAATAATGCACTGGTGTTCATTTCTAATACGTACAAGCAAACAATTAATGGAAACGTAATATCTAGATGCACTTAATTTTGATTAGACAGCTGAGCGAAATCGTACACGTGTTACTCGTGCATGCGACCCCTTGCCGTTCGGTTTGCGCTGACTCTAATTTATTACCCATCGAATAGTTCGTTAGTGTTTTATGGAATTTGATAAATATTGATACCAATAAGGGCTGCATATACAGGCCCCCAAAATAAATGTATTTAGTATGTTAAGTAACTTACTTTATTAGTATTTTAACTATCTATGGTTCGGCCGTTTAAGGACTGCGTTTCTAACAGGTTCGTTTATTGTGACGCCGATGTTACTCTGAGGTTTCGTTGAGTTTGCGATAAAACAATTGAAGAGCCCGCATAACTATCGAATACTGCCATTTTAACAACTTATTACTTATACAATAATATTTACAATCATGCGAATTCAAATGAAATGATAAATTAATGAGTTTAATTTTTAAAATTTAATTAATTAATGAGATAAAATAATTATTTTAATTTTTTTTAACGACTCAATAAAAATATTTATAATTGATAAATTAATGAGAAAATATAATAATTTTTATTAATCACTGCAGTGTTTTAAGGTTTTATCAACTATTTTATATTGTTTTATAATATGATCAAATTATAGACGTCTGGAAATCTTTCAGCGGCCGGACTGTACAAAGATTTTAATTGTAGATAATATGCCCTCTGTTGATGTTTGATGCCAATCGGTAGATCCCCTTTAGAACACGTTTCTACTGTAACACACTACTGACAAATTCTTGTGCTCCACTTTTTTAACGGTGAGCGCTGGTTTTGTGGATTTCGCCTGTATGAATTTATAGTATGGGCATATCTAGGATTTAAATCTTTGCCTCACAATGTATTCAACCGTCATCTCGAATAATATCTGTCACTTGATATTCCAGTATACTGTTTAAGTCCATTGCTATATTGTATGTTCTGAAATGTTGGTTTAAGAGCGCATGATGTAAATCGATGTCTTGCAGACGACTTCCTTCTAACCACGTGGCTTTCAACGTCTTTAATAGGGCACCATTTTCATGGCGCTTAGTTAAAAATAAAGTCTACATGTTTTCCAAAATCTGTGTTATTTAAGGTGAAATATTAAGAATTAAAATATTATATACGTTTAAATATATGTGGTATATCAATATAACAGTGTTTCATTGTTCCCATCAGTAGCATTAAGTTACCCCCACGATGTAAAGTTCTCTCATTTAGCTCGCAAGGCGGTAGTTTCCTAGGTAGGAAGTCTACCTAGGAAACCTACTAGCAAAATCGTTTTTCATTAGCGAAGCTTAATCCGCCTGTCCGATTTCTGCCTTTAAAGAAAAGTTCCAGATTCTGTAGATACTATATTAAATGGTCATCTTTTAAACTTATTGTTCTTGACAATTCTGATATTTTCGATGGTCTCATTTTGCCTTGCCGTGGTAACCGTTTAACTTCCTAAATAACCTGTCAGATCTCGCGTTGTAGATTTTGCAATTATTTTCCTCTTATTATTAAATTTTGACTGTTAAACGAAAACCATAAGTTTGTCAAGTCATCCATGGTACCATCGTAGTGTTAGTTTTAAATGGCCTAATGTAAACATAAAAAAATTAAAGCTATATTAAAATTATTATAACAAAGATATTGAGAAATTTATTCCATTTAGATTTACTACTAGCTGACTTTCGCCTATGTTGAGTTAGTGTGTGTGAAAGAGTGTTTGTTTATCTTCCAATCACGAAGCCATTACTAAATCAACAACCTTGAAATAATTACAAAAAAAAAATTACAACAAAAAAAAAATTACAACAAAAAAATAACGAATGAAATCGAAGTACGCCTTAATGAATTACAACAAATTTTGACTCATAACCTCCCAACACGGAATTCAACACGAATAAAAACTAGCCTATATGTTGAACCGGAGTATCAGCTACTCCTATAGCAAATTTCATTAACCCTAGACACCTAACCTTCGTCGAATCGACGAACACAAAACAGAAATATCTCTTCCTCTTTTCTTCGTGAGCGCTGATCACTTCGCCGTCGCTAGTGAACTTAGTGTCCACCGAGTGCTCGCAGGTGGCGACGTCGTTTCGCGGGTAAGTACATGAATTTTAGATATATTACGAAAATAGTCGTCGTTTCGACGAATGGTTAGGTTCTGTGTATATTATTACTGTAACTAATGTCTTTACTTTTTCAGTTTTTACCATGACTTCTCAACGATTCCTGACCGATGAAGTTATTGCGAGGTTATTATTAGAAGAGGAAGATATCGGAACTTCGGAGGAGTCAACAGGGCGTACTGATACTAGAAAGGCTAGTGAAAGCGAAACAGAAGATAATGTAGAAGAAGATGACGGAATAGATGGCTCTGAAGAATAATCATTTGACTGTAGATGAATTGTTTGACACAGAATATTCTGGTACCAGATATGTGGCGTGTATGAACAAGAAAGATGTAGTTTTCTTCTGCGATGTCTGAGTTTTGATGATGGACCGTTTCCCTTACGGCAACAAAAGGTCGACCCTATTATGCCAAAACATCTTTACATTTTGTCCTATTGCAGAAGCAATAGGACAAAAAGTAAAGATTCAGCGTGCTTTTATGAAGAAATTGCATGGCCAGTTGGTGGAGCCCTGGCTCAAAACAAGGTTGGAAATTGCTACTATATCGACACACGTGAAAAATAAAATTAAAGATATCTCGAGAGTGGAAGGATTGAAGAATGATGAAGGTGAAAGTGAAGGTCAGTCATCAGCCAGCAGTAGTCTTCTACCAGCTGAAGCTACAAACAGCAGAAAAAGAAAAATTTGTGGCATGTGTCCCTATACAAAAAGACGCCTGACTAAGACATATTGTTCAAAATACAACACGGTAATTTGTGGTGAACAAAAAGTTGATTTTCGCCTCAAATTTGCTTCAAAGTTTTAGGTTTTATATTTTTTCTTAAAAAATAAGACCTTAATAGTTTATGTTTGCCAAAGAAAAAAAGGCAATTTTTTGTTGTTGATATTTTATAATTTTTTTTCCAAGTAAGTGTTTAATTTGATCTCAAAAAACCAGTGTATTAGATTATTAGGAACAATTTAAATATTTTTGTTAAAATATCGAAATATGCTGTTTTATTTAATAGAGTTATACCTGTGTAACGTAATTAAACATTAAAACGAACAGATATATCTATCGGTGGATAAATTTATATGCTTCAATAATTGTTCGTCGATACGACGAATGGTTAGCTTTAAAGGGGTATATCGGAAGGTTAGTTGTCTAGGGTTAAAATCCATCCAGTAGTTTCGGCGTGATGCGCGGCCAAGATATAGACAGACACAAAAAAATTGTTTTGAGCTCAGTATCGATAGTAAAGCATCCTCCAATTAAAATTTTCAAAATATATTTAATGTACAGAATTCATCCTGTTGCAGTATTACTATAGTATAGATAAAGGTATTCAAATTATAAAATCAAAATGCGCATTACACTGAAGATAGACCATCGAAAAAAGAATTTTGACATTCTTTAACAACAGTGACCTCTCTTCCTTTGTGGAAAGTGACATCACAATTGACCTAACCTTTCAAACGATTCGGAATCGTTTCATGCGCACGGCGATATGTACCGGCTGTCCCTGGTACGTGCGCAACGTAGATCTGCATAGAGACCTAGATCTAGACACTATCGCTCAGCACTCTAAGAAACTCTCGAAAAGCTATTTCGAGAAATCAATCCGACACCCCAACCCTCTCGTAGTTACGGCTTCTTTGTACTCCCCCGACCTAAGCGCTCCTCTCCGAAAGAGGAGACCTAAACATATCCTTCACGACCCTGACGATCAGATAACTACTGACAACATACTCGTACCAACTACCACACAATCATACGCTACACACCGTCTTCGCCGGCGAAGACGAGGTCCCCGCTATCTTACGTCATCCGAACGTGGGCTCCATCCACGGCCTCGGAGACGTACGGACCACTCACCGTCCAACCCCCCCCGTTATACCAAACGTCGCCTAAGCCGAGGTTCGGCCTCGGCCGCGCCCTTAGACAGACGTTCCCTTAGTTTCTTCGAACCCTAGGGCTTAAAATTTCTTCTGGCAGAGCTTCTTTCCGAAGCTCGCCAAACAGCCCGGTTACTCTGTCGCAACCAATAGGGTTAGTACAGCTAATAGTCAGTCCAAAAAACAAAAAAAAAAAACAATTGACCTGCCAATTATTATCTAACCTAGTTTTTAAGATTTCCAATAGATTTGGCACCGTTATCTTTTGTAAACACAAATAACGCCACATCGTGTTAACATTTATTATCTCTTTGCATTGGCCTTCATTGGAGCTTGATGAATAATAAAACTGCAATCATGCGGCAGAAATCGACGTCGAATACAATCAATTTGTAGCTTGTTCACTTATCAATTCTAGGACTTTGTCTGCAGTTTTTACCCATGAACTTTTGCAATGCTGTGTCCATAACATTATGAATGTGTAAGTATGTCTATACAACTTCACGTATATTATCACTAATACGAGATAAATAATAAACAGCAAGTATAATTTGCTATATTCCACCGACAACCGGGAAATTTGTATAATATAACACCACACAAAATCTTCCACTAGAACCTCTACGCACGTTTCGACCCGACACCGGATCATCCTCAGGAGATGTTGACTTCACAAGCACGAAAAGTCAAGTCAATCGTAGAGGTTCTAGTGGAAGATTTTGTGTGGTGTTATATTATACAAATCTCCCGGTTGTCGGTGGAATATAGCAAATTATACTTGTTGTTTATTGTTTATCATGGACTTCCGCAAAGTAATGCCTGCTTCTATTCATTATTTAATACGAGACAACATTAATGGGGTGAGAGAGACTCCATTGAGCGTGTTGTCGTGCAGGGCAAGGTGGAGGGCGAGGAAGTCACCCATGCGATGGACCGATCAGATAGTCTGCTGTGGGTGGTCCTTTGCACGAGTGCGCCAGACTTTCGGCCAGCAGAGGGAGGTGGCGAATGCTGGTGAGGCGCAAACCATCTGACCTCATTTGCATCGTGACCGCTCTGCAAAGAGTGTAACGACGACGAAGAAGAACTAGAAGAATTAATGGGGTGTCTATACTTACCCTTAAACCCTCTCTTGAAGGAGAGATCTGTGGCCAGCTGAAGGAAAATGCTTATGGTGATAGTAAATAATAATAAAAAATACATACGTAACTCATGCTTGTTTTTTTTCTCTATACCTAAATGTATGGTTAAGCAGCAAATTTAGGCGAAATTATTACGTACGTAGCAGCCAGTACATCGCACATTTTCACGACCACCGTAGCGCAGTGCGTGAAAATGTGCGTACGTAGAAAGTCCTGGGTTCGATTCCCGGCTCGAGTCTGGTGAAGATTTCGGCCGTGGCAAAGCGATTTAGCGTTCCGGCACGATGTTGCGTAGAAACCAATTGTTTGTTTTCTATACCCCTAACAGGTTAGCCTGCTACCATCCTAGCCTGCATCAACACTTACCACCAGGTCAGATAGCCGTTAAGGGCTAACTTGTAGTGTCCAAAAAAAAGCATTAATTGAAAATTCGATAACAAGGAATCACGTCGCAAATTCGCATTGAAAATGTATGCGTTGAATAAATCCTATCGATTTTCTTATGCACTTTATACACTGATACTTTACATGCTCTCAAGGATAAGTTAGGGACAGTAATGGTAGCATATAATTACGTGATTGATATGCTGCGATAAGGTAAGGTTTTCTAGGACAATTCAATTGACAAAGAATAATGGTTTAAATTACAGCAAAATGCAAAACTGAAAAAAGGAGTACGAATTGGCTTGGAATTATTGCATTATGGTATAAACCAAGTCTACCGTGAATCTATAAGGTACTTTCAGGGTAGTTATGACTGATTTTTTGAAGCATACAAATAATAAATGTAGAGAGAAAACACATACCTAATTGCAAACTGACGCCACTCAAAGGTGAACATATCATCAAGTCGGCCAAATTCCTACTTTTGCATAACGCCTTTCAAAGTTATAAAATATCAATCCAAGAAAATATTTAGATCAAAATAAACGAATGTTTAGTGTTCGGACTACGGTAAAAATTTATAAAAGTAGGAGTTACCTAGGTTTTTTTTAAATTCACTACAAGTTAGCCCTTGACGGCAATCTCATCTGCGAAAAGCTATTTCGAGAAATCAATCCGACACCCCAACCCTCTCGTAGTTGCGGCTTCTTTTTACTCCCCCGACCTAAGCGTTCCTCTCCGAAAGAGGAGACCTAAACATATCCTTCATGACCCTGACGATCAGATGACTACTGACAACACACTCGTACCACATACCACACAATCATACGCTACACACCGTCTTCGCCGTGGGCTCCATCCACGGCCTCGGAGACGTACGGACCACTCACCGTCCGACCCCCCCGTTATCCCAAACGTCGCCTAAGCCGAGGTTCGGCCTCAAAGGAGGCGCCCTTAGGCAGTCGTTCCCTTAGTTTCTTCGAGCCCTAGAGCTCAAAATTTCTTCTGACAGAGCTTCTTTCCAAAGCTCGCCAAACAGCCCGGTTACGCTGTGGCAACCAATAGGGTTTGTACAGCTAATAGACAGTCCGAAAAAAAATAAAAATCTCATCTGATGGTAAGTGATGATGCAGTCTAAGATAGTAGCGGGCTAGCTAACCTGTTAGGGTTATGGTAAACCCATACTCCTAATTGCTTTCTACGCGACATCGTGCCGGAACGCTAAATCGCTTGACAAGTCTGTGTCTTATAAACTGTGTGACATAATATCACTAAGAAACAAAAGTGCGCTGAAATATTTAGGAACATTTTTATATCTACTGTTATTTTTTGATACGAACAAGCCGGAAAGTTTTCGATAATTAATTTCTAAAAACTCTACGCTTATTCAAGCGTAGGTATAACTTTTGTTATGGGTATCTTAATCTTACTGCTATCACGACCCTTTGAAATAGAGTCCAATAGGGATGCTTTTTATCAATTCATTGTTTTTATTTTTCAGTACATATGTAGTTGCAAATATTTATTTACTAGCTGTTGCCCGCGACTTCGTCTGCGTAGAATTGCTGATTTCCCGTGAGATTGGGGTTTCCCGTGCGGTCAATGCCCTGCTTCAGAAAGTAAGCTACAGGCAAATGTCAAATTGCCGATTTTCGTGTCTCTAAATTATAAAACATAGGACTTTCATACCAAATTTAAACCCCTATTTTACCCCCTTCGGGAAAGATTTAGATGAAAAAAATTCTAACCTTATACTTATGCCCTAAAAGAAATCTATTTTCAAAATTTCAAGCTTATAGACTTTATAATAAAAAATAAGCAAAAACTATCATCCCGCATTTTACCACCATTAACAGGTAATATTAAAAAAGAAATGATGTACTTGTTTTTTATTTATTGTTATTAATCTTAATGCAAATTTTTGTGTCTCTAACTCTAAAAACAAAGGATTTTCATACAAACTTCTAACCCCTATTTTACCCCCTTAGGGGTGGAATTTCCAAATATCCTTTCTTAGCTGACATCTCTTAACTATCAACTACATACATACAATAGTTTTTGAGATCTCGTGTTTAATCAGTATGTAAGTAAGTATGTAAGTGACCTTTCGCTTTTATATATATAGATTGATTTATTTTACATCATCTTTCAATATCATTACAGAACTTCCAATTCGATAGAGAAGTTATACTAATCTAAGGAGTTCTAACTATCTCATATCTACACAGACTTAGGTATAACTTAATCTATATATATAAAAATGAATTGCTGTTCGTTGGTCTCGCTAAAACTCGAGAACGGCTGAACGGATTTATCTAATCTTGGTCTTGAAATGTTTGTGGAGGTCTAGGGAAGGTTTAAAAAGTGAGAAAAATTCGAATAATTAATGTCGTATACCGAAACTCAAAATGTGTATTTAGTTGTAATTCATTACCGCGTACTTCGTTTTCATTCATTATTATTTTGTTAGAAAGAAGATTGTGTGTGTGATTTGTGAGAAAGACGGAACCTGCACGCCTGAGAATTCTCCGTAATGTTCTCAAAGGCGTGTGAAGTCTGCCAATCCGCACATGGCCAGCGTGGTGGACTATGGCCAAACCCTTCACATATTGAGAGGAGACCCGTGCTCTGTAGTGAGCCGGTAATGGGTTGATCATGGTGAAGTAAGATTACGCAGTAAGTTTGTGAAGCAAACTACTTTGTGAAGTTTTGAAATACATACTTCGCAAGTATATGTTATACTTACTTTACTTTGTATTAATACATAAGACTTTATCATACGTAACGAAGATCATCATCATCATCCCAGGACACTCTATTCGTGAACGTAGATACTAGGACCTATGTAGCTAAATGTATTTTTTTTTATTCACTACTAGTTAACCCTTGAAGGCAATCTGACCTGATGGTAAGTGATGATGCAGTCTAAGACGGTAGCGGGCTAACCTGTTAGGGGAATGGTAAACCCATACTCCTTATTGGTTTCTACGCGACAGATCTTTGTCGGTAGGGTGGTAACTAGCCTCGGCGTAAGCCTTCCACCAGACCAGACTCGAGCCGGGAATCGAACCCAGGATCTTGTGGAGGCGATCTTAATAATTTTTTTTTTACATATTTTAACTGAAATACCTCTAATACTAGAATTTCTCATCAGACTAGTAACACGAAGTGAGACCAGTTCATATGTATCTAAGATTCGTTCGAATCTAATTAAATCCGCGTGCAGTCGGACATGGTTTCAATCGTTTTATCGAGTATAGTATATATACTATACTCTCTCTCTATTATAATATCAAGATCAAAGCACAAGATTTAATATATAGTACCTGAATAAGTGTATATATAAGTGCTTGAACTACCGATTAGTTTATTAATTGGCAACAAATTGTAATGCTCAATTTTAGATTTCTTAGTACATATTAAATGACCCTCGTTTCTAAAATGAATGATTAGCTTAAATGGGACACTTAATAAAACAACATTGTAAGATATGATTATTTATTGATTCAAGAATGCTGATTATATACTGAGAATATTATACATATTATTAAGCGTAATCTTTCATTATTTGAAGGAAAGTGCAAATTATACGATCTAAGCAATAATTGATGCGAATAATAATAGAGTATAGTCAGTGCATTATATATACCGTTTTAACGGTTGCTGACTATCTCTGGGCCAGTTACGTGTTCAACGTCTCCTGTATCGGCGCTTGTTGCGCCAGTTGGCACGGCTGTTCCTCTTCACCACTGTCGGAACACGCACTGCATTCTGTTTCTCGTTCTGCATGCGTACGTGGAAAGAAAATAAAAGGAATCCAAGGAAACCAATGGTGATGGCGAAAGCCGGGAAATGAATGTAATAGCCTGAAAGATCTTTTTCCCATTGTGCGGTCGTCTCTCGCGCGCATATCGGCGACAGGCCGAGCTGGAAAAAAATAAAATAATGACCATCTTATACCTTTTACCCTCATTAGTAATTAAAAAGGCGGATGACGATAAATGACTGTGGGCGCACACCATCCTCATACGAGATATTATCATCCTATCATAAAGTACGGTATAGGCGAACTGTCTCTGAGGATAGCCCAAGCTCCTATATTACGGGTTAAATTAATATTATCAAATGTATGGATTATTATCATATGGTTAGTTGTTGTTTAGCGTACTCGTCGAGGTACTGGTGCATACATTTTCCCCTTCGTGCAAAGGCACAAATAAAGATTTGTACACTGATTTATTTTTACGCCCTTGCAAGGTAGTATGCTAAGTTATGATTAGAATAAAAACTTCAGTGCTAAAAAATATTACCGAAATTTGAAGTTACTTATTTCACCCAGCGAGCAATCGTTTATACCTTTTCAAGTGAGTATAATTATATAATTATACTCACAGAGTCAATCGAGTGTTCTCTAGACTCGGATGATGATGGGAAAGGCTATTAAACCCTAATCGGTTTACACGTTGAACAGTACCGGCAAGCTAAATTTTTACATTTAACTTTGGGTAGGGGTACTAGCAAACCCGAAGTATCCATTAGATTGCATTAAACAAAATTGCTTCTGAAATAATTTAACAAAGCAGACGAACCGTTCACCCATGAACGGTTCGTCAACAATTAACAATGACTCAACATGACCCATGTAGCGATGAACTTAATGCCCCAAACTTGGCATTCTTACAGAGCTAACTAGGGAGACTTACTACTCTACTTTCTATGGATTCACCGGATGCCGGGCGCATCGTATGGCGGCTGGAGAAGCGCATATTAAAAAAGATATAAGCGCATATTAATGGAAATCTTATGATTTTGATATCAAAACAAAAACTTATACGGGTAGATGACGGACTTTGAAACTTTACGTTTAAACGGCTTCAGTTGCGAAACGCGCTAACTAATTTTTGAGTGGTCCTCACATGGCCGTTGGCCAATCACGCCTTAACTCATTATTTGTATTTCACAATCTCAGAGATATATAAATGAAAAATAGGTTAAAGTCAACTGTTTGTAGAAAATGTCTTAGTGTGACACCTGATCAAACATTAGGCGTAGGCATTAATAAAAATTAAACTACATTTAAGTTTATTTGATCGATATTAATTAGTTTATAAAAATAAATGGAATAAATAGCTTTAATTTTTTTTTTTATTAATTTTTTTTTTCGTGTCTTCTTCGTTACGTCGCTCTTCCATTTTTATCGTTTTGTGGTGACATATTCCTTTTGGCTAATATAAGTATCGTCACTCCGACAATAAAGATCAAGCAAGTGAGCGCGATGGTGACGGGTATCAGGATGTCGACAAGCCTCAGGTTGGATAGCAATCGATCGGTCAGCAAATCCACGTATTCATCTGGTAAGTTCATGCCCTGGAAAGTAGAAGATCATTATTGGCGTAAAATTCTCCATATTACCGGAACGAAGTGAGAGTGTAGTGAGACGGCAATGGATTGATCAAGATGATTATGATGAAAAATTAGTTCAACAAAATTGTTACAAAAATAATTATGTTCCATCGTTTTTTTTTTTTGATCCTCATCATCCTCAGGAGATGTTAACTTTACTTTTCGCGCTTGTGAAGTCAACATCTCCTGAGGATGATCCGGTGTCGGGTCGAAACGTGCGTAGAGGTTCTAGTGGAAGATTTTGTGTCGTGTTATATTATACAAATCTCCCGGTTGTCGGCGGAATATAGCAAATTATAATTGCTGTTTATTGTTTAAATACATAAAAAAATAGGGGTGTTTCTTGATAACTTTTGACCTTTGATCCGGGAATCGAACCCAAGGCATCATGTTTCGTTGTGGAACACTTACCACGAAATACCAACAAGAGCAATTTAAAAAAACATTTAAAGGGCAATATATTATACATGTAAATCTTATAAAATTTAATGCGTATGCGTAGGAATATAATAAAATTCAATAAAGAATGCGATTGTCACAATCTAAACATTTGAAGTAAAAATAAACTTATGTTGCACGCTACTAGACTATATAAAATCAAAAATTCATTCATAGGTAAAATGTATACAATTTTATGACAAATTACCAAATGAAATTTCTGGGATGTCTCAATAAGTTCAAAGTTTAAATAAAACGTACTCTTGTAGAAAAGTCCTACTACAGTGTAAAGGATTATGTAAATGATAAACAAGCATGGGTATGGAATATTGCTCTAATAAGATAGATCTTAGAGCTGCCAGCTACCTCGGACAACGAATTAGTCTTGCAATTCAAAGGGGGAACGCTGCCAGTATCTTCGGAACTTTGCCTAAAGTGACTCCTTTTAATAATATATTTTAGTATTTAGTATTAGCATCATCACTTAATATCACCTGATGTTAAGTGATGATGCAGTCTAGGATGGTAGCGGACTAATCTGTTAGGGGTATGTTAAACCCATACTCCTAAATAGTTTCTACGCGACACAGTACCTTAACGCTAAATCGCTTGGCGTCTTTGTCGGTGGAGTGGTTACAAGCCACGGTCAAAGCCTCCCACCAAACTCGAGCCAGGAATTGAACCCAGGACCTCCAACTTTATTATGCGACAGCGCGCCACGGAGGTTGTCAAAAGATGGTGAAAACAAAATGAAAATTAACTGGCTAAGTGTGATGTGGGCTTTTGCTTAAACCAGGGTGCGTTTGGAACCCTCATAGCTTTAGTTTTAAGTTTACGAATGTAGTTATCACCATCAAATCACTACTATGTAAATTATTGACGCGTCAAAAGTGACTTTTAATGGATTATTTGAAGATTATGATTGATTGATAAGTCAGAAAGGTGGAGATGCTCAGGAGAATCAGTGCTATTGTATAGCTATGTAATACATAGCTCGACCATTCTCAAAGCTATAGTGGCAATGGGCCGGACAGCTGAAGGACGTTCGGGCAAGTTAGCTGGTTAAACCAATGGACATTGGGGCCTCTAAGGAGCTCGGAACACTGATTCACGTTTGTGTCGTACCGGTAAACGCAGCGTTACTAGACCCCAGCTCCAAATACAAGACCGTTTTATTCCAATCAATCAATCAATCAGCCTATATACGCCCACTGCTGGACATAGGCCTTTCCGAGAGCGCGCCACCACACACGGTCCTCCGCCTTCCTCATCCACCCGCCACTAGCGATCCTTTTCAGGTCGTCGGTCCAGCGAGTAGGTGGTCGTCCTACGCTGCGCTTACCGGTACGCGGTCTCCACTCCAGAACACGTCTGCCCCAACGGCCGTCGTTTCTGCGACAGATATGACCCGCCCACTGCCACTTCAGCTTGCTAATCCGTTGGGCTATCTCGGTTACTTTTGTTCTCCTGCGGATGTCCTCGTTACGGATTCTATCCCTCAGAGAAACACCCAGCATAGCCCTTTCCATAGCACGCTGAGCGATTTTGAACTTTTGGACAAGGCCTACCGTGAGTGTCCACGTTTCTGCTGCGTATGTCATGGCCGGTAAGACGCAAGCGTTGAAGACTTTTGTCTTTAGGCATTGTATTTAGAGCTCCTTAAAAAGTTCTAGCGATGGATGACCATAGTATAAATACCTCTTCGATCCATATTATCGGCATGAGAGTAGTTCGAAGGTTATGTGTCTCAGGTATAGCGTCGAGGCGGCGCAAGAACAGGTTAAATTGCACCCTCTTCATTCCTCGTACCACAGTTCCAGTGTTCTGATCTCGGCAAGAAAGAGAGAAAAAAAATATTATCAGTATGTCAGGTATCACAGTGCGCTGGTGAGTGTTGGATGAGATACTAACACCCAGAACAACTTCAATAACAATAGAATATCTTTATAGCGTGATAGCCTAGTGGTTAGGGCGTCAGCCTCCTAATCAGCGGTCGGCGGCTCGAATCCGGCCACGCACCTCTAACTTTTCGGAGTTATGTGCTTTTTTATAAAATTAAAATATCACTTAACGGTGAAGGAAAATATCGCGAGGAAACCTGCACGCCTGAGAGTTCTCCATAATGTTCTCAAAGGCGTGTGAAGTCTGACAATCTGCACATGGCCAGCGTGGTGGACTATGGCCAAACCCTTCTTATATTAAGAGGAGACCCGTGCTCTGTAGTGAGCCGGTAATTGGTTGATTATGATGATGATGATCTATAAGGGCTATATCTAGTAATAGTCTAGTCTAGGTGTTCAGACTTCCGCCTCATTAGAGGCAGGGGGGAGGTAGAGTTTGATCCCCGGCAAGAACCTCATGCCAGATAGTTCTCCTTTATGTTCGTCTTAAACGTGTTTGCCAATAATTGTAACGATTCAAAATAATAACTATGCTTTTTTTTTTAAATTCCCTCAATGAAATCCAGGATAGTGATGACGGAAGCACTTCCTATCATAAATTTTAAGCTTAATACTACACTATATACAGGTGAGATTAAAAGTTGTGAATACTCACAGGTTCCAAGTCGACGAATATCCGGTGCGCATCCTCGTTAGGAACTAAGCCAATAACGCCGTTCCTGTACGCGGAGTGAGCATACAGGAAGTGAGGGTAGGACATCGCCATTAGTGCACCTAGGCAAAAGAAAAAAAAACACTTTAATAGCTTGCTCGAGCACTGAGATCTATAAAGCGTGCTTAGTCTTTCCTTTGTCTTAAGAAACGGATAAAACGACACAAAGCTAGTCCGATATAAATCTGTCTCATTTTAGCATTAACTGCCTAGACAAAGTCTAAGTGCGAGATCTATATAGCTTACCTCTGCCATAAGCTACAATTAAAACGAGACAGAGGTATGGGTCCGCTATAACTCGATCTCGTTTTAACACTAATTCTGGCTGAGCTAAGGCAAAGTACGCTCAGTCGATCTCAGCCTAAGTTCGCTCTTTAGATCTTTTTTTTTTTTTTTTATTCACCACAAGTTAGCCCTTGACTGCATCTCGCCTGATGGTAAGTGATGATGCAGTCTAAGATGGTAGCGGGCTAACCTGTTAGGTGTATGGTAAACTCATACTCCTAATTGGTTTCTACACGACATCGTGCCGGAACGCTAAATCGCTTGGCGACACGTCTTTGTCGGTACGGTGATAACTAGCCACGGCCGAAGCCTCCCACCAGACCAGACTCGAGCCGGGAATCGAACCCAGGACCTCCAACTTTTAAAATGCAACAGCGCACGCGCTGCGCCACGGAGGTCGTCAAAAAAGATCTCACTAAAAGAGCCATTTTAATATGGTTATTTTATATTTTGAATATATTTGTATTACCGTGCCTTAACAGTACGCTAAGCCGAATCAAATCAAATCAAATCATTTATTTGCATAGATTGAATCTGTAAATTGGTGTTACATTTAATAAGATTTGCTTACAATCTGCCAGGTAAGTGTGCGAAAATAATAATTTAATTACATGTAAATAATTTAGTAATTAATATAAGAAATGTCAAAAATAAACTAAATAGCAATGATAATAGTTCTCAGTACACAATCGAAGATTCAAGTTACGGTTTTTTAGTTTTATCTCCATAACAAGTTTAACTTTACTTCCGTTATTCGTTTATGGTTCTGTTAGTACAGGTTTGAGAAGTAGTCGCATGACTTAGAGTTGATTGGTTTTTAATTCACCACTAGTTGACGGCATTTCACGTGGTGGTATGGTAAGCCCACGCTCTTAATTCGCGACATCGTGCCGGGACGCTAAATCGCTTGGCGGCACGTCTTGGAAAGTCCACGCTCCTAATTGGTTTCTACGCGACATCGTGCCGGAACGCTAAATCGCTTGGCGGCGTCTTGGAGTCTGGTTTAGCGGGAAGCCTCCGACCAGACCAGACGCCAGTTGAGAATCGAACCCAGGACCTCCATCTTTTTAATGCGACATCACACGCCCTGCGCCACGGAGGTCGTCAAAAACACATGAGTGCGCTGAGGTTTCGTACTGGGTGGGGTCTTACTTGTCCACTTGTTTACTTCTCTGTCAAGTCCTGCAGCGCAAGTTCCTGCCATCTCTCACTAGGTATATAGGTCGGCGCTGCAGAGGCAAGAGTGGCGCAAATCTATATATATAAACGCGAAAGGTCACTTACTTACATACTTACTGATTAAACACGAGATCTCAAAAACCATTGTACGTATAAAGCTATAATTTAGCAAGTAGGTAGTTGATAGTTAAGAGATGTCAGCTAAGAAAGCATATTTGAAAATTCCACCCCTAAGGGGGTATAATAGTGGTTGGAAGTTTGTATGAAATTTCTTTGTTTTTAGAGTTAGAGACACAAAAAATTGCATTAAGATTAATAATAATAAATAAAAAACATGTACATCAATTTTTTTTTTAAATATTACCTGTTAAGGGTGGTAAAAAAGGGGATGATAGTTTTTGCTTATTTTTTTTATTATGAAGTCTACAAGCTTGAAATTTTGAAAATAGGTTTCTTTTAGGGTGTAAGTATAAGGTTAGAATTTTTTTCGTCCAAATCTACGGTATATAGGGGTAAATATAATCTCGGTAAAATAGGGGTTTGAAGTTTGTATAAAGTCTTTAAGTTCTATGTTTTTTTTATTTAGAAACACGAAAATCCGCAAGTTGACATTTGCCTGTAGCTTACTTTCTGAAGCAGGGCATTGGCCGCAGGGGTAACCTCAATCTCAAGAAAATCAGCAATTCCACGTAGACGAAGTCGCGGACAACAGCTAGTCAATAGATAAGGCTGTGGCATCCTTTGAGGAGCAGCGACTAAATGACGTTGACGCTAAGCGCCTTACCAAAAAGACCCAGCCAAGGACCTCCCACCTCTACAATCTTAATGCATTGGGCCAGTTACACTGTGCGCCGCCCTGCTGGCAGAGCTTCTTCTGGCAGAGCTTCTTTCCAAAGCTCGCCAAACAGCCCGATTACGCTGTGGCAACCAATAGGGTTTGTACAGCTAATAGACAGTCCGAAAAAAAAAACTGTGCGCCGTGCAATAGAGTTTTCAAAACCAAATTTGGTTTCGCGAGCCATATTTGGTCACATAATCGGCTCTACCCAGGACCGCCGTTGACGGACACGTCAAGGAGGATCATATATATGTCAAGTCCTGGCTGACGACCTCCGTGGCGCAGCGCGCGCGCTGTTGCATTATAAAGTTGGAGGTCCTGGGTTCGATTCCCGGCTCGAGTCTGGTCTGGTGTGAGGCTTCGGCCGTGGCTAGTTACCACCCTACCGACAAAGACGTGTCGCCAAGCGATTTAGCATTCCGGCACGATGTCGCGTAGAAACCGATTAGGAGTATGGGTTTTCCATACCCCTAACAGGTTAGCCCGTTACCATCTTAGACCACATCATCACTTACCATCAGGTGAGATGCCGTCAAGGACTAACTTGTAGTGGATAAAAAAAAAAAAACGTCAGTGTACAATTGTTCTACGACTCATATCGCTATGATATCAGAGTCGTGGAACAATTTGTTAATGCGTTCCGATCCGATATCGTTAATTACAGCTCAGGTTGGCTATATTTTGTATTGTAATATTTTACACGTGGACTCATAAACGTATTCCAAACATACCCACATTGGAACAGGGACGTGTGTTTATTGCACTCTTCTATTAGCTGGAACGAGTCTGCTCAGTTTTGGAACAGTAATAGAATGAGGAAGCGGTGATAGCCTAGTGTTTAGGTCGTCAGCCTCCCAGTCAGAGGTCGGCGGTTCGAATCCGGACACGCCCCTTAAACTTTTCGGAGCTATGTGCGTTTAAAAAAAAAATTAAAATATCACTTGCTTCAACGGTGAAGGAAAACATCGTGAGGAAACCTGCACGCCTGAGAGTTCTCCATAATGTTCTCAAAGGCGTGTGAAGTCTGCCAATCCGCACATGGCCAGCGTGGTGGACTATGGCCAAACCCTTCTAATATTGAGAGGAGACCCGTGCTCTGTAGTGAGCCGGTAATGGTTTGAACATGATGATGATGATGAATAGAATAACCTAACCGCTACTGTTCGTGAGGATATATGCAGCAACTAAAAGTGAATTTACACTTTTATTTATTTATTATATTCATTTAAAAGTGTTTATTTGTACCTGTGTTTTAAAATTGTTTATACGAGTATATACCTGTATTGTTGGTATTATTATGTAGATTTCTTATCACGTACGTGTAAACAAGAATATGAATTCATCGATTTATTATTAACAAGAAAACCGGGTCTATTAATTTGAAGACCTGCTTCCGTAGAAGTGGCGGCTAGTGTAAAAAAAAACTAAGATAAAACAATGTAAAAATATAGTTATTAGTATTTGTTAGTAGTTTATACTTTATAATAGAATAATATACTATTATCAAGGTATAAATGGTTTTTATCTAACATACCATACCCGAAGGGTGTCAACGTGACATTTGCTAAGACTCCGTGGTCTATCCGTCCGTCCGTCTGTCTGTCTGTCAATCAATCTCATAAACTGCTAGTGAGTTGTATTTTCCACAGAATGTGTATATCTTTTGCCACTGTAAAAACATAATAAATAAGATGATAATATTTAATTGTCATCAAAAATACACGCGTCAATGAATCGTTCGTATATATAACATTTTTCATTATTACTAAGGACTTCTTTTAATACGTGTGTTAATTAACCAAATTAAATTATTAAATTAAATCAAATCAAATCAAAAATAGATGTATTCACGTAAACCTATTACAGGCATCTAGGAATCGTTCATATATATCACATTTTTAATTATTTCTATTAGTAGGTGATAACTACACTCGCCAACTTAAAACTAAAGCTAAGAGGGTTCAAATCGCGCCCAGGTCTAAGAATATAACCCACAAAAAACTTAGCCTGGTTTTTTTATTTATCAAATTCAAATTCAATTCAAATTCAAATTCAAAATAATCTTTATTCAAATAGTCCTTAAAAAGGCACTTTTGACGCGTCAATAATTTACATAGTAGTTATTTCATGGTGATAACTATATTCGTAAACTTAAAACTAAAGCTATGAGGGTTCCAAACGCCATCTCATATTCAACTAATTGTCTCTGAAGTAAGTATCAGAATAAAGAAAGAATGAAAGCAAACCCATTTGCCTAGTCATCCTGCGACACAATAAAACTAGAAACAGAAAAGGAAGTTAACTAAATATAAACTTAAATACAACTAGACCATCCAATGCATCAATAGGTTGCAAAATTATGACCCTGAGAGCTGGTACGTTCTGGCGCAACCCAACTGAGTGAAGCTCACGATCTCGGGGTATGGCAGCCGTCACACGAACGAAAAAACGTATAATTATATTACTTTTAAAGTAATATTTATTATCCACTACAAGTTAGCCCTTGACGGCAATCTCAACTGATGTTGTGATGATTCAGTCTAAGATGGTAGCGGGTTAACCTGTTAACCTGGTAAACCCGTACTCCTAATTGTTTTCTACGCGACATCTTACCGGGTTGACGTTACATGGAAACAATTAGGAGTATGGGTCTACCATACCTTAACAATTCCTAATTGGTTATTGGGGTTTATCATCACCGCAAAGAGATTACATGAATAAATGATCAAGGCCTGACTTAGAGTCGGTTTTTTTTAATTCACCACTAGTTGACGGCATTTCACTTGGTGGTAAGTGATGATGCGGTCTAAGATGATAGCGGGCTAGCCTGTTAGTAGGGTATGTCCTAATTGGTTTCTATGCGACATCGTGCCAGAACGCTAAATCGCTTTGCGACACGTCTTTGTCGGTAAGGTGGTAACTCCACGGTTGAAGCCACCAGACCAGACCTGAGCCTGGAATCGAATCCAGGACCTCCAACTCTTTAATGCGACAGCGCGCGTACTGCGCCATGGAGCCCGTCAAAATTATTTTAGTAGGCATCCCCCAAATTAACCGAGTGAAACCGTGGGGCTCAACTATTATAGAGTATTATTTGACAACCTCCATGGCGCAGCGCACGCGCTGTCAGATTATAAAGTTGGAGGTCCTGGGTTCGATTCCCGGCTCGAGTCTGGTCTGGTAGGAGGCTTCGGCCGTGACTAGTTACCACCCTACCGACAAAGACGTGTCGCCAAGCGATTTAGCGTTCCGGCACGATGTCGCGTAGAAACCGATAGGAGTATGGGTTTACCATACCCCTCACAGGTTAGCCCGCTACCATCTTAGACTGCATTATCACTTACCATCAGGTGAGATTGCCGTCAAGGGCTAACTTGTAGTGGATAAAAAAAAAAAAAAGAGTTGAAAATTAAAGGAACTCCCTATTTAAACGACAACTTGATTTATTGTTGTAGCGGCAATAAAAATGCACACTACCTTTTAACTCCCAACTCCACCTGCGATTAATGATATACAGGTCTGTGACAGACGTGCAGACTTATTAATAGGGTCTACTTTGAGTAGGTACCGAGGCAACCGTAAAAGAGTATAGGATAGGCATTGAAATACAATTACATACAGACGTTTGCAGAATTTTAAAATAGCCTTGGTCGCGGAAAAGCGTTGTTTTTTTTTTGCATCACTTAGCATACCAAGGCGTGTCTGTGACTGAATTAAGGGACACGTGTCTTGGAAACTAGGACACAAGTTCAAATTCTAAAAAAAACTTCATACATACTTGCCTTTGAATGGCGTTTCGTAGATACACTCTTTAAATTGTTGTGGGAAGATGACGTTACTAAGGTTTTTTTATACACTACAAGTTGGCCCTTGACAGCTATCTCACCTGGTGGTAAGTGGTGATGCAGTCTAGGATGGTAGCGGGCTAACCTATTAGGGGTTGGTAAACCCGCACTCCTAATTGTTTCTACGCGACATCGTGCCGGAACGCCAAATCGCTTGGCGACACGTCTTTAGCGTGGTAACTAGCCACTGCCTTTCACGGGATTATAACCCAGGACCGCCATTTTTATAATGCGACAGCGCGCACTTTGCGCCACGGAGGTCGTCTTTAATGCAAATAAATTTAAACCTATATGTTTATTTATATCTACATGCTAGTTTTGTCGCGTATTAATGCTGAGATTTATTGTTGAGATTCAAAAGGTTATAACGTCTACCGGAAGCGGTCAACTGTCGAACGTTGTGATGTCATAGGCGTGTGAGATCACAATATAAATAGTTCTCCCCCGACCTAAGCGCTCCTCTCCGAAAGAGGAGACCTAAACATATCCTTCATGACCCTGACGATCAGATGACTACTGACAACACACTCGTACCACCTACCACACAATCATACGCTACACACCGTCTTCGCTGGCGAAGACGAGGTCCCCGCTATCTTACGTCATCCGGACGTGGGCTCCATCCACGGCCTCGGAGACGTACGGACCACTCACCGTCCGACCCTCCCGTTATCCCAAACGTCGCCTAAGCCGAGGTTCGGCCTCAAAGGAGGCGCCCTTAGGCAGTCGTTCCCTTAGTTTCTTCGAGCCCTAGGGCTCAAAATTTCTTCTGGCAGAGCTTCTTTCCAAAGCTCGCCAAACAGCCCGGTTACGCTGTGGCAACCAATAGGGTTTGTACAGCTAATAGACAGTCCGAAAAAAAAATATAAATAGTTGACGATGCAAAGGCTATGCTAGCTTATTTCGGCAACACTCGCGTGAACTTTGGCGGCTCGCTACCTGCACGGACCGGTCAGGCCCATCAGGTACGGAAGGTCATTCTTGTGTCATCGTTTCTGTGTAATTAAAAATACCCAGCCAAGATCGTATTGCGATTATTAACATCGAGCAAAACACTCGTTTCTTTGATATATAACTAGTTGCGTCAGGCGGTTTCGCCCGCGTATTTCTTTTTGTAAACTGTGATGGCCTAGTGGTAAGCCCGCCTCTTAGAGGTCGGGGGCTCGATCCAGGGCACGAACAACTATTTGAATTAAAATATAACTTGTAAGGGTGAAGAAAACCATCGTGAGGAAGCCTGCACGTCTGAGAGTTGTCCATAATGTTCTCAAAGGCGTGTGAAGTCTGCCAATGCGCACATGGTCAGTGTGGCTCATTTGCTCTCAGCTCTAAAAAGCGAGTTTACTCTAAGAAGCTCTTAATACGTTCATCATAATCAACCCATTGCCGGCTCACTACAGAGCACGGGTCTCCTCTCAATATTTTTGGTTTGACCATAGTCCACCACGCTGGCCTTGTGCGGATTTGCAGACTTCACACACCTTTGAGAACTCTCGGGCATGCCTATTTTAATTGCTTAAAAACGCACATAACTCGGAAAAGTTAGAGGCCCGGGTTCGAACCCCCGACCTCTGATTTGGAGGCGGACGTCCTAGCCACTACGCTATCACAGCTTCACATTACTATGTTACTACGTTATAATGTGCCACATAAGTGTCTCGCTTTAACACTTAGGTAATCAGATCTCAACGTTATTGCTGAAGAACCTATGCCTGTTACTGTTTTTTATTCACAAACATTTTATGAGGCTCACAGAACATCTAAGCGTGATGCTTACACTGTACTTACACTGTAGTGTAAGTAAAGGCATTATCGTTCATGTGATTACATCAAATTTCAAATTCAAATAATCTATATTCAAATAGTCCTTTAGATTTACATAATAGTGATTTGATGGTGATAACTACATTCGTAAACTAAAAACTAAAGCTATGAGGGTTCCAAACGTGCCCTGGTCTAAGAAAAAGCCCACAACAAACTTAGCCGGGATTTTTTTGTTATCACCACCTCACATAATCAATAATAAATTATAGTACCTATGGAGATAGAGCAACTCACACCCACGCTTTTTTATCGTTTATATAATCCTTAATATCGTAATATGATTTTTCTACAAGCTTTCGTTTTATAAAAACTTTGAACTTATTGATGGACATCTCCAAGATATCAATAGGTAATTTATTTTATTATAATGCCTACTGAATGTCATTAGGAAGCTATTGTGACGAATTTATGTATTGTCATAATCTCGGGCCACGAGTGCATGAGATTATCGAGAGCATTGTATTAAATAGAGATTTTGTCCTACTTTGAACGTCGGTTTAACTTTGATATGAGCTTTGCATATAACACACATAGTGGCTTCGTACATCAATATTAAAGTTCAGTAGGTTAATGAAAATAGCGATGTACTCTTGTCGAAGTTGCTGCATTAAGTTCAGAGTCGTCTCAATATGTTCAAAGTTATTAATTAACCTCATAGAACATCCTATTACAATAATACAAGCGGTGATAGCCTAGTGGTTAGGGCCTCAGCCTCCTAATCAGAGGTCGGCGGTTCGAATCCGGGCACGCACCTCTAACTTTTCAATGTTATTTGCGTTTTGAAACAATTAAAATATCACATGCTTCAACGGTGAAGGAAAACATCGTGAGGAAACCTGCACGCCTGAGAGTTCTCCATAATGTTCTCAAAGGCGTGTGAAGTCTGTCAATCCGCACATAGCCAGCGTGGTGGACTATGGCGAAACCCTTCTCATATTGAGAGGAGACACGTGCTCTGTGTAGTGAGCCGGTAATGGGTTGATCATGATGATGATGATGCATTGCAACGTCAACCCCATTTTAGCGTTCAGCGCATAACCAATACTTATTTATATATAAAAAAAAATTAATAAATGACTTCAATTAACGAAACGTAACATTATAAGTAATAAAATGAATTTCTAGTGACACCACACGTAGATTGCTGAATGAAATATTAAAAGTAATTGCAATAATGGCTTCAAGGCGTCTAAGTACAGCTTTATGCGGAAAAAAATATACAATTGCGAATATCATATGCGGCATTATAAATTATAATCACAGGTTTTGTTAAACCTGTATTTAGATCAGGAACGGCTATGTCTAAATAAATAATGAAGTTGCATTATCGATTTGGCTATAAGAAGGGTTGTTAGTGCAGGTGTTCAGTCTTCCACGCTACGGGCGCGTCATGCAGAATCAATTAAGTACAGGCCTTGGTATTCTTTATTCTGCTTGAAATACTTTACGTAAGATATTCGTTTTATGAAGAGTTTTAAGACAATTATTTAACTTCGCGCTAGGGCGATTAGGGCGAAAGCTGTGTAGCCTAGGTTAGGACGTCCGCCTCCAAATCAGAGGTCGGGGGTTCGAACCCGGGCACGCACCTGTAACTTTTCGGAGTTATATGCGTTTTTAAGCAATAAAATAAATATCACTTGCTTCAACGGTGAAGGAAAACATCTTGAGGAAACCTACACGCCTGAGAGTTCTCCATAATGTTCTCTAAGGCGTGTAAAGTCTGCCAATCCGCACATGGCCAGCGTGGTGGACTATGGCCAAACCCTTCACATATTGAGAGGAGACCGCTGGCCATGTGGGGATTGGCAGACTCCACAGGCCTTTGAGAACATTACGGAGAACTCTTAGGCGTGAAGGTTTCCTCACGTTGTTTTCCTTCGCCGTTGAAGCAAGCGATATATTTTTTTTGTACACAAGTTAGCCCTTGACGGCATCTCACCTGATGGTAACTGATGATGCGGTCTAAGATGGTAGCAGGCTCATCTTGTCAATTGTTTTCTACACGATATCGTGCCGGAACGCTAAATCGCTTTGCCACTCGAGCCGGGAATCGAACCCAGGATCCATTTATTTGTATTACAATGCAAAAGCGCACGCGCTGTGCCACGGAGGTCGTCAAAATTGCTAAAAATGTATATTGCTCCGAAAAGTTACAGGTGCGTGCCCGGGATCGAACCCTCGATTAGAGCAACTTTCTAACCACTGGGCAATCACAGCTTTTTAAGCACGTTTACCAGGTGCTTTTCAGGATCAATTAGAAATTCAAGCTGGCCGGAAGATCAAAACAGCGGTTCAGTCGAGCCAAGGTAACAAACAAACATACCAACAAATAAATAAACAGATTTACTTCCGCATGTATAATATAAGTATTGGTATATCACATTAGGAGCATAACTTTTGTAAGTAAGGATTTTTACTCCCCCGACCTAAGCGTTCCTCTCTGAAAGAGGAGACCTAAACATATCCTTCACGACCCTGACGATCAGATGACTACTGACAACATACTCGTACCACCTACCACACAATTATACCTCACACGCTACACACTGTCTTCGCCGGCGAAGACGGTGTGTAGCGCATAAGGTCCCCGCTATCTTACGTCATCCGGACGTGGGCTCCATCCACGGCCTCGGAGACGTACGGACCACTCACCGTCCGACCCTCACCCTTTATCCCAAACGTTGCCTAAGCCGAGGTACGGGTCACAGGAGGCGCCCTTAGGCAGACGTTCCCTTAGTTTCTTCGAGCCCTATGGCTCAAAATTTCTTTGGGCAGAGCTTCTTTCCGAAGCTCGCCAAACAGCCCGGTTACAGCCAATAGTCAATCCGAAAAAAAAAATAAGGATTTTTGCAGCAATTATTGTGCATGTCTGTAAATGGTTTGTCACATCGCTTAGAACCCTATTTGTTATATACTAAACATGTTTTTATGAGCAAGCCGCCGACGATAAATAAAATATAAATATAGTATGATTACCGCTTTATTAAAAGCTTAGGCATGTTAAACCAAACATGTGGTTTTAAAATGTCAAGAATGCAAAATATATTTCCCCGTCGAAATCCATCAATAATGCAGCCGATGCGGTATCCAGCTAACAATGCCTGGTTCATCCAAATATGATCATATTTCGTGAGGGGGATGCTCGCGAGGGTGGGCACCTCAGCGCCACCCTCGGCTGCACACGCCCTTGAACTTGACCCGGCGGATCTCCTGCTCGCTAACGATGCAAGCTTGTTATTACGTAATAGTATCTCGGCGTTCTTCCCATCACACTAATATTGCGGAAGTTTGTTTGTGTTGGGGTGTACGAGTACGCGTTCATATTTGTTGCTCCTTCGCACCGGAAACACGCAACAGTCTTGGCTTATATTTAAAAAGATAGATTACGCCCTGGAATAACATATAGGCTACTTTGTCTCGCTAAAGTCCACGGTTCCCGCGAAGTTAAAGAAGTTGAATATTTCACGTATTTAATTGTTATAGTCTTGTTTGAAGACTTTTCTAAACCAAAATTCTCGGATTATACCAAAAAAATTGCTAAAATCGAAAATACTAAAGTAGAAAGTGGTGCTGATAAACGACGATTTTTCGAAACTTCCAGAACAGTACTATGTTCCTGGTAGGCGATATACAGGAAGTCGAACTTGGGACCTCGTACTAAAAATACCACTGCGCTCACCGATGGTCAAAGAGGTTGTCGGAACCACATTATGCAATGTAAATATACGCTCCCTTGACATTACCGCGCTATATGGCTTAGCATAAACCTTCACTCAAAGATCATACGTCTAACACCTCGGACAAACATCCTGTGTGTATGTACGCCATTCACGACATAGGTTTATCATATATGAATCGTATTTTGTTAAGATTAATTATTATTGTCTGGTGGGAGGCTGCGGCCGTGGCTAGTTACCACCCTACAGACAAAGACATGTCGCCAAGCGATTTAGCGTTCCGGCACGATGTCGCGTAGAAGTCAATTAGGAGCGTGGGCTTACCATACTCCTAACAGGTTAGCCCGCTACCATCCTAGACAGCATCATCACTTACCACCATGTGAGATAGCCGTCAAGGGTTAACTTTTAGTATATATAAATAAAAAAAAGTTAGGTTTTGGTGCCGTGTGCGTAGGAGAACAGTTTTACCATATCCCTAACAGGTTGGCTTGGAAATATTTTAGAGCGCGTCATCACTTACCTCCAGGTGGCATTGCCGTCAAGAGCTAACTTGTTGTAAATAAAAACTATCAATTCGAAATTAATTGTTTAAATCGATATCACATGCTACAACGGAAATATGTTATATTTTTTAAGATTTTTAGTTTTAAGTTCAATTTAAGGTTTAATTTAAGTTTCAGATGTTATTAATAAATTGTATAATTCGTCATTCTTACAGAATATACAACTTCATTGTTGCTTCATTGCAAATGTAAATCGAAAAAATACGTACTGTGACTTAAAAAAGCAGTCCTAACAGTAGTATCGGTGTCAGAACTTTTAATGACTTTTAAAGTTCGCCAAGCGAAAATTTGCACGCTGTATGAGACATAAGAGAGACGCTGTCTCAATTTTCATACACAATCCGTATATACGCTTCTCACTTCCACATTCCACACTGTTACATAGCTTCATCTATATATATTTCACATTCTGGACAAACGAGGACATAACACTGTTTTCCCGAAAAAGCAACTTTTAGGGTGGGGTTATAAAAATAGTAATTCATCATCATCATCATCATGAGCAACCCATTACCGGCTCACTACAGAGCACGGGTCTCTTCTCAATATGAGAAGGTTTTTGGCCATAGTCCACCACGCTGGCCATGTGCGGATTGGCAGACTTCACACGCCTTTGAGAACATTATGGAGAACTCTCAGGCGTGCAGGTTTCCTCACGATGTTTTCCTTCACCGTTGAAGCAAGTGATATTTTTAATTGTTTTTAAAAACGCAAATAACTCCGAAAAGTTAGAGGTGCGTGCCGGGATTCGAACCGCCGACCTCTGATTAGGAGGCTGACGCCCTAACCACTGGGCTATCACCGCTTAAAATAGTAATTACACAATCGCAACTATACGCTAATGGCCCCCGTCGAGACCTAATAGGGAGATCAAAAAGATTTGCAGGCGAACCCCAATGTATTTACAGCGAACGGGGTATTGCATCGATGTTTCATTATCTACCTCGAAAATTACAAGCAGGGGTTGTTTCTGTGTTTATTTTAAAAAGCGTAACCCTTAATTTGGTGCAGTCCGTCTGTATTGTGTAGCAAGCCGAGGGATAGAACGTAATGGGGAAACGTTAATTAGTAAAATATTTACGAGCACATTTGAAACAAGTGTGACCTAATTTTTAGGTCACACTTATTTCACACATTTTGTTTTTAGTTTTAGCTTCAATATAAGGTTTATTTTAAGTTTCAGTTGTTATAAATAAATAATTATATGTTGTATTTTTCGAATAAACATTGAAATAATTTGAGGAGCTGATATTGAAACACACACGTTGGAAATTGTTTCCACTACCTAGTTAGACCTTGGTTGCTATTTTTAGTGTTATCAGTAAAAAATTTCATTACATGTTAATCATTTACTGTAAACTCACATAGTGACCATGCAAAGCTAACCTTTTAGGAGTATAGCAGTTGTTGAATGCAACACCGTGCCGGAAGGCTCAATCGCTTGATGGGACGGCTATGTCGGATTTACCACTAGCCGTAGAGAGAGCGCGTCATACAAAAAAAAGCGAGGATTTGTCACCAACTAACTATACATTCCTACATATCGGTATATCGATGTATACCCGTCTAATACACTAGACATCTGGCCGTTATATTATCTATAGCGGCGCGTAGTGCTTTGTAATTCATTCGGATTATACGGCTCCAGTGTTAAAATCGGTGACTTTCGTCTAGCCTTGGGGGGAAAGGAGTGCACGCGTCGCTATTTGTGCACTACTTTTCCGTCCCATTTTTTGAGCGTTAATGATCGATCTACGACTAGTGGTAAATCAATGTTTAGAAGTAATAAACTTCTGAATTGTGTATAATAAAAATAAGTCCAACACTGTGCCAACGAGTTCATTAGAGATACATAACATGTTGATTAAATGAGTTGTTCATGACAGGTTCGATAATCAAGCCCCCTCAAAACGCCCTCGCGTAACATCGTTGCAATATATGATCTGTGATCTCCACGCGTGTTTCATGTCATTGACAAACAAGCTTGCCGCTGGGGTCATTCGAATATTAATTCTCATTTACCTTAAAAAAGTCGTCCGAATTAATTGAATTGAGAGTTATTGATATTAGAGTTTGCAGAAGCTGTGATAGCCTACAGTTCGTGGCCTCCTTTAAAAAGCAAGTAAGACTGTCTATTACTGCATTATAGGTATAAATTTAATTAGTTAGATGTAAGGTAAATTTTAAGGTTGCATGCTGTGGTTATTTCTAGAAAGTCTCTATCTCGTGTTTGTTCTTCTAATTTGGTCTTTGTTGTTTTTATTTACTATTATATATTTTAGTTATTTATTGTGACTAGTTTAATGATCCAATAAAAAAAAATTGCCAAGTTGAAAAAAGCCAAATATAGGACGTCCGCCTCCTAATCAAAAGGGGTTTGAACACGGGCACGCACCTCTAACTTTTGCGGAGTTATGTGCGTTTTTAAGCAATTAAAATATCACTTGCTTCAACGTTGAAGGAGAACATTATGAGGCAACCTGCACGCCTTAGAGTTCTCCATAATGTTCTCAAAGGCGGGTGATGTCTGCCTATCCGCACATGGCCAGCGCGGTAGACTATGGCCAAAACCCTTCTCATCTTGAGAGGCGACCCGTGCTCTGTAGTGAGCCGGCATTGATCATGATGATGATAACGATGAGTGTTGTAAAATTGGTGAAAGTGTTTAGAAACTAGATTTTTACTTAGCTTAATTGGTAGCACGTATTTGTTTGTGTCCTTGAGGATGAAACTTAGACAAAAAACTACTAACATAGTACGACTAAGATAATGTGAGAAGGTGATAGCAAAAAGAAAATTTACCTGGCAAAGTTTGCTGTGGGCTTCTTCTTAGACTAGGGCGCATTTGGAACCCTCACAGCTTTAGATTAACGTAGTGGACTATGGCCAAACTTTTCTCATATTGAGAGGGGACCCGTGCTCTGTAGTGAGCCGAGAATGGGTTGATCACGACGATGATGATGAATATTAGATTGTTTTTAATCGTGGAGGTTCTCGATTCGGTGCTATTTCTTTTTCACGTGTCTATGTTAACATTGTATTCCAATTTTTATTCCATTTGTAGATTATATTAAAATTAATTTGAATTGGGTCAAGTAATTATTAATGTTTAATATTTCCCCTTTTTTTAATTAGAGTTCAGTAGAAGAGTTACATGTAAAATACACTTTATAGTACACGATAAAAAACAAGACAGCAATAGAAAAGAAAAGAGGTACAATAGGCGGCCTTATCGCTAAAAAGCTCTCTACCAGGTCACCTAGCCAAAATATTAGCCAAAATACATAGGGTGTACAATAAAAAAATTATAGGTAAAAATATTAACTAAAAATATAAATAAATATATTTAGGTATATATTATGCTTTAATGAGTAGGGCGTAGATCTACTCAGTAGATTATGGTATCCCATAAATAAATTGAACATCAAATAAATATACTAATTAATTTTTCTAACTTTGTGTATAAGTAAGTCTTAATCCTTTTCGAATGCATATTTTAACAAAAAAACAAAAAAAATATTACACCAGGAGCTTGCCCTTGACTGTCACTGACATATACAATAATGAAATCTAACATTTTAAAACATGCTTAACAAGCAAGCAAGGAATAGTTTTTATTACATAATAAGTCAAGTTCAAATAAAACTGACTTGGGCCCCCTATGTAAGTTGTGAGAGGCGTTAGGTATAATGAAACACATCCTCGATTTGAAGCAATAAGTACCATCGAACTCTCCTCGGATATATCTATATTTTAATTTTTCATTTTAAGTGCTTTCAATTTGAATTGTGCAGTGAACCGGAGCAAGTAGGTACTCATTGAGAATTGATATGCGTAGCATATAAATCTCCTCTTCACACTCGTTTAAATCTGTTAAATATAATATATAATCTCATAACAAATTCACAGTCAGTCAATTTATAAATATTAAGATTGCCAATGCTTTTTCTATTTGCCATGTTCTAAACAGTTGAGATATTCTGTAGAGGCTTCCTATAATAAAGTGATTGAATTTCTAGTTTTTATTGGAACGAAGTTCCTTATCGCGCGTTGTGAAAGGGGGCTAGACGGAAAAAATTCTTACGAAAAGTTGTCACGACACTTTTTGTTATTGTAAGCTGTACGGCGTCGCTTGTTTCTCTGTCTGTCTCTCTCTCTTATAGAAAGCAAGCCAGATAATTTCATTTCGTGTCGCGACGATTATTTTTGTTGAGTGTACCTATACAGGTTTCTTGTAAATAATAAATAATAAAAAATAATAATGAATCCTGACAGTGTTTCTGCACAAGTTCCGGATATTGCTGATGGAGTACAAAATTGGGCCTACTGATTAAGTTTATATAACATTATATTTGTTAATAATAAAAAAAATATTATTATAACTTCAATAAAATAAAATTTTATTACAATTCCTTCACTAATTAATCGAAAGGAACTTCGTTCCATCTGGGTGTCCCTTGACACCTCTCAAGTTTTTTTATTTCAATACTCGTTTCCTTAGCAAATACAAGTCCCATAAAATCACTAACCCATTATTAAGGCACTTTTTGGAATTTTCCAGCGTGTAGGGGAATAACAGAATGCTTTAGTATCTGAGTGAAACTTGCGTTGAACCCATATTTCGGTAGAACAGTGTAGTGTTGTTTCTTTGCTTATTTAAACTTTTGAATGAAATTTTGAAACAACCGGATAGTTTTGAAGACCTACGTGGCGCAGCGCGACCGAGATCACATTTTAAAGTTGGCGGTCCTGGGTTCGATTCCCGGCTCGAGTCTGTTATGGTTGGAGGCTTTAGCCGTGGCTAGTTACCACCCTATAGAAAAAGACGTGTCACCAAGCGGTTTAGCATTCCGCCACGATGTCGCGTAGAAACCAATTAGGTGTATGGGGCTTACCATACCCCTAATAGGTTAGCCCGCTAACATTTTAGTCTGCATCATCCACTTATACCAGGTGAGATGACGTCAAGGGCTAACTTGTAGTGGATAAAAAAAAGATTAAAGTTTGAGGCAGTTAAAATTTTATTCTCACGCCTTAGAGTTGAGCGCTTAGAACGGGGAAAGAACGCCTAGTGAAACCGAATAGCAAGGGCGGGCGACCACCGGAAGAAAGTTTGCATGGAAAAAAATTACTTTTTAATGTTAAGTTGTACATAAACGGGGAACCGCTACATAAGAATAATGCTATATCATATGAAAATAAAAGGACACTAATTGACTTCAATTACTCTAGATCTAGATCTAAGCGGTGATAGCCTAGTGTAATCCGGGCACGCACCTTTAACTTTTCGGAGTTATGCGCGTTTAAAAAAAAAAAAAATATCACTGGCTGCAACGGTGAAGGAAAACATCGTGATTAACATTTAAACACAACAACAATTAAAAATTAGGGTTTAGCCATAGTCCACCACGCTAGCCATGTGCGGATTGGCAGACTTCACACGCCTTTGAGAACATTATGGAGAACTCTCAGGCGTGCAGGTTTCCTCACGATGTTTTCCTTTACCGTTGAAGCAAGTGATATTTTAATTTTTAAACTTAAAATATCACTTGCTTCAATTATTTATTTACCCTCATTATATTATATTCGAATTATTAATTTCATTTACTTTTACAAAAATTTCAAAAATTACACTCTTCTATTACAAAGTTACGTTGTAAATTAACACAGAACAAGAAGTTTTATATCACAGTGATTCCAACTTTTTATTTTTATTTTTGAACATATTTGAACATGTTTATTTATTCATTTTCCTGGTTGGAGATAAAATCTTGCATGAGTAAGAAGTAATTTTAGCTCTCTTACGTCGTACTTTAGTATTTTTATACTGGACAAGCCTGTTATCAAAAAATTACTATTGAGTAATAATAACCCTCATTAAGTAAAAGTTGCATAAATAGCTATTATTGTTTAATAAAATCATTGCCGATGTTTGGGACAACCAAGTTTTCTGGCGCGCCTCATTGGGGGCCTCGTAGATAGACCCTCGGCGGAGGGACGCTGCTGGCTGGGTTGCCGACGAATGCCCCAGCGTTCTCGTGACCCAGACACCAGGCGGCGCTAAGAAGTATCGCTGGGTTTTATCAGGTATTCTGGTCGCCGTCGAGACCCACATACGCCAAAGCGGCGCAGTTCTGCCTGCGTCGCTACCGAAGGGGATATGCGTATACGCATTTCCCAGCGTTGAAAAAAAAAAAAAAATGGGTCAACCAAAGCAGCGGGTTGAAGACTTGACATTTAGTCCCGGGCTTGTTCCACTTCAATAGCGGCTTGGTTCAATAAACTGCAACTTTTGTAAAATTTCAATTACTCTATACTAGAAATACTATTCGCGATAGTTCACGTTACGCTTAAATGATATAAATGTGATCGTTAAGTCGCGAGTTCTTGATACGAGACGAATGTATTAGTCGCCAGCATTCGCCATTTTGCAGCAGCGCTGTCGCTCATGCGATAAGTAATGTTGAAAGGTGCTAAAAAAACACTTTCGCAAAAATAAACAACGCATTGTGTTATCTATATATATAAAAATCAATTGCTATTCGTTAGTCTCGCTAAAACTCGAGAACGGCTAAATGAATTTATCTTATCTTAGTCTTAAAATATTCGTGGAGGTCTAGGGAAGGTTTAAAAAGTGAGAAAAATACAAATAGTTGCCGGGAAAACCGTAAAAACAACCCTTTTCTTTTTCCCATATAAACGTTTTCTAAATAAAACGTAGAGTCAATTTGAACTTTATTGCTATTCAATAAGGTGCATATTAAATTATAATCACTCAGTGTTGTCTAAGAAATGTAGGTGTGTTCCTAACTTCAAAGAAAAAAATTGCAATTTATTACCGCTACACAAATTTCAAATTCAATCATGTCTAAACCAGTTAATTTCAATTGTTTTATTTAACGCGGTAATCTCGGGAAATGCGGGTACGATGTGAAAAACTCTTTCATCTCAAACAATCTCGATGTTCGATACTCCATCTATTGCAGACGACTATTAGATATTTAGGCAATATAATCCCGGTATTACCACGGAAACGGGAACTACGCGGGTGAAACCGCAGGTCACAGCTAGTAAGATTGTAAAACTAAATCGTGCTCTATATTTTACGTTCTACTAATGGAACCACGTTGGTTTATTAGATTATTTGTTCGATTACGGTTTACGATGACCCAAACATTAGTTATAATATTTAAAAAAGGAAGGTTTAAAAATTTTAATAAAAAAACATGCATAGATATAGTAAATTAAAGAATTAATTGAACTATTTGCCACACTTTCAAATACCTCCTTATGTTGATATGTCTCTAGTATTCTCGTCGTATTTTTATTGGACAAGACGAAAAACTGGGTAGGCTTGATTTTCTCGAGCACTACTGGTTTTTTTCCCGATTCGAGACGTAACAAGTTAGGGAGGTATTTGGTATTTTGTTTAGTCACTAAGATTTGATCATGATTTCTAAAGTTTGTCAACCGAATTTTACCAGCTTGTTGGTTAATCTTCTATAAAACAAGTTGGTAGATACTCTTCAATGCATTCTTAAGTGCCAGCTAAAGGTGTGGGAGTAACTTGACCAAAAATATATGCATTAGTCAATCTCTGCTTCCATACACCAATAGTTAATTTTTTACCACTAGTTTATTGTAACGGAAGCGGAGAAATGTATTTTGCATTTCAGTTAAATTTCACATAAAATAATTAAACCAAGTACGTTTTTATGAAGTAGATACCTGCATAATAATCAAAGTATACTGAGCACTATAGAATTTCACAGATTACGATCGGATTTTAAAAAATGTTAAGTTTATTTCATAAAATGTTAATTTGATTAACTAAATCAACTCTGAAATGATAAAAATAACTGAAAACGATATTTGCGTATAAATGCAGTAATAATACATACTAAGAATTTATTTAACATTGTTTGTGAGTTCAAGCACTGAATTCGCATTTGAAAATTGCTATCACTTTTGCAAAATATAAAATAAACAAGGAATTTTGTATTTATTGTATTTCGCAAATAGCACTTATCATGATCAACATAGCCGAGGCCTGCGGCTTGTTCATGCTCTGAAAGGCGATTGACTGAACGACGTACAGTTCAATTACTGGATGGGATCGGGTTGAAATTTGGCTTGCATACAGCAATTACAAGGCAATGCAAAACAAATCAGTAATTGTTTTATTCGTGTAATAAACAGGCATCTGTGGAGTGTTCATATAATACGTTTGCCACTATTTTAATTCTTACATCCTTAACTTAAAAACTAAAGCTAGGGGGTACCAAACGCGTTGTGAAGAAGCCCAATTAAGTATGTTTTACTTACGTTGTACAAAAAAATTAAAACCCATATTCTGTCTCATTTATAAAAAATACAAAAATTTTTATAAATGAGACAGAATATGGGTTTTAATTTTTATACAATATACGCATGCCTTGATGAAAGGATTTTTGTATTTTTTATAAATGAGACAGAATATGGGTTTTAATTTTTTTGTACAAGTTCGTTCTCATATTAGTACTCGCTTAGCGGTGATAGCCTAGTGGTTAGGGCGTCAGCCTCCTAATCAGAGGTCGGCGGTTCGAATCCGGGCACGCACCTCTAACTTTTCGGAGTAATGTGAGTTTTTAAGCAATTAAAATATGACTTGCTTGAACGTTGAAGGAAAGCATCGTGAGGAAACCTGCACGCCTGAGAGTTCTCCATAATGTTCTCAAAGGCGTGTGAAGTATGCCAATGCGTACATGGCCAGCGTGTTGGACTATGGCCAAACCCTTCTCATATTGAGAGGAGACCCGTGCTCTGTAGTGAGCCGGAAATGGGTTGATCATGTTGATGATGATTCCTTAACTTACAACTAAAGCTAGGGGGTACCAAACGCGTCATGGACTAAGAAGAAGCCCAAGTCTTATTTACGTTACAACATACCCATGCCTTGATGAAAGGATTTTTGTATTTTTTTTTAAATGAGAATGGGTTTGAATTTTTTTGTACAAGTTCGCTTTCTAATTAGTACTCGCTTAGCAAAAGTTTAAAACTGAAATTAAAATTAGTTGGTCGTATTATTAGGTTTTTATAAAATAAAAATAAAAAACTAATACGCTACTCTAATAAGAGCAATAACAGCAGCATCGATCACGTAAAAGAAGTTAAACTTCTAAATTAACTACATCTTAAAGTAGCTCTTGAAGATGTAGTTAATTTAGAAGTAAATTCTCTATATTATATCTTATGTACTTTTATTCTATATGTTATGTACGTTTAAAAATAATTTGCAGTGCGAAGGTAAGTCACATAAACACTTGAAAATTAATCGACCATCAAATACATTTTTGACGGCATTCCCACCTGATGGTAAGTGATGATGTACTCTAAAACAGTAGCGGGCTCACATATTAAGGGTATGGTAAAAGAATACTCCTAATTGGTTTCTACGCGAAATCGTGCCGGGACGCAAAATCGATGACGATCGATGGAGACACGTCTTCGTTGATAGGGTGGTAACTAGCCACGGCCGGAGCCTCCCACCAGACCAGACTCGAGTTGGGAATCGAACCCAGGACCTCCAACTTTACAATGTGCACGCATTGCGCCAGGGTCGTCAAAAATTTTGATACTTTCCAAATTTTAATAAAATATTACTTATATGTATTCCATCGGAATGATTTTTTTAGGGCATCAGAAGTTAACCAAGTCGCCGGCAAAAATATTTTTGCATTCATAAAATGAAGGTGAGACGTCATTGAAATTCCGCTCTCAAATCTTGTCCGATAAAAAGTCACTTAAAAAGTTTCACATATAGAAATCATCGATACGTAAGTGCACCAATGATCTGTTTGCTAATGATCTGACAGCGACAATATGACCATTGCAACGCTTTCTGATTGGCTGACACCGTTCCAGTAGTGGCTACGGAACCCAATTTAAGTGACAGTCACCTTGATTGGATCGGCTTGTTTGTCGATGCTATAAAACCTATAAAAAAATATTTTCTGTGAGCAAGGAGCTCTTTGCCTAGACGTTACTAATGATGATGATGATGGTAATATTACTGTCTTGTTGGTCTACTAGCCGTATTCTATGGATCACGAGGTCACGGGTTGAATTCCCGGGTCAGATCAAGAATTGAATGGACTTGTTATTAACAACCCGGATAGGATTTTGTGGCTCGGAGATTCCCACCATCGTCGTTATTATCAGTGATGATGACCTCTTGAGTCTGTCAACCCGAATTGGATCAGCGTGGTGGGTCAATACACTGACACCTTACTTCTCTATGGGAGAGGAAAACTGTGCCCAGGGCGTTGATAGGCTAGTGAGAAATCAAACCAATAATAAAAAGATAATTCGCAAGAAAGCAAAACAAAAAAAAATACAATTATATCAGTCAAAATATAAATAGTCTCAAAAAGATACTTATACGTTTAAAATTTCAAAAAGACATCGACAAGAAAACTGGTGGAATTCATATTTTTTAAGGTCACTTCAGAAATCGCATTGCATTTGATACACTCAGCTCATTCTCACAAATTAGTAAAATGCAATCGCATCTGATCAATTGACTTACACAACATTTTTATATTAAAAACCTACTTCCTACATTTAGAAAAAACTATTACACAATAAGAATTTGTGTAATCTGACATTGTAATACATATGGTTACACATATATTAATCAATCAATAAATCACAAACTTTATTCAAATAATTCTTTGAAATGCATTTTGAGGAGTCTTTAATTTACATTATAGTTAGTTGATGGTGATAACTGCATTCGTTAACTTAAAACTGACTAACTAACTAAAACTAACTTAAATTACATACAACCTTGTGGATCCCCGTTTTTCCTACAATTAACTGTCGATAAGGATGGCTACTAAATATGGTCTGCTATCTAATGTTCGCGAAGCTGTGATAGCTTAGTGGTTAGGACGTCCAACTCTTAATCAGAAGTCGGGGGGTCGCACCTTTAATTTTTGAGAGTTATGTGCGTTTTTAAGCTATTAAAATATCACTTGCTTTAACGGAAGGAAAACATCGTGAGGAAACCTAAACGCCTGAGAATTCTCCATAATGTTCTCGAAGTCTTGTGAAGTCTGCCAATCTGCACACGGTCAGCGTGGTGGACTATGGCCAAACCCTCCGTCATATTGAGACGAGACCCGTGCTCTGTAGTGAGCCGGCAATGGGTTGATCATGACGATGATATAATGTTTTTGGATTAGATTGAATATTAACCTCGGGCGAAAGCCAGTACCACGTAAATATGATTAGAGATGTGTTTATATATGTAATACAATTGTGAAACCTCTAACAAGTTAGCCCTCTGCTACCTAAGAATGCATAATCACTTACCAGTAGATGAGATAGCGATAAGGGCTAACTTGTATCAATATAAAATAGGCACGACCTTCGTAGCGCAGAGCGTGCAATGTCGCATTATCAAGTGGGAGGCCCTGGGTTCGATTCTCGGCCCGAGTCTGGTCTGGTCGAAGGCTTCGGCCGCGGCTAGTTTACACCCTACCGAAAAAGTAGCGTCTAAAAGTAGAATTGTGTTCATTCACAATGTCGAGTAGAAACCAATTAGGAGTATAGGTTCTCCTATAGCGTCCTACCATTATCATTTACCACCAGGTGAGATCATCGTCAATGGCGAAGTTGTCGAAAATAAAGTAATTGAAGTGTACCCTTTTGGTGACTGGTGACTGGTTTACCCCCAGCTAAGTGTACCAAAGATATGAAAAAAATTCGCTAACCGTCCATTCCAATCAATGCAATTTTGTTTTTTAATTTTTCATCATATTGCTCGCATTTATTATTTCTAAGACCTTTATTATATAAAGAATTTATTATAATATAATAATTTACCTTGGATTCCTAGCCTGTTTTTTTTTTCAAGCAGAATGGAATCATAAATATTTCTATATAGATGTGCAAATCGCGTTTTTTTTTCTAATTAAATTCTGCCTTAATATTAATAATATGATATTTTTTTTACTTAATATATATTTAGCGATTAGGTCGGTGTACGAACTTACTATTTTCGTAAAGCAAGTGAACATAAACAACAATATGATATCAACTTCTTAATCTCTTAATTCGCAATTTAAAAAGTCTTTTTCTTCTTCTACGAGTAAGAGATAAAGGCTAGCGCATTAGTTAGCTTTTGTATCATGTTGCAATATCTAGTTCTTGATTACGTTCTTATAAGATGACCCGACAACTGTTGCATATAATTTAATGGAGTACTGCCCCGCGTTTTAAAAAATATCTGTATAAAAATATACTAGCTCTAGCTCTAAGATATTATGAATAGGCAGTCCCATAAAAAAAAATCATAAAATTGTATTTTCTTACTTTATACTATCACTGGGATGTCCCAGCGATTGTTTTTATATTAAAAGAATATTTAGAGTGTTGAGAGTTATAATCGTATAGTGCGATATATAGATATATATTTTCTAGTGAGACCCAAGTGGCGAGGCATAAAAAAAATGATTAAGAACCAATTAAACACGTGCCGATTCATCGATGTGAAAGTAGCGGAAGCGGCAAAAATATGATTATAAAATGATAAATGTATTTAGAATCAACAAAAAATAAATTAAAAACATAATAATAAATATAGTGCTGAATTAATAAAACATATGTTGTAACAGATAACATAATTACATAAATTATTATGTGGTCTTCTGTAGAATCGATATGTCTATTGCAAAGTTTATAAAAAGAGATAGTTTGATTAGGTTTATCGCTTAGTGAAAGTTTTTTATTCATTTACTTATTTAATCGGAAACCAACGTTTAATATAAAGTCTTACATTCAAAATAATTAAAGTAATAACTTAATAATATCTTTGTATACCCCACTTACCAGCTATCTCAGTATGTATCACTAAAATTACAAATTTAACAAGAATAAAGAAGAAAAAATAAAACCAGTTATATTTAAATTGAAGCGAGAATGGAGGATTAAGTAGAAAATATCTTTTAATCTTTTGCTTAAATGATTTTATTGGGCTTTGAAAAATATCTAGCTTTGCTTCTTTAAATTTACTCGTATTATCCAAATCTATTTGTAGGGGCAGATCTACCTAGGAATTCAAATCTGCGAAAGAGTTTTGTTCCAATCCCTAAAGGTAGCAGTTGAATGACGTGGAATGCCTAGAGGCTCTTGCGCGCACCTAAATTAAGTCCAACCTTACTTTTATATTCATCATACAAATACATATATACATTTATACATTTCTTTAAAAAGAGCAAAGAGCAAGCTCGGTTGAAAACCTTTCTCTTAGAACACGTTTTTAGGAATTAATAAGTTTGTTTAATAATGATATAAAATAACATATCATGGCAGCATATGTGACTCTATATAGCAAGAAATAATTCTGATTCTCATATTTCTGATTAGAGTTACATAAATAAAAAACTTGTTTTATTTATATTATACAACGTATTATTTTACGTATATTTTACATCGTTAGATCAGCTGCGGATCACGAGGGTTTAGTTCAATGCCCGTTTTGAGTACAAATTTCGTATAAGTTTTTTCTATTAATAAAGATCGTTGTAGTAATGTTTTAATTTGCGTTAAGAAGCCAATGATTATCCTGTGCTATAATAGTTAGGTATACCTACATGTTTTTATATACAAAAGTAATAAAAAATCACATCGAGTCCAGTCGAGATGAATTTAATAAAACATATTAAAATTAACAATCTTTATTCAAATGCTTATAATAAACGAGCGTAATATATAATTAAGTCTAAAATAATAAATGCTTTTTGGTTTGACGCTTAATATAAATTATGTTACAACAATTTTACATTTAAATGGTATATTTAAAACATGGCAGTGTTTTTTAAGATTATCTCTATGATACGTTTTGCGTATTAGTTTTTCGAACTTCTTCCGTAGTTGGTTTTTTGGTAGTGAAGTAGCTAGGGGGAGGTTTGGTTGTACCCCCGGAGAATATACTAAGTCTATAAGGTCTACTAAGGGAATTAGTAAACTCAAAGGGTTTGAATGAAGGTCGCGTAGAGGGTTTCAAGTATAGGTCGAATATAGATATCGTAGTTTTAGCAGTAGATGCCTTAGTTGTACTAGAAAATGCAGGTTTTGGTGTAGTACTGTAATACCTAGACGTGGAAGTTAAAGTTGAGTTGGTAGGGGTCTTCCAAGTGACTCTAGGTAAAGGCGTTGTTGAAGTAATGTTTTGGGATCCTTCCCAAAATCGTCTAGACGATCGTGTTGTGGTCGAAGGTTTACTTGTAGATTCTGGTCTACTTGTAGTTTGTGGTCTGAGTGTTGTTGAAGTGGTACTGGTAGTCTTTTGTGTGGTAGTCTGCAGCCTCCTAGTAGTACTTGTAGAGGCCGTACTGCTGTTAATCTGTTGTCTTGCAGTCTGTGGTCTGTTAGTTATCGCTTGTCTACTTTCAGGTTGTTTTTGTGCAGCAGCTGTTATACTGGCACCATATTGACTACTAGCATTTCGTGAATTACCTAGTGTATTTATTTTACTTGAAGCTTCTGGTACTTTTGTAATTTCTGCTCTACTCGTAGTCTGTGTTACGCGAGCTGTTTGTAGTCCAATGCGTGCGCTATTACTTTCTGAGGCATTGTAAAACGATTTACTAGTTGTAGTTCTTGAAGTTGTTGTTTCTATTCTAGAGTTTTTCGTATTGAAATTATTTGTAAAAGGCTTTATAGTAGAAGTTACTTCAGTGTTTACTGCATTTGGTATAAGGGCAGTTGTTCCTTTTAAATTATCTGATTTAGTACTAGATCTTTGTCTGGATATAGTTTTGTATTGCCGGGTACTGTATGTCACAGTTGCACGTTCAGTGGTCGGCTTTTCAGAAGTTTTAGTATCAACATTTGATGAAAAGCGAGCTCTACCTCTTTGTTCTGTTATTCTGGGTAATTTGGTGGAGGTTCCCCATTTTTGAGAAGATGAAACTACCAATTCCGTAGAAGGTTTTACAGTGGTAAATGTAAAATCTTTTCTATAATTTTTACTTACGTCTATTAACTTGGTTTCTCGATTGGCTGATGTTTCAGTTGAAGATATTATTTTGTTGCCACGTAAAAGGTGACTCAGAAATGGGTTCTGCGATAAGTCCTCAATAGAAAGTTTTGCATCAGCGTTTTTATTGATTGTTGATGTTTGTAAGCTCGAATCCGCATCAGGACGAAGCCGTCCAATTTGTTTTGAAGTTCTCAGAGAATTCGCTGGTCTTGGCGTAGTTGAAGTATAGCTTTTAGAGTTATCTAGCTGAAAGCCCGAAACCTTAAAAGGTGACACAGTTCTAGACTTTAAATTGAAACCAGGCAATGAATTCAAAAAAGGATTCCCAGCTAAATCATCATAGGTTAATATTGTTGATGAACTTTCTTCCGCTTGTGGAAATTTAACATTGTATTTACTAAAATCAGTCGATTTTATTTCTTGCGGTGGTAATTTATTCACAAAAGTTCTTGAAGGCACAGATGTCATTAAATTTAAAAATATGTTATGTTGTAAATCTTGAGGAAATGATAAACTAGTTGCAGTACTGGCTCTAATTGGTGAAGTAGTTGTACTTGTTGTTTTTTGAGCATCAGTTAATCTATTTTTCAGAAATAGCGGCTCTGTAAATGTTTTCCTGCGACGGAACTGGTTAGATTCTATTTTTCTCGGCGAAGGAGGTTTTATACCAATAAGAGCGGGATCTGATTCTGTCGTAGTTGTTGGTCGAGTTGAGGATTCTGCGAGACGTGACCGTTGCTTATCGCTCACAGCGCCTGGAAGCGTTAGTTCGTCAATGTTGTCCACTTTGAAGTTTAGCCAGTTTGATTGTTTGTTATTATCATAGTAATTTCTTTCGAATTCATTAATGTAACTACCTTGAAATATAGAATTAATTGCTAGGTACCTCGGAGATGAGGGATTTTGATACGGAATGCTTGCGACTTGCGGCTTCACTTCATATTTTATTTCGGAGGGTTTGAAGTAGCGAGCTCGGTCCTCAAATTTCACTGGGAGGTTTTTTAAGTTTTTGTCACAGTCGACGATATACTTTTTCGCGTTCTGCTTGCAGTGATGCGGGTACACCACCCAGGCGAGGAAGCCGTCGCCCTGGAGCCTGGTGTGCTCCTTGTAAATCCGTAACGCGCACTTCACATCGTCGGAAATGTCTTCATCCCGGAACGCCGAGCACGGAGCACCGCAGGCCTTCCCGGGCCCGCACCAGTACAGCTCACTGATCTGCAGCAGGCCGTGGTCGCCGCTGCCGTAGTTCTGAGCCGCCGTGTCGTAGCGGGACTCGTGGTACGCGATGCACACCCATGTGGCGATCTGGTCCTTGTCCACGCCGAGGATCTGAAGGTCGCGCGCGAGCTCACAGCGGTCGTAAATGCGCGCGCCAGCGAGCGCCAGCAGCGCACTCATCAACAACGCGTCGGCGAACATCGCGAAGTGCGTTTGCGCATCCGATGAGCGTGCACGCTATTTTATTTACACAACACGCGCGCCCGCGATCTGTGTCGCGCCCGTATTAACGGTAATCTTAATTGTGCGTCGTGTTAAACGCCGAGCATTTTAGAGCAGAGATAATGACCGGTCGCAGGCTGCGGGACCTCTAGTGATGCCTCCCAGACGCGCCCGCCGCGGGGCCGCGCGGACGACACCGGCTCACCTTGACGAGAGCGCGTCACGGCAGGTGGTTGTCAACGTCCATGCAAGTGATTTCATTAAAATCGGTTAACTTGAAACGTTACTATTTTTAAAAACATTCGCGGAAAGCTAAAGGTCAGCAAGCGAAATCATCAAATTAAGACAGGAAAATAGTGATTTAGTGAGTAGGTAATAATTTTTTTTAACGTGAATTGTTATCCTACGATAATAACGCGTTTTCATCAGATTCTGATCACATGTGTCGGCAATGGTCGATAAAAATCAAACAATCTCAAACTTGGGAATATAGCGGAGATCCCATGACAACATGTGGAGCCAATGCCATCATCAGATCAGTACATGGACAGCGAATTATTTTATCGTCACTGGGCCTATTTACGTGTAGGTACAAAATTTCACACAAGAACGATAATTGGTTAAGCAGTTACTTGCAAAATTTGACCCAAAAATACTGACACACAAGTTAAGCACGTTTTGTTTTTATTCAATTAAAGCGCTTGTCATTTAATTGTAAGTGACGGTACAGCCTAAATTGCAAGTACAATGACCTGGCCCAAGTCCGATATGACAATGGTGTCTCAATTGTGGATCAATGACATTTTTGTACTAAAAAAAAAAATGCGTGTGTTAAACAATTTTATTATCGCGGTCTCTATTTGAATTGTGTTTAATTATCACTCGGAAACTTTTATTATTATTGCTCATGCTTGAATGTTAAAGTTTTTTCATCTATACTGTAATGTCATTGATAGACCCGACTTCATCATGACCTCTAGATTCGAGCATAATTGAATGAATAAACGGACTCACGAAAGATTGAATGAATGAAATAATGAATGATTGAAAGAATACACTTTCATCGTTCACCAGTCAATTAAATAAATAAAAAAAAAAACAAATACTACACAGCGTAAGGTAGAATAGAAGAGATAGTCTGGTTAGGACGTCCGCCTCTTAAGCAGAGTTCGGGGGTTCGAACCCAGACACGCAACTTAACTTCGGAGCTATGTGCGTTTTTAAGCCACTTTAATATCATTTGCATCAACGGTGAAGGAATAAATCGTGAGGATACCTGCACACCTGAGAGTTCTCTATAATGTTCTCAAAGGCGTGTGAAGTCTGGCCAGCGTGGTGGACTATGGCCAAACCCTTCTCATATTGAAAGGAGACCCGTGCTCTGCAGTGAGCCGGCAAAGGGTTGATCAACCCTTTGCAATTTGACGGCCTTATCGCGCCTTACCGATCTCTTTCTACGTGGACACAGCAACGTGATTACGGCAGCGAAAATATTAGAACAACAACAAATCGGACCCGTGAGTTGATACCGAGGAACTCGTTTACCTCTTTAAATTTTTTTTTATGTTTTGAATATTGTGTTTTTTCCTTCTTCATTAGACGTCGTGATACGGAGGCTGTTCTGATTATATTCTCATTTCCACTAAGTTGGTAATGTTAGGAACGCAGTGAGGTTCGTATCCGTATCCTTTAAAGGGCTAAATCCATTTGGATGTGCGACTGGTATCCCAGTGTGAGAAAATTGGGGCCAAGCAATCTCACTTTCACTTTCAAACTAATTTCATAGTCAAGGAATCTATTAATAGATACGTGCGACCTTCAAGGACGGGGTCGAAGATGAGCGGGCCTCATCTCGTGAGCGTCGGGTCGAAAGGTGAAGCATTGACCTCTGTCTAATTTAGAGAGGTGTTTAAATACCACGCTTGGGAAGAAGCTGAACAGAGTGAAGTTGACACGTGAGAAATAACGGCGAGATTAAAACATGTAGGTACATACAATTACATAATTATGATATTGAAAGAAAAACAAACAATGAATGCATGCAAACTAATTGCAATTCTAAACAGTCTATTGATAATCACTGATACTAGACATTTATTTTCGGTTTTAACTAATCGAGCGTGAATCGTTTCCGCAATAAAAAGTAAATTTATTTATTTAAACAAATTTATTGCAAAACTTGAAAGCATTACCAAAAAACAAGCACTACCTACTTATATCATCTGTTCCAGGCAACCATTCATTCAAGAAATCGCTCTTCAGCGATAAGGCTGCCTTGCATTTCTAATTTTCCATGGTGTACAGTGAAGTGTTTTTTTTTTAATTCACTACAAGTTAGCCGTTCACAGCTATCTCACCTGGTGGTAAGTGATGATGCAGTCTAGGATGGTAGCGGGCTAACCTATTATTGGCGGGCTAACCTGATAGTGACATGGTTAAACCACACTCCTAATTGGTTTTTACGCGACATCGTGCTGGAACGCTAAATCGCTTTGCGACATGTCTTTGTCGGTAGGGTGGTAACTAGCCACGGCCAAAGCCTCCCATGAGACCAGACTCGAGCCGGGAATCGAACCCCGGACCTCCAACTTTATAATGCAAAAGCGCGCGCGCTGCGCCACGGAGGTCGTCGACGTGATGGTGATAACTACACTCGCCAACTTAAAACGAAAGCTAAGAGAGTTCCAATCGCTAAGAAGAAACCCACAATAAACTAAACGGGTTTTTTTCTTTGTTATCACACAATCAATAATAAGCTATGCAGTTAGAGAAATTTACACCCAGGCTTATTTATATAGGAATAAAGCGAGGTCGTCAATAAAGTGTATTTTCATTTGGCTCTAGTGAAATTTGGCCTATGTATTTTGTTTTTGTTTCTCCTTTTATTTCGCGGAACACTGTATTTATTTGCTGGAGGGCGATGATTACAGCAACACAGTTTATACTTCTGTAGGATCAACGTTTTCATGTGTTTAAGCAACCTTCTGTTACAGTCATCATCATCATCATTTCAACCGATAGACGTCCACTGCTGGACATAGGTCCTTTGTAGGGAGTTCCAATGGCAACGGTCTTGGGCCGCTTGTATCCAGCGGCTCCCTGCGACTCGTTTGATGTCGTCTGTCCACCTAGTTGGGGGTCGACCAACGCTACGTTTACCGGTGCGGGGTCGCCATTCCAACACCTTGGGACCCCAACGTCCATCGGTTCTCCGAGCTATGTGCTCCGCCCATTGCCACTTCAACTTCCCAACTGTTACACAGTATTCCTAATAAAAATCTTTTGATCTCAATCTATCATTTCATTTAATTTCATTCGGGTGGAGGTAAAGAGCTTACCAACTAACAGTTAGACGGAAGTTGTAAAAGTAAAATATAAATACGCACTAGTAACTAAACGTGTAGGTACTTTATTATTAATCTTAAATAGTTAGGCAAACTGTAGTTTGTAGGTTTAAAGTTTTTTCTTATATTTCTTGTTTAAAGGAGTTACTATCAATTTGTTGGATTAAAACTGGGCGTTTATTGTGTGGGGTGAAGTATAAATGGTTATTGGGTGGTAAACTGTTATGAAACACTAAGAATTTGCGTTTATTGTCACTTTTTGAAGTGAAAACTTCTTTAGCGGCGTTGAGCACTTTTTCTGTAATGGGTATAAAATCTTAAACTCGCGTCAGGACACGTGACCTGATCGAAAAAGCGTAAGACGGATGGAGAGTAGACAGCTATCCCCTCTCTACGGCGCGGCGAAAATGTATGCCTGGGCCTACTGTTTCGTTTAGGCAGCGCAGGAATGTTCGTGTATGTTACAGCGTGCCACGCGCATCCATGGATGGTGACAGCTGATGGCTCGACCGTCTGTGTAGTGATCACATTGTTGTGTATTCGTAAAATTCGTGAATGTAAAGTGCTTAAAATATGGAAATTGATATAGATAAACTTTTTAATGTAAAATAATTGTAATAGTTTTAAAGTGTTAAATTTTTAATGTAATATAAATTGTCATGTTTGTGTACGATAGCGCAATAAATGAATATTGTATTCTACCACATAAATGATAGTACTTTTATACTGATAAAGCAATTGGTGCAAAATTATTCCCTAACCATTCCAAAATATCAAACATGTTCAACGTTAATAATCAAGTTTTCACTTCTGCCGGCACTCCCGGAGTGCAACCCTTCTTTTTTTTTTTGTAGTGGTGGAAAAGCTTGGCTACCTCCGTACCCTTGAGCGGAAAGAAGGTTATGTTGGACTCCCAACCCCGAACTCCTGGACACCCGGGGGTCCCGTTGTATACTTCCTGGACTAATACTATCACCTGTATAAATAAAAATATAACTATTTTGACGACCTCCGTGGCGCAGCGCGTGCTCTGTTGCATTTTAAAGTCCTGGGTTCGATTCCCGGCTCGAGTTTGGTCTGGTGGGAGGCTTCGGCCGTGGCTAGTTACCACCCTACCGACAAAGACGTGCCGCCAAGCGATTTAACGTTCCGGCACGATGTCGTGTAGAAACTAATTAGGAGTATGAGTTTACCATACCCCTAACAGGTTAGCCCGCTACCATCTTAGACTGCATCATCACTTGCCATCAGGTGAGATGCAGTCAAGGGCTAACTTGTGGTAAATAAAAAAAAAAACCTTACCTCGAAGAGCAAAGAGCAGTATGGTGGGTGAAGTTCTCGGCTAATAAGCGACTTGATGATGATGATAATGATGACCTTAACTTTATGTCCCGATGTTTAACTTTATAATGATTAGCAAGGAAGTGGCAATAAAAGATGTTTCTTAACAATGTTAGATGGAACTGTTTTCCTTGTTTACTACCGTTTATAAGTGGCGTCGTTAGCGTACAATTTCTGAGCTCCACATGAATATCAAAATATTAAATATTCCTGCCTTTGACAGTCTCCAAGACGCGCCAGCAGCGTAAAAAGGTTACATAAACATTAAAGTGTATAATTTAAAGTGCTCAAGGAAAGGTATATATGCGAATTTTGAAATAGATAAATTTACTAGAGTGGATTTTGTTTGCACGAATTACAAAAACATATGGAATGTCTAACAACTCTCAAATCAAATTTCACTAGGTTAGTCGTTCTGCTCCTTAGAAACTCGTAAACGTAATCTAACGCTAAATAGCTTATTATCATGCTCCTTATAAAACATTTCGCATAAACTCTTTAAGCTTACAGACGCTTGTAATTGTGTTCAGATCCCAGTGTCTCCGAGCTGGTGGCCATGTTTTCCGAGATACAGTCTCAACTAGTTCGGAAAAAAGGTGCCTAATACTAGTGTAGAAGCGGTGATAGCCTAGTGTTTAGGGCGTCAGCCTCCTAATCAGAGGTCGGCGGTTCGAATCCGGGCACGCACCTCTAACTTTCCGGAGTTATGTGCGTTTAAAAAAAAATATCACTTGCTTCAACGGTGAAGGAAAACATCGTGAGGAAACCTGCACGCCTGAGAGTTCACCATAATGTTCTCAAAGGCGTGTGAAGTCTGCCAATCCGCACATGGCCAGCGTGGTGGACTATGGCCAAACCCTTCTCATATTGAGAGGAGACCCGTGCTCTGTAGTGAGCCGGAAATGGGTTGATCATGATGATGATGACTAGTGTAATATTAGACAATTTTAGTTATACTACTTCTGTTGTAAGCCTATTTGTATGTTAAATTATCTAAGTATATTTTTGTATGTAGTTTAAACATACCTTGTTTGACCTATCCCACTTTACAAATTCAACTTACTCACATCTAAGGGTAGCTGGAAGAGATCTCTTATAGAGGTAAGCTTTTCTTTGTATACATCTTTTGTAAGAGTTTAATATCACAAATTTGGTACATAAATAATAAAAATAAAATATGTTTTGCTGCAATAAATAAACTTTTCGTATCGGAAATATGTTGTGCCTTTCCCAATTTTTGCCTGGACAGTTTAGTCGTGTTTAGACTATTTTGCTTAAGAATCAATATAACCTAGCTTATACCGAGGCAGTTAGTGCGAAATCACAGACAGAAAACAATATTTGTTTATTCGTATAGAATATTAATACCTTTTAATAGGCAAGTAATAATTGATTTAAATAGTTTCCGTATCTATCTGCCACGTGGCAAATGGCTGACCACTTAAACCTTCTTCAGACTGAACCAGTGATTAGTAGTTAATACTCGCTAGTGAATCTTCGATAGAACGTAAGTGATAATTTATAACTACTCGCTTGCCCACTTCCAGTATCCAAAGGCATTTCAAATATTGTGTAATGTATTAGTACGCAATATTTGAATTTGGAAGCGGTGATAGCCTAGTGGTTAGGGCGTCAGCCTCCTAATCAGAGGTCGGCGGTTCGAATCCAGGCACGGACCTCTAACTTTTCGGAGTTATGTGCGTTTTTAAATAATTAAAATATCACTTGCTTCAACGGTGAAGGAAAACATCGTGAGGAAACCTGCACACCTGAGAGTTCTCCATAGTGTTCATAATGTTCTCAAAGGCGTGTGAAGTCTGCCAATCCGCACATGGCCAGCGTGGTGGACTATGGCCAAACCCCTCTCATATTGAGAGAAGACCCGTGCTCTGTAGTGAGCCGTTAATGGGTTGATCATGATGATGATGATGATTAGTAATTGTTTCATTTATATTTGTGTAGATACAGACGTCAATCAATCAATCAGCCTATAGACGCCCACTGCTGGACATAGGCCTTTTCAAGAGCGCGCCACAACACACGGTCCTCCGCCTTCCTCATCCACCCGCCACCAGCGACCCTTTTCAGGTCGTCGGTCCAGCGAGCAGGTGGTCGTCCTACGCTGCGCTTACCGGTACGCGGTCTCCACTCCAGAACACGTCTGCCCCAACGGCCGTCGGTTCTGCGACAGATATGACCCGCCCACTGCCACTACATCATACATACGATACAGACGTATCGTCACTAAATATAGGTATGCCATTTCAGGCACTAGACCGATCAGGCAGAATGCCCCAGCACTGACCATCCCGCAAGCTATGAGTACGTTAATTTGCGCCAGCTATTCTATATCTATTTAACGACAGATTTCGAAGTTGCGAATGAGGACTCATACGTGATGTAGGGCGGTAATGGCCCAAAAAATATTACAAAATTTATTTAGATTCGGTTTTATTTGAGAAAATTAAAAAAAATTAAAGATAAAGATATATTTTTTTATTAGAATCAAATATACAAGAACCTTAATCATGAAAACGATGATTATGCAGAAACATAAACTGTGTTGCAGTAATTATCACCCTCCAACAAATATATACAGTATTCCACGAAATATAGGTTTGACAAAAATTTTGTATGTCTTTGCCCTAAATTAATCATTATTCTACTATAATACTAGCCTAGTCCCATTTATGCATAAAGGCTTGCATTTAATGAGCGGGTGTGTCTTAAAATGCGATTTGTATGTAAAATTACTGAAAAGTTGGGCTGGCTAAGTCAAATATTTTCTAATGAGGAAATAGTAATTAAAAGATGTTTAGGTATTTCTCAGTTGTTCTAAAATAAATTTTGACACTTTTATTTCGAGCTGACGGGACACCTGATTAAGTGATTTCCGTCGTCCATTTTTATTTATATATACTACAAGTTAGCCCTTGACGGCTATCTCATCTGGTGGTAAGTGATGATGCAGTCTAGGATGGCAGTGGGCTAACCTGTTAGGGGTAAACCCACACTCCTAATAGGTTTCTACGCGATATCGTGCCGGAACGCTAAATCGACCTTTAAATCGGTTTTATCATACCGGAACGCTAAATCGCTTGGCGGTATGTCTAATTAGTGTCTAAATGAGATAACAAGTAATAAACAACTATTCCCAACTCATTCTAAAAATCATTTTCCATCATCAAAATATTGTATTCCAAAGTAATTTGGACCTAAACTTTGCTGTTAAGCTAAAGTTCTTTGTCCATATTTCTGCAGTAAGCCAAATAGCAACATATTACGTACTGAATAGTGGTAACCCAGGCAATCGAACCAAGGACCTCCCGATTTATAATACGACAGCGCACGCTCTGCGCCACGGAGGTCGCCAATCGCTATTGCGAGGTTATGATGATAACTTTATTTGTTAACTTGATTCTCTACGACCGTTCCAATCGTTCCAGAGTGGACAACCACTTCTTACTTCGATCACGTGCTCAGCCAGGCAAATCAGCTTTCCAATATCCTTCAGAATCCAACTCAAATAGATTTGTAAATATTTAGAACGTAAATAGATTTAGTTTCATATTCCGCCTGTTTCAACGTTACTATTTGCATATCTCCTCGCATTGACGAAACTTTTTCTATGCAAATAGAGTATTGTACAAAGCACTATCAATTTATATTGCAATGAAATTTTGTACTGCATTCGTTACCTAACGCTACGAGGGTTTCAAACGCGCTCTTTTTTCGTTTATATGAACCCTATATGATATTAACAAACTTGGAAATGAATGAAATTCAACTAATCAATATTATATTTTAAAGGTTTTTAGATTTAGGTTCATCTTAATCTGAGGTTTATTTTAAGTTTTTGTTTGCGTCACTCGTTGAAGCCTATATGAATAAATGAATTAATAATTTAAAAAAAAAATCCACAGGATGTCTCTCATACTATGATAAAATGGGTAAAGTCATACGTTGTGGCATCTTTCTTCTTACGATTTATAGTAACTTTTAATTTCGAGTTATCAAATGAGATGTTTTTTTTTCATTTAAGCTAAAGTACATAATATATTGTACTTTATGCATAAATTAATTACTGATCATAATCATTTTTGCTTCTAATATGCAAATTAATGACGACATATTTTGCATGTTTTATGTATATTTGAATACAACTAAAGTGCTGCTCGGTATAGACTCCTCTGGCACAGGAATGGCCTCTAAGCTTACCGCCACTCAAGAGAGAGATGGCGGGCTTAAAGATAAATATCACATCATCATGATCAACCTAACTCTGACAGTAACTACTCTCTGACCGACACGTGAGTGACAGTGTATTAAAAGGCTTTTTACCTAATATGAAGACATCGAGCGTTACGAGCGTTCTCCATGGTCATCATGATTAATCCATTACCAGCTCACTACAGAGCACGGGTCTCCTCTCAATGTGAGAAGGATTTGGCCATAGTCCACCACGCTGGCTTCGTGCGGATTGGCAGACTTCACACGCCTTTGAGAACATTATGGAGAACTCTCAGGCGTGCAGGTTTCTTCACGATATTTTCTTTCACCGTTGAAGCAAGTGATATTTTAATTTTTAAAAACGCACATAACTACGAAAAGTTAGAGGTGCGTGCCCGGATTCGAACCGCCTACCTCTGATTAGGAGGCTGAAACCCTAACCACGAGGCTATCACCGCTTCCCTCATATTACGCGATTGAACTATCTATTCACTGTATAACTGCAGAGTATAGAATATAATACTTGTTACTATGTGACTTTCATTAATAAAGTTTGTATATAGTAGATAGTATTAAATATTTAGCAACGACAATATTAATAAAAAAAAAGAAATTAAAATATCACTTGCTTCAACGGTGAAGGGAAACATCGTGAGGAAAGCTGCACGCCTGAGAGTTCTCCATAATGTTCTCAAGGCGTGTGAAGTCTGCTAATCCGCACATGGCCAGCGTGGTGGACTATGGCCAAACCCTTCTCATATTGAGAGGAGACCTGTGCTCTGTAGTGAGCCGGTAATGAGTCGATCATGAGGATAAATGACAATATGGTTACGAAAGCCACAACTGTTATTGATATAACTAATCATCTGTTATCGCCCCACGTCAATCAGGATCGAATCTCGGTCTTGCCTATTCAAGCCCTAGGCTTCTAATTGTCAGTTAGGAAATAGAGATGCATGACTTAACATCCGTTAGTTAGGCGACAGCTGTTATCAGAGTTGTTGTAGTATGTCAGAGATATCCAGTTCATTACTGCTGCATGATTGAAAATACATGCGACAATAATAAATGTTTTATTATATTGTACAGTTTAATGTTTTGTATTAACGTTTTGAATGTGAAATATCCGATATCATTAAGCAAGAAATTGGTTAAGCATTATTAAGATGGAACCCTTATAGCTTTAGTTTTAAGTTTACGAATGTAGTTATCCCTATCAAATCACTACTATGTAAATTATTGACGCGTCAAAAGTGCCTTTTTAAGGACTATTTGAATGAAGATTATTTGAATTTGAATTTGATGTATAAGTTTTTGTTGTTCAATTGAAAGTAGGCTCTTGACTGCAATCTCACCTGGGGGTAAGTGATAATTCAACCAAAGGTAGTAGCGGGCTATCCTGTCAGTATCGCAGTTATATTAAACCTATATGAAGCGGTGATAGCCTAGTGGTTAGGGCGTCAGTATCCTAATCAGAGGTCGGCGGTTCGAATCCGGGCACGCACCTCTAACTTTCGGAGTGATGTGCGTTTTTCAAAATTAAAATATCACTTGCTTGAACGGTGAAGGAAAACATCGTGAGAAAACCTGCACGCCTGAGTTCTCCATAATGTTCTCAAAGACGTGTGAAGTGTGTGAATGTGGTAGGTATAACGATACCTTATAAGGTATACTATATATACCTTATACCTACCACATTTCAAATCCAATGTGATAACGGCTTAACGCTTTCCGTGGCACGGTGGGCGACAGCACCGAATTGTAAACTTCAGTTCTGACCCGAATCGGCAATCGGTCACCGTATCTCGTTATCACCTAGAGTACTGGACTAACGAAGCAGTTAATATATGCAAAGAGAGCATTTATGTTCCAGGCCATGTATACTGAACCGCGCCCGGCAAATTGGTACAAGGATGCGCTTTAATATCGTTGCCTTTAATTGCATTGGTCAGCCACGCGTACAGTGAGTGCATTAATTAACAATATTCCGATCTTCCTTCCGCGTTTCATCGCTGGCCCTTTGATGGACACCCACCCCGCTCGCCCCACCCCCTTGCCGCGCACCCTGTTCGGCGTACGCTTTTAATTGACGTCATATAACTACGCGTGTACCCCCGCCCCTCGTGTACAAGAGGTTAGATTATCATTCGGCTTTGTATCGAATATTAATCTAATCTAATATTGTATTGAAATAAATGTTTTTTTTTTGTTGAGCTGTATTTTTTTTTAATTATTGGTTGTGACAGCGTAACGTGATCAGAAGTAAAAGTAAACTTGTAGTACCGTTTAGTAGGCTGCACAAAACTAGTAACTCATTCAAAGGAAATTGTGTTTTAATTTATAATAAATTACCTATTGATATCTTGGAAATGTCTATCAATAAGTTCAAAGTTTTTATAAAACGAAAGCTTGTAGAAAAATCATATTACGATATTAAGGATTATATAAACGATAGGAAAGCTTGGGTGTGAATTGCTCTATCTCCATAGGTACTATAATTTATTATTGATTATGTGAGATGGTGATAACGAAAAAAAAGAAAAACCCCGGCTAAATTTGTTGTGGGCTTCTTCTTAGACCGGGGCGCGTTTGGAACCCTCATCGCTTTAGTTTTAATTTTACGAATATAGTTATCACCATGAAATCTTAATATATATAAATCTCGTGTCACAATGTTTATCCTCAATGGACTCCTAAACCACTTAACCGATTATAATAAAATTCGCACACCATGTGCAGTTCGATCCAACTTGAGAGATAGGATAGTTTAAATCTCAAATTATTATAGTCGCAATTTTAATTTATTGCTAATTATTTGTTTGTTATTATTTGACAGTCACAATTATCTGTTAACTCTAAATGATTCTAACAGATGTCGATACCTTTCGACTGGGTTGAGTAAGTAATCAATAGATGGCGCTGCTATGGTAAATCTACGAACGTGTCATATAAGCTACATTTTAACAGCATAATTACCACGTGTTGTTGACGCTATAAAATTAATTAAATTTATTTTGTAGTGAACGAAATACGGTATAATTCAATTATTTCCACTTTTAAAATTTTTGGTGTTAGCATAGCCGGCCACGTGTTACTTAGACTGAAGTGTAAATTGAATTCATATTATAGTGAAGATAATACAGTGATATTAATCCTGTTTTTTACTTATTTGTGCTTCATTGATCAAAACTTTATAATTTAATTTGAATAAATGTATGTAAGTATTATCACATAATTATAAAATTTAATTAAAATGTCAATGCAAAAATGATACACAATTTCCTCACTTTTTCAATAGTTGTACAATTTTTTTTTTTATTGTTTTTATTTAATCTCTATTAAAAAATATTTAGCACTTATTATTTCAATGTGCTATGATAACAAGTTTTTCAGATTTTTTTTCTTATATTTAAACGATTAAATTAGTATTTCAATTCTTATTGAAATTATTATTTAAACTCTATAATTTAAATATGTACATGTCAGTATTATCACATAATTATAAAAGTTAATTAGAATGTTCTATAATATAAAAATGAATCGCAAAAGCTGTTGGTAAGCGCATAACTCAACAACGCCTGGACCAATTTGGCCAATTTTTTTTTAAATATTCGTTGAAGTTCAAGGATGGTTTTTACGGCGAGAAAAATCTGAATAATTGCCGGAAAACCCCTTAAAACAGCTCTTTTCTTTTTCCCATACAAACGTTTTCTATATAAACGTAGAGTCAATTTGATTGTCAATTTGATTTTATTGCTATTGCATAAAGTACATATTAAATGACAAGCACTCACTGTTGTCTAAGCAATGTAGGTGTGTTCCTAACGTCAAAGAGTGCATAATCAAACTGTAACAGGACGAAATCTGTACATTAAATAGATTTTGAACATTTTAATTGGAGGATGCTTTACTAGCGATTTTACTAGCGTCTGTGTGTATCACGCCGTAACCACTTGAAATGATGGACTTGAATAAAATTTGGTATAGGAGTAGCTGATTCTCCGGTTCAACATATGAGATAGTTTTCATCCCGGAATTCAGCACGGTTCCCTTGGGAGATAGTCAAAATGTGTATTTAGTTGTAATTCATTATCGCGTACTCAGAATCCATTCATTCTTTTTTTGTAAGAAAGGAGATACTTTAATGTTTATGATGTAATTTTTTCAAGTTCTTCGGTTCAGTAATCTATTGCTTCGTGATTGCAAGACAAGCAAACACTCAACGCAGACGAAGTCGCGGGAGTCAGCTAGACTAAACGGGATAAAAACTAAACTAACTAAAACGAGCTTTATTGCTATTGTATTCGCTGGGTTCGTGACCCCAGCGCCACCTATCGATACAACTACAGTTTCCAGTTCGGCTTGCTTTTGCTATGACCATAAACAAGTCCCAGGGGCAATCATTAAGTGTTTGTGGTATTAATCTGGAAACCCATGTTTCTCACATGGTCAATTGTATGTTGTCTGTTCCCGTGTTGGAAAACCATCAGATTTGTTTGTCTATGCGCCAGATAATCAAACAAAAAACATCGTATATCACAAAGCACTGCAATGAAAATAAAACTGATTTTTGTTAATAATTATGATTCATATGATTAACAATAAAGAGATTACTTATTTTTAAATGCTTATATATGTTTTATTTAATTATATTTCTTATTCACAACGCCCTATCACCAGGGTGACGGTTCTGTTCAGGTGAATTTTTTGCCCCGACTATAAAATATGTAGGAACAAAAAAATTACACATTACAAATCATTTTGACAGGCTTATTTGGCAGTACGAAGTCTGCCGGGTCAGCTAGTAACTACTATGTAAATTATTGACGCGTCAAAAGTGCCTTTTTAAGGACTATTTGAATAAAGATTATTTTGAATTTGAATTTGAACGAGGCAGCTCTGCCAATGGCGTTTGTACCCTAAAACTCAAAAAAAAACAAAGATGTTTCCATTCGTTAGGAATCGGGGTTATGAAATCGGATATCTAACTCAACGCTTCGGAAAATGACGTTCTTTAATAATCAAGTTAGACTGTCCATTACTGAATTATATTAATTGAATTATTTAGATGTAAGGTTAATTTTAAGGATGCATGCTGTGATCATTTCTAGAAAGTCACTATCTCATCTTCTGGTTCTGTTTTTAGTTACTAGTATTAAACTAGTATCCTAGATCCAATAATAAAAGAATAAAAAAAAGAAAAATCGTTTCTTTAGTCCATTGCCCCTCTGTACAAAGTTTCGCCAAGAACGGCGCGGTCGTTCAAGGTCAAAAAATAATAAACAAACAATGTATTAATAAACCGAGACAAGAGTGAGATTAACTTTGTACTAAGTTATAAGTCGGTATTCAACTTAAATCTGTTTGAATAAACACAGATGTCTTAAAGGAAAATGTTATGCTCGACTGCATATTTAAACGGTAGATTAAGAGGACAATTGCGTATTTTGATATTTAATAAAACATGAATTCTTATACCCTGCGGTATTGTTTGTCGTTCAAGTAACTTTTATGGAGATAATTGTATTGACTACGAAATGACCCCCTTATATTCATTTAAATCTACCTATACCATTATATTATACGAAGCTGTGATAGCCTAGTGGTTAGGGCGTCAGCCTTTTAATCAGAGGTCGGCGGTTCGAATCCGGGCACGCACCTCTGTTCTCTGAGTTATGTGCGTTTGTAAACAATTAAAATATGACTTGCTTCAACGGTGAAGGAAAACATCGTGAGGAAACCTGCATGCCTGAGAGTTCTCCGCAATGTTCTCGAAGGCGTGTGAAGTCTGCCAATCCGCACATGGCCAGCTTGGTGGACTATGGCCAAAACCCTTCTTATATTGGGAGGAGACCCGTGCTCTGTAGTGAGCCGGTAATGGGTTGATCATGATGATGATGAATATTATTGTATAAAAATGTAATTTTTGTAACAATTGGGTTGAACGGCTGTGGAGTTCATAACATAACTCGGTATGTATAAACGTAAATTTGTGTTAAAGTGAAGCGACGATAACTTCATATCTCGGTATGCATAAACGTAAATTTGTTAAAGTGATTCCACGTACAAAGTTGGATTCTAAATTTAAAAACGATTATAGCGGAATGGGAGCTTTTCACAAAGTAGCAAGCATTAGCAAGCTCAAAGGCTAGTTCTTAAATCCCTCAAAAGATTATTTTGTTTCAAAGTCACAGCGGACGTAATCCGTTTTAAATTGGATGGGTTGAACGTTTTTCAATTTCAAAGGTGAAGAAGAACTCACAATCCATTAGGTGCACTTGCAATATCAATTTAGTTTATGACTTGATCGGATCATGTCCTTGACGAACATAATCTCTTTGTGCGTCTGAAGTTCCTGCAAGTGATTATAGCCAGAGAGACGGCGGTAAGTCTAGACGACCCTTGATTTTATGTTTTATCAAAGTTTCTTTACCTACACCTGGAGGGAATATCAATACTTTTTTTTTATACACTACAATTTAGCCCTTGATGGCAATTTCACCTGATGGTAAGTGATGATGCAGTCTAACATGGTAACCTGTTAGCTAACAGGTTATATGATGTATCCCATCCTCGCCGCCAATATGATGTTAAGTGGAACGGGAATAGGTATACCAGACTTAGGGATTTATTAATAAGAGACGTTGGCTCGCTTCATTTTAAAACTATAATATCCACATTACTGACATAGCTGATATTAGACATTTCCAGACAAAATATATACAACCTACATACGTCACACTTCTAATTGGTTTCTACATGACATCGTGCCAGAACGCTAAATCGCTTGGAGACACGTCTTTGTCGGTTGGGTGGTAACTAGCCACGGCCGATGCCAACCACGACTACACTCGAGCCGGGAATCGAACCCAGGACCTCCACCTTTATAATGCGATAGCGCACGCACTGTGTCACGAAGGTCGTCAAAAATCTATTAAATTCCAAATTACAACGGTTTCTAAAAATTTTGTACGCATTTTAATATATTTTTAAAAAAAGCCCCTGATAGAGTGTTTTTCTTAAAAAAATGCTTTTCTTTAGAAATATCTCTGCGTGATCAAATAAAGATTGAGGCACAGTCAAAGCATACAGAGCTACTAAAAAAGAAGGTCATTTGGCAATATATGGGAAATCTAGCTCAAGAGATCGACTTGTGTCCTGCTACTAACTATGCTTGTGGCATGTCAATAATATAAGTCAAGCAGTGAAGGTCCACCGTCGTAATAACTTGCTTTTGAAGTCAACTTCAACACCTGTTTCGAATACAGCACTGTGTATTATACAGTGCTTACTAGATATTTAGTAGTTCTGAACATTACGAATTTAACATGATACAGAATTAAACTTTTATTTAAAATATAACTCCCACTGGTTGCAAAGTCCCTAAGCATTTTACTAAAATGTTTTAAGTTAGCGAAATGGAAAATGCCGATTTAAGATTGGGTTTTGAATGAAAAATTGGCACGGGTTGCGGATAAAATTATTATGTATTTTTTTTATACACCACAAGTTAGCCCTTGACGGCATCTCATCTGATGGTTCTAATCTTTTAGGGTGTATGGTTTGTACACGACATCGTGCCGGAACGCTAAATCGCTTCGTCACGTCTTTGTCGGTTGGGTGTTAACTAGCCACAGCCGAAGCCTCCCACCAGACCAGACTCGAACCGGGAATCGAAACCAGTACCCCCAATGCGACAGAGGTCTTGCCACGGAGGTCGTCACAAAAATGAAAGGCTGTTTCACAAAATATTCCACAAACTCTCGGCCTATTATTGTGTGCCACTCATAGAATAGACTGCGATCAATTTGCAAGGGGCTGGGACGGTGTGGAAGATTGGCATTGCACACAATAATCGCTGTACCTACATTGGCTTCTATATTTAGGTGCGTAGCCTTGGATATTATTAGTGAACCCTCCATTATATCAAATTAACTGCTCTATTCGTCTAGTTAGCATGTTTAAGTTATTAGAAGTAAAAGTAAACTCGTAAAACTTAGAATAAGTATTCGTATTAGTGTTATTATTAGATTATAAATGAGTGCATTTATTTTCACTCTCTCGACTTCTTTGTCAGTTTTTATAAATATCCCGTCCTGCAACCCGCAGGATAAGGTTATTTATATATCCCCATATATATAAATATAACCCTGCATTATATCAAATTAACTGCTCTATTCGTCTAGTTAGCGTGTTTAAGTTATTAGAAATTCGTTAAATTTAGAATAAGTATTCGTGTTAGTATTAGTTATAGTATATACTTAGTTCATTTTCACTCTCTCGACTTCTTTGTCGGTTTTTATAAATATCCCGTCCCGCAACCCGCAGGAAAAAGGTTATTTATATATCTTCCTATATATATATATACATATATGTTTATTTTTTGTATTACTATTATAATTAGTATAAGTTTTAGTATTAGTATTATTTAATTGTTGGTAATATCTTTTTTTTTTGTCTTTTTTTTTTTTGTCTTTTTTTTTTCTGATCGTTTGGTAGGTAGTTTAGGGTAGATTATATATGTGTATATAGGTGATCGCGTCCGTGATTCTACAAATATTCAGGCTCCCACTGAAAGCCGGCGTTGCCTGTTGCCTTTATTTGGTCATTTGTGTATGTATGTATAGTAGATATAGTATGGCAAATTATGACTAAATAAAAACTTTTTCTTTCTTTCCTTCGTAGTACCGTTTAGTAGGCTGCACAAACTTAGTAACTCATTCAAAGGAAGTTGTAATTATATCCACATTAATATTATAAAGAGGAAAACTTTGTTTGTTTGGTTGTAATGAATAGGCTCAAAAACTACTGTACCGTTTTTAAAAATTCTTTCACCATTCGAAAGCTACATTATCCACGAGTAACATGGGCTAAATTTTATTTTGGAAAATAATAGGGTTCCGTAAGATATTTGGGTTTTTTCGGACACACGGTGTGAAAAATCAACCAAAAAAGTTACTTATTTAGCGTACGCTGCCTAAACTATAAAAGATAGAACCATAATATGTTCTAATTAGTTGTAGATCTTATAAATATCTACAAAAAAGTCTAGGGCACACTATCTGTATCTATATACAAAAGCGAAATACCACTAGCTGACTGACTGACTGACATACAACTTATTCTGACTGAATTTTAAAAACCTATTCCACGCGGACGAAGTCGCGGGCGCCAGCTAGTTTTATAATAAATTGCTTAGTAATATCTTGGAGATGTCTATCAACAAGTTTTATAAAGCGAAAGCTCATAGAAAAATCCTATAACGGATTATATAAAGTAGGGATTAAATTGAAGTTTATATAAAACGATAAAAAGCCTGGGTGTAAATTTCTCTAACTGCATAGCTTATTTAGCTTTATTATGGATTATGTGATAACATAGAAACAAAAGCCCGCTAAGTTTATTGTGGGCTTATTCTTAGACCTGTGCGCGATTGGAACTCTCTTAGCTTTAGTTTTAAGTTGGCGAGCATAGTTATCACGATCACTTCGACCACGCAGCGCTTTCGCATTAAAAAGTGGGAGGTCCTGAGTTCGATTCTCGGATCGAGTTTGGGCTGGTTGGAGGCTTCGGCCATGGCTAGTTACCCTAACGGCAAAGACGTGTCGCCAAGTGATTTAGCGTTCCGGCACGATGTCGTGTAGAAACCAATTAGGAGTATGGGTTTAACGTACCCCTAACAGGTTAGCCCGCTGCCATCGAATTCAAATTCAAATTCAAAATAATCTTTATTCAAATTGTGCTTAAAAAGGCACTTTTGACGCGTCAATAATTTACATAGCAAAAATAATTTACATAGTAATCTTAGACCGCATCATCACTAATCATCAGGTCAGATGCCGTCAAAGGCTAACTTGTGGTGTATAAAGAAAAACTACAAGAATAATGGAAAATGTCTTATACATGAACTATTTATAGATGCCTGTTTACGCAAATAAAGCTATTTTGATTTGATTTTATTTGTTCAACTGTGGCTCCCGAGCCTCTGGGTTTGATTCCTGAGTCAGGACAAAAATCGGAAGGTATTGTGTTTTTCCTTCAAGAAAACTTTTATACCAGTAGTAGGTATTTGCTAGAGATTGGCGTTGTTCACCCACTATCTTAAAACTGCCCTTGCTGGTATTTGTATGGTTGAAATTTTTCCAGATTTTTTCTCTACTACACAGCTTTAATAACAAAGCTAAGATGCTTAGTTCGGTATTTAATAAAAATGAACCTTGTTTCTATTAAGAGGATTTTATTCGCTTATGTAGGAAATAGGTAACATTTTTCTTAAGAGGATTTTCCTAGATTCTAGGTAAGATTTTATATTTTACAAGCGTACTTTAAATTCTAGCTACAAGATTTTTACTTTTATTTATCTAAGAGTAAGCTTTGCTAAGCTTCTTCCATAAGTATCTAATTGAAATTAATCTTTGGGATATTTTTTTTATCTCAGTACCGATGACATTTAAGTGAATACATATTATAATAATATAATATTGGGATTTGAAGCGGTGATAGCCTAGTAGTTAGTCAGTCAGCCTCCTAAGCACAAGTCAGCGGTTCGAATCCGGGCACGCACCTCTAACTTTTCGCAGTTATGTGCGTTTTAAAAAAGATTTAAAAATGTTGTCAAAGGCGTGTGAAGTCTACCAATCCGCACATGGCCAGCGTGGTGGATTATGGGCCAAACCCTTCTCATATTGAGAGGAGACCCGTGCTCTGTAGTGAGCCGGTAATGGGTTGATCATGATGATGATGATGAATATTGGGAAATATAACTGGATAATTAAGTTATTGCTTAATCTTGAACTTTAACGCCAATGACATAATTTGTAGTGGAATAAATGGCTTGCTCACATGCATGTTTCCTCACGATGTTTTCCTTCACCGTTGAAGCAAGTGATATTTTGATTGCTCAAAAACGCACATGACTCCGAAAGTTAGAGGTGCGTGCCCGGGTTCGCACCCCCGACCTCTAGGAGGCTGTCCTTACCACTAGGCTATCACAGCTTAAGTGTAACGTGTATTGTAATATTATTTATATGTTTCAGATATTTGTAATTTTGTTATCTGTGTTAATTTCGACCAATGAAAATGCGCCATAAATGTCGAGACTTTATCTAATATTGATGATTATTATCAACTAGACTATCGCAGTTGCAGTTATAAAGTAATAAAATCAGTTAAATTTAAAAATCATAGAAAATAAGCATTTTTGAAACGTGAATTCATAAAAATACATAAAGTACAAAAATAAAACAAGTACAAACGTAGCAAAGGCATTTTTTTCATAATTTCATAGAGTATAACGTCTAGTTCCATTTTTTCTAGAATACATAATTATGAAATCAGTTAGCAAAGAAGAAAATGACATAAGTTTTCAAGTGAAAAAGGCGGGAGTTTTCGTATTTGGCGGGCGCAGTTTTTATACGCTTTTCTTTATTTAATTGGCTAGTTATTTGAATGGTTCACATGTATTAATTTGGGAAAGGTTTGCGGGAGCCGCGTCCGCCGTGCGAAGTTACCCGCCATTTTTCCCTAACTTCAATTCTCTTGCTATAAACTTGACATCGGCTAATCTTTGTAAAGCCATAAAATAAGAAAAAAAAGAAGATGCAAGTATTATGCCAATAGCCGAAAGAACCAGCACAAAAGAAATATTGAAAGAGAAGTAGCCTCCTATATTCTTTGTTTAATTTGCATGGAAGTTCTTCCATCTTGATGGTACCGTTAACGATGTGGATATGCGTTTTTAAAGTTTGCTCCTCGCGCCACCCTTGACACGCGTGCCACCTTCGGAAGGCGTGCCAATGGCATTCTCCCCGTTCTATGTCTACATTGACCAGCCGGCGGCGTGGACCGCGAAACCGGCGCGGATATGGCATGGGGCGGCTGCACCCCCCACCCCCTCACTGGGGGGTAAACCACCCGCTACCCCCTATCGTGTAACTATTCCCTCACAACTAGCGATGGTAATTAAATTCGCTTGTATTAACATCATTATTCCGATGCAATTATCGAATCACAAAAACAAATAATAACTCAAACAATAAAATAAATATTGTTATTTCGTTTAATTAACTTTTTATCTATTTCAGCACTTCTATGTAAAGGAGAGGATTCTTATATTATCTATGAAATCCTACTTTAATGCGGTTTTGAAGAAAAGCTAAATTTTTAATTCACATAGCAAAGTACTGCTGTAAGAGTCGTTAATATAGTAATAAGAGGGAAACCGCCGACGGTCCCAAGCAGCCTAATCACACACAAATTTTCAAACCAAATATAATAAATTTTGCATGCGGTGTTTAGCATTTAGATTTAATACCTTATTATGTATAAATTATTTTAGTCCAATTACACTGTCTTAAGCTTTTGGTAAATCTAAATAAATAAAAAAAAATTATTTGCTAATAAATTTAATTTGGGCCCTTAGTAAGAAAATTGAATGCATTAGAATAAGATGTCCTATTTGTAAAAGTAAATACATTTTCTTTCTATATTGATTGCTGTTTGATTCATCATATAGTTACATTATGAACAACTCATGGCCTAAGCGATGATTACTGAAAAACCCGCCAACCTGCATTGCATTGGCGTGCTGCATTTATACTCCATAAATCATCTTTCTCTTATATGAGGAGAGTTGAGCCCCACGAGGATTTTGTTCGAAAGTGACGATAAGTTATTGATTATTACTCAGTAAGATAGGAAACGCTGTAATAAATGCTATTCATTTTCACATTGCATTAATTAATATTGTTGGTTTTTTAATTGGTTGATGACGTTACTTATAAGAGCGCAAATAAATAAGTAAACTTAAGTATCATTATATTTTTTAAGTTAAGTGGTGATAATCTAGTCTTTAATACTTTACTACAGGTTTCCTTTCGGGGGGATGGAGTTCAATACTTGAACTTTTCGGTTAAGTGCGATTTTTAATAAATTAAAGCAATTAAAAAAAATAATAACATGCTTTATGAATATATATTGTTGGTTTTTTAATTGGTTGATGACGTTACTTATAAGAGCGTCCAAATAACTAAAGTATTATATAGGTATTTAATTGTCGTTATATTTTTTAAGTTAAGCGGTTATAGTCTAGTCGTTAATAATTCGGTTTCCTTTCGGGGGGATGATGTTCAATACTTCAACTTTTCGGTTAAGTGCGATTTGTAATAAATTAAAGCAATTAAAAAAAATTATTACGTGCTTTATGAGGAGACTTGAGAGTTCTCTATAATATTCTCAAGTCTAACACAAATCTGTTCTGGGGCGGTAATGATGACGATATTTTTTTTAGATACGTATAATTTATAAACAGAGGTACTGTATCGAACTCATAACAGATCTCCGTCTATAGCTTTGCTTATCGCAATATCCGGACTAGTCACGGCCGCTTCACGCTTGCGAGCACACAATAGTCAATACCCGACTGTCTCGACGTGAAAATCAAAACGCGTATTTGATTATCTCCTTGAGCGATGTTTAATCATGCCGCTTTTGTTTTATTCTTCTTTATCAACCCATTCAGATATACCACCCATGAGAAGGGTTTGGCCATAGTCCACCACGCTGGCCATGTGCATTGGCAGACTTCACACACCTTTGAGAACATTATGGAGAACTCTCAGGCGTGCAGGTTTCCTCACGATGTTTTCCTTCACCTTTAAAAAGTTTTATGATGGGGAATAAGAAAAGCGATATTAGGAGTGCGCAGTCACTTCCTATTTTCAAACAGGTCCTTAATAAACATTTTTCAGTTTTTGTATTTCTATTTCTGCGATTCTTTTATTTATTTTGGCTAATTTATGACATTATTTTATTTTTTATTTATTAGTGCTATTTATGTATATTGTTCGTATTATATAATATTAATTTATATTTTCCAGTGTTTATATGATTTATTTCTAATTTACACCCTAAGTCGTTTTATCTATATATTATATCCTGGTGAAGGTTGCCTGGCAGAGATTGCGGTTTAGCGATAAGGCCGCCTATTGTACCTCTTTTCTTTTCTGTGTGTTTTTTTACTGTCTTGTATATCTTATTTTGTGGTATACAATAAAGCGTATTTACATTTAATTTGGATTTTAACATTACTTTAAAACTCATTTTTTTTCATTGAATTTAAACTGATTGTTTATGTAAGACAAGAATGCCGGTTATCGAGATATATATAAACGGTTAATTACGAACGTCTGCTTCCAGTTGGCATAAGCTAGCAAAGCTCTACGTAGCCAATAAGCTACGCAAGCTCTACGCAAAGCTTATATAACACTATTTGGAAAGGGAGTACAAAGTAGGGTATTACAGTATACATAATAATGACCAACATTTTATAAGCAACATCTGCCTGAGATCAATACTTTTAAAGAATCAGATTATACAGAGTTCTCATAAAAATATAGGCACTTAACATTTCACGCATACATCGAAAAGCAGGCACAGACGCGTTTAAATGTCATTGTAAATTACCGCAATTAGGGTTGTCAATTTTGATATTATAATTGAAATAATTAATTGAATTTCTTTAGATTTCTCCTAATTGAGTACTCGGTTTAAAAACATTTTGCATGGCTGGTGTACCATCTAAATCCTTGTATAACCTATTATGGTCTCATATAGATTTATGCGTTGGTCGACCCCCAACAAGGTGGACAGACGACATCAAACGAGTCGCAGGGAGCCGCTGGATACAAGCGGTCCAAGACCGTGGCCGTTGGAACTCCTTACAAAAGACCTATATCCAGCAGTGGACGTCTATCGGTTGAAATAATGATAGTACTCGGTTTAAAACACTTTGTATGGCTGGTGTACCATCAATATCCTTGTATAACCTATTAGGGTCTCGTTTAGATTTATGCTAAAGCATAACCTTTCTACCAATATTCTACCTGTAAGGACTTACGAACAAATAGCCCTATCGAGAAAATACCGTATTCGTGATGCAACGCAAGCACCACTCGACACACTTCGATGCAATTTGTCTCAAGTTGGTACCTATGCGAGTTTAAAGAGCCTGTCAGTACCCAGCTCTGCGAAGGCAAGGCGGATGACAACAAAGTACTTTAAAACTATTGGTCTACGGACTACGCTGAAGTGAGTCAGTCAGTCGAGCGTGTGCATTATCAAAATATGGAAGTTCTACATCCACTCTATATATATGTAGGTAATGGGGGGTTCTTCTTTGTCGTTACACTCTTTGCAGAGCGGTCGTGGTCATCACGAATCAAGTTTTTGAGGCCAGATGTTATGCGCCTCACAAGCATTCGCCACTTCCCTCTACTGGCCGAAAGTCTGGTGCAAAGGACCACCCACAGCAGACTTTATCTGATCGGTCCATGGTGACCTTCCTCGCCCTCTGGTGCCTACCACATTACAATGGGGTGTAGTTTAAATTAAAGTGACTTGAACTCCCCTCATAGCTATTTCGGGTGAAAAGCTATCATCACCCGTCTGTAGTATAAAGTCCGCCTGTCTATAGTAGTGCAATAAAGGGAAATAAAATGCCTAGAGATGCAGATTCCGCCGAATATTGGTACTAGACCGAGGCACTCGTCGTCGACTGCAATTGAAGATAAGATCGACTAGCATTGGATATTGAATGATATGGGGTATCTATTCTAATGTATATTTCAGTCTCGTTTCTAGCTCTTCAAATAATCTTATATGTACTAAACTACAAAGGGTTTATTCTAACCGGAAAATTACAGACGCGATTTTGACGGTTATCGATTAGTTGCTAATAGCTGAATAAATTTATTCTTTATTACAAAACGACTGAAATAAAAATAAGTACGTAATCAACTTATAAACGCTTTAATGAAACGATTTGGTAATATAATTTAAATATTTCAAAATGTTCAGCGAGTATGGTGAGTATGTCGGATATTGTAAACAATGAAATAATATTTATAAAAAAAAAATGAGTATTAAATAAACAATAAATATTTAATAACTTAGCTGGCAGAATGTAGGCTGAGCGCAATACGGTCTAGAAAAAAAACACAACGGCATGAAGAATCGCCTAGTGATCAGTTTTTGTCTCGAGATGGAAATTGAGGTGTTATTCTCTCTATGATAAAAGCTTAATCGATACTTATGTATCATAAATAAATATAATACGTAAAACGCTGTTTATAACAGATATACATAATAAACGCATAATTATAAGTAATTAAGTCTAGATTACAACCAAAATTAAGGAATCGAATATCTGCAGATCGTAGACTGAATTTTTTTTTTTTATATATATATAGCGAGCAAACGAGCAGGCAGGTCACCTGATGGTAAGTGATTACCGCCGCCCATGAACATTTGCAGCACTAGAGGAACCACCAATGCGTTGCTGGCCCTTGAGCAATTTGTTAATCCGCCCTTTGAAAATCCCCATATTATAGCCATTAGGGAACACAGAAGATGGAAGAAGATGGATTTCACATCTGGACTGATATAAGATGGCGCTTAAAAGGAGAGAAAATCATATGTACTCACCTACGCAGCTCAACATCTCGATGGCGCCAGTGAGCAGGCATCCGTCATCGCGGGTGATGCCCTCGGTTGTATTAAGACAGAAGCAGCCCTGGTGGTTGTCCAAGAACCAGCTGTTCGCGGTGAACCTCGCAGCCGGTATACGGTCCTGGTAGACCACTTCTTCTTCGTAACGCAGCTCTACTGATCTGGAGGCGACGATACATTTGTTTTTATGACCTCCATGATATGGACTATCCTATCTCGAGTTCCAGGGTAATTTTGAGTAAAATTGTATTTTTTTTTTTTAAAATAAAATAAACGATTATTACTATGGAAATGGTTTCGTTTTTCTTGATAGCATTATCAACAGATTACTACGTCTCGGGTTCCATTCCATGGAAGGGTCAATAAATAGTTTAAGTTTTTATTGCAAATATTTTTTACTATCAGTCAGAATTAGGATATAGCCGCTGTCCAACCCTGTGCCTCGTAGAACGCGTTAAGCCACCGGTCAGTTAATATCACTGACATGTAATATTAATTCTCATGTGGCAATTCTCCCCCATGACAGAGGATGTCCGGGTCGAGAATTGCGACTTATTAACTGCATCTAATTATTTCTGGAAGTTAAATAAGTTTGAACCAAACAGATCTTACCGACAAACATCAGTGTTGAAGGCGTAAAGGGATTTGTCCCTGTTGACAAAGGGTGGGAAAATACCCGAGTCTGTGCCGTTGATCATATTGCACACGCTGGGTACCTCCTTTCCTTCCTCATCCACCCCGTTCACCCAGTAGTTCAGGTAGGAGGATCCGTTGAATGTGCGTATTAGACCGAGATCACCCACGCCGTCAGTTCCCCGGCTAGCGACGTACAGGTCACTCGGTTTATTGTGTTTCTGCAACACCAAAAATGTATTACAATTTTGAATTTAATAACAATTGTTCTAAAAATATCAGCCATTTCAACTACTAATGCTTGATCATTCCTTTATAACGAAGCGAAAGCTTTTTCTAGAAGAATATGGCAGTAAGTCTACGGGTGAGATTTGGTCTAAATTAAAAGATATATACATATAAATATAATAGAAGTGATACATCGTAATGGCTACTGTCCTAAGTCTCTACAGTATGTTAAAAACCAATGTAACTGAAAATTATGATAACATTTCCCGTGATAGGTATTTTTTCGTCTACTGGACAATCTCATTGGTAATTTGATTACGCACCACTATGCGTTAAACACGTCACTGTTAACCGCAAATATAACAACCAAGTTTTTTAATCTACATCCAATCTTGATGCTTATATTTTATAGAAGTGAAAACTTAAATGACAAAATTCCTTCCAATTTTCTTTAACTTCAATTCCAACACCTGTACTCTCTACGTAATGTCTGTGAAAATATATAATGGTCTGCCAGACTGCATTCGAAACTTAGAAAAAGAAAATGAATTTTACACACTATTAAAAGATTTTTTTATTGGAGAAGTGTTATTACACAGTAAACGATTTTAAAAACGATGCAAGTAAAAAAAAAATTTAAATCGGTCTCTACTACGGTCGATTCCAGACCAAGTTGCAACAACCAAAGTGGGTATGTGTACACAATATGCAACGAAATAAATAAATAAAATGACATGCGACAAGTTAACGTATGTCACATCAAGACGCGCAAGTTTAGCTTGTATATGCATTTACTAAATGATTGACGCGAGTACATTTAATATGGATATCACTTTTGTAGGCAGTTCCCATGAAACCCCATTATTTGTGTATTATATATTGCCTTCTTTATTCTACAAATAAACGAGGCAATTTGTAAAGCTTACATGCCAGAGGAGTATCAAAGTATTTGTTACAATGGGAAACACTCGCTTTGCAAATTTTTCCCGAGATCAATGTTATAAAGAAATAATTGTACAATATTCTCATTAAAAAATGTGGCATGGCGACAAACATCCGCTGTGTTTAGTTATGATGGCAATTGGGGTCACAGATTACTATGGCAACAGAAGAATGATACAGGTACCAGATAATATTCAAAGGAATCAATAAACACGAATATTTTTCTTCTCTTATTCCCACTAATTGTCCTCCGACATAATATGAACGGTGAATATATCGCATGCTAGCAACTCACCTGCCATTTTCCTTTGGTCTGTAAACGAGATTGATTTTTTGTTGCTGTGCAAGTTCAGTTGTGATAAAGCCATTATAATTTTTTGATGTTTTTTTGAAATGAATATGCAAAATTTAATTTACGTTTATCTATAATAATTTCCTTTTTACATTGTTACGGTGTTTTTTTTTAGTATGTCATACTAAGTTTTTTTTATAAACTTTATTGGACAAAAAATATACAACAGGTGAATTTAATGCTAAGCATTTTCCACCATTCAACCTTGGATCACGCATAAATAACCATGGTAGGCGCAAATAAATATATATAAATTATAGCTTTATAGGTAGTGTTATATTATATCGTTATACGTATTTATAATAGTTTCTTCTTCTTGTTTTTTTTATAATGTTGGGTTCAATACTTATGTAATCTCAACTGAAAGTTTCTAATCATTAATTTTTAAACGAGTGCATTTTCTATGTTCGAAAGTTTACTTGAATGTTTGATGAAAATATCATGCTCATGATTGTGCAAAGAATAGGAAATGCAGTCAGCCATTTTAGGACCGTTCCAAGCAAGCAAGACTTATATACAAATTAATCGAATTTAAATTTTTTTGTTATTCCATATTTTAATATGAAAATTTGGAATAATAAAATATATCACATCCCAGGTTGTATTTTTTTCCCAGGTTATTTTCTGTTAGTTTCAGTTAGTAAGTATATCGGCTAAAGATTACTGGTATCGTGATAACATATAAATAGCAAACTTACTTCAATTAGTGAACTTGTGACTTTGATAGTATGTTAATATGTCAACATATCTTGGTTAAAAGTGACTGAAAAATCTCCAGTACTACATTCAATCCATTACCTAATTGAGTTACGAAAGACAGCAAGACATGCAAACATTCGGAGTGCAAAAAATCAAATCATTATAATTTCACTTAGTTATACTAGCACTACATAATTAATGGAGAAAAATAACTAAAATAAGACATAACAACTCGGTTTCATTCGGAAAATATTCAATAAAGCCGAAACAATACTTTTTTAAACAAAACGCAAACACGAAACTGGCTATTCGACGAGCAAATCTTCTCATGTTACAAAAATGGTATAAAAACATTATTTTTGCAGGAGCGCAGACAAAATTCCAACTTCCACGAATAAATTCCAAATTCCACGTTCGGTAATAAATAACAATATCCAACCATGCACTATAACTATGAAGTGGACTAAACAATTTTATGTTAAATACTTACGAAACATTTTACTTACATATTTGCTATAAAATATTATTAACACTTTCCAGTATTCGATGTTTCTTGAGTTTATGCCTCAACACTGAATTTAAATGTATGGCTAAATATGACCGCTTCAATCTAACCACAATTCTATAACTTCTAGTTGTATTGTAGACACACAGGTATGACGCATTTTTAATTAAGTAATGTCAAATCAAACGTTATTTTACTTCTGTTACTTCTGCTTACTACTTTGTGTTTAATGTTAAAGATTGATAAAATAATCTTTCACAGTAAACACACACGATATTAATAAAGATCGGTTTTAGTGGGTTAGTTTGAGACAGTACTTTTTAGAGTTCCAGGGGAATAGCGTATACCGGTTCTAAGAAAATATGTCATGTTAAAATCGGCTCACATACGGCCAGAAGGTCGTTGGAGCACCAACTTAAAAAAAATAAGGCAAGATAACGAGCATACCCACGTATTTCCTCACATAAAAATCTGCCCAAAATCAAACAATTATCAATTAGATTGATTACCTAGATTTTTTTTTATTTCTTAGGTATGGGGTTAATATAATATATATTTTTTGTTGCTACAAGTTAGCCTTTGACACCAATCTCGTCGTAAGTGATGGTACAGTGTAAGATGGTAGCGGGCTAACCTGTTAGGAGTATGGTGAACTGGTGATTGGTGTTTAAGAACCATCGTGCCGGAACGCTTAATCGGTAGGCTGGTAACCAGGCCCGGCGACTTTGTAATGTGACTGTCACATTACAAAGTCGCAGGGTTACCGTCATACCGTCGTCATTTGTCCGCGTTATATTTTATCTTAACTGAATTCCAATCCACTCCAGCAAACCTAAAGTTGCCAGCCTCGATACCAATATAATTTGATTACAAATCAGTTTTATCAATACCGATCCCTGAATGGCCTCGATAACAGACGCCGTTACCTTTAACTATCGCATAATTGCATCAGGGACCACGTACCCATAGTTCTACAGCGTAAAATATACACGTAATAGCAAAGTTTGAAAGTTTTAAACTCAATAGTCAAAGTCAAGACGTAACTCCCCTCAGCAGCTTGGGGGTATGAAATTTTCCATTCCAGTGCCCGGACAGTCTTGACACTCGAAGCACGACAACCACCTCCTTTGGTCTAATTAAAACCTTTGAGCTAGCGCAGTTGCTTATACATGTATAAGATTAAACCGAGGTCGTAGTTAATAAGAAAATAGAAAACAGCGGCTACCTGTCAGTTACTGCCGCAGTCAAAGAGGATATTATAGGGCGGACGAGGCCCTTTGTGGTGTATAATTACGCCCCCCGTGGGGCAGCGCGTGCAATTTACAGTGCATTATTAAGTTAAAAGGCCATTGTTCGATTTCCGGTTCGATTACTATCTGGTGATGTTACCCGAGTGGTGGTCTGCTTAGCGATTTAGCGTTCCGGCACGATGTCGCGTAAAAACCAATTAGGAGTATAGATTCACCATACTCCTTTCAGATTAGCAAGCTAGTATAATAGACTGCATCACATTACCGCTAGGTGTGATTTGCATGCGCTAACTTATAGCGAAAAAAAAGCTTTATTAAATTTAACAAACATCCCACATTGGAAAAACAATTTTGTCTGTTTGTATGCCATATTTTCAGGAAGGTAGATTCTATCTAGAAGAACCCGCTAATAAAATCAGCAGTTAAAATATTTTTAACACATGTTATATATTTTTTTTTCAAAAATGAAATGGCGCCTATCCAGCTATCCGGCCTCTAAAATATCTCTATTCAAAATTAAACTTGTCACTAAATTATTCATTTCAACTTCATTCATTTCATTCAAACATTCGCTTTTTTATTACTGTACTCTAATAAACTAAGCGCATTATGGGGCATTATTTATATATTCGAAACACACTTATTTAACTACCTTAAATTCCTTCCTTCCATCCTTATAAGGAGTAGAAAAACATAGCCTACTAAATTTAATTTGCGATCTGTATGTTTTGGAACATTATTTTCGTGCGTTATTAAAACATTTATACCTAAAAAACGCTAACCTTTCATCGATACAATAAGCGCTTTAACATTTCAAACGATGCTCATTTACAAATTAAGGGATGCCATAATACGGATTAAATCACAAAATGGACATATTATATTTGACTCAATGAATGTGGGGGTTAGTTTAAAGCTACTAACTAACATTGTGCGGTCACACTCACTACTCACTCCGATTGGAATAAATGCAACCCGGCCAAAATAATCTCCCATTCGTTAATTAAGCTGAAAATAGCACGCCCCTTTTATCCCTACAATGTGGAAAGCAAATAAAATATTGAAGTATCCATATTTAATTTGCAAACCGTCACTTTTTTCGTGGAAAATTTTGAATGCGAGTACTGGGGGGGAACTGATACGTAATTAGTTCCTCGTGCACACATTTCCGGTCTAAACGAAGCTTATGTCCTTTTTTAGATGATCTACCTTTGTGCCAAAGTTTATTGTAATACGTTAGGTAGTGATTTTTTTTTTAACCCAGTACAAGTTAGCCCTTGACGGCAATCTCACCTGATAGTAAGTGATGATACAGTCTAAAGATGGTAGCGGGCTAACCTGTAAGGGGTATGGTAAACCCATACTCCTTTTGGTTTCTACGCGACATCGTGCCGGAACGCTAAATCGCTTGGCGGCACGTCTTTGTCGGTAGGGTGGTAACTAGCCACGGCCGAAGCCTCCCACCAGACAAAAATTATATTGATCAATAAGCTACCGAGAGGAATCAAATAAGGTTTATTACTGCTTCTCTTCTATAACGGCGTAAAGTCTTTCGGTTATTATTCGCAGTAATTTGTGTTCGTGTCTCGGTTGTTATTCTTATAGTATGGGGATTTAGTGACAAGTTTGTGACAAGTGCAATTCGCAATTGGTACTTGTATGCATTGTACCGATGATTGAAGATGAAGCGTTGATTGCCTAGTTGGTGAGGTCGAGAACTATAAAGCGAGCTCTGAGCCTTGACCTCACTTCTAAATTAAGGAACAAGAATCGGAGTAACTCTAACTATGAAGAATCTATCTATGAAGAATGATAGATAGATTTCAGATTTAAAATACAGTCTACGTACCGACGGGACTGAGTTTGATTCCCGTCAAATCCAGATATATGTGCGTTTTAAGCAATTCAATATATCTTGGATACCAGCCATTTATCAAGAAGGCAGGTAGTTTATCAATCCACACTTGGCCAGCGTGGTTAACCCGTCCCCTGCCACTGCTGTATATAGAGCCGGTAATAGTTTGATAAGGATGATGATAATAATTTGTACTGCAAACTATGAGTTTTTTTTTGAGTCGACAGCTTGTTGGAATACTTACAAAACCGAAATAACCGTCTTAAATATGTGGCAATAAAATACTGATTCCAAAATTGTTTAAAAGGATATTTTAGTTACGTTGTAATAAGTAACATATAACATTGAAGCGGTGATAGCCTAGTGGTTAGGACGTCCGCCTCCTAATCAGAGGTCGGCGGTTCGAATCCGGGCACGCACTTCTAACTTTTCGGAGTTAGGTGCGTTTTTAAACAATTAAAATATCACTTGCTTCACGGTGAACGAAAACATCGTGAGGAAATCTGCATACCTGAGAGTTCTCCATAATGTTCTCAAAGGCGTGTGAAGTCTGCCAATCCGCACATGGCCAGCGTGGTGGACTATGGCCTTCCCTTCTCATATTGAGAGGAGACCCGTGCTCTGTAGTGAGCCGGTAATGGGTTGTTCATGATGAAGTAACATAATTTGACACCACCGATTAACCCGCCAATAGACAACCGATGGGCCTTTTTTATACGAGTTTGAAGCATTTGAAGATACTCACGTATCTGAGGATGGAAAAGATCATGGAACCATCCTCTTTATCCTCGATGTTCTGGACATCGGCCGCCAACGTCCTTATCTGAGAGCAGGCAATCGCCGCGAACAATCCGGGATTGGAGCAAATAGGAATCCCTTCCATCAGCAGGGCTCCTACCCTCGCCGTCATAATGGGGTGGTTGTGCTCCCCAAACACGCCGCCCATGACTAAAGCCAGGGCGGCCACGAGGGATGGAAACTTCAATCCCGCCATTTGTAAGATACCCTGAAACAAAAAATTACATTGTAGAACTAGTATTTTTAATTTGTATTTTAAGTGCATTTGGTAGTGCGACATATTTATGAACCACTGCTGGCTACAGGCTACAGGAATAAGTGGGTCCATCATGCTGCTCTGATGCCGGTCGGCGGATTTTGAGAAATGGTTCGTGTGCTCATGAATATAACTGGAACAGATAACTTTACGTGTTCCCCGAGGAGTTGGACTTCCTTACTACAGGCTACCAGAAGAATTCACGTGTTTGCCACGTATGCTAGGAGCGGTTCGCTGTTTGTGTACGAAGGAGAACTGACGTCCCGTCAAAAAAATCTTTCCCTTATCGTGCATTTTTCTTCTATAAAGAGCCTTTGTGTTTTTCTGGACTATAATCGCTTTGCAAAATTTCATCTGTTGGCGTGGTTGAATAACAAAAATCCAGATCCACCCACAGTTTACATTTACTGAGAAGACGACCTCCATGGCAGAGCGCGCGCGCTGTCGCATTATGAAGTTGGAGGTCCTGGGTTCGATACCGGCTTGAGTCTGGTCTGGTGGGAGGCTTCCGCCGTAGCTACCGACAAAGACGTGTCGCCAAACGATTTAGCGTTCCCGCACGATGTCGCGTAGAAACCAATTAGGAGTATGGGCTTACCATACCCCTAACACGTTAGCCCGCTACCATCTTAGACTGCATCATCAGTACATTTGACGACCTCCGTGGCGCAGCGCGCGCGCTGTCGGATTATAAACTTGGAGGTCCTGGGTTCGATTCCCGGCTCGAGTCTGGTCTGGCGGGAGGCTTCCGCCGTGGCTAGTTACCATCCTACCGACAAAGACGTGTCGCCAAACGATTTAGCGTTCCGTAATGTCGCGTAGAAACTAATCAGGAGTATGGGCTTACCATACCCCTAACAGGTTCGCCGCTACCATCTTAGACTGCATCATCAGTAACAATCAAGTGAGACTGCCGTCAAGGGCTAACTTGTAGTAATAAAAAAAAAGAGATGAGATAAATAATGCTGTGTCTTCACTTTATATGCGCAGTAAGCATTTTATTCATAAAACATGCCAATGCAGTTTCAAAAAGGTTCTCTGTTCCGACGCCGCACCGATGCGAACAATCAAAAGGCAGAAAGCGCAGGATAAATATCAATTAAGGGTCGAGTTTCTATTGTGCTATCATCGCAGTATTCCACAATATTTTCCAATACTTCCATTCAATTACCGGTACGATATGGTTTCTCGATTTAATCCGATTAATTTGCGTTAAATGGAGTAATTATTTTATTCACAGCAACTGCATTGAATAACTATAGGGGGCCCTTATCAAAGGAAGAAGCTTTAGATATGCAACTCTTTCAAAATACGAGGTTAATTCGTACGCAGTTAAAAATCTACTAAACTACACATATATTAACTTGTCCTCTTTACAGCGGGAGGTTTCGATCTGATTTAGGGTCTGTGGTTTAAGGTGTCTTTTTAAAAAAGAAAGAAATTTGAGTTTTTTTTGTACACTGCAAATTAACCCTTGACGGCAATCTCACCTGATGGTGAGTGATGATGCAGTCTAAGTTGGTAGCGGGCTAAACTTTTAGGGGTATGTAAGCCCATACTCCTAATTGGTTTCTACGCGACATCGTGCCGCAACGCTAGATCGCTTGGCACGTCTTTGTCGGTAGGGTGGTAACTAGATAAGGCCGAAGCCTCCCACCAGACCAAAAGTTGGCTTGTTAAAGTCTTTAATGTTTTGTTTCTCCCTTAATCTGCGGATGCGATTGAACCACTGACCAATAGTTATGACTCCTGAGTCTTTCGTGTAGCTAAAGATTTACTTATCTATATATATAAAAGCGAAAGGTCACTTACATACTTACATACTGACTTACATACATACTGATTAAACACGAGATTTCAAAAACTATTGCACGTATAAAGCTATAATTTAGCAAGTAGGTAGTTGGTAGTTACCCCCTCTTAGGGGTTCTTACCCCCTTAGGGGTGGAATTTCCAAATATCCTTTCTTAGCTGACATCTCTTAACTACCAACTACCAACTTGCTAAATTATAGCTTTATACGTGCAATAGTTTTTGAGATCTCGTGTTTAATCAGTATGTCAGTATGTAAGTATGTAAGTGACCTTTCGCTTTTATATATATAGATTTGGCATTTTTATAGTTCCTGAAACGTCGAGTATATATCTTGTTCTTTGTCGTTACACTCTTGACAAAGTGGTCGTGGTGATTATGAAGCAATGCTTTTGAGGACAGATGTTATACGCCTCACTAGCATCCGCCACTTTTTTGGGCTGGCCGAAAGCCTGGTGCACTCGTGCAAAGGACCGCCCACAGCAGACTTTATCTGATCGGTCCATCGCTTGGGTGACCTTCCTCGACCTCTAGTGCCCTCCACCTTACCCGAGTATATATCATCATCATGATCAACCCATTACCGGCTCCCTACAGAGCACGGGTCTCCTCTGAATACGAGAAGGGTTTGGCCATAGTCCACCACGCTGGCCATGTGCGGATTGGCAGACTGCACACGCCTTTGAGAACATTATGGAGAACTCTCAGGCGTGCAGGTTACCTCACGATGTTTTCCTTCACCGTTGAAGCAAGTGATATATTTTTTTTTAAACTCACATAGCTAGGAGGTACGTGCCTCGATTGGAACCGGCGACCTCTGATTAGGAGACTGACGCCCTAACCACTAGGCAATCACAGCTTCAGTATATATATACAAATTGAAATATCGTCTACGTTCATACGTTATAAAACTTGGGACTTTAATTCATCATCTGCGGAAAAGAAAACTATTTCTAGACCTGTGTTTTAGCATTTCAAGCCTGTGTTGTAGATATTATGCAATACAGAATTGGTATAAAAAGTTTATGCGAAATATACCGCCACAGACGTTGAACTACGTGTACGTGTTTTTGACGACCTCCGTGGCGCAGCGCGCGCGCTGTTGGATTATAAACTTGGAGGTCCTGGGTTCGATTCCCGGCTCGAGTCTGGTCTGGTGGGAAGCTTCGGCCGTGGCTAGTTACCACCCTACCGACAAAGACGTGTCGCCAAGCGATTTAGCGTTCTGGCACGATGTCGCGTAGAAACCAATTAGGAGTGTGGGTTTACCATACCCCTAACAGGTTAGCCCGCTACCATCTTAGACTGCATCATCACTTACCATCAGGTGGGATTGCCGTCAAGGGCTAACTTGTAGTGGATAAAAAAAAAAAAAAAAAAACTAGTATTTGAAATAATTGCTTTACCACATTGGTCGCCGGTCGCATATCGACTTTATCCAATCCCATTGCAATCTAAAAAGTGGACGCCAACTGCAGTGACGAGGGCGCAGTGCTTTGACGTTAGAAGTTTCGAAAAATCCCATTCCTATCAAAGGTTCAAAGGGATATACGTCACTCTTTTTGCAAAATACTGGCCGAAGCGGGGCAGCGTGAACTAGTGGATCCGCCCGAATGCACCTACAAAGCCTTTCTACGTGTCGGCAATCATAGATCTGGAGTCCATCCGGCCAATTTTACGCCTAACCTGTTGCGTCGTAGCATATGCGCAGTCCGAAAGATTTTATCGCAGATAGTTTCTGTCACCGAAAATTGGTGTCGACGTTTCATACTAGTATATTGCTTCTAATTTGGGGATGTTTTTCGATCCGTACATTGAACAGAAAAGATAAATTAAAATAAGATAAGTTCTCCATACGTTAAACAAAAAAGATAAATTAAAATAAGATAAGTTCTCCATACGTTAAACAAAAAAGATAAATTAAAATAAGATAAGTTCTCCATACGTTGAACAGAAAATATAAATTAAAATAATAGGAGTGAAGTATTTTCAATCAAGTGAATGTTTAATGTATTTTTTGTTTATAATTTAAACGTTTATTAATTGACACATTTCGACGACCTCCGTGGCGCAGTGTGTTGGAGGTCCTGGGTTCGATTCCCAGCTTGTGTCTGGTCTGGTGGGAGGCTTCGGCCGTGGCTCGTTACCTGCTCTACCGACAAAGATGTGTCGCCAAGCGATTTAGCGTTTCGGCACGATGCCGCGCTAAGGTAAACCCACGCTAATTGGTTGAAAACCACCTTTTACCTTAGTCCTAAAAGGTTAGCCCGCTAACTTGTAGTGTATGAAAAAAAAATTAAGATACAACGGCATATCATGTCAACGTTATACTTTCAAGCAAGACAAGAACAGAAAGCTTTGGTTTTTCTTATAGCAACGTTCGCTTAGATTACGTCCAATAGTAGAAAACCAATTTATTAATTTCTTTACACTTTAGACTCGATAATCATAATGCCTAGCGCAAAAAAAAAAGTAAGATACAACGGCATATCATGTCAGCGTTATACTTTCAAGCAAGACAAGAACAGAAAGCTTTGCTTGTTTTATAGCAACGTTCAATATTAGAAACGATTACGTCCAATAGTAGAAAACCAATTTCTTAATTTCTTTACACTTTAGACTTGATAATCAAAATGCCCAGCGCCATCTGTTATCGAAAGGCAGAGTTATGTCGTAAACCTTTTCTTTATTTTCAATTTTCAAAGCCATTAACCTGATTTTATCTGAAAACTATAGAATATACCTATTTCAAAAATAAAAAAAAAAAGTTGCTGCACATTGACTTTTTACACCTGTCCTTTCCGAAGTACATCCTTGTGTTAGAGATTATATTAAAGTCCACTCAATTTAATATTTACATTACGCATATAAACTCTTAATCAAGACACATCAGTACTCACTTCAAAGAAGAGACAACTTCGATTTTCGAACGTAATGTGAAAAATAAAAAAAAGAACGGGGATGGCGGGAAGTTAGAAAAAGAGCGGGAACTAGGTTGGCGTTGTTTTAAAGTACGTAATAATTAATTATGTTTTATAAAGTAATAATTAATTATGGTTATTAACTAAATCCCTCATAGCTTTAGTTTTAAGTTTACGAATATAGTTATCACCTTAAAATAACTACTTTGTAAATTATTGACGCGTCAAAAGTGCCTTTTTAAGGACTATTTGAATAAAGATTATTTTGAATTTGAATTTAACTCGAAAAGAAGTTGTTTATTGTCAAAGAACAATTGCTAGTTGTAAATAAAGACGAAGTTTTTATTAACTTCACCCAGTTCCTAATACTTGTATGTACCTATAGATAGTTAGATAACTAACAGGTTACTTTGAAAGGTAAACTACATTGTGTACAAAATAGTAATAAACTTTGAATAATTTGAAGTCATTACAGTGAGAGTTGTTAAATTGTTTTTAGGTAGGGTTTCAGACAGCTTTGCTGCTGCTGACGTCCGCCTCCTAATCAGAGGGCGGGGGTTCGAATCCGGGTACTTTTAACTTTTCGAAGGTATGTGCGTTTATACAATTAAAATATCACTTGCTTCAACGGTGAAGCAAGGAAATGAGAAAACCTGCATGCCTGAGTTCGCCATAATGTTCTCAAAGGCGTGCGAAGTCTGCCAATCCGCACAGGGCCAGCGTGGTGGACTATGGCCAAACCCTTCTCATATTGAGAGGAGACCCGTACTCTGTAGTGAGCCGAAAATGGGTTGATCATGATGATGAAACATTTAGGCGGGTCGCCTAAATGTTTGACCACTATGTATTTTTTTAAAAAGATACAAATACAATAAGGAAAACTGTAATATTCGTTATTTGAAATTATAGCCAGGTTTCCTATAAACTATAGGAATATAATTTCAAATAACGCCGGGACTTACCAACAAATTCAAATCAAAAAATTTAATTTGTGTAGAAATATTTCTTACGAACCAGCTTTAATTATTTATGAACGAATCTCGTAAATGAATATTTAAATGGTATTTATTCAATTATAATCAACAACTAAAACAATGTAACTTTAAACACTTAAAATAAAACTTAAATTGAACCTAAAACTAAAACTATAACTAAAATATATTATTAAAAGGAGTCCCTTTAGGCAAGGTTACGAAGATACTGGCAGCGTTTCCCCTTTGGATTGAACTTACCAACTATGCACTTGTATGAAGTTCACTTGAATTTACCGTGTGAACATTTTTCAACGGGTGTATTATTCGCGTCAAAGCTGGCGCTTCACTGAATTACTCGTATTAAGTTAACAGGACGCTGAAACACCGCATCTGTGGGGGGGGCACCGCCGGTGCATGTGTAGGCGAGGAATAATGAAATCACGACCAACCTACACTCAGGGCCAGGAAGTTATTTCGAGCTTTGAACCTAATAAGTAATCGATATGAATTCATTCAATTAATTAAAAGCTCGCTGTTTTTTATAACTTCGTCCGGCGAGATTCATCATCATTATGATCAACACAGAAGCGGTGATAGCCTAGTGGTTAGGGCGTCAGCCTCCTAATCAGAGGTCGGCGGTTCGAATCCGGGCACGCACCTCTACTTTCCGGCTACGCACCGCACATTTCGGAGTTATGTGCGATTAAAAAAAAATTAAAATATCATTTGCTTCAACGGTGAAGGGAAACATCGTGAGGAAACCTGCACGCCTGAGAGTTCTCCATAATGTTCTCAAAGGCGTGTGAAGTCTGCCAATCCGCACATGGCCAGCGTGAGAGACTATGGCCAAACCCTTCTCATATTGAGAGGAGACCCGTGCTCTGTAGTGAGCCGGTAATGGGTTGATCATGATGATGATGATGATGATCAACACATTTTCGGCTCACTTAAGAGCACGGGTCTCCTCTCAGTATGAGTTCACACGGTTTTGAGGACATTACTGAGAACTCTCAGGCATGCAGGTTCCCTCACGATGTTTTCCTTCACCGTTGAAGCAAGTGATATTTTAATAGCTTAAAAAACGCACGTAGCTCAAAAAGCAAAAGTTAGAGGTGCGTGCCCGGGATCGAACCCCCGACCTCTTTTTTTTTTACACTTCAAGTTAGCCCTTGACGGCTATGTGATGATGCTGAACCTTCAACTTTATAATGCGACAACGGACGCACTGCGCCACGGAGATCGTCAGACCTCTGATTTTTCGATGTGGCAACCTATAGTTATCGCTCATTGGCGTGACATTAACCCGCTGGAAACTGATTTTTTTGAGAGGATATAAAATAGCCCATGTGTGCACAAAAAATCTTAACAGCTTAACTTGAAGCAATCACCTGAAAAATGTATTCCGACACTCAAGTACACATGAAACACAAACACGAATATGGACACGAAAACGACGACGGACAAGAAAACAAGCATGGACATGGACACGGATGTGGACGCAAACGATGACAACGACACGGAGACGGTAGCGGACAGGGACATGGACAAGAACAAGGACACGGACAAGGTTGCAGACACGGACACAGACACGAAGACGGACAAGGACACAAGCATGGACATGGATACGGACACAAACGATGACAACGACACGGACAAGGAAATAGAAGCGGACAGAGACAGGTAAAAGAACGCGGACACTGACAAGGACACGGACAGAGACTATGACAGGGACACGATCATGGACACGGAACCGGAATAGGACACGGACAAGAACAAAGACACGGACAGGGACACGAGCACGAAAAGGCGGACGGAAATGAACACGGACTTGAATTCGGACATGGACACAGAACCGGACTAGGAAAAGGTTATGAACACGGACCCGAACACGGACAAGGACACGGACAAGGACGCGGACACGGACGCGGACACGGACGCAGACACGGACACAGACACGGACGCAGACACGGACTCAGACACGGACGCAGCCACGGACAAGGAGACTTTTACGTTATAGAAAATTATTTTTTAAAAGTGTAATTGTGTTTAGTCAGTTATTTAGCTTTATAATAAATAAAATATTACTGAATTATTCGAGAAATCCTGAAACTGGTATATACTCGTACTTTCTAAAAAGAATGTTCCAACATTGGATGAATTTTTTGTAAACTATTTATGAATAAATCCTTTGAAATTTTTGCCATGAATCAAACTTTCGCATTTATCATAGTAGTTAGATTTTGCATGTCGAGCGTTTTATTTTCCTCTCGCTGAAAAGCGTAAAATTCAATTGTTCCGAAAAAGGAGTTTAAAATATGCTAGTAAATGCACATCAGTGAGTTGAGGAATTTAGGGGGAATTTTAACCCCCAAAACTCTCCCCCGGCCTATGGCCTTGCAAACTGAACGGCATTCATAAAATGTAGGTTATTTAAAACATGTTAGATTACTCGCAGTCGGATTAACGAAAATCCGGTCGCACATTAATGAAGTTGAGACTCAGCTTTAAATTCAATTCCATTGCAATTTCTCCACTGTGCCGTGCATAGCTGCTTCATAATTCTCAAACGCATAACTGTCCCGCAATATTACAAGCTCAGATTAAGAGGAGCCATGACAGCGAGTAAAGTGGACGTGAGATGCGTTTATAATATTATGGACTATGTAACAAAATAGAGCAAAACAATCGTATTTTCTCTCATTTTTGTTTTTGGCTTACTTTAAAAGTAAGCCAAGAAAAGTACCGGCACTGTTCCCGCTGATACTAAGAACCTGATGTACATATTGAATAGAAATCAGTGCGGACTAGATCATCAGTAATGAAGAATGCGACCAAATTATAACATGGACTATGTGGGAAAATAGAGTGAAACAATCGCATCTTCTGTCTCGTTTTTTTTTATTTGGCTCACTTTAAAAGTAAGCCTAGAAAAGTACAGGCGCTATTCCCGCTGATACTAAGAACCTGATGTACATATTGAATTCAGTGCGGACTAGATTTTCAGTAATGAAGAATGCGACCAAAGAAGAATACATGATGTGAAAAAAGTCCGTCGAGATTAAAAGTTTTTAGCTTAGTAACTAGCTAGCTAACCATGTAGCCCTACAAAAGATCCCTTCATTATAATTCACCACTAGTGGAAACAGGTTTCATCTCTCGTAGCAAAGAGGTAATTAGAGCCTCACAATACTCCACACCATAATACTCCAATGCTAATTTGCGGGTCTTAATCACCAAGTAATTAGTAGCACTAATCCAGTGCAAGTACGATGCCGGGTTGAAATCGGTTGGGGGCTTAATATTGTATTGAACATTCTAGAATAACCGAAAGTTTTGAAATTGGTTTGTTTGGCATTTCCCAATATTAGGCTGATACCTACCAGCCTAAAGTTGGAAACTGTCAAACTGTTAGAAGAGTAAGGAGCATTAATGCCTTGTGTGTGTGAACGAGACAAGGGATCTGCACATTTGACGCGAAACCACAGAAATACTCAGTGTATATGATAAGTGTAAATTGAAATGTGGAATGATTATTTCCATTAAGATATTTTTATAAAATACTTTGAGAAAAGCTCGAGACTTCGCATATGGCGGGCGCGGTTTTTTCACGCATTTCTTGAATTAATGTTTGTTTGCTAATTTTGAAAAGGACTGGTGTTGGTTGTGTAGTGGATAGTTTTGGTGTCGTTTGTGTAGTGGCTAGTATTTTGAATGGTTAACAGGTATTAATTTGGGAAAGGTTTGAGGAAGCCGCGTCCGCAGACTGCGAAGTTTTCCGCCATTTCTCCCTAGCGTCTACATTGCTATAAACTTGACATTGGCTAGCTAATCTGTGTAAAGCCATAAAACGAAAAAAAAAAATTATATTAAAAAAATTAAATTAATTCTGGACGATTCGATGTCGTTTTCTATAAATAAGCTACCGTGGGAAGACATCGACAGTTCAAGCAAGGCACGTGTCAGTGACAAGTAGTACCTACGGCATCGTACCAGCCACGTTGTAATATTTTATGTATGTGGACATGTATTTACTTGTCACAGTTTATTTTTTCTTACATACTAGAGAGGTTTCATTGTTTGTTTCCGGTAATAAATTCTTAAAGATAAAGCAAAGCATGTTACTTATGCTTTTTTATTTAGAAAATGAGCGCCATTCTAATCGGTTCAAGGAAAAATATGCAAAGGTTTACAACTTTGTTCTATTTTTAATGTAACGGATCAGTCTCGTGAATTTTCGCTGGAAAAATATTCTTTTGCTGAAAGGTTTCGCAAATTTCATACTCTCAAAGCAATACGAGTTTACATTATTTTGAACGTCCACATTTTCTCTCTTAAGCGTACCTAGTGGCACGCTTTGAGAGTAAATGGTCCGTGCTGTGTCCGCTATGACAAAGTCAAGTGTCCCCACTCTAAGAACAAGGGGGAATGTAGTATGGAGAAAATATGAGGTTTAAGCGGTTTTATGCTTGAGGAATAATTCATATTTATTGGCGGATCGAAATATTTTAAGCTATTGCATAGCTTCTATCGAAGGCCTTGAGCGCGGGACCGAATAAAGAAATTCCGTAACGAAAAAAACCTCACGCTCCCCACTCCGACGGGCACAGCGGTGATACTTTTTACTTTTTTTTTAGATAGTTCGCCACGGCCATTACAGTTGCCGTGGAATAGCGGTTATCACGTTTGCTTTTTGTGCAAAATGTCGTAGGTTCGAGCCTGGGGTACGTCTTTATTATTTTATCACGTTTTTTAAATTTATTATTATGACAAGCATTTTTATTTAGTTTCACCTGTCCCGTTGTCTGTCTGTAATGAAATCTAGAGTTAAATTTTACTCATTTCCCTTTTGCTTTTTTTTTAAATTAAGTTATCAAAAATAACCTCAATATTTTTAATATTTTTATTTTCATTGTTGTTTTTGAAATATTAATAATTTAGTTGATAAAAAATGCTATGCAATAGCTTTACCGCGGCAGTCACCGATTGTCACACGTCTTTTTTTTTGTATGTCGGCTGAATATAGCCACTTCTATCAATGCTAACCCTGCAACCCGCATTGGAGATGTTTGGAAAGTTTTTTGTATTCCTCTACAGTAAGCTCTTGATATCTCACGTCTATTTCGGTAGAGCGGTATCAGCGACGTCTGACGCCTTCCATCAGACCGGACCAGACAAAATTGAGAAATCATTAATTCCCAAAGATCGACCTTTTCTTACAAGAACACCGCGCTTACGGATATGGTCAAAAAGAGTCAAGAGTATGTTCATTTGGGTCCAGCTGTAGGGAATTTACGGGCAGTTTTTCTGTTTGTAAACGGTTTTCAATTTATTGCACGTTTTGACAAACAACTATCAAATAAACGCTATTGGTAATTGGAATTCACAGTAAAGCAAATAACACGATTAATTGGATAGGGAGCTCGTACAAAATGTGATACGTATAATACGAGTGCATATTTTCTGTTTAGGTTTACAATTCCATATACCGGTATGAAACATCATCCGATTGGTAGGCAATCAACAAACAAAACAAAAAGTAAAGCTGGAAAAAGTAAAGCTTGCTAAAAAAGGTAGCTTCAGACTGGCGTATTTTTTGTTGTAGATACAAGCGCTTCTAAAGAAGATAATAGGCGAGGATGAAAAACGCTCATCTGTAACTAAATGATATTTTATACGCAATAATTTATCGCAGCTCTTTTCTCATGTCTTACAATCATCATGATCAACCCATTACCGGCTCACTACAGAGCACGGGTCTCCTCTCTATATGAGAAGGGTTTGGCCATGGTCCACCACGCTGGCCATGTGCGGATTGGCAGACTTTACACGACTTTGAGAACTCTCAGGCGTGCAGGTTTCCTCACGATGTTTTCCTTCACCGTTGAAGCATGTCTTACAATATTATTAAATAATTTCTTAATTTTTTTAAACAGTCTTCTCCATCGAACACGCTTCTGTTAACAAGCTATCACGCATCGCGTTGATACCATTAACGGCTGTATGCGTCACAAAGAGGCGTAAGACGTTAACAAAAAAAAAATACATTTATCTGGAAACATTGATCCGTGTCAACGGGTCTTATCTTAATCAAAGTAGAATATACGCGGCGTGGAAAATGCGAGTTAATATAGTTTATAGATCACATTGCTCGAAATCTGTTAAATGACCCGGATAAAGCTTGCACCAAACTAAATAAAAAACGAAATAAAGATTTTTGTTATTATTTTTTTCTATTTTATTTCTTTATTACGTTGTGAACTAATATGAATGTTTAGGTTTTTACAGATTTTCACAGCGTTCGCAAATAGTTTTAAAGTAAGACACGTCTTAATTAATTTGCTTGAGTGAATATACAAATAATAATAAAACTGCAATATAAAATTACCACCAGGTGAGATAGCCGTCAAGGGCTGACTTGTAGTGTATAAAAAAAAAGGTATATTTGGAATTTCTTTTATAGCAACTTTTTAAATTCTGGGATATATTCAATTCAAATATATGCAATTGTATGCAAGTGTATTAAAATATCACTTGCTTTAACGGTGAAGGAAAACATCGTGAGGAAACCTGCATGCCTGAGAATTCCCCATAATGTTCTCAAAGGCGTGTGAAGTCTGCCAATCCGCACACGGCCAGCGTGGTGGACTATGGCCGAACCCTTCTCATATTGAGAGTAGACCCGCGCTCTGTAGTGAGCCGGTAATGGGTTGATCATGATGATGATGATGATGAATATAAAATTAAAATATCACTTGCTTCAACGGTGAAGGAAAACATCGCGAGGAAACCTGCACGCCTGAGAGTTCTCCATAATGTTTTCTAAGGCGTGTGAAGTCTGCCAATCCGCATATGGCCAGCGTGGTGGACTATGGCAAACCCTTCTCATATTGAGAGGAGACTCGTGATCTGTAGTGAGCCGGTAATGGGTTGATCATGATGATGATGATGATAAAATTGTAAGCCATCTTTAACACCCATTATATACACAGTATAGGTATTACGCCTCTTTAAGACAGTGCAAGCTTTTCACGGTTATTCTGTTTTCAGCTATTCTCAGCCATGTCGAAGCCCGTCGCTTGCAGAAGTCGTTATCACAGTAGTTAATTGACGCAGTGTATTCGACCCCAAAACCAATCGGTACTCCGAGAAACGTGACCATCATACTACCACTTTAACGGTTATGTCGAATAATTACATTTCAGACTTTAACTCGAGTTTTAGTATAGACAAAATTTGTTTTAACTCGACTCTTAAAATTCGTTTAGAAAAGGGGAATAAAGAACTAATTCGCTTATAATAGGTAAGCACGTCTGTAGAGTCTGAAGAATCTATAAACTATCCAAAATCAGACAAAAAGTGCGAAAAAATTATTCCAAACGTAAAAATCTACTACATTGGTTGAAGTTTTTTTTTTCTCTAGATTTTTCTTCAGATTTGAGAATGAAAATCCGTTGATTTTCATAAGCACGTCTGTAGAGTCTGAAGAATCTATAAACTATCCAAAATCAGACAAAAAGTGCGAAAAAATTATTCCAAACGTAAAAATCTGCTACATTGGTTCAAGTTTTTTTTTCTCTAGATTTTTCTTCAGATTTTAGAATGAAAATCAGTTGATTTTTATTCTCAAATCTGAATACGTTAAAAGGATCGGCTACGTATTTAAAGTATGTAATTTGTAATGCTCAAATAATAAATGCAATATAAATCTCGCCCGGCATTATTTCTCAGATAGGAGAGTGAGCTTTAGTTGAAGTTTCTACCAAACTAATCCTCCCACCCCAGGCCCCGTAGCTGCCCAATGGGCTTAAATTCCTGTTTCCTGTTGCACTCGAAGGTCAGCGCCTTTGCTGTATATGTCACATCGTGTTTGCAAAACGAATCCTTTGACGCTGTACGTAGTCATATATTGACATTTAAATGCTATTTGCGACCAAGTTTTCGCTTTTGACTGCCATCAAATATGGAATCCAATATTCGATAATCGGTGACCCATATAGTAGGTACATATTTGCGATATACTCGTACATGCAATAAATTGAGGATACCCAGCGGTGGTTAATTATGCAAAGGTTACAAGCGAATATGTCACTGACAGGATTCGGTTTTAAAAAATCATAAAGCAGCGTATTTTGTTTCATTGTATTGTCTACATCCCTTTAAATTAAGATTTCTTCAATATGGCATGAGCTGTAAGGTTAAACTAACTTAGGCCTATTTGCATTTATATCATGATATTATTTAATTTTTTTAATAATTAATTTTATTTAATTTAAGTTGAATCAGGCGGTAGTAGTGAGCGAAAAATCATTCTGATAATTTCAGTAAAATCCTACTTAGTTAAGAATATAAGATTTTTCCAAACGGTTTGTTATTAACGAAATACTTATGGCAAACTGACACGACAATTTTGTAAACTGTTTTTTTTTGTATACACTACAAGTTAGCCCTTGACGGCAATCTCATCTGGTGGTAAGTGATGATGCAGTCTAGGATGGTAGCGGGCTAACCTGCTAGGGGTATGGTAAACCCACACTCCTAATTGGTTTCTACGCGACATCGTGCCAGAAAGCTAAATCAGAGCAATTTCTTAACGCAATTTAATATTTAAGAGTACATTTAAATTTTGATGCATTTTGAATTATATATATATAGGGCAAGAAGAAGTTAGGTGGTCGTCACCGCTCGTGTACTGCTGGTTTCCCAGGGATTTTTTTATCCACCCCGTGACGAACCTTTTATCTGGGATTTGAATAAGCACATTAGATAAATTACGCAAAGTTCCGCATTAGATGAAAATTTTGCGTGCAGATGTATGTGTTGTTTCTTCATCCTAAAATGTGAGGTCAATATTATTTGGTCCAAACGCATCCTACAAGTGTTGTATTACTCGGTGCGGCTAAAATTTGAATCGAAGGCGGCGCTATTAGGCGTATCCCAGTAGTACTTAGGCTAAAGCTTCGTTCGCTTTATATACACTAACATAAGCCAGGATTGGGCGAGCTTCTAGTACAGTAAAATCATCGGTGTAAAACTAGACAAGTTAGCAGAACATAATTTTGCATCCATTAGACTTATCTGGATGGACGCTGGATTAATTTAGGGCGTTAATACATCGCTTCTCTCATACAGTAAGAGCCCCACCCCATTTAAATGCTGCCATGTTCAACACAACCACAAAATACAAATTTACAGTTAGAAGGTACATTAGTACCATCTAACGGTGGTGTCTTAGCACCACCCATAAAATGTTTTTAAATAACTCGGTTTGGAGAAAATATTAAGCTATTGCATAGCTTCTATCGAGGGCCTTGAGCGCGGGGACCGAATTCAGAAATTCCGTAGCGAAAAAAAACCTCACGCTCCCCACTCCAACGGGCACAGCGGTGATACTTTTTACTATATAGATATTTCTCCACGTCCATTACAGTTGCCGTGGAACAGCGGTTATCACGTATGCTTTTTGTGCGTCTTTATTTTTTATCACGTTTTTTTAATTTTTATTATTATGACAAGCATTTTTATTTAGTTTCACCTGTCCCGTTGTCTGTCTGTAATCAAATCTAGAGTTAAATTTTACTCATTTCCCTTTTGCTTTTTTTTTAATTAATTTTATCAAAAATAACCTCAATATTTTTAATATTTTTATTTTCATTGTTGTTTTTGAAATATTAATAATTTTGTTGATAAAAAATGCTATGCAATAGCTTTACCGCGGCAGTCACCGAGTACCACACGTCTTTTTATAATTTCAATTAGTGCGTACTTATTATATTAAAGATGTCTTAAAATATTAACTTCAAAAAAATTCTATGTCGCGTAGAAACCAATTAACAGTATGGGTACCACCGTAACAGATTAGCCTGCTACATTTGAGTTAGGCGTCAAGTGCAACCTTGTAGTAGGATAAAAAAAAAATATTCAAAATGTCCTTTAGATACGTTTAAACAGCAAATTTATAACTTTATCTTTTGAATTTAATTTTAGGTGTTGCGAAGTTAGATGCATGCAAAAGTTTCTCTATACGTAACTTTTCGATGTTCCTGATCCTGAAATGAATACGTCGACGAGCGCAAAAAAGATTACGCAGATGGATGGGTTCATCGCTGAAAAATGTTTCATAACAAGCAAAGCACTCGTGAGAAGTATCTAGTGCAAAAAATAAACTTCACGAGGGACTGCAGCCAATTTGTAAAACGCTCTCGTCGTTTAACATATTGTTAAAATTAGTAGCCGTCCTGTGAATGAAAACGCGATCTTTTAACATTATTTATTTTTATTTTATTATATTATTTATATATATTAGCTCTCACGCCCGTGTGCAAAATAAATATATATAAAAAACCAAAAGAGATATAATAAACTTAAATAGATAAAAATAAATAAACCTACATATACATTACATAGATACATATTTGCACCGGGCGGAGACCAAACGGCCGGGGGTCAGGGCGACAGGTTGAGAAACCGGCGGACTATCCTAGCCGAGTCCAGCAAGACTGCTTTTTCCATCCTGGCTGCGAGCGAACTGCCACGGAACCCCAGTCGCCTCAGATGGTGAGCGAGGCTAACTGGGATCAACCCATTCGCAGATATTACGATTGGGATGGTTTCAGCAGACTGCACATGCCACATGTCGGAAACCTCGTGAGCCAGATCGAGATACTTGCGCTTTTTCTCCGTCTCAGCTCTCACGAGGTTTTCGTCATATGGAATGGTGATGTCCACCAAAAACACCCTCGACTGTGCCCGGTCCACCAACACGATGTCAGGCTTATTCGCGAGAATAGTCCTGTCCGTGATAATGGACCGGTCCCAATAGAGCCGGACTCCGTCGCGCTCGAGTACCGGCACCGGTGTGTACTGGTAATAGGGCAACCTCTCATCCAGGAGACCGTACTTCAGAGCAAGCTCTTGGTGAAGGATTTTGGCTGCTTGGTTGTGTCTGTGCAAATACTCAGTGTTGGCAAGCGCAGAACATCCCGAAAGCACATGTCTGAGTGACTCGCCGGGATGGCGACAGGCTCGACAGATGTCGTGAGTGCCATCCTTCAGAATATACTTTCGGTAGTTCCGCGTCTTAACCACCTGATCTTGTATTTCACAGGCAATACCTTCGGTTTCCCCAAAGAGGTCACCGAAGCGCAGCCACTGCACGGACGCTTTCTTATCCACGTGTGGCTCATTAAGAGCTTTAAAAAAGCGTCCGTGCAGTTCCTTCCCCTTCCATACGGTCTCCCGGTCAGAGGTGGTCAGTACCACCGGTTTCCGCCACTCGGCTTGGGCTAAGGATAGTGGAGTGATATTATATTTATTATTATCGAAACAATTTCTTCGCCTGCATCCGAATGCACACTCAACTGTATTTTTTAGTATATATATATGTGGATTACTAACATTTTCACAAGGGTTTTATGTGACATTAAAATTGCCTATATAATTGCAAAAGCAATTTGTGACGTCAAAAATGCAAAAATCATACTGTATTGCTTTTGCTGACATACGTGGTAGTACGTACGTATGTTGTAAGCACTTGCAAAATTTTAGCTATGTGATGTCTGGTTGAGTGATTTCAGTGTCTTTCAGGCACTACATCAAAAATATCATAATGACACATAAATGTAGACATAACTGCCAATAATATGGTCAAGATAATTAAGATATAATATATAAAAACTGAACTCTGCCGCCCTTAGTCTCGGTTAAGTTTTGAATGCCTCTAGGCAACTAATTCACGCGATGCAATTTATTTTGAATTCATACAAGAGTGGGAACACCAAACATCTCTTTGTCAATGGTGCACACCTGTTCTCGAGTTTGTTCCGAAGCTTTGGCAGAAATCTAAAACTAGTTTTCAAATCCGATCGAGTTTAATTAATTTACACAGTCCACTTGACTGTGCGAATTAATTAAACGATCTCCAACTTTTTCAAAAGGAGACATAAGTTTGGACGGGTTCGGTACGTGTTCGTGCAAGAGTTGTTGATGGGGCTTAAACGTAAGAGTGCTCGGCAAAAGCGATGTTTAAATTCCAAATTACGTACAACGAATCTACGGAACGAATACAGAATTCCACGTAAATACAACTTCATATCTCAATGCAAATTAATTACGCCGGACTTTCAATAACTGTATTTCAATATTATTAGCTCGATATTCAGTTTCGAACAATACATTTTAAAACAAAAAAGTTCGCCTCGGGAACTCGAATCTTGTAACGCTTCCGTATTGTAGACGAAGACCTAACAATGTTCACATTGATTCTATAAAATATATGCTACTTATATTTTTTACGAAGCTGTGATAGCCTAGCGGTTAGGACGTCAGCCTTCTAATCAGAGGTCGGGTCGGTCCTACAACTTTTCGGAGTTATGTGCGTTTTTAAGCAATTAAAATATCACTTGCTTCAACGGTGAAGGAAAACATCGTGAGGAAACCTGCACACCTGAGAGATCTCCATAATGTTCTCAAAAGCTTGTGAAGTCTGCCAATCCGCACATGGCCAGCGTGGTGGACTTTGGCCAAACCCTTCTCATATTGAGAGGAGATCCGTGCTCTGTAGTGAGCCGAGAATGGGTTGATCATGATGATGGTGGTGATATTTTTTACAGATTTTCAAAGGGAAAATGACTCTGCGTGATGGCCATTCCCTACACGAGGTACTCGTAACTAGTAAATATAGTGAGCGACCGCGAATATCTTTAAGGCGACATATAGTGAGCTTTATTAGAAGCATTACTAAAGTATCGACACGAAACGCAGTATTTAAAAAGTTTTGACGTGGGATCTAAAAATTGGAATAGCAAATTGTTACCGTGGCCATCTTTTAATTGTAGAAAAAAAAAAAAAAAAACCATTAACGCCTCCTTTCTTTCTCAACTTGTTTGTGCGACTTTATTCTAAACCATATGCCAAATATTCTAGCACAGCTTCTAAGCACAGTAACATTGACCGTGAATTTAATGCGCTTAACGAAACTGTATAAGAATATTCTTCATATTAGCAAAAATTAAATCATCGAACGTTCTTGCTTGTCGGTCGGCCTTTGTTTTGTCGTGTTGTAGTATTGTGCATTTGGCTTTTTTTTTTAATCACGTTATGCTGACAGTCCCTGTTAATTAACTGTTAATGGGCTTCAGTATTGGCGAATAACGAAAGCCGCGGGGGGTGAAAGGGGAAATCAGCGGTCGGAAAATAGTAAATTACTCTCCAAGCCTCAAATAATGCATTGCCGATTCATGTGTCTGTTACAATATAATATTCGAAATGAACGGGTACGTTTTAATTATAATTAATTTTTTATCGTCATCAACGTTATTATAACTTATAATGACAAACTTAACAACATAAAATCATAATGGCAAGAGAGGAAACCAAAAATTAAATGACCGTTAATGAAATATCAGGTAAAATTCTTTAACCGATGTTGATGAATTGTTACTTTACAACAAAAAAAAAGTTGATGTGATTTTTAACGGTGGCGGCAACCTACCACTGTGCTTAGGCACTTCCATCATAGACATATAATCAACTATTTGCGGGCAAATAATTAGCAAATACATAACGAAAGGTTTAATTAAATTCAAATTAACTATCGCAAAATAATATTCAACCGCATTTTGATTTTCATTTGTAAATTTAATGAATAAGCATTCTTCATTTAAATATTCGAGTGGGTATTACTCTCGCCAATATATAAATGTTTCATAAGGTATCATTAATTTCTATTTTAGTTATCAACGCACTTTACGGTTATCGTCAGAAGATGTTGATGTTGTAAAGAATTTTTTTCAAGTGATTATATAGGCAATTTCTGACTAATTGGTTCTTCTTTGCGGATTAAATGTAATGAAATGATTGATATTTCTTTTCAAAGGAAGCAATATTCGTCAGATGTGAAGAAGCTTTACTTTAGTGGGGTCCGAGTTATTTCAGAAAGTTAATACTTTTGGTTTGTCGTTTCATCCTGTTAAATATTACAAGTTATTATTATTATTATTTATTTATTTATGGGGAACAAAATACATGAAAATACAGTATATAAAAATAACCTTGTTAACTGCATTAGTAAAAACTGAGTTGCAGTTAACAGGCCATCATTTCCAAGACACATTATTTTATACAAATCAAAGGTTACAACGGTTAGTGCCTAATACAAACATAAAAAGTTATCATGCAATTAATTAATTAGTGTGTGTATGTATATGTGTTTTTGTGTATGTATGTGTGTGTGTGTGTGTGTGTGTGTGTGTGTGTGTGTGTGTGTGTGTGTGTGTGTGTGTGTGTGTGTGTGTATGTATGTGTATCTGTGTATAAATGCTATTTGCAATAGCTCTTCTGTATCAGAGTATGTTAGGTTTTTGAGTTGTCTGAGAACTAATAAACTTGTAGCGCTTAAAGAATCTTCGCTCTTGCAAACTCAATCATCCGCAACATGTTCGAGCGCTTCCTAACGTCGCAGATTTTTGTACATTAAAAAGTTATTCTGATCTTTTGAGAGAATCAAGTTACGAGTACATCTTTCGAGTGAATACACGTGTATCGGAGTGGAGATTGTTAGCACGATATCATGCCGTATTTATTTTTGATTTTGTTTTCTTTTCCCTCAGCTCTTCGTAGGATTGTAGCTGGAAAGCCCTAGAAAACTGGGCTATTGAAGAGAAATAAGTTTTTTTTTTTTATAATAGAAATATCCTATAGATAGAACCTTCGACTAATCTGATAGTTCTTGAGATTAGAAAATACCCGAACAACCGTGAGTCGCATTTACCTACTTAGGGCTCCGTACAACTTTGTAGGTACATAATATAAATATATAGGTATACATAAAATAAATAGGTGATAGCCTAGTGGTTAGGGCGTCAGCCTCCTAATCAGAGGTCGGCGGTTCGAATCCGGGCACGCACCTCTAACTTTTCGGAGCTACGTGCGTTTTTAAAAATTTAAAATATCACTTGCTCTAACGGTGAAGGAAAACATCGTGAGGAAACCTGCACGCCTTTGAGTTTCCCATAATGTTCTCAAAGGCGTGTGAAGTCTGCCAATCCGCACATGGCCAGCGTGGTGGACTATGGCCAAACCCTTCTCATATTGAGAGGAGACCCGTGTTCTGTAGTGAGCCGGCAATGGGTTGATCATTATGAATATAAATAGTTAAGAAATCGTGTCTTTAAGTTTTATCCGAGCTTTTCTTTATTATGTAATAATAAAATAAATACTTTATTTTTAATGTTTTGTTTCAGATTTTTTCCTGAATTTTTATTATTATAACTTGTCAAATTTCATAGCTCTAGGTAAACGGAAAATAGCCTATAAATTTTGAGCCCCTCGTGGGTGTCTTAATACATATTTTCCGCGGCATAATCGTCCGCATCTTTGTCTTAAGTTAACTTGGAAGTTAATTATTTAGAATCTTCAAGATAAGTGTAGACTTGAGAATATGATTTTAATTTCAACTCGACGTTCTCGAGATAAAGGGTCTTAACAGACAGACGGGCGAACCACAAAGTGGTCTTATGAGGTTTCCGTTTTTTTCTTTCGAGGTACGAAGAAACCCTAACAAAGAATTCTTTAACTTTATAATATTAATAAAGTATTGATAGTTTTAACTGAGCCGAATGATGTCAGAGATTCGCTTTTTAAAAATATTTTTTGAAAAATATTGACACATTTTTTTAACTACATTTTTTTTTTTTTTAATTCACCACAAGTTAGCCCTTGACTGCATCTCACCTGATGGCAAGTGATGATGCAGTCTAAGATGTTAGCGGGCTAACCTGTTAGGGGCATGGTAAACTCATACTCCTAATTGGTTTCTACACGACATCGTGCCGGAACGCTAAATCGCTTGGTGACACGTCTTTGTCGGTAGGATGGTAACTAGCCACGGCCGAAGCCTCCCATCAGACCAGACTCGAGCCGGGAATCGAACCCAGGACCTCCAACTTTAAAATGCAACAGCGCACGCACCGCGCCACGGAGGTCGTCAAAAAACACATAATAAAATAGAAAAGTTATCAATTGTGTAATTTTTTTCCTACGTATATATAGGACATAATTTTTTTAGTTTTTTTTATACATCATGAATTCTTGTATATCTCCTCAAAAGATCCTCGCATCAGATCAGTTTTACAAAGGCTGATAAAATGAAGGTATTAAAACTGCATAAGAAAAGCAAACCGTTTATGCCAGTAGAAATACTTTTAAGAATCGCAAATTCCTTTAGGAATCCTACCTATTATCGATACAAATAAAAACAGCGTTTTTGAATTTTATGCTGTAAAGATTTTTCATCAATGAAGTTTCTAGTTCATAGTAAAATAATGGGCCAAAAACATCTATAATCCAAAGGAACATATAATTTTATTCCATTTGAATTTAATTATATATTTACTTATAAAATAAGTTACCTTCTACAATATTAATATTAATCATCTTAAAACGCCTTCGGAATTTCTCTCAATAAGTTCAAAGTATTGAACGTTAGATAATTTCAGACCTGATGAATAAATGAGAAAAAAGAGCTTAGGAATGAACGGCTATTAAAAGTAACTTAACTCTAAGAGGCACTGGTATGAGATTATGAGAGAAAAGAAAATACCTAGCATATTTTAAATGAGAAAACGTTTCAGGGCAGGCTTAAGAACCTTTCGTCATCATCATCATCACCATCATCATCATCATCATTGTCAGCTCGCTACAGAGCACGGGGCTCCTCTCAATATGAGAAGGGTTTAACCATAGTCCACCACGCTGGCCCTGTGCGGATTGGCAGACTTCACACGCCTTTGAGAACATTATGGTGAACTCTCAGGCGTGCAGTTTTCCTCACGATATTTTCCTTCACTGTTGAAGCAATCGATATTTTAATAGCTTTAAAAAACGCAAATAACTCCGAAAAGTTAGAGGTGCGCGTCCAGGATCGAACCCCCTACCTCTGATTAGGAGGTGAACGTACTAACCACTAGGCTATAACAGCTTACAGCTTACATTACTTTTAGTTTTAAGTTAACAAGTACTGAAAAATATCTCCGACTCGTATCTATTCATCAATATGAATTATTGATTCCACCACATAAGCAACAGCATATATAAAAGGTGACCTAGTTATCAAGGTTCAACTTAAACCACTGGACGATAAAGGCTAAAATTTCTTACATGTATAACAAAGTAAATAAAAAAAAATCCATTGGCAAAAATAGTCGCTATCATTAATTAGAGATTTTTGAAAATGCACTCGCTAAAATGTCAAAATAAAATTTAGAAATTTGTATGCGCCTTTATGTTCACGTAATAGAACCAAGATTAGAATCGTTTAACGCAAGTGAAACCACGGACCTAAACCAGTTGATTATAGCCTTCGCGAAAGTAGTTTTCCACTTAAAAGCTTACATAAATTCAAAGTCCGCGGTTTTGAACAAATACGGAAATATATCGAGACACCGATCAAAATCACACTTTTTTTCACCTGAATTTACGTTTAAAATATTTTACCACTTATTTTGATGCATAAAATTAAACATTAAAGCCATTTTATTGATATTATAATATTCATAAGTTAACAAAGGACCGCTATGCGCGGCGCGGATAAGCGGGAAAGTCTCGCTTAAGACCCACTTTTCCAGTCATAATTGTATCTAATAATAAACTAAAGCACTCCTATTTCACAGCGAATTCACATATCAAATATTTGTATACAAGCGGCCAGTGTGGAAAGTTTGATAAAATTTTCTGAAAATATATTTTACAAAAATTTTCTAAGTCAAAGTTGAACTTAAACTTCGGCGAAAAGTGGAAAAAAACTTGGGCTAGGCTCTCAAAAAGACTGTTAATACTTACATACACACGCTGGGTGTCAGATGGTGGCCCTCACTCGAAAACTTTCACTGCTTTTCACACGAAAATATTTTTTTATTCACCGAACGAAACTTCACGCACGCACGTCCTCTCCCTAGGAATGGCGGACGATAAAGTGGATCGCCAGTAAACGTTGCTCCAATTGACGAAATATGAAAATAAAGTGAAACTTCAGCGTGGAATAACGGAGCCGTCGTCATCGAGCTTTTGATTATGCCTCTGCTGGACGCGTCACTCATCTACCGTGCTAGGAATATGGAGCTTACGCCCAACATGCTGATTCTTGAAGTTAAAAGAATTGCATCTTAAGAACACAGGTTATTTAAACTATTACTCTAATTACTGTTCATTTAAATCTGATCACATAATAAGTGATTTTATTCAGTTTGTTTATTGTTTTTACATTTGCAATAAATTATGAAGTGTATATTTATACGCATTGCGTTCAGTGAGTTTCTTTTTGAATCTTCGTTTAAATCGATGTTGGGGTAAAAGTAGTCATTATAGCTGACTATTTTTAGCCTAACTCATTTTGTTTCTTTAATTATATGATGGTATTTTGTCATGTACTGCGATAGAAAGGAACACAAAAAATGGATTATTAGAGTTGAAGGTTTATGATTAGTTTATGTTTTGTAGAATATTTATGCAGTGAGAATAGTTAGATCAAGCAACGTAATTAGTCTAACTTTATGACATTGTTAGTTAAAAGTTATTAATGCTTTGTTTTGTTCAATTATTGTTATTAATGCTTAATCCTTTTATGACATTGTTAGTCAAAAGTTATTAAGGCTTTGTTCAGTAAAACTATTAAAAATAAATAAAAACCTGTAAGTTGTCGATATTTTTACCCAGATAGGGAACTTTGCAAAAATTATCCGTGATGTTACTTAAGCTGTGATTTCTGAGATACTGTATGTACAGCGTACATAAAAAAGAAATACTGTACATACCGAATTAATAATTATTATTATAATGATAGATGCTAATGATAATTCGACGTTTTAAAATATGGATTTTTCCGATTCAGGAATGCGATATAAAAAGTCGAATAACGAAATTTGCTCGTTTGATTAATCAAATTCCGGCGTGTAGAGAAAATTCGCGAGGCATACCTCGCCAGGTTCCTCCCATAGGAGGGTGAAGGATTATGCCAGTAATCAAAACATATTTACCGTAGTGCACGCAAAATCACGAGCACCCACTAGTATTAAATTTGAACAATGGAATGATTTGTTGTTTCGATGGATTTCATTTTGGCGATGAGGCTCTAAGACTGACTGTTAATTTAATTAAAAGTAATTCAGTTCATTTCAATAGATCTGAAGCAGACACCTTTCAAGTGAATTTGATATTTGGAAGTTTCGAAAGTCAAATAAAATATTGACGGCTGTTATCTTTGTTTTTTGAGTGTAACGAATATTGACGCGTCTTTTCTGTAAAATCGCCGCGTTTGCCGAACGACATAACGCTCTCCTGTGCCGTCACACCCCCTAAATTCCTCATGATTTTTTTACTTAACTAGTATATTCAAATAAGTTTTAAAATTTAAAATTCAACTCGTTACTAATAGAATTCTCAATTTGTTCTTACTCATTTCGAATTCTCAATAGGTTACTTGGATATGAAAACGGAAGTTATTTGTATTTATAATCATTACTCAGAATTGAGTATTGCTTATTCATTCAATGGATGTCTTAGTAACTAGTTTTATACGAAGGGTTATTTTCAAACGATGGCAATTTTTATAAAAAGTAAGGGTGTATGCATAAATGGGGAAAAGTAGAAAAAGTCTAAAAAAGTATAGTCAAAAAAATAACCGTATGTGCCCGAGGGCTGTGGATCCCTTTTCGATTCATCCGAGGGGAAGAGCAGCACTCGGGCCGGTGCACCCTGGTAACATCGGTTAACAATATCTCTTGAGGGATATTGTTAGCCGATGTCTAATGACCCAACGCGGTGCGCGTCTCCACGAGTTCCTCTGACCCAGCTGAGGGACTCGCGGAGACAGTGGATGCACCCAGGGGTGCATCTCTCCGTGTGGTGGAATTCCTGTCCAGGTTTGGGACTGGCAGGTGAGGGTGGGTGGCAGTCAGCTGCTGGAGGGGGTGGTAACGACTGTTTGGTCGTCTCCATTGGAGACTTTTGGCCCGTCCAGGTATGGGACTGGTTGGAGAATGTTACTCTGTTACTCCTGTGCCTTCGGAAGACTTTTGGCGATGGAAACAGGTTCCTCCTCCTCGGGTTGGCTGGTTTGCTGTTATTCTGGCACACCTCTAACTGGCAAAACTGGGCACGTTGCGTCCGAGGAGGGTCTGCTGCAGACACCCGCTGGTGGAGTTGCGGTTGTATGCGAAAGCTTTCCCGTGGCCATACAGCGGTGAGTAGGAACACGTGGGGGTTTTAGTCAGTAGGAGTCTGTCACAACCTCTGTGCCTCCCCGTGGCGCAGAGTTATGAGGATTTACCCACGATAAAAAAGGACTGATACCAAAGCAATGAAAATTAAACACAACTTTGTTTTTTAATAGATCGATTTATACATCGGTTCTGGTCGGTCTCTGAAAAATATTTGCTGATGATGTCCTAATTGTTCTAGAGGTTAGGATTATGGAATGATATTAAATAAAAATTAGATATTTAGTTTTTAGGATCAGATATTCTCAGATACCTTAGTTTTTGTCGTTTATTATTTCAGAATTTTCTTCGGCCGTGGCTAGTTACCACCACGACTACCAACATGGCATAGCAATTTAGCGTTTCGTCATCAACTAGGAGTATGGGATACACAGCCCTAACAGGTTAGCTCGCTACCATCTTAGACTACATCATCATCATCAAATTCAAATTCAAAATTCAAATTCAAAATAATCTTTATTCAAATAGTCCTTAAAAAGGCACTTTTGACGCGTCAATAATTTACACAGTAGTTATTTCATGGTGATAACTATATTCGTAAACTTAAAACTAAAGCTATGAGGGTTCCAAACGCGCCCCGGTCTAAGAAGAAGCCCACAACAAACTTAGCCGGGGTTTTTCTTTTTTTTCGTTATCACCATCTCACATAATGAATAAAATTAATAATAAACTATAGTACCTATGGAGACAGAGCAATTCACACCCAAGCTTTTTTATCGTTTATATAATCCTTAATATCGTAATATGATTTTTCTACAAGCTTTCGTTTTATAAAAACTTTGAACTTATTGATAGACATCTCCAAGATAGCAATAGGTAATTTATTATAGAATAAAATACAATTTCCTTTGAATGAGTTACTAATTTTGTGCAGCCTACTAAACGGTACTACAAGTTTACTTTTACTTCTGATGTTCAGTGCGTTACAGTCCATTTTTTTCTTGAATTTATCAATATTTTTATGAACATACATTAAATTTTCATATATATATTGGCTATGCACTGTCATTATTTTATAATCTTTAAATTTATCTCTTAATGACTCTAATCATCATCATCGTCGTAAGCTTGTAGAAAAGTTCTATTATGGTGTAAAGGATTATGTAAATGAAAAATATTGTTCTAAGATAAAACTCTTAAATAATTAAGTGGCATTTGAGATGGTGATAACAAAAATAATAGTTACCCGGCTCAGTTTGTTGTGGGTTTCTTCTTAGACTAAGGCGCACCACCCTACTAGCTTTAGTTTTAATTAATGAATGTAGTTATCCCCTCAACTCACTACTATGTAATTGATGCATCAAAAGTGCCTTTTAAAGGTTTATTTTAATAAAGTTTATGATTTTGATTGATTGATCATCACTTACCAACAGGTGAGATTGCCGTCATGAGCTAAATTATAGTAGAATAAAACAAGGTTGGGAATAGACATCATCCACAGGCTTCCTTAGTATTATTAAGTATTTTCATGAAGGTGAATTGTAGAATCCATTTTTATACGAGCAAATTGATTTTCAAATTGAACTTTTAATGGCGGCAGTTGAATAAATTTTGTTAAATTATTAGTTCAGTTACCTTCAGTAGAAGACAGATAATCTATATATATATAAAAGCGAAAAGGTCATACATACTGGTACATACTGATTAAACACGAGATCTCAAAAACTATTGTATGTATAAAGCTATAATTTAGCAAGTAGGTAGTCGATAGTTAAGAGATGTCAGCTAAGAAAGGATATTTGGAAATTCCCCCCTAAGAGGGTAAGAGGGGAGTTGGAAGTTTATATGAATTTTCTTTGTTTTCAGAGACACAAAAACTTGCATTAAGGTTAATAATAATAAATAAAAAACATGTACATCATTTTTTTTTTAAATATTAACTGTTAAGGGTGGTAAAAAAGGGGATGATAGTTTTTACTTATTTATTAATTATGAAGTCTACAAGCTTGAAATTTTGAAAATAGATTTCTTTTAGGGCGTAAGTATATGGTTAGAATTTTTTTTCATCCAAATTTACCCCGAAGGGGGTAAAATAGAGGTTTGAAGTTTGTATGAAAGTCCTAAGTTTTTTTTAATTAGAGACACGAAAATTGGCACTTTGACATTTGCCTGTAGCTTACTTTCTGAAGCAGGGAAACCTTAATCTCACGGAAAATCAGCAATTCTACGCAGACGAAGTCGCGGGCAACAGCTAGTGATAATGATAAAACATTCGTTTAACCCCTTAACCGCTTCGTTGCGAACAAGTCAAAAAATCGCTGGGATGCAAGCGCGGTCGAAACTTTTGTCTAGGCTTTCATAATTTTGGACCTTCATATGTATAGTTTTCAGTGTCCTAAATAGGTAATTAATGTGAGGTAATATAAGTGATGATGCAGTCTAAGATGGCAGCGGGCCAACCTGTTAAGGATACGGACGTTACATTTAACGTATACCCCGAATTTGTCTCTACGCTATATCACTCACAAATACGTCTTTTTGGGTGGATACTAACCAGTGGGGTGCACTTTATGTATGCATAAAACAGTGCAAATCCCAGCCCAGTAGCCCCCGATTGAATGGAAACATGCGTTCTCTTTGATTTGATGGAATACGTACTCAGAGATATACGCATGCACTTTTTCCCTACCCTAAAGACAAGAGTAGATTCTTTCCATATTGTTTTCGCAAAATTTCCAGTGTCGCTTTACCAGCCTTCCTATCTTCTGTCCATAGTTCAGCAAATCTCATAAGTAAAATTTTAAGGGCGTCCCCTTCAAACTTTGAGTTTGCTGCCTTGAAAGAAGCTAGAAACCCTTTCTTAATTCCATCTGCAAATTTGTTTATGACCATCTTTTGAGCTGTAATACAGGTTCTGCGCGTGCTAGGCTTTTAGGGGGTCAAAAAACCTTTCGTCAAATACATTTTTTGAGCCTGACACGCTCCGAATTGCAACCTGTCTACAGCTTGGGATTACGGTTTGCACTCCTCATAAATGTCCCTGTGGCAGTGATGTCGACAAGCTAGTACATCACGGACTGTCATACCAAAAAGTGCAGGCCGCTTCTCGAGACATTGGTACGGCTTGTGAAGCGGGTGAAAAAGCTAAAGCATGCAAATACTAATAAGGTCTAGGCTCCGAATATGATTTCTTCCCATTCGGTATCGAGACCCTCCGATATCGAGATCCGTGGGGTCCTAGCGCTATAAGGCTTTTTAAGGAAATATCAAAAAGGTTAGTTGACATCACAGGAGACCGAAGAGCTGCCAGCTACCTCGGACAAAATATTAGTCTAGCCATTCATAGGGGGAACGCTGCCAGTATCTTCGGAACCTTGCCTAAAGGGACTACTTTTAATAATATATTTTAGTTCTGATGTTATTTTTTTTTTTAAGATTTTTATATTTAGTTTAATCTAAGGTTTTTTTTAAGTTATATATGTATGCTTGAAATGTTTGAATAGGAATAATTATTTTTTCATATCCCTGCATATCCTGGTCAGATGCCTGACCCAGATCAGACCAGATAAAATTCAGATATTATAAATTCCAAGATGAAGCAATCTTCCTTCCTTATAAGTAAGACCGCAGCGCCCACGGCTGTACCTTCTCAGGGAGGTCGCCAGAAGCGATGGTCAAGCGATGTGTTATATATACATATAACACAAGTAATATCTTTGAAATGTATAGATAATAGATAGATAATATTTTATTGTTCAAAAAACGATTTACAATAATAATTTGTCCCTACCCTCTGCACTAGGAAAACCTGTATTGCAGAGGGTAGTTCCTTCCAGGGATATAGTAAATTACATCTTAAAGATAAATTATCTAAACTAAAGCTATCATTTTATAGTATGAACGTGTGCGTGTATGTATGTGTGTGTGTTAACGAGTGTGAATGTGTGTTTGTGTATGTGCGTTATGTAAATTATTTTAATATTTTTAAAATATCCTCAGTTTCAGCATACCCCCTAGATGACAACCAGGCCCAAAGCGTTTTAGTTAGATTTGACCTATTCAGCCTGACAATGCCCTTGTTAGACCTACAGAACTTATAATAAACGCAAAATGAATTAAATTCATATTGTGACTTGGCGAAACTAGTGCTTGATAAAGGTTTAGGAAATCTGAGCACTCTTTTGCCGTCATCTACAGTGTTGGGGTCAATTCTTGAGTGGAAATGCAAGACTATTGAATACAAATATAGCTGGCGAACATTGAGTAGACCGCACTCATCGTACAATTTGTCAGTGGGATATCTGAAAGGTTTTTTATATATAGTTTTAAGTATAGTTCTATTAGCTCGCTCTAACTGTAGTAAAGATGTTTTTCCAGCTCCACCCCATGCACTAATACAGTATGTCAAAATTGGAAGACATAAAGACTTATAAACCATTATTGTAGTTTCAATGGGGGCAATATCTCTAAGGTTCCGGAATAAAGGAATGAGTTTCTTTATCTTATTAGAGGTGTTAAGGATATGCGATGTCCAATTAAGATGTTCATCTAATGTAATGCCAAGATATTTTATGTTTGCTTCTTGGGATAAAATAGCACAGCTACAAGCGACTTGGCCACTTGTACGATTACAAGGATAAGTGTGTATCGGCAATTTAAAATGATTATCAGGGTTGCCTTTAAGAGATATACTGAAACACACATATTTGGTTTTAGCGGTGTTGATAGTAAGTAGATTATCCTCTAGCCAAGATGTAATTTGTTTAAGTCCATCTTCAGCGAGTGACTTTGCTTCCTCCCAATTATTTCCCTCAAATAAAGCAACAGTATCATCTGCAAAGCAAAATAAGCACCCTGATTTTAGTGAAAAATTACAGAGCGGATTTATGTAAGTAAGAAATAGAGTAGGACCTAATACACTTCCTTGAGGGACTCCATAGGAAATGTTAGAAAAATCGCTAACAAAATTGCCAATTTTTGTACACTGCTGTCTGCCCTTGAGGTAGTTCCTGAACCATTCTAAAGGAATACCTCTAACTCCCATACTGCAGAGCCTATCAAGCAAGATAGGGATTGACACAGTATCAAAAGCTTTTTGCAAGTCAAGGAAAATGCCAATACATTTTCTTCTCTTATCGAGGCATTTTGTAACATATTTAGTCACTTCTAATACCGCATCTAAGGTTGATCTATTTGCCCGAAAGCCAAATTGATTAGATGCAAGGAGATTTGACTGCTCAAGGAACTTTATTAACCTAGAGTTGGCAACTTTTTCCACAATCTTACTTAATACACTGAGCAGAGATATAGGCCTGTAATTAGAAACAATCTTTTTATCTCCACTTTTATGGACAGGAATTACAATAGCTTTTTTTAATATATCTGGAAAAACACCAGTAGATAAACTTAAATTCACTAGGTGGACGAGAGGTTCCAAAAGTAGGTTCTTAAATCGTTTAACAAAATACGAACTAATTTTGTCGTGCCCTGGAGCACTACTAGACTTAAGTTTTAGAATAATTTTGTCTAATTCATAGATATCAGTGGGATAAAACATAAGTGAGTTAAGGGGTGGACTAGATGCTACATTGAGAAAATTGTTTCTGTTGTTATGTCCTTCTAATTTGTTTATTATTGTTGTAGCGAGATCTTGCCCTATACTAGTGAAATATTCATTAACATGTGTTAAAGATTCTTCGGGTGTGTTCTTAATATTTAATAAGTCTATAGATGGTTCATTAGAAGTAGGTAAATTACAAATTTCTTTTACTGTATTCCAAGTGCCTTTAGAATTACCTGCGTTTTGTTTCAGCTTTCCACGCAAATATTGCCGTTTAAGTAACTTCAGTAAGCAGTTGCACACGTTTCTATACTTTGTATATGTTATCTTATTTAAATCTGTTGGAGAATTTTTAAAAATCCTGTGAAGTCGATCTCTTTTCCTCATACATTTAACAATACTATAGGTGATCCAAGGCTTTAGGGGCTTTAGTTTTTTAGGAACAGTAAAGACATTCGTATTAATTAAAATTATTTCTTTTATACTGTTGACAAGGAAATTTGCTGCGAAATTCGTGTCGGTCAAATTATAAAAAATTTCCCAATTTATTTGTTTTAACTTTGTTTCCATAGCTTCATAATTGTAAGTAAGTCTAGTAATGTGGTTAGCTAGAGAGTCTTTTATTTTATTGTTTAGTTTTAGGGTTAGAAAAATAGGGGAATGGTCTGTAATAATAGGCTCAAAGACAAAAGTACGTGGGTCATTTATATTTTTGATAACAAAATGATCAAGACAGCGCAATTCTCTCGTAGGGGTATTGATAGCAGGTATAAGACCATTTAGCGCCAGCATATTTTGGTATTCCTGACTATAAGAGCAGTGACTGTCTGGCAGGAGGTCGATATTTAGGTCTCCAGTTAAAACAATTTGTTTGTACTTTGCATTTTCTAAAAACGTACTAAAAGAATCTAAAAACGTTTGAGGGTTACGAAAACCAGCTGAGCGGTAAATAGCAATAATATGAATGTCTTTCACAGTAAGAATGAGACAGTTGGCTTCAGAGATTGCGACTTCACAGGACGAGACTTGCAAATTGATATTTACATATACGACAACCCCATCGTTTTGGTTGTGATTCATTTTTGTTTGGTAATTTGAATAACCATCTACTTTTGGTGGATTTATAATAAACTGAGTCCAACACTCAGTTAGAATGAATATATCGGGTTTTATTTTTAGTCTGGTAATGAATACAAGAAAATCGTCCAAATTCTTATTTATACTCCTAATATTCATAGTTAGGATGTTAAGGTATTGCGAGGAGGTATCACTGCCCGACATGTAAATGCTATAAAATGTATCGGGATCAGTCACTTGAGTACAGCTAACAGTCGTGTGCTGATGTATATCTAATTCTAAGGTATCCTGTAACGGATTGAATGTAGAATTATGTCACATGAAGCCAAAATGAAAAGCCAAAACAACATATTATAGATCGAGGATTTAGGGTTCAGAGTGCATACTGAAACTATAATATTATTGTTACTTCTGTTTGTTATTAATTTTGCGTATTGCAACATAGGCGCACATAAAAGTTTATTTAGTATAATACAACAATAGGTTGCATATTTTATAATGTTATTGTTATGTGTATTTGTAAAGTGTAAAGTGTATGATAATTGAGTATAGTTATTTATTTTATGCAAGTATGATATTCTAACTAGACATCTTAGAAAATAGGAAATAAATAGGAATACTATAGGTAAATTAAAGACTAAACTAATCATTTTTAACAAGATATGGAACTCAAAACAGCGATCATATTCACATAGTCATTTAGGAGTTAAATAGATTGGTTTACTAGCTGTAACTGCTTGCTTTTGATGCGCGTGCATCGATGAGTTAGCGCTCGGGGTGAGACGAGCGGGGAACGCGGGCGCATCGTCCGCCTGCCCCTGCGACGAGGCGAGCTCCGACAGTTGTCGCTCGTTGCGGATCAGCAACGCTGGTTCAGTTTTGTGTTTACGTAAATAGATTCTGCCATTCTTTACCCAGCAGTATTCATATTTATGCATTTTAGCAAACTGGCGGGTCTTAAAGTAAGTGAGTTTTAGCTTTGAGCTCAGAAGTTCGGATACATACACGTTCCTTATTTCGCTGTGTATACCCACGTGCTTAGTGCTTAGTTTCTCTTTATTTTGTTTGATATGCTGCTTCACAGCGGACAGAATATCTTGCTTGTAACTGTCATTATTCAACTCTAATAAAATGTGTTGAGAGTTCTCTTTGTAAGTGCGCTTACGGAAAATATTACATATGTGGCTCGGCTTAAAATCTACGTTTAGCGAGTCACATAATTTCCTGACGTAGTCCAGAAGATTCTCTCCTATTACAAGCGGGACATTTCGGATTTCAATAAACTTAGATGTAATGTAGCTTTGCGCGTCATCAAGTTGCTGTTGCATTTCATGAGAGCTCTGCGTCATTGCGGCGATTTGAGTCTTAAGGTGATTATTTTCAATGCAGAGGTTCTTATTTTGCTTACAGAGATCGTCGTAAAAACCAGACAAACCGTTCAGCGAACCCTCCAACACTTCCTGCTTCTTTTGAATTAAACTGACTTTACTATTAAAGTTGTTAAGTTCTTTGCTCAATTCTTTTTGCGTAGCCGCCATTTTGTCCAAAATTTCAGTTTTAATAGCATTAATATCAGTTTTAAACTTTTGCAGGAAGTTATTGAATAAGTCTCTTAGTGAGTCAGCAGTGATATTAGATTCTTCAGAGCAAAAATCTTTTATCAGTTCCTCATCGCTGGAATTAGTTTCGTCGGGCTCACCTATTGCAGAAGCTACCGGCGTTTCATCGCCGCGTTTACCCCGCGGAGTTGAACACTTTGCACATTTCCACGACGATTTCTTAATCTTGTTGTAATTCGTCGAAGTAATATTTAAACACTTGCAATGAAATGACAGTTTGCAATTTGCACAAGTTAACACGTTGTCGCGCAGGTTTTTAGCACAGCATTCCATTGTTGTTGAAGGCGCGTAGTCTAACAATTTTGGAAAAAGATCAGCACTCTTCACTTTTATCGAAATACCAATCTTAATTATATCACGATGAAATCTAAAAGATATTTAGTTATGTAACAAAAACAGGTTCAGTTACTTATTAAATTACTAAGTTACAAACAACACGTCTGTTCGCGTTGACGCGTATGTTTTTTGATCTGAACAGAAGGCTCTCGTTAACGGTACGATTCAATTGTTACATATGCGACGCTCGGTTCGCGACGTTGCCGGCTTAAGGCTTATTATATTCCTTCCAGAATATTTCAATGATCTGTATAAACTAATTGCTGAGTTCTCAGAAATATCTTCACTGTCGAGTCACTTTCTATAGTCGAGCACACCTATTACGGTTTTGTTAGGTACGTCGTAAAATAATAATAATAAAATAGCGCATATTCCATCTATTATTTTCTTCGCCTGTAGATATGACATCATTATGTTTTATATTATAGGTAATAACTTATAAAAGAGCCCTATATAATAAAGCAGCTTTTACTATTGGCATAGCACATTTAAATTTATTTGTAAGTTATTACAATAGTGAAACCGTTCCATGTTTCTGTGAACATCATGATCAACCCATTCTCGGCTCACTAAAGAGCACGGGGAATCCTCTCAATATGAGAAGGTTTTGGCCATAATCCACCACACTGGACATGTGCGCATTGGCAGACTTCACACGCCTTTGGGAAAATTATGAAAAAATTTCAAGCGTGTGAGGTTCAACAATCGCCACATAGGTCAATTTCACGAGAAATGCGTTAACGCATCCCCTCCGGAGGGCGTCCGCCCAGATGGGCGCGACGTTAAGCGCCATGGATTGCACCACGCCTGGTTGGGCAGGAGTCACCTAAGGGTGTGCTCTCCGAAGGTCCACCGGCTGTCGAGGACGTGTCCAAGGTACTTTATCGTACGCTTGACGTCGATGGACACCCCACCCACTATCAATTCGGACCTGGCAGCGACGGGTGTATTAGCATCTCGCCGCCATGCAGGATCTACGCAGCAGCGTGAGTTCTCCTGACCACCGGCGTGCCTTGTCCCCGTGTGCCGTGTGCGCCGATGTCGCTGACAGCGTCTCCACGTCCTTCGGCGCTTTCCAGCCCTGAACACGGCGCGTCAGAGCAGCATCGGTGAACGTGACGTCCACAATGGAGCCGCCCTGTTTCCGTACGCTCGTGTTGACCGATGACTCGGTTCAGGACCGTGAGTCCAGTCTCCGTCGCCCACTCCAATAGCTCTCGCCCGTAAGGAGCCGTCGACGGTCACTAAAATCCCACAGATTTGTCATTGAGGTCCGCAAAATTGTAGCAGTGGAAGACGTATGAATAAACTACGTCACCCATACAGCCAAACACCTCTTTCTCTTTCTCTCTTAATTATACTTAGCAATTATACGAAATTTGTACCCTGTTAAGCGAAATTTGGGTAAGAGCTAACACTAATATTTATGACCAAAACTTTACTAACCCAAATGCGCCAATTAGAAAAATTGGAATGCACATTCTGTCAATCCGCAAAAAGGTCAGAGCTTATATTTAACAATCTGGTAAGCTTGTAGAAAAAGCCTAGTATAGTTGAAACTATAATGTAAATTATAAAAAAGCTTGCTCTAGTTTTAAGTGATGTTAATAATAAAAATAGTACGAGTAGTTACCCAGCTAACTTTGTGGTTTCTTTGTGTCTAGACCAGAGCGCGTTTGGAACGTTAGTTTTATTATTTACTCAAGTAGTAATCACGTCTGTAGTTATGTATTGATTATAATATAAATCATATTGTAGAAATTATTAAAACGTCGGATATAGGAGACCAATTTAAAAATTTATTGAGTTCATTTGGCTTACTTTGCGCTTCTGAAACTAATATTTATGAAGTCAGTATTGATATTCCATTAAGCTGTGCGGCATTGTTGAGGTAATATTTTTTATTTTACATGATGAAACCTCGTAGGGTGCAACAACATAGCGTAGATTGGCTTAAATAAGAGATGATTGAAAAATAATAAATTACAGGCAAGCGCTGCGTAGTCTCAATTGCTCTTGAACGTCTCCTTTCAGCTTTTCTGTATGGGAGGGCCGGGAAAAGTGAATAATTTAACATAATGTAGGTTATTGCAGAAATGGTAATAAATACAAACATGACTTATTCCATAAATCAGTCTTCATTTATTGGTTTTTCGAGTGGATTCGTGGACTTTTACTGAGTTAAACAATGATTACCTAAAAATAAATGTCTGAATTTGGGAGTTGTATGCAATTTATCCCATGGTCCAGATAAAGTGGATACATCACCCGGGTGTGTGTGTGAGTGAATAAGATTTTGAAAACCTTTGCTGGCTATTATTACAACCACAATATTTTTTTCTAGGGACTTCAATTATTTATTCAATTCACACACGGTCCTCCGCCTTCCTCATCCACCCGCCACCAGCGATCCTTTCAGGTCGTCGGTCCAGCGAGCAGGAGGTCGTCCTACGATTCGCTTACGGTATGGTAGGTAGTTATATTCTTGGACAATTTCGATGCTGACATTTCGACAACAATGGGTCTAGTGATGACGTATTCATTGAACGTTATCTTCGTTTTGTCCACGTTCATCTTGTGACCCACCCATCTGGAAGAAGTGCTAAGGTCGCACAGCATTTGCTCAAGTTCCTGCAGCGTTTCTGCCATTATAACTATGTCGTCTGCAAATCGTAATTGCGAGATGTATTCGCCGTTTATGTTTATGCCACAATCTTTCCAGTCCAAAACCTTGAACACTTCTTCGAGAGCGGAAGTAAATAGTTTCGGGGAAATAACGTCCCCTTGTCTTACTCCACTTTGAATTGGTATCGGACGTGTTACATTGTTTTACACCTGAACGGGCATTGTGGCGGCGTCGTATAGATCTTAGCACTTATATATATCGCCAATCGACTTGGCATCGCTGCAGTGAGTCCAAAACCGCCCAGGTTTCGAAGGAGTCGAAGGCTTTTTCGTAGTCCACAAATGAAAGGCATAGAGGCAGATTATACTCCTGGGTCTTCTGCATAATCTGTCTTAGTGTGTGGAGCTACGGTGTTGTAGCCTTAGTTTCATGGAATAGAGATAACGGTTCTGCAGTCTTTGTAAGATGGCTTCTCCCAAGACTTTTAGCGAATAATTTGATTCCCTTGTTGCGCTCGATCGCTTTTTCGATTTTCCGCGTACTCGAAGATCGCAAGTCAGAACGTATCCGCTTTTTAATGAGCTTACTAGGCATACTTTAAACATCACAGCAATAACAGCTGGAAAATTCTCCCGTCTTTCCCTCATTAAATCCAGTGTCTCAGTAAAGATCTTGGACGTGGAACTTCTCCCATCTTTCCTGAAAAATTTACCTCCCATTTCACGAATGACCTTCACCAAATCGCCATATTTCTGATCAACATGGTCAGTGGTTTCCAGCGAATCGAATCGGTTCTTTAATTCTAGTTGGAACTTCTGTAATGTTGTCATGGATGGGCGTAGTTGTGGACGAAGATTAGACCACATCATGCGACGCTCATATAACCGAAGGTCTATATTCAGAGAGCCCCTTACAAGTCGGTGATCCCTCCCGTTATTAAACCTGTTGATCACAGAGACATCTCTGAATATATCCTTGCGATCCGTCATGATGAAGTCTATCTTCTTCCTGGTCATATTATCGGGGCTCCGCCAAGTCCATTTCTAATGGTTGTTTTTCTTGAAGAAAAAGCTCATTAAGAACAAACAGCATTTGTCGAACTCTCACCGAATCCATGTGGCCCAATTTTCGACTCGTCGCGTTTTGCGTTGAATTCCCCCATAACAACCGTGAAGACGGACTTGTTGGTATTGCCCATAGCTTTACGTCTTCGTATACAGTTTCCTCCTCTTCATCAGTCGCTGCTGCCTAGACCTTCGTCCGACCTTAGTGTCCTTGTATTATACGTAGCCAAGAATAGTCGGTTGTGGTGGTAGCTCACCGTTGGAGATTACACACACATTATACGTCACAGGTGGAGATTCTTTGCACCCCCTGCCCCGCCGTGACCACGTCTGCTACCAAGGTCGGGAATATCAATATGCCCATAGTGACCACGCTGGGCAGGCGGGTTGGTCACCGCAGGGCCTTTCGATTTTATATATAGAGATAAAGAACAATGGTTACGATTCTTCGAGCATTTTTGCTAGGCAATACTGAGTGACCTAGCTAGTATACCAAATTTTCATGACAAATTAATAGGTGCTTTTATTTAATTAAACTCATATACTATATATACGGTGCTGGGTAATGAGCGAAATCAGTGAACGAAATAAGTTTTTCGTTCACTGATCAAAACGACTGTAGAATCACAAGAGAAGCCACAAGAGCCTTCAAGAGGAGGCCTTTATGTCAGTATTCGGTGGTAGAAAATTGTAAAACAATATGTACAAATCAGCGATGTTGCGAAGTACCAGAATTTCCATTCACAATACTTGATGTGAAAAGATAATTTCACATTTTCATTTAAACACTGAAAACTGTGAATAAAATATGTTGGAGGCAATTAAAAGAAACAATAATGACTACTCTTGTGCTAATATTACGCTCCGTGTGATCTGTCGCATTAAAAATTTGAAGGTCCTGGGTTCGAATCCCGGCTTGAGTCTGGTCTGGTGAGAGGCTTCGGCCGTGGCTAGTTACCGCCCTACCGACAAAGACGTGTCGCCAAGCGACACGTCTTTATCGGTATGTTTAGCGTTCCGGCACGATGTCGCGTAAAACCCAATTAGGAGCATGGTTTTATCATACCCCTTTTTTTGGTTGACGGGGGGAAATCTCCTACTGAGATACCCGACTTGCCATACCAAACATGTTAGCCTGCTAGCATCTTAAACTGCAAAATATCAGGTGAGATAGGCGTCAAGGGCTAAATTTTAGAAAAAAATCTCCAAGTGATATTTTTACGTTGACGAATATACAGTGTGCATTCTTTTTGATAACGAATAATCAATAGTCATCCGCGCTAAGTATATTAAAGATAATACTCGAAGTTACTTATAAACTCCCACAATGCTCTAGCCTGTATATTATGTACTCTTTGTGTATATTTCACAAAGTGTATGTCGACGCGTCACAAAGTGTATGTTATTAACTTCATTCAGCGGCGCCAAGAAAATTAAGAATCCAATAATTACCCACATTTGAACTCTTTAAATCACTAATTAATCATTTCTTTGCTAATCAAGTGATTTAGAAGGTAGCAATAAATTTTGTACAAGCATGCTTAGCTATAAATACGGGCGGTTGTTGCCTTTCGTGGCATTCTCGCTCGAGACGTCGGACCGTTCGGACCTCTTAACTATGGTCGCAATAAAAGTGTAATCCCGCAAGTTGTGGTTTTAATTACTATGAGGGAAAGTGAACAAAAGCGTGACGTCACTCTTACTAAAAAATCAACTCGGACGTCCTTGATTCGTCATGTACATAGTGTTTGTATACTCTTTGTGTATGTGTATTACACAGAGAGTATATAAACACTAAGTTTACTACTACAAGTTACCTACTCATTAATTTAATTACTAAATACCTGTACTAGATTAACATTACATATTATCGAATAAGTATTTCAAATTAAATAAACTTATTATTATCGATGAGTATATCAAAACTTTTCATCCAGTACTAATGCTTGAAATAATACGAGGGTATTTACGTTCCCCAGTACACTCCGATATCCAACTTGTTTATTTTGTCTGTTGCAGTCGTTCAATTAAGCAATACCTTGCCGGAAAAATTACCCCACACCGATGTATAGGTACATAGGGTAGACGCGAGCGGTGCTGACCGTGGAATTTATTTACCTATATAGGCTATTGATCTAACGAACCAAAAATTACATCTCTGTAATATAAGTAAATGTAATTGACGTATGATCTGTCGCATTATAAAGTTGGAGGTCCTGTGTTCGATTTCCAGCTCGAGTCTAGTCCGGAGGCTTCGGCCGTTTCTAGTTACCACCCTACTGACAAAGACGTGTCGCCAAGCGATTTTGCGTTCCGGCACGATGACGTACAGAAATATTGGGGTATTAGGGGTATGGTATAGGTTTACCATACCCCTAGCAGGTTAGCCCGCTACTATCTTAGACCGCATCATCACTTACCATCAGGTGAGATGACGTCATGCCTGCAGCGCCCAGAATGGTTATATCAGTGAGCAGTGAGTGTCTGTCGTGATTTTTTACGTGTCCGATTGCGTGAAAGTTTACTTCGTCGGAATCGAAATAGTGCCAACTATTATACAGTAGATGGCGTTCGTTTTATTCCATACAAATTATATTTAACTTTCACGCGATCGAATAAGTGGAGAATCTCGTCTATGCACTTATGTAGTGTGCCAAGGTAATTTATTTCTGTTGTAGTTTATATTTAATCATAATCGTTATAATAATTATTTTAAAATGTGGTTTTGTGATAGCCTAGTGGTTAGGGCGTCAGCCTCCTAATCAAAGGTCGGCGGTTCGAATCCGGGCACGCAACTCTAACTTTTCGGAGTTATGTGCGTAATTAGTATTAAAGAAATTAAAATATCACTTGCTTCAACGGTGAAGGAAAACATCGTGAGGAAACCTGCATGCCTGAGAGTTCTCCATAATGTTCTCAAAGGTGTGTGAAGTCTGCCAATCTGCACATGGCCAGCGTGGTTTACTATGGCTAAAACCTTCTCATATTAAGAAGAGACCCGTGCTCTGTAGTGAGCCGGTAATGGGTTGATCACGTGGTTTAATCAAAATATATTACTTAAATTAAAGAGTCTGTCACAGCTTTATAGTGAATAGTAGTAAAGGTAACCAACATCATAATCACAATGGCGCGCCTCGGACAGAATTAGAGGGCCTCGATCATATGCCCCCGTGGAGGGTCTGCCTCGGCGGACGCTGGTTGGGTCACGGGCGAGTGCGCGAGGATTCCCGTGACCCAGCCAGCATGCGACGTGGAGGAGCATCGCTGGGTTTTAGTGGGTATTTTGGACACCAGGCTGGCCTTCGGGAAGTCTCACATACTTTTTTAATACTGGTATACGTAAAAGCATTTCCCAGTAACAACCGTAAACAGTAAGTAAAATATTTTTTAAGATGTGCTTGAGACATGCTAGAGGGTTATTGAAAGAAACATACAAAGTGATATTACATTCCACTGCAATGGACTCGCAACAAAAGTGAATCATAATGAAATTCCCTCTTATATTTGTATTTAACAAATAAATACCGGCGAAGCAAACAATACAAATTGATACACATTGTTTCGCGTTTATATTTATTATTCGTTGTGAGAGCTGCAATAGAATTCTTTAAGAAAAAAAAACAGCTCGTACCTCTGCTTTAGTTACGAGTAATTTCCATGAGATACGGCCCGCTGACAGGTAGGTGGAGTAATGGAGCCTGTTGGAAAATGATAAATCCGGCCAGCTACGAAATCACAATGACAGGTAACTCAATAGTGTCAGAATGATGCATATCACATTGACAAGTAACTCGATGGTACTTGTTTGAAATTGTATGGAATTTTAACGTATACGTCTAAACGTATTACAGGCATGTACTAAGCGTACATCTTAAAATATATTTCATTATCTTTATTCGTAAGGCGATGGTGATGACTAGCTGTGATAGCCTAGTGGTTAGGACGTCAGCCTCCTAATCAGAGGTAGGGGGTTCTAACTCGGACACGCACATCTAACTTTTCGGAGTTATGTGCGGTGAGGTGGTGGTGGTGAGGGGAGGTGAGGGAAAACATCGTGAGGAAACCTGCATGCGTGAGAGTTCCCCATAATGTTCTCAATGGTGTGTGAAGTCTGCTAATCCGCACATGGCCAGCGTGGTGGACTATGGCTAAACCCTTCTCATATTGAGAGGAGACCTGTGCTCTGTAGTGAGCCGAGAATGGGTTGATCATGATGATGGTGATAACTACACTCGCCAACTCAAAACTAATGCCAGTAGGGTTCGAAACGCGCCCCCACCTACCATAGGGGTTCTATTAAAAGTTATTATGATGTTTTCCGTTTGATGAGGCCACAAAACTTTCTTTAATAAGCCATCAGATAAAAAATAGCCTGCTAGCTATTCCAGACTATAATCTATTTCTGTGCCAAATTTCATCTCGAGCAATTCAACAGCTTGGCGTGATTAGTAACAAACATCCATCCATAGAGAGTTTCGTTATATTTATTATAGAAATATATATTAGATACTTGTAGATGTGTCGCTTATTTCATCTCTGTTCTTTCAACGCAAACGATAATTTCCCTCTAGAACTAAAATTTTATAAAGGTCCAATTTATTTTATATATTATTAGATTTATTCTGACGAGATTACTGCCAGGTGGAATGTTAATTGAACGATTATTGTACCAATAGTCGTTTCGGTCAATGGTCTTATAGCGAAAAGTTTCCAAGAAAATCTAAGGAAACTTTCGCTCGTCTGTATTGAGCTGCTTGGCTATATTGAGATGGTGCTTCTGGTGAGAAGGTTCCACTTAAATTCAAACTACGCCCTTAACATATTATCCAATGGATGTTCCATCAGTAGTAACCTCCTCGTAAGTTGAAACGTCTCTTGAACCAGACGAGAGCTATTAATGTGCCCTGAAGACGCTACGTAAATGGTTGCTTATTTTGAAGTATACTTAACACGTATTAAAATTGATATTATAATAGCCGTCAAATTATAATAAACTTATTATTTTAGAGTCGGCTCTGAATTGAGGTGAGTTAGCCTGTCCAACGCTACACCCGAATCTATATCACTGATATATTGTTTAATTAGGTATGAACATGAGCAAGACAAAGATCATGTCGAACGCTAATGTTCTGCCTTACCCAGTAATCGTTGAGAACTCTGCACTGGAAATTGTAGACGAGTATGTATACCTGGGACACACGATCCAGTTAGGTAAGACCAATTTCGAGAAGGAGGTCAGCCGCCGAATTCAATTCGGGTGGGCAGCGTTTGGGAAACTTCGCGACATCTTTTCGTCCAAAATCCCTCAGTACCTGAAGACTAAAGTTTTCGAACAGTGCGTGTTGCCAGTGATGACCTATGTCCAGCAGTGGACGTCTATCGGTTGAAATGATGATGATGATGATGATGAAATAGTATTATTATAATACCGTAGTCATCATCACCATCAACATATACATCAACTTGCTACCGGAACACTACAGTTCAAGAGTCTCCTCTCAATGTCGAAACGAATTGATGCTCTTCACACTTCTTTCAGCGTTTCGCCATTACTGCATCAGTAGCTTCTCCAAAAAGGTATAAAAATACTCCTAATCACAAATACTCAGAACTACTAACGCCAAGCGTATTGATTTTAGTTCAAAAAATATTTTACAATAAAGACGTTAAGTTATAATAAGAAGGAAGCTTGCTCTCTGCTGTTAGATTGAGGGATGGAACAGAAGGTTATATTACTTGAGATGGGGTTTACGGTGAGAAGGTTCCTCAACCTGAAGCCGTGATCTCTGGCTACTTGGGCCCCACCCCGTAACAAGTGATAATCATATTAATATTTTTATAATGTTGTAAATATTGTTAAAAATTAAAGTAACGATAGATACAATAAACAAATGAGACGTAAAAATAATAATAGTAATAATATTTTAGCGGGAACCACACTACCTTAAAATTAAATAAATCATATGACATTATCTTTTGATAATTTACGAGTACCTATATCTGTAGGGTATTTACTACCAAACAGAGTGTCGCCTCAGCACAATGGCATGTCAGGATGGGACCTCCTGGGGTATTCCAGAACGGGACTCGCCCGGGGCAAGACAGGCGACGACAATACCCACGAAAACCCAGAGATGCTCCTTCGCGTCGCCTGGTGGCTGGGTCACGGCAAAGCTCGCGCATGGTCGCAATGCCTGGCAGCGTCAGAATTACGCATGCCCAGTTTATACAGAACCCTATTGAAAATGCTCGATTATATATTTGTAAGCTCAACTTACATTGAACCAATCAAAATTTTCAAAACTCCAATTGTTTTACTTTCAATATACGCCGTTTTCAAGATATAGGATATGTAACCGAAGTCATCATACTAGGGATCGAAATTGCATTCTTATATAACTTGTACACAGAAATTAAGAAAACTTTGTGCTATTTTTGGAAACATGTATAATCTTAAGTGAGGAGTTTTCTGTCAGCTGAAGAATCGACCCGGTTATATCCAATCTTTGACGACCTCCGTGGCGCAGCGCGTGCGCTGTTGCATTATAAAGTTGAAGGTCCTTGGTTCGATTTCCGGCATGAGTCTGGTCTGGTGGGAGGCTTCGGCTGTGGCCATTTACTATCCAACAGACAAAGACGTGTCGCCAAGCTATTTTGCGTTCCGGCACGATATCGCGTAGTAACCAATTAGGAGTATGGGCTAGACATATACCCCTAACAGGCTCGCCTGCTACCATCCAAGACTGCATCATCACTTACCATCAGGTGAGATTGCCGTCAAGGGCTATCTTGTAGCTTATAAAAAACTCTACGTCCAATAAAAATTCATCAGATCTAAATTCGAGCAAGCTAAAAATAGTCCACTAAAAAAGATTTAAAAAATTGGCTTAGATTTCATGGAATCAAATAAAAAAAAAACACAGTTTTGATCCTCTTTCAAAGAAACCCTATATTTTTATTTCGAGATAAAAAATAACCATAAACCTGAACCAGAGTGTAAGCTGTAACTGAACTAAATTGCATTCGATCCGCTACTGGAATTAGTTCTTTTGACGGGGGATTCTAATTCCACAGTCGGTAACCGTGTATGTACAAGCACTAGCTGTTGCCCGCGACTTCGTCTGCGCAGAATTGCTGATTTCCCTTGAGATTGAGGTTACCTGTGCGGCCAATGCCCTGCTTCAGAAAGTAAGCTACAGGCAAATGTCAAATTGCCGATTTTCGTGTTTCTAAATTAAAAAACATAGGACTTTCATACAAACTTCAAACCCCTATTTTACCCCCTTCGGGGTAGATTTCGATGAAAAAAATTCTAATCTTATACTTAAGCCCTAAAAGAAACCTATTTTCAAAATTTCACGCTTGTAGACTTCATAATAAAAAAATAAGCAAAAACTATCATCCCCTATTTTACCACCCTTAACAGTAAATATTTAAAAAAAAATTGATGCACATGTTTTTCATTTATTATTATTAATCTTAATGCAAAGTTTTGTGTCTCTAACTCTAAAGACAAAGAAATTTCATACAAACTTCCAACCCCTATCTTACCCCCTTAGGGGTGGAATTTCCAAATATCCTTTCTTAGCTGACATCTCTTAACTACCAACTACCTACTTGCTAAATTATAGCTTTATACGTGCAATAGTTTTTGAGATCTCGTGTTTAATCAGTATGTATGTAAGTCAGTATGTAAGTATGTAAGTGAACTTTCGCTTTTATATATATAGATATACATACAAGCCATATAGCATAGCATTAAAATAGGTTAAAGAGCTATATGTACTCTCTATGTTTACATATATGACTAGCTGACGCCCGCGACTTCGGCTGCGTTGAGTTAGAGTGTTTGTTGTTTGTGCAACAGGCAGTGGCATGCGCGTGAGCTGCGCGCAGAACTGGACAGTACTTGGACATTGCAACATTACTCTATTTTTTTTAAATAAAAGACTTTTTATAAAATAAAAGTAGCCTAAGTTACTCCTTATTACATCAGCTACCTGCCAATAAAAGTCCCGTAAAAATAGGTCCATCCATTTCAGAGATTAGCCGGAACAGGCAGACAGACAGACAGACAAAAATTGTAAAAAATGATATTTCGGTGTATGTACCGTATACATATTCATAAGCATGTGGTAAAAAACGGTTATTTCAATATTACAAACAGACACTCCAGTTTTATTTATTTGTATAGATTATCTGTTACCTTTACACGCCATAACTATAACACATATGGAAGGACACAGGATTTGTTCAAGCAGAGGTTTCTTTTAAGCATTGCGTATAAAATGAGGACAAAGTCGCAGCAAACAGCTTCTAGTATTTTTTTTTATCCACTACAAGTTAGCCCTTGGTGATGCAGTATAAGATGCTAACGGGATAACCTGTTAGGAGTATGGTAAACCCATACTCCAATCGGTTTCTACGCGACATCGTGCCGGAACGCTAAATCGTTAAATCGGTAGGGTGGTAACTAGCCACGGCCGAAGCCTCCCAACAGACCAGACTAGAGCCAGGAATCGAACACAGGACCTCCAACATTATAAACTGACAGCGCGCGCGCTGCGCCACGTAGGTCGTCAAATAGTGGTCGTCGTATAGGTATGTTTATTCAGTTCAGAGCCAGCGAAACCACAGGATGACGTCAGGTCCAATTAAATAATTGCTCAGTCGATTGGTATATTATTAATAAAATACTGTTCGAGGTTATTATGAAGGTACGCCATGAATTTCATGCAATTATTTGCACAATACGAAATAGGTATTTCAAACGTAAAGGTTATGTATGGATGGAATTATCTGTTCTGAAATAACATATTTCAATATGCTATTTCATCGTTTTATTACGTCGTTGTATATGAAATGAAATGAAAAAGAATTTATTAATATTGGCCTATCACAGGCACTTATGAAGCGTTCATATTGGATTTTTGTGCGCTGATGGCGATAACTATAAATTCTCTAAAAACTATTTTTGGAACGAAGTTCCTTATCGCGCGTTGTGAAAGGGGGCTAGACGGAAAAAATTCTTACGAAAAGTTGTCACGACACTTTTTGTTATTGTAAGCTGTGCGGCGTCGCATGTTTCTCTGTCTGTCTCTCTCTCTCTTATAGAAAGCAAGCCAGATATTTTCATTTCTATTTCGCATTGAACAGTGTGGTGTCGCGACGATTATTTTTGTTACATGTATACATGTGTATACATTTTTTTTGTAAATAATAAATAATAAAAAATAATAACAATAATGAATCCTGACAGTGTTTCTGCACAAGTTCCGGATATTGCTGATGAAGTACAAAATTGAGCCTACTGATTAAGTTTATATAACATTATATTTGTTAATAATAAAAAAAATATTATTATAACTTAAATAAAATAAAATTTTATTACAATTCCTTCACTAATTAATCGAAAGGAACTTCGTTCCATCCGGGTGTCCCTTGACACCTCTCAAGTTTTTTTTTCGGACTGACTATTAGCTGTATTAACCCTATTGGTTGCCACAGCGTAATCGGGCTGTTTGGCTTCGGAAAGAAGCTCTGCCAGAATAAATTTTGAGCCCTAGGGCACGAAGAAACTAAGGGAACGTCTGCCTAAGGGCGCCTCCTGTGAGGCAGAACCTCGGCTTAGGTGACGTTTGGGATAACGGGGGAGTCGGACAGTGAGTGGTCCGTACGTCTCCGAGGCCGTGGATGGAGCCCACGTCCGGATGACGTAAGATAGCAGGGACCTCGTCTCCGCCGGCGAAGACGGTGTGTAGCGTATGATTGTGTGGTAGGTGGTACGAGTATGTTGTCAGTAGTTATCTGATCGGCAGGGTCGTGAAGGAAATGTTTAGGTCTCCTCTTTCGGAGAGGAGTGCTTAGGTTGGGGGAGTAAAAAGAAGCCGCAACTACGAGAGGGTTGGGGTGTCGGATTGAAAAAACTAAAGCCACGAGGGTTCCAAACGCGCCCTGGCCTAAGAAAAAGCCTTCAAGAAACTTGGGTGTATCATTTCTTTGTTGGCACCATTTCATGATCCATTAAAACTAAATTAACTAAGAAGATAAAGCAAAATACCTAAGCTTTTAATCCTTGCTATTATAATAAGATTTTTCTATCAGCTTACCGAACTACTAATTTTTTAATGAGCGAAGTTAAACGGTTTCTTTTATTAACGGATTAAATAAATGAAATCGAATCCTTTATGGAAATAATTCCTACTGGAACTGGTTGGAAGTTTCTATCTGACTTCAATAATAGATCTTATTTAAAATCTCTAAATAAATGTATATCTAATAGATGCCTTTATTTTCTAGTACAAAAATAACTATGATAAGCGCACATTGCTACATTTGAGTTCAGCAACATTTTTTTGATTACGTGAATAAATAATTGAGTAATTATCACTACCGACTAGTTAGATTAGTTATCGCTGATCAATAATTAATTATTTATCATAGAATAATTATTGTTATAACGAAATGTGTTTTCGTGGTGGCCTACTTTATTATTTGACTACGGCTTAGCATATCTACATCATCATCATCATGATCAACCCATTACTGGCTCACTACAGAGCACAGGTCTCCTCTCAATATGAGAAGGGTTTGGCCATAGTCCACCACGCTGGCCATGTGCGGATTGGCAGACTTCACACGCCTTTGAGAACATTATGGAGAACTCTCAGGCGTGCAGGTTTCCTCACGATGTTTTCCTTCACTGTTGAAGCAAGTAATATTTTTTTTTTAAACGCACATAACTCCGAAAAGTTAGAGGTGCGTGCCCGGATTCGAACCGCCAACCTCTGATTAGGAGGCTGACGACCTAATCACTAGGCTATCACCGCTTGTTTACGCACATCTACGCTAAGCCTAAAATAAAAACACAAAGTTCCTACCTTGAGTTTCAAGATAAAGGTTTCAGGAAACATCTTTTACGCATAAAGACTTCCTAGGGCGTATGCGTATTCGCAGGGGTGACTTGCTGCCAAAACATGATCACTTACTGTACCTATTTTTGTTAAACGTTGTTGTTTTGGATTGACATTTGCAGGTAAACATATTAATTATTACTGCGTCATAGGGGGTTTTTTCGCTAGCGTGGAGCTCAGCCTGAGAGAAGAGCACTTGGGCTCGACGACATCTTGGGAAAGTCCCTCTAAGGGCGTCTCCTGTGAGACTCGGACCTTGACTTAGGGTGACGTTGATTCTTGTTGGGTGTGTTGGACCGGTGTATCAGTCCGAGCGCCCCCGTGACCGTTGATGAGACCCACGTCCGGATGACGTCAGTTACAGGGGACCTGTTGTTATACGTGTATTCTCTCTCACACAGTGAAAAATAATATAAATGTCCATCTGAGGCAAATGGGGTTCCGTGGCAGCTCGATCGCAGCCAGGATGCAAAAAGCGGTCTTGCTGGACTCGGCTAGGATAGTCCAGCGGTTTCTCAACCTGTCGCCCTGACCCCCGGCCGTTTGGTCTGCCTTGTCGGGGTGTAATCCTCCGCCCGGAGCAAATATGTATCTATGTAATATGTATGTAGGTTTATTTATTTAAGTTTATTATATCTCTTTAGGTTTTTATATGTATTTGGCGTGAGAGTTTAAATATGTAAATAATAATGTTATTTACACCATCTATAACTCCAGAGCATAAATTTATGTTCTTTTATTTATTCGATTAGTCTCCAACCCGAATAGCAGAACAATAGGAAACACGCTACTCATTCATTCGTTTTGGTGTGCAACGCCATCAAAGGTAGCCGGTTTTTGAGTTATTCTTAACAATACAGTTAATAAGGTACACACACAAGATAAATTGACTTTAAAGCGACACGAAGTTTGCTAACAATGATGCGTTGATTTTGGTAAATCAGGGAGTGCCGAGCGCGTGACGCTCGCGATATTCAGGTGACAATGCTTCTTCTTCTTGGTGGCACACTTCATTACTGAAGGTCGTGTCCACATGGAAGTGCCTTCGCTAAGTTGGTAACTAATGCCTTCCACTCTGTTCGGTCCTCGGCTTTTCTGATAGCAGTTGTAAGTGGAAGGCCAGTGAGTGTTTTCACCTGATCAGTCCAACGGCTAGGCGATCGGCCACGCGGTCTTTTCCCCTCTACCTTACCCACAACTATAAGTTTTCCAAGTTACTTGGCAGCCGTTGGGCAATATGACCAAAATAACTAAGAATCTTTTAGAAACATATGGTAGAGAGTCTGACGTCAACACGAAGCTGCTGCAGGATTGACAGGTTGGTACGCATCGCGGTCCATGGTATTCGAAGCATCCTTCTCCAACACCACTTCGTACCCAATCCTAGTGGTGACAATGCATGAATATGAAAAGTAGGTCAGTGGTGCAAATTGTACGGTTTTATCGGTAGCTATACTAACTAGGCTTACAAAAAGCATACGGTCACTAAGCAAGCGACGGAGAACAAACTACATCAAATATTTGTAATATAAAACTGTAATAGGACGAATTCTGTACATTAAATGGTGAAACGCAATGGCGTTGACGGATAAGTTCCTAGGTAAATATGCTTGTACATTAAATATATTTTGAAAATTATAATATCAAGAGGCTTTACCCAAATTTTGAGCCCAAAACAATTTATTTTTTATTTTTTACAGTACAGATACGCATTTACTGCACGCGTTCATGTACTGAATAGCAAGCTTGATGCTTTACGCACGAACTGAGCCACCATTACTGTCTCATGATGCCGCAATTAATAAGTCTCCGCATTCCCATTATCTCCACGGCAAAAGGGACAACACATCACTGGTCTAGGACAAAAGGGTGCCTACTTAACCGACCTCAAAAACAGAGGAGGTTATCAACTCTGTTGTATTTACCTCAGAACTCCGTCATTTAATAAGAAACTTGAACATTTTTTTTTTCATTTGGAGGACATGCGTTTAGGAATACCCTCCGGAAGCAACGCAGGCTGATCTGCATCTCTTCCGGCGGGGTACGTGGGATTATATGGCGCCCAGATCGTTGACCAGAATACCCACTAAAGCCGAAAATGCTCCTTCGTGACGCGTGGTGGCTGGGTCACGGGCACGCTCACGCACTCCGCCGAGGGCCTATTTCCGAGGCCCCCTAACTCCATCCGAGGAAAACCAGGAGCATTGTGTGCACCAGGAATATTGAGCGCACCTTACGAGCCGAGGATTAGGTACGACGAGTGAGTATGTCTCTCATTTATCACCCGGGTTCCTCATCAGAGGGGTAGGCGTCCATCGCGCGCCCGTTGCCTGCGCCCCGCCCTACGACACCGGAGAGGGTGCGCATCTGCATCGACCTCCCGGTTTCCCCGCCTACTTCTGAGACATCACCTTCGTAGATGGCGATGGCGGCCCAAGATGTCTTGCTGGCTACCATTGTGCGAACCACTTTGGGCAGCGAAAAATCAGATCCCACCTGTGCTACGAGTAAGGCTCGCTGGACCGACCACAGTTCATATCCAGCGTGTGCTGCGCGTAGTACTAAGGACTTCAGCAACTCCCCTGAGCTTCAGGACCAGACGCCGAAAATGCTCTCCGAAGATCCACAGGCTGTCGAGGAAGAGTCTAGGTACTTCATCGCACGCACACCAATTCGGACCAGATAATTGGGTTTTATTTTTGAATTGCCTACTTTCTAGATATTTCCATCAGATAATGACGAAATGTCAAAACAGGTAAAACGCTTTCTTTGGCTTATTGTCTTAATCATTTCATCTTGGGTCACCAGTTTTTAGGCTTTCAATTCTCTTGTTTTAAAAATCCAATGTTACATAAATATATTTATATATAGGATTTTATTGTACATGTATTTTATAGGTAGAAATAATTTTGGTGTTATAGATTATTTTTGACAAAGTTGGAGGTTCTGGGTTCGATTCCCGTCTCGAGTCTGGTCTGGTCGAGATGTGTCGTGTAGCAACGAATTAGGAGTTATGGCCCACTACCATCTTAGACTGTATCATCACTTACCATCATGTGAGATCGCCGTCAAGGGCTAACTTGTAGTGTACAAAAAAAAACAGTATTTTTTTTCCCGGACTGTCTATTAGCTATGCTAACTCTATTGGTTGGCACAGCGTAACCGGGCTGTTTGGCGAGCTTCGGAAAGAAGCTCTGCAAGAAGAAATTTTGAGCCCTAGGGCTAGAAGAAACTAAGGGAACGTATGCCTAAGGGCGCCATCTTTGAGGCCTAACCTCGGCTTAGACGACGTTTGGGATAACGGGGGGCTCAGACTGTGAGAAAATCTAGGCTAGGTATGTAGATACAGGTTTCATTACTTGCAAATGCGTGTTTGATTTCGTTGACGAAAACAAACACGCATTTGGTGAGTTGTAGCTATTAATTCAGAAATTCAATGTTGCAACAAACCAACTGACTGCCGTGGAATTTACGGATGTGGCATGTTGAAGTACGTAACGTAGAAGATCGTAAACGTCGAGAGCCGCATCGGAGCCTGCAGCTCACCGCTTCACTGACATGCGCTGACATGCACTTCAGGGCCTACGGCGGTAAGAGCGGCGTGAGTGACGCTACGACGCCGCATAGTTATATAGGACGCCGACATTCTCTCGGTGAATCTTTAGTGGTATAATTTTCACTCTCACTAATGGAAGCTTCCAAGAGGCGACGTAATTAAATGAACCAATTATTTCATACACTATTATTGGTTTGAATACAATTTAATTGTAGACCAAAGAAAAAAAAACTTGGGAGGTGTCAAGGGACACCCGGATGGAACGAAGTTCCTTTGGACTAATTAGTGAAGGAATTGTAATAAAATTTTAATTTATTTAAGTTATAATAATATTATTTTCAGTATATTTTGGCTCTCACGCCCGTGTGCAAAATAAATATATATAAAAAAACCAAAAGAGATATAATAAACTTAAATAGATAAAAATAAATAAACCTACATATACATTACATAGATACATATTTGCACCGGGCGGAGGATTACACCCCGGCAGGGGAGACCAAACGGCCGGGGGTCAAGGCGACAGGTTGAGAAACCGGCGGACTATCCTAGCCGAGTCCAGCAAGACCGCTTTTTGCATCCTGGCTGCGAGCGAACTGCCACGGAACCCCAGCCGCCTCAGATGGTGAGCGAGGCTGACTGGGATCAACCCATTCGCAGATATGACGATTGGGATGGTTTCAGCAGACTGCACATGCCACATGTCGGAAACCTCGTGAGCCAGATCGAGATACTTACGCTTTTTCTCCGTCTCAGCTCTCACGAGGTTTTCGTCATATGGAATGGTGATGTCCACCAAAAACACCCTCGACTGTGCCCGGTCCACCAACACGATGTCAGGCTTATTCGCGAGAATAGTCCTGTCCGTGATAATGGACCGGTCCCAATAGAGCCGGACTCCGTCGCGCTCGAGTACCGGCACCGGTGTGTACTGGTAATAGGGCAACCTCTCATCCAGGAGACCGTACTTCAGAGCAAGCTCTTGGTGAAGGATTTTAGCTGCTTGGTTGTGTCTGTGCAAATACTCAGTGTTGGCAAGCGCGGAACATCCTGAAAGCACATGTCTGAGTGACTCGCCGGGATGGCGACAGGCTCGACAGATGTCGTGAGTGCCATCCTTCAGAATATACTTTCGGTAGTTCCGCGTCTTAACCACCTGATCTTGTATCGCACAGACAAAACCTTCGGTTTCCCCAAAGAGGTCACCGAAGCGCAGCCACTGCACGGACGCTTTCTTATCCACGTGTGGCTCATTAAGAGCTTTAAAAAAGCGTCCGTGCAGTTCCTTCCCCTTCCATACGGTCTCCCGGTCAGAGGTGGTCAGTACCACCGGTTTCCGCCACTCGGCTTGGGCTAAGGATAGTGGAGTGAGTCCTTTATCACTTACTATAACCTCTCTATGCATGGGGGACTCCCTCATCGTCTCAAAGTAGGTTCTGAGGTTAGATATCTCCCGGTTATGCATGGTCTTGACGCTCAATACGCCTCGACCCCCACATTTCCGGGGGATATACAACCTCATCACAGACGATTTCGGGTGGTGCATGCGATAGAGAGATTATTTTTATTATTAACAAATATAATGTTATATAAACTTAAACAGTAGGCTCAATTTTGTACTCCATCAGCAATATCCGGAACTTGTGCAGAAACACTGTCAGTATTCATTTCTATAAGAGAGAGAGAGACAGACAGAGAAACATGCGACGCCGCACAGCTTACAATAACAAAAAGTGTCGTGACAACTTTTCGTAAGAATTTTTTCCGTCTAGCCCCCTTTCACAACGCGCGACAAGGAACTTCGTTCCAAAAATAAAAAAAATGCAAATATGTACAATAGAGTTGTGAGTGAAGGTACAATTTGGTGGCCTTATCGCTAAAAAGCGATATCTTGATTGGTACTCAAATTCATACCAAGGCAGTTAAAAAAACCCACAATCTAAATGAATTTCACCATGATACGAATTAGACGTTCACCTTTCTCCATGCCTTTCCGTTCAAAATTAATATTGAAAAACAATAAGACTAAAATTGAACAAATTCTTTACTTCTATGAAAGTGGAATGTTACGAGAAAAATGGTATTACTTTTTAACTCCTATTATATTATGACTATTTGTCTTCTAAATTATTGTAGTTTTGTACATTACAAAAGTTAACAATGTTCGCTTTACTTAAGTGGCTAAAGTGTAGCCGTGTTATATATATTTTTTTTTTTTTCCGCTGGGAAATATGTTACACATTAATTATTGTAATTTTTATTATACCTATATTGCGCCGTTACCCTCAGCTATTATTTACTTCTTTCCCCAGGGATTGTCTGGAAGAGATTGCTTAAGCAATAAGACCGCCATTGCATACTCGACATTTCTTTATTTTTTTTCCACTGGGAAACGCGTTTACGCATCCCCTCCGGAAGCAGCGCATACCAGACTGCGTCGCTTCCGACGGGGTATGAAGGACTCGCCGACGGCCAGACTGGCGACCAGAATACCCACTAAAACCCAGCGATGCTCCTACGCGTCGCCTGGTGGCTGGGTCACGGGAACACTTGTGCACTCGACCGCAACAGCCGTATTATATACCGTTTTGGGTACCTACCGTGGCCATGTTAATATTTGGCATATAATTTTAGTAAATATATTACCTACTTACTCATTTTTATTTCTACGTATTATTTTTAGGTGCTTATATCATTTTGACTATTTATTATTTGCATTTGTACACTCTAACCCTGCTCATCTTTATATTATACTAGCTGAGACCCGCGGTTTCACCCGCGTAGTTTTCGTTTCCGTGGAAATACAGGGATAAAATATTGCCTAAATATAAATTGCAAATTGACTCTTTCAAGTTAGGAGCACACCTACATTTCTTAGACAACAGTGAGTGATTATAATTTAATATGAACTTTATTAAATACAAATAAAGTTCAAATTGACTTCATATTTTATTTAGAGAACGTTTATATGGGAAAAAGAAAAGGGCTGTTTTTAGGGATTTCCCGGCAATTATTCGAATTTTTCTCACCTTTTAAACCTTCCCTAGACCTCCACGAACATTTCAAGACCAAATTAAGACAAATTCGTTCAGCCGTTTTCGAGTTTTAGCGAGACCAACGAACAGCAATTGATTTTTATATATATAGATTTTCAGATAGGTTGCCTGGCAGACATCGCTTTTTAGCGATTATATATATAGCCTATTGTATCTATTTTTTTTCTGAGTGTGTTTCCTTATTTTCATTTCGTTATGTTAATTATATTCAACATACTAAAGTACATAGGTACTTTAATATACTAAATGTACTAAAATACATCAGTACTTAAGTATATTATACTTAATTAACACAATGAAATGAAAATAAAGAAAACAAAGGAAAGAAAAGAGATATAATAGTCGGCCTTATCGCTTAGATTAAAGTGCAACGTTATGAGACCCATGGGAACATATAATATCTATATATTACATAAGGTTACACTTTAATCCAGGATACCAACGAAAACAATTACATTGCAAATTAAATACATCGCTAAAAATTAACTCTTAGCATTTTATATTACGTTTTCTCATTTTCCGTTCTTCAACTAACTTTACAAGGTAAACCTAATCAAGTTACGTTTCAGGGTAAATTCACTTGCAAAACTTGCGCTCCGGGCGCTCATGTGAAAATAATATGTGGTGTGGATGTTTATAAAAAGAATGTGACAAGGTTTTTCATAACATGTAATATTAGGTTTAAATTAAGTGTTCCATTATTTTTTTGTTCCATTATAAGTTATTCTTTTTTTTTTTTTAATTTTTTTTATTTGGCAATCTTAACAAATTACAATTCGTATAATGAAATCTTACTGAACTTAGTTACATATTCTATATCTAATTGTAATTCTAACAGCTGCACAGCATGACAAAAGCTTAATATAACCAATTAAAGAAAAACAAATCCAAAGTTAGGTGTAATACCTACTGTATACTAAATCAATTCCATCACACTCAAACAAAACTTCCTATAGTGACCGTTAAATATATCAATTTCTCTCTTTTTTTTTTCTTTACTGATTTTTTTTTTCTTTTTTTACTTATTTCTGTCTTTACTGATAATCTCATTGTACAAACGACACATTCTTACAATGGGATTATAGTACGAAGTATTGTTTTTACAAACCTCAATGATAAATGTCTTGGGCTTGCGGCATATGTATCTTGTGTTAATGTTAATGTTTGTTTCTTTTCTTTTCTATGTATGTTTCTTTGCTATCTTGTATTTACACTTAATGGTACACTATAAAATATAAGATTACATTTAGTTTCATTTAAAATTAACATAACTGCTGGGCTACCACAAGCTGTGATAGCCCAGTGGTTAGGGCGTCAGCCTCCTAATCAGAGGTCGCCGGTTCGAATCCGGGCACGCACCTCTAACTTTTCGAAGTTATGTGTTTTTAAATAATTAAAATATCCCTTGCTTCAACGGTGAAGCGGAGCGAAGCGGAACGGAGTTCTCCATAATGTTCTCAAAGGCGTGTGAAGTCTGCCAATCCGCACATAGCCAGCGTGGTGGACTATGACCGAACCCTTCTCATATTGAGAGGAGACCCGTGCTCTGTAGTAAGCCGGTAATGGGTTGATCATGATGATGATGCAGGTGGCCAGCACATTCAAGATTCCCAGCGGACTAGACTAGAGGGAATTCAGAAATTATATATTAATCGACTGAACCTTATCTAAGCTCACTCCGAGCCGGTACCTCAAACTCTCGACTACTCCACTTATAACTTGCCGTCTACGCCAAACTGATCTTCCGAAACACTATTAGTTCCGTCGACCGAGTTGTTATCCCGGAGTACAATGTCTGCTATACGACCCAGTATTGCGAGTTGTTAGTATCCGGTGACTTGTGTCGACAGAATGGAACGGAAGCGTGCCACCTGTTGGTCCCAAGCAACAAGTAAAGGATACGTCCATAAAAAGTTTACCAGCTTGCTTGCGGGATTCATACTCGTACTAATTCATCCATACAAGATATAATACTGTGCGTCGTCTGTCAACACGTAATATAACTAATGCGTAAGTTTGTTTGTGTAGGTTTCTTTGTGTATGTTTGTTACTATATCGTCGGAACTACGGAACCAATTTGGCTGAAATTTTCAATGGAGATAGATTATACTTTGGATTAATATATAGGCTACTTTTTCCTGAACAGTCCATGGTTCACGCGTTTTTTGTTAAGCAATATAATAGCAAGCTTTCTCGTAATAAATTAGAGTTATATTTATATGTTGGGAAAGCGCGCGAACACGGAAACGGGAACAGGGATGGGACATGGGATAATCTTAAGTTATATACGTTGCTCATTCTATACTACAGGTTTTTTCGAACCCTTAATCTATAATATTGATATGGAAGATATTTTCGTAACTATGACAGGGGTTTTTATTAATGCAAGAATCCTAAAGTATATTTTTAAGAAATATTGTTTGAAACCGCGGGAAACAGCTAGTTGTGAATAAAAGTGGATGTTTATGTGCCAGTGTCGTTAAATTAATACCTGTCAGATAATTGATCAATTAACCCTAACAATGCCATTTGTTTTCATCGAACATGATTGAAAGGAATAAACCTGACAGTTATAATTAAAACCACATGAATCAATTATTTTGTAGTAGTTGTAGCGTTTACCATTTTTTCCCACGGTCAACAATGTTTTCTGAATATAATAACTACGTCCCGCGTGTTCAGGAATTCGTCCCAGATTTACAAAATATTAGCTGATGCTACTTTGTTTGTGTGGGAACTCTTTAATTTTCCGGTAATAAGTAAATATATATAAATATATATATATATAATAGTCTCCTATTTTGGTCTCCTTTTTTTAAGCTGGGCTTTATATTTACGTTTCCCTTCCAGAAGCAGCCAAAGTGGCAACCGGAATGCCCACTTTTTAGTGGGTAGGGATTCTCCTTAGCATCGCTCGATGACTGGGTCACAGGAATGCTCGCGTAGTCGTCTGCAACCCAGCCAGCGGCGTCCGAGGCAGATGCTCCACCATTGCATATGATTGAGGCCCCTTAAACACGTCCGAGGCGTCCTAACCCTACGCCCGCCCTACGGAGCCGGAGGTGCCGGGTGCAGGTCTACGTCGTCCTCCTGGCGCCGTTCGGTCACCTCCTTCTGCGTCATCACCTCCTTGCAAAAGGACGGTATTAGAAATCTTGCTGGCAACTTGACGCAAACCAAGATGGGCAGCTAAAGGTCAGGCCCCACCTGCGCTACGACTGACCGCTGGACGCACGAATCCAATGTGTGCTGCCCCTGTGTGATTCCTGAGCATAACCACACTCCAGGCAATCTCCCGAATCAGATCGCGTCGCTATTTCCGCTGAGTGGCATACGCAACATAACGGCATAAAAAACTCAATAAGGCGGACGTTATAATACGTCAGATAAAAATATGCACCAATAAAAATGGTATGTTTTTAATATATAATGTTTAAGCCCCTGAGTAATAGTTTAAAGTAAAATATCATTGCATTTAATTTTCAGAAGAATCAACCAACCACCAAATGTTTTTGACTGATTTTACAAAATGTTCGGAGTCCGAGAATAAAATTCCCATTCAGAACTGAAAATAATAAAGTCAAAAGTATTACCGAACACCAAATTGATAAAATTAAAGTTGCTTTAAAAAAGGGTATGACAACAAATTTGCGAATAAAGCTGAAAGTATCAAAATCAACCATCCGATATTACATTAAACGACAACACCTTTCGAATTAATTAGATGGAAGCCAAGCTACGATGGAAATCTCACGTTAAAAAAAAATTTAAAAAAAAACTATGACACATAAATCTGTATTAGTTTCTAGGTAATTGTTTGTCAATACAAAACATAAATAATGGTATGGTACATATGAAATCACGATCTCCAAAGAGTTTGCAAAACCAAATTCGTGCAAACAATTTAAGTGAACGCCCAAGATCTCCAACAAAGACTTTCTAAACATGTTAAGCACGATGCTGAAATCTCTCTCAACTAATAATAAAAATTCAGTGAGAAGACTTAAAAAGAGAATACCGTTTAAGTTGGTGAGTGCACTGACGATTAAAGCGAGTAAAGCTAGCCTTAGTACTTCGTAATAAGATTACGTGAACAAAGTGGACTTAACAAGCCAGTAGTTTAAATTCTGTTTTATATAAACCAAGGGCTGCAGGCGGGAAGGAGGGGGGAATAAGCAGCTTTATGGCATTATATTTATATATATAAAAGCGAAAGGTCACTTACTTACTTACATACTTACTGATTAAACAAGAGATCTCAAAAACTATTGTATGTATAAAGCTATTATTTAGCAAGTAGGTAGTTGATAGTTAAGAGATGTCAGGTAAGAAAGGATATTTGGAAATTCCACCCCTAAGGGGGTAAACCCCTATGGTTGGCAGTTTGTATGAAATTTCTTCGTTTTTAGAGTTCGAGACACAAAAATTTGCATTAAGATTAATAATAATAAATAAAAAACATGTACATAATTTTTTTTTAAATATTACCTGTTAAGGGTGTTAAAATAGGGGATGATAGTTTTTGCTTATTTTTTTATTATGAAGTCTACAAGCTTGAAATTTTGACAATAGGGTTCTTTTAAGACGTAAGTATAAGGATAGAATTTTTTTCATCCAAATCTACCCCAAAGGGGGTAAAATAGGGGTTTGAAGTTTGTATGTAATTTCTTTGTTCTTAGATTTAGAGAGACAAAAATTTGCATCAAGATTATTAATAATAAATAAAAAACATCATTTTTTTTAAATATTACCTGTTAAGGGTGTTAAAATAGGGGATGATAGTTTTTGCTTATTTTTTTTATTATGAAGTCTACAAGCTTGAAATTTTGATAATAGGTTTCTTTTTTCATCCAAATCTACCCCGAAGGGGGTATAATAGGGGTTTGAAGTTTGTATGAAAGTCCTATGTTTTTTAATTTAAAGACATGAAAATCGACCATTTGACACTTGCCTGTAGCTTACTTTCTGAATCAGGGCATTGGCCGCACTGGTAAGCTCAATCTCAAGGGAAATCAGCAATTCTATGCAGACGAAGTCGCGGGCAACAGCTAGTTTTATATAAAACACCGCGAAGTACAAATGATTTTCTTTTCTAAAAAGCTTAGGATATATTCGGAGACAAAGTTCGCATGAAAAACTTTTTCCTCTTATAAATTAATCATGCGCGTTTAATAGTATCAATTTATATAGTACTAGCTGTTGCCCGCAACTTCGTCTGCGTAGAATTGCTGATTTCCCGTGATTGCCCTGCTTCAGAAAATAAGCTACAGGCAAATGTCAAATTGCCGAATTTCGTGTTTCTAAATTAAAAAACATAGGATTTTCATACAAACTCCAAACCCCTATTTTACCCCCTTCGGGGTAGATTTGGATGAAACCAAATTCTATCCTAATACTTACGCCCTAAAAGAAACCTATTTTCATAATTTCATGCTTGTAGGCTTCATAATAAAAAAATAAGCAAAAACTATCATCCCCTTTTTTACCACCCTTAACAGGTAATATTTAAAAAAATAATGCTGTACATGTTTTTTATTTATTATTATAAATCTTAATGCAAATTTTTGTGTCTCTAACTCTAAAAACAAAGAATTTTCATACAAACTTCCAACCCCTATTTTACCCCCTTAGGGGTGGAATTTCCAAATATCCTTTCTTAGCTGACATCTCTTAACTATCAACTCGCTACTTTACTTTTACTTTTTTTTTTTTACTTGCTAAATTATAGCTTCATACGTACAATAGTTTTTGAGATCTCGTGTTTAATCAGTACGTCAGTAAGTCAGTATGTAAGTATGTAAGTGACCTTTCGCTTTTATATATATAGATACCTACTAGATATGGATTCTATTAAAACTCGCAATACCTAATAGAATGTACCACAAATAGACAGTTGTAAGGACTGTGCCCATTCACAACTCTGAAGAGTTACCGATGTGGAAACCAATAATGGAATTGCTGTGGGAATACTATGTTAGAAGCTGCAATTAATTAAATGGAGAAGTCTACTTTAACTAACGCTAAAGATTCGAGTTATCCTGCTTGTTTCTATTAAATTCAAATTCAAATAACCTTTATTCAAATAGTCCTTTGAAAAGCAATTTTGACGCGTCAATAAATAACATAGTCGTGATTTGATGGCGGTAACTTCATTCGTAAACTTAAAACTATGCACCATCACTTATCACCAGGTGAGATAGCCGTCAAGGGCTAACTTGTAGTGTGTAAAAAAACCTGAAATGGCGACTGCAAATTTAACCGCAGCGTTGGCAGTCGAACTGCGTATATCCCCCCCCCCCCCCAACAAGGGGATTTATAATTTCCTTAATAATTTATTTTCTCTATCACAAGATGCAATTACGCTTCCACCTTTCCCCGCCCTTTGTACTTGGAGCCCGAGATTCCCTTTGACGTCAAATGGAGGCCCTGAATGCAAAATTGCATTTTTCAATTAGATATACCAACGCAAAGAAATTAAAACAAGAAAATGTTTTAATTTCGTCAGTAAAGAAGCTCTGCAATCTTTTTTTTAAGATAGGTTTGCGCTTGACTACAAAGCAAGAACGCACTGATGAGGTCTAGGTTGCAGCGCGCTTACTTAGAAAATATTCACTCTTGCCTTGAAGGTACTAAGGTTATACGTGGCTGGAAACACAGATGCTGGAAGTACGTTCCACACCGGTTTGGCGGTTCGATTCAGAAACGTTGATCCAAATCGTTTCGTCCGAGTAGGTTGGATTTCAACCACGTAAGGGCACGAGGTTGTAAAGTTCTTGAGCTATCTAGTTATCTATATATTTAATCTACTGTGAATAACTCACTTTTATTTTATTATCAACAAATGATGTAGATAAGTATGACGGTCAGCCAGGTCAAGTAACACATTCGACGGAAGGAACCGATCGCCTCTCCGATCGGGTCTCCTCTCAATATGAGAAGGGTTTCGCCATAGTCCACCACGCTGGTAATGTACGGATTGGCAGACTTCACACGCCTTTGACAACATTATGGAGAACTCTCAGGCCTGCAGGTTTTCTCATGATGTTTCACCGTTGAAGCAAGTGATATTTTAATCATCTATAAACGGACATAACTTCGAAAAGTTATGAGGTGCGTGCCCGAGATCGAACCACCGACGTCTAGGCGGACGTCCTAACTACTAGGCTATACTATAACAGCTTCGTTAGGTACGTAGTTAAAGGTTTTACTCGTAGGTATAATGGAAAAGTCTTGTTAAAAAATATTTCCTACTGGCAAAACTTTTTGAAAAATACGAGTCCATAGGCTATCACAGCTAGCGTATCATTATTAAAACACAGAAAAACACTCCGACAGAACACTGCAACTAAATTGATTGATAGTAACGTACAACCTCGAAATAGAACTGTGCATGGACCGTGAGTGCTGGGAAGATGTACCGGCGACGGCGTTACATCATAAAGTCGCTAGCTTCGAAAGTTCAATAAAACGTTTCGCATAGCCTACGTTTGCCGTTCACGAAATGTTATCTAGATGTCAAACTGCCCGTAACTCGGTATGCGTGCGATCGTGCATGCATGCGTGCATCCTACGTGGAATTTGTGATTTCCCGTCTCAACTTAGAGGAAAACTGCGTCCTTCCGCAGTTGTACACTGAATTTTCTGTAGATGGATAATTTTACGGAATTCACCTGCAAATCTTACACGGAAATTTAATGATTGATTTTCCATGAAAGCCAATAATGGTATTTTTATGCTCTCGTTAGAAAAGTTTACTATATCAAGTTGATTGTCGTCATACCGAGTAACTAGCGGTGCCAAATATCTCGTAAGGGCACTTTTTACATACCAATACCGACATCCCATTTTTTGTATATCATTTTTAATTCACGGGAATGCAAGAAAACATTTGTTTGTCGCGGTGCAATACTTTATGATATTGGCATAATTATACCAAAGCTTATAGCATATACTCGTAGTTTAATAGGGTAGAACTACAGACCTTGGGTAGAAATACGTGCGTACTCTGGAAAATACATCAGATGTACCTACCTACCTCTGTTATCAGTGTACGACTGATGTGGTGTTATCAGTGAGTTCTCAGGTCCAATGCCTGGCAGGATATTTCTGTGCTTGGGTCTAGTGGGAAGTTTCAGTCTTCGCTAGTTACCACTGTTTGACGACAGTTATAAAGTTGGAGGTCCTGGGTTCGATTCCCGGCTCGAGTCTGGTCTGGTGGGACGCTTCGCACGTGGCTAGTTACCACCCTAAAGTCAAGGACGTGTCGCTAACCGATTTAGCGTTCCGGCACGATGTCGTGTAGAAACCAATTAGGAGTATGGGTTTACCATACCCCCCAACAGGTTACGCCGCTACCATCTTAGACCGCATCATCACTTTAAATCGGGTAAGATGCCGTTAAGAGCTAACTTGTGGTGTATAAGAAATAAAACTGTTACGATAAAAACGTGCCACCAGGCAATTCCGCGTTCCGCGGAATTGCCTGGTGCGGGTAAATTCGCGTTTACGTCACGTATTGAGAGTTCTTCTCATATTGAGAGGAGGCCCGTGCTCTGTAGTGAGCCGGCAATGGGTTGATCATGATGATGATGAATCGCCTATCACCGGGAATTGTTTAAAAATAGATATAATCCATACGTTGGTACAAATTTTACGTACGGTTACTGAGGAAAATCCTGTTATCCGATTATTTGTGACGCGGATATTGTTAGGAACACGTTGTAACTATGGAGATGTCTCAGGCACTTAATATATTGTGATTTTTCCTCTCGTACGGAAATAGATACACGATTATCGTGTTCCGGATTATCGGCTATGAATAACATGAAAGAGCAGAGAATTACGAACTTAGTTGTTGAATAATACATATCATTAGGCATAATAAAAACAATTGATAATAAATGCAGCATTGAAAGCGGTTACAGTAAACGACAGAGTTCTGACGTCGCTTTTCTAATTTTGCTTAGTTATTTGATTTGATTATAAATTTTGTATAAAACAAATAGTTTATTCATATATATGAAACTTATTTCCGTGTCTGAATTGATGACATTTTTGAAGTGAAAACTTCTTTAGCGGCGTTGAGCACTTTTTCTGTAATGGGTATAAAATCTTAAACTCGCGTCAGGACACGTGACCTGATCGAAAAAGCGTAAGACGGATGGAGAGTAGACAGCTATCCCCTCTCTAACGTCGTTTAGGCAGCGCAGGGCGCTTGCGCGAATGTTCGTGTATGTTTATTTCCATGGCAACGAACGTCAACCTACACGCTACTAACGCGCTACGCTTTATAATTCAAAAAGTATCGTTTTTACCTGCAGTACTGTTACAGAGTCATAGTTTTTGTATTATTAAGTGATAGGAGAATCGTGTAATGTGATATTTCAAGAGATCATTATGGTTTTCTTCTATTAAAACTTGTTTAACTTGAGCATCGGAGTGGTGTCAAAACGAAAAAGTCAAAACGGTTGTCATAAATATCCACATAATATAAATATGAATTGCGGTGCCTGTAACTCCAGCATTTCTGTCACTCAAAAACGCGTGAAGTGCTCAAGCATCGATTGTTTACTCGTATATCATTCAGATTGTGTTAATTATGGTGAGACTTCAACCCATCGGTCTAAGTGGATATGCCCAACGTGTATTGCCAAGCGTCCTAAGGCAGATAATATTAATACTCCAATATCCAATAAAAGGAAAAATGTGCAGCGTGCGGACGTTAATAGCTCACCGACATCAGTAGACATGTCCCTTGATTGTCTTTTGAGCGAAATACGTAGTTTTCGAACGGAGATAAATCAAAAGCTTGAAAACCAGCAATCTACCTTGGGTAATTTTAACATAGCCATAATGAAATTACAACAAGAAGTTACCGGAGTTATAAAAAAATTTACTACTATACAGGATGAGCTAAATGAGGCTATCAAATCTCTTAAATTTTTGTCTGACTGTCACGACGAACAGAATACTTTAAATAAGGACTTGTCTGCCAGAATATCTAAACTGGAAATTGAGAACTTGGAACTACGATCTCGGTCGACTGAATTTGAATTTAAAATATCTCAGATGGAGCAACAGTCTCGTGACAGCAACTTAGAAATTCAATGTGTTCCCGAGCATCGATCAGAAAATCTGCTAACATTGATTTCTCAATTGGCCAAGGTGGTTAATTTTCAGCTTGGACCCACTGATATAGTAAACTTTCATAGAGTTGCAAAAATGAATACCGAATCCAAACGCCCACGCAGTATCATTTTTAAACTATCTAGCCCACTTAAGCGAGATAACTTTTTAGCGGCTGTGAGAATCTTTAATAAAAAACATGCAGCTGACAAACTCAACACTTCTCACCTAGGGATTGCCGGTACTAAGCAGCAGGTTTATGTCGCAGAGCACTTGTCCCCAACTAACAAACGTCTGCATGCATCAACTAGGCTTGCCGCACAGGAAAAACACTATAGATACGTATGGGTTCGAGGAGGCCGTATTTTTGTGCGCAAGAACGATGAGTCACCGTCAGTTCAGATTAAGTGACTTGGTCTCGTATGATTCTCGGTTACTATCCTATAATCTTATGTCACTAAAGAACAGACGTAAAATGTTAGACATGGTTTTTTTCTACAAAATCATTAATGGATACACTGATTCACCGGAAATCCTGGAGCGTCTGAGGTTTAGTGTGCCGCGTAAGGGTAGTCGCCTCCGGAATCGAAAACCGTTTCATTTACCGTTTTGTCGAACCAAGGCAGGTCAGCATGCACCTATCTATAGAATATGCTCAATGCTGAATGATCACAGGAATATCTGCGACATCTCCTGCAGTTCTGTAGCCTCTTTTAAAAAGCAAGTAAGACTATCTATTACAGCATTTTAATGCTGTAATAGTCTTACTTGCTTTAGGTATAAATTGAATTATTTAGTTGTAAGGTTAATTTTAAGGTTGTGCATGCTGTGGTCATTTCTAGAATGCCACTATCTGGTGTCTGTTCTTCTGAAATGTTTTTTGTTGTTTTTAGATAGTGACTAGTTTAATGATCCAATAAAAATAAAAATAAAAATAAAATAAAAATAAAATAAATGTTACAGCGTGCCACGCGCATCCATGGATGGTGACAGCTGATGGCTCGACCGTCTGTGTAGTGATCACATTGTTGTGTATTCGTAAAATTCGTGAATGTAAATTGCTTAAAATATGGAAATTTAAAAAAGTGCATCTATTAATGATAAAAGTGATGAAGAAATAGCGAAAGAAAATGAGTGAGTACTTTATAAATATACTAGATGAAAATTTAATAAGTTTTAATTTTTAATTAATATAATTTTATAATTAAGGTTAGGTTTCGATCGAGTCTATCGTACTGCTTAACGGGTGTAAACAGACCCTTCACGAAGCCGTCAACCAAGCATTCTGTACATGAAACTAAGTAACACTGCGCAAAAATAATTGCTGGGAAACGGAATTTTTTTTTGGACTTTAAAAATAATCAGATTTTTGTAGCGGGTAATGGTTTGCGTGCAACCGGCTGTTCGAATGTGTGCGTTGTGCCTATACGAGTACACGGACACGCACACTGCACACACACACCCGACCGGCTCGAGCCGCGCCGCGCGTTGTGTTAACGCTTAGAATTCGATTTTGCAAAAAAGTTGAAAAAAAAATGGACACTTTGACCTTCAATATCTCCAGAACCTGTGGTTTCCCAGGTATTGTCTAGAAGAAAAAAATGATCCCAATGATGGGCAGAATATGTGGTTTTCGTTTTCGTTAAGGGTCTTTTTACACCCTTTAGTACATATGAACTTACATAGTATAAATGTAATATTTGTAATATGTTTATACTTTATAGCATTAACCTATATTTTTATAACATCACAATAAGCACATGTGCGGTGTAGGTTTACCAAACAAATAATTTCGAATGAAAATAAATGAAATAAAATGATAATAAATAATCTCCGTTCAGAGAAAGAAAAGAAAAAAAAAAGAACGGAATCGAGAATACCAAAAGGCATGGCGTCAGCGTAAAAAAGATTTGAAGAAAAAAGATTCGAAGGAGGAAATAGAAGAAAAAAAAGAAAAAGACATTGTGAGAATCAAAGAGCATATTATCAACGTACAAAAGGTTTAAAGGAAAATGACAAAAATGTAGAAGAATTGTTCCAAAAGCAATTAGATGATTTGCAAATGTAATTTGATTTAATTTGTAATAGTTTTAAAGTGTTAAATTTTTAATATAATATAAATTGTCATGTTTGTGTACGATAGCGCAATAAATGAATATTGTATTCTACCACATAAATGATAGTACTTTTATACTGATAAAGCAATTGGTGCAAAATTATTCCCTAACCATTCCAAAATATCAAACATGCTCAACGTTAATAATCAAGTTTTCACTTCTGCCGGCACTCCCGGAGTGCAACCCGTCTTTTAAAAAATTTTTTTTTTACAAGTATTGTTTTGTATATATGCATATAATATTATCTTATTTATATTTTTAGTTGTTTTAAAAGGTTAAATATATACATTTAACCTTTTATTTTGTTTTATAATTGTACACCCGCACCTCGCCTTATTTTATATTTTATTCCTGATTTGTGCTAGGTTGCCTATTTATTTTTTATCGTGGGTAAATCCTCATGGATGCTTCTGCGCCACGGAGAGGCACAGATGTTATGTCAGACTTCTACTGACTGAAACCCCCATGTGTGCCTACTGTATGGTGTAGCCACGAGAAAGCTTTCACATACAACCGCGACTCCACCAGTGGGCGTCCGCCGCAGCAGACCCTCCTCGGGCACGGCACTACGTGCCCAGTTTCGCCTGTTAGAGGTGTGCTGGAACAACGACACACCAGCCAACTTGAGGACCGTACTGGGACTGGGATTGGTGGACAACCCCGCTTCCATCGCCCACAAGTCCACCGAAGGCACAGGAGCAAGAGAGGTGGAAGAGAACCCTCTCCCGACCTTCTATCGCCGCCGGCAAGCGCGGCAAACGCTCGCCGTCCACCCCGGCCAACGAGTCCCATACCTGAATGGGATACAAACATCCCCACCTCCAGTAGCTGACTGCCGCCCATACCCGCCTGCCAGTCCCATACCTGGACAGGCCTTCCACCACACGGGGTGATGCACCCCCTGGGTCATCCACTGTGCCCTCAGCTTTGTCAGAGGGACGCGCGGAGACCCCCTCCGCGTCGAGTCATTAGCCATCGGCTAACAATGTCGCACAGAAGAAAATGTTACCCGAAGTTACCAGGGTGCAACGGCCCGGATGCTGCTCTTCCCCCCGGACGAATCAAGAGGGACCCACTGCACTCGGGCACACGTGGAGGTTATCCGACCTGGCATTCCGTGCTAGGTTGCCTGATAGAGATCGCTCTAGCGATAAGGCCGCCTATTGCACCTATTTATTTTCTGTGTGTGTGTGTGTGTGTGTGTGTTTATTTCTTTATTTTTCTTTTTGTATGGTGTGCAATAAATTATATTTTCATTTAATTTCATTTAATTTCATTTTCATTTATTCAGCCTTTTTTTTCTTCCGTAAATCCTCAAGAATACCTCTGCGCCACGGAAACGCTCTTGCACACAGCTGTGACATCACCAGTGGATGTCTGCCACAACAGACCCCTCGGGATCAACGTGCCCAGATCCGCCAATTAAAGGCGCGCCAGAAAAACAGCACACCAGTCTGGCAAAAGCTGTAATTGGTTCTTGAGTAAGCTTAGATACCAGAGTTTATTATCTTGCTTCGATGACATGGACGATGTTATGCCATAAGAGTGAAAGAACAATACATAAAGTAAAATAAGTTTTACTTGAAATCAATTATTTTGAAAATGTGTTTAAGGTTTGTTTCGGAAATATATAGGTTGTTTAGGAAACGAAAATCGAACTTAGGTCTTTCAAAGGTGTCGAGGTGCGTGTATCATAAAAGTGTTTACTGTCAAATGATCATAATATGAGTATAAAAAGTTAATTATTCTAATTAACACCTATCGCATATAGAATGATCGCATAAATACAATCTTACGAAAAAAAAATCACCATTTGTATTTTGATAGAGTTTTCATGTCACCAAACCTGCAAAATACCCGAAAATTTGATATATCATTTTTGCCAAATCCCTTGTATCACACATTTAGCAATTGCGCTTTTTCGTGATTTGACTAATTTCCAAAATTTTAGATATTTATAAAAAAACTACGAAGCGGTGATAGCCTAGTGGTTAGGGCGTCAGCCTCCTAATAAGAGGTCGGCGGTTCGAATCCGGGCACGCACCTCTAACTTTTCGGAGTTATGTGCTTTAAAAAATAAAAAAATATCACTTGCTTCAACGGTGAAGGAAAACATCGTGAGGAAACCTGCACGCCTGAGAGTTCTCCGTAATGTTCTCAAAGGCATGTGAAGTCTGCCAATCCGCACATGGCCAGCGTGGTGGACTATGGTCAAACCCTTCTCACATTGAGAGGAGACCCGTGCTCTGTAGTGAGCCGGTAATGGGTTGTACATGATGATGATGATCATAAAAAAACTGCATTTTAATACGAGAAATTCTTCGAAAGCACCAGTTAAAAACGGCGTTAAACTTAGAGCTTAGTTTGCTTTTTTTTTTTAAATAATATCCATTGATCAGACAAGCATCAAGATTTTAAATTAAATTAATACACAATAATTTATACGTTGAAGTGGCAATGGGTGGGGCACATAGCTCGGAGAGCCGATGGACGTTGGGGTCCCAAGGTGCTGGAATGGCGACCCCGCACCGGTAAACGTAGCGTTGGTCGCCCAACAAAGTGGACAGACGACATCAAACGACTCGCAGGGAGCCGCTGGATACAAGCGGCCCAAGACCGTGGATGGCCACGGTCTTGGGCCGCCGGAACTCCCTACAAAAGATTTATGTCCAGCAGTGGACCTCTATCGTAATGATGATGATGATCCCGGCTAAGTTTGTTGTGGGCTTCTTCTTAGACCGGGGCGCGTTTGGAACCCTCATAGCTAAACCCTTTAGTTTTAAGTTTACGAATACAGTTATCACCATTAAATAACTACTTTGTAAGTTATTGACGCGTCAAAAGTGCCTTTTTAAGAACTATTTGAATAAAGATTATTTTGAATTTGAATTTGATGATGATGATGAAATTATATGTCATAATTACTGATTGGCTACTGGTTGCATAGCATCATTATGCTCAAATGGTTGGAAAAGCAAATTACGCTTATTTACCACACTGGAGGTTTTTGCTAATGCTTTACGTCTTTCATCTGTCACAGCCCGAGTTCATCTGTCAACTGCGCATAGAAGACTAATTTGTGCCTTGATAAAAGCTTTAGAATGAAGCTTTATAATAAAGCTTTTATATAAAAAGTACCTCCTTAAGCCAGTCTAGAAATGCGAAGGATTTTCATAAATTACTTTGTTTCTGAAGTTTACAATCCAATGCGTTGTTTCAGGTTTCCTCACGATGTTTTCCTTCACCGTTGAAGCAAGTGATACTTTAATTGCTCAAAAACGCACATAACTGCGAAAAGTTAGAGGTGCGTGGGCGGGTTCGGACTCTTGACCACTTATTAGGTTACAATCCTTGACCTCTGACTAGGAGGCGGACGTCCTAACCACTAGGCTATATCGCAGCTTACATTCGTATTCATCATCATCATCATCATGATCAACCTATTCTCGGCTCACTACAGAACACGGGTCTCCTCTCAATATGACAAAGGTTTGGCCATAATCGACCATGCTGGCCATGTGCGGATTGGCAGAATTCACACGCTTTTGAGAACATTATGGAGAACTCTCAGGCGTGCAGGTTTCCTCACGATGTTTTCCTTCACCGTTGAAGCAAGTGATATTTTAATTGCTTAAAAGGGCACATAATTCCGGAAAGTTAGAGGTCCAGGATCGAACCCCCGACTCCTAATTAGGAGGCTGACGTCCTAACCACTAGGCTATAGCGCAGCTTACCTTCGTATTACATCAGTTTAATTACACAGGTTTGCGATGAGAAAATTTTATGCATACATTCACATAATGTCTTAGTGCAGCTGCGAAATATTTGTTGATTCTGCCCTAATAATCAATTCATAATACATAAATGTTCCGTATATAATATACCGTTTTTTAATATTATTCCTGATATAATTAGGTTCATGAATATTACGTCATCAAAATATTTCGGTGCACTTTTTTGTTTTCTGTTATACGATCTCTCGCTTGATCTCTATACAACTTAAACGGATGTAAATACACACTAATAAGCTTCAATATGATGTAATGTATATAAATGAACATGAATATTTTAATTAGAGCACAGCTACATATCATTCCATAAACATTCCATGCCATTTGTGTCGAAACATTGTAACAAATATTAATAAATGTTTTCATGATTTTAAAGCATTATTGAAAATTAATACCTGTTGAATAATTATTTAATACTTTATTAACATTGCAAAGTAATTATTCGCGTAAAAGTATTTAAAACATAACGAGAACGTATCTTAACAAGTAGTAATTATACGTGCAATGAAGATTTATAATATTTTGTAGTGTGGCATAAGTAGGCTTATATTTCAACTGCCAATTAATCTCTTGTTAGCAAAGAACGTAACGTGAATGAAAATAGTACTCAATAATGGAATTAATTTAACATTTTTGCATATGAAACAGTGTTGTCTATTGAAAATTAAACCGACGAATAAGTTACAATGTTTGTGTTGGTATTCCCTAATTGGTGCCACTATTATATAATCCGTTTTCTCTGAGGATTCCATGAAAGACAGCGTTTATTCCACGAATTTTCCGCGTCGTAAATCGGAGGTTAAGATTATATAAATAAGTATATATTTAGATCATTGGCAAATAATAAGCGATAAAGTTGTACTTGCTCAGTGATTTCAATGTCCATGTTCAGATTTTATCGTAATTAATTTCGTATGATAAGAAGAGTAGCGATAGTGATATCGTATAACGATTAACATTCTAATATATTAGTTATTTAGGTTTTAATATAAACAAAGGTTTTAATATAAACGGTGAAGGAAAACATCGTGAGGAAACCGGCACGCCTGAGAGTTCTCTATAATGTTCTCAAAGGCGTGTGAAGTCTGCCAATTCGCACGTGGCCAGCGTGGTGGACTATGGCCAAACCCTTCTCATATTGAGAGGAGACCCGTGCTCTGTAGTGAGCCGGTAATGGGTTGTTCATGATGATGATGATGATAAACAAAGGGGGTTAGAATTTTTCATGCTATATTTTAAAGGAATAACGAAAATGAACATTTAGATTTGAACATTTGAACGTATAAGTTATATTCTTGATTCTCACAGAAATCCAGTATCCTTTTCATCAATAATATGTATGTATTGCACTATCTACATAATTATGTAATATGTTTTATCATTTTACATTTTTTCATTGATTGTGGTTATCTATAATAGGATTATACCGATATCAGAATATCAGAACCCTTTGAAACGAAAAATCGAATGGTAATTTCACGAACGTCGAAAAAATCTGTTTAGATCATAAATACAAATAAAATTAATCAGTCGTGGGACTCCACGCAGATGTGGATGAAAGGATGGTTTACTTTATATTTGGAGATCAACGTTTATACCATGTTGAACACACCGATTCTCGTCCGATCACTGAAGTTAAGCCACATCGGTCGCGGTCTACCGAGAGTACTTGGATAGGTGACCGCCTGGGAACACCGTGATTTTGGATTCTGACATCGCTTTCTGAGTTGCGAGCGTTCGCGTGACCCAAGAAAACCCAAAAATCTTTTTTTTTTTTTATCCACTACAAGTTAGCCCTTGACGGCAATCTCACCTGATGGTAAGTGATGATGCAGTCTAAGATGGTAGCGGGCCAACCTGTTAGGGGTATGGAAAACCCATACTCCTAATTGGTTTCTACACGACATCGTGCCGGAACGCTAAATCGCTTAGCGACACGTCTTTGCCGGTAGGGTGGTAACTAGCCACGGCCGAAGCCTCCCACCAGACCAGACTCGAGCCGGGACCTCCAACTTTATAAACCGACAGCGTGCGCCACGGAGGTCGTCGTCGTCGTCATCTTATACATTAAGCTCTATAGAAAGTTCCTTTATTCGAAAAAAAAATTGAAGATACTTTTGCCAGTCTTTATCCGACAGTCCAAAAAATTAATTGAACTTTTCTTTATTTTTTTAACACACGTGGGAATAAAAAATGTATTTACTTTGATCTAAGTTTGGGCATGACACTTCGTCAGTTTCACGTGAAAATAAGAAAGAGAAAAACAGATAGAGGGGGCACGCAGGAGATTTATCTGTTCAAATACCGATAAGTCAATTTTGAATAGATAATTTAAAGATAAAGTTGGAATTAATATAATTATTACAGTTCAATTTATGTGACGTATGTTTATACAAATTCCTCATAACATCACGTGGAAACATAACGTAACGTAAAAAAAACTAGACCCTACACAACTATTATAAAAATATCATTATAAAAGGAGGATATGGAATAGAACTAATGTTACCGACAAAAATTAACAAGTAGAGTTTTATGTCTCCTTTTATATAGAAGCCATTGCCTGAGTGGCTGCAAAGCTGTTTTCTATAGTAAATAACATAATAAATAAAACACAAATGCAACATTCGCATGCAAAGAACATAAGAAAATTCGCTCGCAGGAAACAATGTGATAAAACGTTAAGAATAAAACTTTATAAAATAATTTTAGCTGGCTTTGTCCAGCATTGTATCGAAGAGGCTAAATGGGATGTTTGTCTTAAAAATAATTTGCTCAGATCCTCTGGTGGTCACATCTCATATTACTTACCTCACATCTTATGACGACCTCCGTGGCGCATTATAATGTTGGAGGTCCTGGGTCCTGGGATTCCTGGCAGGTCTGGTGGGAGGCTTCGGTCGTGGCTAGTTACCAGCCTCGATTAAGCGCTCTGGCACAATGTCGCGTAGAAACCGATTAGGTGTATGGGTTTACCATGCCCCTAACAGGTTTGCGCGCTACCATCTTAGACTGTATTATCACTTACCATCAAGTGAGATTGCCGTCAAGTGCTAACTTGTAGTGGATAAAAAAAAACAGCTTAACTTTTTGCAATATAGACGCGAGCATAACATACTTTATATATATATATATATATATATATATATATATTTTAGAAATAATATTTCTCAAACTCATTATTGCAAAGGGCTATTCGGTCATTGTAACTATCATCATCATCATCATCAAGCAATATTCATCCACTTCTGGACATAGGCCTCTTTAAAGCAGCGCCAACTCATCCTGTCTCCGGCTTTTTGCATCCAGTCGACGCCTGTCACTTTTCGAAGTGAGTCCACTGAGTGAGCGAGCCTTTTTATTTACTTACCTACTCATATTAGTTTATGAAGACTGTGTTATCATTTAGATGACTTGAGATTGGTCAAGAAGATAAAGCGTTGATTCAATAAAGAAAGAAAGAGAATAAAGAAAATTTTCCTTTTCTTTAATGCTATGAAGAAACTAATCGCCATCATCATCATGATCAACCCACTACTGGCTCACTACAGAGCACGGGTCTCCTCTCAATATGAGAAGGGTCTACCACGCTGGCCATGTGCGGATTGGCAGACTTCACACGCCTTTGAGAACATTATGGACAACTCTCAGGCGTGCAGGTTTCCTCACGATGTTTTCCTCCACCGCTGAAGCAAGTGATATTTTAATTGTTTAAAAACGCACTTACGAGTAACTCCGAAAAGTTAGAGGTGCGTGCCCGGATTCGAACCGCTGACCTCGGATTAAGAGGCTGACGCCCTAACCACTAGGCTATCACAGCTTAAACTACGAAGAAGACTAACTAGAAGAAACTAATAAACTACTCAAAACGTTACGCAAACTTATAACTACAGCAGAAACGTTTATAATAGTGCAGAAAATGTTATCCTATATGTATCCTAGGATAGGCAGCAATAGCATCATGTAGGCACGTCAATATATACTTTACGTTCAGTTTAGAAGAAAAGCTTTCTCCTACTGACAGGGCTGGATATTGCAGTTCCGTGTAAATCGAAGCCAGTATTGACCTAGATCTAGGAACAGGGCATCCTTTGAGTGATTAAAAGCTTGAAGCTGTATTCAATCTCACGATACTTCAAAGAATTGGTAGCGCATTCCAATTTTTTTTTTTAATTTTTATAACTTAACGTTAAATTTTAAATACGTTAATTAAGTTAAATTCTGATTAAACGAAATATCGGTGCCAATTCCGCACCCAAATCGCTTAGTTAAATGGAGGGGTCAAATAAAGTCCTTCAAAAACTATTTAACAGTATAACTTCTTTCAAAAACAGCTATTTAAGTATTTTTAGACATGATTTATTATTACTTATAAATAAGGACAGTTTACGATTATCAAATAGTGATGAAGTATAACATAAATTGGAGTCCAAAGACTGAAATAATTTCAATTGTAATTATAAGGGGTCAAACATTCAGGAAAAAAACTCCGTGTAATGACCCCGTCTCTGAAAGGAGAGGAACTTGAGAGCATGGACCATCAACGCTACTCCGATGTCGCAACGATGAGTCAACGATATTACCCGCCGCCTCACCCACGTCAGGGTCTTCCCCTGCATGTTTCTAAACATTAAACTAGCTTACTTTTAGACATCATCATCATCATGATCAACCCATTACCGGCTCACTACAGAGCACGGGTCTCCTCTCAATATGAGAAGGGCTCGGCAAATTATTTACCGAATATGATAGCGGTAATGTTCGATAATAAAAATAATTGGAGACAAACCTAACCTCGCTGTCTCAAACTGAAAATCGAAATGAGGACCTTGTTAGCATTTCTTTTTCACTGTCATAATAGCAATCGATGAAATTTTACTGGTGGACATAGAACAAAATTACGCGGTGGCAACCATAAAATCAGCTGTGTTTACATTGGAGGTTAAACTGAAACACAAACTGGCTGGCTGGTAATAAAAAAACATATACACTTCATAGACACTTTCACAATGTCCATGCTCGAGTAAACGTGATGTCAAGTCATTACAATAAGTTAATTATGCTTGGACGTCGTTTTTAGTTAGAAAAATCATCTTTGCTTGAAATTATAATCACTCCTCGATTTTTATTCAGGTGCCCCTTATAACTTTCAAGGTCGTCATATTAAAAGGGTCATTCCGAAAGGTACAAATTAAGTAATTAAATTAATGAGTAGTAAACAACTGCATTTTTCAAATTAGTAACTTATATAGTGTGTTGCAAGCGTTACCGGAGATTAAAGGCTTAGAGACTTACATTATTGATAAAAAGATTAAATTTTAGATCACATTGTGAACAATATTGCTAATACGGCCGCTCAGCTCTTGGGGGTTTTAAGACACAATACGAAGGGATTTTGAATAAAAAAATACCTTATATAATGCCTTAATGAGAAGTTATCTTGAATTCGCATGTATTATCTGGAATCCTACTTACAACGTGCATTCTCAATCGAAAGTATACAACGCGCTTTTTCCCGAAAAGGCGACAAATACTTATGTGCTTTCTACATAAAAAATTACAGAATAAAATTAAACCTTCTTAACCGGATATCCTTAACTGTTCCGCGTAGGAACACCCGTAGTTGACTATCCTCTAAAATCTTCCATATACCTTTCGCTTAATCACATCTCGTGTATCAAGCCCCAATTAAAGGTATTAGTGTAAAATATAATGAATTATTTAAAACGATACCTGGCATTCACATATTTCATGACTCAACTGTAGCTTTCATGAGTTCATCTCACATTTAACTTAATTTTAACTTAATTCTTATTGTATAACGGGTTTGAAAGACAGTTTAAAACAACTTAATTTCATTATTAAACTAATAATAATATTTGTAATTATATAAATATTTTTTTAATACACCACAAGTTATTGACAACATTTCACCGGATGGTAAGTGATGGTGCGGTCTAAGATGGTAGCGGGCTTATCTGTTAGGGGTATGGTAAATCCACACCCCTAATTGGTTTCTACACGACATCGTGCCGGAACGCTAAATCACTTGGCGACACGTCTTTGTCGGCAGGGTGGTAACTAGCCACGGCCACAAGCCTCCCACCAGACCAGACTCGAGCCGCGAATCGAACCCAGGACCTCCAACTTTAAAATGCAAAAGCACACGCGCTGCGCCACGGCGGTCGTCATATGGATTCATTGTTTTCGCTAAGTGTCCACATTAATATTAAGTTTCCATGCGCAATTATTGCAAGCGTTATGTTCACTTCTTTTCGATATTTATCATCATCATCATAATCAACCCATTACCGGGCTCACTACAGAGCACGGGTCTCCTCTCAATATGAGAAGGGTTTGCTTTTGGTTTGTGGTTCGGAGTTATGTGCGTTAAAAAAAAAATGATATTTTTTTTTGCTTCAACGGTGAAGGCAAACATCGTGAGGAAACCTGCACGCCTGAAAGTTCTCCATAATGTTCTCAAAGGCGTGTGAAGTCTGCCAAACCGCACATGGCCAGCGTGGTGGACTATGGCCAAACCCTTCTCATATTGAGAGGAGACCCGTGCTCTGTAGTGAGCCGGTAATGGGTTGATCATGATGATTAATGAATGTCTTAATTATGTGCCAAATGTAGAATAAGTTTATAGTAAGTGTTCCTTATTCAATAATAAAATAAAATTAAATACTACAACCTTCTGATCCTCAAGTCCAAGGTAACTTAAGACTTCGTGTCAAAACATTTTAACGAGACCATAACGCGATGATTCTCTCTTTGCAGCCAGCGTTTTGATGCTGCATGACTGATATAAATCTAGCTATAAGTTTAATTGTAACATTTTCAATGAATAACAAGCTCACAGGACTTCATTCATTCAGAATTCACATTTTCCCATTTCCCCCGGTATAAAGAAGCCGGTAAAATACTAATTGCAAAGTTGTTCCGTGCTAAAATGAAAAGGTCCAGCCGAGTCGGTTCTGGCTTGCTACCTGTGAAAGTTTGAAGAAATTACTCCAAACGAATCCGTGCCTGGTAAATGGCTCTTTATCACTCACTATTTAGCCATGATCGACAATAACTAATATTGAAATAAAGCTATAAGTGAAGAACATGATATTTTTTAAGTAAAAACTTCTTTGATAAACTTCTTTTGCCATAAACCAAAGACAAAGACACCAAGACAAAAAGAATAATAAACATTAGAACAGGTTCAAATATTGTAAAAACTACATTTGCTAAAAAACAATATACTAGGCAATCGACTTATATCTACAAGAAGGTAAACAGTTTATTAAATATACACTCACTTAATACTTACCAGCTTAAAAAGACTCAAAAACAAGTAAAATTCCGATCGTACGCAATACAAACACTCACACACACACACACACGCACGCACACACACACACATACACACACACACACACACACACACACACACACACACACACACACACACACACACACACACACACACACACACTCACACTCCTGGTTATTGATTTGATTTTATATATATAAGTAATATATACACACTGATGATGCAGTCTAGGATGGTAGCGGGCTAACCTGTATGGTATTGTAAACCCATACTCCTAATTGGCTTCTACGCGTAATCGTGCCGGAAAGCTTAGTCGCTTGGCGACAATTCTTTGTCGGTAGTAGTAACTAGCCACGACCGAATCTTTCCAGACCAGAAAGCTCGACCTTCTCGAGCCGAGAATTGAAGCCGAGACCTCCAACTCTATAAAATGACGCGCTGTCCTACGGAGGTCGCCAGACCTTCCAAAAAATTAAATAAAACAGACACACTTGTCACGTATTATATTAATATGGATTATATAAGATTTCGGTAAGTATTTTGGTGTATCGATTGCACCATGCTGAAAGCAATAAAGACTTAAAAGCATTCCTCATGAAAGTGTGAATCCATCTTGAACTTCACCACAAGTTGCATTAGGGTCTTGTGATAAAATCAATCACCGAGTTATCTATGATTTTCTTTTAAACTTTTCCTAGATGCGTTTTCCGTGTTCAATTGGAGAAAATAGTTTTCAAAGGGAAACCTTTTGATAACTTCAAGTAAAGTCTTAACTTGTTTCGCCAACATTTGTTTATTTTTAAAGGATACATGGGCATCGAGATCTATCGATGCAGCCAGAATGGAATCTTTAAGAACGTGTTTTGAAATAGCTTTGAAATACCCTAAAATACAGAGTATGAGTTGAAGAAAAACATTTACCTATGATGTACCTATGATACCTATGCCTTTGATCTATGATCTTTGTACCTATGATCTTTGTTTACATTTTTAGGATTCTGTACCGTTTTAGGGAGCCAACGTGCTATTACTAGGAGTCCACGATTTGTCTGTTTGTATTAAGGCATCGCTATTTTACCCCAACTTCTTCATCTTCGTCGTAACACTCTTGGTAAAGCAAAGTCTTTGAGGCCAATTGTTATACGCCTCACAAGTGTTTACCACTTCTCTTGCTTTCTGAAAGCCTGGTACACACGTGCAAAGGAACGTAGAATTAACTCTGGTGGGTCCATCGCATGAGTGACCTACCTCGCCCTCTGGTGCCCTCCACCTTGCCCAGCACAAGAGGCTCGGTGGAGTCACTCCCACACCGGGAAACGTGTCCAAAAAATTTTAATATGCGACTCTGTACTAACGCCGAAAGTCTGTTTGCTTATTTAATAGGAAGTCAACGGTATACAAAGAAATATTTTTTGAAGAAAACTTAGGACTGTCAAAAGCACTCACTTACAGGCTAACTTGACATGCGTAATCTAAAACTTTAAAACGAAAATCTTAAACTAAGACATCTTTTCCCAAAATCTATCATCATCATCATCATTTCAACCGATAGACGTCCACTGCTGGACATAGGTCTTTTGCAAGGAGTTCCAATGGCCACGGTCTTGGGCCGCTTGTATCCAGCGGCTCCCTGCGACTCGTTGGATGTCGTCTGTCCACCTTGTTGAGGGTCGACAAACGCTACGTTTACCGGTCGGCGGGGTCGCCATTCCAGCACCTTGGGACCCCAATGTCCATCGGTTCTCCGAGCTATGTGCCCCGCCCATTGGCACTTCAACTTCGTAACTCGCTGAGTCCTTCAGTCATCACTGGCAACACGCACTGTTCGAAAACTTTAGTCTTCAGGCACTGAGGGATTTTGGACGAAAAGATGTCTCGAAGTTTCCCAAACGCTTCCCACCCGCGCTAAATTCGGCGGCTGACCAAAATCTATAATAATCTACAAATATTTATAATTTTCACTTTCTTTTGTAAGTTGAAAGACTTTATGAACTATAGAATTCAATTAACCATGGTAACCGCGTTTTGCGAGGGTCTTAAAATTGATAGGTCTTATCAATCGGTAGCAAAACAAAAGCACTGCACCATTTAAATAATTGAATTGTTTAATTGTCTAGACGTTTAGTTTTCGATATCAAGATACTTATCAAAATAAAGTAACATTTCACAATAAAACAGTACGAGGGGTATTATTTGAGCACTAATCTAGGAATACAAACTAACGATGCAAATTGAAACGTATTAAAACATAGTGAAAGCTGCTTTTGCTATTAGGACAGGGAAAGGCTTAAATTCTCTGAATAAACGCTGTTGCCGGCAAGCTAAGAAGCTTAATTTTCACCACTTTAGCTTAGTTTAATGTAACGTATTTTGTACTTACATAGAGTACAGTAGTTACATTACCTATTTCGTTCGATTGAAATTATTGTAAAATCATCCTTATAGACACATATACAAGTAAGTATTAAATGAACAGTTTTTTACATAATCTATATATATAATATTATTTATCTATGTGGTTAGGGCGTCAGCCTCCTAATCAGAGGTCGGCGGTTCGAATCCGGGCACGCACCTCTAACTTTTCGGAGTTATGTGCGTTTTTTAAAAATTAAAATATCACTTGCTTCAACGGTGAAGGAAAACATCGTGAGGCAACCTGCACGCCTGAGAGTTCTCCATAATGTTCTCAAAGGCGTGTGAAGTCTGCCAATCCGCACATGGCCAGCGTGGTGGACTATGGCCAACCCCTTCTCATATTGAGAGGAGACCCGTACTCTGTAGTGAGCCGGTAATGGGTTGATCATGATGATGATATATATAAAAGCGAAAGGTCACTGACGTACTTACTTACTGATTAAAACGAGATCTCAAAAACTATTGTACGTACAAATCTATAATTTGAGTACAAATACGAAGCTATATAAACGCCTGAGAGTTGTCCGTTATGTTCTCAAAGGCGTGTGAAGTCTGCCAATCCGCAAATGGCCAGCGTGGTGGACTATGGCCAAACCCTTCTCATATTGAGAGGAGACCCGTGCTCTGTAGTGAGCCGGCAATGGGTAGATCATGATGATGATGCATTGAAAAACGGACAGACTGGTAGTTTACGACAGCAAAAAAAGTGATCTGATTTCTGTAACACTGGTTCAGGTATATGAGCTGAAAGCAAACAATACAGCGCTTTGGATTGATGAAGGTGCAATATTTTGTTACGTAAAACACAATTTTGGTTGATTGCTATGCCAGCGTTTACAAAAGCGCTTATATGCAGCTAGATATTGCCAAATACAATAGTTGTGGAAAATCTGTGATGCATGAATACAAAGCGAGTCGAAATAAAATCTTTTATTGTTTTTCGTACTTGTTTTTTTAAACTGAATTTTGACATAGTTATGCGAAATAGATCTAAACCACATAGAGCAAGTTTGGAAGTATTAAGTCTAGATTGTAATTTGTTGTGTATGCTTGTCGTGATAGGGATTTGGGGATATTAGTGACACGTGGTTTGTATTTTTCCGCTGATCGAAAATATTGACTAAGTATAGCATAAACGGTGATAGCCTAGTGGTTAGGGACCGGACTTAGAGGAGACCGGATTTATTTAGAGGTGATTCCCCGGTTTCGAACCCGGGCACGCACCTCTAACCTTTAATTTCGGAGTTACGTGCGTTTTTAAAAATTAAAATATCACTTGCTTCAACGGTCTAGAAAAACATCGTGAGGAAACCTGCACGTCTAAGAGTTCTCTATAATGTTCTCAGAGGTATCTCAAGTCTGCCAATCCGCACATGGCCAGCGTGGTGGACTATGGCCAAACCCTTCTCATATTGAGAGGAGACCCGTGCTCTGTAATGAGCCGGTAATGGGTTGATCATGATGATGAAGATATTGCATAGATGTTTTTGTGGATGTAATCCTTTACGAACAATGAACCTAAAACTAAAATTCTTATATATAATATAATAACTAAAATATATTATTAATGCCCTTTAGGCAAGGTTTCGAAGATACTGGCAGCGTTCTCCCTTTGAATAGCTAAACTAATTCTTTGCCAGCTCTTCAGTCTCCTGTGATATATCTTTTACGTAATATATTAATGTATATTAATACCATTTTATAGCCATTATTTGCTGCTTACTTCGGTTCACCGTTATTATTTATTTTTTTTTGGTCTGGTCTCTGGTCACAGCTGAAAATCAGCGACGTGTTGACTTTATAATAAGGCACGGCATATGCTGAGCTGTAAAACCTACCTCTTTGGTGTTACAGCAGACATAGCATTTTTGATTAGAATAAAATCTACCGTTTGTTACATTATATAAGAATTTCTTTTTTTTTGTCTAACATAAATTCATAGACGAATTAATGCACCCTACCTAAACTTCCACCACTCAGAAATAGTGCAGCGGCAAACCAAACATATTTTTTTTTAATATATACTATAAGTTAGCCCTTGACGGCTTTCTCACCTGGTGGTAGGTGATGATGATGCTGTCTAGGATGGTAGCGGGCTAACTGTTAGGAGTATGGTAAACCCACGCTCCTAGTTGGTTTCTACGCGACATCGTTCCGGAACGCCAAATCGCTAGCTCGTCTTTGGCGGTAGGGTGGTCACTAGCCACGTCTCTCACTAGACCAGACTCGAGCCGGGAATTGAACCTCCAACCTCTAGGACCTCCAACTTTATAATGCGAAAGCGCACGCACTGAGCCACGGAGGTCGTCAAAATATAAAATCGATTAATTCGTCTGTGATTATATAATCATTATAAATGTTTGAATGATTTTTATAAACAGTTTTCTATACTATCTGTTCAGCCATGTTGATTTGTATTTATGAAAAGCTCGAACCGAACGATTTGTAATCTCCACGCGCAATTTCTTGCTAATCGATTTAACCGTGAAACCGTGTGAGACTTGAAAATACTATTTTTAGAATCGCCCGGGGTCTTTACGAATCAGGGTATTTTCCGGAAATACATAGTTATATAATATTTCCATCTCAAATGCTAGCGATATATGTGACAAATCCATACGAATGTATATTCTATTGAATATTTTCTACTACAAGTTAGCCCATAAAGAAAATTTCACCTGATGGTAAGTGATGACGCAGTCTTAAATCGTAGGCTCACTTGTTAGGGGTATGGTAAATTTATCCTTCTATTTAGTTTTTACATGTAATCGTAGGCGGCGCATCTTTGTGGGTAGGGTGGTAGCATAGACCAAAGCCTGGCACCAGACCATAGCAGAGGAAGTTCAGAAACGATAAAACTTCTAATTATCGCGGGTATCGAACCCGGGACCTTCCGCTTATATGACCACAACACTCAACAATAGGAAGTCGTCAATATCGTCTACATTCAATTTCGCTGGTTTATCTTACAACGAGTATTATAATTGACCGTCATATTTGACAGCGTTAAAATCTGAAAAGATTTTTAGCCGTGAGGCCACTCGCTAATTGGCAGATCAATGCTGTTCCATTGATTTGCCAATTAGTTATTGCCGTATTTAATTTCTGCTCCGTCTGTTCCCGTACACAAAATGAAATAAAAACATAATTTACAAGCAAGTTCGTTATATCAATTAGCAATGCTGATTGTGTTCTTGTTAACATTATTATTGGACTGGGCATATAATAATAATAATAATACCTCGTGAGAGCTGAGACGGAGAAAAAGCGTAAGTATCTCGATCTGGCTCACGAGGTTTCCGACATGTGGCATGTGCAGTCTGCTGAAACCATCCCAATCGTCATATCTGCGAATGGGTTGATCCCAGTCAGCCTCGCTCACCATCTGAGGCGACTGGGGTTCCGTGGCAGTTCGCTCGCAGCCAGGATGCAAAAAGCGGTCTTGCTGGACCCGGCTAGGATAGTCCGCCGGTTTTTCAACCTGTCGCCCTGACCCCCGGCCGTTTGGTCTCCCCTGCCGGGGTGTAATCCTCCGCCCGGTGCAAATATGTATCTATGTAATGTATATGTAGGTTTATTTATTTTTATCTATTTAAGTTTACTATATCTCTTTTGGTTTTTTATATATATTTATTTTGCACAGCTAATACTGATAAAAATATTTATTTATTTCGACTAAATACAAAATTTCTTAAACTACCCTGACCCCCAAACTAGGATAGCCCGTATCTTGGGGGTCAGTCTCGTCCAGATGTGCAATAAAAAATAAACTATTGTGCTTTAAAGTTTACTTAATAACATTTAAACATGAGTGATCAATGAGTGTGGATGTGTGTGTGAGTGAGTGCATATGAGTGTGGATGTGTGTGTGAGTGAGTGGGTGAGTAATACGAACACATTTTATAGGTGTGTTTATATATGTATAAAGAGATTTATGTATGAAGCGAATAAATTTTTCAGTATCTCTATAATTTAGGTCAATCAGCATGTCTCTAAGCTTAACCTTGAGGGAATGCCTTTTGTACAGCGTAAATTTTAACTTATATTTAACTATAACTATATTAAATTTTAATATATTAATACGTGATGCCAAATCAAACAGTGCGGTCCATTGATTGATTCGCAATATTGTAGTTCGGCATTAGTCGATGATACGTGACGTTGCTACAGAAACGCGACCGGAGTGTGATCTCGACATGCATTGCGGTGCACGTATAATTATTCACACCCCTCGTAGGTGAATCAAAACTCATTTATCTTTGAATTCGCGTTGATTGCTAGCACAATTTGTTTATGTCATAGGACTTTTATTTATTTATTTATTCAAAGCGCCACCAACAGAATTATATGTAAAAAACATAAACATTTTAATAACCTTAAGTGCTAGGATATAAATATATCAATTTAGAGGTAACTACAGCATGCGGTGATAGCAAAGAGGCTAGGGCGTCAGCCTCCTAATCAGAGGTCGGTGGTTCGAATCCGGGCACGCACCTCAACTTTTCGGAGTCACGTGCGTTTTTAAACAATTAAAATATCACTTGCTTCAACGGTGAAGGAAAACATCGTGAGGAAACCTGCACGCCTGAGAGTTCTCCATAATGTTCTCAAAGGCATGTGAAGTCTGTCAATCCCAGCACATGGTCATCGTGGTGGACTATGGCCAAACCGTTTTCATATTGAGAGGAGACCCACGCTCTATAGTGAGCCGGTAATGGGTTGATCATGATGATGACAGCATGCATAATAACTCAAGTCGACGCTAATAGTTCGCTAATAATATAATATGCAACAATTTTTAAATTAACTAACAGCAAATAACAAAAAGCAGAAAAAAAACTTATTACAAAAGAACAGAATAAGTAACCTGGTGTTTTAGTAATATAATAACCTCCTATTATTATAATTTTCCTTTTAATAATATATTATAGTTATGATCTTAAAAAAAATATATAATAACGAATAAGGGAGAGGTATACAGGTATATACGCTCTATGCAAAATCTAACCAGACATGTTTGCGAAAAATCTAATGAGACTGCAAATGTGTGGAAACAGGCGTACAAATAACATAAATACAAGCTAAGCAATATATGCACTATTAATAAATAACGTTTACCCAATATAAGGATTGAGACAATCGAAGTTGAGTACTTTAAAATAGTCTTAAAGAGCATCTTTTTTGGTGTGACAAACAAAATAATTGCTTTGTATTCACTACATCAAGGGAATGCATAAAGCAGCTAAAGCTGACTTTAGCAGTTGCTAAGTATTGTTCTTTATCTTTCTATACAATTTTAACAAGCCTACGTATACATAAGTTCATTAAGACTGGCTTTTTTATACATGTGACGGCAATCTCACCCTTATGTAGTCTAGGATGGTAGCGGGCTAACCTGTTAGGGGTACGGTAAACCCACACTCCTAATTGGTTTCTACGCGTCATCGTGCCGAAACGCTTAGTCGCTTGGCTTATTTTTTTCGGACTGTCTATTAGGTGTACTAACACTATTGGTTGCCACAGCGTAACCGGGCTGCCAGAAGAAACCTAGGGCTCGAAGAAACTAAGGGAACGTCTGCCTAAGGGCGCCTCCTTTGAGGCCGAACCTCGGCTTAGGCGACGTTTGGGATGACGGGGGGGTCGGACGGTGAGTGGCCCGTACGTCTCCGAGGCCGTGGACGGAGCCCACGTCCGGATGACGTATGATAGCGGGCACTTCGTCTTCGCCGGCAAAGACAGTGTGTAACGTATGATTGTGTGGTAGTTGGTACGAGTATGTTGTCAGTAGTCATCTGATCGTCAGGGTCATGAAGGATATGTTTAGGTCTCCTCTTTCAGAGAGGAGCGCTTAGGTCGGGGGAGACTGTCGCTTGGCGACAGATCTTCGTCGGCAGGTTGGTAACCAGCCGGTTACCATACCATATTTGATCCCAGGACATCCACTTTATAATGCAACAGAGCACGCACTGCGCTATAGAGGCCGTCAAATTCAATATTACATTATGTAGTTATGTTGTTTCATTTTTGTTGTTTTATTACACAAATTAAACAACAATCAATAAAAACGAAATTGAGCGGGCCAAAATATACTTATAACGAATTGCAAATATTGGGGTGGCTCAAGTTTGTTGGTCAGAAGCGAGTAATCAATTTAGTAGTCGAGTGACTAGTCAGCCATATATACATAATAATATACAATAATTACGTAATTACAATTTATTCTCCCTCTTTTTTACACATTCATCAAAACATAAGCTTACGGCGTTCAGTGTACCTTATGAAATTACGTACCTACATACATACATAGAAATAATGCTAAAATGTTAACTTAGCTTTGCCGTTATCGGGTAATTATTAAGAAGTATAGTGCTTAAAAAAGCGGTGATAGCCTAGTGGATAGCGGTTAGCCTCCTATTCAGAGGTCGGCGGTTCGAATCCGGGCACGCACTTTTAACTTTTCGGAGTTATGTGCGTTTTTAAACAATTAAAATATCATTTGCTTCACCGGTGAAGGAAAACATCGAACCTGCACGCCTGAGAGTTCTCCATAATGTTCTCAAAGGCGTGTGAAGTCTGCCAATCCGCACATGGCCAGCGTGGTGGACTATGGCCAAACCCTACTCATATTGAGAGGAGACCCGCGCTCTGTAGTGAGCCGGTAATGGGTTGATCAAGAAGATAGTGCTTCAATCAATTTAAAAGGATTCACAGATGAGTTATTTCTTTATATTTATTTGATAAATTGGTGACGTTTGCGATTTTATATGTCTGTCTAATTAATAATCGATACTAGATTTATTAGTAAATATTAACGTCAAAATTTAAAAATGAAATTAATTCTTACTTTTTATTTTATTTCTTTTATCATTCAGTCAAAATAGAGATATTAAAATCAAACAAACAACAAGCTGTAATTAAAATGCTTCGTAGTTTTCGATTTCCCGTAAAACGTAAAAGCTTGAAATTGGAAACCCTTGTGCCCCACGGCCGTGGTCCAATTTACAGCACTCATTCATAAAAAGTGATTGAAAGTTTCACAGAACACCACTATTAATTAGTCTCACCCAACATTATGCAGAATATTTTGCGAACAGTCAGTGAAATGGAAACCTACCTGAAGATCTGAAGAAAGATCTTTCATCCACTGCTGGACATAGGTCTTTTGTAGGGAGTTCCAATGCACACGGTCTTGGGCCGCTTGCTTCCAGCGGCTCCCTGCGACTCGTCTGATGTCGTCTGTCCACCTAGTTGGGGGTCGACCAACGCTACGTTTACCGGTGCGAGGTCGCCATTCCAGCACCTTGGGACCCCAACGTCCATCGGTTCTCCGAGCCATGTGCCCCGCCCATTGCCACTTCAACTTCGCAATTCGCTGAGCTATGTCGGTAACTCTGGTTCTTCTACGGATCTCCTCATTTCTGATTTGATCACGTAGAGATACTCCCAGCATAGCTCTCTCCATCGCCCGTCGATCAAAGATTATTCATGATATTATAATTAATATTAGATTCGAAATTGTAATCACTCCGCATTAGGACCACGCTAATTTGATTTTTGTAAAGAGGGTACGGAAGCATTCATCCCGTTGTTCAAAAATGAAATAAATTTTGTATTCATAAAATAAATTAGAATAGTGCGGGACATCGCGAGCTTTAGAAGCAATAAAAGTGTCTAAGTAAATGTCAGTCCTTAAGCAACTTGGGCTTTTCGCCTCAACTTCCACTTCGCGATATCCACCCGCTGAGGATAACTTGCCGAGCGCGGGGCTGTGTTGTTGCCAACGAGCACGGAAGTAATTAGTTCCTTTTGAAATTTTTGTGAATAACATTTTATCCATTTAAAATAGACACGGTGGTATACAATTTAATTTATTCTTTATACGCCTCCAGAGGACATCTAAAGTGGTCATGAAAGCAATAGAAAATATGTAAGGGACTCACATGGTAAGGCACGTTGACTATTGTCACATTGTCGTCCAGTGTGAGCGGGTACGAGGCTTCTGCGTCGAACTCCAGGTATTCATTAATGCGGTACATTACTTTGTCTTCATCTACGCCCTCTATGATTCGCGTTTGGTACGATCTAAAATTATAACATAATCACTCTTTAGCTCTACCTAATTGGTTTTTTTATATTTTTGTTATCCACTACAAGTTAGCCCTTAACGGCAATCTCACCCGGTGTACGTGATGATGCAGTTTAAGTGTATTAACCTGTTAGGGGTATGACATACTCATACTCCTAATTGGTTTATAAGCGACATCGTGCCGGAACGCTAAACCGCTTGGCGACACGTATTTGTCAGATTCGCCGAGAATCGAACGCCACGGAGGTCTTCGTTATTATGAATTGAATGAAATTAGTGCTACTTTAATTTAATATTCATCAATATTCAAACTCTCATTCTCTTCTCTTTATATAACTAATATAAAGAGAAGAGAATGAGTTTCCAATAGAATTCAGGAACGGGAAGAATACAACAATGTCTTCAACTGGCGCCTTGTCTGTACCATTATAAATCAGCTATACGAGTATTTTAATCTCAAATGAATCAAATTCAAATTCAAATTCAAAATAATCTTTATTCAAATAGTCCTTAAGAAGGCACTTTTGACGCGTCAATAATTTACATAGTAGTTATTTCATGGTGATAACTATATTCGTAAACTTAAAACTAAAGCTATGAGGGTTCCAAACGCGCCCCGGTCTAAGAAGAAGCCCACAACAAACTTAGCCGGGGTTTTTCTTTTTTTCGTTATCACCATCTCACATAATGAATAACAAACTATAGTACCTATGGAGATAGAGCAATTCACACCCAAGCTTTTTTATCGTTTATATAATCCTTAATATCGTAATATGATTTTTCTACAAGCTTTCGTTTTATAAAAACTTTGAACTTATTGATAGACATCTCCAAGATATCAATAGGTAATTTATTATAAAATAAAATACAATTTCCTTTGAATGAGTTACTAATTTTGTGCAGCCTACTAAATGGTACTACAAGTTTACTTTCGTTACCAAAATGGAACCATAACAAAACCATTTATATTCGATGTCCTTTCAAATTTTCAGCCAATTTGGTTCAGGCGTTCCGACGTGAAGGAGTAACAAGCACTTACATAGATACTCTCGCATTTATGATATTGGTATTATTGTAATTAATTAGGCACTCTGGCTACAAAAGCCGGAAACGTGAACGTTATAAATGATTCCTTAATTTTGTTTTTCCATTATAATTGTGTTATAAATATAATTCTACGAAAACAGAGCGCAAAAAAAAGGTTGTTTTTTTTTTAATTTATTTTTATATAGGGCTGTTGCTACCAGGCTGGCAGAAGTAATGAGTAGTACCTACTTGTAAACATAGGGACCGACTTCGTTGACTACAGGTATACCCCCGGCTAGCACCTCGTCCGGATTGCTGATGTTGAAGATTCTCACGTTGAATGTCAACGGGAAGGGTATCTCTTCGAATCTCTCCCACTGCTCCGTGTTGTTGTCGAGCCGCACCTCCTAGATGTCAAAATTTCAAAGATATATTATAAAAAATATTATACAACATTATATTTACCACAACCCATTATTTTAATTTTTTATACCCTAGAAAGTGCGATCTGCCTTTATAATAAAAAGAAAATTTACCTGCCTAAGTTTGTTGTGGGCTTCTTCTTAGACCGGGGCGCGTTTGGAACCCTCATAGCTTTAGTTTTAAGTTTATCACCATTAAATCACTTGTCAAAAGTGCTTTTTGAAGGACTATTTGAATAAAGATTATTTGATTTTTTATTTTAATTTGATGGGAAGTGATGATGCAGTCTAAGATGGTAGAGCGGGCTAATCAGTTAGAGGTATGGTCCTGGTATGGGTAAGCCATACTCTTAATTGGTTTCTACGCGACATCTTGCCGAAACTCTTAATCGCTTGGCGACACACATTTGTCGATAGGGTGGAAACTAGCCACGGCCAGAGCCTCCGCCAGACCAGACTCTAGCCGGGAATCGAACCATTAACTCTAAAACTTTATTACGTGACAGCGCAAGCGCTGCGCCATCGAGGTCGCTTATCCATATTTTGTAATTCATGATTGAGTTTATATCTTGTTCTTTTTTGGTGAATAATTGAAAGAATTAAAAATTTAAACGTTCAGTTTCAAGGACAGAAGAAATTAAATTTTTCTGAACTCACAGAGCAAAGCCGTCTTCTAAATACTCGTAATTATCTTCAGTCAAAATAGGCTACTAAGTTGGAGAGGGACAGCGATTTATTACCGTTAAACAATGAAAAAAAAACTCCATTTCCCCCTTCTTTGTAATCTCTCACTAAGAGTGTTCATATTCAAGTTAGCAGAAATTAAAAAAAATACAGACGTTTCTAATGATTATTAATAAAACTTTGATGACATATTAATCATTAAAACCTTTTATGTTATAGTAAGTTTATGTAATTTAAGTTTTGTGTGTTGAAAGTTATGGCTGGTATAGTGCCAGTTTACTTGGCGCAGTCGGAGCTAGTGTTAAATCGGGGCAGATTTATTCCGAACACAACTTTGCACGTTTCAACTGATCTTAAGTCACAGGTTATGAATATCTCGTAACATGCGTTAAAACGTAATGATGATTGTCATCATCATCATCATCATAATCAACCCATTCTCGGCTCACTACAGAGCACGAGTCTCCTCTCAACATGAGAAGGGTTTGGCCATAGCCCACCATGCTGGCCATGTGCGGATTGGCAGAATTCACACACCTTTGAAAACATTATGGAGAACTCTCAGGCACGCAGATTTCCTCACGATGTTTAACGTTGAAGCAAGTGATATTTTAATTGCTAAAAAACGCACATTACTGCGAAAAGTTATAGGCGTGCCCGGGTTCGAACCCCTGACTTCTGATTAGGAGGCTGACGTCCTAACCACTAGGCTATCACAGCTGATGATAATGACGCCTTGCAATAAAACGTTTTAGAGGAAGAGTAAATGAATTTGATGGATGGTACTCACACTTTTAATAATGCTCTCTACGAGGCTAGGGACCAACGTGAAGCTGAGACTGCATGTCAGCACAACCAAAACCGCCCCCACAACAGTAAGAGTAATTCCCGCCGTCACGTTACACATTTTTTTTTAAATAAAATTTAATTATCATTTATCTATCCTCGTTTAATTATTACACACAACGCGTAATTGCCGTGAGCGCGATTGCAAGATACCCTCATAAATAAATGCACATAGATAAATCGCCGAACTAATTATTTATTATTAGCGTTCCTCATAAGAAAATAACGCGTGAGTTTTGTAGCCTCGATAACATATGGAGTTAAAAACAGTTGAGTGACAGAATGGCGTATATGAACGCGTTTGTGCTAGTAAAAATTCAATAAATTCAGTGTTCACCTATATCAAGTGTCTACTTACGCAGTCTTGGCCTTTCAATAGCGCTTTTAATGTAGGAACTTTGAAAGCTCTTTGAAAACGTCTGCCTGAACTGCCCGTTTGTATTCAGTCTGCCAAAGTTTGTAAGGCAGATTCTATCGAGATGAACCAGACAAGAAACTCTGCAGCCGCTAGTTTTCAACGTTAACATTTCATAATTGAACATTTATTCATCTACTAGCTTCTGCCCGCGACTTCGTCTGCGAAGACTTCAGAATTAGGTCTAAAGCTTCGCTAGTTAATAATTTTTTAATCTACCCGCGGTTACTATTTGAGAGATCGGTATGGAAAATACACGTTCTATGCCATAGCAAAAGTTACATGCATACCAATTTTCAAAGCTATCTGCGAGCGGCTTATCTCGGAAACAATTTTCAATTTTTACTCGGGAAATACATAAAGAATTGGGCTAAAAGGTAGCCTTTGTACTTTTCCTTGACAAAGGCTACATGCCTGCAAAATTTCATCCAAATCCGCTCAGCCGTTTTTGCGTGGTTGAGTAACAAACATCCACACTTTCACATTTATAATATAAATTGGATTTTGAAAGTGCTTTGCTGGCTGCTTCTAAGCTACGTTGCCTAAAACATATTCATCATTTGTATAGTAGATTATGTTTCAACATGTTGCCTTAATTATAAAAGTATGCACTCTAACCCCACAAACTTCTTCTGTACTTTCACAGACAATATGCAATTTTCTTATCACTACAGGTTAGCCCTTGACGACTATCTCTCCTGGTGATGATGCAGTCTAAGATGGTAGCGGGCAAACCTGTTAGGGGTATGGTCAGCTTACATTTCTCATTGGTTTCTACGCGACATTGTGCCGGAACGCTAAATCGCTTGACACGCCTTTGTTAGTAGAGTGGTACTTGCCACGGCCGAAACCTCTGTCTGGTCTGTTCTGACTCGAGCTGAGAATCGAAACCAGGAATCGAAATTGAACTCATGTCCTTTTCGATTTGTTATATAAATTTTTTCTACATAAGTACAAATTTTTGTCGTACTCATATATTGCGAAGGTAAATACAAATTATTTATATAAGTTGGTACGCTGTCGTCAAACATTAAGGGCTTTATAAGTGACACGTGTATGATAACTTATCACGTCACCGTGACAACACCTTTCATTTGACAAAAATAAGACTGCGTAGCTATTTGAAAGATACTTGTCACTTTCATTGGCAAGGCCCTGACGAGTTCGGGAACCACTGAAGCTTATATATTAATGTCTGCTTAACTATTCTATCTTAATTAAATTATATATTTAACTGCAGGTTTTTTTATTTGCCCTTGACGGCAATTTCACCTGGTTATAACTAATGAAATAGTCTACAATCATAGCGGGCTAATCTGTTAACATCATCATGAACAACCCATTGCCGGCTCACTACAGAGCACGGGTCTCACTACAGAGGGTTTGGCCATTATCGACCACGCTTGCCATGTGCGGATTGGCAGACTTCACACGCCTTTGAGAACATTATAGAAAACTCTCATGCGTGCAAGTTTCCTCACAATGTTTTCCTCATCGTTGAAGCAAGTGATATTTTTATTGCTTAAAAACGCACATGACTTTGAAAAGTTAGAGGTTCGAAAAGTCCGGGTTCTAGCCCCCGAGCGCTGATAAGGAGGCGGACGTCTTAACCACTAAGCCATCACAGCTTCTAATATGATAGAGGCATGGTAAACCCATATTCCAAATTGATATTTACGCGACATCGTGCTGTAACTAAATCGTGCTAAATCCCTTGGCAGAAGTCTTAAGTCTAATTTTTTCGAGTCGGGAATCGAATCCAGGTCCTCCAAATTAATAATGCCACAGCGCGCTGCGCAACGGACTGCCTGGACCCAAGAATTTTCGTGACAGGTGGATCATTTGATAAAAGGAAAGTTTTAGAAGAAGCGTACAAGAAGTATACAGAACCACCCAAATAGATACAATAAAAATAAAAACAACACGGATTATTGTAATCAATTATATTATTAATGTTTATAATTTATTCGCTAAGAGCGATAAGATGTAACGATTTAGCTCATATCTGAGTATTGCCTAAGAGAAATCTTATCAGGAGATTAAAAAAAAACTTTTATTTCACACAGGGAGTAAGTAACTAGGTGAGTAGGTACTTTTATCATATCATTAAACATTATAATCTTTGCGTTCACGTTTACTACGAAGTATTGGTTAACAGAATGAAAAACGGTAAACAAGTGTAATCTGTAATCAATGATGTAGGTTACGAGTAGGTAGGCTATGTGCGCCTGACAACTGTATGGCAGGCTTTTTTCCGCTGGGAAATGCGTTTACGCATCCCCTCCGACGGGGTATGTGGGACTCCCCGGTGGCCAGATTGGCGACCAGTCATTATCAACCCATTGCAGGCTCACTACAGAGTACGAGTCTCCTCTCAATATGAGAAGGGTTTAGCCATAGTCCACCACGCTGGACATGTGCGGATTGGCAGACTCCACACGCTTTTGAGAACACTATGGAGAACTCTCAGGCGTGCAGGTTTCCTCACGATGTTTTCCTTCACCGTTGAAGCAAGTGATATTTTAACTTTTCAAAACGCACATAACTCCGAGAAGTTAGAGGTGCGTGCCCGGATTCGAACCGCCGACCTCTGATTAGGAGGCTGACGCCCTAACCACTAGGCTATCGCCGCTTTTTAAAAACGCTAAGTTAGAGGTGCGTGCCCGGATTCGAACCGCCGACCAGAATACCCACAAAAACCCAGCGATGCTCCTTCGCGTCGCCTGGTGGCTGGGTCACAGGAACACTTGTGCACTCGACCGCAACCCAGCCAGCGGCGTCCGCTGAGGCAGACCCTCCACGGGGGACTGTATGGCAGGCTGTCATAAAGTGAAACAAATAATCGGTTTATTATTTTATTTACTCGGACAATTGAAATCAATTTGTTATATAAATACTTTTGTTAGTATATACAGAGGAGCATCCATACTGTCTGCTATCAAACGCAGGATATTTTTTTGAAGTGAAACTTCTTTATCGGCGTTGGAAAAAAATTTACCGTCACATTTTTCGGTTACGCGTCACATTTTTCCGTTACGCGCCATCTTTTTCTTGCCCCTACCACGGTTGGTTCAGACGAAAAAAATACCGATGATTTTAAGTGGAGATTTTAATGTCAATTTTGCATCGGAAAAATCTTTGAAGCTAGTTGAATTTCTGAAAGATAAATTGAATTTATCCACGCGTCACATTTTTCCGTTACGCGCCATCTTTTTCTTGCCCCTACCACGGTTGGTTCAGACGAAAAAAATACCGATGATTTTAGGTGGAGATTTTAATGTCAATTTTGCATCGGAAAAATCTTTGAAGCTAGTTGAATTTCTGAAAGATAAATTGAATTTATCCATGAAAAACAGTCCTCAAACGTCAACAACAAGATCTGGCACTACAATTGATGGAGTTTTTACTCGGTCACTAAATTTCGTGGAATGTAAACTATATATTTCATATTTCAGTTACCATAAGCCATTAATTACAAAAATGAAAATGAAATGGGATGAAAATAAGGCCATAAAGAAGTTTCACTTCTTACGTGTGTACACTAGTACAAGCACACATTTTTTCTTCCATACGTACCCTCTTCAGTACGAACGCAGTTTTTCTACGCCAAATGGCATCGAAGTTAAAACGACTTCTTACTACAACGCTAAATACTTACTGGCACCATGGCTAAAATCTCCCATCAGATCAGACGAGAGAGAATTTTTCCTAATAGCAAAAGATAAAATCGTGCCAATCTTTGTTCGTTTTACACAAAAATCTTAATTTACCTAAATTTGTGCATCTCTTTCAAAGTGATATTTGTGGTAAAGGATAGTATTAATTTTAACAAAACATTTTTTTTGCATTCCATTACAAGTTAGCCATAGACAGCAATCTCACCTGGTGCTAAGTGATGATGCAGTCTAAGATGGTAGCGGGCTAACCTGTTAGGGATATGGTAAAACCATACTCCCATTTTTTTTTATCCACTACAAGTTAGCCTTTGACGGCTATTTCATCTGGTGGTAAGTGAACGATGCAGTTTAAGATGGTAGCGGGCTAACCTGTTAGGGATATGGTAAACCTTGCCGGCCTGGTTGCGGTTGTGTGCGCGAGCGAAACCCGTGACCCGGCCACCAGGCGGCGGGAAAGGATATACACCGTGGGGGTTTAGTCAGTAAGAGTCTGACATAACTGCCGCGTCTCCTCGGACGCGGAGTATCCATGAGGATTACCCACGTTAAAAAAAAAAAAAAAAGGGATATGGTAAACCTAGTAAGACATCGTGCCGGAACGCTTAATTGCTTGGCTACACGTCTTTGTCGGTAGAGTGGTGACTAGTCACGGCCGAAGCCTCCGGATATAAAAACCGATAGAAGCTACACAAAATTAATAGTCTCTGTGTAGTCTGAGTGGTACAAATAAGAGCTGAAATTTTAACATGGCAACACATATAGGTAGATGTGAAAACGGAAACCGGAAAGGTGTTCCAGATTTCTGTCGTGTCTGTTTAGAAGTACTAACGTAAGGATGTTTTGATAAACTTTAGCATAATCATCCTCAGATATAAAATTATTATATTCAAGAGAAGATGCGCGCAGCGACATAATTATCTGTAACATTTTCTCGTCGGATCTTACAAAAACTGAAGAAAATAGTTATTATAATGAGGTCAGTACCTCATGGCACGGTGGTTTACTTATTTATTTACTATGAACCGCCAGCAGAATTACACATATATACGAGTATGTTACAAAAAAATATGCATCAGGTTCGAAGTACATATGTTACCCCAATTATAGGCAGTTACATCCTGTATATTGAGACCAAATTTTATAATACTATATACTCATAAACTAAAAATTAAGATAAAAATTATTTAAATTCAAAAAGTGTAATATTGATACAAGAAAATAAATAGCCTAAAATAACAACATAAATTGAAGTAAGAATTGACTAATACAAAAACAAGACATCATGTATAGGGTATAACTAAGGGGTGATATCCCTGTGAGGAGCCTAGTGATTTCAGTAGTTTAAGTATCAAACTAATTGATCATAAAACAAATCGATTGACTTTCCTATTACTAATCATCATCATCATAATGATCAACCCATTACCGACTCACTACAGAGCACGGGTCTCCTTTCAATATGAGAAGGATTTGGTCATCGTCCACCACGCTGGCCATGTGGGACTGGCAGACTTCACACGCCTTTGAGAACATTATGGAGAACTCTCAGACATGCAGGTTACCTCACGATGTTTTCTTCGCCGTGATATTTTAATTGCTTAAAAACGAAAAGTTAGCGGTGCGTGCCCGGGTTCGAACCCCCGACCTCTGTTTTGGAGGCGGACGTCCTAACCACAAGGCTATCGCGGCTTCCCTTTACTAACAATTTGTATAATCTACTTAACATTGGTATCAAAGAATGACGACTTAATGGTTTTACAGCTTCCGAGAGCGACCAGAGGAACAGGAAGGTGCAACATGCGGGAAGGAACTCTTAACAATATTGTGCTCAACAGTTCGAGTTATCCACAGTTCCGTTTACGGGTTCATGGTAGAATATCATCTCATGCACTTTGCGTCTATCCGATAGTCAGTTCAATTTGAAGAGAGAAAATAAGAAAGTCTTTTGTCTTGTCCAGTAGTGTAAAACATAGTGAATCGCCGCTGTATGCTTTCTTAACGATCTATATAAACTACCATGTACACCTAATAGTTTGGTTAGGTTTATGAGTATTACCGTTTGGAACAAGCAAAGAAAAAAACAATCAAAATAAACTACATTTTCATCCATTTTTTCCGAATAATTTATAATGTGCCTACTTTATAATATGGTGCATTTGCAATGAATGGTAGCAGATGGTATTGTTACATGAAAAATACATTTCATGCTGAAATTACCGTGGACCTCCAAATTAGGATATCCTTTATCTTGTGAGTCAGTCTCTTCTCACTTCATCATCATGATCAATCCATTACCGGCTCACTACAGAGCACGGGTCTCCTCTCAATATGAGAAGGGATTGGCCATAGTCCACCACGCTGGCCATGTGCGGATTGGCAGACTTCACACGCCTTTGAACATTATATAGAACTCTCAGGCGTGCAGGTTTCCTTACGATGTTTTCCTTCACCGTTGAAGCAAGTGATATTTTATTTTATTTTTTTTTCTACTCACTTATACAGCGAAAAAATTAAAGAGTAAAAAAATGCCAGGTTATAGTAAATATTGACTCGTGTCGTAATTTACAAAAATTTCAATAATTTTTAATGTATTTTCCTCGTACAAAATACAAAAAGACAGTAAAATATAATATAATAATAAAAAACTGTTTTATACAAAGTGATCTCTTCCGGGAAAACAATTAGGGGACACCGAAGAGTCTTTAGTGTACAACAGTGTCTGAAAAAGGTAGACAATATTAATATATGGAACACTTTAAACATATCAGAGGAGACTTTATATTCCTGTACGTATCTTCCCAGATTTTCCAGACATCTACTAACTCTGATTATATTAACTTTAGATGAGAGATTCTTTCATAACTCACAATATTTCGTAGGAAGACGCTGTTTAAGTAAAAGGAAATTTACTAAGAAACTCAAAGACTCAGACGCGATTAATAGATGTTGCAACCTTCTCTTTGAACTTTCAAATAAACGAACAGACGCCAGCAACTTCCTTCTGAAATTAATTTCTGACGTAGCGTGAGGTAAACTTGTCCTGCGACGCCAATGCAAACTACAAACTACCGGTAACCGCCAAATTTCTTTGAGATCAAATTGTTATAATAGTTTGAATAGGTTTACGTACTCATTGAAGAAAACCCTTTTAAAGAGTACTTAATTATAGTTAGGTACCTGGAGTAAGTGTACATGGAAAAAAACTTAGTTTTTTTTAAATCGCTTCTTACAAGTCTCTTTTGGTTTTGACCTATTACATAGACATACACTTACCTAACTCTCTAAATATTCTCAAAGGCGTGTGAAGTCTGCCGATCCGCACATGGCCAGCGTGGTGGACTATGGCCGAACCCTTCTCATACTGAGAGGAGACTAGGCTAGGGCGTCAGCCTCCTAAACAGAGGTCGGTGGTTCAAATCCGGACACACACCTCTAACTTTTCGGAGTTATGTGCGTTTTTTAAGCAATTAAAATATCACTTGCTTCAACGGCGAAGGAAAACATGCAGGAAACCTGCACGCCTGAGAGTTCTCCGTAATGTTCTCAAAGGCGTGTGAAGTCGGCTAATCCGCACACGGCCAGCGTGGTGGACTATGCTCTGTAGTGAGCCGGTAATGGGTTGTTCATGATAATGATGATGAACTCTCTAACTCTCTACTCTTTGTGATTTTATTACGAAATTATACCGACTGCAATGTCAGATTCAGAACACCTTTAAAAGTATGAAAAGAAAAAGTATAACTTCACGGTAAACATGAAAATCTTGCTTCGCAGGGTCAATAATAAACTTTAATAACGAAATGCCTTGGACTTTGACCTTAGAACCGGCAGGACTGAAGAGCGTTAATAAGCCATTTTTTCGCAATTATATTTTTCCGCCGTCTTTGTTTGTGTGCACAGTAGCACTCTGGTGAAGTGGCATAACCCAAAATATCGATATCGATGACATATTTTTTTTAACTATTAGGTTATTTCCGCTGTTTTGTTAGACTATAATTGTAATGTTTGAATACGGATCGCGAGGTCTTGGGTTGATTCCCGGAGTTAGGAAAGGAGGTGTTACTAATAACATCGATAACAGATGACACAAAAACAAAGGGAATATGCCTATGAATAAAAGAACTGCTGGTTCAGTATAGATAGTATGACCTTGAATATCTAAATTTTGGAACTGGCCAAAACTCTTAAAAAGTGATTAACTGAATTCGAAAATGAAACTCTTTAGCCGTAGCATACAGTTTAATTGCTTTTTTCAAAGTCTATCCATCAACAACAATTTAAGTCGAGTAAACTTTCATAGCGGTGTGGTGAAGCGGTGATAGCCTAGTGGTTAGGGCGTCAGCCTCCTAATCAGAGGTCGGCGGTTCAAATCCGGGCACGCACCTCTAACTTTTCGGAGTTATGTGCGTTTTTTAAGCAATTAAAATATCACTTGCTTCAACGGTGAAGAAAAACATCGTGAGGAAACCTGCACGCCTGAGAATTCTCCGTAATGTTCTCAAAGGCGTGTGAAGTCGGCCAATCCGCACACGGCCAGCGTGGTGGACTATGGCCGAACTCTTCTCATATTGAGAGGAGACCCGTGCTCTGTAGTGAGCCGGTAATGGGTTGATCATGATGATGATGATGAAATTTTCATATTATAATTTACTACGATTTGACCAGTGACCTCTAAACTCATAATAAATATATCAATTATCAGTTATCTTACGTTTTTAACAAAAGCTTTAATCAGACTTTTGAAAAGTCCATGTTTGTATGATTGCAGTGACTCTAACACTGATCTAAGATACAGTTCTGATACTAAATATCAAAATACTAATGGCATTTTTTTTGTTTGCATTTCCGCGTCAAAGAGACGTCATCTACCCCTGGACCAAGACTGCCCAACAGACTAGCGGCATTACCCTTCTGTATAGCGATCTATTTATGCGGTCGTGTTACCGTCGCGAACAACAAAAACTTCGACGCTGTGCACCGTATGATCGAAACAGACAGGCATGTGACCTGACATGAGATTCGGGCATCGGAACAGGTGATGGATTTATTGCTACGAGTCCTAAACAATGCAGCACCCTGCGTTGACTCGTGTTACTGCTGGCAAATACATTATCTTTAATCAAAAATATCAATATCATATAAAGATCTTCAACGTCCCAGCAAGTGTTTTCATAAAATTAAATTACTGGAATAATTAATTTCAACCGCCTTTTGAAAGGATATTGATAGAAGAGAATGTATTAACCTTCTTCTTCTTCGTCGTAATACTCTTGACAGAGCGGTCGTGGTTATCAGTAAGCAACGTCTTTGAAGGCAGATGTTATACGCCTCACGAGCAATAGCCACTTCTCTTGCTGGCTGAAAGCCTGGTGCACTAGTGCCATGTGATAGGACCATCGCATGGGAGACCTTTCTCGCCCTCTGGTTTCCTCCACCTAGCCCTGTACGACAAGACGCTCGATGGAGCCACTCTCACGCTCGAGACGTCTCCAAAGAGTTTTAGTAGTAGATTCTATATTCTCTAAGAACTCGGCATTAAAAATCGTTGTTTAATGCCATTTAGTTGGAATATACCTAGGGAAATTAATTATTTAATAAACAATTAAAATATCACTTGCTTCAACGGTGAAGGAAAAGCATCGTGAGGAAACCTGCACGCCTGAGAGTTCTCCATAATGTTATCAAAGGCGTGTGAAGTCTGCCAAACCGCATGGCCAGAGTGGTGGACTATGGCCAAACCCTTCTCATATTGAGAGGAGACCCGTGCTCTGTAGTGAGCCGGTGGGTGGGTGGGAATGGGTTGATCATGATGATGATGATACCTAGGGACCTTGGTACGAAATACGGTATATGAGACTCCTAGCATTCCAGCCTCCAGTCCAATCTTCTTCTTCTCTACCAGTGACAAAGTCCACGTCTCCGCAGCTTATAAAAATAGGTAAACAAGTGTTTGACAAAGTCGGATATTCGTATCTTTTGTTATGTTCCTGTTCTTCAATATTTTCTTTATTTTCATTTTATTCAGTTCACTGCACTTCTTTCTATTGGCATACGTCGATTTGTTGTTTGAAATTAAAGCATCAAGATATATGTAGGATTTGACGACCTCGCAGTTTTCAATTTGGGTGACTTCGTGCGAGTTATGGTTGACTCGGTCTACAATCATCATCTTATTTTTATGTAATAACCTACCAAAAATTTGTGGAGTATTTGTAGTAACCTTCACTGGTGATACTGCATTACTTGCTTCTATAATTATAAACGAAAAAGTCACCAGTAACAAATGTTTACGTAAAATAATCGAATATGTTTGAAAGACGGGCGACGGAAGCTGGATACAGGTCCACATAGCAACGCGCCTCAGCGATCACTGACGATTTTCGTACGAGTGACAAAGACACCGATACCGGGATGCAAAGGGTGCCAAAGCGTAATAAAAATTATAATATTTGTTTTATGCAAAATGTAAATCGTGTACTTTATTAATATATCACAAATAATTGTACTTAACTTTCCCAAAATGGATTTAGGCATTACTGAGAATAAAAAGAATTTAAGTACTTACAGAGCAAAAAAGAATGGAAACTCAGCTTTATTTTAAAACAAGTTAACTTTTGAAATCATGTTTTGAAAACGGCAATCAGATCAGAAATAGGTACGATCATTTGTAACCAATCACCATTTTTTTTTACGTTATGAGCTATAGTTTTTTCAGAAAACGATTCTCATTCTGTTCGATTTCTCTATACACAGCGCCTTGTTCTCCCTTGGGCATTTGGTGACCTGGAGTTTCTTTAGAGAGCTCGTCATACTGGAGTAATCCAGAAAAGAACCGCATCAGCAGCCTCTGGTTTTACTGATCACGCATGGGAATATGCCTCTGTAGTCTTATGGCAATGGATTCTCAATGGAATGTTTTGTTATCGTACTTGTTTGAATTTGAATCTCAATTAAGGAAACATTTTAAGGCAGGTCTTTGAAGATGAGATTATAAAGTCTGAAACAACGTCGCCAAATTGCCCGTATAAAAATACACTGCAAGATAAGATATATATACTGCACTTGGAGTATGTATAGGAGTAGAAATGGTTACTTTATCACTTGCAGATTTACCAATTAGGGTTTACCATATCCAACTGATTAGCCCGCTACCATCCTAGGCTGCATCATCACTTACCATCAGGTGAGATTGCAGTCAATGGTTAACTTGTAGTGTATAAAAAAAAGACTGAAAGTTGGATGCTCGAGGAGCTGGCTAAGTCATGATCAACCCATTCTCGGCTCAATACTGTGCACGGGTCTCCTCTCAATATGAGAAGGATTTGGCCATAGTCCACCACGCTGACCATGTGCGGATTGGCAGACTTCACACGCCTTTGAGAACATTAAGGAGAACTCTCAGGTACGCAGGTTTCCTCACGATGTTATCCTTCACCGAAAAACGCACATAACTCCGAAAAGTTGTAGGTGCGTGCCCGGGTTCGAACAGCTGACCTCTGATTAGGAGTCTGACGTCCTAACCACTAAGCTATCACAGCTTCTTAGCTGGCAAAGTGTTCGGTCTCAATAATTATCATTTTGTTGTTGTTAGAATAATCCTTAACGCCCCCAACCCGCTTTAGAGCAACCCAGCGTTCCAATCCAACGAGAAGGAGTTCTGGGCCCAGCTGTGGTACGTTCGTGGCTGGGCATGCAGTGAATTTCATTGGTGGCTACCCGAGACGCTTTATTTCGCCCACCTCATTATTCACTAGTCGTTAGTCCGGATTATAAAGCGGCTTATCGACTAATTAAAATGCGCTATAGGGAGCTTTGATGGAAAATCTTTCGGAGGAATAACCGTACAAAGTTTTCAACGCAAATAAGCAGTGCTGCATAGCATCAGGAAAGGAATTAAACCCCTTTTTGGAAAATATATATATTTTTTCGGACTGACTATTAGTATTTTTTACCGTTTTGTCGAACCAAGGCTGGGTAGCATGCGCCTGTCTTTAGAAGATGCTCAATTCTGAATGATCTCAGGAATATCTGCGACATCTCCTGCAGTTCTGTGGCCTCCTTTAAAAAGAAGTAAGATTGTCTATTATAGGTGTAAATTGAATTATTTAGATGAAAGGTTAATTTTAAGGTTGCATGCTTGCATTTCTAGAAAGTCTCTATCTCGTGTTTGTTCTTCGGAATTGTTTTTTGTTGTTTTTATTTAGGTTTTCACTAGTTTAATGATCCAATAAAAAAAAATAGCTGTGCTAGCCCTATTTTGTTTGGCGAGTTCGGAAAGGTGCTCTGCCAGAAGAAATTTTGAGCCCTAGGGAAAGAAACCCTCGAAGAAACTAAGGGAACGTCTGCCTAAGGCCCGGCTCAGGCAACGTTTGGGATAACGGGTTGTCCGGATGGTGAGTGGTTCCTACGTCTCCGAGGCCGTGGATGGAGCCCACGTCCGGATGAGCGAGGACCTCGTCTTCTTCGGCGAAGACGGTGTGTAGCGTATGATTGTGTGGTAGGTGGTACGAGTATGTTGTCAGTAGTTATCTGATCGTCAGGGTCATGAAGGATATGTTTAGGTCTCCTCTTTCGTAGAGGAGCGCTTAGGTCGGGGGAGTAAAAAGAAGCCGTAACTACGAGAGGGTTTGGATGTCTAGTTCTAGATCTTTATGCAGATCTACGTTACGCACGTACTCATTCTCAATCGTTTGAAAGGTTTTATACGTGGGACGAAGCGCTATGGCAGCGCTCGCGTATGACATGATTGGACGGATACAAGTTTTATATAATGTCACTTTGTGACAGAGAGGTAGCCTTCTGCGTTTATTAATCGTGAAGTAGAGTCTGTTAAGAACAAAACGGGCTTTGAATATATTAAAAAAATCATACAAAGACACGTTCACCTGCACACACACCTTTTGACGAGCTCCGTGGCGCAGTGGTCTTCTCAGGTCAGGACAGTATGGAGGATGGCCTCCATACTGTCCTGACCTGAGAAGACCAGACCTGAAGACAGACTGGAACCTTTGACCACGAAGACCTGAGAAGTCTTCGTGGTCAAAGGTTCCAGTCCGGTGAAGAAGCAGTCGACGCTTTCAAGTCAGCCATTTTGAACACCCCCAGTTTAGAGTAGAATAAATGTTGTAATAACTGGTTTGAGCGAATAGGAAAGCGTATTAATAATAGTTATTATTCAAATTCATATATTAGATACTTATTTTCGTGTCTTAATTTATGTCATATTTTATTACTTATTATTTATTAAATTGTTTTTATTATTTATTTATTTAATTCCTCTAAATTCTAGCTTTACAGGATTATAAAACTAATTTGCTAGAATAGCTTAATATGAAAGTATATATACATATATATTACTTGCCTAAATTTACATATTCCGGTAACATTTAATGCATGATGCAACTCTTGTGAGTTCACTCAGATTGCAACTGAACAGGTCCAGCCTCTCTGAGTCAACGTTGAGTGATAAGTGTGCGTGTCAGTTACAATAAAATATAACAATATTGACATATGTTTAATGTTTCCTATAATTTAGGATAAATATTACGTTGCTTTGTTACCACGCTTTTATTTTTATTAGCTTCACCTGTAGGTATGTTTGTTTGTAACCGACTCCTTTGGACTCGATTTTGACCCACTTTGAACGGTCAGATTTCATTCAAACTCGGTAGATTTATTGAGGTCCGATGACATTACAATTATTTAATAATTTTATTATTCTATTATCCTAATTAAAATCTTCAGGATATTTATAACTTGTACATTGATCGTATTACAAACAGCGCCATCTATACATGGTTCACCAGAAGTGTATCGTTGCCATGAAGTAGTTTTTCAATTATATTATAGATGGCATTAAAACCATTTATGTTTTCTTTAAATATTTCTGTAGTATGTATGTAGTTTCTACTCCATACATAACATAAATTCTTAAAACGTATGATTGGATAGCGAATTGGTATGTACGTATTTGTTTTTTTTATTATATCCAATAGTTTATAAATATTTCTTAACGCTTTTTTAAATTAAAATAATTTCTTTTATTTATCACTCTTATCTATGATTTGAATTATTTAAAACAATATTTTCTTCTTTTTATTAGTGGTTTTTTAGTTTTTTAAACTATTATTTATTATTTTAAGGTAGGCAAGTACCACTCGCTCGACAATGCTTTCCTACTGGACCAATTATGTATACGTAAAATTACGCTTCGAAAGATTGCTGATCTCAATGGAGATCTATTATATCGAGATACATTGATATCTCCCTTTGATTAAAAACCAATAAAAAGTACCTACTATAAAGTTCTCGAGGCTAGTTGTGTTTTTTCTTCAAACGACAAAACTTAAAATGCATGTAGATCAATCATGTTTCTCCCCTCTAAATCTATTAAAAGGTAACTATATCTTCTACACCTTGAACAAAATCAAATTCAAATAATCTTTATTCAAAATCTTTATATTATAGTGATTTGATGGTGATAACTACATTCGTAAACTTAAAACTGAAGCTATGAGGGTTCCAAACGCGCCCCGGTCTAAGAAGAAGCCCACAACAAAGTTATCCAGGTAAATTTTCTTTTTCTTTAAACCATCTGACACTTAAAATTATGTTAAGAGCTATCTATTGTTTTCAATCAAATAACACCATTTTTGGGGTTGTGTATTTCATTAAAAATGATTCTGAAAGTAACTTTGTACAAACTAATACATATCTACATAAGTGCAAGTTAAAACACGTAGTTTTTACTTGGCGCACTGTGATCGTCGCGTACACTTATTATCGACTAGCTGTTGCCCGCAACTTTGTCTGCGTAGAATTGCTGATTTCCCTTGAGATTGAGGTTACAGTTATAGAATGTATGTATGTAAGTGAGTGACCTTTCGCTTTTATATATATATATAGATATACCTATCAGTGTGTGTAATAGTGTGTTTGTATGTGGCGAGTGTAAGACATGTATATTGCTTGCGTTCCTTTTTAAATAAATAAACACATTTCCATCAGAACAGCGATCCGATTCAATTGTCAACTTGACAGCTGTCATTCCAACGTATAACACTGGCTCCGTAAATTCAATTTTAATTTAAAATATTTTTGTGGTATAACTGCAGTATAATCAAAACTATTAGTGCTACCTTATCAAGAGTCTTTTGAAATTAGACCATTGGACAATTTAATCAAACTTTACTTCATTTATATCAAGCTCTTCACGAATATCATCTCGATACAAAAATAAAACTGCAATTAACTTGCTGAAAGTTTTAAAATACCATTTTCATGAAAAAGATAAGCCTGGGCTTATTCGAGACAGCGCAGATGTTCAATAAAGATAGGGAACAGTAGAGCTTTGTTAAAATGAAACGATAAATACACTTATAATCTTTATTGACGACACTTAATTGTATGAGAATATCAATTGACAATATAATAATAAATGCAGTTTAATATTATAATTATAACTAAAATGGATCGACACTGAAAAGTCATGAATATTAACAGAAAAATGTGGGTACAATCTTCAGTTATATTGATCTCTTGATGCCTAATTAAATAAGTTAAGTAAAATAAACAGAATCCAATAATTAAAAATAATCACGTGTTCCATTATTTCTAATTTGTAATGTAAAATATAATTAAGTCAAGATATCAAGGACTTTAAAAAATATGTGTGACATGTGACTTTGGTAGTATTGCATGTTCTTTATAGCCAACGTTATGTAAACTTTTATAGATGTACATATATTTATGTATATAAATTTTGTGATTTGCATTGCTAAATTGTTATTTATGTATTTTGTAAGTGTCCTTGATTAAAAATAAAAAAAAATTGCACCAAGCAACATTTTTCTGTTAATTTATTTATATCTGCATAAGAATAACTAAACAAGCATAGAATTGAATATCGTTTGTGCTTTTATCACTTAAGGGGTACGCAAACTGACGAATTTTCGTTACGGACGCACGCACGCACGCGTTTTAGCGTACGCTCTTTCTTTCTTTCTAACTCAGACCACAAAAAAAACACCAGTTCAATTCAGCCACCGCTGTTACAGTTAACACATCAATAATTCCTTATCCATTTTCCATAGTCACCCACAAAATGACATTATATTTTAGATTAACTGTATACACGCGATTTCGAATTGGCAGCGTATTTTATAACGGCCATACAGGTCGACGTTCTAAGGTTTTAATATTAGATGGTGTTTTCAAAGCCCTCCTTGACATTTTTTTTTCAACAAACCGTGCTGGTAGTCTATTATCCTCAATTACAAACGCGAGTTTCGATTCTATACTATGTATTATAAGTTATTCTTATGGTGCGACTAAAGTAAGGTTTGTTGGTATAATTGTTAAAAAAAACCAAGCAAGTTCGAACCGACTGAGATCACATCAATAGTATATAGCTCTTACAACTAACACTTATTATAGCTAAAAACATTTATATGAATATATATATATATATACTCCATTTTCTTTTACTGGTCTAATCTGGTCTAATATCGTTTAAATAATTTACTTTTTTTGTTTTAATGTAGATTATATTTTTAAAGTAATAAAATCATACATAAAAATCCGATATTCCCTTTTCACTTTATTTTCTTGTCATGTATTTCAAACTGCTTGTTTTACTACTTTTCTTTTTTTATGAACGCATATTATACATTATGAATCAATGAAAATAACTGTTAATTCGCATAAAATGGAGTATAATAACTGTACGAATAGAGTCAGCATCTAACACCTGTAAATGGAATACTACAAGTTAAACGTAAAACCCAATTACCATAGTTACTAAAGATAGTCAACTTTGCAAGCGGCAAGTTTTCGATGGGATGTAAAATAGACCATAATGCTTCCTGCTCTAAGGTGGTATTGATATTTTATTTATCAAATTACGACGAGTCTTGATTGTATGGACAAATTTTAACCAGGTTCAGCAGTAATAGCTTTATAACAAATACTGTATTTCAGAATAAATACTGTGGATCTAGTGAATTCATCATCATCATCATCATCAGCCAACATTAATCCACTGCTGTCTCCGGCTTTTAACATCCAGTCGATGCCTGCCACTTTCCGGAGGTCATCACTCCAATTGAACACTCCACTGAATTCATATTAATTATAAATTGTTATCAACTATTATAGGAACAAATTACTCCTGTCAGTTAATTTTGATTGTTTCAGGCGCTTGCCGAAACATAATATTTGTACTTGTAATGTACCATTAAATATGTAATTATTTGTGAATGTTCAGTGCTTGCAAAGTTTACAATCTCGTAACAACGGTACAGTAGAGAAAATAAAACTGATATCGACACAAAAAGTATTCGATTTTATACTTTCACAATGAGAAAACTACATTTCATAAGATCTCTTCTGTAAACAAGTGGGGTTAGCCTAAGATTTTAATAATATATATTAGTATATATATGTAGGAATTCGCGATCAGTAATAAAGTGTATATGTACTAGAAAAGTTCTGGTCTTTTGTCTAAAATCTAAAAATATATGAGTTTATCTCTTAACACGTTAAAAAAAAGTTATTTCATTACGTACAGTAGACTATCATACGCCCTAAGACCCTTAGATACCGCTGGGAAAACCTAGTATATTATGAGTATATACATTAGTTTTTTTGTACGTAGGAAAGTACTGTAGGTTCGTAAAAAAGAAACAAAATAAAAACTAAAACGTAGTCTTCCAACGTGAAAGTATTCTCAGTCAAAAGGTTGACGGTGACCAATCATCGTACTATTAAAGAAAAATCTGGAAAGTTCTAATCTATAACATCGACCACCAAGTTACAGACAATTATACAACATTACATTAAACAGACATTGAACATCGTTGGGCTGATCGCACTGCCTCGACGACCCCGAGCTATTTCACTAACGACCCCGACAGAAATGTAATAAGCAATCTATTGAGAGCCTCGCGTTGAAGATATAAAGTATAAGATAAATACTTTTATCTTCATTGCACTTTTTCACTCTCGATAGTCTGCTAATAAAATTAATCTGTCCAGTTTATACGTGTCCGGCAATTTTACTATCGATTTTCCGAACATCGGTATGTGAATTTGTATGATATAAATGTTCACAATAAAAAACGAATTTCCTATCTAAATATAAAAGATAAATTTCCAATAAAAATACATGCAAAATTAATTGCATGTATATTCCAAAAAGATGGCTGTTCAAGTTCAAAATTTAACTGTAGTAGGGTAGATATGAAAAATTAAGAAAGAACAAAGCAAGCCTGTTCTTGTTGTTCAACAAAATCGATATATTTTTACGGCAAGTTTGTTATGTTTAAAACATTTGGTTTATATCAGGGTTTTGACCTTTCTACTGTAGTTATAGATCCCGCGTTCGATCACCAGGGAAAATTTAGAAACTTATCGTTTCTGAATTTTCTCGAGTCTGGTCTGGTGGAAGGATTCCGCCGTGTGCGCGCTATCTACCACCTCACCGACAAAGACGTGCTGCCAAATTATTTAGCATACGCGTAGAAACGAATTAGGAGTTAAGTTTTAAAACTGTATTCCTAAAAGGTTCGATCTTAGGCGCGATCGCGAGTTAAAGGATAAATTGTGGAACAAAAAAATAAATTTTTTCATCAATAGTTGATGGGAGTCTCACGATGGGTCTATGCTCGCTTTTGTGCAGTGCGATCAGCTTCAAACACCGGTTTAGGAAAACCATACATTAACGCCAATACATCAATTACGTATATCGATGACATAAACATTTACTACATCCATTATATTATATAATATGTGACATATTGTGTTATGGAGATTTTTGACAATTCTAGTGTACTGCCAGGTACTGCTAGCATACAAGAGTTTCCGGCACATAGATGTTACGACCGCCAGAAATCAAGTATGACACATTTCTTGACAGTTTCTTGAACTGTCAAAACAGTACTATGTTTAAATATGGCACATGGTATATTTGCCGATGTTATATAGACAATTGTATAATGGCGCGAGAATATATATTCAAATGACTCAGTATTACAAAACTTGCTACACTGAGATCATTAGAAATATTTATTACCCGAATTCATGGTTAAATTGCAAAGTGAATTATAAGACAATGAATTGTAGACAATAGTGTAAGAGTCCACCGTTTAACCACGAATGAATGTGCAAGTTATTGTCATCTATTGACCAAAGTTAGAACGTAGCAATTTAAACTCTAACCATTTATATGAAACATTCAATATAACATCAAGATACATTAAGGACACAAAACATAATATCAACGTAGCCATATCAGAGCAGAATTTTTATAAAATTTTTCGTGACACTATAAATATGTAACCTTCCTTTTTTCTGTATAAAATTTCGACTTTATAACATTCAAAATAGAATAAGTATGTGTTCAATAAGCCAAAAATATAATTATATTAATTTTGTTAAAACTTGCCCTTATGCCACGCTAAACAGGGTCGGCACATCGCATCTTTATCAAAACTTGAACACAATAAATCGTATTGATCGGCGTATTTCTACGACCAACGTTAATTTTTCATATTTTTTTATAAATAATCATGTTTTTTTTTTTAACTTTAGCTAACTATTCGTTCGATAGCCTTTGACAGCCCAACAAACGTTGTAAATGCGATATTTTTTTTCTGAGCGTAACTATTTACTCACTACCAATTTAACAAAAAGGTAGCTACAATATCAACCATTACTGTATAATTAACAACGTACGCATAAAATGTGCTCGCTAATGGCCAATTTAAACGCCTTTGCCGATTCTTGCTCATATAACTACGTCAATGTACAATCATTGTTACAAAGATTAACATCATAAACTGCAGAAGTACACGAGTGACATCAACACATTTAGATTTTAAATGACATCCATAAACAATACATCAAAACTTCGACGAACGACATAAGACCTTCCAATGGCCTCAGGTGCTTTAATTGCTGCATTTCGAACACAAACTTGACGCTAGACATCGGAGAAAATCAACTGTCAAATGACGATAACCGGCTATCGATACATTTGGACAGACCAAAACCAACACTAATGCCGAGTTTGTTTAATGAATCGCTTGTAACACTCAAAGCACTTAATAAAAAGAAGCCCTACGGCATCAGATTTAGAAAAAGGATCCCATCCGTAGGGCGCTTTGTTCGCAGCCCACAGAAAGGCTTCACTTTTAATAAACCCGGCTCCGTAAATATTTCTCTTTGGCCCGCACACCAAAACAATTCCGTGACCATTTATCCAACAATCGAATCAATTTCTGTTTTAACCTTTAACTCATTCCATACCACCGGCAAATCAATCCCAATAAGATTCATTCGGCCAATGATTCTATTACTGTCGTTGCTTTGACGGTGGTCTCGCTGCTTATACATTGGACTGACCGGAAAACGGTTTATTGCTCATTTACAAAGCATCGCATGTCTTATGCGATATTGTGCTTCATAAAATTTGAGCATACGTTTTAAATGCCACGTGTGTAAAGTATAGGTCAGTCCCATTTCATTCTATTAGCAAACCTATCTATAACATCGTTCTGATGCCTGCTTTATATATAACATTTATTTCCGAGTTCGAGTTTTTTTTTTTATAGTGCCTTTTCCGTTGTTAATATGATTGTAATGTCCGAGAGAAAGTCCATTTCAAGATGCAAGTCATTTTTCCCTTTTCATGTTAAATGTAGGTTTAGTATCTCACGCAGTTGTGAATTGTGTCACAATCCAGAATATCAGACGTCCAGAAATAGACCATATGCTCGACGTGTGATAAATAACTAAACTTATGTACCAACAACGTGAATGATCCCAATCCTGCTATATACAAATCTCTAAACTAAATTGAGATATCTAAGTGTAGTCTATTTCAGAAAGAGAAACGTGAGTTGAAAAAAGAAAATCGTTTGTTTTCAGATACATCCATTAAATTTAGAGATTATTGAATTGGGACTAATCACTATAATATTTACACAAAATCAATAGTTGATACACAATGTTCGTTATTTATTCATATCAATTATTTACGATACAGAAGAGTCTAATCGAATGTTTGATAACTTTCGTCAAACATTCGATTTGTAAGAAACTTGATAATTGATACATTGCTGCAAACTTATATTTAACATGACAGTTGTTTGTAAGGGTGACTTGACACACATATAATTGTCCTTCAATGTTACGTTGAGACGTTTACATTTTATGTATTCATTCGTGAATGTTACGTTAACACATTTGCATTAGTCCATTATTAGTCCAAAATTTGCGTAACTCATAATGTCTGTTTGTGTACTCATTGTAAGTCCAAGGAACGTTATATTCTATTAACCGATTGTCGGCTTATACGCTACAGTTTCACTAAAATTAATTATCATAGTTTTTCGTATCTTTGGATATTATCTAATTAAGAGATAAATAATGTTTGCACTTAAAGTAAACACAGGCGTTCGTGGATACCCTATATAGGGTGATAAAGTCAATGGTTTTAAAGATCACTAATACATTCCATTTTTCGCAAGCAGCGTATTTTTTGTTGAACTAACTATGCTACTGTGAATTGAGGTTGGATAACCCACTTCCTTAGCTTTAAACGCGAACATTTAAATCTAGAAATTACTTAAATAGGAAATTTCGAATGGGCGTATGAAATGATTTTATGATATTTTTCCATTTATATAGTTTAAATTTAATTTATTATTACTCGAACGTAATATAATAATCCTACTTCTCTAAACATATATATATTTTTTTGTTCTTTTTTCAATTTTTATAATGAATTGTGATTTAAAAGCTAACTTATCGTTTGTAGTTACTTTAACGAATTACAATCGAAGCCTATGTTCTACCACAAAGTCTACGAATTTAAAAGCTACTGAACCAAAGATCTAAATCGTATGATGTGCCCCGGGCCTTATTTTCAGGTCGGTGAAGTTTCCACCGCTAAGCGAGTGATCTCACACACCTTAGATTAGTAGTTAGTACGAACACTGACCGGAAGTAAAAATTATTTACACTAATAATGAATAGTTAGTGCAAGAATATCACGCAATTTGCTTTCATTTTAATTAATTTATGAGTGCACTAACGATTCAAAGTTCCAAAAAGAAGCTGATTTTCAAATGTAGAGTTATTTTAATATTCGTTTGGTAATGGCATGGAAAAATATTTGGTAGGAGATAAAAGATGAGCGAAAGTATTACTAAACCATTATTAAAAAGAGGGGCGAAGCGACGGCACACGATCGCCGCCTGCCCCCCTGACGAGGACCTTCGGGTTATGGAAGAGAGGCATCCACACCCATCGAGCCTAATCGTTAAAATAACATACATATATATTCAAATATGGAGATGTAAAAAAAATAATTATTATAATAGACATTAACATAATACTAATTCTGAATATGATATAAATGCACGAAGTTATACAATAGTGTGTCGTACTTACTAGACCAAGACATTAAGTTTTACTTGGGCACATCAACGTTATGGATCTTCTCGTATTTGACTAAATCTACAAAAAACTATTTTTTTTTTAAAGAAAGATCGTTTTGCGCCGGACACTGACAACGGATTAAATTTATTCTCAATTTCAAAGACGTACGTAATTCAGTTTATTTTCGTTTCGTGAACGTTCGTTTTATAAACAAATGATTTGACTATTTTGTTGAAGGTATTTGATTTTAAAGTTGTTGTTTGTTTAAAAATAAAATAATTTGAAACAATATATAATATGTACCTGGGTACTTTTTAGTTATTTAAAAAAAAAAACAAACATTATTTTTTTGTTGTCACGAACTAATAAAACCGATTGTCTTGAGTGTTAGAAATTTAGAACAAATGTACGTTTAACGATCGAAGTTGAGTATAGCATCAATAGAGAAGTCCCGTCTCCGGCGCTGCTCCTGTCCCAGCACGAGGATAGAGCGCATGGGGCCCAGCGGGGCCGGCGCGGGCGGGTTGTCCCCGCCGCGCCCGCCGCCCCTCTCATTTCAGCTGGGCCCGCCCTTCGCGTTCGAGCCCGCCTCGCGCATGATCAGCTGCACACACGGACAAACATACATATGTATGTATGTGTAATGTATATAAACGTATATGTGTAAACATCATACACAACCAATTAACACACGTTTGTTACGTGTACAAGTCTTTTAATCGGCTTCCACAGTGATGCCATTTCGAAAACTCATTTTTAAGAGTGGACGACACGATTCTCAATCATTAGTTCTACCCAATACACCATAGATTGTGTATATATATAAAAAGTAAAAAACAAGCTTTTTTATAGCAGCCCGCTGACAAGACAAACCGACATCCGATAGTTTCGGTAGCGGTTACGGGGCTCTGTAACATTCCTGGTAGTTTTGCGGCGCGTACGCTCCCTCCGAGTAGGTGTGAAATACCTGCGGCCGGTCCGAGGTGATAGTCTCGGTGCGCGCGGGCGTGGGCGGGGCTCGCAACTGGGCGCCGTTCTCGCGCGGGCACCGGGGCGGCTCCCCTGGACCGGCCGCCGCTGAAATTCAGACACAAGGGCATATCAGTACGCTGCGGTCCATTCGTTCATGATCATGTCAAAACCGACCGAAGTGGAAGCATCTAGAATGATCGTGTCGTTGCAGTCCATTCATACATTACCATGAAAAATAAAAATAAAATAACAAATTTTTATTCCACCAACACAGTTTAACATATTCCGATGATAACCACACTTTTTTTTTTTTGTCGTGGTGGAAAAGCTTTATAGCTACTTCCGTCCCTTGGGCAGCACGGAGGTTATGTGGGACTCCCACCCATGGGTGGTCTACCCGAACTAAAAACCACCACGGCATGTCCCTCTCGCTGGTTTTACAGGACGCCCGGGGGACCCATTGTATACTTCCCGGTCAATGATAACCACACTAGGTATAAAATAAATATATATACATAAGAGAGCTGGAGATTTCCCCCCTTCTGTGGTACCTGCGTTGAGCGGGATGGCGAGGCGCGCGTTCACCGCGAGCAGGTGATCGCGGCGCTGCAGGAGGCTGCCCACGTGCTCCTCGAGCCGTACGTTCTCTGTGCGTAGTTGATGCAGGCACGACAACAGCGACGCTACTGTTCAAAATCACTTCATAAATAACATTACCGATATTAGTAAAGCTACGGGCTATGGCACTCGTAGCTTTGTTGTGAATCAAGCGAGGACCAATGCGCGGCGTCCTACGCGACGTTCGCGCCTGTGTCCTGCGGTCGACCAGTCACCACACTTAGATCGAACGTGCACGTCTTGTGATTGGTAGCACGCAGGACGCCAACTCGAACGTCGGTAGGACGCGGCGGTTTGGCCAATTCTTACGCACAACTACTCACGAAATTACTCGCATAGCTGCAACTGAGTTCTGCAAGAACTGCACATCGATTAAACACCACCCGATACTTGCAATATTTCATGTCCACAGGTAGGTGTTGTACGTCCATGTCAAGAAGACATTTTGGATAAAGCTACATTGCATACTTTCGATCAATAATGTACTAAACTCCATATTTCTCTACTTGGCTTAAAATGTTAAACATCTTTGCATCACTTTTTAGTTAGCTTTAGTAGTATAGCAAGAGATTATGTGTAAGTTAAATTTCCATTTTTTTTATTTTTAATACTTAAAAACACAGTTAAAGTAACGCAATAATTATAAGTCAAGCAAGAATACATATATTTGCAGTCCACAAAAAATGCAACAAAAAAGTTTCCCAGTTTTAGCTTTTTTTTTATTATCTCTTATGTTTAAAAATATTGAATATAACTTTTGACGTGTCATCTTAACTTAAATATTCCATTACAATTATTGTTTTTATTGGCCAATTAATATAAAATAAACTAATCTATGAGGTTATTGTTATTAGTGTTATTTTTCAAGGTCACCGATGACTGACAGCACATCTCGTATATTATTGATCGAATACCATAGAGCTCAGGCCTTCAGAATTTGATCCTTTCACAGTACATGCACACCCAACTAGCAAAACAGTTTCAGAACGTTATATACTACTCGGTGGATACCCTTTCAAGTGTGCCGTTGAAACTATAACCACAACTACTCTTATATTGAATACCACGAGCACGCGTGAGATTACGTCCAATAGTCACTATAAACTCTGCACTCCTATAAAAGCTTTTGCCAAGAACAAACACGCCAGAGATGAGTTACAATTGAAAGCTCTTACTTTATTTAAAAAAAACCCAAATCTCTTATAAAAATGTCTTATGAATAAAAATAAATAGCCTTAAAGTAGTTTACAGCTATTTTTTTGCTCTACAAGCGCTTTGATTCTAAACGACTTGGAATTCAACTCTTTCGAACTCTTAAATTTTTAGAGTTACATATTATGAAAAATTATCAAAACGAGTATGAAAGTAATGTTAAAAACCAAACTTCAAATTCAAATTATTAATTATGAAACATATTGTATTGTCAGAGTTTGTGTTTTAAACAACCGCGAATGTACTTATAATATAATTGATTCTATTTATTTGTTTCTGTCTTATAATGTAAATCATTTGCGCGTTACTTTTTAGTGTAGTTTGTTTTAAAAATATTAAAAAAAAATGTGTGTTATAATGACTAATGAATATAAACGAATAAGAGATGTTCTTAATGTGTGTGTATGTTATTATTATTTTGTAAAACATACTTTACACAAAATATAACTGTTAATGCTGTGAGACAAGTAAGCCGTACTTTCAAAATCTAAAAAGAAAGTGGGAGCTCTTCCGGGTTAGTAAGTTATAGCTTGTTACCACTTTTTGCAAGCTCACCGCTGACTTTGAAACCGACCGACTTGTAAACAATATTAAATTCAATTTTGCCCGCTTAGTGGCGGAATTTCAAAAGAACCGTTCTATATCCATATGGCAAATTTCAGAACGTCCCCACCCGTCCACTAGTTCGTAATGTGCGTTGATATATCAGACGGCCCGTTCTCATAAATCTGCATAATGATTGGTTTCGGGATGGTCGTTAGACCACTTTTTGCTAGTTGGGCAGGTCAATCGTCATGGCCGCTCCGGAGGAGCACAGGTTGTCAAGTTTACACATATACATGCGCGGTGATGGTAGGACATGATAGAGGGCATCACAAAGCGAGTTGAGGGGGATGCGTCTTACCGAGCCGTCCGGAATATCCTAAAAATTCAAAACAAATGTGTTTCATGCACATGGTTCAGAGGCCATTCACATAGTAACTGCAGTGCGGGGGAGCATACAGCTATGCTGTGATTTTAGAAGGGATCTTCTTCGACAGCGTGTCCATAGGTTTTTAAATTGGTAGTTAAATTTCAAGTATGCATCACGAAAGGCATCTTTCAATACGTGAGATAGAGAATAAAGGTATAACATAGAGAGAAGGACAGATAGAGCAAGACATTGATCGATTCTGTTGTACTCGCACAAATCTAAAAACTAAGGTGACAAATCTAAAAATACTGCCATCCTCTTCTAAAAATAACACAATGAAAAGTACGGCATCACTTTAATGACTCGTCCGTACAGTTTAGAGATTTGTGTACAACGGAAATGACAATATTGGGTTAATAGTGGAAAGGGGCAGCACTATCAGACTGGTCCATTATGTTTAGTTTAGAGATTTATGATCAACAAAACGGCACCATTGTTGATATAATCATCATCATTATCAACCCTGGTCTCCTCTCAGCATGAGAAGAATTTGGCCATGTGCGGTTTGGCAGACCTGACACGCCTTTGAGAACATAATGGAGAACTCTCAGGCGTGCAAGTTTCGTCACGATGCTCTCGTTCAAATTTGAAGAGAGTGAAATTCTAAAGCGCACATAACTATGAAAAGTTAGAGGTGAATGTCCGGGATCGAACACTCGGCCACTTATTAGGAGGCGGACGTCCTAACCACAAGGCTATCACAGTATTTGTTGATATAATACCATTATAAAGTGCAATTGTAATGCGACAATGGTGCGCATTCTGCTGGACACAGATCTCGTATCTAAAACTTGACAGGTCTAAATTAAATGCCACCCTTTTCACTATTTTCTCTTTATGGAAGGGCACATTTTATTTAGACCTGCCATTTTAGTTAAGTGTAAAGCGTTGTGTACAATGAGATTGTTGCCAATTACTTCCGTTACAAGTTTATTTGTGAAGTTCTATTATGTATTTAATATCTAATATATAATTTTTATATTATGTTCTAGTCCCTTTTAAATTCCATTTATTTTTAAATGAAAATCGATGAATACACTTTTTTTTTATGTATTCATTCTCATAAATTTAACAAAATTGTACACAACACAACAGTCCACATAAAACAGAAACAAGCACATAATGCGTATAAAATGTATACGTTTATATTTACTTATATAATACTACGGGCTTACTTCTACGCAGCGATTCCATATAATAACTAGTAAAGGTATCGTGTATTTAGCAAATTGTTTAGTAATTCATGTGTTCGTACACGGGCCTGAGGCAAACAAAAAAAATATAGTCTACACAACAGTGTTTCAAGGTATCGCATCAACATTGAAAATCATAGTATCTTACATCCAAAGCACGAAAGATATTCAAATAAATAAACAAGCACACATATATTTTAGGCCCATCATTCAGAAATATGAGAACAATTGAAACTCAACTTCAGTACCTTTATATTCTATATGTAATTCCAATAATTCCACAAGCCTCCAAAAATAATATTCCTTTGATGACCCCAAGCCGCAAGTAGCGACGAGCCTTTGGGCGCACCGTATCTCCGACTCAATTTTGGTGATTTCAACTGTATAAAGAAGTAGCTAAAGTCGGATTTCAATTGTTGTTTACATAACAGTAGTAGTTGTGTCGCAAATACTTATTTACGTTGGACACATAACAGTTGGGGCAGAAATTTTAAAGGCAGGCTAATTTAAACCAATTGGCTTATAAGTTATCATTTTAAAGGGGGAAATTTGTTATATTAATTTAAGAAATAAGTTATTTTATCACATGGTTCACCAATCATAAATCACCTACGACGCAAAAACAGCATATGACAGATGTCATGTATAAACTGGTTCTATGAAAAGTTGTACAACGGTTTTAGATCAGAGTACCCTCGTTTTAAATTTGTCAAATAAGATATATTATCATCATCATCATGATCAACCCATTACCGGCTCACTACAGAGCACGGGTCTCCTCTCAATATGAGAAGGGTTTGGCCATAGTCCACCACGCTTGCCAAGTGCGGATTGGCAGACTTCACACGCCTTTGAGAACATTATGGAGAACTCTCAGGCGTGCAGCTTTCCTCACGATGTTTTCCTTCACCGTTGAAGCAAATGATATCTTAATTTTTTAAAACGCACATAACTCCGAAAAGTTAGAGGTGCGTGTCCGGATTCGAACCGCCGACCTCTGATTAGGAGGCTGACGCCCTAACCACTAGGCTATCACCGCTTCAAATTATATAAGATGTGATCTGCCTGTTTGGTATGTTAGCATGTTATATTGACTGGGCTTTATGGGACCGATGGGTCATTATTATTGGGGGTTTCCATTGAAAGATAACTCAGTAGCAGGCCGAAGTTAGGAATTGGCGGGTTCCACCCGGTGCCCCGGAGAACACGTTGCCGTTGCTGATGATGCTTTGTACTCATGTTACTATCGCTGAAATGTGTGTAATAATGATTAGAAACCCTACAACCCCAATCGGAGCTGAATAGTGAATCTATGCTCGGTACGAGCGAGGAGGTGAGCGAAGGAAAGGAGAAGTACTTTTACAGAAAGATATTTTTGATTTAATTTAATTATTTTTTCTTTATTTCAAGCTGATATAGCCCCATACACAACAATAGAACAATATATTAAAGTAACTATATAAGAAATAAAGTTATTTTGCGTCTCTACAGCGACTGGCTTCAGGCCATTACTCCATTCCTGAGGGATAAATCCTTGCACCGGACTGATCCTTTCATCACAAATGAACCAAAGTTGTACTCCGTGACTTCAGCCAGGTGTCTCTGTACTTCTACGAAGATAAGAGCCTTCTGCAACTATGCTGCCAATCCGTTGGAACATGATTATTGAATACTCGAGTGTTGACTTCTGGGTTGCTTGAGAGTACTTTTAGCTTTTGTATACTTCTGTTAAATCAGTTCTTAACAATTGGTTGTCCTAGTGAACTAGCGTGAATTTATGCTATCAAAAGGTTATTCTTTCTCTTTCAATCGTGTTGACCATAATTTCTTGGCTAAATTCAGCTTTCTTGTACCTCCACGAGCGCATTTGCTCCAGGCTGTTCTCGCCCATCACGACTATCTTCTTTTACACCAAACCATGACAGTAATAACTAAGTTGTAAACAGTAACTTCATCGGAGATCATTGAATGTTAAACATATTATGTTTATTTGATGACAGAGTAAAAATAATATCTTGGTGCTTCACCGACCACTAACACTGATCACCGACGGTGCGAATTCGACTCGGCTGTGACAACACAGCAAACAATCCAAGACATCTGGTATGAATGCAATGTACACCGTGCCGTCAGCACAGAAAGCGTCACTTAAAAACAAATTCTAATTGTTCTAATATTTTAAGATAAAAATATAAAAATGCAATTTACTTATTTGAATTGAAATCAAACTTTATTTTGTCTTTTAACATTTCTATCTTTTTTGTCTAATTATAAATTCACACTTTTAACGCGTTACAAAAACGAACTGATTGCGCGTAATTTTGAACGCGAAAAACAAATGAACAGTCTGAAGTTATTTTATGATGCTGTTTTAGGTTCATTGGTTGCTTCAGAATCACGTGCAACGGTGGTTTACTCAATAGCATATCTCAAAGTAAACGGAAACGTGCGCAAAACAATATGTCTGGGGCAGATCCGTGACTAGGCATAGGAGTGCGGTTGTGGTACTGCGGGAACAGCTCCGATACGGGTGTTCTATAGGAGTTAATAGTGCGAAATTCCGTATGTGACACATTCAGAATTTTACACAGTACTGTATACAATTATATAGAATATCAATTTGCATTGCACCTGGTTACCTAATTCTAAACGAGTACACATTGTTACCAGGATCGACACTGTTTAAGAAAGTTTGATTTATCACACTGTTAGTAGATAAGCAATCAAAAGTTAACATTCGCATGCCATTAGTTTGCCATAGCTAGTTATGCAGAATCAAAACCTGGTAACACTTGGCATCATTAGATATAATCTTAGAACGTCTAGAAAAAATTGCGTATACTTTGTTCTTTAAAATTGTATCAAATTTTTTTTAATAGTTTCCAAGAAGATAATCTAAAACATTTAGTAAAGTAAGTAGTTAAACGAGTATCTTTAGATGTTGAAAAGTTTAAAAGTTGCAATTAAATTGTAGTATCTTTAGATATTAAAAATAGAGAATATTTTAAATTGGCCACTATTTATGTTATTATAGAAAATGATCGTTTTCGTTTTTATAATTTTATTTATGATTTAATGCAATATTTTTTTAATATAATATTTTATTGATTAATGATTTATACTAATATACTTGCGGAAATCCATGATATACAATAAACACTAAGCTTAAAATGCTTTCTATATAGGGTTATTATGTAGATGAATTAATGAATAAAACCATGCAGATTTGCTCGTTATATGCGGATTACAGCATGTTAAGCTTAACGCCCATTGTGTATTTATGCAAAAGAAAATGTTAGTGGGATCAAAGTTAGTTCGCTCCTGTAATGCGAAATATGACTTACTATCGAAGTGCTGTGCTTGCTCCATCAGGAACTGCGAGCCTTGCTCCCACTGCCTCTCCAGCAGCTGGTCGAGGCTCTGGGCGCTCGAGGTGGTGCGTGCGCCGCTAGTAATTGTGCTCTGCGGAAATAAATTTAATTTCAATATTCGGTCCAATTGATGCGCGTACTCGTTATGCAATCGTCGAAATACGGTTTACAGGTACACCGACAGGCAATATTGGTAACCATGTGAAAATAAATAAACGCAACCTTGCAATGATATATTGAATAAAATTAATCATTCCGATACGATGCCGCGTCGAAACCGATTAAGGGTGTGGGATTAAAATACCATACCTCTAGATCGCCGTCATCTCACGGCTGCTTCACCATTCTTTTTTTTATATACATCACAAGTCAGCCCTTGACGGCATCTCCTACCTTACTGATGGTAAGTGATGATGCGGTCAAAGATGGTAGCGGCCTAACCTGTTAGGGGCATGGTAAACCCATACTCCTAATTAGTTTCTACGCGACATCATGCCGGAACGCTAAATCAATTGGCGACACGTCTTTGTCGGTAGGGTGGGTGGTAACTAGCCACGGCAAAAGCCTCCCACCAGACCATACTCGAGCCGGGAAACGAACCCAGGACCTCCAATTTTAAAATGCAACAGCGCACGCGTTGCCCCACCAGACCAGACTCGAGCTGGGAATCGAACCCAGGACCTCTAATTTTAGAATGCAACAGCGCACACGTTGCCCCACCAGACCAGACTCGAGCTGGGAATCGAACCCAGGACCTCCAACTTTAAAATGCAACCGCGCACGCGTTGCCCCACCAGACCAGACTCGAGCTGGGAATCGAACCCAGGACCTCCAATTTTAAATGCAACAGCGCACGCGTTGCGCCACGGAGGTCGTCACCACCAGTCAAGGCAAAACTTGCTTATTGATTTAGGCAATGTAAACTTTGGTGTTACCGGGGCGGCCTTGTTGATGAGAGGCGGCGGCACCAGCGGGTCCTGCGCGGAGGCGTTGGCAGCGTGCGCAGCCAGCTCCGCCGTCAGCTGCTCCTGGAGGCGCGCGGCCGCACCGCTCTCCAAGTTGAGCTCGTTGCCCAGCATGTGTGGCGCCGTGCAACTCGCGCCCATCCTGCCACAGACATACGTTTAAACAATAGTCCTAGTTATGTCTAAAGTACGGATCCGAAACGTGGTCGCTCACTATGGGCCTCATAAGAAGGCTCAGAGTCACTCAGCGAGCAATGGAGAGAGCAATGCTAGGAGTATCTCTACGTGATCACATCAGGAATGAAGAGATCCGTAGAAGGACCAGAGTTACCGACATAGCTCAGCGAGTTGCGAAGTTGAAGTGGCAATGGGCGGGGCACATAGCTCGGAGAACCGATGGACGTTGGGGTCCCAAGGTGCTGGAATGGCGACCCCGCACCGGTAAACGTAGCGTTGGTCGACCCCCAACAAGGTGGACAGACGACATCAAACGAGTCGCAGGGAGCCGCTGGATACAAGCGGCCCAAGATCGTGGCCGTTGGAACTCCCTTCAAAAGACCTATGTCCAGCAGTGGACGTCTATCGGTTGATGATGTCTAAAGTATCCAATACACAGACACATCCAAATTATAGTAACGTTGCACCTTTGGCCAAGGTCATATTAGAGTAGACGACTTCGTCAATGCTAATGAACTGCTGATATTGGTCTTAACTAATTCGAAATAATTTTTATCCGTTTAAAGGTTATTTTTAAAGCATTTCGACAAATACAAAGGTGAGATCTGTATTATATATTTCTAAGTAATAATAAGTATTTCAAAATCTCCTGAGGATGCTCCGGTTTCAGAGCGAAACTTGCCAAGAGAACGGATTTTTCTAGATCTGTATGGAGTGGTACATGCATAGTACAGTAACGTAGAGACGGAGACGTTATCGGACATTAAAACATGAAACTTTACTAAAAAGTTAGGAATAATAGAGAAACCTAGGGGCAGTTATAATACCACAATCAATATTTATTATCACACAAAAAAATGGCAAATATTTCATATACAAGAAAAACATATTCACCTTTCTAGTTTCGGCTTCAACGGACGCTCAGAACCTTAAAACAAAAAAAAAAGAGAAATTTGTCAGTTTGACGCTTCTTTGCCTAAACACATCCAAATTTCCTATAGAATTTTCCCTTCTATCACTTATTATAGGCGGTGGGAAAGAAGGGCAACCTGAATCATTAGCTTCTAACATTGATCACATATTTCGTTAAGTTTACTTTAATTTAAGTTCAGTTCTTAACATAAGGCTGCTGTGGTACCGGCAAAACCAAATGGTTTACCAAATGGTAAAACCATAATGTACTAACTATACCTACAAATTTCATGGCCATTTTATTAATACAATATAAAAACCCGATCGAGTTATTGATACAGCACCATATGGTATACACATTCTCATGCGTTTGGAATTAGTAATGGACCTAATGGACGTTCAGGCCTCAAGGTACTAGACAAGTAATCATCATCATCATGATCAACCCATTCTCGGCTCACTACAGAGCACGGGTCTCCTCTCAATATGAGAAGAGGTTGGCCATAGTCCACCACACCCACGCTGGCCATGTGCGGATTGGCAGACATCACACGCTTTTGGTCTCCTCTCAATATGAGGAGGGTTTGGCCAAAGTCCACCACGCTGGCCATGTGCGAATTGGCAGACTTCACACGCCTTTGAGAACTTTATGGAGAACTCTCAGACGTGCAGGTTTCCTCACGATGTTTTCCTTCACCGTTGAAGCAAGTGACATTTTAATTACTTTAAAACGCACATAACTCCGAAATGTTATAGGTGCGTGCCCGCGACCTCTGATTAGGAGGCTGACGTCATAACCACAAGGCTATCACAGCTTAGACAAGTAATAGTGAGTAAATGTCATACCGGGCGAGCTCGGCGGCGACTCCTTGATGGACTCTGGGTACAGCGGAGGCGGAGTGGGCTGCGGCTGACGACGGACGCTCGCCAGAGAGTGAGCTGCCGCCGCTTCTGGAAAATTCATACTGAACGTTATGGCCACTGAACTTTCGTCCACAATCCCTCCAAGGCCAAAGACTTCGTACAGTACCAGTGTTGCCAGTATTGTGCTGCTGGCTTCGTATCGGCCATATAAGAGGCTCGTCAAAATGAGCAGCAGCGTAGCACGAGATCCGTGAAGATCCAGTTAACGAAACTCGACGAACAATGAACATTATTTGTAACTCGACGAGTTTAAAACCAGAAGTTGTAGTACGTACACATAGCTTGGTGAAACGATTGGATTAACGTTGCGGTTCCAAGATACTGAGATACGCAACAGTAAACGCAATGTTGGAACTCTACAAAAGATCTATGTCCAGTAATGGACGTCGATCAGTTAATGTGAAGATGTAACATAAGAGTATATTTAAACAACAAAAGGCCTGCGATTCGTTTATATTGAGTAGGCTCAATGATTAAGCACGTCGAAGAATGATGTGTTGTACTCACGCATTGGTGGTGGTGTTGTCATGGAGACCACTGAGGCGGCCATAGCTGCGCGCTTCTTGTTTCGCATAGCTGCAGGCAAGGAACCAATGTTGGTCCCAACGTTGGCGTCTTTGCTCGTTCCCGCTAATCCACTTACACTGCAGAAGAATATAGAATTTCACTTTAATAATAAGATAGGGAAATTTAAAGAACTTAACACGTTTACAGTCCAGATACTAAAACGTCGTAAAACCCTATATCCGCACGTCCACGACTCCGAAAAGAGTCTTACGCCAATGTACCTTATACAGTTTATTTCGATGGACTTGTGAACAAGGATTAAAACTTTAGCGTTGACTTGTGGGAACTGCATTTTATTCATATGCCAAAAAACTTACGGTACATATTTATATTCTTGTAAATATGACATAGTAAAAAAAAAGCAATTTTTTCGAAAAATATTTATATTTTTTGTTGAAGAAAACAAAAATTATATGATTAATTAAATAAAAATAACATTAATACTCAATGATACACATCAAGCAATATTGTATAACATAAATATTATACTAGCTGGTGCCCGCGACTTTGTCTGCGCAGGATTAGTATTCCGAGTAGCTTATATTGGCGTGGCGTAGAAAAGAACTAATTTTATAACATTAAAATTATCAAGCAGATGGTCGATTTTGTTCCTACTACTTTGTTCCTTACTTGACGCAATTCACGCAATATCTTTATAAATTGTAGCCTATGTGTTATTCTGGTTTATTGTAAAGTTTAATAAAAATCCATTCAGTTTTTACGTGAAAGAATAACAAACATCCATCCACTATCTATACTTAAATACTTTCACGTTTATAATATTAGTAGGATTAGGTGCCGATCGCCAGACCCAAGTTTTATAAGCTTCAAGGCACTATATGGCTGTGTCCAGTAAACGCGCGATATATGCCGTAGTAGGGATATTGCCGTAAACGAATGTTTAATCACCAGCCAATGACCACAACCTCTTAAAAGTGAAACTAGGCACGCTATTGTTTTTATAACAAAACGCGCTATAATTGAAACGATTGCTTGTGTTCGTTCTAGGAAACGCGAATGTGAAATCTAGACGCAAAACAACTCGATTAGCGAATAAGTTGCCCACCTAATAATTAGAATTAGGAACATTTTCAAACAATTTTGATTTTGACGACCTCCGTTTCGCAAGGCGTACGCTGTTGAATTTAAAAAAATTGGAGGTCCTGGGTTCGATTCCCAGCTCGAGTCTGGTTTGGTAGGAGGCTTCGGCTGTGGCTCGTTACCGACAAAGACGTGTCACCAAGCGATTTAGCGTTCCGGCACGATGTCGTGTAGAAACCAATTAGGAGCGTGGGTTTACCATACTCCTAACAGGTTAGCCCGCTACCATCCTAGACAGCATCATCACTTACCACCAGGTGAGATAGCCGTCCAGGGCTAACTTATGTTGTATTAAAAAAAAAATCGCAATCATAAAGTCCATTCAACCGTTCAAGGAGCAAACCCTTCCTACTGGGCGGGAGGTTCGCAATCTAATGATATCTCTGATAGAACTCTGTCAGCTAATAACAGTCAAAGCAATTTATCCCATCGCCCTCAGCCTCCATCTTAGACCGCATCATCACTTACCATCAGGTGAGATGCTGTCAAGGGCTAACTTGTGGAGAGTATTAAAAAAAAATTGAATGTGACTATTCTATATTTAGGGTGGCACGGTTTCAATGCCTTAGCATTTCAATTTAATTCCGAGGCCAAATCAATGTGTCAATACTTGCTATGTTTCTAAACCGCGTTTATCGCCAAGTAAAATAGTAGAAAGTGATTGGTTGGCTGAGATACAGCAATAAAAGAAAAATAGATGACTCTCATAAAATCACAATCAAAATATAATAATAGTAGTTTTTGCGACGTGTACCTACTTGAGAATATTTCATTATAGAAAAGTTTTTGAATTATCTTTAATTTTATTTTTATTAAATTTTATTTTAATGTATCAAAGCAGCGTACGCTTTACTGACAGTCAAATATAAAAAAATAAAACCCAGCCAATAGAACTTCGCTTATTAACTAAAACATTTAACCGCTATCAGTTTTATACACTAAGCTAAAAAAATAATACATCAACTATAGATAATAGAAATATAGATATAATGATATGAAATGAAGTACAATAGGCGGCCTTATCGCTAAAAAGCTGTCTCTGCCTGGCAACCTAGCATATGATATACTAAAAATAAACAAGGTAAGGGTGTTCGCTATAAAAGCATATATCGCTTGAGCACACATAAACACATAAATAACAATAATATAGGTAATTATAAATAAAATATAATATGTAATAAAATTTTTCGATTTTAACGACCTCCGCGGCGCAGTGCGTGCGCTGTCGCATTATAAAGTTGGAGGTCCTGGGTTTAATTCCCGGATCGAGTCTTGCCGGGTGGGAGGCTTCGACCGTGGCTAGTTACCACCCTACCGACAAAGACGTGTCGCCAAGCGATTAAGCGTTCCGGCACGATGTCGCGTAGAAACCAATTAGGAGCGTGGGTTTACCATACCCCTAACAGGTTAGCCCGCTACCATCCTAGACTGCATCGTCACTTACCAGGTGAGATAGCTGTCCAGGGCTAACTTGTATTGTATAAAAAAAATCGCAATCATAATCCATTCAACCGTTTAAGGAGCAAACCCTTCTGGGCGGGAGGTTCGCAATCTAATGATATCTCAAATAGAACTCTGTCAGCTAATGACAGTCAAAGCAATTTATCTCATCGCCCTCAGCCTCTATATATGGTGACTGCACACACGACCCATTTGATATTATCGATCAAGTTCCAATTTGACGTTATGTTACACACAGTCCGAACCGGACCACTGCATTTTCATTAGGATGCATTAATTAGTTTACCGATTTAGATCAGATCGGTTTATATAAAGCCAGAGGGCAGGGGATAATCCTCTAACGGCCGAACGTGTATTCATTAAACATAGCTATTATAACAAAACTAAAACATCGCGTTTAATTGGACCATCATTTTGATCGTCAATATATCAGACGCATTGTTCTTAAACAAGTGTTAGCAAAGCGAAAGATTCTAGAAACTACGCTCATCAATATAACAAGAAACATTCCCAATCACAAAGCAATATCGAATGCATACAAAAATATTAAGTTCGCCAGTTTACATGTCATGACATTCTAAAGCGTTGTCAAAAATGCATGGGCTAGCAGACATATTAGCATAACATACAGAATTCAGCATCGCTCAAAAATAGATTCTTGATGTACAAAAAAATTCATCACAAGGTAGATTCAAGAAATTGTGCCGATGAAAGAATACTTTTGCGTTTTTATAATAGTATTTTTTTTTTATTCATTTCATATCACGTAACGTGATTGTGATAATTTCATTTATTACGTAAAACGAAAGCTAGAAGGGTTCCAAATGCGCCATGTCTAAGAAGAGGCACACGATAAACTTAGCTGGGTTTTTTTTGTAATCATAATGTCAAATAAAATCAATCGATTATTAAAATCCTTTATATTAAAATAGAATTTGTTATAAAGTAATATACAATTTTCTTTAAATGAGTAACTAATTGTATGCAGCCCACTAAACAGTGCTACAAGTTTTCTTACTTGAATACTCACGTGTTACAGTTTTTTATGGACATACATTGAGTTCTCATAATGTTTGGGTTAATAACTGTCAATAATTAATATTCTTTTAATTTATCTCTTAATATTTCTCTTGTGCCCAATTTGTATATCGCACGCACAGCCCTCTTATGCAAAACGAATACAGAGTCAACATCAGCAAGATAATCCGATAATAAAATGCCATGTAACATAATGCTGTGAAAATAGATAAAATAGCAAGCTGCTGAGCTAAGACATAGAAGTTAAAATCTAACGGTATGCTTACAAATACTGCCGTATCTACCACATCCAATTATTGAAATATAGGTATAAATGTATTTCACCTTTGAAAGGCTAAATGACTGAACCGATTTTGATTTAATTGACTTCAAAACTACAAAAAGCATAAATGAAGGCTTCTACAGGATACAATATTTTTTTAAGCCAGATAACGAAGGCGCTCAGCGACTAGTAAAATAATTACATATAGTTATTTTAAAGTCATAAATGTTAAATCCAGGTAACAATGACTTGAAATAATTGAATGGATGAATGAATTCCATCTAAAGCATATCAATCAATGTCCCAGTGTTGGCCTTCTCTTAAATTGAGAAGAGAATTTGAAGCTTAAACCCTCAATGCCGCCAAATTCTGGTTGGAATATGGACAGCTGTGAATTAATTATTTATAATGTAGAACGATAAACGCATATGCATAAATATTAAACTAAGAGTAAATTCGCAACAGATTCAATATGGCAGCAATGGCAATGCAAATTATCATCAAATAAGCATAATTTAACTACAGTAGCCAAAGTAAATGTGTTCAGAAAACTTACTTTACCATCGCTTACAGCTTTATTTTAATCATTTACGCTCTTTTATAATCGTTTTTACGAACCTCAAGTAAAGTCACTTTATTAATTAATCAATGCACATACGAGTTAATGAGTTAATATGTTTCAAATGATAAAATATGCGGTGCCTGTGTACCTAATATTAAATGTGATTGACTGAGATTTATCTTCTACTGTTTCCGACTGTTTGAATATATTATATAGAGTATCTGATATAGATCGAATGCAAAGGTGCACCGATAAGCTATTTATCTTTCCGGAACGACGCTTTGTCGATGCCAGTCTGGTTTTATCTACGCCAATATCGAAGTATTTCGTAATTTTTCTTTCACTAGCTGAATTGAAATGCATATGTTCATAATATATGTAATATCAATAGAATAGTGTAATACCATTTATTTCCTACTAATTTGAATATTCTTACAAGTTATTAGAACCTAGTAACTTAAGCTTGAGGCTTCGGCATATTTAGATACCCACACTTTTTTATCGTATTATTTTCTTTCTTTAACTCGAGTGATCGCAATCGTGGTGTAGCTTACCATTATCGAAATAATATAACTTCCCAATAAAATGGGCCTTACATCTTAACATTAGAGTCGCAATTTCGGTACTACTTTTTTTTACAAACTTGTGCTGGAAGTGCAGACGAGTTTGAGTTATACAACTAAATGGATACGTTTCAATTTACTATGATGCTAGTGTTTCTATATTCGAAAACGACTCTACGACTGCAAGTAAACAAATCAACAAATCTTATACTAACGTTTCAGTAATCTTAAATTATTTACTTTTTTTACCGAATAATTTAGTATCTATCTCGTATAATAAAAATTTAGTATATATCTTGATAGATACTAAATTATTACCACGTTACAAAAAGATGTTTATTAATGTAAAATTCAATAAGGTAATACAAAAACTGTGAAACAAAATTTAATAAAGGATTCATTATTGCGTAAAACTTTTAATTAACATGGGAATAAGATACCATCTTCTTTATCATTCTGTAAAATTTTACAATTTAGTACCTCGAGCCATCTCTGTGAAAGGGTATGACGATACACAAAAGGATAAACAGAACTTTAATCTCAATCTTTTTTGATGACCTATTAGGTGTCCCACCCCATAGGTCTTCAAAAGGTCTTCCTACTTAACCTCCGTCCTACCCAAGGGACGGAAGTAGCTATGACGCTTTTCCACCACGCCAAAAAAAGAGGGTCCTGGGTATTTTTCCAGGTTCGAGTTTATTCGGAGGTATCGGCCGCGGCTCGTTACCACCTTACTGCCAAGGACATATCGCTAAGTAATTTGGCGTTCCGATATGATGCCAAATAGAAACCGATGAAGAGGATGGGTTATGCAACACATCGATAGCCTTTTTCGGCTGCGAATGTTAATGAGCGACGGTAATCACTAACATCAGGTGATCTGTAAGCTCGTTTGCCCGCGAATTACGCATTTAAAAAATTAGCCCCGTCGTCATTTTTATATCTATATACATATAACTACAAATGTAATCTGTATGTATCACAATTCGAGAGTACCACCAACTTATGAGTATCTATAAATTGGCGAGCCTAAACGATAACTATCAACTGTTAATAGTTGAAGTTCATACCTAAAAGTTGTTCGTTAAATGACTTCGGACACGCCGTTAGTATTAAACATCACTTAACTTTTCGCACTTAAAGAATGCTTAGATCTTAGACTGCGTTGTTAGGAAAACTGTTTTTCAGTATCAAAACACGTAACGACAGAGTAAATTGGACGTTATCTACCTCGCTTTTAAGCTTAATTTATTCTTGGCGGAATGATTGCGAAAATAAAATCAGTGGTATAGAATTTTCTACTCATAAACTAGTGCGCATTAGATTCATTTTACTTTATCGCTACAGTGTTCCGATCACGAAAACGACTCATGGATTGCCAGAGAAGCAAACTTTACACTACAGCTGGACAATGTTACAACCAACCGCTCAAGTAAAACTAATAGAATAAAGACCTTGCACAGAAAGCAAGATGATAGGTTTGCAGGAGTAACTAACACAGTTTCTGTATATAAATCGGTACACTGAGGTTGGCTGGATCAGACATAGAGGCTGAGATCTATATGGCTTACCTTGACTTTGTCCAGCCAAAGTTAGTGTTTAAACGAGACATACTTATGTCGTACACGTTATCATTACAATAATATATAACGTTGTCTCGTTTCATCTGTTAAGTCGGACGTAAGGCTAACTTAGCTTCACAGATCCCGGCCTTAGTGTGTAATATGTATAGAACTCACCTGGGCTTGTTGGCGTCTTGGAACTCGTAAGCCACGTTGAGTCCACCCCACACACCGCGAGGAGCCAGACTGTGCGGAGAGTGGCTTGGGTCCACCGCCGCCTGGAATACCAACGCACGCTTTACACGACAGGATTGCAAAAGCGCGCATGCGTACTTCATAAGGCTAACCTTTACTTCACTAGCCTATTAATATCCTGCTGGTACTCAGAGCACGTCACTCTGGGATCTCATCTCTTTTTCATAATTTTTTCATTCCCTTTCCTATTGGAATTGCTGTGAATAAATGCTCTCACTTCATGAGAGTTCGATAGTCGGGAGTATAACGGTCTAGCGTGCTAAAATTTTCAAACTTCGAGCTAATACTGAACATTATATATTCTTGATAAATATTCTTGACCTGACCCGGGATTCGAACCCGGCACCTCGTGACAAACGACGATTACGGACAGCAATAATAGTATGACATTTTTACTAGCCCGTCATCATGATCTTCATTAGACTATTAAAACAGAAATAGAAGAAAACACGTGCTATTAAAATATTATATACACATGTACGAACTTATTTGGCACACGTGTAATGCTAAAAACTGCGCAAAATTCAGCACCGCGACCAGGTTTTCGGGATAAAAACTACGATAATTATAAATTAAAAATTCGCAATCAATGCAATTCGCATCGCAAGTATTTTAAAATATTCTATCATCTTCATAATCTCCTCTCAATATGAGAAGGATTTGGCCATAGTTCACCACGCTGGCTATGTGCGGATTGGCAGACTTAACACGCCTTTGAGAACATTATGAAGGACTGTCACGCGTGCAGGTTTCCTCATAATGTTTTCCTTCATTGTTGAAGCAAGTGATATTTTAATTGCTTAATACTTCGAAAAGTTAGAAGTGCGTGCCCGGGATCGAACCACCGACCTCTAATTAAAAGGCGGACGTCCTAACCACTAGGCTATCACAGCTTATATCCCATATCCGTGTCATCGCATTCTAAACTTCGAGGTCCTGGGTTCAATTCCCGGCTCGAGTTTAGTGGGAGGCTTCGGCGGTTGTAAGTTACTACGCGAAAATATTGCGTAGAAACCCATAAGGAGTTTAGGTTTACCATACCCCTAATAGGTTAGCTCGCTACAATCTTAGACTGCATCATCTCTTACCATCAGCTGAGAATCGAAATCGCACGAGTAGCGGGGATCGAATTAGAACACCGCAAAAGAGAGGCCGAAGTTTTATCCACTGGTCTGTCATTCGCGCTAGTCTCTAAAACTAACTGTCAGATTGCAATAAATCTCTTTGTATTTGGCAGCCCAATTCCTGAGGAAGGTAATGGCTATGTAGAAATCTAAGACCCTAAAGGGGCGAGAAAACGTAGGACGCAAGCGGGCAAGTAGACGCGGTGGTTCACGCAATTCCGCGTGCGAGTTAGTGTATATTGTTTAAAGTAATCAGCTGTTGTAGCGAACTCAATGGTGGGAATTTACAAATAATGTAACCGACGACGTAACCTGTACCTGAGCAGTTTCGCACAGGTAGGCACGGATCAAGCTAGTTGGCAAATCGGCAATCTTACCTCTAACACCTGCTACCCCAGCCTAGAGTTTAGAATACATGTGCACACCAAAATGTTTTAAACTTGCAAATATCCGAACAACCTACCACTACAGTACCATCCGACTTCACATTTGTACGAGTGCCGCTATACGATAGCAAAACAACAAACACTTGGCCCACGGTCTACCAGCGTCGAACGAACCGGCACTTTCATGAAGACTCATAAAAAGATGGACCACGCTCACATCGAACCGTGCTTAAACGTGAATTTAAATTTATCAAATCGTACAAGGAAAATTTATTATTCCCATTATTATCCTTACTCCAATATAGCGACTGAACGTAGGCATAAAAGGAGCTAATATTAACGGCGGCAATAGTATCGCGTAACGTTGTTTTTTTTAACAGAAAAACACAACACGTGCAAGTTTAGCACATCGACACATGCTGACCAAAAATACACGAACACGAAAACGTAAGCGTTCGCTCACACTGGCGAGTGAGCAGCAAATGTTTCTATCTGTAGAAGGCTGCACGTGTGGTATAGCGCTGAACTAACTTCTGAATATGGTACCCACGCAACTACATGAGCGGCCTCCATAGAATATTCCTATTTATTCAACAGGAAACCCATGTTGTTGTCAATGATTTACATTCAAAACAATATCGAGGTTTATGGAAGTTAATATGCGGATTACGTAAGACAAAGAATCGTACCTTCTGGAATGCCAGTTTTTTTTTTATGGCGAACTTTAGAAGATCGCACGGCACGGTTACCACTGTTATTAAGAACTTTTTTCTTTTAATTTTTTATTTTTTACTTAAAAGAATTTCCTATAGTGACATTTGGGAAAATTTGCACAATAGCAAATTTGATGTATATTGCTATTTAAGTTGCGGCCACACGGTGGCTTTATCTATTTGTATTTAATTTTGGTAAATTTAGACATTTAAAAAAATAAAGGTGAAATAAAATTACAGTAATATAAGAGGGACTTTGCTTATACGGACTCGCCATATTTAGTATTTGTATAAAATTGTAATATAAGGAAGCCTTATGAGCTTCAACCTGAGGACTAAGACAACATAAGCGATTTTTTTGTACACTACAGGTCAACCCTTGACGGCAATCTCACCTGATTCTAAGTGATGATATAATTTTATCTAAAGAGAACATTTCATCACATTGTGATATATTTCGGCGGAAAACAAATATCCTAGCATTAATGCTTAATTAACGCTCTGCTCCACAGGCATGTAATTATAACGATGATATTCAATGAGTTATTGCGATATCTGGTCACAGTAAATTTCTATATTAGGAGGGTCACAAACTCGAAGGCCTTGTTAAAAACGACAGGATGCTTGCGGTTTTCGTCCTGCCATATTCCGATATGAATTCAGAGAACATTTTGTATTTGGGGCAAGAAGCACCTGTTAGAAATATCGGACGATAAAAACGCAGCTGTTGGCATAAATCGGAACGGATTATTGCAACACATCCGATATTGTCATCCAACAATAACGCTCCTGTGGTGGAAGAGCCTTTATCGACTCGAATAAAAACGTTAGGTTAGCTCCATTTCGTCACTTCCAGTTCTTCCCGCTCGGCCACCACTACAGTTCTACTTGGTTACTCTACCAATTGAGAGTACGACACGAATGCCACGAGTTAATATTGCTCAACAGAAATGTGTATTTTTATTAATTTGACAATCAGTGTTCTATTACGCGATGAATTTCGAGATATAATTGTACGAAATGCCTTATTTGACCTATTTGATCTTCTACTGAGGGAGATGGTTAGTTTAAATTCGTTTCTACAAACAAGAACCTTGAATCACAATAAACGTTAAAAGCGCGCACGCAGATACGAATTCTTTTTACGAACGCACTTGCGGCATAAGTACCTACTCGTCAATATGGAGGCGCCCTAAAACAATTGATAGGAAATTGCCTGTTACCGTTCACAGCTAAGCTCTCGCTTAGTGACATCCGTACATCGTTTAACTGGCTGGGTTTCCGTTTCCAGCTGGGTTTTGGGTTCCAAAATCACTCTCATGAAGGAATCACACACTACGCTTTTTATTGTTAAAATTTTTATCTGTTTAGTTCAAGCTGTTCACACCAATTTTAAAAGGTATGAAGGCATCACACACTACGCTTTTTATTGTTAAAAATTTAATCTGTTTAGTTCAAGCTGTTCACACCAATTTTGAAAGGTATAAGGCATCACACACTACGCTTTTTATTGTTAAATTTTTTATCTGTTTAGTTCAAGCTGTTCACACTAATTTTAAAAGGTTACTTTCCGGGACAAAATCTTAAGGAAACACTTGTATCGCATGGACGATGTCGCGAGCATAGAAAAACAAACTCAACTGGCTTCAATTTTAAGAACACGCTCGTTCACTTTCCGTCTATCTTTAGTGTGTGGTTTATAATAATTGTAATTGCGACTCACCATATTATTGATAATCCAAAGGATTCGCTCACTAGGGTGCATTACAATAGGGGTTGTAATTCCGTGCGCGAGGGCATAATATAATACATGATTCTGTTGTCAATATGTTAAAAAGACAAGACCCCAGTCGGCAGATGTTGTTGGAACCGGCGCAGTGGCCTGACTGAATGAATAGCTATCAAGTTTAGCGTTAGGATGTAAAGAACGGGATCATCAGGGTGTGTACTCTGCCCGGGTAAAGTCGACCTTCCTCGAGCAAAGTCGGCTTTGCACAAATTTAAAACTGTACTGATTTCACCTTTATCATGAGATCTGTTCATAAAAACTAGTTTTAAACTCTGCAGTTTCACGGTCTAAAAGTATAACGCACAGTAGTATGGTTTATTATATTATATAAATGAAAACCACTATCGATGTACGCTTTTGGTAGCAATGGTATTTGGACAGTTCTCCTCAGTATATAGGATCTATATTTTATTTTATTGCGCAGTCGTTCGTTAATCTTGCGAATTCACTATTACGCTTAACGAAGAAGAACGATAAACGATATTTGCAACTTAGCAACGTATGCCGGACAATGTCGACATTGCACACTCCGGTCTTAGCCCGTAGCCGATATGAATGGCCGATTACAAATGGCGCTAGCGCATCAGGTAGCTAGGGGATGGGACGAGCCGTAGGGAGCAGGTAAATCGCAATGTTTGACTCCGCCCGCCCGTAGATAACGTTTCTAAGAAAGATGAACGAGACGTAACTGTGTTTAAGTTTGTCTATTGTTTCAGTGTTCATTGTTTTTTGTTGGAATTCTACATAGTACTTACTTATTGAAATGCGAGTATCTAAAATAAATGAAATATTGGAAATATTAATGGTATTTTTCTAAAAATTTAATACGTTTAAAGGTTCCAGCTTTTAAGCGTTTACGAATATTATATCCCATATCTAGTGAAGAGGGCTCCAAGAGTTGACAAATTTTCATATTTTTTTTATAAATAAAAATTAATCGTTAAATGTTTTGCTAATCGCAATCTAGGGAACGGTTGGATTCCCCATTTTTTCCACCCCTCTGTTGAATACCGAGGAAGGAAAGAACATAAAAACGACATTTTGTTTTGCTGCAATTCATAGATACTGTTTCTACCTGTCAACTCTAAAAGCATGGCGATCTCATATAGATTCTCATATTATGAATATAGTAAAAATTCAAAAGTTACTGTGTTAAAGATTTAAATTAACAAGGGATTATTTAAAATATTAATCCACATGCACGTAAGTCAACATCATCTAGTAAGTAATATATTGAGATAAAGGCAATGAATAAAAAAAAAACCCGGTTAAGTGTGTTTGTGGGTTTCTTCTTAGTCCTGGGCGTATGATAGCCTCCTAGCTTTAGTTTTAAGTTGGCGAGTGTAGGGGAGCGGAGGGTAATACCGTACAGGGGCCAATTCCGTACATCATTTTTTTTCGAAAAGAAGCCACGTAGATATGTCTGTCACTGTCGTACTTGTTCGTTTAGTGATGCCTCGCATTCTCGCAAGTTTTATCGTCTGTCCGTGCAGCGACAGTGGTGCTATCGGTCGCTGTGTTGTTTTGCGCTCGGTTTTACTAATTTCTACCACGTGTAAATAAGCCGTAAGTACATATTATACACATATTATTTAGTGGTGATAGTCAGTTTCATTTTGTAAGCATATTTAGCACAATATTCTGGCTGATTTACGGTTTCATTGCAGATGTTTTTGTGATCACAGCCAGTTAAAACCTGAAATTCGCTTTCGGGTTATTCCGTACACTGTACGGTATTACCCGCTATGAATTGTGATCAATGAACAAGAAAAAATTTCATATATTGAGCCTACATATGAAGAGATTGAATGTGTCAGCAGCCAAGTTTCCCAATGTTTTAAGTCTTCTGAAAGTCCCAGTACAATTGCGGATTTTTTGCCACAGAAAAGACAGAATTAAACCCGATAAAAGAAGAGACTCAATCTCCCGAGTCTAATAAAGATATAGAACGTGTTAGGAGAAAAATCCTGATATCTCCTGGACCTACCACCGCAGGATCTTTCTGCGACATTTCTCCAATGCCAGAGGAAAAGAAAAGACAAGAAAAAGGCAAAGGGCGAGGCAAGAAAAGTAAACAGCATTCTGTAAATCTAACTTCTACTCCAATGAAGTCCCTATTAGAAAGCAAGGCTGAGAAAAAGACTATAAAGAAACAAAAAGAAGACAAAGTTCATAAAGAAAGATAAAGACAAAGCAAAAGTTTTAAAGAAACAAAATATATGCAAAAAAGAAATAGGAGTAGGATCTCAAAAACATGTTGAAGGGAGAAATAAGAAACGGGCTAAGAAAACCAAAAGTTATTCAAGTTCTTCTTCGGAAGTTGATGAAAACGTCTTATGTGACGATGACGATGATTGTGATGGTCAATTTTATGAAGAAGGTCAGTCAGGAATAAATGAATTGTGCGTTCTATGTAGTGAATTTGACAAAAACGGTGAGCTATGGTACAGATGTGTGTCTTGTGGAATGTGGGCACATTCTTTGTGTAGCGGTAAAAACTCTGCGGAAAATTATTTGTGTATATTTTGTGAATAATGTTTAATTTAGGTATTTAAAAACTTAAATAAAGATTTAATTAATAAAAACACATTATTTTATTTTTGAATAGGTACCTATAATTATGTTTTTTTATACTTACAAGTGTGTACGAAATTAGACGAACGGTGTACGAAATTACCCTCTAGTGTCGGGTAATTTCGTACTTTCTACTTTTTTTTTTTAAATATTTTTGAAGGCTCTATGGTAATTGTATTTAAATTCGCTTTGGTTATATAAACCTATATTAAACTTAGAGTAACTGTGTAAACTATACTTGATCTTGTGCCTAATAGATTTTGAGAAAAATACGTTCAAAGTTAGGTGTACGGTACTACCCTCCGCTCCCCTAGTTATCATCTCACGAATTAAAATAATGAAAAATACATAATATTATATTGTGAAGCGTTCAGCTACATAGAATAGGTTTACATGAATAAAGCTACATTTTAGTTTATGAATTGATTGAATGCTAAACGTATACATTTACTTTAATTAAATCTAGAAACTTCCAAAGAAGGGAATCCGTAGAAACATAACTACAATTTAGATTTAAAGAATAAATAAATTATAAATTGGAATATAAGACTGAAAATACTATTCATTGAACCCACTCGGGATTCCAGTCTTTAGACGATTTCTTTTCAAATCGATTTTGGCTCTCAATGTTAGGGGAATCGGTAAATATTATTTGTATTACTCAGAAGTGGGATTCTTGAAGTCAACGGTTGAAATTGTTTTTTAATCATTCATGTCGGTTTAGTGCGTGTGGATCAAATCTTACAACGGTATTTTAAAATATTTGCCCTTCAATTATTGCGCAGAGTTTTACATACATGATGATTTTAATGACAATGACTGGTAGCAAAGTGTTAGGCTTTAACTTTCATAAAATAACCACACTGAAGATAACTACTTATCTATCTATATTAAAATAATAAATTGTAAAATATAAAGCACCCATCTCATCGAGGTAGGCTGGGCAAGTTTGTCTTTTGTTTTTTTTTTAATATACGAAACCAAGCAATCCTTAACCATGCAGGCGAACTCGCGGGCGTCAGCTAATCATACAATATACATTTCATCGGAAAGTTATTCGTTTAACGAATCTACAAACGGAGAATTTGCCTGTTCCCGACTAGTATTTAGAGAGACCGCATTTTTTGTGTTTGCTAAGAAACACGAAATCACAAAAAAAAAACATCCCATCTTTCCGAGAAAGTGTCAGCAAAACAATTGGTCATGGATCCTTTGTACACAAAATGATACGCTCTTAAAAAGACTGGTTTGTTAAAAAAATAGAAAAAATGCAACTTTTTGAGCTTAAAAAACAAAAAGTATCTACTTGCAATAATAGCTAGTCTGTCCGCGTTAAACTTCATATAAGTAAATGTTGCCCTTTCAAACTATTACCTGCTAATCTATATAAAACAGTGTATATTAAAGTTGTATCGATACATGAATAAGATGCAAAGAGGCACTCTGCCCCTCATGCTTAGCCGAGGGATATTTACTGACTTGGCGAATAAAAACGGATTATAACATTACATCTTCGAACAGAAATGTGGCGGTTTGTCCACTAGCAAAAACATACTCCATGATTTGACAAAAGGCAGACGGCCGGTTGTAAAAAAAAATGTGCCAAAGCCAAACAACGTATATTCAAGTTTACATTGAATATGTGCAGACATGTTTTTCATATCCAGTAGAGCGTGGGACAAGGGGAAGAAGATGAATAAGTTGTATATATTACTTTATTATTATCGTGATATCGTCTTTAGGTTTTATTATTCCCCATGCTAAATAGACTACCTTTTTGCCAAGATAAACTGAGGCTAGTTTCTATGGTGTACGATAAAGTTGGTACTAACAACGCTATATATATCGTTTTATCCATTTCTAAGAATCCGTGATATAAAATGTGAATGTGATGTTAAATAGCCTAAGACCTTTTTTAAGAGTTGAGTTATCAAAAGCAAAATAAACCCAAAGTAATCAGCCTTGTATGAACCAATAGAAAAAATAAGATCTATGGATAGCTAACAAACGCAGCCTTCACTCGTCCTCTCATATTCGATAAGCTCCTTGACAAACGTTACGAGCACAAGCTAACCGTACGTACATACGTCAAGTGTTATTTTAAGAATTTCGCACCATTTGTAACTCAACATGTGCTCAAATGATTTGATGGAATATAATTAACTTTTTATGGTTTTGCTAGCTGTGATCGCGCTGCGCCCGCGCATTCTTTACAAATTACTGATTATAGATATAAATTCAGTTCAATTTATTTATGAGAAAGGCAGAAGGGTCTTTATTGGACTTTGGATTGGACAAAACGATGAATTATGATTTAGAAACTTTAATAAACATTTGAGTTAGATTTGCAATGCTCTGTAATACCATGAACATGTAGGCTGGCCCAGCTCGTGTTGGGACTCGGGAAAGAAACAAGAAGTGAGCACGACTGAGTTCCAGAAGCCCTACGCTGATTTCTTCAGGGGAAAGGGGTCGCCTTTTACATGATTTTAAGAGGAATTCTTCGAAGATACGTAATTTACATTCACATATCACAAACCGAATTTTGTGCCTTTCTTTGTGTTTGTAAGTTGACCTAATCTTCCCTTGAGCCTTGTTTTGAGACGGCTGCACAGGCAATGCGGGAAACTTCTGAATCCCACAGAGTTTATTTTTGAAGCAAGATTAAAATGTCATTAAGATCCTCAGCTTGATAAATAATTTTAAGTAAATCTTAGCAGTGTAGCGGTGATAGCCTAGTGGTTAGTATAGTTCGAATCCGGGCACGCACCCCTAACTTTTCGGAGTTATGTGCGTTTTGAAAAATTAAAATATCACTTGCTTCAACGGTGAAGGAAAACATCGTGAGGAAAAATGCACGTCTGAGAGTTCTCCATGATGTTCTCAAAGGCGTGTGAAGTCTGCCAATCCGCACATGGCCAGCGTGGTGGACTATGGCCAAACCCTTCACATATTGAGAGAAGACCCGCGCTTTGTAGTGAGCCGGTAGTGGGTTGATCATGATGATGATGAAATCTTTGTATATTTTTTTATCTAGCCTTAAGAGAATGGCGCTATGGTAAATCGGTAACTACGTAGGTATCAGAAATTGTACACGTGCGAGTTACAAAGGGTTTTTTGATTTGGTAAGGCGTCATTAAAAGTTACAAGAAACTTTGCATAAAAACAAAAGCAGAAAAAATTGAGTTTACAAACTGTTACAACTTTCATTCAAGTTTATTGTATGGAAACGAATGTTTACCAAATGTCACGCTGTTCCCAACGTGAGACCAGGAAGCCTTATAAGACAAAATTGAAGGCAATACAATTTTCATGGCAGTTTCGAAATATTCGAGCACACTGAAAAACATTTCGCCACAGGAATAAATATATTAAGTGAAACCCACTAAAGTCATCCGAACTGAAAATCTTTTATAAAACATTTTATTTTTATTTTTAAATACTTGAAAAACTCGATGGTTATATTTATCCTGTATTGTATGCCGTCGACGTCATCGTCTCGGAAAGAATTAACCGTTTACCTTCAAACCATGTACTTGCAAGTTTCACAACGTGAGTGTGATTGCTCTCACGTTGCTACAATTGTAAGCGTGGTTGGTAATTAAAGAAATAAAAGGGGCGTTTGATTACCAATGTGACAAGTAGGTTCTGAGAAATGTATCAACTTATATATAATATTTATATTTAAGTTACAATTAAGATCTCTTCATCATGATCAACCCATTGCCGGCTCACTACAGAGCATTCTCTCTCCTTTCAATATGAGAAGGGTTTGGCCATAGTCCGCCACGCTGGCCATGTGTGGATTGGCAGACTTCACACGTCTTTGAGAACATTATGGAGAACTCTCAGGCCTGAAGGTTTCCTCACTATGTTTTCCTTCACCGTTGAAGCAAGTGATATTTTAATTGCCTAAAAACGCACATGGTGCCAAATTAGTTTTTGGGTTTAGCCAGTTTTAGGTTAAATTAAATCGTTCTAAATTGTAACTATTTCCAGTGCCTTCAACACTAGATGACCTGTATCGTGGAGACCATGTTATTTACCACTTTTTGATATTGGACTAGATGTTACATTACATAGAAAATGATGATGTTACATTACCATTATAGTTTATTATTCATTATGTGAGATGGTGATAACGAAAAGAAGAAAAACCCCGGCTAAGTTTGTTGTGGGCTTCTTCTTAGACTGGGGCGCGTTTGGAACCCTCATAGCTTTGGTTTTTACGAATATAGTTATCACCATGAAATAACTACTATGTAAATTATTGACGCGTCAAAAGTGCCTTTTTAAGGACTATTTGAATAAAGCTTATTTTGAATTTGAATTTGAATACATGATTATGAGCCAACAAGGAATATCGGAAAACCAACGAGCAGTTTTACGCGTGTTTTGCATTACACCTGTATAACAAGTTAAGGTAATAACAACTACAGCAAAAGGGGAAGTTGTGATAAGTCTTAGGCAGAGATCTATAAAACGCACTTGGCCTTCCTTCTGACTTAAGATACAGTTAAAACGACACCAATTTATGTGTCTAACATGAATTTTGGCGACCTCTCTGGCGCAGTGTCGAGCGCTGTCATCTTACAGTGTACTCGTGTAAGATCCCGCGTTTGTTCCTCGTCAGAATAATTTAGAAATTCATCACATACTTGCCGCTTAGCGTTCCGGCACGATGTCGTGTAGAAACCAATAACTAAGTTAGCCCACTACTTAAACTGTATCATCCCTCAACACTAGGTGAGATTGTGGTCAAGGGCTAACTTGTAGTGGTTTAAGGAAGTGAAGAGGTTGAAAGAGGAAGTCCAAGTACGCTCTTCAGATCTCAACCTTAGTGTCACGCTTGCGTTAAGCTAGACTCACCTGCTTATGCGGCTGGTGGAATATGTGTGGCGAGTGGGCGGTCATTTCCGGCGGCAGCGGGATCTGAGAAAACACTTCTGTTATAATATAACTACATATTAGCCACATTGAGGCATCTTGAGTGTTAAAAATTCGAATAAAGTCGTCGCTACTACGTTTTTTTATTTAATATTTTTATTCAAAATTGAATATGAACATGCATTTTGTTTGTGTAAGATGCTATAACCACTTAATGACCTGACATCGTGTTTAAATATTATATCCCAGAAAATAACTATACTATCACAGGTATCTCGGTCTACAGCCGTGTAGCCGGATGCCGTAGCAGTAACCGGAAGTGAGAGATTGGGCCATAGGCCCTTACCTTACCTTAACCATCCAAACCGGTAGTTAGTCTGCTTGTAAAAAAAACTGCATGGAATTCGATCTCATGCGACAAATACAGCTTCCAAACGAAGGAACCCGCGAAGCGAAGCTATTATATGGGTTTTCTCGCCGAGGCATGCGTCAAATTTTATCATCAACAATTTGTTAGTAGAATGTGTTATAAATACAATATACAAGCATTGTCATGTACACGCAAGTTTAAGACGCTAAAATTGAATTTATAAAGAGAATAAAAAATATAAAAATTAACCACTTTTTTATTTCACTGAACTGAATACCAAGCTCAAGGATGTATTAATAAATACTTTTATAATTAATGAAATCTACCGAGTGAACCTAAACTAAACTTTCAAGTTGATAAGATGTACCTAATATAAAAAAAAATAGACATAGTGGGTGAAACTGTGGGCCCAGCTACCAGGAGAACAGAAATAAAAAGGAGTCCTATGTTATTTGATTGAAGATGTTCGTAAACTTGCATGTACACAAACAGCGGAATATAGGTTTACATATAATTACAACAGCGCATTTTCACTGGTCGATAGGGAAAATATTCTGAGTGTGTGAGATCTAAACGCATGCACGTAATTAAGGACTATTTCTATCGGCCGTTAGATATTCACTAACATTTTGGGTGCGAGTGATTAGTAACACGTACTATTATGTGCATATATCATAGATTCTCCGTGTCATTGAAATATTAACTGAGCATTAAATGCATTTGCCTGCGTCTATTTTGAACCATCTCTATACAAGAGCGGTAATTTTTTACCTCGCATACTACTATAGTTAGGATACGACAGGTCTGGTGAATTTCACTGGACGTGACCCTGAGAATCGGCTATGTATTTCGGATACAAAGTGTCCCGCTGCGGAAATTCCCCTGGTACATCGACCAATCAAAATGTGTCGCATTAACGTACACTCGGTGCAAAACTGCCAAATTAGCACAAAATCTACTTCTATCTTCTTAAATAGCTGAGGTAGGTATACCAAGTCGTGAGTATTTACGTTTAATATACATCTTAACGAAAACTATACCAATAACAACTCAAAGTCAACTTTATAGTAGGTACATAGTTTAATAAGTGACAACATGGCAGTCATTAAATGTTGCCAATTAAAAAATGTGTTTTGTTTTGCAGGAGTGACAGTTTTGCATAGAGTACACAATATATACGCGGTTAGAAACCTGCGAGTGCGAAGTGATTGTGGCGGGCGCGGACGAGTGGGCGGGCGAGCGCGCGTGGGCGGGCGAGCGCACATGGGCGGGCGAGCGCCCGTGGGCGGGCGAGCGCGCGTGGGCGGGCGAGCGCGCGTGGGCGGGCGAGCGCGCGTGGGCGGGCGAGCGCCCGTGAGCTGGCGAGCGCCCGTGGGCGGGCGAGCGCCCATGGGCGGGCGAGCGCGTGGAGGCGGGCGAGCGCGCGGAGGCGGGCACGCACAGGTTGAGGCCGAGGCCGAGGCCGAGCCCGAGCCCGATCGGCGGCAACGGCACCGACACGAGCAGCGACGTAGGCGGGTCGCGCTCCTTGCCCTTGCACGGTATATACACCGTTAAAACGTTTGCTATCTCGTCGGTGAGCGCTTTACCCCTATCAATTGCCGTGGGATCACCAATATAGAAAACTAACTAATAATTTCGTAACACTTTCCCGCCAGCTACGTCATCAGATGGCCAAAACTTCAAAAAAACACTGTGTAGTTTACCGGCGCTAAAAATTTTATTCGGAGAACGTATCTACTTAAAGTTAGTTAAGAACGTAACGATAACGTAGTCTTTGCAGAAATATAATATATATAATATCATTTTTATGAAGAATAATAAAAAATACCACAGTTAATTACGCAACGTTTTCATATTAGGGAATTTTTCACAGAATACAGTTCATTAAAACCGCGTAGCTAGCGCGAATGTGTTGATAGACATCGTTTGTGGTCTGATCTAGCAACATAAGCGTACCGCCAAAGATTTAGTGATCACGAAACCTACTGAAACTACCCCTTACTACAGCTTAACAGGTAACCGCGACTCAATTTTAGACAGCGTCCTCACTTACTATCAGATTAGATACGTCCTGCAAGAGCTGTCGCCGTCCGATAACTAAAACGCAGTGAAAATTATTATTTAGCCTAACTAACATATAAGCTACATGTTCCATATATAATACAGAGAGAGTAAGATAGATCCCGCTTTGACTAAGGTGACGTGCAAATCTTGTGCTGGGGCTATTGAACGAAAGAGATTCGCGTCGTCGCATCTAGGTCATACCACCCGCATGCATCAAGCTCAACGTGGTTTAAAAAACAGTTATATTAGGAAGCTCCCACCAAGTGATAATATACATGTGGTAATAAAGAAGTTGTGATAGCCTAGTGGTTAGGGCGTCAGCCTCCTAATCAGAGGTCGCCGGTTTGAATCCGGGCACGCACCTCTAACCTTTCGGAGCTATGTGCGTTTTTAAAAAACAATTAAATTATCACTTGGTTCAACGGTGAAGGAAAACATCGTGAGGAAACCTGCACGCCTGAGACTTCTCCATGATGTTCTCAAATACGTGTGAAGTCTGCCAATCCGCACATGGCCAGCGTGGTGGGGTATGGCCACACCCTTCTCATATTGAGAGTAAGCCGGTAATGGGTTGATCATGATGAATAAAGAAGTACACTATCGACTAATCATTGTGAATATTAATTATGGTTAATAGATTAAAACAAACATAATTCTTCTTTGTGTGTGTATGTGTGCCTTTTTGATTTGATAGTGATGATCTATTAGATATGATATTTATGTATGGCGATGAATACTATAGTTCTAATTATCGAACGGCAGCTAGCTCAGCGAATGTCAATCTATGCTGTTCTTTTGAAGTAACCTCTGAAGACAACCTATCTTTAGTACCATCATTATCATCTGAGTGGTCCCACAATGTATAGATCACTCGAATCATGGCATGTAGGCGTTTAGCGTAGGTCGTAGGTCATACCCTCAAATTAATTTAGAAAAACTGCTCGTAACGGGCAAGGTGGAGGGAAGAAGGCCAAGAGGACGTAGCCCCATGCGTTGGTCCGATCAGATCAGCACTGCACTCGGTACATCATTCCACGCCGCACTACATAATGCCGGAAACAGAACCATCTGGAGAAAAATCGTACGAAAGAAGGTGATCCATGCTAAGGATCGCGACCCTCAGTAATGAGGATGACGATGCAGAAGAAGAAGTACCCTCAAAACGCAGTTATCTTGGAGCAGTTCGTAGATACCCAATCGCCTTCATTATAAACATGATTGCGCTCTACAAGCGCTAATGTGTGCGAGAAAGACAGATTGTCTTGCTCGCAAGCTTATGAATAGATGGATAAAAAATAATTTGATCATACCAAATGATTATTTTTTCGCAATACATCTGACTACATATACAGTAGAACATGGGCTGTACAGTACTAAAAGGGCATATTTAATAAAACATCTGAATTCAGACTAGCGTTTGACATCAAATTATCTTGTAATTTTCATTGGTTGTTGGGTTCTCCTTAATACACCTAACTCAAAGTTAAAGATTTTTAAATTTTACATTACACGTTTTTAAATTTTCAGACATGCGCTCTTATAAAAATTGATTAATTTTACCACTGGCGTACATTTACTCACAAAAAAATAATTCACGCCTTTTTTTTTAATTGTTGTGATCTACCTACTTAATACCTACTTTAGCCACATACATATATACATTATATATTTTTTAAATTGATTTGACTTCTTAATGTTATTTAATAACATTGGGCCAACGTATATAGATACGCAAATTAATAATAAAAAGCTTTTTAAAAGCGTCTGTGGTTACGTTTTAGTGCTTGATAAGCATCGTTATAAAGCATGATAAAAAAAAAGCGAAACCAAAGAACCTGCTCACCAAAATTATCTCTAAAAAAACAATATATAAGAAGCTTTATATAATATATTTTTTTCTCAGCAGGTGACGCTATACTGGCTTTATCGGTCAAAATACATATCAACACACGCGGCAATTCAGCGTTAAGGCGTGGTTTGGAAGATTTCCGACTCCGCCATTTTGATATGTATTCGAAAACCAATTTTAGGTGTTACCTTCGTTTGTGAGTCAAGCTATGAATAAATGGGAAAAAATAATGAATTAATATATTTTTTTTAAATCAGTTTTAAATAAATCACAATAAGCAAATAAAACCGAACTTCAATGTAACTTTATCCGAGACGTTACGATCTCAAAATTTGATATACTTTTTAATTTCAGAAACCAATTAATATTATTAGATACTATAAATGAGAAAAAAAAATAACGATATCCACATTTATTTACGATATGATAAAAGTTATAAACTCGAACATAACAAAAATAATAAAATGTATATAATTAAAAACATCCGCTCATTTTTAAAATCGGTCAAAAGATAAACAGAAACAAAATCGTTATTTAGGCTTTTTTTTTTGTTTATAAAAACGTAAAAATAAGTTTTTATTAATCCCATACACCTGTGATAATAGTGTGCAATCTATAAGTACCGTTGGAATATCACCCTGCGTGCCTAAGAATTTGTCTAAGAAAACATAGCTTAAGCGGTCTTGTCTTTAGAAACTAATAAAAACCAGCATGCGTTAGAGGGTGAAACTAATGAAGTATTGTGTTTAATGTTATAATCCGACCATTATAGTAAGACTGAGACACAATAAACAAAACGTTTTCCGCTTCTTTTTGGACGGTTATTTAGAGACATTAATATTCTTTCAATCTTATGGAGAAGCGTTCGTCCGTATATTGAATACACACAGCATGAAATCAATATGGTACAATATAAGTTAGTCACAGTTTCAAGTCTCAAAAATATTCCTTGAAAAGCATATCGAGATATATTTACAAAGACCAACTGGACGATTGCGCCCTAGGGATGATGAATACGAGTGTGGAATCATCGGGAATTCAGTAATGCATCAATATTGATCGGTCAGTAACATTGCGCAATCATGATAATTACTGTACGGCACCTCTAGAATAAGCTAAGGTTTTCTGTCAACATACCTGCATTTGAGATGGCGATCGAATGTTCGACACTTGGCTCAGACCACTCGGCCCGGGCATTGGGCTCGCTGGATGCCTGCAAACAAACACTACATTCAGGCATATGCCTTTTTATAGTTACAATGCGGGCTAGACCTGATGTTAAGCGACAGCTCGCTTATTGGTCTCATTTAAAAAGTTCCGATCCCGAAAATATGAATGAGAAGCGGACTACTAAAGCTTCATCTTCTCAAACGAAGTCCACTGCTGGACAAACGGATTCAGTAAAAAGCGGTGATGGTCTAGACTTCGACCTGCCTTTCGTGGCGACCGAGTACAATCTTATCTGTGAAGGAAAAATCTTGAGGAAACCTGCATGCTCTTGAGTATGTCTGAAATTTAACCAACCCGCACTTGGCAAGCGTGGTGGACTACGGCCTAAATTTCATTCACTCTCCATTCTGAGAGGAGATCATTATTGGCTTTTCTAATTGGATTTCCATCTCGGCTATCCACTTTGGACCCATCGGCCCATCAAACTTTTTAACCTCGCCAACCAACAATTCAGCTGCGCAGTTCGCTCAGCAGTAATTTTGGATGGAAGGATTTCTACGGATCTCCTCAGTTGAGATTATCTGTAGAGATACTTCGAGCATAGTGTTAAGTGTAAGCAATTTTAAGGAAGCACTGTGGGGTCAGAATTTCCAGCTTACCTCGGGCTCCGCTGAGACGCTGGGCTGAATGCAGGGGGCGGGGGCGGCGGAGGCGGCGCCGGGCTTAAGCTTGCGAAGTGCGCTGGATTGGCTTGAGGCTCTGTACCTTCGGTTTTGGCCTGCAACAAATTTTCATTTTACTACGCTGTTCAAACCTTTGGAGATCAGGCCAAAATAAGGACCTGCGTAAACCCTATTTACATATCCATTGTAGTCTGAATATCGAAAAAAAAATTATGAAGACTGTAAAATTTTAAGAAAATAATATAAGTTGGAACTCTAATAAAACAAACGGTCAATTTTAGTTTAACGAAATGACACTCGACAGCGAACTCACGACAGCGAGTGAGCAAATCTTATATAAGGTTGACGAAGTGCTGCAAAAATTTACCTTCTTAATAATCTTCTCTTCCACAGTTGTCTCAGTCACTCCCTGGCCCGATGACTGTTCCCACGAGGTATTGCCACTCTGCACGACAGTCTCCGCAACCTAAAAGAAACCAACATCTCTTAGAACAGTATTAATTGATGCCCAATCATATATAATTTATATTAGTGCTGATTGTGATGTACATACTTATATAAACTAAACTAAATTAACTAAAAATAGTGCTTTTAGTTTCCAGGATGTATTGCGTAAAGTACAGCCACGTGTTTATGGATATTTATACCATATTCATGATCAACCCATTGCCGGATCACTACAGAGCACGGGTCTCCTTTCAATATGAGAAGGGTCTGGCCATAGTCCACCACGCTGGCCATGTGCGGATAGGCAGACTTCACACGCCTTTGAGAATATTATGGAGAACTCTCAGGCGTGCAGGTTTCCTCCCGATGTTTTCCTTCACCGTTGAAGCAAGTGATATTTTAATTGTTTAAAAACGCACATAACTCCGAAAAGTTAGAGGTTCGAACCACCGACCTCGATTAAGAGGCAGACACCCTAACCACTAGGCTATCACAGCTTTAATTGATCATACCAAATTACCATATAGCTAACTTAATTAAAGTTTATCATATCTTTAGGTTACTTTTACTCTTTTCTTTTTAATTATTCCTCTAAATCGAATTGAAAACTATACTAGTGGAACTTTAAATAGGTGGAAGGTTATATACCTAGGAACTAGGCCAATTCCCAGTAATCTTGTACGATAACAATAACTCACCGTAACTGGCGGGGTGGGAGCGGCGTACTCCGCGGCCTGCATGGCCAAATTGCTGGCGGCAACTGCCTTCCTCTTCTTAGTCTGCTTTATGTCCATGGCCTCCGCGTTAGTTATCACCGACTCTTGGTACATAGTCTTCGACGTGACGGTTTGTACTACCGACGTAGTGGTCGATGTGCTACAACGGACAAAAATGTCACAATCGTCATCATGATCAAGGCCATGAATCACAGCCGTCAAGGGCTTACTTGTAGTTTATAAAAAAAATAAGCGATTGTTTAAAGTTAGTAATTTCAAAGGTAAACCAAATAAATGCCTCGTAGGTTTAAAGAGCACAATAATTGTAAGGTATGAAGCGTGACAATCAAAGCTTGTGAGCACAAGCCTAGGGTTCGAAAAACTTCAGTATAAAAGGCCGCAAATCCACATCGAGCAACCAGCAGCCATTCTCTTTCTCAAGTTCTCTTTCCTGAGAGATAAAATCTGTCGGAAATTTCCCAAGAAGCTCTGTATTGATGTCATTCCAAGGACGGAGGGGTACTCACGTTTGCAGCAAAGGTACGGATACAACGGAAGCGGTTGCCGAGGCGACGGAGCTGATGACGCCGCCTGTCTCCGGCGGCTTGACAGCTTGGCTGGGCGACGCAGACGGCAGCGGTATCTTCGCCGTGGGTGTTGAGCCGCCCGGTGCTGTTACGTACAACCCTTACATTAACCCGCCATTAACACGCACAACAATGAGCTCCTGATAACTTTATTTGTAACATGATATCTCAGAAACGAGATTACGATTTCCAAATTTTCTTTCGAGGGTCTAATCATAATGGAGCTCTCTATTCTAAAGCATTCGCCAGTAACGACGTTCACGTTTGATGCCACAGTTCATTGCATCGAATAAACAATCTTTATCTCTATAAAAATCGAGCAATGTCTCTACCTTAGTAGATAAACATTGAAACCATTCAACCGATGTGCCCCAAATATCTTTTATTAGAACGGCAATAATGCGGAGATGATTTTTGTTGGTCAAGCGCAGGTATCAATCAATAAAGTATAAAGAATTCATAGCAAAATTCTTTTACTACCTGAACTGTAAAAGTTCCGGCGTAATAAGATATGTAAATCCTATAAAATCACCCCAGTTGTTAAATCGAATCAAGGTTTCTTTTTGTTATCACCATCTCATATAATTAATAATAACTTATGGTACGTACATCGTAATATGATTTTTCTATAAGCTTTCGTTTTATAAAAACTGTCAACTTATTGAAAGACATCTCCAAGATATCAATAGGTAATTTATTATAAAATTAAATACAATTCCCTTTGAATGAGTCACTAATTATGTGCAGCCTACTAAACGGTTACCAAGAAGAAGTAAACACATACGCTCGTACTCACACGTACACGCACGAACTCACACACGCGCGATATCGTACACACGCACACAAAAACGATATTAACGTAAGTATTCAAATGATTACCTTTGGGCGCTGGCCCCTGCATCGGGGGTTCCGCGCAGTGTTGCGGTGACGGCGCTGGCGTGTGGGACTTGCTGCTACTGCCGCCGTCGCCAGCGGAAGAGCCCCGCCGTGACGGCGATGGCTTCTTCTTATCTATTACGGACAGTATTTAACTTTTACCACAACAACATCACTATAAAGACAATATCAAAAGCGGGCCCTACAACGCAATAAAGTGCAATCTAGCTCGCGCAGCAATGCATGCCTTTCGTTTTAATCTCTTGCAATAATGCAGGCTATTATAAACCTTCAAATATATCGTGCATTTATCAAGTAAACCTAATTGTATTGATCTAGTTTATATGGAAATTAAAAATTTAATTTTCAAATCCGACTACGTGAAGAAGTATTTCTAATTTGTTAAAAATATCCTATATCTTACAAAATCCAAAAAAAACCTGAGATGTTCAAATTAAAATTATCACATTCCGGTGACCACTAAAACAATTGTATAATAATTTCATGGCTTCTATGGTTGTCTAAAGATAAAAAAAAAAAAACTGATCTAAAAATTTGGATTCGTTAAGTCGATATGCAATTCAGTGTCTCCAGTTTTTTGTTCGTTCTTATAGCTTTACACAAATGCAAAGTCAGCGGTCCTTTACAATTTTTTAGCATAAGTCGGCTAAAAATTTCACATGTAAGGAAGATAATCAGATCCATGAATTTAGCCTCAAGTTTATGCAAATTGAACGATTTACTTGAACGTACATAGCCTGTATAAGAACCAAATCACGCAAGAACTTCTTTTGCTCTGACTGTTTTAGTGATTTTAGCGGTATCGCATTTTTACACAATTTTATTGATTATTATTCTTGCACAGTATTATTCATTCTTGAGGACTTAGATCAATAGCATGCTGTAAGTCTGCAAAAAATAACACTACTGGCGGTTTCTCGAACGAGAGTTCCACCAGCCGAAATAAAAGAAAGGTCTCCGTAATAAAGTCTTCATTTGCCCGTACGTAACGTATTGAAACCGAATAAAAGGAGTGTATTTCCATCGGTGATTCTATAGTGGCCTGTGAAGAAATTATAGAAAATGTTATGGTAATGATTGAGTACACAATGTTTGAGTGAGTATTGTGGACTCTTTTTTCTTTATGCGGAGTCTCGTTAAGCCCATGCAATCATTCATGATTCACTGCCTCAACAAAATCCACAAAAAATATGATGAAAAAAAAATTAAATGAAAGCGTTAACATAACATGTAAATTATATTAACATTCTGATCGACATTCGTTACAACAACTAGTCCATCTCATGCAACATAGGACACCAACACGTATCGTGCAACAACGGCCTTTGCACATGACGACAAATAAGCGCGCGGTCGGAGCGTCAACGGCACTGCAAAATCGATAAGTAAATGCATGTAAAATGTATTACACTGTAAAGCAATCCATTAAGTTCCGTCTGGCGCACTTCGTCTGCGACACAAATGGCGTTTTGTGCAAAGGCTCAATTTAATGGTCAGCGCACAATATCGGACATATAATATATTATATATATGTATAGAACAGATACCACTTTAATACACCGCGAAGTACTATTCAATTCCATTCCATTCCATACCATAATATATCCGTCTGAAAATTTCATTAGCGTTCAGTTATTTACTATACTAATTAATTATGAAAATGGCTAGGAGCGGATGACGCCATCATGAAAATATTTCAAAAACTTGTATCATATTTCACACTAGATATAATAGAAATATTAATTAATTAAAAGTACAGGTTGGCAACTTTCCAGAACACTGCAAACCTGTGGCGACCTTTTAATCTACAACTACATTATACGTCGCAGTGCAAACATATCATTTGTATATAGACCACCAGTTGGAAACTGGTTGCATAAAGTTTCTTTATTTGTTCGATGTGCGCTGAACATTAAAGGTATATGAATACGAACTAATTCAAAAATAGGATGTAACAGTCTCATATCTTAACGTACCCTGATGAATTAAATTACACGTATTCTTATTCGAAAAAAAGGCGCAATAGTCTTGCAACACAGAAATAAGTTGTTTTACAACACCGTTACAAAACATATTATAAAATATCTTTTCTCCACATATCCACTGCAGAAATAAAAAAAAATAAAAAAAAAAATCTTTAATGAGAACACTTAAGTCATACAGACAGATGGCAAGGACGGCCCTGCATTAGTATAAACTGTGTTGCATGAGCCGCCGCCCACCTCCGAACCTTACATTAACAATTTTATGTTCTTCTAAAGAAAAAAAGACTAAGGAATGCACTCGAAAAGCGCTGCCTAGAATGGCTTATACACTGTAGCCTTAAAAGTTCGAGCTATACTTTATGTTCTACGTATATCTTAATAAGCTATGATAGCCTAGTGGTTAGGACGTCAGCCTCCCAAACAGAGGTCGGAAGTTCAATCTCGGGCACGCACCTCCAACCTTTCGGAGTTGTGTATGTTTTTAAGCAATTAAAACATCACTCGCTTCAACGGTGACGGAAAACATCGTGAGGAACCTGCATGCCTGGGAGTTCTCCGTAATGTTCTCAAAAGCGTGTGAAGTCTGTCAATCCGCACATGGGCAGCGTGGTGGACTATGGCCAAACCCTTCTCATATTGAGAGGAGACGATACGATATTTACGTTTCCAGTCTTTACGACAGCGTATTGATCGATATAGATCGACGTAATACTTTGCTCACAGATAGTCACGGAAAATGTTGTATACGCCAGTTTTCCAAATAGCCAAATCCATGCAGCGAAAACGCGGAAAAAAAACCAATTCGATTGCACATTGATATACCAATGTGTGGCCGTGGAAAACAAGATGCAACATACTATATGTAATTATGTAAAAACAAAACTGCGGAATCACCTTTACATTCCACAGAAAATCAGGACAAATAAACATAGCTTATCTTACCTTCTTTGTCATTATCATTGAGTAAATATAGATAAAAAAAAAATACTATCCTTTACCATAAGAAAAGGGTATACACAATATTATATATTATCTGTTTGACCTTGCTTAGCTTATAGTCCATTTTTTTTACCTGTCTTGTAATGTAAACAATTTGATTTTATTTTCGTTTCAAATACAATTTGTTTACAAATTTTATCTACTTACTAAGTATATTTTGGAAATATTAAAAAAAGAATATAATAACAAGAAAATTTAAAAATCGCTTTTTATTTTATAGATAGTTTAACTATTTTTAGCAAAACAATAATTAATAGAAATCGTTTACATTATACGACATAATCGAAATGGAGTATTGAGATGAGCACTGTACTGAACCTAATTAACACTATTCTACGTATAATTATACTAACTAATTTAAAAAATATTGTTGGGAAACGAGCAACTACATTACGCTACGGTCGGAGGTGCCACTTGCATCCAGCTGCCTATAACTTCAATATGACAATTTTAGGAGACTTGTTTAGTCTGGGTACTTTAAAATTAATACCGGTGGATCTGGTAGATAATCGGTAATAAATTGTGCATATCACATAACCCTATCTTATACTCAGGAGAACTCTTTGTTTTTTTTCCATCTCCAGTCGCGTAAACTGTTACCATGAATATCTACTTAGATACAGTTCAAATTCAAATTCAAAATAATCTTTATTCAAATAGTCCTTAAAAAGGCACTTTTGACGCGTCAATAATTTACATAGTAGTTATTTCATGGTGATAACTATATTCGTAAACTTAAAACTAAAGCTATGAGGGTTCCAAACGCGCCCCGGTCTAAGAAGAAGCCCACAAAAAACTTAGCCGGGGTAATAAGTTCAATACAAATTAACCAAAAATATCTATATTACTGTCCAGCATGACACCTTCATGGTGTCATATTGGTAAGCCGTTTCATAGTTAAGGTAAAAAAAATATTTTGGTACATACGTCATCAAAATTTCCCTGGCAATGAGTACGTATAGAAAGCAATCCAATATTTCGAAATTACTAAAGTACTTTAAACATTTTATGGTTAAATATTATTTAAGTAATTTTCACCCAAAATACCCTGAGTAAGGTAAGGCTACAAACTACTCTAACAGAGATTAAAGAGCTCTCCGGTGTATAGGATTCAGTGTCTAGACCTAGAGTTATTCCTACTCACTAATGAACATCTTTGCGCCTGCTATCCAAAACATCGTTCATTGAGAATGAACTCAGTTAGATACCTGTTTTATTTCGAACACCACGTCTCTTGCAACTGCTCAGCTAAGGGTTGGTCAAACAAACACGATGCAAGCACCGCAAGCACGGTTTCACCTCACCTTTTCGTTACGATAAACAGTGATGTCTGAATGATGACAGATTTTCTTCTGACGTCCTAAATCTGGCCGATTATATCCTTCGCAGACAATATCACTAATAAGACAACATTTTACTACTTCACTAACACAACAACCTTAAAAACAAGTTACTTAACGAACACACAATGACGCTAATTCGGCTGTACACAAATCTCTCAAGATAAATTGGCATAATCTTTGATAACGAGGTTTGGGATAATGATTAAGATATTATTGAGATCTACCTATTGAGCCGAATCAGCGCCATTATCTCATCAAATCTACATTCATAAAAAACATTTAAGGAGGGGGAAAACGAACTTTTGTCTGCGGATTTATGTTTGCGACTCGCAGCCGTCTCCCTCCGGTCTTGACACGTCTCTGTCCGAAACGGTACGTCACTTGTTAAACATAGGTCTCACAACAGAACATCAACTGTACTTGCGGGGCAATACTGTGTTAATGTCACCTAATACTTTGTATTTTTTCAATGGACTGATAAGTTAGTTCCCTTAAAGCAGGAAGCCTTAAGGTTAGTCAGCATCAGCGGTTCCGGTAGACATAACTCAATTTTGGTGTTTGTGTGAATATGCTTTTGTTAATCAACCCATTACCGGCTCACTACAGAGCACATGGTTTGACCATAGTCCACCAGACCCTTCTCATATTGAGAGGAGACCTGTGCTCTGTAGTGAGCCGGTAATGGGTGGATCATGATTCATCTAATTGTTTGTCAACGTGACACTTGTGAGATGTCAAAAACTCAGTGTTGCCCCGCAATTAATTTTCCAAAAACCGTATCCATACGTTGGCTGCAACGCTGTCCCTGTAATACTGCCCGCCGAAAGTTGATTTACAAAAAAACGGACCGCAACGACTTTCAACAGTTGTGTGTAACGTTGAAGCATTTACAATTACTTTTTTAAAATCAGATCGCTTAGAATGACTGACGTCATTTAAAAAAGTTCGTTATCAAACACAGTTAGTAAACAACGTTGGTAGTATCAAGAGTCCAACGTATGGAGCCGGGGTTAAAAAGAATAGTGACACATTGTAATTATATGTGCTCTCTGGAGATTACTTTATAAATTTGCTGCTAAAACTTACAAATTACACTCATCCCGCCCTTTCTGGCATACAAAAGATTTTATAAACAATAATGCAAAAAGATAGGTTTAATAAATGATAATTACAATTGTTAAAATTCCATAAACGTGATGTAATTATTTTCTAACGTGATCGTAATCAGAAATGTCATAGTTATTGCACTCATATACTATACGCGAGCTATTTTAGTTATATCAGTAAGGTAACTTAAGGAGTTCACTTAGGAAACTCTACCCAGACTTAAAACGTTAAAAAAATATGTTTTGGTTAAGTGTGGGGTTGTGATGTAGGTATGTAGGTTCTATATATTTTACATATCTTCTGTCTAATGACAGCTTGTCAGCCATGTGGAATATAGTATTTGAAAATTAAGCAAGCCAACGTCTACCTTAATAAATCACTAATTCTGGCATACATATTCCCGCGGGACTAAACATCACATTTAGGTGGCACAAAATCCACCCGGTCATCTAGATATGAATCAATATGTAAGCTGACCAATGGTTTGACAATGGGCACCATTTGGTCAGGTCATATGTCAGAGAGCACAGCTAAGAAGAATGTGACACTACACTTACAGAAACCTATAAAAAAAACTAGTAATGAATCTATACTAGCATTTATAGCACAAAATTCATATTGCAAAAAAAAATTACACAGAAAATGAAATGAATTCATGTTATGTGATAATAATGGAGGAGATTAGTATGCATTAGAAACAAAAATTGTACGAAAACTATATTAATATTTACATTGTTTAAATGCGTATTAGATCGTTAAAAGTGGGATTTGATTTTTAAATAGGTTCGAGAGCAAATATTAACTCGATGTGAGTGTTTCCAGCTATAGGTGCAGTTCACAGATTTGCTTTGAGATTATAAAAAACCTGCGTGTGATTAAAATGTGTATTAACCTTTATTTTTTAAACGACATTTCGATACTGAGTTATTATAACTTACCCATTGGCTGGGTCGTATTATTTGAGTTCTTTGACGAATTCGGTGTGCTTTTGCCAGAAGCACCTCCAGAATGCGAGGTCTTACGACCGGGCTGAAATATAATATAAGATTACTATAGGTCAATATCAAAATAAAATATAAACATATTATGTGTATTTTAAAATATAATATATCGATATCATTGCAATTTGTAAATATTTAATATATAATCAGGAGGTATCTTTAATATATTTTGGCAGCAATACTTTCAACGGAAAGAAGATTATATCGAAGTAACTAAATACGCATGTATGTCGTGGGCTTACATTATTAATTAAGTATAACAATTAAAAAAAAACATATTTAAATTGCATACATTACATGTTGCATTGACAGTTTCCGTGAAATTAAATAAGCCGACGGCACGACAAATTCTCACCTTAACAACAATAGCATTATAACTAAAAAGGCACCTAACTCCATTTCATTATTAACGAGTAACAAATACAATTGGAGATTCAATATCACAATAACCCACGATCACTGTTAAACATTATGTTGTGATCGCACGTGTGTACACATCTTATAACGTGACTACGTATTAGAGCTCAGAATCTCGGGCGCGGCACTTCACGCTTCGTAGGTACACCCTGGAGCCTTTGCACAGGAAGACTTTTCACGAGCACTTCAGGTGCGTCACACGCATTTAAAACGAATTGCGCCCGCTATATAAGTCGCAAGTTTTATGGCCCTAGTACGAGTTTGCACATCTCGAAAACATTGCTGGTCAATAAACATTTCGTGGGTATCAATACTATAATATAATACTTTACAATTCTTGTTTGGAAGTCGTACATTTTTCACGAGCACTTGCATTTTTTGTATCGTAAAGAGTTCACTACAAACGTTGACATAGGAAATCCGGTTTACAAACAAGGACCATTGGGTCCATTTTTATTTAATATAGGTTGGGAGCGTGGCGTGATACCTTTGGTATTGCACTAGCTACCAAAATCCACTGTGCGGTGCAAGCAGGTTGAAGTATATTCGTGAAAGACGCGTAAACTGTGCGCGAAAATGTAGTCATGTGCAACGGCTCATACAGTTGTACGTGAACACGCACTTACACCCATATTCACAAACATTACTACGACGTCAGCCACTGCATCCGAGCGATAGACCAATCAAATTATTGTGTTGTATTGATTGGTGAAAACGCATTTACCTATATGCAGCGGCGTGCACAATGTATAGGCAGAAAAGCACCCTAACCTGTACCGACGAAATTAGACACTAATTATTTTATATATAATGAAGATCTCTTAAGTCATGGGTGCTATGAAGCCTGCTCGGTAGAAAATTCTTGTGCACGCCGTTGCCCGTGCGATGTTTGCGAATACGAGTGTCAGATTTACGAATTACGAATACACAGGCCCGTTGGTTGCACGTGTGACGTACCCCTTTAGCTTTTGCCACGTGAGTAGGAGTCGCGCCGCCAGCGGCTGGTGACGCCTCGCCTTCCCGCTCGCTAGAGTCATCCGACTGGCTGTCATGCGAAACTGGCTTGTACGGCGGGATTGTCTTCACGTTACCGCCCTTTTTCTGCACAATGACGAATTTCTTTGACGACTTTGCCGTGCGCGCTGTCCTTATTATAATCAAGTGAGTTTCGGGACCAGGTGACCATATTGGGATTGGGAGTTCCGATTGCACTGTGGCATTGTTTTCGTTTGTCAGGAAGAAAAAATTTAGAGAGGTTTCGAAAATTTGGTCAACTTTAATTTGGCAAATTGAGCACATACATCTTCTAAATGGGCTGAGGTAAGGACTGATGGAGGTATGAAGCTCAGCTAATGACCATTATAACGGTGGAGCCATGCCGCTATGCGTTACCGCGAAGGAACCATTCTGGGGCATAAATTTATTAAATGGTACATATCAATTTCAATGTCAGTGTGCTACCCAGCATTAATTTTAGACTGCTTTATCCCACACGAAATTATAAGATCGCATTTATGCGCTTTTCATCGTCAGTTAACTTTAAGATTCTACCATCAGTCCACACTACTCGAGCTGCGGGGGCAAGCCTCTTTATCCTCCCCATTTATGACGGGCACACGATTCGATGGACTAAATCAATTTACACGCGGTAAGTATCGTTTGAAAAGCCCCAGACTATGGAATATGCATTTATCTTCTTATTTCATGAGTGTCACAAAATGACACATTCACCACACTAGGTACCGACTCCAGATAAACCGGGCTGTTGCAACAGACCGGTATCACTTGGTATGTCAAAACATATCACTGAGAATGGATCGCAAAATGCTTGTATGCGTTTTGTACGCTTTGTCATTTTGACTGTATAAATCACTCGAATATTAACTCTTACGATATTATTAACATCATACGCATATAGTTCAGTTGGACTAGACTAGACTACCCTAGGTCTCGAAAATCAGTAATTTATTTATTTATTTATTTATAATACGGGATATCTGCAGGTATATCCAGAAACTCTGACACATGCCAGGTTAACCAAAGAAAACATTCCTAAGATAATTTGGTCTTGGTAAACTATGGTCACGTCATATTTCGGGTGTTGTTGGGTGAAGATTTTTTTAAACTTTGACATTGGTCGTGTTTTTTTTAAACTTTGACCTCGGGAATACTTCGTCTACATTAACCTATAGTTAAGGACGTCGTGGAGGCAATTTCACGAAAAACCGCGTGAAAATTGATTTTGATCCATCTTTGAAGCGACTAATCATTAGTTCACCCACCGATTGATTTGATTTTAATCAACCTCATGCTAAACTCATCACATTAAATTATACCCATAATATAGAATTTAGTTTTATTCATACAATGGATCGGAAACAGTGTTGTGTGAAAGCTTGATCCTCGATAATCGAATGATTATAATAATAACAATGTTCTGGTATGGCAGATGTAAGAAATCCAATTAAAACTGAACAAAGTAACCATCCACAAATACGTATCTCAACGTTTACATCGCGGTGGTTCATACAGAATCGGCCCTAAAATGTCAAACTGTGTTTCACTATTGCAGGAAACTCTGTGCTCGAAAACTATTTACAGTATGCCCTAAAACCGGCGCAGTTCTGAACTTCATCAACCTTACCTCTCTAGAACAGCGCTACAAGTTCGCAAAAATTCTACGTACTGGCTGACCAAGCCAAATTGACGATTGTCAAAAGTGACATTTGAAGTTATTGAAAATCAATTATAACATATTCATTACTATTATCTATTTTTCTTTAATACATTTCAAAAGTATCTAAACTCCTAAACCAGTCAAGTTACAGTTCAATTACTCGTAAATGCTGAAATTTATGTATAAAATATGTATATTTTTTTTATATCGTCTACTCCAGTATCGCCTAGTAGCAGACGTTGTAGTCAGTTATCTATAAGACATATAGAAAATAACCTTCAATTATACACAATGAAACAATACAAAATAGTTTTTGCGAGCGTATCGATTCTGCGAGAGTTACCAAGGCGAACGCGATACCTGAGAGGGGTCAAAGCGATCGGAGAGGTCACATTCCACCCACTCGCCTAGATGGCTCGGTTGGGTATCACCCAGCTTTAGACACACACGCACCCAATGTTAGTCACAACTGCTAGCCTTTTAGTCTTTCGTGTATAATCGACTTCCAGTTTACTTAGATATATTATGATAATTTGTTCTGAATGATGATGACAATGTGAAAGAAATAAAAATTGCAAACATATGGATAGATGTATTAATAAAGGAGTCCGCAAACTACAGACCACTGATCAGCTGATAGTTGGAACAGCTGCTTAAGGGAGTATCATGTTAATGACTGTACGTAACGACGTGGCTGGGTAGACGACGTACGTACGAGTGGCCCCATGCATTGTGCCCGTAATAAAAGATTATTTACATGCCAAACGTCGTGATTTGTCACCTTCACACAAAGAGAGATATTGAATGATATGATTATATATGTCGACTCAACATTAAGTGGGCTTACATTTATATCATATATAAATCTTATCATATTAGATATAAACGTTCAAATCTTGATGCTTTAATTAGAGTTAATTCGATGAGAGTCGATAGAACATGTTCTGCATTACTCTCTGCACTTTGCAGGTAATGAGCATGACGCCCGAGTTACGTGTATCGATCTTTGTATGAAGTTGCCAAGTTATGACGTTTAGCTATCCATATAAAATGAAAAAGCTCTCGATAACGCCGAAGTTAACGGTTTGTATTACTGAAAATTTACTTGTCTCATACAAACTTTATCGTTGACGTTCCGATTATAAATCAATAATCGCAACACCAATTGATTTACATTAAGATTTTCATATTGGCTCATCGATTTTTTCGATACTCGAGCTCTCGATTAATCGAGTGATCTGTCAGCTACGGCAGTTAACTTGACACTTTTGATGACGAGTTGACAATGCGATAGATGCTCGAAAGATAAAACAGGCCCCTAGTCTGCGCAAATCGAACAATGCCAGTTTACTGACAAACTAACGTTACATGTGAGCGGGTCTGGTCTGCTTAGTAAACTATGGCCGAGCGTTTAGTCTGTAGTGAGCGGGTGATCTGTACCTTAGAATGAGTTTGCGCACGACCTCGTTGATGATTTCGAAAACTTCGAAATCGTAAAAGATATCGGAATACTACACCTTCCTTCTGCACTATCTCTCACTGCTAGGGGCGCTGTTTGTAGATCTATATCCGAATTAGAGCTTTATGACAAGGCCAACAAGTTCCATTTTACTCTCACGTCACGTATCGATATTCGAAAACCATAGACGCTTCCGAGGTGTGCAATCTCGTACTAAGGGCACTGATATATAATGATAGTAATAATAAATAAAGACAATGGCAATGACATAAAATTATGAAAACAAAGTGGTATGTAATAAATATAATAATAAAATAGCGATAATTTGGTGAATTACCCTCATGCGTTAAAATCCTTAACAAATTCCGAATGGAAGGAACATATTTCGTTTGTGAAGCTAATATGTGCATATGAACGGATCCAAGTGATGAGTAATTTGCCGCGCGACAGTAGCGCGGCTGTAGCGCTGCAGCCGTGATATTGTCGCGCAGATGTCGGTGTTCAGGAATTCGAATTTAGAATCATTCTCGGCGTCTCGGCTGTAATTTGTTATGTCCATTGGCGTTCGTCTCAACCAATCGGATCGGAGCGGTCCAATCAGTCATCGTTCTGATTGGTCAGTTCCTGCGCGCTCCACCCCGCCGTGCTCGCCTCTGCTTCGCTGTAAACGCACTAGTGTAATCGACTCACCAGCTTGCTGTAGTGGTGCTGGCAGTAGCCGCAGTATTTGACGTTGTCCAGATAGTTGCCCGCCTCCTCGCAGAGAAGACCGAGGCTCTGGGCGCATGTCACGTGGAACTGCTGCTTACATCCTGCGATCACCAGAAACATTTAATAAAGCAAGACTAACCAATGTGCGATTGAATGCGATGAAGCGGTGATAGCCTAGTGGGTAGGGCGTCAGCCTCCTTATCAGAGGTCGGCGGTTCGAATCCGGGCACGCACCTCTAACTTTTCAGAGTTATGTGCGTTTAAAAAAAAAAAAAATTAAATATCACTTGCTTCAACGGTGAAGGAAAACATCGTGAGGAAACCTGCACGCCTGAGAGTTCTCCATAATGTTCTCAAAGGCGTGTGAAGTCTGCCAATCCGCACATGGCCAGCGTGGTGGACTATGGCCAAACCCTTCTCATATTGAGAGGAGACCCGTGCTCTGTAGTGAGCCAGTAATGGGTTGTTCATTATGAACCAATGTGCAGTATGCAGCTGAACATAACTTTGTAAGACAAACCATCCTTCCCCTTACCCGATGGCCCACAATAGCAGCTAAGTAGTAAAGTAAAGACATCACATCTGTATTGTGTACTCAAAGAACTTGATTTGCTGTCAACCATGCTTTTCAGGGTTCATTAGAATTCAGGGTTCGTTAAATATTGTAATTAATGGATAAAACTTAATATCTAATGTATAATTAATTATGTTTGCTGACATCTAATTTATTGTATTTATTTTAATTTGATTGGACATTCAATATTTTTCATAATGTTAATAATTTATATAAAAATTTGCACACTATTAATTTAGTAGAACGTAATGACCTCTTAACCAATTGACATCACTTAATAACATGAATGATTATTATTATTAGAATTAGAAAGAAACGAGTTGTGTATTCAGTAACTTACCAGATTTGTTGCACTGCATACAAGCACCGGCGTTGGCACGGTGTGTTTTTCCTAAATCTTGGCAAATGTAGCATGTCTGCAAAAAGATGTTACAGGTGAGACTTTTGCCATATTGTAGTAATCTCTACATCAAAATACATGAAACATAAAGAATCCTTATTAACTTTAGTAATAGCTGAAGATGCTGTAAGTTGAGGAAGAAAGAAAGGGAGAAAGAGAAGAAAAAAAATGAATTAATAAAAAAATATATATTGGGTCAGGACCCTGTGGTCATCCCTACGAGACTCCACCATTGTAGTGTTTCGGAAGCCATAGAGGACAAATATAGATTTTTGAAGATGAAGAAGGGTGTGGCCATCGGACATGTTTGTCCTTGGGCGCTAAATAATGATATTGAAGTATTTTCATATGTTGATGATTGAAGTCGTTGCTGGTGATACAAGGGTTGAAGGAACAAACCTGCCACATTTAATTAAAGATCTTAAATGAAATTTTGACATGTTGCTAAATGCAAATGATTTCTTGCGATGATGTGTAGAAACCAGATACACCAGAGACGAGAGGCTCCACAGTTTTAGTTCAAATAGACAAATAAATTCAACACTGTCACAATAAATATTAGTTTAATGACATAAATTGAGTCCTATACTTATATTGAATGTGGATTTTACATACCTTGTTGAACCGTTCTGGTGGGATGAGTCTCAGAACTATAGGTTCCATAGATGTGACGTTGCCGAATCTCACTTCCGGTATGTAAAGCGCGCAGACCACATGCGCCCAACCGCCTGTGTCTGACCGCTTCAGTGCGCCGGACTTGGACGGGCACAGCTCACATCTCTGTAAGTTATGATACCCTGGTAAGACAATGTTAACAGATTGCCACACCCTCAATACTGCAGAATCTTATTATATTTTTCCATAGAAGTCCCCCTTATTATGTGATAAGCATATTAATAAAAGAATCTTCATAAAATTGTTATAGTGTAACAAGAAAATGTTCCCCGAGGTCCCCTTCTCCAAAGAATTGTTTTTTTTTTTTGTGATAAGTAAATCGGTCATTATTACAAAGCCTAAATTCAGTAACGGCTTTGTCTTTAAATAAATTTGTAATTTCTATGTATGTAACTTACGACTTTTCCCTTTGTCTCTGGACTCTCACACTTCCTGCAGTACCAGGGGCCAGTTGGTACGGCAATGATTCCATAGCAGGCTGAAAAATTACATGTATGTGTTAAGATATTGCATAAATCCAGATTAAGTCATAAATTCTCTCTTAATGTTGGCCTATACAAGTACATATGACAAGCACAATCACCAGTTAAGCTAGTTAAATATGAGTAGCCACAAGATACTATTTCATTGGATCACCAGAGGACTGGGACTTGTAGAAATAAAAAAAAACTCAGAGAAGGATGGCCGGCTTACAAGATTTACTGAAAACTGGAAAGTCGAAATTGTGGAAGAGGAAAACAAAAGAGAAAAGTAATATATAAAGACAAGACTCACAAGGGATTGTCAAAATCAAAAAAAAGTTATTGTGTAAGGGAATGAAATTCCAAATTAATTGCAATATGGATTTGAAGGTGAAAAGTTATAACTGGTCAGCAAAGAAAATGATAGTCACCTTGATGCACTGCAACTGTACACCCATTTCCATCACAGTAGACAAGCGGGTTGTCTGGCCAACCACGCTCGTCCGAGCACACACAGCAACCGCCAACCATCTCCTTCATATTCTCCTTCATATTGAAGGAACCATTATTGCACTAAACCTGTCAACAAATATTTCATATCACTGAGATTGATGTTTACTCGCTAACTTGTCTAAGCACATTTATTGTATACAACTCTTAATATTACATACAATAAGTCAAACAGCGTACATACAGCATAACAAAAAATGATTTCATTCTACTATTGATGTTAATGTTCCATCGTTTGGGTAACATCTCACTAGGGTACTTATTGATTTACGTAACTGCAGCACACTAACCAAGCATAAAACATATATACTATGTTGATGTAAGGTTTAGATGAAAAACTGTTCCCATTTGTTGTGTACAGTATTGGGATTAGTTTGAGGTAGGTACTTTTTTAATTTGTTAAGTAATAAAGTGAATTAAGTAGGTAGGACAAAAAGATGAATGACAGTGTGTTGCTGAAGGCTACCTAGCTAATACAGTTGTGATTAGAACTCCCGGGTTTTATTTATGTTCCTAAACATATTAGTGGCGACGAGGAAAATAATTATTCAAGATTGATTAAAAAAGCGATAAGATTCAAAGAATACAACCCGGACTCGGCTAATTGGGACAGTTATTTAGATCACCATGATATTGCCTTTCCTGTGGTAATATCTAAGTACTGTTTTATTTGAGTATTTTAAAGCAGGGACAATTTTTTTTTAATATACAAGTTAGCCTTTGACGGCAATGGTAATGATGGTAAGTGATGATGCTGTCTAAGATGGTAGCAGGCTAAACTGTTAGGGGTATGTTACATTCACACTCCTAATTGGTTTCTATGTGACAAAGAGCCAGAAGGCTAAATCACTTGGCGACACGTCTTTGTTGGTTGGGTGGTAACTAGCCACGGCCGAAGTCCCCGACAAAACAATCCACAGCTTTTATCGCATTTTTACAAAAGTGTAACGGCAGTCTCAATTGATCTTAAAACTAACACTCTTTATAATGGTTACATAGCATAACTTATGATCAAATACTTAAATATAAAATGAATGAACAAGAGGTACAGCATGAAATATAATTTAATACATTTAGTGTACAATATCCAAGAATGTTAGCCTAAACCAATTCAGATTGTATAGTAATAATTCCTTATTAGCCTACTGAAGGCGGAGTTGGGAGTGGTCTTTTTTATATATCTTTGAAATCAGTGTTAAAAGCGTAAAAGTATGTTTCTAAAAGTATGTGTATGTCAAGTTTTGAATTTTAATTATCTACAAAATGGAAGTGTCCTTTAGAATAGGCATTTGATAAAATTTACTTACTCACTAATAATAGAACTTACTGTGGGTCCATGAGTTACAGTTGTAGAACACAATACTAATGTTTATACCACACTTAGTTTCTGATTAGGGAATTATGAGTGTGAAATTGAAGTTTAATTGCACTCAGAAGTTATTCAGCCATTTTAAAGTTGCAACAACCTGTTTCATGACATGTACATACAACATGCATCCAGGCAGTCTCACAAATCAATAAAGCCGCACCCAGCGAAGCGCTGCGTGGGCATGCCCCTAGTAACATATTGTTACGTAACGTAGTTATCCGATCAATAACTATCACATCACAATGTTACAAAAATACAGTTTTATCAACATAAAATCAAGAGATACAATATAATCTGAATCAGCATAGACATGGATGATTTGTGATGATGAAATTATTATTTAAAATTTCATCGCATTACATATTTACCACTGGTAAAACACATCCGTTAATTGTTCGGGGATAACAATATCTTGCCACTACTTATTCATTCATCATTTTCTATTATTTGACAAGCATGACCGCCTCACCTGCTCCTAGCTTTTACGAATAAAAACCAAGTCAACACACACAACACAATTAAATGTACCAAGTTCAGTTTTTTAATGTATATGGATGTTCACTTAACAGCGGTCATATATGCTTAAACTCCGTGTACGGCAAGATGAAGACTGCAGGCATGACGACTCACGATCGCACAACACAAGCCTGAAGCCATATTGATTTTTGCCACAGACCTATAACCCAAGGGTGTATATGCGTCAAAACGAGGTCATAACACAGAGTTAATACCGTAGGTCGCACATGCGCAATAAAGTAGTGAAAAAGAGAACTAGCGTGCTAGGGCGTGAGTTCTCTTTTTAACGCTAGGGCGTTATCTCCTTCTCTAAGTATCAATCCATTATAAAAATGTATTATTATGTTAGCCAGATACCTACTACAAATTGATTATCTGAAATACATTAGATATGTTTGATACAAATGGAAGAAACGAACGATGTTTTTAGTCTTTTTGTGGACTAAATATATATATGTAATACTGAGACCCGTATACTAGATATGTTAAAAGTTTGGGTAGGTATTCCCTATTCTACTAATTTGTAATAAATTGTAATAGAAGTAGGTAACCTAATAATTTGTAATAGAAGATCTTGTGGCTAAATAGTAGCAATGAATATTTTTTTACACTACTAATTAGCCCTTGACGGCTATCTCACCTGATGGTAAGTTACGATGCAGTCTAAGAAAGCAGCGGGCTAACCTGTTAGAGGTATAGTAAACCCACACTCCTAATTGGTTTCTACGCGACATCGTGGAATGCTTAATAACTTGGCGGCATGTTTTTATCGGTAGGGTGGTAACTAGCCACGGCCGATTCCTCCCATCAGACCAGACTCGAGCCGGGAATCAAACCCAGAACCTCAAACTATTATAATGCAAAATTTTATAAGGTCGTCAAAAAATATCCATCTATCCCGTTAGTGTTCTATACGAGTATCATCAGGAGGAAATATTTGTTTATTTGTATATTTATAATCGTAAAATAATAATGCAAATATCTATTTCACTATTAGAAAGGCGTTTTATCTTGAAACAACAAAGGCTACCCATACTATGTTTCTGGAATAAATAATTTTCAAACCAAGCTGCTACAAAAAGATTCTGAACCGCGTTGCTTGACGTAAAGTTAAGCTGTCCATACATACTATATACATAACAGTTCTTCTTCCAATATCCATCCACCCATTACACGCAATGGGTGGATGGATATTGTGCAAAGGAGGATATCCTACACCCATCTCTTCTTCGGTCTTCCTCTACTTATTTGCCCTTCCAAATTCATGTATAACATTATTTTAGTGACATTACTTTCTTACCTCCGCATTTTATGACTATACAATTCTAGCCTAGCCTACTCCTCATCTTTTTGGTCACTGGCGCTTCTGTTAGACTTCCCCTTATACATTCATTTCTTATCTTATCCATTCTTGTCACACCACACATTCATCTCAATATTCGCATTTCGGTAGCGTGCACTTTTCTTTCATCCATTCTTTTTACCGCCACAAAATCTGACCCATGCAGCACGACAGGTCTTACAAATTTTCAGGATTTATAAATTTTCCCCTTAACATTAAGGGGCATTTGTGACCTGTCGTCATTTCATCCATCCCGCATTCATTCTATTGCACACGTCTCAGTCAACATTGTCGTCGTATTGTAAAAACTAGCCGAAGTACTGGAAATCGGAGCAGACTGGTAGGGATCACCATTTCAAACAATTACGGAGAAACGAGAGGGGCCGCCAAAATCACAAAACATGGGTTGGGTTTTCGTTCTGTTAATCCTTATACCCACGCTCTCTAATTTCTCCTGGCATTTTCCCAATCTGCTCTGGATCAACGACGCATCCTCGCCGACAAGAACAATGCGACCAGCGAATAACATGCACCAGGGTGCATCCTCCTGTATGTTTATGTAATAGCATCCATTACTAGGAGGAACAAGTAAGAGCTCAAAGCCGATCCCTGGTGCAAGCACACTTCCACACTGAACATGCCAGTAACGCCAGCTTCTGACAGGACGCACGTGGTCGTTTTTCTATACATTTTGGTATACATTTACAAGCCTCGCATACTTCCCAGGCACTCCTTTAGTTTCATAGACCACCACAATACCTCACGAGGCAAACTGTCTTACGCTCCCGATGTGATCACAAACAGGGCACTTAAATGCATCCCTCCCCAGCTACTGTACCTACTGGTAATGATATATAACGCCCTGCTGGCAGGATGCTCTTTCCCCACAGAGTGGAAAGAGGCTATAGTAATAGGTATTAAAAAACCTGGTAAGCCCGCTAACCTCCCCTCTAGTTACCGCCCTATAAGTCTTCTCAACTCCTTAGCAAAGGTGTACGAGAGGATAATACTCGCCCGACTTAAAGTCGTCATCGAAGCTAAAAAGCTTATCAATGACGAGCAATTTGGCTTTCGATCCAAACATTCTAGCGTCCACCAAGTGCACCGCCTAACGGAGCACGTGGCGCGAGGGCTTTACGATTGGAAACGTGGTCGCCTCACAGGAGCCGTATTCTTCGACGTAGCCAAGGCTTTCGACAAAGTCTGGCACGCCGGTCTCATTTATAAATTGCAAACCCAGGGTATCCCGGATAGGCTTTTATACCTATTAAAAGACTATTTAACCGATCGCACCTTTAGGTTTCGAATAGACGGCACTCTGTCGTCTAGGAGACCCCTAAAGGCCGGCGTACCCCAGGGTTCAGTTCTAGCGCCCTACCTCTATACGCTGTACACGAGCGATATACCCAAGAGCCCTTATGTAGAGCTAGCCCAGTACGCGGACGACACTGCTCTTTACACGACCAGTCGTTCGCTACCGTACATAGTAGCCCGCCTTCAGAAAGCGATCAAGCGCTTAGGCGCTTGGTTCCGCCAATGGAGGATAGAAGCTAACCCGGAAAAGAGCAAAGCGCTTCTTTTTACCGGGTTAAACCGCCCTGACCCCAGATACAAAAAGGACCTTATATTATTTAATCGTGTGATTCCATGGGAACGCACTGTCAAATATCTAGGTGTAACCTTTGATAGTCGCCTGTCCTTTTCGCCGCACATACGTAGAGTCAGTCAGAAAGCCCGTTTTGTTCTTAACAGACTCTACTTCATGATTAATAAACGCAGTAGGCTACCTCTCCGTCACAAAGTGACATTATATAAAACTTGTATCCGCCCAATCATGTCTTACGCGAGCGCCGCTATAGCGCTTCGTCCCACGTATAAAACCTTTCAAACGATTCAGAATCGTTTCATGCGCACGGCAACCGGCTGTCCCTGGTATGTGCGTAACGTAGATCTGCACAGAGACCTAGAACTTGACACTATCGCTCAGCACTTTAAGAAACTCTCGAAAATCTATTTCGAGAAATCAATCCGACACCCCAACCCTCTCGTAGTTGCGGCTTCTTTTTACTCCCCCGACCTAAGCGCTCCTCTCCGAAAGAGGAGACCTAAACATATCCTTCATGACCCTGACGATCAGATGACTACTGACAACACACTCGTACCACCTACCACACAATCATACGCTACACACCGTCTTCGCCGGCGAAGACGAGGTCCCCGCTATCTTACGTCATCCGGACGTGGGCTCCATCCACGGCCTCGGAGACGTACGGACCACTCACCGTCCGACCCCCCCGTTATCCCAAACGTCGCCTAAGCCGAGGTTCGGCCTCAAAGGAGGCGCCCTTAGGCAGTCGTTCCCATAGTTTCTTCGAGCCCTAGGGCTCAAAATTTCTTCTGGCAGAGCTTCTTTCCAAAGCTCGCCAAACAGCCCGGTTACGCTGTGGCAACCAATAGGGTTTGTACAGCTAATAGACAGTCCGAAAAAAAAAAAAAAAAAAAAAAATGTCTTACGCTTTTTCAAGGTCTAAGAATACCATATTCAGGTTTTTGTGGGCACGCCTGTAATTTTCGCACAGTTGTCGGAGTGCGAAAATTGCGTCCACCGTTCCCCGACCCGGCATAAATCCAAATTGGTTTTGTGTTACCTCACTATCATCTCCCATTCTTCTTAGTATCTTCATAGTAAGTGGCATGAGCTCATGCCTCAAACCTATATATATATATACTCGTATATATATAGACAAAATAATAACAATAACTACAAAGTACAGAAGTCACCGAAAATTTTACGATGGAGTTTCATCCAATTATAAAAACGTTAACCCTAATAGTTATAGTACTTTATATTTATTTATCTAATTTACAAGTCGATGACAGATATTCAAAGGGGCAATTTATATCGTTTTAAAATTAAGTTAAAAAGGTATTACGTTTTATTCTTGCAAACGGTAAAGTAAATTTAGGCTACGGAATTTCATCGAAACGTATTTTCTTCAAAAATTGCCTTTAAGATTTCCTGAAAAAGATATCCAGTAAAGCCCAAAATCATGGGCTTATCAAATACTTTAACGGTAAAAAGCAATTCTCCTTGAAAATGTTGGATTTTGCCTTGCATATGAATCACTACAAGTTAGCCCTTGACGACAACCTCACCTGATGGTAAGTGATGATGCATTCTATGATGGCAGGGGTGGTTGGTTTCTACGCGACATCGTCCCGGAACGCTAAATCGCTTTGCGACACGTCTCTGTCGTCTTTGTCATAAAATTTCTATCCTGTAACCCTCAAACCTACCAATAGTTTCCATACTTTGTAAGTTCTAATATCAATTACAACCTTGTAAAGATGTGTTCAAAGCTAAATGCGAAAAAAAAAAAAATTCGAAAAGATACCCGATGAATCTTAAAAATATGAAGTAGGTCAAACATAGGCATGGCGGTTTATTGATTTTATTTTTTATTTTTAAGGTAGCAACAGCGGGGACCGGGGAGTGAACGAGTGGTTCACTCTCCGCTAATTTGTGTCCCGGTTTCCTATAATTGAAAATTCTTAGAATAATTTACCACACCGGAGAATAGCGTCTTTTTAGAAAATATGAGTGTGGTGGTTCACTATAAACGAAAGCGGGCAAATAAAATATTTACGCGTGTGACGGCTCAAGCCCTAACGTTAGGATGGTTCTTTGTACAACTTAACTAAGAATGCGTTTGCGTTTATGCAACATTTATAAAAGTAAGGAAAGTGTTTTAAAAAAAATGTATGTTTGCATCAGAAGCGTCTTTAAAAGGCCTATTTGAATAAAATAGATATTTTTTCTTTAAAATAAGTTTGAATTCCTCAAATAATTTTTGACTTTGGTTGGAGGTCCTGGGTTTGATTCCCGGCTCGAATCTGGTCTGGAGGGAGCTTCGGCCGTGGCTAGTTACTACTTTACCGACAGAGACGAGTCGTCAAGCAGTTTAGCGTCCCGTCACGATGTGGCGTAGAAACCGACAATGAGTGTGGGTTTACCATACCCCTAACTGGTTAGCCCGCTAGCATCTTCCGACTGCATTGTTACCAGGTGAGATAGCCGTCAAGGGCATATGAATAAAAAAAGAGAGAAACTCAGTACCTAATAAGTAATGCCTCTCGTCATCCGTGAATACATAAACGAGAATCTTAGTCAAGAAATCGTGACAGCCTACCAATGTGTAGATGTTAATGTTATGAAACGGAAGTGTATTCTAAAGCGTACCTTATCAGATAAACCTGGTGAAGGACAGGTTTACTGATGATTCACGCTCAAAATAAGGTGACACGCCCACTCCACATGACGCCATGGCTGTTGGTAGAGTGATAGGGTGATTGATAAGCGGGGGAAAATCACACTGCCGAAATGATGCGCAGTAGAGATCAACTAATCCTTGTTATGTACTCGTACTATTAAGTTCCATATTGTTGGGCCAGTAACTGCCAGTCGTATTTAGTATAGCTAACTTGTGGCAATAATTGATGAAGCTAATAATGATCTAGCTTGCAGCGGCTCCTGTTACATTGAAGATTTGTTTCCGAAGTGAGAGAAGAGTCCTGTGTCTGTGCCAAAGCTATTGCACCAAGCTTTTCCCTTCAATAGTTTCAAGTTATGTGCCCAAATGAATAGCGAGAGGGATGAAAATGAAAAGGAACTATTAGAGGTTCTTAAGTGTAATGATAGGTTAAAATCAGAATTATCCACATTACATATTAGTTATGAAGAAGTAGTGGAAGAACGGGATAGGTTTAAATTGCTTGTAGATAGGTTTGATGAGTGCAGAGCGGAGTATGTGGAGGCCCTAACCCAAATCACTACCCTGGAATGGAGGCTACGTGATGCACACCAACAGATCACCGAGCTGGAAGCTGCTGCAAACAATGTGTCAGTGCTACAAACTCAAACGCTATTCGAGGAGTTAGTTGATAGGGCCCCTAAACTGGTTGCTACTGTGGCAACAGACCAGTCTACCTTAAATTCAAGATCTGTAATATCAGAAATTAGTCAGTCAGCACCTTCAGTGATATATCCTTGTAGTCGTAATAAACTCAAAAAATATGTTAAGATCAATCGTTATATCAAAAAAACTCAAAAGATGATAAAAATCCATAGTCTATCATTTAAAACTGTAAAACCAAAAAAGGAACGTTTATTGTTGTTGGAAAAGATTGAAATGTATCATAAGCAGTTACAAGACAATAAATTAAGATATGAATCTGACACACAGGTTTTAGAGACCCAAATAGCCAGATTGCAAGCTTCTTTGCGTTCACAGGCTGATACATATGATAAGACAATGATGTCTGAGTGCACACTGGCTGAGGATGAGAAAACAACCACTTATAATGCTAACCTTCTTGGCTGTAACATTGACCATGATACCAATGATGGTACTAGCAGCAGTAGTCCTCAGCCAATGTCACCTTCACCAACATCATGAGCCTCAAAATTGAGGAAGGTGTGTGACAGGTTCATTAATCTTAAGCAAAACCTCAATAGTTCCATAGTATCAAACAAAACATACATGTATAGCGATGAAATTGGGTGCAAAATGGGTTCGTTACTTACTAAACATTTAAATGGACATACTGTTTTGAATTACTGTTTTCCTAACACAGATTTTAAAACACTTATTACCAAAATTATTAAAAATAAACATTGTTATGACTGTAAAACAAATATTATTATTATGATTGCAAATAGAGGAAATGTTAGCAAAATAGACTTAGTAAAACTATATGAATCTTTAGATTCATTAAATGTAAACAATATTGTCATGTATACATTTCCGTATTGTACAAGCTTGCCACATCAAGAAAATTTAATTAGATATAATTTGAATTTGACTTTGTACAACTTATGTACATATAATAAAAAATTTCATATTATTGACATTAGCAAGTGTGCTAATATTTATTATAGTTTGGACAAAGATAGGTATTACCTATCAGATTATTTTAAGAGACAGGTAGCTATTTCGCTATCTTATATTTTTATTACAGTAGCCAAGAACTTGGCTAAAAATGCTGCTTCTTTTGAGCAGCTTAATATTGACATTGAGACCTTGGAAACCATTCCAAGCAATATTATTTTAAACTAGGTAAGAAGACAACAGAGGTTTACTCTAGCTTAAATAAAACAAATACAATTAATAATAAACCACAATTATTAAGATTAGAAAAAAATGTATGTGCTATTAAATCCACTGTAAATTATATCAACTTGGTTCACCAAAATATCCAATGTATAAAAGGAAAAGATTTGGAAATTGAATTGTTTTTAAACAAATTCAATATTAATATTTTATGTATTACTGAACATTGGTTGAAAAACCATGAATACATATTTAATTTTGGTAATCACCAGGTTGGTAGTTCGTTCACCAGACTTAATGCAATTCATGGTGGCTCTTTAATCTTGCTAAATAAAAACTTAAAATATAAGAATAGAAAAGACATTGTGAGCCTGTCTGTTGAAAGAACAATAGAGCTAGCCTCTGTCGAGTTAGAGCAATTTATTGTTGTTGTTGTATATAGACCACCCTTATCAAACTTTGAACTTTTTGAAAAGGTAATGGATAATGTATTATTTAAGATATCAAAAACAAATAACTGGCTAATTGTCTGTGGTGACTTTAATGTTAATATTTTAGAATGTAACTCTTTGACAGTAAAGCTTTTAAGTCTATTCAATACATACAATTTATCAAATATGTTTATGGAGCCTACAAGAATAACCTCTAGCAGTGCCACATGTTTAGATAATATCTTTACTAATATAGCACCAATTCATAAAAATATAATAAGTAATTTAGATTCTGATCATCTTGGCCAACTAATTCAGTTTAAAAGTTACAAGAAACCAGAATCTACACAAAAAATAACTTTTGTGCCGGTCACCTCAAATAGAATAGAAAAACTTAGGACAAGCTTAGTAAAGGACCTTCCATTCTTACCTTCAACCGTTGGTCTTAATGAAATGTATAACTCATTCTTTAATGTATTTAATTCTGTATTTAATTCTATATTTACGAGTAAGTCTGTTCTGATAAGAAATGCATTAGTTTTTAGTGAGTGGGCATCAGTTGAACTACAAAAAGGCAAGAATTATATGAACTATATGCAGAACGACAATACAATACTGGTGTTGAGTTCAAAGAACATGTAAAATTATGTTCCAAGAATTTTAAACGTGATTGTATCTTGGCTAAGTCACAATATATACAAAATAAGATAAAAAATTGCTCTAATATAATAAAAACCACTTGGAACATCATTAATGAGGAGACAGGAAATGTTACACAGCGAAACAGGGACTTTGAACTGAATGTAAATAATCAATGTGTAACATCGGATGAAGAGGTTGCTAATGCATTTGAAAACTTCTTTACCGATATTCCTGTCTCCACAACAAAACAATTGAACTCTTCACCAGATTCTGCTCTCTCTTTATTAAATGTTAATGTGCCTGAATGTAGTAGCATCTTTACATTAAGTCATGTTAACAGTTGTGACATTATTAAGGCTTTTAAATTAATAAATAACAAGAAAAGTAATGACTTGTGGGGCATTTCCGTTAACATTGTTACATCCTTAATTGATATTGTTGCAACTGACTTGGCAATCATATTTAATAATTGTATAGATTGTGGTGTGTTTCCTGACTTAATGAAACATAGTAAAGTAGTTCCACTGCTTAAATCGGGGAGTACAGCCGACCCCAGTAATTTTAGACCAATTTCTGTACTACCCACTTTCAGTAAAATCTTTGAAAAACTTTTATTAAATCAATTACTGAAACATTTTAATAACAATTTAGCCGTGTGGCACCGGCAGAATAGAATAGTGTCACCCCTATTACCCAGTGGGTGTCGTAAGAGGCGACTAAGGGACATATGGTGAGAAGCTGGCTCACAAAAATTAAGACAGCCCCCTCGGGGACATGAGTGGACCCCGTGTGGCGTAAACACCACTCACCGACAAATGGCGGGATAACCATTTCGCAATTGGCCCAACTGAACAAAAACACAGGCCGGTCTCGGGCAGCAGCGACACCGGTGCGATCAGTTGAGCCCTGCGGTGACCAACCCGCCTGCCCAGCGTGGTCACTATGGGCATATCTTCCGATGAACAGCGCCAATACACAATGGCCCCCAGTTCCCGGTCGCCCTGCTATTCCCGACCTTGGTAGCAGTCGTGGTCACGGCGGGGCAGGGGGTGCGAAGAATCTCCGGGCGACGGCGAGCTACCACCACAACCGACTATTCTTGGCTACGTATAATACAAGGACACTGAGGTCGGACGAAAGCCTAGCCGAGATTTTAGTGGAGTTAGAAAAGATTAAGTGGCATATTTTGGGGTTGTCAGAAGTCCGTAGAGAGGGGGAGGATACTGTAACCCTAGAATCGGGCCACATACTCTACTATCGAGAAGGCGATAGATCGTCCCAAGGCGGAGTGGGATTTTTGATCAACAAAGTCCTCGCTAACAACATCGTGGAGATCAGTAGTGTGTCGACGAGGGTTGCGTATGTTGTTCTTAAGTTGAATAAGAGATACTCTCTTAAAATAATACAGGTCTATGCACCAACGTCGACATACTCTGATGAAGAGGTAGAAACTGTATACGAAGACGTATCCATAGCTATGGGCAATACCAACAAGTCCGTCTTCACGGTTGTTATGGGGGACTTCAACGCAAAGGTGGGTGTACAAGAACGCGACGAGTCGAAAATTGGGCCACATGGATTCGGTGAGAGAAACCATAGGGGGCAAATGCTAGTCAACTTTCTAGAAAAGCAAGGGTTGTTCTTAATGAACTCTTTCTTCAAGAAAAACACGCATAGGAAGTGGACTTGGCGGAGCCCCGATAACATGACCAAGAACGAGATAGACTTCATCATGACGGATCGTAGGGATATATTCAGAGATGTCTCTGTGATCAACAGGTTTAATACAGGGAGTGATCACCGACTTGTAAGAGGCTCTCTGAATATAGACCTTCAGTTATATAGGCGTCGCATGGTGGGATCTAATCTTCGCCCGCAACTACGCCCATCCATGACAACATTACAGAAGTTCCAAATAGAATTAAAGAACCGATTCGATTCGCTGGAAACCACTGACGAAGTTGATCAGAAATATGGCGATTTGGTGAAGGTCATTCGTGAAGTGGGAGGCAAATTTTGCAGGAAAGGCGGGAGAAGTGCAACGTCCAAGATCTCTAGCGAGACACTGGATTTAATGAGGCAAAGACGGGAGAATTCTCCATCTGTAGTAGATCGGCACACTTTAAACAAGCTTATTAAAAAGCGGATACGTTCTGACCTGCGATCTTCGAGTACGCGAAAAATCGAAGAAGCGATCGAGCGCAACAAAGGGACCAAAGTATTTGCTAAAAGTCTTGGGAGAAGCCATCTTACAAAGTTGAAGACTGCAGACGGTAGAACCGTTACCTCTATTCCAAGTGTGTTAGCTGAGATTGAAAACTTCTATGGGCAATTATACTCTGCGCATGCTCCTAAACCGGTCTCTCACCAAATCATGAATGACAAGCGAGCGAGACTTGCTCGCCACTACACCGATGACCTCCCGGATATCGACGTTGGCGAGATTCGTATAGCACTAGAGCAGCTTCGGAATAATAAAGCACCGGGTGATGATGGCATTACAGCGGAGCTTCTGAAAGCAGGAGGAACACCTATCCTAAACGAAATGAAGCGTCTCTTTAATGCCGTCATCACGACCGGAACAACGCCAAAAGAATGGAGCAGAAGTGTAACCGTACTCTTCTTCAAGAAAGGAGACAAGAACTTATTAAAAAATTATAGGCCCATCTCACTTCTGAGCCATATTTACAAGCTGTTCTCTAGGGTTATCACTAATCGTCTCACCCGGAGACTTGACGAGTTCCAACCTCCGGAACAAGCCGGGTTTCGGAAAGGCTACAGCACCGTAGACCACATCCACACTCTAAGACAGATTATGCAGAAGACCCAGGAGTATAATCTGCCTCTGTGCCTCGCATTTGTGGACTACGAGAAAGCCTTCGACTCCATCGAAACCTGGGCGGTTTTGGACTCACTGCAGAGATGCCAAGTCGATTGGCGATATATCGAAGTGCTAAGATGTCTATACGACGCCGCCACAATGACCGTTCAGGTGCAAAACCATGAAACACATCCGATACCAATTCGAAGGGGAGTAAGACAAGGGGACGTTATTTCCCCGAAACTGTTTACTTCCGCTCTTGAAGATGTGTTCAAGGTTTTGGATTGGAAAGATTGTGGCATAAACATAAACGGCGAATACATCTCGCACTTACGATTTGCAGACGACGTAGTAATAATGGCAGAAACGCTGCAGGAACTTGAGCAAATGCTGTGCGACCTTAGCACCTCTTCCAGACGGGTGGGTCTCAAGATGAACGTGGACAAAACGAAAATAATGTTCAATGAATACGTCATCACAAGGCCCATTGTTGTCGAAAATGTCAGCATCGAAGTTGTCCAAGAATATAACTACCTAGGACAGATTATACAGTTAGGTAGGAACAACTTCAACAAGGAAGCTAACAGAAGAATTCAGCTGGGATGGGCAGCATTTGGAAAACTGCGTCAAGTCTTCAACTCGCCGATACCCCAATGCCTAAAGACAAAAGTCTTCAACGCTTGCGTCTTACCGGTCATGACATACGGAGCAGAAACGTGGACACTCACGGTAGGCCTTGTCCAAAAGTTCAAAATCGCTCAGCGTGCTATGGAAAGGGCTATGTTGGGTGTTTCTCTGAGGGATAGAATCCGTAACGAGGACATACGTAGGAGAACAAAAGTAACCGACATAGCCCAACGGATTAGCAAGCTGAAGTGGCAGTGGGCGGGTCATATCTGTCGCAGAACCGACGGCCGTTGGGGCAGACGTGTTCTGGAGTGGAGACCGCGTACCGGTAAGCGCAGCGTAGGACGACCACCTGCTCGCTGGACCGACGACCTGAAAAGGATCGCTGGTGGCGGGTGGATGAGGAAGGCGGAGGACCGTGTGTGGTGGCGCGCTCTCGGAAAGGCCTATGTCCAGCAGTGGGCGTCTATAGGCTGATTGATTGATTGATTGATTTAATAACAATAATTTATTACACAATAAGCAATATGGCTTTACAAGGGGTCGCTCAACGACCGACGCTGGTGTTGAGTTAGTACACAATATATTTGAAGCCTGGGAGGAGTCACGTGACGCACTTGGTGTCTTTTGTGATTTGTCCAAGGCGTTCGATTGTGTTCAACATGAAACATTGGTCAGAAAATTACACCACTATGGAATTAAGGGTATAGCTCTAGATTTAATGATATCTTATCTAAGCGATAGAATTCAAAAAGTTGAAGTTAATGGAAAGCGGTCTAGCGGTTCATTTGTAAAATTAGGAGTCCCTCAGGGATCTATTTTAGGGCCTTTTCTGTTCCTCATTTACATGAATGACCTTCCTTACCTTGCTAAGGATAGTCATGGGATAGTATTGTTTGCTGATGATACATCACTCATGTTTAAAATTAAGCGTCATGAGAGAGCTTTTGACGATGTAAACAACTATCTCGCTAAAGTAGTAGAATGGTTTGAAGTCAATAATTTGGCACTAAATGAAAAAAAAACTAAATGCATTAAATTTACATTACCGAATGTTAAACATGTAAATACCACTGTACTGCTTAAAAATGAGGAATTAGATCTGGTAAATACTACAGTTTTTCTTGGAATAACTTTAGATGCAAAGCTTCAATGGGGCCCTCATATAGATCATTTATCGAACAGACTTAGTTCTGCTGCATACGCGGTTAAAAAGATAGGTACGCCATATGACAAACATAGAAACGGCTAGGCTTGTATATTTTAGTTACTTTCATAGTATTATGTCATATGGTATTTTATTATGGGGTAATGCTGCCGATATTGAAACTATATTCGTGCTGCAGAAGAGGGCTGTTCGTGCAATTTATAATATGGCTCCAAGAGAGTCATTAAGAAAAAAATTTAAGGAAGTAAAAATAATGACATTGCATTGCCAATACATATTTGAAAATTTAATGTATGTCCACAGAAATATAACAAAATTCAATAAAAAATGCGATTGCAACAATCTTAACATCAGAAGTAAAAATAAACTTGTGTTGCACGCTACTAGACTACAAAAAATTAGAAATTCATTTAAAGGTAATTGTATACAATTTTATAACAAATTGCCTAATGAAATTTCTGGGATGTCTCTCAATAAGTTCAAAGTTTATATAAAACGTAAGCTTGTAGAAAAGTCCTACTATAGTGTAAAGGATTACGTAAATGATAAACAAGCATGGGTGTGAAATATTGCTCTAATAAGGTAGCTCTTAATATAATTTTAAGTGGCATGTGAGATGGTGATAACAAAAAGAAAATTTACCTGGCTAAGTTTGTTGTGGGCTTCTTCTTAGACCGGGACGCGTTTGGAACCCTCATAGCTTTAGTTTTAAGTTTACGAATGTAGTTATCACCATCAAATCACTACTTTGTAAATTATTGACGTGTCAAAAGCGCCTTTTAAAGGACTATTTGAATAAAGATTATTTGAATTTGAATTTGAATTTAAAAAAATTTAATTTAATCTCAACGAAATATCATTTCTACCTAAGTGGTGATTATAATATTTTTGAATATGTACTTTGTCGCATTTCTACAAATCTACCAAGAATAATGCTTATGCTATATCTTTGTATATATATATATATATGCACCGTTGCAGTCAGATATGTTGTTATATCTGACAGCAGCGGTGATAGCCTAGTGGTTAGGACATCAGCCTCCTAATCAGAGGTCGGCGGTTCGAATCCGGGCACCTCTAACTTTTCGGAGTTATGTGCGTTTTCAAAAAAAAAATTAAATATCACTTGCTTCAACGGTGAAGGAAAACATCGTGAGGAAACCTGTACGCCTGAGAGTTCTCCATAATGTTCTCAAAGGCGTCTGAAGTCTGCCAATCCGCACATGGCCAGCGTGGTGGACTGTGGCCAAACCCTTCTCATTGAGAGGAGACCCGTGCTCTGTAGTGAGCCGGTGATGGGTTGTTCATGATGATGATGATGATCTGACTGCAGAACTGATTTAAATACAATTTTAAAACTGATTAAGCTAACTTTTGTCTCTGTCTACCCTTTCTCCCTACATGGAGGTAGAGATCGTTATGCCATTTGCCGTGACGTCACGGGTCATCGAGAACATGCGGTACGATTTTCGAATGAGGTATTATTAACTTACCTTACTCGGGGTACTGAGAATATCGAAACCGAAAATGTTAGCTAGCAACTGGAGTAAAAAATCAAGGTCCTCGTGATCCGTAGTCCAATACTAGATGAACAGGCCAGTGACGCGTAGGCATAGCACGCCTGGCATACATGTAAAATGTGAGGCAATTGAACAAGTAGAATTGCGCAACTCAACTAGTGATTTGGTTGGGACGGCACTGCAGCCGTTTCAATTGACTCTTGCCCTTAATACGATGGCGACGATGTTTTCAATTAGTTTATTTTCGTAGACGTGTAATCACCCGCATCAAAATCTATTAATAGGCATATATTCGGTTAGCTTAAGATTTATTTAGGGTTGGCTGATTAAGTGAACACAATATAAACGAGGAAGAATTAAAGCTTTTCATATATTCATGGCAACCCGCCGTATCACTTGATAATCATCACTGTTTTTAAAAGTGCTGTCAAAGTTCATTATGACGACGCAAAAATTACGTTTTTTATTTTTATATATTTATTTTTATTTTATATCTATATATATAAAAGTGATAGGTCACTTACATACTTACATACTGATTAAACACGAGATCTCAAAAACTATTGCACTTATAAAGCTATAATTTAACAAGTAGGTAGTTGATAGTTAAGAGATGTGTCAGCTAAGAAAGGATATTTGGAAATTCCACCCCTAAGGGGGTAAGATATGGGTTGGAAGTTTGTATGAAATTTCTTTGTTTTTAGAGTTAGAGACACAAAAATTTGCATTAAGATTAATAATAATAAATAAAAAACATGTGCACCAATTTTTTTTTAAATATTACCTGTTAAGGGTGGTAAAATAGGGGATGATAGTTTTTGCTTATTTTTTTATTATGAAAAGTCTACAAGCTTGAAATTTTGAAAAAAATTCTTTTAGGGCTTAAGTATAAGGTTAGAATTTTTTTTCATCCAAATCTACCCCGAAGGGGGTAAAATAGCGGTTTGAAGTTTGTATGAAAGTCCTATGTTTTTTAATTTAGAAACACGAAAATCAGCAATTTGACATTTGCCTGTAGCTTACTTTCTGAAGCAGGGCATTGGCCGCACGGGTAACCTCAATCTCAAGGGAAATCAGCAATCCTGCGCAGACGAAGTCGCAGGCAACTGCTAGTTATGTATAAATACTAGATTAATATAGACAGGAATAATATGGTTAATATTAGTATATTTCCTGTTTATTTATTATTTATTACTGTATTGTATTATTTAATCTGGTTTATGTATTAGTATGTAGTTATTTGTATGCAGGTTTTTGTTTATATCTTACGTCGACTACTTTCTTTTTCTAATCCTAAGGTGACCTGGCAGAGATCGCTACTAAGCGATAAGGCCGCCTTTTGTATCCTGCTGCTTCTTGTTTCTGTCTTCTTATTTGGCATTTCTATTATATATTTGTTGTGGTGTGCAAATAAAGAATAAATAGTAATTGCGAGTGCATAGGTACAAAATAATTATAGTCACCTTGTAATGTCATGCAAACGAAATATGTATGCATAATGCAATATTATAGCTCGGTCGGTTGATAACTAATTAAAGTATAAAAATACAAATGCAAATATAACGCACACGTCTTTGAACTAATAATATTAATTTTATGTTTATATATCTTATTATATAACGAGTTAAAATAAACAAAAAATCAGATAGAAATGGGGTACTTTCTTAACATATAACCTGCCCTTGCGTGTATACGCAAAAAGACATTGTAGATACACGTATTAAAGAAAATACACTAATACAGTTTAATAATAATTATTAAACTGCCATTGTGTTGTCTTAAAATATTATTTATTTATTGTTTTTAAGGGGGTGGAATAAATGAACCAAGTAACTTATACTATCCCTTCTAAGGTCCGGAACCTTTACTGATATCTAAGGCTGACTAGATTATGCCCTTTTTCTGCATAGGCATTGCATGCCCTGGAGGTGAAGTTCATATCGATATTTTAGTTTCTTGGCTTTATGTTTCTTCAAAAGAAACTAAGTCCATCATCCGGAACGGTAAACTATGTATAATAATTGATAGATTGATATTTATGCAATTATCAAACAAACTTGGACAACATAAAAATTATGGTACTTAAAGTACAAACCTGCACGTTATTAATATTTTATATTAATAATAAATTCCTACATATTTTTATTATTACCCATAATACATTATTAATGAATACTTACTAATCATTAGTAAGTTCATGATGACCTCCGTGGCGTAGTGCGCAGGCTGTCGCATTATTAAGTGGGAGGCCTGGCTTCGATTCTCGGTTCGAGTCTGGTCTGGTGGGAGGCTTCGGCCCTAGCTAGTTATCACCCAACCGACAAAGACGTGTCACCAAGCGATTTTAGCGTTCCTACACGATATCGCGTAGAAATCAATTAGGAGTGCGGGTCTACCGAACCCTCAACAACTTAGCCCGCTACCATCTTAGACTGCATCATCACAACCAGGTGAGATTGCCGTCAAGGGCTAACTTGTAGTGAAAAAAAAATATATATCAACATTAATTAAAACTTATAACACTAAGAATTTACACAAGCCACATTACATTTAATTTATTTACATCACAATATCATCATGATCAACCCATTACCGGCTCACTACAGAGCACGGGTCTCCTCTCAATATGAGAAGGGTTTGGCCATAGTCCACCACGCTGGCCATGTGCGGATTGGCAGACTACACACGCCTTGGAAAACATTACGGAGAACTCTCAGGCGTGCAGGTTTCCTCACGATGTTATCCCTCACCGTTGAAGCAAGTGATATTTTAATTTTTAAAAACGCACATAACTCCGAAAAGTTAGAGGTGCGTGCCCGGATTCGAACCGCCGACCTCTGATTAGGAGGCTAACGCCTTAACCACTGGGCTATCACCGCTTCATCACAATATAAATAAACTAAATTGAATTGACGTAGGTATACGGAATTTCTCGCAGCCCTAACCTCACAACAGGATAACGGGAAAAACACGTGTAAGTTTTATACGGAAGAATAATCTGCCTTTAAAATGATATTCTTTATGTAGATACGGACAAAACCAATCTAATAGCGATTCTACGAGTATAAAGCGAGCGACTTGAGAGTTCAAAAGAGACAACGTTAGATATGTGTCCGACATAAGTGTTTCGTTTTAATACTAAATTTGGCTGAGAAAAGTCACATAGTTACATAGTAAAATTCTAATATTTCTATGTAACTATGCAAACAGGCACGCACCTCTAACATTTCGGAGTTATGTGCGTTTAAAAGAAAATTAAAATATCACTTGCTTCAACGGTGAAGAAAAACATCGTGAGGAATCTTGAACGCCTGAGAGTTCTCCATAACGTTCTCAAAGGCGTGTGAAGTCTGCCAATCCGCACATGGCCAGCGTGGTGGACTATGGCCAAACCTTTCTCATATTGACAGGAGACCCGTGCTCTGTAGTGAGCTGATAATGGGTTGATCATGATGATGATAATGATGATGATGCAAACTTTAATTACTCAGCTAGAGTATATAAGACTTATTAAATTTAACTAAGATCATGATGTTTCCAGGCGATAAGGGCGTGTTCCCTTTCTGGATTCGCTGTGGAAAGGCGCCGGCTAGAAAAATAGGATAAACATAAGGAAAAAACGCCGGAAAATTCCTGTCTTTTTCCCTTCACGGAAAATTCACGAATCACCTCCACGACCTCTCTACACGTGAGTGAAAATTGATAATCTATATAGAGTATTTTTATATGGGTAGTACCCATATCATCATCATCATCATGATCAACCCATTACCGGCTCACTACAGAGCACGGGTCTCGTCTCAATATGAGAAGGGTTTGGCCATAGTACACAGCGCTGGCCATGTGCGGATTGGCAGACTTCACACGCCTTTGAGAACATTATGGAGAACTCTCAGGCGTGCAGGTTTCCTCACGATGTTTTCCTTCACCGTTGAAGCAAGTGATATTTTAATTTTTAAAAACGCACATGACTCCGAAAAGTTAGAGGTGCGTGCCCGAATTCGAACCGCCGACCTCTGATTAGGAGGCTGACAACCTAACCACTAGGCTATCACCGCTTCACACCCGGTAGTACCCACGCCTTAGCTTAATTTGAACGTTTGAAAGTAAGTAGTCATAGTTTACCTTTCTTTCAAGCAGTATCAGCGCAAGTTGTAGGCTTTTGGATAGGCATAGAGAATGACATGGCTACATGGTTTCATCCTTTTTTTTTTTATCCACTATAAGTTAGCCCATGACGGCAATCTCACCTGATGGTAAGTGATGATGCAGTCTAATATGGTAGAGGGCTAACCTGTTAGAGCTATGGTAAACCCATACTCCTAATTGATTTCTACGCGACATCGTGCCGGAACGATAAATCGCTTGGCGACACGTCTTTGTCGGTAGGGTGGTAACTAGCCACGGCCGAAGCCTTCCACCAGACCAGACTCGAGCCAGGAATCGAACCCAGGACCTCCAAATTTATAATACGACAGCGCGCGCTACGCCACTGAGGTCGTCAAATCGTCCTGAGAAAATGGTTCCTATGATATGGGATGGTGGTAGGTAGATAGTTCTGTTGACGGTGTTGTTGGATGTCAAATTCGCGAAATCCTCTAATCGACTCATCATTATTTTTACACTATAGTTTTGATTCCATTTTATGATCGATAACAAGATGATTTGATTCCACATTTTCGCGCCTGCGCGGTAAATAAAATGTTTTGTTGATAACGGCGTAATAATCCTTCGTCGAAAAACATCTCAATCTTAAACTTCTCAAGTTACTAAATGATAGTCTTTACGATCGAGATTTAAACCATATACACTACCAGGTATGCTGAAATTGTTGCGGTTATCTGCGGTTTAGTTCTAAGGTGTTAAAATATACAATGTATTATGTTAGTGATACTGTAATGACACCTGCTCAATAGATTGCTCCCAATGTATAAATCAATCAAACGCCTAGTAAGATTCATCTTCTGGGTAGGCCTTGTTCACGACCCACCTCGTCATCGTCCTACCATTTCTTGGTACGTATTTAAAATCATCGTACTGGAGGGCGTTCTATGCTGCGCTTAGCTTAAAGTCTTATAAAGCTGAATTGACAATGGGTAGGTATGGGTAGAAGCAGTGATAGCCTAGTGGTTAGAGCGTCAGTCTCCTAATTAGAGGTCGGCGGTTCGAATCTGAGCACGCACCTCTATCTTTTCGGAGTTATGTGCGTTTTTAAAAATTAAAATATCATTTGTTTTAACGGTGAAGGAAAACATCGTGAGGAAACCTGGGCGCCTGAGAGTTCTCCATAATGTTCTCAAAGGCGTGTGAAGTCTGCCAATCCGCACATGGCCAGCGTGGTGGACTATGGCCAAACCCTTTTCATATTGAGAGGAGACCCATGCTCTGTAGTGAGCCGGTAATGGGTTGATCATGATGAGGTATGGGTAGTGTATGTAGCCGAACCTCTTGAAAACAATTTTAAGCAAATATATAATAAACGGTGTAGGTACGGACAGATCGCACCGACCTTAAGAGCATTGCCCTTTTTTGGATATCAGTCAATAATTATCGCTTGGTTGTCATATCACCTGATGGTTAGTGACAATGCACTCTGAGATGGCGAGCTTGCTTGCAAGAAGTATCGTAGTTTGACGACCTCCGTGGCGCAGTGCTTGTGTTGGGGGTTCTGGGTTCGATTCCCGGCTCGAGTCTGGTCTGGTGGGAGGCTTCCCCCGTTGCCTACCTACCCTACCGACAAAGACGTGTCGCCAAGCGATTTAGCGTTCCAGCACGATGTCGCATAGAAACTAATTAGAAGCATGGATTTACCATACTCCTAACAGGTTAGCCCGTTACCATCCTAGACAGCATCATCACTTACTACCAGGTGTGATATCCGTCAAGGACTTACTTGTAGTGTATAAAAAAAAAGAAGTTTATCGAACCAATAACCATAGTGGACTTGTACTAAGCATTTATAAAAATTGCATTTTTTTACATTTAACAGATTCTGTACGGGGCTATATTCACTGGTATCCACTTTTCATAAAATAAAATTACCAGAAAATATTAAAGCATATTCATAAACCTAAAACAGATAGGGGTATTGTTGAAGGTCGGGATAATGTCAACGCGTAGGTGGATTGAGTTACACCCAGCCGTGACCCACGAGGATAGAGGCGAGGGGGCGGGGATGGACTGGCATTGAATAGAGCTGAATCGATGCTCCGGCGACATCCAGTCTGCATCCCGTTCTGACGTCATTGAAGAAAGTTAAGATGATCATGGAGCAAACTTATACGCTGTCTCAACATAGGTAAGATACCCATCGCATTTTACTTTTTTGTTTTGTTAATACCGTTTTAATAGCTTAATTTTTCTCTCTTCTACCTTGGTTAAATGATCATGGAGCAAACTTATACGCTGTCTCAACATAGGAAAGATACCCATCGCATTTTACTTTTTTGTTTTGTTAATACCGTTTAAATAGCTTTTTTCTTTCAAGGTAGAAGAACCTTGGTTAAGCTGTGTTTAAGTCGTTTATGAAACTGGTTAAATTACTAAAGCCTGACGCATACAGTTAACTACCACCTGATGTGACGAAAAGTCAATTAGAGCAACATCGCAAAACAAAGAATAACTAAATTAACAAAGTGCTATATAAATGCGTTCAACATACGAGTACATATACAACATTCTGTCTTATGGTGTATGTAAACATTGCAGAGTTCGTGCCGCGTCAGTTTTATGTCAGGGATAGACATGAATTGCTTTTATATAATTTGTATGATAGGATAGGGTCAAAGCGGTGATAGCCTAGTGGTTAGGGCGTCAGCCTCCTAAACAGAGGTCAGCGGTTCGAATCCGGGCACGCACCTCTAACTTTCCGGAGTTATGTGCGTTTTAATAAAATTAAAATATCACTTGCTGCAACGGTGAAGGAAAACATCGTGAGGAAACCTGCACGTCTGCGAGTTCTCCATAATGTTCTCAAAGGCGTGTGAAGTCTGCCAATCCGCACATGGCCAGCGTGGTGGACTATGGCTAAACCCTTCTCATATTGAGAGGAGACCCGTGCTCTGTAGTGAGCCGGTAATGGGTTGATCGTGAATTTGTATGAATTCAGCTATGTTGAATGATTCTGTCTTGACCCTAACCATACATTAATAACAGGCAGTTAGTTGCAATGCGCGTGGGCACAAGTTAGTGATAGTAATTTGTGGCAACGGCTTACAATACTCTGGAGTCACGGGGATGAAACATCGCCGTTTACTTTCTCTAGGTGTCCATCGACAATTATTTGCCTGATCTAGAACATAGTCATGCTAACGACTACACCAAACGTATAACGAATCAATCATCATCATCATCATTAACAACCGATTGATGTCCACTGCTGGACATCAATCTTTTGTAGGGAGTTCCAATGCCCACAGTCTAATCACGAATCAATGTTATTATTTAATTCGGGGACCCGGATCCCGGAAAGCCCTGACGCTGCCTATGTCTGTACATACTCTCGATCAATGTACCTACTTGTATATATTGACATATCAATTCGCAAGTTCCGTACCAGCCAATATGCGATGTCGTGCGGGTCTGTAATTGTATGACGTCTCAATTATCAGCTCAGATTTGCACCAGAACGTAGGCACGTAAATAGAGTAGGTAGGTGTGTAATTGTTTGCTGACGAATAGCTCGAACCAGTAAATAAAATAAAGAATATAACGCTGACAATGCTATACCCCTTACCAAAGAAAAAAATGAAATTTACACATATTGTACGTTGCGCACATATGGATTGTGTAAAAGAGGATATGTGTGTTAAAGGTGTGGGTAGTGAGGTGACGGCTGATAGAAGTGAGTGGAAGAAGAAGACGTGTTGTGCCGACCCCACATAATGTGGGATAAGGGCAAGAAGAAGAAGAAGTACGTTGCGCACAATTTGTGCGAGTGAGGATTCTCCGGTTACTTCAGATTAATATGAATTACAGGAATTAAAATGTTATGTTCATCGACATATTTTTCACGGCGTTTATCCCTCTACATCTTACACTGTATTATACCTTACCACCTGGTGAGGTTGTCAAGGGCTATACTTATAGTATATAGCATATAAAAAGCTGAAGAATATAGGAAGCTGTGATAGCCTAGTGGTTAGGACGTACGCCTCCTAATCCGAGGTAGGAGGTTAGAACCCGGTCACGCACTTCTAACTTTTCGGAGTTATGTTCTTCAACGATGAAGGAAAACATCTTGAGGCCTGAGAGTTTTCCATAATGTTCTCAAAGGCGTGCGAAGTCTGCAAATGGCAAGCGTGGTGGACTATAGCCAAACCTTTCTCATATTGAGAGGAGACCCGTGCTCTTTAGTGAGCCGAGAATGTGTCGATCATGATGATGATGATGAAGCCTATATTATAGGCACTTTTGCAAGTGGTCCGCAATTTGGATGGCTTTCCTACATCTGTAGACTCATAAAGCATATCATTGCGGCCAAAACCGCTGATAGTTCCCTTCTCAAATATTCCATGCGGGTAAACGCCTCTTTCATACTATGCAACTATTCTAATCTCTCATCTATTGATTAAGTTTAATTTTTCGGTATGTTTGCATATTCTTTGCACTGTTATGTGAGGCAGCCTCGAGGCAGCCTCATTTTAAATGCCCTTTGGACAGCAACATGTCTACGTGCGTTATTTCAATTTAATATTTGGAGTAGGCATGTGCGACGTTGGTCGCTCATTCCCATTCAAGGCTTTTGCAATGTATTCAATCATGTAGGCCTAGTCTTGGTTTTGTTCCTTGGCTTTCCCTGTCGTATTCGATTTACAAGTGTCTCTCTTATAAACTGTAAGTTCCTACATATATTTGGAATTATCATACTTAGGGAGTTCTATGTCGTTTAGGCAGTATGCTATTTACAAGTGTCTATCTTATAAACTGTAAGTTCCTACATATTATATTTAATAATATCATACTCTATAGATCTTAGCCTACTAAGATCTATAGAGCGTGCCAAAGTAAATTTGCTAAGAAAGCTACCCAGACCCTACCGGTCTGTCCTGCCTGTCGAGGTTACATAAAGGGATTTCAGGCCGTCTTATAAAGATGTTTGACGACCGTAATGCGCGCACTGTCGCATTATAAAGTTCTGGGTCCTGGTCCTGAGGTCCTGGTTTCCATTCCCGACCCGAGTCTGGTCTGGTGGAAGGCTTCAAAGCACAAAGACGAATCGCTAAGCGATTTTGCGTTCCGGCACGATGTTGTGTAGACACCAATTAAGAGAGTGGGCTTATCATACTCCAAACAGGTTAGCCCGCTACCATCCTAGACAGCATCATCACTTACCACCAGGTGAGATAGCCGTCAAGGGCTAACTTGTAGTGCATAAAAAAAATGTGATGTTCTTTATAGGTAACCTGCTTTCAAGAATTGCCAATTTTATCGCTCTATTTCTTTGAATTATTCGTCATCGGTCACTAACGATTTACCAATTAGTTTCATGATAATTAAGCGTGGTATACGAGAGGGCAAGAAACAAATCTTGGAAGGGGCATATTGCAAGGTCTCCTTTTTTTTCTTACAGAATATTGAACGTACGTATAACGCGAACACCATATTTCACCACGAGTGATTGCGCAATACATTTGCAATAAAAAAAAAGGTATAATCACGACTGACCCCGATAAAATTTTACGTTTTTTTTGGGTTGTCTATGTGTTTATTACATCTTTCACACGTAACCAAATTTTTATTTTTGATATCACTTATCGTTCCAGCATTTAGTGTGTAATAATATTAATATTTTATAAAATTTATAATAATATTTCTGGATATAATCTTCTTTCATTCGCTTTTTTTTTTGAATTGTTGAACTTTTGTATGCTTAAGATAAGTTGGGTTATGCAAAATTCCATAATCATGCAAGCACCACTTGAATACTCATCGCTAATATTGTATAAATATGGCGGATTCCAACCAGTTAGCAACTGTAAGAAGAGTTACTGTATAGGGGGCCTTGTGGTAAGTGATTACTGAAATGGTAGTGGGCTAACCTGATAGAATAGATTGAAGCGGTGATAGCCTAGAGGTTAAAGCGTCAGCCTCCTAATCAGAGGTCAGCGGTTCAAATCCGGGCACGCACCTCTAACTATTCGTAGTATGTGCGTTTTAAAAAAATTTAAACATCACTTGCTTCAACGGTGAAGGAAAACATCGTGAGGAAACCTGCACGCCTGAGAGTTCGCCATAATGTTTTCAAGGCGTGTGAAGTCTGCCAATCCGCACATGGCCATACCCTTCTCATATTGAGAGGAGACCCGTGCTCTGTAGTGAGCCGGTAATGGGTTGATCATGATGATGATGATGATGATGAACCTGATAGGAGTATGGTAGTTATATTTACCCTAGCACAGGTTGAACGCAGGATTTATTTACGGAAACTAGACCTCTTTACTTTGACTTACGAGTTTGCGATACGGTATAGTTGGAACACGTTTAAACTTCAAAGTTCCGCCATTAGTATCGCAAATATTGCCGACGGAAACTACGAGCTATAATCCAAAGTTTCGTCTTTGGTCTATTTGTGAACCAACGTCCAGGTAAACTGAGACGTTCACCATTCCAAAGTTCCGTTAGAGATAGTTTCTCTACCAGCGCTTAAGGTATCAGGCTACTCGCATCTTTCCTTGTCTTACATTATCTTTTATCATCATCATCATCATGAACAACCCATTACCGGCTCACTACAGAGCACGGGTATCCTCTCAATATGGGAAGGGTTTGGCCATAGTCCACCACGCTGGCCATGTGCGGATTGGTAGACTTCACTCGCCTTTGAGAACATTACGGAGAACTCTTAGGCATGCAGGTTTGACCTCACGATGTTTTCCTTCACCGTTGAAGAAAGTGATATTTTATTTCTTAAAAACGCACATAACTCCGAAACGTTAGAGGTGCGTGCCCGGATTCGAACCGCCGACCTCTGATTAGGAGGCTGACGCCCTAACCACTAGGCTATCACAGCTTCCTTTATCTTTTATAATAAGGATTAATGATTATAACAATCCATAATCATGTTATTAAAAACTAAATTAATACTCCGTTCCAAAGTCTATTTTTAACCACCACCATAAAAAGAGCGGTGTTTGTTATGGCGCGTTATCTTCACCATATATCACAGGCTGATCTCTACGTTGACTGATTTCCTAATACTAGCACGTGTAAGCTAAAAGCAATAAAGCGACAGAGGCAAAACCCCGAATCTCTATGACTTTTAAGCCTTGTGACTCGTCTTCTTGTTGAGCCTAGACGTTGCAATTTGATGAAAGCGTTGTTTGAATCTCTTCTTCTTCTAATTCTTGCCCTTATCCCACATTATGTGGGGTCGGCACAACACGTCTTCTTCTTCCACTCACTTCTATCAGCCGTCACCTCACTACCCACACCTTTTACCCGCATATCCTCTTTTACACAATCCATCCATCTCTTCTTTGGTCTTCCTTTACTCTTTTGCCCTTCCACGTTCATATATAACATTCTTTGAAAGCGTTGTTGAATATTGATAATAAAACTATCCGTATTTAATATTCCAACTCGCATCTCAGTAGCTTTTGATAGCAGTAGAGTTTGGAAATTCTAATGTCCAATTCCCGTGCCCTCGAAACGAGGTCGCCTGCTGTGGATGTGATAAGAAAGCTCAGTGTTACACAGCGGGCGATGGAATCTCACATTATATCAGCGTATTCAAATCAAAAAGGATGAAATCAGTAAATGATCCAGAGTTCTAGACATAGCTCAACGAGTCACAAAGCTTAAGTGGTGATGGGCTGGGTTCTACCGTCCGACCCCCCCGTTATCCCAAACGTCGCCTAAGCCGAGGTACGACCTGACAGGGGCCGCCCTTGGGCAGACGTTCCCTTGTATTCTTCGAGTTACGCTGTGGCAACCAATATGGTTTTTACAGCTAATAGACAGTCCGAGAAAAAAAAAACTTGAGAGGTGTCAAGGGACACCCGGATGGAACGAAGTTCCTTTCGATTAATTAGTGAAGGAATTGTAATAAAATTTTTTGAGATAACAAATGTCAATATTAACTACAATAACAAAAGAAAATGAAAATATCTGGCTTGCTTTCTATAAGAGAGAGAGAGACAGACGGAGAAACATGCGGCGCCGCACAGCTTTATAGCAAAAAGTGTCGTGACAACTTTTCGTAAGAATTTTTTCCGTCTAGCCCCCTTTCACAACGCGCGATAAGGAACTTCGTTCCAAAAGCTGGGTACTAATGCCTCTGACGACGTTCTTGGAGCTGCGCTCTGACGCATTATAAATTTGGAGGTCCTGGCATTCATTCCCGGCTTCAGTCTGCTATGATGGGCGGCTTTCGCCGTGTTTAGATACCATACGACAAAGAGGTGTCGCCAAGCGGTTTAACGTTCTAGCACGATGTCGCGTAGAAACTTTATAGGAGTGTAGGTTTACCATACCTTTGACAGGGTACAAGCTACCATCTTAGGCTGCAGAATTAGACATCGTAAACCATTACCACCAGGTCAGATAACCGTTAAGGGCTAACTATTAAACAAAATAATACCTCAGAAAACCGATGTAAGCAACTGCCTTAAGTTGTGTCTTTAAACAGATCGCATTATATACCAAAGATATCATCATCATCATCATCATGATCAACCCATTACCGGCTCACTATAGAGAACGGGTCTCCTCTCAATATGAGAAGGGTTTGGCCATAGTCCACCACGCTGGCCATGTGCGGATTGGCAGACTTCACACGCCTTTGAGAATATTATGGAGAACTCTCAGGCGTGCAGGTTTCCTCAAGATGTTTTCCTTCACCGTTGAAGCAAATGATATTTTAATTTTTTAAAACGCACATAACTCCGAAACGTTAGAGGTGCGTGCCCGGATTCGAACCGCTGACCACTGATTAGGAGGCTGACGCCCAAACCACTAGGCTATCATCGCTTTGGTAGTTTCAACTACCAAAGATATACCCACCAAGTAAATGATAAAATAATAGACTTGAGTGAATGCCTTAAGAGAGAGAACTTACTTAAAAAGGTTAAGTGGAGATATATGTTGAGACCGCCTCACTTCGTTAAGAGAAAGAAGAAGTAAGAGGAAATTTTTAAAACTCGCCGACGTCACTGCAACCACCCAACCCACGAGACCTTTTATATACCTAAAAATATGGCTAAAACGCACCTCGGCAACCAAGCTCCCATGGTTCGCATTTGTGCTAGATATAACAAAGCATCCCGGACTGTACCTGGCATTGAGATATTCCACGATACATTTGCGGTGTTTAGAAAGAAACTCATCGATCAACTATGGCATGATCGGTGAGTCTCCCATCTGAAAGAATATATAGCGTGATCGATTAATTTCTTTTAATTAGTTTGTAATTGTGATTAATCTGTCTTAATTGTTCTTTTGTGGCCGTTTACATGTAACTTTTGCTGCCAATGTCGTGTACACTTATAATCGATATGCATACTGGTGAACCACTTTTGTTTGCTGTAATGTATTTTTTTTTAATGTATATTGTAATAATAATTAATAAATAAATAAATAAAAAGGAAAAAGAATACTGTAACGTGATTCAGTAGGTACCTACCGAGTCGGCGTTTTGTTTATGTTACTTTTAACACGTTTCGCATTATTGTTGCTAAGTACTTTTATTACAATGCCAGCTTGTTACATTAAAGGCTTAGCAGCCAATGGTACAAGCAATATATCTTCTACTTAATAGAAAACAATAAAAAAAACGCAAAAGAAGCCTTTGTTCAATGCCAATTATAACTAGGTCGACATCTGGTTTGAATTACTCTGAGGCTTAACAGATTTATTTAACCACGGGAGAAAACTGTAAATTTATAGATGGTATTTCGTGAAACTCCTACCAAGATCTTATACAATTACTGTATAACCATATTAAGACTAAACTTTGTTCAGTTGCACTATGAAAATGATCGAAGCAAATTTTCTCTTTCAACATGGCGACTTTTGTAAAATAGTGACCAGTGTTAAAAGTTATTAAAAGCCATAATGATAAGGCAGTATTGAAAATACATCGATCGATTTCCGAGAAAAACCCCATATAACTCGGTGCTCGATGCATTAATTGCAAGGTTTGTTTATGAAGCATGGATTTCTATCACTTAGATTAAATCCAAATTCAAATAATCTCATATGTCATTTAAAAGGCACTTTTGACGCGTCAATAATTTTCATAGTAGTGATTAGATGGTTATAACTACATTCGCAAAGTTAAAACTAAAGCTATGAGGGTTCCAAACGCGCCCCGGTCTAAGAAGAAGCCCACAACAAACTTAGGTAGGTAAAGGCTAGGTAAATTTTCTTTTTGTTATCACCATCCCACATGCCACTTAAAATTAGTTTAGAGCTATTTTTTAGAGCAATATTTCATACCCATGCTTGTTTATCATTTACATAATCCTTTACACTATAGTAGGACTTTTCTTCAAGCTTATGTTTTATATAAATAATTACGTTTTATTATAATATACTTTGAACTTATTGAGAGACGTTCCAGAAATTTCATTTGGTAATTTGTTATAAAATTGTATACAATTACCTTTAAATGATCGATTATATGACAGATTTTGTACCAGCTCTGAAAAAAATTGCCTGCATTGCTTTGACCCGTATTAAAATGATATAAGTAAACATAAAGTTTTTCCTCCGAAACACCCTACCATACTTCATCACTATTTGACCAATGGTTTCGTAACACATAGAGGAAAAACATACATAGCGGATTTTTTATCTCATTGATGTGATGGGCTCGGTCATTTCGCGATTTATAATATAACTAGTCGATGCCCGCGACTTCGTTCGCGTAGGTAAGGGGTTTTAACCAATTCGAGGAAAATTTTATGTGGCAAGCTAAAACTATAGTTATAGTTCTTTGACGTGAAATTCAGTTGGTAATAAATTTCGCAGGAAATGTTATGGGATGGAAAGTAGCCTATGTCCATCTCCTGGTTCTAACCTACCTCCCCACCGATTTTCAGCCAAATCGGTTCAGTCGTTCTTGAGTTATAAATAGTGTAACTAACACGGCTTTCTTTTATATATATAGATGTAAATACATTTTACACTTCGAACAGTGCGTGTTGCCAGTGATGACTTACGGATCCGAAACGTGGTCGCTCACTATGGGCCTCATAAGAAGGCTCAGAGTCACTCAGCGAGCAATGGAGAGAGCTATGCTAGGCGTATCTCTAAGTGATCAAATCAGAAATGAAGAGATCCGTAGAAGGACCAGAGTTACCGACATAGCTCAGCGAGTAGCGAAGTTGAAGTGGCAATGGACGGGGCACATAGCTCGGAGAGCCGATGGACGTTGGGGTCCCAAGGTGCTGGAATGGCGACCTCGCACCGGTAAACGTAGCGTTGATCGACCCCCAACAAGGTGGACAGACGACATCAAACGAGTCGCAGGGAGCCGCTGGATACAGGCAGCCCAAGACCGTGGCCGTTGGAACTCCTTACAAAAGACCTATGTCCAGCAGTGGACGTCTATCGGTTGAAATGATGATGATGACATTTTAAACTCTACTTTCCTGCGTGAAAAACAATAAAATGTTTGTTTGAAAAACAATTCTTCTACTCGACAACTTGGTTGATGCACATGGTAATAACTATTGCGGAAACTATACGAACATAACTCGTACATACAATACATACGATTCCCCAGACGGTTAAAACAATTGAAGTAATGTTAGTTACATTACACGTACCTACATGTCTATATAAGTCATGTTCTCTGTAGGTACTTAAGTAAATAAATCATAAATTTAATTTGAACGTACCACTTTTTCACTCGTATCGGGTCTTTCTCTTTGCGATTTTTCTTATTAATTGTTAGTTGGCAACAGGTTATTTATACATGGAGTGAAATATTTCGATATTTTAACAAAGAAGACGACAAATAATCAATTCTGATTGGGAATTTATATTATTAACGAGTTGCCAAGCAGTAAAACATGACGCCGAGACCGTTTAGGGGTACGGGTCCAATACATCTGTTACGCCCCTAACAGGTTTTTACCACCAGACAGTAAAAAAAACTTGAGAGGTGTCAAGGGACACCCGGATGGAACGAATTTCCTTTCGATTAATTAGTGACGGAATTGTAATAAAATTTATTTAAGTTATAATAATATTTTTTTTATTATTAACAAATATAATGTTATATAAACTTAATCAGTAGGCTCAATTTTGTACTCCATCAGCAATATCCGGGACTTGTGCAGAAACACTGTCAGGATTCATTATTATTATTATTTTTTATTATTTGTTATTTACAAAAAACCTGTATACACTCAACAAAAATAATCGTCGCGACACCACACTGTTCAATGCGAAATAGAAATGAAAATATCTGGCTTGCTTTCTATAAGAAAGAGAGAGACAGACAGAGAAACATGCGACGCCGCACAGCTTACAATAACAAAAAGTGTCGTGACAACTTCTCGTAAGAATTTTTTCTGTCTAGCCCCCTTTCACAACGCGCGATAACGAACTTCGTTCCAGAAACAACCTTAAAGGGTTACATATTTGTTAGTCGGCTATAGGACCCGATTCCTGCGACAATGAATGCTAAGTCCGACAAGAAACTAACTCCGAGCCTCCCGCATACAAGGCCACAGAATATACCGCTACATCAGAGATGTAATCGCATATTATAATGACATAATGGAAACGTGTCTCGTACTTGTATATCGGGTAACAATAGGAAAACCGACCCGCCACCTGAGAGTTGACGCGCAGTTTTATAAACAAACGGAAATCACCTCACACCTATATCATAATTACGCGAAGGATGGTTCACTTTATACTTTATAACTATATTATTATTTCTCGCTCCTGACGCAAAAAGATTGGTTATGTTTGATTAAAATCCTTGTAGACTTGTGACGTGTCTACTAAGACTTTCCGTCAATAATTACTAGATACACGGTCACATATAATCTAACAGAATAAGTGTCCAATTGCTTGTTGTTTTGTATGTCTTTATATCATCATCATCATCATGATCAACCCATTACCGGCTCACTACAGAGCACGGGTCTCTTCCCAATATGAGCAGGGTTTGGCCATAGTCCACCACGCTGGCCATGTGCGGATTGGCAACCTTCACACGCCTTTGAAAACATTATGGAGAACTCTCAGGCGTGCAGGTTTTCTCACGATGTTTTCCTTCACCGTTGATGACGTAAGTTGACGCAAGTGATATTTTTTTTTTAAAACGCACATAACTCTCTTATCTCTTTATATATAATGAGTTATTCCTTCAATTATAATACATTTCAGGCGTTTATAAAGAGCTCGTTGGGTTTTTCAATAGCAATTATGTATTCGGAAAAGTAGGCTCCCATTTCTTTTGTGAATTCTTATAATAACCGTTTATTATGACAACTGTTGGCACGTCTTGTATCACTTCTTATGTATGTCAAGTTAGCAATTAGTAAGTTTATAAGCTTATGTATCTATGTATTTTAATAGAAATATATTATGTTTATTCTCAAGAGATCTCTCTTTAGCGATAAGACCGCCTATTATACCTCTTTTCTTTTCTTTTCTTTTCTTTGTATTTCTTTGCTATCTTGTATTTCTTCTTTTGTGTGGTGTACAACAAAGAGTATTTTCTTTTCATATCATTTCATTTTATATCTGTTGTAAATATTTGTGTATTTCTATTGTGAATATCGTGTTTATATGTATAAGCGCAGGATAGCCTTCGTCAGAACTCATCATCATAAAGAAACTATTCTTCTTTCTATCAAAATCACTTAGCACAAAATGATAAGTTATTCAACACAACTTATCATTAAATGTGAATCACTGAAATAGCTATTTTACAGTAATTTATTAACAACCCTTAATTCACACTATTACTATTATTAATCATTTAATCACTAGTTTTAAAAGTTATAAATAGCGATTCGTCGCAATCACGGTGCGCTGGTTTTCCCGCCAATCTCGTAGTGTTCAAAAACTTCCAAGATGGCGAATCCTTCCCCGCTACCATAAACGCGACGCTCCGCTAGAGTGACTATGGCATTCCTCCGTCACTCTTATCATAGACGCGCCGTCACGGCCGGACTGACATTCGACCGTCCTCGGGCGTAGTAATATAGGTATCTGTAACAGGCAATTCTTAATCACTAGGATATCCGCTCGTTCATCCTGCTAATGATATATTGACATGACATTATTCAGGTTTAGTTATCATTTTCGATATCAAAACACATCAATTAAAACTTGTACACTAATTATCACTTCAATTAAAACCATTTCTTTAATGGACAAGTGTATCTCTTCAACCAACCCACCTGGGTTTCACCCGGACGACACTGTCCTTTCGACCATTCAACAAACGCAACACATCTGGACCGAGCGAGTGCGTCCCTTCAACCGACCCCTTCGGGTGCGGCCCGGACGACACACCTCGACCAGGCTCAACTATGGCAACTTTACATCTGGACCGAGCGAGTGCGTCCCTTCAACCGACCCCTTCGGGTGCGGCCCGGACGACACACCTCGGCCAGGCTCAACTATGGCAACTTTACATCTGGACCGAGCGAGTGCGTCCCTTCAACCGACCCCTTCGGGTGCGGCCCGGACGACACACCTCGGCCAGGCTCAACTATGGCAACTTTACATCTGGACCGAGCGAGTGCGTCCCTTCAACCGACCCCTTCGGGTGCGGCCCGGACGACACACCTCGGCCAGGCTCAACTATGGCAACTTTACATCTGGACCGAGCGAGTGCGTCCCTTCAACCGACCCCTTCGGGTGCGGCTCGGACGACACACCTCGGCCAGGCTCAACTATGGCAACTTTACATCTGGACCGAGCGAGTGCGTCCCTTCAACCGACCCCTTCGGGTGCGGCCCGGACGACACACCTCGGCCAGGCTCAACTATGGCAACTTTACATCTGGACCGAGCGAGTGCGTCCCTTCAACCGACCCCTTCGGGTGCGGCTCGGACGACACACCTCGGCCAGGCTCAACTATGGCAACTTTACATCTGGACCGAGCGAGTGCGTCCCTTCAACCGACCCCTTCGGGTACGGCCCGGACGACACACCTCGGCCAGGCTCAACTATGGCAACTTTACATCTGGACCGAGCGAGTGCGTCCCTTCAACCGACCCCTTCGGGTGCGGCCCGGACGACACACCTCGGCCAGGCTCAACTATGGCAACTTTACATCTGGACCGAGCGAGTGCGTCCCTTCAACCGACCCCTTCGGGTGCGGCCCGGACGACACACCTCGGCCAGGCTCAACTATGGCAACTTTACATCTGGACCGAGCGAGTGTGTCCTTTCAACCGACTCCTTTGAGTGCGGCCCGGACGACACACCTCGACCAGGCTCAACTATGGCAAGTACATTCGTCACATAAAAACATAGTAAATGACATACCCAAGGTTACGGGTTATCTTGGTTAGCGTAAATTTCTATTTCATTCTGTTATATCCCATGACTCTGGTTCGCAATATACTGAGAGTATCTGAATTTACTCTGATAATACGGGAATCGGCAGAAATAGCATCCGAGCACACAGTTGAGGTGTCATCTCTATCAGTAAAAGTAACATTATCTCCTTGCGCCGTCTCGGCCTCGTCATCATTCAAAAGATTATATTATGTTATTTGAAGTTAACCATCGTGACCTTGGGGTGTCGAACGCAAATTTTTCGCACATGCATATCTATCATTCTCTACCACCGCAGTTCTAATAAATGGACCCTTGAACCTCCTATTCAATTTTGTGTTATTTCGTTCATTTTATTTTGAAAATGTTTTAATAATTTCTCGGCCCAAATTAAATCGACATACTTTAGACTCAGCTGCTATTAGCGGACGCATCTTCTCGTATAGTATCAAGATCTACACGATTTTGTTGACTATGTAATTCTAAGTTTAGCCTAGATGCTCGTATACCTAAGGATTGTGCAAGTATTCCCAACTTAATTAAGTGCTGTTGGTAAGTATTTTGTAACGATAGACCTGGTTCAGTTGAACGCAAGTTCTATGTTTCCTAATTTATCACACCATGAAGAGTAATTTTCAACAACGGTCAAAGTCGTTACAATCGGTAAAAACTACAAAACGTCGACCGTAAAGGTAATTCCGGAAATGATCGACCGCTCTAGTAGCGCGACTCTACTTTCGATGTGCGCTGGCTATAATATTCTACAACATGCGGTAGATTATCTTTCTTTTGTATGAGAATCGCTCCTATACTTTAGAGCTTGCGTCAGTATGTAACTCTACTGGTGTTACATACTGACACAATGCTTTGTTGGAAATAGTAAGAACCGGTTCAGATGTTAGTATACGGAATATAGCGTCACTTTTACGAATCCCGTTAATGGGTATTTTTATTCTGACATGATGCGCGTAAAATTGGAATTGAATTTACGAAAATACGAAGCCAAGCCCAGAAATTGCCCAACCTGAGTAGCGGTTTTTGGTTGGCGAGGATTTACAAAGGCTTGTATTTTTCATGAGATTGGGCTTATTTCACTGAATTGCAATGAGTATCTCAAATATTCTATTTTCTGCTACATGAATTTACATTTCTTAAGATTAAGCACAAGGCTTCCATTAAAGCACGTAAAACGTCTTAAAGCACCGAAAAGGCGCTGCAAACCTTTAGTTAGAAGTTCAGAGTAGTATAAAACATCATCCATATAGATCAAAGGCTTTTCTTTTAGATGGTTCAAATGCATGTCTGGTAAGCTGATGTTGCATTTTTGAGACCAAACGTCATAACAAGAAGCCCATATTGCCCCTCGGGTGTAACAAATGCTGTTTTTATTTTTCTGTGTGAATCGAGTAAATTAATTTTACATTCCCCTGTTTCAACTCGGCGAGAAGGAATGCCTTCGGTAAAATAATTTTAATATTTATTTAGTAATAATATTAACGATTCTCTATCCTGTCCAGGGACACGATCTAATTAATCCGTATCTACTATTATCTTTAAGTCCAGTTCTCTTAAAAATATATTTTCTCTGTATAACTGAATAAAAAAATTATCATTATCTATTTTAATGCACAGTCCTTGCTATAAAAATATTTCTGCTGATTATAATCGGATCAAAGATACGATAATCAGGGACCACATGGAAAACGAAATTAACAAAAGAAACGTCTATTATCATCGCTTTGAACTTGGAAGGTACACTTAATTTCATCATCATCATCATCATCACGACCAACTCATCACAGAGCACGGGCCCCCTCCGAATACGAGAAGGGCCCGGCCACAGTCCACCACGTCGGCAATGTTGGCAACTTTATATCATCACCAAAACGAATCCACTAAAATAAACAAGACTTTCAAGCACAGTACCCACAAGTTTGTCACGGAAGCATTCTTTTACGAGGGAACAACATGATTAGCTATTGAATAGAAAATATACTATCTCACCGGAAAATGTCTTCATGGTACCTCTTTAAGCGTTAATTAACTTCCTTAACTATTGCTCCACCACCATTCTTCCCTACCGTACAAACAGTCGCCACGTGACCCGGCTGGCCACACATGTAGCAGATCGCAGGTCCTTTTCTCTCTCCACAGTACGTGTGGAACCCGGATTGTCTCGCGGTTTCGATTCAACATCTCCACGACGTTTTAAACAATCGAATATACGATGTCCTACTAATCCACAATAATGATATCTGCCAAGGAATTTCTCCGTTGCACGAGTTCGCTTAGTATCAGGTTCTCTGGCTTCTGCATGTTAACGTCTGTTAAGCGATATTCCACTAAGTATTGGAAATAACTGGCCTCGACTCGTAATAGTTTGGGCATACAATTCTCGACGTACTAAATAGTCTTTCTGACACAATACTTTTAGAGCCACAAGTAAGTTAACTCTCTCCAGATTTTTATGCCGAACAATCACTTCCGTTACTTTACACCAATCATCGATATCAGAATCAGGCTCATCCAGGTCAAACTTTAAAAGTGATGTTTGGTTACTAATCACTGTAGCTGTTTGTTGCACTTCTAAGACTCGGGTAAACAAAGCTTCCATGTTAGACAAAAGTTGCTCGGCGTTCACTTTATCCGAATGCTTTGCTTCATTTGGCAGCGCGTTCAATCCCACTTCTGATATAAGCGCAGGATAGCCTTCGTCAGAACTCATCATCATAAAGAAACTATTCTTCTTTCTATCAAAATCACTTAGCACAAAATGATAAGTTATTCAACACAACTTATCATTAAATGTGAATCACTGAAATAGCTATTTTACAGTAATTTATTAACAACCCTTAATTCACACTATTACTATTATTAATCATTTAATCACTAGTTTTAAAAGTTATAAATAGCGATTCGTCGCAATCACGGTGCGCTGGTTTTCCCGCCAATCTCGTAGTGTTCAAAAACTTCCAAGATGGCGAATCCTTCCCCGCTACCATAAACGCGACGCTCCGCTAGAGTGACTATGGCATTCCTCCGTCACTCTTATCATAGACGCGCCGTCATATGTATGTAGGTAGGTATGTTTGTAAACACTGTAAGCTTATGTTGCTTTTAAAAGAGCACTTTGATAAGGCGGCCTTGCATCTAATAATATTTTTGTCTTGTACTTTTCTTTTTCATATTATTTTCTCGAATTTTGCTTTGTCTTCATCTACTGAATTTATCTGAACTAATTACTCAATATGGTTTAAGTTTATAGCCTATAACGGAAACATGTTTTTTCTTTTATAGTAATCAACGAAATTCCTTAATGTGACGTACTGTAAGTGGAAGAAATCGCCACGTAATAAAAAAGCGTTATGGTACCTACATAAAGTACTTCGCTTCCATAGATCGGATATGAATATCATGCTTGATTATCGAAAAAAAAACGCTTTTTACTTAAAGAACTATTTTTTTTTTGTCTCTATCGCTGTCGATAAGGATGGCGATACCAAATTCAATCTGCTATCTAAAAGATTCGGATTAAATTGATTATATATCTCTTCTAATTATGTTCTTAGATATATGTTCAGTTATAGTTGACTAAAGATTTTTTCCTGGCATTTGTCGGTTAGTCATATAAAACAATAATAAATAATCAATTGACGTCACTTACAAATAATAATTCTTCAGTAATGAAATCAACACCACTTCAAAGTTAGAGTTACAGATAAAGACCTGTTAGAAATGCATTCTGTCGACAATTGCATTGCGAGAACTATGCGATTGCATACAATCTGACAGAATTTCATGCACTACAACCTAATCAACTATTCTATAAGGTCTATCTATGTATCTGTGATAGCCTAGTGGTTAGGACGACCGCCTCCATAATTTTCGGAGTTATGTGCGTTTTTAAACGGTTAAAATGTCACTTGCTTGAATGGTGAAGGAAAACATCGTGAGGAAACCTGCATGCCTGGGAGTTTTCCATGATGTTCTCAAAGGCGTGTGAAGTCTGCCGATCCGCACATGGCCAGCGTGGTGGACTATGGCCAAACTCTTCTCATATTGAGAGGAGACCCGTGCTCTGTAGTGAGCCGGTAATGGGTTGATCATGATGATGATGATGATGATCTATTATATGTGATATCATAAGTGTTCTCAATCCGACACCCCAATCCTCTCGTAGTTGCGGCTTCATTTTACTCCCCCGACCTAAGCGCTCCGCTCCGAAAGAGGAGAGCTAAACATATCCTTCATGACCCTGACGATCAGATGATTACTGACAACACACTCGAACCACCTACCACACAATCATACGTTACACGCCGTCTTCGCCGGCGAAGACGAGGTCCCCGCTATCTTACGTCATCCGGACGTGGGCTCCATCCACGGCCTCGGAGACGTACGGACCACTCACCGTCCGACCCCCCCCGTTATCCCAAACGTCGCCTAAGCCGAGGTTCGGCCTCAAAGGAGGCGCCCTTAGGCAGTCGTTCCCTTAGTTTCTTCGAGCCCTAGGGCTAAAAATTTCTTCTGGCAGAGCTTCTTTCCGAAGCTCGCCAAACAGCCCGGTTACGCTGTGGCAACCTATAGGGTTTGTACAGCTAATAGACAGTCCGAAAAAAAAAAAACATAAGTGTCCTTGGCACCTGGCACTTCACCTGGCATTGCTTCCATTTGTGACTACTGCTACTAAGTTAAAGTGTAAATTCAAATAAATAATACTGGTCTACTTTGACGATCTCCGTGGCGCAGTGCATGCGCTGTCACATTATAAAGTTGGATGTCCCGGTTTCGATTCCCGGGTCGAGTTTGGTCTGGTGGGAGGCTTCGGCCATAGCTAGATACCACCCTACCGACAAAGACGTGTCGCCAAGCGATTTAGCGTTCCAGCACGATGTCGCGCCTTGCTTGATATCTGGCTTGCTTTCTATAAGAGAGAGATAGAGACAGACAGAGAAACATGCGATGCCGCACAGCTTACAATAACAAAAAGTGTCGTGACAACTTTTCGTAAGATTTTTTTCCGTTTAGCCCCCTTTCACAACGCGCGATAAGGAACTTCGTTCCAATTAGGATCGTGGGTTAACCATGCTCCTAACTGGTTAGCCGCTACCATTCTAGGCAGCATCATCACTTTCCACCAGGTGAGATAGCCGTCAAGGGCTAATTTTTAGTAAATAAGAAAAAACACTCATTTCGATAAAATAAACGGTTAGTAAAACACTCTTTTAGGTTAGGTTAGGATATGTCATCGTAGTCGATGGTGTTTTTAATTTACGTTGGCAGCTCTGTACACAGATAAAGATGCGCGATTATAAATATATCACCATTCAAGATTCGGCTTCACTCAGAATCTATTTTAGTCTAGCTCTCAAGAGGCGCGACGTTTTTCGACTGTGTATTTTGCACTCCTTTACAATATGAATTTACGCAGCAACTGGTGACAACTAATTGGCTAGCGTGCGCGCAACGATATAATTACGTCGTATCCATTTTCTCGTCTTATCTCATAGAGAGAGACATTATTTTGTCAGGCAGATTATATGTTATAGCAAAATCTTCATTAAATACGACTTAAAAATAAAATGAAAAAAACTTGAGAGGTGTCAAAGGGACACCCGGATGGAACGTAGTTCCTTTCGATTAATTAGTGAAGGAATTGTAATAAATTTTTATTTTATTTAAGTTATAATAATATTTTTTTCCAGTATATGCTACCTCTCACGCCCGTGTGCAAAATAAATACATATAAAAACCAAAAGAGATATAATAAACTTAAATAGATAATAATAAATAAACTTACATATACATTACATAAATACATATTTGCACCGGGCGGAGGAATACGCCCCGGCAGGGGAGACCAAACGGCCGGGGGTCAGGGCGACAGGTTGAGAAACCGGCGGACTATCCTAGCCGAGTCCAGCAAGACCGCTTTTTGCATCCTGGCTGCGAGCGAACTGCCACGGAACCCCAGTCGCCTCAGATGGTGAGCGAGGCTGACTGGGATCAACCCATTCGCAGATATGACGATTGGGATGGTTATTGGTTTTTTTTATTATTAACAAATATAATGTTATATAAACTTAATCAGTAAGCTCAATTTTGTACTCCATCAGCAATATCCGGAACTTATGCAGAAACACTGTCAGGATTATTATTTTTTATTATTTATTATTTACAAAAAACTTGTATACACTCAACAAAAATAATCGTCGCGACACTGCGAAATAGAAATGAAAATATCTGGCTTGCTTTCTATAAGAGAGAGAGAGAGACAGACAGAGAAACATGCGACGCCGCACAGCTTACAATAACAAAAAGTGTCGTGACAACTTTTCGTAAGAATTATTTCCGTTTAGCCCCCTTTCACAACGCGCGATAAGGAACTTCGTTCCAATTATAATTAAGTAAAACACTTACTTTTGTATCCGACCGCATTAGAAAGTAGGAAATTGACTTAAGTTTGGTACTTATTGGTACTTTAAGGTTATTAGTTAGATAACCGTCATAATTTAATCTCACAAAATCGTTAGAATTTATTCATGATAATGAGAATGCAGTATTCTAATTATTATTTGTATTAAGTATCGATGTATTAATAATAATATAATATATTTTCAAATATGGACGCCATAGTATGGCAGTTTGTGGAATGAAACAAAATAAATTGTAACAACCAATGTAACTGAAATCAAATCACGAATTTGATTTGATTTGAGTTGATTTTCTAAATATAATTCGATGGTGCAAGACACTTCGGATATAATACAATAACTGATCCTGAATATCCTGACTAGCATATATGAGCCTTGCGTACAAATTAATTCGATCATTACATACACAAATACATTCATACCAAGCGAATAAAAGCGCGTTAAAAAACTTCAAAGTATAGACATAGTTTGAAAAAATAATGAAACTTAAAAGTGACTTAAAGTATAACCTTACATTTTACGATTCCATGTAAACAACGACCACGTGGTATGACGCAAATAATGTGTCAGCCTTTTTGACTCTATGTATATTTTTAAACGCAGCGGAAATCAGTAATATGACTTTATTTTTAACATACAAATATGTAACTCAATATAAGACTAACCTTCCACCAGAGGCCTACATTTAGAAATTATAAATTCGCGAATTGCTAATTTTAAATTAAAATTTTCCGGTAGAGTGCCGGAAATTGAACCTGGGACCTCTTAGTTATAAATGCAGCACAGCATCACTACGACAAAACTAAAAGGATTATGCCATCTCGACTCCGGATCTTGATCCTGCAGCCCTGGTATAAAACGACGACGAAAGACTTTTTGACGACTTTTTGCGACGACTGTCGCATTATAAAGTTGGAGGTCCTAGGTTCGATTCCCGGCTCGAGTCTGGTCTGGTGGGAGGCTTCGGCGTGGCTAGTTACCACCCTACCGACAAAGATGAGTCGCCAAGCGATTTAGCTCTCCGGCACGAAACCAATTAGGAGTATGGGCTTACCGTACAGATCAGCCCGCTACCATCCTAGACTGTATCATCACTTACCATCAGGTGAGATGCCGTCAAACTCACCGTTATCTAAATTATTCAGTTCAAATTATTCGGATCAAAAGTGCCTTTCAAAGAATTATTGGAATAAACTTTATGTTTGATTGATAGAAAGGAGGAGTTTATCTGGTAAAGGTAAAGGATAAAGTATTAAAGCTGAACATTTGTACGTTCAGCGGAATCAAGCCTAGTGTACATTGCCATAAAACGTATCTGTGAAAAGGCTTGAATGGAAAAACCCCCAAAACTACAGCTTTCCGCGCCAAGTTGAGTGACTAATAAACATTGTCAAACACAGCGCATAACGGTCGTTAATCATCCGGTTTATGGGGTGCTATTAAAAGACCAGTTTGCAATCGAAGCTTTCAAAGGATACGCACATAATTTAAGTAATCAAATATATATATTTATATTTACATACCACCTATGTATGTGAAAGGGCAAAGGGGATCAAAGAAGAGATGGATGGAAGAATTGTTTAAAAATATGCGTGTAACAGGTGTGGGTAGTGAAGTGCGCTGATAGAAGTGAGTGGAAGAAGAAGAAGACGTGTTGTGCCGACCCCACATGGGTGGGATTAGGGCAAGAAAAATAAAAAGTATATGCCATCCAACATATCTATAAAAAGTTTTCGATGCGTTGACAGCATTTCAAAATGGAGTTTTTGACGATCTCCGTGGCGCAGCGCGTGCGCTGTTGGGTTCGATTCCCGGCTCGATCTGGTCTGGTAAGCTTCGGTCAAGCGATATAGCGTTCCAGCACGATGTCGTGTAGAAACCAATTAGGAATATGGGTTTACCACACCTCAGGTTAGCTCGCTACCATCTTAGACCGCATCATCACTTACCACCAGGTGAGATGCCGTCAAGGGCTAACTAATGGTGTATAAAAAAATGAGTTAAATAGTTTTAAGGGTAACAAAGAATAGTTACCCAACCAAGTCTGTTAGAGCAGGGCGCTTTTAGAACCCTCACAGCTTTAGTTTACGAATGTAGTTATCACCGTTATCTAAACTATTCACGGATCAAAAGTGCCTTTCAAAGGATTATTGGAATAAACTTTATGTTTGATTGATAGAAAGGAGGAGTTTATCTGTTTGTCGGGATATTTTAGTTAATAATAAAATAACGATTTGATAAAACAAATTGCGGAAACTATTCGTATTATCCGGGATAACAGGAAACAATGTCAATCTCCAGGACGCCCAGTCCATTTTTGCCGGAACATTTTGGGAGTAAATTACTTTAATTGATATAGAAATATATACGAAAGAGTATGAATATGGAAAAACTGCTTCATTAATTTCATTGCTGACTGTCGATGAACGTGGTATTTTGATAATTGAACCCACCAGGTCGAGCTGGATGTTGGGTTTTACCTATATAAGAGTAACCCCGGCATTGGGACATTATAAGTTGAGCAAAATGATTGATGATATAAATAGAGACGAGCATAAAAGTAAAATTCCACTTACCACATAATATAGATAAGCGACAATAGTCATTTATCATCAGATGGTACTCAGGAAATCTCAGACTTGATATTTCAGAGATAATATAACATTTTCAAAATTGCATGATTAGTTTTTAAGCGGTGATAGCCTAGTGGTTAGGGCGTCAGCCTCCTAATCAGAGGTCGGCGGTTCGAATCCGGGCACGCACCTCTAACTTTTCGGAGTTATGTGCGATTAAAATATCACTTGCTTCAACGGTGAAGGAAAATATCGTGGGGAATCCTGCACGCCTGAGAGTTCTCCATAATGTTCTCAAAGGCGTGTGAAGTCTGCCAATCCGCACATGGCCAGCGTGGTGGATTATGGCCAAACCCTTCTCATATTGAGAGGAGACCTGTGCTCTGTAGTGAGCCGGTAATGGGTTGATCATGATGATGATGATGAGTTTTTAAGTTTGTATTAGCCACTAATAAACAATGTGTCACTCAATTTTTACTACTGCAGTGAATATGTTATATATTGCCTTCGCTCGCAACGGAGTCGATAAGAAGGAGCTTCTTAGTACCCACTACCACCGACTACCACCTTGATATCCGTTCTGAAGCCCAGATATGATGTTATTCGCGTCTTCATGACGGGAGAGCTTGAGGCTCATAACGGATGTAAGTGTCTTTTAGATGATAGTAGGATACGTAATGGGGCGGTACTTAGCCGGATCAGGGCACCAGTGGAATTTGGAGCTAGATGAGTGACCGAAGTTGAAGTGGCAATGGGCGGGGCACATAGCTCGGAGAACCGATGGATGTTGGGGTCCCAAGGTGCTGGAATGGCGACCCCGCACCGGTAAACGTAGCGTTGGTCGACCCCCAACTAGGTGGACAGACGACAGCAGACGAGTCGCAGGGAGCCGCTGGAAGCAAGCGGCCCAAGACCGTGAGCATTCAGCAGTGTTTGTCCAGCAGTGGACGTCAATCGGTTGATAATGATGATGATGATGATGAGTGACCCCAGTAGTGACAAGGTTCGGGAGTGTCCTCCGCTCGCGAGTCTCTTGGAATGGTCGAGTCAAGGTTGCATGGCAAACTGAAAAACCTTTAAGCCAGTAGTGATGCAGTCAGTCGGGTCCCGGGCTTTCTGCACCAACTTCATAATCCGTAGAGCTAACGGTTCTTTTCTTCCTTCTACGCTTCCTAGACCGCCGCAATCCATATCCTCTGATAGCTTTTGCATAGAAACGGGGTCGACGGACCAGAAAACAAATGTCAAAGCCTTGAGCACCAGAGCTAATGTTTTTAATCCAGATGCTCCAACACGTGGAGTTTGGATAATGAACATGATGACGTCATCTAGCTACCTAATCGATTTTTCAATGAGAACTGTTAAATAAATAAACTGCATCGCCTGTATAATATAATATAACGGATACGTGACGTAATGTGATCAGCAATTTTTATTACTTACTGTACCTATTATTTTCTGTGTAATAAAGTGGAATAAACAATAATTTGATATTTATTACGTACACTCCTCAAATTGGGTCATGTGAAAAAAACGTCGAAATTCTATCCTGTGAAATGAGCAATATTACCTATTTATTACATACGAAAGAGTAAATCTTATTCACGTTACTTAACTGTTTTATTATTCTTTTTTTTATTGCAGACTATTAGGTTTTAGTAGTCTCTTAACGTTAAAATATAATTAGAAGAAGAGTAAAATTATTATTTTATGTTGGAAAAGTACTAGTCAAGTCCTAAGAAATATATGGAGTAGAAATATCTTTGTAAATACCGGAGGAATCTCTCATTATAAGCCCTCTCTGTTGTGAAACCAAAATGAACAAACACGCTTCAATGAAATCATAACTAAATAATTACTGTGCTTATATATGGTAGCTTTTCACTGTATATGATCGCTAATAATACCCAATAAAACCATTTGCACGGATATCATATTAAGGGTGACGGAGAGCAAAAAAAGGTTATAAAACCATTTCACATGAAAGCAATGGCAGGTGGACATTATAAAAATAAATATCCCAACGTCCATCGGTTCTCCGAGCTATGTGCCCCGCCCATTGCCACTTCAACTTCGCAACTCGTTGAGATATGTCGGTAACTCTGGTCCTTCTACGGATATCTTCATTCCTGATTCGATCACGTAGCATAGCTCTCTCCATTGCTCACTTATAGTATATAGCATATAAAAAGCTGAAGAATATAGGAAGCTGTGATAGCCTAGTGGTTAGGACGTCCGCCTTCTAATCAGAGGTCGGGGTTTCGAACCCGGGCACGCACCTCTAACTATCGGAGTTATGTGTGTTTTTAAGCAATCAAAGTATCACTTGCTTCAACTGTGAAGGATAACATCGTGAGGAAACCTGCATGCCTGAGAGTTCTCCATAATGCTCTCTAAGGCGTGTGAAGTCTGCCAAACCGCACATGGCCAGCGTGGTGGACTGGTCAAACCCTTCTCATATTGAGAGGAGACACGAGCCCGCAGTGGGTTGATCATGATGATGATGATGACAATTGCAGCCATTCGCACACATTTAAAGTTGTCAACTAACAGGTAGATAACTTATTGCTCTTTTCACTGAACTCCTACTAAACACTTTCTTAATACGCAATAGGCGTACCGCAGTACGTGTAAACTATAGTAAATCCTAGAAATACCATCACATAATACATCATTGATCACGATATGTCACGTTTGAGTGATGCCTCAGTCGCTGTTATCACACTGAAGTAATACGTTTCAACGCTATGCGCAATCGTGGGGCTACGTTTACGTCGCGTTAATTGTTTGTGTTTTTATACCGACGGTTATCCGTCGAATACTCAAAGAACATCAAACATACGTTATTATGCCTCATCGGATTTTCAGAAACAGAACAATACGACTACATCTTTGTAAAATTTACTCCCAATGTGACTGGAAAATGAAAGAGTATCAGTGATAATAGTGCCAGTACGTATGTAGCGAACTTCTAAGGTCGTCTAGCGAATCCGGCATGCTGTATGGAAGAGAAGATACGATGGTTTGTAACAATTTTCTTGCATAACCCATATGCTTCTCGCTCCCACATTCCTCAATGTGTCATAGCTATACGTACTTAATCGGAGCTTAGAATAGATTCCGTCACTATTCGGATGTTAAAAAGAAAGTTTTGACGACCTCCGTGGCGCAGTGTGTGCGCTGCCGCATTATAAAGTTGGAGGTCCTGCGTTCGATTCCCAGCTCGGGTCTGGTCTGGTGGGAGGCTTCGGCCGTGGCTAGTTACCACCCTACCGACAAAGGCGTGTCGCCAAGCGATTAAACGTTCCGGCACGATGTCGAGTAGAAACCAATTAGGAGTGTGGGTTTACCATACCCCTAACAGGTTAGCCCACTACCATCTTAGACTGCATCATCACTTACCATCAGGTGAGATTACCGTCAAGGGATAACTTGTAGTGTATTAAAAAAAAAACTTACGAAAATAGGCTAAGCAAACTCGTCTCATTCATGTATGCAAATCTTCAAGAGACGTCTCGTCATTGGTCACAGTCGTCAACACTGTATGTGGTCATAACATTTGCCTCTATTTATTATACAAAAATGTAGCCTTTGACGGCAATCTGACCAGATGTTAAGTGATTATAGTCTTTTTTTCCCCCTTGGGGAGGAAAAAATCCCTAGGGACTGCTGCCTCGCAGCAGGGCGTGTCCGACTTGCACGGACTAAAATATTCCCAATTCTTCAGAGTCAACACGGAACCGGTAAGCATTACTTCGTGCTAAGTGATTATAGTCTAACATGGAAATAGGCTGACCTGTTAGGGGATAGTAAACCCATACTCCTAATCGGTTTCTGGGTGATATAGTGCCGAACGCTTAATGGACGCACCGCGGTACATTTCTGTCGGTACGAGTATCTCCATAAATTGGCTATTGAAAAATGCCAGAGAGGCAAACCTCGATATCATTTGCAACATATCGCATTGGTACAGTACATTATGGTCTCGGGCGTACCCCAGTTGATTTATCCGCCTATCTACGAGTATATCGCCTGCTGGTGGCGCCAGTTGCGCGAAGAAGCTCATGAGTAGCAGCCCCGAACGGCTTAGAAACTAGCCGACCATATACAGAAAAAAAATCACGAGTTAAGCCATTGGTTACGCATGATGTGAATATTCTTACGACAGTTTTAACTCTAATATTTCTCTATACTTTTTTTTGTCGTGGTGGAAAAGATTTATTGCTACCTCCGTCCCTTGGGCAGAACGAGAGGTTACGTGCTCCCCTTAGGGGGTATACCCAAACTAAAAACCACCACGGTGTGTCCCTCACGCTGTGTTTTCCAGACGCCCGGGAAACTCTATCCTGTGCCAATGCCCGCCAACTTCGCTAACAAGCAATTTTTTTTTCGGACTGTCTATTAGCTGTACTTACCCTATTGGTTGCTACAGCGTAACCGGGCTGTTTGGCGAGCTTCGCAAAGAAGCTCTGCCAGAAGAAACTTTGAGCCCTAGGGCTCGAAGAAACTAAGGCAACGTCTGCCTAAGGACGCCTTCTTTGAGGCCGAACCTCGGCTTAGGCGACGCTTGGGATAACGGGGGGATTGGACGGTGAGTGGTCCGTACGTCTCCGAGGCCGTGGATGGAGCCCACGTCTGGATTGCGTTTGATAGCGGGGTTCTCGTCTTCGCCGGCGAAGACGGTGTGTAGCGTATGATTGTGTGGTAGGTGGTACGAGTATGTGGTCAGTAGTCATCTGATCGTCAGGGTCATGAAGGATATGTTTAGGTCTCCTCTTTCGGAGAGGAGCGCTTAGGTTGGGGCAGTAAAAACAAGCCGAGAGGGTTAACAAGCTATTGTGTCTCGGTGTATTTACTTCATCTATGCAGCGTTACTTTTGCCTCCCAATCGATCTACGCCCGTCAGACTGTGACGTCATAATATTTGTTATTCGGCGATGTAGTTAATCAACTGTCATCCACAGCCTTTTAATGTATGACCATCATGCCTTCTCTCTCATACAAGTGACTGATGTAAAACATATCAGCACTGCCTGTAGGCGCATTTTAATTATTATTATCTCATTTTCGTGATAATAAACGAGAGCGTCGACTAAACTCGCGACCCAAGGAATTCTTTTCTTAACAGCAAGACCCAGAGCCTAACAGCTTTCCGTCAACCCGTACATTGAAACCAGGACTTGGATTGATTGAGGCAGTTAATTTACGACTGCGCGAGCGCACATAATGTACACGATTTTAGGACATTATGCTGGACAGGATTGGTAATGCTAAAATGGTCACCGTGAAATGAAAAGGGTCTTATACTTACGCTTATCCTTCACTTCAGTTTACTAGAGAATGGTATTAGTTAGGTATACCTAAACTAAATGCTTTTATCTTCACAGAGCTTGCATGAATACCACAGACTATCACCCGACATTCCGATACATCTTTTTCTCTCTTGTTATGGCTTTACACAGATTAGCCAATGTCAAGTTTTAATAATGGAAAATTGAAATTAGGGAAAAATGGCGGAAAACTTCGCACTCGGCGGACGCGGCTCCCTAATACTTTCCCAAATTAATACCTGTCCGATACATCTTATTCATCATCATCAGTGTCAGCTTTTTAATCTGTGGTTTATTAACAGGGCAAAGCATCCTATTCCGTATCAGAGAGGATTTTACTGCATATACCCACCAAAATCCTACGTTGCCAGTTACAGGCTACCTCCATATCATTGTTACGATATTTTTAGGCAAAGAACATTCTGGAATTACCAAAAGGTTAGTTACCTAACAGCATTATGTGGTGCACTGAGAAGACATTTAAAAGTTCAAAGAACAGAATTGCTTTATTTATGAATGAGACAAAGGATCGATCGGATATTTCGTGTGAACTCGCAGCTTGTACGAACGAAATGGTAAATTTGAATTTAGAACACTTATTTCGATTTTTTTTTTATTTGATTGATAACGGATGACACTGGTGGTTCAGTTCAGAATCGTATACAGAGAAGATAGGAATAAGCGGAAGAAATGATGTCTTTGAAAAATGTAAGAGACTGAAAGATAATATGTAAAGGTACCCAGTAATAAGCTGCCAGTAACAGTACCATATCTTTGCCTGGCCACCCAAAACAAACAGTCATACTATTTCTACATCTTCTAAGCGTTCGTTCTCATACGTACTCGTATTTTTGATAGTGCTAAACTCAAGAACAACTTGCCTGATTGGAAAAATATTTTTCTTCACGGAGCCTATATATAATATGCCAGTCTTTATAGGCTACAACAACAGGTTAAAGGAGGGTAAAATGTTTATTCATTTTTGATTCACTTAAAACGACTTATATGTGGAATAAAAATAATGGTTATTTTTCATATTTTTTATACATACTAGTCATTGAAGAGTTACAAAAGATTGTACGTATAGATAGGTTATATAGATAGGTATCTATTCGTACATTCGTATGCCTTATAAATAAGGTTATTTATAAGGCAAGCGAGACACAACAGACTATACGTAAAATATAATAAATCATGAGTGCGGGTACTCGTGACTTATCATATACTCGTATGTACCTTTCGGTCTGAAACTTACAAAACAAATTGGCTTCAAACTTAGTGCTTGCCAAATGAGCTAGTGACGTCACGCCGGCACGTCCTTGCAATCCTCGACGCGCGCTGGCTCCAAGATGGCGTCACTGCCTCGGCGCCAGCACCTCGGCTCTCCTCGGCTGCCTCGACGAAACGAAACCGATACGAACCGCGTTCAGCCAACCGCTCCACTGTGCAGTTACGTTACTTCATTGCCGACTTGACCGCAACACTGGAAACACGTACTCGCGGCCATCCGAACTTTTCACCGCGGGCAAAAAAATTATAAACTTCTTTACTCACACGGCGGTCCAAAAAAACTATCAAGACGGCGAACGAAAATTTTTTATTAACGCGGTATTTGACGACGCGATAAGCTTTCAGTAATTGACTGAATTAGCTAGAGAAAATATATTTTTTCAACACGCTGTGTACTTTGATTTCTTTGGACGTGGACGGGGAGAAAACTGAAAATGTCGAAAAAACAACTTCACAACCAAGCGGCTATACCTTTGGCCCCGGCGGTATTTAAGGTAAGTTTTTTTTTAATTTTCTTTAAATTACGGAAACATGCAGTACTGTTATGTTATATACAACAAAACATGGAGAGAAGTTTCTAATATTGTGAATATTTTAAATGCGAATTAATAATCATGTACTTTTCGTGTGTTTATATCCACTGTATTTCAGGTGCTGAGCGAATATGGATAAACCTATAAACATTTATCATTTAAATTGAATAATTTTACCGTCTTTGTAAATATTCTAATCAAACAGAATAACATTAAACTTTACCGACACCAATTTAATGGTAATGGAACATAAATTACCGGTCAATATAACGTCCACATTGTAGAGAGAGTTATTTTAAAGAACGTAGGAACCGACGTAACGAGAAATACCTACCTACCTACGAGTATTTTTAGAGATATATTTCGTTAGGCAACTCTCTAAATTTCTTTATACAATTATTTTGCTGTGCGATTTATTACTTTTTATAATGCAGAGTTATTAATAGGTAATTAAGATGAATTTACATTTGATGCTAATTTTGTTGAACGTACCATGAAATATATAATTTTAATACTTGATGTAGCTGTAAGTCGTATCACGTAAAAGAAGCGCTGAAAATAAACCTGCTTATGGGACATTTTATACTTACATGGATGAGTTCGATTGCATTACTAGACTAGGATGCTAATTTGTCAGTTTAGGAATAGATGTATATTTCGCATGTCATAGTGAATTTTTTCCGTTACCCAGTTAAATTACGGGCGAGTTTATGGGCTAAGAATTTGCCTAGTTAAATCTATGCTGCATTAAATATAATAGTGATAAATTACAGTAGGTATAGAAATTGAGAACTGAGTAAAGGTTGACTTCTTGTAATAAGATGTGAAGAAAAGTATCTGGTATCCATTATCATCATCTACCTATAACTATAATATAAATATCCTACTGCTGAGCTCAGGGGAACAATCTCTCGTAGGAGAAAGGAATGAAGAGCTGATACCATTTACGCTGCTCCAACAAAAGTTGGCAGTCTTAAAGGATTACGATGATTTATGATCACATATTAGCGATAGTAGCCGGGCGGTCTATCTCAAACGCCGGTAAACAATGCCGCTTTCCTGATCCTGGGCTGGTAGGTAGTTTTTACCAACAATTTCTTTAACGGGAAATCCCGTCGCATGTTATTGTGTAACACGCCAACGTATATAATCCGCGCTCCTTTTACGTGAAACGACTTATTATTGGTCTAACTGGCAGAGATTACTCACCTTCAAGAGATTTTACACGCGTCCACTTCGTGATAACTTACCTTTTCACTGAATATTAACTAGGTATTTACTTGCCTACTTTAGGCCGACATATCGAGTCGAAACGGATGTTAGGAAACTTTCCGGTGCATACATTCAACCTATTCAAAACTTTTCAGTCAACCGAACTTTAATGAAATTGACGCCAATTTGAATAGATGCAATTTAACAGACTTCACACGCAGTTGAGAACGTTATGGAGAACTCTCAGGCGTGCATGTTTCCTCACGATGTTTCGTTCACCGTTTAAGCAAATGATATTTTAATTGGAGGATATCTAATTATAAGGCTACTACAAGTACTTATTTTAATATAGAAGCCCTAATTGAAGAAGCGACAGTTTTTCAGTCATGCATCAAAATTAATATAAAAATTATCAAAATTTATTATTGAGGATGAATTATCCGGGCCAAACCAGACATGTATTAAATATGCTAGTCTAGATGACGATCATTCGGTGTTGTGCTATTGAATCTGACAGGGTACCGGAAATGAATCAATTCTAAGATTTGCATCGCAAACTAACTATGTCAATACGAATGTATAGTTGACACCTATTTTTTGTCAGTCACTTTACATATTTGCTTTAACGAGGGGACCGAACCGTAAATGGGGTGGGTTAAACCCATTGTTAAATTGTCCTTGTTGCAACACGCAGGTAAAATGCGGGTGAAGAAGCGCGCTAAATAAAACCTTCAATGGTGCCCGTGCCTTTGTATAAGCCATCTACATCTGGAAATTTAAATTAACTGTCAGGGCACAAAAAAATTGCCATCCTTTTCTAAGGAGAACATTTTGTAGAAACCGCACTACGTTTGACTCTACCAATATAGTTTTAGAATTGGCACCAATTTCGCCGTCTGTATTGATATTTATAATGACTTCTTGAGACTGAACAAGCTTTGATGAAATTTCAAGGGGACTAATACGAGAGAACTACGTTTGATTACAACGCCCATAGGATTGTACAAATTTGAACTTGCCTCAAACAGCTATAAAGTCAACCAAGTTGACCAGAAAAATTCAATAATAGGGTACATAGAATTAATAATCTTTATATTTATAAGACTAGCCGATGCCCGCGACTTCGTTTCAGCGTAAAGGATTCTTCTAAAACATCTTAAATGACATTTTAAATTAAGACAGATTACATATTAATTATACAAATTCAGCAGTCATAAGTGATTAGGGCGTGCACGTACCTCTCACTTTTCAGAGTTATCTGTTTAAGTAATTAAAATGTCACAGTGAAGGAAAACATCGTGGGAAAACCTGCACACTTGAGAGTTTCCCATAATGTTCTCAAAGGCGTGTGAATTCTGCAAATCCGCACATGGCCAGCGTGGTGGACTTTGGCCAAACCCTTCTTATATTTAAAGGAGATCCGTACTGTGTAATGAGCCAACAATGGGTTGATCATGATGATGATGAAAACATATTAATTGGGTTTTTAGTATTATTTGTGAAACAAAAGCACCTGCCATAGTACTCAAGTTTTACAGGTCGTTTCATGCCTATAGCATTTTCCAGTGGATATATGTTAACGTAATGATAAAACATTTGGTGCCATGTTGTACCAAACGTCTTCGCCGAGCTCAAAAGCGAAAAAGGTTTCGTTCAATAATTCCTTCATCTCTCTATATTTGTGACTGAATAGAGTCTGTTTTCCCGTAAATTAGTACCTCCAATTTAAACTGCTTACGTAGGTACGTAAAGTTGGTTAGTCATATTGTAGTGATGCAATATTTAGATCAATACAGAGACAACAATGGCTCTTTCAATTTTATTTAACATCTAAGTCTATAGTTTTAAAATTGTAAATCTGAATCTGTCTGTTTGTTTAATGACACACTGCTTTTATGAATTTCGACATGACCTACTATTGTACAGGAAACTATAACAGTTTGAAATAGGCAAACTTCCTCTAAATTCGTTTAAATATTTGAAAAGGCAGCTAAAAAGGGAAACGGGAACAGGAATGAATTGCTTATTCCACAGGAATTTATACTCGGACGGGGTGGCGGGCTTCAGCTCCTATTTATATATATAATTAACACTGCCAATATCCACTCTCTTAAGGATATCTTTCAATACACAATACTAATTACTTCACTACTAAAGCTGAAAGTCCTGGGTTCGATTCCCGGCTCGACTCTGGTTTGGTCATCCTACCGACAAAGGCGTTTCTCCAAGCGATTTTGAGTTCCGACATGATTTCGCGTACAAACCAAGTATTTGTTTATCATATTAGACCGCTAGTTTAAGAGACTGCATCAACACTTACCAACAGGTGAGATTGCCGACAAGGGCTACCTTGTAGTTTATTTACACAAACAGACAGGACTGACAGACGGACAGAGGACACTTAATAAAAGGGTTCCGATGGCTTCATCGGGTACGGAACCCTGAATACTGGTATAATGAAATAGTTCATAAAATGCCAGTTACTGTACACATAATATTTCGCCTATGAAGATATTATTTTACTGCTAACTGAATAACAAATTATTATGAAGGAAAATTTTCTATTACTAATCATTATTTGCGTTTAATTCGATCCACTTTGCTGAAACATAATATATTTCCTTATACGCGGCGATGTTTTGTAAACTGTCGTGCAAACAAGCACAGATTAGGTATCAAATCAAAACAAATTAAATCAATACAGCTTTATAATTTAAACCTATTACAGGCATCTATGGATCGTTCATATATCTATATCTAATGTTTTATTATTTCTATTCGTGAAGTGATGGTGATAACTACACTAGCCAACTTAAAACTAAATCTAAGGTGGTTCAAATCGCGCCCAGGTCTTTGGTCGGGTTTGTTTTGTTATCAAAATCTCACATAATCAATAATAAATTATAGTTACAGTAATTCATATCCAAGCTTTTTTATCCTTTATATAATCCTTAATTTCTTAACATGATTTTTCTGTTAGCTTTATGAAATATTTATAAAAACTCTGAACTTATTGATAAACATCTCCAAGATATCAATAGGTAACTCATTATATAATATCCGCATTTCAGGTATGTCGCTTACAATGCAAATTCAAATAGTCCTTTAAAATTGGTATTGTAAAACCACGCTCCTAATTGGTTTCTACGCGACATCGTGCCGAAACGCTAAATCGCATTACGACACGTTTTTGTCGGTAGGGTGGTAACAAGCCACGGCAGAAACCTCTCAGCTGACAAGCCTATGCTATGAAGCCGTGAAAAGCTAGAAGGCTAATTTTGAAATCTCCATGACCTCAACGCCTTCTCCTGGCGAGTTGAACGTGACAGAAGTTAGTGTCACTGTTACAGATGCATTAACTAACTACTGAGAATTTATTTAAACCCGAAAGTTTGACCCGGTCGATTCGGCCGGCGTAGTTGTACATGATAACCACTAGACCATCGTGGGACTGCAATGTAAGACATGAGATCGTTAACAAAAGAAACGGATGCTTTTCCGTCGGTTCGTGTAAACGTGAAATCTTCAACAATCACTCGTCGCTACGCGCAGTCTGTCTTCGCAATCCGTTAATGATATTTAGTAGCTTGAGGATTCATTATTTATTAGTAACTAGCTGGTACTCGCGACTTCGTCTGCGCAGGAGTAGTATTTCGAGTAGCTTATATTAGCGTGGCGTGGAAAAGAACTCGCATTATAAAATTAAAATTATCACACAGATGGTAGATTTTCCTACTTACTTGACACTTATTGTCATATTTTGGACAATTCACACAATATCTTAGAAATTTTAACCTATGTGTGATTCTGATGTACAAGCTATATTATTGTAAAGTTTCATAAAAATCTATTCAGTAGTTTTACGTGAAAGAGTAACTAACATCCAGCGATCCATACTTACAAACTTTCGCGTTTATAATATTATAGTAGGATAATAGGATTACGCACTCTCACTCTCTCGAAAGCGGAGAGGTTATAGTTAGAAAGCCTTTTAAAATTTAAAACCCTGCTTTATAAAATTTCGCCAAGTCAAAGACAAGTTTAAGCGATGCAAAGTAATAAAAAAAGCAATTGTGTTTAAATCTTGTCGCTTGTCCTTTTCCCTTTACAGGATCAACTGTTACACTAACTAAGCACCACACCAGGTTTTGCCCGTAAGTTGTCATACATCTGACTACAGTACGATCAGACTTTCTTATTTTAGCCCCTTTTTGCTTACGTAGTAATTAAAAATCCAAACCTAGTTGCCTATGTAACCATGGTGTAAAAAATACGTTGATTATTATTATTTATTTATTTATTTATTATTAATATAAAAGGAATATAATTAATATTACAATAACGACACCGAAAAAACCGAAGAGGTTTGTCCTCGGTGCTAATCTGTAACTTAACAACTTATGTTTTATGTTTTTCTTAATTGTATACCAATGAATTATAACGCTGTTGATTACTTGCAAATAAATAAATAAATAAAACTAGAGGAACTGAGTAAGCATAAAATGAAAAGAACATTTCCTAACTGAGTTAGACGGTCGACACAAATGAATCAACCGTCCAACTCAGCCAAAAAATATTATTTTAATTTCTGTTTGACATTTTTAATATGTAATTTTTGGAACGCTGGAGGAAGTTGGTAGATTCAGACAGTCTGATAAATATACAGATATTAAAGTTTTAATGTCTTACTGCCTCTTTATAATTATAGAGCCCAATGGTAGATATAATTGCAACTTTGACCACATACGAGTAGTTAATGTAAGTGCAAAATAAGTGTAAAATAATAGACCTTAACGGAAATATGAGAGTAAGTACGATAAGAATACACGTTTACATTTTTATTTCCACGAAACAAATATGCACTGACTATATTGAATGAAGTTTCGGAAGGAGTTGTTTTGAAATGTTTCGGTCACACACATGTTTTAAACTAGGAAGATACCCTACTCCGTCTTTGGAAAGATTCCAACGCGCCGTTAGTACCTATATGGTACACAATAACCATACGTGAGATAAACGTTATCCGTTTAATATAAATGTTTATAATTCCGGTATAAAATATTAGATTTTATTTAAATAATATTATTCACTGTAAAATATAAAAAAAAAAAATCTTGATTGAGTCATTCGCCATAATATTTACATATACAATATATTCTAAATAGCCCTGACTGATTGACTGTCTTGTGTGTATATGTACATATTTAATATAATATGTATAGATAATACACACACACACGCAAACACACACACACACACACACACTCACATAAACACACCCACACATTTATATTCAACAAACAATAGAATTATGCTCATAGTACCGAGGATTTCCTTCAAGTCATCACTTTTGAGAGTATCATATTAAATACTCTACTATCATATTAAATTGATTAAAACCGATAATAACTTAAAAGTATAAAAAACATTTATATTCGATTCAAAACACACTTCACACTAAAATGTATTGAAAATAATGGTTACTGTTTCGAAAAATTAGTGTTTTTCTACACACGATTATTAAACAGACAAGCTTTTTTATTATAATGTTCGTACAACCGAAAAACTTACTGTTCAAATGAAATAAAACCTCGTAAATAGTATTGAAAACAGAAACGAAACCAAGATTTACATATAGTCAAATAGTATGACAAATTGAAATAGTGGCTTTGATATAAGCATTAAAAAAGTTAAAAACAAAAGGTTTTTGCATTAGTTTCCTTTCATAATCCGTTTCCCCCAAATAAAGCCATGTTTCGGTCTTAAATACTCATTTATGTTTTACATGTTTATTTCCATAGCTATTAAATTAAATTTTTATATTATGTGAAGTCTCAGTTGTTATAGGTAGATGGAGCAATAAGCGTATTACCGCACAGTTTTTCTACATCCATAGAATAACATACGGCAATATTTTTATCTATCTATAGTGTCTGTCGTAAGTATATTATATAGGTTTGATAATAATTGCATAAGATATAATTAACTGAATATTGAATAGAAGCAGAAGTACCTTTGCGCAAATTCATGATATACAATGAGCATTAGCTTAATTTGGGGGAATGGGATTTGATTTGATTTGATGAGGATTTTGCTTTAAAGCCAACAGGTTGTGTGGTGTGTAAAGACAGAAGAAATTATAACTTGCACCGAGTTGGCAGGTCCGCCTGTTTTACGAGGATTAAGCTTAAAGTTCATTACTATCTTTTTACTAGCTTTCTTTTTAGTATTATTAAGGTTCTTTTTACACAAATTTATGTAGTGCTAACTGGGTAAAAAATTAATGTATTTTATTCGTGTGCTTTCCTATACTATAAATGAGCTAGTATTTTCCTTTCGATTAAGGACAATTTTATGGATACTCGTGTCCCACTTAGCTAGAAACGCAATAACAATCAGTTGCAGCGTTTTTCAAAGAATTCAATGTATTATCAAGAAAACGTTTCATGTCTAGGTATGTAATATGCACTGAACACGTAGGGTTGTCACCAGACATTTGCGCAAGCGCAATGTTGACGGTTTCACCGGTTCAATTTCTTGCACGTGTTAGTGTTTTCATAGTGCAAGAAATTGGCTTTTATTCAGATAAGGTAAGGCTGTTAAGTGCACGCTGCTTAGATATACACACAGAGGGGATCCATACGCAAAGAGTTGGTCCCGAAACTCTCCAGTTTATATACTTGTGAGACCTCAATCGTTCCTTATTGCCACTTCGTACTTTGGGCTGATTTCATGGTTCCCCTCGTTGACGTTATATAAAGCTATCTATAGCCAGCACGTAAGCCGATTTATCTTGAATCTTACGCGTTGAGTAAACTGTGAAAACGGACTTTATAACTACTGAACGATGTCAGTGCGTTTGAGGCGCAATTGTGTGAAAAAATCAAATTGAAACGAAAAATGTATATAGGTTATTTTTACTACAGGTTTACTTGGAATTAAACTTAAAATTTATTATAAATACAACTTGGCTGTAAAACATTAGATAGAAAGATAAAGTCTTTGCACATTAAAACTTAGAATCTAAAACAAATAAAAACAAAAAAGTAGATAAGAAAAATAACGCGCAAAGGCGGTCTTATCGCTTAAATCGCTTTAAGGGAAGTCTCCTCCAGACAATATTACTTACTGTACACATGTTTGCGTACCTCATCATGAACAACCCATTACCGGCACACTACAGAGCACGGGTCTCCTCTCAATATGAGAAGGGTTTGGCCATAGTCCACCACGCTGGCCATGTGCGGATTGGCAGACTTCACACGCCTTTGAGAACATTATGGAGAACTCTCAGGCGTGCAGGTTTCCTCACGATGTTTTCCTTCACCGTTAAAGCAAGTGATATTTTAATTGCTTAAAAACGCACATAACTCCGAAAAGTTAGAGGTGCGTGCCCGGATTCGAACCGCCGACCTCTAGTTAGGAGGCAGATGCCCTAACCACTAGGCTATCACCGCTTACGTGTACCTATAGACGTACCTACTCTTCTTAATATACAAAGCTTGCCAGTGGACCCTGCACTAGTAGATGGCCCGTATCGTAGGGTCTGCTTGAAAATCCAATGGTAGAGTCGTTATATCATGTTATCAAGTTCGCGCCGCCTTATGATTTGGATCGTTAGCTGAGACGATAAGCGAATTGAGCACTTAAGTTAAGTTGCCTTTAAATTGTTTTTGGAATCCAAACGCTTAAATGACATTGTTTTGTGTGAAAACAAATTTAATTTTATGAGTAAACAATCACTTTAAAGTCATCATTGAATGAACAACTTAGAATCATCATCATGTTCATGTTCAACCCACTATCGGCTCACTACAGAGCACGGGTCTCCTCTCAATCTGAGAAGGGTTTGGCCATAGTCCACCACGCTGGCCATATGCGGATTGGCAGACTTCACACGTCTTTGAGAACATTATGGAAAACTCTCAGGCGTGCAGGTTTCCTCACGATGTTTTCCTTCACCGTTGAAGCAAATGATATTTAAATTTTTTTTAAACGCACATAACTCCGAAAAGTTAGAGGTGCGTGCCCGGATTCGAACCGCCGACCTCTGATTAGGAGGCTGACGCCCTAACCACTAGGCTATCACCGCTTCTCTTACTTAGAATAATACCAACTAATTCGTCTACAACACCATGAGCAATGGGGAAGATTATTTAAAACGCGGGCAAACGAGACAGGTCATCTAGTGTTAAGTGGTAACCGCCGTACATGTACATCTGAAGCACCAAGCCGGCTAAACCCATGCAACTGATCAATTTCTACTTGGCAAGTAGTTGTTGAGTTTAAAAAAAAAGCAATTAAAATATCACTTGCTTCAACGGTGAAGGAAAACATCGGGAGGAAACCTGCACGCCTGAGAGTTCTCTATAATGTTCTCAAAGGCGTGTGAAGTCTGCCAATCCGCGCATGGCCAGCATGGTGGACTATGACCAAACCCTTCTCATATTGAGAGGAGACCCGTGCTCTGTAGTGAGCCGGTAATGGGTTGATCATGATGATGATGAAGAAGTTGAAAACAGCCACAGCCAAAGCCACCACACAAACCAGACCAGAGAATATTCTAAACTGTTAAATTTCTATTATCCCTGCCGAGGATCGAACCCTTAATCTCAAACTAATAAGAACACAGCGCACAAAGGTCCTCAAAAAACACATATCTTAGTACTTATAATAGGTAGGTACCTACGTGTCGGAAAGCGAGGCGAGTGCGGAAAATTACCAAAGCATTGAAATTCCACACAAATTAATCTACATTCGCTGTAATTAAACATGTAGCAGATTTTTTTAACAAAGAACGTAACTGAAATCCGTTTCGATTTAATTAAATATTTTGCTTAAAAATAAATTTAAATATGTTTTATCGAGATTAGGCTCGTGTCTTTTATTATAAGGACTAACTGTATTTTGTATTAGACATGCAATCTAGGTGTTTACGGTATATCAGTTAAGTTTGTTGTGGGCTTCTTCTTAAACCGGGGCGCGTTTGGAACCCTCATAGCTTTAGTTTTAAGTTTACGAATGTTGTCTCCATCAAATCACTACTATGTAAATTATTGACGCGTCAAAAGTGCCTTTTAAGGGACTATTTGAATAAAGTTTATTTGAATTTGAAATTTGAATATAACACAAAAACGTACGTATGTACGTAAAAGTATGATACTTTTATACGAATTGTTTTTCCTGATTTCAATACTTTTACAGATGGTGACTTACCATAATATACGATGACAACCCTAACATAGTCTGCGCTGTCGATTTTTTTTTTCTCAAATGAGATCACATGATACTTACTAAAACAAGAGATTTAAAATAATCGATATTAATAAATAATGCCACAAAACAATGTGATGGAAGTTATTAAAAATAGGATTAGAAAATTGTTGTTAGATTGATTTTACAATATTAAAACTTGAACATAATAATAATTACTCTTAACTGAGTTCAAGTAAAACTTTTTTTATATATTAGGTACGTGTCTTATATTACATTCACAGATTAAAAGATTCGTACAAGAGGGTTGGTTTTATATGTATATTCGGAAAAAAAAGAAGAAAATATTGAACAATTTGGTATATTAAGAAAAAGCTATGCCAAGTGCTAAAGATGCGTCATCGAGACGCTATTTCTAACTGTTCCGGTTGTAATCCAGTAAAGTATTATTTTTTAATTATTCAATTCTGTTCGTTGTTTTAAACATAGCATTAATATGTTATCACTAATATTATTTACCACAGTTGTGGTTAATAGGGAATTCGTTTTATATTTTACCCTCTAACTGTGCTCGGAAACCCCGGGCTACAGAAACCAAGTAAGTTAAGCTACCTACCTACATAATTTCGGTAGCATAAAATTAGATTTTATGGGAACATAATTTTAACGCCATTCGTAGAATCTTTGTACCTATATTACTTTTATCAATAATTTACTAGATGTAATTACGAAGCAGTGATAGCCTAGTGGTTAGGGCGTCAGCCTCCTAATCAGGGGTCGGCGGTTCGAATCCGGCCACGCACCTTTAACGTTTCGGAGAGATGTGCGTTTTAAAAAAAAAAAACTTTACTTGCTTCAACGGTGTGCCTGAGAGTTCTCCATGATGTTGTCAAAGGCGTGTGAAGTCTGCCAATCCGCACATGGCCAGCGTGGTGGACTATGGCCAAACCCTTCTCATATAGAGAGGAGACCCGTGCTCTGTAGTGAGCCGGTAATGGGTTGATCATGATGATGACGATGAATTACGATATATCTAAGTATACTGAACATTATAAGGCATATTTTTTGTTAGAACTATCAAACCTTAATCTCAAAAGTAACGTTCAGGTTAACAGATCACTTCCAGTTTACTTTTTGAGAAAAGACAATGAGTTCTCTCTATTCAATAAAGTATATATTATAATTTTGTAAATCACTATTATGTAAATTAATGACGCGTCAAAAGTGCCTTTTAAAGGACTATTTGAATAAAGACTATTTGAATTTGAATTTAAATAAATAAATAAAATTATACACCCAACACGGGTGAAACCGCTGGACAGAGACAGTTATTAATAAATCGACTAGAAGTGCCATGTTAGACGTGTATTTTGATATTCATACACATAAGACATAGGGCTAACGCAATTAAGATTTTTTTATCAGATATTTTTTTTTTAAGTCAAACCGATCAATATAATTATAAATATTATCGTAGTGTCTATTTATATACCTATTTGTGTTGGTAAATGTTGTATTTATGTAATGTATTTTGTATAAATATCGAAAAATATCAGGCAGGTAGTTAGTTCTAACACGTTCATATATTCGATTGCATGTAGTCTGTTTTTTTAAGCGTGCCTACCTCAGAAACCAGACGGATTTGAAGCGCTACCCTCAGGAACTACCCGGATTCGATCATCTTTTTGCATTTGAAAGCCGAATTTTTAAGGTAGACAGCGCTTAGAAAAAACAGTCACGAGAGATGCTAATCTAGAACAAAGTAAAAAACGCGTTTAGGCCGAAGTAATGACAAACTCTAATCTGCTGTATCCATACGCTTGGTAGAACGCCTAGCTGGCCACGGCCGAAGCCGGCCCAAACCAGAGAAATTGCAGTAATAAATTCTCAAACTGCCCCCTGTTGGGTACCCGGGCCTCCCACTTAACTTACAATGCTGCGCAAGAGTGGTCGTATGTTTTACTTAGTTTAAACGAGTCCGTTTTTAAGTAAGGTATAGATAGTAGTCGGTGCGAGCTGCGAGCGAGTCGCAGGCGACGCTGCGGACCGCGGCGGTTCGCACCGCGCCGACTCGCTTCAACGCATTCTCAATTCACCGCACTCTCGTGGCGCGAGTGGAAATTTCCATCGCCCCTCCACCCGCGCCCGAACCCCGCACGCACACCACCGCAACGCCCTCATACCGGCCGCGTAGATAACACGCTTGCGTCCAGGGCTGCCACGCCTTTCAGATTTTCAATCATGATCATCTCATGCTGGGCACGGGCCCCCTGTCTCATAGGAGAAAGGCTTTTCAGATTTTCAATCATGACTGTCTCATGCTGGGCACGCGCTTCCTTTCTCAGAGGAGAAACTCTCCCCATACTGCTCGCCTCACTAATTATTGATCATAACCAAACTGGCGGCTTAAAACCCCTATCAGTTCGGAGGAAGCGAATCGTGTAATCGAAACTTGTTGGCAGTAAATTTTCAATTATAATATCGTATCGAGTGACGTAGACTAATTCTTATCGCACAAAATGCAACGTCTCCGTTTAATAGAGCCCAACATTATCAGGGAAATAGGGATAAGGTACCTACGAATAGTACACGCAGGCAAGCTCCTTCTTTAAGCGCTTAATTAGGTTACAAAAAGGAATAATTGAAGAAATAACAAGCAAATATCTTTATTTAGATTGCTTCCGTGTTTGGCATGTTTGATTATAAACGTCGAAGCCTCGTTGGGTGGAGTGTCAAACGCTCAATTTCGCTATGAAAGCGATGCGTTCCAGCAGTGAGTGGCAACCCTATTGCAACACGCATACATACGAACGCTAGAAGCGAAACTCGAAAGGGTCGCAAACGCTTGGCGGCGCCGACGTCGCTCAGCGATCGCTAACACATTCAAACTGATTTACTTGCGCAGCTGTCTAGACTCGGAGCTTTCGTTCATATCCCATACACTTATTATGTTACTGCGTATGAACAGGGTCACTGAACAAACAAAGTGACCTATTGGTGCTAAACGTTTAAAAGAGCACCAACTGGACGCAAGGGATAACCTTGTATTGTCAACGTGTCAGTACGATTTAACAGACCATAGCCGATCTCTGATCGGACGTCAAGTATTTTCGGTTTCGCTGATTTATTTCTTGGTTGGATATATTAATAATAATATATTTTATCTAAGTGAAAGATAAAAATATATAAGTATTAATAGTTTTTATAGATAGTTAATTGGTATCTTAACTATGAATTAAACTTAATCTTTTTTTAATATTCATCATCATCATGATGAACCCATTGCCGGCTCACTACAGAGCACGTGTCTCCTCGCAATATGAGAAGGGTTTGGCCATAGTCGACCACGCTGGCCATGTGCGGATTGGCAGACTTCACACACCTTATGAACATTATGGAGAGCTCTCAGACGCGCTTTTTTAAGCAATTAAAATATCAGTTGAAGCAAGTGATATTTTAATTGCTTAAAAACGTACATAACTCCGAAAAGTTAGAGGTGAGTGCAAGGGATCGAACCCCCGACCTCTGATTAGGAGGCGAACGTCCTAACCACAAGGCTATCACAGCTTACTATTTATCTTTTAATATTCATATAATTTGTATACAACTTAGTATGTATACAGAGGTTTAGAGACTAAATGAACTATTTAATTTGAATTATTATTATCGTCTAACCTAACCTAAGAACCTACCTTGAAGCTGTGATAGCCTAGTGGTTAGGGCGTCAGCCTCCTATTCAGAGGTCGGAGGTTCGAATCCGGGCACGCACCACTAACTTTTCGGAGTTATGTGCGTTTTAAGTAATTAAAATATCACTTGCTTCAACGGTGAGAAACATCGTGAGGAAACCTACACGCCTGAGAGTTCCATAATGCTCTCAAAGGCGTGTGAAGTCTGCCAATCCGCACATGGCCAGCGTGGTGGACTATGGCCAAACCCTTCTCATTATGAGAGGAGACCCGTGCTCTGTAGTGAGCCGGTAATGGGTTGATCATGATGATGATGAACCTAACCTAACATTTGAAGAATTGATCTGTGCATCTCGTTATCTGTTGTTTCTGACAGAACTCAATCACGATCTGTGCAATGACCTTTTAAGTAGGCAGCGGTGGCTTTATTGGTTGTCATTTTACAATAGAAGATGGAAAGAAAACTCATTCTCTTGTCTTATCTAATAGAAAAAGTTTAGTTTACATCCGTAGCTTATTATTAAATTAGTTCTTATCACCACCATCTCGTTAAGGACATCCAAAGTGCCTTCTTTAGTCCAAAAGAAATGAAGGCATTTTTGATATTTCTAGCCGATACCTGCCACTTCCTTCGCGTAGATAAAAGATTGTTAAAAGAAATTGATGTACAAGCTGGCATAGCCTAGTGGCTAGGACGTCCGCCTCCTAATCAGAGGTCGGGGGTTCGAAACCGGGCACGCACCTCTAACTTTACGGAGTTATGTACGTTTTTAAGCAATTAAAATATCACTTGCTTCAACGGTGAAGGAAAACATCGTGAGGAAACCTGCATTTCTGCGAGTTCTCCATAATGTTCTCAAAGGCGTGTGAAGTCTGCCAATCCGCACATGGCCAGCGTGGTGGACTATGGCCAAACCCTTCTCATATTGAGAGGAGACCCGTGCTCTGTAGTGAGCCAGTAATGGGTTGATCATGATGATGATGATATTCATTAATTTCTATCGTAATGATGCTTCAATGCGAGCGAAGCCGCGGATTAAAGCTAGCACTAATATAAAGCCGAAGATTTTGTATATTGTTTGTTCGTTTGAGCGTTGAATCTCAGGAATATAACTCTACTTGAAACTAGACTGAAGTATACTTTGTCGTCCAGTTAAGTTCAACCGATTGATTTGCGCTGCGGCCACACCGTCGTCACACACACAAACACACATTTAACACACCCATAATTTGGATCCTCCAATACCCTGGTAATACAGTAAGGTATAGGTCGTGTCACTTAAAAAGAGCTCTGACCGTCTAACTGCGCAGCGTAAGCTATAACATAATATGTTATATATTATACACAATCCCATAATTTTATTTACAAATATACCAATAATTATAAATACTGAATGATTTTTAAAAATTAAAAATCGATTTTATTCACGTTTGGTTTCTGCAAATCGAGATAAAATAGTTTTCAAGTACGAAAATATGCTTCTGAGATTGCAAGTTGAAACAAGACACAAAATATAATTGCCACTAGGTATTTCATCATTTGTCAATATAGTGTCATGCATCTTTATTCCGTGCTAGGGAAAGACGGGGTGTTGTACTAAGCAAGAAATCAAAATATTCAAATAATCATGCTCTAGAAAAAATTATGTTAGCTTATATGATTATTTGAAGAGAAAATAAAACAACATTCTTTTTTCAGTGTATATGCAATTATAAGTGTATAAGTAATAAGTATAGTAATATGCAAAATAATCGAAACTTATTGTAAATGTAATTTCAGAAATCATGTTACAGATTAACATTTTTTTATTGCGTCTGCGCCAATGACTTCTATGTAAATAGTAGTTAATACCTAGAAGTCATTGGTCTGCGCAGGTCGATTTTTCTGCGCTCTCTTTAAGTGACACGATCTATCATTGGTAGGTACCTCTTCGGCTGCGCTCGCGCATAAAATCGGGCGACAAAAAAAAACGATAGATTGCCCGTGAATTTAAACGAAAACTGAAGGTTATGTCTTATGACGGTTATTCGCTATGCTCTGAATTCGATCAGACATTTTGACCCGTGTTTAGAATTCATGATTACTTTATTCAACATATGGAGGTTTCTTTGGGGGTTTTTTTTTCTAATCCTAATAATCTATGTCCATACCGGTTTTTTTATTAATAAATATGTTTTTGTGAAAACATGTAGACATATGTTTCTTGCTGAAACTTTGAAAACTTTTTTTTTATTATAATTTTTGTACCAATTTGTGATAACAAACACTTATAAAAAAAAGTATACAAATGATAACTTATCTCTATAAGAGATCTCTTCTAGCTACCCTCAATCAAAATTTGTTAAGAATCCAGTCCTAATAATACTAATTTATTACCATCATTATCTACCCTTTACCTGCGCAAGAGTCTGCTCATCATGACACCATGCTTGCCATGAGCGTGTTGATGAACTAACATGCGGGCTGTCTAACAAGTATTTCCATCGCCGTCAAAGCAAGTGATACTCAATATAAAATTTCAACGCAAAAAAATAAAAACGCACATTACTCCGAAAAGCTGAGGTGTTCGCCGCGGGGCTGAAAGGTAGGATTACACGCCAGTTTTCACATGACTTGCATGAGCTAATGATTAAAATCCGCCAATCCGCATTCAAGCGGCATGGTAGGTCTTAGCTCTTTTTTTTTTTATCCACTACAAGTTAGCTCTTGACGGCAATCCCACCTGATGGTAAGTGATGATGCAGTCTAAGACGGTAGCGGGATAACCTGTTAGGGGTATGGTAAACCCACACTCCTAATTGGTTTCGACGCGACATCGTGCTAAATCGCTTGGCGACACGTCTTTGTCGGTAGGGTGGTAACTAGCCACGGCCGAAGCCTTCCACCAGACCAGACTCGAGCCGGGAATCGAACCCAGGACCTCCAAGTTTATAATCCGACAGCGCGTGCGCTGCGCCACGGAGGTCGTCAAAAAGCTCCTAATCCTTTGCTATGAGAAAAGGGGCATGGGCCCAGCTGTGGGGTATCAATAGACGTTTCTAGCCTATTCATGTCCCACAGTTGAACACAACAATGGACTCGGTCACGCCATAACTCATAATGAATAACATTAGGGTCTTAGCACACTATAAAATATGTTACCTGTTTTATTATTTCATTATTTTTCTAAACATTTAGTTTTGGTAATATACGTCAGTTTTTTACGCTCGTCGAAGGTTGGCTGGTGGCAAATATCCTAGCATTCCTGCCTTCTTATATTATCCTGCATCTGCCTTTCTAATAATCTGATTACGGTTGAGCGTTAAAATTAAAAAAATATATAACAAGGGGCTAGGGCTTGAAAGATAGATCCCGGAGCGTCCCACTGTTTTATGCTGATGGTGGCCACCGAGGGGGTTTTAATGGGTAAAAATCCCACATAACCCGAGCTTTTCCCCAAAGCAATAGTCGGGTATCTCACTAGGAGATTTCCCCCCCGTAAACAAAAAAAAAGGGCTTGATATAGGTTTAATAATGGACAAGAGGTGGACGTTCTCGTTCAGGCTTAGAGACATTTCTTTGAAGACCGTGATACCGCTAACATTACGATCTTTTGCAATTTTTCTCTATTCTTAGCCGTATGAATGGCATTACAAATTCGTCGGCAGTCTCGACTCCCCTCCAATCTTATCTATGATCACAAGTTATTCTATGCTGCTTGCGTTTTTCATTTGTTTATTCTTGTATTTGCAAAAGTCTACCTATATATCATGTATTATATCTAAAGAGTTTGTTTTTCTATTGATTCGTATAATCCCGCCAGTCTGATTCGAATAATAAGTCTCGTGACCTCACGTTAAGACATTTAGGAGTTGGAATCGATGAATAATTGTCATAAAGAACGCCAAGCGTAGCCGATTTTTTCTTAGACCAGTATTATGTGTACCATCATCATCATCATCATCCAACATTTATCCACTGCTGGACATAGGCCTCTTTCAAGTAGCGCCAACTCATCCTGTCGCATCCAGTCGATGCCTGCCACTTTTCGGAGGTCATCACTCCACCTGGCCGAAGGACGGCCCACACACCGTTTGCCGAGACGTGGTCTCCACTCGAGGACCTTCTGACTCCAACGTCCGTCGGTTCTCCGACAAACGTGTACCATGTGACCATTAAAATCAAGATTAAACTTTACCTAGGCATGCGTGCTCTACGTTCAACTGCATTCACCATCATGTGCCAAAAAGTAATCTACACGTTAAAAAGAGTGCTTTGTCTATTTTAATTTAAAAGATGATTCGGGAAAGCAGGCTTAACTTGCTCTCCAACTGTCTTAATGCGGGCTTCCAGTATCGAGTGTGGTACCATTGCCGTCATTGTTATCTAGATACCCAACAATGGATCTTTTGAAATTCAACAAGCAAGATCTTATCTGTAATTGCAATCAGCCATATCTGGTATCCTTCGTTAAGAAAAGACTTCAACGAACAAAACGATTTGCTGAATACCTGAACATTACTTGTTGAACTGTATGTATACCTTTTGCTGCCTTTATTAATGGGAATTGTATTAACGGTGTATAATAGCTTTTTGGGATGAGAATATCAGAGATATGAATAAACAGTATGAATACCTATGTTCCAGTCAACGTGTACCTATCATCATCATCATCATGATCAACCCATTAACAGCTCACTACAGAGCACGGGTCTCCTCTCAATATGAGAAGGGTTTGGCCATAGTCCACCACGCTGGCCATGTGCCCATGTGGATTGGCAGACTTTCACACGCCTTTGAGAACATTATGGAGAACTCTCAGGCGTGCAGGTTTCCTCACGATGTTTTCCTTCACCGTTGAAGCAAGTGATTATTTAATTTTTTTAAAACGCACATAACTCCGAAAGTTGAGGTGCGTGCCCGGATTCGAACCGCCGACCTCTGATTAGGAGGCTGACGCCCTAACCACTAGGCTATCACCGCTTACGTGTACCTATAGACGATATTAAAACTACACAAAGTTTCAGCCAAAGAATCCAATCTATACGAGCCGTTGTGGCCCATAGATGTATTCTAATACATTAGATTTACCTATACAATACCGACTTTCACATACCTACTCATTCATTGTTTGTTTCGTTCGCATTTGAAATACAAATTATTTCACCTCGATGCGTGATTATGCAATAAAAATCGCAATGGCAAGGTGTTTTCGATAAGGAAATAAAATATAGTGTACATACATAATGACTTGTCTTAACTATGAGGTAACTTTCCGAGATGAGTGAGTGAGCAGGCTATTTGAGTGACTCGGGGGGATAAATTTGCCTGGACCTTTCTCTGTGTCTCGTAAAACACGATCACATGCATTTTCGCTATAAGGAATGACCTGTGTATCGGGGAATCTACTTCGAGAAAGACAGGTAACCTAACCTAACCGATTTTAACGCGGATAGGCAGCATTCGGGAAGGTTCGGGACATGTTCTCGTCCAAAATCACAGAGCGTCATAGCATCAAGGTCATTGCACAGTACGCGTTGCCAGTGACAACTTCTGGTCCGAAAACTTGAACGTGACTGGATTTGAAGTTACTTTAAACACTGCGGACATTAGATAGAACTATGTTTGGAATGTCTCTATTTTATAGAATCGGAAGTGAGCCGTAATTAGAGTATATACTAAAAAGTTAGCCCGCTACCATCACAGGCTGTGTCATCACTTACTATCAGGTGATAATAGTGTTGGTAGACGCCATCTCACAGATGGCATCAAGAGAATCGCTGGACACGAGCGGAACCGCACATTTGAGTGTGAAATTCCTGATAGCAGAAGTATAGTGAATGATGGTAATATGATTCGTTGACTGATCCCCCATGCTCACTTTATAAGGATTATATGTTTGGAATGCTCTAAGTTCATTGCTCATTATCACTAATTATCGTTCTGGCCTAGGTTTATCTTGAGCTTCATCTAAGACCTGGACACGTTTGTACCTCCTAGTTTTAAGTTAGCGAATGTAGTTATAACCCTCATCTCACGAATTAAAGTAATGACAATTATAAGCAGTTCATATAGCCTGTATTAGGTTTTAATGAATAAAAAATAATGATTTGATTTCGATTTTTTGATCTTCGCTTGGCCTGAGTTGATTAATTTATCAACAACATCATCACCATTACAATAAAAGTCCCGCTAATGGGCTACCCCACTCACTCACACACACCTCACCACAGGAGAGAGATAAACACCATAGACTCACCACGCTGCTCTAATTTGAGTAATTGGTCTTCATCGATTATTATCACATGTTAGTAATAATAATTAAGAATATCCGGGTGTAAACCGCCAGTTTGCAAACTTTACTTTATTTATTTATTCTTTATTTATACACCACAATAAGAAAAACAGAAACAAGAAGAAGCAGGATACAATAGGCGGCCTTATCGCTTAGTAGCGATCTCTGCCAGGCAACCTTAGATTAGGAAAAGTAAAAGAAGAAGAAAGTAGGTAGCGTAATATAAAACTTTACCAAAATATTGTCGCAATTTTTTTTGCCTCGGTCACAAACCTTGCGATCTGTATACATGCTAATCACTACACACTATTTCAACCACAATCAATAGGAGTGAATAGATTAAAGTTCCCATAAAAGGTTCCAGTCTAGGCTCGGCTCATTCCACCGATTACCGCTAGCAAGCTGATAAGATATCGCGACCTTGCGGAGGCTTTGTTAACACAACACTTTAATAATATTACGTATTTTTTTTTAACTATGTTATAGGTATGTAATAAATCACACGTCTTTATTTATTTTTATAGTTAGGGCTATAAAATGGAACTGAACGGAATGAGCTTCGGTATCAGATACAGATGATTTGTGTTGTTTTTGCGATTGAAATTGAAACGTCACTTACTATTGTAAATCCTGTTGCTATTAAATGTATTCATAATGAGATCTCTATGGCGAAACTGTTTATTTTAATTTGGGGAAGTTGGAAGCTGTGATACCCTTCCTACTTCCTAGAGGTCGGGGGTTCGATCTCGGGCACGCACCTCTAACTTATCGGAGCTTTGTGCGTTTTTAAAAATTAAAATATCATTGCTTCAACGGTGAAGGAAAACATCGCGAGGAAACCTGCACGCCTGAGAGTTCTCCGTAATGTTCACAAAGGCGTGTAAAGTCTGCCAATCCGCACATGGCCAGCGTGGTGGACTATGGCCAAACCCTTCTCATATGAAGAGACCCGTGCTCTGTAGTAAGCCGGTAATGGTTTGATCATGATGATGATGATGAATCCCAATACTAAAGATATTTCCAGCATTAGGCGTCACGATGATTACGAGTGAACGCGTAAGCTCTTCGAAGCCAGAATGTGCACTATTTATTTTGACGACCTCCGTGGCGCAGCGCGTGCTCTGTCGCATAATAAAGTTGGAGGTCCTGGATTCAATTCCCGGCTCGAGTCTGGTCTGGTGGGAGGCTTCGGCTGTGGCTAGTTACCACCCTACCGACAAAGACGCCAAGCGATTTAGCGTTGTGACACCATGTCATGTAGAAACCAATTAGAAATATGGGTTTACCATACTCCTAACAGGTTCGACCGCTACCATTTTAGACCGCATCATCACTTACCATCAGCTGAGATGTCGTCAAGGGCTAACTTGTGGCGTATATAAAAAAAAATCTCAATGGTAGCCATAGTACCCTTTGTATCCGAAAGTTTTTTGCTAGACACTAGAATCAAATATGGCTTCCTATAGGGTACTATATGTTAGAAATTATGTAATGGAATCGAAAAACGTTAATTTTAGAATAAAAAACAAGAATTACAACAGACTGTTGAATTCTTTTAAAGCAAAGATGTTGTTTACAGGGCAGATTACAAATTAACAAAGAAGAAATTTCTCATTAAAATAACTTGCTTAAATATCAATTACATGAACACTAAAATGAACACTCTGTATCGCCACGAACATGTTTGATGAACATGCATACAATTGTGGCGCGAATCATGCAACGCGATAATTTTGTTCACACGTGCGTACGCGGCCATACCTAGTATTTATTATTTAATACTGGAAAATCAGTATGTAAAGTGCTTCGTATATATAGTTCTTTCAATTAAATAACATATCTTAATCTAATGACTTGCGTGAAGGGGCCTAAACGCTTTTTCCTTACGTGACGAGTCAGATGACAGTTACACCTCCCGCAATCTGCTTTAAAATTATCATTACACTATGTAACTTTTTTTGATGACCTCCGTGGAGCAATGCGTGCGCTGTCGCATTATAAAGTTGGAGGTCCTGGGTTCGATTCCCGGCTCGAGTCTGGTCTGGTAGGAGGCTTCGGCCTTAGGCTTAGCTGGACAACCCTAACGACAAAAAAGTGTCGCCAAGCTATTTAGCGTTCTGACACGATGTCGCGTAGAAACCAATTAGGAGTTTGGGTTAACTTTACCATACACATAACAGGTTAGCCCGCTACCATCCTAGGCAGGATCATCACTTACCACCAAATGATTTAGCCGTCAAGGGCTAACTTGTGCATTAAAAAATAAACTTTATAAAAACTTAATTAGGTTTAGGCAACGAAAAAATAACAGCACAATACCTACAAGCATTAATGAAACAACCTTTACCGCGTATTAATTCAGTGAAAATAACAATAACTCTTCAGTGCTTGGGTACTTATTAGCAAGGGTATGATTGCTCTTCGGACCCGCCATGATTTACTTTTAACAACGTAATTGTGTGGCGATAACGTTTAACTCTGATGACTCGAACTACCAACGGCACGTACACCCTACTCCCGCGAATTAGCTGAGTAGTTTTGTATCTGTCATGATAATTGTGTAATTGTCATGACATCGGCATCGGTGCGTCGCAGAATTAATGCTAGGTGTTGATGATAAATTTGTTTTTTCCTCTCTTTATTGTAGGCACCTATCTAATTTCATTATAGGAGCAGGGGTGAGCGGGCTTAATACGTGAACCATTCGTATTGACCGTCGAAGCGAAGTGGTATTTAGATAACGGAGCAGCGAAAGATAACTCCATGAAATTCATGGTAGAAAAACACAAATTGTTGTACTCATTTGAACCCAATACAGGCATTTAAGAAGCGTTCATATAGAATATTTCTTATATAATTCCCGAGGTAATAACTACATTCGCTTAAAACCTTATGGCTTCATGAAACTGTCATGTTAATCTCGAATTTCGTGTTCAAAACTCTATTTTTACAGTGTTTTAAGATTATAAATTCAAAATTCAAATTCAAAATAATCTTTATTCAAATAGTCCTTAAAAAGGCACTTTTGACGCGTCAATAATTTACATAGTAGTTATTTCATGATGATAACTATATTCGTAAACTTAAAACTAAAGATATGAGGGTTCCAAACGCGCCCCGGTCTAAGAAGAAGCCCACAACAAACTTAGCCGGGCCACAACAAACTTAGCCGGAAAATAACTACTATAGATTCACAGGTTAATTTATTGATGGTATTAATATACTAAATCTGATTCGAAGCGACTGAATAAAACTTTCGTAATGCGAACAAAAATAGAAAGTGTACTTGAATACTATTTATATCCATAAGTCTGAAGTTAAATATCGATTAGGTAAATGTCAAGACCTATCCTATGCAGAGATACGAGTATATATGCTGACTACGTTGTCATATCACGCTATTATAAAAGCAGACCTTGGTAGGTCTTAGCCGAATTGGTATTTGAATTAAACACCGTAAGTCCTTCTATATATACCGTAGAAAACTATTGCTGAAATCTGACGGTTAGGAAGAGTATTCTCACCAAGGAAAAATAATGTTGAATCAATATATGCTTCCTTCAGTCCATTAGCAACCTCATTCGCTGATCGATCAAGCATACCAGCCTTCTGCCGGTGACCTACTATCTTGAATATTGGCACGAATACAAGTTATTTTTATTTGAATCAAAAGAAGGAATACATTCAAAATACATTAATACCAAGACCCGTTTTTATTGGCACGTATGAGTGAACATAATCTCAAGCGATATAGATGGATATACAATAGAAGCCTTATGTAGAGATTTCCCTGAGCCACAATAATGAGCCACTTGGGTCTGACGGCTCCTTACGTTTTATGTCGTCTGTCCACTAAGCGAGGGTCTCATAATGCTCCACTCCAGCACCTCGACATCTTAGATCCCAACGTTCATTGGTCTTCCGCGCCCCTTGTAACTTTTGCTTAGGAAGATCGACTAAATTTACTCTGTATGCTCAGGTTTAGTTGATCTTATGATACCCATTAAATTTAGAAAGATGATGATATTCTCTCGCTAAAATCCGTCTATATACCTTATATATATATATATATATATATATCCGTCTATATACCTTATATATATATATATATATATATAAGGTATATAGACGGATTTTAGCGAGGTTTAGGTTAGTTACATAGAACAACGTAAACAAGCTCTGTGAATAGAAAATCAACATCTTGAAAATAATGAGGCGACGTTTCTGGGGTTCCGTCTTCAATCACGTTATGATAAAACAAGTTACGTTATAGATACGTCATGTCTAACCATTTGTCCTTTCGTACGCGTCCTCCTCTCCTCCTCTAAGCCCGTTCTAATTTTAAAACGTTTGCACAAGTTAAATTTAGTATTCTGAGTCTTGTTAGTCATACATTATATAGTATAGTTGTTGCCCGTGTACTCAGTCCACGTGAATATTTTGTTATATATATACCGGTCTTATCAAAAAGCTATCCCACGGGAAATGTACATTTTTAATTTCGATAAAAAGTAGCCTATGCGCAAAAAAGGACAAGTATTTTATCAATCGTAATTGAGTCAAATACATACATCCATCTTATTCTTTCGCATATGATAGTAGTAAGATTATAATTTGAAAATTAGCCTCGGCAACAAAAATCATCATCATTTCAACCGATTGACGTCCACTGCTGGACATAGGGAGTTCCAACTAAAATCTGGTTCTTTTACGGATCTCTTCATTTTTGATTTGTTTACGTAGAGATACTCCTAGCATAGCTCTCTCCATCGCCCGCTGAGTGACTCTGAGCCTTCTTATGAATCCCATAGTGAGCGGCCACGTTTCTGAGCCGTAAGTCATCACTGAGACCTTCTCGAAATTGGACTTACCTAACTGGAGTTAAGTTTTCAACAAAAATCTTTTCTATCATATCCCTTTTGAGTATCGTGAATTCGCATTTTATAATTTGATACTGATTAAACGTTATTTACGCATACGGAACACTACTTTGTATAGAGCTCAAACGCTTAGCCAGTTTTTCAAGTAGACTATTATTACACAGAGTGAGCATTAAGCTCATTAGTAACTTACAGCCCACTCTTGTAATGAGGTATTCAGGCAGCATCTTTAGACGTTCCAACATGGCAAACACCCGATTCCGATATGGTTTTGATTGTTGGCTGCGTATCTTAATGAAAAATAACTACGCGTCATATTGGTTTGGTGCCAAGAAATTCGCCACAACATAGAAATGTCCGAAATTAACAATCAATGTAATCTGAAATGGAAGGTTTAATCTAGTAGTACTATCCTTTTCTTACTATTCCAGGTAGAAAACTATAATTTTTTAATTTTACTTATTGCTATCTTAGTATAAATCCGATATTTATCAAAATTACAAGTCCGATTTTAGTTTAAATGTATTCCTAAAATCTGCCTTCATGTACAGATCCTAATGTACTTTATTATAAGATCAAATAAAGTGGTTAGAGGTAGACCAGTTGTATCCCCTGACTCAACAGTGACGGAAAGAGTTCTAAGCAGACTAGTCGGCACGTCTATAGGCGGTATAACCAATCGCGCTTTTATAATAATCTGCAATTGCCCTTAGAGTGGAGAGTTCGTGAAACACTTGAAGTGTTTAGACGTGAACTAACAAGAGGAGCCAATACTCAGGTAACCACTTATGAATAATTGTTTGTTTCTGAAGTGCTCCTGAATAAGAAAATAGAGCTTTATTAAAATCTTCAAATAGATTCTCTTGATTTTGTTTTTTTTTGCTCGTGATTTTATCTCTACATACCTATATTCAAAATGGCTTTTTCGTGTAAAATGAACACAGGCGTAAAATGAACATTTTTGACGACCTCCGTGGCGCAGCGCGTGCGCTGTTGCATTTTTAAAAAAAAAGTTGGCGGTCCTGGGTTCGATTCTTCGAGGCTTCGGCCGTGGCTAGTTACCACCCTACCGACAAAGACGTGTCGCCAAGCGATTTAGCGTTCCGGCACGATGTCGTGTAGAAACCAATTAGGAGTATGAGTTTACCATACCCCTAACAGGTTAGTCCGCTACCATCTTAGACTGCATCATCACTTACCATCAGGTGAGATGCAGCCAAGGGCTAACTTGTGGTGAATAAAAAAAAAAAAAAGCACCTATGAAGCGTTCATGCGAGGTGATCACTACATTCGTTAACTTAAAACTAAAGATAGAAGGGTTCCCAACGCGCCCTGGGATAAGAAGAAGCCACACAATCTTAGCCGGGGGTTTTTTTGGTTATCACCGCTGATAATTAACTATGAAGTTAAAGCAATTCCTTCCAAGCATTTTTATCGTTTATCCAATCCTTAATATCACGATAAGATTTTTTCTATGAGCTTTAGTTTTTTTAAACTTTGAACTTGGTTAATTTTATTATTATTCTTAGTGTGAAAATTTTGCATTTTGTTAAAACGGACTTAGTTAGTTTTAATATTAACACCTGTGAGAAAATATTATACTGGGATTTGAGAGAGAGATTATAGAGTTTGAAGAGCGTGGAAACAATTGAACGCGTATAATTTTTGTATGAATTTGTGGGCAATAATTAGTAGATAGGTACAATATTATATTATATCTGAATGACATGTCATCTTAATGCTGTGACAGCAATATTTCTAATTATTCTATTCATATGAATATATGAATATCTACATATGAATATGTACTTAATAAAAAGTCCTGATAGTGCTTTTATATACATATTCCCATTAGTATGTGAATCATTATTAAGTTTTTATTTAAACTGAGTTTAGAAAAAAAGATGAAGTTCTTATACAATATACAAATAGATCTAGTAGGAACCGTCATGTGTCAATATGTATATCATTTCAACCGATAGACGTCCACTGCTGGACGTTGGTCTTTTGTAGGGAGTTCCAATGGCCACGATCTTGGGCCGCTTGTCTCCAGCGGCTCCCTGCGACTCGTTTGATGTCGTCTGTCCACCTTGTATATATGTTAACATAATACTAAATTTGAAATTTAAATATTTCTTTAATTCAAATAGCCGAATAGTTAACAAGGTATTGATAAAATTAAAATTAATAAAAACTATATTTGATTTATCGGTGGGTGTCTTCATATAAATGCGGGTTCTTTGAGGAGACTCAAAAGACGCGAAAGTACCTCATGGTTACATTACATAAATCTGCGAGTGTTCCAAGCGCACGGTTTTTTTTTATTTGAAATCTACAACTAATATGGGAATAGGAGATCGAGCCGAAACACAAAATGAATACGTTTGTTGTATGGGTTACCACTTTAATTTTCGGTTTAAGTTTATTTTAATTATTGACTAGTATTTTAATGGGATTTTGTACGCTTACAACTTTTGGTATGTGAAAATCTTATGACGTTCAACTTCTGGGGACGTGAACTCTAAAATAGATTAGAGATATAGAGTGACCGCCCCACACTGTTCTATTGCAGTTTTATGGACTGTAACAATTTTTATTCCATGGTCAAGTTATCAATCTATCGCAAACCTAATTCAGATAATCCTATATGTAATGATTGATATTACATTACATTTAAAAAAGACCTATGAACTGTCCAAGGAGAAGTTTTTGTTAAATTTCACATTATCACTAATAACTATTCAAGAGCAAACAAGCTATACAAAAGCTTTTTAGTTTAGTTAGTAATAAAACTAGACTCGACAAAGTATGTTGGGAGCTCCGGCATGGTAGGCGTTTAAAATTTATCGTAAATAATCTCAATGTATAAAAATTTTAAGCCCAATCGGGATGAGAACCTGGGACCTCCCACGCTCGCAGCGTCAGTGAGCACGGCAAAGTATACGTTAGCTGATTATTAATCTAGTCAAAGCATTTCGGTCGTTCACCCCAAAAGCTAGCCGTCAGTATAAATAGAAGCATAAAGTGGTGCTCCTGGTTAAAATTATATTTACTTACACTGGTTGCAACATCGAATATTTCCATGGCAACGTCGCATGTCTAAAATAATAAGAAAGTAAGGCATTGATTTTATTAGTAGATATGCATTGTATAAAAGTTAAGGTGCTAAAATGTCATTGTGATTTTAACCGCGTACAAAACTAGTGGAAGCCTTGGCTAATTACCCTACTCGCAAAGATATACCACCAAGTGATTTAGCGTTCCGGTATGATCCCGAGTATAGACAGATTAGAATTGAGGCGTACAACGCATCGGCGCTTCAGAGTTTCTTGGGTGACGGTAAACACTTACCATCTGGTGACGCGTACACTCGTTTGTCCGAAATGTATATATAAAAAAGATGCCTTTCAGGCGTCACGCCGAAATAGTCAGCCTTTTATAACTTGTGTGCTTTTGTTGTTACGAATACAAATAATCTTTATTACAGTAGATGTTGCCAAAAAGCTATCCATGGCGGTCGTGACCTTTACCTACATACGGGATGCGATTGGCCCAGTTTCGATTCGCGAAAACATCCAAGTTTTCAGCATTTATTTCCGTAGCAGATGAAAGACTATAAGGCGACAGTTATCCCATTTTTATCAAGGTTACTATTCATTATTCGACGACCACCATCGCGCAGCGTGTGCAGATTTTTACAAATTGGGAGGTTCTGGATTCAATTCCTCTGGTTCGGACTGGTGGGAGTCTGGCCTAGGCAAGTAACCAACTTACTGATGCCCAGTAAAAACTTATCAGAAGGATGGGTTCACCCGGCAATGTTTAAGTAGGTTTTCTAGTGCGGATGTTCATGGGCGACTATTAAACATCAGTTGACCCCTAAGCTTTTTTTTATACACTACAAGTCAGCCCTTGACGGCTATCTCACCTGGTGGTACGTGATAATGCCGTCTAAGATGATACGGGCTAACCTGTTAGGAGTAAATCCACGCTCCTAATTGGTTTGTACTCGACATCGTGCCGGAAGGCTAAATCGCTTGGAGACACGTCTTTGTACGTAACTAGCCATGGCTGAAGCCTCCCTTGAAACCAGACTCATGTGGGGAATCGAACCCAGGCCTCCAACTTTGTATATGTGGCATATATTATGTGGTGCCACGTCTTTGTGGGTAAGCTAAGCAATTTAAAGTAAAAATTGGCACTAGAAGGTCAATTTCACGCTTAGCGACTGATAACTTGGTGATGGAAAGTGACGACACGAACGAAAATAACGTGCGAACAGGTCGTGGTCAAAGGTCGATCAGGTTTCCTAATAAGGTGCTATGTGTATGGTGGGAACGGACGGGCGAGGTTCGTGGACTTCTACCGCCGGTAGAAGTATTTCCGATTTCTACTGTCAACAACTGATAAGATTAAATCAAGGAGAGGAAACAGACGGAGTAGATCAATAGAAAGGGTATGGTCTTTCATCACGACATCGCTAGACAACGTAACTTTAACCACATAGAAAGAAATAAGGTTTGGCTGGGAGCTGTTAATGCATGCGCCTATAGCCCTAATCTTGCATTGCCTGTTTCGTTCACTTATATTATAGAATTATCTAGGCAGTGTAAGATTATCATTAAGACAAAACTGCCAAAATAACTTGTCACGTTTTTGTCAGAAGACAACGTTTTTGTCAAATCAGAAGATGTGATATGTGTGATACCGCTACTCCAGTTAAATGTATATAAAGTAAAACAAAATCCCTTGTATATATAAATACAACACGGTTGTATTGGTTCTATAAAACGATTTGAACATAATTGAAAATTATGTTTACATTATAAAAAAAGGTTAGAAAAAATGGAGCAGACATAAGCTATGGAAGCCCGCTAGCCCATAATACATAACCGTAGCGGTGGTAGCAAAGCTATAGAAGAATATAAAGCTTAAGACAGAAATCCATTCACCTGATAAGAAATGGCATATGCCGATAGGAACATTATACGCTAATAACGATTATAATTTAGATGTATCTGCAAATTCTATTTAAGATAGCTGGGCGGCTCGAGATCTTATAACATTCACAAGATATGGGTTGATGACAGCCCTGAATTCAATATTGAGTGTTTACTGCAAAATATCGTTTTATTGGCTCAGGGCGGTGCGTATTTTCGTCAGAACACTATTAACATATCAAATGTTTCCTTCACGATGTGCTAAAATTGCTAAAATGCGTGTGAATCATAATATAAAACGTTTCACGTTAAAAGAGCGCTTTTTTACTAATTAACCGCGTACCGCGTTCGCTGATTTATATTTTAAGCTCTTGATTCAGGAGAATAAACAAAAAGGATATTGCTGATACAAGTATTTATTGTATATACATAATAGAATTAAAATAAATATATTATAAAAGCTTTTAATATATATTTTAGGAAAGCTTAATATTTAATTACTATTTCGGAAACTGTCGGGACATGTATAATAATAGCTAAAACAAAGCTCATACAATTTTTTGTATGCATTTATTAGAATTAAGACAGGGTTACATAAGAATACTAAGCATGGTGTAGCAAATCATCATCATCATTTCAACCAATAGACGTCCACTGCTTGACATAAGTCTTTTGTAAGGAGTTCCAATGGCCATGGTCTTGGGCCGCTTGTATCCAGAGGCTCCCTGCGACTCGTTTGATGTCGTCTGTCCACCTTGTTGGGGGTCGACCAACGCTACATTTACCGGTGCGAGGTCGCCATTCCAGCACCTTGGGACCCCAACGTCCATCGGTTCTCTGAGCTAAGTGCCCCGCCCATTGCCACTTCAACTTCGCAACTCGCTGAGCTATGTCGGTAACTCTGGTCCTTCTACGGATCTCTTAATTTCTGATTTGATCAATACAATTTGGTGTAGCAATTACAACTTTATAATTTATAAAAAAATATAATAAATTACAGACACAGTGTCCGGCACTAATGACGATTGCGAGGAACAGCTAGTAATTTAAACATATTATTTCTAATATGCAAATTCCATAAAAGGATAAAACATAATACTTACTAACGTAGGATATAATTGCTCTGCTTCTCACAATATAATTGTTTAAACCTTACTGATGCAGATTCCGATGCCTGACTGTCGGTTGTCTTTTTACTTGACACGATCTATTACGCGTTTGGTGTTAATTTTGGTAGTATCGAACATGAGCTTACTCATATTTTCAGGTCCAAAAGTGATAACATTTGTGAATAAATGTGTTGGTATCTTTATATTTCATAAAAACCTAACGACGTCACAATGTTTTGATAAGTTCAGCAATAATTATTACGAAATACTATGAAATACATGGGTATTTCGTATTCGTAGTAGAGCTTTTCAAGCAAGATTGTTCAAGATTAATAGTATTCTTCAAACAATCTTGCTTGAAAAGCTCTACTCAAATAATAAATGCGAAATTATAAAAACGAACGGCATCAAAGTCAAGTTATTTGGAATGGAAAGTACAGGCTACTTTTCGGTTAAAACCATTACCATATGCAACTTTTAGTGCCCTAAATGCGTACTCCTTTTCATGCTAAAATGGCATATCAGATTTTGTAAAAAATTTACACTACTTGGAAATGTAAGGTCTTGAAATAAATAGATACAGAATATTTGATTCTTAATAGCTACTGTTGTGACAGAAAAAAAAGAAAGATTTCGTAGACTGTATTCTCAGTCAGTACTAACGTTGTTATGTAGTAAATAGTCATTAGTTAGCTAAAACATGAGTAGTATATAGAGATTAGCATATGGTAAATACGAATATAAATCAATCAATCAAAATACATTACCTATTGCACGCAAATAAACATAATCACGGAATCCGTGGAAAGTGATGCACAAGATTCGTGATTTCAATAAATACTCACAATAAGTAAGCCATATTTATTCATATTTTAGTACAGTATGAATAGACAACGCGGGCGTTGCTAATTTTGTACATAATAACGAAAGTACAGGTATATATTATTAAGTGCAAATATTTATGTAATATACCTACTGATATGAAAATTTCCATCCACTTCAAACATTTATATTTTGATATAAGAGCGGCATTAACAATATCGTAACGGGCGAGCACATTATATTTTATGGACCTTTCGACAATAGGCTCAACGATTTTCACCCGCCATAACGTACCGTGTTCTAAGACTGTAGAAAAATGATAGAAAGCAACCAATAATCTGTTCGAACTTTTGCCCGCAGCTATTTGGGTTTGTTTTTCGAGGATAAAAACCGCATACTACTTAAATAACAGACGGATCCTTAAGTAATTCGGGTTGGTATAGTGTCAATCATAGCTTCGACTATGAATCCCGGCAAACTATTCGACGTTGACTCATGTATTGTAGTACCCAGTACCAAAGTTTGCCAATTACAAGCCCTTTGAAATGTCTGTTGATTCGTAGTGACTACACGCTGCTATAGAATGCACGTAATATTTTAGAAAAACATATTCCATTATTATATCCGATTTAAATGGTAATACTTAAGTCGAATGTTCTGGAATTTATCAGTTTTATATTTACTTATTGCGGAAAACTTAATAAATTTTTTCATGACCATTTTAACGTTGTGAGGTAATGCCATTTAGCTTAGCCTGAGTAGTGACATAAGATGTTTCTATATTCTTTGATTTTATAGTGATACAATATAAAATAATAATAATAAAAAATAAAGTAACGACACATTTATTAATAACTGGTGAAGACGGTGAAATTCCTGTGTCCCATTTTATTTGATTGTAACTATAAGCGATTATTATAAGTCCGAACGTCATCAAAGCATACAGTGGCATTGCAAGAATTCTTTCAAATGCTATAATTATTTAGTGGCGTAAATTCGGAATGTAGAATTGCTAACTTACATATTTTAAACGGATTTGTCCGTCTACAATTTTGGCTCTGCCAATGTCCCTTAGCCATCAAGTCGTAAAGTGGCAAAAGGACGTAAAACTTGGTTTAAGTACCGCGCCATGTTGTTTACAGCTTTATTTATTTACAATACATATTTAGATGAAAACTGTTTGATGTATTGGTAAAGCTTGAAAAAACAAATAGAAATAATGAAACCTATCTATTTCTTACTCATAGTGTGGTATTTCCAACTTCCAAGCATGGTCGTATTTCAAATGTTTTACCATTAGCTCGGCTAGTTCAGAACTTTATTAAGGCCCGATAGTATCGTCTTATCAAAAGATCTAAAGAGCTTTCTTTAATTCACTCAGCCAAAGTTAGCGTTATAATGGGACAGATTTATGTCGGTCACTTATATAACTTCCGTCCCGTTTTAACTTTTTCTTAAGTCAGAGGTAAGGTTAAAGCAAGCAAATGCTAGCGTTATTAATCCTTATTCTTTGAAGAGTTATCCCTCTGGAGTGGGTTAAGTTTTAAAGCACGTCTAGCCACTTTTTCAAATCCTATAATTGGTCGATGTTTTAAGAATAAAGTATCATATATGTAGGATGACTACGGGCGGGTGCGTGTCTTTGTCGGTAATTTAGGTAGACGTGGGTAGTTTTGGGCGAAGAGACCAGACACTCTTGGTAGAACAGAGCTACAATTATAAGTATGGTAATTTATAAAGAGCAGACCGTATAGTCTGCTCTTTATATATTATTTATTGAGCAGACTATACGCTCCACCAAGTACGAATGCACCACCGCAGCTCAACCACCGGTCCGACCCGACCGAGTGCAATCAATGCAATGCGCCGTCCCGCGCCGGTGAGTCTTATAAGAACCTGCATACGTCACTTAGTGTTGCGTAAAGAGAGGGGGCGATGCCACTCTCTTGTCTGTCGTACATGACTCCAAAACTAGATGGCGCTGCTCTCTGATTGCCGTCATATACATTACGCCTTCATCTTCGCAGGGCTCAGGCCAGACATGATCTGCATGCCTCCTCTTACAGAAGAGATATTTAACGCCACGTGGTACACCAATGTGGGTTGGCGGGTGTAATCTATTAAAATTAATATAATTTTAAATGGCATGTGAGATGGTGATAACAAAAAGAAAATTTACCTGGCTAAGTTTGTTGTGGGCTTCTTCTTAGACCGGGGCGCGTTTGGAACCCTCATAGCTTTAGTTTTAAGTTTACGAATGTAGTTATCACCATCAAATTACTACTTTGTAACTTGACGCGTCAAAAGCGCCTTTTAAAGGACTATTTGAATAAAGATTATTTGAATTTGAATTTGAAAATTACGTGAGATTTGTAACCCCAGTCCTTGTAACCCATAGCCAAACATACTGGTCCGTGTTTATTATTCTATTGACTTTCAAAACACAATGTGTAGATTAGATTACTTTGATTGGGCTGTACTGCTTCTCCAATACGGAAAACGTTTAGAAACCGTGATCTGTGTAATATGTTACTCCAGCTTTCCAAGCTCCCAAAGTCCCAAGTAAACAAGCCGACTAGGCTCCCAGAAACCTTCAGGAGTAATTCTAGGGAGCCAGATAGTATTTGGTCCCTTGCGTTTAAGTAATACACGTATTGTTTCGTCTGCCTTCCGCATGCCGTACACAGAGAAGTGACGTCACGGTGCTATCAGTTTCATTAGTCATTCGATGTTATCATACTATATCACTTTCAAGATGAATCAAGAACACACTGATAAAGTTAGCAAGCTGATAAGTGATAACGCTAATTGCTTTATAGCTAAGCCTTGTTTTATTAACTGTTCCCCAAAACCGTAGATAGATAAGAGCAAAATCAATATAGTCTGCTATAAACAATGCTATATTTTCATTAAGGTACTATGTATAGAATACTTGATAGAAAATTTTAGTTGACGTCCTATTACATACCTATAACAAAATTTACGAGTAAAACTAAATTATAAAAAAATTAGTAGCCTGCGCACGCGCTGCTCACACGTAAATAACGTTAAAATTCGTTTACAATATTATAATATACAGTATGTCTGTCTGTTGACCAAAGCAACCTGCTTTAAAAATATTTCTATATCGCTAAAGGGTCGGTGTTAAGCTGTGATAGCCTAGAGGTTAGGACGCCTTCTCATCATAGGTCTAGGGTTCGTACCGGGAACTCACCTCGAACTTTCCGGAGTTATGTGCGTTTTTTAAGCAATTAAAATATCACTTGCTTCCACGGTAAAGGAAAACATCGTAAAGAAACCTGCACGCCTGAGAGTTCTGAATAATGTTCTCAATGGCGTGTGAAGTCTGCCAATCTGCACATGGCCAGCTTGGTGGACTATGGCCAAACCTTTCTCATATTAAGAGGAGATCCGTGCTCGGTAGTGAGAAGGCAACGGTTTGATAATGATGATGTTGTCGAAGGGGTCGATGCAGACATCATATGTAAAATTCACATATATAATGAACATTAAACTTTATAATCTGATCACCACGTAAATGGAAATGAAGCAAATCCAAAACATCAATCTATGATGCATTGCTAAGCTATTGATGCTGTGGAGTCATCGTCTGAGGATGCTCCGGTGTCGAAGCGAAACGTACGTTGCATTCTAGAAGATCGGTATAGTGTGGCGTATGAAGATTGAAGGAATTAAAACGTGCACCCTGCGGATTTGTCTGGTTTACGCGAAAAACACCAAAACAAACTATATGAATATCCATTGACTCCCTCCAAGTATCTCGCTTCTATTCAATGTGATCTGTTTTATATGCTACCCCAGCTTTCCAATACATAGCCAGCAAACGAGCAGGCGGGTCACCTGATGGTAAGTGATTACCGCCCCCCCTGAACATTTGCAGCACCAGAGGAACCGCCAATGCGTTGCTGGCCCTTGAGCAATTTGTTAATCCGCCCTTTGAAGATCCCTATATTATAACCATTAGGGAACACAGAAGATGGAAGCTGGTTCCACAATTTGCGATGGTGCCCTCCATACTTGCATGGTGTCCTCGCTTTTGTTCAATATTTGTTCGTAAACGACTACAATAACTTTTTGCCTATACCAAAAGGAGTTGTAGGCATTTCTATTGTTCGGCTTAACTCAAAATACGAGAATGCAACGCCGTGGAATTTCATTGTGTGAACTGTTAACATGTTTTCTGCTAAACTCTTACAACCGGTTCGCGCTGGTTCGCGAATAGCACACGATGTGTTCCGTGGAATCGCAGTAAGTTTATAAATACCATGCCTTGTGATGGGAAAGTGAAGTCGCATCGGTTGACATTGTCCCTTGCGGCTATTGTTCAAAACTTTATTGGATATGCAATGGAGAGAATGCCTCATTGGTGTAGATACTTTGCATGTTTGATTACAGGTACTAATACTCTTCGGTACAGAATGGTGGGTTTCATTCAATAAATTCTTAGCGTTGTCCAAGCTATGATAGCCTAGTGGTTAGGACGTCCGCCTATTAATCAGAGATCGGGGGTTCGAACCTCTAACTTTTCAGAGTCATGTGCGTTTTTTAAGCAATTAAAATATTACTTGCTTCAACGGTGAAGGAAAACATCGTGAGGAAACCTGCATGCTTGTTCTCCAAAGCGTGTGAAGTCTGCCAATCCGCACATGGCCAACGTGGCCTATGGCCAAACCCTTCTCATATTGAGAGTAGATCCGTTTTCTGTAGTGAGCCGGCAATTGGTTGATCATGATGATGTTGTCCATCATGAGCAGTTGTTACCGATTTTAATAAATATTAAATCACATCAACTGTTAAAGTCACGTTGGGCACGTCCAGCATCGGTATTAATTATAGTCCATAGACTTTTATTGTCCTTTGCGACTCGCTTAACGTCTGTACTAATCCTATACTAAAGAATTTGGTTGTTCAAAATCGTAGTCGTTTACAAATATCGAAAAACGCTCACGTCATAGTAAACTGAAAGGTATCTACCTAATTTTAAAACTCAAATTTGTGCACACTCCCACAGTCAGCACTAGTTTGATAAATAAAAATAGGTTATAAGTAATTTGCGAATCGAAACTGAGAATAAATAGTCCATTTTACTTCGATGTTATAGTGTACTAATCTTACACTAAGGCGGTTCACCAATTCATGAACGTAAACGGCGACGGTTTTTGACGACCTCCGTGGCGCAGCGTGTGCGCTGTTGCATTTTAGAGTTGGAGGTCCTGGGTTCGATTCCCAGCTCGAGTCTGGTCTGGTGGGAGGCTTCGGCCGTGGCTAGTTACCAACCTACCGACAAAGACGTGTCGCCTAGCGATTTAGCGTTCCGGCACGATGTCGTGTAGTAACCAATTAGGAGTATGAGTTTATCATACCCCTTAACAGGTTAGACCGCTACCATCTTAGACCGCATCATCACTTACCATCAGGTGCAGTCAAGGGCTAACTTGTGGCGAATAAAAAAAAACGCAAACGGAGAATTATATTTTACTAACTCATAATGTATCTAGAAAAGTATGGCGGCCAGAGATTGACGATAACAAATGAGGCAAACCGTAATGATGTGTATCATTTTCATATTAATGCCGCTCTAGGAGATTTGTATAGTTCTCCTAGTGCGGCATTAATATGAAAGTTAATATATTCGTAGTCTAATTTGCTAGTCTTTTTATTTATTTATAAACCAAATAAATAGATAGGGGCAATCTATCTAAACCTATCTATGTTACGTGTACATGCGTAAACGATCGGACCGGTCAAGTAAAACTCTGCGATCGCTGATTTTTATACGAGGCTATGAAAAAAGGCTACTTTCCTAAGTAGGAGGTACCCGTAAAAATAATAAAAATACAAATGTCGTAAATTTATTTCACTTTAAATCAACCCTTCCTCTTTTTGCCCTCAAACTAACGTGTGTGGGGACGACACAACCTGTTTTCACATAATCTATTCAAACTTGATTTCATTTTGTTGTGGTTTTGGGATATCTTTTGACCATAGAAAGTCTGATGCCTCTTTGAGTTGGAAGAAACACCATAATTTATCGCTTGATCAAAACCTTACCCCTGGTTTTGATCTCAGTAATGTTTGTTGTGGATCTGTATTTAGACCTGGGGTCATCTGAGAAGTTTGGAGCTTTCAAAGCTTTAGTTTAAATTTCACGAATTAAGTTATCATCATTATTTAACTACAGTGTAAAAAATAGATTGTACGCATAAAAATCGCCTTTCACAGACCAAGTTGTATAAAGATTATTTTGAATTGGATCTTTAAATCGCAAAATCCCTAGGTATTCCAGAGCATCCCCATGATTCCACTCAGGTCTCATTTGCAGTAGTATCTCTCTCGGAAACACTTTTTTATTGTTTTGAACAAATACATTTTTCATATAGTTTTCAATTCGTGATGCTGTGTTGTTTCTGTTCAGAATGTGTTGAGCTCGAACAGAGTTGTGCGTGCCGCATGCTGAGTTCTCGGTCAAAGCTTTCATTTAATTAAATCAACCCTATTCAAAATACTTTGCGAACACGTTTACACGTGTTTGAGACAGGTGCACGTGTGGTCCTGTGCGTGAATTATTCTTACAATATACAACCCTTGTCGGTTGCCGTAGTTCTCCGTGACCCTAATCAACCCTAAATGTAGAACAGCTGAAGTTATTGCCGTGTTATATCATTTAAAAAAACAGCTTTACCCTAAAAAGTTTCTATTGATAGATAGATCGATAGATTTTTGCTATACACACTACCAGTTAGGCCTTAACGGGAATCTGACCTGATAAGTGATAATGCAGTCTAAGATGGTAGGGTGGCAACTAGCCACGGCCTCATCTAGCCTTTTGTACAGTATAGTAAAGAGGGACTTCATCATCATCAACATCAAGTTACTATTATAAATTATTTACTTAAATGGCTACTAGTATTGAGAATTTTTGTCTCGTGGGGATTTTGACTACAGCCTAGGTACTACGCTACAGACTTCCAAGACCATAGATTGAATAGATTCCCGCATAACCTATGCCCAGCATTGGGCATACAACGGTTGAGGTAATAAAGAGAACTCTCCTTCTGAAAAATGCTTTCACAAACCACCTACTATTAGGATAACATTTGTTTGCTCAAAATCGTAGAGTACTTTCGAATATCGACACATTCACTTCATAGTAAATTGAAACGTATCTCAGTAGTTTTAAAACTCAAATTCGACCACAATACCGTATCAATCCAAGTATGCATAACCAAACAAGTTATACGGAAATTACGACTCTAATTTGACAACATAATGTCTATTTTGTTTTGCCTTTGCATGTTCAGCCCATTACCGGCTCACTACAGAGCACGGGTCTCCTCTCAATATGAGAAGGGTTTGGCCATAGTCCACCACGCTGGCCATGTGCGGATTGGCAGACTTCACACGCCTTTGAGAACATTATGGAGAACTCTCAGGCGTGCAGGTTTCCTCACGATGTTTTCCTTCACCGTTGAAGCAATTGATATTTTAATTATTTAAAAATGCACATAACTCCGAAAAGTTAGAGGTGCGTGCCCGGATTCGAACCGCCGACCTCTGATTAGGAGGCTGACGCCGTCACCACTAGGCTATCACCGCTTCACTAGGCTATCACCGCTTCCTTTATAGTTTTGCCTTTATAGTTTCGATAATCGAAATCTTCTACACGATTGCGAGTGTACAAATCTCATACTAAGTGTTTACCGCTCGATCTTCGCTAACTACTATGTAGTGTAGGTAGGCAGCAATTGTCTGTATTTTTATTGTTATCATCTAGGCCAAGGTCCGCAGTAAGTCTACCGTCTGTGAGGCAGACGCCGTACCCCAAATATCGCCTTTCACATTTGCTTGATGAACAGATCGCGATGTAGATATATGATACTTAATTGGAATTAGAACGCGAAAATACCTCTTCTTTATTACTGAGATATATAAAGTAAAAAAGTTACATACTGATTGATTACTCGTGTTTAGTATTTACATTAAGTATCATTAAGTAGTGGTGATAGCCTAGTGGTTAGGGCGTCAGCCTCCTAATCAGAGGTCGGCGGTTCGAATCCGGGCACGCACCTCTAACTTTTCAGAGATATGTGCATTTAAAAAAAAAAAATATCGCTTGCTTCAACGGTGAAGGAAAACATCGTGAGGAAACCTGCACGCCTGAGAGTTCTCCATAATGTTCTCAAAGGCGTGTGAAGTCTGCCAATCCGCACATGGCCAGCGTGGTGGACTATGGCCAAACCCCTCTCATATTGAGAAGAGACCCGTGCTCTGTAGTGAGCCGGTAATGGGTTGATGATGATGATCATTAAGTATTGCCCGCGATTAATTTGTCGTTCTTGTGTTTCTTCCTTCAATATTTTTATACTATGAATGTATTATATATTTATTCTGTCGGTCTTTTTCTTTTCATAACGCAAAGACGCATGGCGCTTTAGCGTTTCCTTATTATGCTGACAGGTGTGTTTACTGGTTTGCCGGTAATGTACTAATAAAGAAAGTTAACTGATGCTCATCATAAAAAGCTTTGCCATCTCTGCGGATGTTGTCGGTAGTCAGTGATCCGAGGTGACCCTGTTCCACCGACACGGTGCCTTCGGCGCCGACGTAGGGTGGCGTCCAGACGGTGACGTCACCTGAGCTACTTTAGCTCCGATTCATGAACGTTTTCGTGAATAACAACCCGTAAAGCCCGGTGTCCGGCAAACCGAACACGTTTACAAATTTAAAAAAACTAGTTTTGGTGGTACTCTACACGAATTTGAGTTTTATAACTAGGAAGATACGTTTCAATTTACTATGTCAATATCCCCAGAAGGAATCATGTGTAAACAACGCATTTATTCAGATCTGCGTGGTGTGGTGTATTAAGACTTTTTTATTTTATTAATCTACAACTAATCCCTTTACGGAAAGTTGTATCGTTAGTCGGCATTTTTTGGACGGTTTGATGCCCATGGCCGAAGCCTCCCCAGACCAGACTCTAGCCGGATATCGAACCCAGTAATAACGACAAGTGTCGTATTACCACTTTTTTTTCTCCGATAGTTTACTAGCCTTAGTATTACCCGTACAGTTGTTGGCTGTCATAACAATAAATATCTTACAGTTTACACTGGCTTACAGTAAGGCCAATTAAATGTCATGCTGAAAAAAATATAATTTCACCTTGCAGATTTGCCTTTCTTGATGATTTTGTCGGATTATTTAATAATGTTCTTTCTAATTTAATTTGTCTGAGAGTACTGTATCTGTTCTTAGTTGTGTTTTCATAGTTTAAATTTGTACTCTTTCACCAGCTAGACTGTGTATTTATATTGATATCAATGGTGTCCTAAAATAGTAAAATAGTATCAATTCTGTTACTTTTCTACATATCTTCGTCAAATATAACTTTTGCAATAACTTCATACATTTGTTCTAGTATCTCTTTTATATTTTGTAATATTTTTTTTATATTTATTGAAAAGTAACTAAGCCCATTTTTACGTACAGAAAAATCGTTATATCACCTCCATGCGAGGCGTTCAATACCGTACGGCTTAGTTCGAATATTATCGTCAAGCGCTGGCAGCCATACTTGTTTGCATCGTATTGTATTGGCTAAAGATGTATTCTAATAGCTTCTCTAAATGCACGTTTTTTCATTTGAAAATCTAATTTTGGTACATACCATACTTCCTTCTTTACGTCCCTGTAAATGAACATCGTCCAAAATCCCTCAGTGCCTGAAGACTAAAGTTTTCGAACAGTGCGTGTTGCCAGTGATGACTTACGGCTCTGAAACATGGTCGCTCACTATGGGCCTCATAAGAAGGCTCAGAGTCACTCAACGGGCGATGGAGAGAGCTATGCTGTGAGTATCTCTACGTGATCAAATCAGAAATGAGGAGATCCGTAGAAGAACCAGAGTTACATAGCTCAGCGAATTGCGAAGTTGAAGTGGCAATGGGCGGGGCACATAGCTCGGAGAACCGATGGACGTTGGGGTCCCAAGGTGCTGGAATGGCGACCCCGCACCGGTAAACGTAGCGTTGGTCGACCCCCAACTAGATGGACAGACGACATCAGACGAGTCGCAGGGATCCGCTGGAAGCAAGCGGCCCAAGACCGTGAGCATTGGAACTCCCTACAAAAGACCTATGTCCAGCAGTGGACGTCAACCGGTTGTTAATGAAATAAACATAACTGAAAAATTACACAGATGTCGTTTACACAGCCCATATCAGCTATAGTTCACTCCTCACCTATCACACTAGCCGTCTTCGATTTAGTGGACACAGGACCTAAGCGTTGTGTAATATAGCTGTAATATGCGACCTGTTTTTCTATTAATAACACCTTGATATATCATTATTCATTCTCGGTGTTTCAGTTTGATTCTCTCGTGTTTCGTCTATAATAATAATCAAAAGCATTCATTTCGTCAGTATGAAACCCTGTCTAATGCGATAGTTTAAACTGTGTTACTGGATACAGTGTCTTCCCTTAATCTATGGCACAATAACTTGCGATTTACAAATACTTGCACAGTCAAAGTGAAAATAAAATAAAAAATAACAATTTCAAATTAATATTAAAGACGTTTACGTATGGATGTGTGAGTTTCTGAGTATATGTGTGTGTTTTTCTAAATTAGATATTCCATTAAATTAGTTTCTTCGTTCCTATTGTCGTAGTTTTTGAGCTTCTTAATTTCTCTATTAGTCATATCTTTTAAGAAACCTTTAATGAATATTTTATTTAACAAGGAGTCTATAGTTATTGTTACTCTGTTATTTTTATAGCTGTTTTATTATTTATATTGTTAATGCGAAAGTGGTAACAAATCAATGTTTGGTTTAAAGCTAATTCGATTGTGATTAAATGTGGCATAAAGTCATCTTGCATCCTGGAAGCGAATGACACTTACAGCCTAAAGTCGGAAAGAGAATACTTTATTCCTGCGGTATTTATAAATACTCGTAGTTAACAAACGCGGTTGAAATCAGGGGCCACCATTTATTTATATATGCGAGTAACTAAACATCTATATAAACCGATAGAGATGCATAGTGCCTCTTGTATCGTTAGCATATATAGATGGCACTATCATAATATAAGTCGTGTTGTTCTGTTGCTGGCAAAAGCCAAGAGGAAATCGCTGTCCTACGAATTCCCGGCTCCGAGCTTTGAAGCATTTGACCACACCCTCGATTAGTTCTAAGTTATTGAAGGATTTTAATTGTTTTAATTAATTATAGACCTTTTTAGACATAATTATTGTATGTTTTAAATTAATCTAATTGTGTATTATTGTTCATAATTATTTAATTGTATTGATTTTATTTATAATAAAGAAAACAAGGTCTCTTTTGATGAAAGAGGGCACCCTGCAAAAAAAAACACATCTATATAAACGTCCGGAAGGTACCCACTTCCTAGAGGATAGTACCTACTACAGAACGCGTCACTAAATTCGACAGATATCGTGGCCCTTCAAAATAACGCAGTGGCATTGTGCTCGCGTGTTTAGCAACATGTCGTGATATTTCGGGACGTGCTCGAGATGCTGGTATTTTCAAACCGAAATTCGCACGGACCTTGCCACTTAAAACATCAAGACTTGCCAACAAAACTTTATTTCCGGGACATATATCCGGGATTTCCTCTCTGGCGCAGTGGTAAGCGCTTTGCTTGTATGAAGGAAGGTCACGAGTTTGATTATTGTATGGATATATAATAGTTGGTATAACTAGGAGGCTAAAAGTGAAACTGTGATAGCCCATGGATTAGGATGTCAGCCTCCTAATACGAGGTCGGGGGTTCGAACTCGGCACGCACCTACAACTTTTCGGAGTTATGTGTGTTATTAAAATATCACTTGCTTCAACGGTGAAGGAAAACATCATGAGGAAACCTGCACGCCTGAGAGTTCTTCGTAATTTTCTCAAAGGCGTGTGATTTCTGTCAATCCACACATGGCCAGCGTGGTGGTCTATGGCCAAACCGTTCTCATATTGAGAGGAGACCCGCGCTCTGTAGTGAGCAGAGAATGGGTTGATCATGATGATGATATAATAGTTTTTGGGTGAAATTCTTCTAAGACTAGCGCGCTCATTCTGTATAGGAAGCATTCAAATCTCAATCCACACGAAACATCTAGGTAACGTAAATTCACGTCTACTATAAATGTCAGCATGGGCAACACAATGTTTAATTGAGATAGATAATTAATAGTCACTTAATAGTAGAGGTTTAGGTGTAGTAGCCATTGCCAGCCCTAAATCACTAGGAAGCAACGGAGGGCGTTAAAGAACCTTTGACTTCCGCTCTAGCAAGCCAAAGGCCAAAAGTGTTATTTATTGCATATAATTATTGAATAACATTGTGTTTAAAATAACGTTTGTAAAAGAGACCGGCTAACGCAGTAAAATGTTATGAATAATAGTAACAATACGTTTTTTTTTCTTTCCCTTGGGGAGGAAAAAATCTCTACGAATTTCTGCCTCGCAGCAGGGTGCGTCCGACTTGCAAGGACTAAAATACCTCCCAAAATTCTTCCGAGCCAACACGGAACTGCTAAGCATTACTCCGAAGTATTCTGTCTCACTTTTCTTCTTTTCTGCTTTTTCTTTTCCCTGTCCCTGATTATTCTTGCCTTGAGCATCTGAGCATATCGCTTCCACTCGTCTTGACTGGATAACATAAGGGATATGAGATTTTGGGAAACCGAAACGTTTGTTCCCTGGGCTATTGCTCTCAAATCTACACAACCGGGACCTTCAAAGATCGCCTGTCTAATGTCAAGGAGATCTTGGAGTATCTTCTTCCCCACAGACGTTGCATTTTTCGCTGGACGCCTTCCCAATTGCGAAGAGATATGTGTTGAATACTTCATGACAACTGAGCGCCTGGGTCAGCAATACTAATTATACTAACATCGGCTAAGTGGCGTTCACTTAGCCGATTAGAATAATTATCAATTCACTTCTAGTGAGCGATCAACTTGTAATTTTTTAAATTAATTGAAGGGGTGGAGCAAGGTTTCTTTGATTAGGTAATAGCTATCTTTACGCCATATGGCTGAACCATTAGGTTTAAAGAAATTTATTCTCAATAAAACATACAACAGTCACTTACTTGAGAATACAGTTACACTTACTTAAAATAAAAACTATTTAACATCCGTCAATCAACTGTTTTAGGCATGAATGGCTTTGAATTAATAGATCAGTATCATTTTTCTTTTATATTTATATAAACAAAATAAATGGGGGTAGATACACTATGTCACTACAGTCAAAACCATCTGATTCTATAATCATTGGATACAGCCTCGATCCTAGTAATAGTATTTTCCTAGAAATCGTATATCTATTTGCAATTGCTTCGATGGAATTGGAAATGCATAGGTACCGGAAGTTCATTCCACGTAATATCATTAGAAACGAGGAAGCAATGTCGTGCGCATTTATGGAATATCTACAGGTTTATATGTAAATACAATTTAATCTACTTTAGGTAGGTATTACATGCGAGTATATATCGTATTATAGTCCATTCGGTCCAAAACCAGGTCACTAGCCCATCGGTCCCATCGGTCTTAAAGAGGCATTATAGAACGCGAAAGTAAACCTTAGATCCCTAGCCGCAGTCCAGCCTGACCAGCTGGGCGAGCTGCTATGGATACTTCGGGAAAGAGCTTGAATGGCTGAGAAAAACAATAGTGGAGAAGCTGAATGTCCAATTACCGTGCTTTAGGAACCGGCGCAGAGAAAAGGGAAGAAGATTATAGGCGCTTTTGAAGGCATCTATGCTCGGATTATCTCTATATCTCTCCATAATCGAGCGAGAATTGAGAACAGTAAAAGAACCAATTCTACTCCTGAAGCTGAAGCGGCAATTCCGCATCGATAAACGCAGCGTTGATAGACCCTTAACTTGGTAAACCATTACAAGCGAGTCACAGAGTGTCGCTGGGCACGCGCTCTCAAGACCGTGGAGCGTCGAAATCCTTACGTCGGACCTCATGAGGATCTTTAGAAGGTCCAGCAGTAGACGTTCGACGATTCAAAATGAACATGATACTGATTAAAAACATTACAGCTTTTAATATAAATGTCCATAATATAAATGGGTGTACAAACATTAGCATCAGACAGCCTGACGATCGGTTTACGTAAACAAATATACGCGTCAAATTGGGAACGTCCTCCCGTTCAGCAGTCGGTTAAATTTACACTAATGTATGTCTAGACTAAGCTGACGCGACGTCAGGATTCTCACGGTCAAATAACATTAGCTCGTTGGACGGAACACTTGCAGAAAAATCTGTCCCTAACATAACTAACCGCTTCCGCTGAATCAAGGCCGGCTTATTCGGCGTGTCTTATTGTTGACTCGTTTTGACCACGTTCAGTTCGTCCACCACGACTGTATAATAGCTATATATAAGCCAAATCTTAGCCAATTTCGTCCGCGGTTTGAGCTGATAGATCGATCCATTTCCATTTATATAAACATATATCTATTTGGTCGCTCCTATTGAAGCCTCGACCCAATTCATTTTGTATATTAATATTGACCTGTGGTGGCGGGCAAATTGATCAACAATTGCATATATAGATATGCAGATATAGACTATATAGAGGATGAGAATTTCATTGGAAAAATTTACTTAAGTCCTAAACTGCACGGGCCACATCGCAGGCCGGTAGTCAACAATATTTGAAGACTTATATCGTGGGCCGTAACCTTGAAGTGTAGAGATATGATTTATAAATAGATGTAGCTTCCTCTCCTGCTGCAAAGTGTGTTCAACCTAAATATTTTCCTACTACGCGTCAACATCGATGGGCCCGAAACACACGTCACGTGTTCTTATTTTTAGCTGACGCGACGTTAAAATCAGATGCCGTTTAGCGGTAGTCTCTCATGGGGTAAGATAGAGCGAGCTTTCCAAATATTCGGTAACTTCTTTGAGCTTGAGATTAGATTAAACAAAAAGTCTCTAAATCATCTATCCATTCTAAAAGAACCAACAATACTCTTAAAACTATAATATGTTGTTTCGTGTCTATGGTAGAAGAATATAATTCAAATTTGAAATGCCATTTTGTTTCCCAGACAAAAATTGTAAAAGAGAAATTATATATTAGAATCAGAAAAAAAAATACCCAAACCAAACTTTTTTTTTGAAATAGGATGCCCAATTTGGTTAAAATTGGAAAAAATTAAATGTTAGCAATATACTTGGGATCATAAAATATTGTTAAAAAAAAGGAAGAACTTAATCTTTCTAATCTCAAAGGTCTCCTTTTTACTTTTCGCTCTAATGATTTAAGTCCAAATTGTTAATATGAAACTTATACTAGGATCACATAGTTGAATAATAAGATCCGTAATCCTTATAGCTTTCGATAAATAAAATAGAAGATAAGAACTGGCCATTTATAGTACTAGATTTCTTAGGTGAGTGCATGTGCTGGACATGTTAATGAAAGTCTTTGATATTCTTATTTTACATCAACAGCAGCCTTTTTCCAATCTATTTCCTGCTGCGCCGTTTAACCACAAGGTTATTTGCAAGCGGTGGCTTGTGGTTTACTGTTGACATGTAATTACCTCGCTCGGAACTGGGAGTCCTCCAGCCCCTTTATGTCTATATATATATATATATATATATATATATATATATATATATATATATATATATATATATATATATATATTAGAGGCTATGCAGCCTTAGATTTTCGATAAGCATACACATCTAGAATATTATATAAGGAATAGGAAAACTATATAAAAATGAAAGGTGACTAAAACTAAAAGAATTATCAAAGAACAGATAGGACTAGTGGACCGATCGCTGAATAGATTAGAAAAAAGATAGGAAAAGTTTTTTCAAGGATTTATTTTTTAGATTCTCTCTGAAATATACAAAACGTATACCTATAACGTAACCTAGATATCTACATTTCAACAAAAAAAAAACAACTTGGAATGATTGAGAGTGATTTATTTCCGTCGGTTGAGGTCTTTCTTCTATCTGATCTTTCAGTTAATACAGTATTTGTAAGGCAAAATATTATAGTATAAAAAATATAAAAATATAGTATAATTCAGTTAAATCTAGTAGTAGAGTCCCTACAGACTGACTATTCATACAAATAGTGTGTATGAAATACTAATGCTTATCTTAAAATAAATTAATTAACTCTTTGTTAGAAGAAATGCCAGTGGAAAGCCACCCAAATCCCTACCTCTGCATGACCGTCAATCCGCAAAAGTCTGTCTAATCTCGTGCACGTACAAAGAACGTAAATACACTCACGGAATGTTGACTCGGATCCAAAGACGTTGATGTTTTTGTCAAAAAAAAATCTCGTGTTTCAATTTCTAACGTTTCCGAACAAATGACAATTTATTTGACGAAGCTAAAAGGGCGGTGTTTCACAGAACCGAACGAACGGGACGACTGAAGCCATTTTTGTAGGGCCTTTAGGGCTCATTTAAATACATACTCATATACTATTACTAGCCAAATACGGTTTGGTAGACATTCTCGACAACTCTCAGGCAAGCAGGTTATCATGTTTTGCTCTACCGTTACAGAAAGTGATAAATTCAAAATTCAAATTCAAAATAATCTTTATTCAAATAGTCCTTAAAAAGGCACTTTTGACGCGTCAATAATTTACTTAGTAGTTATTTCATAGTGATAACTATATTCGTAAACTTAAAACTAAAGCTATGAGGGTTCCAAACGCGCCCCGGTCTAAGAAGAAGCCCATAACAAACTTAGCCGGGATATTAAATTTCTAAAAACGCACAACGCGTGCCGAGAACAAACTCAGTCCCCAAATAGAGAATCCGCTCAATAACTTACAATAAAACAAGTTGGCTCGATTCGGGAAACGCACCCAGGATCTCGTGATCCTGACTCAATCCGTGACAAAGCCGAGAAGCCGAAATGTTGTTCCGTTGTTTCAATACATCCAATATTAGTTTAAACATTTCAAGTTAATCTTTAGCCAACAAAATTAATGAGGTACGGTATAATACCGCACAGCGTAAATATTGATCAAGTTTGAGATAACATGTTGCCAATTCACCATACAAATATCGCTTGAGCTCTATTAATAACCTAATTGCCTAGTGCGGGAATTTTTTACATATTCGATCGCGTGATAGGTAACTTAAATATATATGGAATCTAAAAAGCGCCATATATTACATAATAGGAAATTAAATTCTTTCACGCAAATGAAATAGAAATTCTCACATAGATAAATTAGTACTAGTTTTTCACACTGGCCTCCTTTAATAATCGCCTAGAGATTACCAAGTTCAATTAGTTCACGAGGTCCAAAATTCAATTTCAGCACCATCCAAAAATTATTAAATTGACTATGGTCGAAGGCGCTAAGCCTAGTTCTTTCCACTAAAATGAACAGTCGTTAAAGCTCATAAATTTTCACATTGGAACCATGGAGCATCAAGGTGGGTTGACGCTCTGAAGATTTCTCTTTTGAGAGTGGAGGACTTAGTTGTTTGTTCACGATTTGACCAAAAAAGAAATACGAGTAGGTATTCGCTGCTGCCGTGAACATTGGCTTGACTGGTTTTTCAAGTGCCAGCAGAGTCTAATTTCCGTTTTTTTTTAGTTTCTTATGAGCCTTTGGATTTGGTGCTTAGGTAGAATATGACTAGGTTAATATTGATTTAGGTACAGCCTTTTCATGTCCAGTTCATGACATTTGAAGAGGATGTTACCCAACTCGAAGTTCCAGTCGAGTTCGAGTTCAAATTTGAAATTGCGTCTGCTCAAGCAGAGTCAGTCGCTTTGAAACAATCAAAAGTGTTTGCTCTGACCGCTATTTGTTGCCCATTCTATGGCGGTACTGCTAGTCGTGAGGCAATCCACTACTCGTTGGTGGTCTAGCATCGCATTGCCGATGATGCACCTTGATGCACAAGGTCGTGGCCCTGCCCTAACCGCGTCTGGTAAGTGCTAAATCACTCTGATCCGGCTCTCAGACACTTGACTGTTTCGCAATGGATATAAATTGACTTCTCATTATTATCTCTATGAGGGACGGAGCTCGTGTGGGCTTGCCGGCCCCATCGCGCTCTCTATTAAGACCTAGCAAGGGTTATCATAGTGACAATTTGCATGAGTATTTCCAACGAGTCGATTAATAGGGATGTTGACAATAAACTTGCGGTACCGTATGATGGCACTTTAAAGTCTGCTCGCACATCAGAACATCCGTGAATACTTTGATCAATTGCTTTAAATCTTAGAAAATGCGTGTAACAATATATGTTTTTGCTGTAACCAAATAATTTCGTAATAGTCTTTCCTTTTGTTTAAATAACTGCTTTTAATGTTAAAGTTTTGTTTAATGGTAAACTGGAGTCATGCGGCGAGTATAAATACTTTTGGTTTAAATAGGCCCTTCAATATTTTGTATGTTTGTTGTATCGACAATACGGGTATATCAGTAGGATTTCTGCATGGTTCTTGGGTATCAGAACTAAATGAAAAGGTCGATGAGCTATACGACTTCGTTTAGATTAGTCTTAACTTGGGTATAAGATTTGTACGCTTACGAACTTCAAAACTTCATACCAAATTCCCTTCCTCCTTACTTTTATATTAGTATTTATATATTATAAAAATTATTTATTTATTGAAGTGAAAACTTCTTTAGCGGCGTTGAGCACTTTTTCTGTAATGGGTATAAAATCTTAAACTCGCGTCAGGACACGTGACCTGATCGAAAAAGCGTAAGACGGATGGAGAGTAGACAGCTATCCCCTCTCTACGGCGCGGCGAAAATGTATGCCTGGGCCTACTGTTTCGTTTAGGCAGCGCAGGGCGCTTGCGCGGATGTTCGTGTATGTTACAGCGTGCCACGCGCATCCATGGATAGTTCTGGTAATGATGATGGTGAAAAAGTCGTTGAAATTATGGATGAAAGTTGATTTTTCGGAGAGATAAACTTTTTAATGTAAAATAATTGTAATAGTTTTAAAGTGTTAAATTTTTAATGTAATATAAATTGTCATGTTTGTGTACGATAGCGCAATAAATGAATATTGTATTCTACCACATAAATGATAGTACTTTTATACTGATAAAGCAATTGGTGCAAAATTATTCCCTAACCATTCCAAAATATCAAACATGCTCAACGTTAATAAGCAAGTTTTCACTTCTGCCGGCACTCCCGGAGTGCTACCCGTCTTTTTTTTATATAGTATGTAATTATTATTATGTATATATGTATAACTGATGCGATTTCCCACCTTTCATATAGCTGTTGTATTTTATTCGATTAGGTAGCCTGGAAGAGATCACTTTTAGTAATAAGGTCGCCTTTTGCCTTTGCTTTGCATTTTGGTGTTTTTTCACTTTTCTGATTGTCCTTAAGTTATGCAATAAAGATTCTTAAATAAATAAATAACTTGATAAATATCTACCAAAGCTTAATGCTCAAATTCTTTTACAATTCCACAGCCAGCGTTAGTTTTTAAAATAAAAATAAGTAGTAAGGCAAATTCGACTCTAACCTGAAAGACATCAGGTCCATTTACTTTCACATTAAAGTGTGACGATACTCGAAAGCGACTCCACTATTGCGCGCATGCAAATGTTATGCCTAGGGTACAGTTAATTCGACCGCATTAAAAATAACCAATATAGACATACTTTCTGTTTTTTCTTTGTTTATATAAGTAGACAGTATAACAGACGAAATAGTTATTAGAACTCCTTTCGAAAGTTACCTACTGAGAGTTGTTTACAATAGCATTGATGCTGTCCTCAATATCCAACGAAAGAGCAGCTATGCTGATTATATAGCTGATTTCCAAATCTCTTATGTATGAGCGTGCGCTGTATCAATAAGCGTGAGGCTGTCTTTCGTTCAAGCGCTGATCCTTATACGGGGATATCACTTGACTTGAATCGCACATGTCAGTAAACGCACTTGCTGTTTTTCATGCATAGCGTAAGAAAAAGCTTGGAACTAAATCAATAAATAGAAGCCTAGCACACTCAAAAATATAATTTTATAGTATACCGATAGATAGTCGACCACCATGAAAATGAAGCAGGATCTTAACCCTAAACTTGATGATGTGCATTTAAATGCACCCTTTTTTGTTAAAACTCCCCAGCAGAAACCATTAATTATTTTTCCCAATTTCTTTCACATTTGCATAGTGTAATACTTATATTTTACGGTAAAAAATACAAATGAACACTGGCAACACCGGGACGCTCAGTAGATCGCAAGATGTCGGAGCGTGCGCGTGCGTCTACAACATACAAGGTAAAAATCGTTAAAAATCCTTATTTTTCTTTATAAAAATTAAAAAATAATGGCTAGAAATAGTACCAAAGTATATATTCTTTCGAATGAATATTATATTTTGCCAATTCCAATTCGTTTTCATAGTTTAGTTATCGGGTCAATTTGCATGTTTCTTAAAATACACATTGCCAACTTATCAACGAATTTACCTACACTTGGGTGCGTGCATTTACAGATACATTGCCACTTTGGCGGAGAATATTTTTCATAATACTTTTTATGAATTGCAATGAAGTTAATTTTTTTTTAATGGTTTTTAATAGTTTTAATTTTGTTTTAGCCTTCTGCAAGAGCCGCCAGAATTTTGGCTTTAGTACCTAAGTCTGGTGCTGGTTCCGACATCGAAAGCAGTGATTCATCCGGAGATGAACTTACTTTTGCACGTGAAATCGTGCAAAATAAGATTATTGAAGATTCTGATGTAAGTTCAGACCCACCATCACTAGGATCTTCATTTGAAAACCTTCATTTACTTTCAGATAGTGATGAAGATGTTGTTTGTATAACAACTGTGAGTACACCACTGGATTTAAATATTAATTCAAGCCCTTTAGTATCAACCCCGTTTTTTCCTGGCTCAGTTTCACGATCTATACTAGCGTCAGATTCAGTACCAACTGCTTTAGATTGTAAAATCGAGCAAACAGAACATCAAAGCATCAAGGATGCAAAAACATCGTCACTCAACACTCCGCAATTTTCACCATTATCAATTCGAAGTAATTATAACATTGCATCTCCTTCTGGTGGTACTCGATCGAAGAAAAAAACCAAAGTTGTTGTTAAAAAGACACTAAAACGTGCACAGCGATTAGATACAAAATGGACTTGTGCGAAATCATTTAAAGGTAGAGCAGATATTCAAGACAAAGAAATTCCACCATCACTGAAAACTAGTTCACCTTTAGAGTACTTTAAGATGTTCTTTAGCGATGACCTCATAGAATTGATAGTCCAGCAAACTAATTTGTATCACATGCAAACAAAAAGCACACCACTAAGTGTCACACCTGATGAAGTAAGGGATTTTATTGCAATCCATCTATTGATGGGTATAGTAAACTTGCCTGCCTACACGGATTATTGGTCTAAAAAGCTACGTTACAATAAAGTTGCTGACATGATGCCGTTGAAAAGATTCCAGCAAATTCGACGATATTTACACTTTGCAGATAATTTACTAGATGATGGAGACCGATACTTCAAAGTTCGACACATCTTAGAAAGTATTCGTCAAAATTGTCTAAAAATCGAAGAGGAAATTCGTTTTAGCATAGATGAGATGATGGTACCTTATAAAGGTACACGAGCTGGTACACGTAAACAATACATTAAAAACAAACCTCGTAAATGGGGTTTTAAAATCTTCGTTCGCGCAGGCGTATCCGGTATTATTTATGACTTTTTGGTGTACGGCGGTGAAGATACTTTTCGTTATCACGACTTTACGGAAGAAGAAAATGGCATGGGCTTAGGTGCAAAAGTAGTATTAGCTTTGTCCAAGACAATCAAGCAACAAGCTGGTTCGGTGCTGTACTTTGACAATTTTTTTACGTCTCTTGAATTGTTGAAGCATTTGAGGAATGAGTATGGTATCTTTGCTTTAGGGACAATAAGGCAAAATAGACTTCGAGGGGCTTCAGCTAAACTGCCGACTGATAACATCTTGAAAAAACAAGGCCGTGGATCTAGTGCTCAGGTTGTTTCTAATGAATGCAAAATAGCAGTTGTCAAATGGTTCGACAATAAATGTGTCACAGTGGCAAGCACGTACACTGACTCGCAACCATTGCAACAAGTGTTACGATACTGCAAGAAAACAAAAAGCAGAGTTCCTGTTAAATGTCCCAACATTGTAAAAGATTATAACGGCAGTATGGGGGGTGTAGACCTAGCCGACATGCTTGTTGCACTTTACCGAACTGAAATGCGAGCTCACCGTTGGTATATACCTTTATTCTCACAGCTTCTTGACATATGTGTCAATAATGCATGGCTCATCTATCGTCGTGAAAGTAAAGAAACAAAGCATATGAAACTCAAAGATTTTCGAGGTGCTATAAGTAGCGAACTTACCACATTTCAAAGAGCAAGAGAGCCTAATAAATCTAGAGGTGCCTTTTTTGTCACACCCCAAACATCTGACTACGCCCGATTTGATCAAATTGGGCACATGCCATCTTTTGCAAGTAAAGGAAGGTGCAAGAAGTGCATAAGAAGACAGACCAAATTCATCTGTGTAAAATGTAATGTGCGCCTTTGTTTGGTAGAAGGCCGTAACTGCTTTTATGATTATCACACTAAGTCTAAATGACTGTTTTATTTTTATGATTATATATTTAACGTCATAGGATGCTTTTATTTCGAAGTTAAAGGTAAAGTTATCGATAACCGATACCTTTATGGCTGATCTCTTATTAATTATTGATTACATTTTCTGTTTCTAATAATTAGTTGTATTTGTTGAATTTTAATTTTGTGATTGTGAAGAAACATAGGTAGAGGATACCTTGATCTAAAAGTACAAAGTTGATATGTTGATAGTTATTGTTATTCTGTAAATTATTTTGTGATCTCTAAATATGTTGTGATAATATAAATAGATAGTTTTTTAAGACATTCCATATAAATAAAGAAAAGTTTCATGGAAAATAAAGCGTGTTTTAATTTACTGCTACACATGGCAATGTATCTTTTAAAGCACATGCTTTTTTGACAGCGTAAAAGTGCGGAGCTAGCAATGTGCATTTAAAAACACATGCTATATGTCCAAAACTATATATGTTATATTTTTTTTAATATTTTTTAAATGTCTTATAGAGCCCCAAGACCCAACATATATAGTTAAAAGAAGGAAAATTAGAAAAAAAAGGTCTTGCCAAGTATAGGGTTAATACAAGCTTTTAATCCTGCTCATTCATTTACCTTATTACATCTTAAAAGTGTGTTTAAATTTAATTTGGTATATACGAACACTTTAGTTATCCAATTATTTTTTACGTAATCGCAATTATGGAATGATTTAAGTCAGTTATTATTTTTATTTTGACTTTTTAATTGGTATAAGAATAAGAGTAACTAGTAGGCATGGCATTCGTAGTTTGATTGTAATTTGTTATAATTTTATTAATATAAAACCTATTCTGCATATCTGCGATCTTACAAATAATGCAATTCTTATTCATAATTAATTCTTAATAAATCAAATCAAAATAGCTTGATTTATTACGTATGAATAGTTCATATATATAATTTTTCATTATTTCTATGTGTATTCATGAAGTTATGGTGATAACCAAGTACACTCGCCAACTTAAAACTAAAGCTAAGAGGGTTCAAATTGCGCCCAGGTCTAAGAAAAAGTCCACAACAGACTTAGCCTGGGTGTTTTATCTGTTATCACCATCTCACATAATCAATAATAAATCATAGTATATATGGAGTTAGAGCAAGCAGTGATAGCCTAGTGGTTAGGGCGTTGGCCTGCTAATTAGAGGTCGGCGGTTCGAATCCGGGCACGCACCTCTAACTTTTCGGAGTTATGTGCGTTTAAAAAAATTAAAATATCACTTGCTTCAACGGTGAAGGAAAACATCGTGAGGAAACCTGCACGCCTGAGAGTTCTCCATAATGTTCTCAAAGGCGTGTGAAGTCTGCCAATCCGCACATGGCCAGCATGGTGGACTATGGCCAAACCCTTCTCATTGACAGGAGACCCGTGCTCTGTAGTGAGCCGGTAATGGGTTGTTCATGATGATGGAGTTAGAGCAATTCCCACCCGAGCTTTTTTATATTTTATATAGGTAATCCTTAATATTGTAATAAGATTTTTCTATAATAGCTATAAATCTGTATTTTATTTTCTTTTCTTTTGAATGAGTTACTAATTTTGCAGCCTACTAAACTGTACTACAAGTTTACTTTTACTTTTTATGTTCAGTGTGTTACAGTCCATCTTTTTCTTGAATTTATCAATATTTTTATGGACATACATTAAATTTTCATATTATATTGAATAGGTGATACCTATATTTGTTTGAAGTATAGTATGTCTAAGCACACTTTCTAATGTTTATAATTTTTTTTTTTTTATAATATGTACACACATTATAAAAAATTTAAAATTACACAAATCACAAGGTTGTGTTTAAATTAGATCTAATAGTATTTTCTTGGTGTAGCAAACTTTCACAATATGTACATGATAATACTATTAACATTCAAATTCAAAACACCTAATAAATTATAAAGCTTTGTTAATTCACTTTTGTTAATATTTCCTATAATTTCAATGAGTAATATTAAAATAGTCTGACTGTCATACAAATATTGATTTTCACATATAGTAGCAACAATTGCCTTTAAGTTAGAGTTAGGCAAACAGCAGTTCAATGTAGTGTGTCTATGTAAATGTCAATTAAGAAATAGCCACTATTACATCCAATCTCATCGCTTTACCTGAATGACTTTTGTGGGGATTAATTTTGAGATAGGCCTAGCAAAGGAACTGTTATGATTATTATTTTATACTTAATTTTTGAAACTGTCACACAGCTTCCACAGTTTTGAGGGTGATGCTCGTGACACAGACTTTGGATGAGCAACTGTATTTTAATAGGTAGTTTGAGTTTAATTCAATTTGTCTGCTTTGTTATTTCATATGTAGTCTGTGTTGGTACAGATCTAATTTTCTTGCGACAATTATCTTATTAAGATACTGGTATCCGTAAAGTTTGTAATCTGCCTATGTCCATCTTAACCATGTGCGTTAGATTCATATTTAGTCCCATAAGTATCTATCTGTGTACTTAACATTTCCACTTTTTCTAATAATTTTAACCGCTCATTTATAGGTTTCAATGTTTTCAAAAGTAGGCTATTTAATTTTAACAATATCTTTTTTTTTATTTTCCTATTCAGTTTATTTATGCTACAATACATATGGCAAGTTGTAAGTGAGAATCAACTCAAACAGACCATTTGTTCTGTTTGAATTGATTACCACTGATTTTGTCTCTTCAGTATTAAGTTGTAAGTTAAGAAATCAACAGCCGGCCATATAAACAAATTTTTCATAAAGACTATGAGTGTACAGTGCTGTATTGTTTTGTGCAGCATCTTCAGCAATCAGCAACTCAGTGGTGATATGATGGTAGGCATTATGTAGCTAACGCTGCAAAGAATCGAGCTGTCTCAGGGTCTCCTCATACTCAACACTCGTATCTACTAACAACAGAAGCCTATCAAACCTATCTACTAACAACTGAAGCCTATACTGCTCCTTTACAATGTCCACATAGCTTATATGTAAAACTGCTAATTCAGATTACAACCTATCGTTCTTTTGAAGCTCTCGCTATTCAACTGGGGGAAAATAGCTATTCAACTGGGAAGTCGTAGTTTCTACCGTTCCTGGCGGGCTAATATGGCTGTGCAGGTCATAATTTTTTTATGTATAAATCATATATAATATATAAACAAGGACCTATTTATCCAAAACGAATGCAAGATGATAGTTGCGTGTGCTCACAAATGTTACGTTACTGAAGGATAAGTTTCTTTTTTTAATTTAGCGTGCTAAATAGCTGTCTGAGTATTGATACAACTAATAGCACATTCAGCTACTATCTGCTATAATAACATACAAAAGAGTAATTAAAAATTCAAGTTGTACTAACCCAACTGTCACTTTTATTACCTACAAAATAACGAGCAACTTAGCACTTTGCACTAGACTAAAGGTGAATTAATTACACTGATAAATGTTTAAATAAAGCGATTGAATTGGATTTGGGCAATAAATAAACACAAATTAATAATTAAAACTTAAAATTATTAAATTAAGATAAAATTTGAACAGCTGTTAAAGAGAGGGTTGCCACATATGCGAAAATTTTAATAACATCTGAATAGTGATAAAAAAAAACAGAGATTCCCTCTCCTATATTCTAATCTACCTTATCATAATATAACAGTAGAGGGAGTATGAGATGAATACAATGGTATCGCAAGAATACCATTTTCAAAAATTCAGGTTGGTTTATCAATATGAAGCAGTGTTAATTCTTCAGCCTTATATGTTAGCGGAAACAAATTTCTATAGCGCGACTCAAAGTGACACAGGCGCCACCTAGTTTGCTTTTAACAAACTACTGATTCGAATTGAGGTGCATAAGGTGAAAAGGTTTTCTTCGTCATGTCTGCTGAGTCAATTTTAAGAGTATTGTAGATAAACAACGGTGTAAAGTTTTTGCATCTCAAAACACCATGACTGCACGGCAACCATCAAAAACCCACCGAATTAATCATTCCATTTGGTGCCATTTAGGCAATAATGTTATATATATGAGAAAATTACTGATGTATTGCAAAAGAAACAACATTCAACACGTTCGGAAGTAAGTAAAAAAAAATAACAGAACCGCAGAACGCAGAATTTTCACATCTTAAACAGGCGCTATTTTTTTTGATTTAAATTATATATGTGTAGATTCTAACAATAGGCAAACCATCTAAAGCTCTTTGGGCTTTAAATGATAAACTCCTTTTTTGGCCAGCCGTGTTTTGAACGCTTGCCAATACTGTAGGTACTTTCCACGCAAATATTTTTACGAAGGTTGTTTTCTTATAACGACAAATCTATTTACGGGTTTTATTTTTCATATAAACTATCATTCCAAGTCCATACAAGTCATTCCAACTTCATTCTAAAGCACTCATTGCTCGCAAAACTGATAGATGTTGATATACCAATGTTCTGGAATTACAAAAAAGTACCGGAAAAGCACAATTTTTTTTTTTTTCTCTGTTATAAAAAGAAAACTGCTCTTTATTTCGTGTAACTATAAATAACAACGCATTTTTAATCTGTTCGCTGAAACAAAATAGCAAACGGCGACATAAGCAATCTTACCTGTTGAATATTTGTTTATACGCCCAACTGGAGGCGGGAACAATCGAAAACAGCACCACTAACAGTTGATTAGCGCGACGTAACTAGTTGGTAACATTGAAGTCCATAAATCAGAGAAAAACTATAAATGCAAGCGATGCAATCCGGAATCGAGCACTAAATTACAAAGTGCCCAACTACTTTATGACCTTAATCCCGCACAAACTCTGCGCCGCCGTCGGGATCTCTCTGATATCATAGCCTCCTAGTATTTCTGTATTAGAAACGGTTCAATAACTAAGTTCTGGGGCGAGTCTAGCTCATAGCGCATGTGTAGGTTTCATGCGCATTACTAACGTGCACTACCTATTTATTTACCTCGTACATCCTTTGTAGTCCTAGTGCTTTAGCTGGTTTATGGCTCAATACATTTGAAGGTGGCACACGCATGCTCAGAATGCAACTCACTCTCAATCTCAGTGCAAACTGCGTCTTAAAAGTCATATTAGGTTATTTATTTATTTATTACGGAAAACCAACAACTAATACTTTTTTTCATGACCATTACTTTTTACGGTTTTCACAACATTCACAAATACTTAGTTTCAAAGTAAGAAACATCTTAAATAATTTGCTTGAGTCAATATAGGTACATAATATTAATAAAACTGCAATATAAAAGACAGGTCGAAAATTATTCACTAAAAAATAATATGATAAATTTGAAACATTTAAGTCAAAGTTTGACTACCTAAACTAAATTTTTATTATTATTATCAGAAGTCAAGCATTAATATACAAATTTCAATTAGTGCAATTATATAAGATGTCAATAGTTTTACGTCTAAAGTCAATATTTTTGTTAGGAAATAGATAGATTTCTTTTTGTTTTTTTACACCATTATTATACATTATACATGTCAGATATGCTTGGTAGGAAATATTTAGGTACCTAGTTTAGTTCTATGCGGTCTGTGATAGAACAGATTACACGGAAACCGAGCTGTTTGTGCGCGGTGTTCTAATCGCAAACCTGTTATGTAGGTATGATTAGTTCATGCTCCAGGCAGTAATTGATTTTAGTTCCTTGAGGAGTATTTCTTATGTACCTACATAAAGAATATATATATATCGATGTAGTTAGCTCGCATAGGAACAGAACATGGAATCTAACCTTTATATGTTCATGCTTATGAGAATATATATCATATAGATTCAAGAAATTTGTTTAGAATTTTCCTTTATACATTTAGTAATTGTATGAATTCATTACAATGTACAATAATCTTCAGGATATTTATTAATGTGACGTTAAAGAATGCAGGCTTCTCCAGGAAACTGGGATATCAATTTATAATACCCAACCGCTGCACCGGTTCAAGTTCTTTCCAAGGCACTCAATTGTGAAACTGAATTAAGGAACTGTGGGGTCCAAATCGTTCAGTTTATTCAAATATTGGGGTCATGGTCAACATTGTTAAACACCTACAACCTATTTTATAAACAAAAAATGAATATGAATCCATTGAATTAGGTTTTCGTAACGGATCGAATGCTCAGAATCTGAACCATGTCTATCGTTAACTTCTAGAAAAAAAGGGACTTAAAAAAGAGCTGCAATCCTACCTACCTACTATTTCTGAAATACACCAATAACGGCCGAAATAAAATACTTTTTAAATTGCGAACTGTCGCGGACTGTGCCGTCACTAAAACCTGTAGGAAACAGTGAACTTTTCGCTATAAAAGTTGGCTATTTGAACGAAAATATTTTATTTGTTGTGAATTTTTGCAACTCGTAACATAAAGTGCAATAGTTGTAATTTAGCTATGCCTGATGCTTTTCATTTAAATTTTTAGAATTCAATATTGAGAGTCCTTGAGGCAAAGTTCTGTTTCAACTCAGTTAACATCAGAATCACACACAGATGCAACCCCTGAATCTGTGTGTGATTCTCACATTGAAAACATGCGTGTGTTTGTAACAACCTCTTTGCTAGCCATGTTTCCCTAATGTGAATTTGACACTAACGCTTATTATAAGCTTGCTTGGCTTAAGATTCTTGTTACTGGTTTGTTGCTGGGAAGACTAAGTTGAAATCCACTTGATTCAAAAAATCTCTTCTCATCGAGGAGAAGAAATAGAAAAGGAAATTTTGAATAGAGCAGGAAAAAGCAGAATTTTGCAAAAAAACAGCATCTGAAGTACCAGGAATGCAAAGCATGCGAGGAGTGCGTGTAGCAACTTGCAGTCGCAGTGCATTGTTTTATCTCAGTCCCGTTTGAGCAAAACCTATGAGGTAGAAGAAGAACGCGTATGCTGTAAAGAGAATTGCACTGCGCATGATACTTTCGATTTCATTAGTATGTGAGGTACTTTTCCCTCTCTTTAAGTAAGATGCTCGTCACTCATTACGTTTTGATTACCGGAGGATTACCTCTCATAATAAATGTGGACAATATAGTGTATCTATCGCAAAAGCACTAACTTTCATGAAAACTGATGTTAAATGTTAGAATTCTGAAGTGATGTTTTTGTGGATTTCGAGTTATTAATTGCACGTCGTCAATCCTAAGTGCTTGCTCGATATTAAATATAGAAAAAATATGAATAGGTGAGTGCACACACAGTTTTAAAACTTTTCCAAAATACTAACAGGTCTGCTAAGCGGTAAAAAATTATCACACAAACGTCATATGATAGACACAGAGACGGCCAGGCTTTTTTACTTTAGCTAATTTCAGAGTTTCATTTGGCATTTTATAATGTTAATGTTTCTAATTCTGTATCCGTTTTACAAAAGGTGGATCTTGCGACAGGTCCAAATAAATTGCTCCCAAGAAAGCCAGTAAGTGATAAAGAATATGAAATTATGATAGTGCATAACCAATACATACATGAACCATAAAAGTATAACACATTTGAAGAAAAAAAAGTACTATAAGTAATAATAACCTTGTGAGGTTTACTAGCCTGTACTGTAACTCATTCAAAGGATACACACCGTCTTCGCCGGCGAAGACGAGGTCCCCGTTATCTTACGTCATCCGGCTCCATCCACGGCCTCGGAGACGTACGGACAACTCACCGTCCGACCCCCCCTTTATCCCAAAGGTCACCTAAGCAGATGTTCGGTCTAACAGAAGGCGCCCAGGGCGAGGCAGATGTTCCCTTGGTTTCTAGAGTCCTAGGGCTCAAAATTTCTCTCTAGCAAACAGCCCGGTTATGCTGTGATAACCAATAGGTTAAGGCAGTCCGAAAAAAAAATCAAAGGATATTGTATACAAATTACCGACTGGAATCTAAATGGAGATTTCTCTCAATAAGTTCGAAGGTTTTATAACCCGTAAGCTTATAGAGTAATTCTAATATGACATAAGCAATATTAAAGCTTATTAACGATTACGTACGACTAGAGGTAACGAATGTATGACGCCACGATAACTGCACTGGGCTTACATGATAGAAATACTTGAGAATTTGTATTTGAATCAGTTTATCACAATTAAAGACAGACGTATTTTATGTCCTTATTCATAGTGTGAATGCTTATCATTCTGGCAGAGCTTCTTTCCGAAGCTCGCCAAACAGCCCGGTTACGCTGTGACAACCAATTATCATCATCATCATGAAAAACCCATTTCCGGCTCACTACAGAACACGGGTCTCCTCTCAATATGAGAAGGGTTTGGCCATAGTCCACCACGCTGGCCATGTGCGGATTGGCAGACTTCACACGCATTTAGAGAACATTAGACAAGCAATAGCGTTAGTACATCAAATAGACAGTCCGAAAAAAAAATGCTTATTAACTCTTTTAAAGTTTTCCAAATATTTCCCCTCTGCTCGGTTTTTAAGAAGCTTACTGAATCGGCAACTTGTAGTGAATACGGTGAATTGTAAGTCTATCATATAATTTAATCTATCAGCAGACCCCGTTTGACATGTCTTAAGTGGCACATCAGACTTGTTACATGTTTAGCAGACGTGTCCTGAAGATTCGTTACAGATACCATCGATACGGTAACCTTGGCTGGCAATTTAGTCAAATGCGCATCAGTTTGCCAAACAATAGGTGATTGTATCATCACAGAGTCTACGTATTGCATTGAAAATCTCGTGACAGATCATAATGCCCATTATTTGTATTGGTTACCAATATAACTATAATATAACCGTGTGGGTACATGCATACGTCACAAACAAACGTCTCAGTCGTGCTTTCCAATTTCCACTGTTGATAGTTATAATAATTAAGAATAAATATTGAACAGGCTAGTTGCCATAACAATAAATACGTTCAAAGCATCATGAATTGTAAGTTTACGCTAATGTTGTAGTGGTGCTATGGGAAATATCGAGGTAGGGTATTTACTGTTGTAAAAACTCCCGCTAAGTAAAACCAAAGTTGTAAACAATACAACTTAGAAATAAGTTTTAAAACCTTCCAATCTCAATTTTACCACATCAGAGATTGACTTGTTATTAGTTGAGAAAAACAGTTTAAATTTAGAAACAGGTAGTTCACTTTACGGGAAATGAAGGTATTTTGAGATACACTTGTATTTCTCAAAAGGCTGAAGTACAGTAGTAGTACACGGCCAGCGTGCTGGACTATGGCCGAACCCTTCTCATATTGAGAGGAGTCGCGTGCTCTGTAGTGAGCTGGCAATGGGTTGATCATGAATGAATGTATTTCTCATACCTCGTTTAAGAAAAGTCGAAATAAACCTTAAACGAGGTCCTTAAACAGTTCAAAGGAAAAACAAAGGAGTCAAGGCGCCTATGACTAACATTCCATTGCTAGAAATTAATTTCAATTCTGAATCTCATTGCAACTGGCTTCAACCAATATCAATAAAAATCCATTTAAACACTTTGACGTGCCAATACTTCTATTGTATTATTATTAATAGTATCGACATTCTACTATTTGTATTTATGAAGGTAATGTGATGCTTACTACAAGTTTTATCGACCTACTACTAGTTGTATCCACGTACCACTAATTGTTTCGACGTACTTCTAGTTGTAATGATATACTACTAGTTGTATCGGCGTACTGCTAGTAGACCCTAACTTGTTCGTATAACTAGTCTTGCTATACTAACATAGGCAAGCGAAATATCTATTTCATCATCATCATTTCAACCTATAGATGTCCACTGCTGGACATAGGTCTTTTGTAGGGAGTTCCAATGGTCACGGTCTTGGGCCGCTTGAATTTCTATTTAATAACTCAAAACCTGATTTTATATCGATAGTACTGTATCTGAAATGATTTTTTTTTAATTTTAACAATGAAGACATATCGGTATTTAAATACCTTGCTAATGAATCTTTGATTTGAATTGATTCTAACATCATAGCCAGTGAAGCAGTAATTGATCGTGAGATAATGATAGCAAAAACATTACCACATCCGGTTAAGTTTGTTCAGGGATTCGTCTTACATAAGGGTGATTTTATCGCTTTAGTATATAAGTTTACGAATATACAGTTATCCCCACACTATAATAAATGATTAATAAATGTGTGAACGCTTCGTAAGTTATTGTGTTAGGCCAGCAATAATAAATTTGATTAGATAATTTTTGATTTTGATTCAGCCCTTCGTGGAATTAAGTCGGGAACTGTAGTTCATCAACAGTGACATATTACATCATTTCCCTTCTTATATGACCCCGTTCGGCATGGTAATAACCAAAAGTGTTAACGGGGTTGTGTTTTCAGAACTTCTTAGTAATGGTAAAAGTAACGTAAAATTTTAAATATCTGTTCAAAAGTATTTAACTTTAATATAGGCATGTGTTAAAACTATTTAGAATTTATCTGGGACTTAATGTTGAAAGTTATAACTTTGACTTTGACTCTACGTCCTCCCACGCAACTTGAAAGCAGCTATCAGGCAACGGAGTCCCAATTTATTATTAGGAACCAGTTCAATCCAGTTTAAAACCATCCGCCCGACAACCAGACAAACGATATTAAATCTAATATCTCGACAATAAAGTTTAAAGTTGTATGGCATTCCTTATATTATATTGCAGGAGTACCTACTCAAACGGTATCGTGAGACCATCTAGAGTCGACGCCAAATATATATATATGTATATGTGTAGGTATGGTATCATTAACCAATATTGTTAATGGATTAAAAAATATGTCAAGTACGAAATGGCTTCGCGTGTGGAGGAATGAATAGGTACTAGGCTAACAGTATTTTCCATTTCCCTAGGGAATTTGAAAATTAGTCTTGTAAACTATGTGTAGATACATTTATATGCTTTACTTTTACACAAGCTCTTTTGCTTCGGTAAGAGAATCGAGTAAGATATTAGCTTTCAAATAATGCATTTTGATGTAAATTATTTGTTTGTTTATGCATTCAACATGCCCCATGTTGAATGCCCCATTGATAACTAGGTACCTATTTAAAATGTCTGAACGATTGTTGAAAATTGTTTTCATTAAAAAACTCTGTGCTTTAGAAATTTTGATGTCATCATCATCATCATCATGATCAACCCATTACCGGCTCACTACAGAGCACGGGTCTCCTCTCAATACGAGAAGGGTTTGACCATAGTCCACCACGCTGGCCATGTGCGAATTGGCAGACTTCACACGCCTTTGAGAACATTATGGAGAACTCTCAGGCGTGCAGGTTTCCTCACGACGTTTTCCTTCACTGTTGAAGCAAGTGATATTTTTTTTTTTTTTAAAACGCACATAACTCCGAAAATTTACAGGTGAGGTGAATTTTGATGTAATCCAATGAATATATTGTATTTTTAGCTCATGTCAATTTTTTGTTGTTAAATAAAACGTCTTAATTAGTTTTTGACAGAAATACGTTTACTGTATTAATTCGGTGGTTTCATTAGTTTGAATACTTGAATGCGTGTTGGAACAACCTCGCGTTTTGATGGTAAGAAGTTACGTGTTTGGAATAATACTAACTGGTTAGTTTTACACTATGGGGAGAATTAAATTGCATGCGCACACATAATTTATGTATTGTGTGAGTCACGGGAAGTAAGTAAATGCTCTTTACATGGGGTAGATGCACCCTAGATTTTGATGTTGCGACTCTATTCAAATTAAGTTAAGGGCGATATTTAATCATCTTTGAGGGAACAAGCGAGCGTGCGAGCGACTTGCAACTTTGACACTGTCTGATTTGAACTTTAGGGCGAGATTAGAAACTGGAATTTTAAGTAGGGTTTGATGCCTATCTACTAAAAAAAAACGGGGCTTGAAATCAGGAGGGCCCTGAATCTTTTAAATATTCAAACACTATATGCATTTTTGTCGCATTAGGTATACAGTTTTTATAACTACAAGGACTCGATGTGTATATTTGTAATAATACCGTAGAGAGTCTGGACCTAGAGGCCTTTGTCCAGCTGGTGACTTAATGGGAAGATATTGATATTGATACCCCGGCTAAGTTTCTTGTGAGCTTCTTATTAGACCGGGGCGCGTTTGGAACCCTCATAGCTTTAGTTTTAAGTTTACGAATATAGTTATCACCATGAAATAACTACTTTGTAAATTATTGACGCGTCAAAAGTGCCTTTTTACTACTATTGACTATTGACTATTTGAACAAAGATTATTTTGAATTTGAATTTGAATTTGACGATGACTAAAGAACCTAAAAACCGCCGGGGCCTTTGGAACTATTTTCATAGAGATTTGAGTTGAATGAAAAGGGATTTTGATCAAAATTTATCATAAACGGTATCTTAAAAGTATTTCAGACTATCAATGCAATTTAATTTGCTTGAATTTCAATTAATATATTCTAAGTACTACTACTACTAGGTACTCTTTGGTAATAATACTGCGAATAAATGCGAGGCGAATTTTATTATTCTAATGTAACTTAAATTAACAATTACTATTAATTTTGACTTTATAATTGGTTTTACATGATATTTTTTTTTATTTCAATCCAACAAAATATAAAGGAATTATTGTTTGTATTTATTTTATGTAAATGATCGTTTTTTAAAGGTCCGTTAATGTATAAATTAATAAATTATAGTTTGTTAGCGTCAGAAAAACTCGAGATCTGCTGGACCGATATGCTAATTACGGTCTTGAAATATTTGTATCTACAAATACATAATACCTCCGTTGGACATCTGTCCAACGAAGGCATTATATGGTTTAAAATAATGAAATGAAAGGTGGGAAAATATCAAGAAAATACATAAATTGATTAACTTTATAGAAACGACCTCTGTGTGCTGTCTCATTATAAAGTTGGAAGTCCTGGGTTCGAGCCTCCCACCCTCCCTAAACTAAGGTGGTAACTAGCCTCGGCCGAAGCCTCCCACCAGGGAGGCTTCGGCCGAGGCTAGTTACCACCCTACTGACAAAGACGTGTCGCAAAATGATTTAGCGTTCCGGCACGATGTCGCGTAGAAACTGATTAGGAGTATGGGTATACCATACCCCTAACAGGTTAGCCTGCTACCATCTTAGACTGCATCATCACTTACCATCAGGTGAGGTTGCCGTCAAGGGCTAACTTGTAATGGATAAAAAAAAGTACATACACACTTTACAGTACTTTTTTTTAATATAGTTGTTCAGACAAGGACAACTAGCTTAGTATAAGTGAAATAATTTTTGAAATCTGATAAAAAACAGAGATTACGAATGTCTACAGATTATTTCTAATCTACTTTTAAACAATATAAAAGTAGAGGGTGTATTTGGTTATTACAATGGTATCGCAAGAATACCATTTTCAAAAATAAGGGTTGGTTTGTGGTTATAAAGCAGAAGTTCATCGTCGGCGTTATATGTTCTGGGAAACGAATTCCTATAGCGCGATTCAAAGTGTCACAGGCGCCATCTAGGTTGCGTTTAACATACTACTACTGGTTTGAATCGAGAGACATAGCGGCAATTCCCATTATACTGGATTTGATATGAATATTTATTGCGTCACGTATAAGGGTATTAATTTGTTGTTTTAATGCATTTATTTTTTTATATTTGTTGTTAAACTTTGGTATATTAAATATTTGCTATATAAAATATAGACTTTTGTCCTTCAGAACATGCCAGCCCCATCGTATCCAACACAACGATATACGTTTAACAATGTCATTAGCATTATAACGATACAGTTAAACTTTACCAATTAATATTTTTGTCTTTGCTCTTTATTACGTATTACTATTAATTAGAATTAACAATACATTTAATATAATGGCTGAATTAAAATGGCAAAGCGCGAGTTTCAGGTGAAGTGATCAAATCGAACATAACACAAACCAAATGAAATCAAAAATAGCTTTATTCATATAAACCTATTACAGACATCTATGAATCGTTAATATATATAACATTTTTTCATTATTTCTATTAGTGATGGTGATAATTACACTCGCCAACTTAAAACTGAAGCTAAGAGAGTTCAAATCGCGCCCAGGTGTAAGAAGAACATACTAACAACATACTTAGCCGGGTTTTTTTTTGTTATCATGGTGATAACAAAAAAAATATGGTATATATGGATATAGAGCAATTCACACCCAAGCTTTTGTATCGTTTATATAATCGTTAATATCGTAATATGTGATAGCCTAGAAGCGGTGATAGCCAAGTGGTTAGGGCGTCAGCCTCCTAATCAGAGGTCTGCGGTTCGAATCCGGGCACGCACCTCTAACTTTTCGGAGTTATGTGCGTTTAAAAAAAATTAAAATATCACTTGCTTGAAGGAAAACATCGTGAGGCACCTGCACGCCTGAGAGTTCTCCATAATGTTCTCAAGGGCGTGTGAATCCGCACATGGCCAGCGTGGTGGACTATGGCCAAACCCTTCTCATATTGAGAGGAGACCCGTGCTCTGTAGTGAGCTGGTAGTATGATTTTTCTATTAGCTATCGTTTTATAAAAACTTTGAACTTATTGATCATTATATTGACATCTCCAACATATCAATAGGTAATTTATTGTAAAATAAATAGAGCTACTAATTTACATAAATAAACTTTCCCAGTTACACTCGTAATATCAATATATGAAGCCAGCAACAATTCACTTCAATGTACCTACTATAAGACGTACGTCTCGTGAACGCGGCGCGTTGTTCGCCAGCCCATGGTGCTGGAGCAGAGGTTATTTTTAACTCACCAAAATAGCAGAGCGTGGTCACGTGGAGTAAACACGGCCGGCCTACCGAGCCCCCGCGCAAAGTCGTGCCAGCCCGCTACGTCAGAATGTCGTCGTAAGGCCATTCGCGATCCACAGAGGACGAATCGCCTCACCTCGATGTTAATAATCAATCTAATCCAAAAAATTCGGATAGCAGATGGAATTTTGTAACGCCATATTATCGAAAGTGTACAGGAGGCAAAGGAGAGCACTTTTCTCTCATCTTCTTTCGACGATATTCATTATAAATTTGGAGGTCCTGGGTTCGACTCCCGGCTTGAGTCTGGAGTCGAGGTGGGTGGCTTCGTCCGTGGCTAGTTACCACCAGACCAGACTCCAGTACCTCCAACTTTGTAATACGACGCGCACGCGCTGCCCCACGGAGATCGTCAAAAAGCCTGTGCTTGTAAAGTGTATGTTTTGTTGTGTTATATGATGATATTGTACACAATAAGCAAAAAATTGTAAGTAGCTCTGCGAAGAAGTAGGCTTTGCGAAAGTATTGCGCATGTATATACTGATTTAGTTGTCTGATCAACTAAGATCACGCGTACAATTACTAGGCCTTCTCCTTCCATCAAAAAGTTACATTGGCATTTTTTGTGCTAATGATCAACCTGCCATTCAATGGAGAAATGCAGCCAGCGTTCTTGGCACCACTCTACGCGGGCATAATTGTATAGTATTTGGATTAAACCCCATTAACTTACCAAATCTTTTCTTCTTTACAGAAACCACAAATGCGGCCGATGATTGCCGAATATGATCCCAAGAGGAAAGGAGTTAAAAATGATCTGTCAGATGTCGTTATGGTCAAGTAAGTGACAATGTTCCTATCTTTGTGGGAGGTGCACGTACATCATCATCAACTGGCGGTGTTGTTAATAATTTTATCATTTCAGTTTTAGAAACCCGATTATCTGGATTAACAGCTTCTATAGGACGTAGAGCATCTTCCTCATCATTATCCTCACCAATAGCTTAGTTATTTACATCATTATTAGTCTCTTATAGGATAGTCGGATAGTCCACTGCTGATCTGATGCTGATTTGAATTTAGGCTTAAAAGGTATTCCAATCAACCTAAGGATGCCCCTAATTCTTATGTTGCCCATCAGCTATGTACTCAAATCTCTAAAATAAACTGAATTTCACTAATATAAATAGGATTCAAAATAACACTGTCCTATTCTACAGGATACACTTTAATTACGATTGTAGCATAAAGTCTATTTCTTTAAGACCAGTTAAATTCAGTTTTGTTTAGAGTTTTGCGTAAAACAGAAGTGGCCCCACTACTGCACTGCACGAACTAAATAAGAATTAGGGTCCTTATGTGATTGAAGACCGTTTGTTCGATGATGCATGATAGACGTAGATGTCTCTTACATTACTATGTAGGAGACATCTACGTCTAGAGCCTACTAGTACTTTTACGAAAAAACAGTTTACAGTTTAAAGCTAATTCCAACCAGCATTCCAAGTAGCAACTTGATCAGCGTGATCGGACAGTTTTCGTTGTAGCATCTAGTAAATAATATTAATGACACACTGAAGATAAATTGATCCAGTTAGCGAAAATCTCGACGGAGAACTTTGTAGGTTTTAAGATAGATTTGCTGAAAAGAAATATTATCAGTATTAATATTTATTTCTTATTTTTTTTAAGATATGTTACACAATCCTATGTAATGTATATAGCATTATTAGACATTTCGTAGTTTAGGTAAGAATTGTGCGTATTAATTTAATTATTCGCATTGGTAAGGACTGTAATATGTTCGCCCATATATGGTTGTATTTTCGAGGGGCATCAAATATCAGTAGCTTCTGACACATGTCTTAGGCTGAAATCTATAGAGCTTACTCTGACTTTGTCGAGCCTGTGTTTAAACAAGGCGGACATGTCAGACACATCTCTATGTGTCAACTAGACAAGTCTCTGTCTAGTTTTAATTGTGACTTATTTCAAAGGAAAGGCTTTATAGATCTCGGCTTTGTTTTGTCTGCGGTAATTAATCGCTAAGCTAAGACAATCTGAGTTCGTACAACTCGTGAAGTATGTCTGCCAGCGACAACTAGCGCCCACGAATGCTTTTCAGCGACATGTTGCCCACGTGCCAGATGCATGGCCGCAAATTGATAGTTTAATTCAATTACCTAGTGTTATAAAATAAGTGTATGTTTTTACGTTTGTTAGTTATAATCTTAATAGCCGAAAAGCCATAGACTTCTTTAATAGAAAAGTTTCTTGTACTTTTATATTTTATTTTTTATTAATATATATTTAATAAATTATATTCTTTATCACGGTCGGCCAGATAACCTCATATCTGACCAGAGGGCCGGATAATCGGGTTTCTACTGAACTTCAACTTGGTGCAAACCACATCCGAACATTTGTGTTGAATGTACCCAATGCATACTGCTTTTAAAATGAAGTTAATTCAAAAGCATGTTTCACAGCTTCACATCATTTTTTTGTTTGGCAAGTTTAATTATTATAATAATAAATAATCAGTAGTGTACATTTTTCATCGGAAGCAATCTATTGTAATAATATTTGACATTTTTGTTCAACAGGACATAGAAAAGACTAGTCTATTTTACTGACAAAAAAGAAACGTTTTGAGCCTCAATTATCCTCGAGGCGAATTAAGCCCGGGTCTGTTGGACCCGGGTTTTGATTTATCTATTCAGCAATGTTTTGTCGTTAAAATGGTATTTTATATTGTATGTTGACTGTTAAGTACTTTTTACGAGCTAATAACAGCTAGACGCTGTTCGGAGACGATCCGGGAAGGCGTTTGCAGTATCCACGAGATTAAGGTCGTTCTGCGACCTTGATCATCTCGCTATCGCAATGGACTCATACACCGGTACATCATTCCATTTTGTGGTTTCATTTTGTTTATTTATTTTATTTGGTACTACTAAAAGAATGACTAAAGTATGGCTAGCTGTAGCCGCGGCTCAATCAAGCCTTGTGATTAAAGAGCTGGGCCCTTATCCCTTATGACATATTACAAGAGCTTCTGCATCATAAGTAAATATTGTTACGATGACATTTTTATGCGCGGACGTCGAGCATCTTACATAACTGAAAACATCAAACAAAAATTTACAGTAACGATTTCTCGAGCGCCTGAAAATGTCACTGTGTGCAAAAGCTCTGAAATATTTGTGACCTCAAAGTAGATAGTTCTTCTATGAAGAGTTGTCAAATATGATGTCACAAGTACATTTCTCGTGGAGTCAGTCGCGTAGTACATAGAAATCGTTGCTAGTTGTGATTACAATGTCATAGAGAATCAGGACCCTGGTGGGCAATTAGGGAAGTACTTGATGAAAACTGAGAGTTTGTTATGGGCTTAGTACCTCTACCATATCTGAGAATGGAAACGTGGACAAGAGTTGCCTCAGCAACTGTAAATATGTAATAAAAGTTTTATTCCTAAATCCCCAAATTCCTATTTCATTTTAACTTCATAGGTACCTGTGCTTATGAATACAAACTGATATTGTAAACTAAAATATTTGACAGATCAACCTAAAAAAACGACCTTTAAGTCCCGTCCACAAGCTGTCTTCTCGTAGAACTTAAACGTAACTTAATCGTAACGTAGTCGTAGACTTAAAGTCTACGTTGCCATACTCAGATAAGGTAGAAGTACTTTAACAAGCATTTGGCTTCTATCAAATACCTCCTCAAATTTCCCTCCAGCTCGGCATGAGCAACGCGGCAGCTGTTCGCTTCGTGCGCCATCTCTGTTCAGGTTCGGTATTGGCTCGCAATCGTGTGTTTTTGTACAAATTTGATCTAGCTTTATGACCTTTCCCATAATTCATTGGCCATAAATACCCGTCAGTTTTGATTTGCGAAAACTTCTGTAACAGAACTCCAATTCCTTAAAATGCTCTTAGAGTCTGGGCGCAAATTTTTTATTCAAAATTTTCATCAATATTAGCTGAATTAGATACTTAACGTAAAGCTGTATTAAATTTTACGATTGGGCCCACCCATTTTGTAAATGCCGAGGCTTAACAGAGTGACACGCACAATACCCAAATAAATGAACCTGTACATTTTGGAGACCATAATGAATGTCACACTTCACCCAGAAACACTTACACAGAAAACACTGAGAACTAACTAACAATGTATCAATTTAAGATTAAGATCTTAGTCCGGGATTATATTAACCGTTGTTACTTTTTCGAGAATAGAATATAGTTCTGCTTCAACTCACGACAGGGATCACAGTTCACACATCCCGTTTAAATTTAGTCATCATCATTTTAGCTTGAAACGTGGCGCTTTCTGTGTTATCACTACATAAACCATTACATTTCTTGTGCTTGAGATCAGTTTAGAATTTAAAACTACACTGTTATTCACTCACTTTTAACCTATACATCTGCATATTACTTAGTCTGTTTTAAATGATGTTTCTATCATATCCATTGGCTATAACAGTTTTATGTGACGGTTCCACAGATACAAAGTTGATCCAAATGAGATACCAGTGGAACAACAGGCGGGGTCCACCCTTCCCCTTATGGAGATACCGGGGAGAGATATTGAGGTGGATGAGGACTATAACCCATTCGAACACAGGAAACTGGCACACCCTACGTCGTAAGTTAAACTTTAAATATTTTCATCTTAATATTGGCAGGTAGCAAAGCTGATTGTCAAATTACAGCCGAGGGACCAAGATTGATCCTCGGTTTTCGGAGCTATGCGTTTTTAATTTAAAAACCAGCCAGCGAGTTAAGACATTTCATTTTTGTTCTTGAAATCTAATTGCGGACTGGAGCTTAAATATATCAATCAATTTACAGAGACCTGGACACGTTGATTCACTTGCTGAAAGGATCGCTAGGCAGTGGAATCTTAGCCATGCCAATGGCTTTCATGAACGCAGGTCTCTATTTTGGCTTGGTGGCTACGTTTGTTATCGGCGGGATTTGCACCTACTGCGTGCATGTTCTCGTGAGGACTGCCCACGAACTGTGCAGGAGGATGCAGAAACCTTCCCTGGGCTTCGCTGAAACAGCTGAGGCTGCGTTCTTGACCGGACCACCAGCTGCGCATAAATTTTCGAGACTTGCCAAGTAAGTAGTCCTAACCAACATTAATCGGCATTTACCACTGAGATGATTAGCCACGATAGGCAGAAAATACTACTGAATGCTTAAAACCAATCCAAACTATATTTGATACCATCGGTCACTGGATGACGACAGTCTGCCTTATCATATTTTCCAAGGTTTAATTTTAATAGATAGGATTGCGCTTGACGACAATTTTGCCGTTAGGCACGATTCTCGTCAGGAAAACAAAAATGAGGTCTAGGTTGAACCGCGCTTACCTATAAAATGCCTACTCCCTCTAGCCTTGAAGGTATTCAAGTCATGCTTGGCAGGAAAAACAGATTCCGGGAGGGCATTCCACACCATAGCGATTCGTATTGCAAACGGAAAGGAACCGTTTCGTTCATGTTGATTTACTATCAACCACATAAGGATGCCACCGTTATATCGTGTTCTGTGGTAGAATGGTGACGGAGGATAAGTGCAGTTCCTTAACTAACTCACCGAACTATATCCTGTACAATATCGATAAACAGGCAACTTAGCGACGCTGAGAAAATCCTGTTTCATTGATTGGTTATAATATTCGATTCCTGGCACAACGATCTACCGAATATAAAGCTCCAAATTGGTATTTGGCAGAGCCATCCGATAGGTGACTGCAGTACTCCATGAAAGTTCCGACTTGTTTAGTGTGATGAGCTGATCTGGGCGTGAAGTACCGTTTAAGCTTGTTAAGGAACCCAAGTTTCTTAGCAGCTGTCTTATCTTCAGTCTTGTACCCTACATTTCCAAAATAAATTAAAATTAAAATTGGATGAGATGTTGATACGTAATGCTTGTAGAAAGATATCTTTCCGATACTTTACAACTATTCTGACGGGTTTTGCGGAAAATTTGGATGAGGTTAGTGCGGAAAAACCAGCAATTTGTGTAGCGTGTTAAAATTGGAACAAACTGGGATAATAACATTTGCCTCTTAATTTAGTGAGAAAACGCAAAAGGTATAACGCTTAAATCTCAGGATCCATTTATTTAGTTGGATGGCACAACAATAAATTTTGGGCTCTGTTGTTTATATAGTGTATGTAATTGATCTTCCAACCCATGGCCTTACACACATCACTAGTGACATATTAATGTTTGCAGACGGTAGATCGTTAATTTTTAAGACAGATAGAAGGAAAAATAATTCTGACGATGTAAACCATGCTATACGAGATGTAGACGATATAGTGCGAGAATACGTTCTCGTACTAGTTTTCGGACAATTTATTACAACATTAATAACGTATTACCGTGATTAGGTATTGGAGTATGCGACTGGACGAAATGCTAATAATATTTATTTGTGATTTCAGAGCCATGATAAACTGGTTCCTCGTTATCGACCTGCTGGGCTGTTGCTGTGTGTACATCGTCTTCGTTGCCAAGAACGTGAAGCAAGTAGTGGACTATCACGCTGAGAGCAGCGATTGGCTCCCTCATGACTTAGATCTGAGATTCTATATGGTGGCACTCCTTCCTCTGCTCATCGCGATGAATCTCATAAGGAATCTGAAATATTTAGCGCCTTTCTCGATGATTGCTAATCTGCTGGTTGGAACCGGCATGGCGATTACTTTCTACTACCTATTTCAAGATATTCCAAGCGTGAGTGAACGCAGCAAGTTTTCTGAATGGGGACGTCTGCCAACCTTCTTTGGTACTGCCATATTCGCTCTTGAAGGTATTGGTGTGGTCATGCCTCTGGAAAACAACATGAAGACACCAACTCACTTTATCGGATGTCCCGGAGTCCTCAACACTGGCATGTTTTTCGTGGTTTCGCTGTATGCTCTAGTTGGATTCTTTGGATATTTGAAGTTTGGAGACTTGACCAAAGGCAGTATCACCCTCAATTTGCCCCAAGATGAAGTGTAAGTATCAAATAATATTAATCTTACTCGATACTATAAGATAGGTTAATAAGTCAAGAAACTGTCTACATACTCTGCTACCGCTTACCTTAGAAACAAAAGGATTTTTATTTAATGAGCCACGCTGTGTTACGGCGTACCTCGCTTGTTTGATAATTTTCCACCTTATAATATAAGTTTGCCATCCTTGAATCAATATGGTCATAATGAGCTTTGTTGGGTTAGAAGAGGTGGTGCCTTTATGTTACTTATTTATTGTGATAAATAAATTATGAGTGCCAATTTTGACGTTCACAAATCTTAATCGCATACCGTCCTTGACAAAATCTTGCTTAGAGATAGCCTGCAGCCTGAGGACAAACGAAGGCGCCTAGCAACAACAAATGTTACAATAAAACTAGTAACTTATGAAAAAGTGCTGAACTGCCAGGCTTTTTTTACACGACAAATAAACCCTTGGCAATTTCACCTGACGGTAACTGATGATGTCACATGATGTCATGATGACACAGTCCAAGATGGTAGTGGGCTAACCTGTTAGGGGTATTACCATAGGCCATACTCCTATTTGGTTTCTACTTGTGCCGGAACGCTAAATCTCTTGGCGACACGTCTGTGTCGGTAGGGTGCTAACTAACCACGGCCGAAGCCTCCCACTGCCAAGAGTCGAGCCGCGAAACGAGCCCAGGACCTCCAACTTTATAATGCAACAGTCCACGCGCTGCGGCACTGAAAAGTGTCGTCAAAATTAGAGGAGTTTGTTATTCTGCATAACATATAGGGCACGAGCCCAAATAAATGTAATGTGAATAACCGAGACAAATATGGAATTCTATGTTGGAGAGGTTTACTTGAATTTACCGGATTCAGCTGTCATAGCTCGACTCCCGGTCTGCTTTACACATGTTGCGATTAACAAAAACGCCCGTCACCTTTCCCAGACCAGTGAGCCGTGGGGCTCCCTAGGGCATTTTGTCATCACCCAGACTTATTTCTATGGCTTAGTGACAGCAGGCACACATAAACCTATTTTTATATCTATATTTAGTTATTAAAAATCACGTTTTCAAATTTCAGGCTGGGACAATGCGTCAAGTTGATGATCGCCGTCGCTATCTTCTTCACATACTGTCTTCAGTTCTACGTGCCCATGGAGATTATTTGGAAGAACGTACGTCACTTCTTCGGTGCTAAGAAGAACCTCGCGGAATACAGTATCAGGATCGCCATTATCATTATGACCGTATGCATAGCCGTGGCGATTCCAGACTTGGGCCCATTTATTTCATTGGTCGGCGCCGTTTGCCTGTCGTTCCTTGGCCTCATATTCCCCGCGGTCATAGAAACGGTAACCTATTGGGATCGGCCCAATGGCCTCGGCCGTTTCAACTGGGTACTTTGGAAGAACATGTTTCTGGTATGCTTTGGAATTCTCGGCTTCCTAACGGGTTCCTACGTCAGTATTTTAGATATTATCAGGGGTGAAGAATAATAGACTAACGGAAAAGACTATAATACGACTAGCATTAAGGCTCAAATTGGATTTAAGGGCTAATTTTTTATAGATAATTTTTGCTATTAGATCCATTATTATCATTTTATACTATTTTATTATTGTATTAATAAAATGATTCCTAAATATTGTGAGTTTTAAATGTTTAATTTTCGATCTTATTTTTTGAGGTTAGTATTAACTATTATGTAGGTACATGCCAACTACGGTAGGTCGCATCAAACGGGTTGTGTTTTGAACCCTCTGTACAATACAATGGGGTATATATATTTACGCGTTCTCTTTGCTTGTGACATCGTAGCTTTCAAACTTTTTTACGTTTTTTATAAAGTGGTACTTTGAAAATTAAAGAGTGCACAATACTTATCCTTCCATAATTATTCTTCATTAACTATAAATACAAGATATATTCACACTTGTGCGTCATAACATGATGCGTCTATCGAATGCATTAGTTAAGTAAGCATAGACGCATGCATACAAGACACGTGTCAGATATTAATTGGCAGTTCTTGTTAGTTACTATTAAAATAGCTGCCATCAACTTTTGTTCGGTGGCGATGTGTTCCGCCAGATATACATTTATGAATTACAATAAAACAAAAACACAAGAGTGCCTATTGAAAGAGTTAAAATTCCGTTTGTGAGCTACGAAGCCACGTGTCGAGGGCTAGTTACATTTTTACTTTATAAATGCATTATGACTTTATTTAGCCCCGAATCTCTGTAGCCATTTACACACTAGCTGACCAAGCCAAGTAGACGACTCTCAAAACTTCTTCCGGTTACGAATACCAATATATTGTGTTGCAAATTATCAATTTTGTTAACTACTTAATATAGGTGAATAAAATAGGTACGAAATATTATTCACATTCAACTTGATCTACACTTCATTAATTTGTACAATGAACACATGATAATGCTCGTTATGTAATGCACTAAGTTGTCGATGCTGCAACGGTACCAACACGAGGTGCATCAGAGAGGGTATGAAGCGGGGATGAAGCGGGGATGAAGCACAGGAGTAGCATCCATTCGTCTGTTTGGCTTGGTTGAGTAATAGTTATATAAGGAAATTGTAGATATATAAAATGTGTGAGATGTTTTCTAGTGCATTATCGAAATGTGATAAAATATTAGGTTATGTTTTTGTAGCAAAAAAAAAACAATTCAAAACAAAGTTCTTAGTTTCCTTTAAAAAGTTGGCAATAAGTGCTGAGTAATTAGGTATTATTATAATGTACGTGTTGAAATCATTAGTTAAGTGAATTTTTAAGTTTTTTGTATAAGTAATCAATTTCATTGCGAATTAAGGGCATTTTCGGAAAACACAATGTTTTTTTTATTACGTTGTCTACGGAGTAATTGATGAAAGCATTTAATTTAGATTAACGTACCGTTTTTTTTAGGGTGCATTCAAATAAGATATCCAATTAATCAATGATCAAAATAATCATATTGCAAAAATCATGTAAATCCTAATAAACCCCTTATATCAACATATCACACCTAATGTTCCTACAAAGAAGTCACCAGCTCTCGAGAGGATCAGCACTTTTGTAATATGGCTAGTTTGAATGCACCCTTCAGGTGAAATCACTTTGGTCAGCATAGCTTACCATTTACAGGATGAATTTGGTCACACCATTAGACCAACAATAGCGACTCGTAAGGCGCATGTCTCCATAGTTGGCTATCAGCTCCCCATCCGTCCACCAGTTTTACATTGAACCTAGCAATATTGTTGCATACAATTAATAAATATTATATAACAAGCTGTAAGCCGATACACTATTACAAGTTGTCAACTGCTCCTCTTCGTACAAAACGCATAAACGCTTCGTAAAAAGTGACAAGGGCCAGTTGTACACTCATCTTTATAATATTAAGATGGCAGGTAGCTATTAGTTGGCAACTTAAAAAAAATGTCACTGTGCATGCGAAAACCACCATTCTGTTTTTAACATAGAATATGTAACCATATTTCGTAATGGCATGTATAATTGTATTTAATTCAGTGCTGCCTACATATGAAACCATTCGCAAAATTATTGAGGCCTACGCATTACTAAGCAGCTATTTTCAATAATGAAATGAGGACCAACGCTGGTCAATGTGATTTCACCCTGCGAGCAAATTTTCTTCCTAGTATTCAACTTTTGGTCGAGAATCGCTTTAATACCAGACGATTTATCCCGGTTCCTTTATACGAAATACATGTCAAATATACTTTTGTGAAGACGTAACGTCATATCTTTTTATAGTACACTATGACAAATAGACAAGTGTCTTTACCTAATTCCGAAGCTTTTTCCTGTATTTAACAATCATAAATGATCGAAATTTGCATTAAAATGCCATCCACTAAATTTATTAAATATTCGTGATTAAATCACGTATTAGTGTAGGTACAATGAAATTTAAAAATTATATAACAATAACTTTCTCGAATGAATGTAATGATTTTTCGTTTATAAGATATTATAACAAACATCTACTAGACATATAAAATACGTACTACTATACCACTAGTACGTTATAGGATGTTTAAATAAGAACCGATTCGTGATAAAATATTTGAAAACAATAACACAATTGGATAATTTTAGGTCCTTGCGACAAATAAATATAATATTATTATATGGTTATGTACCTGCCTAAACAGAATTGCAAAATATCAAAATAATTGTCACAAACAATGCCATGAAATTGTTTTAATTAAGAAACTTTATTCGTAAAACAGATTAATCCTTTTAATAAGTAATTTATTTTTGTATGTCTCTTTTACTGTCTGTTTATCGGTTGGTGAGTTTTACATTATTCACAATCTTATGAAACGCCGTGAAAATTCAACAATGAACTATATTTTGAAATAAATATTGACTGGCAACTATTTACCTACTTGAAAAACCATTAAACTGCCCTCAAATACCAAGTAGACGGTAGTGTGTAGATCAGTGTGTCAATTCAGGGCTTTTTGAAATGTTTACTAAAATGTTATTTAAAAGTTAACATAATATTAAAAACAGACTCATAAAAGTATTCAGTAAGTGTATTAAATGCGTAATTGTATTTTTAAATGCCTTTTTAGCGGAATGATCGTACAATTGTTCATCATATTAATAATCAATGTATTCCATAATATACAGATTTAATAGCGAAGATGGTAAATCTATCCTTATTGATAGGCAAGAGGAAGAACAGGATAGCATATGTAAATTCAATCTGCGATCTGAAGATTATGGATTAGATTGACAAATAATTTATCGCGCATAGACATCATCCCACATATTTTTACGAATAGATGTAATCATATTAAGAATTGGCATTCAAATGATTATTCATGCGATAGATATGTCGTTGGTAAATTATTTTTCGATGATCGTTTGACCTATTCTTTCTTAATAATGAGATTTACCGAATATTATTTTCCAAATTGTTTACTCTCGACGTGTCTCGATTAAAATATCGTAACAATTGTACGAACATGTCGCGGGAAAGCATCGTTTAACGTAAAAAATAGGTTTTCTTTTTAATAAGAAAATCATTCCTATTAAATATTTTTGGTGCGGAATAATTGTCTGCCAAGGATGTAGTGATTGTTTTGTTACAGTATTATAATAAATCAGTTTGAAGGGATGTATTTTATTTGATTTCCCTCACCTAGCTCACCTAGCTTGCCGTATTACTACATGCTCATAATGAAGAGTGCTCATGATAAAGAGAGCAAAACTCGGAGTATCTCAATGCGTTCCAATGAGTAAATGTATTGACATGACTCACTTAGCAACACGTGGATATCATCTTATTGGTAAACCCCCAATTAATGAGCAGAAGACAACAAATAGACCGGGAAATTCCACCACCTGCATAAACCAATGGATCTCTATACTAAAAATGAAGACTAGAATTTCAAGAAATTAATATGTTATTTTATTTGAATATACTATCCAAATTCAAAATCAAATAATCTTTATTCAACTAGTCCTTTAAAAGGCATTTTGACACGTCATTAATTTACATAGTAGTGATTTGATGGTGACAACTACACGTAAACTTAAAACTAAAGCTATGAGGGTTGAAAACGCGCCCCGGTCTAAGAAGAAGCCCACAACAAACTTAGCCAGGTAAATTTCCTTTCTGTTATCACCATCTTACATGCCACTTAAAATTATGTTAAGAGCTATCTTATTAGAGCAATATTTCATACCCATGCTTGTTTATCGTTTACATAATCTTTTGCACTATAGTAGGACTTTTCTACAAGCTTACGTTTTACACAAACTTTGAAATTATTGAGAGAAAATCCATCGATTATCCATCGATGATAACGCTAAATCCCAATAAATCACAAATTTTGCCTCGACCATGGAATCGTATCTTGGACTTGGTGATGACTGACGAAAGATTCTTCCTTCATCAGCGACTCTATTAGTCTAGAAGTTTTTTGTTGACGACCTTCGTGGCGCAGTGCTTGCGCTGTCGCATTATTAAGTTGCAGGTCCTGGGTTCGATTCCCGGCTCGAGTCTGGTCTGGTGGGAGGCTTCGGCCGTGGCTAGTTACCACCCTACCGACAAAGACGTGTCGCCAAGCGATTTTAGCGTTCCGGTACGATGTTGCGTAGAAACCAATTAGGAGCGTGGGGTTACCATACTCCTAACAGGTAATCCCGCTACCATCCTAGACTGCATCATCACTTACCACCAGGTGAAATAGCCGTCAAGGGCTAACTTGTAATTATTAAAGACCGAGTGGAGTTTTTGACATTCTGTAGGTTTAATTATATATTTATTTAAAGAATATTATTTATTTAAATAGTGATATATTTTTTTTAACATCATAAGTGTATTTTTATTTTTGCTTAGTTTTTGTTTTTTTTTTTGGTATGCGCCTTGTAGCCTGAATCGAATGAGTAAATAAAAAATAACGTTTCTCAATAGGTCTTCCACTACCTAGTACATTGTTTCATTATTTAACGTAAGCATATTAATTGGATTGTTTAACAAGCATAAAGAGTATTAGAAAGTAAAAGAGAGCAAATAGCGTGCAATTTATAAGTACGCGAGGTCTTAATTGGCCTTAAAGTTCTGCGCAAACATTGTTTTTATAAATTTAATGGCAGCATTCGACGTTGTATGTCGTTGCTATAGAAGGCTTCCTCCTATGACAGAGAGGTTTTAATCAGTAGGACATTAAAACTGAGGCTCAGAGGCACAACCATAGCATCTAGTCCAAGTCCCACAATGACGCAGTGGTGCCAAAATAAAATTAAATTTAGAGGCTGGACTTTTTTTATACACCACAAGTTAACCCTTGACTGCATCTCGCCTGATGGTAAGTGATGCTGCGGTCTAAGATGGTAGCGGGCTAACCTGTTAGGGGTATGATAACCCATACTCCCAATTGGTTTCTACACAACATGTTCCGGAACGCTAAATCGCTTGGCGACACGTCTTTATCGGTAGAGTAACTAGCCACGTCCGAAGCGTCCCACCAGACCAGACTCGAGCCGGGAATCGAACCCAGGACCTCCAACTTTAAAATGCAAAAGCGCACGCGTTATTATTTAAAAGTAGATTATTTATCGTCGAACATTATTTAAAATTAGAACGATTTTTTTATTATTTTCCCCTCAGATCACGCAATGTAAGTTTTCTCCTAACATTCTGCCCCATAATTGAGTCAAAGGGATCAGAGTTTAAGGGGCTTTGGAAGGAGATAAATTTTATATGAGAACCAACTTTTTGCCAGCGAAGTAAGATTACACACCAGTAGTCATTGTAAAAGAGGAAATAGACCTTATCATTGCAGTCGACGGCGCGCTCGCCCCGGAGTAACCCGTACTTTAGGAACAAACCGTAAGTACATTACATATATTTCATAAACAATTATATGTCTTCGTCATGAGCCTCGCTATACAAAGAGGCATTAGCACCACCGTCTTGGACACCTTGTCTATAGGCGACCAATCGGAGGGCGTAAATTTTTACTAAATGTTTATTATAGTACAGTATTTAGTAGTAGATTTTAATAATAGTAATTTTTTTTGTATAATATCATTGAATATTTGATAAAATAAAATACAGTTGGCATTAATACTCCATTATACGCTAGTAAATTTATTAGTTTCGGTCCACGGTTTCACCATTATCATCTGCGGGCCTGAATCTCTAGATACACCTTCCTCATTAAATTGTTAACCTAACGCAAATATTTTCAATCGTTTTGTATAACAGCACCTAGTATATAGCGCAGCGCATCCGCGGTCGCATTACAAAGGATCTTGAAGTCCTGGGTTCGATTCTCTCCTTGAATGTGGTGGGAAACTCGGCTAGAACCCCATCGACAAAGACGTGTCGCCAAGCGGTTTAGCGTTCCGTCGATGTGGCGTAGAAACCAATTAGGAAAATGGGTTTTCATACTTCTAACAGGTTAGCCCGCTACCATCTTAGCATCATCACTTGCCACCAGATTAGATTGCCGTCAAGGGTGGACTTGTAGTAGAAAAAAAAACAACTAATATTCTATTCAGCTGTATAATATCCCATTGGTTTGACGCGGCATGGAAGGGACCTGATGGTTTGTCTCTCGTTCCTTGAAGCCTGGGAAGGTCGCATGTTTGGGACGCCACCTTTGATGGTATTTTAGCTGATGGTTTAGTTTTTGGGTTGTAAGGTTGGCACTGATGGGACTTTAAAAACAGCCACTTTAGGGGTATCAGCTTCAAGTGTGCTAAACCGCCATTTAATTCGTTACCCATTATACTGAGATCACTAGCGAAGCAAATATGGTTCAATAAACGTCATAGATATTACACATTCAGCCGGTTACCTCTGCGGTGGGTGCAGCTGCTAAAAGTGCCGAGCAGGCCGAAAGACGCAAATATGAAAACCTTGATACCACCAACACTTTTGTGTTATTGGGCTGAGTCTTTGGGTCCTAAAGGCCCGACAGCCACAGCCCTTTTAAAAAAAAATTCAAGCAGGGTTATCGAGTTACCTTTTGGACCTAATAGCTGACAGTTACCTTGGCCAAAGAATTATCTTGAATATTATGTTTTGTTCTGGCGGCATCGACGTACGTTTTAAATTTAATGTAGTTTTATTTCATTTGCGTTACATATAAACAAATATTCAGCGTAATCAAGTTGGTAATGGATAGGTCAACAACCTTAAAAGCTTAAAGAGGAATTGAACATCCGTCGATCATAGCTATTATGTCTTACAGTTGTAAGTTAAGGCTGACCAAGGAAATTCCTAAGCGGGTAGAGCTGCTGAGTTTGCCCAAATGCGTTGTACTCTGTTATTGGTAGATATATGTTTTTGCGGTGCTTGCGTTTGTTATCGACAATAGTATTCCAAGCCTATTTAGACCCAGACCTGATGTTTATTCTGCCCTATGGCTAAGTCTAGCAATTGGTAGAGGCAATAACGCAAATGTTTTCTGTACCAGCCCACAAGCGACTAATAGTTGGATGGCATATATTTTTTACGTCATTTTAGTTTGCACCTTCATGTTTCATGTCTTGCTATTACTGTCTAATTAGGTTTTAAGAAAGTTTAAAATTAAAGGAAAACAAAAATTTATATAATCCTCCAAAATAGTAATCGGTACAAAATTATTATAGCTATTGTAACCCGCGACTTTGCCTCTTTTTATTGTATGGGTGTGATTTAATAATAATAATTAAATGGAACACAAAAAACAAATGAGATTACCTACCGAGGTCAAACAATGATAAGTACGAACTATTCACTATTATTCACGTGTAAATATATACCTACATCTATCTACTCACTGGTTACTATTGTGTGTTTCACTTATTGTAGATATTGAAATTACATATGTACATGTACTAATTACATAATATAACATCTGTACATTATTATTACAAAAAAAAAATACTCAAGTTAAAAAGATCCAGATTTGTGATTGAATCGTTTTGAACGTCGCCATAATCTTTGCAATCTATTATCAAGTACTTACGCTGTGACCAATTTTGTACGCCATAGGCGATTTCTTGTAACATATAAATAATGTTTGAAGATATTTTAATTCTGTTAAAGAACAACAAAATTTGTCGATAGTTTCATAGCGTAAGCCATAGGAATAGGGGGAAAATATGACCTATGTTATTCGCTGATTTAACCGCAAAATTGTTGTAGTGGTTTAGGCGTATCAAACATACAAAAAATCTCATTTTAGCATTTAAGATATATAGATATATAGCTACCATCTTTTTACCTAACTAACTAGTTAGTTATACATAGATTATTTCTTAGAAATTTGCAAGATGTGATTGATTACTTATTATTGTGTCAAATGAGTTACACTTGTATCAAAATGGGGTTTCACTTGCTGATAATAAATTCATAAACACAGTTTTAGTCCCTTGTTGTTTTGCTATACTCAATTATTGATTAGGTAGGTACAACCTCGGGTTGTATGATTAAAATAATTGAACTCCGTTTATTGTTGTGTCAGTAATTAATTTATTTAGCATCATTATCAATGTAATAAAATCTTTGTCATATGTATTGATGTGAAACTTTGTTGCGTTTGTTTTCGTTCGTTTGCCATTATAACGATTTTGGTATCATGAAGTTGGTCTGATTGAACCCGGAAGTGTATAGTATGTCTCTATCTATAGAAACCCCCTCGAGTTTATACTCATATGATTTGTTTTGCCGAATCCAATAGATTACCGGTGTCGTATTTGGAAGCTGTTATAGCCTAGTGGTTAAAACGTCCGCCTCTTAATCAAAGGTTGGGGGTTTGATCCCAGGCACGCAGCTCTAACTTTTCGGCATTTTTAAGCAATTAATATTTGATGGTTAAGGAAAACATCGTGAATAAACCTGCATGTCTAAGAGTTCTCCATAATGTTCTCAAAGGCGTGTGAAGTCTGCCACCATGGCCAGCGTGGTGGACTATGGCCAAACCGTTCTCATATTGAGAGGAGACCCGTGCTCTGTAGTGAGCCGGCAATGGGTTGATCATTGACGATGATGATGATGTATAATGAAGTGGGAGCTCCTGCGTTCAATTCTCGGCTCGAATCTGGTCTGGTGGGATGCTTCTTCAGTTACCACCCTACTGGCCAAGACATACTGCCGAGCGATATAGCGTTACAGAATAATGCTGCGTAGAAATAAATTGATTCCTTTCCTTTGGTGCTGCATATGTTAATGGGCGACGTAAAACTAAATCGCCGTAAGACAAAAAAAAATTGCTTGATGAAATCGTGATGGAGTGAGATTCTGCTGTTTAGTTATTATTTTAAACTAGGTACATATTTAATTTTACCTGCAGATGACTAGATCGTACGAGCCCTTATTATTTTTTAATAATTTATCCACAATGAAACATCATAAAATTTTCCTTTTCTTAGCCTCGCGCCCCAAGACCTGACGCCAGACCACAAGACCAGCCATGAAGATCCAGGCTTTATTTTTGCTCCTGGCTTACTCGTACATCATAGGTATGCGTTTCATCTTCCTTTAAAAATATAAATTTAATACTTTATTCACGGAAGTATGTTTCCGACACAATAACTGAACTGATTCCTTTGAAATTTGGAAGACACCATTATTAAACATTTTGTTTTAATGAAGTTTACGCACTTATTACTTGCACTTATCTTAGGTTTCCGCGCCAACGGGACCTTGTTTCCAAGGTCGAGATCTTTAAAGGGAGCGTACCTCAGACTTCAGAAACAGTTTAAAAGAGTCTGGTGGTAGGCTTCCTGCGAAGACGTAGACCGCCAAGCGATGTTCCGATATGATGCCGGGTGGAGTTCCATTAAATTTTAGCTGGCATGGCATCGGTGGCACCCTGGTGCTGCAGATGAGCATGGGCGGCGCTAATCACTTAATATGAGGTGACCCAACTGGTCGCTAGCCCGCGATGTGAACAATGAACTAGTCTTAGTTTGCTGTAATCCGCGTAAAATAGGCAAACCTGCACTGTGCAATAAATCATCCAATCTTTTTAATCTGACTTCTCATACAATTGAACGTAAAGTCGACATCTTCCTGAGGATGCTTCGGTGTCGGCGTAGACCAGGCATTCTAGGGGAAGATTGAAGAATTATAATTTCTTGCACCGATTACATTTGCACAATTTTACGCGGCATACAGCAAATTAAGCAAGTGTTATTTGTAAAAATGAACGTTACTCATTTTTACACATGATGCGCAATACCTATGAATATGATAACTAAATGGGCACCAGCTAGCTTTGCACTCGAATAATTTAGTTAAACATCTTTGACCAAATAGAAATAGTATTACTTATCATCCACAGGGCTTGGGTCAGCGGTGACATACCAAAAGCATACTTATTGCGGAAGACGGTTGGCGGAAGCATTAATCTTTGTCTGCGGCAAGATATCCAAGGAAATACCCACCAGTCTAGAGACACCCCAAGAGCCGTATAGAGCTCTGGGTAATGCATACAGGGTGAAGAGAAATCTGGTCATCGATTGCTGCGAAAAACCGTGCTCTCTTCAAGACATGGCGGAATATTGTTCTTTCTGAAAATGCTTCCTGCGCGACAGTAAATTACTTTATTGCATTAATTTATTTTTTTATAAAGTAGCTATCTATTTGTAGAATGTTTTATTAAACTAAATTTATCATTGGGAAGATTATTTTTGCACGCGTACTTGGTGGCGAAATCATGGGCCTTAATAACTGTGTTTATGCTTCGAAATAAATAATTCTGCGCGATGTTATACACCTAAGCCGGCTGGTTGTTACCAAAACTTTGCGGAAGCGATGGCAATAGCGAAATTTCAAATACATAGGATGTAAAAAAAATTTAGCGCAATACATTACGGACGTTCAAGTGACGTTTGATAGCAACGAAACCATTCTCCTCAGAACAGGATAAGTGATTTACGATTGTCGCCAGACTGTCGTAATCAAGCAGCCGAGCTATAAATAACATGCGCTGTACCAGGGGTGGAGGAAACATGAAGAGGTCAGGTTGACCCAGATTGTCAATAACTCTGCGATTTCCTAGTTTAATACAGACATACGAGTACGTGCCGCGAACCCTGCCATCAGCTCCGCCATGAATTTTATTTCCTCCGTTTACTCTCAAATACGATTAATACCGAGATACATTTTAATGAAGATAAAGATATTTTTTTGCATATCACAGTAAATTATACGGAATATACTATAATATGGAAGAAAGCTCGTTTAATGGCTGAAATTTGGTATGGAGATAAATTATACCCTGGATTACTTTTAACCCATAAAATCCATGATACCGCGGGATTTGTGTCAAAATGAGCTAAGCATATAGATATGTACTTATTGGGATATCCACGAAATTACATTTCATCATCATCATCATCATCAGGATCAACCCATTACGGCTCACTACAGAGCACGGATTTCCTCTCAATATGAGAAGGGTTTGGCCATAGTCCACCACGCTGGCCATGTGCGGATTGGCAGACTTCACACGCCTTTGAGAACATTATGGAGAACTCTAAGGCGTGCAGGTTTCCTCACGATGTTTTCCTTCACCGTTGAATCAATTGATATTTTAATTGTTTAAAAACGCACATAACTCCGAAAAGTTAGAGGTGCCCGGATTCGAACCGCCTATCTCTGATTAGGAAGCTGATGCCCTAACCACTAGGTTATCACCGCTTCAAATTACATTTATATGTTTGGAAAGGGAACTGAACTGGAAACAGGAACAGGGAATGAGACATGAGATAATGTTCAACTACAAACTTACTTATTTCAATGTGATTTTCCAAACCCTTAATCAACTAAATATATTCTGAATATGTTAGGTACATAAATAAAATATTATGTCGTTATGACCCAGCAATGCGAAATAGATCTTTGTTTGTCCATCCGTCTGTCCGGCAGTCCAGTTTTTAAAACTCTTAAATCACCAGAAAGCTTAACTTATCAGGCAGGTCTACCTCCGTGTAGAGTAAGCTTGGCGTTCCGGCACGATGTCACGTAAAAACCAATTAGGAGTACCGGTTTGCCATACTTAACCTCTAGTCTACCATCTTAGACTGCACCATCACTCACATCAGATTGCCGTCAAGTGCTAACTAGGAGTGTTTACAAATATTATCTACATAATTTAATTGCTAACGTTGGAGACGATTTATGATTATTGCACAGTAAATTATTAGTTCATCAAGATTGTTTGTTACCTAAAATCATGGACAAAAATAGCATTATTACGTATATTTACTGACACGTGCGCGTGTTAGCCTAGTGGTTAGTGCGTCAGCCTCTTAAACAGAGGTCGGCAGTTCGAATCCGGGCACGCACCTCTAACTTTTCGGAGTTATGTGCATTTAAAAAAAATTTAAATATCACTTGCTTCAACGGTGAAGAAAAACATCGTGAGGAAACCTGCACGCCTGAGAGTTCTTCATAATGTTCTCAAAGACGTGTGAAGTCTGCCAATCCGCACATGGCCAGCGTGGTGGACTATGGCCAAACCGTTCTCATGTTGAAAGGAGACCCGTGCTCTGTAGTGAGCCGGTAATGGGTTGATCATGATGACTAACACGTGGCCTGCTGATTACAGTCTCCTTTTCTGTTTCTGTTCGGCATCATACCGAAACTTTTGGTGGACGTCTTTGCCAGTGGAGTGGTGGAGCCATGGTTGAAACCTCCAGTCCAGACTCGAGCCTAGAACCGACCTCATTATCTCTTTAAAATATGGCAGTGCATGCAATTCGCCACGGACGTCGCCAAACGCAATAAAGTGTCCCCCACAACGTGTCATTAAAATGAATAGCATAATAGATATCGGAGATCAAAAATACGAGGGTAGGGAGTCGTCACAAGGCAGCGGGCTCGGCACGTGTCCCTTTTAATTATGCCAAAGCCTCGATGTTTGTAATTCAATCATGTCAACAGGCATGTTATTTGATGAATGTTTTGATATGTGTACATTGTCAAACATACCTTTTCTAACAGTCATCTAAAAATCCGCTTTGCCATCTGTTTGTTTTCAAATTTAAAATCATTTGATTCGTTATTGCGTCAAACTAATGAGGATTTAAACGTGGTAATCTAAATAACAATATCATTCAATTATATCAGCTCTTATGAAGAAAGTAATAAGTCTGAAAAAATTTATATAAAAATTACTTAGAGAATGTATTTCGCTTCTGCAAAGGTGGACAACGAATGTGGGCTATAAACTTATTAAATATGCTTACAATGCCGTTTTCAAAATTCCTCGGATTATGTTTTGAGATCTATCAAAAACTTTAGATTGTGTAGAACAAGAAACCTAACTTAACTAAGCCACCATTGCTTAAAAACTTTACACTTAATTTGTTTACCACTTAAAAGTAATAGAAATGGATATGGATAAAAAATCCTCAGGGTTCATCTACCAAATTATAATGATGAATGTTTTTCAAGTTAAATTTGATGTCTCACGGGGCTCAATTTTGGATCACTTTCTTTATTAGGCGTAAACGAACTGCCACACTATGAATTATTTTTAACGTTGGAGGTTATGAGATTTATACGTTTATTAATACAGTTGATGAGTTTTATAATGGTTGTTAACCAATCCTTCTAACAAAATAGAAAATATATTTAAAAAAAAATTTAATAGAGCAACTGTTGAGAGTTTGGCGGATACTTTTTGATAATCTCTCTCAGACAAAAAATCTGGTAAAATCGCTACAATCAAAGATTCCTTTCGACTAAATCCATATCATATTTATAGAACCAGAGGCGCTACCGTGTCATTGCCGGCTGTTCGTCCCCCTAATCGGTTTTTACGCGGCATCATAGCGGAACGCCAGAACTAGTCGGAGTGAACTCCAATCAAACGCGAACAAAATCGCAGGCAACAGCTAGTTGTCAAATTAACTTAATTCAAATTAACGGAGGCAAATTTTTGTTTTTTTATTTATTTAGGTTTACCAACAGCTTAAGACATCGTAATCTGACTAAAATTATACTATATATATTATCTGACTAAAATATAGTTTATACATAATAAGGTATTAAAGCTAAATGCTAAGCTAATTATAGATATACACCGCATGCAAAAGGTGTATTACATTAAAGGCGGAAAACTAATTGATAAAACGACTGGAATATGTGAACATGTGAAATAACAAGAACAAAAAGGAAAAAACACAAAAAGCAGAAGTGAGTAAAGAAGTATTAAAGTAAAGAAATTAATTAAAACAAAAATAAATAAAAAAAAACTAATCCATAATTTACTTAAACCAACTAGGACTGACCTTCGAAATTCAGTCAGAATTTTATAAAGCACAGTATTCTAATATGATAAAAGCATAGAGCGCTTCGCGATTCAAAATTTTTACACCACTGGGAATCGAACGCAAATAAATGTTCTACATGTCGCAATGCACTACATGTCGTAAATCTCATCGCCGCACCATCAAGGGTCCGATTTATTACATATCATTATTTGCTGGCGTTAGTACGTCTGGTAAGTAAACATCATTGCAAATTTTCCGTTTACATTTTAAAATACCTAGTCATTTGAGTAGGGTTGAGCACCCCGCGGAAGGACGGCAAAGGGATTACAGACTCCGCTGTAAGGCCGCCAGACCGCCCCTCCGTCCTAGATCTCATAAGCCGTAATAGGTAGAATATTAAAATTTTCAGTGTGTGCTTATATCGAGCTCTCATGAACAGCACACATTCATATAACGTACATGTCTGGTCAGACAGATGTTATTTCATTGCTGTTGTGCTTTATTTACGCAACGTACTCGCCAACCCCACGACACAAACATTTCATAGACATGTTAATACTTAGCGACAACATGGAAGAGTCATAAACGATAGGAGAAGGTAGATATCGGTATAAAAATACCGGCCTTGAAATTCGTATTTAGTGCGTAATTGTTTTTGTATATTCACAGTAAATTGTGTGATGTACAAACAGTGAGTTTGTATCTGGTATTGATGGATTCATGCTTCACTTACTCGGAATGCACTATCTAGTAGCGTTGAGTATAACAATAAATATAAGCTTGATTTAGGTTACATAATTCCTGATAATGGGTTACGTCTATTCGCGCGATCATTAGGCATTCAAATAAGATGGCTGAGATATCTCAGTGTGTGTAAGTTTGTATAACTTCCCAAAAATTTTAAATCCGGATGGAAGATGGAGTTTCCGGGTTCGCGAACGAAACCTAAGGTGTATTGTAAACATATTATAACCTTATTGGCCTAGTTGGTTAGTCCCCTACCATCTTAGACTGCGTCGTCACATACTACCTTAACTTGTAGTGGAATAAAAAAAACTATTCATTATTTCGAAGAGCTTTCCCAAATGATGACGTAAGCCACCGTTGGTCGATTCTTTTGCGAATCAGCGTAGGTGTATTCCGTACACCTGCCAAATTAATAAGTCGACAAAATTTTCAATTTCAAAACCTTCTGCCCACCTACGTTAAACAATGCCCGGCTTACACTTATCCAGTAGCTACAACTAATTTTATCTTTCATGTGTCGAGGGCTGCCTGGCCGATGCGCTCCGTCGATAATTAATTTGTACCTGCACGCCCCACAACATCAACCCTCTCCCTAAATCGTAATCCAAATTAAGCCCTCGAGGGCCACCTGGCAAATTGAAACATCGAAATTATTAAATACCTGCCGTTCATATGCTTGAAAGGTTCATTTATTAAAAGGGGCAAAAAAAGGACTATTCTTACTTCTTTCGGTAACAATATGACGACCTCTGTGGCGCAGCTCGTGCGCTGTTGCATTTTAAAGTTGGATGTCTTGAGTTCGATTTCCGCCTCGAGTCTGGTCTTGTGAGAGACTTCGGCCGTGGCTAGTTACCACCCTACCGACAGAGACGTGTCGCCAAGCGATTTAGCGTTCCGGCACGATGTCTCTTAGAAACCAATTAGGAGTGTGAGTTTACCATACCGATAACAGGTTAGCCCGCTACCATCTTAGACTGCATCATCACTTAGCCCTTGACGGCAATCTCACCTGATTGTAGTGGATAAATATATATATATATATATATCCTATTTTTATAAATAGAATATAAAATAATTGAAGCCCGATATTACTCCCAAGGTGGTTGTCATGTCAACAGACGGTACGACAGACGCGTTAGATCTTGGAACAAACATCTTTTGTGTTGACTAATTGGAGTTTCATTGTGACCGTCTATCGTGTGACATGTTATTTCCAAAAGATCTAAGCGCTACTCATATTACAGGCTCATTATATTTGAGTATAAAAATAAAATCAGCGCTAATGCGAATCTATGACAATACCGCGGCCCTGTGGATTGCCCTCGAATGGCCGCTATAACAAAGGCATATCTGTTTCTTTGTAATGTACCCGTCCAGAAAGTATCTTCGATATTCGACTATTGTTCGAAAATGGGAAAAAGGGTACGTCATTGCTGTAACACAATTGTGTGTTGTATAAAAATCCATTGTTCACGTTTTTTCTTTAATAATTCAATGATATCAGTTCACAAATTATTTTGGTTTTAAATTTAAATTACGTTTATAAAGCCTTATAGGTACTTTTATTACCCTAGGTAGAATGAGTCTCGAGAGTCGAAATAAAATTCTGTTATTGTTATTTAGTACACTTAAAAAATGGTGAGGTCCTGGGTTCAATTCTTAGATTGGGACAGTGTTAATTGGGTTCCCTGTAAATTAGCCTAACGTGAGGAATTAGCAGCGTCCACCCGCATGCCTCAGAGACCAAGCTATACCGCTGACTATACCACCTATTACCCACAAACCATGTGATAAGCCAACCAATCCAAGAAGCGTGGGCCATGCTCTTAAGCCTTATGTCCAATGCAAGAGGAGGTCAGCGCCCAGCAGTGAAAAAATGTTACAGGCCAAAATTTCCAAAAAGAATGAAGTGGTAAGAATCCTATAGGAAAAAAATACTGGCGATATGCCTTTTTAAATTTCAAGTCGATTTGCATGTCCTGTTTTTTTTTAATACGGTACATACGATGTATTAAAAAAAAATAAGATAAGGTAATCGAAATCACATCTACCAGTAGTTGTAAAGTGAACACCGCTGGAATTCCAGTGCCTATCGGGAATTATCGGGTTCGTTAGATTCGGCAATACAATTTCGATTGCTGAAATGATATCGTGCATCGTACCTACTACCATAGTGATTTTTTTTTTTATACACTACAAATTAGCCCTTGACGGCTATCTCACCTGGTGGTAGGTGATGATGCAGTCTAGGATGGTAGCGGGCTAACCTGTTAGGGGTATGGTAAACACACTCCTACTTGGTTTCTACGCGACATCGTGCCGGAACGCTAAATCGCTTTGCGACACGTCTTTGTCGGTAGGGTGGTAACTAGCCACGGCCGAAGCCTCCCACCAGACCAGACTCGAGCCGGGAATCGAACCCAGGACCTCCAACATTTTAATGCGACAGCGCACGCACTGCGCCACGGAGGTCGTCAAAATACTGTGAATATTCCAATAGCAATTTTGCAGAACAATGTAAATCAGGATTTATATCGTCTGATGTAACCGTTGAAGTTCAACCTGAAACAATTATGTTAATATGCTCATCCTTTCACTCAGTGCCATCACAATTATCACCGATTCAATTCCCATTAATCCACTCAAATGCACCCAGTATACGCATATTTATGAATCAGGTATAAAAGGAACTGAAAGTCGTGTTTTCAGCACACAACAGTTCTAAGCTCCAAGTGCTTAACACAGAAATTACTAGCCATGAAGACCCAAACAGTATTTCTTCTGCTGGCCTGTTTCGGTAAGATGAACTTCAATATTAAGTTTTATAGGTTATTTTGTATTTTATTTTATGTTTATTCGCGATTATGTGACATTTTTTATCGGTGTCCTAATTTTTCACCGACATCCAATAGAAGTTTATCTGTAACACGTGACGTCTTCGTGTCTAATCTGCGCCAATGTTGATTCCTTTAATTTATTATCATTGGTTCGGGTTTCATGGTCATCATGTTATAACCTATTGATATGATCTTCAAACTCGACGCTACGATTTCCCTGTGTTTGTCATTCAAACACCACGGTAACCCAAGGTTCAGCGATCCCCCAAGCTATATGCCACTTTAGCTTTATAACTCCTCATTTTGAACTTAATCTATGAAAAACATCCTTTAAAAGACTTTCTTGGCGGCAATCTCACCTGATGATATATCCATTCTGCTAATTAGTTTCTACGCGACATTGAACCGGAACGCAAAACCGCTTAGCGACACGGTGGGCTGGTAAGTAGCCACGGCAGCAGCCTCAAATCGGAGAATTTCGAGCCGGGCATCGAACCCAGCACCTCCAACTTTGTGTAATTTCTAGTAAGGAAATAAATGTAATACAGGCAGCTAGCAGTAAGGAAATTGGTAGTGTCTACCAATAGTTGTTCTCTATATAATATTACCCCCCACGTCGTTCATTTGCGGTTCTCGACGACGTGGGGGGTATAAGTAAGCTATTTCGCTCGGTTGTATGAGAGTCGAGACTTGTACCCAGCAGTTTTAATAGGAACGACCCTATTCAAACTTATGACGATAACCTTATTCATTTACATTTAGTCTCCTTCAGCCTTAAACCTATGCTGTCACTTGGCACAACTGATACGAAATTCTACAACTCATCCTGACGGGAAAAGATACAGAAAGGCGTAGGTCACTGTTCAATGACAAAGAGAAAGAAGTCAATGCTTATATAAAACACATTAATTATTTTAACACTTATTTCTCACGTAAATAACTTGGGTTCAGAGCTGGCTATGGGTTTATCAAGTGGTTTTCAATATAGTTACTTGGTTTTTTGAGCTACTCTTTCTGGTGTTCACATCCTGACGTTGCCCTAACCTAACAGAATATTAGAATATTGCACGTTTCTATTTATCTATTTTTAAAAGGTGTTTTTGTTAATAGACTTATCAGTACAGAGTGAGTCACGTTGTAGCATAAGCAGCGTTTTGGCCGTAGTCCACCACGCTAGCCAATTGAGGAATGGCAGAATTCACACGCCTTAGAGATAACGCCTTAACAGTATGCAGAACATTTAGGCGTGCAAGTCTCCGAGCAATGTTTTCCTTCCCCATTAAGCAAATGATATTAGAAATATTACTATTATTAAAACAATTAAAATATCACTTGCTTCAACGGTAAAGGAAAACATCGTGAGCAAACCTGCACGCCGAGAGTTCCCCATAATGTTCCAAAGGCGTGTGAAGTGTGCCAATCCGCACATGGCCAGCGTGGTGGACTATGGCCGAACCCTTCTCATATGGAGAGGAGACGCGTGCTCTGTAGTGAGCCGGTAATGGGTTGATCATGATGATTAGAAATATTACCTTCATTAAATTAATGTTTCTGGTCCATAAGAGCGCACTCGGTCAACTAACGTTACTAGAACGTATGATACTAAATAACTTTAAACAAAATCACCAATATTTTTCACCGTCAACAGGTCTTGCTTCGGTGGTGACATCTCAATACAATACGTACTGCGGGAGGCGCCTGGCAACAGCGCTCGACTACCTTTGCGATGGACACCTCATCAAGAGATCCGATGGCCAACTCGACAGCCTTGAGCCAACTTGGCCATGGATAGAAACGAAAAGGGCTGTCCAAATGCGTTACCGGGGAAAGAGACAGGTGGTAGCGGAATGCTGCGATAAACCGTGCACAGTAGACGAATTAATGTCATACTGTGGCAACTAAAATGTATGGCACTTATAATCCGCTACTTAAAGAATCGAAGGTTGCCTAATCCTTAATTTTAATAACATATTATCAATAAACAAACTTGTATTCTCATGACATTTTACTTTTATTTGAAAACCCATTAAGGCTTTGCTAATGAACTGAATTTTTGCTAAAGAATGCAGTATTTCGTTACCCTTCAATTTGCAGCACCTTTCAAATGTTAGAGCGAGACAATACACCGCAAAAATTCTTAATTTGACTATAAAAACGCCAACGCGTTAAAGCCACTCGTTAGTTTTTTTTTTAATGAACTATTAGCAAATTAATTCAACAATTTATTGCTTGATTCTATGATGTTTCTTTATAGTTTCTATTCCCTACAGTAATGCATGTTTATATTAAACTGACCAACTGATTATTAAAAACAAAACAAAGCAAAGTTATATTTATAAAGCGTAATTTTAAAATGGTCAGGCTAAAGTGTACTAAAGATGCGATTGGTTGCCATAAATAATAAAAGCGAATGTTCAATGTATATTATTATACTCGTAGCATAGCAACTTTATTTAGGTACCAGTAGGAAGTTGCGTAAAGTTTTTATATACTTTGATTACACATTTGCAAGTTCAAATCATGAGAAGAAATGAAGTCCATAAAACCAATTTTTGCATGACCCTAATTTGTTTTGCTTCTATTAATTTACGTACTTCGCTATTCACGTACTCGTAGCTAGATACATATTTACGCCGTGTGTCGCACATTATCTCGAGATAATATTTTGCTCGAAAAACATTATCTTGTTTTGTCCAAGTTCATTGTGAGACTCGCTGTTCAGAGTCCATTAAACAAAATGACCTTAATATTATATAATAAGACCTCAAAGGTTTATATATGTGTATATTACTAAAATAAATACATTCATTCTTCATGATCAACCCGTTACCAGCTCACTACAGAGCACGGATCTCCTCTCAATATGAGAAGGGTTTGGCCACAGTCCACCACGCTGGCCATGTGCGGATTGGCAGACTTCACACGCCTTTGAGAACATTATGTAGAACTCTCAGGCGTGCAGGTTTCCTCACGATGTTTTCCTTCACCGTTGAAGCAAGTGATATTTTAATTATTATTAATTTAACTCCGAAAAGTTGGAGGTGCGTGCCCGGGTTCGAACCGCCGACCACTGATTAGGAGGCTGACGCCCTAACCACTAGGCTATCACCGCTTCGTAAAATAAATACATTATAATCACACAAATATTATAAGGGCGAAAGTTTGTATGTAAGTGTGCATGTGTGTAAGCGTATATGCGTGTATACATGTTGTGTGTGCGTTTTATACTTCTTCACTTTAATAAGAAGAAAGAAATACCTATAGACGCCGACTGCGGAATTCATCAGTGAATATTACATATCGAGATTTTACATAGATATTCACAACTCGCATCCTGGCTATACACATACATAGAGATTCGCCGGCAACATCAAAGCTGGTATTTAATAAACAGTGACCAATGCGGAGTAAATATTTGGATAAGCTTCAACAGATATTAAATTTCGGTCGAATATTGCTTTTCGCGAATAGGTAGGGGTGGTGTTTGTCTGTAGGTTTTAATAAAGTGACCATTCTCATTAATGTCACGTTTGGACCAACATACGTAGATTCGGTACTTCAACGATTCCCTAAAAAAAAAACTTAGCGTACTTTGACTTAGCCAAGGTTAGTGGTACTACGAGATTTATTATTTGTTAGTGTTAATATATATTTATATCCAACTCACCACTCGTTTGAACTGATTCTTAAGCTAGAGGTAAGACTTCCTGAGCTTTATAGATCTTAGAGATCTATGGCTTTATAAAATCTAAAATCTAAAGTTTATACGATAAATGTTATCGATGTATCGATATAAAAGCTGTGATAGCCTTGTGGTTAAGACGTCCGGCTCCTAATAAAGGTTTTTAAAGGGGGGTTTAAAAGGGGGCTTGATCCCGCGCACGCACCTCTAACTTTTCGGAGTTATGTGGGTTTTAAAGCAATTAATATTTCTATCACTCACTTCTACGAGTAAGGAAAACATCGTGAGGATACCTCTGTAGTGAGCCGGCAATGGGTTGATCATAATGATGATGACGATAGTAAATTAAAAAAATAAAATTTAAATATACGCAAATACTTTAAATTTTAATACATTTTAGTTACTTTTAGCTGATTCCCTGGGTAAGGTTGTTTAGGCTCTATTATACATTTAAGTTGGTAAAGCTGTGATAGCCAAGTGGTAGGATGTCCGCCTTTTAGTCAGAGGTCAGGGGTTCGATCCTCGGCACGCACCTCTAACTTTTCGAAGTTATGTGCGTTTTTAAGCAATTAAAATATCACTTGCTTCATGTCTGAGAGTTTTGCATAATGTTCTCAAAGGCGTGTGAAGTCTGCTAATCCGCACATTTCCAGCGTGGGGACTATTGCCTAATCCTTCTCGTATTGAGAGGAGACCCGTGCTCTGTAGTGAGCCGGCAATGGGTTGATCATGATGATACATTTTTAAGGATTAGTAAGTAGAAATGTAAGGTTTGTGTCACTTTTTCTTAATTAAAAAAACAGTCTACAATTCAACAATTCTTGATACAGGTACAGCTTACTTTAATAAAGAAACAAATAAAATACAAATCAAATTGTGGTTACAACCTATTCTCACCAGATAATACCTTTTATGGCAATTTTTCCAGAAGGAACCCCGCTTTATCAACATTACAGACAGACAGAATGCCAAGAGCTTAACAAGAACATGTCGCTTAAGTTATAAGATCTTAAAGAAGATTAATTTTGCTTAAAATTCGCATAAACACTAAATAATAATTATTCAAATTTATTTCTCACAACCTATATAATATAATAAAACTTTTGAAAATGTATTTTTAACAAAACAATTTATTTTTATTTTTTGTCTGTCTGTCTGTATCTTGGTCGCGCATCATGCCGAAACTACGCGATGGATTTGAATGATATTTGGTATAGGAGTAGCTGATACTCCGGTTCAACATATAAGATAGTAATGAATAGAAGCAGGCGTTACTTTGCGGAAGTCCATGATAAACAATAAACAGCAAGTATAATTTGCTATATTCCGCCGACAACCGGGAGATTTGTATAATATAACACCACACAAAATCTTCCACTAGAACCTCTACGCACGTTTCGACCCGACACCGGATCATCCTCAGGAGATATTGACTTCACAAGCGCGAAAAGTAAGGTCACCTGTGTCTTTTATTGTTTATATAAGATAGTTCTTACCCGGAAGTCAGCACGGTTCCCTTGGGAGAGTCAAAATGTGTATTTAGTTGTAATTCATTAACTTGAACTCCGATTACACATTCTTTTTTTTACTTACAAAGGAGATATGTTTATTCTGTAATTGCTTCCATTGCTTGCTTGATTAGAAGACAAACAAACTCACTTTCACGCACACTAACTCAACTCAGACGAAGTCGCGGGACTCAGCTAGTAATTAATAAAAATATTGCTCAGGAAATTTTGACTCCGCAGCTTACAAAATATAACCATAAAGTTGTTCTTTAATAGTATGATATGATCATTGAAGCAAGATAAAATGCTGGCAAAGAATTCTCGATCGTGTTCTCAAAGTCTACCAAAACTATTTTATGCTGAGATTAGACCAGAATATTCAAAGAATATTCTGTAATATTCAAGAAATTCAAGAAAAAAATGAACTGTAACGCACTGAACATCAGAAGTAAAAGTAAACAAAATTAGTAACTCATTCAAAAGAAATTGTATTTTATTTTATAATAAATTACCTATTGATATCTTGGAGATGTCTATCAAATAAAGTTTTTATAAAACGAAAGTTTGTAGAAAAATCATATTACGATATTAAGGATTATATAAACGATAAAAAAGCTTGGGTGTGAATTGCTCAATCTATGGAGATTGAGCAATTAATTTAAATTAATAAATTATAATAGTACCTATGGAGGTACTATTATAATTTATTATTCACTATGTGAGATGTTGATAACGAAAAAAAAACCCGGCTATGTTTGTTGTGGGCTTCTTCTTAGACCCTTGGACCCTTCAATTGGAACCCTCATAGCTTTAGTTTTAAGTTTACAAATATAGTTCTCACCATGAAATAACTACTATGTAAATTATTGACGCGTCAAAAGTGCCTTTTTAAGGACTATTTGAATAAAGATTATTTTGAATTTTGAATTTAATTAAGATTATGAGCGAAACGGTAAAAAACAAGTTATCATCACCAAAGACTATAATTGAAATATAAAGAAATCCACAGTTTTTACTAGATCAGAACAATGATTTGAACTAAATTTTGTCTGACTTGTCATATTATGTGTACTTATTTGTAATTTGTATTTATTTGATACCTACTCTTACACTGACTAAGAGGCTGTTCAATAATATATCATAGGAATTCCATTTATAACGTCGTTATATTGAGGCTTAGTTGTCAGAAGTTTAATTAAACATTTGAAAGAATTAAGGTCCTCGAGCAGAGGCCGTTGTATCGTTGCGGACCCCAGGTGCTCAGTGAGTCATTTTACATAACAATGATGAACATACTTATATGCCTGAGGTGACTGACTAACCAGAACTGCTTAGTGCTTTTTTTTTTAATTTATTGTTCAAAATAATAAAATTAAAAAAATGTTTTTTTTTTCATTATTATCGACTGCAAGTTAGCCCTTGACGGCAATCTCACCGGATGCAGACTAAGATGGTGGCGGACTAACCCATTAGGAGTGTGGGTAAACCCACACTGCTAATTGGTTTCTACACGACATCGTGCCGGAACGCTAGACCGCTTGGCGACACGTCTTTGTCGGAGGGTGGTATATTTTATTTAACTAAGATATTTCAATATGTTTTGGGTCGTTATCGAATACATATCAAGGAATACATATTTCAATTAATGAATACAATGCTATGGCAATACATAATCAATATACATTTCCCATGATAGATATATAAATTACATATAGATAGATAGATATATAGTTACATAAGAGTTCTTAAAAAATATTATTCAATTCCCATGAAAAAATTATACAAATTCTTTTTTTTTTTATAAACTACCAGTAATAAAATTACCAGTGGACCCTACACTAGGTATCGGTACCTGTATCGTAGGGTCCGAGCAAAATAAACTTAACATTAGTTAAGCTTCGGATGGTTGGAGCGGATTACGCGGAAGATTAGAAGAGGCGGGATTCAAATAAATAGCACAATATAATATAAAAAAGTATAATAAAAAAACACATTGTAAATGTAACCGTCCTCCAGAAACTATACGTTTATGAAGAGGACGGCGATTTCACCTTAATAATATGCTAACTTATGCACTATAAATAAAATAACTTAAAACTAAGAATACTTAAATATTCAATAAGAAATGGTTTTTAATTTTTTTTATAATGCTTTCCATATTCAGAAAATCGAAAGGAGGTCGGAAGAATTTTTGGTATCATATATTTATAATGTCTTTTACTATACATATTTTTGGTTTTTAGTATAACATTTTAAATAAGGCAATTTCCGAAACTTTTACACCGCTCTTTAATTTTTAGATTTTTTTGTTGCCAAATTCTTAAGTATAGTTCAAAGTATTGTCAGCTGACTTTGTTCTGCACCGGCAGCACTTTACAATATTGAAACGATCATTATGTTCATTACAATATTTTACTAGGTAGAATTGATTTAAGAATTTTTATTTGTAGTTTATATATGTGTGTGATATATGTAGATAGGTACTCTAGCTGTTGCCATTTTAACCTGTTCAGCTTTGTCGATTCCTTTGTCTACGAATCTCCTCATTTTTTATCGAATCACTCGACAATCGAGGGATGGAGAGATCTTAGTAGGTACTACTTAGATCGCTCCATCGGTCGCTGTATGACGCAGTTTTCTCATAGACAACCATGTTTCGAAGCAATAAGTTATCTTTTATATTATCTGTTTCAGGTGGTCTAATTTATTAAGTTGGTAGCTAGAGTGGCTTTACCCGGGATGCGTGTTTTGCGCATGCTCGAAATCTAGGCAATCTCGGGAGTCTGCGGGAGGTATGGGGTGCGTCAAATGCAGTATTGATTATAAAGCACCCACCCTATTTCCCAGACAGCTAAATATAAGTCCCTATAGGTACACCGAGGGGAATCAAATATTGTTTGATGTTACATATGCGCAGTTATATTAAGTAGTTTTAAGGACCTTTAGTCAAACAGGGGTCGTCTAAATTAAAATTGGTATTACGTAGATGTACCTGCGGTGAAGTCTTTTAGAAGTACATTCTGATTTTTATAACAGCAAGGTCTTTGAATCATCATGGGCTTAAATACCCTGTTTCCTATGTATACAATCTCTCTTATTTCTTATATTTTCTTCACAGATCCGTAATCAAAATAATCGATAAACTTTATGCTACGTATAATTACCACCGAGATAATCTAGTCGGCACATCTTGGCTGTCGCAGAGCTGTTAGGTCCGGGTGATCATTACATTCGAGGAAGCAACACTTTCAGGCTTTGGACTTAAAGATCTATGGGATGTGGTAGGAAACAAATATAGGTAACGCCAAGCTGCTCTCTACAGAAATTGCAATACGCTCACAACTCGAGTGGATCTCGTGACAATACGCGTAAACAGTATGTGCTAGACAGAAGTTAAAGCAGTGGAGGTAGACAAACGAATTCCGTATCAGTGGATGTATACCCCGGCCCGGAACTAAACATAAACATCGCCCAAGCACTCGGTAAGAACAACTCATTTGTTCAAACGGAGTACGCACTGTTCACGCCAACATCACAATATATGCAGCAATGGTCAACTGGAGGGTACCAGGTTTCAATATTAACATAAACAGTCAGAAGCAAACAGTGTCAATAGCTTCAGCCAAGCATCATTTCACTTCATTCAGTTTATTGAAGTTTGAAATTAAGTTCACCGTGGCTTCTAATGGAGTGCCCCAAAGCCATATAAACCATAACAAAAACTAAAAAGTATCATCATCATGATCAACCCGTAACCAGCTCACTACAGAGAACGGGTCACCTCTCAATATGAGAAGGGTTTGGCCATAGTCCACCACGCTGGCCAAGTGCGGATTGCCAGACTTCACACGCCTTTGAGAACATTATGGAGAACTCTCAGGCGTGCAGGTTTCCTCACGATGTTTTCCTTCGGCGGCCACTCGATAGTCTTGCTGCCCGTGTTGATCACTTTAATGTCACTTTCCCCACCGCGTAGCAAGGTTGCTGACAATGAATAAGACACGCCGTTCATCTCTTAATGTATCGGAGGCGACACCACATTGTTTTCCACGCTGTTGCTCAGCACACGGACATGAATAACGGAAATGCCAGGCGGGAGACGCTCTTGATTGACTGTGGTAACTACGAACCTGTCATGTTCCTCAATCGCTTCGATCCCAGACATGGCATCTGAAACAGAGTTAATCTTAGCGACGCCATTGCTTACTTTGTCACCGGTTGTCCAATCAACAAATTAACTTCACTCTTATTCACATTTCACAAGTAGGTTTAGCAAAGCATTACGATGTCGTCTATCTCTAATTCGAAATCTACTTCTTGACTGGTGATCACACCGCTGGAGAAAACTTTGATGTAACATTTCTTGTTTTAATTATAAGAGATAAGACACTTGTTCATTTAGAACATCGACTTGGGTTTCTGCATAAATATAAGCGTTAACACATGTTCAACCCATTACCGGCTCACTACAGAGCATGGGTCTACTCTCAATATGAGAAGGGTTTAGCCATAGTCCACCATGCTGGCCATGTGCGGTAGGAGGCTGACGCCCTAACCACTAGATTATCACCGCTTCTTAACACATAGGCATCATTAATTTTCACCACCTTCTTGTAAATTACATTGAAAGGTCACATAGCAGCAGAACTAAGTACGTTCGATAAATTATTTACGTTATTATAATAATGTTATTTATAATAACATTTTTAACATTCGGCATACACCCTACGCCAGTACGCCTCGGAGAGCTCTCTACTGGGAGTTAAATGCCATCGCAGTAAAAGAAAGATATCCATTACCAAAAATAGATGATCAGGTTTCCAAGCAGGCAAGAAGTATTTTACAAACTTAGACGTACAAGATTTTTACAGGTTTAGTGTCCGTAGATTAGACCTTATAGAAGCATAGCCCCCATAACTGTCAGTTCCAGTAGCGCTATCGAGGAACTGGAGACTGAAGATCTCATTGACTTGCTGGAAAGCTTAAGTGTTTGTTTATTTCTAATGCTGGAGGAATAATTGTTGCAGAATGGCCGATTGTAACGGGAGATATTAGCGAGTGCGCCAAATTGTCCATTTTGTCGTACCCTGCCGCCATTATGTTTTGGCAAGTCAAGCTAGCCAAAGACCGCCATTTTTTATAAAAACAATAAAAGTATTTATTGTATTTAAATTTTTGTAACCACTACAATATTTTAACATGAATGGCTGATCCTATGAGAAAAGAACAACTGCATATCGTTTATTATTTACACCTAACACTGAAATCTCATCTTTATACCTATTATTGAAGCGTAAGTCAGGCAGCCTTGGTATACTTTAATATGCATATATTTTAGTGATTTTTAGTTGAGATAAAACTTGTCATACATAGGTCCAATTTAATTTTAGGATAAATAAAACACAAGGTTTATATTTTATTTAGGTTAAATATTTATTATTCAAAAAATGTTAAAAGTAGAAAGTTATTTTAATAAAAGCATTCTGTTGTACCCAAGCCTTAATTCTCTCCTTATAGTCATACTACTCCCTTTGGTCACGGTAATATTCATACTATTACCGTGCTCTGGTTCTCCACATGCTGTATAGTTAAAATAAAAGGACATCATGAGTCCAACTAATATCCCAACCTCCAACTAGACACAATTTCCTTCCTAAAAACTAGAATACATCTTAAAAACCTATAACCCTGCTCCAATAAATCTTGGCGGGCATATTTTAAATATATCTTAAGTAATATCAGAAAACACATATTATTCACTCATTACAATTCTACTTCAATTTAAAATCATATGCCCCATAAGGCTCAGTAAGTGTGTCAATGTCGAGAGCAGGCCTATAAAAAAACTCCCATTATCAAGTGCATATAGTAAATATAACGGAAACATATATTACTTTATGATTACAATTCTGATTAAACTTCAAATGAGGCAACTAAATAATTTTCCCACTTTTGTGACAATACTAGATTTATTAAATTCAAATCATATAATATTAGTCTCCATCAGGCGTAAAATAATTGTCCCACCATCATGTATAGGCCTTTCTGCTCGTTAAAACACATGAGAACTAAACCTTATGTACTTATCATACGTAGAGATCCAAAAATACACTTTTTTTTCAATTACTCCTGCTCTCTAAACTGCTTAAGGCTTAAATGTTAAAATGTATATAATAATAAATATCAATGGTAATCATAAGCATAATGTTCACACAAATAAATCAAATACATTTTTCAAGATTCTGACTTTCTGATGAGACAATCTAAGTTGCAGCGATATTCACAGTATGTGGAGTGTCGAATCCACGACCAAGCTGCTCAATTGTAATTATTATCTCATTTCCTGGATAAATCAAACCCCGCAGACCGGTCTCTAGGTTTCCTCTCACTTTACAATAGATAGCAACAACTGGGGTGCTCAAACATTGCTGTGGCATCATCCTCATATTTATGTGATGCACCTCTGCCTCCGTTCCTTTATCAACGAAATAGACAAGTGCTCTTTTTGGATCAAGTACTTCTTTGATCAAGCCTCTTTCATATAAGTTTAAATAATCTCGAACGCAAATTACATCACCACTGTTCAAGGCACCTTCCCCACATTTGGATTGTTTTTTTGCATACTGCGTAATAATTTGGCGTTTGGCCAGATATTCTTTGTGGTCATTTACATCTGCTACAAGAAATTCTTCATAATTTTTCCTTGATAACACTTTCACACGCATCTGAGCATTTTGTTGTAAATCCTTAAATATATAGGAAGGCAAAATTATTCTTGGCACTGAAGCAACCGGCTCCAGCTTGTTCACCGCATTATGTATGAATCCTAATGTAGTGAAATCTGTTAAAGCCAACAAAGTTGAAATGTCATCTGGGTAACTATTGTACAATGTGACTAGCAGTTTGTCTGAAATTTTGCCATCTATGGTCATTTTAGCTTGTGACTCGTGTGCGACAAAAGTTTTGAAAGCTTCAGTAGCCTTTTCCCAAGATCCTCCTCTTTGTGCACAGTTTGCGAGCTGGCATTTGAATGCCAGAGGTGGAATTACCACTAACAATTGATCACAGTCAAAAAGGCGCTCAAGGGGCACATTCTTTTCAATAAATCCATAATCAATAGCAAAAATATCGCAAAGTGTGGAATCATCAGTGGTTTGAATGCTGATTACCTTCCCTCTGGCATATCGACAATTATGTGATTCTGGTGTCATGTTAAACAGTACTATTTGGTCTATTTTCACAGTGTACGTCCTTGGCACGTACTTGAGATTTTCAATTTTCTGAACAACTGACGTGTACTTCGTATTTCGCACGTAGAAGTCATGAGGATTGTTAATATGAAGTATATGCACCTGATGCCCCGTATTTACTGCAAATGGTTGTGTATCAATTTCTCTCATTATATTTTGAATGCCTTCCATTGTCATCTGTGAACCAGCAAAAGTATATTAAGCATCAAAAAAATTATTAAATATCAATTATAGTAAAACACTTATAGTAATTACACAAATAATTGTTTTGTTAAAAAAATGGAATATGAAAATATAAATCTGCTTATGGGATATTTTTACTGTTTCCGATAATTAAGTTAAATAATATAAAAATAACAAAATAATAATATAATTTAAACGCATAATGTATTTTTCGTTATATTGTATTTAGTACCAATAAAATATAATATTAAAAATAAACATAATATAATAATTATCTACAAATATAAACGTAAATGTTATGAAATATTCCTGCCAGTTCCACAAATATCTCCGAATTGTTTACCTACCTTGTTTGTTTTGTTTAAGTTATTCAGAAATTTATATATTCTTTGAAGATAATTAACAATTCAGCAGGTATGGATTTTCGACCACTTCTACTCAAAACCTTCCAATACTAATCAAGAACCTGGACTGAGCATAAAATGGTGTTAGTGCCACAGCCCACAATAGAGGAGTAAAGCCATAGAGTATAATACTCTAAAGACGACCATAGAATAAAGCAATAAACTACCAGACAGTCTATGGATGGTCCCTCAGAGTACGGAAACACTGGAGAAGACATTGATGTCTACAAGTTTTATGCTACAACTACTGTTCATTTAACTGAAAAATATTACATGTGCATGAGTGTGTTGTTGTAATAAATAAAGGACTATCTCTGCTAGAAATAGATTACACTACTTTCATGGGCAATATTTTAATTTCCAAAATCTACGAGAAAACTTCCGTTTTCAGGAAAATACCTTCTGGAATATGTTCTCTTCAGATTTGTGCGGCAAGCATCAATCGTATACTTGTTGTTTTATTAACTATGAACTTATTGAGAAACTTCCCGAATATATCATCAATAATTTGTTACAAAATTGAATACAATGAATTTTAATTTTTATGTAGTCTAGTAGCGTGCATTATTTGTTACTTGTAATGATAAAATTGCTAATATAGTGACAATATCGACAGCATTCATTACCCAATAATAAAATACCATAATATGACATAAAATAACTAAAATACACAATCTTAGCCGTTTCTTTATTTGTCATTTGGCGTATCTTTTAACAGCCTATGCAGCAGAACTATGTACTTGAGGACACGATTGAAGGTTTGCATCTAACGTTATTCCAGGAAAAGCTATCGTATTTACCAGATCTGACTTGTCTTTTTTATGCAGTACAATGGTGTTCACATATTTAACCTTAGTTAATGTAAATTTAATACACTTTTTATTCATTCAAACATAAACTATTGACTGCAAACCAGTGTAATACTTGTTAAGAAACGCACTTCTTCAGTATCTATTCTTATTTATTTACAGAATGGTAAACACCTTATTGATAAGGAACACAACTCTTCAATATCTATACTTGTTATCTATAACATTTTAAACACCTTTGTAAAACCAGAACCTTGGAGACCACTTTTCGGAACCAACACTAAACAAGAACTAAATCAATAATGACCAACGACTAACTAACTTATAAAGGGCCGATTCGAACGTCATGATTTCCGTTTTGCCTTATTCAAATCCGGTATCTTAAAAAAACAGTCAATTGAAATACTTTTCATTAAAAGAGTCAAAAGTAAACCTAAATCATTTAAGTCAAATCACATACTTCAATTATATATTCTCATTTAATGATTAAGATATGTATGTAAATTCAAAGACACTAAAATCTAAAACATTTAGAATTCATGACATACTTTAGTGAGATAGCTGTTTACATCGTCAAAAGCTGTTTCACGTCACTTAATTTTAAACATGAGTAATGTATCATCAGCAAATAATAGTATCCTATGGCTGTCCTTAGCAAGCTAGGTAGGGAAGGTAATTGATGTGAATGATGTAAAGAAAAGGTCCTAAGATAGAGACTAAGAGACTTATTTTTGCAAAGATTATGATAAGATATCAATTAATCTAGAGCTATACCCTTAATTTAATAGTGTTATAGTTTTCTGGCCAATGTTTCATGCTGAAAACAATCGAACGCCTTGGACAAACACAGAGGACATTAAGTGCGTCCCGGGACTCCTCCCAGACGTCAAACTTATGGTGATTAACTCAACACCAGCATCGGTCATTGAGCGGCCACGTGTAATGCAATAGACATAGTTTAATAAAACATTATTACCAAAACGGTTAAGTAATTAATTCAATACCAAGATTTTACTGAAAGTGAGTAGTAGAGAAATTGTTTTAAAATTACTGGGGTCGGTAGGACTCCCCGATTTTAATAATGAAACGACTGTGGTGTATGTTTCATTAAGAAACATAGACCACAGTCTATAGAATTATTAAATATGAGTTCTAAGTCGGTTGCAACAATATCAATTAGGGATATAATAATGTTAACGGAAATGCCCCATAAGTCATAAATTTTCTTGAGCATTGTTCGTAACGCAATTATATTTTATTTCAGTTATATTAGGACTGAAAAGCGGTCTTTTGCTGCTATAAATGCGTGCATTAACTATTAAGACAATTTGGAGCAGTTACCTTTGTTTTGTACAGCATACTATTTTCACTTCAAATTTACAAAAAAAAATATATAAGAGATATATATATATATTTATAACCCAAGAAATATGTAGGCTTCTAAGCAAAGAGTATGCAAACACTACGTTGCACCAAGAGGCGAAGAGGTTGTAAGCTGTATAACTACGGATATAACGGAATACGTACTATAAGCTCAATGGGTAGGTAATTGATGGTATTAGGTGTGTGAGTGTTCTCCATATGTATGTAAGCTTTTTAAGTGTTTGCCAAAAATATATTGGCAGCATTGATTGTTTATGGTCAAAATTACTGCATGCGTTAACGTTGATGTTCTTTTGTGACATTTTGGCCTGCCGTGAATCCGCCATATTTCATTATTTTCCAGTCGACGTGCGTGGTATCTGCTGCTTGAGCCTCAAATTGTTGAATAGCATCGTTAAACCTTGGGTAACTATAATCTCACGATCATATTGTTTCAATTATTAATTATTTCGAGCGGAGTATAAGAAGGAATACTGTCGCTCAACATTTTATTAGATTTGTATTGGTGCATGGAACCAATTCGTATCTGCCACCTTGACTGTTGGAGTCCTGTTATAGAATATGGTTATTTTAAAGTGTCGCACAAAGCACGACGTGTTTGCGTAGAATCAACGAGCTTTTTAAATCAACACTATTTTTTAACGGACAATGGACGGCTATACATAGTTTACATAATTTCATGTTTATATTTTGTCCGAAAACGAACGGAACGAAGAGTAACTAGTGCTAAATTTTAATATTTAATATATTTTTATTATAATTTTGAGCCATCTCGATACTATTTATGTTGGGAAATTTTAAATGTTGCCAATAATGAATGAGGGTAGTTTAAGGAAAAATTATTGTGTTTAATTTGGGTTTTTAGGTAATCAAATACTGTGTAGTTGTTTAGAAATGACTTTTCTGCAGCAAAATATATAATTATACTTCATAATGTACCATCTTAGCAACTATAAATTGTAAACATTCTACATAAATTTAGTTACGTTCTGGTGTTCTTGAATGTTAGAGTTATAGTTTTGGTTCACCAGTTAAACAGTTCCCATTAAAGACAGCGAATGTTACATTTTAGATTAAACCCTTTTTATCGGGCATTTGAATAGTATAAAAACACCACTTTACTTATACTTATGTAGATTACATTAATGCATTACGGCCTGGAAAAAGAATTAAAAACATTATGTTACTGCTAGGGGTTCTCAATTATTATTCAACGGTTATTTTATTTTATTTGGCAATCTTAACAAATTACAATCCTTATAATTAAATCTTAACTTAATTACATATTCACATTTACAGCATGACAAAAGTTTAATATAACCAATTACAGAAATATAAATATAAAGTTAGGTGTAATATCTAATGTTTACTTAATTAATCCTATTAAATTCAAACAAAATTTCTTATAGTGACCGTTAAAGATATCAATTTTGGAGTCTTTACTGATAATCTCATTGTACAAACGACACATTCTTACAATGATGATACATGCAAGTCTTTTATTTTTAAGTTTTTGTGTCTTTTCATTGTTCTTTAATATATTTTTTCTTAAACATAAATTTTATTCATTTGAAAATCAACAGGTGTGTGTGTATAAATCAATGTTCTGTATTCTTAATTATTAGGTTTGTATACATATTATGTCTAATGCTATTATACTATATTTAATAAGTCACACTAAGTTTTATGATTTTGATGAACTAATTTTGATTATTGATATTAAAATTTTAGTAAAATCATTCTTTAAAAGCAGATTCATCTCGTAGACCAACTGTTGTACATTAGGAATATTACTAGACTGTTTATTTTTTATTTACCAATCTTTATAGGTACATTAAGATAATGCAAAATAAATTGTCACTAACTTATTAACTTCTTGCCCCTATTCTCACACTCTGCGGTACAGGTACCCCTGCACATGCCGCCAGTATTTAATTAATGTTTTCTACCCTCATTTACCTAATTTATTACCTTAATTACCTTTTGACCTAACTATACTGATATACTGATATAAAATAAAAATATTTTGTTTTGTTTTGATGCAGTAACATCTGGAACTACCATGTTGGATTTGTTATTATTTTCTTTTTTGATAGACCAATACTTGGAAAAGGGTTACAGCAATATGCAATAGGTTATTGAATTAAATACATTGGTATTCAGGTTGTGAAAATTAATTCAAATTATATTAAAAAGGTTCAAATAAGTATAATTGTAAATAATTATATATGATTTTTCGACTACCTCCGTGGTGTAGTGTGCGCGCTGTCACATTATAGATTTGGAGGTCCAGGGTTCGATTCCCAGCTCGAGTCTGGTCTGGTGAGAGGCCTCGGCCTTGGCCTGTTTCCATCCTAGACTGCATCATCACTTATCACCAGTAGAGATGGCCGTCAAGTGTAAAAAAAAAATAAGTAATAGACAGATTAAATATGTTCCTTAACTGACTGCTGCAAAATTCTTTGTTTGTGTAATATAACCATAACTTAATGTTTTTATACTGTGTCCTGTGAATTATGAAACTTAAAAAACTTTTTATTTAATTTCTTTTTTTCTATATATATATAAAAGTTTTTCTATATTTTGTTGTCTAATTTTCTTGGCCTGTGGGCTTTTAATCCATGCATCAGTAAATTACTGTGGGAAAGTTAGAATTCTATCAGTTGCATGAAAGGTACATAAGAATATTTTCATTGAAGGAGAAGAGAGGAATGATTAACTGGTTTCATTTTTTACAGTTTCTATGGTTTTGATTTAAGTTTTATTTCCTTGAAATTTTACACACAGGTAACCAAACTATAGTTTATTTTTACTCATACTAAACATTGACTATATCTTAACTTTTCATAATCAAGTGATTAATAAAATACCTTTCTTGGTTTACCTAGAAATGTATTTTATTATTGTTTGTTGATCAAAAAAAAAACAAAAACAAAATCAGTCTTAAGACTTTCACTTAATAATGGGATGTTTTGTTCTTCCTTTTTAATAAATTTATTTTTCTATTTTCTTAGTACCCAGTAACAAGATAGTCATTTATTGAGAAAGTAGATTGCAATAAACAATTTTTATCAGGTACTAATTTGATGGATGTTGGAAATATTTAATCAGAAAACAGTAGGGAATACTTCACATATTTATACTGTCTAATAGGGCCAGAAAAAAGCCAGCGGCCTGATAGTGAAATTATGTAGAGAAATGTTGTAGATGATGGATTTATTTCTGTGCAAAGATGCCCTAAGTGTTAACCTTTATTTTAATATTGCGATGATATTAGCGATGACATTTGAAAGGCAAAAAAAAACAACAAGTAATTGCTACAATTTATATTGAATTGAAAAATTAATCCATCTCGTCCTCAGATCTCACTGAAACTTTTTCTTTTAAGGTCTGACCTACTAAAATCAAGATGAACTATGTTTTAGTATTAGTGTTAATTTATAAATAAAAAAACAGTGTTATATACGATTATAGTTAAAAATTCAATGTGCAAGCTGTATAAGGTGGAAAAACAGGGTATTCAGGGTATCTGAGCTGCTTATTTAGTTTTGAAAACAAATGTGCAAGTTTACAACTAGTTTTAATGTTTTAATAATAACTTCTGGACTAGAATACTAGAGGTATAATATAAGTTAACACAATAGGGCAAAATAAAATTGATATTCTTACTAAAATTCAACGTGGCTGTGATAGCTTTCTATATGTCGTCTTACATTATACTTATAATGATATACGATTTTCAATGTGTACGGAATGGATCTTTTATCCATTGGATTCTATCACGTAATGGTCTTGTTGGAAATTAAGAAGCAGAAAATTTTAGCCAAAATTGAAGCCTCAATCTCAGACATATTACCCAAGTTTAAAAATACGGTTATATGTAACCGTAATTTTTTTATCACAAATCCGTATATAAGGAGCATTGTATAACACCAAAATAAGCCTGCTATTGTCCCCCGGGTTATAAATACACAATTGTACCGTTCATAACAAGTGGCTGTTTTTAGATTGCGTTCTCGACACATGCACCACTTCACACTTGATGAAGAAAGTATTTTTCATTTATTGATTCACCTTAATGTTTGACTTGAGGAATTAGACGACTTGCAACAAATATAAATTAGAGAATACGTACTTAGTCATGACTAAATAACAAAAATCACTTAATTAGCTGTATTTCAGCTAAAATAAATTATTTAATATCAAAACTTAATTTTTTTATATCATGTCATAAAACTCAGTAAGCAGTAGATTTATTAATACACAAGTATTTTTTAATATTATAAATGCAGAAGTGAAAAATTTTCGCCTAGATATTAGTCAATAATAAGGGAGGTAGCCTAATTTATAAACATATATATTATTTCGGATCATCACTTGCCCGAGCCCATGATTAGTGACTTTTAATAGATTATTCCTTCATGCTGAGCTAATAATGATCAGATCAGCGATTTTATTTCAATTATAGCAAAAGTGCAGTTGTTTTATGAACTTTGTAATAGTTTATAATAATATTATTAAGAATTCACTATATAACATATACTAGCAAGAGCGTTCATAAATTAAGTTGAAAAATGCAATGCGAATTGTTATTTAGTGTTAATTTATAGAAGATAAACCATAATACACAGGATCCGATATTTAGCTTAGAACTTTCTGTATAATGTTTAGTCTCTATAAATTTTGCTCACGTTTATATACTTGCTATATTAAATTTTTAACGCAAGTACTTGTTTACCTTTACATTATATTAAAAATTGGTATCTATATGAAATTTCTCAATGTTTCATTGAAATAGATTCGGCAATTGCAAAAATCTGCCCATGTACCGTTTTATTTTGTTATTTCTATTATAACTTCAAAACATACACATAATAATCAAACATGTGTGCGTAAACACGTTCCATTGATTGTGAAATTGCCTTCTCGGCAAGTATGTGTTATAATATAGATAAACAAGTGACTGCGTTAGTTTTATTACTTCGCTTAATTAACTGTCGCCGTCAAGTTTTATTTTTTGTATTATTATAAAATGAATATTGTATTTACATATAATACATACAATTCCAATATTTTTAAATTTAATAAATTCTTGTCATTATTGTGGGAAAAGAAATATTTTAAAATTCAAAGCAATCTTAGTAATTGATGATTATCACGTTTCATTCCTGTTCTCGTTCCAGTGTCCGCTCCCTTTCCCAATGCCCCCGACTCTCCCGCACTGCTGCGCGCGCGTTTTACCAGAAAAATATTTTTAGCTAAAAATCACGTACTAACATCGTCATAATAATAATTAGGAAATACAGTTGGAAAGTTATCGACAAACTTCGTCTTTTACGCTATACTTAGTGTATACTATAAATATCATAAGCGATAAAAGTATTTATTTTGCTAACAATTAATTTAATACTATGAAATGTGCATTGTAAATGGAGTATCCAATTTAAATGGCTATAATGGCTTCCCCATATAAGATGCTTTCGCAGAATTTTTATTATATTGTTTAAGGGTATGATGTAAATACATTGGTCTATCTGTTTGTGAGAAGCGGTGATAGCGTGGTGAGGGCGCTAGCCTCCTAATCAGAGGTCGGCGGTTCGAATCCGGGCACGCACCTCTAACATTTCGGGAGTTATGTGCGTTTTTAATATTTAAAATATCACTTGCTTCAACGGTGAAGGAAAACATCGGGAGGAAACCTGCACGCCTGAGAGTTCTCCATAATGTTCTCAAAGGCGTGTGAAGTCTGCCAATCCGCACATGGCCAGCGTGGTGGACTATGGCCAAACCCTTCTCATATAGAGAGGAGACCCGTGCTCTGTAGTGAGCCGGTAATGGGTTGATCATGATGATGATGATCTGTTTGTGTACTCTAACGATTTTAACACAATATCTTAAGCCTATGTGCTTTTTTTAGATGTACGACCAATGTTATTGTCATGTTTTATCAAAATCAGTTCTGTAGTTTTTGCAAGAATCCGTCCCAACAAACTTTGTATCTTATAATATTAGTATTTGAAGGCCCATCTTTTGTGTTACTTGGTAGTTAAATAATATAGTGAAATTGAATATGTCCATCGATTGACGCCTTGCGATTCACATATATAAGTATAGTCCAATAATATACAAAAAAATATTTTAAATTTGCAATCCATATAATTATGCTTGCGTTCTTTTTCTTGCTTTTCCTATTTCTTATATTAAAGCGAAATATATTTATTTATGTAGTGGCATGCTATGTTTTATAATATAAGTGAAAAGAAGTGTTAGTTCCAGACTAAATGAAGTACATATTTGCAATTTGATTTTATTTCTTATTGTTTGATTTAGTATTCTTTAAAAGGTATATTTTTTTAATTAAAGGCAATGAGAAGCAAGCTCAGAATTATTTGCTTGTTATTGCTGCTGATGTACAACCTTACATACGATATGAATGATACAGGGCTAATCAGCCCTACAGGGGTTGTCCCGTTTTCCCCATTGACCTTATCGCCGTTAACAGGGACCGCGGGATTTGAACAAACTTATGTCTCGTTGTCCCCGTTCTCCGTTAAAGAATAAATAATAAAGTTATTAATTTTTGATCGCGTTGTCTATCACTTTTAATGCGACCGTTATTTTAGGGTTGAACTCTTATAGAAAAATTGCGTGTTGATACTGTGCCTTTATGAGGAAGTTCCCGTTAACGGGGACAGTGGGATTTGCATAAATTAATTAAAAAATTCATCCCCGTTGTCCCTTTTTTCAACTTTATTACTAATTTAGATATACATCTAAACTTTATTACTAGTTTAGATATATATCTAAACTTAGTAATAAAGTTGAAATGCTGTTCGCGCGATACTCCATCTCATGCCTATATAAGTACCCCTTTTTATGAACAATTTAACCTAAGCGGTGTTCAAGGTGGCAGTTGCACCGCATTGTTCAATTGAGAGAGTTATTTACTCGTCAGTGAGTTAAGGCAGGTGAATCTATTCATCATTTCAAAATGGATGTAACAAATTGACAAATTACATACAGGGACTTGTTGGGCCAAACACAATTCTCTTTTAATCAAACGAGCTTTTTAGTATTTCCTATGGTTTCGTAATCACCATCAATATTCATATGGTTTAATTACCAGAACATAAAAAGTTTTTACAATACTGACTTTAAAACGTTAGAATTAGAATCAGTTATTCTCGCCAAAATGTGAAACAGCACATTGACGGTGTAAGTTATCATGTGTTATTGCGTAGATAACCATTTTTTTTTATAAACTTCTACAAAATTACCAAAATTCCAGTAGGATTTATACATAACAAAAAAGTTTAATATGAAAATAAATGCGAAACATCAGATGAATGAAGGGCTGAAGAAGCAATAGGCTTTGTTTTTATTCCGAAAAAGGTTCGATTCCCGTGGGATAGGTTTTTAGAACAGTTGGTCAGTATCCGCACAAGCACCTCAATATTTCCACGCGGATGAAGTTCGGCGGCGGAGCTAGTATAAAATAATGTCAATCATAAAATAGGTTCGCTAACGATGATATTAAAAATTCACAAGACCTGCACTCGATGTGGTATTCTCAAGGCTTGCTGATGGCAATAAATCGTCTTCAGTTCAGTTGCGACGCAGGTTTCGCTGTGGTAGGTCGTGGTAGGCTTCAATTACATTCGAAATTCATTGAAATCCTTTTGAATTTTTGATTGTTTGCAACTACCAGTCTATATTACAGTTAGTCTCAAATAAACTGATTCCTTAAATAAAATCCTTTCAGTTTTCTGAGAGCTGGAAATTTTACCTTTTTCTTTTTCTTAATTTTTACGTATGGCGGGTTTTACTTACTCGCCCCTCAATCCGGTGACGTCAATCTGGTTAGTATTTAGTTTATGCAAAACCTAAAAAAAAGCCCGTGTAGTTGCAGCTGTAAGCAAGATAATCTCAGCCTGTTAGAATTCGTTTATTTGAGTTTTTTTTTCTGACCAAATTTAAGTCGGTTACAAAAATTTTCCCAGCCGAATTAGTAATGTCAGTCAAATAATTGCTACTACGGTTATTTAAATTAGCCCCAGTAATCCAAATAAAACTATACCAATACCAACCCCAACAATACAAGTTGCGAGGAATCGAATGGTCCGGCGACGGCTTTAAGATGTGTCAGATTTAGACTCTGAATTCTCATCTTGTCAGATATGTTATAAGACTACGGCATATCGAAGTTTGATTGGGTCGTTAGTTTTTAAAATTTCATTTTATACTTCTTTTATTATCAGACGATTATGAACAAATCTTTGCTGGGTGGCTGTAGGTGTTATGAAATTTAGGTTGTATTGGCTAGTGTGACACCCTGATTAAGTCTTTATACCTCTTTTCAGTTGCCACTGCGTCCATATCGCTTGTCAATAACGTCGGTCCCTAGAATTGCATATAATGGGTGATCGTAAGAACCACAATATAATGTTTGGACCTGAGTGGCTTCGCAATATGGCGCGCGAGCAGAGTGCGGGAAGGACAAACTCCGGTCAGAACACTGGGTCTGGTCAGAGGTCTGGTGCTCATGGGTCCAGCTCACCTGCGGAGCCCGGGGGCCGCGCCGCGTCCTCCGCGAGTCCACCCGCGGGAGCTGCGGCGGCGTCACCCAGCACATCCAGCACTAGAAACACAAATTCTAACCAGCAGCCGAGAGTGCGTCTCGCGAAACGAAGGTAAGCTACTCTTTGTTTTATGCTGCCGCTATGAGTCTGATACTCAAAAGATTATCACCTGCTTCTTCGGCCAACAGATGATATCCTAGATAGAATAGGATTTTCAGTATTCAAATTCATCAATTCTCACAAACTTTACCTTGTAACAATATTACTATAGATTTTTTTTTTATCCACTACAAGTTAGCCCTTGACGGCAATCTCACCTGATGGTAAGTGATGATGCAGTCTAAGATGGTAGCGGGCTAACCTGTCAGGGGTATGGTAAAGCCATACTCCTAATTGGTTTCTACACGACATCGTGCCGGAACGCTAAATCGCTTGGCGACACGCATTTGTCGGTAGGGTGGTAACTAGCCACGGCCGCAGCCTCCCACCAAACCAGACTCGAGACGGGAATCGAACCCAGGACCTCCAACTTTTTAAAATGCAACAGCGCACGCGCTGCGCCACGGAGGTCGTCAAAAGATAGATCTATCGTCTATCTATAATATATAATGTATAATCGTCGTTCGTTGACAGTGTTAAGTTAATGCCAATAGGCTATCGTAAACGTTAAAATTGTTTGGTTCTTTTCGTTCGTTCCGTGGCTGATGGTACTAAAGAAAGTAATAAATGCTGTCTTCAGTTTTTTTTTTTCACAATGATACCTCGTTATATAATTTCTTGGGTTTATACAGATACGGCAGGGAGGAGATGTTGGCGCTATGCGAAAAGAATGCTGAGCCTCCCGAGGAGTTGAAACATTTTGAATTATTATACCAGACTAGAGAAAAACAGCCATTTGCACTCAACACATTCGAAGAGGAGGTGGTAAGTATTTTTATTTTAGGAAGCCTTAATGCTACTTTTGGTCTGAAAGTGTATGTACGTGGGTAGTCAGAAAAACATTGTTTTCTTAACGAGAATGAAAGATTGGTCAATCATCATCAACACCATCTTTTTGTCCTTATGATACGTGATCTGGGGTCGGCACAGCATGGCTCTTAAGACCACTCACTTCCAGCAACCTTGGTTCGTTATTAATGACTTTACGGTAGAAGTGTCCATTGTAGGTTGTCAGTTTGATTCATCATAATCAACTTATTGCCGGCTCACTACAGAGCACGGGTCTCCTCTCAATATGAGACGGGTTAGGCTATAGCTCACCACGCTGGCCATGTGCGGATTGGCAGACTTCACACTCCTAGAGAACATCATGGAGAACGCTCAGGCATGCAGGTTTCCTCACGATGTTTTCCTTCACAGTTGAAGCAAGTGATACATTGAATTGCTTAAAAAACCTACATAACTCCAAGAAGTTAGAGGTGCGTGCCCGGTTCGAACCCCCGATCTCTGATTAGGAGGCGGACGTCATAACCACTAGGCTAGCACAGCTCATTAGCTCATTGATTATTATTATTCTTTATTTGTACACCACATGTAGATAGAAATAATTAGAAAACAAAAAGAAACGGGATACAAAAGGCGGCCTTATCGCTTAGTAGCGATCTCTGCCAGGCAACCTTAGGATTAGGAAAACAGAAATTATAAGAAAATAGGTGGCGTAATATATAAGTAAAAACTTGCATACTAATAACTACATACTAATACATACACTAGATTACATAAATAACACAATACATTAATACATATAAAATAAATATACTAATATATACCCTATAATATTAATAAAAAGAAAATAAATAAAAATAAAAGTCGTCATTGATGCGTGAGGAAATAAAATTTGACAGCACTTTTAAAAACAGTGAGTGACTTTGACTGTCTTATACTCAATGGGATTGTTGCGTGAATAATAATGTTCAATTACACTATATCAGTAAGCTGTTTAGTGACAACGAGCCAATATGCATCTGGACGGAGGCCTCTTAATCAACGCCGACTCGATTGTTGTGTCACACAAGGATTGTGCCGCAATCACACCGCCGGCCAGGCGGGTCGGAGATCACATTAGTAGATGTGATTGCGCCGGTATCGCTGTTGCTCGGCTCCGGAAATTTTCAATTGTTCAATTCTATCTCGCAATCTGACCGTACAGGGGTGCAAGGGACGGCACTTCCATCTCAATCTCAGCTGTTTGTGGTACCACGCTGACGTACGATGTTGTGGCGAACGGAATGTGTGTAATCTAACTTTTGCTAAATCTAAATAACGAAAGAAAGAAAGTATACATTATCGCACTCCGAAAAACAAGTGATACATTTATTTTTATGTACAATTGGTGGTCTGGTAAAATTTATCTTTATATCGTTTTCAGGGATCAATCTTCTGCATGCTTTTTCCATTTATACAGTACTAGCTGGTAAAAGTTTTTAAAATTCAGTCAGAATAAGTTGAACTCTCTTATGTCACTCTTCAGGTCCTTAACTATACTTTCAAAAATCACGTCGATCCATTGCTCTGTTGTAACGTGATTGAAGGACAAACTAACACACAAACACACTTTCGCATTTATAATATTACTATGATTTTGTCTAGATAGTTAGGATTTCTTAGTACAAAGTATTTCAGTTTTATACTAATTATACCGGGAGTGGATTCAAAGAAGTAAAACTTGTGATGATGCAATCTAGAATGGTAGCTGGTTAACCTGTTAGGGGTATATTAAAACCATACTCCTAATTGGTTTCCACGCGACATCGTGCCGGAACGCTAAATCGCTTTGCGACACGTCTTTGTCGGTAGGGTGGTAACTAGCCACGGCCGAAGCCGTATCTCACCATACCAGGCTCGAGTCGGGAATCGAACCCAGAACCTCCAACTTTATAATGCGACAGCGCATGCACTGCTCCACGGAGGTCGTCATTAAATTAATTGTTTAATTTAAATTACACCAGTCTGAATTCATAGTATATACTTTAAAAAAATATTATCTTCAATATATTATGTTTTAATTATAAGTTATTATTGAAATGGAATACCTGGGGTCGATAAAGTTAATAACTAGTCAACACACTTTCAGGTGGTCTAATTAGAAATAAAATTGCAGGAAAGGAATTATCGTAGCTCTTTGATGAATAGTTTATTTGCAACAGTATTGAGTCAATTATATAAAGTATTCTAACGATCGAAAGCTGTAATAAAGAACCTTATTGAAATGTCACTTCTTTTTAATTATTAATGAAAGTATGGAAAAATGCTAGCTGACTCACATTTTCATATGGAATATCTTATTAAAAAATATTATCTTCAATATATGTTTTAAGTATAAGTTATTATTGAAATGGAATACCTGGGGTCGATAAAGTTAATAACTAGTCAGCACACTTTCAGGTGGTCTAATTAGAAATAAAATTGCAGGAAAGGCATTATCGTAGCTCTTTGATGAATAGTTTATTTGCAACAGTAATGAGTCAATTATATAAAGTATTCTAACGATTGAAAGCTGTAATAAAGAACCTTATTTAAATGTCACTTCTTTTTTATTATTAATGAAAGTATGGAAAAATGCTAGCTGACTCACATTTTCATATGGAATATCTTATTGTCTTTCTGTGGTATTCAAAACTATTTTAAGACTTAAGCATCGAGGGTCGTTTCATATGCACAAATGATGGCTTCAAATATGCATGAAGTCCACTTATGTGTTTGTCCACTTATGTTTACACTTATTCAACATGTCAATTTATTGCCATTATATATGTATACCTCATATGATCATATCCTTGTAATTTATAAGCATCGTTGCATTTTTTAGAACTTATATGGAAGTACTTTTACTATGATGTAACATTGGGCACTTGTCATTGGAGTAGATGCGTTAAAAAAATACATAACTGCTATAATAACTTTAAATAAAAATATATTTATTGAAATTGTCCTTTAAAAGGCACTTTTGACGCGTCAATAATTTACATAGTAGTGATTTGATGGTGATAACTACATTCTTGAACTTAAAATTAAAACTAAAGCTATGAGGGTCCCAAAAGCGCCCCGGTCTAAGAAGAAGCCCACAACAAACTTAGTCAGCAAAATTTTCTTTTCGTTATCACCATCTCACATGCCACTTAAAATTATACTAAGAGCTGTCTTCTAGAGCAATATTTCATACCCCTGCTTGTTTATCATTTACATAATCTTAGCTTATTTTTTATATTGATTGAACTTATTGAGAGACTCCCCAGAAATTTTATAACAAATTACCAAATGAAATTTCTTTGAATGAATATCTTGTGTGTAATATTAATAGTAAGATAGCATTGTATGTTAAATTTACAATTTATATTACTATGAAGAAGTTTTGAATCTTTTAAAGTTGCTGTTGTCACAAAATCAAATTTCAAAAATGTGTTTCTATGTCTATAATTTTTTTCTCATATTTTTAAAAAGTGTACCTGACCTGGCCAGAGATGGCAAAACGCTTTTGCTTAGATAAACTATCCTAATAGCTCAATTCATAACTAGAACCGTACACCAAATCATATAAAAGCATTACTTCTTACAATTAATTCAGCAGTAATTGCCTATGTAAAAATGTTAACTATATTTCTGATCAACCCATTACCGGCTCACTACAGAGCACGGGTCTCCTCTCAATATGAGAAGGGTTTGGCTATAGTCCACCACGCTGGCCATGTGCGGATTGGCAGACTTCACACGCCTTTGAGAACATTATGGAGAACTCTCAGGCGTGCAGGTTTCCTCACGATGTTTTCCTTCACCGTTGAAGCAAGTGATATTTTAATTATTTAAAAACGCACATAACTCCAAAAGTTAGAGGTGCGTGCCCGGATTCGAACCGCTGACCTCTGATTAGGAGGCTGCCGCCCCAACTACTAGGCTATCACACCTTCTGTGTTATAATGTTAAATATTTATTTCAGTTTACTATTTATTGAATACCTTAAAATTTCATGTAATTTCTGTCAACTGTGTTTCTGTGTGAATGCAGATTTTGACAAAAAATGCTGAGTGTCGGGTAAAGTCCGCCCACCGGTTGATATCTTGGTTGGGTATTACTGATGTACTCATTTCACATTACTTTTGCTAGATAATCTACCCTTTTACTGAAATACAAGATTGTAGATCAGTTGATTTAATATTTAATGAAGCCACTGAATTCTATTATGGTAATTGATGTGAAAGTGAATTGGAGTTCCCTTTTGTGGTTTTTATTGTTATTCGATATTCAAGTTTTAATTTATTACCTCAAATCATCACCACAAAATAGAGTAGTGATAATACGGAATTACGGGCCGAAGAATATAAGCCAATCGGAGTGTTACAGTAGCTTCGTTTATTACAATAAAATCAATAATGATTGCCTATGGAAAATAAGGTGTTTCTAAATATAGATTTCAATATAAAGCCATTAGAGTGCGCGCTGAGTAATAACGTTCAATCGATTGTTAACTTGGTCCTGTCTTTCCGTGCTCTAAGGTAAAACTGAGGCGCTTCCGGCGAGTTGACGGATATTTTTACGTTTTCATGAAATGTTAGTGATACTAATGTTAACTTAAGCCACCGGGGATACCTTTATGAATAAGATAGTGCTAATTGGCTTCAATTATCATTAACATTATTTTGATTTGAGTGAGGCTTGTGTGATTCTGAAAAAATTGTGTTGTTGTACAAAGAAAATACATGGAGTGTAGTTAAAACATATTTTCTTTTTTTTTTGTGTCTTTTGTATGAAGTTGGATATAATGGAATATTAAGATAACTTAATGTTTTCTCTTTCGCAGCGCGACAATATGCGCGGCGGCCCTTCTACTGGGTCCATGGCTACTGAGCGCTTCGGCGTGATTAGGGGGGCAGCCCGCGGTTCCGGCAGCAGCGAAACACGCGGCCGGGGCCGCCAACCGTTCATGCGCCACCCGCTGGGCCCGAATAATCCGAGGTATGTGGATTTACTGGGTTCAAAATATTATACTAATTGAAATGACGCTCCTCATGACGTGATGCGGTAGGGGTTAACGGGTAGAGATCCATGCCGTTATGCCCCCTTCATGCGATTAAGTTACTAACTTATTTCAAAAGCTATTAATCAATTAACTAGCATGCAAGATCACCAAGCTTTTATTAACAGAAGTTGTAAAAATTAATCATCTTTAATTTTGATATAAAAGATGGCTATTGTTTTTATTTCTTCATATTAGAATATCCAAAAAAAATAAGGGCACATATATTGAACATACACACACATACTTAAATTTTAATATATGGCAGGAAAAATGGCGCAACAGTCGCGGTTTTTATAAATTACCTAACAAGGTTTCGAATTCCGTTTAGTTTGAAGGAACGAAACATAAATATTTTTTAAGATTTTAGATCGAATGTTTTACTGTCCAACTCTGGCTTTGTTGGACGCGCTTCTCTTACGACGACGTCAGAATAGATTAATGAGAATATAATACAGTTGTGAGTAGCGGGTAGGTGAACTACACCGCCAGGAGGTCGCCATCGCCACACCATGCATGCACGTCAGCTTACTGTTACAGCCAGCCATCAGCATAACCGACGACGTCCGAGGCGCATTGGGAGCGCTTCAGTCTTATAAGTGAGAGGAACCGGTTTCGATTGGTTAGAAGATTCATAATTTCAGATTGTCTCGCTCTAGAGGCTGGAGGAGTTTGGGATCTAGAGTTATAACATTCATCGGCGCGAAAAATACAGGCGTATGTTAGCTTGTGCTAGGGAATTGCGAGCAAAAGTTATGAACTTTTGTAGAGCATTGAGAGTCACTAGTTTATTGTTATAAAAGTGCTTATGCCATAAGTAAGTAGTGTGACACTATGCTTCCTACTAAGTTTTGCCGCTATCAATTAGGGCTATATCGTCAGCATAAATCATTGTTTTCCAATGCAGAAGAGTCAATGCGCAATGCACAATATTGTATATAAGAAAAAGGGTAGGTCCAAGGACTCTGAGGCTAACGCCATATGTTGTAGCTTCTAATATATAACTACGTTCTTGCTTATTTAGTAAGTTCGGGAGAGATACGGTGTCAAGTGCTTCAAAAGGGTTAAAACTAGTGTTTCTGATAATGATTTTCTAAAAGAATGTTGTTCTCAGTCAAATAACCCTGTCATTATGAAAAAATATCTGCCTATACTTAGTGACGTGTCTTTGTCTTAATTTTGCCGGCATACAACACTATTCCACTGGAGAATTAACGGTTCCGACATATTTATGACACACAAATCATATTGAAATAATCTGGGCATTTGGTATTCAATTATTACGAATTTCTACATCGATATACCATCAAGCATATTTAAACAATTCAAGCTTTGAGTTTGCGTAGGTGTTGTTACTATTATTAGAGCAACGGGCGGGATGACCTTTCCCGTTTCACTAGAATAATGAACGAAGCTTTTTGAAAAGTTCAACGGTATATATAACATTTTAAATTGGTACTGAATACCTCTGACATTTTAAATGCCACGTGTAATTCCCTTGACTAGTCTTTCATTATTAACTAATTTCGTGGCGTATCGATTGTTTGTCTGTTTGTAGCTAATAACAGAACAGTTAAACCTAATGATGGGGCTAATATTATATAACTAGTTACTTTCTAATTCTGGCCCAGTTTATGAGGATTTCAAAACACACTTCAGTGTACCTATTACCACTCAATAGAGTTACGCTGATTGCGAGTGATATGCTGTTTGTCCGGTACCGTCCTCCAACTCCGAATATTTTCATGTACCAATTTTCGGAGCACCCGATAGCATACCGGCTATGTGTGAAATGAAAGCGCACATAAAGGGCTCATTACAACAGTGAAATATGTAACATTAATGAAATAGATATGTGTAATATAGGTAGATATATATAAGGCGGATGAAGATGAAAAAGAAGATTGTATTCTATAATATGTGGTTGTTAACTAAAATACCTTGTTAAACAGTCATCTTAATTAATTTGCTTTATTTATTGTATATTGTTTAATTTTAAAAAGGAACGACATTGTATTATTGGCTACGTCCAATCAGAGTTGAGGTAGGCCTCGAGCGGGCTCTGGGCGCCATCTTGATTTTTGACGGGAGGAACAGGTGCATCTTTTGGAACCCAGGTTTATGTCGGATAATTTGGAGTGTTTTTAAAAAAAAAAAAATATGATATACGGTGAATCATATAAAAATGACTGATTGTTTGCTTTAAGTTCTGAACATTAGAAACTCAGTAGTGACTCAGTTTTATAAAACTTTGAGAACAAAGTGTACAAAACAGATGACGCCCACTAGGAACGAGTCCGATAATAAAGATCGCCTTTCCTTACACAAATATATATAAATAAAGATAGAGACCCTAGATTTGTTATAGCCACAACGGTTCACGAGACGCAGCCAGCGACCAGACCGAGGGGCGAATGTACTGCGGATTCAGAGTATTAGTGTCACGTTGGTACCCTACATGGTACATAGTATTTAACGCAAATGAAATCCCACAGAGGTTCCGCACCTTTTCACCGCAGTAGCATTCGTACGCCCGGCTTTAGCACAGGACCGGGAGAAGTGCTTGCACCGGTCCGGCCTTGGAGTGCCGGCTACAGAGGCGCGCATTGCGACACGGCCGTGTGGGCACAGAGCAAGCCATTTCGCAGGTAATGTCACGCAGGCCCTATTCGATGTTCCAATGCTCGATCAGATGTTGTAACTGCCCATAGGGGCGGCTGGCCGCGTTGGTACGAGATGGTCCACGTGGTCCACGATCGCTCCGCAATCAATTCACGGTAATAAGGACGTCGGGGGTGTACTCGCTCAAAACGACCCTTGATCAACACGCTAGAGGAAGCTTTGCTGTCAATTGGCTAAACTATACGTCGGTGTTGAATAGTAAACAACACCTACTTACACGACAGTCTCGCAACTGAGTTGAGTTAGAACTGAGTGGGGATTGGAAGGGAATGTTCATTATGAGCTATTATTGCCGAACATACCAGTGATTGAATATCTACTGCCAACACCTAACGAGATTAAATGGAGTTTAGAGGGAGCGGCCTCTGTTGATCAATCTGTCTGGGTTGGGTCTGTCAATAACAAGGGTGGTCTTCATGGCGACTACGGTAGATACCGTATGTAACCACTCAGCAAAAATGTTTTGATGCATCCGCCATATGGCATTGACTTTGCACAGGTGTAGAAACAGGTGTAAATCTGAAGACTTGCTCCTGTTTCGATCTTTCAGAAATCTTTAGGCAGCGTCAGGCCAACATACAATACAAACAAGAAGAATAAGGATATAAAAGGCAGCCTTATAACTTAGTAGCGACCTCTGCCAGACGACCTTTTTGTTAGGAAACAAAGAAATAAAATATTAGGATAATTGTTGAACATAAATAATTATCATTGCAGACTGACTGGCATGATGTGTAACATCTGCGCGTGCAACTTTTGTTACGTGCAGAAAATTGACACATCTGATTTCTATCATGAGATAACTAGAATTTGTTGTACGCCTGAGTATTCAATAGGCAATATGATTTCAAATTTTACAAAAATCTGAAAAATTTCATCTGATTTAGCGCGACATGGTGAGTCGTGCAAATAAGATGCAATTTTTCAGATTTTCGTAAAATTTGAACTGATCTGCAGATTTTATTTTAATAAAAAAAATCAATCAAAAGTAAAAGTAAGCTCGAACGTTCTTGTATATACAGGACTGTATCTCATGATCGTACCTTAATAGGTAAGAGAGCTGAAGTTTTCACCGAATGTGTATTTCTGTTGCCGTTTTAACAACATACCAAAAATAATGTTGAAACTGGAATGGACTTCTCGATGATAATAATGTGAATAATGTTATGTTGTCCTACTACACCTTGGTACGGAAACTTTAAACTCGCACTAATTTGCCAGTTTAAGGATCCCATCTTATACTTTCTCCCATCTCCTACTTATCTTAAATGACGCTATCGCGACTTGTCAGTGCTTTTGTGCAGTGCAGAGTCCTTTTACTTTCCACCTAAACCAAGCTGAGAGCAACGGTACATAGTCAATTGAATATACGAGACTATAGTCTGGTCTAGTGGGAGATGTAGGCTGTTTTAGGTACCACATACATATGCGATAGCGTAACTATGGAACCGATTTTGAAAATGATTCAGGCTAAACTAATTAAAATTTTATTTACAGCCTTTATTTAGTTGAATTAAACAAGACGTTACTAAATATATCTTTCATGTCTAATATTTTTCGCTACTCAATAATACAGGACGTGTTATTTAAAGGTAATGCACGTCATTACATTCATAAGGCTTTGCGGCGTAGTTATTTTGTACTGAAATATATTATACATATAGATTGAAATATGTTTTCAACTTAGGAATTGCCCACTCAAATACTGCTATCATGTTTCGATATAGTATGATATCGACCCTCTCACTGTCATGATTGGAGGGTTGCTATTTCGGTTTGGCGATAATGGTGACCTTTGAAACGAAATATTTATAAAAATATGAACAAAAACTTACTAAATTTTACTTTTACATGACATATAATACGATTGTATGCTCAGATTGATATTTTTTTCCACTACAAGTTAAGCCCTTGACGGCAATCTCACCTAATGGTAAGTGATGATGCAGTCTAAGATGGGCGGCTAACCTGTTAGGGGTATGGAAAACCCATACTCCTAATTTTTTTTCTACACGACATCGTGCCGGAACGCTAAATCGCTTGGCGACACGCCTTTGTCGGTAGGGTGGTAACTAGCCATGGCCACAGCCTCTCACTAGACCAAATCTTACTGTCCTGTAATGTCCGCGATGTCCTCATTCCTGTTCCTGTCCACGCTCCCTTTCCTAATATAGTAATCTCACACATACAAACACACACACATACACAACATAACATATGCACTCGTGCACTTTAATTAACTTATCTATGTATAATGTTCCGTAAATGCTATGTATCATCATAGAGGGGAAGTTCCCACTTTCCAAGATACATTATATACTGGAAAGTGGGGGAGATCATAAAATTATTGACCACGCTTATTGTAACACGCACATCACTTATTGTAACACATTTAAATTAATTATTAACGCTTTAATCTAAAATTACTAACACCTAATAATTGTAAGTTATCTTGACTGTGCTATGTATTTTTTTTAAATGTAATCACGAGGAAACTTCCTAAGATCTTGTGTTAACTCCAGAGTATCATCTATCTCCACTCAAAATGTCTGCCAAATTGGTTCAGTAGTTCCGGCGTGAAGGGGTAACGTACACACACACACATACATACACATTTTCGCATTCATAATATTAGTGTGATATTTTTCTGGTAGTGACGCCCTTATTTTTTTGTTTTGGTTAATTGTGTTATATAAGTAACCCTTAATTTTGAGGTTCATAAAATAGTGCAGGTAACTGTTGCCTATTAAAAACAATAGATCTACAATATGGACTCTAGATCAGGTGAATGAATGGTTTTATTGCAAATAAGGGTTAAGGGAAAATTAAAAGTGGATTCTTAGTTTCGAATTCAAGCTCTAAAAAGTTTCAAAAGAAAAGTGTTAAAAAAAAAATTGTAAAGTAGTAATTATAAATTTACTTTTGAAAAAAAAATACTCTGAAAATTTAATTTGTTACATGAAATTCTATTAGATAAAGCTTTTTTCATGACAATAACTCGTGCATTTCTTACATTATCTATAATAAGACTACAATTGGTATTTCACAAGATCTGTATTTGTTTACAGACGCCCAAACAGTCATACAAATTGGCGACAAACATCTCGCGACGAAGGAGACGAATGGCGCAACAACTTGGAGAATCCAACAAGGCCGCACACGCGTCCCAATGCAGACAAGTGGGGTAAGTCGTACGGATATATGTTCACTCTAGTTATGCCGTCATCATCAGCCCAAAAATAAATGTCAGTAGTATATAGGAAAAATTTTAGTGCTTAAAATTTCTGCATACCGAGTTCGATCCCCGGCACGCGTCTTAACGGAGTTATGGATGTAATCTACACTAATATTATAAAGAGGAAAACTTTGTTTGTTGGGTTGTAATGAATAGGCTCAAAAACTACAGGACCGTTTTTAAAAATTCTTTCATCATTCGAAAGCTTCGTTATCCACGTAACATAGGCTACATTTTATTTTGGAAAAAATAGGGTTCCGTAAGATATCTGGGTTTTTTCGGACACAAGGAGTAAAAAATCATCCAGAAAAGTTACTTATTTTGCGTACGCTGCCTAAACTATAAAAGATAGAACCATATAATGTTCTAATTAATCGTAGATATTATAAATATCTACAAAAAAGTCCGCGGCTCACTATCTAGTCATCAATATAAGCAATTATAAGTTTTATGTTCAAGAAAGCTGCACGCCAAAGGGTTGCTCCGTGATTTTCTCAAAACCGTGTGAATTACAGTAGTAATGAATAGAAGCAGGCGTTACTTTGCGGAAGTCCATGATAAACAATAAACAGCAAGTATAATTTGCTATCGGATGATCCGGTGTCGGGTCGAAACGTGCGTAGAGGTTCTAGTGGAAGATTTTGTGTGATGTTATATTATACAAATCTCCCGGTTGTCGGCGGAATATAGCAAATTATACTTGCTGTTTATTGTTTAATTACAGTAGTAGTTAGTACCAAATTGCGGATGCACTTTGCAAGCCTGGTGGCCTACGGCCGCTGCCCTTCTCGTGGTGAGAAAATAACTAGCGCCCTGTGGTTTATGGCCATATGGTTTTATAATGAAGACGATTAATATGGTGGTGCCATAGACTTGTCTAATACACAGAGATAAGTGGAGGTTTTGCTCCCAGAATACACGCGGGCTATATATAGTTCATACCTCATCAGAAGTTTTGTAAGATATAAAGAAACAGATTGCGGTTAATTCGTTCGCTTATTTTTAAGATCACGTAGTTAAACATCGATACGTTTTTTGCAGAACGAGACTGGAGCGAGAACGACCGCAGACCGACGCAGGATCGTCCGCAGCCCTGGAGTGTGCTTCGTAGAAGTTGGGTCGGTGGGGACAACAACAACGATGATAATAATTTACCGGAATGGTGAGTATTACACAGTCAGTCAGTCAGTCAGTCAGTCAGTCTTAGTGGCTGGAGGATAGGTCTGATATTTCTTCTGGCAGAGCTTCTTTCCGAAGCTCGCCAAACAGTTTGTGGTTGCGGTGTGTTTGCGGTTACGCTGTGGCAATGGGGTTGGCACAGCTAATAGACAGTCTAAAATTAGACAATAATAATAATTAGACAATAATAATAATTAGACAATAATTACAATATGACGCTGTTTACGATTCCACAGTTCAGATTACTTAAAGAAATTAAATTAGCTTATAACTATCTGCCCCTATGACGTATTTCTGGTTAAATAAGTACTCTTTTATTGCAAGCCAACTGAGTGGAACCCTCTATGCTCCTGTTTTTGATGTCAAAGTTTACTTCAGAAATACACACTAACTGTGTGTATACTGTGTGTTAAACTCAATCTAATTCCCCGTTTGTCATAGAGTTTGGGTCTCAGTGTAGGTATTCTTTGAATTATCATTAGCATTGTAATATAATACACAAATTTGGAATATATTATACTTAGGCCCAATGAGCTCCAATGGCTATTAAGTTTTTAACTATTATTATCGTATAAGTGATTGATATTGTATTAAATAATAATGTTGTTATCAGGGCGATGGATAATGCAGAAGCAGGCGCAGGATCGTTCGACTCTTCTGGCGCTTTCCACGGCTATAGCAACGATGACTCCAACATCCCGAAACAGCAAGAGACTAACCATCGTGAGTTGATAAACCCTATTTTTGAACCACTGAAAAGTTCAGTTTGACTGCATTAGTACCAGTACCTTGGAATAAAATGTATTTAAAATAGTCAAATTATTTGAACAGCAAAAATAAATATAACAATATCATGTCTGGGACATCATCATCAGTTATCTTTGTGTGGGACATCATAGCTTTACTGTGTCCATTTTGATAAATAACACAGCATTAAAGTTTCAAGTATGACAATATAAATTTACAAATTAAATTATTGACATTAGCAAGTGTGCTAAGACTTTATATTTAATATACTACAAACAAAGATAGGTATCATCTATTAAAAAACATTGTTAAAATCTCATGCATCAAGCATTAATTTTGGTAACCATCTTTAGTTACTGCGATCCATGGGTTCTCATTAATGATCTTATATTGTAAGCCTGTCTGTTGAAACAACAATTGAACTGGCCTCAGTTGAATAAGAGCATATTACGGTCTACGGCTCAACTACGGTCTATTACGGCTCTACTATGGTCAATTCCAGACCAAGTTGCAACACCCAAACTGGGTATGTGTACACAATATGCAACGAAATAAATGAATTTATTGTCATTACTGTGTACGGACCACCCTTATCAAACATTGAACTTTTTGGAAAAGTTATTGGATATCTATCTAAATATCTAAATCAAATAAAAAAAATATTATGTGCAGAGATTTTAATGTGTTTACATTAAATGGAAAGTAAAGTAAGTAAATATTGGAAAGTAACCTATTCAGGTCATCCAATTTATTGAATATGTTTATGGAGCTTGTAGAATATTTTTTTTTTTTTAGTTTTGATTTTCTATTTACTGTTTATTCTAGCTTTAACTCGCTCACACACACACGGCAGTTTTGCTCGAGGAAAAGCACCGGAAGAGGGGTCCGACGAATGGTGGGCATCTGAAAAAGCAAAGAAACTCTCACCAAAGAGGTTCAATGCAGATGAAAGAAAACCAAAAAAGGTATTGTCATTTTATACTGCACCCAGAGTTATTACTAAGTGACTCTCATTTTGATGCAATCATTGATTGTCATGATTGTCATGTTTTGCCATTAGGTATTATGGTCAAAATGTTTGACTACAGATCTTGATCTGTAGTAGGGATTTTCAGGTTTAGCCAACCTATGGTACCTATAATGTGGTTTCAATAAGACAAATTGGGATATCCCTATAACATTTTAAAAACTAATAAGTATATATGTCTTTATATAAAAAGTATAAGTAACTTGTAGTATATATATATATATATATATTAATATATATATATATATATATATATATATATATATATATATATATATATATATATATATATATATATATATATATATATATATATTGCTACTGTCATTTTTGGACACGCAATTGCAAATAACATAAACATTTCTTCCTTAACAGTTGGAATGTTTAGGTATTCATGCATTTCATTTGTTTTGATGAACCATGGAACATTGCAGATGACTTTTAATATGTTGTTTTGGAAGCACTGGAGTATTTCAATGTTGGAGTGGCCAGAGTTGGATGCCATAGGACGAATAACAAAATCTATTAAAGAAAGTCATAATATTTATTATAATCATCAATTAAACTAAAAAAAACAAATAATGTTTCAGTCACAGACCCCAAGCCCGGCTCTAACTGATTCCAAATCCAGTACAAGCTACGCACAACAGGAAGTCGAGGAAAATACCCCTGAGAAGCCCTTCGAAAGTGAACCAGATACAGACAATGCCAAAAATGTACCTGAAGATACACAAAGCAATGCAGCAGCAGCGCAAAACATGGCGCGCCCCGAGACCGGTAGGACTAACTGAATACATTTTGCTCTCCAAAATTACTTTCTCTTTAGCAGGCAGAAAACTAGGATATCAAACACTGTATGTATGTGCTAATAGTTTTGGATGGATTGTGTAAAAGAGGATGCATGTACAAGGTGTGGGTAGTGAAGTTATGGCTATTAGAAGTGAGTGCAAGAAAAGTACCTGTTGTGCCTACATAGCGTGGGATGAAAAATCCTAGTTTCATGTTCACTGTAGCGGATTTTAATATTGGGTGGTTTTATTCGTGGCAATTTATGCCAATAAATTAGTGTTGCACACTGCTAAAATAATTTAAAATGTTATTCCTTCAAAAGCCACGTCGGCTGTTAGTTATACAAGGAGTATATGTGCATCTCACGAGCTCGGAAAGCTTTTTTTTGTACGATATATATATATAATATGATACGAAATCAAGCTATATATATACATATATATATATATATATATATATATATATATATTTATATTTTAAATTAAAAAAAAAATTGTTTGAAGAATCCATTCTTCTATAAATATAATTTATTTTTGCACATAACTTAAATAAACGTATGCGTACGTAATACCCTGTTTGAGGTGCCTAACACAAGTGCGTTGCTATAACGCGCGCATTAATCTTGTGTTTTGTAAAACTTATTTTGTTATTTGTTTTTAGTTAATTTTTTTTTATTGTCTCTTTAATTTATTGCGCTAATATCTTTACTGTTATTATTTCCTTTCATGTTATGGACGCCCTTGCTATTATCATATTTATTTGGTGTGGATAGTGATGTGAACTGTATATTTAATAATAGTTATTAATGTTTATCTTTATTAATATATAATTGTTAACTGTCCCAAATAAATAAAAAAAGTGTCGTGACAACTTTTCGTAAGAATTTTTTCCGTCTAGCCCCCTTTCACAACGCGCGATAAGGAACTTCTTTCCAATAAACCGAGACCGGAGTAAGCGTAGTAAATCTAGTTAAATTTTTATTATTTTGTCTCTTTAAAATGTAATTTTTATTTCAGGTTTCACCGATAAAAAGGATGATCGCAACAGTTTCCAATCAGTTATGATCAACCCGAATAACGACCTTCGTCAGAAGCATCAGAACATGGTACCCGGGAGTGAGCGGCAGAGATGTAACTCTGGGGCATTTTATCAAATGCTACAGAGTATACCATTGAAGTGAGTAAATTAATCTATTACCGATAGAAAACATTTACCTTCTAAATTGCCTCAAATGGAGAATGCCACTATGTGCGAGTCCAGCTTTGCAACACGCTAAGTTATTTCGATACATCTGTTTCTTCTACGAATCTCCTTATTTCTCATTCATCATCATCATCATGATCAACCCGGCCACGACCGGCTCACTACAGAGCACGGGTCTCCTCTCAATATGAGAAGGGTTTGGCCATAGTCCACCACGCGGGCCATGTGCGGATTGGCAGACTTCACACGCCTTTGAGAATGAGAACATTACAGATAACTTTCAGGCATGCAGGTTGCCTCACGATGTTTTCCTTCACCGATAAAGCAAGTGATATCTTGAATGCTTAAAAACGCACATAACTCCCAAGATGTTAGTGGTGCTTGCCTGGGATCGAAACCCCGATCTCTGATTAGGAGGAGGACATCCTGTCAAAAGTGCCTTTTAAAGGACTATTTGAATTAAGATTATTTCATTTTGAATATCCACTTGGCTATCACAGCTTGTATATTTCTCATTAAATCATGCAAATATACTCCTTATGAGGTCTTATATTTACTTCGTAAAAACGCATGGTTAACGGATATGTTATAGCTAATGCGCTATAATGTTACTATCTATTTATGATCAGTAACTATGCAATTTATAGTACGGCGTTCCAAATCTTACCGTCTGTCCATATTTTATCTAATCGAAAGCAGGGATTCCAATGTATCGAATCACGATTCCAAGCTAGCCGCCGGAAAGCAGCATCATGCATTAGCTGCATCGATACAAAATAAATAGTGTGCTGTTCCAAACATGTCCCATTGCAAGCAATGAAAATACAAAGAAAAAATACGTACTAAAAGAATATTACTAATATATTCCAATTTTCCAACTGGTTACACTTATTTGGTCAGTGGCAAAAAGTTTTAAGTTTTGTTCGAAATTTTATATTTTACGACTTTGTATTATATAAATACACCCTATTTAGTGGCAGTGAACCAGCTCAATTTGTTGTTTTATAATGTTTTTTATAATGTGTCTACCTCGAACTAATTTGTGTTGTTCTTAAAAGAAAAACAACAAATTGAGCTGGTATTTCACTGCCACTAAATAAGGTGTATTTAAACCTTTTTCTACTTTTTAAACTTTTCACTCGTACAATCCATAACGCTCTTTTTCTTAAATGACAGCCACGTAGAAACCACAGATAAACAAGCATCAAAGAATGGGGGTTCTTTTACATAATTTACTTTTTATATAATTATAAAGCAAAAACTTTTTCATTCCTCTTTTTATTTTGTATATTAGTGATCGATGATTACCAGGTCTAATTCAGTTTCCCGCGGGTATACCTGCTTAACACGAGTAATCCTTAGTAACGATAATAGCTCGGACGTTCATTTCAGGGATGGCAAACAGTTAGACGACGAAGCAATCATTGATGAGCTGCTGGATATGACGCTAAACGAGTCGGACCATCCGTCGTCTAACATACCACAGCATCAAACGATTCAGACGGCCAGCAATGTGCAACCTGTTATTCCGCCACATAACATCCAAATACCGCCACCCAACCTGCAAATGCCACCGCCAAACCTTCAAATGCCGCCGCCTAACATCCAAGTGCCGCCGCCTAACTTGCAAATGCCGCCGCCTAACATGCAGATAAGGATACCGAGTCCGGGGATGAACACACAGGCAATGCTAAGTAACGCAGCCCTTACACCCGGAATGACACCTGGTATGACACCCGGAATGACACCTGGTATGACATCCGGTATGACAGCTGGAATGACAGCCGGAATGACAGCTGGAATGACAGCCGGAATGGCAGTCGGAATGGCAGCCGGAATGACACCAGGAATGTCTCCCGTAATGGCCCCCGGAATGAACACTGGAGCGACCCTGGCCAGGCAACCACCACCCATGCAAAGCATTGGAATTCAAAACCAAGCCCTCAACACAGCTTTAGGGTTAACGGTCGGCGGTTAGTATTTAGCACATACGATAAAAATTTAATATTTAAGATCTCGCATTTCACTCATTTCTTTATTCAATCACTGGACATAATTCAGGGTCGGTTTAAAAATAATAAAAAATTTGAAAATTTTTAGGTCACAACAGTATGTCGATGCCAATGGAAGGATCTTTACCGGGGCTGCAAAATTCACAAAGGAACATGGCTTCATCGTTGCATTCCAGACAGGTTATGGGAGCATTTAACTCGGAATCTATGCAGATGCCACTTAACGTCGGCACAAATTCCCTTTTCATGGACCACTCAAATCCACCGGTAAGCTTGTATCTATACTTGTTATAAGGCTGAAGAGTTGAGTGTATGTTGTTTAGGTTAAAAGCTTCATCAATTTTGTTGTGATGGTTTCATTTGTATTTGATTAAATGAAAATTTGTAATTTGTATAATAGGAACTATTTATCATGGAAAACTAGTTGGTCATATAACATCACACTAAAACTGCATAGGAGTGCAGCTATATGCTGAAAATTAATGTTGCGAAAACATTTAAGTATTCCTCTTGAGAACTATGGTTAAAGATAGGAAAACCATGCATAACGAAAGTGTTCCTGTTAAAATAAATCTCACTAAAAAGTCAAATTAGTAAAATTTGTTTAAAAATAATGCAGTGTGTAAATGAAGTTTTTTTTTTTTATATAAAAATTCAAGTATTTTATTTTAAACAAAATTCATGTCATTTCAATGTTTATCCTAAGAGGTACTAGAGCTTTACTATAGCTAATAAAAAACTATTTTTTTTAACTATAACTCTACTTGAACTGGTCATAGCGTGAAGTACCTAAAATTGCTTTTAAAAGTAATTTTTTATTACATAATTATTATTGTTAAGTTTTATTTGGTTTCTTCCTCAAATTAACGCTGATGCAATCGCGGGAGCTAGTTAATACATAATAATATTTAATTTTATACACAGTGACACATATGGCAATAAATTTTAAGATGACTTATGCCAATGGGGATAGTTCCATTTGACATAAAAAAGAAATAATTTAAGCCACAATTATTAATTAGTAATCACAATCACAATTATAAATAAAGTATAATAAATAAAAAGAGAATGTATATGCAGCAAAATATCAAACCTCTTGCTTTTTTGAAATAGCTTAGTGAGAGTCATGGTTTTTACTTAGAAAGGGATTACTGAGTTATAATTATTTCATAAGCAATTAAAGAAAAAAAAATACTATATGAACAATTTACCACATCTAAAAATTTCTGCACCATGACTGAAACTCACGGAACACGGATGTCTAGGATAAAAGATGGTATTTTTATGACTACAAAATAGTGTTAATTTTTTTATAAGAAGATACCACATGGTTATCAATGTTATGGACAATAACAATAAATTGATATCTAATGCATACTACCTTTTGACGACCTCCGCGCAGTGCGTGCGCTGTCGCATTATAAAGTTGGAGGTCCTGGGTTCGATTCCCGGCTCGAGTCTGGTCTGGTGGGAGGCTTCGGTCGTGGCTAGTTACCACCCTACCGACAAAGACATGTCGCCAAGCGATTGTGGCGTTCCGGCACGATGTCGCGTAGAAACCAATTAGGAGCGTGGGTTTACCACACCCCTAACAGGTTAGCCCGCTACCATCCTAGATTGCATCATCACTTACCACCAGGTGAGATAGCCGTCAAGGGCTAACTTGTAGTGTATAAAAAAAAAATATCTAGCAGTGAGCGTGCCTGTGCTTTTGTTAATTCTGATATTTATTAATTGATGTAATATTTATTTATTTATAGCCACCGATTCCACCAGCAAACGACATGTCACTGTCAAATGCGGCAGAGCAACAGCAGAACAACGTCTATCCAATAGGCATGCAACGTGCTTCCGTTGAAGACACTTTGGAGTCTTTATACGCTAATATGATGATAAACTCGCCAAGCAACCAAACCACAGAGAGCCTTGCTGAACAATGGTTCTATGAGGACCCAGAAGTAAGTTGTTTATTGTCTTGTCAAGATCAATTGCGTATAATACTATAGCAATGAAATTCATCATCATCATCATCATCATTTCAACCTATAGACGTCCACTGCTGGACATAGGTCTAACAAAAGTGTAGGGAGTTCCAATGGCCACGGTCCTGGGCCGCTTGTATCCAGCGACTCCCTGCTACTCGTTTGATGTCGTCTGTCCACCTTGTTGGGGGTCGACCTACGCGACGTTTAAATCAATCAATGAAATTCAGTTGTTAATAACTTCTAACGAGGTTAGCCTTCCGTGGCGCCCTAACATAAAAGCTATACTAGTCTAATGTGATACGTGCGTACTACAATCACAAAATTTAAAGGGGAAACGCCTTTAAAAGGACAATTTGTGTTTTGTTTGCAGAAAGTTGTGCAAGGCCCATTCACTTCGAGGGAAATGTTTCGGTGGTATGAAGCAGGCTTTTTTAGCCCATCTTTGATGATCCGAAGGGCGACCGAAACTCAAATGCGCCCGTTGGGCTCTTATGGTCCCCTGGTGCCATTCGCTTATTTCATGGTGAGTAGTTTTCATCTTGCAGTGCGAAATCTCGGTAATGTTTTATGTGTTTGTATCACGTTGCCCTTTGCGGTACGTGGATTCTTAGGGACGTACTGAAATGTTCTTATTTAAGATCTATCTTGTTTATTGATTCATCGTTACTAGATGTTCCGAGTATTATCATAATGGTGTCATTAGTATATGGCCTATATTATTATTGGCCATTGATTAAGCATTAACAGATCGGATATTAGATAGTTCTTTGCTCTAGTGGTTGGCATACTCTAGGTAGGTATGGTAAAATTAATGTGTTCTAATTTTTCGCGAAAATTTGCGCAGAAGTGTAGTCGCTTTCGGTATCGAGACACTAATGTCAAAGAATGGAATTATTTTATGTTTAGAGTTGCAAGTTAGAGTGTTTCGACATTTGAAATTAATACGATTGTGATTAAATAAGATAATGATTAAATAATAATAAACGGTTCTGGATTTTAATCCTGGGTTGGCCCAAGAGTTGATATGTATACAGGATTTTCTCTTTGAATTTCTTTGTAGTTGGAAAATTGTAGGTTTCCATCCCCCGTGCCCCGTTTTATTGTCACCAGCGCTATGATAAATTCTCGCCTGGTACTGGATCATTATTTTGTTGCGTGGTTATATTTGAAGTGTGTGTCCTCTCATATGTCATTGTAAACACATGAGTCATGAGTAAGCTGCCCTAGCTTCGACCAAAACCAAATCAAAGTTAAACACTTTAGCTCCTATTAGTCGATACGTGATGTTACCTCGATGTTGTGCCTACCGCGTTAAAATCACAAAAAAATCCGAGCTTGACTTTTAATATTTAGCTGATAGTGCTTTTTAGCAAGAAGTTCCGCCTAGTGAACTTCCTGAACGCGAATCAACTGTAAATACATTGTATAAAAAACCACTTGAATGGTCTATTGTTACAGGATAATATGCAAAATTTCCGTACTGTACCGATACCTTTTGAGCCTCGAGCTCTAACAACTCAGGAAATAATAACAGCAAGAGTCAATATAAACGTGAGTAAAGCTTATTATCGTATATTATTCAAAATATTGATTTTAGTATCTTAATGACAGGGTTAATTCTTCATTCATCTATTATAGCATACAATAATGCTCATCATCATCATAATCGGCACCGTCATCATCATGATCGACATTATATTAATGAAAAGAAGCAGGCGTTACTTTGTGGAAGTCCATGATAAACAATAAACAGCAAGTATAATTTGCTATATTCGACCCGACACCGGATCATCCTCAGGAGATGTTGACTTCACAAGCGCGAATCCGATCCGGTGTCGGGTCGAAACGTGCGAAGAGGTTCTAGTGGAACATTTTGTGTGGTGTTATATTATACAAATCTCCCGGTTGTCGGTGGAATATAGCAAATTATACTTGCTGTTTATTGTTCGACATTATATTCATAATCGACATTATTATTGCCCTCGTAATCATCACCCTAATTATCTTCATCATCAAGAATAATCAATTCAAATTCAATCAAATTCTTGATTCATTTTGCAATGACAACCTTACTTTACAACGGTGCGGATCTGCGTAAAATTATTTTTTAACAAGACAGAATATATTATTTCTTATAGAGATTAACAGCTAAACTATTTTCGGGTGAAATAATCTTATATGTATCTGATTGTTATTATTTATTTAAATGTGTTCAGAAGCGATTGTTACAATTTAATAACTTGTTTTATAATAATATGTTTTGTTTACTGTTCTAGGAACAAGCCATTCTTAACCTGATTCAGAATCAAAAATTGAAATACACAAATCACAGTAATGATGGAATTAGGTATGACTTAAATCGAACTGCGAATGGGCTACACAGGCAACGGCGAATGGTATATTGTCACCCATAGCCGTTGCACTCTTTCATTTATTTTTCATTTTATGATTTTACCATTTTAGCTTTTTTTTATTTTGATCAATGTTTTAAATGTAATTTTCTGTAAAGTAAAAAAATATATATATTTGAAACTAAGAGAATGCTGCTGATGGTCGTAGATCAATAATCGATCGCCTTAAGCTCGATCTTGTCTATACTCCCAGTCAGTGCACCTAGTGGGAAACGTCGGTTTTCGATAAAGCACAATGCGGGTGGCGTATCCCCATGCCTCTCATTTCCACACACCGAGGCAGCAAGGGATTAGTGGTCTGCTGCACATTTTCTGTCCGCGAAGGAATGAGTGGCGGTGCACACGGCACCCGCACATTGCAATAATTAAAAGACTTTTATATATACAAAAATATAGACGCGGTCGTTCCGAGTAAATGGGAAACATACAGCGTTGCTGTGCAATTTTGTTGCGAAGTTCTCAAAGCAAACAAACTCTCACTAAGGGCACTGAATGTAACTTGAGCAAGCCACTTTATTACCCTATTTTTGGTTTATATTGTTTTCTTCCTCGTTTTTATTATTTCTTTACTTCTTCTGTTGTAAGTAAGTAGATCTCGAGAGTACTCTATGTTTTTCTCCGGGCCCTGATTTCTTAAATTCAACTTGAATAACCATAATATATATCGTTCAAAGTCTTGCATACATCTTGATAGTTCAATCAAGAGGTTTTAAATGTAACTTTAACATGTATTTCGCGCGTATCATAGAATCAGGACCCTGGGTAGCATGAAATGGATAACATTGACACCCCTTCTTGCAAGTACCCTGCATCTCTGTACTTTGTTTACCCTTTTTATTACTCGTTATTTAGTCATTGTTCTTGTTTATCGTTGTATTTTTGACACTTGGTAGCTTTTGTAAAACAAATGTTACATATTTTAGGAGCAGGACATCGCTAAAACAATAAAGAATCAGGTTGAAGGACCGATACCACTGCCGACGGTTATTCGTTATGGTAACGATCAAATACGATTTGGACTTCAACCGACCACCAGTCTGAAACCACGTCTTATGGTATTATCACAAAATGTCTTATGTTGATGATTTTTATTTCTAGTATTTCTTCAATCCTCTTATGATTTTTGTAGTTATCAAGTTGACAGCTTTTTTTACGTTTATCTGTGTGTTGTAGTTGCTTTCATTCATTCCTATAATATGGACGCGAAAGTTGCCTCGAATGGAAAGTCGCTAGTTTGTGTGTTGAGGGTTCAAGTATAGTTGAAGCGCTCGAGTATTTATTTTACCATTTGGTAATTAAAACATAATATTGATATTCCATGCCCATTGATCAGAAAATGTGTGTGTTTAACTACCGTGTACTCAATTCAATCCAGAAATTATCAAGAAGAATTATGATTTTTGGGTCATGGTCAATATTCTGTCGCTGTTATTCCAGGCTTATACTTTGGGATTGAGGCATATTTGATTTTGGAGATTGCAATATCTATTATGGTGATGGGGGCATGATAGGATTCAGTTTCTGAGAAAGTCAAAAGATCCTAATTTATTTCAATACCATTTCCTTGCCAGCATTCACATTAATGAATTTGACTCGGTCTCTATATATATAGACTTTATTTAATTAGTGACGCAGGTCTTAAATGATTTTGATTTCGAAATTGTCTCGCTTTAAATGGGTGATTTTATTGGTTACAAGAGGGTAAGTCACACGGCTTCGCGATTTTTGACTTGTAGATCATTGGTTTTAATTTTTTGAACGCTTCTGCTTCATGTAAGTAAAAGAGGTACACATGGTACAGTTTCTGTGCCTGCGACTGCAGTAATTTTCCTTCTTTAGGTTTTTTCATTTCTCCATTCTAAAGAAGATTTTAAGTATTCCTCTTTTAGAATGCTGAAATTTATACATAAAGTTGATCTAATGTTTATCTACATTTTTGATATCAATCTCAAATATCGGATAGCAATGATTTATTTGAAAAACAATTCAGGCATTCGCTCTAAAATGTTATATTTTCGTCCAATCCTAGTCTTAGCTCACTTGTTTTCTTAGCCGTTTGCACGGCTTGTAACTGGTTGGTAGGCTTGTACTTTTACTGATATTTATTGGATTTCAATATAGCTGAAATTTGAGAGATAGAGACTGATATTTATTGGTTCTCAATATAGCTGAAATTTCAAATGACGACTGTTATTTAGGACCAATGTTTCAACCTTTTCAGAATGGGTTCCCCAATTAAAAGTTCTGAGATCTTGGTTTCCACCACTCAACTAACTTTATAGAAATTATATCCCAACTTGTAATTCTGTTTACGGATGTATTTTTTCAATTCCTCTTTCACTCGGTACACAGTTTTTGTTGTGATTTTGGCGAACAGTCTGTTAAATAGTGAAATTTTAGTATTTTTTGGAAACAACCCCTAGCGCGTATTTCTTTAAGTGTCTAGTACTTTAGTTTCATTTAAACCTCTATCGTTTTAAGCTGTTTGTTTTTTTATTTTTGTGTTTAATATTATGCAATTTTGTAACGGCAAAGAATTTGTTAGCAATGGACATTTTAGTATTGTTTTGTATACCCCCACCATGCACTTTATAACTTTTAATTTCTCATAATATAGTATATGTTGAAGCGGTGATAGCCTAGTGGTTAGGGCGTCAGCCTCCTAATCAGAGGTCGGCGGATAGAATCCGGGCACGCACCTGTAACTTTTCGGAGTTATGTGCGTTTAAAAAAAAAAAAAATATCACTTGCTTCAACGGTGAAGGAAAACATCACGAGGAAACCTGCACGCCTGAGAGTTCTCCATAATGTTCTCAAAGGCGTGTGAAGTCTGCCAATCCGCACATGGCCAGCGTGGTGGACTATGGCCAAACCCTTCTCATATTGAGAGGAGACACGTGCTCTGGTAATGGGTTGATCATGATGATAGTATCTGTTGTTATATTGTTACCAATTCTGATGTTAACTTAGCTCTAAACTAAATTGTCAATTTTGTCAAAATTAGTTCTGCCAGCAGCAGAAGCGATACCTTGGACAGCAGCGACAGCAGAAGTGTATTTATTGTTAAATGTTGTTACATTTTGATATGTTTATTGTTGTAATTTATTTGAGGTATGACAAGGAACATCCCTTACTTTCTTTACTAAAAAATATGGAAGTATTTTATTTGAAATTAATTTTTAATGAACATGTTACCTATTTTAGGGAAAGGAAATCGATAAAAGCATACAAAACAAAGTTTATCAACCCATTCCGATGCCGCCTAGGCGTTACAAAACCAAACAATTCCCTTTAGGATTATCAGCATTCACCAGCTTGAAACCACAGCAGATGGTATTGTTACAAATAAAACCGTTCGTTGCTGGTTCTTTTTCTTTTCTTTTTACTTTCTGGCTGGTCCATATTATAATTTCCGTGATTACTAGCATTTATTTTACGAATATCGATGTGTTTTAGTTATTTTTAGTTCTGTGTATGAACAAAATTATTACCTTTATTATAAAGGTAAAATATGGTCTTTATAATAAGGACGTTAAAGGACAAAACACTTGAGCCTGATTTTTGCAGTGCCAAGTGGTTTTATTCAGTTATGAGTTCTTGTTGCAACATACACAATTTGTTGTTTTAAGATTTATTATGTTGTAACATACATATTTAAAAATCTAATCAAAAAAATGTGACCCTACTCCCTTCGCTTATTTCTTAACTATTTTTTTATTTTTACATTTTTATTTATCAGTGTACACTTTTACTATTTTATTGATAGTTTTAGTAACATATTAATGTTGTTACGTATTTTATAGGAACAACAAATCGCTAAAACCACCCAAAGTAATGTCTACAAACCAATTCCTATGCCGCCTATGAGTTATGCAAACAAAAATAACACATTAGGATTACAATCAACCAACAGCCTGAATCTAAGGCATCTGGTATTTTCGCAGCAACAATTCTTTGTTGCTGTTTTTTTTAACACTTTTGCAGTCCATGTTGCATTATTATTTCAGTCTGTATTAGCTTTTTTTTTACGTTTATGTCTGTTTTAGTTAGTTTCTTTCAAGTATGACGAAATTAAAAAATAAATGAAATGAATAAAAATGGCCAGCCGGGCATGTGAGGCCAGGGCCAATTTCGGGTGTTAGATCAATCAGAACGAAACACAATTTCAAGAAATCTCCCAAGTGCGTGTTGGCATTCGCTGTGCTAGGTTTCCGTATATATAATTGGAACTTTTATATATTAACGTTTTACTGGTTATTTCTTGTTTTTTTACGTAACATTAAGCAAGTATATGGGTCCTAGACTAGGATACTCTCATTGGCTAAGTTTTTTTTAGCTTCTTTTTTATTGAAATCATCATTAATATAAAGAATAAACGGATCGTTTAATGTATTGTACGGTTTTGGGTATTATTCCAAAACAAAACTGCATTACTCTTACGAGCAAGTGAACATAATATCAACAGTCATACACAGAGACAGCGAACTGTTGAATTTAAGTTGTATCTAGCTCCGTTTAGAATATAAAATAATATTAAGAAAAATGTATACCTTGAACTTACAAAATTTTAAAGTATAAATTATTCAAAATAGTAATCCGCCGCCGCTTTTAAGTAAACTTACTAGGAACGAAGTAGCAAACATGATGTTAATTTCTTGATACAAAAAAGCCTAATGAATAGAAAAAAGAAACTTGAAATGTGTGTATACCAAAATTAGAATCAGTTCTTGAAATTATTTTCCTCTGATCTCGCTCTTACTTATTTGCGGACGAATTAAAGATAAACCGTTCAAACGAGTAGTTCTTCTAGTCTTGTTTGGTCTGTCTATCCACAATTTACTCGAGAACGGATGAAATTATTTATTTTTCTTTCTTGTTTTTTTAAGCTTTTATGTGTTATACGTGTCATATGTAAAGTTATTGGTGATTGACTGCAAACCTCTCGACAAGAACCGACGAGGATTTACCGGTTACCACATAGGAACTATCACCATTTTTATTTGATATCATCGTTTGCACCTGCATGATACATTTGCATGACACATGCATGGGCAATTTTGTAAGGAATTAACTGTTCACGCCCTCATTGTAAGTAATCTCTCATGCTGGCGTACAGTCTGGCTTTTAGTGAGATCTAGTAAACTGACCTTTACAAAATACCATTCTGGAAAATGGCGGTGCCAATCTATTCTAATAGACTTTTGCAGAGTTACACTCATATTTATCATAATTATTGTGATTATTCACTAAATGTAAATTTGATGTTTACATTCTTAAGGAGTACAGTATGTACCTATTAGAAATAAAAACAGTGCAATTTATCAGGTTATAGCATTGATTTACCACTAACCGAAGATCGATCATTAACGCTCAAACAATGGGACGGAAAAGTAGTGCACAAATAGCGACGCGTGCACTCCTTTCCCCCAGTGTGTGACAAGCCTAGTAGACGAAAGTCAACGATTCTAACACTCGAGCCGTATAATCCGAATGCACTACAAATTACAAAGCACTACGCGCCGCTATAGATAATATAACGGCCATATGTCTAGTGTATTAGACGGGTTGTAATACATCGATATATCGATATGTAGGAGTTTATAGTTATTTGGTGACAAATTTCGCCTTGTTTTTGTATGACGCGTTCTATCTACGGCTAGTGGTAAATCAATGGGTTATATTCTTTTTTTTAAAGATTAGAGTTAAGATAGAACACGCCAAGAGCCAATTTATAATACATAATTTCTTGTTTTTAAATGATGGTAGCAGCAAAACGAAAAACCATCTTTTTTAACGTAACAATATTAACATTATTAATCAAATGAACGATTCAAAAGACTAACTTACTAAAAATGTCTTGACCAACGAAACGTCAGTTTACTGCATCTCATTCAAAGTCCTACGCGAGTTTCACTACGGTGTACCATTGGCAGGCTTTTAGGCAAGGAACGCTAATGATTGTTATCTGGTGTTTGTGAAAAGAACGCGGAACTAAGCGAAGCTAGCATCTAGTTAAGCGGTTCTCCGAAGCGAGCCGCTTAACTAGATGTCTAAAAACGCTCAGCTATCAAGATACCCGTTTGGTTTCCTTGATCAGTGCAAACGATGGACAGCTACTAACAAGCCTTATAGTAGAACAGTTACGATGCGCTCATATTATTCACCAGTAGTGAGGCGATAGCAATTGCTACACGCCCAACATGTCATTGGTAGTTTACGTTTGTATAGATTGCTTATTTGATTATTCATTTAGACTACTGAAGATTAAAGTTCATATCTGCTTCCAACATCGGATATATTACATTCAAATCAAAATATATATTTAATCAAAACGTCGATTGTCATGCCTATTGCTATTATGTTTAACATCAGTGACTCAATTGGACGTTCTTAGTGCATTAACAGCATTCGTCTGTAGCACGAAGATGTAATAAAAACGTGCATTATTACTAAAACTGAAGTAATATTAAATGATACGCCCCGTATATATGATTTACGCACACGTGCACAGATGAAGTGCTATTTATAAATAAAACTCTCACTCACACATCTAAATTAACTGCTCAAGTAGCGGGGCGCGTAATTTTAGCTTAGAATATGCGGCCCGCACAGAAAAATATTCATCCAAAATAATACAGATATCAAAGTTTTCATTGCGTTCTTCTAACCATGATTTGTTATGTACTGGTCGGTTAACGAAAGCTGGCAAGTTCGCAGTGCACACCTCACACAAATTCAATTTTATTATACATTAGCTTTGTCCGCGTAGATAAGCGTTATTATTTATTTATTTATTATTATTAATATACAAGGAATATAATTGGTTATACAATAAAGGCACCGAAAAAACCAAAGAGGTTTGTCCTCGGTGCTATTGAAAATGCAAGCAAGTAACCGAAGCGTGTCGCATTATATATGTCAGTATGGGTATAACAAACCCCTAACAGGTTAGCCCGCTAGCATCTTATATTGCATTACTTTCAAGGTGAGATTGCCGTCAAGGGCCAAACTTTTTGTGGTATTAAAGTACCCCGCGGATCTGTGAATGTACTGCACGCGCCAGATTTTGCTAACAGTTCTGTACTTGTATGATAAAGTGCCCAAAATTAAACCGCAAAGTGCGTTTTTGTGCGCAAATAAGATTAGTACGCCAGACAGAATCAGTCCTCCGAACTGGATGCCCTTCGTTGCATGCCCCTCTCCTTGGTGTGACACTCTGTCATACAATTTGTGAAAAATGTTTGTAGAAAATGTTGTGGAAAGCAATTTGATTGCGATGAAAAGGCTCATAGTTTTGTCTCGCATAAATATAATACTACAGAGACGTATAGACGGAGTACCTCCGCAGTACTCTTGAAGGGACAAACACAAAACTATTGCCCTTTCGCGTTAAGAAAATAGTAAATTATCAGTCGCATTCAATTAAATATTGGTGTAAAGATAATATTATATCAAACATGATACTTATCACAAATGGAATCAAATTATTTATAAAATCTTGTGACTATTTTCTTAACGGTACTGAATTAGATCCATGTATGTTCAATAGTTAGTAAACAGAGTGACATCCATGCTTTAGTTGTGTAGCTCATTGATGTCTGGTTTGTGTATTTTCGTGAGAGGTATGCAGTCTACACCAATAGCCCTGTAGTTGGCACCGTGTTGATGCTTTGCCACGTTCCAGGAGTCGCTATGGGGACAGCCAGGTCCGTCTCAAGATTACCTGTGGGTCCAGCAAAGACTAGCCAACCAGGGTGACATTGTTAACAACCTACCAACTTACTTCTGGGAGTACCCGGTACGTATCTAACCTTTTTAATTTATCATTGAATTGGTGAATTTACTAATTCGTTATTCATTATATTATGACGACATTTCAAAGATATATAACACGCAATCACACGTATAATCTCTTATATAATGTAATAAATAACGAATTCTAATTCTCCATTCTGCTGCTACAGACAAATTTGCAACTTTTGCGTGAAAATATTACGATTTGAATTGCCAATAATTTCTAATACTGTCATTCATTATTAAATTCTGCGTAAAACTTAATAGTAATTTCGACATTTCTATAATAAAGCTTGACAATGGTTTGTTGATACACAATAAATAAATAAAGTTGCTTGAGATTATGGCGTTAGTTCGAGTTTCTTGAAATAAGAGATAAGAGAAACAAATATTATATTCGTTACGGTACCTAACCTAACATTAATTTTTTAAAATATTTCCTCATACAGTTTATTTCCTTGACGCGTGGAGAGCTGTACAAATTATCATACAAATATTTACGTAGATGTTTTAGTTAATCAACTTACTTTTGTAAAATTATTTAATTAGTAGTCTTGCTGTGTTTTCAAAATAAGTTTAAAAAAAGTACTTATTTAATATTAAACTATTCTTTTCTCTTCTTTCTCTTCTTATTTCTAATGTTAAATTAATCTGAATCCTAAACTAGGCTAATATCGCATTAAAACCAATATTTGAGTTGTATTCTAGGGTGTCCTTTCAGTAAAATGAATTTAGGTGTAGATAATTCTTCAGTTAAGCAATGCCCAGCTTAATTTTGGATAAAGGCATATATATTTAATAGTAGAATGATCTGCCACTAACTTTTTTATGGCGACTCCTACGGCTAGGAGATCCATGATCAAGCATAACATCAGTCTGTTAAATAATAGAAATGTCGAAAAGCAATCACGGCACCTACGAGGAATCATGGACTATTTAATTACTTAAAACAACCACAACTGTACATTATGTTCCCTAGTAAATCCCTTGTTTGTTTCGAGGCTTAACGGAATGGCTTTTTTTATTTTTTTTTTGATAATAATTTTTTACACTCTATAACGTAGTTATATTTAGACTTCTTGTAATTTGACACCTATACTCAACATACATATTGATGACTTGAACTTAGACCTTATAATGTTACGTCAATTTTATTTACTTCTATCACTTTGCTATGATTGAATAAAAGCTTTTGCATGTTATAATAGTAACCTTCTGAATGCGAATTAGATACGCTCAACTATTGACACATAATTGATATGTTTTCGCTTTCCATCTGCCTTCATGTACTCAAAAAGCAAACCACGCATTTTCATAAGTCGATGGGAAATTATGCCATTATCAATTCATATAAAATTTATTTCCATTGATCGTTAAGGACCACATTTGGGTATCGGGAATATTTTGAAATTTCACCTGTCGCTAGCCAACTTACAGGAATCTCCGTATGATAATAATAAATCGAGTTATCGACCGATGTAATTGCGTCCATATAGTTAGAAATGTGTTTTCAGTTTACGCTTGTATATAAGGTGGCTTTATAAGGCTTAACTCTGTTTATATAGGTTTGGAAAGAAAAGCTTTTTTTGTGTCGCATACTAACACCAAAAAAAAAATGGTGGAGTACTACGAAACCCGTTTCAAGTTGGGAGGATCCCCGTGCCCTTTAGTTCGCGAGTGACAGGTTAATAATGATGATAATTATCCTCATTTAAATTAGCAGAACGCAGAACCTCTGTTGCTGATGCTCTTAAACGTAACGCGATCCGGTAATCTGTGTGATAATGACTGTACTGGCGAAATAGTGTCGCGTAATAGATTTTAAAACGTAAGCAATCGTAATCCTACTTGTGTCAGTGCTCACTTCTACAAACATAAATCGAATATGGGTGTGCTATTTTATCCACAACTAGCATGCAAAAAAGAGCTACGAAAGAAAATGGTGGTATTGAGTAGTACCATGTAGGTAGAGCAAGATTTATCAAAACCTTCACCAAATATCTCGTCATCTTTAAAAGAGTAAAGATTTTTTGATCTTTATTTATTTGTCTGTATCTGTATTTTAATTGATTTAATTATCTTTACTCTCTGAATAGTTCCAATAGTTTTCGTCTGTGAAGTGTGTATATAATCTGGCTGGAAATTACAAAGCTTTAGAATATTACAAAGCTATTTGCCTCTCTTGCAATCGTTATGGTGTTTGTATGTTTAATGAGAATGGACTTGCTATTTTTTCTACAGACACATGAAGGTAGGTGTTATGATGGGTTGTTTGTGTATTTTTTTTTTGATTTTGTAAGGCCGTACTCGCAGGGTTCTGAAGACTTACTGGATCGAGTATTTTATTGCAGTTATAAACAGCAGTCTATATTTTGAGGTAGTTTGTTACAGAGGTAGTTTGTTGAGGTAGGTTGTTGCTGGGGGTTTTTTATCGTTATATTATTATTTGTTGTGGCTGGAGAGGTTTACTATTTATATGATTGGGTGATATATTGGTATTAGGCTATAGTATTTAGTAGAAAGTAACTTTCCGGACCCTTTTTAGACCAAGGTCTCCTTGAGGGCTGCTAATCAATGCTGTAAGTTCCTTGCAGGACACTAGTACACCAATAGTGCCTTACTTCAACCCAGGGTCTTATCAGCCATTAGCCAAACATTTTTTCCATTGCTTTTCAATAGAAGCGTTATCGCACTTGTCCTTGTTTTATATGTAAACTTCCAGTTTTTGCAGTGCGCAGGAGTAGATATATATATATATATATACTTAGGTCAACCGTTTCTGAGAGTGTAATACCTCTTCCATCTTCTTCGTTCTTGATGCTCTCGTGACAGATCTTTTTTACAAATGCGCTTATTTATTTTAGAAGTGCGTTATGTACGTATGTGTGTTTTGCAGTTGTGTGTAGTAATTTATAAAGTTATTGTATTAATTTTACTAGTTTTTTGAAGTCTGCTTGCTTCGCTCAATGTTTCTCTCAAGTTTTTTGTGCGTTACTTAATGCAAAGTGTAAATTTATTTACTTTAAAAATGAGCTAACAATAATGATATTTTTCACTCCTGGGTAAAGTGTAAAATGACTCCTTATCATTAAGTATTTCAAATTTGCGTGATATGTTTGGCAGGCGAAATGTGAATTAGTAAACTCAAACAATTTTTGGCAGGACAGAGACAGAAGACTAAAACGCATTTATACCAACATACCATTTAATTTTTAGCAATATTATATATTATCCCATTAAATTATTAATTAATTTTTTGAATTTAAAAAATAATTAGTTCATGATCCTTCGTGGAACATAACATTATCGGTTATTAATCATTCATATTTCTTCCTTTTATGATTTATACATTACAATGTTGTGTATGCCAGCATTGTTATATATACAAATTTTTCTTATATATGGTCACACTGAAAGATTTTAGAATATCAAAGATGGAATTACGAACCCTTTCATTTTTCCATTTTTCAATTCTAATCACAGTCGCACATTTGTTTTCTCATCGGGGTCCCTTTCACGTTGTATTCGAACGCAGCCAAAACATCTTCTCTGGATTTATCTTTTTTATAAGGAATAAGCAAAAGTCAACGTTCCGTGCCATCAACCATAGAGCATCAAATATGCATTAAAAAAACATTCAATTTCTAATGACGGCGTTTTAGATCTTCCATCAAATTATATAATGTGTAGCTCGTTACCAGTTACAGTGGCTGAGTAAAAATGCGCTCCGTGTACAAAAATCTAAGTGATTACTTCCTTAATTCATTCAAATTTAAACAGGGCTTCTTTATGAAATGTCAATCGAAGTATGTAAGTAGCCAAATTGTAAAATCAAACGATATACGAATTCAAGGCGTATTAGCTTACGAAATCGTGCGAAATTTAAATGAATTTACCATCGGCCTTACTGGCTTTATTACTAAAAACTGTCAGTGTGAACCTTGGTAAATGTCGGTGATAGAATGTCGCCAGAACATAAATCTGTGATTATTATTATTATTTATTTGCAGATTCGTTATATAATTTCCGCCGATTTTGGCGAATCGACATTTGAGTTTTCATCATGCGAATACTAATAACAATTTCAAATGTACAATATATCTTCGCTGTATGACAGACGGTTGATGCTGAAATGACATTGATTAAATATCATCAAGTGAATCAAACTGAAGACATAATTAGCATTTAAAACAAAAATAATATGGTTATGGTTAAAATTCTCTGTCTCGGTTGAGACCAGTACGCATTCTTTACGCCAGAAAATGAACGAACGAAAAATGCACAATTAAGTGAGCGGGACTTACATTATATAGTAGTATGAGTGTGCTTTGAGTTACGGGTTTAGACGTCCTGGTCATAAGTTGCGGTTTGTTGCCTTACCATGCCTTGCGTGTTTTAAGTTACACCAAAAAAAGCAACCTTCTTGTCCTTTCAAGTGGAGTATAAGCCAATCAATTCTTTGCGTAAAAGATAACTTTGGAGTTCACTTGTCAAAAGTTATTTCGCCTTGTTTTTATTAAATAGCCTTACCCTGGGGTAATGCTGCGTGTGGGTTTTCTAGCAACAGTCAATTAATTATCCGTGATATAAGCCTCATTTTTGATATAATTGCTTTAGGAAACCTTTTTTGGTCGCTTGGTTATAATGTTAAGAAAATCGTTCCAAGTAGAATACTTGTTTTTTAAACCCGCTAAAAGAATGCGTACCTGACGTCTGGCCAGCTGGTCGTATAAAAAATATAAATAGTTTACAAAAATTTGTAACAGTAAGCAATATTAACATAAATTGTCGTAGTTTTGTTAACGGCATATCAGAAACGCTTTCTTAAAACGATGGAACTTTGGCGGCGTGCCGGTCATGCCCTTCCAACCTTAGTTCCAGATAGCTCTTTTCGATACCGTCTACGGTATTTGGATACCGAGTAATGTTACGTGAGAGTAAAATTACTCTTAGGTATGCTAGTATTTATATTAAGGACTATTATTATATGATACTTTCTATTGGATGTATTAAATAGAACTTGCTGTTTCAAACAGTAGTTCTACTACGTTACTACATAGAAAACAGTAGTAGTTTCTAAAAGTGCCACCGTAGAAGCATATAAATGTGTCGATTAATAATTTATATTTTGTTATTTAAACGTAAAACGTTAAGTCAAAAAAGTATTAGAAGAGACCAGTTGTTGTTAGCTTGTTATCTAAATAGTTAAGTTTAAAGAATGTTTTGGGTGTCAAATAAGACTGATCTTAATATATTACATTAAATTAAGTAAAAGCAAATTAAGATTTATGTTTAGAAGTTCAAAATGTTAGATTAGTTTTAACAATACCGTGCTTTCTATTATATTTTTGTATAATCACCATTGCGGTGTTGTGGTATGACTGAGAGCTTAGAGAACCATAATATTGATGTTGGCATTAATTGCCCGTGGTACTTGCTAGGTATAGTATCGTAAATAAAATATAGTTTTTGTTTTGGTGACACTGTTATTGAAATGCGTTACTTACCGTCTCCTCCATTAAGACAGCTAATATTTTTATCCTCTACTGAATATAAACTATCCATACAAACTACATGACCTATCAGAGACGTATTAAATAAACTTTACCTTTGATATTTAAATTGACAATTTTAAAATAATTTGGCCTTACATCTATCTAATTCAGCTGCCTAAGAACCTTAGGGCATATAATCTTTTGTGACAATTAGAACTACTTAGAATTGACATGACATATGACATTCTTTTGACTGAGCAGTTTAAAAATCATATTACCCGGTTCAATGACCGGCCCATTTTTTCTTTCAAATCAAATAGAACCACGGGTAATCGATGGTCATCGCTTGATTTTGTTTTGTTATATCTAGTTTGACTAGGATTTAAGTTTTTTGTTTTTTATTTTTTTTCCTTTGAATGCGTGTTTCAATGCGTGAACACCTGTTTTAGGGTTCCGTAGTCAAACCCTTACTTGATTTCCACCCCAAAATTAATTAATATCTGACTGATTCTCCTTGAGCATAAAATAACTTCGTTTTTTTTTTGTCGTGAAATTATGGATTATTTGATGAACGTGAGTTTAATAATTGTGTTTGATATAATTTGATTTACAAAACGCAGAAACAATGTGATGTTTTATTTGTGATAAATAGTTGTCTTAATAAGAATGACTACGGCGCCCTAGATTTTGCGTGCCCTGACACGTGCTTTAACTAATGTACATCAACCAAAGCTTGAAATCGATGCATATGTTCTATATCATTTCCGGAGATATGAGCTCATCTAGTGCATTGACGTAAAAACATTGAATTATTGATTCAGTGTCAGGGCATATATACTATTCAATGTTTGTTATCACCTGTATAACCATATCAACCCCTATCGGACACTAACACGACTTCACTTACGGCCAAAATTACTAAACCATCTAATACAAAAACTTGAGATTGTTGATTGAGGTTATTAGCGTCATCCTTACCTACAGAGAAGAAGTAGGCAGAATTTTAAACTCTAAAAGTAGCTCACGTATGTGTTTATAATAATGATAGGTTTCACGTTTAAATAGACATTCTGGTTGGACGAGTCCGAGTTCGTAGGTTGCGTAGGCGCAATTAGTGATGATTTAAGGAAGCTATTCAGCTGTTCAGTTCAATTTGTATAGATTACGTTAAATTCCAGTTAAAATAACGATACTCATAAAAGGGCAACGAATCTAATGAGGTAATTTTCAATAGTATCCAAATTTTTGTTGTATAAATTATAAGCGCAAGTACATCTTTGGTTTTGTTTTAGTTTCGTCGATATACGTTAAAAATACTTATCTTTAAAGACGATGAAAAGATAATAAAAGGTCACAGATTCGAATAGTATAAGCCACAGTATGAAAAATGGTAAAAAGTGTATGTGCGTCTTAGTCTGTCTGTCTTTCTATTAATGTTATCAAATATACATTCCAAATTCAAAAATTAACAGTTAAATGTAATTGCTATTAGGAAACGAGGGGATTGTTATTTGACTCATTATATCTTCACTGTCTTGTCTTATATTATTCAGATTACCTTCACATTTCTTGTCTTAAATTCTTCAGATTTCTCACGAAGAGAAAGGCCCAAGAATTTAAAAATTTGAGTTGAATCATTTATGAACATTTCAATTTCTTGGAAGTCCGGAGTTTATGGATTTTCTAAGAAAATCTTCTAAGCTATAGTAGAGATAATTATTACAGGTTGCGGGGTTTTGTCTCGCTTTTGTTTTTTCCCTTCTCTTGCAGTAGGAGATTGCAGATAAAAATTAGTCATTTGGTCAATATGTTACAAATTGTTAAGGTTAAAATTACGTGACTTCAATGCAATGGTCAGAGTATTGTGCAGAATTTCATTTCTAACGTTGCCGTGATCCTATCTGATACTTGATCCAATTTAGTTTTATGATTCTATACAAACGTCATACCTTTTATTATTCCATAATTTTTATTTGGCAGATTTTTTATTAGTTCGAGTTTGAGTTCTTATTACTATCTGTCTAGTCTCACTGTCATTCATGTATTTGCATTAGCACATTAGCGATCTTCATGTACATACTTACATAAGCAAGCAACACTGTGTCTTAATTCAATAATTAGGTACCCCATTGCTGCATAAAATAAATGTGTTTTTAGAAGTTGAATGGTTATAAAGGTGAATCGTTTTTTTTTTGTTTGTTCTAGTTTAGTTTTTCTATTTTTTTTTTATTCCTCACAAATCTTGAGTTTATATTACTTTTGTATGTTTTTTTTTATATTCATTGTTCTCTCGTACTGATGGAGTATGCTTAATAAACTTATTGATTCTTTCATCGATATTTTATTAATTACATTGACTCCCACATGATTGCTTAGTATTCTATTGACTAATATGGCTTGTTGTGGAAATGCTACCTGTTGTTGTTGTATTTTTATTGCGAAGTAATATATCGCTTTCTTATGCTTGCTAATTAATACGTCCAGTCCAACTAGTTCTTAATCTTAATTAAAAGGACTCCTTGGGGACTTAGCGATGTTATGCTTAAACATAAATACCCACTCATTGCAATACTTTCCCGTGTACAAGTTAGATTATAAATAAGGCACCTCCTTTTTCGGTCTAAAATGTTCCAATAAATATTGAAATAGAATAAAAATACTAAAAACGTCCAAAAACCTTGTGTAACATGCCTCTAGCCGATATATATTAAAAATGTACGGAAAATGGTCAGACGTGAAAATCTCTAGACAAAATATTTCCATGGAAATATTTTAGTCCATTGAAGCGTTGCCATTTATAAAGTAATAATTAGTAAATAAAAACGATTTATTGTATTCGATTAACATGGTGAAATTAAGACATTTTTGTCAAAAAATAATTTTCTCTTATTATGATGGTTTGTTTATATTTAATTAACCATCCCGTAACAGCAACAAATTATTGCAAGTAATTTAAGCATAAACTATTTTATAATATTGGTTACAAATTGCATCCATGAAATTCGTAATTTGACTGAAAAATTACGTTTTTCTTATTCACTTATACGTAGACGTAGGTGACCAAATTGATTGCTTACATTGTCATTTTTATTACAAAATATTTAGCTATGAAGTATTAGGTGCCACAAACTTCTTAGATTTGTAAACAGGATGTTAGAAATATAATGTATTTTTTTTTACCATCCTGTGTACTTACGTGTAAATACTAGACTATATAAAGAAGATACCAGTTCCTCAACACAAATGAAAACATCGAGCCACTTCGCAAAAGACACATTTCGTACATCATTTTGTACTTTGCTTGGATTTGCAAAATTTTGTTAATACTTGATTTGTTTCTGTAAGTATTCCACCCTGCTTTATTTAACACATGCTAATAAGATCGGACGGTCAAACAACATCCATAGATACGTCATGCCATTAATACGCGATTGCTAATTCCCTAGCGCTCGAATCAATAAAATCAAATGAAATAAAAATTAGATAAAATTAAGATTCAGTTGTAACCATCCTTTTCCTACTCCTGCGGCAAAAGGCTGTCCTAGTGTTCCTAGATTAGATTGTTTAATAAATTTGTGTGTAAATAGCTCGTCGCGACTTTTCACTCTGACATTTCGTTTTGTCATTAAATAGTATTGAAACCGGCATTACGATAGTCTGTTTGCGATTTTTGTTGACCGTTTAGATCTTCATTATTTTTACAATATTGTAAAAAAATCATTAATAACATATAATCTTAAGTACCTATGTATATATATATTATTTCTGCTTTATTTTTCACTTGTACAAAGTGTTCAGTTCGTGATTCTTCTGCATGCCAATAAAAAACAAATGCATTTTGCGTATATATTTATATCTAGTACAAATATACCACGTTAACAATTAATTCAAAGATTGACATTTATGTAATCGGTAATCAGTATGTTGCGATGCGAATGATTCTATACAAATTTGTCGAATAAAGTTTAATGTAATAGACATAATGTAATATATTTTGTTTCGATACACTTGCTAGTAGGTCTAGTATCTGGTCTAGTCAGTATTGACTAAATCGCGTAATAAATAATCGAATTCATTTTGCTCCATATATTCCTTAGCGTAAAGTAGAGGAATCCAATAACAAATGTATTGAAACTACAATTTGTGTGTTCCTTGGGATTTAAACTCTCTGTGTCATTCAGTAGTCCTGTGGATTTTAATTACTAAAATTTACAGTTTCAAGTAGTTGAAAACTAAACAAAAATTGTATTACAGCCGAACGCAAGTGCGATGAACTTGCGAGCGGATATTGTCAAAGAGATGAAGACCGAAGATGAAATACTGGCGCAACTGAGGGCCAAGCAAAACATATCGATGCCTCAGCCGACCCTGCCGTTTGTGAGCGACAATGCGACAGCTACAACGTCTAGCGCCACCAGGATCACTGCAAGCGACGACTTCAGCGTCCGATCAACTCCCGATCTGGAGAAATTGCAGCAAATAATACAAAATGAGACGCCAACCGCGACATGCGGGTCTAAATCCGAAAGCGAGGAATCCGAGGTAAGGTCTCTATAATCTAAAGCAAACGTACTATGATTACTCACATAATTCCGTTTGGTCAGATTTTGACGGATGCATTTCCAGCAAGAATTAAGCTGAAATCTATAAAGCTTACTTCACTTTAGCCTAAGACTTACCACACGCTAAAACGAGACAAGGTTGTGAATATAAGCTTTCTCGTTTTTGTCAGCTAAGGCAAGTATGCTCTAAAGGTTTCAGCATTTTTTCTAGTATTTGCGTTATTTAATGTCTTAGACAAATGTTCAGTGCCCAGACAGGTCGACAAGGCTAATAGTTTGAAGAATTTATACCTTCAAACCAAGGTTACACCTGAATAAATATATACAAAAACATACATACATAAAGTACAGTACAAATAATTAAAATTAACAACATTGCGTATGTATGTCATGAAAAAGGTACTAAGTAGCGAAAATTTCTGAGGTAAGAACACATATCTAATGTTTTGTATAGAAGCAGGTGTCAGTTGCGGGAGTTTATACAGAATGAACAAAAAGCTTACAGTGCGCACGACTTTATGATATACTATACTAGTCCACTACACAAATATCTTTACTTGTATCCTAAAGTGTTGACATTTGTACGTACATGGAAAGTATTCGAACGCATCGGAGGCGCTACTTCAGCCCGTTCATACAAAGTTGTGCGAACTGTAATTTTCTACATATACCATTGATTTACCACTAGCCGTAGATCGATCATTAACGGTCAAATAATGGGACGGAAAAGTAGTGCACAAATAGCGATGCGTGCACTCCTTTCCCCCAGTGTGTCACAAGGCTAGACGAAAGTCACCGATGCTAACACTCGAGCCGTATAATTCGAATGAATTACAAAGCACTACGCGCCGCTATACATAATATAACCGCCAGATGTCTAGTGTATTAGACGGGTTGTAATACATCGATACACCGATATGTCGGAATGTATAGTTAGTTGGTGACAAATTCTCGCCTTGTTTTTGTATGATGCGCTCTATCTAGGGCTAGTGGTAAATTATATACACGCAAAGCTTAAGTCGTAACGCGAAACTTCCCCCTCCCACTTGCGTGCAACACGAACGAGCAAAACACAACTATAAAGGCCACAAATGAGACTTGTCTGGTATAGACAAACGTCTGCTGAAGATGCTCCAGTATCGATGTCAATCTGTCGGTCGGTCGCGTTGCGTTTTGTTTGCATGTATTTCACGTAAACGGGTGTTGCATGTCGTGATACGTTTACATCTTTAAACGTTCAGCGTGCGTCTAGATTTGATGTTGTCTGTACTAGTTCGTTTTTGTCTATCATCGCTGCATGTATATAGAGCGAGTTCGTAATTTGATATTACGCCTTTCGCAATATCGTTGGTGATGATTCATGTATGTTATAGACAAAGTCTGAAGTGGCTGATAAAGTTGAAGCGACCGCTGAATCATCAGCTGTAGCCAAAAATCAACCTACTCAAAAAACCGGAAGCAAGACGGGCAAACAGGCAAAGGGTGAGCCCGACAAACAGGCGAAGTCGAAGGAAAACAGTACTGGCGCAAAGAGCAAGAATAAGAAAAATAAGGAAGACAAGAAAGAAGAAACTGAAACTAAAGTGAAAGATGAGGAAGTCAAACCAGAGGTAGACATGAATATAAGCTTTTTTCGTTAATTTTATCAGCTTACAGCACCGGGGCGTTCCTTTACGATACTTAATAACTTAAATTTACTCTCACATAGTAAAATAAGAATTTAAAAACTTACAAAAATGTTATGTTGCTAATTTATAAACTAGCACTTTATCAGTAGCAAAATAATGTGATCAATCAATATTTTTTTCAATGAAACGCATATGCGGTGCGCCTTATTTTTAAAGCATCAGCCTTAGCGTATCGCGGTGTAGTACTACTGTGCATACGTTTAGTTGCTCAAATTTTGGGGCAAAATAATTAATTTTCGCCATGCCTCGTATTATTAAAACCTGTGTGAAGTTGGGGCCAATAGAAAGAAAAAAACCGTATCTAATTTTAATCATCAGTTAAAGCTTGTTGGGAATTGTGAAAAAAGGCTTTTAATATTAGCCTTTTTCCTTTGCCATTAGATTACTAATCTATGACTGAATGGATAAAAGATAATTGGTCTGGCCTTGGTTAGCGCAACTGTCATGACGATCAACTTTTAATCTTTTTTCCAGAAGGGCTCAGCGGATTCTTCGCCGTCCAAAAGCAAAAAAGATGATAAACAAAATAAGAAGGACTTGGAGAAGGAGAAAAAGGTTGGAAAATATTTTTGTTACATGTTGATAGTTATTATTTATTTTTTGCTTTAAACCATTTTTGATTATATCGATGCAACGTAATTATGGAATCATCACCGTCTTGTTTCCTCTGGTAGGTTTATTAACAGGTGGTTCTTTTTTTTGAATACCCAACATGATTTTTTTTTTAATTGTAGGAGTGGCTCAAAGAAGGGTTTACTATTGTCAAGGGAGCGGAGAAGAATAATAATAAAGAAAATAAGAAGAGACTAGAAGAGGCCAAGGCGGCTGAAGAATTAGAGAAAAAAAAGTTTGTATTCTTTATTAAATTCCATTTTCAGTATTTTATTCCCAACTATCCGAAGTTCACATATATTATTCGTAAACAATATTATCAAGCAAATTGTTTAATGCAATGATATAGTTAATTAATACTATTATAAGTATATTAGGAATAGAAGTTGATCATTAAAAGCATGGCTTCATTGTCAGGTTACTCATATTCCTGAATGTATGTAATATTTTCAGTCAACATATGTAAATATTTTACAGGAAAGAAGAGGAAAAACTTGCTGCGGATGAAGAGAAGAAAAAGAAGAACCTATTGGATTTGCTACATAATAAACAACCGGTATTATTCATAACATTTAACACTAGGAAATATATAATTTAGGTTTATCTTCAAACATAAGGCTCTATATTCTAATTGAATAATTACTTATGTTTACATTTACATAAGTGTTTTTTTTTCTACATTGAATTGGTTGGACCTGTAGCGCTAGTATGCGCGGCAAGAGAAAATTACGTCTACCCATTATTTCGTTTCGTACTCGTTTGTAGTATTTTGCATCTACAGACAATATCGTGAAAATGTAACAAATTTTAGCTTTGACAAATCATGTGTGAGAACAAAGATCTGTATATATAAGGCGAGAAAATGGATCGACAGAGATTTCTCGTGGCGCGTATGTTAGCGTGGCTGATATCGCAAAACTTAACTCATCATGATCAACCCATTACCGGCTCACTACAGAGCACGGGTCTCCTCTCAACATGAGAAGGGTTTGGCCATAGTCCACCACGCTGGCCATGTGCGGGTGGGCAGACTTCACACACCTTTGAGAACGTTATGGAGAACTCTCAGGCGTGCAGGTTTCCTCACGATGTTTTCCTTCACCGTTGAAGCATGTGATATTTTTAATATTTTTTTTTTTTTAAAACGCACATAACTCCGAAAAGTTAGAGGTGCGTGCCCGGGTTCGAACCGCCGACCTCTGATTAGGAGGCTGACGCCCTAACCACTAGGCTATCACCGCTTCTATTGCTCTATTTTTAATATATTTTTATATATTATCTCTTATTTTTAAACTTAACTCAATGGTGCATATTTCAAGGAACAGCAACAAAACCACATCTTGGATACACTCATAAAGAGGGCGCCGTGGTCGGTCGCAAATCAATCGTTGGCCAACCCAAAGGGCGGCATGACTCTATCCGAGATCCAACGACTGGAGCGCGAGAAGAAACTGGAGCAGATCAAGGAACAACATCACATGATGCATCTGATTGCGCAGCAGCAAGCCGCGACCCTGGCGAGAGAGCAGGTAACAGTTCTTCTCTTCTTCTTCTTGCCCTTATCCCACATTATGTGGGGTCGGCGCAACACGTCTTCTTCTTCCACTCACTTCTATCAGCCGTCACCTCGTTACCCACACCTTTTACCCGCATATCCTCTTTTACACAATCCATCCATCTCTTCTTTGGTCTTCCTCTACTCTTTTGCCCTTCCACGTTCATATATAACATTATTTTGGTGACATCACTTTCTTTCCTCCGCATTATATGACCATACCATGCTAGCCTGTTACTCCTATCTTTTCTGTCACAGGCGCTACTTTTAGTTAATTATTGTTACGAACGAGAACAGTGAGTAATCGTGGTCCACCGGCAAAGCCGCGCCCCCCGGGTTGCCCGAGGGCAAAGTATCAAGTTATAAGGGGATAAATTCAAAGAATGTCCATTTTACCAGGAGCGTTTTAAATTCCTGTCCCCCCTGAACAGTCAAACTAAACTTGTAATGCCGTTTAGTAAGCTGCACGAATTTAGTAGCTCATTAAAATCATAAATTGAAATCACGCCGAAACTACGAGATGGATTTGAATGAAATTTGGTATAGGAGTAGCTGATAGTCCGGTTCAACATGTAGGATTGATTTTATCCCGGAATTCACCACGGTTCCCTTGGGAGAGGGGATGAAAATCAAAATGTGTATTTGGTTGTAATTCATTAACGCGTACTCCGATTTCATTCATTATTTTTTTGTTAGAAAGTAGATACTTTAATGTTTATCCTGTAAATATTTCAAGGTCGTCGGTTTAGTAATCCAGTGTTGAAGATAAAAAAACAATCTTTCACACAAACTAACTCAATGCCGAGGAAGTCGCGAGCATCAGCTAGTATCAAATAAAAATGAAAGAATTATGTAGTGATACACTACCGAGTATCAAAATATACTAAAAATGAAGTAATTAAAAATGTTTTGTATTAATTTTGGTAAATGTTTGTGCAGGAAATCCAGGCTAATCTAACTTGGGCCAGGAATAATTTGGACAACAATGGCACTGGACCCACTCTAGCAGAGATTCAGGTGATTCATTTAATTATCTTTTCTTTTCCTCTGTTTTTTAAAATCATATTGCTGTGGTAATAATATATATCAATAACCTGTCTCTATCTAACAAACCGTGTTGTCTATAGGCGGAAACGAGGCGGCAATCGGCGGCTGCTGCATTTATTGCCACCCAGCCTTTAGAGGATATCATACCGCTTCCGCCGCTCATCCCTCTCCCTTCTAGTATTGCGCAGTGGAGCAGCTCTACTAATGGAGGTAATGCCCCAAAAACTAGGTACACGGTAATGTGTGCTAAAAGAACTAAACCCAGTAGCCTTAGCATTCCGTTTGTACACTCGAATCGTGGAATCGTGGAGTCGCTCTCGAGTATCGGAACACTTTCAACGTCAAAGAAAAATGGATCTTATGTATTGGAATTATAGTCGCTATTTCCGTATATATCTTATGTATTGAAATTATAGACGAATTTGAGTTTTAAAACTAGGTGTGTACGTTTCAATTTACTATGACGTTATTGTGTTTCGATATTTATAAAATTACATTTATTGTTTATGACGCCGCTACCCTCTTCTTTCATTTACTTCTTTCCCTCGGGGTTGTCTGGTGTTAAATGTTCCATGTTATTGTTTCTTAATCATTTCATTTGTGTGCAATAAAGAGTATTTATCTATCTATAAAGGCAATTCTGCGACCGCCTACCGCATAGCATGGTTTGCAATTAAATTAACATGCGAACGTGTAGGTTAAATGCACAATTATATTGTATTTAATTGATAAAGTAACTAACTGGAGGTATCGCTACAGTCAATTTATCAATAATTTAAAATATAATAGTCTAATTTAAAATGTAATTGTCTAGTTGTTGAAACTGTTGTCTTGTTGACCTAAACAATGAAACAATATATGAGTGTATTAGACGGGTTGTAATACATAGATATACCGATATGTAGGAGTGTATAGTAGTTAGTTGGTGACAAATTCTCGCCTTGTTTTTGTATGTCGCGCTCTATCTACGGCTAGTGGTAAATGAATGATGCATTTACTTACATTGGTACGCTTCCAATAGGCAAGCCAGTGTCGTGCATATTGAAGGTTTACTTTTTATTTATATACGAACTATTTTAATGAGTAACAGGACGAATTCTGTACGTGCGCTTGTGGGAACAACCCTACGATCAATCCATCAACGCTCAATGCAATGTAATGGAAAGAAATGCTTAGCTTTATAAGCAGGCGCGCGAGGCAGGACAAGTCTCTGCCGCGCCGGCCCACAGGAAACACATTGTTATAATATTCATCAGTGAATAAACAGTGCTGTTCCTTAAAGTATATAAAAGTATATGTACATCAATCGCTGCAATATTATATAGCGGAAAGGTCCAGTCTTCTGTCATCTGCCCGAAACACAATTGCAAAAGCAGACTTGGTCGAATGACTCTTGTAATAATGAAATAATCAATTTTCGTTTAGCAGGATTTTGGGACAGCCCAATCAATCCAATGACCACGGCTATCGCCCCTCCGAAAGTGGAGAAACCCCAGGAACCGGCTAAGCCAGCTGAACCGAAGCTCAAAAAGAAAGTCACAATTGCCACCAATATTAAACGAGAAGCCTCCCCAAGCAGCGAGTTTGAGGCCTGGTGCAGCACTGCATTGGCCTTGTGGAGGACAAAGATTGATGGTAAGTCTGTTATGCAAAGTCGCATTCCTACTTCCTAACGAATGTTAGTTTTTTTTTTAACATTGTTTATTTTACAACAGTGCCAACTTTCGTGGGTTTCCTGAAAGATATCGAGTCGCCGTACGAAGTGAAAGACTACGTCAAGTGCTATCTAGGCGATACCAAGGAATCCAATGACTTCGCGAGGCAGTTCCTCGAGAGAAGGTTTGTATGCATTTTTACAGAATAACACCCCATTCTTGTCGTGTCTTCAGTCTTACATAGCTAGAACTCTACAAGGTACTTTAGAGGAGCCTACACAAAGCCAACGCAGCCCGGCGGGTTGGTGAGCAATTTTAGTTTCAGATAAAAAAAACTTGAGAGGTGTCAAGGGCACCCGGATGGAACGAAGTTCCTATCGATTAATTAGTGAAGGAATTGTAATAAAATTTTATTTTATTTAAGTTATAATAATATTTTTTTTATTATTAACAAATATAATGTTATATAAACTTAATCAGTAGGCTCAATTTTGTACTCCATCAGCAATATCCGGAACTTGTGCAGAAACACTGTCAGGATTCATATTATTATTGTTTTTTATTATTTATTAATTACAAAGAACCTGTATACACTCAACAAAAATAATCATCGCGACACCACACTGTTCAATGCGAAATAGAAATGAAAATATCTGGCTTGCTTTCTATAAGAGAGAGAGAGACAGACAGAGAAACATGCGACGCCGCACAGCTTACAATAACAAAAAGTGTCGTGACAACTTTTCGTTAGAATTTTTTCCGTCTAGCCCCCTTTCACAACGCGCGATAAGGAACTTCGTTCGTAAGGAACTTCAAAAGTGGCATGGGTGACTACATGTCGGCGTGAAGTCGCGGTGGTGTAGCCACAAGTCTGAAAACACGCGCGAGCGACAATCTTGTCGCCTGACAAAGTGATGATGTGTTTCCAGGTCTAAGCTTCTACGCGTTGGGATGGTCACTCCATCGGATGACCTGTGCTCCCCCGCCATAGCCGTCAACCCACGAGTACAACTCTCGGAGTACCAAGAAGTTAAGGTGAGGCATCATACACTACTGTGACCTTGGCATCATAACTTTAAATCTAAAAAAAAATTGTATTTCATTGAAGCCTCATTGGTCATCGCTTACTGCCTCTGATAGACAATTACTTTATGAGGACCAGAGCTACCACATTTCTACTAAACTTTTTTATGCACTACAAGTTAGTCCTTGACTGCTATCTCACCTGGTGGTTAGTGATGATACAGTCTAGGATGGTAGCGGGCTAAACTGTTAGGGGTATGGTAAACCCACACTCCTTATTGGTCTCTACGCGACATCGTGCCGAAACGCTAAATCGCTTGGCGGAATGTTTTTGTCGGTAGGTTGGTAACTAGCCACGGTCAAAGTCAGCCCACCAGACCAGACTCGAGCCGGAAATCGAACCCAGGAACTCCAACTTTATAATGCGACAGCACACGCTCTGCGCAACGGAGGTCATGATCATCATCATCATGATAAACCCATTACCGGCTCACTACAAAGCACGGGTCTCCTCTCAATATGAGAGGGATTTGGCCATAATCCACCACGCTGGCCATGTGCGGATTGGCAGACTTCACACGCCTTTGAGAACATTATGGAGAACTCTCAGGCGTGCAGGTTTCCTCACGATGTTTTCCTTCACCGTTGAAGCAAGTGATATTTAATTTTTTTTTAAACGCACATAACTCCGAAAAGTTAGAGGTGCGTGCCCGGATTCGAACCGCGGACCTCTGATTAGGAGGCTGACGCCCTAACCACTAGGCTATCACCGCTTTTTACAACAACAACGCAACGCAACAACGCTTTTTAGCAACGGAGGTCGTCAAACTCTAAAATAATAAAAATACTTTTATATTTTTCGGTCTTTTAATTTCGATCGATTAATATTTTAATATGTTATATTGTTTCTAGGGTAAAGGCAAGAAGTCGAAAAAGAATAAAATGCTCAAAGTGGACGCGCGTATACTCGGTTTCTCCGTCACGGCCTCCGAAGACCGGATCAATGTTGGCGACATTGACACCGCGTAATTCTCCTAAATGTGATAGCCGTCTTAGGTATTATAATAGTTCGCACTACACTCGGAATGCGGTGCCTCGGCGCCCGATGGTATCCAACGGCCGTCGATGCATCGCATTCCCTTAGTCCGAACCGAACCACCGGATTGCAATCTATGAAATAAGTGAACAAAAGTTTGGCCGTCGAAAGAATGCGTGCCCGACATTGCGGTTAGACGGTGTAATTTTGAAATGGTGTTTGATTGAATTTACTACAACTAGTTTTACTTCTTATTTACATACCAACGGATGATTATTATGATAAAAAGACACCAAAACAAAATTACAATTTTAAACCAATGAGGAAACAATTTCATTTCAAAAATGAATAATTAGCAGGTAAGGAACGCAATCTTTCACCGGCCGTAATGTACAATGTTATATTTCTACGTATCTGTAAAGAGGAGTCTTAACAAGACCTCATATTGGATTGGTTAATCTTTAAAGTGACCTGAAGTTTTAAACTACATAATTCATAACTGACCGTCATCGACAAAACGTTGAAAAGGATAGTTTTGTATAATACTTTTTCATCCTGGGCCATATTTTAATGGATGAACAATAAGAGTTAAGGATGTTTTATATGTATACATTTGTAAGCAAATATCCCGGCGATATTTTTTAAAACGTTATACAGAACAGATTGAAATCATTGCACCTAACTGACAGCGAATACAGTGGTTCTTAAGAAAACAGTGCATTCTGTCGAATCAACTTACCCTGAATACTTGAATCTAATTTATTAATAATCTAAATTATTTTTTTATTTTTGTATAAAAGAAAAAATTGCCCCTCCCTTATCTGCTTGCCAAGTCAGGTTAGTTTGCGAGCAAATGTATCGAAAACATGTAACACATTACTTTATTTACTTAAAAAGAAATTCAAGGAAAATGGAATTATAACAAATTAAAATTGATTCCTAAATTATATTCAGATTTTAGTCGAAATATAATGAAATAATCACATAACTAACATAAAAAATATGTTGATTACTAAAAGTTCTTTCACGAAAATGCCAATGACACAAAGAACAAAAATACAAAGATTGATTCAGTTTTTCCATACTGACACAAATGAATAAACAATACACCCGTTTTTGTATATTACTAGAAGCAGCCAATTTTTCTCAATGTCTGCCTTAGTAATAATGGTTATTATGTATAAATAAAATTAGCTATGCAATTATATATTTATTAATACATACAATATATATAAATATATATAAAATATATAACCGGATTTTATAAACATATAAAATGGTAGATAGTATGTCCCCGGTGTTGTGGTCAGCGGTTCCCGGGTTTGTGACACGGAAAGTTTAATATTTTCTGAATTTTCTCTAGTTTAATATTTATTCGAAAGGCCTGCCTTGGTTAAATACTCTTTTTTTTTTTTTTTTAATGTCCGTTACTCCGTCCGAGGCGCACCAGGAACATTGGACGCGCCTCACGACCCGAGGATTAGGCTCGACGGGTGAGGATGCCTCTCATCCGTCACCCGGAGCTCGTCAGGGGGGCATGCGGCGATCGTGCGTTCGTCGCCTGCGCCCCGCCCTACGACGCCGGAGAGGGTGCGCGTCTGCGTCATCCTCCCGGCGTCGTTCTGCCGCCTCCTTCTGTGTCATCACCTCCTCGCAGAAGGAGGCGACGGAAGCCCAAGACGTCTCGCTGGCCACCATGGTACGAACCACGGCGGGCAGCAAAAGGTCTCCCACACTCATGGCACTCCTCCTTGGCCTCTCGCCGTGCGACCTTGCACAGATACCTCCCGAAGCAACTATGCCCTGAGAGGATCTGCACAAGGCGGATGGACAGAGCCCCGTGCTTCCGGCCCGTCCAGAGCTCGAGGACGGGCCGGTGGTTAATTACTCTACCGAAAATTGGATTTTTACTATTAGAATAGACTTAACTTGTCAAATTTTGTTCTATTACCTTTTCTTTGATTACTATTTGAAGTAGAGAGATGAGGTGTAAGCCAACAGCGGATTGCTGGTACAACCGTAAAAAAGTGGGGCGTTATTTGCGTTAAATTTGCAAAGAATACCCACACGCCTACTTGCGAAGCTTACATTTGGCGCCGTAAGAATGACCCTTCAAGAACTAGGGCAGGCTTGGCAGCATCAGGTCACACCAGTAAACACATCCAGTTGAACCCCAGTAAAATCCGGTTGTCTATTTATATGTAAATTTGATTAATAATTTAGGTGTTAAATGGATTTTATTAGATGTCTCTGTAATTCACGATATTTAAATGTTGTATTAACTGCGTGTTATTCCACCTATAGTTGCTACGTTGCTGCCTTATAAACATTATCGTTACAGTTACTACCATTAGGAAAATTTACAAATTCAACCAATTTGTTATCCCGAAGGAGCAGACCTTTGTATCAAATATTAACGTGAAATGAAAAACTTAATTTGTTGATTGTTTTGTCTGTAATTTATGGCGAACCAATTGAATATTAATATTTTACGTGCGTCTTATTTAACTGTAAATGTAATTATTATAAATACAGTAAAACTAAATATTAAGTTTTTTTTTTTAAAGATTCATTAAGTAAAGCTTTACATAAAATATTTTGTAAACTTTGAAAATACTTCTATTTTATTATTAAGTAAGTGAAATGTTGTTCTTTATAAATAATTTATGACTAATGTTAGTAGGATTTATAAATATATAACAAACAAGTAGTTCAAATGATTAAAACTAATCTCACCATTCTTAAACTTTCTTAGAAGTATAGAACTCTAACTTTTCTATATAGCAAAATACAAGCCGTGCCTTGATTAGAAAAAAAAACACTACTTTCCTCCTTAATTAAACAGACGAAATTGGTCTGGTAGTTCTTGAGATTAGCTCTTTCACACAGCTTTATGATATGTATCGATATAGGTTTGTCAAAAAATTCATTATAAGACATTGAGAAATATTTTTGGATCTTATGGGAAATATTGGATTCCTCACGTCACACAAACATCTATAAACTTATATAGATTACTCAAACTCGTAGTATTTGAGTGAGGTAGGGAAAATTTTACAAAAGAAATTATTTTTAGTTGTACCATCTTTTGCAAAACAAAACTGAAAGATCACCATAATTTAACTAAATTATCATCTGACACTGTTTTAAGATTCGGACTGGTCTAGTCAAGTTCGGATACAACAATTATTAGATTAATATCTTCCGTCGCGCAATTTCCGACTCTGCGTAGAGTAGATCGGGCATACAGGTTTCTTAACTGACATACCTACATACCTACCCTCTTTCGGGATAGTGTGCGTAACGTAACATCGGTTAACAGTAGAGGCCTACCTTGAAATCTAATAAAAATCGATTCCCCTTAACTTATAAAAGGCCGGTACTATAGGCCGGTAGCACTATGAGTTTTTTTTTAAATGGTTAATATATCGTAAGAAATACGGGTGTGTTCGTAAATAAATGAAATTATTAAAATACTCCTTCGAGCTGGTCTTTTTTTGTAAGTTATCTTTTTTTAAAGGGAATAAGTGTCATTTGACTGTTTGAGTCGATTCCAATAATTTTTAGTCTTAGTTTTTTGTGTGATTATTACTGCCGAACATCTGTGCGAATTATGCAAGCTCGCTTTCAGCAAGCGAATGCGTAGGTGCGCTCATGTGCTCAGAGAATTATGAGATTATGCCCACGAAATGTGTATGTGACATAGTTTTGAGAGAATCTTGTCGTCGACTATGCGCACGTTTTCCTGTGTCGATGCTCGACAATTTCTTCAGTTTCTGTCTTCTTGGTGAAGATAAAAATATTCCAACAGATAACGCGAGTAAATCCATGGGACGGCGCCTTTATTGTGTGTCAATACAACAAAGCTTTTATTCATCTTTTTATATTTCCATAATTTTTTTTAATTTTTTTTTGTATATTTTAACTGTAATTTATTTGTATTTCAAAACGCCAAGACGCTCTTGCGGTACAGCTAATTAAAAAGTGATTGGTAAATTGTGAATGCCATGGGTGTTATTCTGAATATCATATGTTAGATGAACACATGAAACACTATGGGCGTACTAAGATTTTGTTTGAGTTGATTCAGCTTGCATATATGCCCGTACAGTTAGTAATTATTTCTTAAACGTATATGTATGTGTAATAATAAATATGGCATTTTTGCCAATTAGTTTTACTGTATTTATTTAATGATAATAATAATTTATAAAAATGTATTAGGTAATGTATACACGTGCCTAGTATTTTTCTAACACAAGTTCTTTTGACTGTGGCTTAAGAGAACTTTGCTTGTAAAATTTGTGAACGACTGCTACAACACCTGAATATAGGACCGTTGTTTGTTTTCACGGTCGAGTTATATTTACGCCAAACAAACGGAGATTATGTGTGTTGAAAGCGGAATCCGATTGATGGACGGCAAAACTTAAAATTAAATTTTTTTATTAGATGTTATAATTAAATAGGTAACTTGTAATGCTCTGAAATTTTAAACACTATTTTTTCTCCATAAATTCGCAATAATATCGCGGTAAAATATATCAAGCAAAAGATAACTTTATTAGTAGAGGACATAGTTTTTTTTTGCGCACACAATAACAATACGTATAGGGAATACCAATTATTGAATACTCTGTCAAGTGGGGTAACTTTGCTTAATTATGTGACATTGTTTGACAATGACTATAATAATTTGATTGTTTTGTCATGTAATGCCTTGGCGAAAAGTGCTGTGTAATCTAATCTAATATTATTTTCAAACACATTTTACGCCTTTCCGTAATCTAAACACATTTTTTGCTTTTTATCTCTTTTCTTGCTCTTTTATCTCGCATCTGTTATTTTACCGCTATATCCTATAATTAGTGGTTAAATAAATAATTTAAATCTATAGCCAGGCCAAAGCATACGTAATCTTAGTGTGACCTAAAGCATTACCAGCAAATCGATTATGCGCAACAATAACGTCTAAGAATACATAACTAAATTAGCAGCTCTTAATATAAAGCAAAAAAGGGCATAGCGTCGAAGATTGCATGTTTCAAAGGTCTGTGAATTTAGTTTAGATATGTGTTAGATGTGTGTGTAGGATAGGTCACCATTATCTTGTTAGAAAACATGTCGTAAAAACGTTTGCAATGACAAAACAAAAAAGTAAAGAACGCTTAAGCTTAGTTGCCCTATAAAACTTGACGATACAGTCTTACAGACACACGGTTTCCATTTATGCGTAGACCTTTTACTTTCATAATTAAACAGATAATTTACGAAACCGTCAAAATGGGAACTGGGCGTGTGTGAGTCAATGAAAAGAAACGATATCCCTTCTAAATATTGGAATAATTGAATTAGTTGAACTTCCCATACCCTATTTCCAATCTTCTAAAATTAAAGGGAATTTAAAACCACAATAACAGATGAAGAAAGTATGTCTCAGCGATCATAGCCATGCCACTCCATAAACGTTCTAGCCATATAACATACAGTCACCAAGGCGTTATTTCTTTTATTCGCGTTCAAAAGATGCGAGATCGATTGTTATGTACGTGGCTTTTTGCCAACTAATGAATAGTAGTCAAATAATGCCCGCTAATTAGACGAACAGCTTAACGTGTATGAACGGGCTGTGATAGAAATGGAGACGGTTTCTCAATTTAACCGCTTAAATAAAGCAAACCAAAATTCTGCTCAAACCGGGGCGAACCTGGCTGGTTTTTTCCGGTTTCCAAACCTCGTGCGGGACACGTGTATTGTTGCCACTTGGAGTGGTGTTTTTTTTCAAATTTGTTAAAAAGCGGTCTGTAGTTTAATTGCCACTTTATCTATCTGATGAAACCGGGTTAACCTGAATAAATGTCAGTCGCAACCATGTCCTGCCAAGCACATATGCTTTATCGCTAACACTTTCTACAAAAGACAGACAGACCTGAAAGACACTAGACAGCTAAGAGTTGATGTCTCACAGAGTTTTAAATCAATTTTGTTAAGGTTAGCTTACTTTGAAGTGCTGTGCGTTGCGACGTGTGCAAGTATGTCTACGGTACCGCTGTTAGCATTAGGTTTTTGTCGATCGGAGTCATTAGCGCTTTTAGAGAGATGCAAACGTTTATGACGGAGCGACCAAGGTAATAACGGCGGTACTACAATGTTTTTGAACATTTCTAATCGACGTTGCCCCGTAACCAAGATTACCATCGATACTACCGCGATACAGGCGTGTCCTACACCAGGGTCCCAAGTCTGCTATTACAATTGTGTTTCGATGGTCGATCAATAGACATTTTATTACTAATCTCGATATATATCTATTGGTACCCACACTTGGCAAGCTTCTATCGTGTGGTATCTATTCAAGTACTTTTTACTATTCACACGGTACCTATTATTATTTATTTCACCTTTCCCTGTTTTAATATTCAATTTTTCGTGTTTCTTTTCATCACTGCTATTTGAGGCAACGATGGATCTCTCTGAGACAATTGTAATGTTAATTACAATGACAGGGGCCTCCTTCATTGATATCGCTCTTAAATTATCCCGTCATCATTAGTATCGATGCTCCGTACTATGCGTTTGTAACGCTTCTATCGCGTGTTGTAAATGCAACAAACGACCAATGCGCGAAACGCTAAATTAAAACTCTCCGGAGCACACAACAAATGCTTTCTAAAACCTCGTACAAATTATTATTGATCAGATTTGGTACAGTGTAAGTACCGTAAAACGGGAAGGTAAACATGCAATACATTTGACAACAATAGTTTTTTTCGAGTCGCGGTAGTGCATAGTCGTACTTGGTGGAGCGTATAGTCTGCTCCTTATGAATTACCATACCTATAATTGTAATTCTGTTCTACCAACAAAGAGTATCTGGTCTCTTTGTCCGAACCTACCCACTTCTACCCAAATTACCGACGAAGACACGCACCCGCCCCGTAGTCATCCCATTTCTAGACACTTAATAAACCGTGAACCCGGATAACGGATTGATTAAAGATAACAACAATAGAGCAATCTTAAACAACTCTTTTACACATCAACTATTTTGTACTTTCTTGCCAACTATTTATATTTCTAATGTAATCTTGTTAAATTGTAACTTAAACATGGTAGAATTTTTTTGTAATCAAAATACTCATTATTAATCTTTATACTCGAAAATAGGCATGAAAACACACGTGTCTCTGTCTAATCAGTCGGATTTTGGTATCTAGCATAATGTTCTAATATATCGTAAGTGGTGTATGAATGGTGTTCCCACTCTGGCTAGTAGAATGACATGACTTACCGCGTGTTGCAATTTCTTAAGTATAATTTTTTTTTAATTATAATATTTTAAATGTGTTTTTAACTGATTTTAACCTGGTAACAATTTGGTATTACACTATTTAAAAAAAATTGTAAGATACTCATTCATGATAATTAAATTAAAAAAAAAAAAACAAAAATTTTAAATCACCCATGAAATTATTTAAAAAAAGTGTGTAATGCTCTTACGATGCGATATTTTTATATAAAATGTTTTTAACACTGGCACCCAAGTGGGGGCACCTTAAAATGATCCAATATGATACAATGAATTTTTTTTAAATATTAATTATAATTTTATAGATATTTCTGTAACTAGCTTAAAATATTATTGTTATTGTATAATAGAAGGATTTTTGTTAGTGTTTTACTTATATATTTGAACAAACATTTGTACATAGCTTGTTTCTTCTACGAATTCTTGATGGATAATTGTGTACATGTTTTTAGTTAGCAGCTTCATTGCCGGCTGGTTGATTTGCAATATTAATAGTTAAGTTAAATGCGAACGACAGGTTTCTTTGCATTCAGCCTTTGAATGGCAGCAAAATTCACAAAAATCATCACTGGAGTTCATGTCGAACGAAAGAAAAATGGCGGATAGCAACTAACTCAGGCGGACAATAAAAGTTAAAATATTATTATTTGAAGGAAGTAATATATTACAAAATTAATTTACACAAATTTTAACGCCGCCCATGCAGTCGCAGTTTTTACCACGCAATCCAGAGTCTCCGAAACCGTGCCAAAAAAAATAATAATGCTGTTATTGGTTTTTACAAGTTTAAAGCTTTTTCATTTCATTCGTAATTTGTGTCTATGTAGTCTTCAAAATGTGTGCAACGTAACCAGAGAGTTACAGTTAGACTACGGCCTTATGAAAGGCACGTGGTCTCTGTATTGTTATGGTCGATATTGATTAATTGCGCTTGGATTAAGTTTGGGATACCTAACAATTTTCGCCCCAACCTAGGATTTGAAACCTGGATTTCGTGAAGTAGTCCAACATGCAAACGCGACAATTGCTTTAACATATTTATTATCTTCAATTAGTTTATTTCTCAGCTTTGCCGCTGAAGTAAGCGCATACATGAGATTGAATTAGATTGTATGAAAGAAAAAAATTGCACCATACTTTTACAGATTAGTCTTTATCGTAAATGCGTATAAACAGCGCAAAGTGATTTGAACTTTTTATTTATGAGTATGGGTCTCCTTTACATTTCTTTATGTGTCAATAGTGATTCAATCCAAAGTGCATTTGAATGTGCTTAGAAATACGTGGCCTTGAAATGCTCCGCCATTTTCCACTAAGGAAAGATATTAAATGAGTTTTCATACGAATTCTCATACTCACGAGTAGCTCCGACGCAGTTTACGAAGGTACTTCTTGTTTGCATTTACCGAATTTAACCTTTCTCACAAATAGATTTTGATAGTATGAGTTGTTAGCGATAGTCCAAGTTAGTTGGTTCGAGTATATTGTGCGTTTGCTGTCATGTAGTAAGGACGTTATCTCAACTAAATTGATAAGTTTACTTAATGTTCACGTTTGTCAACTTGAAAGCTTTTAGCAGCACTTGGTGTAATTTTTCAAGGAAGTAGACGTCTCATCGGCGCTAGCGTGTTTCTGTTATTTGTAACGTTACGCCGGTGTCACGTATGTTAAGTCTTAACTCTTACGCTAGGGCCATAAAGAAAGGCCAGTTGTAAATCTAGAAAGATCGACGGCTAAAACATTTTGTAGATACCATGGGACAGTTTCCAACTGCAGTGGTTTCCAACATATCGTCGTACATTAGGGATGGGGCGTTTTCATGTTTTAAATGGAAGTTTTGATGTGTTAGACGTAATATATTTATTCCCTGCCCATTCCGAGCTATTTTGAAACTGTCGTGGGTTTTAGGTAATAATATAAATGTTAATTTGTAGGTAGGTAAATTTCGAATGAAAAATTTAAATATTTATAAAACATTTATCAGAATTGCTGAACCGGCGGAATCTGAGCCCGCATATCTGGCTAATTGCGCAGCAGGCGTATGCATTTCTTGTCAGTCAAGCGACTGTAGGTTTTCCAGTTCTGATGAAATTTATTAGCGTTTTTAAATATCTTCGAGTGTAGATAAAAATCCGCATTATATGTTATTGCTAATATATGCAGATTGCATCTTAATATTATACACATTGTTAATCTTAACACAATACAATTGTATTTTTGTCACCGTGAGAAAGGATAAATTTGTTATAATCTTATTATTGTAGCTGATTGTCTTATATATAAATCCCGAAAGTGTCATCACTGCATGTTTTAGTGAACAGAAATATCTCCGAAATGATTGAAAAAAAAAAGTAGTTGTAGTGTTGTAAATTCATTCTTTAATATCCTAGACACTGGCGTAATAATATTAATCTATGTAAAGGCCTCGTTATGTACGTTAATTTATTTTTTAGTATTACGTTACGTTTAGTACGTTATTTTATTTTAACAAAGTTTCAGGAGCAAAGGCTCCTGAAACTTTGTTAATTTGTTATTTTTAATAGTGTTACTAGGTGTAGGTGCCACTAAAACGTTATATTCGTGTATGATAAAGATATTATGTTGAGTTTAATTTATTACCTTAGTAAACAGTAGATATAATAATAAATTCATTGCGAGTCAATTATGGCGTTGAATACCGAATTGTTATGCACGCGCTATTAACTTTTTTAATTACTGTTGCATAAAATAGGTATTATGGTTCTTGTTTATTTAATTTAAATTCTTCAAGCATTATTTTGCTTGTACTTGTACAAGAGAGTCACGTTTTTTTACGTGTAAAACATATCATTACTCACTTTCTTTAATTGAGTAACATAATATATGAAAAAAAAAATACTTCGTTTATTTAATGTAGTAAGAGCGAGATTAAAACTTTTTTTACACGGATACATATGAAAAACAAAGTATAGTAGACTTTTTCAATTAACGAGGCCTGCGGGACCCTCCGGAATTTCGGGGGCCATCTTTTTTTTTGTAGTAGGTATTTTGTTACGCCACTGTTCTCGGAGAAATGCATGCAACCGATAATATTAAGAGTTTGTAATTGATTATTATTATTGTAAATGATTTGTTTTAGAATCGTTGATCGTATAATGAGTGAGTACTGTTTTCTAATTGTCTTCATGATTGTAAAGGTTTTTGTTTTAATAAAATAAAACTATTGAAAAATTTGAAGAAATAAATCTTGATGGAAAAAATCTTTTACTTTTAATTTATTGTACACCTAATAGTCTTTTCGATGTAGCCCCGTTTTCCCCGTTGACCGAGTTCGGGCACAGCGCGATTTGAATTTAAATATCTAAATACCGATTTTGATATTTAAATGTATATCACTTTAATGAGGTAATGAATAGAAGCAGGCGTTACTTTGCGGAAGTCCATGATAAACAATAAACAGCAAGTATAATTTGCTTAAGTATAAGTAAGTCCTCGTTAACATGTTTCGATTCGACTGAGGTCCTGATGCCGAAACATTTCTAGTTCAGGCGCCTTTATGACTGATAGTTTTTGAGGGCCGTAGGTCATAGGTCTCAACTCTGGCAAAAAGTGTCAAATACTTGGCCTTTTTTTTGTATAAAGACGCGTTTTTTCTTGTTTGGTCGCCTTTTTATGCGGAACTGCCCCAAGGTTTTAAACTATACTTTACTGACTGATACATTTTGAGAGCCATGGCGGTACTCCAGTCCATCTTCAGCATACAAATAGTTTGATGTAAAATTCCCATACTAATTTGTCTAAGAGAACAGATCGGACCATTAATCTAGTCGAGCTCGTAGATTTAATCGACGTGATCGAGATATAATAATAATTATAAAATATACAATTAAATACAATACGATTAAATCCCACAATGTCACAATCCAGCAAAAGAAGTTTAATAAGGATTCATACAAACCTTATTAAACATATTATATCTCTAGTTTATAGTTTATATATTCTTTGCAATTCTTAGTGTTTACATCCCTCGTTGGCGATCCCAGTACGTTCATGAATTCCAAATTCAAATATAATATAATACAGGAAATAATCCTATTTGGAAGAGTTTCGAGATTTATCTGTCAAATATGTTTACAAATTTCAGTTTATATTACAAAAATATTTTTGGCTATTAAAATTACATATTTTATAAAGATTCCATATAAAATGACAGAGGCCACAAAGTCATCAGCGCTGAGCCCCGGTAGACTCATCGCAAAGTAAGTTCTTTACGGATACCATTGCAGGGTACAAACATAGAGACCATGTTATATTTTTGAATGGACATATTGACATATGCTATATAAATGTGACGGCCTGGCTATAAAGGGAACGAATCCTCTAACTGTAAGGTCCTCAGATGTGGGGACCGAAAATAAAAGATGCGGAAGTTGATTAAAAGTTAACGCCAAGAGATAAATAGAAATAGTAACCGAAACAGAGCAATAACTAAATTCTGCTAACTAAAACCCTGATTATCGTCAGCACAATATATACTAGGCTCTATCCAGAGTCCTTTGGGCTTATCCAGAATCTTTCCACAAACACTTATTTGCCACATGCTATGCTACCGTCTTCCGGGGTACAAGGAAAAGTGAAGGGCCAAGCCACTGGGCCTTTCATTTCGCCCGGGTTTAATCAGCTGTCCAGCTAAGCTTAGTAACTTTACCTGCGAGTTTCTACCAAGTTGACTAGCTCCAGTATTAACGCTTAACGTAAATATTATACAGAGATGACACGTCCCCGTCCGTACGTTAGTAAACAGGCAATATATGCTGTCCTTGCAGGAATGTTCTTTTAGGAATGGCCTTGTAAGAACAGATTTATACGAGACTAATCTTGCTATTTCGTCAAACTCTTTGCTTGACTTTGAAATACCAAGATGAGTCTCGTATAAATCTATCGAGACCATTCCTAAAAGTAGGCCAAAGGTAGTCTCGTGAAAAATTGGTTCACGTGATAGCTTGTTCATAATTAGAATAATTTGAGGCAGGTACCTCCAGGAAAACAAGAATGGGGCTACGGTTGCAGACATCGTTCAGCACCTGCAAGGACAAAGCACGGACACTTCTGACCGTCAGTCTTTGGAAATGAACAAAACCGTCGAGTCTATATTAGCCGATGCCGCGACACTGGGCTTCCTGGAGAGGAAAGGGTCGAAGTTTATGTACTGGTTAGCAAAGGAGGCGTGCAGTTGGACTCGACGATGTCGCAGAAGACCCAAAAGAGCTTGCAGGCGCCGTCGTCGCCGACGATGCTCGCGTCGACGACGACGCCGTCGGCGATGCAGATGCAGCGGGTGACCACGCCATCTAGAACCTTTTAACCCGTGGCGATACAACGAACAAACTAACCTGACCTATAATCACTAAATATCAGTATCACTCCATGACATGATTTATAACATTGATATGATTTAAAATAAACAAAGAAACATATTTTCACGGTTGTTATTGATTTTTAGAAGTTTCAAGCTTTAATTTCGTAATTGTATCCATCAAGTCTTTACAATGTCTGCGAAGTGACAAGAGAGTTGCAGTTGGTCTACGACCTGATTAAGGACACGTGGTCTTTCGATTAATATGGTCGATATTAATTTATTGTGGACGTATAGGTTGTTCCAAAGCGGTAATAGCCTAGTAGTTAGGGCGTCAGCCTCCTAATCAGAGGTCGGCGGTTCGAATTCGGGCACGCAACCCTTAAAAAAGTTAAAACATCATTTGCTTCAACGGTGAAGAAAAACATCGTGAGGAAACCTGCACGCCTGAGAGTTCTCCATAATGTTCTCAAAGGCGTGTGAAGTCTGCCAATCCGCACATAGCCAGTGTGGTGGACTATGGCCAAACCCTTCTCATATTGAGAGGAGACCCGTGCTCTGTTGTGAGTCGGTAATGGGTTTATCATGATGATAGATATAATTTTTTTTGAACTTATATAATAACCAACTGTCTCGTTGGTGTTATATGTTAGCATAGTGGTAAGTGGTTAGCATATTCTATGGATTATGGTTCGATTCCCATATCAAACGATGATTAGGAATTTTCAGTTGAGCTAAGTGCGTTGTTCACCCCCAATGCCTAGGAGAGCGACTTCAGCCTTATGTCCCGGTATATATCATGTGATATCAACAGTTTGAGTCAATTAATCATTGCAGCTGTTTGGAAGGTTAGGGTTCAGACTCTCATCTGTGGAATCTTAACAACATGCCTAAACTAGGTAGGTATTAAGTAATAAGACCCATATACTTTTTTAATACTTTATTGAATTGAATGAATTATATTTAATTACATTATTTCTAGTATACATGCTAAGGGATTATATATCTTAATAATTACTAATAATATGAATAAGTATATTAATAAGAATCTTATCATAGGCTTTCACTCAATCTTTTCAATCGTTCTGTTACTTTCTTTTTTTTTCTATTCTACTTCTATTCTCTTATTTCGTTCTCGAGTTTCATTTTCATCTTAACCGTTTTTTAATGTATTATTAATGTTTAAACTAAGTTTACTTGTTACTGCTTTTGTTTTTTTTTTATTGTTTTTCTTTTTGCAATTTTTTTTTGTGTATTATAACTATGATCATTTAAAATCTAAACTTAAGATTATTCTAAGTTTATTCGCTTAAGAAGCAACACGTTTTTATAAAATCGAATATGTGCCACTTATGACATTCGAAAATGTTGCGTTAATTATATTAATCTTAAATATTATAGAATCTTATCATAGGCTTTCACTCAATCTTTTCAATCGTTCTGTTACTTTCTTTTTTTTCCTATTCTACTTCTATTCTCTTATTTAGTTTCATTTTCATCTTAACCGTTTTTTTGGATTCTTTTTTTTTAATGTTATTTTTCTCTTTTTTTAATTTTGTGTTTTTTTTTAAATTATTATTAATGTTTAATCTAAACTAAGTTTACTTGTTACTGCTTTTGTTTTTTTATATTGTTTTTCTTTTTGCAATTTTTTTTTGTATATTATAACTATGATTTTAAATCTAAACTTAGTTTATTCGCTTAAGAAGCAACACTTTTTTATAAAATCGAATATGTGCCACTTATGACATTCGAAAATGTTGCGTTAAATATATTAATCTTAAATATTATAGAATCTTATCATAGGCTTTCACTCAATCTTTTCAATCGTTCTGTTACTTTCTTTTTTTTTCCTATTCTACTTCTATTCTCTTATTTAGTTTCATTTTCATTTTCATCTTAACCGTTTTTTTGGATTCTTTTTTTTAATGTTATTTTTCTCTTTTTTTTAATTTTGTGTTTTTTTTTTAAATTATTATTAATGTTTAATCTAAACTAAGTTTACTTGTTACTGCTTTTGTTTTTTTTTATTGTTTTTCTTTTTGCAATTTTTTTTGTATATTATAACTATGATCATTTTAAATCTAAACTTAGTTTATTCGCTTAAGAAGCAACACTTTTTTTATTATCGAATATGTGCCACTTATGACATTCGAAAATGTTGCGTTAAATATATTAATCTTAAATATTATAGAATCTTATCATAGGCTTTCACTCAATCTTTTCAATCGTTCTGTGACTTTCTTTTTTTTTTCTATTCTACTTCTATTCTCTTATTTAGTTTCATTTTCATTTTCATCTTAACCGTTTTTTTGGATTCTTTTTTTTATGTTATTTTTATTTTGTTTTTGCCTTAAATATATTAATCTTAAATATTATAGAATACTATTATCTATCCTTTATTGAGGTATAGACGATTAAAGAATTATTTAATAGTTCATACAATCAATCAAACAGTCTGAATTGTAAAAAGTTCACACTCAATTACTCGTAGTTATGGAATGAGGATCGATCCACACTCGATGCTTTCGGACAGCGAAACGATCCCACAGTTATAAAAGATGTTTTATTTGCGTCACCAAAAATCCCTAGCAGGGCAGGCGTAGCGCTTACGTCACCAATTTAAAGTCTTGTGACTTTAGACTGAGATTGGTCTATCGTCACATCTCACTGAATGTTTCCAAACTTGCTCAATGTGGGTTGGATCATTATTACATAACTACGTTAAATTGTGAAGTGCTCGCATACTCCAAAGAACCTAGAGGTCCAACAGTAACAAAAGTCCAATGATGACACATGTATATGTTGATTGACACTAAGTACTAAGCATTCCTAGGAGTGTTCTTCTCGTGGTGAGCGACGATCGACTCAATACTGTTGTTCTTCCAAACGCCCTTCAGAGTCCTTGTCTTGAACCTTCTCTTCATTAATCATTGAAACTAAAGAAGATAGCTATGCGGTCGACTAGTCTTGAAGATCTTCATCATCACTCTGGTGCGAAACGATTTTTTGCGTGTCCTTTGAAGTACGTTTTTCTAGGTAGGCTATGTCGCCATCATCGACAGAACTGTTAGTGTTGTCGTCAATATTTTCCTGCTGAATTGTTGATTGGCCACAAGATGGCCTACATCTTGCATTTTTTCAGTTTACTCGCTGATGTTTTCACGTAGTGTTGAATGGTATTGATTGTATGTCTTATTAAATAATATTGATCAAATTCCGTGAATTTCTTAATTTGGACCAACTAGCCACAGTCTCAGATCAACTTTTGCGGGTATTGACCAAGGCTCTCCGTCCCTCTTTTTTATCCACTGCAAAAAATACTTACATTTTAATATTGTCTCGAAATCTATAGGTAAAGCAATATTATGATTTGATTTTCTATAATATTATTTTTATATAGACCCTTATGATTTGTTAAAAATAAAGAAATAAATATAAAACAAATAGCTGAGTAGGTAAGATCCACGCGTAAGATTTCGTCTATAGGTAAGTATGTAAAAGGTGATTTCTTTATTACAGCATGTTTTAAAATCTACCGATAAACTAATTCGACTTTTTGATGGATCTTATATTGCAAATATGTCAAGATGTAAAATTGTATCTTTTGTTATTATAATTAAACCCACTTATAACATTAATCCTGGGATGAGCCAATGTTCACTGACACTAACCTTCAAAAACGCGGATTGTGCTTTCCCGCATTTTGGTCCACGCTCATAATAGTTATTCGAGTAAATTACATCAGCGGGATTGATTCTTCGAACTGCAACGCGTTCTCCATCGCAGAGCATGCATAGCGAAATGTCAGGAAACGCTGGTGGCACCTGAAATTAAATTAAAATAAATACATTTAACACTAATACCTACACGGGTTGTTTTTTGGCCATTGATGTTAACTGCCCAATTAAAACCTGACTTACGCCTAAACTAGCTTACGCCTTTGGGACTTTGTTCAGAAGATTTTAATTTTCCGAGATAAATAGTATTCTGTCTTTAGGAAGAAAACTGTTTCCTTGAACTGAATTAAGTTCAGCGGTTTAGGCGTCAAAAATATCTGGCAATCAGAGTCACCATCGAATTACTTAGTGGAATAAGCAATCATAGCTTACAAACGGGCTGTGATTGCTTAAGCTGGCCTCCCTTTCAGTGGGCCGAAATCGAACCCCAGCACCTTTAACTTTTTATTGCAATGATAAGCACTTATTTAAGCGATATTTTATTATTTAAAACGCAAGGCAAGAGAAGACATCCCGTGGAAACCAGTCTGCCATAGGTCCCCAAAATAATTATTAAAGGCGTGCGAAATCTTCCATTATATACTTTGCCAACATGGTGGACTACGGACGGCTACCCTGAGAGAAGTTCGGTGCCCTATAGTGGGCTGGTACCAGGTTGACCATGATGATGGATTTAACATAATTTAGAGTTAAACTGTTAAATAGTTACCTCTTCGCATAAGTTCCTCAAACGGTAAAGATAAAATAGAGCCACTCGCAGGTTATCTTTCATATTACCGGTTGTAATCAGACCTCGAAGTTCATTCGTAAGTTCGCCAATATGATTCTGTGAAAGAAAATGTGTATTAAGTATGATAAAAGCATATGCATATAATAGATAGTGCGTTGTACGAACTACGAACTGTAGTATTGTTTGTTCTGACATGTATCAGAATTGATAATAATAATAATATGACCGATGTATGAAATTAAACGGAAAATACCTTTCCTAAATTTTTTGCTATTATTCTCATATTTTAAGTACTAGTTCGGTATTTTATACTTATTCGATCGCGTGAGAGTTAAGTTCAATTTGTACAGAATCGAAAGAATATATTATTTTACAATAATTGGCGCTCTTTTTATTTTATATACATTGAATAGAATTGATTGTATGAAAATCTCGAACTAGGCGCTCTGATCTGTGTGTACCAAGAATAAGTCAATGAACTAACGCGTCGAATGCATAGGCTGAGTTGCATTTTGATAAATAAAGATTTTTGGAAAGCGACTATTGTAGTAATATTAATGATGTACTTATAAAATTATCTCAATGTCTTTATTCAAAACTATTGACAAAGTTTAAAAACTATCTGTCTGTAGGCTCCATAAATTTAAAGCGAATAAAAAAAAATGCTTACAATTTCTGCCAAAGTAGCCCGGAGCAGTTCACGGTCCAGTTTTGTTTTGCCAAATGACTGAACGCCGCTCATACTCTCCACGTACTTGTAGCAAGCTCTGCTCAGAGTCTCCAAAAAGGCCCTTAGAGCAGCCGCGGTCGTGTAGCTAGGGCCGTCTTCCGTAAAAGCCTCAAGGATCAGGCTCACACCCTCATCCTGAAATGAAAAAAAAATGTGAGTAATTTGTTTGTAGCAACAGAGAGACGACAGAATCGTTTAAGGAAATTGAAAAATATCTTTGAATGTTTTTAAGGTTACAGGTTAAAATTTTCCTTGAAAATCAAGTTGTAAGTATTTGAGAACTACTCAGAAATAAGGGGAATGAGTGTTGCTGAAGAAAAAAAAGATTATTCATGGTAAGTTCCATGCATTAGAAATTTCCAAGTAAAGTCCCATTTAGAATGTAGCTCCCAAAAAATTTAAACGAAAAACGTTACAAGTTTATAGTTGATATACGGAGACTTAGTCCATCGTCCACTGAGTGAGCTAGCAAGTGGTAATCAATTGTCAGTAAAAAAGTTAAACAGAGCAATATTCTGCAGCTTGTAACCATTTTAATGTACGTACATATTGTTCCATGATGCTCCGTATTCTATTGTAATTATATGTTCTTTCGCGATGGTCTGGCCAGATGCTATGGATTTCCAGCAAATTCTTAGTTATCGCTTTGGGCAGGCGTATCTTTCTCCTCCTGTGCATAGGCCTCAATGGGCTTGTTACACTCTGCCAATATCCGTCGTCCGGTGTCTTATGATCTGAAAGAGTCAAAATTTCCCTAAATGGTACGAGATTTTTCGCTGGCTACAATTGAATAAATCTTATATGGTTAATTGTTCATATTGTGTTAATGTCATGTAATGTCTTCTAATCCACGTAGTAGTAATCCGTGTAGCTTCTTATTCTGAGAGGAGAAGCACCCTGTAGCACACCAGTAATGGATAATGATGAAGCTGATGATGTTCATGATGATGATGCTAGCCATTACGTTGGGTTTTGAAAAGTAATAAAGTACAAGCACTTACAAGAATAAATATTAAGAAATTACATGTTATGATTTAAAAGTACATACCAAAATCAGTGAAATGCTTTATACTGCGCATAGATGACTTGGGTCCGTCAAATGAATTGCCAGCATTGCCCATACTGATTTCAAACTGTATATTCCGACCCAAGAAACACTTGTCCATTTCAGTGACTTTAATAATGGAAGCGAAAATCAAAAACTCGGCGTTCTTGTTTAGTCTTCTGTCTGCCCGTGGAATGGGCAGGATTTGTACTTCTGCAGAATGTGAATAAGAAATTCTCGCAATTTCTGTACGAATTGCCATGAGTAATCTGAAACATTTAAGAGTCATTTCGTAACTGTTAAAATACTTGAAACCTAAAACGATAGATGTATACATAGATACAAAGCTTTTATGATGCAACATGCCTCAGAACTTTTCAATTCTGAACTACGTCGTAGTCGACGCGGTTCAGTAAGTATAGAAACACAGTGGAATTATAATTGCACGGTAAAGATAAGTACACCAATACTTTACCGTCCCCGATATTGCAATCCTTCACGTAATCCTTCATTACGTTCCCGGTCTTCCGTAGAGTTCTCAGAGGCCCGCATAGCTCCATAGAAGTAGATATATGATGGCCCCTGAGTTGGAAGAAAGCCTGGAAGTATATAAAGTAAGGATGTAATAAAAACTAAACCAACTTCTGCTTATCATGTTCAACAGAACAACTATTCTTCTGAGTGTATTTTCTTCTTTATGAATTTAATCCACGTTACTTAGGACCGGCACAATGACTTCTTCAAATTTGAAGACAGTGAATTAAAAGTGTTTTACGTATTTTATAAACCATTGCACTAATTGTGCGCGAATTGCAGTTGAAGTAGTTTCGATCGCAATCTAAAAAGGTTACGACTCCACTGTTCTTACTTTATCAATATCATCAGAATGGGCTTATTAATCTCGAAATTAAATCATTGCAAATACAAGTCACTTCTCCCTAAACGCAACTGCTTGAGTATATGGCGTGGCATTAATGAATGCATAGCTCAGTATAGCCTTAAGTTTTTTCTAAGCTAATATTACAGAACGGTTTTGAATTGCTTTATTTCTGCCTTGGTAGGATACCCTGTGCCACTGCAGATAATGTAGCAAACACAAATCTATATTTATAATAACTTAACTTACCGGGGTCGGCATCCTTCGCAATTGTCCTCAGGTCAATATGTTTCGTCGCAATGGTTTGAGTACCCAGGGTACTGGCATCTTTCAATTTTATTTCAATGATGTTGCCGGAGGGTGGAAACGGCTCAGTAAAAATGAGTTCTTCGTTCCACTCCGGGTGGTTACAATTTATTTGCGTTGATGTTTCGGCCTGTAAACGAAGTCGATTATAAGTCCTTCCAAGCCTTTTAAAGCCAAGCCTCTTTTGTTATAAAGAAGAGAGATTTCGAGTGAAGACCTTACACGTAGCTCTAATGCGAGTTTTTGGCATAGCGATTGCTTGAGGCGTAAATGCAAAATTAACTTCCAAAATGTTTTATCGGAAAATCATCAATCCACTGGATAAAACATTTTTTTGGCCTAATGCGGGAATCGTAAAGTAAAGGAATCTCGAGATCCTGAGATGGCCAATCAGCGACCAGCTTAATATACAAGTAAGTACTTTATGAATGTTTCAAACTTTTACAAATATATCAAGATTGACATTGAAATATAAAGTAAGTACATAAAATTCATTAAGTAAGAGTTACAATTAGTCAGCTGCAGTGAAGCTATACGTCTGAGCTGTTCTTCTTCTGAGAAATAAGAACAGTGCTCAGAGGTGTCCCACCTCCCTAATCACAATGATGCGGTGATTACCTTCCTTGCTAACGGGAATGGGCGAAGATTACTACAGCTTACCGGGTTGGGAAGCTTAAGAGGCAATGATACTCATGTTTAAATTTTGTAACTAAACACTTACTGTTTTTCCGCAAAAGGTTACTTGTACAAAAGGGTCGCCAAAATCCAACGCCTGTGCCTGGTCGGCATTTCGTTGTAACTGCGGCATCCCGTCGGCGTGATATATTTTTATCCTATATCGAGTGAGTGGACGCTCTAACATTATGTCCACAGGTAGCAGTAAGTTTCTAGAAATAAAGTAATGAAGTAATTACGACGCCAGTTTCACTATAAAAAATAACTATGAGTACAAAACCGTTTTGACGCCAAAAAAGTCGTTTAAAACGATTATTTGAATAAAGACTAAGATTGATTATTGATTCATTGTTATAATCAGCAAAAAATAAAAACTTATACCGATATATAAATCTGCATATCCAATATATATATTAAAAGTTGTTTTTACTTTAACTTTATTTATGAAAAAACTAAAGAGTTAGTTTGGCATATTATTATTTTTTGGAAACTGAATTATTGGAAACATCTTTATAAATAAATGGACACTGAGAAAAAGTGAAACTTGAAAATTTTACGGATAGCCATATCGAAATCATAGCTGAATTATATTGGTTCGGTTTTTCATCCAAAGGGGTTCAAATGTTATTCTCTCGCTTCTAATTTGATGGGAAAAACGGATCGAGAGGGTAAGAAGAACGGCTAGTGAGTACTAACGATTCTATATCGTCTTCATCTTCTGCGCTCAATACTGGCAATTGTATATCTTCACCCTGAAAAAAATTACATTTGTTTATTATCTCCGGCTTGGCTTGGCAATAATATATCTGTATAGAGACCACCCTCGATCGAATCTTGAACTTTGAACTTTTTAAAAAGGTTATGGATGAGGTACTTTATAGAATATCTAAATCAAATAAAAAATTGATTGTGTGTGAAGTGAAAAAATTGGAAATGTATCGCGTAGAAACCAATTAGGATCCGCTATCATCTTAAACTGCGATTATGCGAACCAAGTGACAAGCGTATTCATAATTTCGCTATTCGGTTCATATTTGTGTAAGCCAAATATGATCACGTTCTTTATTTCGTCAAAAACTTAAGTGGCTATTCGCCATCGCCGGGACTTGCATGTACTCGCTTCTGGTCTGTGTTTAATTTTTCCCAAAAACTCCTACTTAACTAAAGGAGATCTTTCGGTTTCTTGGAGTGCGTGAGACTTGAGATCGTCTTGTGCACTGACCTTGAGTATGAGGTTTCATAGAACGAAATTCTACAAGCTGTCGAGCATACGATACACAAAGTCAATATATTAAAATGACTTGGTGAGTTTTTATAAGTCGTTTTCGTGTATATTTTATAATATATATTAGTTTATTTATTAATTATATGTTATTTACATGTATTATGTGTGTAAAAACCAACTATTCAGAATGCTACCTTTCCTGTTTCTAAAAACTGTAATAAAACGAAACAAGGACACCAGACCCACTGCAGTTACTCCTAAAGGTGATAAAATGTAAACAATAGATAATATTTGATAGTCGACAGCAGTACCTTAACTATAATGGCGATGTCGCATTTCAGGTATCCCTTGGAGTAAGCTGGCGCCCAGTTGGAGAACTTTCTGGGGTCAGTGAGGAGCACCCATTTGCGGTAATACTGATGATCTGCGTGATAAAAACCAGAACACTGTTATAAAGAGATCTTAGGTACCCTAAGATTTAGTAGTAAGTTAACCCATTACACATCCATTAATGCCTGTCAAAATAATGAGATATCTCAATAATACCATACCATATGTATATTTGAGAAAAAGGATCTCTCACATTTGACTTTCGATTTTCTATAATTTTCGATGTCGTTCGCTTTAAAATGGCGACCGCTGGACGACGTTCAGTTCAGCTCAGCATACGACAGCTTGGAATCGGATGCAATGAAGATCATTAAGAAATAATATTTGTAGAGAAAAAGAGAATAATGTCAAAGAAAAAAGGCCTTCATAAACAGTGTCAGTGAGGCTTTTACAAAACTGTAACACATTTTTCTAAATAGCACGTAACAATTAATTTCACTATAACATCAGTTTGATCTCAAATGCAATACTTCATGTAGTATACGAAGTAACCCTCCTAATTAATTCAGCGTTTGAAGCAAAACGTATCGAAAACAATTTGATCGCTAAGTGTTATGAGATAAGGCACCGAACGTCTTCGCTGAGACGCGTGTATCGCTAGTGAACTATTCTATACATTAAATATGTTATGTACCTAACAGATTTCTATGTATTAAGATCAAGCAGAAACAGAAGAAATAAACGTCCGATAATAACATTGGAGCGTCGAAACTACGAGTATGTAGTGTTGTAGGAATGAAGAAGGTGATGCATCCTTATTTACTTTACTTATAAACAAGGTTCATCAAAGTCAGCATCTGGATTTGGCAGATGGACATAAATTATGGCTGATGAACTCGATACTTTAATTTAAGCACAATAATTTGTATATAATAATATGGGCTTTGATTCTTATGTAACTAATGACTGAACACCGGGAGGTATTATTTTGCGATTTGAAGTGGTTCCATAATGAGCCTGTATTAATAAATACGAGCTCATTAGCGATACACTTCAGCTATTTTGATATATCAAAACAACCATCGACACAATTAATTATGAACAATCACGGAAACTCGAGTGCTATTATGATTGATATAATTAGGGTACAAAATTGTTTTCCAACAATATTTATATCGAAGAGAAATGTTTCGCAGGAAACGACATTAGGCGAGTTACGAAAAACATGTACATTTTTTTAAATTACACAATACAAAAATTAGGGCTTGGTTAGCATCATGTGATATTGCAGTTAAGCAGTTACTTGCTGTGTACAAATTATTAGGTACTATCCATATACGTACTTGGTTGCGCCCATACGGAGCCCAAATCAATCTTGAAACATCCTATGAGTATATCATTCCTCAAAATGTGCTGCGCGTGGAATGCCTGAAACATTCAACCCTACGTTAGCTCACATAGATGCAGATGCGAAACCTTGCAAATGTGCGCGTATCAGTAATCAAACTTTCGAGGAAACAGATTCCGGTATTCAACACCTCTCTTTAACTTTTTGGAGCTATATGCATTTTAATTGGATTTGGAACATCGTTTGTTTAAACTAAACTGTGAAAAGAGAAAAATCTTGAAGAAACCTGTGTCTGATAGTATTGTAGAATGTTGATTGAACCTGCGCTCGGCCAGTATAGTGGATTACGGCTAAACCTATCATGGTTAGTGGAAATCCGGATAATGATAACAATATCAAAATATTTTTTAGTTCAGTTGAAAAAATCTATAGCATGTGATGATAATAATAGCATTAATGTTATTAACAATTGTTCTTCTTTAGTAATTGAAAATTCACTCAATATATGTCCTTATTAAGGTACCATATCACTATCATGTCATACAAGTGCATAAATACACGTGTAATAGTATGTACTTACAGCTATCGTCAATACTTTGTCCATTAAAATCTTTGGAGCAATGTTGAATTCGAATACGAAAAACTGTGGAAATAAGAAAATGCACGTTAATAAAGCAAAATTATGAGATTTTAATGAAGGGTTTTGTAAGAAATTTATTTTCTGCGCGAACAATGAAGAGTTAGTTCATCTTGCTCAATGCAACGACTTCTGTGGTGCAGATCGTGTACTGTCCTATTGTAGAGTGGGGTCCTGGGTTTGATTCCCAGCACGAATCTGGTCTGGTTGGTGGGAGACTACAGCCGTAGTTACTTACCACCCTAAAGGCATGGCAAGTCTCCGATCAATTAGCAGGGTGGGTTCAACCGGCAACACAACTGCGGCTGGACCCATCCTCATGCATATGTTCACGGACGACGGTAATCACTTAACATCTGGTGACCCGTCTTTTCGATCGCGATGTAAACATAAACAAATAGGTGATAAGGTGCTCTTTCTTTTTTTTTTAATTCTTACTTCATTAGTTTGAAGAGATAGTTGGCTATATGGTTGGAACATTTTTTACGCTGTAGGTATTTGTTTTTGTATATATTTAGCGTGATGTATCGGCAAAGAAACGTTTGCCGGGTCAGCTAGTATCTATTAAATGTAAGTTAAGAACAGTACATTGGGAAATTTAAAATACTCACATCATTAAAATAGGGGCAGTTGGTGCCCTCCTTCACGCTGGTACATTTGCGCTGGTTGTCCAATTGTACGTACACTACAGGATCCAAATCAATGCCAGGAAGTTTCTTCCCCTCTATGATTCTCACGCATACTTGGTATTGCTTTTTCTCCAGTATTTCGGGTCCGGTGACATTCAGAACGTTGGCCCTGATGGAGTAACATTCATTAATCACTACTATTATAAATGCTAGGATGGATGGGTATTTCTAATTTTATTACGTCAAGACGTCTGAGCCCATCTGGATAAAGAGTTGGTTGTGTGTGTGTTCAGTGTGTTACATTATAGATTGAAATAGACTACTTTACATCTCGGAAACTTTTGCGGCACGTTATGTGTAATAGACATTTATTTATTTCTACAAAACAAGCTGGGATTGTAATTTTTGCAGTTGTTTGGTTTGAGCAGGCGGTCAGTTCTCACACAGCACACGATGCTGATTTGCAGGACGAATCGAGCTGGCAACGCATCGGTGGTGGAGTTGGTCAGGTTACCCAACTACTAGTTTGAGTTTGTGGAATTTGGATCAATCATTTGACGTCAAGATTTCGAAGTCGATTATTAGCCGATTCGATTTATTAAGCAGGAATCACTATTATAGATGTCATGAGTAAACCTACGGCCCACCTAAGACTCTCACTATAACAGGTAGCGGTTATAAATTATATTATACACAGAAAAAGTTGCTAAAGTTTTTGTATGTATATCAATCAATAAATATTATAAAATCATGGAATCATAAAAAAAAAATCATAACGGACGGTGAGTGGTCCGTACGTCTCCGAGGCCGTGGATGGAGCCCACGTCCGAATGACCTAAGATAGCGGGGATCTCGTCTTCGCCGGCGAAGACGGTGTGTAGCGTATGATTGTGTGGTAGATGGTACGAGTGTGTTGTCAGTAGTCATCTGATCGTCAGGATCATGAAGGATATGTTTAGGTCTCCTCTTTCGGAGAGGAGCGGTCGGGGGAGTAAAAAGAAGCCGCAACTACGAGAGGGTTGGAGTGTCGGATTGATGCATAATTATGATACAGATCATAAGAATATATTAACATGGGGTCCGTTCATTGCATGCCATTCATTCGTATAGACCACATATGTCTTGGCCTTATTGCCCATAAAAAACGAAGATCGCCATTCAGCTGGAACGTTTGAAAAATGTAATAACACTATTAATGACATACCAAATTATTTGCATGTAATATTTTTTTTTTACTTTTAAATATGTTAAACACTTATAGCCGGAAACGTTTACAGTTAGAAGAATGCTCAAGCCTGGTAAGAAAATGTAAATGTAAAGTTTAATAAACACTCACTCGTCTTTTATGAAGGGCGGAGGTAAACATGATAATGATCGTGGCAAAACCTCTGCTGATACTCCTGTGCTTAAAACTGGTGTATCATATATAGGCGCGGGATCCAAGTTACGCGATAGATATTGCCTTAAATCTGGAAACCTGGGCCGACCAATGCGCCGTGTAAACAACTGGCGCATGAATTTGAAAAATGATCGTATTCTAGGTCTACGCCGGGACGCTCTGGAACAGTAAAAAAACAACCTTCGCTTGCAAAGTGGATGGCCGAACCGCGTCATAATTTTAAACGGCTTGAAGTCCATTAGCAGTCGCTCAAGCTGACCATCCCACATATGAGTAGAAGCTTCGTAAGTAAACTCTACAGCAGAGATGCTTCTTCTATGAGATGTAAACTCGGGCTCGGAGGTTGCTGATGATGCTGACAATGATTACAACGACTTCCGTGTTCCGTGCGTTGCGCATTACGATCTTCGAGGTGCTGGGTTCGATTTCTTGCTCGAGTTTGGTCTGGCCCGCCTCCCGCTTCGACAAAGACGTGTCGCCAAGCGATTTAGCGTTCCGGCACGATGTCGCGTAGAAAAAAAACGGAGTGTGGGCTTACCATACCCCTAACAGGAAAGCCCGCCGCCATATTAGACTGCATCATCAGCCGGTGAAATCGCTGTCAAATGCTAACGTGTATAAAAAAAAATTGTTAACTTAAAACTAGCGGAAAGTTGTACGACTTACGGGATTGGATGCACGCTTTCTTCATCGCTGTCCGTGTCTGTGAATTGTTGTATTATTACGGGTGGTTCCAAATGTCGCAGAGGGATATTTTCAGTTATATTCACTATTTCATCGCTTGGTCGTTGGGGGGAGAGGTCTCTGGTTAATGTTAGGCGTTCGGGTGTGTCTAGCAGGGTCAGTGGGAAATTAGATGAGGTCGATGAACCCTCCCTGTTTATCGGGGGGTTTTGGAAGATCTCCATCTCCCTCGCGATCTGTGAACAAAAAAAAACTCAACTAAAGTAATGAATATTAAGCTTAATTTAAGAACCGCCAACTTCAGATCCCTCCGAACTCCCTGGGGCAGGTGAGCCCTGTTGTCTAGTAAGTGGAAGATCCCGCATTTGATTCTCGGCAAGGGCAAAGGCCGCTATACATTGGGTGCCACAAAAAACAAAAAGACGTCGAGGCAGACCGAGGCGTCGTTGGCGTGACGAACTCGATGCCTATATGTCGGCTTGGCCCCAAATATCCCTAGATAGAGACAAATGGAAGGAAGAAAGGGAGGCCTTTGCCCAACATTGGGACAGTACGGGCTGATAATAATAATAAAAAAGGACATATATGGGACTTTATAATTTCCTCTGTGTAGGAAGGCCTTTGCCATGCTAGTATTACCGTACCAAGACGCGCTGACTGGCGATGTGGAATGCAGTGTAAATGTCACACCCCAAATAGATCAGTTCGCTACCTGTTAGGTTTTTCAGTCTCGCTACTTTGAATGCATTCTGTTTCTTAAAGACATATTAGACACGCACTATATATATATGTGTCACGCACTATACAAGAAGCGGTGATAGACTAGTGGTTAGGGCGTCAGCCTCCTAATCAGAGGTCGGCGGTTCGAATCCGGGCACGCACCTCTAACTTTTCGGAGCTATGTGCGTTTTTAAGCCTGAGAGTTCTCCATAATGTCTATGGCCAAACCCTTCTCATATTGAGAGGAGACCCGTGCTCTGTAGTGAGCCGAGAATGGGTTGATCATGACAATGATGATGAAACAAACTCGGTGCTACGGTCGGTTGATCCTACTGTACGCGTACTATACTTATCTACCTACTCCCTTTGTACAGTTTTCCGTATACGTCACAATATCTTGTTGGTTTCATATTTAATCTCGACTTCGTTTGTAAGCGAATGTTATTTAAAATACTATACTTAAGCAATAGGTGCGTGCCCGTGACCTCAACAGAGTTTGTTTAAAAGTTCTCAATTTGATGTTAAAGATGCAATCAATATAGCGTCTATTGTATCCGTTAAAGGTGGGGCATGATCGGCATATAACTACTTAAGACCAAGTAAGCTGTAGTATTGTAGTAGTAGCTGTATACTGGGAATTGACCACGAACAGGTTTTGACCCATTGACCAAGCTAAATATATCTACATATATCGCTATTGGGGTGCCACACGAGCTCACTGAACGAAACCTCAATACTACGTGTTCTAAATTGCTATTCTTTATTGAAACGTATTGAAACTAAAGTGGTTTTAAAGCGATGAATAACTTTTGTCGAAAAGTGAATCAAATAAGACAAGAGCGTACAAAAGGGTTGTAGTCCAAAGTTTGCATCAAAACTCCGGTAAACGAATTCATTAAAATCCTCATACGTTCCTCTGTACCTGTATAAGTATGCCAAGATTACGTTTTCCAGACACACAGAGCGTATCATAAAACAATGGAGCCTTAATTTTATCAAAAAAGCTGGATTGTTTAAATGCAATAACAAAGAGCCGTCTTCCAAAGCGTCTTTTACTAAAATTATGACTTTGTGACTCAATCAAAACCTTGTCGAGTACTTTTTAATGACTTATATTCATGAAATTTGTCTGGAAGATAAGTACTGTGTGTATACCTATATTTCAGACAAGATTACAATCCTGATAAGCGGTTTTTCAAAGCGTATATTGAATATTTTGGATAAAAGTTATGTCAGTGTTAACTAAATTTATTGAAATAGGTGTTCACTACGAAGGCTAAATATAAAATATCGAGAACTGTTAAAAATAATATCTCAATATGAGAAGGGGTTGGCTATAGTCCACCACGCTGGCCATGTGCGGATTGGCAGACTTCACACCCCTTTGAACGATGAGAACATTATGGAGAACTCTCAGGCGTGCCGGTTTCCTCACGATGTTTTCCTTCATCGTTGAAGCAAGTGATATTTTAATCGCTTAAATACGCACATAACTCCGAAAAGTTAGAGGTACGTACCCGGGTTCGAACCCCCGACCTCTGATTACGAGGCTGACGTCCTAACCAAATTATTATTATTAGCTAAAGTCCATGGCGTATTGTACGCTATCACTGCGAATTGATTTACCACTTTAGCGAGCAAAGCAAAAAATAAGGCAAGAGATGTATTTTTTTAATTTTACATACAAATTTTCAACTTGATTCTTCAAATTGGTTTGTACCCTCACTACACAAACCATTCACGACTTTGTAAATCTTAATAGGTATTGTCTAATTAGTCTATTCGTATATCTCATGGTTTAAGTTTTGTCAAGATTTATAAACACATTTTTACATATCAATCAATATATTATTGTATAATACTTAGAAATATATGTATACCATGTTCCAAATTATGGAACGTTCAGTGTCAGACAGGCAATTAATTGGTTGTGAGAATGAAATAAATTTATTCGAAGCCCTTCACAACCCGATTAAACCTGACTGTTAATATTACATCTCATAGCTGCAAAAGTCAGTTTGATTATTATAAAAATGGACTTGTTTTGTTAAACTGTATTACTGACTTGCAATCCTTTGAGAAAGGATTCCGCTTTCAAGATATTTATCAGTTCATTCTGTTATTAAAGGATGAAATTTAAAGTTGCAACCATTGCTTTGTCTGGAAAAGATGATTGAAGAAGCGAACGATGAGGCCCCTGCCCTAGTTATTATTACAGCCCTTTGTGAGAGGATTCAATGTAAAAAGAAAACAGCAGATTGGACTCTTTTTTGCAGCCATATTGGCTAGGTCGGTCCGTTCATTAGTATTTTCCAAGTCCTGAGAAAAATTACCGGTTGGTGCCATTAATTTTGGGCTTTGGTCGCAACGCGTATGTACCTTAATAATATGTGAATATCAGGGACATCAGAATAGGTATTCACGACAACTGCGGACAGACAGAATGACCAAATACAAATAAAATCGTGATATTTGCTGCCGATGACGGAAATGGTAGACTTGCGAATAGCTCAAACAGCTCAACAATAATGTAAAACTAACAATTATTTTTTGACGACCTCCGTGGCGCAGCGCGCGTGCTGTCGCATTATTAACTATTAAGTGGTAGGTTCTGTCCTTGAGTCTGGTCTGGTGGCACGCTTCGGCCGTGGCTAGTTACCACCCTACCAACAAAGACGTGTCGCTAAACGATTTAGCGTTCCGGCACGATGTCTCGTACAAACCAATTAGGAGTACGGGTCTACCATACCCTCAACAAGTTAGCGCGCTACCATCTTAGACTGCATCATCACTACCCGGTGAGATTGCCGTCAAGGGCTGACTTGTAGCGGATAAAAGAAACTAAACTTGCAAGCTATTTTATGCTTATAATAATGTTGTATGCTTAACTCTCGCAAAAAACATACAGTATTTATAAACATAGGTCTATAGATATATAGGTATATAGCTTATGGACACCAGTGGCTTCGTAAGTAATTCATCATCAGTTCATCCTATGGATTTCCACTGATGAAGTTCGATATTCCGTAAGGACATAAATAGATTTACTAAATTAAAACGAGCAAATGGACCCACAGTAATCACATCATACTGCGGTTAGTAGCGGCTGGAATTTATAATGTACTCGTATCGTATGAAATTTATATAAACGAAACGCACCGTTAATACAGCTACCGAAACAGCAAAAGGCATAATTGATTCTACCATATCAATGATTTTGGCCGGATTGACCGTCACTAACATATTCAGTAGTGCTCCCCATGTAGAACGTATAAAAGAATAATATCGCAATATCTGAAAATGTATTATCTACTCCCTGAAAATTGAATACGCTTTGGTTGGTAAAACGCTATCCTGTTAATCGGATAAGTTAAAATACATTTGTAGAAAGTAATTATTGGAACTCGTCTGTATAATTATGGGACATGATTAAATATAAATTAACAACAAATTTTAATACGGCAATATTTATCCTTTTGATAATTATATCGAAAATGCTTCATAATATATCAAATAATTGTGAATTAACAAAGTGTTGAGATATGACATTTTTTATCGGTAAGAAATGTAATGTGTAAAGTAAATGGAGAAAATTTTAGAAGCCTCTCGCACTACGTCGAAGATTTGTTACGCTAATTTTGAACAGGAGTTTTTATAGTTGGTGCAACTTCTTCCGCGTAGATTAAGAGTTTTAGAAAATTTCTGTGGGACAAGCAAGTTTGTAATTGACTATCTCATGTCTCATTCCTGTTCCCGTCAAACTAGAGCCGACGACGCAACGATGACATAAATTTCGTGAAGTTTTCAACGTAAAATAAGCTAATGATTACAAAGAAGTAGATAAATGTGTTTGATAAAAAAATACTGTACTATCATTAGACAGCTGTTTTGCCTTGGAGTAAAATTCTTTATCCAATAATCAGGATTTAGCCTGAAATAGAGGTAAAGCAACACGCCGGTGGAAAAGCGGCGCTAAGTTAATTTATACGAGGCTTTGACTAAATGGTACGTCGCAGATAAACACGTTACAATAATGGGATATACTAATGGCGCACGCCTTTAGCCTTTCATATGTATACTAGCGATACTGTTTGCATAAATTAAATACGTAATACGTTGTTCCGCTTAAGTTACACTCGTAAGAAAAATATGCTTATAAATAACACCCTACGAAATTGTTACGGATCATAGCAGATTACGCGTTCATTTCATACTCAGTTAAGGGTCGTTATCGCGTTTCGTTGTTATTTACGGGGCTTGCAATATATTTTCTATATTTTTTATCGCATTTACGGATCTAGATACGTATTATTTCTATTTCTCAAATAAGATGTAATGATAAAATCTAGTTTAGAACTGAGGACTACTTACTTTTACTAGCATCCCATTATATTATATAATTATAGTCATATATATATTATGATTATAACATTTATTTATAGGTTTGACATTATTTATTTAATCATTCATTAGACTATTAGTTGTTAGAAATACATATAATATATTAATTATATCAATAATGTGAGATTAATAGCGGTTCTAAGCTCACAAATTAATTTTGCTAAAATATGGGGGGCACTAGACTACACCTATACAAGTCATTTGTCATAATGTGTTAGGGTGAGTCTATAATTTTATTGCACTGCACGCCTGCTAGGAAGTGCCGTTACATTTCCAGTAAACTAGTTAAGCCACTACTTTATAATTGGTGTTGGCCCGTGATCTTATTTATTAAACTACAAAATTCGTCTCTAACTTTAATAGTTAGTATGGCGTCGTTGGTCGCCTCTACTCGACCTGTTGCATTGATTTAAAATGCCGTCACATATGTCCCTATAAGCACCAGTAGTACAAGCTTTGAACTTCGCTTAAGTTCTTCTTGTGTTTTAACATCTTAATATCTTCAGTGAGCCGCACCATGCAGGAAGATGCTTCATCATCATCATCATGATCAACCCATTACCGGCTCACTACAGAGCACGGGTCTCCTCTCAATATGAGAAGGGTTTGGCCATAGTCCACCACGCTGGCCATCTGCGGATTGGCAGACTTCACACATCTATGAGAACATTATGGAGAACTCTCAGGCGTGCAGGTTTCCTCACGATGTTTTCCTTCACCGTTGATGCAATGATATCTTAATTTAAAAAAAAACGCACATAACTCTGAAAAGTTAGAGGTGCGTGCCCGGATTCGAACCGCCGACCTCTGATTAGGAGGCTGACGCCCTAACCACTAGGCTATCACCGCTTATTAAGCTATCACCGCTTGCTATGCTTAATACTGACTTAATGGACTGGACCATGAATGTCATACAGCTGTGTCAAATTGAATTGAAAGTTTCCATCAGGTCATCAATACTAATCATATCACACACATCATTTCCCAATAAATTTTGGCTCCATCATCCAGCACGCGATCCAGATCTATAACCCTGAAAATACGTTGGAGAAGAATCCTTGATTTAACTTACGTATTTTGTAAGATAAATACAGCAATTCATGGCAAGAAGTGTCATCTGCAGCACATTGGCCATGCTTCACCATAAAGTCAACAGAGGAGACAAGGATCAGGTCAAGAAGAGGAGAGCAGTAAGAGAAAGAGTGTGTAGCAGAGAGAGGAAGTATGTGAAAATTGACAGCCTGTACTATATATTAAAGGTGCTTTTTAAAAGACAGGTATTATTACCACCTATAATAGTAATTTTTATAATGAGGGACAAGATGATCTTCTAAATAATTAGATTTTCTGGTGGGAGGCTGCGGCCGTGGCTAGTTACCACCCTACCGACAAAGACGTGTCGCCAAGCAATTAAGCGTTCCGGCACGATGTCGCGTAGAAACCAATTAGGGGCATGGGTTTACCTACCTTATTACCTACCTTGGGTAGTCCTAACAGGTCAGCCCGCTACCATCCTAGACAGCATCATCACTTACCACCAGGTGAGATAGCAGTCAAAGGTTAACTTGTAGTGTGTAAATAAAAAAAAATAAAAAAAATTTAAATAATGGTACTCGTTAAATGTGTTGCTCGGAGCAAAATCCGGTAGGTTTTTATGAAGCAAATAATCGGGAAAATCGTTCGTATTTTTCATTATCACATCGAAACTGTTTCCAGCTGCCAATTTCAGGGATGGCGATCTGTATCATTATACCATTTATAATCCTCGCCATGCCCATTAATGCCCCGTCAAAATACATTCAATGAAAGACAGCCAGACTAACAGCTTAAATCTTTTCAGTACTGGATAAACAGTTTTATTATATGTATAAAAATAACGACCCTGTGGGTATTATTTTTGCAATGAAGTTTGTTTCACATGGTAACTATCGTAGGTTTATAGATACATACTTTAGGTGATAGGTGCCCGTGACTTAGTCCGCGTCCTTTGCTTTATTTGAAATCGCGTGGACAATCCTATTTGTGCCGGGATTAACGTAATACACCTCGACCCCTCTATCCCCGCGTTTAAATCTCAGATATGCTGAAAAGAGCCATTGTGATCTACATGAAATGCACAACGTATCTTACATATTTAATTGGATAAGGTATAATACTGTTTGCTTTAAATTGCTCCACCAATTATTTATGTCATTCTTCATATTTTATTTTGTAAGGTATGTAGAAGTTAAATTGGATATTGTGATAAATTGGATTTGGGTTATGCATAAGAGATAGGCATATACTATAGCGTATAACTTTTGTGTAGAACTTTTTAAGGTGTACAATTTTGTAGTAATATTATTTTAACGAAACAGATCGTACAATTTATCGTCCTTTTTACGGTATTATGTATGTTTTTACAGGTAGCTTCTCCTTTAATAAATATGTATATTGCTGAAAACTAATTCCCATTCTGAATTTTAATAAGACGAAACCAATACTTGTCTTTGGGCCTACTTTAGTGCCTTTAAGCATTACCAAAAGATCTATGTTTTACATTTCTTCTTCGTATCCGAGACATAAGGACATAACAGGGGTCTAGAGGTAGTATTGTATTTAATATGAATGGATAATTTAACCAACCGATTAGCTAATCTGAATATAATTCAAATACCTTATTCATAATAACGTCGTCAGTATAATTAATCTAAAAATCTTCCCTCACCTTCTCCCTCGCCGTCGCTTCTTTATTATAATAAAAATTTAACGAGAGTTATTTGCAATGGGAAAGCTCCGACGTCGTTCCAATATTGGATGCACGGCAATTATTATTATACGTATGCCCACATCTTGCTCCTGAGAATCCATCATATCGACCTACACGTTTATGTGTATGCAAAATGCGCAAGTCTATTTCAGCATGTCCTTGCAAAATATATAACCACAAATATAAGTTACATTAAGAAGTTTATTTTCATCAGTCAACTCCCGACGCTGGCACATAGCACCCAGTCTGTCATTATGTACGTGAGTTAGATGTGTTTTGAAACATACAGTTTGTGCGGTTTCTGTTCTTTTACGATTTATTGGTCTACAACGTGAGATGTAGTATGTTTGGCTGAAAGAATTTTGTGGTTGCACCCTAAATGAGACGGAAGCAGACAACGAGTGCGCGCGAACCATATTATCATCGACTCATCCCTGACCTTTGGTCGTGAAGATCTGGATTCCAGGAGTGTTAACACGTTTTAAACTGAACAACACAAAGTGCAAAATATACACTGTTCGGGTGGTGTTTTAACTTGGAATCGCAAGTGTTTTTAAGGGCTACATAAACTGTGTCGCACAACTTCAACCGGAGCAAAAACTTCAACCGTGATTTAATTATTATATATCGCTGTGTTACTTCAATTTGTATCATAGATAGCAGCAGTTTCGTGACTATTCTTGCGTATTTACGTTTTATTTATAGGTACTTTCTAAATAAGTGTAAAACCATGAACAATATTCATAAAAAGCGACTATATCTACCGCACGTTGAAATTAATACTTCGGTTAGCCCTAGACCTCTGTTATTGTTGCTGGACACGGGCGCCTCAATAAGTTTGATAAAAAAATCTTCCGTCACCAGTAAAGGTGTAAAAATCATTGGAAATTGCTTAACTGTGCGTGGGATTGATCCAAACGAAGGGCCTATGTCAAGTCTTGGACATGTCTTTGTGAAATTCAGAACCGGTTCTTACTTTATTCGACATAAATTTCAAATCTTCGACGAAAACAGTGTTAGCCTAGTTCATGACGGAATCATAGGTGCTGATTTTTTTATAGCGCACAACTGTATTATAAATTTTTATACCGATACTTTCCAAATTAATAATTACAACGTGTACAGTGTAGCGTATATTCTGGGAACAAAACCGGTACAATACAAAGTCGGTGATTATGTTTACGTAAATTATCGTCATAAATTGAGAAGACAATCTCCTCTGTGGATCGGACCCTACCCCATTGTTGATATCTTAGAAAATAACACCATGTTGTTACTTGTAAATAATAAATACGTAACTCATCATTATGATGAAATTAAATTAGCAGAAACAAGGTAAATGAAAGTGAAAGAAAAAGAACCATAACTTTATATAAATGTACATATAACTATATTGTATACCATAATGCATATTACGCAATTAGTCGATTGCATTTTAGAAAAGAAATTTGGCACTTAATTTATGATAAAACTATTCGCGGCTATCCATTGTGACAAGTGTGTATATTTAGAAACGGTAATGAAGTTTAAAATTTTATTGAATAAGTAAACGAAACAGGTTTTAAGATTGCGTCCAGCGTGGTCGCATCAGGACGGAAGGTTGATAGCTGTTAAGAACGGGGTAGTCGCTATGCTGATACAATAAACATATACCCACTACCGCCGAAAGAAGCAGGTTTTATGTAACCTGTAAAATCTTTAGTTATTATATTAATTTATTTTTTAAGATTGTTAGTTTAGGTTTAATCTAAGTTTTATGTAAAATGTTTGATGTATAATAAATTAATTTACTCCACAGAAAAAAAAAAAGTTCATATATACATATGTATATATGTATACAAGTCGTGTTTCAGCGGTGGGTGTTAAAACGCTTTGAAATCGATAGGTAGCTTGATTCACAAAAGATTGTTATACCTCGTTATATAAATGTGAGAGCAGCAGACGAAGCTTGTAAAATATGAGAAATCCATTGTAGCGAGACTGTTTGTTACGTATGTACTCGTATATATAAAAAGAAAAAGGTGTCTCACTGATTGAACTTAACACACCTCAGCACACGGGTAATAATTTTTAATGGACTAGAGTAAAATAGTATTCTAAATGTTATGTTTATATTAAATATTTCTTAAATTAAAAACTCCCCTCTTGTATATCAAACTGGGTAAACATATGGCTGTAGCAAATAATTAATTACTGTCGAAATAATTCACGATAGATAAGGATATCATTATATAATGTTGAAAGTTTAAAACACATGTGTTTTTTAAATAAGTTATATCCGTTTCCAGATTTGTCATTACATAATTTATTATTCGTAGGTGTTGTAAAAAAATAAATTATAATATTATAGTGGATAATGTTAATTGATGCAATGAGACATGTTTTGGAGATAAATATAAAAAAGTATTTAATTAAAAAACATCGCTCTTGAACATATTGTATCTTATTTATTTCAAAAAACTCTTCATCTAAATGATTTGGAGCATAAACCCACCATGCTGGATTTATGGGTTCTCCATAGAACTGGGGTGGAGTAGACTACGAGCTGTTGCCTGCTGGGATTATTTATAAAAGAAACCCCAAGTCTTGACCGGGGAATCAAAATCAAATCAAAATAGCTTTATTCATGTAAAACTATTACCGACATCGTTCGACATGAAGCCTTCGTATATAACAAATTTACCATTGTTTTTGTTCGTGATGGTGATAACTACAGTCGCCAACTTAAAACTAAAGCTAAGAGGGTTCCAATTGCGTTAGGTCTAAGAAGAAGCCCACGACCAACTTAGCCGGGTGTTTTTTATACACCACAAGTTAGCCCTTGACTGCATCATCGTGATGGTAAGTGATGATGCGGTCTAAGATGGTAGCGAGCTAACCTGTTATGGGTATGGTAAACCCATACTCCTAATTGGTTTCTACACGACATCGTGCCGGAACGCTAAATCATTGGCAACACGTCTTTGTCGGTAGGGTGGTAGCCACGGCCAAAGCCTCCCACTAAACAATTTTATTTTGTTACCCAACATAATCCATTATAAATTCTAATTAGCTATGGTATGGAGCAACTAATCCCAGAACCTCGTAGTTCACTAGACAAATAAGGCTATTTAAGTTGCCGTAATATCTTCTGATGGTAAGTGAAAATGCAGTTAAAGGTAAGTCGCACTTGCCATGACGTTTATACGCAGTTGAAGAACATAAAGGAACCTAATGAATAGGACGGATTGGAGGAGATGAATGCCGGAAAGGAATTTTTTGACCTTTTCTGTGCGCATTATCCTACGTGTCCATGAGATATTGACAAGGTGGTATATGCCTTTCTGTCTCGAAAGATAAAAGCTAATGGATAAGTTTCTTTGCACTCGCCAAAATTTGCTTTGTTTATATCCATATACTTTGAAAAAATATAGCTCAAAATTTTAATACTACTGGTGCTTCTCCAGTTTACTACTACGAGTATATAATACTATTCCATTAACCGCTAGGAGTATACCCCTCAATATTAACATAAGATCCCGCTGGAACGCAAATCACCAGATAGTAATAATAAATAAAATAAATAGTATACCCTTAACTGTTAACGTTAGAAACTATTCGAATGCTAAATCGCTTGGAGGTATAAACCGAAATATTAATGTAAGATTCCACTAGAACGCTAAATCGCTTGGGAGTAAACCCCTAAATATTAACTTAAGATCCAACTGGAATGCTGCACCGTTAGGAGGTATACTCATAAATATTAACGTAAGATTCCACTGGAGCGCTACATAGCTTGGAAGTATACACCGAAATATTAATGTTAGACATCATAGCAGCGTTTAATCACTTTATCATCATCATCATGATCTACCCATTACCGGCTCATTACAGAGCACAGGTCTCCTCTCAATATGAGAAGGGTTTTGGCCATAGTCCACCACGCTGGCCATGTGCGGATTGGCAGACTTCACACGCCTTTGAGAACATTATGGAGAACTGTCAGGCGTGCAGGTTTCCTCACGATGTTTTCCTTCACCGTTGAAGCAAGTGATAATTTTATAAAAACGCACATAACTCCGAAAAGTTAGGGGTGCGTGCCCGGATTCGAACCGCCGACCTCTGATTAGGAGGCTGACGCCCTAACCACTAGGCTATTTTTTTTAAGTTTAATCACTTATCGGTATTTAATATTAGAAACTAAAATTCCCAAAATACGCGTAATGAATGAACGAATGAAAGAAAGCAGGAAACAGGAAAAGCAGGTTCGTTTGCACGCCATAATATTATTAAAAAGTGGTCCGGCCCGACCGAAGTAGAAGCCAGTAACTCCCAGTTATAACGCCTCACTCTCACGATAGAGATATAATCAACAGGTGCTATACCCTCGACACAAATGCGTCATACAACGGAGCGAGCCGTATCTCGTAGCCACTTTGCTACGAACATTGTAGCAACGGCGTAGACCCATAACAATATCCATTTCGAACAATCGATCGCCGTCTCCATGCACGAAATGATTGACAGATTCATTTGTGAGCTCGTAGCTGTACCGAATTTCAAGATTGGCATTTCAGGATTGGATTTCAAGATGACAGTGATATGGATATTACAGTGTGGAAGCCCGATTCTAAAGGCCTTAGAGAGGTTTGTGTTGTGTGTTTCATGTTCAGATTATTAATTCAGCAAAACATTAACTTTAGCTTTATTTATCGGTATACGTTGAAGCTTGATGCGAATAATTAATAATAAACTATAGTACCTATGGAGATAGAGCAATTCACACCCAAGGTTTTTTATCGTTTATATAATCCTTAATATCGTAATATGATTTTTCTACAAGCTTTCGTTCCATAAAAACTTTGAACTTATTGATAGACATCTCCAAGATATCAATAGGTAATTTATTATAGGCTATGTATGCATATATGCAGGCTATATTTTATTGAACTTTCTGAATTTAACTTCAGTGAAATTTGGCCAATCAACCGCACGATATTTATTTCGTATTTCTCTCGTTTGTTATGTTAACTTCATGTAAAATAAAATATTCAATAAATCAAGTCCACGTTATAATATAGATATATAGGGAATAAACTTTTTCTATCGATATTGTCACATCTTGCGGGATGCTTCTGACCGGATGTATCAGATAATTCGCAAAAGAGAAATTTCTTATTCCAATATATCTCTTCGTATTCACCTAATCTTATCCGGCGTTAGACGATCTGTTCCAGGTTGGTAATTCGCAAAGTACCAACATCCTAAGTACTCGTAAGTTTCGAAGATATCAACTGAACTCCGAACTTTGAACTAACTTAAGCATCCATAGCGCTTGCAAGTACTATCAAAGTGAAGATGATGCAATCTGATAAAATGAACTCTATAGCCAGCTCTCACATTACTTATTGATTACCTCCTGTAGGGGTTGCTGCCAGTCAAAAGTTTAGGATTTGATTTCGCTAGTATTCCTGGATGTATACTCACAGAGACTGTAATCAGTACCACCACATCTCCAACAGTCTCAGAGGTAATATATCTGATTGCGGTCCATGAACTAAGTAATATACGAGTATATGATAGATCTAGAGGAAGGATCTTTGAATTAAAGTTTCTAAGCGCATAAATCGAGAATCAATTCGCTTAATATTTTTTCCCCGAATCCGAATATTATTTTGAAACCCGCTTATCAGCCTTAGGTTTAAACATAGAATTTTTTACCGTATTCTGCCATTTAGTACCATAATAATATATTTAATATAAATTACCCGTATTAAATCTACGGTAGCAAAAGTTTCTTAGTTTCATATAAAAAATTATCTATTCGGAACTCTCTAATGAAATTGAAGCCTTATATTTATTAAGGGTCCGATTCGAAATTTTTTATTACGTTCATTCAAGGTATTTAACCATAAAAATTTCCTCATTCGTAATGAACTATTGGCGCAATTCTTTGTACACATTTGGATTTCGTAGCCTAAATAGAGACACAATATTATGATTATTGAAAGACTGTGAATACCTACGTTACATAATGCAGTTAAAATTTATAAAGTTGAATGCAAGAGAAAATGCTTCACAAAGTATAAAGTGTACCGTCTTTTCTACGTTGCGCTTTGGATAATTATGTGTTCATTACCAGTAGATATCTGATTTCTATTCATTATTTAGTTCTGACGGGCCATTAGTGTGTAAAACGATAGCCAGGAGTTGCTACTCCTTTTCAAAAATGATGGTAGCTTCGCGTTATTATATTATATCTTCCCATTTGCGTTGTCTGTGAATTTAAAACTTATCCAGCAGGTAAGTTTTCAATACTTTAAAAACTATTTTACTATTGCGTCTTAATAGAGCTTGTTTTTTATACCATAAAAATTCGAGGGATTATGTGAAGTTTCAATTTCTATTAACCGCACAAATCCAAGATCGGCCATCGCAAACATCTATACATAACTTTGCTAGTCTGTTACCACATAAACCCTTAAACAGATATCGATAAAATTTGGTAAGCAGAGGGACTGTATCTTTGTGAAGGAAACAGAAAATTATTTGATTCCCGTAGGTGTGTTAAAACCAACGCAGAATAAGTCCTTTGAGACAGCTATTTGTCATTTATGTAACGCTTTTCATTTCGTTCAAAATTTCTTTTCTTACGATTTATTAATACTGGCTATGCAAACAAACATCGTTAAGTCGTTCGCGTTCTTTCTTTGGTGTCATTACGCAGACTCCTACATACAAACTTGTTTTTGTTACCAGAGAGCGTAAAGAAACATGTGTTAGGTAATAAGTAATATTTTATGCTGATGGTGGTGACCGAGGGGGTTTTAGTGGGTAAAAATCCCAAATAACCCGAGCTATTCCCCACCAATAATCGGGTATCTCAGTAGGAGATTTCCACCCCGTAAACAAAAAAGGTAATAAGTAATAAACTCTCGTATAATTAGATATTTGCTATTTGTTAGATTAGGCCACGTCAGCACATACTATAGAATATAATATATAGGATATGAAAATCTAGTATCGAGACTGAAATATTGTTCGAATTAGGCAAAAGAATTCGTATTTGAAGATCTTTTTATAGTTGCCAAATCATTGTATTGTTAAAAATGTGCTGTATTTTTCCACAAACGGAATCAATAGCAGCTTATATCACGGTGACTGATTAACGCATAACTTCGAAGATATTCAAACACTGTACGGTAAACGGTTGCATTCAAATGTGAAAACGATTCGCATGGAAATCTCCACGGCCGGCAATAAAGTATTGTCTCGTAAACGCTCGGGAGACGTCTTTGTTATCTTACGCACGATTGGATCGCACATTGCATGTTAACAACTGGGGTAATCTTGACGGAGTCATTCAGTTTTAAATTACCGATCAGTTCGTGAGCGAATCTGATCGGTACGGAAAATAAGCTACTGGTTTGTCAAAAAAACAATTTTTTTTCACAGTGCCATATTTATACTGTGAAAACGACGTTGTTTTTAAAATGATTAATTTCGTCGCCCCCGGCTTCGTACACTTTTTATTTTTTTTCACAAATCCTGCGTGCATCATACATTTTTGGGATAAAGTCCATAATCTATCTTTTTTTTTTATTCACCACAAGTTAGCCCTTGACTGCATCTCACCTGATGGCGGGCTAACCAGTTAGGGGTATGGTAAACTCATACTCCTAATTGGTTTCTACACGACATCGTGCCGGAACGCTAAATCGCTTGGCGACACGTCTTTGTCGGTAGGATGGTAACTAGTCACGGCCGAAGCCTACCACCAGACCAGACTCGAGCCGGGAATCGAACCCAGGACCTCCAACTTTTTAAAATGTAACAGAGCACGCGCTGCGCCACGGAGGTCGTCAAAAATTCTCCATTCTCCATTCCATCTCAGTCAAATGTTTCGGTAGTTGCGTGAAAGAGTAACAAACATCCACACCTACAAGCTTCCGCGATTATAATATCATAAAGAAATAATTACGTAACGTAAAAAAGTCTTCCCTTTTATCCTTAGTATTTAATTCAATCTTTCTCACAAGGACGGGGACTATTGATACCGCCCATCCAACTGAGACAAGGTAAGGCTCGCGTTACTTAGAGAGCCAGGGCGGGCGGTGATTCATATAATCCACAACAAGTATATAGAATTTATTATGTACATTTTACTAAATTCATTTTTTACTATTCATCATCAAGACTTGCAGAGCGCGCGTGGGCATGGACCGTTGTATGACTTCACAAAAAGGAATATAAGACTTATATTTTTAAAGGACCGTAATTAGTGATGCCGTACATCTTACCTTCACATTTTATTCATTCAATAAATTTACCTTTCATATTTTCCGATGTAAATTTTTTATGAACTTAGTGATCAAGAGATTGTCATTTTGCAGTCTGCACATCTATCTACTCGTAGCTACTCGAATAAAAGCATTGTCATATAAGCTTAATGTCTTGTAACCTGAGATGTTGCTTGAAGTGTATATAAAGTGAAGTAGTCGTAAACTACCACCACAAAAATATTGCTAAGTGCGCTTTACGTCACATAGCAAAAAATACATATTTTAATCCTAAACTAATATTTTAATGCTAACTCATATTTATGCGAATTCTTAATCGATATAAAGTTATATGACTACGTTTACGGAGTCTTTTTATCAATTGTAACGACTTTTTTTTCTCAATCACAGTAATTATTTGTGACGGAAAATTTTGTCATTAAATCTGTAATTTAAAAATAATGCATTAAGAGAGTTACAAATCACATTGATACACAATGTCACTAACTTTATTATTGTTTATGTAATATCAAGCCATTTTTAAAACATAGTGGCGTATGTACATCGATTCTAGAATTAATACTCAATTAAATCCATTCAGGCACAGAAGTCAGTGAAACTAGAAATACTGTATTTTTATTATTAAATGCATTTATTAACATGCAGAAAATGTGTATATGATTAACTGTTGAACAAATTAACATGAACATTAAACCAGTAGTACGCTAGTTTCTCATCTATATCATAAAAATATATATGTTGCATTTCATTACATTTTGAGGACCTCATTCGCATTACAAAGAGGTCCCGGGTTCGATTGCCGGTTTGAGTCTGGTCTGGTGGCAGGCTTCAGCCGTGGCTAGTTACCCCCCTACCGACAGAAACGTGTTGCCAAGATGTCGCGTGGAAACCAATGACAAGTATGGGCTTACCATAAAGGGGTCTCTAAAATGATAAATCTAAAAGGCTAGCATATTACACTGCATCATCCCTTATTCACTTACGATCAGGTGAGATTGCCGACAAGAGCTAACTTGTAGCGGAATATAAAAAAATAATAGCATAACGGTATACTCCCCCCTATTCCTGCCAAGATTTATCGTGCGCCGCGCGTCCCCTAGGTAAATCAAATTTACTAAATAATAGACTTAACTCACTCAGGAACCCAGGTTAATTTCATCGTTACAAGATTTAAACCCTGCATAAAGCACTAAATATTCTCAAATGCCAAAGCTGGGAATATGCTTTGTTAATACTCGGTGTTTTGACAACCTTCCAGGCGCAGTTGAGCATTGTGGACTTTATTAACAGGACACGGGTTCGATCCACGGTGGACAATTAGGAATTTATCATGTCAGAATTTTGGACTGGTCTTGTGGAAGGCTTTCGTCGTGCCTAGTAACACGATGTCGCGTAGAAACCCATTACGAGTTTAACATAGTCCTAAGAGACTAGTCTGCAACCATACTGAATCATAAGTTAATATGAGTTGAGATTGCAGTCAAGGGCTAATTTGTAATGTTTTATTTATTACTAGTCATCATAATCATCATGATCAACCCATTACCGGCTCACTACAGAGCACGGGTCTCCTCTCAATATGAGAAGGGTTTGGACATAGTCCACCACGCTGGTCATGTGCGGATTGGCAGACTTCACACGCCTTTGAGAACATTATGGAGAACTCAGGCGTGCAGGTTTTCTCACGATGTTTTCCTTCACCGTTGAAGCAAGTGATATATATATATATATTTGAACGCTCATAACTCTGAAAAGTTAGAAGTGGTGCCCAGATTCAAACCGCCGACCTCTGATTAGGAGGCTGACACCCTGACCACTAGGCTATCACCGCTTATACTAGTGAAATGCGTTTAATAAACATGAAATAATGGCGATACATTGACTATAAGAAAATTTAACGAGAGCGGTTAAATTACTATAAAAAAAAGACCCGTCCAAGAAGAAGAAGAGTCTAAGAAGGTTTGATTGTAGCCACAGCTAGAAATAGAAATAAGTCAAAAGTCCATACAAAATATCGATTTAACAATTATTGTCAATGAAATAATATGTAATGTTTTAACTTAACCATTACTTAATAATGACGAACTAGCAAAAGCTCGGAACGAAAATTAATTAAAACTGAATGGATACATATCCGGTGAGAGCCGGATAATTTAATGGACATCGACATTTTTATTAAGACCCTTGTATGGGGTGATTTTCAGGTTTATTTTTATGAACGAGCAGAGGGGACACCTGATGTTGTGATTCCCTTCGGCGATAAACATATCATGAGCTACTGATGCGTTGCCGACTGAACACACTCTCTTAATCCTTACTAATTGCTTGGCGATTTGTCTTTACAAGTAATTACGCCGGTAACTAGCCGTGACCGAAACAACCCACCAGACCAGACTCGAGCCGCGAATCGAACCTAGGACGTCCCGTTTTATAACACCACCACCAGGTCGCCAAATAGTTACGAGATGAGACGACAGATGCCTGCCTTATTAAAATCCCAATCTTAAGTATCTACTTACTAATTCACTTGAATCTTCAAGTGAAGACAAGAGGTACATAGGAAAATAGTGGCGCTATAAAATCAAGCGAAAACTGTTCTGATTATTAATAATTATTATTACTTTGCATTGATTTCCATAAAGTTTAAAATTTATCTGTTTTTAAACCCGGACGAATCTCTGTTTTAATCTCACTGTCTGTCGAAGTAAAAACTATTGAAAACGACACTAATTGTACAAATCTATCTTTTATCTATATTCGAAATAAAGCCGTCACAGTACAATTGCACGGATTTAAACTTTTTGGCTGATATTTTGGATCCGGATTAAAGCTTATGTTGCGACGGGGTTTACAGCGATTTAGCCCCATAACACCCCCTATATTTGCTGCCCTGATTTATTTTCGCAGTGTACTGTATGCAATGTGTGTTTCACCAGTTAACTTTTGCCCAAATTATATGCCTCACGCGCTTGCTCTTTACACGTGAATAAGAAAATTTATACGGAGCTACTTTGTATATTTCAACCCTTTTTTTTATCCACTACAAGTTAGCATTTGACGACAATCTCACCTGATGGTAAGTGATCATGCAGTCTAAGATGGTAGCGGGCTAACCTGTTAGGGATATAGTAAACCCATACTCCTCATTGGTTTCTACATGACATCGTGCCGGAACGCTAAATCGCTTGGCGACACGCCTTTGTCAGTAGGGTGGTAACCAGCCACGGCCGCAGCCTCCCACCAGACCAAACTCGAGCCGGGAATCGAACCCAGGACCTCCAATTTTATATTGCGACAGCGCGCGCACTGACCCACGGAGGTCGTCAACTTAAAAAAAATCGTAAATGAAGACAAAAAAAAAGATCATAATAATAATTTCATTACAAAACAATATGTTTCCGCCCGGGATCGAACCGGGGACCTTCTGCGTGTTAGGCAGATGTGATAACCACTACACCACGGAAACTTATGGTGTAGTTTCGAATATATTTAATAGACTCTTAAATTATTGAAATTACTCCATGTATTTGCACGGGTCCTCTAAACGTAATTTACAAAATGCATTAGTTTACATAAAACGTAAGCTTGAAGAAAAGTCCTACTGTAGTGTAAAGGATTATGTAAATGATAATACAAGCATAGGTATGAAGTATTGCTCTAATAAGATAGCTCTTATGCAATTAGTTGTTTTATCCCACAGGATTTTGTTAAAACCTTAATCTAACTGGGCGAACAAGCGGGCTTCATTTATTTTTTTAAATCTACGTCACGAACAAATAAACAGACGGGACACTTAAGAGATTACCGACGCCCATCTGCTGCATCAGCGGCTGCGTCGCCAGCTTTAACCGTTCTACTAATCGGTTTCTAATTGGATCGCTTAGCTGTATGTATTTGCCAAGGTCTCTCACCAGACCAGACTCAATCCGGGAACGAACCCACAACCAAATCCTAGACATAAATTAAATTATTATAACATCCATCCATCCATCCATCCATCCATCTAGCTCCTAACTAAATTGGCAATAACCGAACAAGAAAATTTTAATTCCTGACAACAAATTAAATCAAGCCCCAATTACCACGGCATTAAGATTTCCTTTTGCCCCGGCAGCGGATCCTTACGGATGAGTGTAATACACTTGGGCGGATATTTTTAATAACTCGATCCCTCCTATTTGTAAAATCATAAGCGCTCTTTGCTTTTATTTCCATTGCAATGGAAATCAATTTAATATATTGGACAGCGGGAGTCGCTCTATTTGTTATGACTAAATCTGTTTACGATTTAAACCCGCGCCACTTTGTATTATTACCTACTGTATGGCTTAGAGTAGATTATCCGGTTTTCATTCGATTAATGGAGCAACGAGCATAAACAACACGGATTTGCTATGCTTTCGCTTCGTCTTCAGGGTAAAATTATTGTTACAGTGTCCGGGGAAAATAGTTAAACGTGCTCTACGAGGCACGGGGGCACCTATTGCCTAACTCCGGTTTGGTGCTGTGAATAATAACAAGATAAAAGCTAAAACTTTTTAAATATTTGACCCGAATCGTATGAATATTTGAACATGCTAACCATTAGACCAGCGGTGGTAAAAGTAACAGAAATGTGAATGGAATCTTTTATGCAAGGGCTACAGAAAATAAACTATTTTTAACAATAAATAAGCACGGAAAAAAACTGTAAATGAAAAATAAGGTTTTTGTAATATTTTTTAAGAAAGAATTACTTAGAATCCAAGGTACGAAAGTTTGCATGCATTGCATGTTATCTAGTGTAAAGAGGTAGTGTGATATACATTATATATAAAAATACGGTAATTAAGTGATCTAAGACTTGTCCGATATCTGAAATTAGTTTAAAATTCGATATATTTTATAATATCCTAAAATCCTACCCTACCCAAATACTTGGTACAATATCCTCAAATTTTACCCTACCCAAACAAATATTCATGTACCTATCCTTTTTTTTACACTACAAGTTAGTCCTTGACGGCTATCTTACCTGATGGTAAGTGATGATGCAGTCTAAGATGGTAGCTTGCTAACCTGTATGGTAAAACCGCACTTCGAATTGGTTTCTACACGACATCGTACCGGAACGCTTAACAGCTTGGCGACACGTCTTTGTCGGTAGGGTGGTAACTATACACGGCCGAAGCCTCCCACCAGACCAGACTCTCGCCGGGAATCGAACCCAGAACCTCCAACTTTATATTGCGACAGCGCGCGCACTGACGCACGCTGGTCGTCAACATAAAAAAAAACGTAAATAAAGACAAAAAAAAGATGATAATAATAATTTCATTACAAAACAGTATGTTTCCGCCCGGGATCGAACTGGGGACCTTCTGCGTGTTAGGCAGATGTGATAACCACTACACCACGGAAACTTATGAAGAACTTTCGAATATATTTAATAGACTCTTAAACTCTTGGTTATTATTGAAATTACTCAATGTATTTGCACGGGTCCCCTAAACGTAATTTTCAAAATGCCTTAGTATACATAAAAGGTAAGCTTGAAGTCCTACTATAGTGTAAAGGATTGTGTAAATAATAAACAATCATGGACTACTCTAATAAGATAGTTGTTATGTAATTTAAGTGGCATTTAAGATGGTGATAACAAAAAGAAAATTTACCTGGCAAAGTTTGCTCTGGGCTTCTTCATACTCGTAGAACAGGGCGCCTTTGGAACCTTCATAGTTTTATTTTTAAGTTAACGAATGTAGTTATCACCATCAAATCACTACTATGTAAATTACTGACGCGTCAAAAGTGCCTTTTAACGGACTATTTGAACAAAAACCATGATTTATTGAATATAGTTTCTTACTGAAAACTTTATTAGATTAGACTTTAGGAGAGAATAAAATTAATCTTTAAAATAGCGTATTATATTTGTAATAGACGCCTATTATACATTATAATGTATAATAGGCGTATAATAGTATTACAAAGGTCTATTACAAAGTCTATTAAAGGTGTGTATAGAAAAATAATATACTGGTATGTATAATTTATCAACTTTCGTAGTTGTAAGTAATAATCTTGAAATCTAAATCCACCTTTACATCGAAATTAATGTCTTCATTAAAAATGACGGACACGATTGCTTCAGGGTCGCAAGTCGTGCTATCAGGCAGCCACTTCAAGGGAAACACTTTGGTCGGCCGTGGCTAGTTACCACCCTACCGACAAAGACGTGTCGCCAAGCGATTTAGCGTTCCGGCACGATGTCGCGTAAAAACCAATTAGAAGTGTGGATTTACCATATCCCTAACATGTTAGCCTGCTTCCATCTTAGACTGCATCATCACTTATCATCAGGTGGAATTGCAGTCAAAGGCTAACTTGTAGAGGATAAAAAAAAAAACACGTAATTTCTGACGTGCAACAAGTGTTCAAAGAAATCACTACTTCAGTTGACTCAGTAAATTTTTACGAGTGAGCTGTAGCGATATTAATATCCCTTGAACTTTAAATCTAAGTTACAAAGACAGGTACTCTAAAAATCTGCTCAATTACCAAAATTACCATAAATATTATCAACCAACTCAATTACCAAAATTACCATAAATAAATATTATAATGTGTACAGTATTTGATGGTAAGATAACTAAAAACTTCGAAAGTTTTTCTAAGACATTCTTAAGAACCTTCCCTGAATCAGCTTTTCTGCATCTAATGTGTACTAAAGCTGTTTACGTTTTAAACCCTCGGCACTTTGTGTTATTACCTACATGTATTCTTATCTGCATACTTTCTCTTTATTGTCTTCCATTATGATATCACTATCAGTCATACCGTACCAATATTTGAAAGCATTCTTCTTCTCTATTCATGCCTTTTGTACATTGTCATGCTACCACCGCGTCTCTTTATTTGATTTTCTTTTGCCTTGTGTCCCTCCAAAAACATACTCCGCCGCATTCCACATAAATAAAGCCATTTCATTTCACCCAGCGACGGTTTGCCGATTTTTATTCACCACTCGCCTTTGAAACTCTTTCGCGAATTCCTCTTTTTATCAAATACCATTTTATTGTAGACAGGGCTTTACGCTTGCATTTCAATGTTTGAACCTTTGTTTTCATTTCCATTTGTCTGTGTCGAGATATTAATAAGTAATTAGTTTTGCAATCATTATAATGCACATCCATTCTCATTTTCGATGGTTAATATTTTTGTTTGCTTCCATTATAAGCCTAAGCCGCTAAGCCGATTTGAATCAAATTTAGCAGAATTAACGATTTCATTTAGTAAAATTAAACTGATTATAGAAGGCAGAGGCGCCAGCCAATTTGTTTACCTAACTGAGGCCAGCTAATAACAAAAACATCCAATTTGTAATTAGTAGGTAGGTAGTCCAACCAATTCGTAGAACGCAAAATTCGGCTGTATTGTTTGAGTAATATATTTCCCAGTACTTTTGATTTAGTTTGTTGTGCCCCTTTACATTTTATTTTCGAAAATTAAATGTTATAATTTTCACTCAATTCTGGTGACAAAACAAAGCGGTGCTTTATTTAATAATTCCTAAAGACCCCTCCGTCTCCCGTGGCTAAATTTCAAACTAATTGCTAGGCTCGAATTGTTTCGTAATTCATACATACATACATACGATAATATCGGCATTATGAAGATCGAGCATCAAACACAACAAATATTATACGTTCCTTACAGGGGGAAATTTAATTTTTATTATTTTTTGTTGTAGCGGCATTCCGTAAATACTATGTACCTCAATACGGTTCATGAGATAGAGTCCGCTGAGACACAGACAGACAGACTGACGGGTTACGTACCAACGGTAAGTGCTTGAGCTCCTGAATAAATCATTGGACTGATCTCTTCTGAATGCTTGTTGAAGACAATAAACTAAGTGAGATTACCGCGAGAAAACGAATCTTGGAAAACCAGGAATTGTTCGTCGATGTTTAAAAGAAAAAAAAAGTTTGAAACAAAAGCTACGTTATGTATAAACCGTTGATTACCGTTGAAGCAAGTGATATGTTGATTGCTTAAAAACGCACATAACACCGAAAAGTTGGAGTTGCGTGCCCGGCCTCCGCTAGGATATCATAGCTTCAATTAAAAAAAGTTAAAATATAAGAGTGCGGAAACATGATTTTTGAAAACCTCCGACGACCTCCCTAGTGCAGTGTTGAGTGCTGTGGTCCAAGACCTCTACGGCCCACGTCAGGGATCTTAAGTAATTTATCATTGCTTAATTTTTAGTGGCCATATCTGATGGGAGGATTTAACCGTTGTGGTTACCAGTCATATACGCAAAGGTTCAAAGGTCCAGGCCTGATGAAAAAAAAAACTACCAGTTTCATAATAATCTTTTAAGTTAATAAGTCTTTACCTTACTAAGGTTAGTTTTGTTTTCTAATATATACAGTTGTAGTTATATCAAATGAATTTACCGCTATAAAGTAAAAGTTAAAAAATATAAAAGCTATAAAGTATAAAAGTTTTGCGAAGCCAAGAGAAATACTAAAAAATTCCATGCAATTAGTTAGACTTGTTAGTTTGTAAAAAAATCCCTTTGTATAAGCGCTCTTAATTATATTAACACCGCTGTAGTTACTTTTATCTCAACTAATAAGTCGAGCCGTCACTCGAGTTTCTCATAGGAAACGCTCTCAAAGAGAAATAAGTGATCCTAATAAGGTTCCGCTTTTTTAATCATTTTTGCTAACCATAAAAACAATAAACCCGCCGTGTGCGAACAAAGCTTGGAAATTAAAATAGAACGATGTAACTAATAAGAAAACAACAGAATAAATGCCTTTGTTGCGCGAGCGAACGTAATTACGTACCTGTCCTATCATGCCTTTACAGTGAAGCAACTTTTCCAGCTTCACATAATTCTAAATCCAACCCCTCCGCACAATATAGACTGCAGCTGGGAAAGAATTTTTCCTTGAAGCGAGTTAATATGAATTACACGTTAAATATACGCCCATCCCTTACCCGTGTTTCTCAGTACAAAGCAGTACCTACCCGACGTTTTGTTTCATAGCAATATAATATAATTCTGCGTAATGAAATAATAAAATAAGGTAGCACATCATTAATTGGTTCCAAGGCAGGATATAATCATTGCCGGGTCAGCTAGTTGTAAATATAGAGAATAAATGGAAAAGGAAATGAATACACTTTGTCGTTCGATATTTCTAAGAACACAATAATGTGGATGTCCTGTTACAGATAATGAGTAAATTGGATAGTTATAGAATTTATTTATAGTTATCCTTCGTGATTGTTTTGTTTATTGCCATTTTATATCTAGAAAACAAATATCAACTTTCTCGGAATACCTACTACATATATATATATTAATAAAAACGTTAAACAATATGTACAATAATTCATAAATATTTAGTCATAGTTAATATAGGATTGATGCCAAAAATCCATTAAAGCCTAGATCGTAACAAATTATAAAAAAAGATTAAAGAAAAAAAGACACTATAAAATGTCACAGATTTATGATAATATGCCTTATATGCCCCTAAGCTCTTAATTTCCTACTCCACTTGGCAGCGAAGGCATTAAAGAGGTAGGTACCAATATGGATATCCAGAGACTACCCTTAGTCGTTGGGCTTCCATGTTGGTACCCATCGAGTCATTAAGCTCCCTTGTAAGGTAGTGAACTTTCCTTTTAATCATCTACTGCCGTGCCTCAGAAACGAACGGGTTACTTTCACTTTGTTGAAGTCTTAAAAGACTAACGACAAACCCGCAGTGCGGTGGTCGCTTGCTCAATAATCCTCTCTTCTCCATGAGAAATGTTCGCTGTTGATACCTAGTTATTTATAACGGCACGAGTTCTCTAATCGGTAAAATGGGGCGAGCAAATAGATCAAATAATCAAGTAGATGTAGACCAGAGGAGGCCAGTTTTAGATACGGTTTTAAACCATTACTGAAATGAACACTGAAATACCTTGTGACGTTAACGTCAAGAGTTTCCGTTCGAAAATATACTATACCGGAATAGGCTCCACGAAGGAACTTGTCTATGACAGGTTAACCTGCGAGCTGGAATATTATTTATAGTGAAATTGTTCGAGCTGTCTTTGTGCCCAGACATGTTGCATCTAATGCATTTTATAAATAGGCGAGCAGAGTGTTATACCGCAAAGGAGATGCGATCAGCCGAATTTAGATGCGGTCGAAATCAATGACGGATTTGGGGTTATTATTTCGCAACCTCTCGCCTACGTGGATCTGTACACACGGCTGATCCTGTTAATTAGAAGCTACGTCCTAATTGGCAGCTATGTCCGTGCATGTGGAAATCCACAATTGATCGCCTAAGCGTACTAAGTTTGTTGGAAGACTACCCTTCATACCACGTTCATTACCAGTGGTAATGTATAGAATAGACTCCGTTGGTAACAATTAACTAGACAGACAAACATATTTCAGTCGTGTGGTATTTTATATCGATATAACATCCTCCCCCTATCAAAATTTTTCCCATACGTATATATATAAATTTTTGCCCTTTCTGCACTACCAATAAAGTAATAAAGCCTAAACTCACACTACGGGGTAGTGTATTAAACCTCAGAAGGGTTCCGAAGTGTTTTATCTTTACGTATTAATGTATAGATAGACTAGCTGATTCCGCAAACTAAAAAATGGAATCATGGAATAGCAGGGTGAATTTTTGAAGCCAATAAAAAAATTGTGTGATTAATATATTTTTTTGGGGTTGGCCACCCGTATCGCTCTAAAAAAATCGGTCAAGCCGATTCGGAGGAATTTTGGTTACAAACACTGTCCTTGGCTGTGTAACCTCCCCTGCTGGGGGAGGTTACACAGTCAAGGAACTATGAAATTTTTTAACTATACTCTTAATTGGTTTGCAACTGCGTGCCAGAACGCTAAACCGCTTGGCAGCACTTCTTAGTTGGTAGTGTAGTAACTAGCCAGATATAGATATTTCAACACAACAAAATTAAGATTTATGAATTAAGAAAATTGGTAATTTCTAAATTGTCCTTGCCGGGAATTGTACCCGGGACTTCCCCATCCTCCTATTAGAACACGACGCTCAACAGCGCCAGTAAAAGTTTACCGAGACATCAGTTAATTAAGTAGAAACCTCATGAATCGCTCGGCATTCACTTTTCTCGGTAGAAATACTTTTATATAGAAATGCAGAGCTGAGTAAAAATTTCAATCCAACATTACAATTTTTATTCTAAAGGAGTAGGTAATAGTATAAGCATACACACAGTATATATAATATTACGTAACAAATTTAATATTTATAATAACAAATTTGTTGGGGGTCGACCAACAAGGTGGACAGACGACATCAAACGAGTCGCAGGGAGTCGCTGGATACAAGCGGCCCAGGACCGTGGCCATTGGAACTCCATACAAAAGACCTATGTCCAGCAGTGGACGTCTATCGGTTGAAATGATGATGATGATGATGAACAAATTTAAAAGTTAATTATAGAGTATAACTCATATATGTGTCTGACATATTAATCCAGATTTTCAATCCAGACAACGAACTTTTCACTTTGAATATCAAAGCGTACTCGACTGAACAATTAATTGCATTCAAGTAAGCAAGCGCAATCTAAAAACTTTACTGTGCTGTCTCAAACTAATTATGGAATCTGAAGAGTACACAGGTATTACGAGATCGTAGGTAAGTCTCCTCAGGCTGACTACTCTTTGTAACGTTTAAAATAACGCGGAAAATGAAAAAAAAAAACTACAAAGTGGAGATGTAAAAGACTTCTTATTAACTTGTAAAAATAATTTTATACTCCGTTATTTTCTTGTCGGTTCCTAACAAAGCGAAAAGGTATTATGTTTAAAAGATTTTTTAATTTAATTACACTATAGCGCTCGAGATTATTAAGCAAACTAATCCGAAATCAAAGCCTTTTCCTACTCTTTCCTGGTCGATAAAGATGGCGTTACAAAATCCAATCTGAAGTTTTGGGATTAGATTTTTTTTTCTCTAGTGGAGAAATGAAGTTAGGGAAAAAGGGCGAGAAACTTCGCACTGGGTGGACGCGGCTCCGTCAAACATTTCTCAAATTAATACCTGTTAACCATTTTAAAACTTAGCCACTACACAAACGACACCAAAACTATAATGCCCACGACGTAACCAACACAGATCCTTTTCAAAATAAGCCGACAAACATTACTCAAGAAAAGCGTGAAAAAACGCGCCCGCCGAACACGGCCGCCTTTCTCTCTTAGATTACATTGTAAACATCAGCGCCGATCTGTTTCCGTTTATTAATCTGTCTGTGGTTTGCGCTTTGAATAATAAAAAGCTCTTTGGTGCGCCGTGGACGCACACACGAAAGACTCCTATCAATATCAAAGTTGCAATATGAAGCTAATGATGTTGGCGTAATTAATACCGAGTAAAAAACGCCAAAGAAACTTGCTTTTCTAGTATGAAGGCTTCTACTAATTAATTACTTTTCAACGCTTTTTATTTTTATGTTGGCAATACATACTCGTATAAATATTAATGTAGGAAATCTTTGCATGAAATATTATGCTAAAGGTTCTTTAAGTTTGTGCGCAGTTGTAAATAGGCGATCCCGGGTTCGAATTTCGGCGGGGACAATTTACAAAATTATCATTTCTGTATTATCTCTGGTTTAGCTTGGTGAGAGGTTTCGACTTTTTCTAGTTGAGTGGTGACTCAACAGAGAAAGACTTGTGAAGACTTGAGAAGTTTGTTGAGTGAAAAAGATAACGATAAAGATAAATATAGTTATTACAAATAACGTTATTTCATGCTTAAGTAATTCAGTCTCTAGAAGGTCTTCTAGAACCCTACATCATTTAAAGGTAGGCGTTAAATACTAACGGATTACGTAAAGTTATTATATAACTTTTATTTATTGAAGAGTTTTGTCCTCTATTTTAACGACCTCAGTGGCGCAACGCGCGTCATATTATAAAGTCCTGGAGGTCCTGGGTTCGATTCCCGGCTCGAGTCTGGTCTGGTGGGAGGCTTCGGTCGTGACTAGTTACCACCCTACCGACAAAGACGTGTCGCCAAGCGATTTAGCGTTCCGACACGATGTCGCGTAGAAACCTATAGGAGTATGGGTTTACCATACCCCTTACAGGTTAGCCCGCTACCATCTTAGACTGCATCATCACTTACCATCAGGTGAGATTGCCGTCAAGGGTTAACTTGTAGTGGATAAAAAAAAAACCCTGCCCGGCGCAATGGTGAACGCTCCATGCCTCTATAAGTTGGAGGGTCGATCGTTGGCAGGAGAAGTTTGGAAATTTATTTCTATAATAGCTCTGAAGTGAGACCTCGGGCGCGGTTAGTTCCGAAATAAGTTGCCGCTCGGACCCCGAACAGGAGTGTTAATCGGATCTAACTAACTTCCATACTCAAATTGATTAGCCTACCACTGCAACATTTCATACTAGATTAGAGTGCTGTAAAGGATCTTCACGAAATTTAGCTAAAAATAAACTGATGATACAATAATCTAATAATAAGGAATACCAAAATAAGTTGCGATATAATGAAGTTGAAGCGGTGATACCCTAGTGGTTAGGGCGTCAGCCTCCTAATCAGAGGTCGGCGGTTTGAATCCGGGCACGCACCTCTAACTTTTCGGACTTATATGCGTTTTTAAACAATTAAAATATCACTTGCTTCAACAGTGAAGGAAAACATCGTGAGGAAACCTGCACGCCTGAGAGTTCTCCAAAATGTTCTCAAAGGCGTGTGAAGTCTGCCAATCCGCACATGGCCAGCGTGGTAGACTATGGTCACACCATATGGTCATATTGAGAGGAGACTCGTGCTCTGTAGTGAGCCGGTAATGGGTTGATTATGATGATGATGATAATGAAGTTATGAATTAAAGTTATCACCTACCTATATGCATATGCTACAATGTACCTAATAAGACTGTATAATAAAGTGGGAGGTCCGGGGTTTATTTCCGGGAGGCTTTAGCCGTGGCTAGTTACCACCCTACTGACAAAGACATATCGCCAAGAGATTTAGCGTTTTGATATGAGGCCTCACATGAACCGATTAGCATTGGCTTCAACCGGCAACGGATCAGTGGCTCCTCCCACCACCCAAGAATGTCTCCATCGTGACGATGCAGACATTCTTGGGTGATGGTAATCGCTTAACATCCGATCAACCGTATGCTCGGTGTAATAAAAACAAACATCTAAAAAAATACAACGTAGTGTTCTAGAAAAACATTCAAAGGGGTCTAGAATTCCCATGCAAACGTTCAAAAGTGTTGTTTTACAACAGCTTTCCAGTTCGCACGGAACACAGCTCAAAGGCGATGAAAGGAAAATAGGTTTAAGTCTTCCATTCAACATGAGACACTTAACGGTTTCATGTTGGATCTATACGGATTTCCTTTTGTGCGTACTTTATTATCCATGAATGAAATTCCGAAGGAGATTCAGTTGTAGGTAGCCAGCTTTACTTACATTTATATAAGAATGTCGCAAAATAAATGCGCAGGTAATACCCGTATTTATTCGAGCGTAAGATTATAACTACATCCGTTAAAAATGTACTTATAAGTCTGACATTCTGAACATATGTAAGTTCTCGCGCTTAGCCGGATATCTAATAGTAATTGAATGTGATTGTTCGACATGCCCTAATGGCCTAGGAAACGTTACAAATTTGACCATCTATTTATCACATTTATTTTATTAATAAACTATTCTAAACATATTTTTTATTACACGTTAATGTGTTGAGATTTGTATGTCCAGTTTGCTTACCTTTGCTTTACCACAGTCCGATTAAGAGATATTTACCGTAACAGATGCGTCCGAGTGGTTGTGGAATTCATTATGGGAGGACAACGGTCCATATCTCACCAGCGTTTTGAGTCCAATACCCAACTCTCTTATCAATCGCTAATCCTGTTTACTTTGTAGGACAAGCAGCTGTGCTTTCACATCTTCAAGATCCGCGATAGGAATATTTACGGATTAAAGTGGAAGAAAAACACGAACGGCGGAATGACCATTTTAAATAGCTTCGTCATACCAACCTAACACTGACGGTAAAATGAAAGTCTTATAAGTTTATTTTTATCGATCCTATTTCACTACTATTACACCCGCTATTCGTCCCACAGGTTATGCAGTGATACAAGTGTCTCGATTAAGGTTCCAACAAGTAATTAATTAATGTTTTTTTTAAATAATTTCCTTGAATTTTTTCCTTATATTTTTTTTTAGTTTTCTTCTTGTCAAAATGAAGTTAGCAAAATCAACAGGACCACATAGTCACGCTCTTGAGTTTGCAGTGCTATCAGCAATCAGGTATGGTATTACTGTACTTCTGTTTGGCTAGAGCTTACGTAAATGAGCTTCATCATGATCATCATGATCAACCCATTCTCGGCTCACTACAGAGTACGGGTCTCCTCTCAATATGAGAAGAGTTTGGACATAGCCACGCTGGTCATGTGCGGATTGGCAGACTTCACACACCTTTGATAACGTTATGAAGGAATCTTAGGCGTGCAGTTTTCCTCACGATGTTTTCATTCACCGTTGAAGCAAGTGACATTTTAATTGCTTAAAAACGCACATAGTTCCGAAAAGTTATAGGTGCATGCCTGGGTTCGAACCCCCTATCTCTGATTAGGAGGCTGACATCCTAACCACTAGGCTATCACAGCTTTAAATAAGCTTTGACCATTTATCTAATAGGTAGTGTCCGCTGCCATGAAACATGGTAATCGGCATATTGGTAGATTTCATAGTTTTTAATTAAATTGGTAGTGCAAGTGACATAGGTGTCGTAACGGTCCAAATACTCATCCCTTGGCTGTACCTTCCGAGACAAAAGAAACTGAGCGGGAGCGACGATAAATTAATTATATTTTCAAATAGAAATTTCATTGGCTGTTAGTGGATTTACGAAGTGTTGTTTTCGGTCTAAATTTACCTATATATGTCATTGTTAAAGCCGTTGACTTGTAATCAATTTGAAATAGCTCAAAAAATTTAAATATTATATTTAAAAAAAATACTAATTCTACTTGATTTCCGATAGAGAAATATAAAACATATATTTTCCATTCCAAAAACAAGAAAGAAACCGATGAATTGAGATTTTATAACAAGATTATTTTGTTTGTTTAATATTGCGTTATCAGATGAAGTGAATTTGTAAATTTCTGAGCAATTTTTTCACTCTCACGAAATTTTGAGTTGCTTACATAGAATAGCTAAGTTTTTAGCCCTAAATCTTGACTATTCAGCTGTTTTTTAGGAGACGAAATTTAGAAATTTCCATTGATTGGTGATATCAAGAAGTTATCATTCGGTGCATGCCAAAAAAGAGAAACCGATGTTTTAGTAATGATTATTGTTAACATTGAACCTTGCAAAATACTTTTTTTTACATATATGTAGTTTGTTTTTACCAACAGCTGACCTACAAGTAAGTTACCTGCGGAGTTACTTTGGCTAGCAATTAGGACCATTAAATTCCCAGTAAAAAGGTTCATTGTAACAATATAAACTGTAACGTGACTGAAATTTATAATATCCACGTTATTACGGCTCGGATCATTAAACTTCAGCGTCCCTGTTATTAACCCGTGTGTTTTTAACCCGAAATTCAGAACGGTCACGGTCAAAATGCCTTATTAGTCGCAATTCATTAACGCGTCCTATTTCAGTTATTATATTTTTCTTAGAAAGTACGAGCAGTTAACATTTCAACGTCGTCGGATTTCTAGTTAAGAAATTACAGAAATCATAACACCTTTTATCTGATTTATGGTATAAATAATTTTGGATGGCGAGATCTTAGTGATTTTAAAAAACTCTGTTATAATTGCATTGAATTTTCCAGTATGTATTGGCCATACAATGTCGTTACGTAGACTTTTTTAAATTTACCTCTATTTGAGTCTTTACTGTTACTTTTACAGAAGAGGGCAGGAGGTTCGAACAATATATTACCAACTCATCTGGTATCAATATCAGCAGCATTAACCTCTAATCAAATACCTTACGATAATACGCTGTGAAAATAACTAAAATACGCAGTTGGTATGTAAGTTTTAACTTTACTTAATTTTAATCTATTTATTTATTCTTGCTTGTTAGTGGCTTTAATAAAAACTTTAATATATTAAATCACACTAGGGCCATAGGTTACTTTCTATCCCACTGGTGAAGTTGTATCTATCGTGAAGTAATGTAATACATAACTTTTATAGCAATACTCAGTCAGCATACTTCCTTCTAAGAATGCCGAGGGAATTAATCTATAAATAGAATCATCATCATCATCATGATCAACCCATTACCGGCTCACTACAGAGCACAGGTCTCCTCTCAATATGAGAAGGTTTTGGCCATAGTCCACCACGTTGGCCATGTGCGTAAATAGAATAATCGAGTATAATCCTCGATCCACTTCCTATCTAATTGAATTCATTTCCCTTCTTCGTGTAATCTTCGATCTAATTTCCCCTAAAATCTTTGCCATCGAAACGCGAGGCGTCGTAAGATCCACGTTCCAAATACTCATCGCAAAGATTTGGAATGTTTTCTCAGATTTCCTTATCTCCACCATAAGCGATTATGATTAAAATATGTCAAATAAGCATCTTCAAAAATCGTTCGACAGAATTTTACTTGTCTGATAAGTATACAATAAAAATATTTGTAATGAAACCCTATCTAATGCGATTTCTACTAGAGAAATCATTTTTAGGTCGCCTTTCGCTTTTATGTTTACCCTTATTTGCAATAAAGATGTTTAAATAATAAATAATATAAGGTAGTCATTTCAATATTACTCACGGATACCTACTTTAAAATTTCAATTTAATTTATTCACAACTCTATAAAATAATTAATATCCATACTGGTATTAATTATTTCAAAGAGAGCGCAACTGCGTCACGTGTATGGACTTTGTAAAATATGAAGTCCGGTTAAAATTAAAACTCTCTTTGAAATTTCCATTTATCAGTATTTCTAAAGGAATTTCAAATTTTAGAGGTTATTAAAATGAAATTCAATGGCCGTAAAAGGAAATCTATCTAGTGAAACAGTTGGAACGCGAAATTGGAAATGTATAAGCCTGCATAGGTATTTTGTGGGGCTTCCAAATTCCACCGTGCTGTGCCGCTCGTGACCCGCGGATCTGCGCGATTCGTTTGATGTCAGTCTATGAAGTTGGAGTTGCGTGAGTTTCCCGTTGAGGGCTCTGCACTTTAATTACAGACGAGTATCACACGGACTCGATCAAACTCGAAAAGTGGTGACGAGTCCTCGCTTCGAAAATGCCTTTTACGAACAAAACGATTGGCCTATGTGATCGATCATTTTATTGCTCGGAATGAAAGGTAATAGAAAATGCGTCCAAAATGAAGCAGAAATAGATTACGGAGAGCCGATCCATCTATTAAACATTCAAGATTGCTAGATTGCAAGATTGGTTGCAATCTCCGATTTCGTCTTCGAATGGATAAATCACAAATGATTTGACGTACTATATCTATTCTTGCCGTCTTGATCTGTCTAAAACGGCGAACCGAAGCTACCGTTCATGCCTTGGAGCACCGTTTTTCCGACTAAGTGATCCGGTTTAAATATGGGAGGTACCAGTTTGATATACAATGGTTGCCAATTTACAAATTGTCCACCTGAGTAAGTTAAGTCGGTTTCAATCACATGCTTTGCCTTTAAATTCGAAGTAAGGTCTATAAATTTCAACCCAAAAATCAATCTTCTCGTCCAAAAGCTATGAATTATGATTTTGAATATTGAATGTTTTCTTTAAGATGTTATGTCAAAACCAATTATTAGTGCGTCTGGCCTAAATGTTCTTTCATCTCAACCCGTGTACTGTTAGACTCTGGCATTTGTTTAATTTCTAAATCTTCTCCAATTATTGACTACGACTTTAGTAATTTGAAACCTTGTTCGCGACGCGGACATACAAAGGTCTTTCGTTAGCTTATTGTTGAGTGTAAACCCATACTCCTAATTGGTTTTTTACTAACATCGTACTGGAACGCTAAATATTTTGGCGACTCATCTTTATCGGTATCGAAGCTAGACTGGAGCCTTCAAGTTTATAATGCGACAGCGCACGCACTGCGCCACTGAGGTCGTCAAAGTATGCTATTCTAGTATTTAGTATTCGTTCTATTTATTTAGTATTCTAGTATTTAAGGGATAAAGCACACGGAAGATTACGATTGTTTAGTGCACGCTCAATGAACACACTTGTCTGACGAGCTCGTCTCTAATGAGACTGAACTTTAGTGTCATCAATTTTCATACAAAATGCCAAGTAAAGTTTTTAAAGTTGAGAACTCGAAAGTGATTTTCTTAGTTACTCCCCGGATACAATGTTACATTGATAGATTTTTGTTGTTTGTTCGAAAACTTGCAACTAACTACGTAACTCGATTAGACACTGAGTTAGTGTTAAAGTAATTCAGAACCTTTCGTCTAGATAGCAGATAACTTAGTCTTGCCTGTTTTTAGAAACTCCTATCATGATCAACCCATTGCCGGCTCACTACAGAGCATGGGTCTCCTCTCAATATGAGAAGGGTTTGGCCATAGTCCACCACGCTGGCCATGTGCGGATTGGCAAACTTGACACCCCTTTGAGAACATTATGGAGGACTCTCAGGCGTGCAGGTTTCCTCACGATGTTTTCCTTCACCGTTGAAGCAAGTGATATTTTAAATTTTTAAAAACGCACATTACTCCAAAAAGTTAGAGGTGCGTGCCCGGATTCGCCGACCTCTGATTAGGAGGCTGACGCCCTAACCACTAGGCTATCACCGCTTCAAACTCCTATATTTATAGAATATTATATCATAAAGCCCATGATAGCTACAGTATTGAGTCACCTGATATTTAGTCGACGGCTTAACGTATGCGCTCCTAATTGCTGTCCGATAGATGATAGCGTTGAATTTACCGTTGCACGTCTAACAAATTATATTCATTAAAACTATCGTTTTGTCATCTAACGAGAAATTGTAAACGAAAATGAGATTAATATATTTTTTGAACCATATTGTGTTATTATAAGGTTATGTCAACTATTTATTAATGAAAAGATGATTCACGTCTGTTACTTTTCACGATGAAACCTAGAAAACTATGATCCCGAAAATTTAGTTAAACCTTTTTGAATTCATGCGGACCCTGAATTTTCAATTCGTATTCAATAAAAATAATTTATTATTAAAAAATATTAATAAAATATTGCTCAGTAATTTTTAACTATAATGATAGTAATAATATTTATAATTCAAGTATACAGTATAGCTTAATGTTAAAAGAATATAAACATAAAAATCTTATACTTAAAGAAACTGAAGCCTACTTTTTATTAGCATCCCGGTGGACACTTCACCATTATCAAAGTACAGGGGATACCCTTCTGCGAGCTTTGCGAAGTTGCTATTTGATCTCGTATCATTGCGAAGAAATCAGAGACGCTTGCCCCTTGTTTGTACACTTTACTTTGTAGTACCCTAGCAACTTTAAGAGGATGCATTATGCATCATTAAACAGCAACCTAATGATGCAAATCATCGTACGTCTACATTTCGTCCATATTTGGCAATCAGAGTAATCTTACCTTAACCTTACTGCATTTGAACAAACGTCGCGTGCGCATATTGCACCGAATTGCTAGGGCTCTTCTCTCTTTTTCTATGTCATGGTCATCCCTAAGGTTTCTGATGAGCATGTGTCATAAATATTTGAATTGCCACACCTCATGAACTGCAGAAATATTAAAATAAAACTGTGGCACTCTCCCTAGATCCTTCATATTTCAACCAGTGTCGGTTAACAATGAACTCATAGATTTAAATTAGCTTCCTAAGTCCTGGTAATAATGGGCTGAGTTAAGATCTGCATAGGCAAGCTTTTTAACACATAAATCACCTATGTAACATTCAACCCTTGTGCTGAGCTATTCTATAATCTAGATGTTTCTAAACGTAAAAGGAGATGTAAGTCCTCCCTGACGAACACCCTGAAGCCTATAACCGCTAGACGTCACGTCACCGCATTTAAAATAGTTAATTTGGCTTCCATACCAGTATTTCAACCCTTTTATCTCCTTTGGGATCTGACTCACATAAAATTTGTTCCACATGACTTCATAGTTCACAAGATCAAATGCACGTCTCAGGTCCAGGGAGCAACAAGCGTATACAGACGTTATAAGCTCATTGTAGTAACAGAAATTTAAGGCTGAATATCACAGAATCTGAAAGACAGTTTTTTCTGCCACAACTTTTTACTAAAGTATGAGGTACTTTAACCATGACCATTTCAAAAAGTTAAAAGTAAGATAAAGGAATCCAAAGTAATAATCATGAATTTCTCTAATTCAACCGAGGCCAGTTCTATGGTCTGTTCTACAAACAAACTCACAATGACTTTAAATATTTTTGCATGGGTAGCAAAACCTCTGGACTCTAAACTAGATGGTTTATCTTAATATCAAAATTATTTGAAACAATTCAGTCTCTAATTTCTTTAATTTTTTAGCTTTACGTTTAATATTTGCCATTCCTTAGTTTAAAACGATTCATAACAGTTCGAGAAAATCTCTTTTGTCTCTGTCTTTAAGTAAGACAATGCCTCTGTTGTATCCTTAACAAGTGTAAAATATAATTCATTGAAATAAATTTCAAAGTTTTCATGTCAATATTAGGACACTGCTCAGTAAGCAGCGTGTTTATCTGTATGTGTATCTTTAAGGTTTTGGCAATAATATTTTTATACAACTGTTGTTCTAAAACAGCCATCACATATCAAAACTTATTTGATATGTGATATTTATTTCGCTTCAAATCAATCGCGGCCTGAGTGCTTTGCAAATTAAGAGATGAGTGTAAAAATCCCGCCGGTTCCGACTTTTTTGTGTACATTTTAATTTTCACAAATTTGTTTTATTTATTTTTTTAATTGTAATAGACAGATTCTATTCAAATTCATTGGTTTTAAAAAGTTGGCTATTTTGTTTGCACAAATTCTGAGTTTTTCTTTTTATTTTACTGTATTTATTTAGTTTATTTATTCTACAGGGACTTTTAGTATTGCATGTAGATAAATCTATTCCAGCAGTAATCAACTAAGTGACTCAGAGTATTCATCTCGCTCAGAGCCTACTCTTACTAGGCACGACACTCGTCAAACCTACCCTCTAACAACTAAAGCCTATCCATTAGGTTATCCATCCCATCCATCCATATGCAAACATATGTGTAAATTTTTAGAGTGCTAGTAGTACAACGAATAGCACGCCCAAATATCAATACAAATGGTTATTTCCAAATTTACAATTCATACCTAAAAAGGGCCTACTCGTATATGATATTTGCGGCAAAAAACAAAATGAACCGTGACAATGGTAAGTTAAAAACCTAATAACGAAAAATATTTAGGAGTCATTTTGGAGTCAAGTTACAAGGCAATATCATATGAGTACGTACGAAAAAAAATCACCCTTATTAGACGCGTTGCGAAGAATATCATCTTGAATACTGCAAAAAATATGTAACCAAATTGCACAAACATACATACAGAAACAATATACAAACAAACATACACATACAGAATAGATAACGCAAAATAAATTAATAAAAGAAATCCATAAATACGAACATTTTTTTTACATTTGGATAAATTTCTTATCCGCATATTGTAATGTAGCCACCTCACTTATTTTTTCTTCTACCTTCTTTAAAATGTATTCGCTTAAAAAAATCTTTAAAATGTCTATTTGCCTAAAATAATAAAATGAATAAAGTATATTTGTTAACTGTGAGGCTTGACGAGAACGAATTAAAATTGAAATTCAAAATAATCTTTATTCAATTAGTCATTAAAAAGGCACTTTTGACGCGACAATAATTTACATATAATAGTAGTTATTAACGATAACCATGTATTAAGATACAAACCAAACCCAATTACCTACTTTATTCTCGTGTAAGTACGAGTATATATTTTCTTTTGAGCAATAAATGTATTTAAACCGAAACGTGGAGTTGCCGTACCCTAAAAAATTTTGTTTCACGTTCGTGTAGGTATATTCACGGATCATACAGGCTCGGGCCAGATTGGATAGGGCGATAAGCCGTCTATCCGGTCCGGTTATTAACAGTAATATGTGATCGTTCGAGCAGCGTATAAGTCAGAGCTCATGAACCCTCGGTGCTATGAAAGAGGTGGCCTGTACCCAGCAGCGGGACGACAATATGATGATCAAATGAACCTTTAACTAGGGCACCTTCACTAATTTTTTCAGTATTTGCAAATATTCTTTTTAAGAAGTCAATTATTTTTATTGCATTTTTTTTATATTTATATATATTTTTAATTATCTGTCGGTATTTATTTATATATACACTTTTTTTTATATACTTTTTTTTTGTTTGTGCGCCTACTATTTCTTTCCTCAACGTTCCAAGGTTGACTGGTGGAGAATACTTTTAGCATTAAGTTCGCCTTATGTACAGTTTTTTGTGCAATAAAGTTTATTTAAAAAATATATATATTATTGTAATTTACAAATACAATTTAAGTGTATGCAATTATCGTAATAATTGTTTATATAATAGCTAGCCCAGCCCAAGTATGGCAAACATGCAAACTTCTGATACCTGTCTCCACAACTCAGAACTGTGGATGCAGACAACAGACGTGAGCAAAGGATGCCAGACTCAGGCTAACTGACGACCAACTAAACTAACACAACTAAACCGGGTCAAACTCAGAACAATACAAGGAGTGACAATGGTCCATTTTCCGCTAAGCCAACACCTTTTTGTTCTAAATAAAACTGACAGTCTTCTATGCAGGGCGGAGGAAATATCGACACACGTAATGGAGTATAAGCTGCAGCGCAATGGATTATCAGACCAACCCGCAGTCCACCTTGGCTCCTTACCATAATTCCATGAAGCTTTCGGTGAACGCCTTTTTGGGCGACTTTTGGAGTCAGCTAGGCTGGGTCATCATCAACATCATCATGATCAACCCATTATCGGCTCACTACAGAGCACGGGTCTCCTCTCAATAAGAGAAGGGTTTGGCCATAGTCAACCACGCTGGCCATGTGCGGATTGGCAGACTTTACACGCCTTTGAGAACATCATGGAGAAATCTCAAGCGTGCAGGTTTCCTCACGATGTTTTCCTTCACCGTTGAAGCAAGTGATATTTTTAAAAACGCACATAACTCCGAAAAGTTAGAGGTGCGTTCCCGAATTCAAACCGCCGACCTCTGATTAGGAGGCTGACGCCTTAACCACTAGGCTATCTATCACCGCTGCCACCACTAGGCTACCACCGCTGCCATATGCTATCTCGGCTGGATAGAGTGGCCTAATCATGAGTTGCATCAGCGGCTGCTACATAACCAATGGAATTTTGGCCATCCAAGCACCGAAAGGTTGAAATAAGAATAAGAAGGTGAAGGACCAATGATACGTAGCCACAATAGTCCACTTCACTGCTACCCGGCACCGACGTCCAAAGGTAAACGCTTTAAACCCAAACACCCACGAACCACGCCCCATTTGAAATCTCATCCAATCCAGGAGTTACCGCAACCATTTCGATCCCAGAATGTACCAGAACCATCCCGAAATCACCGAAACCCTAACGAACTACCTTGAAGATAAAGCGTTTGTTTTAAAACAAAAAAGTCAACCCGTACGAATCTCGTAGACCCGTTCAGTCGTGTGGTCGTAGAGAGCTACGGCCGCGTCTACACATTTTACTTGGCGCTTGATCGTAGACCGAACTATTATAAAGCGACGTTCTTTAATGTGACGTTGATCAGGAGTTAACCAATGACAAGTATAAATCGTCACGTAAGGCGAAATCATAATGCCAAATTCGGCATAGTTCAGATATCATCATCAAGCATGCGTCATGTTTGACGACCTCTGTAGCGCAGCGCGTGCGCTGTCGCATTATAAAGTCGGAGGTCCTGGGTTCGATTCCTGGCTCGAGTCTGGTCTGGTGGAAGGCTTCGGCCGTGGCTAGTTACCACCCTAGTTACCGAAAAAGACGTGTCGCTAAGCGATTTAGCGTTCTGGCACGATGTCGCGTAGAAACCAATTAGGTGTTTATGGGTTTACCTTACCCCTAACAGGTTAGCCCGCTACCATCTTAGACTGCATCATCTCTTACCATCAGGTGAGATTGCCGTCAAAGATTAACTTGTAGTGTATAAAAAAAATGTTTAATGGTCAGAGTAGTTCTTAAGCAAGTTTGAATATTATAAGTCTGTTATTATTCCACTGCTTGGCTCAGCCCTCTAAAACCGTTTGCAATTTACAAAATCGTACCCTTTCAAAGAAAACTGCAATAATATTTCACTGATAATCTAAAATAAATAGTGCATATTCCGCTGGAAGACTTGACAACCTGGAACTCCTTTATCATGAACACAACAATATGGGAAAATAAACAGAAACAATTTAATAAATCAAAAATCAAAAATCTAATAAATCAAAAATCTACGTTATAACAAACAGAAATATGAAATAAAAACGGAAGCTCTGAAGGTGAGCATTGATCCCCATCCCAAGTGTTGGGAGTCGCTCGGCACTTCTCCATCAGCCACACGATGGATCCGGAAAAATGGAGAATCCATGAAGTTTGTCTCATAATGTAGTTGAGAACATAATCAATTTATTCGCATTGCATGAAACCCAGCTGCTGTGATTGTACATATTCCGTTTATGGTGTGCATTTATGTAAGGTCCGCTTTAATGAACTGGCATCAAGGTCAAATCAGTCAATCCGTACTTAAGATCGATGATGAGAACTTCTTATCTTGACCTCAGTTTATTAATACGGATCTACATTTGTCTAGAATACTACATATCTGTTGTATTAGACATAATTCAAAATATCTTTTTTTATATTATTCATTCGCTACAGGTGCTTGCTATAGTAATAAATAGTAGTTATTTTTGTTGTTTTTAAAATAATTATACGCTAGTAATTCGCAAGGCCTCAAAAAACGTACGCTTTCCGTTAATCTTATTTTCTTATCACTGGAAATTGTAATTAAGAAAATAATTAAGGATTTAGAGAAAAAAATATCCTTCCTCTTAAAGTTTTTTATTTTTGTTTATTTGATGTGTTCTTTGAAATGGCTTTCCCTTTAAGAAACTGTTAAATAACACCGTTAATTATTATCTGTTTTCGCAGCATAAGTATCTCAGGTAATCTTTTGCGCTAATTTAATCACAGCTTTCTTTTCTACTGTTATGTTGAAATTTAAGAGTTATAATCTACTAATAATTCGAAATAAGAGAGTTATTTAAAATTGTAAGTCATTATCTATCACATTATCACGCCCATGTATACTCAATATGCAATTATATAGTCAACTTGTTCGCTGCATTTCCCGAAATAGTATCCTAACGTGAGTTATTGAATTCAGCCACAATAGGCTACAGTTTTACGAAACTTTCCGTTCCGCTGACGGCTGTATATCCCCCAGTGTATTAAACGGCAAAGTTACGGCGCTAATGGATGCACACAGACACGTGTGCATACTAAAATAGCAACACCAGAACGAGAAGCGGTTTCAAGCTTCGAACAACAACCCTTCATGCATTATCCCGACTTTTGTCAGACCTTTCATAAGTGCCGATACGATAGTGTTCACAAAAGGAACGGACTGCTCGTTTTAGCCAAGCGCCTAAGCTGCTATTTCCATCAGGCAGTATAATTGTCAAGTGTACGCCTATCTTTTATTCTACTATCTAAGAATATGAGTTTAGATGTAATTATTTTAAGATGTGTTGCGGGTGCAACACGTATATTTCCTACATTGTTAAAGAACATTTAAATCCCTGATACAACGAATAAAAATAGCTGAGTTATAATTTTGTAAGTCGCTATCGTATAATGTTTGCATAAAGCACTTCGCTAGTAACAATAAAATTAACTTTTTAACAGATTTTTACTATTTAAAATTAATATAAAAAACATGTTATCATTTGTTTCACACAAATGATATATATATAATGTAGTTTTAAATTTAAATTTATTAAAAGTTAACCTAATGCGCCAGCAATTAAAAACTACTTGTCTAAGTTACAGTTAGAGTTAAGAATACATTACAAAAAAACTCAGCGTTACTCGTTTGAATTAGAAATGAGCACATTTCTACAAGAATCAGAATCGTAAAAACATACAATTTGGCGGGGGCTGAAATGCCGTGGTTGAGATGCCATGGTGCTTGGTTACGAAGCTGTAAACGTCTCCATTAGATAGACTGGCCACATCAAACGACGCTAAGGATATTGGAAACCGTACAAAAGGCCTACAGTAGACAGCGTTGTAACATGTATTCCAAAGGACGTTAAAATGATTACTCATGTCGTATCGTACTATGTAAACGACCGACCCACTGTAGCGTGTAGCTTTCACGTGTTGATATATTAAAGTTATATGTACGTTCGATACAGATTAAAGTGGTCAGACGTATCGTAGGTACATATAACTTTAATTCACAGCTCACTATTTAATCGGGGATCAGTCGAAAGAATGAAGTTTAGAAGGCAGTTAGACTTATAGGGCCTAGGCTCAGAAAGGGTATTACGAATTCGTGTGAAATGAAGCTGTGATAGCCCAGTGGTTAGGACGTCCGCCTCCTAATCAGAGGTTGGGGGCTCGAACCCTGGCACGCACCTCTAACTTATCGAGGTTATGTGCGATTTCAAGCAATTAAAATATCACTTTATGCTTCAATGGTGAAGGAAAACATCGTGAGGAAATCAGGAAACTTGCTTGCCTGAGAGTTCTGTATAATGTTCTCAAAGGCGTGTGAAGTCTGCCAATCCGCACATGGCCAGCGTGGTGGACTAAGGCCAAACACTTCTCATATTGAGAGGAGACCCGTGCGCTGTAGTCAGCCTGCAATGGGTCGATCAGGAAGGGTGGCACACTGTAAGTTTAGTTATCTTTGATAAATAAAACAACAGTGGTAATGTTGCGAAATATCGGATTCTGACGGCCAACCTTCACTAGTTGGAGAGGCATCTAAAGAAGAAGAATGTTGATAGATTTTCTTGCGCCACATGCCTTTAATCTGTAATTATCTTCTCGTAGAATTCCTAAATTCAAAAGAAATTTAAAAGTTATAGCCTATCACCGCAAGCTTAAAACTAGATATAGATGCCAAATTTCTTATCGATTCCGTGCTTAATTGGCCATAAAGAAATAGGAAGGCATACATTCGCATTTATTGTATTATATTCGCATAGATGTGTATATCTATATAAATATACCACGGAATTACTCATTGATTATATATTTTTTTATTACAGTTTTAGAGAATTAGTAAATTCCTGCAAAATAATTGGCTGGAATACCGTTGGCTGATATGATACACTTAGATATTAAAATAAAAGAAATCGCAAGGATTAGTTCATAATGAATGCGCTTAAACGAAGCCAAAAAATATATAAAATTAAAAGTTATGCAACAACTAAGAGAATAGTAAGAGTTCGCTTATTCAATTTTATTGCTAATGAATATCAATGAAATTTAAACACATTTCATTAATTGTCCAACATCGAACACGGAGGCTCCAACAAAGTTGTTTTCGGAGCCAACAAGCACAAAACGCATTCATGATATACTCAAATATCCAATTATAAACTAAAGTCAAATTATTTTTCATCAAAAAGCCAACGAAAATATTTCATATATTTTTAATTTTGTATTTCGCTGTAAAGTTTTATAAATAGAGAGGAGAGAATGTGCAACTAGCATTTTGCAGGGGTATGTGAGAGAAAATACCTTCCTACTAATATTAAAAACACGAAAGTTTATTATGGATGGATGGATGGATGTTAGTTACTCTTTCACGTAAAAACTACTGAATTGATATTTATGAAACTTTACATTAATATAGCTTATACATCAGAATAACAAATAGGCTACATTTTACAAAGATATAGTGTTTGCCAAAATATGACGATAAGTATCAAGTAAGTAGGTAGATAAGTGTCAAAAAAATCTACCATCTGGGTGATAATATAAATGTCATAATGTCAGTTATTTTATACGCCACGCTGCGCGTGCGCAGGCCACGCCATATAAACTACTCGAAATACCTGCGCCGACGAAGTCGCGGGCACCAGCTACTAAAATATAAGAACTAAAAAACCATCCACAAAATGAGACTTGCATAAAGCAAGAGTTCCAAAATACAAATGGGACTTGGCCGAATGTTCAATCATGCGAAGCTATTCATAGACACGGCGAGGAAATGTCAGGGTTTCTGGAGTTAGCTCGTGGAATGAAGCTCTCCGGCACGCGTGACCTAGATGCAACCTGGGCAGTCCTTCGCCAGCATCCGCCCATTTTAATAGAGCGGCAAATAAAGCCTTTGTATTTATTCATTTACTCTCAATGCAATGAACGAGACAGCTATATCTCTATGTAATATTATTTTTACATTATGTACATATGGTTCACTAATCATTGGTTGCTACACTAATTTTATCAAAAGGAAAGTTGTTTTTGTTCGTACCGAATAAGCTCCGAATCTGGCAGACCGACTTTAATCTTTAATAAAGAGATCTTTAAAGAAATCGCAATATTGCAACCAAAAGTAGTAAACTTGCGCCTATAAAATTCAATATTAGGCGATGGATGGATATAGATTAAACTTTGGATGATACATCGAAAATGATGTACTATGTGATTAGAGTATTCAATATTAGCTACAAAAAACCCCTTAGAACATTTAACTTAGCAGTTTTTGTGTTCTAAAAAGTTAATACTTTGCCGATAGAAACAAAAGTTTTTTACAATCGTATCGTTATACTACGATTATTATTTTTTATTTTATAAACTTATTCAACAATAAAATAATGTACAATAGGCGAAATAAATGCTAAGAATTCTCTAAATTGGATACGTCTATGAGTAAGGTACTCGCGCGGCTCTGACACATGTTCGGCTCCTTACGTTCTCCCTTAAGCTCCTTTCGGACGCGGGACGATGTGGCTTTGGAATACAAAAATCTTTAATTTTTTTTTTACTTTATTTCAACCCCCGCTTTAATTTTTATAACTCCGTTAAGAAAATAACGTGGGAGATGCCACGGGGCGCAGCCAGTTCATAGTATTTTTTTAATTCAATCTCTACCTCACCCCTACAGTAGGCCTACCGCTAAAGTTGAAAATATAAAAGTTACTGCGAGATCCCGCTAAGGACCAACCGCCCGTAGATTAAACTCTTGAAATTTTCCGTGATATTAAATATCACAGGAAACAATCTGTGAACTCGTTGAATATTTAAACCTTTTTAACGCTTCAGGCGTGATAAGGCAAAATATGTGTGACTAATAATAGGTTTTAGAAGATTTTTGGGTGGCTGACTTTTCTGTCATGTTCGTTATATGCGAATTTTTTGATCAATGTCGTTTTAAATTTATAAGGAATTGGATCAGGTGAATACGAGAGTTTTTCTCAGAATAACGTTAGATGCAAAGCTTCTTTCAGGCCCTCGTGTAAATAATTTATCAAACAGACCTAGTCCTGCTGTCGCCATATACGCCAGCTATGGAAACGGCTAGGCTTGTTTATTTCAGTTATTTTAATAGCATTATATTATGTGGTATTTTCATAATGTGGTTATTTTGACATCATATTTGCGCTGTTTCCAAGATATACAATGGTCATTAAGAGTCAAATTTAAGGAAGTCAAAATAATGATATTAATGTATGTCTAGAAGAATATGTAAAACTCAATTGAAAATATGTTAATAACTGTTGTTCTATCATACTATATCAAATTTTAAAGTTAATTATATAAAATTTTATGACATTACCGAATTTAAGAATGTATAATATATATAAGTTTAGAATAGTCCTATTATAGCATAAATGATTGGTTATGAATTATTGCTCTAATATGAAAGTTTTAAGTTACAATGTCAGATGGTTATAATAAAAGACGACCATTACCTACAATGCGCCCGCGCATGTAAATTATGCAACAAAAATCTTTTAAAGTCTTATTTTACTAAATTTTATGTCTGATTGATGGATTGAGCTATGGAGACCCATACAATATCTAGCAGAAAAAGGAAATTCATCGGATACTGTCTCATCACTTATGGTGATAAGGTGAGAGAGCTATCGAGGGCAATTGACAGTTGCATGTCCGGATCAAATCCTGTTAAAAGGTTTTGAATAGGTCCCCGCGTGCGGATCTGTGTCGGTGCCGACGTGTCTATGTGGTGGTAATATTCCTATATTGAACTGGCACGCCGTATTATACTGATACGTAACCTACATGGACATTGTAATGTTTCTTACTATTTCCTACTTGGAGGATTTTCACTATTAGCAAATACTACTATAATATTTAAAAGTACAGAAGACTAGTTATTTTAAACTGCAAAGTTTCTTTCGTTTTTTGTTATTTGTTTGATAGGCCTATTCTTAATGACGTATAAAGGCTATTTAAAATCAGCCCAGAACCTCTACGAGCTACGCAAAGTAAGTAATGGTGCGAGCGGGTGATTCGACGCGGGGATTTCGGTTTGGACATCATTATCAACCCAATACCGGCGTAATATACAGGACACGGGTGGACCCGTGTCCTGTATATTACGCCGGTACGCCGCTGATTACTAATCTTGAAATAGTATATTAAACGAGAAGTAAGAGATGCGATGCGAGAGGAAGGCCGAAGTCGTGTTATAAAAACGGAAAATTTACTTTTATAAGACGTATTATTATTTTTTTTTTTTTTTTATCCACTTCAAGTTAGCCCTTGACGGCATCTCACCTGATGGTAAGTGATGATGCGGTCTAAGATGGTAACGGGCTAACCTGTTAGGGGTATGGAAAACCCATACTCCTAATCGGTTTCTACGCGACATCGTGCCGGAACGCTAAATCGCTTGGCGACACGTCTTTGTCGGTAGGGTGGTAACTAGCCACGGCCGAAGCCTCCCACCAGACCAGACTCGAGCCGGGAATCGAACCCAGGACCTCCAACTTTATAATGCAACAGCGCGCGCGCTGCGCCACGGAGGTCGTCAAAAAATTACTTTGAATTAAGTCCTGTAGTCGATACATAAAGAAACAAACTGAAATATTCTTTTGTAGACCATATTGATAACGTCTAAGCGACTCCATCCGACATGATCTGGTTGATTGAGATAGGAACAGTTTAAAAGGAGCTGTATTTAGTTATTTTAAAGAAGTGGCGGTGATTTCTGCGGTGCAAAGCAGCGTTTCGAAAAAACTTCTCTAAATTAATTTCCTAGACTACATCTGCTAGATTCTATCAAGCCATAGTCTTATTTTATTAAGAAATAAGAATGATAAATCGTTTATAGGTGTGTATTCCCACAATATTTTCTCTTTGTTTTTAATGTAATGGTAAATATATAGTTGATTGAACTATATAATAAAATCTTAGTATTCTATTTTTTTTTTTCACCATTAGTTAGTTAGCCATTGACTGCATCTCACCAGATGGTAAGTGATGATGCGGTCTAAGATGGTAGCGGGCTAACCTGTTAGGGGTATGGTAAACTCATACACCTAATTGGTTTCTACACGACATCGTGCCGGAACGCTAAATCGCTTGGCGACACGTCTTTGTCGGCAGGGTGGTAACCAGCCACGGCCGAAGCCTCCCACCAGACTAGACTCGAGCCGGGAATCGAACCCAGGACCTCTGATTTTGAAATGCAAGAGCACACGCGCTGCGCCACGGAGGTCGTCAATTTTAACCTGCTTCTAATAGAGGTTTCTCTAGATGTTGTAATAGAAAATGTGTTATATATGATCGCTTCATAGTTGCATGTAAAAGGTTTACATGAATAAAGCTATTTCGATTAGATTTTGATCTGATTTGTATAGAAATGCAACTTTTTACTTATTTTAATATTGTTTCAATGACAATAATTAACATAATCTGTTTTCTTAGAGCTGGTATCATGGCGGACCTAAATAGCGGATAGCGGAGCTTTTCTGTGATTATTTGTGAACCCTTTAAGTGTAGGCTCGTTTTGTATTTAAGTTTTTTCATACTTTTAAGTTTTATTTTGAAATTTTAACAATTATCTTCATATTTCAACGAATTTTCGAAAATCTTTGACGAATAATTACTACACCTTATTAGCTATTGCACTATCCCCATCTCCTTTTAACTTCCTTCCTTCAACAAAACAAACTTCCTTTTACAAAAGGTTGTCTGGAGGAGATCGCTTTTAGCGATAAGACCGCCTTTGCGCATTATGTTTTTTTTTTATTGATTTTTTTTGTTTTAGTTATTTTTAGTTCATGTTTGTAGTTTGCAATAAAGAGTACATCTATCTATCTATCTACACCTCGATCCTTTTATACAAATTACTTCATCCTTTGTTGAGTAATGTTGCAAACCCGTTTGAAAAATGATACATGGATGGTTCTAAGGCAATATGACTAACTATTTAGCAAGTTAACTAAATAACAGTTTTTAGTACAAGGCGACAAAACCTTTTATGAAAAACTAAGTTTTAAAAGCTTAGCTTGTTCCTAACGTTAGTTTTTTGTAATCTTTTGCCTGCCTGTAACAGTTCCGTCGCAATACATTAAACCGTTCCAAAGAATAAGTAGACCGTCCGAACGAATAGACGAATATAAGGAAAGACAGACATTTAAAACAAAATTGTTATAAAAACCATCTTGAAGAAACCTGTATGCCTAAAATCTCCCTAATGTTCTCAAAGGCGTAGGGTAAGCCCAAAACCTTTCCCAGCATGAGAAGAGAACCGCGCCCTGTAGTGGGTTTAATGATGATGATGCTCATGGATGAAATTCATCCACCCACGCCCCTACCCGCCCACCCACTCACCCACACGTATTTATGTAATTAAATTAAACTTTATGACATAATACTGTAGCCTGACAATTTTTTATGTACAATTGAAAGAGACTGACCCCCAAGATACGGCCTATCCTAGTTTAAGTTCCAGGGTAACTAAAATTGTACTACTTCGACTTAAATAAACGATTATCCTTATCTTAAGCGTTAAACTCTTCATTATATATTTTTTATATTACTGTCCGTCTATCGTGGATTACAATAAAAACGCCCTACAAAATTATTATTCTTTCGCGTGTTTAATAAGTTCATCAAAACCATTCATCCTTTAAAAATGTAATGTAATATACTGTTATATGAGATTTTCGCAATAATATCCCATGTAATCCATTAAGCTAAGTTTATTACAGAATTTGTGTTATGTTAAAATGAAATAGACTTAAAACTGTTAATACTTATACCATGCAATCCAATACGGAACTCGTTTACGAAACTTGGTTCACACAGCCTTTGAAAATGTAAAATCACTATTTCTTAACGAAAGGTTCTAAACGTGTTAATTTTCACACACTGCCATTCACGGCTTATTATCCTATCGTAAGTAATTTACTTATGTTACGTACGCCACAATTTCACGCAATTTTTGTACCCGTCGATCGCGGTTTTTCGCGCACGTTAAATTTCGACAAAGTTTACCCGGTTTGGGCCACGGAGAGACGTGCGCTCACTAAAATTGCAATTCCGGAATGAGGAGCGGCTTCCGACTCCGAGCAAAAGCGTTTCCCGCCTGATCCGAACGTTTTATAAGTGGCGATACGATAATTATTCTGAAACAGAACGAAATATTCTCGTTCTGCATTAAATCACTGAAGTGTGATTATTTTCAACACCATCTATTTTTTCTGTGCGTGTAGGTAACTAAGTAAGCTTGTCTGGTAAGATTGTAAACGCGCAAGACCTATATTATTGCCAACCGCCGTACTTTTATTTATAACCCATACCTCTGTCTTATAAGTATATCTGAGTATATCCCTGATAACAATAATTAATTAAAGTTGACCCGTTGAGTAAGCAGTAGACAAATCAGATGAAAAATCGTTTACAATGTTAGAAAATCGAAATAATCTTCGTCCAAAGCGCCGTTTGAAGGCCAATTTGAAGATTATTTTGAATTTCAATTCGCATTGAATAAACTGACCCGGTTTATCAATGCGGATTTATTGGAATTGAAGTTTTGAGGAATTGAACTCAAACAAGTAGGTAGTCATTAGACACAGGTAATTCTGCAGCTCGGAGACCTGGAATCGCTGGAAAAAACATGTATAGGACATGTTTTTTATCAAAGCGGATTTATTGGAATTGAAGTTTTGAGGAATTGAACTCAAACAAGTAGTTAGTCATTAGACACAGGTAATTCTGCTGCTCGGAGACCTGGAATCGCTGGAAAAAACATGTCCTAAAGTAGATGCCTATCAATTTATGCCGTGAAAACGTTGTAAAGTCGGATTCTGGATGGATGGAAATTTAAATGTTTTCCGCGTTATGTAAAAGACGACGCCATTGTTGACTATGATTTTCTGTATCTGCTTTACATTTTTATTACGTAACATATAAACTTGCGCTCGCGGCTCGCTAACTAATCGCAAAGTCAGTCAAAAACGTGAAATTTAGAAGGCAGATTTCTGTATACACGTCGGCTAGAGTGTAAAACGAAGGTTGGAACGTAGATTATAAATCTTATGCTTTGATTTTTGATATTCAACATGGCGGAGAGATTTTTCTTGGTCATAGTGCCCGTCGGCAGTGGGAGATATAATAAAATAATTAAAGCTTATCCCCGCCGGAAAAAAATTGATCGGAAAATTTTAGTAAAATCGGTTGTGCGCTAGAACATCATAAAAAGGCTCAGTTGCTCCTTCGTTACTATTATGATGTGTGTTATATAAAAATTGCGCGGAAGAAATTAGTTAAGATTTATTTGAATCTCTTTAATATAAGATAGGAGTCATGAGGCTAGCCGTGCGACATTAAATGTTGATTGAGACAAGGCGTGGTTATCATGCCTTTGTCTTGCGGCGTCAGCGCGTTGAATCCTTGACCAGCTCGAAGACGTATCTCAGGTTCTAGACGGTCACAGATATATTAAAAACCTAATGGAGTCTTAAGTTTTAAGCTTGTACGCAAATAATTAAATCCACCGCGAGTCGCTTCAGTGTTCGCAGCCTATTTAAGTCCGGAAGTTTCTAGAGCAAATACCCACCACGCCGCCGGTTGGTGGGATTTAAAAAAATCACATCTTAGTAATATTAACCGGTCCGACGGTTTTTCGTTCTCTATCAGGTAATGCAAAAATTTCCCAACAAAAGGCTGGTACTGAGAATTTTTTACGCAAAACTATTGATAATTGTTTCACCCCGTAAATTAACCTACGGCCTCGCGCTCGATAGACCTTACGACTAGAACAAAGGGCCAAGGAAATCGTCAGATTTAAATAGACTCGGAGCAACGGTTACACGCGGTTTTGAACAGAAACTATGAGTTGGAATTTGTTGGATAATTATGATTTATTGATACAATTTTATTCGATTATTTTATTAAGTATTATGAAAGTGACGATAAAATTTATTTTATTTGTCCTTGTTTCACTCGGCGACGATCGAATTTATAACAGTGGGATCAAGTCGTAAATATAACTCCTTCTCGCCATTTATCCGGACGCAAGTAAATAAAAAAAAAAATGTACCGAAAAAACCATAGAAATAATATGAAACCAAAAGAATCTTAAAAGTTCGCTTATATAATTATATTGTGCAATGGATGTTTAAAAATTTAATTATATTTTAATCGCCACATCTTTGACTAAATGATCCGGAAATGTAACAAATCACAATATAATTACGATAAGCTCAAATAATAAAACCACAGAAAAAATTAAAATAAATGAAATTATATGTAAAATAATTTTGTAAAAAAATTTAAACTGAAAAAAACAAAATTTCGAAACACACAAAACTTACCCGAGAATACAGGTCCTGCGCCTCGGACATGTTGCTCGGCCGCCGCCGATCCGGCGGCTCCATCGTTGCTTCGCACTTCGACTACGGCATTTTGATCGATTACAAAACCAATAGAAATAAAAAATGAACTCATTTTATTTAAAAGTCTTTTCAACTGAGCCAAACGACGGTTACATTGTACCCGCGCCGCGACGTCAGCTCTCTCGCGAGGTCGGAGCTAGAATAACTCCCAGCGCAGCCTCCAGCTGCTACCACGTAACGGAATAGAACTTGCCATCAGTTCAGATCTCCCGTGTATTTATACTCTCCTATTACACGTGCCCTTGATGCACCCTGGGCAGTCCCTCCCTAGAATACGCCCCCTTTATATAACGTCAGCATTGGTTTGCATTTATTCTTTCACTCCCATTAGAATAACTGAAACAGGTATATTTCCAAGTAATAAAATTATTATATAAGGTTGAACTGATATAAATGTATACGTACGTATACGTTATATTTTCAAATCAATTTGCCCACGTACAATATGTCTCGATGAAGACCTACAGTCTTGCTTTGAGTTTTAAAAAAAGTTTCCGCTCGCATATTACATAAATGACATCGCTTTATCTCCGGGGGAGTAGGATTTGAAGCCCACCACTCTGATCGAATCTGCTTTGATAAGTCAGACCGTTTTTTTTTGCTTTTATGCCCGCTAATTGTACAAGTGTACTGTATTATTTGTATGTTTGTATAATATATATATATTGTCCTTTTTAATTAAATAAAAATAAAATTAATTGAAATCTTGACAGATCTTGTTCGTTGTGTTGTTAAAAATTACAGTTTAAACATAGATTTCATAGCTATCATAAGACGTCCCGTTTTAAAACCGTTCAGTCGCTTAACACTATAATATAATCTATAAATCTATAAATTTCAAGACTACATATATAACTTAAAATAAAATTAGATTAACCAAAAACTAAAAATCTTATAAAATCTTGTTTATATTCTATTTCTTGATGTACATTAAAGTATATGATTTAAATCGGTTTTGTTCGTCAACTACTAATAAACCGATACCGACGGTTTTATTTGCACTATGTTGTTTTACGAGTATATGCGTAAGTTATTGCGCGTATCGTCGTGTTGTTTTTTTTAGAACAGGCGTCAAAATATTTATTTTTATTTTTTGAGATAGGTTTGCGCTTGACGACAACCAGTACCAGAAGGCACTGATGAGGTCTAGGTCTGTATTCTAGGTTGGAGCGTGCTTGCCTAGAAAATGCCTATTCACCCTTCCCTTGAAGGATGCTGGAAGAGAATTCCACATCTTAGCGGTTCGATTCAGAAACGTTGTTCCAAATCGTAGTTTCGTCCGAGTAGGTTGGATTTTTTTTATATAGTTACACTTATAGTTTTAACATTGGTTAACTGTCTCTATAGATGTACGAGGCATATAATATATACTCGTAGGCATCTAAGGCGGATTTAGGGGCGGTGGCGGTTAAGTCCACGGTAATTTATGACTCCGGAGGGCCAAGTTCGATGCCCGGCGAGCGTGTCTGACTTTTCCGAGTTATGTGCGTTTTATATAAGCAATATTAAATTAGATGTCACTTATTTAACGGTATCTGTGCTACGGCGGCCGATTTTTAACCTTTGCCCACAATTACCGCGTAAGTTTTTGTCGGTAGGGGGGTAAAAGGAGACTGTATTATCGCTTACCTACCATCGGGTGAGGTAGCTGTCAAGCATACTTATCGTTTATTTAGCGTCACGCTTTAACACGCGTATCAGCCTGTTCATCATGATCAACCCATTACCGGCTCGCTACAGAGCACGGGTCTCCTCTCAATATGAGAAGAGTTTGGCCATAGTCCACCACGCCGCCCGTGTGCGGATTGGCAGACTTCACACGCCTTTGAGACATTATGGAGAAATCTCAGGCGTGCAGGTTTTCTCACGATGTTTTCCTTCACCGTTGAAGCAAGTGATATTAATTTATTTTTTAAACGCACATAACTCCGAAAAGTTAGAGGTGCGTGCCCGGATTCGAACCGCCGACCTCTGAATAGGAGGCTGACGCCCTAACCACTAGGCTATCACCGCTTCATCAGCCTCTTACGTAATACATATAGTTATATTATAATATAACGTATGTGTGGATTTCGAAAAGTAAAGAAGACGCCACTTTGTTTTTAACGCGGAAAATGCGTTTGCGCATTCCCTCCGGAAGTGACGCGGGCAAAAATGGGTATGTGGGACTCGCCGGCGGTTAAACTGGCGACCAGAATACCCACTAAAACCAAGCGCTGCTTCTTCGCGTCGCCTGGCGGCTATAACGCTCTGATCTCGGAGTTTACCAGTTGGATTTGTATATTATTATGCAAATTTGATAAACTGATTCTTAGCGGTTGACCTTTGCTGTTTTAAATCACGCTGGGACCCCTAGGAGCGACGCAAACTAAGTTTTAGTGCGGGCGGGTGCGTTGCGGGACGGAGTTCCTTTCAGTATGAAAAGGTTGTGGCCGTATTGCTACTACGTTTGCCAAGTAATACGCAATAATAACCGCCAATTGCAGAACTTTGTACTGTTTTTCTTGGTGTACAATAAAATTATATTTTAATATCATGTAAATACTAATACCTTCACGGACGTGAGCTCGACTGTTCCGGGGCGAAAATATAACATATTAATTTATTTATATGTGTATGGATTTTAGTTTTTTTTCCGAAACATGGTCCGTTCTATAAGTTTTTTTTTAAATAGTTTATAGTACGTAACATGCGCTTACTTGTACAAATATAGCTTTAACATTGATTTTGCAACATTTCTCTCGCTAAAAACGGAAGTTCTCAGATCGCTTGCATCTTTTTGGTTATAACGCGCTGATCTCAAATTCTATTGGTTGGATTTGTAAATTTGTTCGTTAATTTGATAGGCCGATTCTCAACGGCGAATGTGAGCCATTTTACATCACGCTGGGACCCCTAGGAGCGACGCGAACTAAGTTATAGTGCGGACGGGTGCGTTGTTTTACGGTGTTCCTTTCAGCGTGGAAAAAGTTACGGCTACCGCGCTGGTCAAGTAATACGCAATTCAATGTTGCATAAACTAAAAAAACACACTCCTAAAGTTGGAGGTACGTGCCGGAACTTAGTCCCCCAAAGGGAGGCCGGATCCATGTTAGAGTTCAGCTATTTTGAAAATAATATTACGCTCATTTGTGCCGTTCTTAAAAAACCACTTTTCAATTTTTAACTGTGAGGCTTTATTATGAAACCATTTAAAACGAAATAAAATGCAGAAAGCTTTCTTAATTAATTGTATTATGAATCGTGAATTGTTCATTAATGCATTTCTTAGTGTTTATAAGTATTTCCGCGTAATATTTTCGCGTTATTGTGTTAATCTACCTAATGGTTAACTCTATTGGCGCATTCCGTATGGAAAATTGAGCGTTCTAGTTTTTGAATTTTATAATATATAATTATAGTGAAGATAACGATTGAAGAAATAGTTCTTAGTATCTTATCGAAATAATACATACTAATGACGTTTATTCGCGATTACTTTTACCAGATATTTGAATTACGAGTATGTTGTATGTTCTTATGGCAAACCACAGATATAGAAGTAGGTTATCGACGTTAAATTTAGTTAATCACAAATCCCGCGGGAAACATTGATTTACATGGGATTAACAGTAGCCTATTTGTTAATCCGAGGTATAATCTTTATCGTTAGGGTGCGTTGCGGGACGTTGATCCCCTAAGTATGGATAACGCTAAATTAACTCAACTTCAAAATTTTTAATGACATTTTGTGGTCTCTTGCGAGAATAAAAGTATCACTCTACAGGAGGCAGCTTTTTAGCGGTTCAGGGTCGCAAGAACACAGTGATTTATGAATCCGGAGCGCCCAGTTCGATTCCCGGCACGCATGCCTGACTTTACGAATTTACGTGTGTTTTTATGTAAGCAATTTTAAAATTAATATCACCTGTTCTAACAGTAAGTTTTAAATTTTCTCAGTTTTGGTCTAGTAAAAGGCTACGGGCGTGACTTTTTACCTTAGTCTTAGCAAGTGACGCATACAAAAATGGGTAGATTGTACTCGCCGGCGGCTAAACTGGCGACCAGAATACCCACTAAGACCCTACGATGCTCGTTCGCGTCGCCTGGTGGCTATAACGCGCTGATCTCGGAATCATTTGGTTGGATTCGTAATTTATTTCTTTAATTTCATAGACCGACTCTTAGCGGCAGATGCAGGCTATTTAACATCACGCTAGGACCCCTAGGAGCGACGCGAACTGCGTTATAGTACGGGCGGGTGAGTTGCGGGAAGCTTTTCCTCTCAATATGGAAAAAAGCTTTGGCAAGTTAAATCAACTCAACTTAAAAAAAAATAATGACATTTTGTGGTCTCTTGCGGGAATAAAAGTATCACTCTACAGGAGGCAGCTTTTTACCCACAAAGTCCGCCTAAGTCTTAGCAAGTGATGCATGCAAAAATGGGTAGATAGTACTCGCCGGCGGCTAAACTGGCGTAAGACCCTTCGTCACTCCTTCGCGTCACCTGGTGGCTATAACGCGCTGATCTTGAAATCTATTAGTAGGATTTATAATTTATTTCTTAAATTTGATAGGCCGATTCTTAGCGACGGATGTAGGCTATTAGACCTCACACTCGGACTAAGTTATAGTGCGCCGGGTGCGTTGTTTTAGTATGAGAAAAGTCTTGGCGTATAGCAACTGCGTTGGCCAAGTAACATGCAATTCAAAGTTTCATATACTAAAAACGCACTCATTCCTAAAGTTAGAGATACATGTCAGAAACAGAACTCGGTCCACCAAAGGGAGGCCGGAGTCGTGTTACAATTACGTATCGTTAAAATGATATTACGCGCACTTATTCCGTGCTTTAAAAAGAAATTTTCAAATGAAACTTCTACTCTGTGTTCTCTAACATTGAGACAGCTTTCTTATTTTAATGAATTTGGTTTCTTTCGGTGTTTAATTTCTTAATTCCTTAGTGTTTAAACGTATTTCCGCATAATATTTTCGCGTTATTGTGTTAACCTACCTAATGGTTGTAGTTTTGACGGCAAATATACCGACGGAGCGGGGGACTTTGTTTTTTAATATTTAATGATAGTTATACACTATAACGAGTAGAGAAATAGCTTTTACAATCATTTCGAAATAATACATAGTAATAATGCCGCTTATTCGCGATTACTTTTATCAGATATTTGAATTACGAGTATGTTGTATGTTCTTATGGCAAACCACAGATATAGAAGTAGGTTATTGACGTTAAATTCGGTTTTTCACAAATCTCGCGGGAATCATTGATTTTCATGGCATAAAAAGTAGCCTATTTGTTAATCCAGTGTATAATCTCTCTTCATCCAAAATTTCAGCCATTTTTGATCTGTAGTTCCAGCAAGAATAAAGCAACTATCTTGCACACATTCGTCTTTATAATATTAAAGTGTAATCTTAACTCTTAGCTTGGAATCACTAGAGTTACAGTTTTAGCATTGTGAGTCTGTTATTCCTCGCTCGGGACTCCCTAGCGATCAGAGTGGCGACCAGAATCTTCACTGAAACCCAGCGATGCCCCTTTGCGTCGCCTAGTGGCTATAACGCGCTAATCTCGGACGTTATTGGTTTAAATTGTAATTATTTTTTTTAATTCCATAGTCCGATTCTTTGCGGTTGACATTTGCTATTCAACACCACGCTGGGACCCCTAGGAGCGAGGCGAACTAAGTTATAGTGCGGCGGGTGCTTTGCGGGACGTATTGCCACCATTTAGGCCAAGTATAATGAATGACCACCAATTGCAGAACTGTGGCGTATTGTTTTTCTACAGGAGACATTCTATCTCCCTGCAAACATATATTTAAATATTTTTGCCGGTTTAGGGGCGAAAAGATTAAATATTAATGTATGAATAAGTATGGATTTTAATAGTTTTTCTTCGGAATTAAGATTTCATTCAGTTCGTTCGTTCAATAAGAAATGCCAATTTTTTTTATGAATTTCTCTTTCAAAAGTGTGCAACATGCGCTTATTTGTATAAATAAAGCTTTAAATTTGATTTTGCAACTTTTTTCTCGCAAAAAATACGGAAGTTCTCACTTCGCTTGTACTTTTTGGCTATAACGCGCTGATCTCGAACTCTATTGGTTGGATTTGTGAATTTTTTTGTTAATTTGATAGACCGATTCTCAACGGCGAATATGAGCTACTTTACATCTCGCTGGGATCCCTAGGAGCGACGCGAACTAAGTTATAGTGCGGGCGGGTGCGTTGTTTCACAGTGTTCCTTTCAGTGTGGAAAAATTTGTGGCCGTACTGTTACCGCTCAGGTCAAGTAATATGCAATACAATGTTGTATAAACTAAAAAAACACACTCCTAAAGTTAGTGATACGTGCTGGAACTTAGTCCCTTAAGGGAAGACCGGGGTCATGTAAGAGTTAGGTATTGTGAAAATAATGTTACGCTCACTTCTTCCGTGCTTACAAAAGGAATTTTCAAATGAAACTTCTAGTTTGTATTCTCTAACATTAAGACTGCTTCCTTAGTTTATTGTATTAGGACCGTGAATTATAAATGAATGCATTCCTTGGTGTTTAAAAGTATTTCCGCGTAATATTTCCACGTTATTGTGTTAATCTACCTAATGTAGTACCTAGTATATAATACGGTTAATAGTCGTTGTATTTTGTGAGTTTTTTAATATATTATAATTATAGTAAAGATAACGACTGAAGAAATAGCTTTAATTATCATTTCGAAATAATACATAGTGATAATGCTTATTCGCGATTACTATTACCAGATATTTGAATTACGAGTATGTTGTATGTTCTTATGGCAAACTACAGATATAGAAGTAGGTTATCGACGTTAAATTCAGTTCTTCACAAATCCCGCGGGAACCATTGATTTCCATGGGATTTAAAGTAGTCTATTTGTTAATCCGGGGTATTATCGTTATCGTTAGGCGGGTGCGTTGCGGGACGTTGTTCCTCTCAGTATGGAAAAAGCTTTGGCAAGTTAAATCAACTCAACTTCAAAAATTTTAATGACATCTTGTGGTAACTTTAATTTTGCGGGAATAAAAGTAACACTCTACAGGAGGTAGCTTTTGAGCGGTTCAGGGTCGCAAGTGTACGCGGCGGTAGAGAGCACAGTGGTTTATAACTCCGGAGGGCCCAGTTCGATGCCCGGCACGCATGTCTGACTTTTAGGAGTTCCGTACGTTTTTATGTAAGCAATTATAAATTTTATATCACGTGTTTTAATGGTCAGTTTTAAATTTTCTCAGTTGTGGCCTGGTGAAAGGCTACGGCCGTGACTTTTACCCTTTACACACAAAGACCTGAAAGTCTTAGGAAGAGACGCATGCAAAAATTATTATGTGGGACTCGCCGGCGACTAAACTGGAGACCAGAATACCCGCTAAGACCATACGATGCTCATTCGCGTCGCCTGGTGGCTATAACGCGCTGATCTTGGAATCATTTGGTTGGATTCGTAATTTATTTCTTTAATTTCATAGACCGATTCTTAGCGGCAGATGCAGGCTATTTAACATCACACTAGGACCCCTAGGAGTGACGCGAACTGAGTTATAGTACGGGCGGGTGAGTTGCGGGAAGGTGTACCTCTCAATATGAAAAAAGTTGTGGTCGTATTGCTACCACGTTGGCCAAGTATAATAATGACCACCAATTGCAGAGTTGTACTGTATTTTTTGTATTTACCTATGTATTGTTTTTCTTGGTGTACAATAAATTATATTTAGTTATCACGTTAATACTAATAAACCGATACCGACGGCTTTAGTTGCACTTTGTTCATGCCTGCAACTGCGCGCTTAAAGATTTCAGTGAAATCTTATGCTTACTTTAATTTTTCATACATGATGCAGTCTATCGTCTTGCAAAATATTTCAATCTTTCTAGCGGTTCGGAACGAAAAGATAACATATTAATTTATTTATAAGTATGGATTTTAGCAGTTTTTTTTCCGAAACATGTTTCGTTCAATAAGAATAGTGGTTTATTTTAATGAATGTTGCTTTCAAAAGTGTGTAACATAGGCTTATTTGTACAAATATAGCTTTAACATTGATTTTGCACGGTCTTTCTCGTAAAAAATAAGGAAGTTCTCCGTTCGCTTGTATTATAACGCGCTGATCCCGAAATCTTGTGCTTGGATTTGTGAATTTGTTTGTGAATTTGATAGACCGACTCTTAGCGGCAGATGTAGGCTATTTTACATCACGTTATAACCCCTAGCAGTAACGCAAACAAAGTTACAGTGCGAGCGGATGCGTTGTTTCACGGTGTTCGTTTCAGTATGAAAAAAGTCGACCGTATTGCTACCGCGTTGACCAAGTAATACGCAATTGAAAGTTGCATGAACTAAAAAACGCTCTACTCATTCCTGAAGTTAAAGATACGTGACGGAAACATAACTCTGTTCCCCGGAGTCGTGTTAGAGTTAGGCTTTGTAAAAAAGATATTACTCTCACGTATTCCGTGCTTAAAAAAGGAATTTTCAAATGAAACTTCTAGTCTTAAATTCAGTTTTTCACCAATCCCGCGGGAACCATTGAATTTCATGGAATAAAAAATAGCCTATTACTGGATGTTTAATTATTGGATGGACAATCCGGCGTATAATCCCTCTTCATCCAAAATTTCAGCCATATTTGATCCGTAGTTCCAGCGAGAAGAAAGCCACTAGCTTGCACACATACAAACCAACATTCGTCATTATAATATTAAAGTGTGATCTTAACTCTTGCCTTGGGAACACTCGATTAGCAGTGTGAGTCTGTTATTCCTCATAAAGGGGTATGTGGGTCTCGCATGCGGTCAGAGTGGCGACAGAGAAAATTCACTAAAACCAAGCGATGCCCCTCCGCGTCGCCTGGTGGCTATAACGCGCTGATCTATTGGTTGGATTCGTAATTTATTTCTTTAATTTAATAGATCTATTCTAAACGGCGGATGTAGGCTATTTTACATTATGCTAGGACGCCTAGGAGCGACGCGAACTAAGTTATAGTGCGGGCGGGTGCGTTGCGGGAAGGTGTTTCTCTCGGTATCGAAAATGTTTTGGCCGTATTGCCACCATTTAGTCCAACTATAATAATGACCACCAATTGCAGTACTGTACCGCATTGTTTGTATTTACCTATATATTGTTTTTCTTGGTGTACAATAAATTATATTTTGTTACCACGTTAATACTAATAAACCCATACAAATATAGCTTTATCATTGATTTTGCACGGTCTTTCTCGTAAAAAAATACGGAAGTTTTTAGTTCGCTTGTATTATAACGCGTTGATCTCTGAATCTAGGGCTTGGATTTGTGAATTTGTTAGTGAATTTGATAGACCGATTCTCAACGGCGAATTGGACCTATGTTACATCACGCTGGTAACGACGCGAACTGAGTTATAGTGCGGCGGGTGCGTTGCGGGACGGTTTTCCTTTTAGTGTGAAAAAAGTTGTGACCGTATTGTTACCGCGTTGGCCAAGTAATACGCAATTCAAAGTTGCATGAACTAAAAAACGCACTCACTCTTAGAGTTAGAGAGAGATACGTGCTTGTTACGTTACGTTGTGCAATGGGACAGGATTTCGGGGAGGAGGGAGGAGGGTTCGTGTTACATTTAGTAAGTACATAGTAGTAGTATACTGATGATAACGAGTGAAGAAATAGTTTTTATTATCATTTCGAAATAATAGATAGTAATAATGACGCTTATTCGCGATTACTTTTACCAGATATTTGAATTACGAGTATTTTGTATGTTCGTATGGCAGATATAGAAGTAAGTTATCGACGTTAAATTCAGTTTTGCGCCAGGCGGTCAGAGGGGCGGCCAGAATATTCACTAAAACCCAGCGATGCCCCTTCGCGTCGCCTGGCGGCTATAACGCTCTGATCTCGGAACTTACCAGTTGAATTTGTATATTATTTAGCAAATTTGATAAACTGATTCCGAGCGGTTGACGTTGGCTATTTTACATCACGCTGGGACCCCTAGGAGCGACGCAAACTAAGTTATAGTGCGGGCGGGTGCGTTGCGGTACGGAGTTACTCTCAGTAAGAATTTTTTTTTTCAAATCGAATAAATACTTTATATTAATCTCTATATAATCGTCTATCTTCTTGTGAAATTCCCGTCCAAAACGATTCAGCCGTTACAAACTTTAGCCCGTTGAGACATAGACACAGACGTAAGGATTGTATTCCTTACATGCATACAAAAATTTCGAAAACGTTTCTTACGTTTATAATACTATCATCAGAATACACAAACAGTTTATCGTCCATTCTCTCGGAGAGAAGATTTTGAAGCCCACTAGGATGATCAATTCTACATAAGTAGGTTTTGCCTTTTGTTCTTTTTTGCAATAAAGATCGCCTAATGTAGAACTGTACTGTTTGTATTTATGTCTTGTCTTTATTTTATTTATTTATTTAATTTAAATTTAATTAGAACGGACAATATCCAATAACACTAATTAAATGATTACACATAATAACATTATATAAGTCTAAACAAAACAAATATACACTAAAAACAAAAAACAAAAATAATCTTGGTAATAATAAAGTACATTTTATTATATTATTAATGCTAAAATACCGATACCGAGCTTTAGTTGTACTTTATATGCGAATTTTCACTTCTAAATCGAATGGCAACTAGTTCATGCCTGCAAATACGTGCGTAAAGATTTCGATGAAATCTTATGACAACTTTATGTTTCATACATGAGACAATCTATCGCCTTGCAAATATTTAACTCATTTTAGCGGTTCAGAGGCGAATAGATAACATAGTAATTATTTTATAAATACGTTCTAGTAGTTTTTTTTTGGAAAAAAGGTTCGTAGAACAAGAATGGCTATTTTTTTTAATGAATGCAGATTTCAAAAGTATGTAAAATAGGCTTATTTGTACAAATATAGCTTTAAAATGGATTTTACAACGTCTCTCTCGAAAAAAATTAGGGAATTCTCAGTTGGCTTGTATTTTTTTCGCTATAACGCGCTGATCTCGAAGTCTATTGGTTGGATTTGTGAATTTTTTTGTCAATTTGATAGACCGATTCTTAACGCCGGATGTACGCTATTTTACACCACGCTAGGACCCCTAGTAGCGACGCAAACTGAGTTATAGTTGCGCGGGCGCGTTGCTGGAAGGTTTTCCTTACAGTATGAAAGTTGTGGCCATATTGCAGGCATCTATGAATCCTGCATTTCATTATTTCATCACTTCACGAATAGAAATAACGAAATGAACGATTCATAGATGCCTGTAATAGGTTTATGTGAATAAAGCAAATTTGATTTGATTTGATTGCATCGTGTTGTTCAAGTAATAAGTTAAAAGTGCATAAATACAAAACCCACTCACTGAAAAAATTAGAGATCTCAAAGTTCTCGAAGTTCTCAGTTACGTTAGTTAGTCTATAACGCGCTGACCTCGGATTAGTTTGGCTGGATATGTATTTTTATTTTTAATTGCATAGTACGTTTGTTAGGGGTTGACGTTGGCTATTAAACATCACGCTAGGAACCCTAGGAGCGACGCGAACTAATTATAGTGCGGGCGGGCATGCAGCTCGGGGCAATTCCCGCGTGTCTCACTAGTCCGCACCACCTTGTGTTTACAATAACGATAAACGGTTCGATATCATAATCGACCCCTTACCGGCCCTCTAATCCATACTTTACAGGGCACGCGTAGGGGAAAATAGTTTTCGCCGAATTACCACGACGTCGGTCATGCAATTCAAGTTCGACCTTTGATACCGGTTCGTACCGCTTTAAGCGTTAATAATCATTGTAGCCCGCCATCCCGCATTGGAGCATCAGGTCTATGCTCTAATACTATAAGAGAGGTCACCAATGCCCAGTGGGATGTGAGGGCGATGATGATAATGTACTAGTGGTTCTCAGCGACTTCTTCAACTTATAACTTCTGATAACTTCCATTTAGACTTGTATAATCTCGTGTAATTATCGGAGGAAAGAAAGTGATGTCACCAAAAGAATGTTATATATGAACGTGGAAGGGCAAAAGAGTAAAGGAAGACCAAAGAAGAGATGGATGGATTGTGTAAAAGAGGATATGCGGGTAAAAGGTGTGGGTAGTGAGGTGACGGCTGATAGAAGTGTGTGGAAGAAAAAGACGTGTTGTGCCGACCCCACATAATGTGGGATAAGGGCAAGAAAAAGAAAGAATCTAGTGTAATATTTATTTCTATTGCAATGGATAAAAATTTACAATCTCTAACACGACACACGAATAAATGTTTTTATATATATCTTCCATGTAAAGTATTATATCAACCGCTACGCTACACCTTCCTTGGGGAATGGAGCACAAATAAATTGCCGATATTACATTATATTATTATCCCGGTCATACCGACACCGATTTCCTTCTTTTCCATGGTAATGTTGTGTCATTTGGTTTTGCCCATTTTTTTAAAGATCTGCCGTTTATTTTTGTAGAGTAAACTCCATTGAGAAAACAGTAACCACTTAACTTAAGACTCAACGATCCGTTAACCTGATCAGTAGAAACGATTAGCGGAAGAACTGTGACCGACATCAGCCAAGTCCTCCTTCCAGCCTCTCAAGGTCAACGCAACCCAATCCAATCTACTACTTGGTCACACACACATTGATAATTTGTGATACAGAATTGTATGCCAGGTAAGATATAACTTTAATAGGTCCTCGGGATGGTCATAGCGATTTTCATAGTTTGCTGGGTGGTTGAATTAAAGCTGCGATAGGAATTTTCAATATCAGAATATTCAATACAAAAAAAAACAAAATTAATTTCAAAAAACCTTTATTATTCTTAACCATACATACATTTCATAGATACCTATGAAACGTTCATATATAATATGTCTTTCATTATATTAATTAAACATAAAACTAAAGCTATTAACGTTCTAAACGTGTTCAGGTATGAGAAGCCAACAACTGACAGCCTGTTTTTTTTTCATTACCTCACATAGACAATACCAAACTATTATTAGCTATGTTAAAATACAAGTTGGAATATTGAACAAAGTTGCACAGTTTGAAAAGTTCAACAGTTCGTACGTTCAACATGTCTGTTAGTCTGGAAATAATTTCCATTAAAAACATTATTGCTTTATATAGCCCATTTATTTCGGCCCATGATGAAGAATTCCGGTAGTATTCTAGTTCGCTTATCAGGTAGATCAAGATAATATGGATCAAAAAGTATATAGGCCTCTTTTTTACACGCATTATCCTCATGGGTACAGTAGAGGTGCAGTGGTCATGTGGCACTGTTGCCGGCTAAACGATGAAAGAACTTGATCGAAGCGAAGCCTATACCACTCCCAACTTGCCACAGGTTTTTTCTGAATCACCCACGTCTCGATTACCTGCGCAAAACTGTAGGTAATCCCCTTCTGGAGGAAGTATTTTTTTTTTATCCACTACAAGTTAGCCCTTGACGGCAATCTCACCTGATGGTAAGTGATGATGCAGTCTAAGATGGTAGCGGGCTAACCTGTTAGGGGTATGGTAAAGCCATACTCCTAATTGGTTTCTACACGACATCGTGCCGGAACGCTAAATTGCTTGGCGACACGCCTTTGTCGGTAGGGTGGTAGCTAGCCACGGCCGCAGCCTCCCACCAGACCAGACTCGAGCCGGGAATCGAACCCAGGACCTCCAACTTTATAATGCAACAGCGCGCGCGCTGCGCCACGGAGGTCGTCAAAATATCGAGCGGTGTGCAACTGAGCGGCCATTTTCCTGGCGTGATTTTGCATCGAGGGCTTTAAATATAAACCGTCTGAGTGTTCTCTGCGTTGTAACACAATATAAGCTGCATTTTTCCGTTGAGTGACGGGCTGAAAGCATGGGCCGCGGCAGCGATCAGCTATTCCAGTAGCTGCCGTGTTGTCAGTAATGGCAGCCGACGTTACCAGACTTCCCTGAGGCATTCCGGCTCATACGGGGAGCTGTGCGGTTTCATGCACGAATTAAATTTTCATGCCTAGTAACGACGGCTGCCAATTGTGGAATTGTTTTCGACATTGAACAAGCTACTGCTGAAAATATATAGAGAGTACTTTTATAGATTTTCTTAAGATCTACTAAAGAGATAGATTCTTGGGTTTTTGTTATAATATGACACACTATTTAGTTTGGGTAACGCTTCTCCGTGACGATTTTTCTTCTAGTTTGCTTTACAAATAACATTATTTAAGGCTGACATTTTATTGCTATTGGATATATCATAATCATGATCTATCCATTGCCGGCTCACTACAGAGTAAGAGTCTCCTCTCAATATGAGAAGGCTGGCCATGTACAGATTGACAGACATCACACGCATTTGAGAACATTATGGAGACCTCTCAGGCATGCAAGTTTCCTTCACCGTTGAAGCAATTGATATGACTAAAGTGTTTTAAAAATTACCGTGGAATAAGGAACTTTTGTGTAAGAAGATAATCCCACGTCTTCTTTCAGTTCCCGTCACCGTGTCTGCTTCTATTGCCAGTAAGTAAACCTAATTTCGATGAATTTTCTATGAATACTTACAGTTGTAACTCATCGACATCAGCATAAATTCAGTTTGACACAAAGCCGTATAAATATATATTTACATATATTAATACTAATTAAATACTTACACATACAAGTATCTATACTATCGTGTTAAGAAACACACTTCTTCAGTATCTATTCTTATTTATTTACAAGATGGTAAACACCTTATTGATAAGGAACACAACTCTTCAATATCTATACTTGTTATCTATAACATTTTACACACCTTTGTACAACCAGAACCTTGGAGACCACTTTTCAGTACCAACACTAAACAAGAACTAACCAACAATGACCAACGACTAACTAACTTATAAAGGGCCGATTCGAACGTCATGATTTTCGTTTTGCCTTATTCAAATCCGGTATCTTAAGAAAACAGTCAATTGAGATACTCTTCATTAAAAATATTCAAAATAACCCTAAATCATTTGAGTCAAATCACATACTTCAATTATATATTCTCATTTAATGATTAAGATATGATATGTATGTAAATTCAAAGGCACTAAAATCTAAAACGTTTGTAAATCATGACAGTCGTCTTTGAAAAACCTGGAAAAACCCGGCTAATTCACATTTATTAATTCGAGTTACCTTATAGTGCAAAATGTATTAAACTAGGAGCGGTTATTTCGTACACACAAATATTTAGTTTATAAGTAGGTATATCATATTAGTATAGATGAAAATATATAGACAGTTCACGATGGCAAATAATTAATGGCTACCAGCTACACGTAGTAGATAAGTAAGTAGATATTCAATTCAGTGGTACTTTTATGCCGACAGCTCCACATATAATCTTCAGAACCTACCTACTGTCATTTCAAAACACCTACAAAGAAAACTTACAATGTTATTATGGATGATAAAAACATATATATATATATATATATATATATATATATATATATATATAAGAAGATTTACTGTCAGGTGTTCACATAAATATTGTTGTACGTACATGTAAAGTGTTTCTAATCCTCTTGTGTAGACGGTTGAAGCAGAAATCTGAATAGAGCAGAAAGTACTGGTGTATAGGTTTAGATACGCTTCTATAGACTTAGCCAGCGTATGTCTAGTCTCCCCACTGGGGTGTAATCCTCTATTCAATACATAGATCTGTTTACAGAAGCGCATAATACTTATATTGTTCAAGGGTTTATATTCAACATACCTAAAGAAAACCCACGGCTGTGTTACCTACGGGATCAAATAAATGCGAGTGTTTCGTTTGATTATACATAGAATAAGATAAATGTGGTCATTACCTACAAAGAATTTTACTTAGAGTAATTCGCGTAAAACAAGGAAACTGTACTACGAAATTTATAAAAGGATCAATCTTTATTAACCGCACCTACAGTGCAGATCCTCCGAATGCGCTCTCAGGCACGCTGCTTTTGTCTTACAGAGTATATAGCTAATATATAGACAATGAAACCGGCTCGTTGAAATTTGCGATTTACAAAATCAGTTTTAATAATTTGTAAACAAATAACAGTTCTTCCGTATTTATATAATTTTTATTTTTTTTTATTTTTTAGATAATCATAACAAATTACATTCCTTATAATTAAATCTTAACTTAGTTACATGTTCTACATCTAATTGTAGTTCTAATTGACTGCACAGCATGACAAAAGTTTAATATTAACAAATTATAGAAATATAAACATAAAGAAGTTAGGTGTAATACTTATTGTTGTAATGATTACTTTATTAATCACATTTAGGTAAACTAAATTTGTTAAACGTACGTGTGACTTTTAGTTTTAAAACATTTTCTAAGTTAGACCGACAATGTCGTGTCAATCGATTTAGCGTTCCGGCACGATGTCGTGTAGAAACTAATTAGGTGTGTGGGTTTACCATACCCCTAACAAGTAAGCCCGCTACCATCCTAGACTGCATCATCACTTACCATCAGATGAGATAGCTGTCAAGGGCTAACTTGTAGTGTATAAAAAAAGACCATAATTATTAAGAGGGCTGCAGCACCTACATATAGACTTATAGCAAACACTTTTATGTATACTTTGCTTTTAAATTATTGCAGGCGTATAAATTACTTGCTGAATACTGCAACTAGAATTAAAATATCGTATGTTATTTAATCAAAATAATTAATGATCACAGAGCAAAGTATTCTTTGCAATGACCATTTACTCTGCGTTATACAAGGCTATCCTAGGGCGATCTGAGTATATAAGAGCGACATACAGATCGATCCCTTCCGTGCGCATGCTGTGAACTTTTGACCCCATTGTTGGCCTCGGATGGACATGATCTCATTTACTTCTATTTCTTTATTTAGCTTATTTACTATTGCTGGTTATATTTTGATAATGAAGACTGATAATGAGAATCAATATTTTGATAGAGTGTCTTCATTATCAAATGCTGATTTTGGGATTAACTTCAATCTGCAATCTGCGCAATACTTATCTCCCATGTGTGGATATGTGGATATATCAAAAGAACTTTACTCGGTTTGGATATAATTCAACATAAGAATTAAAATCGTTTATTATATTCAGATATATATCTTGATAGGGCTGTAAAAATAGTTATATGCTTATTATATTTGCAAAAAAACATCGATGTTTGAATTCGTTATACGGAAAGCATAAGTAATAAATTGGTACTCTAAACTTTCTTTGAGGAAATTGTCATGACATTGGCGGCTCACTACAGAGCACGGGTCTCCCCTCAATATGAGAAGGGTTTGGCCATAGTCCACCACGCTGGCCATGTGCAGATTGGCAGACTTCACATTGCCTTTGAGAACATTGTGGAGAACTCTCAGGCATACAAGTTTCCTCACGATGTTTTCCTTAACCGTTGAAGCAGGTGATATTTTAATTGCTTAAAAACGCTCATAACTCCGAAAAGTTACAGATGACTGCCCGAGGATCGAACCCTCGACCTCAGCTTAGGAGGCGGACGTCCTAACCACTAAACTATCGTAGCTTTGAGGACATGTAGGTAACTAATACATGGGCGGGCAAACCGACAACGGAATTATCAGCGTTTAAGAAAAACTAAAAGACCACTTTTTGAGAACACACACTAAATAATATTTATTCGATCAATAAGACTATATAATACTGTGTGATTTGTTGGCAGGGTTTTTTAAATTAATAATAGATTGTTTTTCATTCTGGTGTTTTGTTAATAATTATTAGGTATACCTACTCGATACACGACTAAAAATCATATATTTTTTTGTGCAATTGAAAACCATAATAACAGTATAGAAAGCTTGGTCAATGGTCTTATAAGAACATCTAAAGAAGCTTACGCTGTTGGATTAAGGGACGGGCACAGAAGGCTGTATTGCTTGAGGCGGCGCGTATGGTGAGAAGGTTACATAATATAGCGATAACCACTGGTTGCTTGGGACCAATCCCGCAACAAGTGGAAACATTTTCATACAATTTATAAGAATGCTTGTTTTGTTTTAATTTTAAATACAAAATTTTATTATACATTTTTAAAAACTGAATAACAATAGATACGATAAACGAATGAGAGACATGGGAAAGGAATTAGGCCAAATTTAACATTTACTAAATAACAAAAACTAAAAATTAAGTGGAAATGACTGAAACACCCGACCCTATAAGCAAATTTAAAAACGGATTTCAGTTTGAAGAGTCTTATCGGGCCATTAGAGAATATTTTGTTATACCTACTTGTTACAAATTATAGCAATTTAATCCGAAGCTCTCTATGAAATCTGCATTAAGGTCGTAAATGGACGTCTGTTGATATAACAGTCTGATAGGGAATGTAGATACCGGTAGGTAAACGGTGATCGGGAGCATTACTACAAATCCATACAGCTGCCACGGATGAAAGGTAGACTGTAATCAAGTTTGAATGTCTCCATTAATTAAGTTTTGGGGATTAATTAAGAGGACGCCAGACTACACTGGGAATTCGATACCCTTGCGTGCGTTTTGTTTATGCGCTTGTAACCGTATAGTTTAGAACTCAGCGTTTCCAAATACCTACTATACCGCTGGAATAACATTTTGAAAATAGTTGCATAGAATGGCACTATTTCACGTATTCACATACGATTACGTATTGCATGCACTTTATCATAATACCAAAATATATTCGTGATTTTGTTCTTTATTTTAGCACAGTAATTAGTAAGCAACCGCGCTGAGTTGATGTAGGTACCTACCTACTTATACTTTTTGTCAAGTGCAGATCGATAAATATGTGTTCAGAAAGACAAGTAATGAATATAAATATAAATAAGATATCAAGACACCGAGTTTTTTAAAATGTTTATTAATATATTTATAATCAACTGCGTTTGATACAATATATTTACATTTCAGACTTAATTCTAAAATTAGGCCAAATGAGATTGTAATCTACTTAAATGAACGGACGAAAAATTTTAAGCAATATTTAAAACAACAAATTAATATACATATGTGTGTGTGTGTGTGTGTGTGTGTGTGTGTGTGTGTGTGTGTGTGTGTGTTAGTGTGTGTTTTTAATTGTCTTTTGGATAGGTGAAAAAGGTCAAGATTAGAGTAAGTTTTATCATATGTAATTTCGGGCGTAGATTGTATAAGATTTCGGTAAATAATTAATACTATATAGATACAGTAAGACAACGAAATTTCTAGTGCTAAAAGGGAATATAGCGACGAGTAAGAGAGGTACCTATCTAACTATACACGACTTAGCTTTTACTATACTACTATAAACTAAGCAAAGATATAAAATAAGCAAACTTCTGAGTCCTCAGCATCATTGAGTATATATATGTACAATGAAACACACAGTAGGTAAAAACATCACAATGATTGCTCATGTCCATATTTGCTTATCTATCGCTCATTACATTTGAATCTTTATTAGTATGGAGATAGAGTTGTATTTGCACCAATATTGATTGATACCACACATTTGTTGTCAAAACCCGCCCCCGCTTGCTCCGCGTCATCGGGCATCGTGCGCAGACGCATACGACTTTCTATAAGAACATAAGACATTATTTATCTACGTCATTTTCACTTCGGGCTCAAAACCATCAGTTACTCATCGCTGTGGTATTTGGCAAGCGTTGTATGATTATACATCGATAGTTCAGTGTAGAAGGAAGTTGTCCGCAGCTCGGATAAATTCGATTCATAATTTAGTTGTGCCTCGCTTTCTGGTAGGCACAGTTGTTTTGTTATCTGTGTAAACTCAAGTATAAACAATCGCCATGCGCAATACCATACGGAACCAGGTAAGGAAATAATAATTTTATTACATACATTAATTAATTATATATAATTTGGTAGATACGATATAGATATGTTGTTTTACGTGAGCTTTTTGCGAATGTTTTATTTGCGAGTGTATTTGTCGTAGGAGGACGCAAAATAGTTTGATTTATCATTTTCCAGATTCTACCTAAATATAATCTAAAGGCAGTTAATATCTCTATCCCTTTAGAAAACGGCATTGCAATATATGTACATAAATAGTATTTCTTATTAACCGTTTTATAGAACCCGTTTGTAGTTTTATATTATGTTTACCAAGGATCGATTGCGAACATAACCACTGTAATATATTTATAGTTTTTAGTGTTTCGTAGGGTATAACTCACTAGGTAAAAGCATCGTCACCAACGTATATCCTTACCCTTAGTAAATTTCGTCGATCCTTTTTGAGTATCGAAACACTATAAAGTAAAAGTAAAGTTTACCTCACGTTGTCAATTAGGAGTCGCAATTGCAGAACTACCTACTAATTTTTGTTTTATCCGATGAGTGTGGAAGTGTCGACGAAATTGAACTTTAAAACTAAGTCCATAAAATACATATCAATTTGCTATTACATTGCCGTATCTCGATATTTAAACACGATCATATTCAATTCCTATACTAACGGTACAGATGATAGGATTGTATGGAAATCGAACAATATCCTTAAACTTACCAAAAAATGTGATTATTGAACTTTGTCCTATTATTAATATCTAATAGTGATTCAATTTGTGTCTGAAACGACAATGAAGTTCGTAGATTTAATAAAGAATTGTTTTAGCAAACATAGAATAGTGTGAGTGAAATAGAAAGCATAAGTCGTCACTTTATCTCTGTCATTTTGATTATTGTAGGGTCGAATTGATTAAACAGTTTTGTCGATTTAAGTAGCATTATAAAGTTGGAAGTCCTGGTATCGGTTCCCGGCTCGGCTTTGGTGGGAGGCTTCGGCCGTGGCTGGTTACAGCCCATCAGCATATTCCTAAAAGATTAGCCCGCTACCATCTTAAATTGCAATCAATTACCACCAAATGAACATGCCGTGAAAAGCTAACATATAAAAAATATTAATGATTAATATGTCGGAGAACTGTCAATCAGTGGGACCGCTTTTGCGACGGCTGGTTAATAAGATAACTTTGATAACGTGTACACAAAACGAATACCTTCTCGGCATTTTGTCATCGCGTCGCAATGCCGGGTTTACGTTCTTACCATAACTAAAACAAAAACATCTATACTTATTTACTAATAATAAAATAAATAGTACAGATACTGTACTGCCAAGGTAAATTCAATAAAAATTGATTGAAGTACACACACACACACACACACACACACACACACAAGCGCGCGCGCGCACGCACACACACAATCACATACACTCAATCAGTGGTTCAATAATTTTAGGAGAGTACTGCCGCCTAAATAATGCCGGGGCAGTAATTTATATTGCTCAAGTACATACATACATACATACATACATACACACATACATACACACATACATAATGCCACGACGCGACGCGATCAGCTGCGAAGCGTTGCGACGCGACGGTAGCTTCCCCGCATTAATTTATTAGTATTATTAATTTATTAAGTATAAAAAGAAAACTTCACAAGGTGAAAACCTCCGACCCTTAGCTAGAAATAACAGGCGACAGCGCCCTCCTTGAAATGCACGATGCAATAAAACTAAAACCTTTAGACTAGCAAGAAAATGAGCCGGGTGAAATGATTGCTTACAGAAAATACAAATTTCATGTTACATCCGGTCATGTCTACCGGGTAAATCAATGACGTTAAATTCCCCTCAGCAGATGGACGCGCGGAAATCCAATTCGTCCATGTGTCCAGTCACTGTCGACAATAAACCTTCCTCAGGCTGGATACGCTGTAAACACGCGTCCGGTGTAGGATGACCATTTAACTAATATTAAATTTAAGATGTTAGTAGGTTCTTCAAGGCTCGTCAATTCTCTTCCAGTACAATTCATAAAACCCTACGTAGGTACTTTGAAAGGTGTATAATGTTATAGGTTGTCTTGCGATTTTTTTAATTCCAACATGACATCCTAAATACCTGAATAGAATTGGTTATATCGTTACAAACTTATTTGTGTCGTAACAATGCTTCATCATCATCATGATCAACCCATTGCCGGCCCACTACAGAGCACGGGTCTCCTCTCAATATGAGAAGGGTTTTGGCCATAGTCCACCACGCTGGCCATGTGCGGATTGGCAGACTTTACACACCTTTGAGAACATTATGGAGAACTCTCAGGTTTGCAGGTTTGTTTCCTCACGATGTTTTTCCTTCACCGTTGAAGCAAGTGATATTTTAATTTTTTTTAAAACGAATTAACTCTGAAAAGTTAGAGGTGCGTGCCCGGATTCGAACCGCCGACCACTGATTAGGAGGCAGACGCCCTAACCACTAGACTATCACCGCTTTCAACAACAATGCTTAGATGATCCCAAATGACAAAGGCTATCGTGTAAGAACATAAATATGGCAACCATTTAAAAATATAAACAGACGTGCTATGATCGGGTATCGAGTTTTATTTTATAAATATGTACTTTTTTATTATTACATCACGTTTGTCTTACTTAGTGAAATCTTCTGTGCACTGAGTTCAAACTGGTCATCAGCGTTAAGCGGCTAGAAAGTAACAGAAAAGTGAGCAGATAATAAAAATCCGAAACAAACCCGATATTACATTCTCGTATTTTACTCTTCAGGATGTCATGTCATGTCAAATCATTTTGTGCTAGCGGCAATTGAAACCTCGACGGGAGAAGCCTACGGATTGCATTTGAACCGCCCATCGAGTCGGATAAACGGGCTAGAGTAGGGGGGCCGACCCCTGTCGGCCTTGTTGGATTATTTTTACTATTAAAAATATCTCTAAAATATAATGATCAGATTATAAGGCTACTTGGAAAATTCATATTGTAACAACGTAGGTAGGTGCTTATTTGTAAGAGGATTGTTTTCAATTTATGAATATATAAAAGTACCTTACAGTATCAATTAGAGATAAAAAAACAAAGACAATAAGACTCACTTCTCAGAATTCTCAAGGCCCCAATAATAGTCTTTATCTTCATTATATTGTTTTTTCACTTAGCAACCAATGGCGCGTTCTTCGGACGTACCATCGTCCATACCAACTCCTACTTTTATTGATTATTTCGATACTGACTCAAATTAATTAATATATAATAAAATTCATGAAAGAAGTCTAAACCCGGTCGAATACACTATGAATACAAAAAAAGAGATTTGATTCGGGTTCCAAGATTAAGGGTCACCTGTTGATTTGCGTTTGAAGTTTTTACCGTTTTTTTGGCATGTTTCCGTATTTTGTAAAACTGTAAGTAGGTATAGTCCGAATATTCAGATACTTTTTCAGATCGTATTTTTAGTACCTACATACCGAGTACATACTAGGTTCCCTTTCGACACTTTTTTTTACTACTTACTAAGTAGGGAATATTACTACCCACTCTGTGTTCCTGTTTTAGTCAAAAACTTTAAGCGTTAACAACACATTTGAATGTTTAACTGTTCGATCGCCATGTGTTTCTCCCCCGCGGTGCCATAAAAATCTGAATGTATAAAAAACTTGGTTTGCTTTCGATCATGCGTGCGCGTGGTGCAATCTCTTTCTCTCTTTGTTTAGTACGAATGGTCGAAAATTGCGGAAATACGAACGCTCCAACACTATATATACATGTCTGAAAATACCACGTCTTGCTAATAATAGGTTTCGCGCAATGCAGGGTCGACCTGTGTCTTGCAAATATTCATTATCATGATCAACCCATTACCGGCTCACTACAGTGCACGGGTCTCCTCTCAATATGAGAAGGGTTTGGCCATAGTCCACCACGCTGGCCATGTGCGGATTGGCAGACTTCACACGCCTCTGAGAACATTATGGAGAACTCTCAGGCGTGCAGGTTTTCTCACGATGTTTTCCTTCACCGTTGAAGCATGTGATATTTTAATTATTTAAAAACGCACATAACTCCAAAAAGTTAGAGGTTATCACCGCTTCAACAATATTATAATTGAATAAAATATATAACACAAATTGAAATTAATTTGTTAAGATGTTTTCCGAACTTCCGCGAAATGTACTCAAATTAATAAGTGTTCGCTTTTACATACTACCCCGAAGCGTATTATGGCCCTACAGATGCTTGAGTTGAAACGATGTGCTCTTACAGAAACACTTATAATAACTCTCTCAACAGGCGTAATTTTCTTTCTGTTTTGATGAAAAAAAAATAATCAGCCTAGCAACAATTGGCTCCGATTTTGTTTTTACGTAGACTAATGATTTCTTAGAATATTTAGTACCACGCCCTGTTTACGTAAAAGCTTTTACATACCCTGAAGGGTATCATGGCCCTACAGATGCTTGAGTTGAAACAATGTTCTCTTTCATAGAAACACTTATTATAACAACTCTCTCAAGGAGCGAATTTTTCTTTCTGTTTTATTGAAAAACAAAATGAGCAGCTTAGCAACAATTAGCTCTGATTTTATTTTAACATAGAATAATGACTTCTTAGAATTAATTAAGAACCACGCCCTACTTACATAAAATCCGCCATTTGGTTCTTTGTTTTTTTTTTTTGTTTCAAAATCGAAAATAGCCAAATCCCCTCAGCTAGTACCCATTATATATAGTATTTAATTTTTAGTATTTAATTATTGATAAACACTTGAGTCAATGTATGAAAAAAACTCATTAAGAGGTTTTAGAGAGCATTAACGCTGCTCTTATGCGGATTGGTGACCCTGGTATCGAACCCAGGACCCCTTGGCCCGTAGTGGAGCATTCTCAACATTAGATAAAAGAGTCAATTAGTTGATTATCTGCAAATATTCCAAAATGTTACATAAAAGTAACATCGTAGACTAGTTAAGCTAGCGTAACTTAATAGTATAATTCATTAGCTGGTGCCCGCGACTTCGTCTGCGCAGGATTAGTATCTCGAGTAGCTTATAGTGTGCCATAGAAAATAACTAACATTATGATTTTAAAATTATCACGCAGATGCTAGATTTCTTCGTACTTACTTGACACTTATCGTCATATTTCGGAAAATTCACACAATGTCTTTTTAAATTGTAGCCCATGTGTTATTCTGATGTTTAATCTATATTATTGTAAAGTTTCATAAAAACCCATTCAGTAGTTTTTACGTGAAAGAGTAACAAACATCCATCCATGCATACTTACAAATTTTCGCGTTTATAATATTAGTAGGATTTACATGCAGCATTTACGTCAAGATCTCGTTGTATACTTATTATTTACACATAAATGACTGTACCATTGCAGAGGAATATTTCTGAAATAACACGTCATTGCTAGTATATGCTGTGTAGACACTAATACGATCATCTCGTGCTATTTACTTATGTACCTATGGAATCTGATGCACTAATGGCCTTCGCACACCGTATATATCACCACCGACTCGATTCAAATCATAGCATTGCATTGTGAGCTCTGTATTGTGTAACATAAAGTATTGTTTTGTATATCACGTTACCTATAGGTAACACTGGATATAATATTACCTATACAGCCATAAAGACGTCAAACAGGCGGTCGGCCGGTTGTAAAAAACGTAACAAGGCTGGTCTTCCAGTTAGAAGATGTCGTGGTGAGCGCAAGTAGCGCAGGAGGGTTAAGGAGAATGCAATATTTCCTTTGTCTCATAATATTGGCCAGTGAGTTGAGTGCTTATGAATTCCTGTAAAAATATTTTATAAGATTTTTAAAATTTGACTCGGAGACTTACCACAGTTAGACAGTTAGACCACTCACCGTCCGAACCCTCCGTTATTCCAAACGTCGGCTAAGCCGAGGTTCGGCCTCACAGGGCGCCCTTAGACAGACGAAATTTTGAAACAGCCCGGTTACGCTGTAGCAACCAATAGCATAGCTAATGAACAGTCCGAAAAAAAAAATATTTTGATTGTAATTATAACATTTTTTGAAGTCTATTCTGTTATTATAATTTCTTTTATAATTTAAAATTTAAGTAATCTTTTGTGGCTTATGTAAAACCTGAATTACGTTTGTAAAAATAGTTTAGTGCGCTGTTGATTACGAATACATTAATAATTAGTAACTCATTCAATGGAAATTGTATTTTATTTTATATTCAATAAGTTCAAAGCTTTTATAAAACTAAAGCTTGTAAAAAAATCATATTACGATATTAAGGATTATATAAACGATAAAAAAGCTTGGGTGTGAATTGCTCTATCTCCATGGGTACTATAATTTATTTTTCATTTCAACGGAAAAAAAACCCCGGCTAAGTTTGTTGTGGGCTTCTTAGACCGGAGCGCGTTTGGAACCCTCATAGCTTTAGTTTTAAGTTTACATAAATACATTTACATAGTAAATTACTGACGCGTCAAAAGTGCATTCAAAAGGACTATTTGAATAAAGATTATTTTGAATTATAAAAAAATAAAAATAAAATAAGCGGTCAAGAACTACAATCATGCAATATAGACTTTACACATGTTTCATGGAACGAAAGCGGAGCTCGCTGTGGCATTTGTTAGCTTAACCACACGAATACATCTTGTAACGTAAACTTTGACACCGGCTCGAACATAACCCGAACAAATCGATAGCGCTACCTCAACCGTGTTTTGATGTTATGAAGATGTAGCTAAAGTTAAGTGAAGTTTGTATAGTTGAATACGCCTGTGGCCATGTAGATCCGCCAGTCCGTTTAATTAAATATTCATTTATTTCCATACAGAGAGAGATGTGGGGTTACAATTATTGGTGATAGGTATAGTTAATACTCCACAGAGTAATAGTCTGTTCCGCGACAGACGATTCTCCACTCCACAGACAGACATTTTACAGACACCGACAGATTATTTTTAAACATATCCAGTTTTATAAGATAAGTGTTAATATTGTTATACAGTTAAATCAATTTATAAAAAAAAATATTTATGTTATATTAAATGTCTATATGCATACAATATTAACGTGTCTGTTTAATAGTTCTTAATATTACCTATAGTATCGCTTTCATAACAATAGCTCCTTCATTTTATTTTTAAACTTCGGTCGGTCGCTAATGCATGCAGTTTGTTAATTAGAGATGCCATATTGAAGCTTGTCCTACTAAATAATGCCGTAGCAACGTGTGATGCGCGAAATATATTTAATATATATTTTACATTTATAATTATAGCTCATAGATGAATCCGGTTTGATAGTTGATTCCCGAATTAGACCATCGCTAGGTATTAAGCCTTTTCATTTAAAAATTCTCAATGCTTAGCCATGCCTCAGAAATCAGTGGTCCACCATCGTGCCTTGAACATAAAAAGACGTAATTCCGTGTCATTGTCACTAAAATTTTATGATAATTCTTAAAGCGTGCGGTAAGTTCTAAAACCTTATCATCTATGAGACATAATTATATTTCGCGTTCCGGCACGATGTCGTGTAGAAACCAATTAGGAGTATGGGTTTACCATACCCCTAACTTGTTAGCCCACTTACCACCAGCTGAGATGCTGTCAAGGGCAAACTTGTGGTGTATAAAAAAAAGACAGCCTGATCAGCGGTGGGGTTGAATTTGCCGATAATGAGATCGTCAATTGAAAGCATCATATAGATTTGTCCAGCTTTGCGGATCTGTTCCATGGCGGAGTGTGTGCGTTTGTTATTTGGCCGTCCATCAATGGCTCAGCGGTTTTGAATAATAATTATGATTGGACACGTTTCATACAGTTCACGCGCAACGAAGCGCTTCTAAGTTCTATCCGGACTTATCGGGGGATCAGAGACTAGTGTTCCGAAATGAAGGGGCATAATAGTTTTTTTTTTTATATTTCGATCTGTTTTCACTTACGCGCGATTTAAATATTCAATCTTATACAAAAAATTCAGAACTTCAGAAAGGTTAGCACTATTAAATTCAATTAATTTTAACGACCTCGACGACGCAGCGCGTGCGCTGTTGAATTTTAAAGTTGGAGGTCCTGGGTTCGGTTCCCGGCTCGAGTCTGGTCTGGTGGGAGGCTTCGGCCATGGCTAGTTACCACCCTACCGACAAAAACGTGTCCCCAAGCGATTTAGCGTTCCGGCACGATGTCGCGTGGAAACCAATTAGGAGTGTGGGTTTACCATGCCCCTCACAGGTTAGCCCACTACCATCTTAGACCACATCATCACTTACCATCAGGTGAGATTGCCGCCAAGGGCTAACTTGTAGTGGATTAAAAAAAAACAAATAAAGATACTGCTGAAAATTTTGGATTAGATTGATCGTTCATTTTCAGGCCGTTAGTAACGAGAAGTGACAGAATACCGTAAGGAGATTACAGTCGGTCGAAGGGTCGTTAACTAAACAAATACAGTTATTGAGCCGATGAATTACACAAGAATTATCTGGGGAAAAGCCAAATATTTATATCAATGACATAATTATGTCTGGAGATATTGAAGTATGTCTTGACAAGTAGATATATCTCCCGTTATCACTAATGATAAAATTATGGTCGTCAAATGAGCGAGTGAATTTCATCATGCTTTATCTCTATCCAAAAAAACGGTTTTAAATGAATACATATATAATCGCAGACTAAAATTATAAAGCTTAAATTAATTAGTTTGATATGATTTTCTGTTTGAATTTTTTGTTAATTATTTACCTCTTAAGTACAAACTTATTAGGGCGATGATTACTATAAGCTGTGATAGCCTAGTGGTTAGGACGTCCGCCTCCTAATCAGAGGACTGAGGAACTTTTTGTGCGTTTTTAAGCAATTAAAATATCACTTGCTTCAACGGTGAAAGCATCCAGCATCCTGAGGAAACCTGCATGTCTGAGAGTTCTCCATAATATTCTTAAAGGCGTGTGAAGTCTGCCAATTCGCATATGGCCAGCATGGTGGACTATGGCCAAACCCTTCTCACACCCGGACACCCGTGCTCTGTAGTGAGCCGGCATTGGGTTGATCATGATGATGATGATGATTACTGCAACACAGTTCATAATTCTGCGGGATCATCGTTTTCACGTGTTTAAGCTTCATGTAATAGTAAAAAATCATAATAAAAAAACATTTATCTAGAAACTAACACTGGCGTCCCTAAAAGGTTCACTCGCTTCTATTTCATACGGCATCCTCACTTACCACCAGGTGAGCAGGTGAGATTGCCGACAAGGGCTGACTTGTGAAAAAATTCAACTAACGTTAGCTATACCAAATGACGGTCGACAATAAGTTATTATTAAAATAGAACACATTTTTACAAAACAATACTGTAATGTACCTTCTGAATATCATCCCACTTAAGAAAGATTATTGTTCAATATATTATGCTGAGAGCTCCAAGAATCGAGCCAATTACTCCATGAGCTTCTTATGAAGGCAACTAGAGACAGGAATTACGAGGAAATAAACAGAACAAAATATAATAAAATAACAGTGGCTAGAAATGCTGAAACATATCTTGTATTTTATTTTATTACTAGTCGATGCCCGCGACTTCGACTAGTTAGGGTTTTTAAAAATGCCTATGGAATAAGCCACCAATTGAAAGTAGTTTGCTATAAATTCAAATTCAAATCAATCTTTATTCAAATAGTCCTTTAAAAGGTACTTTTGACCCGTCAATAATTTACATAGTAGTGATTTGATGGTGATAACTACATCTTAAACTAAAGCTATGAGGGTTCTAGGTAGATATAGTTCATCGACGCGTAATTTTGTTTTTCTGTAAATGTAACGCGATAAAAAGAATCCTAGGTCCGTTTCTGGTTCTAAGCTACCTCCCCACCGATTTTCAGTCAAATCGGTTCTAGTGTTTTTGAGCTATAAATAGTGTAACTAACACGATTTTTTTTTATATATATAAATTCTGCGACGGTAACTTTCAAAATTCAAATTCAAAATAATCTTTATTCAAATAGTCCTTAAAGAGGCACTTTTGACGCGTCAATAATTTACATAGTAGTTATTTCATGGTGATAACTATATTCGTAAACTTACAACTAAAGCTATGAGGGTTCCAAACGCGCCCCGGTCTAAGAAGAAGCCCACAACAAACTTAGCCGTGGTTTTTCTTTTTTTTCGTTATCACCATCTCACATCACATCTGTTGCTAATTGTGATATACACTTAACTAAATTTCTTGTAGCTCGGCTCAGTTGACTTTGTCTCTGACGTCCACAGCCTGGTAAACCCATACTCCTAATTGATTTCTACGCGACATCGTGCCGGGACGCTAAATCGCTTGGGAACACGTCTCATACGTTAGGGTGGTAAATAGCCACGGGCGAAGCCACCCACCAGAGCAGACTCGAACCAGGAATCGAACCCAGGATCTTCAACTTTACAAAGCAGCGCCGCGACACCGAGGTCATGCATAAAGGTGCAGTTCAAATGTCATGTTTATTATTTACAAGACCAAATGATAATACTATTATTATGATATGTATTATGATTCAAAGCAATGTACAAAGAATTAAGTTTCTTATTTAGAAATTTATGCTAATACACAGCGCTGATCTTCCGTGAAGCTAGTTAGAGACGGCTGAATTAACGCACTGAACGAAAGTAGACTGCTAGAAAGCAAACAAATCACATAACCAAAACAAATTATTTCAACGACATCGTTTATATAATATCTTTCCAACGCCTCTTCGGAAAATTTCATGCAAAATAACAGCTCCCACGTACAGCGGAAGATTTCGGCCGCCCAAGTACGGAGAAAGAAAGAAAATGGCGATTTTCCGATGGCAACAGTTAATACAGAAAATCGTTCCACGAGCCACACCTCGTCTCGTATTAAAATGTACTCACGCCACCATCGCTAATACCCCGTTTGGATAACGCAAATGACAAATAATTACAAATTGATATTGCGAATTTCGATGTAAATTATGTCAAAGAGAGGTTACGCGCATCTGTGGTGCCCTGCCTTTGTTTGGTATTTACTCATTAGGTTCCAGATTAATTATGTCGCATCCAATGCGGTGTTTGTATCCACTTTGATACAACGCTGATTGGAACGTATAGATTATTGCTGAACTGAACGCTGTCCTCCTCTATCCTATCCTGGTCTTGATTGAATTACGCGAATATGTTTTTGAATATTAATTTAACTTTTTTTTTTTATTCACCACAAGTTAGCCCTTGACTGCATCTCACCTGATGGCAAGTGATGATGCGGTCTAAGATGGTAGCGGGCTAACCTGTTAGGGGTATGGTAAACTCATAATCCTAATTGGTTTCTACACAACATCGTGCCGGAACGCTAAATCGCTTGGCGACACGTCTTTGTGGGTAGGGTGGTAACTAGCCACGGCCGAAGCCTCCCACCAGACTAGACTCGAGTCGGGAATCGAACCCAGGACCTCCAACTTTAAAATGCAACAGCGCACGCGCTGCGCCACGGAGGTCGTCAAAATTAATTTTAAAAGCCGGTACCGTGCCGAAATTAACGCATATTATGCATACATGGCATAATATATTTGCTGTAATGGATTGAATTAAGGTCCATCGAATTAAATCGAGTCCGATTCAGTGTAGTTTTAATCTTTGACTACCCCCGTGGCGCAGTGTGCGCTGTCGCATTATAAAGTCACAGGTCCTAGGTTCGATTCCCGGCTCGAGTCTGGTCAGTCGGGAGGCTTCGGCCGTGGCTAGTTACCATCCTACCGATAAAGACGTGTCGCTAAGCGATTTAGCGTTTCGGCACGATGTCGCGTTGAAACCAATTAGGAGTGTAGGTTTACCATACCCCTAACAGGTTAGCCCGCTACCATCCTAGACTGCATCATCACTTGCCACCAGTTGAGATAGCCGTCAAGGGCAAACTTGTAGTGTATAAAAAAACCTATCTGTATGATATTTATAAGCGATAGGTCACTTACTGCCTGATAAAACACGAGATCTCGAAAACTGTTGCACGTATAAATCTAAAATTTTACAATAAGGTAGTTTATAAATGGTAGATGTCATCTAAGAAGGATATTTGGAAAATCTACACCCAACGGCTAAATTCAGGTTTGGCATATTATGTAATTATATCAATTCAAAACTCGATGCCAATTGCGGCGATCATAAGACTCCGTCGAGGGCAAAGACGGTTAGTTGTTCATTGAAGCATACCTTCTAGGTCTTCGCTATGATTGGTTTGACGCCCCCACGATGGTACCTTAGAATTAAGTTGTAAGAAGCTTATAATTTCATTTCAAATAATGTTAAAGAAAAAAATATTAATTCCATTGCGTAACAACCTATTTATTACAATTTAAGAAAAAACAAAATCGGCAAGCGTGAATCAGAGTCGCGCAGGGTTCCGTTCTGTGGAAGGAAAGGTATGAAGTACTTCCGCAAATGCCCTCTTACAAAATGCTCTAAGGTAAGAAAGCGAAGGTGACTACTTTCGAAGGCGTTTTTTTTTTTCCGCTGGGAAATGCTTTTACGCATCCCTTCCGGAGGCGACGCAGGCAAGACTGCGCCGCTTCCGACGGGGTATGTGGGACTCCCCGGCAACGAGTCTGGCGACCAGAATACCCACTAAAACCCAGCGATGCTCCTTCGCGTCGCCTGGTGGCTGGGTCACGGGAACACTAATGCACTCGACCGCGGCCCAGCCAGCGGCGTCCGCCGAGGCAGACCCTCCACGGGGGGCCTATATTGACCCCCGAGCTCCGTCCGAGGCGCGCCAGGACCATTGGACGCGCCTCCCGACCCGAGGACTTTTGAAGGCGTAGTTTTGAGACATTATTCGAGCTATTTGCGTCACAGCCACCTTTTTTCTTCAGTGGATATAATCTTTTTACGAACTTGGATAAATATATCTTTTTTGAGACAAACGAAAGAGTTTTCACCTTGTCTGTACCTAATGAAATTTAAAAAATATTTTTAATTTTGTTAGGTAAAAAGGCACAAAGCCATGAGGGTGTTGTAGCCATTATGGCAACGGAACTCTGAAAATACCCTGCCTTCTGACAGTCAATTTCAAAATTTTCCACGAAATTAATCAGTCTGAAGTTACGTTTTGTAAGACCAATTTGGAATTAATCATACCTTCTCGTGTGATCCACCTACGTTCCACTGCGTGGGATCTTGGTGTAGATGAATAAATACGAGTGATGTTATATCACTCGATTTTTTTTTTAGTTACACAAGCAAGCTGCTCAAAAATCTTTGTTTGATTGAACGATGACGAGCAATAATTTAGGACGACCACCTCCTAATCAGACGTCGTTGTTTCGAATCCAAGCACGCACCTCTAACTTTTCAGAGTTATTACGTTTTTAAACCATTAAAATATCACTTGCTTCAACGGTGAAGGAAAACATCGTGAAGAAACCTGCACGCCTGAGAGTTCTCCATAATGTTCTCAAAGGCGTGTGAAGTCAGCCAATCCGCATCTGCCCAGCGTGGTGGACTATTGCGAAACCCTTGTCATATTGAGAGGAGACTCGCGCTCTGTAGTGAGCCGATAACGGGTTGATCAAGGTGATCATGAACAATCATTTTGAGTTAGTGATTCGCCGAGTTTGCGACGTAACGTGTGACGGATGACACATTATTTATTACATGAATATTAATTAAAGAATGCTGATTTATATATCATCAGTGACACAATGGTTTGCAATTAATATTGCTCATACGCCGCACTTGGTACACTCCGGGTCACCGTCCGACCCCCCCTTTATCCCAAACGTCGCCTAAGCCGAGGTTCGGCTTCAAAGGAGGCGCCCTTAGGCAGATGTTCCCTTAGTTTCTTCGAGCCCTAGGGCTCAAAATTACTTCTGGTAGAGCTTCTTTCTGAAGCTCGCCAAACAGCCCGGTTACGCTGTGGCAACCAATAGGGTGAGTACAGCTAATAGACAGTCCGAAAAAAAACTCCGGGGCACTGGTTGGAAAACGAAATGCTACACATATTATTACCGTATAATTCAAGGACGGCAGCCCGTGAGCGCGACGCAACAAACAACAATCAACAAGTGGCCCAGTGAATGTGCGACCTACTAGCATAAAGAGGGAAAACTCTGATCCTATGTGAAATAAACATCACAGTCCTCTCCTCACTCATGCGTATACATTAACGCAGATTCTAACATCCGCTTTTGTTCTAGTTGGAACAGGATGGCTACGTGGTGCTAGAGGACTTCCTCCGGCCGGCGGAATGTGAAGAGTTGGTAACGGCTGGCCTGGAGTTAACCAAGCAGGCCCCTGAGTCCACGGAGAAGTCGATCTTCTCCACCATCGAGGGCGAAAGACAGGTACGTTTTTATAAACGGCGGTAGAAATAACTTAAGCGCGGACTTAAGCACCCAAAAGGGAATCTGATTCAAGCGTCACAACCAACCCCGGATACAACTGGACTCGGTACAGTTGTATAGGTACACCATCCAGGGACTCACTGAAATACATATATATGTAAAAAAAAACATTATGATATATATATAAATATCGTAATATATGGCAATTGAATGTTTTTTCCAAAATTGGGTAGAAATATATAAATCAATTGCCATACAATATAGTACATTTTTTAATATTTTTATATGCATATATAAAATATGGCATCGGACAGCTGTAAGGAAACATCGAACAATGTAAGACTATTACAAAAGAGCGGATGAAAGGAAACTTAGATAGGATTTTTCGCAATTGTCACTCTTCTATGTAGATATTCAATCGGTATAAATGAATCTTTTACGTTCTTAAAGTAACTTAACCAGTCTCGTCAACTTGAAGTAACCTACCTTTATGAACTGTAATTAAGAAAGGAATGAACAAACTTTCTTGGTTTTCAATTATCTCCAACATTGCGATAATTTCTAGATTTCCTTATGAAAGGCTGGATTTTTCCAATTAGAAATGATAATTGAATTTGTAGATAATAGATAGAAAGCAGATGTTTTCTTGAAATTCAATATTTTAATTTTAGAAATTTAGATTTTTTTATAGATGTAGACAAAATAACATCATCATTTTTATCCTGTTAGAGTCCTTGGCTCTTCTGAGCCCTCAGTCATGGCGGAATGAGTTTTTGAATTATGGCTATTATTTTTTTTGGTTTCAGCAACTAACGGATTCATATTTCTTGGAGAGCAATGATAAGATAAGCTTCTTCTTCGAGGCTGGTGCAGTCGGACCTGACTCGAAACTGCAAGTAGACCCGAGTGTATCACTAAATAAGGTAAAACTTACCTAAAACCTGCTCACAGCTAATTTAGGGTAGAGAAGTTCGCTGGAATCCTACATTAATACTCACAATATTCTGGCGACCTCAGTGACGCAGTGCGGGCGCTGTCGCATTATAAAGTTGAAGGTCCTGGGTTCGATTCCCGCCTCGAGTTTGGTCTGGTGAGAAGCTTCGGCCGTAGTTACCCTACCTACAAAGACGTGCCGCAAAGCGATTTAGCGTTCCGGCGTAGCGTTTAGATGTCGTGTAGAAACCGATTAGGAACGTGGGTTTACCATACCCCTAACAGGTTAGCCAGCTACCATTTTAGACTGCATCATCACTTACTATCAGGTGAGATGGCCGTCAAGAGCTAACTTGTAGTGGATAAAAAAAAAAGTTTGCTTGCGACGCTCGAAAATTGATCTGAGTTAGCAGCTAACACGAATTTCAGTTTGAATAGGCCGCTAACACTTTGCCTACTGAGGGACACCGAAAAAAAACACCTTCCTAGTTTCTACGCGTACTAACGCGTCGTAATGACCTAGAATTCCCTCTTGGGTACCACTTTCACCACCACCAGTATTCATGTTTAGTACTATATGTTATGTATTTCGTAATTTTTATGAATTCGCGCTTTATATTACCATATAAGATTGCAGTCAAACACTTATCAACGTACTAGCTATTGCCCGCGACTTCGTCTGCACAGAATTGCTGATTTCCCTTGAGATTGAGGTTACCCATGCGGCCAATGCCCTGCTTCAGAAAGTAAGCTACAGGCAAATGTCAAATTGCTGATTGTCATGTTTCTAAATTAAAAAACATAGGACTTTCATACAAACTTAAAACCCCTATTTTACCCCCTTCGGGGTAGATTTGGATGAAAAAAAAATTCTACTTAAACCCTAAAAGAAACCTATTTTGAAAATTTCAAGCTTGTAAACTTCATAATAAAAAAACAAGCAAAAACTATCATCCCCTATTTTACCACCCTTAACAGGCAATATTTAAAAAAAAATTGATGCATATGTTTTTTATTTATTATTATTAATCTTAATGCAAATTTTTGTGTCTCTAACTCTAAAAACAAAGAAAATTCATACAAACTTCCAACCCCCCTTTTACCCTCTTAGGGGTGGAATTTTCAAATAACCTTTCTTAGCTGACATCTCTTAACTATCAACTACCTACTTGCTAAATTATAGCTTTATACGTGCAATAGTTTTTGAGATCTCGTGTTTAATCAGTATGTAAGTGACCTTTCGCTTTTATATATATAGATTATGCACAACGCACTACTATAAAATATACCTATATGTTTATACACATATTCGTACCAACAAAGACACCTAATCAAATCCCGCACCAAAACAAGAAGTTTGGCTCTTAGATGCGTCCAATACATCCCATTAGGGTGAAACGAAAGCCGGTTCGACTGCACGCGTAAATAAACAAAAGAGAAATATTGTCATTTTTTAAGGTATTCCAAACACGAAGGGTGGTATTGGATTCTTTTTCTAAGCCCGCACGGAAAAACGATGTCCACTCGCCGTAACACAGCGCCACAAAAAACTTCGTTCATTAATTACATGTCTGAAAGCTAATAAAGGCATTCAATTAGTCATTTAAAAGGCACTTTTGACGCGTCAATAATTTACATAGTAGTGATTTGATGGTGATAACTACATAAACTTAAAAACTATATATAATCTATAATTATAACCGACTTAGAGCTTAGAATCAAACTAAGAGCTAAGACTTAGAGCTTAGGTTCACAATTCCGGTTTTTATTCCCCTCCTTCGCGTCGCTTAGTGGTTGGGTCACTGGAACGCTCGCGCACTAGTCTGCGACCTAGCCAGCAACGTCCGCCGGGACAGACCGTCCACTGGGGGCCTATGATCACAGAATATTGCATACATGCATCTATCACAAATACGTTTGAAGCGCTCGAGCATATTTGTTTACAATGGGAATGAAAAAGAAAATACACTTTATTGTGCACCGCACAAAGGAAGATTTACAAGACGCAAAGAAACACACATAGAAGAGAAAAGGGGTACAATAGGCGTCCTTATCGCTGGCGATCAAAGAGCTGCCGGCTACCTCGGACAAAGAATTAGTAGGTTTAGCTATTCAAAGGGAGAACGCTGCCAGTATCTTGGGAACTTTGCCTAAAGGGACTCCTTTTAATATTATATTTTAGTTATAATATTTTCATATAATATATATTTAGTATTATATAATAAGATATAGGTATGTCTGTCTGTGTTATCCTAATAAATATTATGTAAGTTAATCACATTATAAGAGCGCCATCTAAGGTGTAAACGTCGCGCCGTGTCGCTCTTTCGATTCCTTACAAATTCAAGTAGTTAACTTGAATCTATATATATATAAAAGCGAAAGGTCACTTACATACTTATATACTGACTTACTTACATCTCTTTTTTTTTGTCGTGGTGGAAAAACTTCATGGCTACTTCCATCCCTCGTGCAGGAAGGGGGTTATATGGGACTCCCCCCGCGCTAAAATGGGGGTATACCCAAACTAAAAACCACCACGCCATGTCCCTCATGCTGGGTTTGCTTGATGACTAGACTTCAGCTTCCAGGTCATTTCTGCCACGAACCTGCAAATTGTGGAACCAGCTTCCATCTTCTGTGTTTTTTAATGGTTAATATGGGGATCTTCAAAGGGCGGATTAACAAATTGCTCAAGGGCCAGCAACGCATTGGCGGTTCCTCTGGTGCTGCAAATGTTCATGGGCGGCGGTAATCACTTACCATCAGGTGACCCTCCTGCTCGTTTGCTCGCTATGTATATAAAAAAAACTTACCGAACCCTGAGTTTAAAAAAATCTTTAAGGTATTTTATTGATCTTTGTGTTATTAAAATAATTAAATAACTTAACAGTTCATATGGGGGTAAATAGCCTCGAAGTTAAAATTTTCTCCCTCCCTCGTGGGTGGCGGGGTTAGTTCGGTCGATCGATTTTTCGGATTGGAGTGCATTTTGTGTTAAATTAATATCCGCTGGTATAACGGTGCAGTAAAACATTGTGAAAGTATGTAAAATCTACCTTGCCCTGTACTGTTCAGTAAAGAGTAAAATGATGATGAAGAATCAGTTATACATTTATCATACAGTGACTTTGTGTATGTAATGTCTGGGGTAAATTATTATATTATAAATGAAAAAAACACATGCGTACTTTACGAAGGAATTTATTTTTTAATCTAAATCTTAAACTTTTAATAACATACTGCAATTTAATAATGCCTCAGTCTAAAGCGTCTAGAACTCTCAGGCATTCAAGTCTTATTAAGATACTTTCAGATATTAAAATAAAAATGGCTGAGAAGACTTGCGTCGTCTGAGAGTCATAGATGCTAAGCCAGGTAACTCAGTCTATCTGTAAGGGTTCTTCCCCTCTAACTATCACCGCTTTATACCACATCGTATGCCAGAGAATAATTTAAAAGTTTATTACATGTATTGGTTATTTCTAGGTCGGCCACGCATTACACTTGCTGCACCCAATCTTCAGGTGCTACACATTCAGCGACAGGGTGAAAGCTGTGTGCCAGGAGTTAAACTTCATAGAGCCTTCAGTTGTACAGAGCATGTACATTTACAAGAACCCAGGATTGGGCGGTGAAGGTATGCAAATACGTGTTATGGTATATACAAACAACGGTCTAGACAGGTTTGCTAGTCGTATTAGCACTCAACTACCAGGTTGTACCTACTGTTAGTAAGTATGTTCAACTAGGGATCCTGGGATCGATGGGTCGGGTTAAGAATTTCAAGGTATTAGAATATTCTATAAAAATTCTTAGCATCGATTCGCCAACGGTGTCCACTATCCTTCACCTATGATTCGGAGAGTTGGTTAAGTCGAACTTATGCTCGTTAAATTTGTGAGGAGACCTGTACCCCATCAGTTGAACGTGAATAACCTGAAGAGGTTCAGGTTATTCACATTCAACCTTTAACTTTTCGAAGTTATGTGCATTTTTAAGCAATTAAAATATCAATTGCTTCAACGGTGAAGGAAAACATCGCGAGGAAACCTGAACGCCTGAGAGTTCTTCATAATGTTCCAAAGGCGTGTGAAGTCTGCCAATCCGCACATGGCCAGCGTGGTGGACTATGGCCAAATCCTTCTCATATTGAGAGGAGACCCGTGCTCTGTAGTGAGCCGAGAATGGGTTGATCATGATGATGATGAACCTGAAAGACCACTGAGTCTCATCGCAGATAACGCCGTTACAAGAAATTGGCATAGTACTTGCGATTATAACTAACACATTGTGTTAATAATCAAAAAACTAATTGGAACAATTGTTTATCCCACCGTCACACATTTGTGTTGATAGATAGTGCAAAATTTATTCTCACAAATCGGTACGAGCTTAGATTAGGATGGATTGCATAGGTTCGTTTACATTCAAATATGGTGGCACGAGCTCGTGATGTTCAAGCAATCAGCGCGCGCGAAGAACGTGCCGTTGCATACAAGTTCACAATTTGACGGTTTCTCTTCGACAGATTATAATCTATCGAGAAACAATGCATCACATTGCAAATATTAGCGTCCATTTACAATTCATCGACTGTTACACTAGATTTATAATAACATCAGGTGACATAATATATGGGTATAGCTTTTCGGTTAATCAGTATGCCCTCAACTATTTTGTGTTAGAATTTTACATAAAACTCTCTGCTTTGTATACAATTCTAAAATGTTAGGTCTAAAAACGTATAAATGTGGTCAATTTTTACAGCTTTGTATAAAGAAAAATATTAAATGATAGAAGTAGGTACACCAAAAATATAACTGCAAAAAAATAAAAATGCAGCTTTTTATCAAAGAACTTTTCTGGACATTTGTATATATGTGACAGTTTTTTATAACTTACATTTGCATTGCAAGAGGATAAATATGAAATTTCATAAACATCGGCAAAAGACTGGAGTACCCCCACGGGTGACTTAAAACTATCAGTGACAAAGGGTAGTAGGACAAAAAATGTCCCGCCCTCGAACTTGTAGTTCTAGTATTTATTTCTTCTTCTTCTTTGGCCTCGCCTTATCCCGTTACGCGGGGTCGGCTTTTTTTATCATTTGGCGCCACGTCGATCTTACTTTAGTATCCTCATCATTGAGACCGAGGCATTTCATGTCCTTTTGAACATTCGTCAGCCATGTAGTTGGGGGTCTTCCCCTTCCCCTTTTCCCTGCAGCCATGGAAAGACACTTTTTCACTACATAATCGTCAGGTCTACGCATTACATGTCCGTACCATCTGAGCCTGGATTCTGTAATTTTTTGAGTTATGGGTGCAACCTTAAAACTTCCTCTTATATATTTATTGCGTACTTTATCTTTCAAAGTCACTCCTGCCGCCCATCTCAGCATACGCATTTCAGTGGTGTGTAGTTTCTGTTCATGGGTTTTTTTGGTTGCCCAAACTTCACTTCCGTACAGTAGTGCTGGTCGTACTGCTGTTTTATACACTTTGCCTTTAGTTTTTATTGGCATTTTAGTGTCGCATAGCACTCCAGTGAGGGTACGCCACTTCATCCATCCAGATGTCGTCCTCTGTGTTATATCCGCTTCTATAGAGCCATCCTCATTATCATTATTTATTTTTAATTATTTATTTCATACGATACACTGTATTAACATTAAAAATATTACAATAATATGATTGTTTAAACCGAGGACAGTTATCATTGTAGGTTTCAGTCAGCATTCTAATTTCTCCGGTTAAAAAGTTGCATAAATATTAAACAATTGAAAAAATATTACAGACTTAATAATAAATACTAGGATTACAATAATAATGAGATACGTAATTAAATAAGAACTTTAATAATAATTTACAGAACTATGCGTAAGGTATATGTTTTTCTTAAAACTAGATGGTGTCGTGAAAGATTTCGATGTCGTGGTTAGTCAAGTTTTAATGTACACTAATTATTCTATTAATTGGGGAAAATTTTACAAAATTACTCTTGGAAAATTTTGGAGCGAAAATTTTTTTGTTGAGGGTGTCTAGGAATACGACGGGGCACGTTGATGCTTATCTGTTCCTGTGGAATCCATAAAATTACGAATGATTTTATACAAAGTTATGAGATCAGTCACTTGCCACTTATTATAACACTTATAGTAGATTAAGTTCATATCCCTTTCGCCTGATATACCAAATAATCATATTTTTTTCTTTTCTTTTGTGTACAGTATCAGCCCACCAAGACGCTTCATACTTATACACAGAGCCAAGACCCCCAATCGGGTTCTGGATAGCTTTGGAAGACGCCACGGTTCAAAATGGATGTCTTTGGATGGCGCGAGGCTCCCACACGTCCGGGGTTCACAGGAGATTGATCCGCAACCCAGATAAGGAGTCCAAACAAGCACTGATTTATGACAGAGGTGCCCCCGTCTATCCGCAGTCGGCTTTCACACCCGTTCCTGTAAGCAAAGGTAACTCAAGAGCTTCTGCGGTTCCCATAAATTATCGCCTAAAACAATATTGTTATATAATAAAAACTTTACATTAAAAGAGCTTCAATAATAATAATAAATACCGGACAAAAAGTATCTGCTATGAACTCTATAAGAATAGAAACAACTAAAACGACGAAACTTATCGACTGTGACAGACGGACGGATCAAAGTACAAAGTCTGATACCAAGGTATCGACTTCTACCATTATTGAATCTCAAAATTCAATTAAATATTAAGTTATTTGGTTATTCTCATCCCTAAAAAAATAACGTTAACAATATTAATATTATAATTCTAGAAGCTTTGATGAGCCCTTTGATTATTTTCATCACGTTGTTGGTTGTTCCATTTTTAATGGAAAACGTAGATCCATCTACGTTATAACGTGAAATAATAGATAATCTAACTCTCATTGATTTTCCGGGTCTTTATTTATACTCCACAACATTAAGGAAAATAAATTATAAAAAGAGAAGCAAGAAGAAGCAGGATACAAAAGGCGGGCTTATCGTTTAATAGTGATTTCTGCCGGGCACCATTGGACTAGGATATAGAAAAAAAAAAGCATGTGGCGCATTATATATACATAAACCTGCATACTAATAACTACCTAGTAATACATAAACCAGATTACATACATAATACAATATAATAATAAATATAATAATAAATATACTAATATATACCTTATAATATAAATAAAAAGGAACAAAATAAATAAGTGAAAATTAAAGACGTAATTTTTGCGATAGATAGTGATAAAAACAGGAAGTGGCTTTGACTGGTTTATGCTCAATGGGGGTGCATTCTACAGCATTTTTTTTACATTCTCAGTAACAGGATTATTGTAATTTTCTACCCCTGTGCCTACAAAGACCACTGTAAAACCTGTTTTGGTGCAAAAAGCCTGAAAAAATAAAAATCTTACAATATTATTCATAATAGGTATGCAGACTTGTGAACGTTGAGAAAGGTAAGCTAATTAAAATCTCCAGGGCTTCTCGCTTTATCGAATTGTTAGAATAGATAAATTAAATCAATTGAGATCAACTTTGATAAACCTATTGCCTTTATATTGTTACGAATTCATTACCTTCCATGTTACAGGTTTCATCTATTTATATTCACTCTATTACATGGAAGATTATTTTTGAAGTGAAAACTTCTTTAGCGGCGTTGAGCACTTTTTCTGTAATGGGTATAAAATCTTAAACTCGCGTCAGGACACGTGACCTGATCGAAAAAGCGTAAGACGGATGGAGAGTAGACAGCTATCCCCTCTCTACGGCGCGGCGAAAATGTATGCCTGGGCCTACTGTTTCGTTTAGGCAGCGCAGGGCGCTTGCGCGAATGTTCGTGTATGTTACAGCGTGCCACGCGCATCCATGGATGGCGACAGCTGATGGCTCGACCGTCTGTGTTGTGATCACATTGTTGTGTATTCGTAAAATTGTAAAATAATTGTAATAGTTTTAAAGTGTTAAATTTTTAATGTAATATAAATTGTCATGTTTGTGTACGATAGCGCAATAAATGAATATTGTATTCTACCACATAAATGATAGTACTTTTATACTGATAAAGCAATTGGTGCAAAATTATTCCCTAACCATTCCAAAATATCAAACATGCTCAACGTTAATAATCAAGTTTTCACTTCTGCCGGCACTCCCGGAGTGCAACCCGTCTTTTTTATTTCTTTCAAATCGAAATCGCTGATAATAATGAACCGATCTTATTCTATTTCTGCATCATTGTATTTTTACAATAAACCGATTTCACGAAAAAAAAAACTACTGTTTATTAGATAAGAATAAGAAAACGTTATACATCAAAAATAATTCATTAAGTTGGAGGTCCTGGGTTCGATTCCCGGCTCGAGTCTGGTCTGGTGGGAGGCTTCTGCCGTGGCTAGTTACCACCCTATACCAATAGCATATAGGTAGAAACCAATTAGGACCGTGGGTTTACCATACTCCTGACAGGTTAGCCCGATACCATCCCGGACAGCATCATCAATTACCACCCGGTGAGATAGCCGTCAAGGGCTAACTTGTAGTGTATTAAAAAAAAAACCAAAATAAACAGGTGATTTTAATCGTCACTAGGCAAGTCTTAAGATATTTATCTAGAGTTACACGAATGTAATCCGAACTGGCTATTGCGGGTACAAAGCTACAGGAATTGTTTTATTTTTCTGCTGTTCCTTAGGGTGTTTTCGGCTCCCCTTTTTCCCTTTCAGATTACAATTCGCAGGCCACAAAAGCATGTATGACCTACAAATTAGGCGTCAGACGGTCTACAGTTTAAATCCCCGTTGAGTGCATTGATTCACCGGAGGGTGTTTCAATGTAGGCGGCGAGGGTGTCCATTTGTGTTTGTCTGGATTAATATCAGGGGAGGTACGGTTACATTTGCCCCCACCCTGATTCAAACCGCACATATTAGTAAAAATATCCGCAATAATTTTATTACTGATAATGACTTGTTGTTGCTCATTACTATTTTGATATGAAATCGGTATATTTTGCAAGTCCGTTAAAAAAACGTTCATGAAAAATTTTCGTTTGATTTTTCTGCACGGAAAACAATTTTTTTTTTGTTTTACCTTGTAACCTTTGTTATCCGCTTGGTGTGACTATCTAGTACAATTGTTGCATAAATAACTAATAAGAGATAAGATAAGATAAATACTCTTTATTGCACACACATTTTAAAGAAAAAACAACACAGAACACTTAACACATCAGTTTGACGACCTCCGTGGCGCAGCGCGCGCGCTGTTGCATTATAAAGTTGGAGGTCCTGGGTTCGATTCCCGGCTCGAGTCTGGTCTGGTGGGAGGCTTCTGCCGTGGCTAGTTACCACCCTACCGACAAAGACGTGTCGCCAAGCGATTTAGCGTTCCACGATGTCGCGTATTAACCAATTAGGAGTATGGGTTTACCATACCCCTAACAGGTTAGCCCGCTACCATCTTAGACTGCATGATCACTTACCATCAGGTGAGATTGCCGTCAAGGGCTAACTAGTAGTAAGTAAAAAAAATGCAAAGGCGGTCTTATTGCTTAAGCAATCTCTTCCAGAATAAAGAGAGACAAAAGATAAGAGTTTATAGTTATAATTTTTTGGTAGAGATATAATCTTCCTCGTGATAGATGTGAGTTTGAGGAGCAGACTATGTCCCGACGGGTTCAGTAGACATTTAAGAACGAGTATCTCTTTCATTCCAGGCACCTGCATCTTAATACATGGCAACGTGGTGCACAAAAGTGCGCACAACAAATCGGATAAAAGCCGCCACGCCTACACCTTCCACGTCATCGAAAAACATAACAACACCTATTCACCTGAAAATTGGCTTCAAGAGGGGAAGAACGCGCCATTCTTAAACCTCTATACCACACCGCAAATGGAGTAAAGTGTATTGCAACGTTGAGAATATATTAATAAAGCCGGCTTAGTGCATGCATTCGCGACACACGGCCCCGTATGCGATACAATATCACACACTGCATAATACTCGTATCATTAAGATAAAAAATAAACACCGAAAAACACGTTTCACGTTTGTTTTCAACTTTATTTCATTTCATTTGTTGATTGATGTAGCAGTAATGGAATTGCACTCTGAGAAATTCAACTCTGTACCTATTTCAATTCGTGGGATAGCTACAGTCCGCTTACAGAGGCTCAGTGATACAATCCTTTGGTCACTCCTGCCATACATTGCTTTCATCCATTAGTTGTATAGACTATATACCACTATGCACCGCGCTCTAACCTGGGCGGTCTTTGTGTTTGCTGGAACCGTAAAGCTTACCCTATGCAATTGTTATACTATATGCAATAGATCAAATGAAATCCGAATGGCGCCTTTGCAAACAAAACAAACAAATATGAAGCTAAAATCTCTACTTTGGTTTTAAGTAGATATTAAAAATACCATGTATTAACATAAAATCCACCGGGTACCTCACTCAGTAGTGAATAATTTACCTAGGTAGACAGATAGCTATGGAAAATACCCTTGTCAATTACAATTACATATGTAATAACTAAGAGGGATTCAGTAGTTTATAGGTTCATTCTGCTCAACACTAAACTCACAATAAATTTATAAAAAATTATAGTAATTTTTATTTCTTTAATATATTACAATTATCAAATAATGATTATAAATATATTATAATTATATATAATTAAGTTTACGAATATAGTTATCGCCATGAAATAACTACTATGTAAATTTTATTGACGCGTCAAAAGTGCTGTTTTAAAGACTATTTGAATTAAGATTATTTTGAATTTGAATTTGAATTTACCTGTCATGTGTACCATGCAGAGCTTTAATGAAGCGCACGCCACAGAATGTAAGACCTAACAGTAATTAGACTAATTAGACAAAGTAGACAAAGCGTTACCTTTGGCAACGTCGTGCTGCATCGGATGGTTTCACTGGGGAGATAGGGTTTTAATACAATTCAATTTGTTCACCATTGCATTGGCTTCATCGCAAATCAAATTTCATACTATTCTCCAGTGAGAAATTTACCTTGCGGTGTCAGTACAAGGTCAATTGAAAGGCGTTAGTCCCTTTTTGTAAAACGCAAGTATCGGATTTCTTACTTATTTTACTGAAACTGAACAACGAGCGGCGATTTTTTTTTTGTAATGTATTTTTCTACAAAATGTCACCATTTGGCTTAGTAGGTAACATAAAAAAGATCAAACACGTATAAAATACGAATAGTACATATAAAAGAGTGTCGCAGTGGTTTTTAATTATGTAACAGTATTTACATGATGGTCAAAACTACAACACATTGTCACCACACTATATTCTAGTTAGTCGTACATGATCAACAATGCCATATTCAAGTTCCGTGTCCAGTGGATTTATTTATCTGAATAGCAGTTGCTATAGAAGATTTTATTTTAAAAAGAAACTTCTTTGTATCTTCAAAAGGTTTCTCTGTAGGTATCAGGCAGACATGGTCCGGGGGAGAGGGTTTCAGAGCTTTCACCCACGCAGCTCCAATGTGGGGTGTAATTCCACAAACACACACACACACAAACACACACACACACACACACACACACACACACACACACACACACACACACACAAGCACATTTTAGATGTGAAGAAGCCTCTTAACATATACGTTTATACCTTTATTTTATATGGATTAATACACCCTCCCATTCTATGAGTTACGATATTGTTGATGACTGGACACCTCATTTCCTATGGCATTTGATATGACAAGGAACGCTTATGTCCTCACCGTCGCCCTCGGATCGATATCACACAAAGCGTCCGCGATGTACCGCCACCCCCCAGTGTACAGAGACGGTATTATAATGTACGTATGCAAAATATAGGTTACACGAGTGAAAAGATTTATTCGATTTAGTCTATCCGCCTTGGAAAAATTGAAAATCCACAGCGTACGTGGAGTAAAAATTAATTTCAAATTTAAATTCAAATTGTCCTTTAAAAGGCGCTTTTGACGCGTCTATAATTTACATAATAGTGATATGATGGTGGTAACGACATTCGTAGACTTAAAACTAAAGCTAGGAGGGTTCCAAACACCCAAGCGCCCCGGTCTAAGAAGAATCTTAGACCGGGGCGCGTTTGGAACATTCTTGAAGCCCATAACAAACTTAACCACGTATATTTTCTTTTTGAAATCACCGTCTCACATGCCACGTAAAATTATGTTAAGAGATGTCTTATTAGAGAAACAAACTTATTGAGAGACATCCCAGAGATTTAATTTGGTAATCTTCTATACAAATAAATAAAATTGGAGTGTCTGTTTGTAATATTGAAATAACCGTTTTTCACTACATGCATATGAATATGTATACACCGAAATAACATTTTTTTGTCTGTTTGTCTGTTTGTTCCGGCTAATCTCTGAAATGGCTGGACCGATTTTTACGGGACTTTTATTGGCAGGTAGCTGATGTAATAAGTAGTAACTTACTACTTTTATTTTAGAAAAAGTTTTTTATTTTAGAAAAATAAAGTAATGTTGCAATGTCCAAGTACTGTCCAGAACCGCGCGCAGCTAACGCGCATGCCAACGCCTGTGTTCTTTTTTTTTTTAGAAAGGAGATACTTTAATGTTTATCCTGTAATAATTTCAAGTAATTCGGGTTAGTAAACTATCGCTTCGTGATTGAAAGACAAACAAACATACTAACTCAACTCAGACGAAGTCGCGGGCGTCAGCTAGTTTGTTATAAAATGGTATACAACCTTCGAATGAATCTCTATTATATAAAGATCTACTATATAAAGATTACTTGTTAAAAATTAACTATCTACTAAATGAATTTTATCTCACGTGAGTAGGCGAAGGGAAATCGATAAATCACTATTTTCTTAACGCAAATGTAATGTAGTTTATAATAATGAACTGCTGAAACCATATTCGCAATAAACTATTTTAATTCTTCATCATTGGCCTTATTAATATGTCGAGTTAGGACGTCCGAGTTGTTTTTTGTAAGGGTGACATCAGCATTGCTGACGTCACGATTTTGTTTACTTTCGCTCATAGTAATTAAAACCGCAACTTGCCGGTTACACTTTTATTGCGATAATAACTAAGAGGTCCGAACAGTTCGACGTCTCGAGCGAGAGAATCCTCGAAAGGCATCGACCGCCCGTATTTATAGCACAAAGCATGCTTGTACAAAATTGATTCATCATCATCATCATTATCAACCGATTGACGTCCACTGCTGGACATAGGTCTTTTGTAGGGAGTTCCAATGCTCACGGTCAAGGGCCGCTTGCTTCCAGCGGCTCCCTGCGACTCGTCTGATGTCGTCTGTCCACCTAGTTGGGGGTCGACCAACGCTACGTTTACCGGTGCGGGGTCGCCATTCCAGCAACTTGGGACCCCAACGTCCATCGGTTCTCCGAGCTATGTGCCCCGCCCATTGCCACTTCAACTTCGCAATTCTCTGAGCTATGTCGGTAACTCTGGTTCTTCTACGGATCTCCTCATTTCTGATTTGATCACGTAGAGATACTCCCAGCATAGCTCTCTCCATCGCCCGTTGAGTGACTCTGAGCCTTCTTATGAGGCCCATAGTGAGCGACCAAAATTGATTGTTACTGTCTAAATTGTGTTAGCAAAATCATCAATAGTTAAAATGTGGGTAATTATTTAATTCTGGCGCCGCTGAATAAAGTTAGTAACTTCTTCGCGCCGACAAATATAATAGTCACTAGCCTATTGCAATATATTGTGTATTGAATATAATTTTTGACTAGCTGCTCGCGACTTTGTCCACATTGATTGAGGTTTTAAAAAGATCGTATGGAAGTAAGCAACGTTGGCAAAAGTCACTAAAAGGTCAGTTGAGCAACCCTGGAGGAAAACAATGAATAAGTAAACTAACTTTATGGAGGACAATAGTCAAGCAAGAAATTGTGATACAGAAATCGCGTTTATGGAGTGTAAGTTGGTAGTTAAAGCCTGACTAGGCTCTCAGCTGTAAGCGAATTAATTATTCAGCAGTTTTGGGGGATGCGCGAATAGCGGGGCCGACGGACTTCAATTAATGCATATATATACACTATATCGGCACTATGGTTTCTCACGAAAGTTTTAAACACATATTCAGTGCACAGGACTCGACCTTTTACAGTTCTGTAAAAGAGTCCTGCATGTAATGTCAGGATGGTCGGACTCGCGGGCAACAGTTAGTTTTTTTTAATAATTTGGATTGGTGTTCAAGCATTTCTAATAATATAACTATGATTAAAATTATTATGCCTTCGTAATAAATAATAATAATAAAATCTAATATTTTCGTCAGTATATTATCTCCATTTAGATACTAAGTTAAATGTGGCTCAAATTGTTTATTGTGTATTGTCTTAATATATAATTGATGCCATTTTGTGTTTAGCTAAAAATAAAAAATAAACTTAATATTTTATGAAGTGTTTATTTTTAACAGATAGATATATATTACATTTTATTTAGCCGCTCTTCAACTTGTATTTTATTTACGCAGATCTCTGTCCGCGCTTGAACAGTTGTTTTTTTTTACAAAGTACTGTCATAGAGAAAGAATGTCATCTAGTATCTATATAATGCATTGCGTACTATTTGAAAAACACTCACTTAGTGTATATTTCAAGGACTATGTACCTAATACTCCTTGAATTATAACCTAAATGATAAAAAGTGGTACACTTGTAGTAATCCTTTCGAAATCGTAATGCCTTCTTCATGTGCTTCTCTAAAAAGTGCGGGTGCCGAGTACCGGTAATCGAACTCGGTCCTCCGAAAGGTAAGCCGAAGTCTTAACTACTGGGCTATCACCGCTCGTACCTAATACCAAATAATATTAAATTTCCGTTTTGTAACATCATCGCCGAAGCGGTGTGTTTTTGTGATATTCTTATTAAATAAATATGAAACAAAACTTTCGTTTTCTTCAACCCATAAGAATCCAATGTTAGTATTTTTTATTCATTCAACGAAATAATTATATCTTGCAACGAGACAGCAGCTGACTTTCTTGCCGACTCCTCGAGCGACGAATGAATCGACAATGGAGACTTGAATTTTTAAAGTGCTCTCAAAGAAGACCCTGTTGAAATATATGAATTCTGAATTAAGTTTAAAAGATGTGTTGAAAACTTTTATTTTGTTGAGGCTACCTCAATTATCAAATTGGGGTAATCATGAAATTTAAACACTTGAATAATATATTTAAGACATTTAAAAAAGTGTTAAGTAGCATGTTTTCCTCACAGATCTGTGTATTTATGAATTGGCAATTATGGATAAATACGAAAAAATACTATGTATATAATTCTATTATATAGTAATTAATATGCCACTTATAGGCCACTGCTAGATATCAATTGTTTTACTAAAGATTTACTAACTTATAGTAGAGTCAATAAACTTTTGAAGGGGAAGCCTTCAAAGCTTCCTTTTAACAAATTATAATATTTGTTGGCTTTGAACAAACTTTAGAGACGTAGGTCCCGAAGGGGAGGTCCCGAGTTGCGCAGGTCGGAAATATCAACCACGTCTAATAACTTTTAAAACACTTTGGGTTAGAATCAAAGAAAAAGCCACCCGTTTGGTCCCAAGTAATTGAAAACGTGTTTAGTGTTAAATAATATAAATATTTGGCGGTAGTTTGTACTTATGATTTTCTTTCACTGGGATACAAGGTTTTTTCTATTTTCTTATCAGAGGTACAGGCCCTATAGGAGAAAAATAATAGCTGTAGCAAATGTGAATATCTCTCAATAATCAAACAACTCAATGTATACATTATATCCATGATAGATTGGGTAATTAAAGGAATTAAATTCTAACTAAAATTATAAATGCCAATGTAAGTTTGTTTGATTATCACACTTTCACGCCTAAGTCAAAATGAAAGCGACATTGTCATAGTTGCCGGATAGTTCCAGGTTCGATTCCCGACTCATGTCTGTTCTGGTGGGAGGCTTCAGCCGCAACTTGTTACTAAGCCATATTACTTCCTAAGACTACCGACAAGTGATTTAGCGTTCCAGTATGTTTCGTCCCACAAAACGACGGGGTCACCTGTACCTATGTAAAACAGCAAAAAGTGTAAAAAAAACCGAGCTAGATTCACAACAAAGGATTGTGAAAAATCAATATTATGATAGCGGACCTGAAATGAAAAAGGAGAATGACCAAAATTGGTTTCGTTTCGTACATTTTCAAGAAGGTAATCAAAATTAAATTTTTCTTTACCAAATTTCGTCGGATATAAAACTGATAAATTATTATGCGTGCTTTGATTAAAGTTTGCATTTACATCGAATTGCTTCACAGCTGAAAGATTAACCATTATTTCAAATCCATCACGATATATAGTAAAATAGTAAATACACTTTAGATACAATATTTTTTTCACTAAAATTAAAGTACGGTTTTACAGCTTAAAACTCATACTAATCTAGTGCACAAAACTAACAAGATACCAAGGTAACTAGTTATTATTGAGAAATCCCCTTCAGAACCTACCAGCGTATTTCGTTGTAGTATGCATACGTTGCCTCATTCATTAGTTTTTCTTTAGATGCTTTACTTAAAATGTTGTTACTTAAAATGTAAGTAAACACACCAAATAAACGAAAAATAAACGTGACCAGCAAGTTGGTAGGTAGTGATCTGATGACTAACTTATCGACTTTATTCACATTTGTCCAAAATTGTACTTAATTCGCCTTTTTATACCAAATCAGGCGAACTAAAGATATAATTTTTTTTGGAGTTATTCTAGTTATCAAACCCTACAATCTGAAGTAAGTTCTACTATAGTACATTGTGAATCAATGTGAAACCGAAGCCCATACCAAAAAGAAACATTATCCTTTTTTCGGTTCGAAACGTTCGAGTGTCTCTGGTCCACGCACAGTTAACCAATAAAGCATTCGTATTGCACGCTGCAATTGACTAATAGACGTCCCGTGCACATTTGACCTACTAACGCCAATATAATAAATGAATGATATCCGAGGACCTTCGACTAATAAAGTGCGTACCTACTGAAGACGACCTCAGTGACAATGCGCCTGCGCAGTCACACTAATATAAAGATAAAAAGTTATATACGGCCAAAAAGCATTTGCCTTTTTTTTACACTAGTGATTTTTCACATTAGGTTAGGATCTCCGCGACAGTGGAGATCACATAACAAACTTACACCCCGATGTCAGTAGGATTTTCGACCCCGATGTCAGTAGGATTAAAGTCTCTGCGAGGGCCGTAAGACCCCTACGGTCATCGAAAACTGTACCCCAGCCTATTCGTGTTTTTAAGTTTCATATTTTTCCTAAAAAAAAAACCTCCGATCTATGCATATTCAAAACTATGAAAAAACAATCCCATACAAAAGTGTCACGGTTTTGTTCTTCGATTTTTTTTCTTGCCATATTTACTCCTTCAGATCACCTAAGATACCCAATATTCTGAAAACTTTAGTTATATACCATATAGCACCATACTTCACCGATTAATACTATTCTTAAGACTGAAAAAATATTAAATATTAAAAAAAAATCTTCTTCAATTTTGACTATTTATTTATGTTAACTTCTTGCTCATCTAGTATTTTATTAAACAAAATTTAGTTAATTAGTTGAGATCCAATTAGTGCTAAGTTTATTAAAGTTGAGGTTTATCCGTTAGATATCGAATACCAGCAGTAAAACTTTGACGGCTTACGTCTAGGAAACCTAACTCTAGATAACTTTATTATATTATCAAATTTATCAGTAATAAATATAAAGAGCTATATTACGAGGTTGTTTTTTTTTGTGATAGTTAGTGATTACAAAAAGAATAGTTATTTTTAATGGGCTACTTTTAAGACCAGGGCACGTTTGGAACCCTCATAGCTTTAGTTTCAAAATTACGAATGTAATTATAACCTACAACTTATTACTACGTAAGTTATGGACGCATCAAAAGTGCCTTTAAAAGATTATTTCAATAAATGATTGATAAGAAAGCCAGGATGCTAACTAAAGTATGCAAACACCTATAGTAGAAAAATTGCTCCGGAATTGTCACGAATAAATAAATATTGATACTAAAGTGCGTGTTCTTAACTGTCGTAATTTGAACCTAGTATGAACCCAAACAGACACCCTGTTCACAAACAACAGGCGTTTTATATCGATATAACAAAGAAGTCATACAACTGACATGTTTACCAAAAGATAATTTTTGACCAAAAAAAATGGTCACAATGAACACTTTTGTGGTAGAGGTCGCAGTTTACTCTCGCAGCATAGGGTTGTCACTACCGCATTGTTGATAAAAATATTTTTTCTCACGATCAAGCAATCATGCCGCATATTATATATGAACCTGCGTTAAAAATCTTCTTATTAGGGTATGCCATACTCATTATTGAGCCAGCAATTATTGTAAGGCTAGCTAGCTAGCCTTGATGAAAAAATATGTACCTTCTATCAATGAATCTGCCATTCAAATAATAAACGCTACCGGTACTTGACAAGTACCAGGCTTTGTTACATTGGTATGTCGTTTTAGACACTGTAATATTCATTTCTTGGAAGTTTTGTTTCCAAGCTAAGCTTTCATTTACTGGGAAGGCCGTAAAATATTTAATTATAAAATAGTAGCTCTATTTCAAATCACTTGCTGGAATTAAATTTATTGAGCTGATTAATATACTTGCTCAATATTTACTTATGAAATATAAGTAAAATGAAATGAAATAAATTATTTTACTTTAAATTATTCATCAAATACTTATTAGTTTAAAAGGTTCTTAATCGATAGGCTGTACTTACGAACCGCAACAAACAGTCGGGTCTAGTTGGGCACACCAATATAGGCGTAAGTTATACATATATATATGACTTACGGTGCTGAAACGTGGACACTGACGCAAGGCTAGTCCCAAACTTCAAGTCGCTGAGCGTGCTATGGAAAGAGCTATGCTTGGAATCACTTTAAGAGATAAGGTCCGAAAAAAACAAAGGTAACCGACATAGCTCGAAGGGTTTGCACGCTGAAATGGCAGTGGGCTAGTCGCCTTTGTCGGACAACCGACGGACGTTGGAGTCAGAAGGTCCTCGAGTGGAGACCACGTCTCAGCAAACGGCGTGTGAGCCGTGCTCCAGCCAACTGGAGCGATGACCTCCGAAAAATGGCAGGCATCGACTGGATGCAAAAGGCCGGAGACAAGGTAAGTTGGCGCTGCTTCAAAGAGGCCTATATCGAGCAGTGGATTAATGTTGGCTGATGATGATGATAATGATGATGATGTAAATGTAAGTTCATGATCAACAAATCCGCAAATCGATCAGATGAGATAAACTTAAAGAGTTTCAGAATAGATACCAAGTTATTCCAAAAGGTCCGAGATATTTTCCATGAATGGAGTGGGTGCATCTGGTTCGCGACAAAAAGCTGTGAGGTGACTTGAGCGACTTGAGAGGTGACTGATGTTAATTCATATCACAATTACGGTCAACTGGCTTGATTTGCAATACAAATATAATTGCTGTAATTAAAAATTATAAAAAGGAAATGCGGCAACCCTAATTGACAGCGATAGGCAGATATAAGGGACATTCACTCGTGTCAAAGGATGCACCGTATCTCCCAGCCGAGCTCAGTCGCGGTCCAAACACTCATCTGACAATGCGTGTGAGCAACGCACTCCTTATTCTCACTGTGACGGCCTGCGTCTGCTGTAAGTTGCGAATTTACTATTAACTTATCATTCACCAATCCCAGATATACCATACTACCATATTCCATAACCCATTTTTTTAATATTCAGTATTTTCTTCAAGCTATAAAACTAGACCATATCATGCATTCATCTTTCGGCAACCCTAGTTAACAATATAATTCACAATTCACAATATTATTACGGTTTTGTATATTTTTATTTTTTAACATTCTAGACGTTAATGCAAACACAAGTTTTTTTTGGTTCGTCTATAACTCACGCGGCGACAGAGCAAAAGTTGACATGAGATAGTTTATGAGCCGGAGAGTGACATAGATTGTTTTTTAAACTAAAAATCCCATGTGTTTCATGGCATTTATCAAAATGTATAGCGGCATACCGTATTAGAGAAATATATAATGACTGAAACTTTTGTTTCTCGCTTTGTATTATATTGAATCAGCAAAAAAACTTGCTCGACTTGATTTTTGCCTAAGGATAGCTTACGAGTCAGATATTTTTTGCTGAAAAACCTCCGAATATCTAACATAATTTATTAAACTGTCTTATTTAAATAAATCTCTTTAGTGTAAGGTATTCTCCATGTTTTTATTATTTTAAATAGGTGTTGCTACTGCGTATTTCCACTGAATACTTAACACTTCAAAGGAAAGAACAGATCGCTTACATACAAAAGACTAGAGGCGCTCCACCGTCGCTTACAGTGCTTAGAATGGTATAATATTTCTATGGCAGTATTATTTCAAAAGAACAGTTTTCTAGACCATAAACTCGTAGTAAATAAAATAAGGATTGTAATTCTGGAACAAAATCGAGAACAAACTTCGAGCGATGTTAATAAGCATTAGAAATACGGGAATAAGAAAAAAAATACAGAGTTCAAAACACAAAAAATATAGGCACCCACCTACTAGTAGGGTTTTGAACTTTCGACGAAATTTCACTGAGAATCATATGATATTACAAATCTCATCAATGCAAAGGCCAGATTAATGTTAACATAATATGTTGGCCACATTGTTTTAAAAAACTAAAAAGGCATTACAGGCTTGCTTCGGTAAAGTGGGAGTTAAGGCACTGAACTATTATTGCTATGAAAATTGTATGTATGTCGCTATAAAACTTAAATATATAGATAGAGAGCATACATACAAATTAGCACAGTGTTGTGCGCTGTGGTGTTATAAGCGTTCGATTTCCGGCAGGGATAATTTAAACATTTCTGAATTTTCTCTAGTGTAGCCTGGTGGGATGCTTCGGCTATGTCTAGTTACCACCCTACCGACAAAGACGAGCCGCCAAGCGTTGTCGCGTAAAAACCAATTAGGATTATTGGTTAACCAAACCTCTAACAGGTTAGCTCGCATCGTAGACTGCATCATTACTTACCCCAGGTGAGATCGCCGTCAGGAGCTACAAAGTTAGCCCTTGACGGCTATCTCACCCGGTGTTAAGTGATGATGCAGTCTAGGATGGTACCGGGCTAACCTGTTAGGGGTATGGTAAACCTACACTCCTAATTTGTTTCAACGCGAGATCGTGCCGGAACGCGTTATTGTCGGTAGGGTGGTAACTAGCCACGGCCGAAGCCTCCCACCAGACCAGACGCGAGCTGGGAATCGAACCCAGGCCGTCCAACTTTATAATGTGAAAGCGCACGCACTGCGCCACGGAGGTCGTCAAATATATATTATAAGATAGATTAATCTACAAAAATATCCCTTTACGTGGGAAAGAGGACTAACAGGAAAATATCACGCTCGTGTAGACCTTTACAGTCATTGTTATATATATTATAACCCGCCGCATAACAAGCGATTTGGTGAAATCTTTCGGGCGTAAATTACTGTTCAATATGTATTAGTTCGCATTTAGGTATCCACACCTACACATTATAAAAGTATAGGTGGAGATATCTAAGTATTATACTGACCACAATTTAACAATTTTTCATCACTTTTAAAACTAATATAAAACTGTAGAGATCCTGCATATGAATCAAATATGAAGTTAGCGAAATCGCGTGGGACTTAACTTCTCCGCAACACTTCCGATCCATATCTTTCCATTTGCACTCCATTCCAACTGTTCAACTAATATTTAGATACCTAAGGCAAGGCAATGTTGACCGGCTAAGGTAAACGCAGGCGTTTACCTATTTAGTTAAACACAAACCGTTCTTTAGAGTAGCTACCGAAACGTTTAAGATGTTATTTGATCCATGTAGCTTATGCCCCCGGCTTCATCCACGCTAAGTTATCGGTTCTCGTGTTTCGAACTTCGAAACTGATAAACTTGCGTACGACTTTCGAGCCAATATTTGGACCCCTCAGAGGCTTAGAGGATGGATTTTCAAATATCCTTCACTAATGAACGCCTGCGTTAAAATAGTTTGTTTACCAAATTTCAGTTCGTACCGTCCTGAATTTTGTGTGCTGTGCGTTGATAAATCAGTCAGTCAATGACCTTTTACAAAAACTGGAAGTTACTCGCGATGTTTCCCGAATTTGTTTTGTTTTTGTGTACCGCCTTTGTTTGTCTCCAGGATGCGACAAATTAACAGTTGTTATGATTGATTCTAATATTACACCATACCAAGAAATATTTATTATTTCACCTGAGAAAACGGCTTCCGATTGTTTTCCTATATTAAACGTATTAAGGATACAGATTACATTACATAGAAAATCCGTCGCCAAGATATCTGACCTGATGACAAGTTTCATTAGAATCGGTACCTTGTACCGTGGTGAGATAACATAGAAATGTACAAACATAATGATACAGTTTTTGATGATACATTACCAATTTACGTACAAACAGTTTGTAAATCTGTTTAGATTACCAGCTCTAAATCCGTTTTAACTTTTCTTTAAACAATAATAGTTATTCGCATAACCAAAATTACTGTTTCTTATACTGTCTGTATAAGAAACAATAATTTTGACTCATTATGTTATTCTATGTACAAAATCTTATTTGATAAAAAAAAAAAAAACTAGTTAAATCCCAGCAACCCGAGACGCTTAGTTCTTTTATTTTATTTTTGTCCCCCCTTCACAGTCTACACAGAATTAATTTGATTACGAACACGCGAATGAAAGCTATGAAGCTACAGTGATTTTTATTATTTTTACGCGAATTTATGTTTTAGATGCACATTTCATTTATCCGGCGAATTCTTGCAATGCTATTTTCATTTTTAAATCAAACATACAAAATGAGCTCGTTTTATTCCTAATGTACGGTCCGGTCCAGCTTTGAATATTCTCCTTTGAAATCAAAATTACGTCTGAGAAAAAACAACGGTCTGTAGAGTTTGTTGACCATACGTATAAATTGATTTGGTTCACGGTGAATTCAAAAAGTCGCTATAGATGCCTCGTTCATCGCGTTTTGAATTTCCATTTGAACAGAGGTTAAAGTGTAAGCGGCTTCATTTGCCTTGTTTGACTCCGTAAAGAAATCATCTCGCGCTTCGCTAGTCTCCAAAATACGAGCAACAGGCAAATGCTGAATTTATTCCAAATTTTCGCGCTATCGATTTTGAGTGAATTTAGAATTTGCTAAAACACTAAATTATTTGCCGCAAAAATGTTACCTTTTAAACATTTCATTAAACTTTACCACCTTCAAAAGTGTATTTTTTAAAAAGCTCAAAGCGCAGGCATTTTATTGATTAAAACCTTTCTCCGTTCGAACTTGCTAAAGTTGTTTCTTCGCAAACTTATTTCTTAGCTTATGCCTCCTTAAATACCGGAAGTGCCAAGTTTATCGGAGCAAATTATTTATGGCAAAAGTATTATAAAAAATTAACAAGCAAAGCAAAATGGTACAACTACAATTGCGATTGTCTTTTGGCTGTGCTGAAACACAACAAAACAGTCTTCTTCTTCATATTTATAATAGCTTATGCATAAATGAAATTAAAAGCATGTGAGCATTAATTAATTCCTGTACATACATTTCTTGAAAGAAAAAACATTAAAGTCACAACATATATATTATACAGCACTACCAGGCTACCAATCAAGTAAAAAAAACCCACAGCGATAGGAATATTTTTATTCGTTAGGAAAACAGAAGGTAGACAAACAAGTTAACTAGTAAAGTATAGCCAATTACAAGTTTTCTCGCAATTTTCACTTATAGGATTTAATTAAAAAGACGGGAAGCTCACATTGGCATAGTAGTTAAAAGTTTATGAATAGTAAAATAAGAAAGATCAAAATTGATTCGTGAACAACCCATTGCCGGCTCACTACAGAGCACGGGTCTCCCCTCAATATGAGAAGGGCTTGGCCGTAGTCCACCACGCTGGCCATGTGCGGATTGGCAGACTTCACACGCCTTTGAGAACATTATGGAGAACTCTCAGGCGTGCAGGTTTCCTCACGATGTTTTCCTTCACCGTTGAAGCAAATGGCATTTAAATTTTTTAAAAACGCACATAGCTCCGAAAATTTAGAGGTGCGTGCCCGGATTCGAACCACTACCCTAACCACTAGGCTATCACCGCTTCAACATTGATTGCTTCGATCTAAAAAGAATTACGTATTTATCGCTATTTTCTGAGTCATACACCCTCTCTGCTATGTATGGGTGGACGAGGCTCTAGCCCATGGCTCATTATTCGAAGACACGATGCGTGATTATTGATACTGAGGATATCGATAATGATGATATCATTTTATGCCTACATAGTTATGATAAATTGGTGCCTACCTTCTCTATCACATATCACGGTAAATCCATTTCGCCCCTGTTAAAAATTAAGTTTGAATAATCATGTAATAAACAAGTCTCGAATCTAGTTAAACCTATCATATAACTAGCTGTTGCCCGCAACTTTGTCTGCGTAGACTTGCTGATTTCCCGTGATTGCCCTGCTTCAGAAAATAAGCTACAGGCTAATGTCAAATTGCCGAATTTCGTGTTTCTAAATTAAAAAACATAGGATTTTCATACAAAGTTCAAACCCCTATTTTACCCCCTTCGGGGTAGATTTAATTGAAACCAAATTCTAACCTAATACTTACGCCCTAAAAGAAACCTATTTTCAAAATTTCATACTTGTAGGCTTCATAATAAAAAAATAAGCAAAAACTATCATCCCCTATTTTACCATCCTTAACAGGTAATATTTAAAAAAAATTGATGCACATGTTTTTTATTTATTATTATTAATCTTAATGCAAATTTTTGTGTCTCTAACTCTAAAAACAAAGAAATTTCATACAAACTTCCAACCCCTATCTTACCCCCTTAGGGGTGAAGTTTCCAAATATCCTTTCTTAGCTGACATCTCTTAACTATCAACTACCTACTTGCTAAATTATAGCTTTATACGTACAATAGTTTTTGAGATCTCGTGTTTAATCAGTAAGTCAGTATGTAAGTATGTAAGTGACCTTTCGCTTTTATATATATAGATTGACTTTTCAAATTAAAGTATTTCAATTCCTGTAATGAGTGTTAAATATTTAAATGTTAATAATAGCGAAGGTTTCTATGTATGTATGTATGTTGACTACTAAACGCCGCCGGAACTACTGAATCAATTTGGTTGATATTTTAAATAGAGAGGGATAAAGCAAAGCCTCTTTTGTCCCGTAAATTTCCACGGTCCCACGGGTATAGTGAAAAATTGATTTTCACGTCGACAAGATATTACAAGTTTAGCTTTTAATTGCTATTGCAAACTTATTTTAAATTAGATTTATATATATATTTTTTTTATTCTCCACAAGTTAGCCCTTGACTGCATCTCACCTGATGGTAAGTGATGATGCGGTCTAAGATGGTAGCGGGCTAACCTGTTAGGGGTATGGTAAACTCATACTCCTAATTGGTTTCTACACGACATCATGCCGGAACGCTAAATCGCTTGGCGACACGTCTTTGTCGGTAGGGTGGTAACCAGCCACGGCCGAAGCCTCCCACCAGACCAGACTCGAGCCGGGAATCGAACCCAGGACCTCCGACTTTAAAATTCAACAGCGCACGCGCTGCGCCACGTAGGTCGTCAAAATCAAAATACACTTTATTGTACACCACACAAAAGAACAAATACATGACGGCAAAGAAACACACAGAAAAGAAAAGAGGTACAATAGGCGGTCTTATCGCTAAAGAGCTAAAGATCTCTAACTGACAACCTAGACCGGGATATAATATATAGATAGGCAGTAAAGAGACATAATTGCAAACTTGCTTATTCCACACGAATAGAAAATAACCTTTAATCTATTCGGACATAGTCGCGTTCATAAATAGTAAAATACGAGTGTGTTTGTTTTTTTGTCCGATCACTCGGAAACTGAGCAACAGTTGACGTGATTTATTGCTGACAATTACAAATCATAATGTGTCATTAACACCGTAGTAACTAAATTAGCATGAAACGAGTAACTAAATTAGCATGAAAACCAAATTGAATACACGAAACTTTCGACACCATAAAGCCCCAGCAGACCACGTTCACGCGCTAGAAGCAAGGTGTAACCATTAAAAAAATAAAATGAAACCTATTCGTTTTTACTATAACAGACAGAAGGCGAAGACTGCCTGGTGACATAATTTAATTAAAAACCTGAGTCAGTAAAGCTACAATAAGTGTAATGCGAAAAGGAACTCCTGCTGAGAATATCAAAGAAAACGGATACTCTAGGATACTTTATGACTTTTCTATTAAAAGGGAATTACTACCTTACCTCCCTGAAGCAAAAGGTGATGGTTGTTCCTCAAGCTAATCCCGAAAAGATATCAATGAATGATAAACTTGTATTGTACATCACAAAAGACAAGGAAAATAAAACAGAAAACATTACGTAACAGTATCTATACAATTTAAAGGCCTTAGCGATCTCTTTCAGGCAACCAAAACGGTTCCGAAGAAATAGATGTAAATATATTTAAGCTAAAATATGAAACAAACTATTAGAATAGAATAGAATAGAATTTTATTTGCTGGAATGTGGTACATATTTTGGTCTTGTAATTATGTGTAACTCCGATACATTCAACTAATTAAATAGTATGCAAACATTCTAACTACTATTTTCGAAAATTCTTAATGTTTATAATAGAATAGGAGGCTTCGTAAACCAGCAACAACATTTGCAGTTTTCATTTAATTTCTACCAAAAAGAATTAACTCTACAACATTAAACCCAATACAATGTCAAATAAAAAATTTATATTTTCATAGTATGTTATAATCTCTAGAGAGTATTGTCGCTTAACATTCATCATCAACATCATGATTAACCCATTCTCGGCTCACTACAGGTTTTAATTGTAAATATATTCGTTTATATTATAGAAACATTTTTTTTTTATTCGTATTATTATCAATAATACGAATGAAAGTGCAAAGTGTGTTAATTGGCGTGTACCGACTTTATCACTTAAATCAATGACGGGAAAAGCATAATGAATTGTATAAGGCATGGTCACCCATGCGACGGACCGTTCAAATCGAATTTGCGGTGGGTGGCCCCCCTTGACAGACTGTCGGCAAATAATGCAATAATGATCGTGAATCGAGTCAAAACTGCCACAAATAGGGTCCCGACGTGGTGACCACGGCCAGTCTGCCAAGCTGGCTATTATGAAGGGTGACGTTCTAATCGGCGTACACATATTATATTTACAGTTTCCTTCATTTTCATTTTATATTAAGTTTTCAAAGCGTCCCTGGGTCGACGCATTATTTATCATCATTATTTACCCCATGTTTCACTTCATGATCGACCCATTCTCGGCTTACTACAGTACCTAGGTTTCCTCTCAATATGAGAAGGGGTTGGCCACTGTCAAAGTGCATGCTACCGCGATCCTTTGGCTCCCCACCTGGGACGCGGAAGGCTCCGCTGGGTTTTAGTGAGTATTCTGGCCGCCAATTTTGTGACCGGCGAGTCCCACATACCCGCCTGGAGCTTGCACCGGGCGGGATGCATAAATGCATTTCCCAGAGAGCAAAGGGGTTGGCCATAGTCCACCACGCTGGCCATGTGCGGATTGACAGACATATATGTTTCACTTACAAATCTATAATAAATCTAGTAAGAAAGTACACCTATCCCCCGATTTACACTGAAGATAGGTTCCAGACAAATCAGTTGAAATGAAATCTTTTTTTTTCCTATATAAAACGAAAAAAACTGCGCAGTTAAGTCATTTATTCAAATGGAATAAGAGTGAAACATATCCAGACAGTTTAAACTAGGTATAGCTTGCCCGAAAAATGGCGTGGTCGTATGCTAAAAATGAAAACAAAAAATAGAAGCGAAATTTTTTATCAGGCATGTTCGAAATTTACATTTTTAGCAATTTTCGGAATTTCATTAGTTTATGAACTGTGCAAAAGCGAAATCGTGTAAAACGAGTACCGTGTAAATCGGGGGATAGGTTATTCATAGTAACGAGAGCAGACATCCCTCCAAATAAATACTCTTTCCAAACAAATAAATACTCTTTGTGTCACCGACATGCATGGAAAGTTAATATGGTGGCTGCGGTCATTTTGCTCGATAACATAAGTAATTGCTACTCTTGAGATCAAAGCTTGTTCATTATGACGTTGTTATAATTATATCTCAGTATAATATTGAAAACGAACATACCTTTAATAAATACATATTATAATATATATATATAAACTAAATTATTTTATTACTTTTATACATCATCATCATCATGATCAACCCATTCTCGGCTAAGTACAGAGCACGGGTCTCCTCTCAATATGAGAAGGGTTTGGCCATAGTCCACCACGCTGGCCATGTGATAGACAGACTTCACACGCCTTTGAAAACATTTATATGGAGAACTCTCACTGTTGAAGCCAGTGAATATCACTTGCTTCAACGGTGCTTTAATTGCTTAATAACGCACATAACTCCGAAAAGTTATAGGTGCGTGCCCGAGTTCGAACCCCCGACGTCTGATTAGGAGCCTGAGGTCCTAACCACTAGGCTATCACAGCTTATATACATACATCTAACTATATATAACAACTATATAGCAACAGAAGAAATGTTTTATTTTTTTCGTTTTTTATTATATCGCACCAATTGTCGGAATATTTGAGTATCGGATCCAACCACAAAAAGATCCCTTTGACAATTTTCCTCTTAGAAATGGACGGAATAGTTACACCATCTCTGCTAGATTAAAATGGTTATAATAGAAATTCATGCCCACCAAGTATCCACTCGGCCATAGGTAATTTGCGGCCAGAATTTTTTTATTAATATGAAATCCTTTGAATTGCCTACACGTGTTTTGTTGGAATATTATATACACATGAGCGATGAGGCCGTTAGATTTATATTATCAATATAAATTATATATATGTATGTATATACTCGACCTTTTTTTCATTGTGCTTTATAAACTACCTGTTGGGGTTTTACGTTTAATTCGTCTCTCTCGTGTTAATAGCTTTAAATGCGAGATGCTCTACACAAATTTCAAACCCCTGTTAATGCCTCCCTAGGGCAGGTATTCCCCCTCTCGCTAAATCCTTAGCGGATGTCTACGCTAACGTTGCTATCTGTACATTGAATACGGTCCGATCCGTGGTTTGACCTGTCTTTTGAGAGATCATTCAGACATGCGGTACTCACCTTTTCTTTTTATATACATATCAAGAGATGTCGTAGGAGAATAGAGTTTTATTTTTCTATTTGCGAAATACCAAGGAGATTTGCAAAGAATATATAAATGATAGATATATAAAAGAAATTTAAGGCAGTTTTTTATGCACAATCGTAACACATGTTACACCTAGATATGTGTTGGTTACAAAAATATGTTATTTTCTATCCTAGGTACCTAATTATTTTAATTATCGTTCGGCACAAATACAGATTATTGTTGTGATGATGATAATTTGGTAAAAGCTAAGTTTTATTTCGCTGTACTGTATTTACTAGCTGCGCCCCACGGTTTCACCTGTGGTTAATACCTACGTTTACTCGCTGTAAGAAGCTTCCGTTGGTGAAAGAAAAAAAGTGGTTTGTTGGCGAAATAGAAACAAAAAACAAACGTACATTAGAATCTATAGCATTTAGTTAGGAAACTACTTACCTTAAATTAGGGTTTTAAAATTTTATTTAATTTAACACGCCATTAACTGATTACCCAACTATGGTCCAACCCGAGATTAGAACCCAGGACACCTTGATCCGTATTCTAACATTCTACACGTTAGACCCACGGTCAGTTATATATGGGTATGAAAATTTAGTCTGTGTATATTTTTTTTCGGACTGTCTTTTAGCTGTGCTAACCCTATTGGTTGACACAGCGTAACCGGGCTGTTTGGCGAGCTTTGGAAAGAAGCTCTGCCTGAAGAAGAAATTTTGAGCCCTAGGGCTCGAAGAAACTAAGGGAACGTCTGACTAAGGGCGCCTCCTGTGAGGCCGAACCTCGGCTTAGGCGACGTTTGGGATAACGGGGGGATCGGACGGTTGTCTGTATATATATGCATATCAATATACGGAAAAAAAAGATTGACCCAATGGCTGATTGATGTATGAAATATGGCTCATAGCTATAACATAGACAGGTTAAGGAAAGGATGATTGAATTTTTCTTTAATCGATGCAGTTTATAATCATATTACATAGTAGCGGATTAACTTGTTGGGTATATAGCAGTTATATAGCCCATAGGTTAAATCAGTGTCTACGCGACATCGCACCGAAACGCTAACTCACTTGGCGACACGTCATGTCGGTGTCCAATTATGTCGGCGAGCATCCCCCGCCCCCACCGCGAAGTGCGTTCTCTGGTGTACCTATATATGGTGTATCTGTAGTGTGAAGTTCTGAATTTAATTCAAGGCCCTATTCTGGTCTGGCTTTGGCCGCGGCTAGTTGCTACCTCACTGGCCTATACACACCGCAAGCGATTTAGCATTCAGATATGATGAAGATATGATTCTTAGACCGGGGCGCGTTTGGAACCCTCATAGCTTTAGTTTTAAGTTTACGAATATAGTTATCACCATGAAATAACTACTATGTAAATTATTGACGCTTTTAAAGGACTATTTGAATAAAGATTATTTTGAATTTGAATTTGATGCCGAGCCCCTTTTCCAACCGACCTGCTTGGTCGCCGATAGAAAAGGAATATTAAACAAACAAAGAAATTACAATAAACATTTTGACGACCTCCGTGCATTTTAAAGTTGGAGGTCCTGGGTTCGATTCCCGGCTCGAGTCTGTTCTGGTGGGTGGCTTCGGCCGTGGCTAGTTACCACCCTACCGACAAAGACGTGTCGCCAAGCGATTTAGCGTTCCGGCACGATGTCGTGTAGAAACCAATTAGGAGTATGAGTTTACCATACCCCTAACAGGTTAGCCCGCTACCATCTAAGATTGCATCATCACTTACCATCAGGTGAGATGAAGTAAATATCTTTTATTTACTAGTTACATTGATTTACCACTAGCCGTAGATCGATCATTAACGCTCAAAAAATGGGAACGGAAAAGTAGTGCACAAAAAGCGACGCGTGCACTCCTTTCCCCCAGTGTGTGACAAGGCTAGACGAATGTCACCGATTCTAACACTCGAGCCGTATAATCCGAATTAATTACAAAGCACTACGCGCCGCTATAGATAATATAACGGCCCGATGTCTATTGTATTAGACGGGTTGTAATACATCGATATACCGATATGTAGGAATGTATAGTTAGTGACAAATTCTCGCCTTGTTTTTGTATGAAGCGCACTATCAACGGCTAGTGGTAAATCAATGACTAGTTACCAAAAAAGATAATAATAGGTTAGGCATAACATAACATTAATATGAATACAAGCAATAAAAATTAAGTACCTACAATATCAATAATAGACTAAAAATAATTAAGTAAGTAAATGAATATATGTGTAAAGAGATAGTGACTAAGATATAATATACCAAGGGAACCTTGAACTTTCGACCAATAAGTATTAATATTAAAACAAACCAACAAACAAACAGTCGTAATAATGGAGCAAACTATCATAACTACATATAGAATCGTGTACTTATTTGATAAGCACGCGTTATCAAACGCAACTTCCGATGTATGTGTTGGTACATTACTCTGCAATGTTCAAGGTTAGTTAGATACTCAACAATAGTGTAAAAATTCCATGGGAATTGTCCCGTGACGCATGTGGTGCCTCATGCTATTTTCCCAAGGCATTCGACTGTGTGCAACATGAATCATTAGGCCAGATAATTATTGAGCCATTAAGGCACAGTAATTGCCTCCCGAATAGTATTTAAAGTGGTTAAAATAATGACGGTCCGATACATATTTGAAAATGTAATGCATGTCCAAAAGTCTATAAAACTCACTTAAAATGTGATTGTAACAATCTTAGCAATAGAATTCAAAATATATTTGTCCTGTACGCTGCCAGACAACAAACAATTGGAAATTCCTTTCCTTCCTTTTCCTTTATTGCATATTTTATAACAATTTACCAAATGACATGTCTGGGATGTCACTAACTTCAAAGTTTATATTAAACGTTAGCTTGCCGACAGGTCCTATTCAAAATTAAAAATTCAGGTAGATGATAAACCCGCTTTAAAATTCGTTTTACAATATTTTTATGTGACAATATTAAAAATAATGCTTACTCGGCTATCTTGTTGTGCTCTTCTTAAACATGAGTGCTTTTTGGAACCCCAGTAGCTTTAGTTTTAGGTTCACGAATGTAGTTATCACCATCAACTCACTACTATGTAGGTAAGCTTTAGACGTAATCAATCGATCCCAAAAACTAATCACAATGAATCCTCGCATAATCGACTACTACGGTTTTTTTTCTACTAATTTCCCTGGTGGGTGGCTACGTCCGTGGCTAGTTACCATCCGTTTTTTTTTTTTGTCGTGGTGGAAAAGCTTTATAGCTACTTCGGACGGAGGTTATGTGGGACTCCCACCCATGGGTGGTCTACCCGAACTAAAAACCACCACGGCATGTCCCTCTCGCTGGTTTTACTGGACGCCCGGGGGACCCGTTGTATATTTCCCGGTCGCTCTAGTTACCACACTACCGACAAAGACGTGTCGCAAAAAAAAATTTAATGTTCCGGCAAGATGTCGCGTAGAAACCCTATAGGTGTATAAGTTCACTATACTCCTAACAGTTTAGCCCGCTACCATCTCAGACAGCATCATCACTTACATCAAGTGAGATTGCCGTCAAGGGCGAACTTGTAGTGGATATAAAAAAAATTGTTCATGGCGTTAATATTTTACAAGCCTCAATAAATTTTCATTAAAAAAAAAACAATAAACAACCATAACATCAGATGTGGTTACACTAAAGCTAAGTTAATAAGTTCACATATATGTGTATATAAGTTTGGGTAAAGACAAATGATAATGATCGTTAGTGTATTTCAACAATAACTCAAACATACGTGCACGAACACACATTATAAATGTAAATATTAATTCAAGTATCGATGGCATTACACCCCCTTGGCTGCCCCTTGATGTTTCACCCGCTTTCCAACGCCATGCACCCGCCACCCCACGTCGCATCGCCGGCTGTAGCTTTTAATTCGCTTTCTCGGTTTGCTTTTCAACGGTTTTTACGTAAATGACTAAATATGGTGTAAATATCATTGTTAAGCTGGAATCACATTAGACTTTGCGTCATATTGTGACTCTTAGCGTCGGTTGATAAAACTGAGCTAGCTCACGCAAGTTTAGGACTTTTATGGTATTACTAACTTGAAGGTAGTGGTTAGTTAGGTGGGTCGGCGGTTCGAATCCGGGCTTATAACTTTTCGGAGTTATGTGCGTTTTAATTAAAAAAAAAATATTACTTGCTTCAACGGTGAAGGAAACATCGTGAGGAAACCTGCACGCCGGAGAGTTCTCCATAATGTTCTCAAAGGCGTGTGAATCCGCACATGGCCAGCGTGATGGACTACATACCCTTCTCATATTGAGAGCAGACCCATGCTCTGTAGTGACCCGGTAATGGGTTGATGATGATGATGATTACTAACTTTAATTCTTTTTATTTATTTAAATACAACTTGCTCACAAAAATATTCAGTTATTAACACATAGGGTTCTAAGCGCTGTGAGAAACTACTTAGAAAAATGCACAACAATGCTACAAAATCCGTTTCGTACAATACGTTGCAAAACTTACACCTACATTGCAAAACATGTTTTATTACACCGGTTTACATTTATAATTTTGTTAAAAAAATGTTTTGACAGAAAATAAAATACACAAGTAGAAGAAAACCAATTATTAGATAGATATATAGATACTCTTCATTGCACCAATTTTAAAGAAACAACATCATAGAACACTCAATACATGAGTATGCAATGGCGGTCTTATTTCTTAAGCAAATCCTTGGGGAAAGAAGTAAATAATAGATGAGGGTAACGGCGCAATATATAGTTATAATAAAAATTACAATAATTAATGTGCATCCAGCTTAAAAATACTTAATGCTCGCCACAGACGGCGTGGAGAGATGGCCAGTAGGTATGATCAATGCCTTTGACGATATCATAAACGTTATGAGACGCATGCCCGTAATCCGCTTAGTGCCTATTCACGTAGACTCACTGCCTCCTCGCTCATGAGGTCGAAACAAAACTACAACTAAACTGAAAGGGAGGCTTTAATATAAATAGAGTTGGTAATCCTGTAGTGGTGAAAGGATGCCGCTGCTTTTACAACTAACAGCTTAGTTCTGTTAAGAGTTTGTGTACAACTTCATTAGAAGCAATATCAAGCGCATTGAGCACTGGTAAGTTCCTTGCGAATATTTCAAATAATAAGCAGGTGGCTCCCTCTGCGGGGAAAAGCTTTTAAGCTCGCAAACGTACCGCTATTCATCAACCAATTAGCCAATGGTAAATGTTCAAAGGTAGGGATTTATTTCGCGCGGACTGAATATTATTTTTCATATAGATTTATACTAAAGGTAGTTTTTTGTTACATTTATACATTATTTTTCATATAGATTTATACTAAAGGTAGTTGGTTTTTGTTGCATACTAAAAGGCGCGTGTCTCCTCATCTACCGTCTTGTCAGTCGGTCTTGATCAATCCGACACCCGAACCCTCTCGTAGTTGCGGCTTCTTTTTACTCCCCCGACCTAAGCGCTCCTCTGCGAAAGAGGAGACCTAAACATATCCTTCATGACCTTGACGATCAGATGACTACTGACAACACACTCGTACCACCTATCACACAATCATACGCTACACACCGCCTTCGAGGGCAAAGACAAGGTCCCCGCCATCTTATGTCATCCGGACGTGGGCTCCTTCCACGGCCTCGGAGACGTACGGACCACTCACCGTCCGACCCCCCCCCCCCCCCGCCCTTAGGCAGACGTTCCCTTAGTTTCTTCGAGCCTTAGGGCTTAAAATTTCTTCTGGCAGAGCTTCTTTCCAAAGCTCGCCAAACAGCCCGGTTATGCTGTTGCAATCGATAGGTAGTACAGCTAATAGACAGTCCGAAAAAAAAAAGGTCTTGAAACGTCTTTGAGAACTTATTGAACGCTATTGTCTTACGGCTAAGACGGCTCCGCAACCGACAGGGGAAATTTGAGAACATTTCTTGATAATTCGTCTAGTCTAGGTGACAAGTAAGTACTTCAAAAGGTAAACAAACACCTTTTTGAAGACTTCTTAAGCGTAGCGCATACGCTTTTGGAGGTCCTGGGTTCGATGCCCGGCTCGAGACTGGTCTAGCAGCCGCGGCTATGAACCACTCTACCGAAAATACGTGCTTCAATAATCGCCAATCGATTTCAAGTTCTGGCATGATGTCGTGTGGAAAACAATTAGGGGAATGGGTATACCAAAACCCTAACAGGTTCGACCGCCACTATCTTAGGCTTCATCACACTACAAGGTGAGATTGCCGTCAAGCGTTAACTTGTAGTGGAATAGAAAAAACATCATTTTCTATCAAGATGGCCAAGTTTATACCTCATCATGTCACCTAAGCATATGATACGTAATTTTAAGAAGTTCATGTTTTATGTTACAGCGCTGGTGCAGACCTGTGAGCCGGATCAAATACATCATGGCTGCAAAATCTACGGGACGACGTGCTCTTGTGCGAACGGCTGCAAAAATGAGTACATCTATAAAACCAGAAGGGTCTGTCTCAACGCACTGAGAGGTACAGGTATAAGTTATGGTTTATGACTTCGACTCCCGGGTTTTGAATTCAAATTACTCAAAACCTATCATACATAGTAAGTAGATGCCCAGCCCAAGATTTAGTAATATTTTTGTAATAAAATCGTTTATTTATAAAATAGGAAGCCAACAATATACAATATCTTACATTCAAAATAATTAAAGTAATAACTTAATAATATCATTCTATACCCCACTTATCGGCTATCTAAGTAAGTATCACTAAAATTAACAAGAATAAAGAAGACAATAAATAAACCCAATAAAATTTAAATTAAAGCGAGAGTAGAGGATCGAGGATAGAATTATATCTTTTCATCTTTTGCTTAAAAGATTTTGTTTCTAATCACAACACGATATCTTCGTGAACGTTAATTTGATTGTCTTTAAAAACTTAGACACCTACTTAAACTTTGAGATGATTTCAAAATTCTTAGTAAAAAATAAAAGGATTTATTTTTTAAAACGTCATCGACGCCGAAGTAATTAGATATAGTAACCAAGATGCTGGCAGCATATTTTGCCTTTGAATAGCCAAACTAACTTCTAGGCCAATGGTAATCTGTATTAATTGTATTTATGAGTATGTTTTCTGGATTCCTCATACTTGGAGAATAGCTGATAACCCTTGTCAGTGTTATAATGAGGCAGCTTTCATTGATCAAATATCTTTATCCCTCTTGTTGTTTCTAAAGTCAGAGGTAAGGTTATGCCCGCTTTATAAACTTCATACAAAACATATCTGCTGGCAATTCTTCTGTTTCGATGCTACACTTGTACCTATTTCAAACAAATAGAAAGTATTCGGTTTCTAACTGCCTCTAAAACCCGCTATCCTATGTCAGTGGAGTTGAGATGGCATGACCGACCGACTTAAAACGCTAGACTCTGTGCACCTTAATGAAATCCCCGACACCATAGACTCCGTAGAGGACGCTAAACGTGCAGCGTCTCACTTTACCAGGCACGTTCGTCAGTCAGTCAACGACTGTTCCCGCACAATTTCTAACGACTTCGGTCGTAGGGAATTGCCGGCCAACGTTCGACAAATACTGACGCGTAAGAACAGCCAAGCTAGGGCACATGCCGACTGTCCGACAGACGACAACCGGAGAAAACTCTGGCAAATCCAAAGAGAGCTCAGGGCTCGCCTTGACTCTCTGAGGGCCCACTACTGGGACAGAAAGCTAGGAGAGCTCACGCCATCCCATACAGCGTACCATGGCCTAGCGAGAGCTCTCAAAGCTGACTACGTTGCAGCCACACCCCCTCTCTTACGACCCAATCTTCCACCCGCTTTCGAAGATCTGGATAAGGCCGAATGCCTCGCTGACTCGTTTGAAGCACAGTGCACCCCGAGCGATAGTTCTATAAATCCCAACTTTGTAGGTATCGTCACCAATAAAATAGACTCACTAGGCCCACTGTCTCCAGACAGCGAGCCCATAGCTCCCACGACTTGCGAAGAGGTTCAGTCGATTATCAATAGGCTGCACTCTAAGAAAGCTCCCGGTCCCGATGTGATCACAAACAGGGCACTTAAATGCATTCCTCCCCAGCTACTGTACCTACTGGTAATGATATATAACGCCCTGCTGGCAGGATGCTCTTTCCCCACAGAGTGGAAAGAGGCTATAGTAATAGGTATTAAAAAACCTGGTAAGCCCGCTAACCTCCCCTCTAGTTACCGCCCTATAAGTCTTCTCAACTCCTTAGCAAAGGTGTACGAGAGGATAATACTCGCCCGACTTAAAGTCGTCATCGAAGCTAAAAAGCTTATCAATGACGAGCAATTTGGCTTTCGATCCAAACATTCTAGCGTCCACCAAGTGCACCGCCTAACGGAGCACGTGGCGCGAGGGCTTTACGATTGGAAACGTGGTCGCCTCACAGGAGCCGTATTCTTCGACGTAGCCAAGGCTTTCGACAAAGTCTGGCACGCCGGTCTCATTTATAAATTACAAACCCAGGGTATCCCGGATAGGCTTTTATACCTATTAAAAGACTATTTAACCGATCGCACCTTTAGGTTTCGAATAGACGGCACTCTGTCGTCTAGGAGACCCCTAAAGGCCGGCGTACCCCAGGGTTCAGTTCTAGCGCCCTACCTCTATACGCTGTACACGAGCGATATACCCAAGAGCCCTTATGTAGAGCTAGCCCAGTACGCGGACGACACTGCTCTTTACACGACCAGTCGTTCGCTACCGTACATAGTAGCCCGCCTTCAGAAAGCGATCAAGCGCTTAGGCGCTTGGTTCCGCCAATGGAGGATAGAAGCTAACCCGGAAAAGAGCAAAGCGCTTCTTTTTACCGGGCTAAACCGCCCTGACCCCAGATACAAAAAGGACCTTATATTATTTAATCGTGTGATTCCATGGGAACGCACTGTCAAATATCTAGGTGTAACCTTTGATAGTCGCCTGTCCTTTTCGCCGCACATACGTAGAGTCAGTCAGAAAGCCCGTTTTGTTCTTAACAGACTCTACTTCATGATTAATAAACGCAGTAGGCTACCTCTCCGTCACAAAGTGACATTATATAAAACTTGTATCCGCCCAATCATGTCTTACGCGAGCGCCGCTATAGCGCTTCGTCCCACGTATAATACCTTTCAAACGATTCAGAATCGTTTCATGCGCACGGCAACCGGCTGTCCCTGGTATGTGCGTAACGTAGATCTGCACAGAGACCTAGAACTTGACACTATCGCTCAGCACTTTAAGAAACTCTCGAAAATCTATTTCGAGAAATCAATCCGACACCCCAACCCTCTCGTAGTTGCGGCTTCTTTTTACTCCCCCGACCTAAGCGCTCCTCTCCGAAAGAGGAGACCTAAACATATCCTTCATGACCCTGACGATCAGATGACTACTGACAACACACTCGTACCACCTACCACACAATCATACGCTACACACCGTCTTCGCCGGCGAAGACGAGGTCCCCGCTATCTTACGTCATCCGGACGTGGGCTCCATCCACGGCCTCGGAAACGTACGGACCACTCACCGTCCGACCCCCCCGTTATCCCAAACGTCGCCTAAGCCGAGGTTCGGCCTCAAAGGATATAGTTTCTTCGAGCCCTAGGGCTCAAAATTTCTTCTGGCAGAGCTTCTTTCCAAAGCTCGCCAAACAGCCCGGTTACACTGTGGCAACCAATAGGGTTTGTACAGCTAATAGACAGTCCGAAAAAAAAAAAAAAAAATGAGATGGCATGGGTTCTTTATTTGTCTTCAAATGTAATATAGGCCTGTTTAAATTAACGTATCGAAATAAGTTCCAGAATTTGTCAATTCCGGACAACGGGCACAAGTCTGGGACGTTGCACGTTGTCAATACGGCTGTGCACAAAATTGACAGCTGTAAAATAGGTGGTAGATTTCAATTGGGGACAGGATGGTGCAACTTATCGAGCTGTCAGGTTAACGAATTAGCACCAAACTCGAGTGGAACTGCTCTCAAATCGGCGGATGTGGCACGTTCTTGGCCTAGTTAATAACAAATAGGCCTATTATCGGGTCCACTTCAGTCCAATAAAGCCCTGCAACCTGATTGCACTCAGATCAAAGTACTCTTAACCGTAGTTAGCGGCCTTGGTATAAAAGGTAATTTTCGTGGGTAGGTTAACGTGTCCTGCGCGTCATATTTTTGCATAATTAGGATAAACGTAATTCTTAATACGCTACTTACTACTGCGACTTTATTATTGTACGAGTTAAATTGTTACAAAGTCAAGTTGAGTTTATTTTTTAAACCATCCCCAAGAGGATCAATATTGGACATAATAGAGACACAAAAATGTTCATGTGATATTCGGTTTAACGCTTTAACGCTGTAGGCCCAAAGTGTTGAGTAATTTTAGGAAGTAGTAGTAGTAGGAACACTTAAAAGTCATGATTTTTTATCAGCCATTAGCCTATTCTTCAAAACCCGTTATCAAGGGGGCCGGTCCGTTTATATTGTCATATAGAAGTACTTTATTCGACTACATAACCCAATATTTATATGCTTTTTATTCCATATTGAAAAAGATATTAAAATTTTCCATACCCCGGAATTGAACTCCACCAAGAAACTAATTAGGCAACGAGGTAGTAATAAACACCGTGTCATTAATTAGAATGAATATCAGTAAGGTGGACATTTCAAAAAGCTATAAAGTAGCACCCACACCCTTCGTAATGAATTTCACTTAAGCATCTACAATAAAGAAACGCCGGGCGACTTCACAAGACGATGAACGAAGGTTCCAGCGATATTAAATCGCCACGTTTTAATGATACCCCAGACTAGCTAATTAATTACGATAGACTAAGATTTCACAAAGCATTCTAGCCTTATAGATTAGACATGGAGTCGCTAATTAAAGCATCCTTGATGAACTGAAAGCGGATCTAGTAGACAGTTAATAAACGCTGTGATGCAGTTAGCTAATAATCTTGTACTTAAGATAATCCGCTTCATTACACAAATCAAATCCCTACAGAGCAAATAGTATACAATATATACATAATGAACGAAGAGTATATAATGCATGTTCATTAAAACAGTTACACATGGATGTCACAGGTATGGAATTTAAATAACTATGCAGTCTGTTTATAAGGTAGATAGAAAGGTTGTTTAAATTAAAATATGAAAATGAAATTCTTTCCGCGACAAATGGAATCCTTGTGTCGGAATTTATGCTATTTAATAACACAAGCAAGCTTAATTTTTGGTTCCAACAAGTATTTTGAATGTTATTTGTGGTGGCTTTTTGTTTGATTGTTATTGATTATGTTTTAAATGCGAATATAATACATTTAAAGAGATTCAACTGTAAGAGTGAAACTCACCTCTGACTTTTCAGAGTTATGTGCGTTTTAAGCAATTAAAATATCACTTGCTTCAACGGTGAAGACAAAAATCGTGAGGAAATCTATAATATAATGTTCTCAAAGGCGTGTAAAGTTTGCTAATCTGCATACGTCCAGCGTGGTGGACTATGGCCAAACCCTTCTCATACTGAGAGGAGACACGTGCTCTGTAGTGAGCCGGTAATGGGTTGATCATGAACTGTGAAGAGTGTATTTGAATGATTACTGTTTATTACAGATTATTCCCTTACTACCACGTAATTACTGCAATGGTTATTAATTACTGAGCAAGGGGTTTTTAGCAACTAGTGTTATAATTATATGTACCACAGTTATCTTAAATGTTATTAGAATATAAGTGGATTTATTCTAGTGAATAGAATGTAAAGTGAATCTTTTGTAAGAGCTAGTCGACGACGACCGCTTGGATTCACGTTTTCAATAAATCGATTCAGGTTAGTTTCAGAAAATCTTTCATTTCTAGGATTAAAAGTATCCGAATGCGTGAAACTACCACCTCGTCATATTATATCGATATGCGTGAAAATGTACCATATCAATTACGTCACTTCCGAATTTATGTTAATAATCGATCATAACCGTAGAATAGACTGCTAGCAACCTAATCCTAAGCTACTACTACTACTATCCTACTACTATAGTTATATAGATGAATTTAACTAAGTAGTTAAAGTCCACTATGTACGATAGTTATTATATTTTTAATAAACCATATATTATATTGATTTGCCATAGAACATGTACCTAGGGGTGGAGTATATTTTTATAGTATAATAAATAAAAAAAGATTGATTAGACACGTCATAGGCTAGTCAGTAATAATATTTTTTTTCCGCTGTTTTTGTGAATAGTTATACTGACGAAAACAAATCATCGGACAAAAACAGGATAACATACCTTATCAATTCAATTCAAATGTTTTAATGTTTTCTAGAAGCTTTATTACATTATCTGTTGACGATGACGCTACGTCCTATATGTATAGGGCGGAAGGGACAACTTCACTAAAACTTAGTGTGAACAAGTTTTAAGCGATGCCTTTAGCTAAAACCCATGTGCAATTCATATCAAAAATTATGAGTAAGGGATTTTTATTTTCATAAACACGCAATGTATCACGAAAAATGGTGGTGACAACACCTCGGAATCTCACACCACTCAGTTGAAAAGTTGTACCACCTATCAAGCATCTATATTATTTTCTTTTTGCACGCTTGGTTGCCTGGAACAAATCGCTATTCCGTTAAATTTTACCTACTGTCTAACCGCTCTATCGTATTTGCATTTCTTTTTATTATCTGTGGTGTACAATAAATGTGTTTTCATTAAATCAGTTGCTAATTACCAATATATTCACGCGGCCCTCTATTTTAAATTAAAATAGCATATTTTTGATAATAACCGTAAGTTTATGTTTTTCATTTAAAAGCTAGTTAAATATAGAATAAATTATTTCATCCAGTGAGCACACACTAAATCTGTTAATTTAATCGCAATATACATAAAACGACCGATGAAAAATTCACTCAGAATCATGTCCTGGTTCAATTTTCCCCTTACACCCTTTATAACAATTAGTAGGGTGGCGACGCAGTCCCCTGCGAAAAGAATGGTAATAGCAATGCTGAAGTTAAGGAAGTGGTGACAAATAAAAAAACTTATTTTTGATATCACGTCACTAAGTATTGAGATCTCATTTTTTTGTAATTTTGTCTACATTCAATACACGAATCCATTATCAAGAACAGGTATTGCAGAAACATATTAAATTAATCCTGTAATACAAAGCCATCAGCATCGTACTTATTATCCGCCTTTCCGACCACTCTAGCAAAATCACATATAAAATCCCTATTGGATTTAAAAATTCAAGAAGAGTTTTTAAAGCTTAAAAGCTTCGATCGGTAATTTTATAGATTGTAGATTGTAGATGTGCAGTCAGTCGTTCAAAGTGTCCGTTAACGGTGATGATTATTTCTCACGTGGGAGCCTACTTTCGTTAGCTTGCTGGTGGAATTTTACATGTTTTAACGTAGCTACACAGGCTGTTGTGTTGTGTGTGTGTTCTGGAACAATACGTCTTGTTCCCTTTTCCTTCCACTTACACATTCATTTTCAAGAATCTTTCACTTGTTCAACAGAACGAAGTTCCAACGTGTGTTCAAGGACGCCCTGCCAGCGAGGCATTTGCATTCAAACCGTGCAGGATCCAGGGTTCACTTGCAAGTGCGAGGGCACTGGCTTCTACGGACAACGATGTGAGAAAGGTAAGCTAGTGTAACTTTGTCATCGTCATTATAAATGGGGGCTAATTCTGCAATGGTGGTCAAGTGGCCGATGGTAAGCTTGTAAAAAAGACCTACTATAGTGTATAGGGTTATGTAAATGATAATCAAGCATGGGTATGAAATATTTCTCTAATAAAATAGCTTAAATAACTTTAAATGGCATGTGAGACGGCGATAATAAATAAGAAAATTTACCTGACTAACTTTGTTGTGGGCTTCTTCTTAGACCAGGGCGCGTTTGGAATCCTCATAGCTTTAGTTTTAAGTTTACGAATGTAGTTATTACTATCAACTCAATACTATGTAAAATATTGACGAGTCAAAAGTGCCTTGTAAAGAACTATTTGAATAAAGATTATGATTGATTGATTGAATGAAATAGTACCGACAGGTAATAGAAGGTAGGTGCATCCGGAGAAATGGAAACATTCCTGGGAAATCCCAACTCAGTGGATGGCTTGGTGATGTTTTGAAAACACATTATAACACATCTGCGTGCACTACAAATATTCTTAAAAGTACTGAAAGTGCCATATTAGTGAAGAATTACTCGATACTGTTTATGGCTGCATACCTTAGTCAAAATCACAGCACGCCACTGTTGGCGATAAAAAAATGAAAATGAAAACGTTTACTGCCGAAATATTTTAACGTTTACGTACGTTAAAATATTTCGGCAGTAAATACCTAGAGGAATAAGTTTGTTTGCAATCAACAGTGGATGTTTTATCTTAATTAACTCACTGAGTAATTAATAACCTACGATATCCCAGCCACGAGTAAACACAGCATGAATTGGCACCACGATGCAGGCCCGCCCAGTATAAGTACCGACGGCAATTTAATTAATTGGACCAAAAATTTAATGTTAATAAGCGCATTTTCATTTCGTATTGTTAGTGCAATAATATCATTGGTCGAACGCTGGGAGGACTAGGTCCCTGGTCTTACATTGGAGGGAGGGATTAAGAGATAGTGGGGTAATTAATCCGTTAAGAGCCTGGAGCGAAATAAAAAACACAAGTTACGCAAAGTAGTACCTTTGTACAAAAGCTCTTATAATAATTATTGTGCATTATTAAACGAAATAAAAGTTAAAAAGAACTATGAAAATTGTGTTCTATTTTAGCTACTAGATAATCTCATCTAGGTAACATCATCATGTTAATAAGAAGATAATATATAATTATGTAACATACTATATAAGCTGTGATAGCTTAGTGGTTAGGACGTCAGCCTCCCAATCAGAGGTCGGGGGTTCGAATGCGGGCACGCACCTATAACTTTTCGGAGTTATGTGCGTTTTTAAGAAATTAAAATATCACTTATTTCAACGGTGAAGGAAAACATCGCGAGGAAACCTGTATGCCTGAGAGTTCTCCATAATGTTCTCAAAGGCGTGTGAAGTCTGCCAATCCGCACATGGCCAGGAGACCCGTGCTCTGTAGTGAGTCGTGAATGGGTTGATCATGATAATATATACATACAACTAGGTGAAACCTACCCAGTCTAAAAAATGAAGATTTCTCTAGTCTGGCCACCCAACACGGCCGCTTGCCCGTAGCTTATTGCCCGTCTTGCCACCAATATGTTGGTTGGCTAGGTGGGTATATCACATTTTATTGTGTCTTTAGGGTTTTAGGGTTTTTGTTTTTTTAGGGTTCCTTACCCGCAGGAACACTCTTCCAGTATCTTTGTTTCCAGCCATATAACCTTAGTTCCTTCCAAGGAAGGGGGAATAGGCATTTTCTAGACAAGCGCGCTCCAACCTAGACCTCATCAGTGCTTTCTAGTACTGATTGTCGTCAAGCGCAAACCTATCTCAAAAAAAAAGGATGACAACCTGTTACTAAGACTCCGCTAACCGTCCGCCCGTCTGTCTTATAAGCCATATCTCATAAGCCGTATTAAGTAGATTACTGAAACTCTATATTTTACGAAACAAACTAAAAAGATATTATCCTTAATTCAAATAAACCACAATATAGCTAACTATATATACTAAAATTAGATATACTAAATTCACATTATATAAAAAAATTGAAAAATAAACCAAACAGAAAATTCCAAGCGCATATTTTAAAGGGTTAACGCCATCTTTGCTACTGTCTCCTAAATAAACATACCTTAAAACGTCGAGAGAGGGCTCTGTTCCAAAATGTCCATGCTCCTTTATACTTTTGAAACACAACCATTGTGACTTCCAGTGAGGGTTAGTTCAACTTGCGAAATTATGTTAAAATTTATTACTAGATGGCGCTTTTACGTTTTTCATTTGCCAAATGATGTATTCAGAAAGAAACTATGTCCACTTGCCAAGTGTCAAAATCAACATGCAGCAATTTTTATTTTTATTTTTGGAATATAGTTTCAGGTTGGCAGGTATCTAAAGGCTCAAAAAAAAGGCTAGAAAAATGTTTCGACATAACTCTGCCTTTCGATAATAGGTGGCGCTAGGCATTATGATTATCAAGTCTAAACTGAAAAAAAATTGATTTTCTACTATTGAACGTTATCTAGGCGAACGTTGCTATAAAAAATAAAGTTTTCTGTTACATGTTCTTGGTAATGTTGACATTATATGCTTTAGTATACCTAGCTCACGGATTGGCCACAGACACCTCATCTTAATATGTATTTATTGTAGTGCAAAACAAATGAACCCTTTATGAAGCACTGGTTATTAGGTTTAGCAGATGTCAGTCCGTATAGAATAGCAGTCGTCGTTATAAATTTAACACAACAATCACACATTAGGCACACAACGAAAACGTAAACAAGTTAACAACCCGAGAACGAGAAACTGACAAATGACAGCAGTAGCACGATCGTACGATGTTACATTCCTATTTACGCAGTGTTTATTTGAAAAAATGTTTTTTCGACGGGATAATTACAATGTGTCAATAAATAAACGTAGTTATAAACAAAGGATACATTTTCTTTAACACTCACTTGATTGAAAATAATTCGCTCATATTATTTTAATTTATTGTTATTTATACATGAAATGGGACGTCAAAATGGTGTAGTGTTGTTAAAACGAAAACAATAAACATATTTTTTCATTTATGGTCTTTTTTCGGAATAAGATATCCATAGTAAATTAGTCCTTTATTTTTGAATCTTACTGTATTTAAGCTGATATCCTACACATTTTACTGGTTGAACAGGTCACAATTTTTTATGATGACATAGACTTGACATCCTAATATCGTAATTTTTCAAATAATGTAATGAGATAAATTATTGTTCATTGAATGAATGAATACACTTTTATTGCACACCGCAATCAATTGCCACCGTTTTAGCGGGATGACAAAACATGGCGGCACGATATGATGACAAATAACTTAAAACATTAATAATAGTATTCTAGTCAAGTTGTATACTCTTTCATACGTAAACAAATCAATAACATTTTTACCGTTACCAACAACTTGTAAAATATATGTCATAATAATTATTAAAATATATATATAGCTACATTATGATGTATTCTTAGAATCGCGGAGATAACACCTGATGATATGACACATAGCCTAGAAGTTGGTGACTCTCCATTTAAACCCACCTACTCATATGATGAGTTAGAAAGGGCATTTTAGATTTTTAGTGCTAGTGCTTCATGATGCGTATTAGTACCTTATAAGACGAAAATTTCTTCTAAGTGTCCATGGTATATCAACTAAGTTTAATCTTTGAATAAATTGCTTTGTTTCAGCGTGCCCAACCACAGCAGTGTACGGGCTGGTGTTCCCTCACGAATGCGTCGTTATCTGAAATGCACGCAACAAATTAATTAATAAGTCCTTAGATTATATACCTGAATTAATGATTAAAAAAAATTCGCAAATAACTCGTCTGTTTCTAATAGGCAAAGCATTCATCTAGATCACCTAGAAGAATGATCAACATATTGAACCCGCTAGTATTTTTCATTCCCCTCAGTGCCATTTACACTAAAACTAAGTGAACAAGTACTACGGTATCAAAGCTGTACCAACCTATAAATGCATAAGAAATTTTTGTTTTTCGGATTGGTGCAGTACATCTGTGTACATAAGTTTCGATTGGATTAATAAGACGCGAAGTCGTAAATAAGAAGCCAAACTTTTAATTTCCCGCATTTAGCATTTCGAAAAAACATAATACAAATCAATCTAAATTTTGTTCTTAACATGTCACATTTTCTTTAATTAATTCCATGAACAAATATATTTTAATTCCAAGTAAAATCAATTCAAATGTGTCGTCTAAAACCTTTGGCCCTATATTTGTTTTTTCGAAATGCTTTTAATTTTTTAATCAGGTATATAATTGGATCGTATTAATAATATTTCGTATTAATTATATTTTATTTATTTAGTATATTTAATTATTGTAGCTTTACATTTAAAGCTGTGTGAGTACTGTTATCACGAATTTGTCGCAAAATAAGGTGAAAAACATGGATAAACTTCTAGTGCACTTACAACTTTATACAATGGCCGCTGTTATTATAGGACCGATGGTGTAACAATTAATATTACTGTGATAACATTATTACAGCTTTATAATAGCAATAATCCGCTGAAAGTCTACAACCCCATTGGAGCCAGCATGCTTTTTACCAAATGAGCTGAAATGAGTGACTAGTTGCAATACATCATGGAGATCAGGCTGATTCCGATGAATAGTTGGCAACATCGATTAACGATTACTAGTTATTTGATAACGCTTTATTGATTATTCAGCTCTAATAGTATATCACTAATATTAATTTATCATACATGAAGAGGCATGGCATGCTACAGGTTCGTGGAAATAGTGCAAACTCAACTTTAGATTAGTTAAACCATATATGCGCTTTAGACTCTGTAAAACCGCTCGTATAACATTTTTCTACTTAGATAATACCTAGTTTTATGACTATACAAGTGTAATTTGTTTAATTAAAAATACAGGTTTATAATAACATTTTTTTTTGTTTTATTTCACTTGCCCAGCGAATAATTGCCAGTACTGAAACATTCATGTTTATATCAGAATCGCAATTTTTTTATGCACTACAGGTTAGCCCTTGACTGCAAACTTTACGTGATGGTAAGTGATGATGCAGTCTAAGATGGTAGTGGGCCAACATGTTAAGAGTATGGTAAACCCATACTCCTAAATGGTTTCTACGCGACATCATGCGGGAACCCTAAATCGCTTGGCACTTCTTTGTCTGCAGGCTTTGGCCGTAGCTAGTTATCACCCTGATAATAAGCCATGGCCAAAGCCTGCCAAAGACCAGGCTCGAGCCGGTAGTCGAACCCTGGACCTCCAAATTTATAATGCGACAGCAAAAACAGCTTAAAGAACAACTCCAAAAATGTATAACTAAATAAGCAGCAATTTTTAAAGCAACAAGTGCAAATATAAGTTGTATATCTCACGGTTCCTTCGAAATATTCTTACTACTTAAAAACGATATTACCTTCCGTACCTCTAGTACGAGTATAAGATTTGTTTGCTCTCAATAGTAGAGTCGCTGTGTTTCGATGAATAAAATATTCATCGAAACACAATAATGATATAGTAAATTGAAACGTATTTACCTAATTTTAAAACTCAAATTCGACGACACTTCCACAGACAGCACAAGATTGCAAAAAAACAATAAGTAGTACGGAAATTGCGTCCCTAATTTAAAACAACAAGGTCCATTTTACTTTGACATTAAAGTTTGGATAGCCAGATCGAAGAGCCAACTGAATGGTTATTCATAAGGTTGCATTCAGATGTTCAGCTTATACATTTTCATGGAGATTGTAATTTGTAAGGCGTAGTTATACTACACATGACTCGAAGAGAAGACGGTAATTGGTAAATTAATAGGGGACCCTCTGTTGCTAAGCATAATATAAAGAGGCGTTCGAAATCTTTGGAATATCTGCAGACATCGTATAACAGTGGAAGTCGGTATCTCTTTGCATGCATATGCAAAAGGAAATCGACTATATTTATTAATAACAGTGTACTATTTCTACATATAATTCCTTACGAATAGGATCTTTAAAATCTATTTTTGACCATTCTACGGGTGTCATGAGTTTTATATTGAAAATGGCGTCCTTTACTTTCATAAAAGGATTTTTTCGGCGCTAATTGGACAGGAAGAAATGATTTACTTTATATTCTGTATTCAAAACTAAGATTTTAACACGTTACTCCTTTACGCTGGGTAGTATGTTATTCGTAGTATGCCTAGATGACGAGTGAATTATACAATTCCCCCAAGAAAGTTACCGTTCTTTATCAGCACTATACATAATTTCATACTTGAAATAAGATTATTTCAGACACCATTGTTCTATTGCGCTATTACTATGAGCTTCTCACTTCCACATTCCTTAATCCTTACTGATTCATAACTTCATCTATTTAATCTGAGGACAGATGACACATCACACTAGGCCACTTTAGTCTTTAGTACCGAAGTTGCCGTTGCCATTTTAGTCCACTTTTACAGTATATCAGCTGGCCGATTTAGTAACTTTTCCAACAAGTTACTAAGTGCTTGCCTAAACTTGTCGGTCAAAACGCTTAATAATTTTGACAAGCGCCAGTTGTATAAAACCTTCACTTATCTTAAATATTATATAAAGATTATTATTAGTTCCCTCTTTTTATGGCTTTGCACAGACTAGCCTATGCCAAGTTTACAGCAATGTCGAAGTTAGGGTGAAATGGCGGGAAACTTCGCACTCTGCGGACGCGGCTCCCTCAAACCTTTCCCAAATTAATACCTGTTAACCATTCAGAAAAGTAGCCACTACACGAACGACACCAAAACTGTCCACGACACAACCAACACCAGTCCTTTTCAAAATTAGCCAACAAACACCAATTCAAGAAAAGCGTGAAAAAACCACGCCCGCCATATACGAAGTCTCTCGCTTCTCTCTATATATAAATACATCAAAAAGGGGCTGTTCTTGTCGTCCTTTGTCATCTATTAAATGTCAAGTATCTCATTTTATACTAACTGCCAAATTCTTATCTGTCTGCTATCATTCTAGTTATTCCTCTAGGTCGTGATATATGCTACGAAGCAACTTCACTATTTAAAATTGTGTGTAGGTACTCTGTGGTGTTCTAGTAAATACTAAATAGAATTCTCAGGTTATTTAATATATTTAATCTGAGATACAATTACTTACAAAGTTAGTACTTACTAGTATCTAGTAGGTAATTATTTCTTCAATTTGCATTGTTTTTTTAAAATTTGAAGTGTAAAAACTCCGTGTACTTTCCAATTAAATAAGATCATCGAAAGTTGTTTTGTAGAAATTGAGTTTAAAATATCAGGTTAGTACTATAATTATAATTTATTATAATCAGGTATAGTAGGTATGTTTTAATTTAATAAAAATCCCTCTTGCATTGTTCAACTGAAGTTATTAGCAAATTTGTATTCTCAGTGCCATTTTAGAAAGAACAAATAAACAAAAGAACGTGTCAATGACCTTTAAATTTTTTATTTACATACGTAGATATGTCACAATGTAAAATTATTTTTAGCCACTTTTTTTAATACAATGCAATGTGGCAAGATTCGCCAACAAGTTAAAAATGCGTAGGAAGTTTGCTAAGTAAAAAAAGTCAGTGCTAATATTTAATATTTAAAAAGAACTTAATAAAAAGTAGAATAATGTAACAAATAATTTGAACCATAATTCCTGAAGCATTTAATTAATTCAAAAACAGTTTCACTTTGGTTGAAGGTAATATTGATGAGTTTTGTATAATTCTTTGTACCAATCTTTTTGCTATAAATTCAGTTATTTTCGAGGTGTTTCTTTGTGTTGGTTCAGAAGGATTTGTAGTTCACTTTGCTAAAATATGAGATATAACACTGGAGATATGCAAGGCTACTTTTGATGTAATTAGTTGTTATTCTTTTATTATAAGGTTGTTTAATATCATTTAATTCCCGTAAATGCATTGCACAGCGTTCAATTTGTATTGGTCAAGTGTGCCCGTCAAGCTGGTTGTGAATAAAACAATGTGGTTGAGTTCTCTGGGCCCGAAAATAATTTAATAATTTGGCTTTTATCAATATCTAATCGGTTTTATAGTAGCCTACAAGAGAGTGCCTAACCTGTTCCAGGCTCTAGTTCCTATCACTTTATGATTAATAGCCTAACCTCCATTGAAGTAACTTGCCTATCTAAACCTAAAAAGAAGTAGCTTGCGCCTAGCTATGGCTGACTAGTACTTACGTTGAGGATAAAAATTTGACCTTCAGGTTGTAATATACATTCATTTTACATTTAGAATGGCGTGGACTAAGTATCAAAAGTTCCTGGCTGTTATGATGGTGGTGACGGGTTCCATCAACTCACTCAGTACGAAATGGGCTGATAAAATGGAGTCAAAAAACTCTGTTGGTGAAGTAACAAACTTTGTACACCCATTCTTGCAGGTATGATCATAATCTAAAATTCAAAAAAAATTGACAACCAATTACTAAATTTACAAAATGTGACATTTTGGTAACCTTTACCAGAATGCCACTGGAATCTATCTGTTGCTACTCTTATTCAAATTAATGTTTGCTGAATATCATCATTGGCTCATCTGTAGACATACCATAGTAGAGATCTACTCAGATTCAGCCTAGAAAGTGGAACAAGAGATCATAATCTTCTTCTTCTTGCCCTTATCCCACATGATGTGGGGTCGGCACAACACATCTTCTTCCACTCACTTCTATCAGCCGTCACCTCACTACCCACACCTTTTACCTGCATATCCTCTTTTACACAATCCATCTATCTCTTCTTTGGTCTTCCTTTATTCTTTTGCCCAGCCACGTTCATATATATTTTTTTTTATACACTACAAGTTAGCCCTTGACAGCAATCTCACCTGATGGTAAGTGATGATGCAGTCTAAGATGGTAGCGGGCTAACCTGTTAGGGGTATGGTAAACCCACACTCCTACTTGGTTTCTACGCGACATCGTGCCGGAACGCTGAATCGTTTTGCGACACGTCTTTGTCGGTAGGGGTAACTAGCCACGGCCGAAGCCACGACCTCCGTGGCGAAGCGCGCGCGCTGTCACTTTATAAAGTTGGAGGTCCTGGGTTCGATTCCCGGCTCGAGTCTGGTCTGGTGGGAGGCTGTGGCCGTGGCTAGTTACCACCCTACCGATAAAGACGTGTCGCCAAGCGATTTAGCGTTCCGGCACGATGTCGTGTAGAAACCAATTAGGAGTGTGGATTTACCATACCCCTAACAGGTTAGCCCGCTACCATCTTAGACTGCATCATCACTTACCATAAGGTGAGATTGCTGTCAAGGGCTAACTTGTAGTGGATAAAAAAAAAAAAAAAATTGGGTGTTCTTGTGTATCTTTTACTTCTTGCGTTTATTTACATAGACATGCAATCTGTATCACTTTGATTGTGATTGTATAACCTCTCAAATATTTAATGCTAGCAGGTAAAACAACATCTTTTACCTGTGCAACAGACAGCATGTTAAATAATCTGTATTTGCTATATATCTAACACTTGATAGTATTTATTTTGTTCTATTTCTCCTATGGATTCAACAATTTTTTATGGGCAATAATAAATATGAGCAATATCTGGCAATTAAGTTTACTTACTTATATCTCTTCGATGAGGAGGGCTGCAACAATTGTCCATCAGTCCAGCCAAGAGTGGATTGGTTGACTTCACAAGCAACAATAACACAACTTTTAAGATTTCCTCATGATGATTTGCGTCATCATCAAAGTTGCAGTTGTAGGAGTATCAATATTTTAAATGAAAATGAAAAATATTTATTTCACCAAAAACACAGTTACACAGTTTTATATATTCCGATGGTACCCACACTAGGTAATCCTGTCTCGTGGGTACCTTATTCGCTTTAACAGTTAAATGATACAATACTGACGCTTGGTTGCTTAATATTTTTGTTGCAAAAAAAGAAAATATATATATATATATATCCCAATAAGATGAATCAAAGAGAACGCCCTTATGTTAAATGCAAGAAAAGCTCCTCCGTTTCCTTGTAGTTTAAGGAAGCGAGCCATTTTCCCACTATTGATTTGGCTTGCCTTACGGAACAATGCTTAATGTCACATATGCTTACTACCCTATTGTAAATGAATAATTCCATATAATATATCTGATCTCTAGTCATAAACATATTGTGACCTTGTTTTCAGGCATCTGCTATGTTTCTTGGTGAGATGTTATGTTTGCTGACATTCAAGATAGTATACTTCATGAACCGGAATGTAGATAACCCACAAAACACACTCATCCAAGGAAACCAGAACTTCAACCCTTTTATATTGATGCCAGCAGCCATGTTTGATTTGGTATGAATTTTTTGTTCCTTTATTTTTTTTCTAGTTAAATGGATTTTTCATATTAGCTCATAGAATATATTTGCCCATATCTGTAAGAACTTTTTGATAAAGAAATACATCTTTTAAGCTTAACATTATTATATAGAAATGCAATGTAGTGTAAACATTGTGGACAAATATAATATGTTACTAAATTTCTACATAGTAACCCTTTTTAAGATCCTAAGATGAAAGGAGTTAAGGAAAATGTCTCCTACTATTTAGCATAATTTATAGTTTTTATATATATGAGTGACTTGGTTAGTGAAATGAATAAAAAAACTTTAGTTTTTAATTATATATAAAACTTATGATTCTAGTTTTGAAGAACTTATATATATATGGCATACTTATATATGGCTATAAGTTACCAAAACTATTTTTAGTTAAAGCTCACTGTCAATATACATCCTTAATCCAAGTTTCTTTACTTTAAATATTAAAAGCGATAAAGGTATTAATTTAATATTATAAAAAGTGTATTGTTTACAAAGTATAAGGATTTATGGCTCAGTATTTTGCCTGTAATGGCTGCCGAATAAATATAGATAAATGCTGCCGCATACTTATTTTTATACATGTATTATTTTCATCTAAGCCTAAAGATTTATGCTGAGCACACCATGATAGCTTGCAAATGGCAGATTTTGGTCAATTTACTCAATATATATTTGTCCGTAGGTTGCCACATCAATAATGTACATTGGGCTGAACATGACATACGTGAGCAGTTTCCAAATGTTTCGGGGCTCAGTTATAGTGTTTGTTGCCTTGCTCTCCTCGACTGTCCTCGGCAGAGTTATCTCCAAACAGCAAGTAATCGGCATAGGTAAGTTGTGCGTCCATAATTTTTTTTTTTTTTTTCGGACTGTCTATTAGCTGTACTAACCCTATTGGTTGCCACAGCGTAACCGGGCTGTTTGGCGAGCTTCGGAAAGAAGCTCTGCCAGAATAAATTTTGAGCCCTAGGGCTCGAAGAAACTATGGGAACGAATGCCAAAGGACGCTTCCTTTGAGGCCGAAACTGAGGCCGAAACCGTACGTCTACGTCGTAAGATAAGGGGGAACTCGTCTTCGCCGGCGAAGACGGTGTGTAGCGTATGTTTGTGTGGTAGGTGGTCCGAGTATGTTGTCAGTAGTCATCTGATCGTCAGGGTCATGAAGGATATGTTTAGGTCTCCTCTTTCGGAGAGGAGCGCTTAGGTCGGGGTAGTAAAAAGAAGCCGCAACTACGAGAGGGTTGGGATGTCGGATTGATCATAATCAATAACAATTGTCTCACAGTAGAGAGGACTTTGATATACCCACCTAGCTTTTATAATCCGGGTCGACAAGTTACATAGCCAATATAAAAAGAAGGACCTATGAAAATACTCGGATCAGCGAAATCTTATATGTAAAACGTGCAACATATGATACCGTTCCCAGAGGTGACGTAAACATGTTGCTTGTTATGATAACATCGCCTTGTTGAATGCTTAGGCAAATTAGTTTATAGTGCTTACCTAAGCATGTACACTGTAACACAAGTTTGAACCATCGCAGGAGACTTGGGATCACACTAGTGTAGTATGAATACTTACCACTTTTAACAAACAAAAATTTGGTTGTAATCTTTGACATTGTAAAACCTGACCCTTTAATAGTCCATACCATAGATACTTGATGGCAACGAAACTAAAGTATAGGTTGTATCCAATTGTTGTAACTAACAACAATTGGATCTAATGCTTGAGGTCCCAAGGTATATTGGAATGGCGTAAACGTAGCGTTGGTCGACCCCCAACTAGGTGGACAAACGACATCAGACGAGTCGCAGGGAGCCGCTGGAAACAAGCGGCCCTAAACCGTGGACTTTGAACTACAAAAGAGCTATTTCCAGCAGTGGACGTCTATTGGTTGATTTGATTACATAAATAAGTTGCATTGAACGATAATACCTGGTGGAAGCAGTATTGGGTGGGGTGCTGTGGACATGACGGACGTCTGCCATTAAAATATCTCATAACTTGTAATACACGGCAGGATTTGATTAGTTAGTTAATAAATAATAATTATATGATTGGATAACGTCGACATGCCATCACTTATATTTATGACAATCTGTTTTTTTGTCTTTTTTGGACAAATCTCTTAAGTAACCCGCCAATTCCGTTCCGATTTTGGAAACGTCGTGGATTGAATAGTATGTTACATTTAGGGTACCAGCTATTTACGTTCATGCAAACTTTCGCCAAAATCTGCTTAGGCAATAACGATTAAAATGAAACAAATTGCAAGCCACAAAATTTCAAAATTTCCACACTGTTCCAGTATTTCTAACGTGACAAAATTAGTGCGATGTTTTTGATCCCAGACTAAATTAAGTACGTGTTCCAAAGCATTAATAAATAATCAGCGCGTTCCAGTTGACACATGGACAAAATTGTTTGTTGTCTCCGATTTCATTATACCTAAACGCTGCACAATGTATTTATTTGCTTTGATAAGTAATTTGAACCAGAGGGTTCACAGAATAGATAGCTATTGCGCAATTGTAGCATTTATATTTTGTTTTCATTATTATCGTATGAAGCGACGGCCGTCGATAGTTGGACATGATAACATTCCAAACTCTTCAGAACAAATACTGTTAAATTCAATTCAAAATAGTTTTATGCATATACTCGTAAACCTTATATGAGTATGAACCATTCGTATCATGAGCAAGTCATTGCCGGCTCACTAAAGAGCACGGGTCTCCTCTTGAAATGAGAAGGGTTTGACCATAGTCCACCACGCTGGCTATGTGCGGAGTGGCAGACTTCACATTATGGAGAACTCTCAGGTGTTTTTTTTTTTTTTTACCCACTACAAGTTAGCCCTTGACGGCAATCTCACCTGATGGTAAGTGATCATGCAGTCTAAGATGGTAGCGGGCTAACCTGTTAGGGGTATGGTAAGCCCATACTTCTAATTGGTTTCTACGCGACATCGTGCCGGAACGCTAAATCGCTTGGCGACACGTCTTTGTCGGTAGGGTGGTAACTAGCCACGGCCGGAGCCTCCCACCAGACCAGATGCAGTGCAGCGTGCAGGTTTCCTCACGTCGTTAATCTTCACCATTGAAGCAAGTGATATTTTAATTGTAAAAACGCACATAACTCCCGAAAAGTTATAGGTGTTTGCCCTGGATCGAACCCGCGACCTCTGATTAGGAAGCGGACGTCCTAACCATTAGGCTAGGCACAGCTTCTATAATATATCATAACCGTTCAAATAATATGAGCGTGAGGTGATGTTGATAAATTCATTCGTAGTAAGTTTTTATGTGTAGAGTCTTTCTTAGAAATGGTTTTATCTGACGTTTAGTTTAATATTAGTCACTAAACTAAATGTTTAGTCAAACTATAAATACTAATATGTTTGTGCTTAGAACCGAATCATTTACAGCTTGAGTTAATAGATGGCGCTGTACACGCAATTTGATACGAGGCCAAAAAGTTTGTCGTGGATTGATAGCTTTTTACATATGTCGATAGATGGCGCTGGTAGTAGATAGAGAAATTTTGAATCGCGCTATGTAGATTTTCGCAGTTATTTGTTGGAAACTAGCTAATGCATACGGCTTTATCCGCATTGATAAAGGTCTTCAAATAAAATCCTGTGGGAATAAGTAAAGTTGAACATTTTAGCCTTTCTAGTAAACCGCTTTAGGACACATATATGGGTCATCTTTAAGTCTAAAACGAACTTAGAAAGATTTTTATTGTTTTTTTACATAAAAGACATGTGTATGATTAAATAACGCGAAGTTTTAGCGCGGGGAGAGTTACTTTTTATAGCGGCAATATAAATTTCCACGTGCTGTCGAAACGTGATCTCTCCATCTAAACCTATTACAGCTCATACGATCCGGGGTACAGCCCGCTGCCAGAAGGAAGGTCAAAGAAGTAGAGCCACGTGACACTCTTCAAGTACATCATCATCGTCATGATCAACCCATTACCGGCTCACTACACAGCGAGGGTCTCCTCTCAATATGAGAAGGGTTTAGCCATAGTCCACCACGCTGGCCGTGTGCGGATTGGCAGACTTCACACGCATTTGAGAACATTATGGAGAACTCTCAGGCGTGCAGGTTTCCTCACGATGTTTTTCTCTTCAAGTACATTACCATAAAATTAATTTGTTTTCCAGTCAACGTTATCATTGGTCTCGCGATTGTAGGCGTGACGGACGCCCTCTACCAATCTGACGAGGCGAAAGGCAGGAACAGCCTCATCACGGGAGACCAGCTCATCATACTGGCCCAGGTCATCACCGCTTGCCAGATGGTCTATGAAGAGAAATATGTCTCAGGTAACATTAAACCCTAGTCTTGTTCCAACACTTGATCAGTTTTGTCTCAGCTAAACTTGACCCAGACCACAAATTTTTGACTCTGACGTAATTCTTTCAATTAAGGGTGCGTTTAAATGATGCAAAAAAATAACCAAAACATCCGTTTATGGCAATTATCAACTATTCATCATCATGATCAACCATTACTGGCTCACTACAGAGCACAGGTCTCCTCTCAATATGAGAAGGGTTGGGCCATAGTCCACCACGCTGGCCATGTGCGGATTGGCAAACTTCACACGCCTTTGAGAACATTATGGAGAACTCTCAGGCGTGCAGGTTTCCTCACGATGTTTTCCTTCACCGTTAAAGCTGAAGCAAGTGATATTTTAATTGTAAAAACGCACATAACTGCTTGCTTGCCCAGGATGGAACCCACGACCTCTGATTAGAATGCGGACGCCCTAACCACTAGGCTATCACATGCTTTTCTATTATCAAAGCCAAAATACCTCGGAACCCGGAACATGCGGCTTCCGCGTTGTTACGTGTTATCGCTTAGTTGTGGGATTCCATTTCGGTGCACCCAATGCTAGGGGGCAGGCCTCGTTAGTTAGAGGGCTTCGGTTTAGGGTCTGCCTCGCCGGAGGCCGACGCTAGGTTGCAAACGGTTCCCATTACGCAGCCTTCAGGCGACGCGAAGAAGCATCCCACATACCCCGCCGGAAGCGGCATAGTCCTGTCTGCGCCGCTTTTGAATTGGATCCGCAAAAGAATTGGGGCATTCTCGTTCCGTAGCTAATATAATTATTTTTCGCTTTTTTAAATATTTATATCCTGTGGAAGCAGACGGCTCACCTGATACGTGAGTACCCATGAATACCGCAGACCAATACCAGAGAGATGCGTCCCATTTCTCCTTATCGGTTTCTACTCGGCATCATACCTAAACGCATAATAGTTATATCTTTACCACTAGGATTATTAGCTGAGCCAGACCAGATCAAACGGCTGGGAATCAAAACCGAGACCTTCCACTTTATAATACTACGGCGAATGCCACGGATGTCGACAAAATGAGAGTACTAACATCTTGGTGTCCATCTGCAGTGGGACGGATGCCTCATAAGTTGAACCTTTTTGCAGGGTTGAACATACCGGCACTGCAAGCGGTGGGGTGGGAAGGGGTGTTCGGGTTCTCCGTTCTGTCGTGCCTGCTGGTCGTGTTCTACTGGATACCCGCGCCTCCCCACTTCGACTCCAACCCAAGGGGCACCGTGGAAGACGTTATAGATGGCCTGGTTCAGATCGGTAGGTTAACCTATTTATTCAAGGTCATTTGAAAACAATGTACCTATAAAATTGACGATATCAAGATAGGAAGAAAACATCTTTATTAATCAAACATGCCATCATACTATGATACTTTTAGTATAAGGTATTACTCCGGTGCTTCCTTTAAATTAGCATCAACTCAAATAACAGAAACACCAAAATAACGTATGAATCACCATGAACCACCCATTGCCGGCTCCCTACAGAGTACGGGTGTCCTCTCAATATGAGAAGGGTTTGGCCATAGTCCACCACGCTGGCCATGTGCGGATTGGCAGACTTCACACGCCTTTGAAAACATTATGGAGAACTCTCAGGCGTGCAGGTTTCCTCACGATGTTTTCTCTTCTCCGTTGTAGCAAGTTATATTTTAATTGCTTAAAAGTTTAATTGCTTACGTCCTTGAGCCTTCAATGTATGAACAAATGGACACAACAAAATCAAAGGCTATTATTATTATACAACCATGCAATGCTGATTTTCAGTTAAAAAATTAAAACAATAATTCAAACTTATTCATAGCATTGTTGTGAATGTAAACAATTGTATCCATTTATGTATTGATTTACGAAATATTTGTACTTTACTCGTATATTTTTGACGCGTTTTTTTTATACACTACAAGTTAGCCCTTGACGGTTATCTCACCTGATGATATAGTCTAGGATGGTAGCGGGCTAACCTGTTAGGGGTATGGTAAAACACCCACACCACACACCTTATAGGTTTCTACGCGACATCGTGCCGGAACGCTAAATCGCTTTGCGACACGTCTTAGTCGGTAGGGTGGTAACTAGCCACGGCTGAAGCCTCCCACCAGACCAGATTCGTGACTTGATTATGTGACAGCGCACGCACTGCGTCACGGAGGTCGGCATACGTGTACGTTTGCGATTGGTAGATTTCCGCGTTTGGAACCTAGACGATACCACCAACCGGTATAGAATACTAGACGCATATATCTATAGTTTTTTAATACTGGCAACACTTCCAATATTTTCAATTCCAGGTAACAATCCAATGTTGCTGGTGGCGATATCTGGCACCATAGTGTCGATAGCGTTCTTCAACTTCGCCGGCATCAGTGTCACCAAGGAGATGTCCGCCACCACCAGAATGGTCCTGGATTCTGTCAGGTACCTACTTTGGTTATATTATTATACTAACTTCATTGTGAGAGCAATTTGAATTTATTAATTTTCAAATTTATATCAGGCATTGCAGGCATCAGCTGTGATAGCCTAGTGCTTAGGACGTCCGCTTCCTAATCAGAATCAGAGGTCGGGGGAAGTAATGAAAAATGTGATATCTTCTTCTTTTTCTTGCCCTTATCCCACATTGTGGGGTCGGCTCAACACGTCTTCTTCTCCCACTCACTTCTATCAGCCGTCATCTCACTACCCACAACTTTTACCCGCATACCCTCTTATTTATATATATATATGTGAACGATACATAGATGCCTGTAATAGGTCTGTCTACATGAACAAAGCTATTTTGATTTGACTTGCCTCGTTTTAGCTAAGTTGAATTATGCAGATGTAGTTTACGGACCTCGACTAATTTAGAAAATCTTTAATACTAGACTAATCTTTCTAGATCGTGTAAACTCATGTAAACGTAATTATTTCTAGGACCATAGTGATCTGGTCGGTGTCGCTCGCGGTGGCTTGGCAGGCGTTCCACTGGCAACACCTCATCGGGTTCGCGATACTGATCGGCGGACTGTGCGCGTACAACGGCATACTGCCCCAACCGTGCTGGCGGAAGACGCAGCCCGCTGAAGACGAAGACAGGATTGTCGACTCCGAAGCGATTGGACCCGAGGAACTCGCATAGATCATATTACATAGAAGCCCCTATTGGAACTTATAGTTATGTTAATCTCCTTATCATACATCTCAAGATCTCGTCGGGTTCTATTTGCGGATTGCGGACACTACTTTAGATACAACCAACTGAGGACACTGAAGTGGACAGACACAAAGAACGACATAGAAGTCACGGCACAGAGTGGACACGCCTGGCTAATTTTTATAGACCTAAATAAACTTAATTAGCAAAATCCGTCGTAAACCATATAACTAACCGTAATTTGATATTGACCAAATGTGTTCACCGTGAAGTGCGTGGTCCATTTATCGTTATTGCGTGACATCGTAGACCATTTAATGTAAAGAGCCGGAGTGCGAGATCTATAAAGCCTCATCTCTGATCTAAGATACATTTGAAACTAGACAGAGTTTTATGCCCGGCGCAAATCTGTCTTATTTTGAAACTATCTTTGGCTCAGCAAAGTTAATGTACGCTCTATAGATCTCAACCTGAAAGCTGCAATCGTGAATGAGTACTTTCTGCAGCTCACACGCAGATTTATGGTCCGAGAACTCAAGATGCATGCAATTCGCACGTATATGGTGTTGCTCCAATCTTTAATAAATTATCTTCAATCTCAAACAAAATTACTATTCTGATGTCCGGATACGTTGGCTCCAGACCTCAAACAGAATAACGGTTTTGCAGTCCGGTTATATCAGATTTTACTAAAGACCTTGATAAATCCTGACTATTATTTACCAAAAGGTGCCTTAGAGTGTGGCTTTATGTGTCGAGCAATTTGTCGTTTCCGCATATAAACTGATTAGGTGCTATGGTTTATGTATCTGCCTCACACAGTCTAGATTAGATCTCAGAATGCACGTCATTTACTATCTAAATTATTGCGTGTCACCGAATTTAAACGTAATTTAAACAAGTATCCTTATAGTAACTTCCACTTATTTTATTGACCAACCGATCAATTTGACGAGTATTATGCTTTCGACTTTGGCAATGCCGATTCGGCTGTGCGTATTTCATTTATATAATTGTATATTTATAGATCTTGATAAATCTATCGGTCGAAATCTAATATGACAGTTTAGTCTTTAGACAAATAAGACCACAAGTCACCACAAGGACTTGAAAGTTATATTTTCGACATTGTTCTATCAATTTTGCAAAACAATCTGATTCAAATAAAATAAATTATTGCGAATGCTACCCCGCGAGTGTAAGTACGAGATCGAACACGAGCGGTCATTCAACTCTGTTAACCATAACATAATTAAACTATTTGATGGTATTCGTTCCCCGATACCGTACCCAAATCGCAATCACTATTTAATTTCCTCTCAGAATGTAATTTCATAATAATTAATTCAATAACTAAAAAGTTTTCAAGTCCTGGAGGTACATCCCGATGATATTAGCCTGCTGGCGTAGGCGTATGCGCTAGCGTAGGCGCATAGTAAAATGTTACATGTCGTATTATATTCTGTTTAGAAAAACGCTATTTTTTATATTTTATGTCCGACCGAATTGAATTTGTATCATTATTTATAACCTTTAAGACAAATTGATGTGATATTTTAATGAATTTCTATTAAATAATCGATATGTACCAATATAATTAGATTGTATGAATTTCTATTAATTAAATGACATTTACCAATTTTTTCAAATGGTAATTGTGAAAAAAATTTTTATTAATAAATATAATTTAAAGTCGAAAATATTTTTTATTTCATATAATTATTTCCGCAATTAGTCATACCAACCGACATTGTCTCACTAGTGAGCAGAATGCAGAGTTCGAGATTTTGTAATTTCGCTGATTTTCGCTTAACTGGTTAAGTCAGTGCAGATTAAAAAGTGACTACTGTGACGTCAGGATGACTGGTCATTTCAATCAGTCCTCATTTATTGGACACCTCTTTCATTATATCATTTTACCCAATATCGTAGCAAAAAAAGAAAATATTAGCGAGAAAAATTTAATATTTCCCATCTCTAGCTGAAACAATCATTATAACTGTAAAGCGTAATTACATTGCTCACAACAGCTGTAGGTACACAGAATTTAAATTATGAAAATAATTTAATAATCAAATCTATTTATTAACTATAAATGGTCGAAAAAATATATCTATAATCAACTTTGTGAATCAGCCTATAGCACGGATTATTCATAGGCAGGTTCGACGACATGAAAGCCATATAAGACCCGCATGAATGTGGTACATAGCCTAAACTTAAGCCATACAACGTTCATACTCTTTTGCAGAATATACAGAATACCCAAGATTATAAGAGGTATCTAGCTACTTGGATGTCTATGATTCGTTTACGAAAATCACTGTAAAGATGCCTCATCGACTACAAACCCATTCAAGTGTTGCAATGTCTCGATGGTGTATCTCTGAAGGTCGTGGAGAAATTTAAATATCTCGGCCATACTGTTACAAGCGACCTTGGAGATGACGAAGATATTGAACGAGAACGCAGGGCGTTGTCGATAAGGAGCAATATGCTTGTCCGCAGATTCTCCCGGTGCACTACAGACGTGAAACTAACTTTATTTAAAGCGTTCTGTCAGTCGTTCTATACTGGTGGACTGTGGATGAAATATACGCGCCGAGCCTACAGCGCCCTGCGCGTTCAATATAACAACGCCTTCAGGTTGCTGTTGAGGTTGCCGTGGCGCTGCAGTGCGTCCAAAATGTTCGCGGACGCACACACAAATGACTTTTTTGCCGTAATGCGTAGAAAAGCGGCGTCTCTCCTGCATCGACTATGTACAAGCGACAACGGCATCCTGAAGGTAATTGCTGCCAGGCCTGACTGCTCCATACTGAACCACTGTATGGCGGTTGCTATTGGGCGGATAAAATAAAAATAACAAATATTGTATTTCTGATGATATTAATAACAATACTAACATAGTCAATAAGGATAAATTGTTACTAACTTACTAACAAATCTATGGACGCTTCCATGTCCGATTTAAATGAGAAATATATAAAAATAAACATAAATGGTTGCAAGAAAATGCCAACGTGTCACTCCTTTCACAGAACCAGACGATGAGTCCAATGGCAGCTCACAATTACACCTGCATATAGCAGTTCTCGCATTTCGTATTTTCCTGTATACTTTCTTTGTAGGGTCTGCAAACGCGACCTTTTTCGGCATAACAGGATTTCAAAAGTATCTGTGGACCATATCGTCTCTGTTCTCGGAGTTTTTTAATTACCCCTAAATTCACCCTAATAATATGAAATGGGGGTCGCAACTATATGGTTGGTATATAAAAAAAAAAAACAATTCTTGTCTTCTGTTAAGTAAGTGTTTTTAGGGCTGGTAATTTCCTAATTTAAAACCCCAATGAGCGATCATTAGAATACAATAAAACAATCCTGGAATATAATACGGGATGAACCTTTGAATAGGCATACTCACCGGAAACCAAAAAAGTCCATCAGTTGAGAATGACCGACCATACATATAAATAAATAATACATATAATAAATACCACAAATCAATCATCAAACGCTGATTATATGTTAAGGCTATTACGGCCGACGGGCACAAGTTTCCCTTTCTACGATATAGATGGCGTAGTAATTTTGGCTGAATCGCGCTTGTGAAATTTGTTCCGTAGGGTTCAAATGCTCCGGAACAAACAGTTTCAGTTACAGGTACGGAGTCCTTAATTTTATGTACTAAGGTTTAAAAATTTACCAAAACCAATTTTTGGCAGATAGTCTTTTCATTTAAAATGAATTGACTATCTCAATAATATAAAAAGTAATTCTTACGAACACGTAAGAAATACAATAAGACAACTTGTTTTCGATTCTGTTCGTACAGGTTTGTCATTGTGGGGTGCCAGGCCGGGTAATCTCCACGTGCTGGGTGCTGTGGGTCCCTGGTGGTTGATTAGTCCGGGGGGAAGAGCAGCATTCGGGCCGGTGCACCTTGGTAACATAGGTTAACAATTTTTTTTGTGCGAGATTGTTAGCCGATGGCTAATGACCCGACGCGGAGGGGGTCTCCGCGTTCCTTGGAAGTTTGCGGCCCGTCCAGGAATGGGACTGGTGTGCCGGGGTTGACAGTAAGCGTTCGCTGCGCTTGCCGTCGGCGATGGAAGGCCGGGTGCGAGAGAGTGTTCCTCTTCCACATCTCTTGCTCCTGTGCCTTCGGAGGACTTGTGGGCGATGGAAACGGGGCCGTCCATCACTCACAGTACGGTTCTCAAGTTGGCTGGTGTGCTGTTGTTCCGGCACACCTCTAACCGGGGAAAGAGGGTCTGCTGCGGCGGACACCCGCTGGTAGAGTTGCGGTTGTATGCGAAAGCTTTCCCGTGACTCCACCATACACCGGTGAGTAGGAACTCGTGGGGGTTTTAGTCAGTAGGAGTCTGACATAACCTCTGTGCCTCTCCGTGGCGCAGAGGTATCCATGAGGATTTACCCACGATAAAAAAATAATAATAAAAAAAAAAGATTTGTCATTGTACTTTTTAATACATTGAAACAAATAGGAACATTTATTTAGATTATTAATACACTGGGTTTTCATTTATATTATGTCAATAGCGACTAAATTTGACGTTGTTCTAAATTTTAATCTAATTAAAAGTACGTAAATAAGTACAAAAATCTGTGTTTAGTTAAATTAGTTTATTGATGTACCTACTTATTAAAACTTAAGTCTTCAGTTCATCGATTACCTTTGGCTTTTCGCCGGCAGCTGAAAAACATTAAACAAACAATTAGGATATGAGTAGTAAAATAATTAAATCCTACAACAGTCTTATCTTTTATCTAACACAATGCTATCTTTCTTCGAAGAATACAGCGTGAAGAGGACACGTGTCGTGACTTTTCGACAATTTGTCAGAGATTTGAATACAAACGAATCGGCACCATTTAGTACCTGGGTACTGGAATTCCATTTATAATAAAATTCCACAGAAAAACTAAATATTTGCAGGCAACCCGTGTGCATTTCACTTAGCCATTCTTGTGGATGCTGTTAATACCTGATTTTATGGTGCCAATGGCGTATTATGTCCGGTAGTATTAAAATAGTTGGTAGGATTTCGTAACGAACTTAAATTTCTAAGCAGGCACGACTAAGCATTTTATGCGCGACTTTTTCTATCTTTTTTTTGTCGAATATTTTTATTTTATTTCGGGGAACCATCTATTTTTTCCGGCTAAATAGAATAGTTACGAAAGTTGCAGTCTATCATTCTTTGCCTATTTTTATAGAAATATGTTCACAGTTTAGTTGTGCAAAGAAACACAAATACAAAGTTAAAAGAATTTAAAATATTAGTAGGTTTTTTTTTTTTTTTCGATTGTGAAATATTTGCTTGCCAGTAAGTAGGTAGCTAAGCGGCAACATAAAAGTTGTTTCTAAAAACAAAAGAAGTTGACATTGTTACAAATTGTATACACGGGGAAAAACTTTGATGGACTTTTCGGGGTTTCCATGCTTCACGTTTTTTTGTTTACTTTAGAACAATGGGTCCTAATTTTAAAAAACGTTGCGCTACGCGTGAGCAACGTGAGGGGAAGATTTCGACATAAGTACCTCCTACCTAAAAATTGTAAACTCGGGGTCACGTTTTTAGGGTTGACTAGGGTTATGAATGTCAAATGTGGTGAACCCAAAATTTGCAATTTGAAGAACGCACTCACATTTAGCCATTGATGATTTATAGTTCCGAAACGTGGCTGTATATACCTTATAAGAGGGATTTAAACTAAAGTGTGCCTGACTAGTTTCGAACCCATTCGGAGTTCATATTTACGAGCTTGCACACACGCAGTACGGAACACACTGAGTTCGGAGTGTCTGAAGATAATTCACGTGAGTTATGTCGTGTAGAATTAATATTTAGAGTTATCAATTAATAAGAAGGCTTAGAGACACTCAGCGAGCGATAGAGTGAGTTATGCTCGGAGTATGCGAAGTGGTCGAATCAGGAATGAGCAGATCCGTAGATGAACAAAAAATTAAAATAAGTAAATTGAAAAAATGAAAATAATTTATTTGTCATTGCAATTTTGATTTTATAACAAATAACACGAAAGCAATTATGACATCATATATGTTTACATTATTGGTTTATTATTGCTAATTTTTTAATTCAATCATGCAAGCATGCAAGTGTGTGTGTATATGATAAGTGCGTAAACGTGTGTGTGAAAGTTTAACGATATAGCTCAACGAGTCTAAAGGCTGAACCGAAGCACGCTGGATTCTGTGGTCGAATGCCCCACACTCGTAATCTTAGTATTGGTTGACCCCGGTGGTAGACTAGGTCAGCAGACGACCTTACACGAGTCGCAGGGAGACTTGGAAATTCCCTTTACATTGACTTGGTGACGGCGATGACAAACTTTTACAGACTCAAGCTAATTTTTTTTTTTTTTCGGACTGTCTATTAGCTGTACAAACCCTATTGGTTGCCACAGCGTAACCGGGCTGTTTGGCGAGCTTTGGAAAGAAGCTCTGCCAGAAGAAATTTTAAGCCCTAGGGCTCGAAGAAACTATGGGAACGACTGCCTAAGGGCGCTTGGGATAACGGGGGGGGTCGGACGGTGAAGACTCAAGCTAAGTCGGGTAACTTAAGTTACGAACTGTAACAAAGTACCAACAACAAGCGTTGTTACGAGACCGTATTGTATATGGCAACACGCGATTGCGTGAGTCAGATTTGTATAAGGAGGTGTGAGGTATTGACTTTTGCGCTATCCGTAGAAAATATTAGGTTAGGTCAGTACCTTAATGTAGATGTGACGTTTTTTTTACATGACTTTAGGAATCTAGAGATAAAATAGGCTTGGCGCTCATATACTTATCTAAGCTAGCCAATAGGGGTCGAGGTATTCTAAGTACCAAAGCAAACTTAAAAAAAAAAAAAAAACAGTACAAGTTAGGCTTGACGGCTATCTCATCTGGATAAGATGCAGTCTAAGATTGTAGCGTCCTAATATGTCAGGGGTATGGTAAACCCATACTCCTAATTGGTTTCTATGCGATATCGTACCGGACATCGCTAGGCGACACGTCTTTCTCGGGAGGGTGGTAATTAGCCACGGCCAAAGTATCCCACCAGATCAAGCTCGAGGCGGGAATCGAACCCAGGACCTCCAACTTTGTTTTGTGCGTGACAGCACGCATATTGCGCTACGAAGATCGTCAAAATTTTCTAATTTCATTTGTTAGTTTATACCTACTTATTACTTATAAGTAGGTTACTTGAAAACTGGTAAATCGGAGAAGATGAAAGATAAAAAAATGGCTAAATCCAACAAAATGTATATAATATTAAATTTCTTAATAATATTATTTAAAAGAGTAAAACTCAACTAAAAATAAATACGTAATAAAGTTCGATAAACTACACGTTATAACAGAATAACTACATCGTTAAAAATATGTTATATTATTTCGTATATACACACGAATTTACGTTATTAAAATATTGTTTATCAACCTGGCGCGGTTAAATATCTGTTACTATTATTTGTATATTCTACATAAACTCTTATGTCTTTGATAGCATTATCAATACATTAATTTCTTTTATATAAGTTATTTGGGTATAGCAAAGGTGGCATTTTTATTTATTTAATCCCTACGGAACTCTGTACCCGCTTCCTCGTGCATAGCTGGTTACTTAAAGCAACAATTACATTAGTAAGGCTTCCACATTTCTAAAGCACGTTGCGTAAACACCTCCCTCAGGTTTAATGACGTCTTATAAGTACGTTCTATTGTTTAACTCGGTACCCTTTCGCCAAAGTTTTCACCAATTTGCGTAACTTTTAATTATACGAATAATTAGAAATTTTTTTTTTTTATTTTTCTTTGATAGGTTAATAGGTGCGTATAGCATTTTATATGTTATAGGTGCTGCTTTCAATGATCAAGCATTTTTATTTTTTTTATACATTACAAGTTAGCCCTTGACGGATATCTCACCTGGTGGTAAATTATGATGCAGTCTAGGATGGGGGCGGGCTAACCTGTTAGGGGTATGGTAAACACACTCCTAATTGGTTTCTACGCGACATCGTGCCGGAACGCTAAATCGCTTGGCGATACATTTTTGTCGGTAGGGCGATAACTAGCCACGGTCAAAGTCTCCCACCAGACCAGACTCGAGCCGGGAATCGAACCCAGGATCTCCAACTTTATATTGCGACTGGCCTTCAAAAAAGATGCTGCTTACCCAGCTGGGTTCCGTTAGACCAGTAATAGTATTTAATGAACGACTTGTCCCGCTTCAACGCCTCGTCTTTCAAGTTGGATTTGAGCGATTTCCTCAGCGTTTTAGCAGCTATGTTCGAGTAGTTAACGTAACTAGAAAATCAAAACAGAATTCGGTTATATCACCGATATATAATAATAAATAGTAATGATTAGATCATGCTCAGTGGCCCATTATGGACAAGGGATGCAAAGGAGATTTTTTGAAGGGAAGGGAGGCCGAACCTCGGCTTAGGCGACGTTTGGGATAACGGGGGGGTCGGACGGTGAGTGGTCCGTACGTCTCCGAGGCCGTGGATGGAGCCCACGTCCGGATGACGTAAGATAGCGGGGACCTCGTCTTCGCCGGCGAAGACGGTGTGTAGCGTATGATTGTGTGGTAGGTGGTACGAGTGTGTTGTCAGTAGTCATCTGATCGTCATGAAGGATATGTTCAGGTCTCCTCTTTCGGAGAGGAGCGCTTAGGTCGGGGGAGTAAAAAGAAGCCGCAACTACGAGAGGGTTGGGATGTCGGATTGAGCAAAGGAGAGGAAGACTAGGAAAGAGCTGGGGGAGGCCTAAGCCAAAAAGGCGACTTCTACCAATTCTTGTAATGATATTATAATAACCCAGTAAATTGGACTGCTACTTGTTAAAACTACGACAATTATTATTTTTATTGACTTGCATCAATAAATCCAATCCAATCAACACAATTTTTTATGTGAAATATTATATCACTAAAGCGCCAGTCAGGTTGGCGCACTAGTTTATGTACCCTAATTACCTCAATTTCAAATTATTGGGTAATGTCGGAGAAGCCGAACTATTATTAATTAAACGTATGTGCCTATTTGATATAATACGAGATTTGAAAATAGAAATATGTATCAAATGTGAAGCTTACTTACATGCGAGGTCATCGAAAATGTGGATCAGTGGATTTATGTTATGCGGAATTAAAATTGTAGCACCTCGGAGTGAGAGGATTTGCTCAGAACGGGACGGCTTGCAACTCGGCCTTCCCGTTCTGAGTGTTTTTTGAGCCTATTGGATTTTTGAGTTTGAAGATCGGTGTCAGAGGGTTGCCAAGCGACAAGCAAATGGTCCGATTTTACGATCGGGACCGATGTGTTAACCGGTGTGGTCGATATTATTTAAAGATCCCATTATCCTCTAACTTGGCCATCAGTAGGACGATTGTGATTTCCAAAAAGTGTACCTAAATATATTAGGTAAGTACTTAGAGAAACTTCTTTCAGCTATATTTACGTGAATCTATTTATTTCTAGCTAGGTAGGTAAGTAAGGAATTTTCGAGTAGCTGGTTTAATTAAAGTTTACAAATAACGAAATACAGTTAGGCAGATATGTGAAGTTATTTCAAATGAATCCTAGTAACCTGTGTCATATCATAACTTATTATATAGACCCGGAAATATAACCCGAAACTTCTTAAATAGACCAATGCGGAACTAGCCATACACTTAATATATTACAGGCACAAGCAATTACGTACTAAATATCTTACTTTAATCCCGCCATTCTCCAGGAACTCATTTTCCTTGTGTTTTTTTGAAAATCAAAGCAAGCAAACAAGAAGTGAAGACAACATGGATTTTTTAAACTATTTTAAAAGTTTCTTGCTTATTTTATTCAAACGACGCAACATTAGTTAATATACCGAATATATCCAGCCTTTGCGATAACTCGACAACCAAACACTGTCATTATTTTTTTCAAATTTTTGAGTACAAAGCAATGAGGTCCAATTGGAATGTATATAATACTTCTCGAAACAATTATTTTACTATATACTATGACTAATTTCTGCCCGCAACTTCGTCTGCGTAGACTTTAGAATTGAGTCTAAAGCTTCACTCGTTAACAATTTTTTACCTTCCCACGGGAACTGTTTGAGAGATCGGTATAGAAAACACATGTCCTTTTCCATAGTATAGGTGACATGCATACTAAATTTCAAAGCAGTCTGCCCGTTGCTTAGCTCGCAAGCAATTTTCAATTTTTTTTCGGGAACTACTTTAGTAATCGAGATAAAAGGTAGCCTATGTTCTTTTCCATGTCAAAGGCTACATGCAAGCCAAATATCATCCAAATCCGTTCAGCCGGTTTTGCGTGATTGAGTAAAATACATCCACACTTTCACATTTATAATATAAATATAGGATTATAGCGAAATCTTAAATGGATTAATGATTATTTCTCACTCACACTAGAACCCTGGGTCAACCCATTGCCGGCTCACTATAGAGCACGGGTCTCCTCTCAATATGAGAAGGGTTTGGCCATAGTCCACCACGCTGGCCATGTGCGGATTGGCAGACTTCACACACCTTTTAGAACATTATGGAGTACTCAAAGTCGTGATGTTTTCCTCGTGCCGGAACGCTAAATCGCTTGGCGACACGCCTTTGTCGGTAGGGTGGTAACTAGCCATGGCCGCAGCCTCCCACCAGACCAGACTCGAGTCGGGAATCGAACCCAGGACCTCCAACTTTATAATGCGCGCTCTGTGCCGCGGAGGTCGTCAAAAAGATCGAGGGTTTAAGAGAGGTAATGGGTTCTCCCTCTTTCTAATGAGAAAGGTCTATGCCCAGCTGTGGGTATTTACGCACTAGAGAATAAGTGATACAATCTCTGGTGGAATAACGCGTTCGGAGAGGCATACGTGATCGAGGTACCGTAGCCACGTAACCAGTTTATTCGCCTGCATTAATTTCATAGTAACAGTGTCAGTGCGTGAGTCATGCATTTCGCAGCCTGACGTCACGGTCATTACTGTGGAGCGCGTGCAGTTTTACAGACAGGCAAGTAAATATTACATCATCGCTTTACATTGAATAATTGACGTTTGTAACGGCTCACCTACTTATGATACAAATATAAAATCAATAGTATATTTATTCACACATATTACATCTTATATATAAAACTCTCGTGTCACAATATTCGTTCCCATAATCCTCAGAAACGGCTCGACCGATTCTTATGAAATTTTTTATGCATATTCAGTAAGTCTGAGAATCGGCTACTATCTATTTTTCAAGCCCCTTAGTAGTAAATCCACCCCATAATTTTTTTTGGATAATTTTTTTTAATTTTATTTTTGTATTATATGGCATTGAAAAATACATACACCTCTAAATTTTCACCTTTCTATAGCCTACAATTTTTTAATAGTCATTTTAGTAATTTAATCATTTGTCATCCCGCTCGATAACTGAACAATTATCGTCTTTATTGTGAAACATCCTTACACACTTACAATAAGTTAGTTATTTTTTTTCTACAATAGAATATAATACAATTTTTACTTACTTTTACTTACTTTTTAGAATACAATACAATTTTTTTTAATACCATAATAATTTATATGGCAAAACAACGTTTGCCGGGTCAGCTAGTATTTTTTTAAATAGATACACTTGTAAGCTTCAATATTATTAGTAGGTTTTTGGCGAGCATGAAGCTCAGCCTGAGAGAAGAGCACTTGGGCTCGACAACCTCTGGGGAATGTCTCCTGTGAGACTCGGACCTCGGCTTAGGGCGATGTTGGGACTTGTTGGGTTTGTTGGACTGGGATCTCAGTCCGAGCGCCTCCGGGACCGTGGATGAGACTCACGTCCGGATGACGTCAGACATCGGGGACCTCGTCTTCGCCGGCGAAGACGCTGTGTTCTGTTGTGTGATATTTGTGATCTGGGAAGCGTTGTCTATAGTCAGTCGGTCGTCAGGTTCGTCAAGGACTATCTTTAGTCGCCTCTTTATGAGAGGGTCGCTCAGGTCGGGGGTATAGTTGGTCGCCGCAACCACTACAGTGTTGAGGCGTCGGACAGTCTGCCTCAATAGCAAACCTTCTCTTATTTATTACATATCGTATCTTCTTCCAGCTCCATACAGTCCGCCTTATTTCTAATCAATCAGCTAATAACTTCAAAGTATCTCAGTGGAAATATAACACAGGTATTATTTGTCATAATACAATTAGTGTCACGAATAATACAGCATCACTTAACGACTCAAACTCACAAGTTACACAAAATACATGGATAGTGTTAATGTGAAATGTAACACTACTGATTACCAAAGATTAAGATCTGTGCTAGCAATATCCTAACAATAGTTCACACACAAGTTGACCGTGATGTAAAGTCATTAACAAACAAAGTTATTAGTTAGGGTTGACAATTTATACTCCCTTTAATCTCTTATATAAAATACGCAGTGTGAAAACACATTTAATTCTTCAAATTAAGTATCATCATCATAATGAACAACTCATTACCGGCTCACTACAGAGCACGGGTCTCCTCTCAATATGAGAAGGTTTTGGCCATAGTCCACCACGCTGGCCATGTGCGGATTGGCAGACTTCACACGCCTTTGAGAACATTATGGAGAACTCTCAGGCGTGCAGGTTTCCTCACGATGTTTTCCTTCACCGTTGAAGCAAATGATATTTTAATTGTTTAAAAACGCATATAACTCCGAAAAGTTAGAGAAATTAAGTATGTAATGTGAAAATGACTTTGCATAAAATAAGGTATCTTTATTTACCAAATTCAAATATTTTTTATTCAAATAGTCCTTTAAAAGTAAAGTAAGTAAATTTACATAGTAGTGATTTAATGGTGATAACTACATTCGTAAACTTAAAACTAAAGCTATGAGGGTTCCAAACGCGCCCCGGTCTAAGAAGAAGCCCACAACAAACTTAGCCAGGTAAATTTTCTTTTTGTTATCACCATCTCACATGCCACTTAAAATTATATTAAGAGCTATCTTATTAGAGCACCTTTCCTTTCCTAAACATGGAATAGAACCCGTTGCATACCAACATAATGCTGCACCCAACTCCGCCTTTGCGGTCCAAGTTATCACAGAGTATTTCTAAATCTTAGCCGTATTGTAATAAGTGCTATATTCCCTAGCTGCGATCAGACATGGCTAAACACTTATCAGGGATAGCCCCTATCAGATAAAATGGTTTGATACCATTCCGTTAACACTGGAATACCGACAATAAAATATCCACAGACATGCCAACAAGATAACTGATGATACAAATTCATGTATCACTTAGATTCCTAAATTCTAACTAATGTCACTACAAAGTTCAAAGGAACGCCAATTATATTTCCAAACGTAGTTGTTGTTGATATTAAATATTAATTGTTTATAAATTAAAATGGCAAACCCCCAACGTTAATTTCGAAGAAATATAATAATCGGTTGTAGAACTGCTGATGTAACTATAAATATAAGACGATCAAAACAAATATGCGATATAAAACGGAAGTCGGAATGTCTGTAGCGATTCTTACTAACATTTGTTCACTTTCATTTTCTTGCACTTCATACGTTTCATACATACCAACTTATCTATTCATACACTATTAAATATTATGAATTAAAGTGTGCGCTGTTTCCATTATCCTGTATCAAAATTTACGCTTATTGCAATGTGGACCGTTAATCAAGTGGGTTTGGGTGTATTTTTGTGTGTTCCGGTTTAAGCATGCGCGATGGCGTGGCTTCTAAAACGAATTGTTGAAGGTCACCTTCGCTGAGCGCTCGCTGGGTCCATTAAACCACCACGAGTCGACTCTACGTGACCTGTGGCACGAGAAGCGAAAAAGTACACACGAAATTTACCTGTAAGTCCCAAGTATTATTTTATACGCACCGGCTTAATCCGCTTTGCAGTTAGATTTGAAATTAAATATTAAATCAAAGGGATCTTTACGCACGTCCTAATTCTAAACTATGAAATGGACTTTTTTAAAAGTTTCGATAAAGCTCGTCAACTTGATTAAACACACGTTAATAAGAATATAATTGTTTACAAATTTATAAAATACGGGATATAAATAACAGTTTACTCTTGTTGTCATATTATAACAGATTATTGTGATTTATCGAATTTTATATTGAGCTTACTAAGGTATTAATTTTCTTAGTTTCACATGCACTCATTCATGGGAGAATTCTCAGTGCATAATTAAACTCTGGGTTCGTTTAGAAATTTAAACAGAGAATGCTTTGCTTTGTTTGTTTTGTTTTTATACTTTTTTATTTTGTATGTTTTTATTTTTTGTATGTTTTTTTATTTTGTATGCAATCATTAACTGTTCTGTTGGTTTTGAATATTATATCCGCATATTATATTTTTAATTTATCAATATTATTGTTTGTTCCGGGAAGCGAATTGATAGATATTGATAGTCTCCGACATCCCTATTCAGAGTCATGTTCTGTGACATTTTAATTTAAGATCTTTATTAAGATAAAAGAGATAAAACTAATGGGTAATGGGTTACCACAGGTTTTTTAGCAAATAGATAAATGTTTTTTTATTTTGTATGCAATCATTAATTGTTCTGTTGGTTTTCAATATTATGTCCGTATATTATATTTTTATATTTCGATATTATTGTTTGTTCCGGGAAGCGGTGATAAAAATATTGATGGATATTGATAGTCTCCGACATCCCTATTCAGAGTCATGTTCTGTGACATTTTAATTTAAGATCTTTATTAAGATAAAAGGGATAAAACTAATGGTTAAACAAATGGTTACCACAGGTTTATTAGCAAATAGATAAATATTGCTTATAATGTTTTTTTTTGCGACGTGATATTCAACAACTTAAAGACTTTTTTAAGTAAACATAGTCTATTTATATCTTATATTTTGAAAAGAATATACAAAATAACCGTTCTTTACTGATTGAGATTTTTTTTATTAAGATTTTGTAGAGTAGTTATTGTGTAGCCTTTGTGCTTAAAAAAAAATTAGTGAACCGTAATATTTTATTTTATAAACCTCGAATTTAAAATCTTAACTTTAAATACATTTTGCCAACATAACGACCAGTTACTGTTATACGCCTAACAGCGGTATTTATACCTTTATAATTTTGCAAATAGACTGAAAGATAAATTAATGGTCAAATTCAAATTCAAAATCAAATAGTACTTTAAAAGGCACTTTTGACGCGTCAATAATTTGCATAGTAGTGAATTGATGGTGATAACTACATTCGTAAACTTAAAACTTAAGCTATGAGGGTTCCAAACGCGCCCCGGTCTAAGAAGAAGCCCACAACAAACTTAGCCAGGTCAATTTTCTTTTTCATCTCACATGCCAATTAAAATTATATTAATAGCCATCTTATTGGAGCATTATTTCATACAGATGCTTGTTTATCATTTACATAATCCTTTACACTATAGTAGGACTTTTATACAAGCTTACGTTTTATATAAATATTTTCAGAGAGATTTCATTTGGTAATTTGTTATAAAATTTTAACAATTACCTTTGAATGAATTTAAAATTTTTTGGTCCAGTCTACATTTGACTGACTTTATACATATTGAATGCGCAAATTTAATTCACCCGATAATCTAACTTACGGAACAAACAACAAACTAACAAACTTATCTAGGTACGGTCAGTTCAGAGCGCCGTTATACCTGCAAATGGAACAATAGGCAATATAATTTTTATTGTTATTGGAGCATAATATATCACAGAAAATAACATTGTGTTATGTTAGGTGTATAGTGTAAATAGCTGTATTAGTTAACATGCTCAATTTCATACTGAGTCGGTTTCGCAGTCCCAGCCCAGATGGACTTTTTGGGGTTGTTCGAACCCATATGGGGTTTCTTTCCCCTATTAGAGCACGTTTAACTATCGGTAGTTATCACTTATATTATACTAGTCGTTGATACCCTAAAATCCGCCTTGGAGAATCTTCAAGAGTTTTTTTTTAATGATCAACCAGTTAGCCCTTGACGGCAATCTCACCTGGTGTAAGTGATGATGCAGTCGAAGATGGTAGCGGGTTAACCTGTTAGGGGTAAGGTACGGTAAACCCATACTCCTAGTTGGCTTAGCGGCACGTCTTCGTCGTTAAGGTGGTAACTAGAAGCGACCGAAGCTTCCCACTAAACTAGACTCGAGCCGGGAATCAAACCCAGGACCTCTAACTTTATAATGCGACAGTGCACGCACTGCGCCATAGAGATGGTCAAAAGTTAGCAACATAAACCCCCGTCTCGTATAGAAGGTGATTTGTGACCAGATTTGTCGATTCAAAAATGCTTTCGTGAGCCTAAAATAATCAAGTCTGGAATTCGAATTAAATATATTTAAAATATTTAAGAGAGATCCGTTACCCTTAGATATATCTATATCAATCTATCCATCTATCTATCGACTATCTAGATGAAATTTAGCACAGGGGTATTTTTATAATGTAGACAATAGACATGGCAAGATTTTTCGAAATTCAACCTTTACGGGATTTTTCATTTTTATTGTCAAATCCTTTAAATCGAATTTAGTGTATGGCTTTTCGGTTAATTAATAATTAAAGGGAATATAAGCTTCGGATGTGCAAATCAAACTTCCCAAGTATCCCAAGTTTGCAACTTCCGTATCTCTTTTAATTCATCAGCTCCAAAGAAATGGTTGCCTGGAAGAGATCACTATTAGTGATAAGGTCGCCAGTTGCTGTTTGATTTGTAATTGTCATGTATGTTCTGTCCTATATATTATAGCAAAAAAGTTATATAAATAAATAAATGAGTCAGTTGCGTTTCGGGATTTTGATTCAAGTAGGGGATGAAGGTTTTTATGGTTATTTATCACATAGGTTTTCTCGAAATTCTACCCTTAATAATATAAGGGTATATAGAAATAAACGTTTTCTTTGGTTATAAGTCGACTTTCATTGTTGAATATTTTTGAACTATGTTTTAATCCTGGAACGTTATAGGCTATCTTTTAGTTATCTATTTGAAACCATCCTTTAAATCGTCACTGATTTTAGTTGTTCTTTTTGTTGTGTCGTTTCACCTTTTTTGTTTTGCTCGTTTCGTGAAAATTGATTTATATATATTATTGGAGATATAGGCACAGTCCTCTCGGTGGTTTTGTTTAGATATAGGGCCAGACCTAATAATAAATGTATTTTATTTAACTAAGATTTACAATATTTGGAAGGAATTATTTTTACAAAAGCATACATATTACAGTTAATAAATACAATGTTATGGCAATGACATGTTTACAGAGTATACATTTTCCATTACAAAAACGAAAATAACATATATTTAAGAGTTTTTAAAATAATATTATATAATTCCCGTAAAAATTTTATACAAATTCTTTTTATTTTGATTTTTATTATATTGTATATAAATTATCTAAGAATTTTGACCATTAATATAGTGTTTTTTTATACACTTCAAGTTAGTCTTTGACGGCATTGATCTCACCTGATGGTAAATGATAATGTGGTCTAAAATGGTAGCGAGCTAACTTGTTAGGGGCATGGTAAACTCATACTCCTAATTGGTTTATACACGACATCGTGCCGAGGTCGTCAAAAAGGACTTTGTTTTATACCGTTGATAGACTCTCTACCTACGAGTAGACATAATAACAGACTCGATCATAATAATGTCTATCTATAAAGTATGGACTGTTTGCGTGCTGTACAAGAATAGTTTATTCATTCAATGTGAATACTATTACTATCACTTACTACTACGAGAACTTAATGATTTATTTACTATTAGTTAGTTCTTATAAACATTTTGCATCTGTACCATGTATCTACATATAAAAATGATAGAATGATGATTCGTGATGCGGAATGATCGCTCCTGGCCGCGCTGCCGAGACGCGCCCTTGACAATGACCTCTACAGCCGCTGAATCTCCAAACTCCTATTTTTGTTATCACCGTAATTTTAGAACGTTCAATTAAAAGCACATATGTTCTCCGCCGTCTCCTTCCAATTTTATTTTCATACAGCTGCATTGAGTTTATTTTTGAACGCATTAAAAATTCTTGACCCGTTTATAATCGCTGCGGTCAAATAACCCAAAACACAAACAAATAAACTAATAATATATCTGGATCTGGATCATACAAACAATTATATATCAGTTATAAGAAGATAAAAAATATACTAAAACGCCTACAAATTACAGCTCGTAAAGTCAGAGTCAGGTTAATGAAAAATAAAACATTGCCATATTAAAAGGAATTAATGATCTAAATTCTTGATTTATTTGTACTTTTTGAACTCTCGCTCGATGAAAATACATTTTCATTTTATTGCTCATGCACTTGTTTAAGTAGTTGTTTTGTGCCGAATGTAAACAATTTAAATTTCGTAAAAAATCATAAACTTAAGCTAATGACAAAAAATTATGATATCAATGAATATCAAAGCTATTTTTTAGCAGTTTACTGATATTTGGATATGCCAATTAGTCCATATGTATATATAACTTAAACTAAACTAAAATGGGATAAAAAAGAGAAATTCTAAAAACGCATATAGTTCATATGCCAATCAAACTTAAACTAAACTAAAATGGGATAAAAAAAAGAGAAATTCTAAAAACGCATATAGTTCAAATATATATTCAAATATAACGTTAGTAAAATTATCGTTCATAAATGATAACTAAAATCGATATAATAATACGATACGATAATAAACTACATTCGTAGCCAAAGTGTATATATAGAAGTGCAGAAGTGGAAAATTGCATATTATAATACATTTTTACATATCGTATTTATTTTATTACAAGTTACAAGCTCTCCGCTCAATCTCAACTGTACGTGATGCGGTATGAGATGATAGCGGACTAACCAGTTAGAAGTATATCAGTTATAATAAGGATATATTCGTTATCGGTGTCAACGTGACGATTTAGCGTTCCAGTACGATATATCATAGTACGACATTTCATTTTTGACGACCTCCGTGGCGCAGTGCGTGCGCTGTCGCATTAAAATGTTGGAGGTCCTGGGTTCGATTCCCGGCTCGAGTCAGGTCTGGTGGGAGGCTTCGGCCGTGGCTAGTTACCACCCTACCGACAAAGACGTGTCTCAAAGCGATTTGGCGTTCCGGCACGATGTCGCATAGAAACCAATTAGAAGTGTGTTTACCATACCCCTAACAGGTTAGCCCGCTACCATCCTAGACTGCATCATCACCTACCACCAGGTGAGATAGCCGTCAAGGGCTTATTTGTAGTGTATAAACACCTAGGTGGTCACCTAGTCATGACCATAGCCAGACCAGACCAGCTGAATTTCAGAAATAAAGTTTCCTACCATATAACATACCGCTCAACATTCCGCCAGTAATGTCGTCGAAATATTGACCGAATTCCTACCACTGGGCGACACTAGTAAAAATGTACCTAATTAAGTAATAACTCCATGACAATCTGTTAAAAAACGTCAATCTTTAAGTCACTGATTAAGTGAAATCAAGCATACAGGACACCTGATGGTAAGTGATTACTAGCTAGTGATTACTAGCACCGTCCGACCCCCCCGTTATCCCAAAAGTCGCCTAAGCCGAGGTTCGGCCTCAAAGGAGGCGCCCTTAGGCAGTCGTACCCATAGTTTCTTCGAGCCCTAGGGCTCAAAATTTCTTCTGGCAGAGCTTCTTTCCAAAGCTCGCTAAACAGCCCGGTTACGCTGTGGCAACCAATAGGGTTTGTACAGCTAATAGACAGTCCGAAAAAAAAAAAATAAGCGATTACTACCATAACATCCACAGAGCAGCACCTCCATCAGTTTTTATCTTTCCACATGAACTGGACATGTTAAGATAAATTGTGGTAGAGATGGTTTACAAGCATGAGGTAATGCTGAGGGGACTCGGAAGAGCTGGGAGAGGTTATCTTCGTCTGTGCAAGTCGGACACGCCTTGCTGCCAGGCAGATGTCCCTAGGGATATTTTTCTTCCCGAGGAAAAAAACCAGTTGGCTTACAATCTGGAGTCTGGGATAGGTTACTTTTTATGAGTTTCGCGTTGAACATCAAGAACGTTTGACGACCTCCTTGGCGCAGCGCGCGCTGTCGCACTATAAAGCTGGAAGTCCTAGGTTCGACTCCTGACTCAAATCTGGTCCATTGGGAGGCTTCGGCCGTGACTAGACGGACGGACGTAGGAGCGGTGATAGCCTAGTGGTTAGGCCGTCAGCTTCCTTATCAGAGGTCGGCGATTCGAATCCGGGCACGCACCTCTAACTTTTCGGAGTTAAGTGCGTTTTAAAAAAAATAAAATATCACTTGCTTCAACGGTGAAGGAAAACATCGTGAGGAAACCTGCACGCCTGAGAGTTCTCCATAATGTTCTCAAAGGCGTGTGAAGTCTGCAATCCGCACATGGCCAGCGTGGTGGACTATGGCCAAACCCTTCTCATATTGAGAGGAGACCCGTGCTCTGTAGTGAGCCGGTAATGGGTTGAACATGATGATGATGATGATGATGATATCCCTAACAGGTTAGCCCGCTACCATCATAAACCGCAACATCACTTACCATCAGGTGAGATTGCCAGGTAACTTCTGGTGTATAAAAAAGAACCAGGGCGGAATCATTACTGGCTGGTGCCAAATTGTAAACGTGCATCGCAGCATGTACCCACCACGTAATGACATTCAAACCCGGCGTGCGGATTTAAATTTGGATCATCCGGATGTTGAACTTAATCTCCCCACCACGTTATACGAAAGCTCCGAACCAAACTGCACTGTGCACTCATCCCTTTATATTAAAGCTAGATACTTTAAACACTCATTCAGTCACCATTCGCTATTCAGAGCACAACGTGCGTTGAATTCGGTTAATACTTAATTGTTTTATTGAATAAAACTTTAAATTCTACTACCGATTGATATAGTCGCGCAAATTGTTGAGTGTCATAAATATTTTTGAGTGCGTTAATTATTTATTATATTCATTAATGAATTAAAAAAGATATACGTAGTGTTTCTTTAATTATTAATGAAACTTAGACCGTAATTTAGTGTGCGTTATTGTGATTCGAATAAAATTAACATCTTTTTAAATATCTCATAATGCCTGCGAACGGTCTGGGCAGTCATAATGGTTTTAGTGGATATAAGGACAAGAGTGAGTATTTTTTTTTTTATAACGCTTTTATTAGGTTTAATAACATGTAATTTCTTGTCTTGATGATCCAATAAATCATGGAAATAGGTATGGTTTATATCAATCACTCGCAAAATCTGTATTTTTTTTAAAACAAATCTCGAAACATTAAAAAGTAACAAAAAATTTGAAAAGCTTTAGTTTACTTTTCTTAAAGTAAAATATAAATAAATCTTTAATTAATTAATTTATTTATTTTTAATTTATATTGAAGTGACACTTAGATGGATTTGAATATTTCTACACACAATGTTACTCCTTGACTCCGTAAAATGTAACTGTAATTATTGGTTTCGTTTGAATTAAAAAAGTTTTAACGAATTGTAAGCATTAAAATTTAAGATTCAAAGTTATGAGAAAATGTTAACTATTTATATAAATAAATTTATGAAAGGCACATTAATCAATTAAACTTGCATCATTGTGAGGTTATTACAACATTATTTCACATTTTAAACCGTATAATTACCTTCCTTTAAAATGTAAACGATTGCATCATTATTCGATTTTAAGGATACCACATTAAAGAAAAAGATATTTTGAGAGCTTTAAAGTTTTCTCAACTGCTTATTTTCATTTGTGACCTACCCGTATGTGTGTACAACAAATAGAAAGAATTCGGTCAATATATTGCATATTGCATATTCACTATAAAGATAAAATCGAACTTAATGGTGAAATTAACAAGTTTAACAATTAACAAGTTAAACAATTGTAGGTAGTGCTCTAAAATCTTTGTTTTTAAAACACTATATTTCTTTTAGGACCAATTATCTTTAAACTGTCAGGTTCTTTCTTTTGTATTCTTCATTATGCGAGCGTTTATTTTAATGAGTAAATTGTAACAATCGCCAAAATAGTAAAATAAGTAAATGTTCCAGTAGGTTTGCGAAATATTTTTATTAGTTCACTTGTGTTTTCCTTATTTCACAAAGTTGTGTAATGGTTCCCAACATAATAGATTTGTCAATAGTTTCGTCATTTTTCTGTGTAGACGTACGTCTATCTGTAAATCATACCCTTTTTGCTAGATGGTATAAAATCAGTAGAAATAGTACCACTAAACGACTACTTATTTCTGAAAAGTTGAGCTTTTTGGTATCTACAGGGAATTAATAATTATACTGATGATGTACTCACATATTTACGAATATTTATTGTAAGACGAATAAGTTAACCTAGGTGGTAACTAGTCTGCTTTTTAATTTCGGTAGACTTACGAAGCTTTTTTTTGTTTATTTTTCTACCGTCATCATCATGATCAACCCATTACCGGCTCACTACAGAGCACGGGTCTCCTCTCTATATGAGAAGGGTTTGGCCACAGTCCACCACGCTGGCCATATGCGGATTGGCAGACTTCACACGCCTTTGAGAACATTATGAAGAACTCTCAGCCGTGCAGGTTTCCTCACGATGTTTTCCTTGACCGTTGAAGCAAGTGATATTTTAATGTTTTTAAAAACGCACATAACTCCGAAAGTTAGAGGTGCGTGCCCGGATTCGAACCGCCGACCTCTGATTAGGAGGCTGACGCCCTAACCACTAGGCTATCACCGCTTCTACCGTATTCAACTATAATATGGAGAATTGTTTCAATTCTGTAAGTAACTACTCTGTAACACTAATTCAGTGGACTAAAATACTCTAGATACTATTTACTTTGACAAATTTATTATCTCTTCTAATAGTTGGCAAAAATACTTCATCGATTTACAGTTGTAGTGTAAATTTTTTTTTCGTTCTAAACAATGATAATTTACACTCCCTTTCCGGTGTAGATTTTTTTGTCCGCTCTAGGGTCTACCCCTGCGCGTACCAAATTGTGGATTCCGAGTAATTCGTGTATGGTCATTTGTGTTGTACCATGACGATTAGATTAGTTGGTTTCCTGTTGTTTTTCGTGACCGTTTTATTTAAATCGTATTTTAAAACCAAGATAAGTGTTCATCCAGCCAAGTCAGGATTATGGCAAGGGCATCCGGGTTTCACGAGCCCGTTAGCAAACAAAAGAAAACATGACACCGATACTAGATCCAACTACACAGTTACGTAGGATAGCCTGGGCGTACTTACTTACAGGATAAGTATGTACGGGAAACATTACGTTTTTCCTCATTGTTATGATTATTTCACAATGATTTCATTCGTTAACTTCAGCACAGGTGACTCATAACTAATACTGTTAGGGTAATTACATTTCACCACAAGTTAGCCCTTGACTGCATCTCACCTGATGGTAAGTGATGATGCGGTCTAGGATGGTAGTGGGCTAACCTGTTAGGGGTATGGTAAACTCATACTCCTAATTGGTTTCTACACGACATCGTGCCGGAACGCTAAATCGCTTGGCGACACGTCTTTGTGGTAACTAGCCACGGCCGAAGCCTCCCACCAGACCAGACTCGAGCCGGGAATCGAACCCAGGACCTCCAACTTTTTAAAATGCAACAGCGCACGCGCTGCGCCACGGAGGTCGTCAAAAGGTCCTTGGTTCGATTTCCGGCTCGAGTCTGGTCTGGTGAGACGGTACGGTCGCGGCCAGTATCACCCAGCTGGTAAAGACATACCGCTTAGAGATTTGGGGCTCCGGTTATGATGTAGAGTAGAAACCGACTAATGATGAAAGGATGGGTTGTGCCGGCAGCGCATCTGTTGCTGCAGATGTACCTGGTAATCACTTAACATCAGGCGACCCGTCTGTTTGTTTGTCCGTGACACAATAAATAAGGGATAGCATTTCTGATTGAAGCTGTGATAGCCTAGTGGTTAGGGCGTCAGCCTCCTAATTCGAGGTCGGCGGTTCGAATCCGGCCACGCCTAACTTTTCAGAGTTATGTGCGTTTTTAAAAATTCAAATATCACTTGCTTTAACGGTGAAGGAAAACATCGTGAGGAAACCTGCACGCCTGAGAGTTCTCCATAATGTTCTCAAAGGCGTGTGAAGTCTGCCAATCCGCACATGGCCAGCGTGGTGGACTATGGCCAAACCCTTCTCATATTGAGAGGAGACCCGTGCTCTGTAGTGAGCCGGTAATGGGTTGATCATGATGATGATGATTTCTGATTACGGCGGTTAAGACTTGTACCCACCACATGTTAGTATTACTACTAGTTAATCAGATTATATAACTCGCATTTCACTCCGTCCGCGCTATTTTATGTTTTTCGCAAATCCCTCAGGAAATATACATATTCCCGGGTTAAAATATAGCCTGTGTGACTATCCAGGGTATAATCTATCTTCATTCCAAATTTCAGTCGAATTGGTCCAGTAGTTTTTGTGTGAAAGAGTAACAAATATACAAGCATGCGTTTATTATGTTAGTATGCCGCCTATCTACTGAGCCAACGTCCATACCAATTTGAATACACCGGTTCTCGTCCGATCACCGAAGTTAAGCAACATCGAGCGCGGTCAGTACCCAAACAGCACGGTTACGCTGTGGCAACCAATAATGTTAGCACAGCTAATAGACAGTCCGAAAAAAAAAGAAAAAAAACTATCTACCGAGTTCCTAAATCCTAATAAAAAAATCATAATAAATTCCTTAAAAGTGGACTAAGAATTTTTTGCTACCTCCTATGTCAATGCATATTTTTGTGGACGCCGCTTAGTGACCAAGTTAATTATTTCGACTGAATTAAATTAATTTACGAATTAAGCCTAGTTAGTCCACTCTAGTTAGGGGGTCTTTTGAGGCTTTGTTAAACGATACCTATGGGGTGTACATTCCAGTATCTATTCAGCTTCGCTACCGTTTGAACTATGTCGTTAACTCTGGTTCTTCTACAGATCTCCCTATTTATTAATAAAATGGGCAGGTAACCAATAATAAAAGATACTGGAAAATAATTAAGGGAAATTAATCATTTTTCCTCGTTGCATGTTGTTTCATCATGATTACACTTGTGACTTTAGCACAAGTAACTAACCTTTACGTGCAATACGTATCATTCATTATTCAATAGGGAAATAGTTTCGACTAAAAATAAAACCTACGTGTTCTTCAGTTTATGGTGCGAGCAGACGAATTTGTGAATTAAAATATATTCTTATATTTAGTGCCAACTTTTCAAAATGATTTTCGTATTACGTCATTCGATTTCTCATATTCGATATCAGTATAGTAAAGTTTTTTGTAGACACTTTAGGGTTACAGGTAATAATTTTTTGGATTACTCAATTGTTTGTAATATTGCGATTTGTAAATTGTGATGCGGCGGGGGAAACCAGCTGTTGACGTGGCGACGTACTAGAGCATATTTCATAGCATATTTTTTACTTTGATTTGTTTTTATTAGGAATGTCATATGTTTCACATTTATTTACCAGACGTCGCGCGACGGCTTTTATTTTCGCCAATGATATTACGATTTTGTAAACCATTGGAACTCCGTCGATTTTGTTTGAATTTCTTTCCACGCGAAGTCTTTAATTGCAGGTACCCAGGGATTGATTTCCGTCCAGGCCAAAAAATAAATCTTAGTACCAGGGTTATTAAAACGTGGTTTTATAGCCTTTTTTTATACACTACAAGTTAGCCCTTTACGGCAATCTTACCTGGTGGTAAGTGGTGGCTATCTAGGATGGTAGCGGGCTAACCTGTTAGGAGTATGGTAAACCCACGCTCCTAATTTCTACGTGACATCGTGCCGGAACGCTTGGCGACACGTCTTTGTCGCTAGGGTGGTGACCATACACGGCCGAAGCCTGCCACCAGACCAGACTCGAGCTGGGAATCGAACCCAGAACCTCCAACTTTATAATGCGATAGCGTGCTCACTGAGTCACGGAGGTAGCCTGTTGCGGAAAGATCCCGGCTACTATTACTTGCCGACATGTGTTAGTTATCCCACCCACTAACATAAAAGACGGATTATATTCAATGCCTTTTTTATTGATTGCAACATTTATTGGTGTTTCCAGCTAAAATGGCGACCTTGGAGCAGCTTTTCCAGCCCGTTCAGCCCAAAAGTGAGGACAATGGCAACAAGGTCACGGTGGTTGGCACCGGCCAGGTTGGCATGGCAGCCGTCTTCTCCATGCTTACTCAGGTAACATAATGTCTACCGAAAAATATTACCAACAAAAAAATAACAGTACCAAAGTCGACTTAAATACAAAGGGCCCGAAACAATTCTGGAAAGCGACACATTGTAAAGTCTTTTAAAGCTAAAGACGAAAGTATGTTACATTGTCCTTCGATTACAATGACAATAGTTAGACGTAGGTATATTTTGCTTCAAAACAGTTTAAGGTTTAAGTATATATGCTTTTTTTGCCGGAAAATACATGTTTCCTATGGCCTATCTAAAGCATAATAAAAATGAAATTAGTACCAATATCCAGGCCTAATAACATTGCTATTTCAATTGATTGCGACGTTCATTGGAGTTTAAAACCGTTTTCATAGCTATGAAACTACGAAAACGAAACCATCTTATTTAAAAAAAAAAATTTAGACTCCTGACTCTGATTATCGATTAAGTACTAAATTGAATTTAAACAGCTTAAGCGGTAATCAGAAATAAACATTTTAACAAAATTTGTTAAAAAATGTTTTAAGTTCTATATATCGATATTAAAGCTTCAAAATAATTGAATTAAATTATTTTTCAAAATAATTTAATATGTTCAAAGTAGGTACCATCGTCTGATTTGCAATGTTTATAAGAATTTCATGGTTGCGTATTTTACTACGCAACTTAGCAATTGCATGAACCCAATGAACGCGAAAAGTTTCGAGTTCGCTGTACAACATGACTACCACGTAGTTATGGCTGATTGACATAGATGGCGCTAATTTTAAGGACAGATTTTCGGCTGGAATAATTAAACCAGAAACCTTTATATTTGGAAGAATATTGCCCCAAAACAGAATAAATATTTATCAAAAATATAAGTAAATTATTCTCTAGGGGTCCTGTGTATGATATATCTATAACTCATTGATTGAAGAACTAATCCTGCAAAAGAAATTAAAATAAAAAGCAAAGAAATAATCAACTGCCTAGTTGTCCATTTTAGACATCATTGTCTATATATGTTAGCGAAGATCGCGGAAAGACAAAAATAAAGTCAAAAATAAAGACAAAAGTAAATTTATTAATTAAAACTAAACCTAGTTTAAGCGAGTGAACTATTCCGGAGTAAGTTATGTACTTGTTATTTTTGTTTTGACATCTGGGGAAAGTCCCCCTAGTCTCCGGTCAGACTCGGACCTCAGCCTAGGTATTGGGTATTATATACCCAACGTCAACCTAGGCTGAGGTCTATATCATACCCAACGTCAACCCAAACTAGGCTGCAATGTAAACGACCAGTATGGGATCGTTTTCTAGAATCGACACCGTATAACCTAAAAGTAAAATGGACCTTATGTCGTCCGTTTAGAGTGGCAATTTACGAATATGTTTTAACTTTGGAACAATTTTTTGCTACGTGTCTTGAGTTTGAAAACGAGGTAGAGATTCGATTTACTGTGATGTTTACTGGTGATTTCAATTCCAGGGAGTGACTAACAACATCGCTCTCGTGGACGTGATGGAAGAAAAACTGAAGGGGGAGATGATGGATCTGCAGCACGGTTCCGCTTTCATGAAGAACGCCAAGATTCAGGCCAGCACGGGTATAGCATATTATATAACATAAGTACCCCTAATTATAACTAGCGGTAGCTAGTTTGTAAGCGGTATTTATTTCAAAGATACGGCCGAACATAATGTTAACGTGCTTTAAGTTACTGCTTAAACTGTCCTTTTTAAAATTTACTTTATTATGTCTGTTTTTAATTATAAATTCAAGCTAAAAACTATCAAAAACAAAATAAAGTATTTGGTAATACGCTAACGTCTTGGAGACTTTAATTGTGTTTAGCATATATAAAAAAATCTCGTCTACTAGGCTTGGCAGCGCTTTTAGACATGTATAAAGTCACTAATTATTCAAGAATACCGAGCCGAAACAGAGAGATAAACAGAGTTAAATATCTTTAAATTTCTCCGGGGTCTCTTGGGTGTCACATTTTTGCATGTATGAAATGCCACTGGTGAACTGTTTAGGAATAGAATTGTATCGTTTCAGATTACTCCATATCAGCCGGCTCTAAGATCTGTTTGGTGACGGCGGGCGTGAGGCAGCATGAGGGCGAGTCGCGTCTTGATCTCGTGCAGAGGAACACTGATGTTCTCAAGATTATCATCCCGCAGGTACCCACATAAATTAAGTTTGTAACATTATTCCTTTGGTAATGTCATTCAAGTCCTTCAAATGACATCAGAACGTTACTTCTATAGTATTACTAGCTTGTTGCCCGCGACTTCGTCTGCGTAGAATTCCTGATTTCCCGTGAGATTGAGGTTTCCCGTGCGGCCAATGCCCTGCCTCAGAAAGTAAGCCACAGGCAAATGTCTAATTTCCTTAAGACCAGTTCATTAGTTTACACGTTAGATGCCACAAACAGACAATGAAAAATTTACAATTATTATTATTTTTTCCTTAAAAGAAACCTATTTTCAAAATTTCAAGCTTGTAGACTTGATAGTTAAAAAATTCAGCAAAAACTATCATTCCCTATTTTACCACCCATAAAAGGTAATATTAAAAAAAAATTATGTACTTGTTTTTTATTTATTATTATTAATCTTAATGAGAATTTCCAAATATCCTTTCTTAGCTGACATCTATTAACTATCAACTACCTACTTGCTAAATTATAGCTTTATACGTACGTAAGTGACCTTTCGCTTTTATATATATAGATTTCGTTGTTTTTTTTTAATTGTGCTAAATACTTAGGCATCAAAGTCAATATGAGAATATCTAAAATATATCCACCAATAAGATCTTCACTACAAATGGTTGTAACCAATACTTACCAATCTATATAGGTAGATATATAACATAAAAGTATTTTACGGCACGACTCCTGGAATCGATCTAGAACCTGGTCACCAGCAGTCGATCATAGAAGCTGCTAAACCAACGCGGCTGTTTATAATGTATGAATAAACAGACACTACTCTTTATTTCCTCATTTTTGTAAGCAGGATGCCAAAATAGTCAGGTCTTCACCATCACCTCCACATCCACCAAATTTTATATTACGTACCCATTTAAATCAGGCTTCTATTCTTAATATAGATAGACTGCGAATTCTTTTCGTATAAAAAGCATATTTCAATAAAACACTATCAAGTAAACGATAAAATAATGAATTAAAACAAAACAACACTTAGGTAAATCAACTGATCATCTTAACAAAATAACTAATCCGAAGTAGCTCATTAATTCCACTAAAATCTGCAACATTCTTAGTATCTTGTCTTCTTGCACCACCTCTTTGATACCCCGACTAAGCAATTTATACAAACATTTCGTTTTTAAAGATAATTTGATTGATATTTTTAACGACAAACTACACAATTTAAAAAATAAAATAATAAAAATATTAGTCTAGTTAGATTTTGCATAGTGCGTATATACCTGTATATATATATTCCTTATTTAGTTATTATAAACACAAGGTTTACTTTTCGGTTCCTTTGTAATAAGTTCCTTTTTGTGTTTTTTGTTATTTGCTGTTAGTTAATTTCCATATTATATTATTAGCGACATATTAGCGTCGACTTAAGTTATTATATTAGGCATGCTGTGTAGTTACCTCTAAATTGATTTATATGTATATCCTAGCACTTAAGGTTTTTAAAATGTTTGTTTTTTTTACATATAAATCTGTTGGTGGCGCTTTGGATAAATAAATAAATAAATCTTCATCAGAGCTGATGCCCTTAAAACAGCTCAATCGGTCTTCTTCCACTCACTTCTTTTACACGCATATACTTTTTTCCACAATCCCTTCACTTACATATACAACTTTATTTTGGCAACATTGCTTTCTTCCCTACGCTTTATATGACCATACTATGCTAGTCTATTACTGCTCATCTTTTCCTTTACTGGCGCTACTTTAAGACTTCCCCTTATACATTCTTTTCTTATCTTATCAATTCTTGTCACACCGCACATCCATCTCAACACGCATTTCGGTTCCGTATAGGTACTATAGTTTCATCCGTTCCGTTCCTCCGCCCAACATTCTGATCCATACAACACGGCAGGACTTACGAGTTTCTTATAAATATTCCCCTTAACTTTGAGGAGAATTTATGTGACGCATATGTCTCCTGCAGGATAATTAACCAATAAATTCAAATTCAAATTCAAATAATCTTTATTCAAATAGTCTTTACAAAACACTTTCGACACGTTAATAATTTAAATGACGACTTTATGGGTCGCGAGACCCGGACAACCTCGTCCCCAAGGACGTCCCTGAGCTTCTTGGCCAGAGAGTCCGCCTTCTCCGCACTAGAGGCCCCAGGGAACTCGAACAGACGGCCTCCAGTAGCTGCCTTCCTGAGTCGGACTCCCTGGGCGCCGAGATCGGCCACGTCAATGCGGGACTTCGCGAGGGCAATCACCTTCGCGTAAGTCGCGCCTCTCGCTTCCGCGTCAGGCTGCAGTGTCAGGACTACAGCTGCAGACCGGGGTGTGCGGAGCTTGGCAGCGCGATTCTTTGAGTCCTGCCGTGTCTTTGGACCCACCTTCGTCCATCCCGTCGATGACGACTGTGACTGCCCCGTTTCTTGGGGCAGGTTAGGCCTCTCGCCACTACTCACTCCCTTCGTCTTCCTCTTCCTTCTTCTCCTCCCAGAGGGTGGAAAAGATGAGGAAGCAGAAGGGCCCCCTGTAGACGATCGCGCCTGGGGATGACGCGACGAGGGATCAGCCGGGCGATGTGGCGGTGCACAAGTCGTTGTGGCCTGTTACGCCCGTCCGTGGCTGCACTACTTGCAGCTGTCCTGGAGGGGCCAGGAGCAGATCTTGAAGTCGCGGCCGCATAGGTGCGGCCGTCTCTTCTCCTGTCAGACGCCAGGGGTGGCCGGAGTATCTTCTCCGGGAGGAGTCTGTCTTCAATTTGAGCCATAACGGCCCGACAAATCTCCTCCACAGTGGGCGTAGCCTTGGCAACCCCATGGCGTTCACTTGCACTTTTGATAGGCGGTCGCACCTCCTCATTCCGCGCCCTGACCATATTATTTTGTATCTCAGCCTGCATGCGAGTCATGTCCGCCTGCAGGCGAGTATTGTCCGCCTGCAGGCGATAGTTGGCTGCCTGCAGCTTCTTAGTCTCCTCGGACACAGTGCGCAACCCAAATACCTCGACGGCTCCTTTTATGGCAGCTGTCGCGTCTTTGAGGTCTCGCTCAAAAGTTCCCTTCAGGTTTGAGGACTTGGTTGCGACCTTCGTTATGAGTTCCAAGTCCTACAAAACCTGATCCCGCAACTGGGCCGCGGTCTTGTCGTCCACCCGTTCTGTCAGGACCTCTCGCCGTGTCTCCCGCCGGAAGCGGGTGACAGCTGCCTCTTTTAGCAGGTCCTGCTCAACCTTCTCTCGAGCCAGAGTTTTTGCCAATGCCTTCTTCTCCAGCTGCAAGGCCTCTCTGGCCTTGGCCAGGCCGACATACCGCCCATGCGTAGGCGGGCGCCCTCTTCCCTTGACTGGGACTGGCGTCCCGGGTCTCTCCTCTTCCGTGGACATATCATCCCCGTCACTGAGACGCGGCCTCTTTACACCCAGCGTGTCTGACCCCGACACTGCCGCCGAAGAGCCTGGGCCCGAAGTGAGTCCCCGTTCCGGGCTCCTATCGGTAATGATGCTACAGTCGGATTCCGACGCAGCATCGTCCGACTTCGTGCCACCCCTCTTTTTCCTTCTTTCTGGCGCCTGCCAAAGTTTCCCTCCCAACCCCAACTCATCTCGACTTGTGGCGCCCCCGTATACATGGGGCCGATGCGCTGCCTCCAGCGCACCACGGGATTCCCCCTCTCGGGGACCCGCCCGGGTAGTTATATTTTCAAGTCGACTTTCCATTATTAATATTCCCTATTCCCCCCATTGTGACGCCCTCAGGACTGGTTTCCCACCAGCCATTCATCCCATCGGCGGGCGCCGGACCTAAGGATTGGGGTAATTTTTATAGAGGTTGTCTTCCTCGCGGCCCCCCGCTCCATGCGAGGTGCCCCCGGTCCCGAGGGCGTTTCCACCCACACTGTAATTTTTTAAAGAGGTTTTCTTCCTCCCGGCCCGAAAGCCACCAGCAACCGACAGGGCACTGGTTCCCCCCTCGTGTCCCCACCCAGATGCTCACACAGTCCACTCTGTTATGCAGAGAAGTACCAGGAGCATCCGAACGGAAACCCTCCATGTAGCTAGCACCTTGGTTGAGAGGTTGTATGTCCCTGTACTGAATTCGGGCAATAGCTGCCAATCTTTCTATCTTTATTTTATTCAAAAAATTATTGTCGATATCAAATTGATTTATCTTAAAAGTAATAACATTATTAGGTTTGCTAATAAAACTTGTATTCGTGTAAATAATACAGTGAATTGAATTCGCCGATTTGAAGAGTAAAGCCCGTTTATATTCTGTAACATTTGGATTCTTGATCATTGTGGGACCAGCTTGTGTACAGTGTTACACTCCTTAACGTTAGGATACCTGCAATAAATGTTTTATAATATTAAAACATGGAGAAAGGCTTCGGCCTTGGCTAGTAGCACCCTACCGACAAAGACGTGCCACCAAGCGAGTTAGCGTTCCGGCACGATGTCGCGTAGCAACCGATTAGTAGTATAGGTTTACCATACCCTTAACTAGTTAGCCCGCTACGATACTGGACTGCATCATCACTTACTTTCAGGTGAGATTGCTGTCAAGGGCTAACTTGTAGTGTATTGAAAAAATAAATTCACAAAATAATATTCGAAAGGTCAGCAAAATTGATAAATGACTATCTGGTAATTCCCTAAAAGTAATATTTTATTAGTTTTAGGGAATGAGAATTTGCACCTTCATCTTCCACGAATTAATTTAATGAAAAATATATTACATAGTTGCCTTTACTAGGTTTTAATGAAAACATTTCTTAACATTAAATCACTTAACATTTCATTACTAAAGGACATAGGGGGTACTAGGGCCATTTATCTTTAAGGAGATTTCTTAGGGCTTAGAGGAACCCTTATTTTTGAATTTAGTTGTACACGCAAAATAAAACAAATATTTTAGTATATAACTAATAGCTAGATAAGTAAATACCTAAATTAAATTTAAGTATAGGTATGTCGCTCCCTAATGAAAATGTAAATGTTTCATATAACTGTGCTATAATTATTTCCAATACTTAATAACTCGGACAAAACTCAAGCATACAGTTTGTCTGTATTTTTGAATGATTTATGGGTGGTTAAAGAACTTTTATCGTGTACCAAATACTATCTTTCTCATATGAAAGATAGGAATGTGGCCAGTAGGTATTAGGATTTCGAAAGGATACACATTAAATCATTATTACTTACAAGTTCAATGCTATGTTTCCGTGCTTCTATTCACCAAAACTTCTACTGCGAAAGTATGCAATATATCATTGTAGCTTGTACTATTCATACAGAGAATTGAGAACTTCAGACTGAGACGCTCGAAAACAATTAAAAACACACCATCCGACTTCTCCCCACGAAAGCGCGTGGAATACTAACTACTGGGAGTACTGGGCACTAAATAACCTATCGTTGAGTGCGTTATGCGTGAGCAAAGAATATGTAACATTATACAGAAGGTGCACTTCTTACATCTTAAGTAAGTCTTACACATTGTACCTACTACTAACTGGTAACGGGATGAATTTGTAACGATTAAGTTTGATAGCTACAGTATTGATCACACAAAATACTAAACAAATTATTAAATATATTATTATTTATATAAAAAGTGAAAATGTGCCGATTCGGTCTTCGAAATCATTAAGAGAACCCTTAATGAATGAATATAGCTAAATCATTAATGAGTCATATTTAATTATTATTACAGCTAACATATGGCGTAACTCGATAGCTTTTGTAGTACATATAATTTATTTCCCACACATTAATGATAAAATTCAAAATAGCTTTATTCATGTAAACTACAGTAATGTACTGACATGTATGAAGTGTTCATATAAAATATATTTTTCATTATTTTAATTTGTGAAGTGATGGTGATAACTACATTCGCCAGAACTAAAGCTATGGGGAATACCAAACCTGCTCAGGCAGAAGAAGCCAACAACAATTTATCCTGTTTGGTTTTGTTATCACCATCTCACATAGCTTTTTGATCTTGTATGTGATCCTTAATATTAAACATTTATTCAAACATTTCCAAGATTTCAGTTGGTAATTAGTTATAAATATAAATAATATACAATTTCCTTTGAATGAGATACTAATTTTGTACAGATAACTAAACGGCACTACAAGCTTATTTTTTTCTTTGTCTAATGTTCAGTTCCTTACAGTCCGATTTTTTTCTTTTTCTCTTATCCATGTCCTTCGAGTTTCTTGTCTGTGTTGGTTACTGATTCTATAGTCACAGCTCAAATAATAATACGCCATTGTAACTACGAAATTGAAAAACACTAAAAAAAATCAATGCTTCGGACAAAGACTCTCAAATAATCGCCGAACAATGTGCCCTCTTAAAAAGGATGCCAGCTGCGCATCCCCTTGGAACAACATGGAATTACCGCTCGGTCTGTTAAGCACACAGAAGATAAAATAAGATGTACAGAAAGTGTACTTCTAATTTTTTGAAAAGAACTGAATGAGAGATCTTTATTAAAATATAAAAATAGTCCTACAAACTTCTTTTGTTTTTTATATATCACCTAAGGGGGCGTCCATAAATTACGTGAGGTGTTTAAGAGGGGCAGGGGGTCGAGTCAAATCTCATCTAATCTTACGTTGGAGAGAGGGGGGGTCTCGGCAAATATCACGCAATTTTTTTTCTGATTGAAACAAAAAAAATATATACTATTTTGGTCCATTTAATCCAGATTGTACATACTTAAGATTTAATCTTAAGCGTAATCGTAATACGATTAAGATCATTTACTAATTCGTTCGAAAGAAAATAATTTCATTCATACTTCGACGTTATACATTTACTGACTGTCAAACCACCATATTTGTATTACGTAAGAAACTCACATTTTGAAAAATCTCACGTGAGATTGGGGGATGGGGGAGGGGGTTGAATAAAATCTCACGACATCTCACCAGGGGGGAGGGAGGGGCAGAAAATTAAAAAAAAACACCTCACGTAATTTATGGACGCCCCCTAAATGCATTTTTTGAACATTAGTTCTAGTTTACCATTTAAAAAATTTATATTCAAATCAAGAAATTTGGTTAACAGCGTATAGCGCTGTTAATGATAAAAAATAGAAAGTTTGCCATAATCATATTTGCCTTTTATTACTAATTACTAAACCGAATGTTAGATGGCCACTGTGCCTAATATAAATATGTAGTAAATATGTTCCCATGTTTTAATAATCGATCTCTTTTATCATCAGGTGTTTTATCAAACAAAAACTAATAAAGTTACGCATTTTATTTTTTATATTAAATGTCGCATGCTACTTCAATATAATTTGTTTATTGAAAAACAAATATATTTGATTAATAAAAATATAGAATTCAAATTCCATTGTATTGTGTAGATCTTGTGAGGTCAAAATGATTTGATGTCCCTTTCGGAACTCAAGGACAGATTTATACAGTCAACCCAGTATTTTTTCAAAAGGAATCACAATTACAATAAAAACTTGTTCATCCTTGGTGTATTAAATATGCACTATTTACGAGTTAAACGTTTTTTTAATATATTGACCGCGGCTTCTAAAGTTACAGTTTGATTATTCCAAGTCATCATTGTGATATACAAGGGTACAGTATACAATAATTTCAGACAAAATAATACGCTCAAAAAAATCGTGTGCTAAACAGAAACGATACCAGCTGCCGTTAGTGGGCACAGAATATATTATTACGTGCAGAAGGTGCACTTCTTTGATGTCAAATAAAACAATAAATCTGAATTTGGATTACTTTTTATAATTATAATAATAAATTTCTTTATTTAGGCGACTGGGGCCCATTTTTGTTAGCACAGCTTAAAAACTATCTTAGTATGTATACACTCCAAACAAAATAAATTCAATTAAAAAAAATTGTAATTTTTATATAAGTTCATTGAATTCGAACAACAATTTCTAAGACGGTATTATCATTAGATACGAAATAGGAGAATGCTGTACTGGACAGCAACAACTATTTAACAAAATCCGATATATGTATACTTATCCTTATAATGAATATAATATATATCCTAATATAAATGAAGATGAAAGATTTGTTTATTTTTAATCTATTGAACCAATTGTTGGAAAGTCTTTCACCACTTTCATATAACAACATTATAGCCGGAAATAAAGGTCTTAGTAAATAATATATAATAATTTTTTTGGAAGAAATTTTGGTTTTGTCATCAAAAGCAAAAATATATAAAGCTAATGGTTTGCCGACACGCGAACAAGCCACGTAAAATATTACGAGTACCAATGTCGAATTAAATACCGTAAATTTATTTATTTATAAGGCATGGATGAGTTGCAGATTATATTTTTATCCATCTAAATAAGTTAATTACTAGTGCTGTTACAATTTATGAATTATAGGGCATATTCAGCATTGCCAAGGTGTCTCCGAACATTTTTTTTAAAAAGGTATAATTTTTTTTTTATGCACTACAAGTTAGCCCTTAACGGCTATCTCACCAGGTGGTAAGTGATGATGCAATCTATCACGGATCACGGAGGTCATTCAATTACTTGTTTCACTCGAAGTGACGACCTCCGTGGCGCAGTGTGCGCGCTGTCGCATTATAAAGTTGGAGGTCCTGGGTTCGATTCCCGGCTCGAGTCTGGTCTGGTCCACCCTACCGACAAAGACGTGTCGCCAAGCGATTAAGCGATCCGGCACGATATCGCGTAGAAACCAATTAGGAGTGTGGGTTTACCATACCCCTAACAGGTTAGCCCGCTACCATCTTAGACTGCATTATCACTTACCATCAGGTGAGATTGCCGTCAAGGGCTGACTTGTAGTGGATAAAAAAAAAAAAAGTGATGATTCTAATTATTGTTTCAGCTGATACACTACAGCCCGGACGCGATCATCATCATCGCAAGCAACCCGGTGGACATCCTCACCTACGTCACTTGGAAGATTAGCGGCCTACCCAAACACCGCGTGATCGGCTCCGGAACTAACCTGGACTCGGCCCGATTCAGATACCTGTTGTCTGAGAAGCTCTCGGTAGCTGCTACGTCCTGCCATGGATATATTATTGGGGAACATGGTGACAGCAGTGGTGAGTACCCAAATATCATGTACATGATCGTTAAGGATGGTCTATCAATGTTCTTATATTTGTTTAATAGCTGATATCCGCGACTTCGTCTGCGTCGAGTTAGTGTTTGTGAAAGTGTGTTTGTTTGTCTTCCAATATAAAGTAAAGTATCTCCTTTCTAACAAAAAAATGAATAAGTGAAATTGGAGTAGGTACAAAGTATCTCCTTTCTAACAAAAAAAGAATAAGTGAAATTGGAGTACTCATTAATGAATTACAACTAAATACACATTTTGACTTTCATCCTCTCTCCCAAGAGAACCGTGCTGAATTCCGGGATAAAAACTATCCTATATGTTGAACCGGAGTATCAGCTACTCCTATACCAAATTTCATTCAATCCATCCAGTAGTTTCTGCGTGATGCACGGCCAAGATACAGACAGACAAACAATAAAAAATAAATTGTTTTGGGCTCAGTATCGATAGTAATGCATCGTCCAATTAAAATTATCAAAATATATTTTATGTACAGAATTCGTCCTCTTACAGTTTTATTATATTATATATTATAGTAATTTGATATTATGCAAAAACTCTAAAGACAAGCAAGCAATAAATCAGCAAGAATCCAATCTCTGGATTCTTGCTGATTTTTTTCTCACCGGGGTATTCCAGGGTACATTAATGAGAAAAGTAGACAGAAGCTGTATGTTTTAAAAGCGAAAACAATTTCTGGAACTTTATCTTTTACATCGATATGTATATCAAATTTTACCATTCACAAGTATTTCATCATCATCATCATCATGATCAACCCATTACCGGCTCACTACAGAGCGCGGGTCTCCTCTCAATATGAGAAGGGCTTGGCCATAGTCCACCACGCTGGCCATGTGCGGATTGGCAGACTTCACACGCTTTTGAGAACATTACGGAGAACTCTCAGGCGTGCAGGTTTCCTCACGATGTTTTCCTTCACCGTTGAAGCAAGTGATATTTTAATTGTTTAATAACGCACATAACTCCGAAAAGTTAGAGGTGCGTGCCTGGATTCGAACCGCCGACCTCTGATTAGGAGGCTGACGCCCTAACCACTGGGCTATCACCGCTTTTTTGACAAGTATTTATTGTATACTAATGGGTTTTGTTTGTAGGCTGGGTAGGTAGGCTTAAGTGAACTTTTCCTTAATGTACGGTTTGTTTCCAGTGCCTGTCTGGTCCGGCGTCAACGTGGCCGGTGTCCGCTTGAGCGACCTCAACCCGCATATCGGCACGGACTCCGATCCCGAGAACTGGCAGGAACTGCACAACATGGTGGTGAAAAGTGCTTACGAAGTGATCAAGCTGAAGGGCTATACTTCTTGGGCTATCGGCCTCTCGCTCTCTCAACTCGCGAGGGCCATTATTTATAACGCCCATAGCGTTCATGCCGTGTCTACTTATTTGAAGGTAAGAACGTTTCGTTGGACGTACATCAATTCTTATATCACCCTCTCTAATACCTTCTGCAGAGGCACGCCAACTCTATCATCAATGGAGAATCGGAACATTCTCCTACCAAGTTTTTTTACTACAGAATACGCCGTGCCCTCAAGCTATTAATCGTATCACTACGGACTAAGGCTATGTTTTAAAACAGCTGCTATACTCCTAACAGGCTAGCCCGTTACCACCTTGGAATGCATAACCAGGTGAGATTGAAATAGACAATAGAAACTCAATACCGGCGGCCTCAACCATATTTTAACTCACCCAGGATGATGATCGCTGGTGTCTGCTGAGTTTTCGGTCATTTCGGTTTCGGTTCAATCTGTACTCCGGTGACTGAGTCCGAACAACAGATTTCGTTTAAAATAAAAATTATTATGATAATAATATATTTTTATTTCAGGCGTAGCCCATAATTATGCGTAAGAAACAGTTATATTTAAATTAATAAATAATATTATAATATGTTGAAGCTGTGATAGCCTAGTGGTTAGGACGTCAGCCTCCTAATCAGAGGTCGACGGTTCGAATCCGGGCACGCACCTCTAACTGTTCGGAGTTATGTGCGTTTTAAACAAAAAAAAATATCATTTACTTCAACGGTGAACATCGTGAGGAAACCTGTACGCCTTAGAGTTGGTAAAGGTGTATGAAGTCTGCCAATCCGCACATGGCCAGCGTGCTGGACTATGGTCAAACCCTTCTCATATTGAGAGGAGACCCGTGCTCTGTATTGAGCCGAGAATGGGTTGATCATGATGATGATGATAATAATATGTTAGTTCGCTTTACAAAACGACGCTGTAACCTTACCCGTGGTCTATCTACATCCTATATGTACACTATTCCAGCCCCCCAGAGAAAGCTATCCATTTTGTTTGCCTATATAAAAGTGATCGATTCAACTGTTCCAGGGTGAGCATGGCATCGAAGAAGAAGTTTTCCTCTCACTGCCGTGCGTGCTGGGGAGCAACGGCGTCTCTGACGTCATCCGCCAGCCCCTGACTGAGAAGGAGCTCTGCCAGCTCCGTATCTCGGCTCAGATTATGGGCCAAGTACAACAAGGCATCGAATTCTAAGTCACCAACACTTAATTTATTATTTATTTATACCAACCTAGTATTATTTAATATTATTAATACAGCCATTATGGTGCAGTTGCACGAGCAACTTTACTAATTACTTCAATTATCCTTTAAAGCATAGTCGTCGACTCTCCTTCCATACGTATTTCATTGATAACTTTTCAATGAACCAAAACCGTCAATTGATTTAACCCTACTTATTAATTAATACAATCCATATCAGAATAGAAGAAATTATAAAATTTGCTATTTACCAAACGGTTTCTGGCACTAAATAATTATATATTATATACATTATAATATACAATATATACAAAAAAATATAGTTATTTTTTTGTAGTCTGACGTTTAATTAAGTTGCTCTTGGAATTGCATCTTAAACACCAGGTCCAAGCAAAAGACCATGTTCTGTTCTTGATCTTACATTCTTTGCATTTTACGTTGGCCACAAAAGGTGTGCATTAAATTAATAACTAAACGAAAATAATTGTTTATTTATTTCTATTTGTCTGTTTATTTACTTACGAGTTGATGGTTACGAGATTGTATGCCTAATTTTCGATAAAGACGTTGGCACGTATTACGGAATTATTGTCTATTGGAAACGATGTTTTCCATTTGGTATTTGCTTTTGTCGTGTGATTTTGCCAAGATTTTAGTGTGTGTGTTTCTAGTAGGTAGGTACATAAAGTATTTCTTGAAAAATAACTATAAAATAAAAAATAAAATAACATCACGTTGTGCGGTTTGACTCAATATAGTCAATTGAATTTAGTTTTAATATTTTACATAAACTCTTTACCCAGTTTACTGTGCCGAATTTTGAATTATCTAAACTAAGTATTTCTCTTTATACCTAATATTTTAATTTAGTTTTTAAGTATTTTTCTATACAGGTATATATATACGACGTATATTTATATTGATATGTTTATTATTGTATTTTGTTTTAATAAAACTGCATTTAATTTTTACCATGTTTATTTATCAGTCATTGGTAAAGAAAACATAAATTTAAAATAAGATTCTTAATAGTCTGATGCGTTTCCAAAAAAAATAATAATTATATTTACACTCTTCTTAAATTTTTAATATCACTTTGTACACTTTTTATATAGATATTGCATAGAGTATTGTGCTAGCGACCCAGGTCTATGTAATATGATTTTTTATGATGGAAATACTTTTTGATGTGCTGATTTTATTCATAAATAAATGTTGCAAAGCGAAAGTTGATGTTTTATTTGATTACTTACTCGAAAAGTTATTTAAGTTTTTATGCGAATGTTACAACATAATGGTATTCTTTTGAAATATGAGTCTTATTGAGATAAAAGTAGGATTATATTTTAACTTTATGTTAAAGCTCTTCTGTTTTAACAAAAAATTAAAAAAATAAGTTCTGGAGTATAAACGCATCAAAATGGCGTGAAATACATTTCAGGATGTAAAAACTTTCTATAGAACGAAGTACCAGGCGAGCATAAACATGTTGAGGGTTAGCATTGCAACCGAAGCCCCGCCTACAACCTAGGCGCTTGGACCTACCTACGTCTATCTATAGAGCTATCGATACAACTGCAGTTGCGCATGTGGAAAGCGATTTTACTGAACTACGTCACTTGCGATATTAGTGATTTTGTAATAGTTATATGACCCGCTTAGTTCATAATAAGCGGGCGCTGAACCTGTCTTTACCTACCTAATCTACAACCCAAGCTTTAAAGTAACCAAAGTTTCTCTTATTATATTGTGTCTTATTGTAGGGTCCAGCAGTAAACGGTTCTGCCATAACAGAGGTAACTTTTTGACAGGACAAAATATTCTATAAAAATATGAACTGGGCTTGTTATCTAATCTAATAAACTTAACTAATGCCTGCCACTTCGTCCATGTTTTAAAAGTATAGATAAGTATAGGAAAAATTGACTCAAGTCAGTTAAGGGACTGGTTAACTGAGTCTAAACTATTCATGTATTATTGCTTTTGTAATGAAACCGGTTTGATACACTACGTTTGGATCGAAATTAATAAAGGATTTAGGTTGAAAAAAATTATAGTTATATCTCATTCAATTAGATTTTAAATATTTATGTAGATATGGCAGAAAATACCTAATGACAGGCTTCATATCAACTTGTGGACGTTTTCATTTAAATATTCATGTAGATATGGTAGAAAATACCTAATGACAGGCTTCATCTCAACTTGTGGACGTTTTCATTTAAATATTTATGTAGATATGGTAGAAAATACCTAATGACAGGCTTCATCTCAACTTGTGGACGTTTTCATTTAAATATTTATGTAGATATGGTAGAAAATACCAAATGACAGGCTTCATATCAACTTGTGGACGTTTTCATTTAAATATTCATGTAGATATGGTAGAAAATACCTAATGACAGGCTTCATCTCAACTTGTGGACGTTTTCATTTAAATATTTATGTAGATATGGTAGAAAATACCTAATGACAGGATTCATCTCAACTTGTGGACGTTTTCATTTAAATATTTATGTAGATATGGTAGAAAATACCTAATGACAGGCTTCATATCAACTTGTGGACGTTTTCATTTAAATATTTATGTAGATATGGTAGAAAATACCTAATGACAGGCTTCATCTCAACTTGTGGACGTTTTCATTTAAATATTTATGTAGATATGGTAGAAAATACCTAATGACAGGCTTCATCTCAACTTGTGGACGTTTTCGTTTAAATATTTATGTAGATATATAAAATAACTAATGATAGGATTCTTTTCGCTTGTGGACGTTTTTCACTAGACATTGGTCTATTGGGATTTCGAAACCTAGGATTAGGTCTTCATCTGTTGGTTTTATAGTTTCTCTGAGATTTAAGTGAAAGTCTAGCAAAAGAACTGGGTTTTCGTTCTGTGATTTATATTAAAGTTTGTAGCATTTGCGAAGTCTATTGCTCATTAGTATGAGCGTCTGCGCCGCCTGTTGCCACTTCATTTTCGTTTTTTTTTATACACCACAAGTAAGCCCTTGACGGCATCTCACCTGGTGGTAAGTGGTGATGCGGTCTAGGATCGAGTCCCACTCGCTGTCCATTCGTCGGAAGCATTGAATGAATTGATATCACGTCTATTGAAGCAATCAGGGAGGTACATGGGAGCCGACCGAGTCTCTTCATTTCGGACAATACTGACTGTCTGTTTGTGCAGGACTTTATACATTACGAGATGAAACAACCACAGCAGCATCTGTAACGGAGGATATCATAATATTTTTTTCATCCACAACTAGTTAACCCTTGACGGCATCTCACCTGGTGGTAAGTGGTGATGCGGTCTAGGATGGTAACGGGCTACCCTGTTACGGGTATGGTAAATCACTCCTAATTGGTGTAATTGGAAGCTACCTGTAAAAACATACATAATACCGTACAAAAAGGACGATAAATTGTACGATTTGTTTTTTTTTTTACTTACCACAAGTTAGCCCTTGACGGCATCTCACCTGGTGGTAAGTGGTGATGCGGTCTAGGATGGTAACGGGCTAACCTGTTACGGGTATGGTAAACCGACACTCCTAATTGGTATCTACACGACACGAACGCTAAATCGCTTGGCGACACGTCTTATTCTGTAGGGTGCTAACTAGCCACTGTCGAAGCCTCCAGCCCAGACTCGAGCCGGGAATCGAAACCAGGACCTCCAACATGGAGGTCGTCATACTAATTATTACTAAGGATATTAATTACTACATTACGAATGTAGTAACTTATACTAAAGCTATTAGTCTGCTTAACTTTGCAGTTAGTCAATTTAATCCTCACGTATACGCTTTACACTTTTGTTTTTGCATTTGTTTCATTTCAGTCTTTTTATGTATTATTTTTCCTCCATTAATGAATTAAAAAGCGGTGATAACCTAGTGGTTAGGGCGTCAGCCTCCTAATCAGCGGTCGGCGGTTCGAATCCGGGCCCGCACCTCTAACTTTTCGGAGTTATGTGCGTTTTTAAACAATTAAAATATCACTTGGTGAAGGAAAACATCGTGAGGAAACCTGCATGCCTGAGAGTTCTCCATAATGTTCTCAAAGGCGTGTGAAGTCTGCCAATCCGCACATGGCCAGCGTGGTGGACTATGGCCAAACCCTTCTCATATTGAGAGGAGACCCGTGCACTGTAGTGAGCCGGTAATGGGTTCATCATGATGAATGAAATACATCTATCACATGCGGTTTTTATCTTTAATTAAATTAGCTTTAATTGATTGATTGCACACCACAAGAGAGAAAAAAACAAAAAGACAGAAAATAACACAGAAATCTTCTTCTTCTTCGTCGTTACACTCTTTGCAGAGCGGTCGTGGTCATCACGAATCAATGTACACATAAATAGTAGTATACAATTTGGCGGCCTTATTAATTTTTAATTAATACCTATAATATGTAAAAATATTTTGGTCCTGTTACAATGTTTTAAGCTGTTGGTATAAATAAATGAAAATAAATGAAAATAAAACGTTCGTGTAAATAGCAGCTGAATGTCCGAAGTTAAGCAACTGGTTCCTATGTGAGAAAGAAATAAATCATCAATTCCGCACTTAATCAGACTTCATTCATGGTCTAATCATTATCAAGTTTTGTAGGAGTCCTGCTAATTTACGATCGTAACCCTGATGAAGGAAGCCGTGGAAAAATGTAGTTAGTAGTACTCACTTAGTTGCGCTGCCGGTACTGGTACCAGGAGCAAAAGCTAAGCTCCAAAATATAATCGAACGTCTGTACAATAACAGTAATTATGAAAATATGAAACAGTAATTATAATAATTATAAACTGTGTTTACCAAAGCTGTAATTCCTTACTTTGCCAAAATTATACATGTTTTGAAGCGGTGATAGCCCAGTGGTTAGGGCGTCAGCCTCCTAATCAGAGGTCGGCGGTTCGAATCCGGGCACGCACCTCTAACTTTTCGGACTTATGTGCGTTTTCAAAGAATTAAAATATCACTTACTTCAACGGTGAAGGAAAACATCGTGAGGAAACCTGCACGCCTGAGAGTTCTCAAAGGCGTGTGAAGTCTGCCAATACGCACATGGCCAGCGTGGTGGACTATGGCCAAACCCTTCTCATATAGAGAAGAGACCCGTGCTCTGTAGTGAGCCGGTAATGGGTTGATCATGATGATGATGAACATGACAAAAACATGTCTTTGTAAAAATTTGACTGAAAGGATGGACGACATCATACCATAATATCTTATATAATTATATAATATAATAATAATATCTATCCTTTATCAGTGATCATTATTATATATATATTTTTTTATTTATCCCTCATGGGAAAGGCAAGGGGATCTGGGCCCATTTACTAATGATCATTATATCCTTTGGCTCTGAGTAGACTACAGAGTATATTGTTTGCATTATATCACCATCAAAAAGAGTTTACGCGTTCGAGATTATAGCATCTACAATTAATAGCATTTTTTAGAACTGAAATGATTTTTAACAAATGAAAATGTAACATTAATGGTAAATAACTAATATATTTTTATTAACAGGTTAATGGGCTTGAACTCTTTAATAAACCTTAGATTGAACCTAAAACTAAAAATCTAAAAAAATATAATGATAAATTGAAGGATGGTTTATTTTAATATTACTTATATGAATCGCACATTGGGAATAAATAGCTAAAGAAAGACCGTCTTCAAAAATATGATTGTTCTATTGTGAGTGCTCTATTACAATAAAAGTCAACGCCCAATACCATGAAGTTTATAAGTTAGTTCTTGTAGAAGTCTTGTCTACAATACAGCTACGATATCATAACATAGCACCAGGTTACTTACTGCTTCACCCCTGACACAGAGGTCAAACGACAAAGACGCCGCTATATCTTTCTCTCCCTCATGTAACTACGTCAGAGCAATACGTCAGACCCTACGTCACAACACAAAAGTGAAATTTGTATCAATAGACGGCGGATAGCGGACGATGAGGCGCCTCTATTGATTCCGTGAGGCCCTTTTTGCTACAGAATACCAGGAGTTCATAAGTACATGAGAGGTTCGGAACGCAATTTCATGGCTGGGAAGAGTTTTCTGCGTTCTAGAGTGCTAATATGGACTTTAAGTTTTATTTTCGACTTATTTTCACTGTCCATCAATCGAGTGGGTTTGTTATGCATTTCCTTATTCAAGTGTGTATATTCAGCAGTGGAAAATTATACCAGACAAATGAAAGAGGTTTCACACTCGAAGCATTATTTGTTAGACTAGCTGCGCCCCGCGGTATTACCTGCAGTAAATAATTTTGTAAACGTAAAAATAGATGAACTTCTAAAACTTGGCAAAGAGAACAACAGTGAAATGAAAAACATGAAAAGCCTGTAAAATCTTGTTACTCGCCAACAACCCTTTTAAAAACTGTCGTAGATGTTGTAGGGAGCACTTTCGCCTACCATTAAGACTCGGCTAAAAGGAAGGAAATAAAAAATGTTTCGTTAAGACATTTCTGACAGAAAATTCACTAAAAATATTCTCAAACTTAAAACAATCAAGGGCGAAAATAAGCAAGACACAACAAATTAGTGGGAAATGTAAACCTATTTTTGTGTAATCAAGCAAATGTATGTGTATCAAGAGAAATGAAATGTTAATGAACAGAAATGATAAAACTATCCGCCAGACTGAAACATTAGACAACATAATGATAAAAAATCACCGGATTATTTTACCACCTCGTTTGCCAGTTACATTTTTAAACTAAAACTTTTTCATCAACAAAGAAAACTATCACAATTTCTTAACACAACATTTTCAAATAATACTTTCAATTTTCTGACTAAAAACGCTGAATTAACCTCTATACCTGACTTTAAAAATCAATTCGATTGTATATATTTTAATATACGGCTTTTGTTGCATTTTTTGTAATAAAACTTAAAAATAAATCGGGTTTCTTCCAGGTTGCCATTTGCTGGAATTGAACAATGACGGGTACAATTTATTAATGGTTTAATTTATTATCTTAAGCATTCAAAGACACTTTGTTTTCAATATAGTGTGCAGTTGCTACAAACATTGAATTGTGCGCAATTTTATAAATTTCTTGCTGTCATTGTTCAATCTTAACGGAAGGTAGGAATTACGACTGTAATATCTGGGAATCGGTTAAAAGATAACAGCAAAAATTGATCTATCAACGCATCTAACAACTTAAAACGGGATGGGAGAAATTATGATAACTATTTCCCTAGGCGGCAAAATAAGTGTTTTAAATTTGTATAAAAATCCGACAATTTTGAAGTACAAAAACACGAACGAGAACGACGAAGTTTTATCAAAGCTACAAAGCTCCGGTCAGTATATTCATAGAATACGAAACTATTTCTAGATTTCCGTACCAGGCTAGCATAACTTGGTGAGGATGTGAGTTGCACTGGAAGCTCCGCCCACAACGGGAGCGCACTAGTTAGGTACTACCTACTGGAACAATCGATAGATTCTGAAAGCGAAAGTAAAGCATGTACGATTTATACGTAGGGACTCGTTTCGAGTTAACCTCTGTTCTTTCTTGTTCGAAAGTACCATTCAATTATTTTAAGCAACAAAACAAATAAAAAACCACACAAGCATAATTTGGGACATACGCTCTGTAGACCTTGGTTGGTAATCAATTTAATCAAAAATCTCCGGATAGAAGATTTAAATCAGTAGTGGTCTCCTTTTCCTAAGATAAGGATACCCTGTAGACAAGGATTTCGTCAGGCGTTAGTGTTTTGTGTATCATCCTATAAATACAAGTAGGTTTATTATTGCCGCATTCGGTTTAACGTAAACATTGAATACCTGGTTTATTTGGTCTATCTATAATATAATAAGACTGTAACAGGACAAATTCTGTACATTAAATTCTAAATTTCTGTACATTATATTCTGAAAATTTTAATTGGAGGATGCTTTACTATCGATACTGAGCCCAAAAAAAAATATTTTTTTGTCTGTCTGTATCTTGGCCGCGCATCACACTAAAACTACTGCAGGATTTGAATGAAATAAGTAAATAGTGCCGGTATAAAGAACGGTTGGGGGTCCAACTTAAAAGTATTTGAAGAAAAGTTGGGATAGGTATAAATTCACTATATAAACCCATTGAAATTTAATAATTATTTGTAGGTCACCTCAAATGGATTAACTATCTTAAAATTTGATAAGCCGAGAAGAAATTGTACGTATGTAGTAGTGAAGTAGTATCGAAAATATTTCTCTTTGAAAACATCATCAAAAACAACCGATAGTTCAAATAAATAAGTTTTTTTGTAGGGATTTTTCAAGTCCTTGGTCTGAGAAAAAACAAGCGGTTAGTAAGTGATAGTGACATTTTGGAATTGTCATCAATCAAATTATTACTTACTTCACTATAAATGTCCTGACTTTGGAAAATTCCCCGGTACATTAATATTCGTTCTTTTATCATATATATCGCTTTATATTTTGTTTTAAGACGGACTCCAATATCCAATACTTATGAAATTTAAATGGGAACATATTGAAGCTATAGGTAATTCAGTGTAAAAATAATTAAGAAAATCGGAACAAATGCGAAGTAGTTACGCCCTAACATATAATATAATATACAAAAAAATAAGTAAAGACTATAAACGGAGAACCTCCTTTCTTAAGTAGAAAAAAATTTATATGCGATATTAACTTATTCAATAAATCTCTCTTGCGGATCGCGGTTTGAATAAAGACCGTACGTAGTCCGCTGGATCGCAAACACATCGCATTGTTACTAGGATATCATAAATGACAAAGAGTTGATATGCTTTCGATAAACCACAGGAGGAACCACAGGAGGATGACGGCTGTGGCGGCTGAAACTCAATGAAATATAGTACTACATACATACTAAAATTATTACCCATCAAAATTATTATTATTCTAAATTATTATATTATCTTGCTATTCAAAGGGGGAACGCTGCCCGGATCTTCGGAACCTTGCCCATATATTATTAAAAGGAGTCCTCCTTTTAATAACCCCGGCTAAGTTCGTTGTGGGCTTCTTCTTAGACCGGGGCGCGTTTGGAACCCTCATAGCTTTAGTTTTAAATTTACGAATATAGTTATCACCATGAAATTACTACCATGTAAATTATTGACGCGTCAAAAGTTTAACTTTTTAAGGACTATTTGAATAAAGATTATTTTGAATTTGAATTTGAAATTTGAATAATATATGATGTTATATTCTTTAAGATTTTTAGTTTTAGGTTAAATCTAAGGATATTAAGTAAGTTTCAGTTATAAATAAATAAATTGGTATGGAAAAAAATATATATATTATTTAAATTTATTTTGACAAATATAAAAATCTCAAAAATATGTATTTTAAATTCTAAGTAGGTAAAAAATGCATTATTTAAACAAACTGTAATATTTTACGCGTTATTTAATTCCAAACTTATAAATCAACAGTATAGTGAGGTTAGTATCAGACAAACTGGCTGTTTGTTGCTGATATTCTAGAATCCAGATGCTGGGCGTCAGCCATCATAACAAACATTAATATAAAATATTAAGACAGGAAAGCAAAAATCATTCCAAGTGACAAGAGAGGCCAAAAAAAATAATGGCCGTGTTGCGCATAAGGGAGAATACGACGAATTGTTACTAGGAACGCATAAGTGTAATAGAGGTGAGAAGCTTGCGATGAATGGACACGGAGACGGCTTTGGGGCCTGAAATTCAATAAAACATAGTGGTAGTATTTCATTTATTATTTATATAATGTGTCTATAAACACTTTCGTATTATATCGCTTGCTGAAATAAAAACTAATTTGCTTTGTTCTGTAAAGAAAGAACTTTGATTGTAAATCTTTGCATTTTATATTAGGTATGTAAAAGGGTTTAAATATTTCAATTCAATTTTGAATATGACATTTTTTTTCATAACAATTCCCATGGAGCCATAACGTATTGTAAAAAAATGTCGTATAAGATAAGATAGTTAATTCGGTGTCAAATTATATATCTATCTATATATATAAAAGCGAAATACCACTGACTGATGATCACGATATCTCAGGAACTATAAAACCTACGAACTTAAAATTTGGACGGTAGATTCCTTTTATGAAGTAGAGGTTAGCTAAGAAACGGTTTTGAGAAAATCCACCCCTAAGGGGTTGAAATGGGGGTTGGAAATTTGTATGAAAGTCCTATATTTTTGAAGTTAGAGACATGAAAATTTGCAACTAAGTTTTGAATTACAAATAATAAAGATTAGTATAATCAATGTTACCAAAATCTACCACAAGGGGGGTGAAATGAGGGTACGAAGTTTTCGTGAGGATTCTAAGTTTTCGAAGTTAGGGACATGAAAATTGGCATTTAGGTACTTTGTTTTAAATAATAAAACCTGTATAAGCAATATTACAAAAATCCACCCCTAAGGGGTAGAAATAGGGGTTGGAAGTTTGTATGAAAGTCCTATATTTTTAAAGTTAGAGACATGAAAGTTGGCAACTAAGTTGTTAATTATAAATAATAAAGATCTGTATGATCAATGTTGCGAAAAAAACACCCCAAAAGGTGTGAGAGGGGTAAGGGGTTGGAAGGTTACATGTAAGTTCAGAGTTTTTGGAATTAGAGAAATGAAAATCGGCAATTAGAGCATTACTTTTCAGTAACTATGACACGTAGGTATAAAAAAATCACACATTGAAAGTGGAAACATAAAGAATGAAAAGGAATTTGGAAGTTAGGCCCTGCTTAGGCTTGGACATCCGCTAATAATTTGTGAAAATCCTCCGCAAAGAGGTTAATACCGGGGTTCATGTTGGTTGAAGATCTTATAAAGTTTTACTTCTTTGAATCCACTGAAATACTTTGTACTAAGAAATCCTTACTATCCAGACAAAATCATAGTAATATTATAAATGCGAATGTGAGTTTGTATGTTGGTTTGTCCTTCAATCACGTCGCAACAGAAATGGATCGACGTGATTTTTGAAATTATAGTTGAGGACCTAGAGAGTGACATAGAAGAGTTCCCGTTGGAATTTGTACAACTTATTCTGACTGAATTTTAAAAACTTATTCCACGCGGGCGAAGTCGCGGGCGCCAGCTGGTATATTATATATAAGATAAGCCTGATTTCGGCCACGAAAGAGTTGTTTTACTGGAAGCCCCCATGCCAACACTATCATATGATCTTTTAGGAGGCCACCCTGAATGTACGCTTGGCAGTCTGCCGTATTTAATGTTATATATTACTCATATAACAATCTGCTCCATCTCATTTTGCAACCTATAAACTAATCCACAAAACCTCGCCCAGTATGAATGAATCTGCTTAAAATATATACAGGGGTTGTAGTTTTTTTTTGAGATATTGGTGTTCTTTAAGAAACCTTTCATCATCTAAGTATATGACATTAAATACTCGTAACCTAGCATAGTGTGTGATGTCTATTGCCGCTATAATAACAAATAATAAAAATAAAATAAAAGATTATTCAAGTTATTTACTACTGCTGGGTAAAGGTCTCTTCAGACATGATGCTTCTATAAGCGATTGTCACGGAATCTTCAAATTTGACAAAATTCAATCTTAAGAAATAAATCTAATATTCCAAATTTAAAGTGATTCAAACGTAATACATAAACCAACCAGAACAGAGTTGTCATCAAAAGAGTATTTATAATCTGAGATTACCAATCAACACACCCCCCTTAATCTCAGATATACATCATAACACAAGTTCAGAAAATCCAAAAATTTTGAAATTATCTACAAACAACAATAATAATAACATTCTCTCTCATTAATTATAACTAACCACTAAAATAGAAGAAAAACACAGTTATTAAAAAAAGCGATTAAGAGCAATGATCCACGTTTCTACAATGCGGGTTGGCTGTAACGATTATCATCGTATTTTTGATAATAAGCAAAAGTTTGAGCTTTACGTGACAGATATCGAAGATGTAACAAATTCTTACTTTGAATTTGTTTCTCCGTTCCTTCATCGCAGTTTGTGAATAAGGTCGATGTGCTCTGGTTCGCTAGCACGATGCTTTGTTACTAGGAACGCATACATGACAAAGAGCTGAAAATGCTCCCGATGAATGGACAGGGAGTGGAAGGGGTAAGATGTCGGTGAAGGTTAAGTAAAGTGAAAAATACTATTATAAAACTATTATAAAAAAAGATCATGTTGTTTCGAGTAATTTGCTTTATTAATGCATAATTTTATAATTACATTATGATTTTTATAAAACTGAAATATAACGATATATATATGTCCAACACGCTCGCTGGCCATGTGCGGATTGGCAGACTTTACACGCTATTTCATATTGCCTTGAGAACATTTTATTTCTGAGCACTCTCAGGTGTATAGGTGTCCTCATGATGTTTTCTTTCACCAGTGATAGCAAGTGATATTTTAATTGCTTAAAAACGCACATAACTTCGAAAAGTTAAAACTGCGTGCCCGGGTAGAACCCCCGACCTCTGATCAGGAGGCGGACGCTCTAACAGCTTGGTATATATAAAATGCAAGCAACATGTCGAATCAACAGTATGGTGAAGTTATCAAAATAATTAGCTGTTTCTTTCTAAAATTCAAAATGGCGGGCATCAAAATTTAAATTTAAAAAATAGCTTTATTTATGTAAACCTGTGTCAGGCATTTTGCGTTCATGTATGATTATTATTTTTCATCCTTTTAATACGTGAGGTGATAACTGCATTCGTTAACTTAAAACTAAAACTAGGTTTCCAAACGCGGCCAGGTCTAAGAAGAAGCCCACGACCAAATTGGGCGGGGTTTTTTATTTGTTACCAACAACTCACATAAAATACAATGGACAAAATTATAATCAGCTGTAAAAAAAGATCAATTCACGAAAAAAGTTATTTTATTATTTATGTAGTCTTTAATATCGTAATATGGTTAATAATCACCAGAAATTATAACATACATGATTATTAAATCATTCATTCAAATTACATGAAAAATCTTTTTCTAGTATTTAATTACAAACAGCCTTTTACCTGGAGGGACAGTTGACTCTAAACACTAAGGCACTTAATATTTTAGAAACCAAACCCTGAATCAAGAAGTAGTGGTTACACACCCATATTATTTTTGAAATATTAAAAGACATCGCATGCTTTGTTTTAGATGAGGAAAACAAAAATCATCCTCACGTAACATTTAGGGGTTATTCAGAAGAAAATGTTATTTAAAGATCTATTTTTTGTTTTCAATACACAAATTAGCTATCTAGTACCTATGGTCAGTCCTGTAAAGCAACGGACGGACAAGACGAAACAATACCATTTCCTTGTTGACAACGGAGCCCTAAAATGAGCGCAGTCAAGCGGTACAAGCCTGTGTTTTGGATCATCCTTCGAAATTCTTATGAGGACCAATGGATGTCTATCGGTTCATATGATGATGATGATGTTTGGAGTTGCCATATAACACAATTAACTTACTTTACTACACATTTTCTATTTGACTTAGGGGTATTCGTATTTTAATTACCTGGTATATCTTCGGATTCCAAGGTTGCTTATGAAAATTAAATGGGACCATATTGATTCCATAGGTTTTTCAGCGCAAAAACAATTATTAAAATTGGATCATGTGCAAAGGAATTATGCCCTAACACGTATTATATAAAAATATACAAGTATGTATGGCCTAACTTGAGCATCTCATTTTTTGAGATGGAATGTAAGCTGAGTTCACCACTTTAATAAGTTGGGGGAGATATGAGAGTTTTGTTTCTCAATTCAGTAAGTAAATCGCAGTTTGGTTAACAAGGCCCGCATTGCGCTAAAGGGCGATCCCGAGCGTAGTTACTAGGAACGCATAAACGATAAAGAGGCGAAATGCTGCCGATGAATGGACAGGGAGTGCGAGGGGGAAGGGGACGGCTGACGACGACAAGGTCTTGTCGCTAAGCGATTTTGCGTCTCGGCACGATGTCGCGTAGGAACCAGCTTCTTTCTTAATTATCTTAGAATTATCACTTACCATCAGGTGAGATTGCCGCCAAGGACTAACTTGTATTTTACATGAAAACTTAACTCATAACTAACTCGCAGTTAGTTAGTTATGAGTCAAGTTTGTTATCACAATTGTCTCGCAGTCAATCACGATTTTATTTTTATATGTATGTTATTTTTTAAATTTTTTCATGTTTTGATGCGCGTGTGCTCGTGCAGAATGAAGCAACGAATATATAATAATAGGAGAGTTTACAAAATTAAAACTAATTGCATTAACACTCTTAACAAAACAGAAATAATTTTCGCATTAATAAAAAGCACTAAATTTATCAAATCCACAGTATAGTGATATTTTAGTATCAAATTAAAGTAGTATTAAAGAATTTTTTGTTGGAGAAGTGTTATTACACTGTAAACGATTTTTTAAACGATGCAAGTAAAAATAAATGAAATCGGTCTCCCTACTACGCTCGATTCCAGACCAAGTTGCAACACCCAAAGTGGGTATGTGTACACAATATGCAACGAAATAAATGAATAAATAAATAAAATTGGCGGTTTGTTACAGATATTCAAAATGGCGGGCATCAGCCTTTATTACAAACATAAATTTTCTTCCTCCTTTTTTAAATTAAATATATTTAAGGATGCAATTAATTCATTATACTGGAAGTTCGATTTTCTCTGTGCTGTTTTCACAAATCACACCCACCGAATTGCGCTTTAGGGCGAATACGACACATTTTTACTAGGAACGCATAAATGTAATAGAGGTGAGAAGCTTCCAATGAATGGACAGGGAGTGCGTGGGGGAAGGGGTTGGGAGCGGCTTAAACTCAATGAAATATAGTTGTATTTTTATTTATCTTTGTTACAAAAAATATTACTTAAGTTTGTGAAGAAAATTTAGTATAAGATAAGATGTTTAATTCGGTGTGACATTCATTTAAACACCCTAGCAAGGCAGCTTTATGCTTCAAGAATCTTTTAGTGTAGTAGCTTTGTTCTGTAAATCTTCCACTTGGGCTCGAAACATGACAAAATACTATAAGATTTCGAAGAACGTTGATTGCACGAAAGTTTCAGCTTTGGTAAACATCTTACTTGGTACTCGTAGACTAAGGTAAAAGTAACCTTGGCTGGGCCGCGGTCGAGTGCATCAGTGTTCCCGTGACCCAGCCACCAGGCGACGCGAAGGAGCATCGCTGGGTTTTAGTGGGTATTCTGGTCGCCAGACTGGCCGCCGGGGAGTCCCACATACCCCGTCGGAAGCGGCGCAGTCTTGCCTGCGTCGCCTCCGGAGGGGATGCGTAAAAGTATTTCCCAGCGGAAAAAAAAGGTAAAAGTAACCTAACAAATTAACTACTTAAGTTCCTGAAAACCTGAACAGATTTGTCAATCAAATTCATCGCATTGCAGACCTTTTGTTGTAGGAAAAGAAAGTTTTAGAAAGTATTCCATTTAAACTTCAGTGTTCTGCGTTCTGACATTAATTTTGACGCGTATTTTCAAATTAATTATTAGATAATGTGAAAGTGAAGTGAATTAATTAATCTTGGGTCCAGGTCCATTTAAATCCCAGTCCCGATGTCGGTTTCATTTCGAACGTTTATTTTATATTTTTCAAAATTACCGGACGAAATTTATATTTTAAGTTCTTTTACTACAATCTTATAATAATTTAGTTCATCGACCGAGATGGTGACTTGTTGGGAAGACTGGTGGTTATTTTAATGAGATATTGGTGTTCTTTAAGAAACCTTTCATTATCTAAGTAAATGACTATTAATAACTTAACTAATATAAAAAGAATAATATAAAAAGAAGCTGCGATAACCTACTGGTTAGGACATCCGCCTCTTAATAAGAGGTCTGGGTTTCGAACCCGAGCACGCACCTCTAACTTTTCGGAGTTATGTACTTTTTTAAGCACTTAAAATATCACTTGCTTCAATGGTGAAGAAAAACATCGTAAGGAAACCTGAGCACGCCTGAGAGTTCTCCATTATGTTCTCAAAGACGTATGAAGTCTGCCAATCCGTATATGGCCAGCGTGGTGGACTATGGCCAAACTTTCATATACCCGTGCTCTGTAGTGAGCCGGCAATGGGTTGATCATCATAATAACTTAACATAGTGTGTGGTGTTGTCTATTGCCGCTATAATAACAAATACAATTAAAATAAAGTTGAATGATTATTCAAGTTATTAACCCCTATTCTGCTGGGTACAGGACTCTAATAAGAAAAAGGGATTTAGAACCCACCAAGATGCTTATTAGTGCAAAAAATAATTATTAAAATCGGATCATATTCATATGAGGCAATGTTCTAACACTTATTATATAAATAACGATATTACTTGAAGCAACTCCTTTTTAATTAGGAATAATTTTAAGATTCGGAAATTAACTCTTTCTCTCTAGTTCCTACTTCATCTTGGTTTGTTGTGGCGAATACGGCGTGATTTTACTAGGAACGCATAAATGTTACAGAGGTGAGAAGCTTCCGATGAATATACACGGAGCGCGCGGGAAAGGGGATGGCTGTGGGGGCGGAATGGCAATGAACAGTGACATGTAATGAACAGCACAGAAGTAGTATTTATATTATTATTTATCGTTGTCGCAAAAACTATTATTAATGTTTGTAAAAGAAATCGTATAAGATAATACACGGAGTCGCTCTACTGGAAGCCCCATAGACATGGAATTTTTTCGCTACGCTTAAACATTACACAGTTCGTGTATTCTAAGCCTATGAGAGGCCCCTGCCATCCATCACTATCATATGCTCTTTTAGGACGCCACGCTTATCGTACGCTTCGCCGTCTATCGTAATTTCAAGTTAAATATTACTCTAATAGCCAGCTGCTCGATTCCATCATACAACCCAAAAAGCTAGTCCACAAAACCACACCCAATAACTTAATTAAGAATCTTAGTGTCCTCGCTATTGTCCAGTACTTCTTCCACTTGGTCTTCAAGCATGAGAAAATACTAAAAAAATTGGCAGAAAGTAGGAATACTGCGGTTGTAGTTTAAATTAATTCCCTCTAGAAGCATCTACAAAGTACAAATAAACAAAACTGATTTAAAATATCAATATTTAAGGTGCGGGAATTCACTCTTCTCTCTCGTTCCTTCTTCATCTTGCTTGGTTTGTTGTGAATAACGAACGCCGCGTTGAGTACCTGCCTTTTACATTGTCCGTTCCGATATCGGATATCGGAGCCGACACCGCTATGCTGGCGGCACCATCGGACGCCCGTGAGCCGTCGGGCGATAATGTTTGTATGCGTGCTATACGTGTATCTAAATTGTCTCCGAGTGCGTAGAGCCCGATGCGCGGCGGCCATTTTGAGCTTGTTTACTAGTTTGGTTGTCATCATGGCGTCGTCATCATTTAAATACGATATAATTACGATTATTATTAATTAAAAAACTTTTTTTTTTGTTTTATGGCTTTACACAGATTAGCCAATGTCAAGTTTATAGCAATGTAGAATCTAGGGAGAAATGGCGGGAAACTTCGCACTCTGCGGCCGCGTCTCCCTCAAACCTTTCTCAAATTAATACCTGTTAACCATTCAGAAAACTAGCCACTACACAAACGACACCAACACTGTCCACGACACAACCAACACCAGTCCTTTCCAAATCCCAGCCAACAATCATTAATTTAAGAAAAGCGTGAAAAAACTGCGCCCGCCATATACGAAGTCTCCCGCCTTTCTCTGTTAAAAAACTTTGTAGGTGCGTTTTGTAGGTTGCTAAAAAGAGTATAAAATGCTCCCTCTGAATATCTAGCTTCCACAATGGGATGTATTCCACAATACTGTCTGTGGACAGATCTTATTTTGCGTCTCAAATATAATAGATACAGAAATAAAGTTTTCTATTCTGCCATGATGACCTGCCCGCACTAAGCTATCGAGCAAATGGCCGTATCGGTACGATTTTACGGCTATCGGATGTCGGCTATCGTTGGTCGACACCGATATCGGATCGGATAGTTTGGAAACGCTCTAAGGGCGAACACGACTAGTTGTTACTAGGAACGCATAAATGAAATAGAGGTTAAAAAGCTTCAGAGAATATCGAGGGGGAAAGAGACGGCTGTATTCAATGAAACATAGAGTGCGAGCAGGAAGAAGATGTGTGTAACGTGGTGGAGATTAAATAAAATAAATATACTAAGTTGGTATACATAAACAACACTGATTTAAAATCAATATTTAAGGTGCGGGAATTCACTCTTCTCTCTCGTTCCTTCTTCATCTTGGTTTGTTGTGAATAACGAACGCCGCGTTGAGTACCTGCCTTTTACATTGTCCGTTCCGATATCGGATATCGGAGCCGACACCGCTATGCTGGCGGCACCATCGGACGCCCGTGAGCCGTCGGGCGATAATGTTTGTATGCGTGCTATACTTGTATCTAAATTGTCTCTGAGTGCGTAGAGCCCGATGCGCGGCGGCCATTTTGAGCTTGTTTACTAGTTTGGTTGTCATCATGGCGTCGTCATCATTTAAATACGATATAATTACGATTATTAGTAATTAAAAAACTTTGTAGGTGCGTTTCGTAGGTTGCTAAAAAGAGTATAAAATGCTCCCTCTGAATATCTAGCTTCCACAATGGGATGTATCCAATACTACCTGTGCACAGATCTTTTTTTGCGTCTCAAATATAATAGATACAGGAAATAAAGTTTTCTATCCTGCCATGATGACCTGCCCGCACTAAGCTATCGAGCAAATGGCCGTATCGGAACGATTTTGTCGGAAATACGTGAATATAGCACATGGTGTCGGCTATCGGATGTCGGTTATTGTCGTCCGACACCGATATCGGATCGGATAGTTTGGAAACGCTCTGAGGGCGAACACGACTCGTTGTTACTAGGAACGCATAAATGAAATAGAGGTTAAAAGCTTCCGAGAATGTACAGGGGGAAAGAGACGGCTGTATTCAATGAAACATAGAGTGCGAGCAGGAAGAAGATGTGTGTAATGTCGTGGAGATTAAATAAAATAAATATCCTAAGTAGGCATACATAAACAAAACTGATTTAAAATCAATATTTAAGGTGCGGGAATTCACTCTTTTCTCTCGTTCCTTCTTCATCTTGCTTGGTTTGTTGTGAATAACGAACGCCGCGTTGAGGGCGAATACGACGTTTTTTACTAGGAACGCATAAATGTAAAAGAGGTGCGAAGCTTCCTATGAATATACACAGAGCGCGAGGGAAAGGGGGGCTGTGGGGGCGGAATGTACCAGCCTTTTATATTATCCGTTCCGATATCGGAGCCGACACCGATATGCTGGCGGCACCATCGGACGCCCGTGAGCCGTCGGGCGATAATGTTTGTCTGCGTGCTGTACGTGTATCTAAATTGTCTCTGAGTGCGTAGAGCCCGATGCGCGGCGGCCATTTTGAGCTTGTTTACTAGTTTGGTTGTCATCATGGCGTCGTCATCATTTAAATACGATATAATTACGATTATTAGTATCTAATTAAAATACTTTGTAGGTGCGTTTTGTAGGTTGCTAAATAGAGTATAAAATGCTCCCTCTGAATATCTAGCTTCCACAATGGGATGTATCCAATACTGTCTGTGGACAGATCTTTTTTTGCGTCTCAAATATAATAGATACAGCAAATAAAGTTTTCTATTCTGCCATGATGACCTGCCCGCACTAAGCTATCGAGCAAATGGCCGTATCGGTACGATTTTACGGCTATCGGATGTCGGCTATCGTCGTCCGACACCGATATCGGATCGGATAGTTTGGAAACGCTCTAAGGGCGAACACGACTAGTTGTTACTAGGAACGCATAAATGAAATAGAGGTTAAAAAGCTTCCGAGAATATCGAGGGGGAAAGAGACGGCTGTATTCAATGCAACATAGTAGAAGGGAGTGCGAGCAGGAAGAAGATGTGTGTGATGGGGTGGAGATAAAATAAAATAAATATACTAAGTATACGCAAAGAGAGCATTTTATACACTACTATATTGTTTACACTTTATTGACAATAATAACCTATAATTGGGAATTATATTAGAGAAATTCTGTAATTTCGTAATAGGATCAATCATCAGGCATTATTAAAAACATTAATATATAAATCTTCATTCAATGTACGTGCAAAAACAATCTGTTGACTTTAACACCCTGAAATAAACCCTGAATGATGTGGCCACCACAATATTCTTGAAAGATTTTAAACTTCCTAAACTAAAACAACAACACAGTCCTAATTGGTTTCTATCACATATTTGTCAGTAGGGTGGTAACTAGCCACTGAAGCCTCCTACCAGACGAAACAACTATATTTTAGAACAATATTTCCTAAGTGGTTGAATCGACTGTTAGTGTAAAGTTTCGAATTGCCATAAACCAAACTATACTTACTTCACTATCACATTTCCTTTTCGCCTTTGGTTAATTCCCCGGTAAATATTCGGATAAGGACCAATTCTTATGAAATTGAAATGGGACCATTCAAATTCAATTCAAATTCAAAATAATCTTAGTTAGTTATTTCATGGTGATAACTATATTCGTAAACTTAAAACTAAAGCTATGAGGGTTCCAAACGCGCCCCGGTCTAAGAAGAAGCCCACAACAAACTTAGCCGGGGTTTTTCTTTTTTTCGTTATCACCATCTCACATAATGAATAACAAACTATAGTACCTATGGAGATAGAGCAATTCACACCCAAGCTTTTTTATCGTTTATATAATCCTTAATATCGTAATATGATTTTTCTACAAGCTTTCGTATTTTGAAGCTATATAGGCACGAGTATCGCAGTGCACAAATAATTTTGACAATTCTATCATATTATAAGAAGTTATACCCTAAATGATATAATATAAAAAAAGTATTTTATGTAAATAGACCACTATTTAGCACCTCTTTTTTTAACAAATTAAAATACCGCATAAATATATAATATAATAATAATTATTCATTATTTCATTTTTTTAATATATTATTTTATTTTTTTATTTTTTTTATGGGCGGGGCACATAGCCTCGGAGAACCGATGGACGTTGGGGTCCCAAGATGCTGGAATGGCGACCCCGCACCGGTAAACGTAGCGTTGGTCGACCCCCAACTAGGTGGACAGACGACATCAGACGAGTCGCAGGGAGCCGCTGGAAGCAAGCGGCCCAAGGCCGTGAGCATTGGAACTCCCTACAAAAGACCTATGTCCAGCAGTGGACGTCAATCGGTTGATAATGATGATGATGATGATGATGATGAATTATTTCAATGAATTTCTCACGTGCTTCTCTGTTATCGCAGTTTGTGAATAACACCGCTGTGCGCTGAATCGCAAACACGATGCGATGATACTAGGAGCTCATAAATAACAAAGAGGTGAACATGCGCCCGATGAATGGACAATCAGTTGGCGCCCCGCTCGCCGTCCATTCGTCGGAAGCGTTGAATGAATTGATATCACGTCTATTGAAGCAATCAGGGAGGTACATGGGAGCTGACCGAGTCTCTTCATTTCGGACAACAGTGATTGTCTGTGTGTGCAGGACTTTATACAGTACGGGATGAAACAACCACAGCAGCATCTGTAACGGAGTACATTATTTTTGTTTTCATTTTTTTTCTTACCTTATGGTAAGTGATGATGCAGTCTACGATGGTAGCGGGCTATCCTGTTATGGTAAACCCATACTGCTAATTCGTTGTTACACGACATCGTGCAACGTTAAATCGCTTGGTGACACGCCTTTGTCGGAAGGGTTGTAACTAGCCACGGCCGAAGCCTCCCACCATACCAGACTCGAGCCGGGAATCGAACCCAGGACCTCTAACTTTATGATGTGAAAGCGCGCGCGTTGCGCCACGGAGCTCGTCAAATAGTCTTAATCTGTCTTAATTATATTTCAAGCAAATGCTATAAAAATAAATAACATCTGTGATCGTCATCAAACAAACTGTTTCATGCGTAGTTTAATTTAAGTAGTACGTTGTAGTGGTTAAGGCGTCCGCCTCCTAATCAGAGGTCGGGGGTTCGATCCCGGGCACGCACCTCTAACTTTTCGGAGTAATGTGGGTTTCAAGCACTTAAAATATCACTTGCTTCAACGGTGAAGGAAAACATCGTGAGGAAACCTGCACGCCTGAGAGTTCTCCATAATGTTCTCAAAGGCGTGTGAAGTCTGCCAATCCGCATGGCCAGCGAAGTGGACTATGGCCAAACCCTTCTCATATTGAGAGGAGACCCGTGCTCTGTAGTGAGCCGAGAATGGGTTGATCATGATGATATAATATAGTATGCTGTATACTTTAATATTTTTTATATATAGTATGTTTAAGTTAAGGTATAATTTTTTATCATATGATGATAAAATTATTTGTTGTATACTGAGTTACCTATAGCTTCAAAATTTTAATTAAATAAGCATTGACCTTGGAATCTGAACATTTACCGGGCAATTCACCGAAGTCGAATAGGAAATGTGCAGTGAAGTAAGTATAGTTTCACTTATGGCATTTCCAAAACGTATGTAACACAAACTTCTTTATAATATTCAAACTCACGCTGCAATCCGCGTAGGGGTAGGTATTTGTTCTAAAAAGCTTAGTTTAAAAAGTTGACATTTAACTTGTTATCATCATAATCATATTAAACGACTGACGAAAAATATGATATGAATAGATGTTGGAAAAAAAATTAAAAAAAATTAGGGCATTCGCAATTCCATAGTGTGGTAAGTCGTTTAAAAAATCCTTCAAAAATCTTGTAGGTATTGCAAATTGCTGATTCAGGGTCTAGTTTGTGGAATATTAAGTCTTATTAAAGTCCACTCTTCCCTCCAGCTAAATGGTTGTGTGTAATTAAATACTTGAATTATTTTATTCATTTAATGATTTCGTTTTAATATTTCTTAAAAAATCTGATGCCCGCCATCACTCAACCTCACCATACTATTTTTGCATTCTATTAAATTGAGAAAGTTAGAGGTGCGTGCCCGGATTCGTACCGCCGACCTTTGATTAGGAGGCTGTCGCCCTAACCTAGTGGTTAGCCTAGTGGCTATCACCGCTATAACTATATTATATAAAAAGTATAAAATATTTTTTAAATAATTAAAGATGCGTTATATATATAATAACTTTTCTAATAAACTTTTTTATTAAAAAATATTTTGAAAATCGTATTATAATGCTAAGAAGTTATGTCCTTACATGTTATAAAAAATAAATATAAATAAGTATATTTAGACCAAATGGAGCCACCCCCTTGTTTGCGAATTCACTCCTTTTTAAATGTTTCTCGTTTGGGATATTGGGTACGGTGAATAAGGCCGCTGTGCGCTGGATCGCAAACACGACGTGATATTACTAGGAACCCATAAATGACAAAGAGGTTAAACGCTTTCGATGGACAGCGAGTGGGAGACGGCGGTGACGTTTAAATTGAATGAATTGAGCTCTTATCAATAACATGAGCTAATCATGTTATTATATCACTATTAGCTGTCAAAAATGTATGTATCAATATCAAGAGGTATTAAAATAATTGTTTATATTTTTAATGAAAAAGTACGTACAAGTGTTAGATTTACGTGTCATCATCATCATCATAATCAACCCATCATCGGCTCACTACAGACCACGGGTCTCCTCTCAATATGAGAAGGGTTTGGCCATAGTCCATCACGCTGGCCATGTGCGGATTGGCAGACTTCACACGTCTTTGAAAACATTATAAAGAACTCTTAGGCATGCAGGTTTCCTCACGATGTTTTCCTTCACCGTTGAAGCAAGTGATATTTTAATCGTTTTTAAAACGCACATAACTCCGAAAAGTTAGAGGCGCGTGCCCGGATTCGAACCGCCGACCTCTGATTAGAGGCTGAAGCCCTAACCACTGAGATATCACCACTTCACCTCTTTACGTGTAACGTACATTTTTACAGATTTTGAATGAAAGTACAGATTTACTTGCAATTTAAATAATACTGCTTGGGTAATAGGTATATTACTATGACGTATGGGTATGACGACTTTTATTTTTATATCATTTCATGTTTTTTTTTTATATATGTATTTTATAAGGTGTACATTAGTATATTTACTAAATATTTATTACTATATTGTGTTATTTATGTAATCTGGTTTATGTATTAGTATTTAGTTATTTGTAGGTAGGTTTTTTTGTTTATATTACGCCAACTACTTTCTTCTTCTTTAACTTTTCCTAATCCTAAGGTTGCCTGGCAGAGATCGCTACTAAGCGATAAGGCCGCCTTTTGTATCCTGCTTCTTATTTATTTTGTTTTCTTGTTATTTCTATTTTTGTTGTGGTGTACAAATAAAGAATAAATAAATAAATATTTTATTACTTTTATTTTTTAATGAGAAATGAAGCCAAAAAATTAACGGCAGTGAATTTCTTAATGCACAAAATAATAATATAATCATATAAAAACATTCTGTAAAAAAACTAGCCAAGTCTCGATGGAGCTGCTTGTTTACCTCTAAAATTAATGAAATCTAGACAAAGTTGTGCCAAGTCTAAGGTTCCTTAATGCAATTTCTTTATTATTATAGTTATTATTGTTATTTGGCCGTTGGACATTCTTTATACGTTAGTGAGTACAAGTCAAATTTGTTTACATATAATGTTATATCTATCGTAACTATGTTTCTTAAGCGAGATAATAGCCCATACTGGTAATGTTCGTACTACACAGCAATTAGTCGTAATTATCACTGAACATTTGGTCGATAGCCACCCGGCACTGGCCTGCAGAGCGCGGATCCTGATATGTGAGTGCAAGGTGCAAAGCACCCTGGATAAAGAACAGCGAGATTTCTGGAATTTATTAGAAAACGGGGTTGTACAATGTAAAAGTTGAGGTAAAATTTAGGAAAATTTCAGTCTATTTTTTCACCCAAATTTTTGTAAAGAAAAAACAACCTGTGTGCAATAGCTGAAAGGATTTTAACGAGAAACTTGCAAATTAATAGTGTTTTTAGAAGACGATTTCGGACTAATGTATGGGCCACTGGTTATGAAGACTTGTTACACACGAACTACCAAGTTAACGTGGTATGATCGTGTTTTCGGGATAATGGGGGTTGTTCCCTGTTTGAAGTCGCTGCAGGTGAGTGCAAGATAACTCCCTTGATATAGTACAGTTAGATTTCAGAGGGAAAATCTGGAATTTATTAGAAAACTGGAAAAGTAAAAAAGTAGGAAAAATTATGTCTGTTGTTCCTTTACAATGAGTGGAAGAAGTGTGTCTGATGGGAGGCTTCGGCCGTGTCAAGTTGCCACCCTACCGATAAAGCCGTGTCACCAAGCCATTTAGCGTTCCGGCATGATGTCGCGTAGAAACTAATTAGGAATGTAAACGATACCCGTGTAACAGGCTAGCCCCCTACCATCTTAGACTGCATCATAACTAGGAGGAATCCAGCGTGGTGGGTTTATACTCTAAAACCTCTAATATCTGAGGAGGGCGATTCACCAGTATTGTTGATAAGCCGAGGAAGATGACGATTATTATGGGGGCTCATTTTACAATAATGATTAATAAAACATTAATTGCTAATATAGACTTAGGAGCTCACGTATTTAATAAATAATAGTTTAAAAAAAAACTAAAAACCACGCTTTAATGAATAAACCGAACTAAAAAGAAGAAAATAATATTTTAAATAATTCAAATTATGGATAAGAGTCATAACTAAAAGAAATTATTTTAATGTAAAAAGCCTGAAAAATATTTCTTTCATGGCGCTGTTTGGAATACGATCGCTGTACAAGTCAATAATATCCTGAAGATCCTAATGAGCATAAAATAATAATAAAATTATTAAATTATTGTATTGTCATCCTCCTCGATAAATCTACCGAGTTTGAATAAAATCTGACCGTTCAAAGTGGGTCAAAATCGAGTCTAAAGGAGTCGGTTACAAACAAACAAACATATAGGTGAAGCTAATATAAGTATTATAATGCAATATAATTTAAAACTAAGCCGCATACTTATTTTTTATTCCACTACAAGTTGGACGGCTCTCTCACCAGAGGATAATTGGTGATGCAGCCTAAAATTGTATCGGGCTAAGGTATATTCGCCAGCGTTTCCGTCGAATCAGTTTAATAAATAAATAATTGTTTAACAAATGCTGGCCGATCCCGAAGTACATCGCAAATTTTGACCTCGTTAGTCGCTTATGGAAAATTCAATTTGTAATTACGAGAAATTGGCCGTTTCAAATGAAAAAATAAAACTTCAATCCTAGGGCAAGGCACGAACGCTATTTTAATATTCATAGTTAAATTCACAATAGTGGTCAGCGATAAAACCTGTGCACGGAACTACAGAGTTCCGCTTGGCCACTTGTTGTTCATTCCGTTTTATTTGCTTGCGATCTGAAAGTTACTCCGGGTAGGAAGCGCTGACTGGGCCTTGCGCAACATGAGCCGCGGACCACCACACACACCATTTTAAAGCTTTTTTTTTTTTTTTATACACTACAAGTTAGCCCTTGACGGCTATCTCACCTGGTGGTAAGTGATGATGCAGTCTAGGATGGTAGCGGGCTAACCTGTTAGGAGTATGGTAATATCCCACGCTCCTAATTGGTTTCTACGCGACATCGTGCCGGAACGCTAAAATCGCTTGGCGACACGTCTTTGTCGGTAGGGTGGTAACTAGCCACGGCCGAAGCCTCCCACCAGACCAGACTCGAGCCGGGAATCGAACCCAGGACCTCCAACTTTATAATGCGACAGCGCACGCACTGCGCCACGGAGGTCGTCAAAAACATCAACACCATTTTAAAGCTGGTTACATCTAACCGTATCACCAAACTTTTTTTTTCATGGAGAACATATTCAATTAAATTCAATTATTTTTTAACTGCCGCCAACTAACAAAGCACTTCGCCAATATCCTGAAGACGCAGTAGGTTCGAAGGAAATTAATTATTTAGTTCTTAGCAGCGTTAGCATGAGACGACATAAATAGACGACTGTGCATTATAAACTCGGAGGTCCTGGGTTCGTTTCCCGTGTCGAGTCTGGTCTGGTGCGAGCCTTCCGCCATGTCATCACTTACCACCAGGTAAGATTGCCGCCAAAGGCTAACTGGTAGTGTCCAAAAAATATATAAAATATATCGACACAGTACAAAACAAAGTTGCATCCGCCGTCTTTCTTTTTACGATGTAACGGGTTTTGATGTGGTTTTCATAAATAGGCAGATGATTCAAGAAGTAAGTTGTAGTACATGCATATCATTCAAAAGAAAAGGTGAAAAATTCTAATATATGGGAATCTTGTAAGAAAGACATGTTGATGTACCTACTGTAAACCTTACGAGACACCAAAATAATGTACGACGGAATTGTTAACTTGACAATATCTATAAAAAATGGTATGGTACATATTTCAAAAAAATACATACATATGGGTTATTATCGATGCAATTTGTGTTTTGAATAATTCAATATTACTTATCCAAATAGAAACATTTTCCGTACTTTCTGTATTTAATCGAACGGCCCTTGCAGCGTATTAGAGTGAATTTTTAACGAGGCGGCGGCCACCGGCAACGGCAATAATTGAATAATAAACGACTTTGGCGCTACTCAAATTACAAAGTAAACCTGCATTACACGAATATCGATGACGTTATCGGCGCAGTTTGTTTGTTTTGTAATTTAGAAGCTACAAACATAGCACCCCTTTAATACGTCGAAAATAATTACTTCCTTCCAAGTAGCTTGAAACCCGTAATATAGGGGAACCTTTGAACGTGCGGCTCATCTTATGCTGGCCAATATTTACCTTTTCGTAAAGGTCATCATAAAGAATTTATGATGGTTTTATGAAAAGTGAATGTTTATCAGCTTATGTTTTTACCACAGGTAACTATAGTTTCGTCCACGGTGGTTTTGGAGGGTAGCGGGTATCAAAGGTAACGTTTAATCGATAATTGAAAAAGATTTAGAATTCATATTTTTTTATATTTTCTGCGGCATAATATGAGAAATTTTATCCCCAGTCGCCAGACACTTAGTTCTTTACAAACCTTCAAGATTCTTTTTATATATTCTATATATTGGACACTCATGAAAGGTTTATTAATTAATTAATAGCTAACATAGAGGGCGAATTAATGACAGGGTAATCTTCTTAATAAGTTTTTGTTTAAACTTTGTGTACCCATTCCGGAACGACAGAACTGCCTTCTTTTCCCTACCCTAATCCCACATTCTTCCCGTATTCTTCTTCCACTCACTTCTATCAGCCGTCACCTCACTACCCACACCTTTAACACGCCTCCTTTTACACATCTCTTCTTTGGTCTTCCTCTACTCTTTTGTCCTTCCACATTCATATTTACGAGTAAGAACAAACTGCAATAATCATAACAAAAATTAATTTACAGTGCACTTGACTGTGCTACGAGGATATAAAATAACTTAGTTTTAAGGCAATTTTTAAATATTTATTTATTTATTTATTTGCTAACAATTACAGTGATAAATAGTTTTATGATCTCCCACTTTCCAAACTAGTGTGTTAACGATTGTGTGAAATTATAACAAATTAGTCTTCTTTTTTTATAACTTTATTATCTTGACAATAAACAACTATGTATTTTTGAAATTAACTTAAATAATAATCAATTTATCAAAAATCAATCGCGCTTGTACCGCGTCCTTCCAAAACCGCCTCCGCTAGTTCCCGCTCTTTTTCTCCTTAATTGTACTATAATATGATCTATCTAACAAGTGTATACTGTATCTTGGAAAGTGGGAACTTCCCTCTATGATACAAACATAGTTGCTAGCATATGTTGTGTGTGTGCGTATGTGTGTGTGTGTGTGTGTGTGTGTGTGTGTGTGTGTGTGTGTGTGTGTGTTTTTGTCTGCGTGTGTACGTGTGCTATTTCGTGAATGTTGTGTTTTACATTTATGTCTTTTTATATTATCCCTAGGATTATGTAAATAATAAAAAGGCTTGGGTATGAATTATTGACAACCTTCGTGGCGCAGTGCGCGCTCTTTCGCATTATTAAGTTGGAGGTCTTGGGTTCGATTCCCAGATCGAGGCTGGTCTGGTGGGAAGCTTCGGCCGTGGCTAGTTACCACCCTACCGACAAAGACGTGTCGCCAAGCGATAAAGCGTTCCGGCACGATGTCGCGTAGAAACCAATTAGGAGTGTGGGTTTACTATACCCCTAACAGGTTAGAACGTTTCCATCCTAGACTGTATCACCACTTACCACCAGGTGAGAGAGCTGTAAAGGGCTAACTTGTAGTGTGTAAAAATTATCTAACTAGGTTGATCTCAAATAAGTTTTAGGTGACAATATGAGATGGTGATCGCAACAATAACAATTCATTGTGCGCAGTCAAGGGCGCATTTGGAAACTTCATGGCTTTATGCTTACAAATATCGTTATCATACTCTTCTCACAATAATGTTAACATTTTAAGCATAAAAAGAGCCCTTTAAAGGTTTATTAGAGTAAAGATAACCATAAGACCAATGCACTGCCGTATATATTGCTTCTATACATTTCAAATTTAAAGATAAACCTATCTCACAAAAAAGTACATCAAAGTCTATCTTTATATAGCGGATTTGTTCGCTCTTACTAGTTTTTATATATGGCTATCCCAGTCCCGCTTTGCATATCATAACAACTATCTATATTTAATGCTAAAATCAATACGCATTAAATGTCTCTATCTGTGAGGTACACACTACCATAATGTACAAGCGCGTTTACAGCGTCCGATCCGACTAACTGCGTTACGATGTCTGATGTTGAAATGTGCTTCTACTGATAACAGAGTCGGTACATCTAAACTAGTTAAATCCATTCATTTGGAAGCCAGCGGCTGAACAGCTACCGGACGATGGCTGCATTCATCAGATTATGCATTATTTTAAGGTTTATGATATATTTAAAATCTGTAATGAATTTTTGTTTAAATAATGAATAGAAGCAGGCGTTAATTTGCGGAAGTCCATGATAAACAATAAACAGCAAGTATAATTTGCTATATTCCGCCGATAACCGGGATATTAGTATAATATAACACCACACAAAATGTTCCACTAGAACCTCTACGCACGTTTCGACCCGACACCGGATCATCCTCAGGAGATGTTGAATTCACAAGCGCGGGTATTACTTTTCGCGCTTGTAACTACAATTGTTATTTTGTCTGTTTAACCATCTTTTCGCTCACTTTGCGTATTGTGCAATATACAGCGTCTCTTTTAAATAGTTAAAGTTTTTCTAGAACGAAAAACTAAGAACGAAAGGTTGAAGAACTCTTAGGAGAACGGGTCCTTTGTGCACACCAATAAACGTAATTTTCCAGTGCAACGGAATTGCGGATCTAGGGGCTGTGGGTCTGGACACCTACTTAGACACTGGACTTACTAGAAATCTATTTTCTACTAAGCAACGATGCTGATTCTGTCGGTGCCTCGCGGTTTGATCTCAGAAAAGTGATGGTCTAACTGAAAATGTACAATCATCATGATCAACCCATTACCGGCTCACTACAGAGCGCGGGTCTCCTCTCAATATGAGAAGGGTTTGGCCATAGTCCACCACGCTGGTCATGTGCGGATTGGCAGACTTCACACGTCTTTGAGAACATTATGTAGAACTCTCAGGCATGCAGGTTTCCTCACGATGTTTTCCTTCACCGTTGAAGCAAGTGATATTTTAATTTTTAAAAAACGCACATAACTCTGAAAAGTTAGAGGTGCGTGCCCGGATTCGAACCGCCGACCTCTGAAATACCAAGTCAAATGTACAATACCAGCACCTAAAATCGACCTTGTACAAGACTTCTAGTCCATTGACTACCGCCTCTGTGTTGATGAGTCTCAATGCACGACGATCCAGTGTCCAATGCATCAAGCATGTACTTCCGTAAGCATATAAACCTCATCATCATCATCATCATAATTTCAACCTATAGACGTCCACTGCTGGACATAGGTCTTTTGAAGGGAGTTACAATGGCCACGGTCCTGGGCCGCTTGTATCCAGCGGCTCCCTGCGACTCGTTTGATGTCGTCTGTCCACTTTGTTGGGGGTCGACCAACGCTACGTTTACCGGTGCGGGGTCGCCATTCCAACACCTTGGGACCCCAACGTCCATCGGTTCTCCGAGCTATGTGCCCCGCCCATTGCCACTTCAACTTCGCAACTCGCTGAGCTATGTCGGTAACTCTGGTCCTTCTACGGATCTCTTCATTTCTGATTTGATAAACCTCAAGGTAATGCAAAAGTGTGTTTATCTGTACGTTTGCTTACTTGTACTGCGGCCCAAGCAGTGCACTAATCTCGATATAATTATGCAAATAAATAGCTTTCATACTGAAGATTTAAAATATTATGATACTTTTTGTCCGGGACAAGAACCTGGGTGACATTCCTGCGGGACTTTAATAATAATAGGCTTTGTTCCCGGTGTTCTTGTATGTTGGAGACACACATATTATTTACTAGGTGATGCCCGTGACTACGTCCGCGTAGATTAAGGTTTTTTAAAATTCCCGAGCATCCGAGTAGGAAATCTCAGGTTCGATTCTCGGCTCGAGTCTGATTTGGTGGGAGGTGAGAGGAAACCATCACCTTACTGGCGAAAACATGTTGTCAAGCGATATGATAACGCACAAAAAGCGATTAGGAGAAGAGGGCTCAGCCGGCAACGCATCGGTGATCCTCTAGTACTGCAGAGGGACACGGGCAGTGGTAACCACTTAACATCAGGTGAGCCGTTTGCTTGCTCGTGACGTTTAAAAAGAAATGAAAAAGATATATTGGCCTTTGCTGAGAAATTATGCTATATTTTAAATGTCATTGCTCGTTTTCTGTGTTGATCAGCACTAGGTATTGTGTCGTTGCTGGAATACTGAAACATGGATTTGGCTACCAGCACGTATCGCCGCGCCATCTTCTTCTCTCAAAAAGACTGAAGTGCATTAACCAGTGCTCGCGTATTTATGTCAAAATAGGTAGTAATGCAAATCAATTCAATAACATATAAAATAATTTTCGAAAATTATATTACGATGCTGTAATTATATTGGGTCAGACGCGACATCTGCCGGTTTAAATGCGCACGTCCCTCATTCAGGTATGTTGTTTTATAGTATACCTATACCTATGTGCCTAGTTCAGTGCATTATCAACCCCATCCAGCTTGACCACCCCAATGACCCCGCTCACTCCACCCGCCGCACTCACCCCCCCACATTACACCCTCGAAATCACACGATAGCATTCTCACCTATCTGCATCTATGCGACCCTAGTGAAAGTGCATCGTGGACCCTGCTTAATGCACCGGGCCATTCGAATTTGTGATTTTATTTATCTCTTATTGACAAGTAACTGTATCAGAAGCTACATAACAAATGCTGGTTAATTTAAGCGACAATTACATTAGTAAGGCTTCTACATTTCTAAAGCAAGTTGCGTAAACACCTCCCTCAGGTTTAATGACGTCCTATAAGTACGTTCTATTGTTAAACTCGGTACCCTTTGCCCATAGTTTTCTCCAATTTGCGAAACTTTTAATTATACGAATAATTAGAATTTATCTTCGATAGGTTAAATTGATGCGTATAGGTGCTGGTTTCAATGATCAAGCAAAATGAAGATTTCTTTTTTTCAATTCCACTTACTTATATGTAAATTACTTATACGTTATTTGTTTGTACGCGACATCGCTAAATCGTTAGGCGACACATCTTAGTCGGTAGGGTGGTAACTAGCCTCGGCCGAAGCCCCCCACCAAGACCATACTCGAGCCGGAAATCGAATCCGGGACCTCCAACTTTATAATGCGACGGAGCATGGGACTTAGGTCGCCAAAATTTAATGAAAATTTTATATGCGTTTTAAAGCAATTAAAATATCACTCTAAATATATAGAAAAAAAAAAAAAATATCACTTACTTCAAAGGTACAGGGAAACATCGTGAGGAAACCTGCATGCCTAAGAGTTCTTCACAATGTTCTTAAAGGCGTGTGAAGTCCGCCAATCCGCACATGGCCAGCGTGGTGGACTTTTACCTAACCCTTCTAATTTTGAGAGGAGACCCGTGATCTGTAGTGGGCTGGCAATGGGTTGATCTTGACGAGCTTTTTTCTATAATTTACTGGTCTTCTTGAGTGTAAATCAAGAAATTAATCGAAAAAGTTTTGCATAATTTGACAACATAAAAGATAATAAACGCATCCCTGGCAAGAGATGTAATGTGGTTAATGGATAAAACTGTGGTTTATTCCCCTGTAACTGTTAAGGCTCAAAATACAATATTACCCAGTAATATTAAAAAATATTACGTTAAAAAAATGCGTAGTTCTGCTCTTAAAACAAAAGACAAAAAAGAAATAAAATGGGATATATTTTCTCTGAAGTATTATATATTCTCTCTAAGAAATTACTAACGATAAAATAAAATGCAATAATATTGCTTATGATATAATAATGGCAGATGAAACTTTCTAAGAAGGATGCTACCTCAGAACTTTGGCGTACGAAAACCTAAATTGTAAACATAATACGATATCCACTTTGAATTGTCTTAGTGGGAAATTAGCTCTTACTGGACTGGAGAAGTTTGAAGTATTTGCTGAAATATTTCAAGATAATAAATACTACTATCTCACTAACCACTGGACTAGCGATGTTCATACAGAACTGCAGGTTCAACCGACTTGAGCCGACTTGAGCCGGTCGTCACTGATAATGACTTGTAGCTTCTTACACCCGTTGAAGTAAAAGGACTAATCAATACTCTAAATATTGAACCAAAAAAAATATTAAAAAGCACCCGGTCTTGATACTATCAATAACATCCTTTTTTTTTCGGACTGTCTAGTAGCTGAGCTAACCCTATTGGTTGCCACAGCGTAACCGGGCTGTTGGGCGAGCTTAGGAAAGAAGCTCTGCCAGAAGAAATTTTGAGCCCTAGGGCTCGAAGAAACTAAAGGAACGTCAGTCTAAGGGCGCCTCCTTTGAAGACGAATCTCAGCTTACCCGACGTTTGGGGTTACGGGGGGGTCGGACGGTGGTTGGTAGTACTGACTCCGATCTAAAGTTAGTGGGGTCAGTATTACTACCCGATTTGAATAACGGAATAAACTTACTATGTTTCATTAAGTCAGGGAACATACCACAGTCAATGCAATTATAAAAAATAGAACTAGGTCGGGTGCAACAATAACAATCAAAGACCTTATAACGTTAACGGAAATGCCCCACAAGACATTTGTTAGGCATTTCACATTATTCTTCAACAAACAGAGCAGTATCTGGTGAAGTGTTTACTAATCTTTTAGTAGAGACAGGAATGTCGGTAAAGAAGGTTTCAAAAGCAGTAGCAACCTCAAAATCTGACGTGATGGATTAGTTACCCTTATGAAGTTTAAAGTTTAGTTATTAGTTTTTGGTTTTATTCTTCCTGTTTCGTCATTAATTATTTTCCAGGTTGCTTTTATTTTATTAGTGCTATTTTTTTTATTCTGTATGTATTGCGATATCGCCAAAATGCAAATGCGTTTAAAATTCTTGGAAAATTATTGTACATCTTTTTTAAACTCATCACTCGTATTATATTCTCGTTCCGTATAACGTTTGTCTATTTTTATGTAGTTCACATGTAGCCTACTCACTGAAAACCAATGTATCAGTAACCATGACTTTTGAGTAAATATAGAATTAAATATCTATAAAAAATAATAATACTATTAACATTCAAGCAATCTAATAAATTATAAAGCTTTATCAATATTTTTTTATTAATATTTCCTCTATTTCCAATGAGTACCTAATACTAAATTACTGACCATTGTGTGACCATCATACAAATGTTGATTTTTACATAATAAAGTAGCAACAATTGCCTTTAATTTCAACCTTCCTCAGTTCCTCACGCAGCTTCCTCAGTTTTGAGGGTGATGATTTTGGGGTGACACAGACTTTAGATGACAGACTGTGTTTTTATTAAGTACAGTTTGAGTTCAATTGATCACTATTGCAATTTCATTGCAAGCCTTCAAATTATTCAAAATAAGGCTAATAAAATTGCATATAATACCCGTTCAGAACAAACTTACATAAACTACATAACAATATTAAATTCCTCCTAATTAAAGATTTTGTTTTAAAACTAATCAAAAATTTTACCTCATGAAAAACCTCAGTAACCGTAATTAATTAGCTTCATTAGGGTATTCTCATCATAACATAAGTCTAAGGAAATATGGTCGATATAAGTTAACCCAACACTGACTTTCCCCGTCCTCACCTGCCGGTGACGGCGCTGAGTCACAGCGATGGACTACCCACTTCCAGATGTTTGAGTAATGCGATTATTACGAACCTCTAGATTAATCTTAACGTCCCTTGTTATCATAACATAGTATTTAATTTTTAAGTCTTAAAAATCATTTGTAAATGTTTTTAAGAGGCGTTATAAACTGAAAGACGTATTAGTTTTAAGTTTAATGTAGTCATTGTAGCTTATGAGTATATGAATGCATTCTTTCTTCTTATCCTACATTGCGTGGTATCGGCACAAAACGTCTTTCTTCTTCTTCCACTCTCTTCAATCAGCCGTCACCTCACTACCCACACTCATTTCACACATTTATCCTCTTTTACACAATCCATCCGATGTTGTGGTTTAATGTGAAATAATAAAAAAATATATAAAATGGATTGATTATGATGGTGTTCATGAACTATTTCAGAAAGTTTCATAGTAGGATTAATAATTGAAAAAACTTTTTTAAATAGAATACTAGTAGCATGGTATGGGCAAGAAGAGAGTGTTTATTAAAATAAAATTTCCAATATTTTTCATAATTTTTTATTATATGCTGTGACAGTATTTATATATATTAATTTAAAGTGTAACTAATAGCTCAAAGGTTGACAGACAGCTAAATCTTAATATCTAATTAACAAAACCTTAAAGTTTGCAATACTGTTATTAAACGGCATCTAATTAATCTTGAGTTGCAACGCTGTAGTGGCGATAGGTGATGATTAAATCGAAGGAACAAAGCTGGAGTCTGCCAAGTTGCTGGAACCGAACCCTAAAATGTTGCGTTGGTAATACCCCACTAGGTTGACAAGCATCTTAAGAGGAGTTGCTGGTTATCTGGGAAGCGCTACAAAAGACTTCCGAGTACCAGTGACCCTCTCTGGTTAATGTGATGATGGTCATAATGACATAAAAATGTCCAATAAAGTTATTGTTATTAGACATTGATTACATGAACCACGTGTAAGGAAAATCTAGTTAAAGAAATACTAACACCATAAAACTTTTCCAGCTGCAGGATAATTTTCAGGGAATGTACAGAACTGTATCATTTTAAGATTTAATCAAGCAAGTTAAAATTTGCCACCAGCTCTTGTTTCGTTATGATTTTAATACCGAAACAAAATTTTTACTACCTTTATATTACATAGGTAAGGTAGGTTACCATTATGAACTTAACCAAAAATAACAAAAAAATATTCTTAACTTCCTTTATATTAGATAAGTAAGGTAGGTTACCATTGTAAATGAAACCATAAATAACAAAAAAGAAATAATCTTTGCTTCCTTTATATTACATAGGTAAGGTAGGTTACCATTGTAAATGAAACCATAAATAACAAAAAAGAAATAATCTTTGCTACCTTTATATTACATAGGTAAGGTAGGTTACCATTGTAAATTAAACCATAAATAACAAAAAAGAAATAATCTTTGCTTCCTTTATGTTACATAGGTAAGGTAGGTTACCATTATAAATTAAACCATAAATAACAAAAAAGAAATAATCTTTGCTACCTTTATGTTACATAGGTAAGGTAGGTTACCATTATAAACTTAATTAAAAAAAAAACAATACATTCTTGTAAAGAATTTCATACACCGAAATAGTAAGCGTTACTCCTTAATCACCAAACCTGAACATCTTCAGCAAAACAAATAATACAGGCATGTGCTATATATACTAAACAAAAGAGTGTTTCTTTATCCGCATTACGAAAATAATCACATTTTGAATGTGCCAAAGGAAACACTATTCACTAAAACGTAAATGTATATTAATCCTTAAATACACTGGTGGAGTAAATTTCGAGTCAAGACGATACGTATGCCCAAATACCTTAAGTTTCCATTGCAAGTAACGGTTCAGTGAATATTCAAAAAACGGAGATACTATACGATATATATGGTTCGGTTATAGCGATAACATGGATCAGATCTAGTTGAAGTATTCAACTGTCTGAGTGACTATGTAACAGGAGTATCAGAACAAGATACTTCCACAACAGGAGTCCGTGTAAACGAAAAGTAAAAGAAAAGTATATGTCGTTTACTTAATCTTGAAATATTATATTTGTATGTCTTTTATTCTGACACGAATACCCTCTATACCTTTTAATAAACATTGTTGAATATATAGATATGTGCATTAACAATTCATAGTTTAATTTCATTTTTATTAAAGGATAATTATTTTCCATAAATTCAAGCCTTTTATATAAATATGTTTAGCAGAATATATATTTTTTGATTAATAAAATTATATTTTATACCCATTTAATTTTTGGGTGAAAAACTACCACACGAAGTGAGTTAAGAAAACCTACATAGTGAAAAGTTAAGTGTTAAATACATAATCGGCCAGCAATTACTTATAAACAATATATATATATATATAAAAGTTGTTTTGTTGATTTAGTTAACATGCATTAAACAAAATGATTTTTTGACTGTATATTTTATAAGGCAGATTTATTTTCGTTTTAGCAATAGATTTAAATAAATAAAGGTCTAAACTAAAGGTTATTTATATATATTCGTAATATAAGAAGCAACGGTAAGGGGATTACCAGCAGTTTTGCGACTGTGGCTGAGGGTGGTTATCGTTTCAATCGTCGAAACTCATTCTATGACGTAGCGTGTCTAGCGGTCTCGGATCTACTACTTTAACTCTAGTGACCTCCGCAAGGACGACGTCGCGGACACACTCGATGTATGCTACTGGCAGGTCCAGCATATCTGCCAGTCTCATGGCGGCGCCTTCGCGTGGCGAGGCAAATGCAATGGCGGCAGCAACGCCAGCGGCCGCCAAGTGAAGCGTGCGTACCCGCATCCGAGGACCTTTGGACGGACATCAAACATTACACCAATTCACAGGTTCATTAATTGAAAACAAAACGTAATATTTTTTTTTATATTCACCACAAGTTAGCCCTTGACTGCATCACACCTGATGGCAAGTGATGATGCGGTCTATGATGGTAGCGGGCTAACCTGTTACGGGTATGGTAAACTCATACTCCTAATTGGTTTCTACACAACATCGTGCCGGAAAGCTAAATCGCTTGGCGACACGTCTTAGTCGGTTAAAATTGAATTTAATATATATATATATTTTTTTTAAAGTTCAAAGTTCATATTAAACGTACGCTAGTCGGAAAGTGACAAGTAAATAATTAAGGACACTGGGTGTGAAACATTGTTCAAACAAGATTTCTCTTAATGTATTAAATCTTAATCTTGTTAAAATAAAGAATCATCTCTTCTCGTATTTAAGGTACTCAGTGTTTTAGAGTTTAGATATTAGAAGCGCGCTTACAGGCACTGTTTTCAATAACACCAAGCCGAAACAGATTTCATACGAATACCGCATCCGGAAGCTCGGGGTAGGCACTGCTTTTATGCATACATAAAGTGCACGCAACTGTGTGTTATGACTAATGATAGATCTAAAAGTGAAATTTGAAAAACTTACCCCTTTGCAGGCGTATGTAGTCGATCAAATGCAGGGCAACCTCGATGTCGTACAGGTACTTTTCGGCCAAATCCAGGATCTTGGCTGCCACAGACACAACATAGGATTCCACGGCCATCTCTTGCGCCAGCATCACGCCTAATTCAACGCAGGTCCTCGGAACAACGTTCAGATCTGCAAATATGTTATCTGCTCGTACATAAAATAATCCCTTTGTAAACAAACAAACGCAAAAAGCACTTTCACACGTCCTAAGATTATAATATTAGGACGCATAATATTTATTAATATATTTCCAAAATTGATTTGAGGATATTATTTGTTTTCTGGTTAATTAGTCTAATTAAAATAATGAAAAACTCTGAGTTCATATAATATAGTAAACAAGTACACGCTACGCTAGGTTTTTACCCCATAAACCTGTATCGCTTGTTCACAATAAATAAATCCAATTGGGCTTAAAAGACGCAAATTTTGTTCCTTTTTTTTTAAATACATATTATAGCTTCTGAGCGCGACTTCGCGAATTTCATACAAACTTGCAACCCCTATATTAAGGGTGGAATTTCCAAATAAATTATACAGCTAAATTATAGCTTTATACGTACAATATTTTTTGAGATCTCATGTTTAATCAGTAAGTACGTCAGTGACCTTTTGCTTTTAGGTAAATAGATTCGTGGGTTAGCTATAGACAGGATAAATACAGTAATATGACGTAAGTAAAATAACAAAGATGCCGAATGGCGTCAAAAAAGCTAGTTTATTTATCTCTATTAAATAAACACTAACTAATTAAAGTTAATACACCAGGATCCGATCTATCTCCATACAAAATAAGATCAAAATCTGATCACTTGTTTAGGCCAGTAAAGATAAGAGATCAAACACAGACACAAACAGTGTGCTGAAAATGGGTTCAGCCGGTGACACATCTGTGAATTCTTTGGGCTGCAGATGTTCATAGGCAACGGTAATGACTTAACTTCATATGACACGACATCTCGTTTGCCCGTGACGTGTAAACAAAAAAGGTTACTTTCAAATTTATTTAGATAGTAATCGTGGATAGTTACCCAAAGTGCACAAGATACTCAATCCAATCGCATAGAAGTCTTCAACCTGGTAAAAGAAGCCTTCCCTTGCCAAAAATGTACACGCATTTTCCGCAGTAACATCCAATCTCGCAGGGTTGATCCCAGCAGCTATCATTGTGCTGCTAGTCACAACAGTTAACATGCGAGGCCCGAAGTAATCCAAAATCTGCTTTCGAACCACCGATTCTAAAAAAAAAAAAAACAGTGAGAGGTGTCAAGGAACACCCGGATGGAACGAAGTTCCTTTCGATTAATTAGTGAAGGAATTGTAATAACATTTTATTTTATTAAGTTAAAACAATATTTTTTTTATTATTAACAAATATAATGTTATATAAACTTAATCAGTAGGCTCAATTTTGTACTCCATCAGCAATATCCGGAACTTGTGCAGAAACACTGTCAGGATTCATTATTATTATTATTTCTTATTATTCATTATTTACAAGAAACCTGTATACACTCAACAAAAATAATCGTCGCGACACCACACTGTTCAATGCGAAATAGAAATGAAAATATCTGGCTTGCTTTCTATAAGATAGAGAGACAGACAGAGAAACATGCGACGCCGCACAGCTTACAATAACAAAAAGTGTCGTGACAACTTTTCGTAAGTTTTTTTTCCGTCTAGCCCCCTTTCACAACGCTCGATAAGGAACTTCGATCCAAAAATATTCTTTGCTGACGATTGAGATATGAGTTTGAGATCAAGACCTGGCAAGATCACATAGGTAAAATAATAAAGGTAAATCTATCTATCTAGTATATAGCTAATCATAGCCAAGCATAATGTTAGTATTGTCATATGGATGGATACATCAAACATTTCATAGGTAGGTACGATTTTTATGAGGTTAACTACACAAATATTTAAAATCGTTAATTGGAAAGTATCAAAAAGTCAAGAATTTATGTTTTATTATAGGCGATTGACACTCCTTGTATAAAATGGCATAAAAAATAACCTAAATTCCAGAATATTATAACAAGAGGGACGAAATTCGTTTAACAGTTTCACAGTGTTTAAAGTCACTAGGTTTATACAAAACATTACTTAACTACAGAATCCACCCACAAGTAACCTTAGCGTCCATTGTTAATGATACAACAAATTAAGCTAGTAGATTGTAGAGAGAGAAGAGACTACTAAGTACTATACTACAAAATTTACTCTTCAATCTGAAGATTATGAATTCGATTTATAGAAGAGTTTGAGGGTTTGCCAACGCAGCCCATTCGATATAACTTTTGTACGCTAATATATAATAATATTTAGAGTGCGGCGTCTGTACCTGGCCCCTGCGGCAGATGTTTAATTGAGGACACGATGAACCACTCGGCGATGCGGCAGGCTTGCCCCGGGATTCCGTTGACGCGGCAGTTCAGCTTGTCACAGATATACCACACAATGTTGCGAGCCTTCTGCCTGAACATTCGCGAGCCCGTGAATACGTACATAGCCCCTGATGATAAAAAAGAAAAATTGTATATATGTTTATGATCCTATGGATGTAAATGCTGGCCATGAGGTACTTTTCATAAAATACAGGATATTACAACGTGCATACATGCATGTCATACCTAAACCGATTGATGGAAAAGAAAGAAAATGTATTTATTTCCATATGGTGTCATCTCGAGTCATCGGTTTAGTTTCGCCTATCTTTTGTATATTATTGAAAACATCGCAAGCTCATTAGAGGCTATCATGATCAAGTAAACCCAGCATGCTCAGCGTGACTGCTTGAAGTCAATATCAAAATTAAAAAAAAATACGCTTAAATATAAGTTCCACTCGTATTACAGCAATACGTTGTGAAGAGAGAAACTGGACAAGAACGGCACCAGACCATGCACCGTGGAAGTGGAACCTAACCTATATCCAGCAAAGAACACGTGTCGATTGAAATAACGATAGTGACCTATATATGAATACTTATTAATGACGTAATGGTCCGTTCGCTTTTTAAAAAATAGTATATGAACAATCGCCCAAGCAAAATTAAATTCTAATAAAAGTAAGAACTTAAAACTATAACTCACCCTCACGTTGACACTCTTCCATTAAAGTTTTCAGCCAAGCCGGCCGGGTTTGTCTTGCCATTCTATTGTTATTCATTTCTAGTGATTGATCGTTTGACGTTGCACAAGAGTAATGCGAAACAATTAATCTAAAACCCAATTTTAAACCTTTTTAGTAGTTAAAAGTAATCTGAGATAAGTGCCACGCCGCACGCCGTGTTAACGCTTTGCCACCATTCGTTTCGGTGTTACGACCGTCTTATTCTCATATTTTAACACTACCTCCACGCACGGGTGATAAACTTAGCCAAACAATTTGAATTATTAACTAGCGACATTTCTGATATAGTAATTTGATACTACGTATTATACGTAGTTACGATAATAAAATTAAACTATTAAAAGAGTCATGTAGGAAATAAAGAAACCAAGTTCAAAAAAACACCAAACGGTGAATGTTGACTTGATACATTTAAGTTTTTAATAATATTCATAATTTTTTACACATTAAAAGTTTTCCCCTCTGTTTCTATTATATTTTTAGGTCATTCAATTTGATATCATAGTGGCTAGATAATATATGTAAATATTAAGATGTATTTTGTTTAGTCGATAGAAAGAGAACAATATATTATGTCACGAACAATCCCTGAGTAGTACCTACTTCTAAACACTAATCCTGTTATTTTATTATTACCTAAACCTATTGACAGAAAAGGAATTTATCTATTAGTAGGTAAGATATAAGAGACGCCATAACCTTGTTAGTTAATCGGTACGCTATTATGATTCGCATTTTTTTTATATGTAGTTAATTAGTGTTGATTAGTAATTTCTCTTTAGTGGAAGCCTGAACATTACAAAAGCTATGTGTGTATCAAATTGTAGCCCCGCTTCTTAACAGCGGCTAAGATTTTTAAGCTAAGACTTGACTCTTTATTCATTGTCATTGTTAATGTCTGGAAACATTCACCGGCTCCATCTGGCACCAAAGGTAGGTACAGTTAGTTCGGCCAGAGTGGGGAATTCTGGTAACTCTTATGCGACCTCGTGACGAAAGTCAATATGCTACTCAGCAAGCCGCGTTAGTTTTGCGGACCTACATCCGCGAGGAGGTAAATAGGAGCACAAGGGAAGCACCGGTGCGTTCCTAGGAGATCCCGGAGCCTCCCACTGTTTTATGCTGATGGTGGCCACCGATGGGGTTTTAGTGGGTAAAAATCCCACATAACCCGAGCTATTCCCCAAAGCAATAGTCGGGTATCTCACTAGGAGATTTCCCCCCGTAAACAAAAAAAAAAAGGTACAGTTACGAGTAGTTATGATTTGATTAGGTCAATCAAGTGACATGCGACGAACTTTTAAATGCGACGCATCATAGTATGACGCCTGATTGACAGCTGGCTTTATCTCATGCAAAGGGTTCAACAAGCCAATATTTTAATTCATACCTATCATGTGCACGAAATATGTGATCATTTTTCCAAATCAATATCAACCTAATTAATTGGTAATTCTCAATTAATAATAATATTGTAAGGAATGTATGAGCTTCTGCTTATCTAATAATGTCGTATCGTGAAATTTCAGTTAAAATTATAGCTAAAAATTGATTTTATAGCAATAAAGTAATGAACGGCTCGTTTGTGAAATTTTTTTCTGTTTCTCATTTACGTTAATGACCCTCCCTACCTAGCTGAGACCGATAATGAGACATTTTTTTGTTTTTTTATATACACTACAAGTCAGCCCTTGACGGCTATCTCACCTGGTGGGAAGTGATGATGCAGTCTACGATGGTAGCGGGCTAACCTGTTACAAGTATGGTAAACCCACGCTCCTAGTTGGTTTCTACGCGACATCGTGCCGGAACGCTAAATCGCTTGGCGACACGTCTTTGTCGGTAGGGTGGTAACTAGCCACGGCCGAAGCCTCCCACCAGACCAGACTCGAGCCGGGAATCGAACCCAGGACCTCCAACTTAAAATGCGACAGCGCACGCACTGCGCCACGGAGGTCGTCATTATTGTCCTTCATGTTGGAGGTGAATATGACCTTTATATAATTAATTTACAAGACAGATTTAGTTCTACTACATACGCGGGTAAAAAGATACGCCATATGACAAATTAACGGCTAGGTTAGTATGTTTTGGTTATTTTCACAATATTATGTCATGTGGTATTTTATCATGGGGTTATGCTACTGATATTAGCGCCATATTTGCACTACAGAAGTAGGCTATTCATTCAATGTACAAAAAGGTTCCAAGAGATAAATTTAAAAAAGTCAAAATGTTGAATTGTATGTCTCAAATATTTAAATTTTATCAAAAATGTAATTATAATAATCTTAACATTAGTAGTAAAGTACATGTCCTAACGCTAGAATATACAAATTAGAAATGCATTAACTTCATAACGAATTAAATTACATTTCTGAGATGTCTCTCAATAAGTTCAAATTTATATTGAATGTAAGTTTTTCACGAGTCCTATTGTAGTTATAAGGAGTATATAAATGATAAACAAGCCTGGGTATAAATTGCTTCGACTAAATTGCTGGTAAAGTACTGCGTGACAATGTGAGATAGATGGTGCTAACAAAAATAATACTTACCAGCTGAGAATGTTCTTTCTTCTTTGACCAAAGCGTGCTTGGAATCTTCGTATCTTTAGTTTTATGATGATTAATTATGATTATCTAATAACGACACTATGTTTTATTGGTTTATCTATATTTATCTAGTACTAATGCTTTAGTACAAGACAAATATTAGGAATTACAATTTATAGAATGTACTTTAGTTTAGTTAAGCACCGACCCATGAATGGCTGTGCTGAAAATCTCGGAGATCCATTGCGCTTTTGTTGCGGGAAATAAGGACAAATAAACAAATCAATATACTTACTATCGAGTTTATAATAATAATTGCATTAATAATAATAAATAAACCATTTATTACACATACATTATAAGGAAGAAAAGAAGATTACATTCGACTGGGAGTAAAGGCGGCCTTATCGCTGAAAGTGATCAGGCAAAAATATGTAGATTGTACTCGGTGTGCAAATAAAAGTAACATCACACAATAAGTAAAATTGAAGAAAATACACATACACTAGAAGATACACACAAATTTACACACACAGCAATAATTATCATACACAGTAATATAAATTCAGATGATATATACGTGTTATAATATACATACTTAAACAGTACTTACATACAATTATATTAGCTACTGATAAGTGATAGCTTCATGTATGGCTACATACCAACTATATAGCCCATATCTCTCATAATTCTATGAAATACTCGCCATAATTGCTCTGTTAAATCGTGTTCGAGAGACAAAGCAGAGAGTGATAGCTGTGCAAGTATTTACCCACTTGTCACTGAACAAAAGTTTTGATCCTTATGAATTTAACACAAAACACAAAAATGTATAAAAGAAATCGTCCATTGGAAAACTCGTGTCGCTTCAAAAGAACGATAGCATTGCGTACAACTATCATGCAGGGATTGGAATTAAAATTTAATATTAATTTAAGTAGAATTTACTAAGGTTCTTAAAAAGCACAGTTATGATACATAGAAAGCAAAACAGTATATATTATTGTGGCACGTCAGAGATTCAAGAATTGACATTATTAAGAAAGATCAATAGGTCAAAGGTTTTTATAGATCAGAAATGTCTAGTCAATAATTGTCGCGAATGTTTATGGGACAACGTCCGTGGAATGGGCTCACTGCCTCTTACGTACCTAAATGCAGGCCGCAAATTTATCGTTGTGTTTGTAAACAAATAGATGTGTCTCAAAAACTTGCGATCAATATAATAAGGTTTTAAAGCCAGGAATGTTTATCATCAGGAATGTAAATATGTCCTTGGAACTAGCGTTGTACACAAAATAGGCATTCATTTCGCTGGTGTATATTATATTTAGCACTTAATGTATCTTATAAAATAGATCAGTGGCCGATGGATTCTGAGAAGTACCGTTTGAAGTTGACTGAAACGTATGCTTGGGATTCAGAGAGCACTCGCGCGTCAGTATCTGTACAAGGAACACTAGTATCTTGACCGCCGTAGTGAGCTGATGAAATAGGATCAGATCCATTTGAATTTTAAAAATTCACCGCCTGAATTCGCCTCAGTCTTATCCCCGTTTCAGTTTTCGGGTCATAAGATGTGGCTGACTACTAAGTCATACCCTAATATAATACACTAGTATTATATTAGGGTATGCAGACAGATATGTATACATAAAATGGGTAATCAACAAGTTTCCCGCGCTATAATCAATAATCTTATAACCTAAGTGGGTATTATATTTCTATTAGTTTTAGTTAAAATGTTACTAAAGATTAAAGAAATCATTTGAGAAAGAAATGAAATATTTTAATAGTAATACCGTAAATTATACAATGTAAAAACACATATCAATCCAATGGGCAAATAGCTAATTAGCAAAATAGGGCACAATGATATTGTGAGCTGTCGATTTTTTTACACCTATATTATTTGTTTTGTCCCAACATGTTTAAATTGTTTTTTATTTGATTTGAATACACTTCAAGATCTACCACCTTGGATTGTAGCTTCACTCACTAGCGGATGAGATTACGGTGAAATAAAATCAACGCTTTCGTGTTTGTATTAATGGAAATATCAATTAGAATTTAAATAATAATCTGATTATTAAATCAATAAGTTTTTTACATATGTTTTTTAATGTCGGCCTGACAAGTATATTTTCCTTCCACTTTAATTGTATAGAAATAAAACTTTAATAACGTTTATCAATTAAATTTGAAATATTTCTTTATTATTAATTTAATACACACTTATGCCTTTATAAGTTAAATCTTATAAATCCATAGCTTGTTTAATATTTTATCTAAATTAATTATCTTTTTTGAGAGAAGTAGTTTATATGGAATATATAGAATCATAGAGGAACATTAGAATTTCACGTAATTAATAATTTGACTTAATATTTTTTATTGTAATTTGACTTATTATTTAATATTGTTGAGTGGGAATGTTTTGGACACTCTTTCTCATCTTTTTTTCTTTCGTCAGATCACCTAAATACCCTGAATTGGGAACATTTTTTGTCGTATGCTATATGAGATGTTTTGTATTGATATGGTTTTTGTAAATGTATTCAGGTAACTAATAAGGATATTTAAATTATAAAGTTATTGTATAGACACTGATTTAAATTTTTATACAAAATAAAAAATATTTGGGAGACTTTGGAGATTTTGGGAAAAATATTTGGCACTCAACAAGATGAGTCTATTAGTAAGTCTCTCTTTTAAACTAGTTTCGGGAGTCAAGCGTTAATTTACCAGTGAATAAAACGGAATAAAAGCAAATTCCCTCGCTAGTTTCCAGTTCAATTAATAAGCCAGGTCCTGGGTTGGGAAAAAGAAAATTTATTAGGTATTGAATTTTATTTTTAATTGTTATGGGTACAACAGTTAATGTCTACGAACCCACATTTAAGTATCGTGGTGCATTTATTCTCTAAAAACACTCACTTCTAAAAGAAGCCGTCCAGTATGGGACGCTTTCAGGCTGAAGATAAAATAATAATTACTTTCCAAGTGCGTGACGCGCGTCAGCTCACCCACCGAGGATAGCCGCGGATCTTGCCTGTGGAAATATTGTATTATGTAATTTGGTTAAATTATTCGGTGCACGACAAATCGCGCAACTAAATATGTTTTACATTGATAAAAATAACTCCTGATTCGATTGATTGATATAAAGCCTTCAACTTTTTGATTTCATTTAGAGAAATAATTATCTGATATAGCGCAAAAATATTTATGATTATTTACCAAATTATAGTGTGGTGAAATTGTGAGTTGCGTCCTCGTTATGTCCTCTTTAGACCTTCGCCAAGTGGATATCGGGGCGATCTGACCGTGCAGCCCGCTCAGCTCGGAGTGACGTCGTTAGAAGCCGTCGCTTTCAATTTGCGCAGCTATTGATTTCCCCGGGCAGGCAGCACCTAGTGCATCTAGGTTGGGGGCGGGGCCTCATGTCCTTTCCTCGCCCTCATGAACTTATGCTCGCCTATTACTTTGTTCCGTTTAAAGTTTTAAAATGCCTTTTCTGACTGCGTTTTATTATTATAATATATTATTTAATTTGATTTTCCGATTTCCCTGAGCTGCAATCCTGACATGAATCGATCTGATTAAGAGCGGCTTTCACGATTATGTGATAGTTTGGGATGTATTTAAAAAAAAAAAAACTTTTTTAATAAACTTTATGTAGCTTTGTACTGCATTCGTTATTTGGTCCAACATACTGCAAGTACCAATGCGAGTTCGGAGGACTTTATCAAATATTTACCAATAGCCGGGAACACACAACAAACACACAAACAAGTACAGCGCGCTCTCCTCGCTCGCTACAGCCACAGGTTGTCAGTGACGCGTTATTAAGTTGAAAGTGTCATCTGCATTAGTCCTTACATCTTGTTTTGTCGCTTCGAGAACAAAAAACTACATGCGTCACAAGTTATAGTAGTTCTTAGTACTTCTCAGGTGTGACCTTGACACAACTTTATTTCAATATTTATAAGAGAGTTTGTAACTTGCATATATATAATAATTGGATATTTCTAAACTGTTAGATTGTAGTGAAGCTCTTGTTGCATTTGCCATCTCACTCTGCACTAATCAAATTACGGACTTAAGAGTGGGATGGATATCAAATACCTATTTCTTACGTACGTGAGGCTTGGGGCGAGGCCGAACGGCTGCATCGTATGACTTAGATTTAAATTATAAATGAAGTCATTATGCCATGCCATAATATGTAAAACAAACATCGTTAGTAAGCGATGTTTTCAAAGGATATTAGTCAAATGTATGTCGAATAAGTGATATTTGAGACTAGTAAATAAACTAACGATACAAACGTAAAGTTTCAAGTTAAGGGTAATCTACAGTAGGTACCACTGATCCGAGTTTCAGAACCCATTCTCTAGTTAAAAGACACATTATTAGCGAGTAGCAATAGCCATCTCATGTCAATGTTAAATTTACCCGCTGGAATAAGTGGTTCATCATCATGATTAACCCATTACCGGCTCACTACAGAGCACGGGTCTCCTCTCAATATGAGAAGGGTTTGGCCATAGTCCACCACGCTGGCCATGTGCGGATTGGCAGACTTCACACGCCTTTGAGAACATTATGGAGAACATTCAGGCGTGCAGGTTTCCTCACGATGTTTCCTTCACCGTTGCAAGTGATATTTTAATTTTTTTTAAAACGCACATAACTCCGAAAAGTTAGAGGTGCGGGCCCGGATTCGAACCGCCGACCAATAAGTGGTTTTACCGCTGTAATGGCTACCATTATTCTTTCATAGTTTAATAGCATTCAAAGTCATTCGCTTATTTCCAAATATCACGGGTCACGTCATAACATCACCGGACTACAGTCCCGGGAAATGACTTCAAAGCAGCATCCGTCACATATTGATATTGACATAAGAGCGTAAATTGAGTTTTTTTTTAAAAGCTGGGATGTATGCTTTTAAGCATCCCGTCCAGATTGAGATCCGCCTTTGCCGCTTCCGGTGGGGCATGTGGGACTCTCTGGCGACCAGAGTACCCACTAAAACCAGCGATGCTCCTTCGCCTGATGGCTGGGTCACGGCAACGCTCGCGCACTCGTCTGCCACCTTAATTAACAGTTTAATGTTAATTCTTTTCATTGTACTGTTCATTTAATAGTTCAGATCCAGCACACCAAAAGTTGAAACGCATATCATATTATATATTTATATATATATATATTTTTTTTATTCACCACAAGTTAGCCCTTGACTGCATCTCACCTGATGGTAAGTGATGATGCGGTCTAAGATGGTAGCAGGCTAACATGTTAGGGGTATGGTAAACTCATACTCCTAATTGGTTTCTACACGACATCGTGCCGGAACGCTAAATCGCTTGGCGACACGTCACGGTAGGGTGGTAACTAGCCACAGCCGAAGCCTCCCACCAGACAAGTCCTCTGTTAGTGTGGAATTAAGTTCGACACGCAGTTCTGAATCTTTAAGTGTGTACTTTAACGGCGAAGTTAAACTTCCTTAGGAAACGTGCTTGCAGAAGAGTTCTTCATAATCTGCTCAAAAGCATGTGCAGTCTACCAATGCGAACTTGACCAGCAGCATGGTGGACGGTGGCCACCGACCTTCTCCTGAGAGGATGCCCGATCCCTATAATGGGTGGTGATACCTTGATGATGATAGTGATGATCGCCAGTTGCTAATTGTTTCTGTCTTTATCTATGTTATGTCCTATATATTGCAATAAAGTGATATAAATAAATAAAATAAATAAAATGGTCATGATGATAACCTTTGTTTAGACTTTTATTTATTTGGACAATATTTTTTAAATTAAATTATCGAGAAAATATTTCGTAATCAAAATCAAATCATTGTATTTCCTAAAATAATAGGTATTTAAAATGAAAATAATAAAAGATACCTAAATTAACGTTAACCATTCAAAGTTATATTGTTTGACATAGTTTGTCGATCTTTATTATTTTGGCAATCTAATACTGTCGTCGTCAGTATCACTTCCAAGGTTCAGGAATCGATTAACGTAACCTGCGTAGACATAAGTTCACGCGTTTGGCCTCAAAAAAACAAACATAGAGTAATAAACAGAGCCTCATTTGAAGAAAAAGAATACCTGGCCAAGTATGTGGTGAGGTTCTTATACCAGGGAGCATTGGGATCCTCCTAGCTGTAGTTCCTTATTTAGTAATGTACCTGTATAATGTAGTAATCATCATCTTCTTACCACGTTAAAAAACAGGAAGTACCAAAAGCGACTCTTAAGCTAATATGAATAAAGATGATTTTTAATTATATCCTGAAAACACACGGCTTCCGTGGAATTTAGGAATAACTATATAAATAAGAACATAATTTGTGAAAGTCCGCCGCAAAGAGGTTAATACCGGGGTTCATGTTGGATGAAAATCTTATAAAGTTTTACTTCTTTGAATCCACTCGAGTTATAATTACTATAACACTGAAATACTTTGTATTAAGTAATCCTTACTATCCAGACAAAATTATAGTAATATTATAAATGCGAAAGTGTGTTTGTATGTTGGATTGTCCTTCAATCATGTCACCAAAAAAATCAATCTCCAAAAAAAAAATCCCATTCATTCATCTTACGCGCCATTAGTCAGTATGTTTGGTACGAGTATATCTTACAACTTTGATGTTTTTCTATTATTAAAGTTTTCCCGAAAAGTTTCTCTTGCAACTTCTCCCTTTCATCAAAGCAGCGAGACCTAACAAAGGGCGGCGGGAATATCTGAAGCAATTGATGAAATAACCAGGACTCACTCTGTAGGCGCACAGATGCTAATGTCGGAGTAGGACAGACATTACATTTCACTTCCAATCTAGACTTCAGCTATGGGCTGTAACAGTGCATTTATTGATTAAAATACCATCTCTCTCTAAAGGCATGATTTTGCTGGTGTGAAAGTAGGATAGATACCAAATATATAAGAACATATAGGACAACAAGGTGGTAAGGGTGTAAGCCCCGCCCAATGGGCTTGCAGGCTACGGTAACCCACTGACCCACTGACCGAACCCGCCATGCTTGATCACGAGAACAGGTGGGGCCATGATGCTCTGTTTCATTCTTATCCTCACAAACTTTTAACGTAACATAAGTTAATATTCCATTTATATATTTCTCAGGTAAAATGCCATTTAACGGGGAACATGCCATGCATGCATTAAATCAAAATAACTTAATTAATGTAAACCATGCATCACACATTCATATCACATTTTCCATTATTTGTGTTCGTGAAGTGATGGTGATAACAGCTCTCGCAAATTAGCATCGTAGAAAATCTCCAATAGAAGCTACATACGAGTAACAAGGCATCGTTCTGATAATTAGTATTACAGTAAATATATATTTTAGACGACCTCCCCACGTTATGATCTCTTAAGTGGGAGGTTCCGGGTTTGATCCCTGGCTGGGATGGGGCAGTTCGGTAATTTATTATTTCTGAATTGTTTCTGGTCTGGTGGCTAGTCCCACCCCACCGACAAAGGCGCCTACGCGTTCCGGTACGATGCCACGTAGAAGCCAATAGGGTATGAGTTTAATATAGCCCCCACACCTGTAACAGTTTAGCCCGCTATCACACATTTAAGGCATCATAGGATTGCAGCCAAGGACTAACTTGTATTTTTTTTAATTATTTAACAAGTTAGTCCTTATAGGTAGGTATGTGGTTGGGTGTTAACTAGCCACGACCGAAGCCAGAGAAAATTTAAAAATGATAAATTTCTAAATTGTCTTTGCCGGGGGTCGTGCTCAGTCAATCAATCAATCAATCAATCAACCTATAGACATCCACTGCTGGACATAGGCCTTTTCGAGAGCGCGCCACCACACACAGTCCTCCGCCTTCCTCATCCACCCGCCACCAGCAATCCTTTTCAGGTCGTCGGTCCAGCGAGCAGGTACCGGTACGCGGTCTCCACTCCAGAACACGTCTGCCCCAAAGGCCGTCGGTTCTGCGACAGATATGACCCGCCCACTGCCACTTCAGCTTGCTAATCCGTTGGGCTATGTCAGTTACTTTTGTTCTCCTACGGATGTCCTCGTTACGGATTCTACCCCTCAGAGAAACTCGTGCTTAGTACCTGCCATTTATACGACCACTGCGCTTAACACTGCGCCACGGAGATCGTAAAAAGAGCTGCGATGTATTTAAAAGGAAAGCTTTAATAACTTGTACCCAGCCCCGCGGCGTCGGCCGCCGATATCAAATGTCCGGCCGACGGCGCCCTCCGAAGACACATTTAATAAGGTCCGCGCGGCGGCCGGTCGCGTCGCCTCCTCTTGTTTACGCACCTTTGATGTCGGTGCATCATAATCGCTTTCATCTGTCCACCACCCTCTCTACAACCCCACCCACCCTCCGAATTTATATTGTGTCCTTTTCTATCTCCACGCGGGATGCATCTCACTTCTCTAGATTCACGTCCCTCCGTTTTACCCTCATATTATTGCACTACGTACTTAACTATAGCTTATAACTTTTTTACAATTATGAATACATTTTACCTTGTACAGACGTGTGTATGATTTTTTTTTGTTTTGTTTTCGTTATTTTGTTGCATATTGCGTACTTGGAGTGGAGTGAAATGATACTTCGGAGTTTCATCTTGGAGATATATTTGAATACTTTAAATTGTCTTTGCCCACCTACGGCAACATTTATAATACAAATGCTTTAAGCATAATGTACTAATAATAACAGTCACAGTGGCGTGACGAGCTTACGACCCATGACTTCAAAAACAAATGACAATAAGCATTTCTCAAAAGAGCCTTACAGATCTTTTTTTTTCCTTTTTTCGGACTGACTTAATAGTCAATAGGATTAGCACAGCTAATGCTGTGCTAATCCTATTGCGACATTGCGACAGCGTAACCGGGCTTTTTAGCGAACGTTGGAAAGAAGCTCGACCAGAAGAAATTTTGGCCCTATGGCTCGAAGAAACTAAAGGGGTGCTTACTGTGATGCCGAACCTCGGCTCGACCCCCCCGTTATCCCAAACGTCGCCTACGTTGTGTCGGACGGTGACGATGTGTGGTCCGTACGTCTCCGAGGCCGTGGATGGAGCCCACGTCCGGATGACGTAAGATAGCGGGGACCTCGTCTTCGCCGGCGAAGACGGTGTGTAGCGTATGATTGTGTGGTAGGTGGTAAGAGTATGTTGTCAGTAGTCATCTGATCGTCAGGGCCGTGAAGGATATGTTTAGGTCTCCTCTTTTTGAGAGGAGCGCTTAGGTCGGGGGAGTAAAAAGAAGCCGCAACTACGTGAGGGTTGGGGTGTCGGATTGACTCTTACAGATCGCTATTTAAGTAATATGCATCCAACGAAAGCAGATACCAGACGTAAACTTCGCTGCTCATACACGACGGAACTAGCAAAATATAGTTTATCTCTATCTATCTTGTTTGTTGCCTATCTGCCGCACGGCTCACGGCCACGATGCTCAAGTTCAAACGAGGCTATCGACGGGTTTGAAAACATGTAGCGGTGATAGCCTAGTGGTTAGGGCGTCAGCCTCCTAATCAGAGGTCGTCGTTTCGATCCCGGGCACGCACCTCTAACTTTTCAGAGTTATGTACGTTTTTAAACCATTAAAATATCACTTGCTTCAACGGTGAAGGAAAACATCGTGAGGAAATCTGCACGCCTGAGAGTTCTCCATAATGTTCTCAAAGGCGTGCGAAGTCTGCCAATCCGCACACGGTCAGCGTGGTGGACTATGGCCGAACCCTTTTCATATTGAGAGGAGACCCGTGCTCTGTAGTGAGCCGAGAATGGGTTGATCATCATGATGATGAAAACATTCGGTCGGCTATTTAATTTTGTAGTTATTTATTCTATTTCTTGTTGTTTCATTCCTTGTCCTGAACCGCTCGGGGTATTACATTAATTTCGTCCTTTCTGTTATTTCCTGTCCTTATTTTCGTTAATTATTGTAAGATACCTGTTACTGGTTATAAAATTGTTATTTCTTGTACTTTTAATTTTTACTTGTATCGCTTTAAGCACAGGAGACACAGAATTGTATATGATGTAATACATATTTTACAAATTAGTGTAAGTAAAAAAAAAGTTACAAAAACCCTGCATTCACTTATGACCTGACCCTGACCCGGCTGTAGGTTTGTTTATGTCTGGTATCTACTTTCATTGGTCGCACTTTAGATGAAATAGATAAAGTCCACTGGAAAGCGACAGGAAAGACATAGCCTGCTACCCAATATACGAAAGCAATAACTATTTTTATAATATGTATTATTTTTATAATTTTATTAATTATATTTTACTTAATTATTATTTTTATAATACATTAATAGTGGGAGAAAACAGGTGGTAATGCGTATTATTGCTAAAGTCAAAAAATATGTTTGTTTGTCTATGATATGGAGTTCATTTTTATTTTTCCCGGCTTAGTTTGTTGTGGGCTTCTTCTTAGACCGGGGCGCGTTTGGCATAGCATAGCTTTAGTTTTAAGTTTACGAATATAGTTATCACCATGAAAACACTACTATGTATATTATTGAAGCGTCAAAAGTGCCTTTTTAAGGACTATTTGAATAAAGAATATTTTGAATTTGAATTTGAATTTTTATTATATTTTATCGATTATATTTTTTTTATATGAACTTATTTGTATTAACACAGAGCCTAAATTACTGCTTACTCCTTTCAGTACACGCCATCCGCTGTAGATACGGCTTACCCTGGTGCAATGTAATCAAGGAAAAAATTAGGTAAATGAAATTTACATTTGTATTTATTATTTCCAAACATGTACGACTAGGTCTTGTAACTTCCTAACGGAATCTGTATTGAGATTCCGAATTGGAAAAGCACTGGAAAACATGATTATAACTTAAGAAATAAACTCCAGAAAAGTTTTTAAAGAGTTTCAAACAAAAAAGTTGTTAGTTGAAAATTATCATAAAAATAAAATTAAAAAAAAACATATTACGTGGGGCATCACACGGATTTTTTTAGTTCACACGTCACACGTCAACTCCACCCAGGTTGAAATTTAGTCAATTGAGTGATTTAATTAAATAACAGAACCCGAGTTCGTTGATAGACGTCGCTTTTATGACGTAGTACAACAATTTAACAATAGATGGCGCTGTAAATAATTATTTTAATTTCAATCTCCGACACGACCAGAACTGACAATCACACGTCTCAGTGTGCCACGGGACCTGTCGACAAGAAAAACATTAACAATGGGTCGAAGGACTCCGTTCAACTCGCAAGAGTAAACTGTGTTTCCACCAAATCATCAAATTCAAATTCAAATAATCTTTATTCAAGTAGTCCTTTAAAAGGCACTTTTGACGCGTCAATAATTTACATAGTAGTGATTTGATGGTGATAACTACATTCGTAAACTTAAAACTAAAGCTATGAGGGTTCCAAACGCGCCCCGGTCTAAGAAGAAGCCCACAACAAACTTAACCGGGTTTTTTTCGTAATCACCATCTAAAATAATCAATAATCAACATCATCATCATGATCAACCCTCACTACTCACTCTCACTACTCTCTCTCTCCTCTCAATATGAAAAGGGTTTGACCATAGTCCACCACCCTGGCCATGTACAGATTGGCAGACTTCACACGCCTTTTCGAACATTACGGAGAACTCTCAGGCGTGCAGGTTTCCTCACGATGTTTTCGTTCGCCGTTCATGTGATATTTTAATTGCTTAAAAACGCACATAACTCCGAAAAGTCCACCAAATAGTCGGGCAGAAAGGACTGAGTGAGCCGAAATAGTTGAAGTCAACTCGCTCAGTCCTAAGCAGCAAAGCGGTGTCATTAAGGAATCCCATTGAATCGCAATGACAGATTGCATAGCAGCGTTTCCACAGAGAAAGATGAGAGGAGTATAGGATAATGTTAAGAATTGTTAAAAATATCAACGGATTATCATTTCTAATGGTATAAAGCTACGTAAAATTTATAAATGGCATTTTTAGACGCCCCCAATATGATCCCAATTTAATGGTGACGCCACTACAATGTTATAAGGTGACATTAGCTGTCAGTGTCATAGGGATCAAGGTTCGCCGCGCCGAGTATAGTTTGAAACGGACTCGCTTAAAGTTTCCGCATCCGTAATAGTTATTAAATTTTTCGTCGCCTAAATTATAGAATAGCTATATTCCCCTCCAATGTGCTGGCACAACCAAAATCTTCATTTTGCGCGTTTTTTTCTGTGCTTCAGATATTAATATGTACTTTTTTTTCTTTATTAATCACTGTCTTCACTTGATTCCGTTATCACTCGAGGACATCGCGAATTCGCAACAAAACACGACCGCAAGCAAGTTTAAAATATCAACTGAAATCGCTCACTGTGGAAATTGACTGGTTTCTCATTTTCCGTCCATTGCTCATCCACTGTATCCTCAAATTGACTTCTGACACGTTGACAAAATGATGATAGAAAACCTCGATTTATCGACAAAGATGCTAGCTAGGTTTTCACTCTTCTCGTGTTCCTGCAGTTTGTAAATAGGCCGATGTGCGCTGGATCGCAAACACGAGGCATTGTTACTAGGAGCGCATAATTGATAAAGCAGTGAAATGCTTCCGATGAATGGACCGATTCGAGGGCAACAAGACGGCTGCGTGTTAAATAAAATGAAATATTTGATATTTTTTTTAGCTTTATATCTATTATTAATGTATATTATATCGTAATAGCAGAAGGTATTTAATGTATTTTTATCTTTGTAATCAAAATTAAAATATATATGTATTTTTTAATAATATTAAAACTTGAGAGTTTAAAAATGCATATTTTGAACTAATTGTATTAACTTTTTTATAAAATTTAAATATTTCTCGCGTTACATCATCATGAACAACCCATTGCTGGCTATCTAGAAAATAGAAACAAACAGGAAATTCGTTTGATACTTACCTTACCATTCTGTTGATTTAACCAGTTTCTCTAATTATAAGCAGGAGCTGTGATAGCCTAGTGGTAATGACGTCCGCCTCCTAATCAGAGGTCAGGGGTTCGATCTCAGGCAAGCATCTCTGACATTTCGGAGTTATGTGCGTTTTTAAGCAATTAAAATATAACTTGTTTTAACGATGATGTTTTCTATATCGTGAGGATACCTGCGCGACTAAGAGTTGTCCATTATAGTATCGAAGGCGTGTGAAGTCCACCACGCTGGTGGACCTGGCCAAACACTTCTCATATTGAGAGGAGACCCGTGCTCTGTAGTGAGTCGAGAATGAATTAATCATCATGTATCATGTATGGATTAATTAGAGCACTTTTTAAATTGAAATAATCAAATCAATCAATTAAAAATAGCTTTATTCACATAAACCTATAACAGGCATTTATGAAACGTGATGATTATTTCTATTCGTGAAGTGATGACAACGCAAAACTAAAGCTAAAGAGGGTTCAAATCGCGTCCAGGTTTAAGAAGAATATTAATTAGGTGTAAGAATAATATTAATTATTAATTTAAAGATAGTAAAGTAATTCATTCATTCACTCTTTTAATGAATTCGTGTCTCGTTGCGCAGTTTGTGAATGAGGCGAATGTGCTGGATCGCAAATAAGATGCGTTGTTACTAGGAGCGCATAGATGAAATAGAGGTGAAAAGCTTCCGGCGAATGTACAGGGAGTGCGACTGGGAAGTAGACGGCTGTGGGGGCTGACATTCATTGAAACATAGGAGTACCTAGTATTTAATTTTATTTGTTAACTAATCTTTACAATTATAAAATAATTATCTCAAAATATGAGTTTTTTAAATGATACCTAATAATTATTTTAATATAGGAAGGATCATTTTTAATAAAACTAAAATATTTCTCAATTTTACTACAGTATTACGGTATATTTAAGAAGAATACATAAATATTTATCACAATCCCATAACGTATAGAGTTAGAATTTTTAGATCACAATATTTTATGATACAAGGTAAGTAATAATTATTTTTTCTCCCTTCCCCGATCTAAGCGCTCCTCTCTGAAAGAGGAGACCTAAACATATCCTTCATGACCCAGACGATCAGATAACTACTGACAACAAACTTGTATCACCTACCACACAATCATACGCTACACACCGTCTTCGCCGGCGAAGACGAGGTCCCCGCTATCTTACGTCATCCGGACGTGGGCTCCATCCACGGCCTCGGAGACGTACTGATCTCATCTCTTTGTCTGGGTTTAATTCTTGATTTAGTATTAGATTAACAGGAGCCTCTCATTCTACGTTGCATGAGTTTTACCATTTTGGGATGAAAGTCTCCAATGGCGTAATTACCAGAAAATCATCTTTTTGACTGTTTTTCCCATCATTGAATTGAAGGAAATATCACTTGGTGGTTAGTGATGATGCTGTCTAAGATAGTAGCGGTTTAACCTGTTAGTGGTATGGTTAATCTATGCTCCTCATTGGTTTGTACGTGACATCGTGCCGGAACGTTAAATCGCTTGGCGACACGTTTGTCGGGTTTGAACTTGCCATAGCCAGGCCAGACTCGAGTCTGGCCTGGCTATGGCTAGTTATTAGTTTGATTCCCGGCTCGAGCCGGGAATCAAACTGTTAGTTTACGAATGTAGTTATCACCATTAAATCACTACTATGTAAATTATTGACGAATCCAAAGTGCCTTTTAAAGGACTATTTGTATAAAGATTATTTGAATTTGAAATTTGAATTTGAACTCAGATCTTCCAATTTTATTATGCAAAATTATAAGAATATCGAAGTTATAGCTTGTACTGGCGCATTCATATGACCCATGATCTGTATAGAAAAATACACAGACAGTTTTATCCTATTATACGTTTATATATTTACACGTTGGATTTTGTTAGTTTCTCGTTTCAGCATCGCGATTTGTGAATAAGGCCGCTGTGAGCTGGATCGCAAGCGTAACGTTTTGGTACTAGGAACCCATAAATAGCAAAGAGTTTAAATTGCTCCCGATGAATGTACAGGGAGTGATAGGGGGATGAAGACTGCGGTGTGGGCGGCAACGAAACTTTTTTATCCAGAAGTAACAAAATATATAATTAACCAAAATAAGCTTTAAGTAATGCTGTTCATAGTTTCATATACATGGTTCGAATATGGATTAAATGAACGATAAAAAGGCTATAATTTATTATTTACTATTTGAGATCGTGTTATCGAGGTTTGGAGTGCGATCCAAGGCAACTTTTCGAAGTTGTATGTGTTTTTAATCAAATTCAAATTCAAAATAATCTTTATTCAAATAGTCCTTAAAAAAGGCACTTTTGACGCGTCAATAATTTACATTGTAGTTATCACTACAATCTCAATTATAAAGGAAAATGTATTCAATATCTAGTTGAAGGTGGCAACATTTGCTTTAACGGTGAATAAAACATGAGGAACGTGAGGAAACCTGCATGCCTGAGAGTTCTCCATAATGTTCTCAAAGGCGTGTGAAGTCTGCCAATCCGCATATGGCAGGGTGGTGGACTATCGCCAAACCCTTCTCAAATTGAGAAGAGACCCTTGCTCTGTAGTGAGCCGGCAGTAGATCATGTTGATGATGCTGATTGATGATAATTATTATTTGCTTGAGAGTATTTCCGGATGAACTTTCGGAAAGCGCATACCGCCAATCAATTTTAATTTTGGTATAAAAACTTATTTTGCGGAATGTTTTAACTTACAGAATGATTTTATTTTAATATTTTTTCTCAAGTACGAATTTCTTTAGTATCGTTCCAGCATCGCGGTTTGTGAATAAGGATGTTGTACGTTGGATCGCGAGCACGACGTTTTAATACTAGGAACGCATAAATGACAAAGCGGTAAAACTGTGCCCGATTAAAAGGCAGGAGTCGCAAGGGAAAGAACACGGCACTCGGGGCTGAATTAAATAAACTAAACTTGTACAACAAAAATAGATCAGAAACTTAACACTTGAAGCTGAAGTTTTTTCTTATAAGCTCACTTTATCACTTACTTAAAATTATATCCCAGTTATAAAAGATACTTAGATGATTATTTAAAATCTCAAAAGATGAATAACTTAGTAATATTGATTTTATTACTCGCTCACATTAAATGTTAACAAGTTATCAGATAGGATAAGGATAAAGATAAAATCAAAGTAAATTGAAATTGTCATTTCTATAGTAATGAGTACTTTGAATTGACATAAAACCTTCATGATTTGAGATTTTCGAGTGAAAGTGTTATTAGGTGATACTAATGATTTTCTTCTTTAAAAAACGGTGCAACTTTGAGTTTGACTTTCAGTTAGGAAATAACACGAACGCTGCAGAATGGCTCTCAATATAATCACTGCGTTTGGAGAGGATACATATATATTTAAAAAATATAAACTTACGAGTTTATTTTAGAAACAGATATAACTTTCTATTTATAGTTAATTCTTTTTATAAAATAACTTTTTTTTAAGCAGGTATATATATACATTTATTGTTAGTTATATTAAAATAACTCTGTTTCTAACTGTCTTGTTGTGCCTGTGTTGTTTGTGGTCTCTACCCACAAATTTCCAAAGACAAGTAGGTTTGGATTGGTCCCCAATTTGACCTGCTGCCTAGAAAAAGATGATTGCCATACCCTTAATTGGTTCCCAAAGAGCATCGTACAGGAACACTTAATCTCTTAGCGACAGGTTTTTGATGGTGGGGTGGTAACTAGCTACCAACTAAAGGTGACCCGACCAGATATTCAAAATTCCAAACTCCAAAATAAGTCCTTGCCGGTATGTATGTTTACTATTTCTTAAATAAGAATTAAGACTTACTCTTTTTTTGTTTTTTTATCCACTATAAGTTAGCCCTTGACGGCAATCTCACCTGATGGTAAGTGATGATGCAGTCTAAGATGGTAGCGGGCTAACCTGGAAGGGGTATGGTAAACCCATACTCCTATCGATTTCTACGCGACATCGTGCCGGAACGCTAAATCGCTTGGCGACACGTCTTTGTCGGTAGGGTGGTAACTAGTCACGGCTGAAGCCTCCCACCAGACAAGTACTCGTAGCTCGCTTTATAGATCTCGGCCTAAGACACAAAATTAAAAGATTATTTTAACGGTTTTGGTCTAGACGATTCGATATGTAAGAAAAATTATTTTGCCCATTCATTGTTCTTTTCTAGAAAAAAATATTAAACACACATTGTCTGTGATCATTCTGTGCATGTGGGTGTTGATAGAAACAAAACTACTAGGATCGCAGAAACACAGTGGAGTTCTACGAGTAATTGTCTTATTTATGTTTAAATTACCTCAACTTACCTTAAATTGCATCTTTCTTTAATTATACGTTATGTGCCCACAGCCGCATCCGAAAGTGGGATAAAAAAGACTAATAGAAAAAAGGTTCTTCGTATCAATCATAATCTTTATTCAAATAGCCCTTTAAAGGCTCTTTTGACGCGTGAATAATTCACGGATATGACTATATAATATTTTCGTAACAATGGATGTCATTAAAATTTCGTTGAATTTGGAAAGACTGAGACAGTCCTACGTTTGAAGATAGAATATTAAGATCAACTGTGAGTTTTTAGATATTTTTAAATAAAACACCACCATATATTACCATACCCAGCCATATTATTATAAAAACCCAGCAATGCTCCTTCGCCTGGTGGCTGGGTAATGGGCACGCTTGTGCACTCATTCGCATCCTAGCCAGGAACATTGAGAGCGCCTCACGACCCGAGGTCAAAGCTCGACAGGTGATGATGCCTCTTTTCTGCCTTTGCCTGGTGTTTAATTTGCCTAATGCCAGTGCCAAAATAATAAGTTCTGTGACGTATATAGGTTCTGTATATATCCTACATACGTCACAGGTTCAAAACATGATTTCCTTTTTTCTGTAGAGTGTTTTTATGTAGGAGTATTTCCACATAAAAATTTAGGATTTGCATCATAGATTTATGTAATATTTGTAAAGTTACTTTGAAGCTAGTTTCAAACTTACAACCAGACAACCCCGCATATAGATCAGTTTCCAACAAATATTATATGCATATCTTGCTTTTGGATTTATACAACTGTCGTGTTTTTTTTTATAAATTGTAACACCAGCACTATAAATTAATTAAGATAACGGTAAATATTTGCTGGAACTATTCTCTATTCGATGTTAGACATGCATATATATACATAGTGTTGGTGTCAGTTGTATATACAAATTACATACTATTTATATCTCACGAGAAATTTTTGAAATACTATAAATTTCCTGTTTTCATATCGCACATTGAAAATAAAAGTGTCACTATCCAAAATTCCATGTTTTTCAGTAGAAGCATTTAAAGATTTATAAGATTTTGAAGGCTAATTCTATGTGAAAATCGGAATGAATTGTTATTAATGTAATAGTCTGTTTATGAAGGACATTAAGTGTAACAGTTGAGTAATATTTAAAAAACAAAAAAAGTATTTTAAAATACGTTTTTTTTTAAATCTAGAATTTTGGATCTGGACCTGTTTAGAAGTATATACAGACTGGTTTTATTTAATCACTTATCTCAAATTGGATTTTTTAGATAAATAACTCACTGTTTAAATGAAATTGTTTCACGTTTCAGCATCGCGGTTTCTGAATAAGGTCGCTGTGAGCTGGATCGCATTGATAACGTTTTGCTACTAGGACCCCATAAACAACAAAGAGTTGAGATTGTTTTCGATGAACAGACAGGGAGTGACAGGGGGAAGAAGAGGGTGATGTGGGCGAAATAAGTTTTCATCCCGAATTATTAAAAGATATATTCTAATGAAACAGTAATAGCTTTATATATTCATATATGTAAAGAAAGCTTGAAAAAACGCTAGCCGAGCTTCTTTATCTGTCTACATGGTTCAATTATCTTAAGGTTTTTAAAATGTTAATTATTTTTCTTACATATAATTCTGTTAGTGGCGCTTTGAGTAAATAAATAAATAAATTACAGATTATATACACGATAAAAAAAGCTTGGGTTTGTATCTATTTTATTTGCTCTAACTGTGTAGTTGGCCAGGGCAGACGTAGTCAAATATCTTGGAGTCCTTAATGATAAAGATTTTAACTTTAAAGCACACATAAAATCTATTTCTGGTTGCGTAAGCAAAATTATAAACATGATGAATCTTCTTCGGCATTCAGCTGATATCAATAGCAACCTTGCGGTCTGTATACTTTGGCCTTTCGATTATTACTTATTGGCCAGTCAAAGGTAGTGCCTTGCAAACCCATGTTATTCAGTTCGCAAGATCCCAACGATCAGTATGCTAAAACTATGCTACATATACATTTGGTATTTCCTATATTTCTTCTCTTGCGTGGTGTATTTTAATTTTATTTCATATTACATAATCTTTATGTATCATCAATAGTTTGTTCAGCGCGCGCTAGAGAATGAATTTTACTGGCAAGATTTTTCTACTTTAGGTAGAATATTGCTTAAGGATTTGTAATTTTAATGAGATAAATTATACCTCATGATAAATTTAGCTTTCTATTGCTGAAAAGTGGTTAAAATCTGTCCACTAGTTCCGGAGCATATTCGGTACAAGTAAATATACAAACAATATATATATTTTTTTTATTACAGTAAGAGACGAGTTAATTGTAATAGATAACGAAAATAAAATAGGTAAGCTACGCGTGCACGCGGGATAACTGCCACGCATAAAGGCTGTGAAAATACCGGGACTTCATAAATTCAAAGAGGTATTTTATTTACTCCGCACAAAGAGGTTTATTGATAGTAAAAGTTTGCAGCACAATGTCTCCCGACTGGATCAGTTGCAGCATCTATTCGTATCCATATATACTTAGCAACATATTATTTATATTCATTATTAAAGTCTTAGGTTTTGGTGCAAATAGGCTTTTCAAAAAACGACCTGTTATTAATAATTTCACGGATTGTATGGTAACTATGAAAAAAAAGGTTATAGACCTCTTTAATCGGTATGTCAGTATATATGCCGGTGCATCCACATCATATTATTCTGGTCTGTTTCGAAGTACCTGTTCATATCAGACTCATTTTAATTCTCTTTTAATTCTGCCTTATTTGCTATAATAATTTGTGACGGAAATAATTATAATATAACTTTGTTTTTTAATTTTAATTAAATTTAATTTCAAGACTACATAGATAACTTAAAATAAACCTTGGACTAAAACCTTAAAAAAATATAATATCATAACTAAAGTATATTATTAAAAGGAGTCCCTTAAGGCAAGGTTCCGAAGATATGATATTAATGTGATATTTATAACATGATTTAAACTTAATCTTCAATTCTTGATGCTGTTTTGGTTTCACTCGTAATGAGTACAGATCACGTATACTAGGGGCTTCCGGTCGACGGCTTCAGTCGAAGCTTTCATTTTTAAAACTTGGTACATGATAAAATCGTCTATACAACTTACAGTTAAACCCCACCAGGTAAGACTATATCTAACTATCGTAGTTAAGCCACAATAGCAGCTCTTGTGTTCTAAATGTAATGTCTTGGTCGATGGAAGGAATAATTTGGTATGTTTGTTATCTAAGTATTATTTTTATTAAAATCTATATTTTTTGTTACATCATCATGTAGCAAACGTTTTATCATTGTGGGTAAATTTATGCAGCAGATAATACTTTTTTAATTCTTTCGTGGCGTAACCACGTGCCCAGCCATGCCGTTCAGACCTAAAATGCGGGTAGTTATTATGTCTATGAGTAGGTTACCCTCGCGGCTCATTTTGCCATGGAATTTTAACACTTCGTTAAGTTTTGAAATTAAGCACATCTAAACAATTTTTTGTAGAATATTAAAAATGAAACTACGCGGCGCGGCCTTTATATACATAAATATATATTCTTTCTTCTTATTCGTTCACTCTTGGCAGAGTGGTCGTGGTTATGATTTTTCCTTCACAGCAGCTCTTACGATCTCCCTCCAGCAATTTCTGTTCGTAGCATCACGCTTATATATCTATCTTAACCTACGCACGAAGCCTAGTGGTTAGGACGTCCGCCTCCTAATCAGAAGTCGGGGGTTCGAAGAGGCACGAGTCTAACTTTTCGGAGTTATATGCGTTTTTAAGCAATTAAAATATCACTTGCTTCAACGGTGCAGGAAAACATCGTGGAGAAACCTGCATGCCTGAGAGTTCTCCGTTATGTTCTCGAAGGCGTGTGAAGTCGCAGTGCGCATATGGCCAGCGTGGTGGACTACGGCCGAACCCTTCTCACATTAAGAGGAGACCCGTGTTCTGTAGTGAGCCGAGAATGGGTTGATCATGATGATGATGAACCTATGCACGTCTTAACAGCTATACTGGTCTATGCGAAATTTTACAACGTTTATGTCTTGGAGACGGCTATAAAAAAATGTTAGCCCGGAAAAACTAAATCTTCTCAAGTTTCAAAAATCTTAAGGGATAGAAAGGAATGAAATCTCCGGCAGATTCTATTTGTCTGGTAAAGATTTAAAAAGTGTGCATACATAAAAATGTGTACTTAGATATACATTTTGTGGTACATGTTAATACATGTCACTAAGAGTTTACTGTTACGTTAAAAATGCTAGTGTAAACTTGGTGGTGTGGGTAGTTCACATATAATATGTTCCACAAATAGATATTGTTGGATAGGGATGCCGGTATATTTCATCTTTATCTCTCCTACGTGTAAAGGTACACAGGTAGACTTTACAATGGCCGCCGTCCTCTATTGATTTTGCGACGGGCGACTTCTGCGTGCCGACCAGGAGCTCATAATTGCTTCAGAGATTTAATAATAATAATTTAATCTTTGTAGTTTTAGATATTAGTGTTATCGCCGCGATTCTGAGAAGCTATATATTTATACATTATGATGTATATATTAATTAAGACATATATTTTACAAGTTGTTTTTGAGGGTTAAAACGCTATTAATCTGTATATGCTCAAAAGAGTATAAAACTTGACAGGAATACTTTTACCTATTGTTGTCGTCACGTCGTGCCGCCATGTTTTGGTTCCCGCCAAAACGGTGACCAGTGATTGGTCCACGAACAATAACAATGGACGCCACGAGGGCTCGAAGTTGAGTGATATTTTTGGAAGAGAGGTTTCAATTTAACAGCCGTATTTATCTAAGTTCTTACATTAGAATTAATTAATTAATTTTGATTTGATTTCAGTTTTTTTAGCGTACGCTGTCGCATTATAAAGTTGGAGGTCCTGGGTTCAATTCCCGGCTCGAGTCTGGTCTGGTGGGAGGCTTCAACCGACAAACACGTGTCACAAAGCGATTTAACGTTCCGGCACGATGTCGCGTAGAAACCAATTAGGAGTGTTGTTTTACCATACCTCTAACAGGTTAGCCCGCTACCATCTTAGACTGCATCATCACTTATCACCAGGTGAGATAGCCGTCAAGGGCTAAAAGTGCTACGTGTAGGGTATAAAAAAACATAAATATGCATTTAAAAATATATATTGAAATCAGTTTATTCTCTCTACCGCAATTAAGAAACCTACTTAAAACACTCAAAAGTGAAATGTAGTGTAGCGCGTTCTATAATTAAGGTAAGTGACTAATCACTTACATTTATAATTAATACTCGTACATACCTATTGATTAACGATTATGAAATTCATATTCATGCGTTCATATGAAAAAAATTACATAATTTATATTTAATTAAAGGAAGGTTATACCTATTTCCTAGAAGACAGTAATAATACCAAGTAAACAATTGGTAATGCGAGTCCTTGGTATTTAGACTATATACAGAAAATCCATTTATATTTAAACAGGTTACCTTAGATTTATTATAATTATAGATAAATAAACTGCATTAAGTTGCAGTGTTCTGTGGGTCTAAGTCACATTTACCCTTAAAGTAATGAAGGTAATGAAGGTTTCATAGTTATTCTCATTTCTTTTTTAGTTTTAGGTTAATCTAATTTTATTTTAAGTTACATATTATGTAGTCTTGAAGTTTATGGACAGCCAATAAAGATTAGAATTAACATATTGTTGAAAAAGTAGACCTAACCAAATAAAATCACTATGTTATTCTAACAAACATGGTCATCATGTCAAATTTGTCCCATAATAGTTAGTTTATTCCGTAAAAGGAAAATACCCACCTAAAACCCTTTTTCGGCGTTTTATGTGGGTATTTCCGTAGATAAAAAGAAACAAAAAAAGTGGATACTAAGGAAGTGAGAAAGTAAGAACGGAAGAAAGAATTACGGTGGTTACCAAAAGCTTACAAAGTGGAGACTATAAATTAGTAGAATCAGGTAAATATGTAAAGCAATAGGCCTGAAATTCCGATTCACCAACACTAGGAGTGCATAAACACGAGGAGGTACAATTTCCGCGAGAGCTTGTGGAAGCAATTTCACATTTAAGACTTGTCGGATACGATATTCAAACTAAAACTCGTATTTTATCACTGTTACTATTATATATGTCATATGGTATTTTATTACAGAGTCATGCTTCTGATGTTTTATGTATTCGTTTTGCAGAAGAGGGCTGTATTAAGGATTACATAATCGATAAAAAAGCTTAAGTGTGAATTACTCTAACTTCATAGATAATTATAATTTATAATTGGCTATGTGAGATGGCGATAGACCTAAAAATATTTCGCATATGAACGATTCATATAATATGCTTGTAATAGGTTTATTCATTAAATCTGTTTTTGATGATCAAATATTCATTGTAATATATTCAATAGAGCGTAGTACAATCAACAACATTTCGGTTTTCAATTCGGTTGCTATTTTTTTATATATACATATACCCAAAAACTCCTTTATATGTTTAACATCCTTTTTTCGTACCCCGTCGTAAGCGGCGCACCCTTGCCAGCGTCACTGGGTATGTGGGACTATCCATTAAAACCCAGCGATGCTCCTTCGCGTCGCCTGATGGCTGGGTTACGGCAACGCTGCCGCACTCAACTCTAACAAGGCTGTAACTAGGTCCCGTGCTATCCTATCAGGATCTGATAATAGGAGTGTCGAACCATCGAAGGACCTCTAATATTATGAGCAAGTAAAGTATTATTATTGGCGTTCCACTATATACTAATCACTGTGAAAGAGTGACAAAATAATATAGAATTATATATTATACACTATATAAATAATACTTTATAGTTTCTATATTTGTGAGAGCAGTTTAGCCTGTGTGTCAACGCAAATGAATCAAATGCTTATACGATTTTAAGGAATCTTTCTCTTTCTACCTTTGCCTATGCTCCGTGCCTTAAAATAGTCCAAAATTGATAATCATCAGTAAACAAACGTTATAAATAAATACTATTATCCGGCGATCCCGCACTGAAGCACATATAGTATCTAAAATCTCTTTCTTCTACGATAGATTCATCATCATCATTTCAATCGACAGACGTCCACTGCTGGACATAGGACTTTTTTAGGGAGTTGCAATGGCTACGATCTTGGGCCGCTTGCTCCATCCAGCGGCTCGCTGTGACTTGTTTGATGTCGTCCTTGTTGGGGGTCGACCAACGCTACGTTTACCGGTGCGGGGTCGCCATAGATACGATAGATTCACTACATATTAATTAATTGATTAATTTAAAATTTTCATCGCCCTGCGGTGTGACCACAATAATGTAGGAGCACGATGCACTTCCACCAGGGTCGCATAAAACCGTAGCGATGGAGATGCATTCTCTGACTGAAGTGGAGTGGTCTGTGGGAGTGAGCTTTAATGGAGAGAGTTTGCAAAGAGGTGGGGAAAATGCATTCTATGAATGAACCATGTAGCAGGCTACCCCCCTAGATTGGGAGTGTAGTGATATAGTAGAAGGAGGGGGTGGAAGGTTTTGAACGAATGACTGATGAAATAGTTTGTTATAGAGAAGTAACCTAGAATTTCGATGCACAAATACCAAAGGTACATAAATTATAAGAGGTGTATGTAAATGCAATTCGTATCGGATGTATTTCGTGTAGAAGTGTGATACATGCACACGATCAAAGTCACCCACACACATACTAAATAGCATATTCATTAATTAAGTGACATGAAACCTACAATGTTTAATTGGCTTTCTTTCTTAAGTAACTCAACAAACACTTAATTAATTATTAACAATTTTACAGCGATCATGATACTTTATATGTTACATTTGGTAGTATTAGTTACAATTAGGATAAGACCAAAACGCTAAAACATAAAATCTCAAAAGTGTAGCAGCTTCTGGTTCAACCTATTATAAACATAATTTTATTAATTAGTAAATCTTTATTTTGTAAAAAATGGTTCAGTCAATTAATCAATCACAAACTTTATTCAAATAATCCTTTAAGGTACTATTGATGCGTCAATATTTTGGTGGTGATAACTATATTCGTAAACACAAAATTAAAGCTTTGAGAGTTACAAACGCGCGGCTAAGAAAAAGTCCACAACAAATTAAACTGGATATTCTTTTGTATCACCATCTCACATGCCACTTAATATATTGAAGAGCTTATCACAGCAATATTTCATAGCCATTGTATTGCTTGTTTATCATTATAAAAGTACTTTTTTACGAGCATACGATTTATATATCCTTCGAATTTATTGTAAGGCAGACAGACCATCCCAGAAATTTCATTACACATTTAAATTAATTAAATATTAAAATAAAAGCTTATAACTGAAGCAGATACAAAAATAATTATTTTCAAAATTGTTTCATAAACGAAAAACCTTGCTCTTTAGTTCTCTTATAAAACTTTCTTGTTCAATTTATTCCTAATAATAAAATTTGATCCACATTTAAAGAGAATTCTCTCATTGCGGAATGGATAAAATAAGGCCGTCGGCCGGTGGATCGCATCTGAAACGCATTACTACTAGGAACGCATAAATGCAAACAGGTGCATAATATGAGTCGACAGTGTGAGGGAGGTTTGGGGGAGGTAAAAGGTTGAGGCAGTTGATTTAAATTAATGAAGTACGCTATTGTATTGTATAATGTCAGATGCGAATGAGTGAATATATAGGACATTGATGATTACTTATGTTAGTAAAAGTGAATTTTACTTTATTTTTAACTAAAAACAACAGTTACAGAGGTAAATAATTTTATGATCTCCCACTTTCCAAACTAGTATATATTGTATCTTGGAAAGAGGGAGCTTGCCTCTATGATATATAGTTGCCAGCATGTGTTGTGTGTGTGCGTGTGTGTGGGTTTGCGTGTGTGTGTATGCGTGTGAGTTTTTTTTTCGGACTGTCTATTAGCTGTACAAACCCTATTGGTTGCCACAGCGTAACCGGGCTGTTTGGCGAGCTTTGGAAAGAAGCTCTGCCAGAAGAAATTTTGAGCCCTAGGGCTCGAAGAAACTATGGGAACGACTGCCTAAGGGCGCCTCCTTTGAGGCCGAATCTCGGCTTAGGCGACGTTTGGGATAACGGGGGGGTCGGACGGTGAGTGGTCCGTACGTCTCCGAGGCCGTGGATGGAGCCCACGTCCGGATGACGTAAGATAGCGGGGACCTCGTCTTCGCCGGCGAAGACGGTGTGTAGCGTATGATTGTGTGGTAGGTGGTCTGAGTGTGTTGTCAGTAGTCATCTGATCGTCAGGGTCATGAAGGATATGTTTAGGTCTCCTCTTTCGGAGAGGAGCGCTTAGGTCGGGGGAGTAAAAAGAAGCCGCAACTACGAGGGGGTTGGGGTGTCGGATTGATGCATGTGAGTGTGACTACTACAATACATTAGATTAAATTTCAATATCAATTATTACGCCTTTCAATTATTTCTGTTTTAGCTGGACTTTATGTGTAGATAAAACTAAAATTGTTTGAATTGTTTAAAAGTATTACCTATGTCAGAGTAATTATTAAGAAACTTAAAAAAAATATATATTGCACGCTTGTAGTCGCAAAAAGAGTTTGGTTCCATATGTATTATAACTGCTTCTGTTAAGCAACACGAATATTGAAAGCAAATAAATGAATTTATATTATTACTTTTATATAACAAAATACTACAACTGTTTGCGCTAATTAAGTAACTTTAGCGCAAGTAAGATAACATGTATGTCAGTTAGGAAATGAAATAATATCACTGCGAACACTGAATCTTTTGTTGCTTCCGTAAAATGTCAGTAGGTACCATATTTATAATAATTAAGAGATTTTGAATATATGTCTCTTCCAAATCCTCGAATTTCAATATAACACATTCAGAATACTATAGGTATCCGATCATAGGCAACATCTGTTATTTCTCTGATATTTTAATAAATGAGTTAATAAATAACCGACCAATTTATACCTCAATAATCTTGATTGCAACCACATAAAACATCTATAGAAAGTAACTGATGAGTAAGTTAAACAAATATTTATATTTATTACGAACCCTATTTGACTTCACCAATCCGGTCTATCCCTGTCTGCCCTTTTCCAGAGCCTCGGAAGAGGAGACGTGAAATCTTCAATTCATTAGCCAACCGTAGCTTGTCGTAGGCGTTAGCTACAATAATTCAATACGAGATAAAAGTATGTAGAATAGTTACTACCTTTGTAGCAGGGCACAAATTTTTGACAGCAATCGGATTCTCTATCGGCCATCTTGGAATTTAAAGAAGTAATTTTTAAATATTACATAGATAATATATGTACCTCTTTGCTGCCTGTGATACGTACCTATGATATTTATAATTTATTGCCTAATCAGCATTTAAGCTACCTTACTCCGTAAATAAAGTCCGTTGACCTTTTGCAGCCTATGGCGTGCACGCCATAAAGATAATTAGATATTGAGATATAAAGTGCATACCCTAGATATGATAGAGAATTAAACTGTAACTGTATAAAAAAGTAACTGTATTTTTTATGAAAAATTTTAAAGGTGGTTTGATACCCGTTTCCAGAATTACTTTCACTGTAATTATAATCTGTTAGTGCCTAAAATTTTCTAATTTTTAATTGAATTAATTTAATTAATAAATGACTTTAGTTACGTGTGAATTAAAAACAAAATAAATTTTTACCTGGTTATAGAGATTATATTTTATTCGGCTTTAATATTAATTTTAGATTTTCGCCGTAGGATTTCCAGTTTAAAGGAGTTACTTAGTTCAATAGAGATTTTATGTTGCATAGCTCAAAGATAACGTGCGTATGACAAGAGGGGCCTAATTATCTCTTTTCTATACATTCTATGAGAGCAATACGTAACAAAGTATTGTCGTCGCATATAGCTTATATCAAACCATAATTATTTTGCAGGATGCTCGGTTTATTTTAAACTCTTGGTAATATGTTCTGATTTGCAGGATGTGGTATAGCAATTCCGAGAATCCTGCAAATCACACCGTTACTAGGAGTTCATATACACATTGGAAGTATACGTGTTATTTTCGCTCAAGTCATTGAAACCAAGTCGTTTGGCATAGGCAATAATGGTATCTTTGCACATCTTGGAAAACTACACCAAATTATAGTGGAGTTATTCATAGTTTATTCTTGACTATAACTCAGGAGTTAAGATTTTATAATAGATATAAAGCTCATTATGATTCTTCATATTTATTTTTAAATGCATACAAATGAGAACGAGCATATCACTAGATTCCCATCCTTATTATAAAACCACATAAAGTAAATCGACATATGTTTCCTCTCTCTCTCTGTAATGGAGGAATAATATAGTAAATAAGATCATGCATCCTATTTATTATATTATTATTCCATTTTAATATATCACCATAAAGTTTATTTCATCTAATTAAAACTAGATGCAGTATTATTCTTCAAAATATACTCTGTCAAGGAGTGCCGTCAGACGCGTCGCCTCGCCATGGATCAAATGAGTCGGTGTCAAAATCACAGTTTCTTAAAGTAATAATTTTATATAGCCATTTTTAACACGTTTGGACGATCTCTATCCATTCATTATTCGTTCATTACAATGAATGGGAAGGCATAGACAAAATTGAAAAAAATATTGGATTTAAATTAAACTATTTTAATACAAGCAACCAATATACTTCTTAATTTATAAGAACTTTACGAAGTCCGCCTTTTAAAAATATTTATGCTATATCCAATTATTTCTTGCTTTTTAGTTTCTAGGCGTTGAAGGTCCTTGTAAAAAATTTGGTTATCGAGAGCAAAGGTACAAAAAATACCCAAATCGATTATTTACTTATTTAAAGCGCCACAAACATATAATCATATGTAAAATAATTACATTTTAATAACATTAGGTGATCATATAATTCAACTCAAAGGTACAAACAATTGACGTAAAATGACGTGGATTTTTTTTTTAATTTAACTAATAATTCACAAAAATAAAAACTAACAACAAAACAAAAATAACAAAATAATTGTTTTATTACTCCTTAGAAAAGAAAAAGATGGGGAAAGACTTTTTTTATTCCGCAGTCAAAAACAATTACGGAGTTCTGGAGTAACAAACAAAAGCAGGTGAATTGCTAGTTTCGGTTTATTTTCAAGTTTACTTCAAGAAGAAACCTAGAATCTTCTAGAAATGCATTGCACTACAACCAGGGTTGCATAAAAGCAAAGATATTGCAATGCGTAAATAAATCGATAGCAATAGAATAATTAAAGCAGTAAATGCTAGGATACCGGATATGCGGTTCAGGCGACAAGCTTACAGCGTATCGCTACTTAAGGGTAAAATACCCTTACCCCTATAAATATTAAAGTAGTTGATATAGTGGATTAAAAATCTACGTTGCCGCATAACGACCGACTGCGGTCGTAAACGTAAATTACACTGCCCAATTGTAATTAAGTCACACTTTGGTGATTTTATCTGCCACTATTTACTGCCCCTACATTATTAACTGCCATTTTTTAATAAAATTTGGCAAGAACATAGACTTAATCCTGGAGACGGTCACTCTATGTATCAAGAATTAAAGCCTTGTTCTAAGATTGATTGACGCTGTGTTCTGGTCAGTTTGTTAAAATATGTGGACCTTCATAATACGAGGCTTTTAATGCATCAATCTCGTTCATAACACGTGGGTCTCCGTTGTGGGTTCTGTCCAACATCCATCAGGTATAAGCCAAATAATGAATCAAGCAACTACTTCCCGTGTGAACCATATACTGGAGAGCTGAAACGAACAAAAAGGAATGGCCTGGCAATCGTCGAACATTAATAATAATTAGGATAGGCACATTCGCGAGCTCGGGTCATCGCCCACGTCTCAGTGCTGTGAGATAACTAGGACTACATAGATGTAAGGAGGAAGGTATAATTATTTCAAATTATTTATTCATTTTGTGTATCAATGGATCGTCTGCCGTGCAATTGTTTACTTTTCTTCTCGATTGTGTTAGTTTCTTATAATAATTAATTAGAAGTTTTCTTCGCTTTCCCATCCCTGTCCCATCGAAAGCATTTCAACTCTTTACCATTTAGGTGTACTTATCAATGTACCGTGTTTTTGCGCGGAGTTACTTATAGCTACAAAAAGATTACAATTGAATTTCGTAAGCATTGGAACCTTGGAATCCGAATTACCGAGTAATTCACCAAAGTCAAATGGGTTAATGAAGTAAGTATAGTTTGGTTTATGGCAATTCCAAAACGTTATAAAATTAACTCTATTACAATATTCTAAGGTAGCTGCTACCAGCAGCCCACACCACGGATTTGAAAAGACTTATGTCAATTAAATTAAATATGTTATGTAAATTTAAACTATTATTATAATGCACAAGTCTGCTTGGGATCGAACTCCTTAAATCGATCGATTGAATCGAAAATTTAAGTTTTTGGCCATATTAAAATATAATGGGTCGAAGTAATAAATTTACTGAATAACACTTTTTTTTTAAATGTTACAGTAGGTATTTATTAAATCAAAATATTTTCTTTTTAATATCTATATATTGTTGACATCTAAACGTAAGTTCACATGCCTTTACAACATAACTATGGGAAACTAGAGTTTGTAAACTGTGTGAAAGCATTTTGTACTGTCCCGGGGAAAAAAATTTCAATCACGTGGAATCTTGTCCAAATGAAAAATATGGTAATTAGGTATGTATGTATATACGTATGGTTTCTTACTGCAGCTCCTGCATGGTGCAACGGGTTTTCATGCAGTATGGGTCTCACGTTATTATGGAGCAATTACGATCTTTGCTCGAATTGGTTAGTTCTATAGATAAGATCATAGTTATCGATAAGGCGTGTCATCAAGCTAGTAAGCTAGCGTACCGGCACGATATCGAGTAGAAACCAATTTGGAGTGTTGATTCACCATAACTCTAATATAATCTCACCTGGTGGTAAGTGATGATGCATTGTCTCTCTTCTAAAATCTTATATTGCAGCCTATGATGTTAGATATTAGATTTGGAGTGTTGATTTACCATAACTCTAACATCTTAGACTGCATTCTAAGATGAAGATAGATAATGCATCATCACTTACCACTAGGTGAGATTACCCTCAAGGGATACCTTGAAGTGAAATAAAATAGAAATTGGCATAGTAATCCTCTGTTACTGCGTGGCCAGAAAACCGAAAAGTGAATGGAACCAGTGAGTCACCAATATCTTGCAGAAAGCCAGTGTATATGCATATAATGCGTCCTGAAACTATTTATAGAGTTCAGTACCAGGCGAGCATAACTTGATGAGGATGAGAATTGCACTGGAAGCTCCGCCCACAACGGAAGCGCACTAGTTCTTACCTACCTGTCACAATCGATAGACGCTGAAAGCGAAAGTAAATCAACCATTAAAACTTGTACGAATGATAAATGGGGTCATACTTTATATAATGAAGTCGTACTAAGCTGTGATAGTTTTAAATTATTTATACTAGTTGTATAATGTTTTTCAAGTATCCACAGCCAGCCATGCATTTGCCTGGCATTTGCACCACGCTTGATTTTAAGAAAACTAAACACTGTTAAACGTAATATTGCACGAACAAATCCCTTAACCAATATGGTAATTGATTCAAAATGGTTATCCCCTCACTATGAGATGGGCGAGGAAAAATAAAAACAGCACCACTTTACAAGAAGCAAAGATTTTTTTTTTCAGAGATTAATTTACCACTTTTTGAAATACAGCTTTCTTTTACTAGTGTAGTCGCTGATAAATATACAGACAAACAAACTGATTGACGAATATAACGAAACTAAAAGGATTCCTTGCTGACTGGGGAACTTAATGTTATTAAACATAATATGAGCCGAATATCTTACACGTGTATGATAACGTCCCTCTGTTCCTGTTTCACCCCTGACACAGCGGTCAAACGACAAGGATGCCGCTATATCTTTGTCTCGCTCATGCGTACCTACACCGTGTGCAAATACGTCAGACACTACGTCACAGGAAAGTGAAATTAAATCAATACACGCCGCTCTTGGCGGACGATGAGGCGCCTCTATTGATTTTCGTGAGGCCCGTTTTGCTACAAAATACCAGGAGTTCATAAATGCTTAAGAGGTTCGGAACGAAATTGTTTTCTGAATTCTGCAATACCGAAGTGGAGCTTTCGATGAATGGATGGGGAGTGAGAGGGGGAAGGAGACGGTGGTGGGGGCTAATGCCTATGAAATATACTAGTAGTATATAAATTATTAACTTTTCAATAAATAAATTTTTAAATTTTGTCAATAATCAAACGTAGCTCAAAATATATATGGATTTTTAAAAGATACTAAATAATTATCTTAATATAGGATCTTAGCTTATTAGAGCGAAACTCTAAGCGGTTGAAATGGGGGTTAGAATATATTTTGTGTTTGTTGAGTTTTGGAATTGCCATCAATCATATTAGAATAACTTATACACAATAATGATTTTGGGGTATGATTATTTCGATTCCCTGGTATATTTTGGATTGCAATGTCCATGCTCATGAAATTTATATCGGACCATTTCGAAACTATAAGTTTATGAGTGCAAAAATAATGTGTAATGCCCCTAACATATATTATATACTATTTGAATCAACTCATTTTTTAATTTGAAATAATTTTAAGGTTATTTTTCAAGTTCTGTACCACCCGTACGTTATCGTTGAGAGCTTTGAACTCGAAAGTCTGGAAGGGATTTGTGCTACCCACACAAGCACACAGGAAAATATTTGTGTCTTCCCACCATAGTCTATTATTGACAAATTAGTCGATTGTTAGACATAGATTGTCATAATAGTTCAGTTTATTGCGATTGGCCCCTGCAAAAACTCTTGCAAATAAATTTTGTTTCTCAGCATTGTGGTTTGTGGAATAACACCGTATTGAGCTTTAGGGCGAATACGACGCGTAGTTACTAGGAACGCATAAATGTAAAAGAGGTTAGAAGCTTCCGACGAATGTCCAGGGAGTGCGAGGGGGATGGAGACCTGTGGGGGGCTGAATGTCAATGAACCAGTACTGGTATTTAAATTAATTTACCTTACCACCTTTGTATACCTCGTGTCGGCACATTCTCTTGTTCAGATAATTGTATTGATTGAAACTTCACTTAATTGAAAAATGGAGCGGTTACAACAGTCCCTTTCAATTTTGTTTACATTTTATCGTTAGTGTTGTAGGTATAAAATGATGTAATAAATAATCAATAAAAATAATCGTGTTATTGAATCAGTAACCTACTCGTAAGAAGTAAGTAACACGTAGCGTTCTATCGTAAGGCCTCTAATAAGAAAAGGTATTTAGAGCATATACCCACCACGCCGCTACTATGCGGGTTGGCTGTAATGGTGATCATAGTTTTTGATAATAAGCAAAAGTTAGAAAGAAGCACCCACGATGTAAGCAAACTTTGAATTGTGTCTCGTTGTATCGCAGTTTGTGATTAGGCCGAAGTGTCCCGATCAATAGCATGTTGAAATTTTACTAGGAGCGCATACCCGAGAAAGAGGTCAAAATGCTCCCAAATGATTAGACAGGGAGTGGGACGGGTGAGACGTCGGTGGGGATAAAATGAACTGAAAACTTTGGGAATTCCACATAAATAACATCATATTTTTTACCTCGGATTAAACATCCATGAAATAGTTGTAATGTACACCAATTGAGACAAAGTTTCTGTTTTCTGGTCACTTTTGGGGATAACGTAGTCTAGATTATAAATATGATCCCTATGATCTAATACGTTAGTTTTTGTGATACCGAGATGTTATGTTAACATGAAAGCGCTCTAAAAGAGTTATGAACATCATCATTATAACCGATAGTCCACTTGTGGACGTTTTTTGTACAGAGTTTTCCCGTCGGTGATCTGGGGCCGCTTGTTTGTAGCTGCTCGTTCAGAATATTGTATGTAATAGAGTTAGAAGTGTTAGTTACGTTTTGAAATTGCTCTAAACCAAACTATACTTACTCCACTATATATGTCCGTTTTGACTTTGGAAAATTCCCCGGAATATTCGCATTCATTCTTTAATTGGATATTTTAAAAGACGGATTTATAATCCCATACAAATTTCACAGGTATTCAAAATTCAAATTCAAAATAATCTTTATTCAAATAGTCCTTAAAAAGGCACTTTTGACGCGTCAATAATTTACATAGTAGTTATTTCATGGTGATAACTATATTAGTAAACTTAAAACTAAAGCTATGAGGGTTCCAAACGCGCCCCGGTCTAAGAAGAAGCCCACAACAAACTTAGCCGGGGTTTTTCTTTTTTTCGTTATCACCATCTCACATAATGAATAACAAACTATAGTACCTATGGAGATAGAGCAATTCACACCCAAGCTTTTTTATCGTTTATATAATCCTTAATATCGTAATATGATTTTTCTACAAGCTTTCGTTTTATAAAAACTTTGAACTTATTGATAGACATCTCCAAGATATCAATAGGTAATTTATTATAAAATAAAATACAATTTCCTTTGAATGAGTTACTAATTTTGTGCAGCCTACTAAATGGTACTACAAGTTTACTTTTACTTCTGATGTTCAGTGCGTTACAGTCCATTTTTTTCTTGAATTTATCAATATTTTTATGAACATACATTAAATTTTCATATATATATTGGCAATGCACTGTCATTATTTTATAATCTTTAAATTTATCTCTTAATGACTCTCTGGGACCTAATTTATATATCGCACGAACAGCCCTCTTCTGCAAAAAGTAGTATATCTTATGATCTTATGATCTACTTGTGAAATTTAAATGGCACCATATTGCAGCTATAAAATTCAGTGCAAAAATAAGTAACAAAATTGGACCAAATGCAAAGGAGTTACGCCTTAACACATATTATATAAAATATTTAAGTAAATACTAATTAGATAACCTTCATTTTAAAGCTGAGAAAACCTTTAAATATGCGATGTTGATTTCTCTCCCGTTTCAGGATCGCGGTTCGTGAATAAGGCCGAGTGCGCTGGATCGCAATCAGAACGTATTTTTACTAGGAACCCATAGATGACTAAGAGTTAAAATGGTTTCGATGAATGGACAAGGGGGTGGGGGCTGAAACGCATTCAAATGTCGTAGTAGTACAGTGACGTAGTAGTTAGGGTTAGATAGGTTTGGAATTGCCATAAACCAAACATAACTTACTACACTACAATTATTATTTAAATTTATGACCTAATTATGACAGTTCATATCAAAAATATGCATTTTGAATGATACTTAATAATTATATAAATGGGTTAATACTTTTGACAAAACTAAAATAATTATATTATGTCGTTTACCTGTATCAAATTACAGCTTTTTAATGGTCCATTCTGTTAGCTAACGAAATGACATGGTGAAACTGTACGGGCTTGAATGATGATGATGATATAAAGTTATATCGTAACTTTTAAAAATAGCTTTTTTAGAGCGTAAATTATCAACCAATCGATCAACCATAATATTTATTCAAATAATACTTTGAAAGGCACTTATGTCGCATAAATAATTTATAAAGTAGTGAGTTGGTGGTGATAACTACATTCGTAAATTTAAAACTAAAGCTACGAGGGTTCCTAACGCGCTCTGGTCTAAAAAAAAGCTCAGAACGAACTTACGACAGGTAAATTTTCTTTTTGTAATCACCGCCACGTAAAATTATCTAAGCGGTTAAAAGGGGGTTAGAATGTATTTACTGTTAGTTCCGTTATGTAATTTTCTTAAACCAAACATACCTTTCTCCAATACACTTTCCTATTTGACTTTGGGGTGTAAGTATTTGAATTCCCCGGTATATTTCGGATTCCAATGTCCAATGCTATTCAAATTGGGACCATTTTAAAGGTATAAATAAACGCAACAATTATTATTAAAATCTGATCATAGGCAAAGGATTAATGTCTTAACATATATATATAAAGAATATATATATGTATGTATATAAGTATGTATGGTAGTCCTTTTTTAAAATGTAATAATTTAATGATGCCGTAAATTCACTCTTTTAATAAATTTGTTTCTGTACTAAATTGTGGTTTGTGAACACCGTTTTTCCCTTGAGGGAAAAGTCAAAAGTTGGGTTAAAGTCATCTAATAAAACGTATTTTTTAAAGATTTGTCAAACGAGATCCTCACAAAGTTAATCTAAAAACAAAATGCAATGATTTCTCGTTTCAGCAATCGCCGTAGATCCAGGCCCCGTATGGGCGAATACGACGCGTTGTTACTAGGAACGCATAAATGTAATAGAGGTGAGGAGCTTCCCATGAATGGACAGGGTGTGCGAGGGGCAAGGAGACGGCTGTGTGGGCTGAAATTTAATGAAACATAGTAGTAGTATTTAAATTATTAACATTACTTTACCTTTGTCACAATAAATATATTTATGTTTGTTAAGTGATTGTATAATATGGCAAGGCAGCTTTATCAACCCTATCTGTGGTTACTTTGTTTTCTGTACTATACAGTCAGTAGTAGTGAATTAATAGCTCGAAGGTCATAGGGTCAAACTCAAAGGCGGACTTGCAACGTTTCACCTTTGGTAAACCTTTTAATCCGTGGACTAAAGCAAAAGTAACCTAGTAACATAAACTAGTTAAGTTCATTACGTGAAAATTTTAACATATTTGTGAAACCAATACACAAAAAAACTTATATATTCCATTTAATCATCAGTGTACAACGTTCTGACATTAACTTTGATGCGTCTTCTTCAAATTAATTAATTTTAGATAATACACGCAGTGACGTACACTGACCCTGAGGCCAGAGTTGGACCAATTCCGAAGTCGGTTTCAACTAAAATCACCGTACGCAAGTTATATTTTTACTTCTACTAGCAGCTAATAATAATGTCATAAAACACTTGGGATTTATTGGCAGATAGGACAGTAAACTGGTGGTAATATTTTTGGGATATTGGTGTTCTATAAAATATATTGATTATATAAGGAAATTACTTAACTATTGCATAAAATAAATCAAACTTTAAGGATTTTTTAAGTTATTTACGCCCTTGCGCTGGGTACAGGCTTCCTCTCTAATAAGAAAAAGGTATTTAGAACATAGACGAACCACGCTACTATGATATACCATGACACTACTAGACTATTCACGATGTAACAAATTCTTCTTACTTTGGAATTTGTTTCTAGTGCACAGTTTGTGAATAAGGCTCCTGTGCGCTGAATCGCTAACACATTGCTTTGTTACTAGGAACGCATACATGACATAGAGGTGATAATGCTCCCGATGAATGGACAGGGAGTGGAAGAGGTAAGATGTCGGTGTGGCCTTAAGTGAAAAAATACATTATGAATCCATTTTTCTCTATAACAGTAGGTACATAATTTTTTATTTATCTTTCTAATCAAAATGAAAATATATATAATAAAAAATAATTATCTAAATATTTAGTAGAAGAGGAGAGTTTAACAATGCATAATTTAAACTTATTATTATCATTTGAACGGAATTGAAATATTTCGCGTGTCATTTAAATCCAAGAATCTTGTGAAATCTTGTGAAGCCGTGATAGTCTAGTGGTTAGGGCGTCAGCCTCTTAATCAGAGGTCGGCGGTTTTTAGCAATATAATAGCAATTGCTTCAAAGGTGAAGGAAAACATCGTGGGGAAACCTGCATGCTGAGAGTTCCCCATAATGTTCTCAAAGGCGTGTGAAGTCTGCCAATCCGCACATGGCCAGCGTGGTGGACTATGGCCAAACCCTGCTCATATTGAGGGAAGACCCGTGCTCTGTAGTGAGCCGGTAATGGGTTGATCATGATGAGGAACAGTATTATAGGACTGTAATTATTATTTCGGTGTAGAAGTTGATTCACAGACGTAATGTTAAACATAAACTAAATACATCATTTAAGTAACAGGAAGTGTTTAAGAAGCTCAGTTATCATCTGCTTCATTTTAACGCGTAACATTTTATTATATTTTTACTATTTTTACTTATTGCATAGTCACATATCCCCGGAAAAATCTGTTTTCCTATGTTGATCTCAAAGAGTTATATCCAGGTATAAAATGAACGAATAATTTACAAAATACACCTCTAAATATATATTTTTTATTTATTTAGGTTATTATAATTTTAAAAATTTGTCTTTTTAATAATAATGACACAGGTATGACGACTTCCAAGCAATCTTGTCTTTAATAAGCTAGTTATAATTGTAAGTAATTAACACCCACAGTAGTACATTGTGCAAAAAGTACGTACATTAATACTTATCTCAGGTGTGTGTTTAATTCTTCCTAAAGGGACTCCTTTTAATAATATATTTTAGTTTTAGTTTTAGGTTCAATTTAAGGTTTATTTTAAGTTTTTAAGTGTTTAAAGTTACATTGTTTTAGTTGTTAATTATAATTGAATAAATCTCAGGTGTTATATTGTGATATTGAAGTCGTAGAAAAGACGGATTTTTCGATAGACTTTAGGTCGATTCTTGCGGTTGAAGCAACGTGTATAACGTCAAGTCGAAGATAGAATGAGTTATGACCTAGTTAAAACACTGCTCTGCAAAAACAATATTACCGAAATACTTTTTTTAGGTTTTGGACAATATTAAAAATATTTATTATAGCACTTTAATTTTTTTTTAATGTAGCAACGACAAACAAACTCATTCATTTAAAACAGTAATCACTCTTTTTAATGAATTTGTTTCTCAATTCTTCATCGCCCGTTTTTTTTGTGTATAAAGGCGCTTAGCGGCGAATACGAGCGTGATTACTAGGAGCGCATAAATGACGAAGAGGTAAGGTTGTGAAAATGTTTCCGATGGGTGGAGAGGGAGTGCGATGTGGAAGGGGACGGCTGTGGGGGCCGTTCAATTCCATTGAATTTCAGCCCCCACAACCTACACTTTCGATATTCGCGCTAACAATACGTACTGCGAGCGAACGACCGCGTATTTGGTTCCACGTTTCATGAACGAACTACCTCCAGCGTTCCAAAAATTACACGTTAAAAATGTCAAACCGAAATTAAAAGAATATTTTTTGGCTGAGTTGGACGGTTGACTCATTAGTGTCGACCGTCTAACTAAGTTAGGAAATGTTCTTTTCATGCCTAATATGCTTACTCAGTTCCTCTAGTTTTAAGCTGTTAAGTTACTGATTAGCACCGAGGACAAACCTCTTTGGTTTTTTCGGTGCCTTTATTGAATAACTAATTATATTCCTTGTATATTAATAATAAATAAATAAATAAATATACTAGTATAACAAAACTGAAATACTTCTCGCGTTAATAAAATGCGAGCAGCTTCACAAATCAACAGTATGGTGAGGTTCGTATCAGATTTTGACTGATATTCAAGAGGGCGGGCATCAGCTTTTTTAACAAACATTAATATGAAATCACGATTTCAATCACACGTAAAAAAAACAAGCAATCAACTACGCACAACTATTTAGCTGGATGGAGAGTTGACTACCCCTAAGTGATTGAAATGAAGGCTAGAATAATAAACGTGGAAATGAAGGCTAGAATAATAAAAGGGAAATTCCAAAACGTAACAAAGACTATTCTTACGTTTTGGAATTTCCATAAACCAAACTATACTTACTTTAATTTCCTATTTGAACTTGGGATATTTTCTGGTATATCTTCGATTTCAAACCAAAACTAATAAAATTTAAACGATTTGAAGCTAATTTAGTGCAACATTTTACTATGAAAATCGGATCATATTTAAAGAAGTGAGATCTCTCATACTGTTACGTCACATAATGTTCAAAAAATACAAGTGCAAATAATATTTAGAACTAATTTAGAGCCTCATTTCTTTAAACTTTCCTTTTTTGCGTTTGAGTCTCGTATTTGCATCGCGGTGAATAAGGCCGTTGTGCGCTGGATCGCAATCACGTCGCGTTATTACTAGCAACGCATAAATGGCATAGAGATGAAACTGCTCCCAATCGTTCTACGTTGCTTGCGATTTACCTTGAGCTCGAGGGTTAAAGTGTTCAGTGGCGTGTTAAGCAGAAAACCCGCTCTACAATTTGTTTTATTTTTACAACGTGACAAATATAACAGCATATTCAAAGCGTGCGAGGTACCCTCAACTGATTGTGTCCCAAAATATGTTAGGATTTATGGCAACAATTTGTTCCCTAAATATATCTTGTCAAGTACGTTTTAAACCTTTAACGGCTCCAGTGAGGGTCGATCAAATGACAATAATATATACTTAGTACATTAATAATATGTAAAAAATTAAGTTAATCTATTAGATACATATTGTATTTAAGCATATAAGTAAAATAAATTACCTTTTTTATTTATTAATTGTTATTTATGACGTTCAAATAAACATGTCTTTCTATATTAAGTGAATAGTTAAGTCGAGGATAGAATTAATATTATGACCAAGCTAAATACTTATCATATTGATTGTGAAGAAATAAAACAATCTTTACAAGCTTAAAATGAAAGTATGGATCGAAAATAGGTTTGTTTTTTCATTACTGTAATGTCATTCGGGTTCTTATTTACAATGGAAACATCAACTTATTTACATTGGAATTCAAATTTGAATACAAGAAACCAACGTAAACAAAAAAAAAATCAAACCTAAAAATAATGTATATGGCATAAACATCTGACATAAAGGTTATGCCTTAAGATGAAGATTATTGAAACGTGGAGATAAAAAGTCCCCCTTTCCCTTTTTTGCTTGAAAACTTCAATTGTAGTTTTAGTCCGCGTACTTAAAATCATAAAGGATTACTAACAATCACCCAACATAAATCCACATCATGATGATGCAGTCTAAGATGGTAGCGGGGCTAACTTGTTAAGGAATGTAGAGACTCCTAATCGATTTCTACGCGACATCGTGCCGTAACGCCAAACGCTATAAAAAAGAACGTGGAGTACCTTCGCGGGTCATCGCCCACGCTGTATGTTTACTAGGGCTTCATAGATGCGAAGAGGTTGATATATTGTTCAATCACTTTGTATATGAACGTATCGTGCCGTGCAATTAATTATTGGCTTCATTTACCGATTGTGTTAATTTTTTTCTCACATTGCAGGGATTGAAATAACGTTGCACCAATTGTACCAGTACTGTTATGTAAATTGTGTTAAATTGTACAACTCGTGTTAATTTAACACTATAGAAATCTGTGAATTTTGTTCATACAATAACTGAACGCGCCAAGTGATGGAAGCCAATTGGTAGCACGCAACGGTCATAGATTTAGAATTTAAACGTCAAAACTGTCTAGAATATAACCTTCTTTGCTTGTAAGGCGAACGCTCAGCACTAACTCTTCATTGTAACACTAGACGAAAATTTTACAATTTAAACAGTATCCAAAGGATTTTCACTATTAACGCACACAACGTAAACCTAATTATAAAAACTAAAAATACAAAATTGTATAGTAAAATATTTTTTAGCGTATCTTCAGGGTATCTTGAACTAGATGTTTTGGTTTGGAAAAGTTATATTTAACCACAGCTTCGTATTTGCTGTGGCCGCTACGTTGAAAGTCTTAAACATAAATATTAACGAATAAATTACTGCCACAAAATAAAACTAATGCACGCGATTAAACCTAATGTGTGATGCTGTCATTTTAGTCGATCAACCCATTGCCGGCTCACTACAGAGCACGGGTCTCCTCTCAGTATGAGAAGGGTTCGGCCATAGTCCACCACGCTGACCATGTGCGGATTGGCAAACTTCACACGCCTTTGAGCACGTTATGGAGAACCATCAGGCGTGCAGGTTTTCTCACGATGTTTTCCTCCATCGATAAAGCAACTGATATTTTAATTGATTAAAAACGCACGTAGCTCCGAAAAGTCAGAGGTGCGTGCCCGGGATCAAACCCCAGACCTCTAATGAGGCGGACGTCCTAACCACTAGATCACATGCTTTATTTATTCAATTGTGTACCTCGGACGATTTGACGACGTTTTCGTAGCAGTGACGATTTTATTAAAATACAGCCGATGCCCGCGACTTCTTCATAAGCCACGTTTGTAATTGAAGATTGTTATCTCATGGCTCAGTCCTGTTCCCGTTCCTGTAATCGCGCCCAATATCAAATATCGGTTAAGTTTGCTACAGCTATAGTTATAGATCATCGATGTGAATTTCAGTGTTTCACTAAACCAGATCTGTGGATTTTTGCGGGTTTAAATAATTAGCTATTGTGTTATTTGGCTACTCTTTGAGTATTTCTTGGAGTTTTTAAACAACTGCTAGAGTGATGTATTTTCACAAAAAAAAAAAAACAAAATTTCATAAAGGATAAAAATAATATCCTATGTCCGTCTCCTGGTTCTAAGCTACCCAACAATTTTCAGTCAAATCAGTGCAGCCGTTTTTGAGTTATAAATAGTGTAACTAACACGACTTTCTTTTTTATATAAGATAATTGGTCAGTTAGTAGAAATAAAAATATAAATGATAAGTTAGTTTTTTTTTATTTCTTTGTATGTTGTACAATTAATCGAGTTACACATAAAAGTGCTTTCTATTAACGACGCATTTCCATTTCTAAGTAACTTTGGACTGAACTTTTATTAATATGTTATTAAATTTAAAAGCTCATTTTAACATGATTTTCATCAATGGTAAGTGATATAAGCGTTAAAGCGTATAATATTAAGTCAGCATATATTGTTTTAGTAAATCTCTAAAGATCTACTTAGACTAATGTTAAATATGTGGGAGCTGAACATAGATTTTCACACATTTCTCACAGGTCAATAAAGAGATGATACAAATTTCTGTATCGCATCGCGGCCAGACCTTTATAGGTTCACTCTATCTACGGTGTAGCCACATCAGGCTGAATGCAACAATGTGGATGCATTTCCACTAGGATCGCATAAATCGAAAGCGTTGGACATGCACTCTCCGAATGGAAAGTGGAGTGAGAACCCTCCCTGGAGGGAGGGTAGGGTGGTGTGGAGTTAAATTAAACATGTACGTGAAAGCACAATACAGGTATTTGTGCGATGCACTCACACCAATGGTACATAAACTTGAAGAGGTGAGAATGCACTGAATGCCACACGTCACACTATTTAAAGCACACCTTACGGCACTAGATTTAAAGCTAACATTACAATGTTTTAATTCCAGTTGCGTCGTGTCAACTGGGTGCGGTGTATTATATATGTATATTGAAGCGGTGATAGCCTAGCCTAGTTAAGGCGTCAGCCTCCTAATCAGAGGTCGGCGGTTCGAATCCGGGCACGCACCTCTAACTTTTCGGAGTTATGTGCGTTTTTAAATATTAAAATATCACTCGCTTCAACGGTGAAGGAAAACATCGTGAGGAAACCTGCACACCTGAGAGTTCTCCATAAGGTTCTCAAAGGCGTGTGAAGTCTGCCAATCCGCACATGGCCAGCGTGGTGGACTATGGCCAAACCCTTCTCATATTGAGAGGAGACCCGTGCTCTGTAGTGAGCCGGTAATGGGTTGATGATGATGATATTAAAACACATTTCGGTAAATTAAAAAAAAATTGAGAAGGAAAAAATATACGTTATTCTATACATAACCCATAAAAAAAAGGTTACTATGCTTTTTAATAAGCTCACAGATATTTAAAATATAAAGGCAAGGTTTTGTTAGTAAAGCTTATTAGCGGTTTACAATTACTCATACAATATCAACACAATAGATTAAAACTTAGAATCTAGAGGAATCATTCGTATATACATCCATATTGGAGCTTTTCTAGCAGATTAGTTGGTTGGCGTGAAGCATTTAACATGTCTAATATTAACATACTAAACTAAATGCCCCAGCAAGCTTCGTAATACCTAGAAAACGAGAGAGCTGGAGAAGAAGGATTGCTGACGCGATAGTAATTCCTTAATTTTTTTTTAAAAGGTTTGGCTTTGCATGTGACTCTTAGAAATATTGGAAGTTAGTACGGGTCGGGCAAAACAATTAGGATGGCAATGAATAATGCACAACATTTATACTATCAAATGGATAAATGAAATGGATGAATCTCACATGCCTCAATGAGATTACTTCATAAACGTAATGAGGTAGGAGATCAGAGGGAGATATAATTTCATATTTTGTACAGTCTGAGTTATTATTTCGAACTTCTTACTACCGCATGACTTTGATACCTTAAAACACATGAACAATTTGAAGAATATAACACAATTATATTAGGTTAGTCGACATCACAGGAGACCGAAGGGCTGCCGGCTACCTCGGACAACGAATTAGTTTAGCGATTCAAAGGGGGAACGCTGCCAGTATCTTCGGAACCTCGCCTGTAGGGACTCCTTTTAATAATATATTTAGTTATGATGTTATATTTTTTTAAGATTTTTGATTTTAGGTTAAGGTTTATTTTAAGGTTTATTCATGAAATTAAATGTAAAAATACAAAGTAACAACTAAACTAACCTATAACCTAAGAAAATAACCTATAATCACGATTCATCAACACCAGGAGCGCATAACATACTAGGAGATCAAATTCCGCAATTGCCTTTAGCTAAAGTTAAATTTGATTTATATGATCCGATATTTTAGCGATTCAAAGGGGGAACGCCAGTATCTTCGGAACCTTGCCTAAAGGGACTCCTTTTGATAATATATTTTACTAATTATATTATATTTTTTAAGATTTTTAGTTTTAGGTTCAATTTTCATTATAAATTGTTAAATTATACTTAACTAAAGTACCTCGGGTACTTTTTCTTTTTCCGTTCTTAAACTATCCTATATATCAGACGATCAATAAACAATCTAATTCTGTGCCAATTTACTTAATTTTAACATATATATTTGTTAAATCTCGCAAAAACCTTTGCGGACAAATAGAGATTTATGATTCTCCAGGATACAGGCTAATCTTCCGCTAAATTGTTAAGTTACATAAGGTTGAACTTTAATACTGCTGAGAACGGATGTAGATATATCTGTTTAACCTATATAAGAATTGTGTACCCGTGGTTCACTATTCCTTTAGTAAATAACGTATGGTAATTATAATTATAACTAACACACGCAATCGCATTATTAATTAACTGGTGTGCAGAAGGTTTATTAAAAAACTTCTCTTTAATCGCCTAACGCATAATGTAAACGTCCATGCCATTACTATCCCACGTGAGTGATAAATCAGGATTTCTTCAAAGTAGTTATTCCAATATAAAAACTCAAGCCTTCTTTGTTTAAAGTCTCATTAATAATAAAGACAAAAAAAACTCTTATAAAATGAATTTATTTTTCATTTCTTGCAGCACGATCTCTGTAAACAAGGTCGCTGTCCTGTGTATCTAGAACACGATGCCTTATACTAGGAACGCAGGAATATAAAGAGGTACAGATTCATTTTATGAATGGACAGGAGTGCGAGGGAAATGAAGAACGATAGTGGGGGGTAGGAAATCAATAGAAACTTATATTAATTGCCATTCCCTAACAAGTTTAAGAAACTATTAGTTTAAGAAACTACCCCCAAACGATTTCAAATCCTTTGGCAGTAGGTACGTCTTTATCGATAGGATGATAGGTATCCTGCCAGGCTAAAAAGTTTGGTGTGGGCTTCTTCTTAGACCGGGGCGCGTTTAGAACCCTCAAGCTTTAGTTTTAAGTTTACGAATGTAGTTATCACCATCAAATCTACTATGATTGACACGTCAAAGTGCCTTTTAAAGGACTATTTGAATAAAGATTATTTGACATTGACTTTAGTAAAAAATAAACAAAAACTCAAACAAAAAATAATAACTGTAACACTATGGGGAGAAAATGTCATGAACAAAAATGCTTTGATAGTTTAGAAATTGCAAACTATTTTAGTATGCAAGTCCCGCCCCAAAGTCGCCTATCCTTCTCTTTCATGAACAATTGCTACTGTAAACTGAATACGGCTATTTCGATACAAGATTCAGTCACGCTGTAGTATAGTCTGATAGTTTAGATTTTTCCAACTATTCTCATTTTATTGTCACCACTGTATGCATGCCTCCGGAAATGTGACACAAATATCTTTGGGGTTGTGGTAACTGAAGTAATGAACTAAGACCAAGGAGAGCGGAAAGTTTCGAAAGTTTACGAGCTAGGTATGGCAGAAAGGCGAAGACCAAATTTCAACGTTAAAACATTGTGATTATGATCTATATTACCTTGGGTATTTTGTGGTACATGTATCGCAAAGCTTGAAAGTTCGATAGACTTAAAACTTAGACTGGTACTACCTCAGCCCTCTCTATACAAAAAAAAACCGATGATAAAGATAGACTATACTTAGAAAAGGACATAAATAATATTTGTAGTGTTTTCTCCATGGTGGATGGAGCTATAATCAGTACTATTTAAAAATGAGCCTTACTGTTAATAATGATCATATGGCTTTAATAAAATGAATCGTGTCATATCAAGTTCATAAGTCACTAACATCCTAGTCATTCCATATCATCAATTCGCGTAATAGTACGAAAAGGACAGATCTTAACTAGATATAAAATTATCTCACCTATGGACAGGAGTAGATACAATAGAATATCATAATATCAGTGTATCCGATATACGTGACAGAGAATTACGATACACAAGTACTAGAAGTCCATAAACATGAGGAGTTGTTTTGTTGCGAAAACTTTATAACCTTCTTCGTGATTTTATCGTACACTAGATAGAGTCAGTACCCTACTACATATATTTTAGACATGCTGCTGAGATATGACATATTTATTTCCCCCGGCAATCCGCTTAATACTTTTGGCGAAATACTTTTTTTTTTGAACATATTATTTCAGAATGTTCTCTGGGCTGGGTGTTTATTACCAAAGTTATGCTGCAAAGCTAATAAGCGTTCCATTACGATGTCGTGTAAAAACCTGACTCAGGTATGAACGCAAATACTAATAAGGAATGTTTAACATAATGTTACCAAATTCAATTAATCTTTATTCAAATAGTCCTTTAAAACGCGCTTTTGACGCGTCAGTAATTTACATACTAGTGATTTGATGGTGATAACTACATTCGTAAACTTAAAACTAAAGCTATGAGGGTTCCAAACGCGCCCTGGTCTAAGAATAATCTTCAAGTTACTTCCTAGTTATTAGTGAAAACTTATTTAATATCTTTGTTCAGTTTAACCATGCTCTTACTGACTACACTTATATATCATTTTAAATACTTTTCTATATAAAATGCGTTTTATCCAATTATTTACTATACAATCTTGCTACCAAGAAAAGAAACAAAGAAAGACTCATCAATAGTACCTTTTATCTAATAATTTATAAAAAAACAATGCTATTAATTTACAACTTTTGAAAATATTGTCCATAATGCTATAAGCAAAGTTACTTTCGCCTAAACCAATTAGCTAAAAAGCGGTGATAGCCTAGTGGTTAGGGCGTCAGCCTCGTTAGAGGTCGGCGGTTCGAATCCGGGCACGCACCTCTAACTTTTCGGAGTTATGTGCGTATTTAAATAATTAAAATTTCACTTGCTTCAACGGTGAAGGAAAACATCTGAGAGTTCTCCATAATGTTCTCAAAGGCGTGTGAAGTCTGCCAATCCGCACATGGCAAGCGTGGTGGACTATGGCCAAACCTCTCATATTGAGAGAAGACCCGTGCTTTGTAGTGAGCCGGTAATGGGTTGATCATGATCATGATGATGATGACTGATAAAAATAATGTATTGATTATTTGTATTTATTTTTAAGCCCTTTGTTTCAGTGTTTCAGTAAGAGGGGAACTGGCGCGCCATCTATTGATGTACCGCTAACACCACGGGGGTGTTAGCGGTTACGGATTCGCGGACGACCTCACGGCACAGCCCGTACACTAGGAACTTTCAACCCAACGACCACAAGATGACGCTAGGAGCTTATTACACAACGCTTAGTTTGTTTCTCTTGAAAAAAAAAAATATGAAACTATAAAATAATTTTAATAAAAATTCAGTTTAATTGACCAATCATGTACTTTGTGATAAATTTTTAACCTATCTTTTATATTGTAGTTTTATTATTATTATTATATATTGTATATTGACTCAAGCAAATGACTTCAGACGTATCTTACTTTGAAAATTTGTAAAAGCTAAACATTTGCATTAACTTTTCCGTAATATAGCAGGTTCAGTACATCATGATCAACCCATTACCGGCTCACTACAGAGCACGGGTCTCCTCTCAATATGAGAAGGGTTTGGCCATAGTCCACCACGCTGGCCATGTGCAGATTGGCAGACTTCACACGCCTTTGAGAACATTATGGAGAACTCTCAGGCGTGCAGGTTCCCTCACGATGTTTTCCTTCACCGTTGAAGCAAGTGATATTTTAATTGTTTAAAACGCACATAACTCCGAAAAGTTAGAGGTGCGTGCCTGGATTCGAACCGCCAACCTCTGATCAGGAGGCTGACGCCCTAACCACAAGGCTATCACCGCTTCAGGTTCAGTACATATGATTGTAAAGGTATTAAAAGCTGAGCCTTCTTTTATAAAGTAAATTTCTCTTTAAATTTTCATCAGTTCTTTTTGAGCCCTAGTTACTTATAGTCTTATTGTTCACGTACTTTTTGCAGTACTTAATATAACATGGTGATACAAGTAGCCCTATCCAAGAGCATCTTGCGGATGAAAAGGAACCTCTACGGAAAATTATTAGAAAACTTTTTACGGCTTGTTTACAGAAATACTTCAGTACGACTACAATTTTGTATTGAAATGAAGATTATGGTGTTACTTTGAGATAAGACGTGAAAATTATTTTACAAATTATAGCGCAGCACGAGCCGATCTTAGCCCTACTGATCTTCTCCCTAGAAAAACTATTGTTAAAATACGTATATTCTTTGATTACTAGGCATAATTGTCAAGTACGAATGCGCCTTAACAAAATAAATTTCGTTTACTTCATAAACAGCTCTGTTTTCACTGGTAAAACCGGCTCTTTGCAAATTTCGTATGGGATTGGCATGTAAGTAACTTTAAGATACTATATGTGGGTATTAAGTAAGCTGTGATAGCCCAGTGGTTAGGCGTAACCCTGGCACGTACCTCTAACTGTTCGGTTTTAATATGCGTTTTTAAACAATTAAAATATCACTGTGAAGGAAAACATCGTGAGGAAACCTGCACGCCTGAGAGTTCCATAATGTTCTCAAAGGCGAAGTCTGCCAATCCGCATATGGCCAGTGTGGTAGACTATAGCCCAACCCTTCTTATATTCAGAGGAGACCCGTGTTATGTAGTGAGCCGGCAATGGGCTGATCATGATGATGTAAGTATTGGTAGCAGTTCTAACTTTGTATATGCAGATAAGTCTCTTGGTTAACATGTTTGGATAAGGATTGAGTTCCTCCATATATAAATTATCATCACAGCCCGACGGTAGACTTGTAAGTCAGGTTATTGTAGTGCAGTCGTTAAAGCCAAACCACATTAGAACATCGCCGTGGGTCAGAAACAAAATGTAAAAAGCGACGTAATAATACACTTTATAAAGTACAAAAGCCTTTATATTCAATAAGATAAGTTATACATATTAATTGTTACTTTAAAATACGTTACAATATATGGTATGATACGATGCATTATAAAATCATTTTATTCGCAGCTGTTTTTTTCATTCCTCTACAAGTTCGCCCTTGGCAGCTATCTCACATGGTGGTAGGTGATGATGCAGCCTAAGATGGTAACGGCTAACCTGTAATACACCTGCATGGTTAACTCATACCCTACTTGTTTTCTACATGAAATTTTGCCAGGGCGTTAAATACGTCGGTAGGGTGGTAACCAGCTACGGTTGAAGCCTTCAACCAGACCAGACTCGACCCAGGAATCGAACCCAGGACCTCCAACTTAATAACGGTATGCGATAATGGATATAATATAAATACGATCAATACATCGCCGCCCCCAGGACACAATGTCGTAAATTAATGTTACGAACATTTTGATGTTGTTACAGTTTTTAATTGATTCATTTTTTCTTGTAATTCAAAAGTTATGGCAACCTTAATTTTTAATCTTCGGATATCGTACTACAATTGTAAACTACGAGTAGAATCTCGTAGTATAGAAGTGATCATTCCACGCGTTGAATCGGTTAGCTATTATACCACTTATTCCCGTACAAAAACTAGGCATAATTTTTTTGAAGCGCTTCCCGACACTTTTAAGTTCGTTAAAACGCTGAGATTTTATTCATGCCCTAATATCGTTATATTTTAAAACTAAATACCATTATTTTACGAATGATTTTCCTTAAGAAACTATACAAATAATGAGTCAAATTTCCGAGTATATTGAATCGAAACGAGTTACTCTTCCAATGTCAATCAACTTTAGCTTACTTTGTAGAAATTCACGTAAAACAGACAAATAAACCGTGCAATTAATGAATTCTTCAATCTTTATACACCACACCGTACAAAATTTTCTGAATGGTCGCTCAAAGCACGTTTCACTCCTAAACCGAAGCCCCAAAAGATGTTCACTTTACACTGTACAAATACGTAGGCAATGTTATTAAAAATTTCACCGTACAGATTTGCCTGTTTTACGTGGATTACAGTAAGTTAAGCTTTAAGTTAAAAGTATAAATTATCGAGTATAACATTTCGTTAGTTAATAATACTCTTTTTTTTCGTCAAAGTACAAGAATTTCGTGATTGGCAGAAATCTATTCGCAACTCAACAGAAATAAAATGGTTAATTTTATACTAATATAAGATTAACCATTTTATTTCCGTTTCGTTACGTTTTGATGATTAGCCAGATAATAAATTGGAAAAAATTAAGGCCACTCACAGGAGAGTTGGCTGTGTATCGTTTATAAAACAATGGTCATTTTTTTCATATTTAAATTTGTTTTCATATTACGCAATCTTCCTTGGGGGCTGACATATTTAATCCTTAGCCTATAATAAGTTCATACATTGATTATACTTCCTATGAATAGGTAATGATCAAAATTACGTCTTAGTGGTTGTTCACTAATCTAATTAAATGCAAAACTACAAGTTATAACGTATGGCGTCTTGTAGTTGCACGGCAGTGTAGAAAGGGTAGTGTTTCTTTCCTCGCTGGCAGAGTCGGTGAGGGGCCAGCGTATGACGTCACGGAACCCGCTGCAGCAGGCCAGATGGCGCAGCGAGAGGGACACGTCTTCTAAGTCGCGCTCATGCTGGAAGAAATAAAAGACTGAGTCATTGCTTGCGTGAAATTGACGAATTCTTTACGTCTAATCATCATCATCATCATGATCAACCCATTACCGGCTCACTACAGAGCACGGGTCTCCTCTCAATATGAGAAGGGTTTGGCCATAGTCCGCCACGCTGGCCATGTGTGTATTGGCAGACTTCACACGCCTTAGAGAACATTATGGAGAAATCTCAGGCGTGCAGGTTTCCTCACGATGTTTTCCTTCACCGTTGAAGCAAGTGATATTTTAAGTGTTTTAAAAATGCACATAACTCCGAAAAGTTAGAGGTGCGTGTCCGGGTTCGAACCGCCGACCTCTGATTAGGAGGCTGACGCCCTCACCACTAGGCTATCACCGCTTCACGCTTTACGTCTAATACTTAACTGAATATTTTATTACGCTAACGCAAAAGCTGCACGAGTAGGTTCTTATTATTTACCATATGTAATATGTTTCTTAGGTTTAGTTATCTCCGTTCCAAATTTCGTATAGGCAACTAATTTTTATAATCTCAACAACCATCTCTGCCTTTTTTCTGAATGAAGGTTATTCAACAATAGATTGTCTTTGAACAGTTTTATGTACAAATTCCACTCTTTCGCATTTACACATAGTTAAGTATGGGTTGCGTGCATATAAGCTATAACGCAATGCTTGGAGTCAATATGGGTACGCAGAGCTCAATAAATAACTAAATCTGCAAAATCTATGAAATATCTGTTCCGCTAATAATACCACATTGTATCTGCAAGCTTACTAGATCATCAAAATAATTTGTGCATTGTTCGTATGATATCAAAACTATATCACCTTAAAATTTCTCCAGAGAGTAGCAGCATGGGCCGCATGACAAGGCAGTCCACGCATCAGTGAGCGAGTGAGCTTCCTCCAGCTGCAGAACGGCACGGATGCTGCGGAGCATAGCCCCTGCTAAATCCCGGGCCGGTCGGTGTCTGGACTTGAATACCGACTGCGGCCCGGGCAGCTACCAGCTGTGTGTACCAGCTCAGGGGCGCCAAACACGTGCGTCCCTGAAAATAAAACGTTGATCAATAAATACCCTAGTAAAAAAGCTCATCCTATCTTATTAGATAAATGGGAACGTTAACTTTTAATACCATTAAAATATATATAAGGGAACTTCGCGTACGTAACTTATTGTTTAGGTAACTTACTATTCAGCGGGATTGTTATATTATGTCCAAATAAACTTTGTGCTTATATAAAAGCTGCTAAAATTTACGTTAACAAATCAACAGAGTATCAGGGACCCATGAAAATAAGGATTAGTTGAAATGAAACAAATGTTAATAGTGTATCTGTCGTCTTTGTGCACATGCGACGTGGAGTGCACTGCGCATGTCAGCGACGCGACTGAAATATGTCCCTTTAAAAAGGTTTTTTTACAAAATACTTACGTGTCCTGCCCCATTTCCGCCTCAAAATCACTATTATACGAATCACTATCTAAGCTCTACTAGTATAAATAGAACAAGAATATTTTAATTTTTACAATGTACTCGGTTCCTGTAGACACGTTAAACGTGATGCCGCTCATCCTGGATACTGGAGGGTTGAACGGATACTATTGATTGATGTTTACAAAGAAGACAAGGTAAAAAGCAGATTCATTTTTAGCGCATGCTCTGTACGCTTATGCTTTTTATTGTATTGTATTTGAAGTTGCTGCGTGAAAAATAAATAAACTAAAATTTCATGTTTACGTATTTATTATATGAATGTGTATTAATACCTAGTGCATTTATAGAAGTCATTTCGTTAATCTACAAAAGCGTAAGGGAATTTTAAGACAATTGAGTTTTTTTTACTATAGTAAAAATATAAAATATTTATTTTTTTCAGGAAAAATTTAGCGTATATTTCTTTCCGACCAACAAACTACATAACACTAGGAACCAATTGAAAAGTTATAAAAAACGTCTTTTGGAAAACTTAAAGTAATGAAAGGTAAACGTAAATAGTGACGACTTAAGCATTATAAATCATACGTTTCAATATGTTTTTAGACTACTAGTAGCCTTCATATCTTCAAATTTTAATTATATCATTTTTAACAGTTTCAAGAAGTTTCTTCCCCAGAATGCAACATTAACATTTCAGTCATATTATGTGCGTTTTAAATTTAATATTACTTACTCTAATGGTGAAGCAAAATACCTGGAGGAAACCTGCATGCCTGAAAGTTTTCTATAATATTTCAAAGGGGTGTAAAGACTACCGAGTCGCATTTAGCCAGCGTGGTGGACTGCGGACACACCTCTTAAGTTAACACTGAGAAGAGATCCAAGTCTTTTAGAGGGATGGTAATGGGTCCAATAATGATATTAATCGATCAATACCCATTGCCAGCAGCAGACGTACACGTCCACTTCACTTACACACTTCACTTTTATTAAAAACAAAAACATTTTTAAAAAGGACTGTTTCTATGCGAAGCGAAAATCAATAACGTGGAACCCGAACCTTCAATTGAACACATTCAGCAAGACCCTCGGTGGTATAATGGATATTACGCCTGCGCTGATGCGGGAGAACAGGGTTCGATTCCCTGCTGAGGAGACATGTTTTTTTTTATTTTATATTTTTCATATTTATTTATTTTTTATGTTATTGGTGTTTTTTTTTTGTATTTTAGTGACTCCTTGACCAATAATCTTTATTATTTTTAAGTTATAGACCCCTATAGTTTAGAAACATTTTCTTACAAAGAAATAAACTATTGAATTTAGACAAAATGTTTTATGGGTACTTGCCATTATTCTATAATCCTCAGGCGGGTGTATCAAAATCAGTCGTTTATTGTGTTGCAAAATTGCTGCACTCCACTTATTTAAAATAAGTCTATAAGAATAGGGAATGAGTAAGATACAATATTATACAAGTCTATTAAAATCACCATGCAAATAAATAATTCATAATGGGTGGAAAAAAATCTGCTTTGAAAATTCATACCAGCACAGACCTTCGAAAAGTGTTTCTTTAATTTTTTTCGTAAGCAGCTTATTTTAGCTTAGGATTGTAATTTTTTGGTACCTAAATTTTATTTAAATAAAGTAAACTTATAATTCTGTAGATATTCGTAGCATTTCGCTACTTCTATTGAAAAAAACAAATATATTTTTAACAAGCTCTGTTTCTATGTGAAGAGAAAATCAATAACGTGGAACCAGAACCTTTAATTGAACACGTTCAGCCAGACCCTCGGTGGTATAATGGATATTACGCCTGCGCTGATGCGGGAGAACAGGGTTCGATTCCCTGCTGAGGAGACTTTTTTTTTTTATTTTATATATTTCATATTTATTTATTTTTTATGTTATTGGTGTTTTTTTTTGTATTTTAGTGACTCCTTGACCAATAATCTTGGTTATTATTTTTAAGTTATAGAACCCTATAGTTTAGACATATTTTCTTACAAAGAAATAAACTATTTAATTGAGATAAAACTTTGTATGGGTACTTGCCATTATTCTATAATCCTCAGGCGGGTGTATCAAAATCAGTCGTTTATTGTGTTGCAAAATTGCTGCACTCCACATATTTAAAATAAGTCTATAGGGATAGGGAATGAGTAAGATACAAAACAGACCTTCGAAAAGTGTTTTGTTAATTTTATTCATAAGCAGCTTATTTTAGCTTAGGATTGTAATTTTTTGGTAGCTAAATTTTATTTAAATAAAGTAAACTTATAATTCTGTAGATATTCGTAGCATTTCGCTACGGTTCATAGGCATATGTTACGAGCGTACACTATATTTTTATTAATTATATTGAGGATTGATTGAATTTAAATCGATCAATACCCACTGCTAGCAGCAGGATTACATACATATAGGCGCATGCATATGCGGAGTTTTATTGAGAAAAAAAAACATATTTTTAACAAGCTCTGTTTCTATGTGAAGAGAAAATCAATAACGTGGAACCAGAACCTTTAATTGAACACGTTCAGCCAGACCCTCGGTGGTATAATGGATATTACGCCTGCGCTGATGCGGGAGAACAGGGTTCGATTCCCTGCTGAGAAGACATGATTTTTTATTTTATAATTTTCATTTATTTTCTTTACTGGTGTAAAAAGATTTTTATGGATTTTTTGTAGACTAAGGTTAGATTCACAATTCTTGAGCTATAAAAGCTATATAAAATATCAAGTCACGGGTAATCCGATCAATATCCACTGCTAGCAGCAGACGTACGTTCATACTCCCGCGGACTTTTATTGAGACAAGAAACTTTTTTTTAACGAGGATTGTTTCTATGAGAAGCGAAAATTAATAACGTGGAACTTGAACCTTTAATTGAATATGCTTAGCAAGACCCTCGGTGGTATAATGGATATTACGCCTGCGCTGATGCGGGAGAACAGGGTTCGATTCCCTGCTGAGGAGACATGTTTTTTTATTTTATAATTTTTCATATTTTTTTTTTTTATGTTATTGGTGTTTTTTTTTGTATTTTAGTGACTTCTTGACCAATAATCTTGGTTGTTATTTTTAAGTTATATAACCCTATACATATATAAACTTAGACATATTTTCTTACAAAGAAATAAACTATTGAATTGAAATAAAATGTTGTATGGGTACTTGCCATTATTCTATTATCCTCAGGCGGGTGTATCAAAATCAGTCGTTTATTGTAGTGCTGCACTCCACTTATTTAAAATAAGTCTATAAGAATAGGGAATGAGTAAGATACAATATTAGACAAGTTTATAAAGACGACCATGCAAATAAATAATGGGTGATTTCCTAATTCATAATGGGTGGAAAAAAATCTGTCCCGAAAGTTCATACCAGCACAGACCTTTGAAAACTGTTTTGTTAATTTTATTCGTAAGCAGCTTATTTTAGCTTAGGATTGTAATTTTTTGGTAGCTAAATTTTTTTTGAATAAAGTAAACCTATAATTCTGTAGATATTCGTAGCTTTCTGCTACGGTTCGTAGCCATGTGTTACGAGCGTACACTATCTCTTTGTTTAATAACATAGAGTTTCGATATTGCTTTATGCTGACCTGCTGAATTGTTTAAATGATCTAATAATGTCTTCTGAAAATGGTATTTTAACGAAACATTTATTGATGCTATTTTATAAAAGAATCATTTCTGGTGAAGGGCATTCAAGCTTGTAGGAAGATTCAAACACATTTCTATTAAATTTATTAATATACACATGTGTTGTCGACCATTTTTTAAATAGTGAAACGAATATTAAAGTGATCACTTACCAGAGGAGTAAAATATATTCGTAATAGAATCCACGAGTCAAATTGGAGTTAGAATATTCCGTGTTTACATTAACGGTTTAAAAGGGCAACAGATTACTTTGCACATCAACCTATATACATGGGTACATGTGTGTAAGCGAAAATCAAGAACGTGCAACTCGAACCTTTAATTGAAAATGTTCAGCCAGACCCTCGGTGGTATAATGGATATTACGCCTGCGCTGATGCGGGAGAACAGGGTTCGATTCCCTGCTGAGGAGACATGTTTTTTATTTTATAATTTTCATTTTTTTTCTTTACTGGTGTAATAAGATATTTTTGGATTTTTTTGTAGACTAAGGTTAGATTCACAATTCTTGAGCTATAAAAGCTATATATATCAAATCACGGAAAATCCGATCAGTATCCATTGCTAGCAGCAGACGTACGTTCATACTCCCGCGAACTTTTATTAAGACCAGAAACTTTTTTTTAACGAGGATTTTTTCTATGAGAAGTGAAAATCAATAACGTGGAACTTGACCCTTTAATTGAATATGTTCAACAAGACCCTCGGTGGTATAATGGATATTACGCCTGCGCTGATGCGGGAGAACAGGGTTCGATTCCCTGCTGAGGAGACATGTTTTTTATTTTAAAATTTTCATTTAATTTGTCACTGATGTTATTGCTGTAATTTTTTTTTTTGTATATTTTGTGGCCGAATTATCTTGGTCATTATTTTTAAGTTATACAACCCTATGGTTTTAACATATTATAGCATATTTTCCTGCATAGAAACTAACTATTGAATTTAGATAAAATGTTGTATACTTGCCATTATATATATTCTATGATCCTCAGTTTTCTTTTTTGTTGTTTTTTTTTGGTTTCATAGTATAATAGACGTGGTGTGTTTAAAGACTTATCTTGTGAGTCCAGATTATCTTCTCAATAGCTATTAAATAAGTCAACAAAAATAATACTTTTCCTCCAGTTATAGAGCAAGTGATTATGGAGTGGACCTGGTGTGTAAGTTGAACGGAGAAGTTAAGGTATCAGAGGTTTTATATGTTTTACATATTTAGGATGAAAAACGTCGATATTGCAAGTTAGGAAAACATTTTTTTATACAAAAATATAGTTTTATCCTAAATTACAGTCATGTTTTACGTGCAACATTTGACATCCATGCGAGATTCGAACCAAAAGGGAAGGAACTTTTGGTTCGTTCTAAATGTCTTAGTAGTTCGCACCACATTGGGTAGAGGGCACTACAGAAAAAAATGCGTACATAGACCGGAACTACAGTCACTCACTGTCTAATATCACACAGCTTCTTAAAAAACATTTCAGGCCCCCTGGATTTATTGACCAAATTTTAACCTTTTAGTCTCAATTTATTTTAGCATTTACTATTCTTTCTCCTGGCTTAATTGTTGCATGTTTTCTTTTTTGGGCTTGTTCTGCCCTGTACATTACTGATATTAACAATCTAAGGAATATATACATGACTAACCTTAGATTGTTAATGATCACGGAACATATTCTTCAACAATTTTTCGCATTACTTGACATCGACTAAATGTCTGTAATTTCTTTACAGACGCAATTTTCGTAGTACTTTTTTGTGCAAATTTGTGCAAACTGGAAATGTGGACAAATTTGAGTTTCAAAACTAGGCTTCGTTTTCATTAAATATAGTCGATTCAATGTCGGTTGTTACTGTTTGGGTGACGCTGAGTGTTTTACGAAACAGTAACACGTTTATTGTAATAAAGGCACTAGCTTCAATATCACGTTTTATTATTCGAATCCCAGTATCCTAGATCTTAAAAATACTCATTTTGTATGTTTTTTAAAACGAATGACCTTCTGTATGTTTTATTGTACCTCATATCGCACGATTACTAGGACTGCGTAGGTAGGAGGTCGGGGAGCAAGTCTTTCGTATTTTGAATATGTGGATTTGTTTTTTTGAACTGGTGGTAACTACTTAAAAAAAATTCGAAGAAAATGAAAATGTTCCGTCTAATATTCTGAGTTGATCAAAAAATACTGATTGGAGTTTTGATATCAGAATGATAATGAACTTAGATTCCTGAAAATCAAACTTTCTAACGTTGCAGTTTCAAAATGGTTATTTTACCATCAATAAGGTAATAATGTTAGATAGTAACTATAATACTCGTAAGTTGTCATAGAGAACTACTTCATAGAATCAGCTGAGCTTACATTTAAGGTCAATTGTAGCCACGGATTACTATAAGTAAAGTGAAAGGAAAAAGAGCCTCCATAATACAAACATTAATTGTCAAACGAACATTCACACTTTTTGAATTAAAGTTACTCGCTTTACTGTTTATTCTAAGTTTACACTGGACATAATTTTAATCGTTTATTAATCTATCGATTTTACTCGTATCTCTACATCAGAGTTTACTTTACCATTACTTACATTTTGTTAGTCGTGCTGTGGAATGTACACCTTTGAAACACCATTAACATCAGTTACAAAATTAAATGAAAAATATGAAAATAAAAAAAACATGTCTCCTCAGCAGGGAATCGAACCCTGTTCTCCCGCTTGAGAGCAGGCGTAATATCCATTATACCACCGAGGGTCTGGCTGAACGTGTACAATTAAAGATTCGAGTTTCACACTATTGATTTTCTCTTCACATAGAAATAGACCTTCTTAAAAAATGTTTTTGTTCTAAATAAAAGTCCGCATAAGCATGTGCCTATATGGACGTACGTCTGCTGCTAGCAGTGGGTATTGATCGATTGATATCATAAAATCTTCTTTTTATTTTTGTTTTATTTATTACCTGTACCTCTTCTAGTGTATACTTATGTAATGATAAATTTTATAGAAATGTAATTTAAATTTGTAATAAGCTTCAATGTCCTTCATCATATATATATAGCTTCAATAAATGTTACGGTTTTTTTTAAAAAGTCATTTTAAGATTATTTGAATGATTCAGCCATATCGAGCCTCCATATTATAAAATAGTGTACGCTTATAACATAATATGCCTACAAACCGTAGCTTAAGGCTACGAATATCTACAGAATTATAAGTTTACTTTTTCAAATAAAATTTAGCTAACAAAAAATTACAAGTGTTTGAGATGAACCTAAGAATTTGACGTCATATTATATGCATCTTTATTTTCCCTTGCGCTCCATGGCTGTACTTAATATTATAAAGATACGTGCAGTATTGAACCATGGCAAATAAATATATTTGATGACATGACACATAAAAATCTATGCAATAGCATTAAGTATAAAACAGAGTTTATTTTATTTCTATTCTATTGCTGTACGGAAGATTCTACTCGTTAAAGAAAAATTTTCTGGTATAATTATAAAGTCACTTTGACTTATTTTATGGGAACAATTATGACGTTAATGTGTATAATTTATGCTTCAACGTGTTCATTATTATTATTATGAATCTATTGAGTTTATGTATTGATTGGAATTTATTTTACAATTGCCTAAATTTACATTGTCGTGTTTTGGATAGAGTCCACAAGTTAAATTTTATCAAAATAACTGGTCTTGAGACTGAAGTCTGCTTTAACTTTTAATTCTGTAGACATCCGTAACTTTTTGCTACGGTTCATAGGCATGTGTTACGAGCATACACTATGTCTTTGATAATAATATAGAGGATAACAATATTGCTTTATGCTAAGCTGCTGAATTGTTTAAATGATCTTATAATGCCTTCTGAAAATGGTATTTTAAGTATTTATCTAATGAACCGCCATGAATCGCCATCATTAATATAAAATTTTTGAAGTGAAAACTTCTTTAGCGGCGTTGAGCACTTTTTCTGTAATGGGTATAAAATCTTAAACTCGCGTCAGGACACGTGACCTGATCGAAAAAGCGTAAGACGGATGGAGAGTAGACAGCTATCCCCTCTCTACGGCGCGGCGAAAATGTATGCCTGGGCCTACTGTTTCGTTTAGGCAGCGCAGGGCGCTTGCGCGAATGTTCGTGTATGTTACAGCGTGCCACGCGCATCCATGGATGGCGACAGCTGATGGCTCGACCGTCTGTGTAGTGATCACATTGTTGTGTATTCGTAAAATTCGTGAATGTAAAGTGCTTAAAATATGGAAATTGATATAGATAAACTTTTTAATTTAAAATAATTGTAATAGTTTTAAAGTGTTAAATTTTTAATGTAATAAAAATTGTCATGTTTGTGTACGATAGCGCAATAAATGAATATTGTATTCTACCACATAAATGATAGTACTTTTAGACTGATAAAGCAATTGGTGCAAAATTATTCCCTAACCATTCCAAAATATCAAACATGCTCAACGTTAATAATCAAGTTTTCACTTCTGCCGGCACTCCCGGAGTGCAACCCGTCTTTTTTTTTGAAGTGAAAACTTCTTTAGCGTCGTTGAGCACTTTTTCTGTAATGGGTATAAAATCTTAAACTCGCGTCAGGACACGTGACCTGATCGAAAAAGCGTAAGACGGATGGAGAGTAGACAGCTATCCCCTCTCTACGGCGCGGCGAAAATGTATGCCTGGGCCTACTGTTTCGTTTAGGCAGCGCAGGGCGCTTGCGCGAATGTTCGTGTATGTTACAGCGTGCCACGCGCATCCATGGATGGTGACAGAAATAATTGTAATAGTTTTAAAGTGTTAAATTTTTAATGTAATATAAATTGTCATGTTTGTGTACGATAGCGCAATAAATGAATATTGTATTCTACCACATAAATGATAGTACTTTTATACTGATAAAGCAATGGGTGCAAAATTATTCCCTAACCATTCCAAAATATCAAACATGCTCAACGTTAATAATCAAGTTTTCACTTCTGCCGGCACTCCCGGAGTGCAACCCGTCTTTTTTTTTAGTAGTGGAAGTATAGAATAATGGTATTTGATAAAATCAGTTAATTACAAAATTTATTAAATTAAATTTATCCGAATGTACCCCATTTGGCGTATTACCATCTAACACACAAAACGACAAAATGACTTTCTCTGTCTTGCCTCCGATAGAATATCGAATCTGTTGTCGACCATTTTTTAAATAGTGAAACAAATAAATTCAAATTCAAAATAATCTTTATTCAAATAAAGTGATTATCAAAATGATCACATACCAGAGAAGTAAAATATATTCGAAATACAATCCACGAGTCAAATTTGAGTTAGATTAGTCTGTGTTTACATTAACGGTTTAAAAGGGTAACAGACTACTTCGCACATACACACATATACAAGGGTACATGTGTGTTGCAATACATTCGCTTTACGTTGCCAGAATTCTTTTGATATTTTTTATAAATACATAGATGATAAAAACATTTCATTCAAGCGAAAATCAACAACGTGGAACTCGAACCTTTAATTGAAAATGTTCAGCCAGACCCTCGGTGGTATAATGGATATTACGCCTGCGCTGATGCGGGAGAACAGGGTTCGATTCCCTGCTGAGGAGACATGTTTTTTTATTTTATAAATTTCATTTATTTGTTTTACTGGTGTAATATTTTTGAATTTTTTTGTAGACTAAGGTTAGATTCCCAACTCTTGAGCTAAAAAAGCTATATATATCAAGTCACGGGTAATCTGACTAGTATCCACTGCTAGCAGCAGACGTACGTTCATACACCCGCGGACTGTTATTAAGACCAGAAACTTTTTTTAACGAGTATTGTTTCTATGAGAAGTGAAAATCAATAACGTGGAACTTGAACCTTTAATTGAATATGTTTAGCCAGACCCTCGGTGGTATAATGGATATTACGCCTGCGCTGATGCGGGAGAACAGGGTTCGATTCCCTGCTGAGGAGACATGTTTTTTTATTTTAAACTTTTCATTTAATTTGTAACTGATGTTATTGGTGTAATATTTTTGTTTTGTATATTTTGTGGCCGAATTATCTTGGTTATTATTTTTAAGTTATAGAACCCTATGGTTTTAACATATTATAGCATATTTTCCTACATAGAATCTAACTATTGAATTTAGATAAAATGATGTATAGATACTCGCCATTATTCTATGATCCTCAGGCGGGAATATCGAAATCAGTTGGTTTTCTTTTTTTGGTTTCATAGGATAAAAGACGTGGTGTGTTTAAAGACTTATCTTGTGAGTCCAGTTTTACTTCTCAATAGCTATTAAATAAGTCGACAAAATGAATACTTATCCTCCAGTTATAGAGCAAGTGATTATGGAGTGGACCTGGTGTGGAAGTTGAACGGAGAGGTTGAGGTATCAGAGCTTTTATATATTTTACATATTTAAGATGAAAAACGTCGATATTGCAAGTTGGGAAAACATTTTTTTATATAAAAATATAGTTTTTTTCCTAAATTACAGTCATGTTTTACGTGCAACAATTGACATCCATGCGAGATTCGAACCAAAAGGGAAGGAACTTTTGGTTCGTTCTAAATGTCTTAGTAGTTCGCATCACATTGGGTAGAGGGCACTACAGAAAAAAATGCGTACAAAGACCGGAACTACACTCACTCACTGTCTAATATCACACAGCTTCTTAAAAAACATTTCAGGCCCCCTGGATTTATTGACCAAATTTTAACCTTTTAGTCTCAATTTACGAGTATTTTAGCATTTATTATTCTTTGCGGCATGTTTTATTTTATGAGCTTGTTCTGCCCTGTACATTACTGATATTAACAATCTAAGGAATATATACATGACTAACTGTTAATGATACCGGAACTTATTCTTCAACAATTTTTCGCATTATTTGACATCGACTAAATGTCTGTAATTGAAGCCGCCATTAAGCTGTCGTAGTTGCCATAAATCTGACATGCAAAGCGAGAGCATGCGATGGATCAACCATCGCATGCTCTCGCTTCCCGCCGCATCATCTTAAAGCAAGCTTTGAATCGCCGTGAAGGAAACTACCACACGACCTAAAGCAAAGGATCTAAAAAAGTGCAATTTGTGTTCTGAAAACATAAATTGCATTTTTTTACAGACGCAATTTTTCGTAGTACTTTTTTTTTGCAAATTTATGCAAACTAGAAGTGTGGACAAATTTGAGTTTTAAAACTAAGCTTAAGTTTTCATTTAATATAGTCGATTCAATGTCGGTTGTTACTGTTTGGGTGACGCTGAGTATTTTACGAAACTGTAACACGTTTATTGTAATGAAGGCACTAGCTTCAATATCACGTTTTATTATTCGAATCCCAGTATCCTAGATCTTAAAAATACTCATCTTGTATGTTTTTAAAACGAATGACCTCCTGTATGTTTTTTTTTCAAATTTTACCATCAATAAGATAATAATGTTAGATAGTAACTATAATACTCGTAAGTTGTCATTGAATCAGCTGAGCTTATATTTTAGGTCAACTGTGGCCATGGATTACCATAAGTATAGTGAAAGGAAAAAGAGGCTCGATAATACAAAGATTAATTGTCACACGAACACTCACACTTTTTGAATTAAAGTTACTCGCTTTACTGTTTATTCTAAGTCTACACTGGACCAAATTTTAATCGTTTATTAATCTATCGATTTTACTCGTATGTCTACATCAGGGTTTACCATTACTTACATTTTGTTAGTCGTGCTGTGGAATGTACACCTTTGAAACACCATTAACATCAGTTACACAATTAAATGAAAAATATGAAAATAAAAAAAACATGTCTCCTCAGCAGGGAATCGAACCCTGTTCTCCCGCTTGAGAGCAGGCGTAATATCCATTATACCACCGAGGGTCTGGCTAAACGAGTTCAATTAAAGGTTGGAGTTCCACGTTATTGATTTTCTCTTCACATAGAAACAGACTTCTTAATAAAATGGTTTTGTTCGTGGACGTATGTGTGCTGCTAGCAGTGGGTATTGATCGATTGATATCATAAAATCTTCTTTTTATTTTTGTTTTATTTATTACCTGTACCTCTTCTAGTGTATACTTATGTAATGATAAATTTTATAGAAATGTAATTTAAATTTGTAATAAGCTTCAATGTCCTTCATCATATATATATAGCTTCAATAAATGTTACGGTTTTTTTTAAAAAGTCATTTTAAGATTATTTGAATGATTCAGCCATATCGAGCCTCCATATTATAAAATAGTGTACGCTTATAACATAATATGCCTACAAACCGTAGCTTAAGGCTACGAATATCTACAGAATTATAATTTTACTTTTTCAAATAAAACTTAGCTACCAAAATGTTACAAGTGTTTGAGATAAACCTCAGAATTTAAGATCATATTTATACATCTTTCTTTCCCCCTACGCTCCATCGCTCTAATTAATATCATACAGATAAAGATACGTGCAATATTGAACCATGGCAAATAAATATATTTGATAATATTAGCATGACACATAAAAATTTATGCAATAGCATTTAGTAATTTGTTTATGGTACATTGCTGTACCGAAGATTCTACTCATTAAAGAAAACTATTCTGATATAATTATGAAGCCACTTTGACTTTATTTTCATGAGAACAATTATGACATTAATGTGTATAATTTATACTTCAACGTGTTCTCAGAGTTCATTTTACAATTGCCTAAATTTACATTGTTGTGTTTTGGATAAAGTCCACAAGTTAAATTTTATCAAAATAAACGATCTTGAGACTGAAGTCTGCTTTAACTTTTAATTCTGTAGACATCCGTAGCTTTGCTACGGTTCGTAGGCATGTGTTACGAGCATACAGTATGTCTTTGTTAATAATATACAGGTTCGATATTGCTTTATGCTGAGCTGCTGAATTGTTTAAATGATCTTATAATGCCTTCTGAAAATGGTATTTCAACGTAACAAATTGGAGTTAGAATATTCCGTGTTTTAGCTTTGCGTTGACAGTATTTTTTGATATGTTTTATATGTACATAGATAGTAAACACATTTTATTAAGACGCACTGTTTCTATTTTAAGCGAAAATAAACAACGTGTATTTTTTTTGTTGATTAAGTATAAATACACAATTCTTGAGCTATAAAAGCTATATTTATTTTTATTTACTTTATTATTTCCATCGTCGTCAGTTAAATAAGTCCCTCACTGGGCGTAGGCTTCCATTTTTATAGAAGTTCGATTTAGTGGGTAAATACAATCTATAATATTAGTGTCTGCAAGTATTTTTGTCAGATTTTGCTTAAACTAATATGCGACCAACAAAAACTGGTTTCCATGAGACTATTTCAGTAAAAGACTAACTTTCAGAGGATACTTTAGAACGAATTTGCTTTTTCTGCGCGGGCCAAGTCACGGTTAATGCGACCAGTATTCACTACTAGCAGCAGACGTACGTTCATACTCCCGCGGACTTTTTTTAATGACCAGAAACTTTTTTTTAACGAGTATTGTTTCTATGAGAAGCGAAAATCAATAACGTGGAACCTGATCCTTGAATTGAATATGTTAATCCAGACCCTCGGTGGTATAATGGATATTACGCCTGCGTTGATGCGGGAGAACAGGGTTCGATTCCCTGCTGAGGAGACATGTTTTTTATTTTAAACTTTTCATTTAATTTTGTAACTGATGTTAATGGTGTAATAAGTTTTTAATTTTTATTTTTTGTGGCCTCGTTGACGAATTATCGTAGTGATTTTTAAGTTAGAAAACCATTTGGTTTTAAAATGTTGTTGCACACTTTCCTTCATAGAAACTAACGACTGAATTTAGATAAAATATTGTATGGTTACTCGTTATTATTCTCAGGCGGGTACATCAAAATAGGTCGGTTTTTGTGTTTGGTTTTGTTTGAGTTTCATAGGGTAATAGACGGAAGACGGTGTGGAAGTTGAACGGAGAAGTTAAGGTATCAGAGGTTTTATATACACATATACACATTTAAGATGAAAAACGTCGATATTGTAAGTTATAAAAACATTTTTTTATAAAAAAATATAGTTTTATCCTAAATTACATCAGTCATGTTTTACGTGCAACATTGGACATCCAAGCTTCGAACCAAACGAGAAGGAAATTTTGGTTCGTTCAAAATGTCTTAATAGTTCGCGCCACACTGGGTAGAGGGCACGACGGAATAATATGCGCACATGGACCGGAACACACTCACAGTGAGTGGTTTCCTGTCCTATTATCACACAGCTTCTTGAAAAACATTTCATGCCCCCCTGAATATATTGACCAAGTTTTAGGTTTAATTTATTTTTGTAGTTATTATTCTTTCTTCTGCATTAATAATATTTGACATATTTTAATTATATTTATATATGTTTGTATATGACTACTCTGCTTATTGTCAAATTATATCCTCTGGTAGGTTACCTGGTACAGATAGCATTTTAGGTATAAGGCCGCTTATTGTTTTCATGGTGTAGTTTCACTTCATTTCATAACACGGGTACAAAAATCAACGTAATCCTCCGAATGCTCACTCCCATTAGAGGCATGTTGTGCCCTATACGTGCCTGATATTAACATATAAGGACCTTAGATTGTTATTAATCATGAAACATATTCTTTAACAATTCTTCGCATTACATGACATCTAAATGTGTGTAATTGAAGTCGATATTAAGCTGTCGTAGTTGTCATAAATCTGAAATGCAAAGCGAGCAAGCGAAAAAGCGAGAGCATGCGATGGATCGACCAGCGCAAGCTCTCGCTTCCCACCGCATCATCTTCTAGCAAGCTTTGAACGCCGTGAAGGGAAATACCCTACAACCTAAAGCATCATCATGATGAACCCATTGCCGGCTTACTACAGAGCATGGGTCTCCTCTCAGTGTCAGGGTTTGGCCATAGTCCACCACTATTTTTATTTTATATTTTTATCTCTATTGATATTTTAATCTCTTAAAGATTCTAGATTTATGATTAAATTGTTGTCTTAAATAATCCAACCCTGAAGGTTTGAACAAAAGATATTATATCTATTATTAAATGTTAGTTAATAAACCAAGTTATAAAAGTAACCTACAACTCCGTAGCTACTCGTAGATGCATCTACGGCTCGTAGGTCTACGGTAGCTCTACGATAGATAAATGCATAGTTAAGGAATATAGTTTAGCTTTATTGAACATACTGGATAAGAGCAAAACATATTTTACAAAATAACATTCCTCTATCAGCTGTCTTGAGTTATGCTGACCATTACGAAATAATATGGCTTCTAAATCGCTCAGGATATCAAAATTTATTCATAAGTACACATGTTTGGATGCAATTTGTATCAATCTAGGAAGCTACGCATTCATGCGGGTCAACAGCCACGTATTCTAGCTGTGTATAATACTGGGACTTCATAGATTGTAAGGTGGTATTTTATTTATTCCTGATGTACACGGACAGAATGCTACTCAACGATGTATAATGTCTGGATCATTTCTCAAAGCCTTTTAGTGTCCAGAAACAAATAATGCTAAGGATGTTATTTTTAAAGTAATTGTAATCAAGTTTTTTAAACAATAAACAGGAAGTATAATTTGCTATATTCCGCCGACAACCGGGAGATATGTATAATATAACACCACACAAAATCTTCCACTAGAACCTTTACGCACGTTTCGACCCGACACCGGATCATCCTCAGGTGATGTTGACTTCACAAGCGCGAAAAGTAAAGTTTACTTTGTGTCGTGCGTAGAGGTTCTAGTGGAAGATTTTGTGTGGTATTATATTATACAAATCTCCCGGAATATAGCAAATTATACTTGCTGTTTATTGTTTATCATGGACTTCCGCAAAGTAACGCCTGCTTCTATTCATTATTCAAATTTTTTAAATTATTGATATCTGTTTTCCAAATTTTGAGTAAAGGTATTCGAGTTCCACGTTATTGATTTTCTCTTCACATAGAAATAGACCTTCTTAAAAAATGTTTTTTTTTCTAAATAAAAGTCCGCATAAGCATGTGCCTATATGGACGTTCGTCTGCTGCTAGCAGTGGGTATTGATCAATGGGGTATTGATCATAAAATCTTCTTTTTTATTTTTATTTTATTTATTACCTCTACTTCTTCTAATGTATACTAATGTATAGATAAATTTTATAGAAATGTAATTGACATTAATTGTTATAAGCTTCAATGTCCGTCATCTACATATTGCTTCAATAAATGTTACGTTTTTTTTTTAGAAGACATTATAAGATGATTCGACTGATTCAGCAATATCGAGCCACCATGTTATTAATATAGTGTACGCTCGTAACATATGCCTACGAACCGTAGCAAAAGGCTACGAACATCTACAGAATTATAAGTTTATTTTTTCGAAAAAAAATTATCTACCAAAAAATTACAACCCTAAGTTAAAATAAGCTGCTTACGAATAAAATCAACACAGTACTTTTTTAAGATATGAATTTTTGTGGCACATTTTTTTCAACATACTCGTAATAATAAAGCCGCATTGACTCTTTTTTTATGGGAACAATTATGACGTTAATGTGTATAATTTATGCTTCAACGTGTTTGAGTGAACAGTCAGTTTCAGGGTTTAAAAGGCCAACATATTACTTTGCACATCCACACATATACACGGGTAACATGTGTGTTGCAATACATTCATGTTTTATAAATACATAGATATTAAAAACATTTTATTTGGACGCATTGTTTCTATTTCAAACGAAAATAAACAACGTGGAACTCGAACCTTTAATTGAAAATGTTCAGCCAGACCCTCGGTGGTATAATGGATATTACGCCTGCGCTGATGCGGGAGAACAGGGTTCGATTCCCTGCTGAGGAGACATGTTTTTTTTATTTTATAATTTTCATTTATTTTGTTTACTGGAGTAATAAGTTTTTTTTTTTGGATATTTTTGTAGACTAAGGTTACATTCACAATTCTTGAGTTATAAAAGCTATATATATTATTATTTACTTTATGATTTCCATCATCGTCTGTTAAATAAGTCCCTCACTGGGCGTAGGCTTCCATTTTATATCGAAGTTCGATTTGGAAAATGAAAATAGAATAGAACTTTTATTAACGAACGTGTTGAAACATTGAGGTAATAAACGGGATGACAAACTTTTTTTTTAAAAAGCCAATAAAGTGAATTTTTCGCATGCATAGTCATTTACAGAACTGGTTTTAAATAGTTATTGGGGAAAGTTTTATTACAATATGCTTATTTAGCAAAATATATTCTCAGTCTTTTAGTATAATTGGAGTATTTGATCTACAGTATCATCATAATAGTACAGCTGAAGAACTTGTTTTACATGAAGATATTATTTTATTAATAAATTTTTTATTTTACAAAAACAAACATCGAAATAAGTACATAAACAACTTGTAAAGTAACTTATAAACGCACTTTAATGGTGAGTATGTTTAGTATGGTGAATATGTGGGGTGTATGTATGTATGTACTTGAGCAATATAATCTACTGCCCCTGATTTAGGTATATACCTGTATTTCAGGCGGCAGTACTCTCCTAAAATTATTGAACCACTGATTGTGTGTGTGTGTGTGTGTGTGTGTGTGTGTGTGTGTGTGTGTGTGTGTGTGTGTGTGTGTGTGTGTGTGTGTGTGTGTGTGTGTGTGTGTGTGTGTGTGTGTGTGTGTGTGTGTATTCGTTTTATAACTTAATCCAAACCTATGACTTCTAGCAGTTTTTCAGTTTCACTGTATGATTTTGTGTGTAACCACTCTTTAACACGTATTTTACATAGGTTTTTGTTAAGAGGATAATTATTTATAGCTTTATTTATTTTATTTAGTGTGTTAATCCACGCTATACTGTCTGCAAGTATTTCTGTCAGATTTTTCTTAAACTAATATGCTACAACCTTAAACTGGTTTCCATGAGACTATTTCAGTAAAAGACTTATCTTCAGAGGTTACTTTAGAACGAATTTGCTTTAGACTTATTTTCTGCGCGGGCAAAGTCAGGGGTACTGCGATCAATATTCACTACTAGCAGCAGACGTACGTTCATACTCCCGCAGACTTTTATTATGACCAGAAACTTTTTTAACGAGGATTGTTTCTATGAGAAGTGAAAATCAATAACGTGGAACTTGATCCTTTAATTGAACACGTTTAGCCAGACCCTCGGTGGTATAATGGATATTACGCCTGCGCTGATGCGGGAGAACAGGGTTCGATTCCCTGCTGAGGAGACATGTTTTTTTTTATTTTATAATTTTCATTTAATTTTGTAACTGATGTTAATGGTGTAATAAGTTTTTAATTTTTATTTTTTGTGGCCTCGTTGACGAATTATCGTGGTGATTATTTTTAAGTTAGAGAACCATTTGGTTTTAAAATGTTGTAGCATATTTTCATTCATAGAAACTAACTAATAAATTGAGATAAAATGTTGTATGGTTATTCGTCATTATTCTATCGGTTGGTTTTTATTTTTGGTTTTGTTTTGTTTTCATAGGATATAGACTTATCATTTGAGTCCAGATTTTCTTCTCAAATAGATAGCTAAATAAGTCAACGAAAAGGATCTTTATCCTCCAGTTACAGAGCAAGTGATTATGGAGTGGGCCTGGTGTGGAAGTGAAAGAAGTGGTGACGAAGAAGTTAATTTATCAGACGTTTTATATATTTACATATTTAAGATGAAAAACGTCTATATTGAAAGTTAGGAAAGCATTTTTTTTTTTACAAAATTGTAGTTTACCTAAATTATATTCAGTTATGTTTTACGTGCAACATTTGACATCCAAGTTTCGAACCTAACGGGACGGAACTTTTGGTTCGTTCAAAATGTCTTAATAGTTCGCGCCACATAGGCTAGAGGGCACTACGGAAAAATATGCGCAATGCTTCGCTAGGTTGTCCGGTAGAGATCGCATATTAGCTATAAAGCCGCTTATTGAATCGCCCTTTTCTTATTTTCATATGTTTTCATGGTGTAATTTCATTTCTTAACACGGGTAGAAAAATTAACGTTCCTCCGAATGCTCACTCCCATAAGAGGCATGTTGTGCTCTGTACGTGGCTGACATTAACAATCTTAGAAATGTCTACATGACTAACCTTAGAAACATATTCTTCAACAATAAGTAATTGAAGCCGATATTAAGCTGTCGTAGATGTCATAAATCTCAAATGCAATGCAGGCGAGCGAATAAGCGAGAGCATGCGATGGATCGACCATCGCATGCTTTCGCTTCCCGCCGCATCATCTTCTAGCAAGCTTTGAAACGCCGTGAAGGGAAATACCCTACGACCTAAAGGATCATCATGATCAACCCATTGCCGGCTCACTACAGAGCACAGGTCTCCTCTCAGTATGCGGGCTTGGTCTTATTGAGTTTAATTATGGTTTTAATAATTATAGTTATCTATAATTATCAAAACCTGGTTATACTAGTTTAAAAAAAAATGGTATCAAATCTCTTATTAAATGAGTTAATAAACCAAGTATAAAAGTAACGTACAACTCGGTAGCTACTCCTAGATTGCATCTACGGCTCGTAGTCAAGGGCTACGGTAGCTCTACGATAGATAAATGCATAGTTAAGGAATATAGTTTAGCTTTATTAAACATACTGGATAAGAGCAAAACATATTTTACAAGATACCAATTCCTCTATCATGTACATTGTATTATGGAGACTATTTATTACGAAATATTATGATAGCTTGGCCTCTAAATCGCTCATGTTTGGTTGCAATTTGTATCAGTCTAGAAAGCTACGCAATCTCATGCGGGTCAACAGCCACGCATTCCAGCTGTGAAAATACTGGGACTTCATACATTGTAAGGTGGTATTTTATTTATTCCTTAGGTACGCGGACGGAATTCTGCTCAATGATGTATAATGTCTGGATAAGTTCTGAAAGCCTTTTAGGAACCAAAGACAAATAATGCTAAGGTAAAATTATACAGTGCTAAGTAAATAACAAATATAATTAGTGAGCATATATAATTAGTAAGTTTTTATCTTTACGGTACAAATTACAATTAGGAAGGTCGCAAGAAACCAAGATGATGATTGCAAAATAATTAATTTTCAAAGTGAATGTTATCTCTAAATTTTCTATTCGTCGATATATGTTTGGCAGTTAATTTTTATTTATATTGTATACATTGTGATTTTAAGCTAGAAGACACAATTGAAGACAAAATAAAAACAGCATTCATGGATTTTATAATTGGTATAACAAACTGTTTTTGTCGGAGTTACAATCGTCTTCAAGACATAAAGGTTAGAAACTTGCATCCTCGAAATAGAATACTGGCAAAATATGTTAATATTTTGGAATACTAATCATTGTGCTCAGCCTGGGTGAAATATCGCTAATAAACAAAAAATATTTAATTTTTGTTGAAGTTAGAATAAATATTCTTTTCTTTAAGTCACTCTGCGAAAAATGTATTGTAAGTACGTAATGTTATTTTTAGAGTAAATATATAATCAATTTCCTTAATTCTTTATTTTCGTTTTCCAAATTTTGAGTAAATTAATGTTACTATGAGCAAAACAGATGCAATATAGATAACTTGTTCTCGAAAAGGATCGCATCATTATAAATCTTTCATCTCAGTCTCTCTTCTATACTTTCAACTTCAATACGTAATGAAAGTGAAAGTAGATAACATCAAGCCATTATTGATTTGCAGGATGCACGACCATAAGGAAGAGACTAGGATTTCATAAACGCTTAGGAACTAGGGACGTTGTTCCTGCAGAGTTCGGTGAGCTGTAACTCCGACTAGTACGGATGAGACTTCTGAAGCCAGTGAAGAAAAAAAAAGCGGCATGAAAATATGTACAAAAATATCCTTAAGAAACTAGGAGAAAACTTCATTCCTTAAAGTATATTTGGAGGGAGTCTTGCTACGAATTTTGTTTTTTATAGTTGTATTAGCTAAGGAGCTAACTGATATATTATGGTTTAAGGATTACAAATTCGAAAGTAATTCTATTGGTTTGGTACTGGGTACCTGCCTACATACATCACTGAATTTATTCGATAAATTTGATAGGAAGAGGTGAATGAAACATCTAACACACAAGTAAATATATGGCTAAAACACCATCTCTAAAGGTGCATATAGTAGGATCTGTAAACTACGTGAGGATATGAAAAAGCAATTTGATATTTATGACTTGTTGGATATCAAAGAATATAAAATAATAACAGTTCAATACTAAAAATGGCACGATTCTGTGGGATTTTTCTTCTCAGACCTAGGCGCGTTTAGAGCTTTAATTTTTAGTTAACAAACGTAGTTACAGCACTTCACGAACGAAAATAATGAGATATATAACCTTCATAGATGCTTCTATTAGGACTATATGATTAAAATAAATTCTGATTTTGATTTTCTATTTACAGCTGTTTTACTTACGTATAATTATAGCAATATTATAAAAATATGTATATTATTAAATTACAGAACTCCGCTCATAAAGAAAATATAAACACAAAGTTCTATACAAAGTTTAAACTTAAATTCAAAGTCAAATTCTGCTATAAAAAACAAAAAATAGAAAAAGAACTCCTCGGCGGGGAATCGAACCCCGGTCTCCCGAGTGACAGTCGGGGATACTAACCACTATACTACCGAAGATGGTACTTTAATCGCTTAACTAAAGCACTGTGTTCTAATATTATTGATTTTTAGTTCGTCCGGTGCCGAAATATTGAAACCAGGGATATTTTAACTCCAAGAAGAAACTTTCTATAGCAGCGGGAAGCGTTTCATATATTTTTATACATAGTTTTAAAGAATAAACTTCTACAAGCGAGATCATAAGCGCTTTTGTTCACGAAAGGTTTTTTTCTAAAATGTCACCAAATAGTTCGGACGCTACAGGTTAGATGGCGTTGTTAGAAATGTTTTGGTGTCACACTCGACATTATTGATTTTAGTTCAGTTCAAACTGGCAGGTACAAACCCTAGATATTTAACTCCAAGAAGCAGCTATTAAGTATTAACTAGTTACGCCTTTTTCGATAGTTTGAGAGGAAAATCTAGTGTCACTAGATACTTATCTAGTGAGACAAAAGAAGTTTCCCTAGATAAATGAGTTGTATGCATTGATATAGCATAACTCCCTTATAATAAAATGCATAAATCTGCCATAGAATCTTATTCAGAAGTTCATCCGAGAAGGTTATATTTGATGCTCTGTATATTATAACGTTTAAGGAGAAAAACTTCGATGGCACGTGTTTACGCATAGCATTTTTTTACACAAAATTATATTAACTAAAGCAATTTCAACAAAATTCTGTTAACATTATAAGTTACCGCGAATTTTTTTTGTTGTTACTTTAAAATAAAATTGCAAGATAAGAATTTATAGTTACTTTCTGATGTAAAACTTATAGAAAAGGACAACCTGTAATGACTGATAAAAATATATTATATGTTTTTTATTTATAAATCATTTTTAATATTAATTTTCCGAGATTTGGCGAGCGGGCGGTAGGTAAATAAACCAAGTGAACTGGCTAGTTGAATGCTTGTAGGTTTTTTTACCTTGAGTTGTATTTCTAGAAGAAACCTAGAATCGTCTAGAAATGCAATGCGCTGCTACCAGAGTAGCATAAAGTCAAAGAGGTTACAATGCACAAATGATTCAACGGCATTAGAATAATTAAAGCAATACTGGCGGTTTATGCGACAGGCAATCGTGAGGCGTCTACTACTATTTCTGCTACCATTTAGGGCATTTTATTACAATTTATTTAGAATGCATAAACCATCACTACTATTAATATCAATTGGAAAGTACAGCCACAAATGTACACCCACATTCTCAACGCTAAGGCACACACATGTGACAGTGCTTGCCTGTATTAACTATTTTTTGTCAATCTGTATGAAATGTTAACGAAGGAACTGACTTCCAAGTTAGTGGGTCTCCAAGTTTGAACATGAATATTTAACTAATGATTGTAATTGTAAATGCATTGTAACGCACTGAACATTAGAAGTAAAATTAAATGTATACTGCCGTTTAGTAGGCAAAGCTAGTACCTAACTGACTCATTCAACGGAAATTGTAATTTATTTTATAATAAATTATCTATTGATGAGTTTGTTTCAACGTTGTAGTTGCAATGTAAAAGCTATAAGATGCAACTGCGGTCATTTACTTACGCATGTTACTACTATTATATTAATAATGATGATACTAATAATAATTATTAACTGTGACGTCAATGAGACACGAGGCTTACCCTCGATCCTTTAGCCTAACCAAAAAGATGGGATGGATGTTATTATTAAAGTGTCTTACAAAGCACGCACTGAAACAATATGGTATCTATTAACTCTATAATATCTCTCTCCTCCCAGTGATACGGTAAGGGTTTAATAATAAGGGTAAAAGTCAATGTGGCTATATCGCGGCCAGACCTTTAAAAGGTTCGCCCCGGTGGTGTAACCACACTAGGCTGAGTACAACTATGCGGGAACACGACGCAAGTCGACCAGGATCGCATAAATTCAAAGCGATGCAAATGCATACTCCAACTGAAGTGAAGTGGGAGCCCTCACTAGAAGGAGGTTGGAGTTGGGGTGAGGTTGAATACGATATAAACGTAACGTGTGCACCAGATGGGTATTATATATTAATACGATACACTGACACTTAGGGTGCATAAATACATTACATTATATACGTATTTAACAAAAAAGTGTTTTTATGCGCATTTGTTTCTTGCATTTAATATAATGGTATGCATAAGTAACTCCATAGCCAATGTTGGCTAACCGACTGAACTGACTTATGTATATTAGAACAGAACCGAAATACAAAATACTCCGAGGTACAAATGTCAGGTTTACTTCCAAAATATATTCAGTTATGTACGGCTCAAATAGTTGTTTAAATCTAAAATTGTTGTATCGTTTAAGTCCCTGATTAAGAGAATCACTTTTTTTTTTTTACAAAATAACTATAATTTTTTCATGTTTGAAGTTTTAAATGATTGAAACTTTTTTTACATCCTGCGGTTAAACAGCAAATAATAGTAACTAAAACAATCCATGGTGTTCTAAAATTAAGGAAACTAAAAAAAAAAAGTTTCTTATTTCTTTCTTTAATAAGGTAACTTAACTTTGTTTCTTCAGAAATTCTTACACCATTAATCAAAAGGTTTGGCATTGAAGTACGAGGTCTTAGCTTGGGGTGCTTAACTACAATAAACGTTTCATTTTGAATATAAACCACATCGGGTATAACGTAAATATATAGTTATAACGTAAGTATATAGTTAGAGGCACATTGAATATCAAAGCTCAGTAAGGTCAGACTTATATAGACTACACTCTGGCCTATTTGAACCTATATCCAAAATCCCGACAACTTTTAAATGAAACTGCAGAATTGATTCGATTGCCTGGCATATTGCAACACTGTGGACAATTTTAATAACAGGTTTGAGGAAACTGTCGATACGGTGCAGTCTAAATTTTATAAGGCCCACCATGAAATTAAATTCATAAAGACATGAGATGAAACTACAGTTTTCAGTTTTGGATAGCGATGGAGATATCTAATCAGAAATAAGGACATCCACAGAAGAACCAAAATTAGCGTCATGGCTCAAAGAGTTCGGAAGCTGACGTGGCAAATGGCGGGTGCAAAGCTCAGAGAAGTAGGAAATAAAATGCCATAACTCCTCATTCTCGTAACGACCTGTCACCAGTTTACTGCTGTCCTACAGGACAAGGCTGCCTCTCTCGTGAGTTAGAGATAAATGCGGGCAATGATGGTAAACGTGATTTTAAAAGTGACTCTACATGCCCTTGATTGCACGTCACTTGAGTGGACAACTTCAATATTCTATTTATTAAAGTAAATTTTTCTCGATTGTCACATTATTTTCATGAAGTTTCGTGGCGAACTAGCAAATAATAGTTCGGGTCAACAATCGGGGAATGTTTGATGCATTTTCACCAGGGCAGCATAAAACCATTGAGGTGGACATGCACTTCACAGGTGGATAGTGACTGAGAGGGGTGAGAGGATAGAAAATGGCGGCGGAAAGGGGCGTAGATAAAACACTAAACTGATAAGTGCATTTAGAGTATCATATATTTTCAAGTTATAACAAAAAAGTATATATTATAATACGCTTATCTTAAATATGTTATATCTGCACGTCGTTTGCTAAGATATCCATAAACTGTCACTCGTTCTCATGATCTTAAAAATAAAGTTTAATCTTGAATTTAATATATAGGTTCGCCATCAGATGGGACAATAAATCTCGGTTAAAATAGATTCCTTATCTGCACCCGTTGCAGCTTTTACAAACGAACCCGTAATGACAAGATTGTCTGGAAGTAGTTGGCTGAACTTTCATTTCACACCAAAAAGAATAATTCTTGATGAATAACAAGAAGATTGATCTTCTCGTTTAAGTCTAACTTCGCAACTAGATTCATTATATAAGTCATAAATATACAATCATATAGACGTTTCCAAAGTGCTTATAAAATGGACCTACGTAAAGTAAATTAATTTTTAGTAAATTTGATTATTTTATTTGTCCATAATAGTTTACTGTTTATTGTCAGGTATTATATACAATAAAAGATAAAAAACAGTAATTTAGAATAAAACTTCTTCTATACGGCGGTGGTGGCAAAAGACAGCAAATAATATGTGGTGGTAGCATTTAAGATCTAACTCGCCAGACAACTGGTGTTATGCACCAAAAGCCAACAAGCATAGTATTGCCTCGGACACTGTGGAAGCGCTCTGAACATAACACTAATATATGTTTGATGGCTATAGATTTATATAGTAGTATATTTTAAGTATGAAAGAGATAGCCATATATACATATTTGAAAGAAAGAAAGAAAGAAGCAATCCACTAGATGGCACTGGTCTGTCTGTTGTTATTTTTTTCATATATGTATAGAAACAACCAACTAGTGGAATGCAATGGTACTAGAGATGCATAGCACCGAAGAGATTGCATTTTACTTGAGCAATCTGTACAGAAGATAGCAATTCTAGTTTTTCAAGACGTGTGGAACAGGAAGGATTCTGAGTTTTAGAGGGAAAAGTGAGGATTTGGATCTTATTTAGTACGGGTCTAATGAAAATTATTGCTTTACCTTATCAGTCTGACTCGTCTTAAAAACAAGTGATACTATATGAGATAACGTGGTAAACCAAGGCTAGTAATATCTATATGAATTTATTCATGTCTGTCTAATAAATAAAGCATACGCTGTAGTTTGTAGCTTTCACAGCTCTACGCTACGGCTACGAACCGTAGCAGGTGGCTACGATCGTAAACTATAAAAAATAGTAACACAAGTAATCACGAGTAATCCTAAAAATTTGTTAACTTTTTAGTTGCCGAATGTTTTTTTTTTATCTACTACAAGTTAGCCCTTGACGGCAATCTCACCTGATGGTAAGGGATGATGCAGTCTAAGATGGTAGCGGGCTAACCTGTAAGGGGTATGGTAAACCCATACTCCTATCGGTTTCTACGCGACATCGTGCCGGAACGCTAAATTGCTTGGCGACACGTCTTTATCGGTAGGGTGGTGACTAGTCACGGCCGAAGCCTCCCACCAGACAAAATTAATGATGTTGTAAATGAAGGTATTTAGAGCAAGTTTCAGTTTAGTGGAAATATACACAGCTGTATAATTCTATCAAGTCCTTCAAAAAAAATTTAAGACAATATGTTTATTATGCAGTTTTGAACATAAAAACATTGAACACTATATATTGAACTATGTCCAAGCAAAATAACAAAGGAATGCCCTAATAAACATCTCAAAGCCGTTCTGAGTAGTAAGTTTGTTAGAGAAGGATGCCGATGTTATTCATCTCTTCTCTCTACAAACTTCAGGAACGCGTTACTCTATTGATTTCCCACAGGAACGATTCTACCAGGAGTTCATAAATACAACAGAGTTTCTACTTTTGATTGCTGATATTTGATATATACTTTGATCACGTAAGGTAATCGACAGATTCATATTATATATTCACCGTTATGAAGTGAAAGCGATTGTTTCGTTTTTTTATTTATTAAAACTAATACACCGAAATCCGAATACAATCCCTATGTCCAAGCAAAATTAACAAAGGAAAGCCCTAATAAACATCTCACAGTCGTTCTGAGTAGTGAGTTTGTTAGAGAAGGATGCCGATGTTATACATCTTTTCTCTCTACAAACTTCAGTAACGCGTTACTCTATTGATTTTCCAGATTTTCTACTTTTGGTTGATGAAATTTGATATATATTTTGCTCACGTATTATGAATCGACAGATTCATATTATATGATATATTTGTTATATATTGCTTGAATTTATGATATAAGGTAATTCTGGGGGAGATGGCCATACGGGAGAGATGGCCAATAGGAAAAAGGGCAAGAAATTATTCATAGATGGCACTATTTTAAATTTAGTTCGATTCGTTAGGCACGGGCAACAAGTGGTAGTGAATTTTTATGCGAAAAAATTACGAAAAGGTGAGTAATTTGACTTTGTTTTTTAATAATACGTTAGATTTAAAGTAAGGGGTTGACATATCAAGGGGTAATAAAAAAGTAATGAAAGTTTTGTCTGTATTTATGCTTTCATTGTGAAGTAAACAACTTTCTCGTGTTCTCAATCTCAAAATTAACTGCAAAATTGAGAAGTTGTTTTTAATAAGTAATGTGGGGTGAGATACCCGGAAAATCGGGAAAGATGGCCATAGTATTTATAGGAGAGATAGCCATAAACATAAGTGACCTAATTTAAATTTATTTTTAAAATTGAATATCTTTTTCAGATGCCCAACCAATGCATACGGAAAGCGACTGCTGTCAGAGGAGCCTGGAGTGAAGAAAACTAAAAAAATGCGATGGCAGAAGTACGATGTGGGCGGATGCCGGTTTATAGGGTTATTTGATTACCATATTTCTAAAACATTAGAAAGAAGGTTAAACAACTACACAAAAGAGGGACTATCATCAACCTTTTGTGCAGCCAACGAAAAAGACTGAGCAAGTATATTAAAGAGAAGCGACTTTGGACTGAAAGGCTTTCCATTATCTGTTGATGATTTAAGAAGAATGTCATTCAAGTTTGCTGAGCAATTAGGATTAAAACACAGATTCAATATGAAATCTGAGAAGGCAGGCTATGATTGGGTGCAAATGTTTTTGAAACGGAATTCCGATATTTCATTAAGGAAATCAGAAGGGGTGTCATATGCTAGAAGTCAAGGGATGAATGAAGCTGAAAACGCGTATTTTGAATGCAATATTTGCATGTTCTGGGTGCATGAAAACTGCACCGAGTTTGAGGATATGTGTTCTTACTGCGATAATAATGAAAAAAAGAAGTTAAAAGATCTCAAGGGCAAAGGGAAAGGCATAAAAAGTTCTGGCCATCTCTCCCCTATAACTATGGCCATCTCTCCCGGGCACTCTGGGAGAGATGGCCAGTCCTACTTTTTTTTCAAAGTAAAAAATTTCATTGTTTTCGTTCTTCTAAGTTATTTATCATTAATGTTTAATAAGAATAATAAATTAAGATTATTTTGAATATGAATTCAATGTTTTATTCATCATAATTCCTGCACAATAGAGTCTTAAAGTAACTAGGGCCATCTCCCCCGGAATTACCCTATATATATATATATATATATATATATATATATATATATATATATATATATACACTGTTATGAAGTGAACGTGTTTTTTTTGTTTTTTTATTATTAAATAACTAATACAATGAAATCTGAATACAAACTCATTGTTCAAGCAAGAATTACACAGGAACGCTCCTAATAAACATCTCACAGCCGTTCTGAATAGTGAGTTTGTTAGAGAAGGATGCCGATGTTATTCAACTCTTCTCTCTACAAACTTCAGTAACGCGTTACTCTATTGATTTCCCACAGGAACGATTCTACCAGGAGTTCATAAATACATCAGAGTTTCTACTTTGCATTGCTGAAAGTTGATGTATGCTTTGCTAACGTAGCCTATATTGTGAATCGAAAGATTCACAATATAGGCTGTTATGAAGTGAAGGTGATTATTTTATTTATTAAAAACCTAATAGAACGAAATCCGAATACAAACCTATTGTACAACTTCAAGGAAACGGTGGAGCTTTTTTTGCATTTAACATGAAGGCGTTCTCTTATGTAGAGATGTATCAATCAATACATCTTATTGGGATATTTTTTTTGCAACAAAAAATATAGTTAAGCAACCAAGCGTCAGTATTGTATCATTTCAACTGTTAAAGACAGGATTACCTAGTGTGGGTAACATGGAAATATGTAAAACTATGTTAATGTGTTATTTTCATTGTTCAAGCAAGCATTACAAAGGAACGCTCCTACTAAACATCTCACAGCCGTTCTGAATAGGTTTGAGTTTGAGAGACAAGGATGCCGATATTATTCATCTTTTCTCTCAACTTCAGTAACGCGTTACTTATTGATTTTCCAAAGGAACGGTTTTTACCAGGAGTTCATAAACACGTCAGAGTTGCTGCTTTGCATTGCTGAAAGTACTGCATACTTTGCTAACGAAGGCTATATATGAATCAAAAGATTCATTGACGCTATTATTTAAACCATCATTTTGTACAAGATTGCATACAAATAAATTACATAGTAGGTACGTGTAAAAATAATTGCCTCTTTAGTCCTAAGAGTTAACCTTACCGCTGTTAAATATAATATAACATAATATATATATATATAAATTTGCTTTTTGTCACTTAATTAAAACGATTATATTAGATAATATCAAATCCCACCAACCCACATTGTACTAATGAATGTGGAGAGTTTTATTATACCCTTGGTTTTTTATAGACTGAAGTGCTGAGTGGGACACTATAACAGACCTTACATTGTATTTAATGATGCTAATACATTTCAAAATATGTATAGTCGATAGCTAGTTACCTAGAATTAGGGATACGCCAACCACCGTTGTGGTTGGTTTGTTGATCGTAAGTTTAAATTCCTAAATACGAGGCAAGTTTATTTATTACAGGCAAGTAAGTATAATATAGGCCTAAAACTACGATCCACTGCACCAGGGATGCATGATGAACAAGGACGGTGTTTGAAACAAATTCGAACAACAAGTAAGTACACAAAACTTTATAACTTGTTGGATATTGAGAAAATAACCTAAAAGTACGCACCACTAGTACCAGGGGAGTATAAAAACAAGGAGGTGTAAAATACAAATTCCATTACAAAGAGACATTGAAGAGATACTCGAGACATGTTGAACGATATCATACGCCGGTCCCTTGCAACCGTCAACGTGCCAAGTCTACTTGAGCCGACTAGTATTGCAAGAGACGAGATGGTAAGAGACCGAACGATATGAGTTTGATTCCATGGAAGATGGGCCGGGTGCTTGTATGGGATGCAACCCGCACAGACACACGCTGGCCCCTTCCCATATACATGGAACCAACAACAGAGTTGGTGCGTCTTGTGAAGCGGCTGAAAAAGCTAAAACATGCAAATGCAGAGGTCTAGGCTCCGAATATGATTTTGTTCCATTCGGTGTTGAGACCCTTGGTCCGTGGGGTCCTAGCGCTATAAGGCTTTTTAAGGATATAGCAAAAAGGTTAATCGACATCACAGGAGACCGAAGAGCTGCCGGCTACCTCGGACAACGAATTAGTCTTGCAATCCAAAGGCGAAACGCTGCCAGTATCTTCCGAACCTTGCCTAAAGGGACTCCTTTTAATAATATATTTTAGTTATTATATTGTATATATAGACGTTTATTTATTATTAATATAAAAGGAATATAATTAATTATACAATAACGGCACTGAAAAAATCAAAGAGGTTTGTCCTCGGTGCTATATATTTTTCTTTTTTTTTAAGATTAATAATTTTAGGTTCAATTTAATAATTCAATTTATTAATTTAATTAAAAAATAAACCTTTTTCTTAAGTTTTTAAGTGTTATAATAATGTAATTCTTGAAATTAGATGTAAAATACAAAGTAACAACTAAACTAACCTATAACCTAAGAAAATAACCTATAATTACGATTCATCAACACCAGGAGCGCATAGCATACTAGGAGATCAAATTCCGCAATTGCCTTTAGCTAAAGCTAAATTTGATTTATATGATCCGATATTTTGCGAAAGGTGACTCATAGATGCCTGTTTTTAGTTTTATTAAAAAAATGCGTGCATTTTCGAACTTGTCAAAAATAAACAAGCCTACCCACACACTTATATACAGAGTTAGGTTTGATAATGCACCCGTGCTATCTAATTTGTTGTTGCTGTAAGCGATCTGATCGGACGTCGTAAAAGCGCTCTTGTATTACCTGTCGGTACTGACGAATGTATACCCATTTCATTTATTGATTTATGAGTGAGATGGCCACATAGGAGTTCTAGTAGGAATGAGTGACCCGCTAGATGTTTTTTATGGCTGATTAAGGTCTATTTAGTCTTTGACAAATGGAATGATAACGAGAGTCCCATGAAAGGTACTCTTGTATCAACTACAATCAATCCATCAATCGTATGGGACTTGAACTTTCGCTGCCCGCCATGATTCGCGCCATGGTTGCCAGATGTTGGGCCAAGGTAAAAAAAAGTTTTAAAAATTATATTGCTAATATTCATTACGTGAGAGCAATATATATGTAGCTGTGATAGCCTAGTGGTTAGGACGTCATCCTCTTAATCAGAGGTTGGGGGTTCGAACCTCTAACTTTTCGGAGTATGTGCGTTTTTAAGCCATTAAAATATCACTTGCTTCAACGGTGAAGGAGAACATCGTGAGAAAACCTGCACGCCTGAGAGTTCTCCACAATGTTCTCAAAGGCGTGCGAAGTCTGCCAATCCGCACATGGCCAGCGTGGTGGACTGTGGCCAAGCCCTTCTCATATTGAGAGGGGATCCGTGCTCTGTAGTGAGCCGAGAATGGGTTGATCATGGTGAATGAATATTAAAAAAAACGAATGTGGCAATAGTAAAATTTTAAGTTTTTAGTTTCATTATCATTTACACTATCTTTGATGCTGTGTCTCGTAAGTTTTTTTTTGTTTTGGTCCATAACGTAGATTTTAAGTTTTTTTTTTTGCATGATTGTACTGAACTTTTATATACAGGACTTCCCTCAGCACGGTACTTACAGGTAGCGTTGTGGGTTTACAACATTTGTCTGTATCAGTACCTTTTATTACCGCTACACAGCAGTAATAGTTTAATTTAAAATGTTTACAATTAGTTGTAATAAGTATTAGATAATAATTTACTCTATTTCTATCTTCGTACATGTTGTATATACGAGTATTTCGTTGTGTTTTTCTGATAAATAAATGTTTTCTATTCTATTCTATCAACAACAGCATCCGTGTACACAGTTTTTCCATTCACTGAACTTGGGAGACTTTAGTAGTAGTTGTACTATCGAAAATACTAGTCACATACTAATAAAAAGCAAAAAAAAAAAACAAGAACAAAAAAAGACTCCACGGCGGGGAATCGAACCCCGGTCTCCCGAGTGACAGTCGGGGATACTAACCACTATACTACCGAGGATGGTACTTAAAGTGTTCAACTAAAGCACTGTATTCTACAGAGTATTGATTTTTAGTTTGCTACGAGCGGCGTAGGTTCGTGTCTGTCAGCCGACCAAAACCAGACGAACCCGTTAAGTCATGAAAATAAGGGGTATTAGAAAAGCCTCTCTTAAAATGTCACATAACAATTTTACCCATTTTTATATACTATAATGCAAGAAGCCCTTCGTACAAACTTGCTCTAACTATTGTTTAGTTAAGCAAGTGATATTTGGTTATTCGAGAGAATAATCGACATTAGATAGTCTTAAGTTTATAGACTCTTTTTTTGGCATCTTGTGATCCCAGATTTTCATCACAAATACATAACTTGTAACCATTACCTTCTTGGATTAACTTCTACCTGTTGTTGTACAAATATGTACCATTTGAGATGAACATCGGACTCAACGGGCAACATTTTCTGACTTACAGGCGAGATTCGAACCAGAGGGAACGTTTAAAATCAGCCTCTAACTAGTTCGCACCTCTCCAGGTAGATGGCACTGATTTAAAAATGACACCAGAAACACTATTTATCAAATTCAAATTCAAATAGTCCTTAAAAAGGCACTTTTGACGCGTCAATAATTTACATAGTAGTTATTTCATGGTGATAACTATATTCGTAAACTTAAAACTAAAGCTATGAGGGTTCCAAACGCGCATATTTTACTACTAACATAACAACAAAAAACTATTATTCTCATGTGTAATCTTATAAAATTCCATTAATTCTTGAAATTTGGAGATAAGTCTATCATTGCCCCTCCTCTTATGAGTGACAAATAGCAGGGAGATACTCCGTAATCTGGGAGAAAATGAATTTGAAGAGTGCATGCTGCTTAGATGCCGTTTTACATTTTTTATTCATTATTGAATTCAGGCCTCTAGATTAATTATGAAGTTAATGGATAGCGATCTAATGGTTTATTTGTGAAAATATGGAGCTCAAGGAATATCTTAGGGACTTTTCTATTCCTTATTTACATCAGTGACCTTCCCTGCCTGGCTAAGGGCAATCATGGGATAGTATTGCTTGCTGATGATACATCACGTATTACAACTTTTGACCTTGTAAACAACTATTAACGTTTTATAAAAACTAAGTGTTAAACTTACATTGCCTAACATTATACATGTTAATATCACTGCACTGCTAAAAAATGAGGAATTATCTGGTAAATTCGACTGTTTTTCTTGGAATAACGTTAAATGCAAGGTTTCAATTTGATAAATTATTTCATGTAAAATATACATCGAAAATATCACATAAAATAATTTATCGAAAAGATCGATTTTTAATTATATTTAATAGGTGTAAAGGTAAAAATCTGGTATATGAACACTGTTATTGTGCTAACAAATTTAGTGAAGTGATCGGTATTTCTGATTTGTATATATATTCAGTCATTTAAAAGTAGTAGATCGGCGTTGGTACAAAGCATTAATTTAACCTTCAATAAATTAAAATTTAATTGATATAAATTAAAATTAAGTGCGGCTTATTAATCAATAAAAAAATAGCAACAGGTAAAACACGCTGCGTCGACGGGCCCGTCGTAAATAGTAGGTATTTACGAAACACCAACACCAGGAGTTCATAGATAGTAAGAAGTTCTGCTGTATTGAATGTAGGCACTTCGTGAAAATATTACTTTCTACTTCGTTTTCCAATATTATTTATCACAACTATATTAAATTTAAATATTTAGTAGGGCTAGCATATCATCTTAAAATGTCAATTTCAGTCATATCTTATTTGCAATTAAAAACAAGATAAGACTGTAACGTGATAGCCATTCGAGTTACGTTTATTTATGCTCGGAAAACTTAAGTTTTTTCATAACGATTTATTTAATAAAAAAACATTCACTGCTGATTTCAAACCAGTTTTCCAAATTATTGCATTACTATTATGACTTTGTTGGATAACTACAATACAATTGGAATGGCAGACTTTTTTGTTATACCAATATCAAAAGCCGCTTTTGTAGGAGTTATAATACCTCCATTAAATAAAATAAAATATAAACGTATGGGATTTTATCCTTCACGTTTTCCACTTGTTTCGGCCTTGTCTGAATCCTGCAGATAACTATAGTAAATATTGGACTTGGACGGCTTATGCTGAGCTTTACAACCTTTTAGAGTGGTGTTCAAGACTGGCATAACGTTGTTTTATTAGGACACGACCTAATATTTGTTAAACTCAACAATTCTTTATTTCGTTCCTCTTTTGTTCTTTCTATTCTCTTTGGATAGTTCTTAAGGTAGCGTGAGGTGATCAGGACTACAAAAATAAGTGACGCTATATTTGCTTAGTTGAAATATTTGTGATACCTCATATCCTACTTACCCGTGTCCAACTAGATTGGAATTTAAATGCCAATATTTCATGTTAATTAGCTTGCATATATTATTTAATAACTCACAGCCCTCCTAGGATGAGTTCGCCCAGCTATTACGCGATAGTCCCTTAGATTGTTCTTCAGTCCTTTAGTTTTGTGAAGTCCACCAACCCAGGTTTATGTACTTACATCTTTTTGCCTAAGAGAGGGGAGGTATGTGCCCAACAGACCGGATTTAAGAACGCTTATAACCTGATCTGATCATGATGGTTGTGTTCCGAAACTAAGCAGCCTCTAAACGTATATTGTTTCATCACGTTATAGGTACATTATTACTGTCTTCTATTCTTCTATATAGAGTCTAAATTTATAAGTTAAGTCCAGTACCATCTAGTATCACGAAAATAGTTATAGTTTTAGTTTTAGGTTCAATTTAAGGTTTATTTTAAGTTTTTAAGTGTTTAAAGTTACATTGTTTTAGTTTTTAATTATAATTGAATAAATAAATTTAACACTAAAAAAAAAAAGTATCACGAAAAAGTAATCCGATTATGAAAGTAACTCCGATAACGAGTACGTATGGCGGCACCCCATTTTCGTTATCACATTGAAATAGAAAATTCTCGTTCGCCGACTATAGCAATCCAATACGGTGATTTTTCACTAGGGACGCATAAATGGAGAGGAGAAATATGTTATCAGGAACGGAAAGTTGGGGTGGGAACCCCTTTCCACCTAGACACCAAGGTCATTCGACAAGGATCTCGCTATATATTTGTCTCGCTTATGTTTTCATCTTCAATGAGTGTATTACGTCACACCATACGTCACGAAAGTGATATTTTAAGACCCGTGTCGTATTGATTAGAATGAGGCCCGTTATGCCAGGATTTACCAGGAGCGTATAAATACAAAAGAGATGCGAAACTTCACATTTATGCTATCATCAAACTACAAACTTGAGAAATATTGTATGTTAACTGTTTACTAACTGATAGAGACAAATATAACGAACGCATCGTGTTTTCTAAATTTAAATTGCGCATAACGCCAAATATTTGAACATAATCTATATATATAGCTCTATTGCAGCGCTTAAACGTAAAAAATCTCATTTAATCTACCTCTACTTTAAGATAATGTTTCGGCCTGAATATAGTTTTTAGACTAGATTTTTCGTTCACCTAATTGCTTGTATTTTTTCTTACGATTTTCAAAGTACAGATCTAGAGAAGCATTTTGATATACTCTAGAAAAGGAAGAGCGTTCAGCATTTACCTAAAAAATAACAATTTTTAAGGGCTGGATCGATATTTTTTACTGAGTAATCATCCTTTTGAATTTAAGTTTGAAAAGAAGAAATTTTTCATTGTTCTGGGCAGTGTGAAAATTAACAGGTAACAAATCAAAGGAAAAAGTAAATTAAGGATTATTATATAATGTCTTTGCTCAATACTGATTGTAATACACTCATAATATGCATCTGAATGTGACGTAATAATTATAATTATCGTGACTTTGTACGTTGATATCTTTTCATGCCTAGTGACAGGCGTGCTTAGCGTCTTACGAACTAGATGGCGTTATTAACCTCAAAGCAGTTTTAGGCTGACTTTGATCGTGCTTTCCTGGTCTGTGCTCTTCATTTGTTTTAACATATTATGCACAGAGAATACAGGATCCATGGATAAAAGAAGAGCGAAGAAGAAGAGTATATGTATATGTTGTCTTTCTATATATGTAAAATAAATGTTCCTTTAAAAATGTTTTACCAATTATTACTAACGTGTCTTGTTATATGACCGCAAAACAAAAACTCCACTGTATTCATTATAATCTGAGTTTTTCTGTGGTATATATTACATACTGTTGAATGTCGCCTAGTAACTTAGCTGAAGCATGTATGCTTCTCAATTCTACATTCCTCACCGATTTATATAAAACATTATATTAATATTTCATATTAAAGTAAGTTATCAATCAATCATAATCTTTTTCCTTTAAAAGGCACTTTTGACGCGTTAATAATTTACATAGTAGTGACTTGATGGTGATAACTACATTTGAAAATTTTAAACTAAAGTTATGAGGATTCCAAGCGCGCCCTGGTCTAAAAAGAAGTCCACAACAAACTTAGCCAGGTAAATTTTGTTTTAGTTAACACCATCTCACATGCAACTTAAAGTTATTTAAGAGCTGTCTTATTAGAACAATATTTCATACCCATGCTGGTTTATCATTTACATAATCCTTTACACTATAGTAGGTCTTCTCTACAAGCTTATGATTTATATAAACTTTGTACTTATTGAGACGCATCCCAGAAATTTCATTTGGTATTTTTTTATAAAATTGTATACAATAACGCCTAAGTTTGCTGTGGTAGTTTGTGGTGTTGAACTCTCAGCTTTAGTTTATGTTTACAAATGTATATAAATACATAAAAACTACATCATCTCACAGTCATGAAAAAAGGAAATTTTCCCGTTATAACGACATATCTCGTAGTTTATATATATTTATTTATTTTTTAGTTTTAGGTTAATCTATGGTTTATTTTAAGTTATATATGTATTCTTGAAATTTAATTGAATTATATGCAATAATAAATAAAAATATTTTAGGTAATTCTCGTAGTTAAAACATTAATCAGTAAGGCATTGGGCAATGTCTTGGCAAATCATAAGATCAGCAAAACCAGTTTTAAAAAAATAAACTTAGTTTCAATTGCAACTGATTTAACAAAAACATCCTTGTTCACGAGTGTCGCTTCTGTCTTATTCATAGTTGCGAGAAGATATTATGTGGGCGGGTTTTATTGTAATTTACGATTTAGACCTTTCCACCCCGATTATATTATGGCTCTTGTGACCCCAATCCGTCCAACCGTTAACGAATGACAAAGGCGGGTACACGCAGGCATAAAAGGTTATTGCGTCGCCTTTCACGAACAGCCTGCGCAACGCTGTACCGCGGTTGGCTAGGATGTAAAGAGGTGTGGCACCGATTTTACATCTTGTAAAAAGATATTTCCACTGAGAAGGTACTTTGCTTTAATCACTTGGTTGTCTAGGGGTGGCCGTGGCTAATTACCACCCTACCGACGAAGACGTGTCGCGATTTAGCGCTCCGGCATGATGTCGTGTAGAAACCAATTAGGAATATGGGTTTACCATATCCTAACAGGTTAGCCCGCTACCATCTTAGACTGCATCATCACTTATCATCAGGTGAGATTGCCGTCTAGGGATAACTTGAAGTAAATAAAAAAAATAAAAAAAGCATTAGTCACTACAATTTGCGTGTTAAACCACACGCAACGTCGTCGATTCCACATTTAACCTTACTGTATGTGAAAAATTATACCCACTGTGTGGCTATAATAGTCTCTTTCAGACAAAAGGTTGTATCTATACAGTTTTATCTTTCTGTAGCCCTAAACCGTTATAGTAGTTAAAGTGCATCCCTTATGCATAGAAGAATGCTAATCAGAATTCTAAACTAATAATGCTAATATGCCTAAAGCATGCTGTTTGTACAGTGTATTATAAAATACGTGAGTGAGATGAAGTCACGTCCTTACAGACGTAACAAAATAATCTGAGATTACACGTGCTATTGGGAATTACAAATAACTATTTTTGGTATTCTGTATACGTAGGGTTGATCTGTGTCTCGTGAAATTCTAACCAGGTGATCATTTCTGAGTCGGATGTACGAAATGGAACTTCTACTATTTAAAATATAAATTCAACATCTTCGGTCAGAATATTGTCAGCTTCCTCAAAAAAGTTTATACTGGTTCTAAACCAAAAATGTTATTTAAAACTTGTCCACAACACTCAGTCCTATTGGTTGACTTTCACCGAAAGTATATCATGATCAACCCATTCTCGGCTCACTACAGAGCACGGGTCTCCTCTCAATATGAGAAGGGTTGGGCCATAGTCCACCACGCTGGCCATGTGCAGATTGGCAGGCTTCACACGCTTTTGAGAACATTATGGGGAAATCTTAGGCGTGCAGGTTTCTTCACAATGTTTTCGTTCAACGTTGAAGCAAGTGATATTTTAATTGCTTAAAAATGCAAATAAGTCAGAAAAGTTATAGGGGCCCAGATTCGAACCCCTGACCTCTGATTAAGAGGCTGACGTCCTAACCACTAGGCTATCACAGCTTTTTAATATTACTACAATATTATACTATACTATTACTGACTTCTAAGTTGTAGAATCGTTAAACAAGATTGTGAAATTGGCGCCACACCTCTTTACATATCAGCCAACCACGTTACAGCTTTGTGCAGGCTATTCGTGAGATGCGATGTAATGACCCTTTACGTACCCGCCTTCGACTTTCCTTAGCGCCTATGCGGATTTGGGTCACAAGAGCCAGAACATGATCCGGGTGGGAAGGTCTAAATCGACAATTAACAACAAAACCCGCCCAGATATCTTCTCGCGATAGAAAATACGCCACAGCAACACTCTATATGCTTGCAATTAAAATTCAGTTCTTAAACTGGATTTGCTCCCTTGCCGACTCTATAATCTGCCCGCCGAGACATCTAACCCCATAGCTTTACATATTAATGTTAGTCGTTATGGATATATTGTTGATAATTATTTTAAAATTGCCTTTATTCGATCTGCCCTTAAAAGGGCTTTTGATGCGTACATACAATTTCTTACATTGTATGAGATGATAATGGTAACTACTCATACATTTAAAACTTATAACTAAGGCAACGAGGTTTCACGCGCCCTGTTTTAAGAAAAGCAATGAATGTTTTCATGCATCTCGCATGCCACGCTCTTCCACAGCATAGATACGAGGATATACGAGTATACTCTTACTTTCCGAGATACGACTAGCATAAGACATCGAATTTCATATTTGAATTAAAAAATTTCATTATTAATATAAATATAATAGTGGTGTAGTTGAACGAACAAAATATAATCATAAAAATGGATTCATTCATTATGTCACGAATAAATTGCAAAAGTTGCAAATAGTTACTCAGGTAAGTTTGTTTTGGGCTTCTTTTCAGACGTTTGGAACTCTCATAGCTTGAGTTTTAAGTATATGAATGTATTTATCACCGTCAACTCACTACTTTGTAAGTTAATTTGAATAAAGTTTATGGTTTAATGTACTGAAAAACTTACGAACTATCTATAACTACTTACTACATCTAAAACTATTCTAACTTAACTAATTCTTGGACGCCAGGAGAATATTTAAAAAAGATGAAACTCTGCCAAAACCATTGGACCTCGGTCTCAGGGTTTTGCACATTTATTGTGCCCCGTATAAATTGATTCATAGTTTATCCAAATTCTTGGTAAATACTTACATAAAATCCGTAAAAAGACTAGGAGGAACTACAATCTATATTTAATAATAAAAAAGAAAAAAAAATATTCGTTATGGTAAGCATGTGCTTACCTGGACTGGACTATCCTGAAAATTTATGCAATTGAAAGTCCTTCGAAATGGGCTGTGCATTTTATTCGAAAAAAATGTTATTTCGTTCAGTATCGTCATTTTAGTAGTATCGTAAATAAATAATTGGTTGAGCATTGACTGAATTTTGGTTAAAAATGTAATTCCGTAGACATCCGTAGCTCATAGCTACGTACCGTAGGCATACGTTACGAGTGTATACAATAATTTTATTCAATATATTCGATATTGATTGCTGCTATTACTTTAATTACTAATGGCGATAATTAAAAAATTAATTGTGCTTTTAAGTTTATTAGTTTAATATTTTTAATTTAGTTTAAGAATTTTTCAAAATCAATTCAAATATTCAGAATTTATTCAATTATTTTTTAAATCCTTATTACTTATAAAATTAACAATGTAACTCGTCAATTATTAAATCGTTTTAAGAATAGCAACATATTTAGTGACTGGTGGAATCTTGAAATGATTCTCAATACTTCCACAACAATTTCAAACAACATCTCAATAATTCACTAGGATACCGTATTAACATTTGTAGTGTTAAATTTAAACTCTGGTATATGGTGAAGTCCCAACAAAACTAACTAGCATTTGAGTCATTACTTTGACATCATGGTGATGACTCCTTCAGCATACAAACGGTGTTAGGCTCAAATGTGCTCTGATTGTAGAAAGTTCCAGTTTTGCTTTCTTGGCATGGGTATGCTCTCGAATTTGTCTTATATTTTCAAAGAAATTATATTAAAATGCGCAGTGATTCGTAACGCTGAGTTGGCAAGGGAACAAATCGAGTTTAAAACCTTTGTTTCTATTGTTAGAGATTTAACAAGGACTTAGAGTGGTGTTGAACCTTATTCATAATCGATAGTAAAAATTTGGGCAGGTTTTATTGTTAATTATCGAGTTAGTTTGATGATTTAATGGCTCTATCGTCCCTTATCCGCCTAACCGCTAAGGGAAGGGAAGTCAAAGGCCGGTATACGCAGTTATAAAAGGGTCAAACAGAAGAAAAACTAAAAATTAAATCCGTAGTAAAAATGTGAGCCTCCTCAGCGGGGAATCGAACCCGGGTCACCCACGTGACAGGCGGGTATACTACCACCACTATACTACCGAGGAACATATTTAAATTGTCTAACTAATGCATCATGCACTGCGTAGGTCCGGTGCCACATAATAATGATGTCCCAGTGATAAATGAAGGTAAAGTTTCAGATGATGATGATAAAAGGTTCAAGATGTCGATAAGGCGAGCAACGAAACCAATTTTCTACGCAAAATTAAAGTAAAATCCTTATTAAGTTTTTCGCGCAATCTGATATCCAAGCGGACCAAGGAACTTTTGGTTTGTTCCAAATCTGCCTCTTAATAGTTCGCGCTTCTCCCGATAGATGGCACTACGTCAAAAGTGTAATGATATCACGGAATTACGCGAACATAGGCTTACATATACTTATTTAGGAAGAACATGCTTAGAAGAATATATCGACAAAAAATAAACCTAATGCCTAGCACTTGAGTATTAGCAAGCTCTGATGAGCCGAATTTTCATTAATATGTTCTTTAATTAAACGAAAGTCCTTCTTAACTTACCATTCAGCTAAATTTCAATTATCAAAAATTTCGAAACTCAAAAGCACTCAAAATCCATGCGGGTTTTATTAATTTTACACGTGGCATTTCGACATACTTGATGTTTTATAAACATTTGATCCCTGAGTTACGAATTATTTGTGTAGTGTGGGTGGGCTTAAATAAAACCTACCTAACGTCTTCGGAAATGGCTCTGAAGCTTTGGCTCAACTTTTGTATTTAAGTGTGGTTTTGCCTTATCTTTAAATAACATGAAATGTTTATAGAATAACATTCCGTTAATCACTGAGGTACCTACTTACCTACTAACACTTGAGGTTAAAAATCAATCTTATCCAAGAAATTAAGATAGCTAATTGAAATTAGTATCGGCATCCTCGTCGACAGGGAAGAGTTGGAAAAGGACAGTACTATTAAGCTCAATTTCATATCTAAAGATTGTTTATTTAATAAATTCTATCTGATTTAAATTAAATATAACGTTACCGATTATATAAATTTATTTTATTTAGTTATTTTTAGGATTATTGGATGCTATCAAATTCCAGCAAATGAAGTTATTATATTATATTCTATTGATATCGGCCGTTAGGGTGTTGGTGAACTAAGAAGCTAACGAAAGCGTCCTATGACAGATGTCTAGTTTTGACCAAGCAAAAATGAAAATTGAAAATGAAAACAGTTTTATTTTTTATATAACCCTAACACAGGCCTACACCTATGAAGCGTTCATTTATTATTATATATTTTTTACATTGTTTCAATTCGTTAGGTCATTTTTGATAACTACAAACCTAGGGAATTTTCAAACGAAGCCAACATTAATAATAAGAAAAGTATAATAATTACGACTTTTTTTTGTCATTTTTCTTTCATCCATGCCTTGCAACTTGTACAGGTCTTTAACCACCTGAGAGGTAATTTTTGCAATTATATTCGTCATCTAAGAATTACAAGTACCTAAGCTCTATATCCTTCTCTTACACAAAAGACCTTTGCCTTCTAGTTTATCACTATAAAGGCTGATGACGATCAAGTAAATGTGATAACATCACAGCTAGATCTTTTCAAAGATTCGCTCTGCGGTTATGACCATTAAAGATAGAGTGCAACTATGTAGAAATGCGATGCACCAGGGTAGTATGAATCAAAAGCGGTAAAATGCATTCTCTGACTGCAGTGAAAGCGGAATCCACCCTGGGAGTACAGTGAAAGTGGTGTGGGGTTGAAAAATATTTATATGAGCGTGAGTACAAAAAAGAGGTATTTTTGAGATGCACTTACACCAGAGGTGCATAAACCTGAAGAGGTGAAAATGCATTCTATGACCGTAACGGTTATTTATCCCTTCAACTCTCGCCGAGTTCAATGTTGCGGAAAAGAAAAAAAATTATACTTTATAACTAATAATATTCGTTTGCATCTTAATAATTCACCGCTAATCCGTATTCAAGCATCGATGTGAGATGAAAGAACAAGTGTGCTTAGGTTAGTGAATGTACAAAACTGATATGACGACTTAGCTAAAGTCTTGTCCATAACAATAGATCCATAGTCAAATCTCAACTCAACCCGTCTTATCCGTAATCTCATTTTATTGTGACTATATTGTAATATTATTTGTCTTGAATAATATACCTCAGAAAAAAAACTATAACAGAAATGCATGTGTCTCCTCGGCTGGGAATCGAACCCCGGTATCCCGAGTGACAGTCGGGGATACTAACCACTATACTACCAAAGATGGTACTTAAATTTTCTAACTGAAGCACTGTGTTTTAGTTAAATGTGACAATATCTTAAGAGCATATTATTTTTACTGATTGCGTTTCGAATATTAAATGGTGCTGAGCAATTTATGTTCTATACAATCTTTTGGTGAAGTGGGGTGATGGTGAAGTACCAGGAGAGAACTCCTAGATAAATAACGTTTTTGTAATGAAAAAAGCCATTAATAGCTAGTTTAAAAAATGAGCATTTGGCATACAATGACGACCCACTAACGAAAAAGAGAAAATTAATTTATAAAATAAAAACCTTGAATTTTCCAATTGCGTCCGTCCATTCAATGAAATTTGTACATCTGGTTTTCAGCATCGCGGTTTGTATAAAGGTCACTGTGCGCTGGATCGAACGAACACGATACGTTATTACTAGGAACCCATAAATGAGAAAGAGGTTTCTGATGAATGGACTGTTCGGGTAGTGGGAGGCGAAGAATACTACATACTTATCTTAATATATATAAATCTCGTGTTACAATGTTTATCCTCAATGGACTCCTAAACCACTTAACCGATTATAATAAAATTCGCACACCATGTGTAGTTCGATCCAACTTGAGAGATAGGATAGTTTAAATCTCAAATTATAGTCGCAATTTTAATTTATTGCGACTATTTGTTTGTTATTATTTGACAGTCACAATTATCTGTTAACTCCAAATGATTCTAACAGATGTCGATACCTTTCGACTGGGTTGAGTAAGTAATCAATAGATGGCGCTGCTATGGTAAATCTACGAACGTGTCATTTAAGCTACATTTTAACAGCATAATTACCACGTGTTGTTGACGCTATAAAATTAATTAAATTTATTTTGTAGTGAACGAAATACCGTATAATTCAATTATTTCCACTTTTTAAATTTTTGGTGTTAGCATAGCCGGCCACGTGTTACTTAGACTGAAGTGTAAATTGAATTCATATTATAATGAAGATAATAAATACAGTGATATTAATCCTGTTTTTTACTTATTTGTGCTTCATTGATCAAAACTTTATAATTTAATTTGAATATATGTATGTAAGTATTATCACATAATTATAAAATTTAATTAAAATGTCAATGCAAAAATGATACACAATTTCCTACACTTTTTCAATAGTTGTACAAATATTTTTTTTTATTGTTTTTATTCAACCTCTATTTAAAAAATATTTAGCACTTATTATTTCAATGTGCTTTTTTTTTTTTTTTCACGCTGGGAAATGCTTTTACGCATCCCCTCCGGAGGCGACGCAGACAAGACTGCGCCGCTTCCGACGGGGTATGTGGGACTCCCTGGTGGCCAGGCTGGCGACCAGAATACCCACTAAAACCCAGCGATGCTCCTTCGCGTCGCCTGGAGGCTGGGTCACGGGAACACTTGTGCACTCGACCGCGGCCCAGCCAGCGGCGTCCACCGAGGCAGACCCTCCACGGGGGGCCTATATTGACCCCGAGCTCCGTCCGAGGCGCGCCAGGACCATTGGACGCGCCTCACGACCCGAGGATTAAGCTCGACGGGTGAGGATGCCTCTCATCCATCACCCGGAGCTCCTCGTCAGGGGGGCAGGCGGCGATCGTGCGCCCGTCGCCTGCGCCCCACCCTACGACGCCGGAGAGGGTGCGCGTCTGCGTCATACTCCCGGCGCCGTTCTGCCGCCTCCTTCTGCATCATCACCTCCTCACAGAAGGAGGTGACAGCGGCCCAAGACGTCTCGCTGGCCACCATGGTGCGAACCACAGTGGGCAGAGAAAGGTCAGGCCCCACCTGTGGCACGAGTAAGGCTCGCTCGACCGACCACTGGACGCACGATTCCAGCGTGTGCTGCGCCGAGTCCTGAGCGTAGCCACACTCATGGCACTCCTCCGTGGGCTCCCGCCTTGCGACCCTGCACAGATACCTCCCGAAGCAACCGTGCCCCGAGAGGATCTGCACAAGGCGGAAGGACAGGGCCCCGTGCTTCCGGCCCGTCCAGAGCTCGAGGACGGGCTGGATCGCCTCGATCGTGCGGTGGCCAGCTGTCGGCGCGAGAAGCCTCTCCCGCCACAGGGCGACGAGATTAGCCTCCGCCAACCGCCTCCACGCACGATCCTCCGCTGGCGTAGGGTGTTCACCCCGGAGTCGGGCATTCACCCTACGCCAGTACGCCTCGGAGAGCACTCCGGCGTCCAGGTCCCACGGCGGTGTCCCCACCAACACACAAGCTGCCTTGCACGAAATGGTGCGATACCCGCGTATCATTCTAACTGCCATGACCTGCTGCGATCTCCACAGCAGGGCCTGGGTTTGGGCAGTCAGAGCGTCCGCCCAGATGGGCGCTCCGTAGAGTGCCATGGATCGCACCACGCCCGTGTATAGACGCCGACACCGCGAACTCGGACCGCCCAGGTTAGGCAGGAGCCGACTAAGGGCTCCAGCGACTCCCACGAGCTTTGGGACCAGACGCCGAAAGTGTTCTACGAAGGTCCACCGGCTGTCGAGGACGAGTCCAAGGTACCTCATCTTACGCTTGACACCGATGGATACCCCACCCACCACCAATTCGGACCGGGCGGGAGGCGCTCTCCGAGGCCCATGAAAGCACAGGGCCTCGGACTTGTGCAAAGCGACCTCCAAGCCCAATGTCCGAATCCTAGCTACAATGTGGGCCACGCCGGCTGTGGCCCTACGTCTAGCCTCCCGAAAGGTGCTGCCGCGAGCCGTCACTAGGGTATCGTCGGCGTAACAAATGACGTCGACGCCCCCCAAAACGGCTCCACGTAGCACCCAGTCGTACCCCATGTCCCACAGGAGGGGCCCAAGTACCGAACCCTGTGGGACACCGCACAACACAGCCCTCTCCGAACAGCCTTCACTGGTCGGAAACCTGACCGATCGCTCGGAGAGGTAGGCCGACACGACCCTCCGGAGGTATAGAGGGACCATGTGGTACCTCAGTGCCTCCCGGATGCAGCTCCAGGGCAAGGTGTTGAAGGCGTTGGCAATGTCTAGTGACACCGCCACCAACACCTCGTCTCGGGACACTGCGCTTTCCGCTAGGGCCCTCACCCGCGCTATTGCGTCGATGGTGGACCTACCCCTGCGGAAGCCGTATAATATAAAAATGAATCGCAAAAGCTGTTGGTAAGCGCATAACTCAACAACGCCTGGACCAATTTGGCCAATTTTTTTTTTAAATATTCGTTGAAGTTCAAGGATGGTTTTTACGGTGAGAAAAATCTGAATAATTGCCGGAAAACCCCTTAAAACAGCCCTTTTCTTTTTCCCATACAAACGTTTTCTATATAAACGTAGAGTCAATTTGATTGTCAATTTGATTTTATTGCTATTGCATAAAGTACATATTAAATTACAAGCACTCACTGTTGTCTAAGCAATGTAGGTGTGTTCCTAACGTCAAAGAGTGCATAGTCAAACTGTAACAGGACGAAATCTGTACATTAAATAGATTTTGAACATTTTAATTGGAGGATGCTTTACTAGCGATTTCACTAGCGTCTGTCTGTATCACGCCGAAACCACTTGAAATGATGGACTTGAATAAAATTTGGTATAGGAGCAGCTGATACTCCGGTTCAACATATGAGATAGTTTTCATCCCGGAATTCAGCACGGTTCCCTTGGGAGATAGTCAAAATGTGTATTTAGTTGTAATTCATTAACGCGTACTCAGAATCCATTCATTCTTTTTTTGTAAGAAAGGAGATACTTTAATGTTTATGATGTAATTTTTTCAAGTTGTTCGGTTCAGTAATCTACTGCTTCGTGATTGCAAGACAAGCAAACACTCAACGCAGACGAAGTCGCGGGAGTCAGCTAGACTAAACGGGCTAAAAACTAAACTAACTAAAACGAGCTTTATTACTATTGTATTCGCTGGGTTCGTGACCCCAGCGCCACCTATCGATACAACTTACGGTGGCTTAAAACGATATCCACGGACATTAATATCGGAAACAATTACTGGTAATGACGGTTATCCACTGTATCGTCGACGATCGACAGCAGACAATGGAAGATCAACAATTGTCAAATGAAATCAACAAGATATTGAAATAGATAATCGTTGGATTGTCCCATATTCACGCATTTTATTAAAGACCTTCAAAGCACACATCAAATCTTATCTACATAATCGTAGAATCTTGCCATTCAGTGGAATCTATTAAATACATTTGCAAATATGTACTGTGATTGGAATTGGTGGAGAGAATTCCAATGATGAAGTTACACAATACCAAATGGGCCGCTATGTTAGTAGTAATGAAGCAGTATGGCGAATATTTTCTTTTCCTATTCATGAGAGACACCCTTCTGTTGTTCACTTAGCTGTGCATTTAGAAAATTGACAAAGAGTGTATTTTACAGCACATTAACCAGTTTTTTTGAGACATGCCAAAACGATGATTTTGCACAAACATTGCTATTTTATTGCAAGAAGATTTATAAGACGGAAACAAGGGAAACAAGTTCAAGGATACCCAGATGTGTATTCCACCGATGCCATTGGTCGAATTTATTCAGTACATCCAAGCAATGATGAATGTTTTTATTTACGACTGCTATTAGTCGATATACGTGGCCCAAAATCATTCCAACATTAACGAACTGTTGATGGTGAATTGTGTGGATCTTACAGGGAAGCCTGTCAACATTTGCAATTGCTAGAAAATGACGCTCATTGGGATCAAACTCTCAATGATGCTGTAATATCATCACACGCTCATCAAATACGAACATTGTTTTCTATAATCATATCTACATGCTTCCCATCAAACCCAATTGATTTGTGGATCATGTACAAAGATAATATGTGTGATGATATTTTGTATCAAATACGAAATAGAATGGGAAATCAAAATATACAAATGAAGAATGAAGAAATTTACAACGAAGCATTGATTTCAATTGAGGACATGTGCTTGATGATGTCAAACAAACAATTAATTCAATTAGGCCTGGCCGCGCCCAATCGCCCAATGCATGATGCTTTTAACCAAGAGTTGAATCGAGAAAAAATGTATGATCTCAACTCTTTAAAAGAATTAATTCAAACGAATCTTCCACTGTTGAATGAACAACAGAAGTATGTATTTGAAAATCTTATGAAAGTAATAAATGATGAAACTGGAGGGATTTACTTCTTAGATGCACCTGGTGGTACAGGAAAAACTTTTTTGATTTCATTAATATTAGCAACGATTCGCTCGCAAAATAAAATTGCACTTGCACTCGCTTCGTCGGGAATCGCAGCAACTTTGCTTGAAGGTGGTCGAACAGCCCATTCAGCATTAAAATTGCCATTAAATATGAGAAGCAATGAAACTCCGACCTGCAACATTTCTAAGAACTCTGCAATGGCAAAGGTCTTGCAGCAATGTAAATTAATTATTTGGGATGAATGCACGATGGCACATATAAAATCTTTGGAGGCATTAGACAGAACATTAAAAGATATACGGAGCAATCATAACCAATTTGGTGGTGCAATGATTTTATTAGCAGGAGATTTTCGTCCAACATTGCCAGTGATTCCACGATCAACACCAGCCGATGAACTCAATGCATGTCTAAAGTCCTCCAATTTGTGGAAACATGTCAAAGTACTTCATTTAAGCAAGAATATGCGTGTCGAGTTACAAAATGACCAATCTGGAAACATATTCTCTAAACAACTCATTGACATTGGTAATGGCAAATTTCCTATAGACATGTTGACTGGCTCCATTAACATTCCTCAAAGTTTTTGTCAGTTAACTCGATCAAAAGATGAACTTATTCAGAAGGTGTTTCCAGATGTTTCTCAAAATTACAGAAACCATGATTGGTTGAGCGAACGAGCTATATTGGCTGCAAAAAACATAGATGTAAATGAATTAAATTTAAAAATACAAGAACAAATTACAGGTGAATCGAGGATATATAAATCAGTTGATTCGGCTACTAACCAAGATGATGTAGTGAACTATCCACCAGAATTTTTAAACTCGCTGGATTTGCCAGGATTGCCACCTCACAATCTTCAATTAAAGGTTGGATCGGTAGTTATAATGTTGCGAAATATCAACCAACCGCGTCTTTGCAACGGCACACGGTTAGCGATAAAAAAATTACTAAACAACGTGATAGAAGCAACTATACTGAGAGGAAAGTATAAAGGAGAAGACGTACTCATACCGCGCATCCCAATGATTCCGAATAATGTGCCGCTTGTCTTTAAACGACTACAGTTTCCAGTTCGGCTTGCTTTTGCTATGACCATAAACAAGTCCCAGGGGCAATCATTAAGTGTTTGTGGTATTAATCTGGAAAACCCATGTTTCTCACATGGTCAATTGTATGTTGCCTGTTCTCGTGTTGGAAAACCATCAGATTTGTTTGTCTATGCGCCAGATAATCAAACTTAAAACATCGTATATCACAAAGCACTACAATGAAAATAAAACTGATTTTTGTTAATAATTATGATTCATATGATTAACAATTACTTATTTTTCAATGCTTATATATGTTTTATTTGATTATATTTCTTATTCACAACGCCCATCAGGGTGACGGTTCTGTTCAGGTGAATTTTTTGCCCAGACTATAAAATATGTAGGAACAAAAAAATTAAACATTAAAAATCATTTTGACAGGCTATATTTGGCAGTACGAAGTCTGCCGGGTCAGCTAGTATACCAATAAAAACCTTTATTAATAATAATACACAGGGCGTTATTGCTATACAATGCTAACTGGTCCTAACAAAATGTATAAAGAAATTCAAATAATTTCTAGCCGTAGAAACTAAATCAAACGCAGATGTATATAATTCGATAAATATTTATTGAATTCGATAAATATATCATCATCATCATCAGTTCAACCTATAGACGTCCACTGCTGGACATAGGTCTTTTGTAGGGAGTTCCAATGGCCACGGTCCTGGGCCGCTTGTATCCAGCGGCTCCCTGCGACTCGTTTGATGTCGTCTGTCCACCTTGTTGGGGGTCGCCCAACGCTACGTTTACCGGTGCGGGGTCGCCATTCCAACACCTTGGGACCCCAACGTCCATCGGTTCTCCGAGCTATGTGCCCCGCCCATTGCCACTTCAACTTCGCAACTCGCTGAGCTATGTCGGTAACTCTGGTCCTCGTACGGATCTCTTCATTCCTGATTTGATCACGTAGAGATACTCCTAGCATAGCTCTCTCCATTGCTCGCTGAGTGACTCTGAGCCTTCTTATGAGGCCCATAGTGAGCGACCACGTTTCGGATCCGTAAGTCATCACTGGCAACACGCACTGTTCGAAAACTTTAGTCTTCAGGCACTGAGGGATTTTGGACGAAAAGATGTCGCGAAGTTTCCCAAACGCTGCCCACCCGAGCTGAATTCGGCGGCTGACCTCCTTCTGGAAATTGGACTTACCTAACTGGATCGTGTGTCCTAGGTATACATACTCGTCTACAATTTCCAGTGCAGAGTTCTCAACGATTACTGGGTAAGGCAGAACATTAGCGTTCGACATGATCTTCGTCTTGCTCATGTTCATGCGCAGGCCTACCTGTTGAGAAACTCTGCTAAGGTCATTGAGCATTGCGTCGAGGTCTTCCAGAGTCTCTGCCATTACGACTATATCATCGGCAAACCGAAGGTGATTGATGTACTCGCCATTGATGTTGATGCCCAGTCCGTTCCAATCCAGAAGCTTGAAGACATCTTCCAACGCTGCGGTAAACAGCTTCGGGGAGATCACATCTCCCTGTCGCACTCCTCGCTGCAGTTGTATCGGCTTCGTCGTCTGGTCCTGTATACGGACTGACATGGTGGCGTTTTCATACAGGTACTTCAACACTTGGATGTACCGGTAGTCGATTCGGCATCTCTGAAGTGACCTCAAAACAGCCCAAGTTTCCACCGAATCGAAGGCTTTCTCATAGTCCACAAATGCTAAACAAAGTGGCCGGTTGTACTCTTCGGTCTTCTGTACAATCTGCCGCAGTGTATGGATGTGGTCTATGGTACTAAAGCCCTTCCGGAAACCGGCTTGTTCGGGAGGCTGGAAGTCGTCGAACCTATTAGCGAGACGATTCGTGATAACTCTCGAGAACAACTTGTAGACATGGCTCAGCAGCGAGATGGGTCTGTAGTTCTTCAGCAAGGTATTGTCACCTTTTTTGAAGAACAAAACCACCACACTCCTGCGCCACGCTTCTGGCGTTATGCCTTGCTGAATGACGGAATTGAACAATCGCTGAAGGACTTTAAGTATTGGTTTTCCACCCGCTTTCAGGAGTTCTGCTGTGATTCTATCATCACCTGGCGCTTTGCCATTCTTAAGTTGTTTGAGAGCCCACATAATCTCATATAGGCTGACGTCCGGGATATCTTCGGTGTAGTGTCGGATCAATTTAGCTCTCGGATCCTTGGCCAAATTCTCAACAGGCTTCTGTGTTGTGGTGTACAACTGACCATAGAACTTTTCAACCTCACCCAAGATCTCAGGTTTAGAAGAAATGAGACTACCAGTGTCCGTCTTCAGTCGCATCAACTGACACTGTCCGATAGACAGATCTCTCGCGAACACTTTAGAGCCTCTGTTTTGCTCGATTGCAATTTTAATGCGCTCCGTATTGAAGTGCCGCAGGTCACATGTCCTTGATTTAGAGATCTGTCTGTTAATCCTCCTATAGGCGGACGCGTCGACTGAGGATTGTAGTTTCATCTCGTGTCTCTCTTCCATGAGCTTGAGTGTATGTGTTGAAAATTTTGTTAATCTATTTTTACGGTGAGTCTTATAGAACTTGGACCCAACCGTATGGACAGTTTCCACCAGCCTGTTGTTCAAATCGTCCACTGTGTCGCAATCTGCAAGGCAATCGAACCGGTTCTGCAGTTCCAGTTGAAAGCTCTCGGGGTTTTGTATATGGGCTCGAGTAGGTCGGAGCGTAGACTTTACCAGTCTAAACCTTTCCAGCTGAACGTTGATATTCAACGTGCCTCTTACCATACGATGATCGCTCCCGGTTTTCACCCTGTTGATCACAGAGACATCATTGAATATGTGCCGCTTTGTTGACATGATAAAGTCAATCTCATTCCTCGTGCAACCATTAGGGCTCATCCAGGTCCATTTCCTGTGTGGCGACTTCTTGAAGAAGGAGTTCATCATATAGAGGCCCTCCTTCTCCAGGAAGTCGGCCAACATTTGGCCCCTGTGGTTTCGTAGCCCATATCCAAATTGCCCCACTCTCAACTCTGAACCTGTGCGCTCACCGAGTCTTGCATTGAAATCCCCCATCACCACATTGTAGTAGGTGTTTTAGGCATGTATGGCTTTAGAGATATCCTCATACAATACCTCTACTTCCTCGTCCGGGTGTGCTGAGGTCGGTGCGTATACCTGTATTACCTTCAACGAATACCGTTTGGTGATTCTGAGTATAAGGTATGCTACCCTGCTCGACACACTTTCGACTCGTACAATATTGTTGACGAGGGACTTGCGGACGATAAATCCAACACCACCCTGAGATTATTGGTCGCCCTCCCGGAAGTAGAACAAGTTGCCAGAATTCAAGATTATGGAGTCCTCCCCCTCTCTTCGGACTTCAGATAATCCTATTATATCCCAACGCAACTTGCTCACTGCTTCTTCCAGCTCAATCATCTTTTCGTCGGTCCTCAAAGTGCGTGCGTTATAAGTTGCCAGGTCTAGTCGTCGGGGTTGGCAGCGGAATCTCTTCCGGAGATTCTTGACACCCCCTGCCCCGCCGTTACCATAACCGCTGCCAGAGCCAGGGATAGCGGGGCTGCCGGGGACTAGGGACTGTGGCTTTTTTGTTTCTACCATTCAAGGGAATGCCAATAATAACCACGCTTGGCATGCGGGTTGGTGATCGCAGTGCTGGTCCTCTCGCACCAATAACGCTGCTGCCCGTTATTGTCAGTAAATTTTGGACCAGTTAATGTTTAATGGTTATACCGCCATTGGTCGGTCGCCAGAGCCTCGTCGGTAAGTCGGCAGGGTGCACCACGGGCAGGTGAGGTTGGCAATTGGGAAGGCCGACTGGTACTAGTCTTTCCCATACACCCCGATATATCAATCGATATCGATAAATATATATTGCAATGTAAATGTTTATTGCGGTCTTATATGATTTTTAGAAGCCAAAATGTTTATCTTATCCTAATCTACCCATAAAATTGAATTGTTTTAAGTTTATGTATGTAAGTATGATTTCATGGACTAAATATTTAGTTGTTTAGTAAGCGAACTTTTATAGTGTAAAGGTTTATATAACTGACTGAATGACGGAAATGAAGGAACTCTTCTATGTCACTCTCCATTTCTTACTTATATAACTATGATTTTGTCTGAATAGTAAAGATTTCAGTGTTATACTAATTATACCTCGAGTGGATTAAAAAAGTAAAATATTTTCAGCCAACATGAACCCCGATATTAACAATTACAAATTTTCTAAAATTATTTTCTTAGCGATGAATACGCCTTAGCAGGGCCTTACTTCCAATCCTTTTCATTCTTTATGTTTCCACATTTGCAAAAGAGCTTATATACTCGTATGTCATTATTACTGAAAAGTAACGCTCTAATTGCCGATTTTGATTTCTCTAATTCCAAAAACGCAGAACTTACATGTTCCAACCCCTAACCTTCTCACCCCATAGGGGTGGATTTTGTAATATTGTGTATAAAGATTTTTATTATTTAAAACAAATCAACTAAACGCAACTTTCATGTCCCTAACTTCGAAAACTTAGATACTTATGAAAACTATAACTTATGAAAACTTCCAACCCCCATTTCACCCCCATTGGAGTAGATATTCGTAACATTAATTAAACAGATCTTTATTATTTATAATTAACAACTTAGTTGCCAACTTTCATGTCTCTAACTTCAAAAATATAGGACTTACATACAAACTTCCAACCCCCATTTCAAACCCTTAGAAGTGGGCTTTTGTAATATTGCGTATACAGGTATTTATTATTTAAAACAAATTACCTAAATGCTAATATTCATGTCCCTAACTTCGAAAACATAGAATCCTCATGAAAACTTCCCACCCCCATTTCACCCCCTTGGGGTAGGTTTCGTAATATTGATTATACAGATCCTAATCATTTATAATAAAAAAATTAGTTGCCAATTTTCATGTCTCTAACTTAAAAAATATAGGACTTTCATACAAACTTCCAACCCCCATTTCAACCCTTTAGGGGTGGATTTTCTCAAAACCGTTTCTTAGCTGACCGCTGACTTCATAAAAGGAATCTACTTTCCAAGTTTAAAGATAAACAAGCTTGGGTATGAAATATTGTTCTAATAAGGTAAAGCTCTTCAAAAATTTTAAGTGGCATGTGATATGGTGATAACAAAAAAAAAGTTACCCGGCTAAGTTTTTTGTGAGCTTCATGTTATACCAGAGCGCGTTTGGAACCCTCATAGCTTTGTTTTAAGTTTACGAATGTAGTCCGTATCGTTCTCAGCACTCCGTACCTTTTTCACTCATATACCTCATCCTTACTCACAATAAGTTTTTTTTTCTACAATAGAATTTCTCTAGAAATAATTTATATGGCAAAACAACGTTTGCCGGGTCAGCTCGTAATATATACATAGATTTATTTATCTATATCTTATAGATCATCATCATCATCATCATCATGATCAACACATTGCCGGCTCACAACAGAGCTCGGGACTCCTCTCAATATGAAAAGAATTTGGCCATAATCCACCACGCTGGCCATGTGGATTGGCAGACTTCGAGAACATTATAGAGAATTCTCAGGCGTGCTGGTTTCCTCACGATTTTTTCCTTCACCGTTTGAGCAAGTGATATCTTAATTGCTTAAAAACGCACTAAACTCCGGCAAGTTAGAGGTGCGAACCCGCGTTGAACCCCTGACCTCTGATTAAGAGGCGGACGTCCTAACCACTAGGCTATCACTGCTTCAGTTATAATTATGCGTGTTATTTCGGGGCAACCCGAACACCGCATTTCAAAAAAATGGTGTTATTATTTAATGCTATACATTATCATGTTTCTTGAAACGGTTATACTCTTCAGTTTGGACTTTCGATAGCGCGATTCAATAAACGAGTGGCGCCATCTATCGCGGGGAAGTAAATCTGGAACTGATGTAAGCGGGAGCGAGCAAAATCAAATCTGCAATATAAAAAAGCTTTGATAAGCTTTTTTATATTATACATATTTTTTATTATTATTTAATTATTTAAGAACAAACATTTACATAGTTTTTAAAATAATTAAATCTAATCATAATCTTGTAACCGTTTTCCGTACACCGGATATATAAGTACATTTGTCAAACAGAAATAAAACTTCTCATATGTGTACTACCAGAAACGAGACTAACAAAAGGGTCTAATAAAGTTAATCAAATACAGTTGTGAAACAGAATATTCTCAGATCTATGGAAATAGTTATAAAGAGCGCCAGTGCGCACAACGTTAACTTTAGCACAAAGAATTAAGCTAATGCTGTCAAGATTTTTGCAGAAGCTACATCGTAGACGAGTTTGACGTTAACAGTTTTATTTGTATAAAATGGCATTTTACACGGGAAAATGCTTTCTATCGTACATAAATATTCAATGATTTCAGAATCTGCTTGGTTTTAAAAGTAGCTTTTGCTAATTTGCTCATTCCGCCTTTGTTTACTCGAATAACGTTTTCATATTCCACATTTGCCAGACGTACCGCGAAATTTTTAAAACTCAAATGTGGTTGACTGTACTAGCCACCTGACAGTTAGTATAACTTTGAGTGTAAATTACAATGACACTATTTTCTAACAAAGATCTCTCTCCTTTCAAGCTATATTATATATAGCCTGTGGATTATTATTTTTTATACACTTCAAGTTGGCCCTTGATAGCTAGACTAGACTGCATCATCACTTACCACCAGTAGGTAATAATTAATTGATGATTAAGTGATGATGCCGTCTAGGATGGTAGCGGGCTAACCTGTTAGTAGCATGGTAAACCCACACTCCTAATTGGTTTCTACACGACACCGTGCCGGAACGCTAAAACGCTTAGCGACACGTCTTTGTCGGTAGGGTGGTAACTAGCCACGGCCAAAGCCTCCCACCAGACAAACTTACACTGAACTTTTTAGACAGCCACTTAGATTTCACTTTTAAAGTCAGAGTTAAAGAACAGTATATTTATATTTGATTATTTGTATAATATACGAGTATGTTATTTATTTTTAAATTATTTAGTATGTACATTTTTGTTATAATGTAGATACGTTATTTTTACCTATTTGCTATATAATAAGCCCATGAAAACCATGAACACTTAAGATCAGTAATCATCATCATGATCAACTCATTATCGGCTCACTACAGAGCACGGGTCTCCTCTCAGTATGAGAAGGGTTTGGCCATAGTCCACCAAGCTGGCCATGTGCGGATTGGCAGACTTCACACGCCTTTGAGAACATTATGGAGAACTCTCAGACATGCAGGTTTCCTTCACCGTTGAAGCAAGTGTTATTATAATTGCTTAAAAACGCATATGACTCCGAAAAGTTAGAGGTGCGTGCCCGGGTTCGAACCCCCGACCTCTGATTAAGAGGCGGACGTCCTAACCTAGGCTATCAAAGCTCTAATATCTAAGCTCTATGAAAGTATTCATATTTCATACTAATATTATAAATGTGAATGTAAGTTTGTTTTTTACGTTTTAACGCAAAAACCACTTAACTGATCTTCATAAAACTGTAAGCCCATATTTTTGGAGATATTAAACGTCAAATAGGATACTTTTTATTGAAAAAAAAAATACGAAAGATACAAAAATGGTTTGTTAAAATAATTTTTATTTTGATTCATTTCTACGGTGATGATCTCTGACACTTATTTATGACTTCAGTGCGAGCGAAGCCGCGGGTAAAAGCTAGTCTTAATATAAGCGTTTTAGTTAATGCATAATTTAAACTGATTGTACTATCACTTTTAATAAAAAAAAAAAAAACAATATTTCTCTCGGTAATAAAAAGCACTCAGCTTAGAAATCAACATTGTAAGTAAGGTTAGTGTCAGACAAATTATTTTGTACCATATTATCAATCCAATTAAGTTTAAAGTTTGAATTTTATGACACCAAGATCTAGTTAAGTAATCAAGATAAGTATTATATATTTTTTTGTCAGTGTTTACCGCGTCTTCTTCTGGGTATAATTTTTAACTATCCGTGATATTAAACCATTATGTTCTTATTATTAATCTATAACTAACCTCTACCTATATATAGGGAAAACTATGCAATTGCCAAATAACCATAAAATTCCGCTCTAGATTTAATTTTTATTTGACTATCAATCAAGTGAAATGAAATAAAAAGAAATATCTCTGCCAAACGAAAAATTATGTTCTATTTTTATAACGTATTTTTATTTCATAAATATAAAAACGTCATCAAAGCATCCGAGGTAAAATCTACCCTTATATAGTTAGGTCTAAACTAGAAAAATCGCATCAGCGTTAAGTGATGTAGGTTACCGAAAAAGTATCTCGTTTATTGGGTTGATTTCTAGGCAATAGTTTCTTCCCAAAATATCTTTGTCTAGGACTTGAGATATGGACCTCTTTACATGTCAACTTAAATTATATTTCTCGGTATTTTCGCTTTGCGTTCTGATAAACGTTGTGAAGTGAACAAAAAATATGCAATATCGATAACTTGTGTAAGACAAGGTTGGCATTCGCTGGCTCTTCTTTACTTCAATGAGTGCAATAATGAATGAAATGAAAGTGTAAGTAGCTAACGTCAAGCCAGTATTGATCTCAGGATGCTCGGGAACGAGGACGAGACTAGGATTTCATAAGCCCATAGGTACTACGGATTGTTCATACAGTGTTCAGTAAAACACATCGCGGATGGATCACCTGATGTTAAGTGTTTACAACCAGAGAACCTCTAATGAGTTGCCGATAGAATCCGTTCTCATAATCGGTTTCTAAGCTTCGTCATGCCGGAATGCTACGAGTATGTTGCTTGGCGTATACGTCTTTGCCGGAAGAGTGATAACTAGCGCAGTGTGTTTTGCGCCGTGTGGTTGCTCCTACCAAACTCAAACGGGAATAAAACTGAGGATTGTTGTTGTTTCGGAGTGACAGTTGCAGATAACCATAAAAGTTAATTCTGTGTCACCGGGGGTTTTTCAGACCGATAATGACCTACGCCAGCGTAGTCTTCGCCCATCGTCAGCCCAGCTCTTACAAGAGCTTACAAGTATACACAAGCTACAAAATAAATGTATGCGCATAGCCACGGGTGCCCCGTGGTTCGTTCGTTAAATCTACGTTAGTAGATTTACACCGCGACCTAGATATACCGACTTTACAGCAGTATTTCAAAAAGCTCGCTATAAACTACTTCGAGACAGCAGCCCGACACCCCAACCCTCTAGTGGTTGAGGCTTGCGATTACACCCCCGACCCAAACGCCCCTCTCATAAAGAGACGCCCTAAAAACGTTATAATCGACCCGGACGACCAACTGACGTTAGACAACGCTTCGTAGGTAGGTCACACTACACAAAACACAACACAGCGTCTTCGCCGGCGAAGACGAGGTCCCCGCTATCTGACGTCATCCGTACGTGGATTCTATCCACGGGCACGGGGGCGCTCGGACTGACACACCAGTCCAACATACCCACCAAATCCCAACGTAACCCTAAGTCGAGGTCCGAGTCTCATAGGAGACGCCCTTAGGGGGGACGTTCCCTCAGAAGTCGTCGAGCCCAGGTGCTCCACTCTCAGGCTGAGCTTCATGCTCGCCAAAAACCCCCGGTGACGCAGTAGTAACTATTCTGGTTATCTGCAATTGTCAATTCGAAAAATAAAAAATAAATACCGGGGGTTTTTGGCGAGCATAAAACTCAGCCTCAGAGAAGAGCACTTGGGCTCGGCCAAATCTGGGGAACGTCCCCCTACGGGCGTCTCCTGTGAGACTCGGACCTCGACTTAGGGTGACGTTGGGACTTGGAGAGTTTGTTGGATTGGTGTATCAGTCCGAGCGCCCCCGTGACCGTGGATGTAACCCACGTCCAGATGACGTCAGATATCGGGGACCTCGTTTTCGCCGGCGAAGACGCTGCGTACAGTTGTGTGATGTGTGTGTATGATCTACATGGGAAGCGTTGTCCAATGTCAGTTGGTCGTCGGGTTCGTCAAGGACGTTCTTCGGTCACAATGTGATAACATCACAGCTAGATATCTTTTTAAAGATTCGCTCTGCGGTGTGACCATTAAAGATAGCGCGCATCTATGTAGAAATGCGATGCACCAAGGTAGTATGAATCAAAAGCGGTAAAATGCATTCTCTGACTGCAGTGGAGAAGAGTCGGAAAAGGACAGTACTATTAAGCTCAATTTGATATCTAAAGATTTTGCATTAGATTGTTTATTTAATAAATTCTATCTGATTTAAATTAAATCAAAACGTTAGTATCGTTGCCAATTAAATAAATTTATTTAATTTAGTTATTATTAGAATCATCATGATCAACCCATTACCGGCTCACTACAGAGCACGGGTCTCCTCTCAATATGAGAAGGGTTTGGCCATAGTCCACCACGATGGCCATGTGCGGATTGGCAGACTTCACACGCCTTTAAGAATCTTATGGAAAACTCTCAGGCGTGCAGGTTTCCTCACGATGTATTCCTTCACCGTTGAAGCAAGTGATATTTTGTTTAAAAACGCACATAACTCCGAAAAGTTAAGAGGTGCGTGCCCGGATTCGAACCGCCGACCTCTGATTATGGCAGATGTCTTGTTTTGACCAAGCAACAATGAAAATTTAAAATTAAAACTATTTTTTTTTTCATGTAAACCTATGCACCTAACCTATGAAGCGTTCATTAATTATGCATATATTTTACATTGTTTTAATTCGTTAGGTCATTTTTGACTACATCCGTTTACTTAAAACTAGGGAATTTTCAAACGGAGCCAACATTAATAAAAAGAAAGGTATAATAATTATGACTTTTTTTTGTCATTTTTCTTACCCATGCCTTGCAACTTGTACAGATCTTTAACCCCCTGAGAGGTAATTTTTGCAATTATATTCGTCAACTAAGAATTACAAGTACCTAAGCTCTATATCCTTCTCTTACACTTGGCACTTGGCTCAGCAGGCTATCACGAATTTTGAAGATAAAAGGAGGGTGGATCTGGATTTGTACAGAGATCAACTGAAAAATAGACCACCCTCCAATGTAATCTATGATTACGTTGAGGGTGCCCTGTACACCAACCACATCAGGGCACACGAACGACGCCCTTAATAAAGAAAATTAACAGAGACCCAGTCGCTGTTGCCGAAACGGCAGTGATATGATATATATCACTATAAAGACTGATGACGATCAAGTTAATGTGATAACATCACAGCTAGATCTTTTCAAAGATTCCCTCTGCGGTTTTGACCATTAAAGATAGAGTGCAACTATGTAGAAATGCGATGCACCAGGGTAGTATAAATCAAAAGCGGTAAAATGCATTCTCTGACTGCAGTGGAGGCGGAATCCACCCTGGGAGTACAGTGAAAGTGGTGTGGGGTTGAAAAATATTTATTTGAACGTAAGTACAAAAAAGAGGTATTTTTATGATGCACTCACACCAGAGGTGCATTAACCTGAAGAGGTGAAAATGCATTCTATGACCGTAACGGTTTTCCTTCCAACTCTTCCCGAGTTAAATGTTTGGGAAAAAAAAAAAATGTACTTTATAACTAATAATATTCGTTTGCATCTTAATAATTCACCGCTAATCCGTATTCAAACATCGATGTGAGATGAAAGAACAAGTGTGGGCTTAGGTTAGTGAATGTACAAAACTGATATGACGACTTAGCTAAAGTCTTGTCCATGACAATAGATCCATAGTCAAATCTCAACTCAACCCGTCTTATCCGTAATCTCATTTTATTGTGACTATATTGTTATATTATTTGTCTTGAATAATATACCTCAGAAAAAAAAAACTATAATAGAAATGCATGTGTCTCCTCGGCTGGAAATCGAACCCCGGTGTCCCGAGTGACAGTCGGGCATACTAACCACTATACTACAGAGGATGGTTCTTAAATTTTCTAACTGAAGCACGGTGTTCTAACAGTATTGATTTTAGTTAAATGTGACAATATCTTAAGAGCATATTATTTTTACTGATTGCGTTTCGAATATTAAATGGTGCTGAGCAATTTATGTTCAATACAATCTTTTGGTGAAGTGGGGTGATGGTGAAGTACCAGGAGAGAACTCCTAGATAAATAATGTTTTTGTATTGAAAGAGCAATTAATAGCTAGTTTAAAAAATGAGCATTTGGCATACAATGACGACCCACTAAAAAGAAAAAGAGAAAATTATTTTTTTAAAAAACCATGAATTTTCAATTGCGTCCGTCCTTCAATGAAATTTGTACATCTGGTTTCAGCATCGCGGTTTGTATAAAGGTCACTATGCGCTGGATCGAACGAACACGATACGTTATTACTAGGAACCCATAAATGACAAAGAGGTGAAATGTTTTGATGAATGGACTGTTCGGGTAGTGGGAGGCGAAGAATACTTACAGTCTTATATTATCTTAATGTAAGCGTTTTAGTTCATGCATAATTTAAGCTGATTGTACTATCACTTTTAATAAAAAAAAAAAGACGGGTTGCACTCCGGGAGTGCCGGCAGAAGTGAAAACTTGATTATTAACGTTGAGCATGTTTGATATTTTGGAATGGTTAGGGAATAATTTTGCACCAATTGCTTTATCAGTATAAAAGTACTATCATTTATGTGGTAGAATACAATATTCATTTATTGCGCTATCGTACACAAACATGACAATTTATATTACATTAAAAATTTAACATTTTAAAACTATTACAATTATTTTACATTAAAAAGTTTATCTATATCAATTTCCATATTTTAAGCACTTTACATTCACGAATTTTACGAATACACAACAATGTGATCACTACACAGACGGTCGAGCCATCAGCTGTCACCATCCATGGATGCGCGTGGCACGCTGTAACATACACGAACATTCGCGCAAGCGCCCTGCGCTGCCTAAACGAAACAGTAGGCCCAGGCATACATTTTCGCCGCGCCGAAGAGAGGGGATAGCTGTCTACTCTCCATCCGTCTTACGCTTTTTCGATCAGGTCACGTGTCCTGACGCGAGTTTAAGATTTTATACCCATTACAGAAAAAGTGCTCAACGCCGCTAAAGAAGTTTTCACTTCAAAAACAATATTTCTCTCGGTAATAAAAAGCACTCAGCTTAGAAATCAACATTATAAGAAAGGTTCGTGTCAGACAAATTATTTTGTACCATATTATCAATCCAATTAAGTTTAAAGTTTGAATTTTATGACACCAAGATATAATTAAGTAATCAAGATAAGTATTATATTTTTTTTTTTGTGTCAGTGTTTACCGCGTCTTCTTCTGGGTATAATTTTTAACTATCCGTGATATTAAACCATTATGTTCTTATTATTAATCTATAATTAACCTCTACCTATATATAGGGAAAACTATGCAATTGCCAAATAACCATAAAATTCCGCTCTAGATTTAATTTTTATTTGACTATCAATCAAGTGAAATGAAATAAAAAGAAATATCTCTGCCAAACGAAAAATTATGTTCTATTTTTATAACGTCATAAATAAAGTCGTCAAAGCGTCCGAGGTATACTCAACTGGTAAAATCTACCCCTACATAGTTAGGTCTATACCAACTAGAAAAACCGCATCAGCGTTAAGTGATGTAGGTTACCGAAAAAGTATCTCGTTTATTGGGTTTATTTCTAGGCAATAGTTTCTTCCCAAAATATCTTTGTTTAGGACTTGAGATATGGGCCTCTCCACATGTCAACTTAAATTATATTTCTCGGTATTTTCGCTTTGCGTTCTGATAAACGTTGTGAAGTAAACAAAAAATATGCAATATCGGTAACTTGTGTAAGACAAGGTTGGCATTCGCTGGCTCTTCTTTACTTCAATGAGTGCAATAATGAATGAAATGAAAGTGTAAGTAGCTAACTAACTTCGTCATGCCGGAATGCTACGAGTATGTTGCTTGGCGTATACGTCTTTGCCGGAAGAGTGATAACTAGCGCAGTGTGTTTTGCGTCGTGTGGTTGCTCCTACCAGACTCAAACGGGAATAGAACTGAGTATTGTTGTTGTTTCGGATTGACAGTTGCAGATAACCATAAAAGTTATTTCTGGGTCACCGGGGGTTTTTGGCGAGCATGAAACTCAGCCTCAGAGAAGACACTTGGGCTCGACGAAATCTGGGGAACGTCCCCCTAAGGGCGTCTCCTGTGAGACTCGGATCTAGACTTAGGGTGACGTTGGGACTTGTAGGGTTTATTGGACTGGTGTATCAGTCCGAGGGTCCCCATGACCGTGGATGTGACCCACGTCCAGATGACGTCAGATATCGGGGGCCTCGTCTTCGCCGGCGAAGACGCTGTGTACTGTTGTGTAATGTGTGTGTATGATCTACATGGGAAGCGTTGCCCAATGCTCTCCTCTTTATGAGAGGAGCGTTATGCTATAACCTTGTCGTTAAACATTTCAGGCAAACTTTTGAACATAAATCATAAGTAAAATGGAGTGTATAATTTTATTCCAAAATCTACCGCAAAGTAGCTTAGCCCTCACTGTGAAGAGCACAATAATTAAGGTAGTATTGCGCAGAACCGAAAATTACACTATAGGCTATGAAAACGTTGTTATGATTACTGTTGATTATTATCTTGAAACCTACTTATAGTTTTGTAGGTACGCTTTAAAATTTCTTTAAATAAATTCCTTAAGTCATCCACCCCGATAAAAAGATCAGAACCCACAAACCTGCTCTGAGGCGGTTTGGTGTATACCCAATAATATCTCTCGCCTTGCCAAATAGTGTATAATTACTTACGATAAGGGTAATTAATGTCGGTGTTTCTATGCGTCGCAACGCGGTCAGACCTTTAAATGCGACCACACTAGGCCGAATGCAACTGAGGAGGCACCAGGATCACATAAATTTAAAGAACTGAAAATGCATGTTCGAACAGATGCGGCGTAAGACCCCCCCTACGAGCAGAGAGTAAGCTGGGAGGGTAGAAGTCTAGATGGCAAGGGGGTGGGGAACCTACTATTACGATAGACTAACACCAAAGGTGCATAAATATGAAGAGTTTAATGTCAAATTTTTGATCGCATTTTGTTATGTATTCCACTACATATCAGCTAAGGATTGCACTTTCACCTGATGGTTAGTGGTGTTGCAGGTTGCTTGTTAGAATTATGGCAGTTAAACCTATCTGTGTTACACGTGAATATTGGAAGGATGGTAACCAGACAGGACCGAAGCTTCCCACCTGAAAAATACCATTAGATATTGCGTACTTTGAGTGTTACACTTTTAATGCTAAAATTCAAATTTCAAATTCAAAATAATCTTTATTCAAATAGTCCTTAAAAAGGCACTTTTGACGCGTCAATAATTTACATAGTAATTTCATGGTGATAACTATATTCGTAAACATAAAACTAAAGCTATGAGGGTTCCAAACGCGCCCCGGTCTAAGAAGAAGTCTTAGCCGGGGTTTTTTTTTCGCTATCACCATCTCACATAGTGAATGATAAATTATAGTACCTATGGAGATAGAGCAATTCACACCCAAGCTTTTTTATCGTTAATAATAATCCTTAATCCTCGTAATATGATTTTTTTTCAATTTGAACTCCAAACAAAAAGACACTCTTTTGCATCTTTATTACTAGTATGGAAAACATCTGCATATATAATAAATCTTGAGGATGTAACGTCGTAGTGTTTAAACGATTAATGCTTAAAAGAACTTACCTCATAATGTTTGACCTTAATTATATAAGAAAATAAATCCAAAGAGATAATAACCCACTCTACCAATTAGCGTTATTCACCTGCCCTCAGGCGATTGTAATTATGAATTAAAGGAGACGGTGGAAGCCGATCTGAGTTAAACTACCCATTAACTTCTAATTAACGTTATCCTTTCTACTGTAGAAAGAAATGGGGGCTAATTTGGGTTGCCTAGATCAATACAGGAGAGGATTTTTAAGATAAGCGTGAGCGAAAAATGCAATCACTGATTCCAGATCAAACGCTGCAATAGTGACCTAAATAAAAGCTTACCCATAAAAAATATGATAACTGTTTTGGTGGTCATTTTAGATTTCTCGTTTCTACATCGCTGTGAAAATAAAATAAACCGCAATCGCGGTCGTTGTCCGCTGGATCGAAAACACGACGCGTTGTTACTAGGAACGCATAAATGACAAAGAGGTGAAAATGCTTCCGATGAATGGAAACGGAGTGGAACGGGAATCACATAATATTATGTCCACTACAAATAGTTTATCGGACAGACTTAGCTGTGTTGCTTACGCGGTAAAAAAGATTTGTATTTTGACGGATATACAGACAACCAGGCTAGTGTATTTTAGCTACTTTCAGTTCTGAATGATGATGATCACCATCATGATCAACCCATTACCGGTGCACTACAGAGCACGGGTCTCCTTTCAATATGAGAAGGGTTTGGCCATAGTCCACCACGCTGCCCATGTGCGGATTGACAGACTTCACATGCCTTTGAGAAGTTTCAGTTACTCAGTGTTATTTCAGTCTTAGTGTCAACGTCAGTCTAAGGCCGATATACATATAAAGCGAGATTAGCCTTAACCCTGATTTAAGATACAGCTAATACGATACAACGTTATATGTCCGACATGCCTTGTTTTAACGATAACTTTGGCTGAGAAAAAACAAAGTTAGCTCTAAAGATTTCGAGCTAGAGCGAGAGAAAAAGAAGTAAGCTTTAAAGAGTCTTGTCAAGAATAATTTAATAAAATATATTTCATAACAAGATCCGTGCCCATCAGAACTTGTCTAGTGGTTTCCGTTGTCAGTTTTACTTGTTTTACTGTTCGGACAATAATAATTAGTCATACTCACATCAACATATCAGATTTATGCCAGAGCAAAAACGTTCAACACCCTAAGGTGTACAACAATTTGGTAATGACCCTAAGATCATTGCCAAATTGTTATAGAAATGATTGCAGGGAAACCAAACATCTTCATTAATTCTTCTGACTGTTAAATATGACACAACAAATACCGAAAATAGGCAACGGTACTCCTGCAGCACTATCTGTTACAAGGGTCGAATTTAACGTAAAAAGTATGCCCGCTGAATTAAAGATTTCTGTACACATTTTTATCGAGGAATTCTCGTGCACAGTTCTTGCTTAAACTTTTCAGCACTCGATGCACGTGGTAACCATAATATCCAAGAGGAACTGATGATAAAGACTAAGTGTTATACGAAAATAATAAGTGTTTTACGTTTTCCGGGTTGCGTTTCGAATATTTAATAAATCGGTGCTGTGCAATTTATGCTCTTTGCAATCGTTTGGCGAAGGGGGTGATGGTGAAGTACCAGAAGAACTCCTAGACAATCAACGTCCTTGTATGGGGAAATGAATAATTTGTAAAAAAAGAGCAGTTGGTATCCAATATATTTAAGATTTAAATCTTAATTATATAACTATCCAGTTATTTTATTTAAAAAAACATTAATTTTCCAACAACAATTAAGTAGCATAGCGGTTTAAGGGCGGCGTGCGCTGGATCGCGAACACGAAACGTTATTACTAGGAACCCATAACTGAGAAAGAGGTGAAATGCTTCCAATGAATGGACTGTTCAGACAGTGGGAGGGGGAAGAATACTACTATATAATTATCTTAATATAAGGAAGTTCACTAAATGCGTAGTTTAAACTCCGATTTCGGCATCCGCTCAACACGGATGTATTCTTCTGTAGTTACTCACAGAGCCGCCATATTAACAGAGAGCACGGTGTACTTGGTGTCGGTGTTTTGTGTCGTCATTGTGCTGTGTGTTTGTGCAGTTAGTGAAGTGTAGTTCCAAGGTTCTAGGATTCAAGGGAGTACACTAGATTTAACTAGCATAGAGACACACCCTCGCCACCCACCGGCGAGGCCCCATTAGGGCCACACAAATAGGTACTCACCTCCCTGCCCCGGCAGGGAGGCCATTCGTTATCCCGAGCGCCGCCATGGCGCTCGCCAGCTCCGATATTGACTTGGAAGCCCTCCTCAAGGACCTCCAACGCAACCAGACTACGTCTCCAAGTTTAGGAAACAGGCTGCACCGGTGGTTTTCGCCGACAGCCCCGCGTCCCCGGCTCCTTCTGAGCCCATGGTTATTGCGGCTCCATCCGAGCCCGCTAAGCGAACCGCGACGACGGAGAAAGGGCCTGTCACTACACATGTAGTGACAGACTCATCTGCCTCCCCCCAACCCTCCGATGCCGAAGACGGCTTCACCGTCGTCGGTAGTAAAAAGAGGAAGCTCAAAGCTTCCAAAGCTAAGACCAGCCAGCCTAAAAAGGCTGTTAGAGAGATCCCCGTCAGGGCCCAGGCCGACGCTGACGAGGACATGTCCGGCGCGGAAGACTCCCCTCAGGAGCAACCCCGTAGGGAACAAATTCCCCCATTGTTCATCCGCGACAAGATCGCATGGATGAAAATCATCCCCATGCTGGTGTCTCAGGGCATCAGCCCCCCGACAGCGCGGTCCACCGCCATTGGCATTCGTGTCCAATGCGGCTCCTCCGACTACCATCGTCGGCTGACAACAATGCTCAGAGGGCATAATGTGGCGTACCACACCTACGCCCTCAAGGAAGAACGCGTCCTCCGCGTGGTGATCAGAGGCCTCCCGAAGGAGATCAGCCCTGAAAATATAAAAGCCGACCTTCTGTTGCAAAATCTGCCGGTGCTGGAAGTACACAGGATGTACAACCACCGGACTAAGGCCAAGTTAGACTTGGTCTTAGTTATCCTAGACCTTACCCCGGAAGGTAAGGAAATATACAACATCCGCTCGGTTTGTTTCCTGTCCGGTCTCTCGATAGAGAGACCCCACAACAAAGGCAAGGTCGGCCAGTGCCACCGTTGCCAGCTTTACGGCCATTCCGCAAGGAATTGTTTTGCGCGCCCAAGGTGCGTCTAGTGCCTGGGCGATCATGGCACGTCAGATTGCGCTCGCAAGGACCCGACCGTAGACAAGCCCCCCAGTCGTGTGCTGTGCATGACCCAGGGGCATCCCGCGAATTATCGCGGTTGTCCTCGGGCCCCGCGCCCCATTAACGAAGGGTCCCGCCTGCGGCTAGGAAACCTGCGGCCAAGCTCGCACAAAAATTCGTCCCAGCGCCGGTACCCGCGACCAACGCCTGGGCTAAGCCCCTCTACGGAGCGCAACCCGTCGCCAAGCCAGTAGCGGCACCCCCGGCATTAAAGCCCGCCCCAGCTAGCGCACCTTCCATGCCCGCCCCCCCGTCCTCGCTGATAGACCGATCGATACCTCATGAATGAAATCGACCTCGACGAAGTAAAGAAAGAAAGAAAGAAAGAAAGGCACTGCGATTTATTACAAAAGGTCTCTTCACTGCGTCCCTCTCGATCCTCCCACGCTCACCAATATGGAAGTCTCTATTTGTCGGGTGGGTATGACCGGCCATCCGCCGATCATACTAGCATCCGTTTATCTCTCGCCTAGTAAAATGTTTTTAGAGAGCGACCTACTCGCTCTTCTCTCCTTAGGAGATTGTGTAATCTTAGCTGGCGACTTAAACGCAAAGCACACCAACTGGTCCCTTAGTACCAACCCGCGTGGACAAGTCCTAGAGCAGCTGACGGCTCGTCCGGACCTCAACTTCATAGTTGTAGCGCCCGACGTGCCGACGCATTATCCGACAAGTGACAGGACGAACGACCGACCGGACATATTAGACATAGCGCTCCTTAAGAATATCACCCTTCAGGTGACTTCTCTGGAAGTGCTATCCGAACTATGCTTAGACCACCGACCAGTCAACCTACGTTTAGGAGACCCAGCCACCGCGGCCCCCCAGACCCGTACAGTAGTCGACTTCAAGAAGCTCGCCGAGCTACTTAAGTCTTTAGATTCAGTACACTTGTCCCAAAATCCCGACAACATAGAGACGTTAGAACAAGCCCAGGCAGCTTCACTGCATTTGACGAGTCATGCGCGCGATGCTCTATGCGAATGCTCCCGAGAGATGCTATGCGATTTTCACCGCATAGAGCTCCTGGCAGACGCGCGAGAGTTAATCACGTACAAGAACCGTATGTCCAGAGCCCACGACGATTGCCCGTCGCCCGACAACCGGAGGGAACTCTGGAGAGCCCAGAGGCTGGTAAGGGACCGCCTTATCGAACTCCAGGACGATTATTTTTAATATCTTCATGGCACACTGCTTTTTCCCCGACTGGTGGAAAGAGGCCACAGTGATAGGGATCCCGAAGCCGGGTAAACCCCGCAATCTCGCGTCTAGCTACCGCCCTATCAGTCTGCTCAACACCCTAGCCAAGGTGTACGAGCGGGTCATCCTGAACAGATTAAAAGCAGTCGTAGAAGAGAAGAAACTCTTCAACGACGAGCAATTCGGATTCAGAGCAAAACACTCTTGTATCCACCAAGCGCACCGCCTCACGGAGCACATCATCAAAGGGTTTAACTTTTGCACCACACCCGCCCCCACAGGGGCCTTATTCCTCGATATAGCGAAGGCCTTCGATAAGGTCTGGCATGCCGGCTTGATTTACAAGCTTCACCACCTGGGCTTGCCAGCTAAGCTCGTAAGACTACTACGAGCCTACCTTACAGATCGCACATTCCGCTACCGCCTGGACGGCACTCTGTCTTCCCGGCGGCCCATCCGAGCAGGAGTCCCTCAGGGCTCCGCTCTCTCCCCGCTTCTATACGCGCTGTACACTAGCGACATTCCGAGAAACACTCCTCGTGTCAAAATAGCCCAGTTCGCGGACGACACCGCATTATTCACAACGAACTTCTACAAAACACGTATAACCTATCGCCTCCGAGAGGCGGTCCGCAGCCTAGGCGAGTGGTTCCGCCTCTGGAGGATCGAAGTCAACCCCGAAAAAAGTGCAGCCGTGTACTTCACAGGCCGCGCTAAGCCTCGCTTCAAGGTTAACCCCGCTGAGGTCACCCTCTACGGCCGTCCGATACCTTGGCAAGACAAAGTCAAATACCTCGGAGTAACATTCGACAGACGTATGAGCTTCGCCGCTCACATACTTAAGGCTCGTCAAAAAGCCTCATATGTGATGTGTCGACTTTATCCCTTAATTTGCGCTAAAAGCAAAATGTCCCTCCGTAACAAGGTCACTCTGTACAAAACGTGTATCAGACCGATAATGACCTACGCCAGCGTAGTCTTCGCCCATCGTCAGCCCAGCTCTTACAAGAGCTTACAAGTCCTTCAAAATAAATTTATGCGCATAGCCACGGTGCCCCGTGGTTCGTTCGTTAAATCTACGTTAGTAGATTTACACCGCGACCTAGATTTACCGACTTTACAGCAGTATTTCAAAAAGCTCGCTATAAACTACTTCGAGACAGCAGCCCGACACCCCAACCTTCTAGTGGTTGAGGCTTGCGATTACACCCCCGACCCAAACGCCCCTCTCATAAAGAGACGCCCTAAAAACGTCATAATCGACCCGGACGACCAACTGACGTTAGACAACGCTTCGCAGGTAGGTCACACTACACAAAACACAACACAGCGTCTTCGCCGGCGAAGACGAGGTCCCCCCTATCTGACGTCATCCGTACGTGGATTCTATCCACGGGCACGGGGGCGCTCGAACTGACACACCAGTCCAACAAACCCACCATATCCCAACGTCACCCTAAGTCGAGGTCCGAGTCTCACAGGAGACGCCCTTAGGGGGACGTTCCCTCAGAAGTCGTCGAGCCCAGGTGCTCCTCTCTCAGGCTGAGCTTCATGCTCGCCAAAAACCCCCGGTGACGCAGTAGTAACTAATCTGGTTATCTGCAATTGTCAATTCGAAAAATAAAAAAATAAAAATAATCTTCTCTCTCGTTCCTTCTTCATCTTGGTTTGTTGTGAATAACAAACGCCACGTTGAGTACCTGCCTTTTACATTATCCGTTCCGATATCGGATATCGGAGCCGACACCGCTATGCTGGCGGCACCATCGGACGCCCGTGAGCCGTCGGGCGATAATGTTTGTATGCGTGCTATACGTGTATCTAATTATTCTCTGAGTGCGTAGAGCCCGATGCGCGGCGGCCATTTTGAACTTGTTTACTAGTTTGGTTGTCATCATGGCGTCGTCATCATTTAAATACGATATAATTACGATTATTAGTAATTAAAAAAACTTTGTAGGTGCGTTTCGTAGGTTGCTAAAAAGAGTATAAAATGCTCCCTCTGAATATCTAGCTTCCACAATGGGATGTATCCAATACTGTCTGTGGACAGATCTTTTTTTGCGTCTCAAATATAATAGATACAGCAAATAAAGTTTTCTATTCTGCCATGATGACCTGCCCGCACTAAGCTATCGAGCAAATGGCCGTATCGGTACGATTTTACGGCTATCGGATGTCGGCTATCGTCGTCCGACACCGATATCGGATCGGATAGTTTGGAAACGCTCTGAGGGCGAACACGACTCGTTGTTACTAGGAACGCATAAATGAAATAGAGGTTAAAAAGCTTCCGAGAATCTCGAGGGGGAAAGAGACGGCCGTATTCAATGAAACATAGAGTGCGAGCAGGAAGAAGATGTGTGTAACGTGGTGGAGATTAAATAAAATAAATATACTAAGTAGGTATACATGAACAACACTGATTTAAAATCAATATTTAAGGTGCGGGAATTCACTCTTCTCTCTCGCCGTCCGATACCTTGGCAAGACAAAGTCAAATACCTCGGAGTAACATTCGACAGACGTATGAGCTTCGCCGCTCACATACTTAAGGCTCGTCAAAAAGCCTCATATGTGATGTGTCGACTTTATCCCTTAATTTGCGCTAAAAGCAAAATGTCCCTCCGTAACAAGGTCACTCTGTACAAAACGTGTATCAGACCGATAATGACCTACGCCAGCGTAGTCTTCGCCCATCGTCAGCCCAGCTCTTACAAGAGCTTACAAGTCCTTCAAAATAAATTTATGCGCATAGCCACGGGTGCCCCGTGGTTCGTTCGTAACGTAGATTTACACCGCGACCTAGATTTACCGACTTTACAGCAGTATTTCAAAAAGCTCGCTATAAACTACTTCGAGACAGCAGCCCGACACCCCAACCCTCTAGTGGTTGAGGCTTGCGATTACACCCCCGACCCAAACGCCCCTCTCATAAAGAGACGCCCTAAAAACGTCATAATCGACCCGGACGACCAACTGACGTTAGACAACGCTTCGTAGGTAGGTCACACTACACAAAACACAACACAGCGTCTTCGCCGGCGAAGACGAGGTCCCCGCTATCTGACGTCATCCGTACGTGGATTCTATCCACGGGCACGGGGGCGCTCGGACTGACACACCAGTCCAACAAACCCACCAAATCCCAACGTCACCCTAAGTTGAGGTCCGAGTCTCACATGAGACGCCCTTAGGGGGACGTTCCCTCAGAAGTCGTCGAGCCCAGGTGCTCCACTCTCAGGCTGAGCTTCATGCTCGCCAAAAACCCCCGGTGACGCAGTAGTAACTATTCTGGTTATCTGCAATTGTCAATTCGAAAAATAATGCGTAGTTTAAAGTGATTGTATTACCACTTTCAATAAAACTAAAATATTTCTCGCGTTACAAAATGCAATCAACTTCTCAAATAAACAGTATGGTGAAATAGGTGTCAGAAAAATTGACTCCTTGTGTGCAACACTATAATATAAAATCATCATACCAGTGAGGCGTAAAGTATGAATTCTTGACACCAAGATTTAGTTAATCGAGATAAGTATTATAAAGTCAGTTGTTACCGCGTCTTCTCCTGAGTATAATTCTTTTTTTACTATCAATCAAATGCAATCAAATAAACAGAAACATCTTTGTCAAACGACCACTATTCTTATAACGTCACAAATACAAAATCTTCGTCAAAGCGTCCAAGGTATACTCAACTAGCTGTGTAAGGCCGATGTGCGCTGGATCGCGAACACGATACGTTATTACTAGGAACCCATAAATGAGAAAGAGGTGAAATGCTTCCGATGAATGGACTGTTCAGACAATGGGAGGGGGAAGAATACTACATCTTTGTCAAACGACCACTATTCTTATAACGTCACAAATACAAAAACTTCGTCAAAGCGTCCGAGGTATACTCAACTAGCTGTGTCCCCAAAATCTACCCCTATATAGTTAGGTCTATTTCAATATATAATAGAAAACCCGGATCAGCCTCTCCACGTGACAAGCCAAAGTTTTCTGGGTATTTTCTCTTTGCTATCAGGTAAACGGTGTGAAGTAGACAAAAACTAAGCAATATCGGTAACTTGTGTTAGATAAAGATGGTATTAGCTGGCTCTTCTTTACTACAATGAATGAAATGAAAGTGTAAGTAGCTAACGTCAAGCCAGTATTGATCTCAGGATGCTCGGGAACGAGGACGAGACTAGGATTTCATAAGCGCATAGGTACTACAGATTGTTCTTGCAGTGTTCAGTAAATTAAGTATTTTCAATACATCCCGGAAAACATGTAATCAGGTCACCTGATGATTACACTGATGGCTACATCCATTTTCCGTGCTGGAATGCTATATTGCTTGGCGTTATGTCATTGCCGGAAGAGTGATAACCAGCCCAGTGTATTTTGCGTCAAGCGATTGCTCCTACCAGAACAGAGTCAAACGGAAATAGAACTGAGGACCTTTCACTTTGTAAAACGAGTGTGCCGAATAAAACGAAGCCGTGCAGAAGCAGATATTCAGGTTTGATATAACTGCCATAACAGTCAAGAAACTTGAACCTTTTTGTTAACACCTTTTGAACATCAATCGTAAGCAAAAGTGTTAAGTGTATATGGAGTGTATAAATCTATTCCAAAATCTACTGCAAAGTAGCTTAACATCCCTCACTGCGAAGGGCACAACAATGAAGGAGGTATTGCGTAGAACCGAATATTACATAATAGGCCATGTAGAGGCGTCGATATTGATTACGGTTAATTATTCAATAGTCCAGAATGATTTTAGATTTTAGACTGTAAGCTTGGATATTTATTGCCCTGCCTTCATAATTAATAAAATATTAATAGACTGTTAAATGCTGGTAACAAAAATCATAATAATTTACTCGGCTGCGTTTGTTATGGGCTTCTTCTCAGACCAGGGCACGTTTAGAACTTTTCTATTTAAGTTAAGAAATTTACGAGTATGGTTACCACCATGACCGGACAATGATGCAACAATTATTAATATATTATATATGTACGCTTTGTGAGTGCCTATGATAGGCCGACATGACTAAATATTTTATGCTTTAATTCCTATAGTTAACAAATGCCAGCCGTCGTAGAAGCTGCGTCGTGGGCACGCTCTCATGACAGAGGAGGCTTGTGTCACGCGGTGGGTTCTTTATAAGCTGAAGACGACGATGATGATCACAATATTTCACATTCTATCTTTAGATTTTAATTGAAAATGTAAATATTACAACAAATTTCCTATATTCTAACTAGTCTAGTGTTCTTTGCGAAGTTAGGAAAAGAATTGTCACAATATGCTAATTTAACTTATTACGAAACATATATCGCGACGTCAATTGCTGTTTGGCTGCATTAATGGGGTCGTGCAACGTATGCATTCTTCTTGGGGCTGCGATATGTAATTCGTACATCAATTGCAATAATGAAACAATTTTAACTGAATTTCAGAAGCGATCTTTGGCACGTGAATTGTATGGTTTCGAGTTTGAAACTTTTATCTTGAAACCAACTAATAATTTAGTAGGTACACTAAACTTTCTTTTAAAAAAAGTTCTAAAGTCATCCACCCGATTCAAAGATCGGAACCCACAAACCTGCTCTGAGGGGCTACGTGATAAGGGTTAATACAACTAATGTCGACGTTTCTATGCAACGCAACGCGGTGAGACCTTTAAATGCGACCACACTAGGCCGAATGCAACTGAGGAGGCACCAGGATCACATAAATTTAAAGCAGTGAAAATGCATCTTCAAAGTCATGCGGCGTTAGATCCCCCTCCCCCCCAGAAAATATAGGTTTTTATACGATGAACTGATACTAAGGGTGCATAAACCTGAGTTGAAATGTATCCTATGAGAAGGGGGGTTGGGAGGGTAGAAGTCTAGATAAGAAGGGGGTGGGGAACCTACAATTACGATAGACTAACACCAAAGGTGCATAAATATGAAGAGTTTAATGTCAAAATTTTGTTCGCATATTGTTATGTATTCCACTACATCTCAGCTAAGGATTGCACTTTCACCTGACGGTTAGTGGTGATGCAGGTTGCCTGTTAGAATTATGGCAGTTAAACCTATCTGTGACACGTGTATATTGGTAGGATGGTAACCAGACATGACCGAAGCTTCCCACCTGAGAAATACCATTAGATATTGCGTACTTTGCGTGTTACACTTTAAATGCTATTAAAACAAGTCGAAAGTAGCAAGTGATATACGAGTATAGCAATGGGGTTTAATTTGATGATATTTATAGATGGAAAATTTGAACTCCAAACAAAAAGACACGCTTTTGCATTTTTATTACTAGTGTGAAAAACATCTGCGTATATAAATCTAGAGGATGTGACATCGTAGTGTTTAAAAAATTAATGCTTAAACGAACTTACCTCATGAAGTTTGACCATAATTATATGAGAAGTTACATCCGAAGAGATTAATAACCCACCCTGCCAATTAGGCGAATGTTATTATTAATAAAAGGAGCCGGTGGAAGCCGATTGAGTCAAACTAACCATGAGTTAACGTTATCCTTCCTACGAATTTGATACATTTTGACGGATCTGTAGAAAAAAATGGGAGCTAATTTGGGTTGCCTAGTTCAATACATGAGACGAAAAGAGGATTTTTAAGATAAAGTGTGAGCGAAAAATGCAATCACTGATTCCAGATGAAATGCTGCAATAGTGACCTTAATAAAAGCTTACCCACCCATAAAGAATTTAGGTGGTCATTTTATTTCTCGTTTGCATCGCTATGAATAACGCAAACGCGGTCGTTGTCCGCTGGATCGAAAACACGTCGCGTTGTTACTAGGAACGCATAAATGACAAAGAGGTGAAAATGCTTCCGATGAATGGAAAGGGAGTGGGAGGGGGATGCTAGTTAAATGAAATGTTCTAGTTTATAAACAATAGATCAGAAGCTTGAACTTCGAAGTTGAGATATGAGGTTATTAATTAACTTTATCATTTACATAATATTATATCTTAGCTGTGTTGCTTACGCGGTAAAAAAGATTAGTATTTTGACGGATATACAGCCTGCCCGGCTAGTGTAATTTAGCTACTTTCAGTTACTCAGTGTTATTTCAGTCTAAGTGTCAACGTCAGACTAAGGCCGATATACATATAAAGCGAGATTAGCCTTATTGATGATTTACCGGGATCTGATGATGAGATCATCAACAGATCCTGATATGGTGGTATCCTAGCGGAGTCGAGGGAACTCCTCAAATATGGGCACACTTATCGATTATGGGTATTTAATTACTCGTAGTTACTTGATGCACGTGATAACCGTAATGTTCAAGTGGAACTGATGATGAAGACTAAGTGTTTTACGAAAATAATAAGTGTTTTACGTTTTGCAGGTTGCGTTTCGAATATTTATTAAATCGGTGCTGAGCAATTTATGCTCTTTACAATCGTTTGATGAACTGGGGCGATGGTGAAGTACCAGAATTGTATTGGGAAATGAATAATTTGTAAAAAAAGAGCAGTTGGTATCCAATATATTCAAGATTTAAATCTTAATTATATAAATACTAAGCACCCTACCCACAAAAAAAAAAGACAATTATTTTACTAAAAAAAAACCTTAATTTTCCAGTTAAGGCATTCACTCCTTCGATGAATTTGTAACCTCGTTTCAGCATCGCGGTTTGTGAATAAGGCCGATGTGCGCTGGATCGCGAACACGAAACGTTATTACTAGGAACCCATAAATGAGAAAGAGGTGAAATGCTTCCGATGAATGGACTGTTCAGACAGTGGGAGGGGGAAGAATACTACTAAATAATTATTTTAATATAAGGGAGTGGAAGAGGTGATAGCCCAGTGGCTAAGTGAGGGCGTCAGCCTCCTAATCAGAGGTCGGCAGTTCGAATCCAGGCACGCACCTCTAACTTTTCTGAGTTATGTACGTTTTTAAAACAATTAAAATATCACTTGCTTCAACAGTGAAGGAAAACATCGTGAGGAAACCTGCACGCCTCCATAATGTTCTCAAAGGCGTGTCAAGTCTGCCAATCCGCACATGGCCAGCGTTGGGACTATGGCCAAACCCTTCCCATATTGAGAGGAGACCCGTCCTCTGTAGTGAGCCGGTAATGGGTTGATCATGATGATGATGAAGGGAGTTCACTAAATGCGTAGTATAAAGTGACTGTATTACAACTTTTAACAAAACTAAAATATTTCTCGCGTTACAAAATGCAACCAACTTATCAAATAAATAGCATGGTGAAATAGGTGTCAGAACAATTGACTCATTGTGACTCTTTAATATGAAATCATCATACCATTGAGGCGTAAAGTATGAATTCTCGTCACCAAGATTTATTTAAACGAGATAAGTATAAGATTTTTTTTGTCAGTGGTTATTACGTCTTGTTCTGGGTAAAAATTTTGTTGATATTCTATTCTTCTACGTTGCAAGTGTTTTACCCTCAGGTCAAGGGAAAAGTATGCAATTGCATAGTAATGAAAATCCTCTCTAGATTTTATTTTTATTTTACTATCAATCAAATACAATCAAATAAAAAGAAACACCTTTGTCCAACGACCACTATTTTTATAACGTCACAAATACAAAAACTTCGTCAAAGCATCCGAGGTATACTCAACTAAATCCCTACATGTGTCCCAAAATCTACCCCTACATAACTATGTAATAGGTCAATTCCAACTAGAAAACCCGGATCAGCATTAAGTTCAGATATGGGTCTCTCCACATGTCAAGCCAAAACTTTCTCGGTATTCACGGAAGTAGACAAAAACTAAGTAATATCAGTAACTTGTCTGAGACAAGGATGGCATTCGCTGGCTCTTCTTTACTACAATGAATGAAATGAAAGTGTAAGTAGCTAACGTCAAGCCAGTATTGATCTCAGGATGCTCGGGAACGAGGACGAGACTAGGGTTTCATAAGCGCATAGGTACTACGGATTGTTCTTACAGTGTTCAGTAAGTTAAGTTTTTTTCAATACTTCCCGGAAAATCATGTAATCAGGTCACCTGATGATTACACTGACGGTTATCCATGGACATTTGCACTACCAGAGAAACCTCTAATGAGCTGCCGACCGAACCCGTTCTCCTAATCGGTTTCTAAACGTCATCGTGCTGGAATGCTTTATTGCTTGGCGGTATGTCTTTGCCGGAAGAGTGATAACTAGCCCAGTGTATTTTGCGTCATGCAATCGCTCCTACCAGAAGAGAGTCAAACGGAAATCGAACTGAGGACCTTTCACTTTGTTAAACGAGTGTACCCAATAATGCAAAGCCAAAGAAGAGATTTTTAGGTTTAATATAACTGCCATAACAGTCAAGAAACTTGAACCTTTTTGTTAATACCTTTTGAACATAAAAATATTAAGTGTGTATAGAGCGTATAAATCTATTCCAAAATCTACTGCAAAGTAGCTTAGCCCTCACTGTGAAGGGCACAACAATGAAGGAAGTATTGCGTAGAACCGAATATTACATGATAGGCCTGTAAAGGCGTTGATATGATTACTGTTGATTATTGTATAGTTCAGGATGATTATTGATTTTAGACTGTAAGCTTGGATATTTATCGCCCTGCCTTCATAATTAATTAAATATTAATAACTTTTAAATGCTGGTAACAAAAATCATAATAATTTACTCGGCTGCGTTAGTTATGGGCTTCTTCTTAGACCAGGGCACGTTTAGAACTTTTGTATTTAAGTTAAGAAATTTACGAGTATGATTACCACCATGACCGCACAATAATGCAACAATTAATAATATATTATATGTACTCTTTGGGGGGCCTGTGATAGGCCGACATGACTAAATATTTTATGCTTTAATTTCTATAGTTAACAAGTGCCAGCCGTCGTAGAAGCTGCGTCGTGGGCACGCTCTCATGACAGAGGAGGCTTGTGTCACGCGGTGGGTTCTTTATAAGCTGAAGACGACGATGATGATCAAAATATTTCACATTCTATCTTTAGATTTTAATTGAAAATGTAAAAATTGAAACTAATATCCTATATTCTAACTAGTCTAGTGTTCTTTGCGAAGTTAGGACAATAATTGTCACAATATGCTAATTTAACTTATTACGAAACATATATCGCGACCTCAATTGCTGTTTGGCTGCATTAATGGGGTCGTGCAACGTCTGCATTCTTCTTGGGGCTGCGATATGTAATTAGTACATCAGTTGCAATAATTAAACAATTTTTACTGAATTTAAGAAGTAATCTGCGTGAATTGTGTTGTTTCGAGTTTTAAACTTTTATCTTGAAACCAACTTATAATTTCGTAGGTACATTAAACTTTCTTTTAAAAAAAGTTCTAAAGTCATCCACCCGATTAATAGATTGGAACCCACAAACCTGCTCTGAGGCGCTATGCAATAAGGGTTAATACAACTAATGTCGGTGTTTCTATGCGTCGCATCGCGGTCAGACCTTTAAATGCGACCACACTAGGCCGAATGCAACTGAGGAGGCACCAGAATCACATAAATTTAAAGCAGTGAAAATGCATCTCCAAAGCGATGCGGCGTTAGACCCCCCTCCCCCCCAGAAAATATAGGTTTTTATACGATGAACTGATACTAAGGGTGCATAAACCTGAAGAGTTGAAATGTATACTATGAGAAGGGGGGTTATGAGGGTAGAAGTCTAGATAGGAAGGGGGTGGGGAACCTACAATTACGATAGACTAACACCAAAGGTGCATAAATATGAAGAGTTTAATGTCAAATTTTTGTTTGCATTTTGTTATGTATTCCACTACATCTCAGCTATGGATTGCACTTTCACCTGATGGTTAGTGGTGATGCAGGTTGCCTGTTAGAATTATGGCAGTGAAACCTATCAGTGTGACACGTGAATATTGGTAGGATGGTAACCAGACATGACCGAAGCTTCCCACCTGAAAAATACCATTAGATATTGCCTACTTTGCGGGTTACACTTTAAATGCTATTAAAACAAGTCGAATGTAGCAAGTGATATACGAGTATAGCAATGGGGTTTAATTTGTTGATTCATTTATAGATGGAAAATTTGAACTCCAAACAAAAAGACACGCTTTTGCATCTTTATTACTAGTGTGGAAAACATCTGCATATATAATAAATCTTGAGGATGTAACTTCGTAGTGTTTAAAAAATTAATGCTTAAACGAACTTACCTCATGATGTTTGACCATAATTATATGAGAAATTACATCCGAAGAGATTAATAACCGGCCCTGCCCATTAGGCGAATGTTATTATTCATTAAAGGAGACGATCTGAGTCAAACTAACCATCCTTCCTACGAAATTGATACATTTTGACAGATCTGTAGAAAGAAATGGGGGTTGCCTAGTTCAATACATGAGACGAAAAGAGGATTTTTAAGATAAGCGTGAGCGAAAAATGCAATCACTGATTCCAGATCAAATGCTGCAATAGTGACCTAAAGCAAAGCTTACCCATAAATAAATTAGGTGGTCACTTTAATTTTCTCGTTTGCTCGCTATGAATAACGCAAACGCGGTCGTTGTCCGCTGGATCGAAAACACGTCGCGTTGTTACTAGGAACGCATAAATGACAAAGAGATGAAAATGCTTCAATGAATGGAAAGGGAGTGGGAGGGGGATGCTAGTTAAATGAAATGTTCTTGTTTATAAACAGTAGATCGGAAGCTTGAACTTTGAAGTTGTTAGATATAAATATATGTATATAATATGAATCTGTTGATTCATAATACGTGAGTAAAGTATATATCAAATTTCAGCAATCAAAAGTAGAAAGTCTGGGAAATCAATAGAGTAACGCGTTACTGAAGTTTGTAGAGAGAAAAGATGTATAACATCGGCATCCTTCTCTAACAAACTCACTATTCAGAACGACTATGAGATGTTTTTAGGGTATTCCTTTGTTATTTTTGCTTGGGTTTGTATTCGGATTTCGGTATTATTTTTTTAATAAATAAAAAAAAAACAAAAAATCACCTTCTCTTCATGACGGTGAATATATAATATGAATCTGTCGATTCACAATATAGCTTACGTAAGCAAAGTATATATTATCAAATATCAGCAATGAGAAGTAGAAACTATGATGTTTTTATGAACTCCTGGTAGAATCGTTCCTGTGGAAAATCAATAGAGTAACGCGTTACTGAAGTTTGTAGAGAGAAGAAGATGAATAACATCGGCTTCCTTCTTTAACAAACTCAATACCTATTCAGAAAAGTTGTGAGATGTTTATTAGGAGCATTCCTGTATAATTCTTGCTTGGACAATGGGTCTGTATTCGGATTTCAGCGTATTCGTTTTTTAATAAATAAAAAACAAAACAATCACCTTCACTTCATAACAGTTAATATATATATATATATATATATATATAGTTATATATATATATACTAGCTGGCGCCCGCGACTTCGCCGGCGTTGAATAAGTTTTTAAAAATTCAGTCAGAATAAGTTGTAAAAATTCCAACGGTAGCTCTCCTATGTTACTCTCCAGGTCCTCAACTATAATTTCAAAAATCACGTCGATCTATTGCTCTGTTGCGACGTTATTGAAGGACAAACCAACATACAAACTCACATTCGCATTTATAATATTACTATAATTTTGTCTGGATAGTAAGGATTTCTTAGTACAAAGTATTTCAATGATATTTATAATTAACAACTTAGTTGCCAACTTTCATGTCTCTAACTTCAAAATTATAGAATTTTCATACAAACTTACAACCCCCATTTCTACCCCTTAGGGGTAGATTTTCTCAAAACCTTTTCTTAGCTGACCTCTACTTCATAAAAGGAATCTACCTTCCAAATTTAAAGATCGTATGTTTTATAGTTCCTGAGATATCGTGATCATCAGTCAGTCAGTCAGTCAGTGGTATTTCGCTTTTATATATATAGATATGAATCTGTCGATTCATAATATAGCTTACGTGAGCAAAGTATATATCAAATATCAGCAAACAAAAGTAGAAACTCTATTGTATTTATGAACTCCTGGTAGAATCGTTCCTCTGAGAAATCAATAGAGTAACGCGTGATTTGAGGTTATAAATAAACTTTATCACTTACATAAAATATCTTAGCTGTGTTGCTTACGCGGTAAAAAAGATTAGTATTTTGACGGATATACAGACTGCCCGGCTAGTGTATTTTAGCAACTTTCAGTTACTCAGTGTTATTTGAGTCTAAGTGTCAACGTCAGACTAAGGCCGATATACATATAAAGCGAGATTAGCCTTACTGATGATTTACCGGGATCTGATGATGAGAACATCAAAAGATCCTGATATGGTGGTATCCTAGCGGAGTCGAAGGAACTCTTCAAATATAGGCACACCTATAGCGGTTATGGATATTTAATTACTCGTAGTTAATTGATGCACATGGTAACCATAATGTTCAAGTGGAACTGATGATAAAGACTAAGTGTTATACGAAAATAATAAGTGTTTTACGTTTTCCGGGTTGCGTTTCGAATATTTATTAAATCGGTGCTGAGCACCGATTTAATAAATATTCGACGTCGTCAATCAACGTCCTTGTATTGGGAAATGAATAATTTGTAAAAAAAATGTCGCTACATGGTCGCTCACTATGGGCCTCATAAGAAGGCTCAGAGTCACTCACCGGGCGATGGAGAGAGCTATGCAGGGAGTATCTCTACGTGATCAAATCAGAAATGAGACCGCACCGGTAAACGTAGCGTTGGTCGACCCCCAACTAGGTGGACAGACGACATCAGACGAGTCGCAGGGAGCTGCTGGAAGCAAGCGGCCCAAGACCGTGAGCATTGGAACTCCCTACAAAAGACCTATGTCCAGCAGTGGACGTCAATCGGTTGCTAATGATGATGATGATGATGTAAAAAAAGTGCAGTTGGTATCTATCCAATATATTTAAGATTTTAATCTTAATTATGATTACACCCTACCCTACCCACAAAAAAAGACTATTATTTTATTAAAAAAAACATTAATTTTCCAGTTAAGGCATTCTTCACTCATTCGATGAATTTGTATCCTCGTTTCAGCATCGCGGTTTGTGAATAAGGCCGATGTGCGCTGGATCGCGAACACGAAACGTTATTACTAGGAACCCATAAATGAGAAAGAGGTGAAATGCTTCCCATGAATGGACTGTTCAGACAGTGGGAGGGGGAAGAATACTACTAAATAATTATCTAAATATAAGGTAGTGGAAGCGGTGATAGCCCAGTGGCTAAGTGAGGGCGTCAGCCTCCTAATCAGAGGTTGGCGGTTCGAATCCAGACACGTACCTCTAACTTTTCGGAGTTATGTACATTTTTAAAACAATTAAAATATCACTTGCTTCAACGGTGACGGAAAACATCGTGAGGAAACCTGCACGCCTGAGAGTTCTCCATAATGTTCTCAAAGGCGTGTGAAGTTTGCCAATCTGCACATGACCAGCGTGGTGGACTATGGCCAAACCCTTCTCATATTGAGAGGAGACCCTTGCTCAGTAGTGAGCCGGTAATGGGTTGATCATGATGATGATGATGAAGGGAGTTCATTAAATGCGTAGTTTAAAGTGACTGTATTACCACTTTTAACAAAACTAAAATATTTCTCGCGTTACAAAATGCAATCAAGTTATCAAATAAATAGCATTGTGAAATAGGTGTCAGAAAAATTTACTCCTTGTGTGTAACACAATAATATAAAATCATCATACCAGTGAGGCGTAAAGTATGAATTCTTGACACTGCAGTAGTAGAGTCGTGCAACGTCTGCAATCTTCTTAGGGCTGTACGTAATTAGTACGTCAGTATCAATACTAAAACAATTTCAACTGAATTTCAGAAGCGGTCTGCGTGAATTGTGTAGTTTCGAGTTTTAAACTTTTATCTTGAAACCAACTTATAATTTTGTAGGTACACTAAACTTTCTTTTAAAAAAAAAAGTTCTAAAGTCATCAACCCCGATTAAAACATTGGAACCCACAAACCTGCTCTGAGGCGATAAGGGTTAATACAAATAATTTTGGTGTTTCTATGCGTTGCAACGCGGTCAGACCTTTACCACACTAGGCCGAATGCAACTGAGGAGGCACCAGGATCACATAAAATTTAAAGCAGTGAAAATGCATCTTCAAACTGACGCGGCGTGAGACCCTCCCCCCCCCCCACGCAAAAATAGGTTTTTATACGATGAACTGACACTAAGAGTGCATAAAACTGAAGAGTTGAAATGTATCCTATGAGAATGGGGGTTGGGAGGGTAGAAGTCTAGATGGGAAGGGGGTGGGGAACCTACAATTACGATAGACTAACACCAAAGGTGCATAAATATGAAGAGTTTAATGTGAAACTTTTGATCGCGTTTTGTTATATATTCCACTAGTATGCTATGGATTGCCATCTCACATCCATTAGTGATGATGCAGGTTGCCGTTTGCCTGTTAGAAGTATGGCAGTCAAACCTATCTGTGTGACATCGTTAGGATGGTTAGGTGGAAGCTTCCCACCCGAAAAATACCATTAGATATTGCATATTTTTAAAGTGATTTGTAACTAATTTTGTAAATGGGACATCCGGGAAGATTTTTAATTCATAGACTGTAAGTCGACTGTAAGTAAGAACCAGTTTCAAAGCAACTATCTTTATTTCCCTTTATATTATCTTATATATTTCAAAGTTCTCCTACATAATCAGAGGTGATGTTAATGGTCTCATGACAATAGACATAAAAAAAGTTAAGATTCGTTTGATAGACTGATTTAGTTTTTAGACCCTAAAATGGCCCAAAACGATCTTAGGCGGTGTTCTAACCGCCACGATAATGTTTTTAAGAAAGTAATTTAATTTTTACTTAAAAATAAAAATGTGATGGACGAATTAATCAAAAATTCATTCTGTTTAGTTTACTATATTATGACACGACTTTTGATTTTGCGTCAAATATACCCCCAAATTTTCACCATTTTATTTCCTACCATCCCATTTTTTTATTGCGATTTCAGTATTTTTTCATAAACAATAATCTGCAGAACAACGCAAGCTTGTTATGATATAAAAATCCACGGCGGCCATAACAAATAAAAAATGAACCGACCCTAAAAAAATATTTGCCTGGGGAAGTGTTTAAAACATTTTATATCACTGGCTGTGATACCTGATATCTTTAAAGTAACACTATCTATTATATACTTGGATGGATTAAAAAAACAAACAAATAAAAACAAGAAAGAAATGCTAAATTAAAAATACGTTCCCATTTTCAAGGGTCCCTCATGTGGCGAACTAGCTCAGAGATCACATCGAGTTCAACAGTCTGGGATCATCTGATGCATTTTCACTGGGATAACATGAATTCAATGAGATGAAAATGCACTTAATGGATGGATAGTGAGAGAGAGGGGGAAGGAGGATGTTGGCATATAGGGGCGTTGATAGAGCATTTAATGTAATTACACTTATGGGTGCATGTATAGAAGAAATAAAGAAAGAATGTAAATATTATTTTTTTATAATTTTTTCCACGTAACGCATTGAGGCGTTAATTAAATGGTTTAATATTAAACACTGGGGTGGTTTCTAAAGATCCATTCCGTATATAAGGAGAAAAATATAGGAATTACAATGTTTACAGATTATCTTCCACATCCAAGGTTACTAACTAACCTTACCTTTTTGTCTTACATATTTTAATAAAGATGTAGAAATTATGTTCATCTCTACTTCAACGCAATTAAAAATTGTTTTTTTTTTTTAATCATAGCCCTTAATGCCCGATGTAAATAGATGATAGTAATAAAAAATTTACATTGAAATAATATCTTCATGGTGTGAGATTGCCTGAGATTTTGCAGAAAAATTCAATGGCTGGACCCAGATCAAACGCCGAAATAGTGATCTAAAGTTGCCAATAAAAAGATAATGGTAAATGCTTTGATATCTCTCTTCAGTTTGTTTGTTGGAATTTGTTTCTCGTATCTATCTGTACCGCAACTTTAAGGCCGTTGTCCGCTGGATCGCAAACACGACACGTTGATACTAGGAACGCATAAATGACAAAGAGGTGAAAATGCTTCTGATGAATGGACAGGGAGTGGAATGGGGAAAGAATTCGGCGATAGTGGCTGATATTAAATGAAGCTTGAATTTTGCAGTTGAGATTTATGGTTATTAATTAACTTTATCACTTCCCTAATTATATTATAATATAATATATGTTATATATTATAATATATGTTATATATAACAAGAGGGTAAATAGCTCAATAACAGAGGGTATTGATATATGATTATTAACAATCAATAAAAGGCGTAATTCAACAAAAAAAATATACATTAAGGTGCAGCTTTTTGATATAATATTAGAAGTAAAAGTAAACATGTCAATCAGTTAAAAGTTTTTAAAAATGCAAGGTTATAGAAAAATTACGATATTAAAGGATTACGTAAACTATAAAATTGCATGGGTCTTAATTACTGTGACATGATAGCTAATAATATTGTCTATGTGAGGTTATTCAATTTATAATTGATTATGTGAGATGGTGATAACAATAAAAAAACCCCGGCTCAGTTTGTTATACCTATCAGTAAAAGCATGTTGTCTGTGAAAACTTAGAACAATTATTGTACAGTAGTTTTTTCTGTCTAGTACTGGCATTTTATGACGTAAAACGGGTTGCTTGTGTTCTTTTTTTTCTATTTAATCCACTACAAGTTAGCCCTTGACGGCATCTCACCTGGTGTAAGTGATGATACAGTCTAAGATGGTAGCGGGCTAACTTGTTAAGGGTATTATACCCATGCTCCTAAATGGTTTCTACGCGACATCGTGCCGGAACGCTAAATAGCTTGGCGACACGTCGGTAGAGTGGTAACTAGTAACGGCCGAAGCCTCCCACCAGACCAGACTCGAGCCGGGAATCGAACCCAGGACCTCCAACTTTATAATGTGACAGCGCGCACGCTGAACCGCGGAGGTCGTGAAAATACTGTAATTTTCTACTATAATTTTGTTTCATACATTTTATGCTGAACAATGACAAATGAACTTTACCTTCTAAGAACTAAGACAAAGCTTGCATTGGGCTTAGTTTTGTTTACATACTCCCACGTGAGATAGCACTATAACTATTGTGTCGCTCCTTTACATACTACTATACCGTGCATTTTATCGCAAGGCAAATCCAATTAATTTAACGTTTAATAAACAAAGGCGTAAAATATAACTGCGAAAACAATTAAAGATATAAATGCATCGGATTTAAAATAAGTCTTCCTCTGATGAACTTATAAGCAATACGAAAGTTCCCCGAATCCGAGTGTACGTGTTGAGATTTATTTTTAGGTAAAAAGCTGTGTGAATAATTGAATGAAATTCAGGGCGTGGCTTTCGTTATAACTTGATAGGTAGTGCCTAGTGCACTCACGTTGGAGCGGAGCTTTCGAGTTCAATTCTGACTCTTACCATGTTATGCTCGCCTAGTACTGCGTCCGGTAAAAGGCTTTCAGTTCACTTGCTAGGTTAGGTTTATACGTGTTAGAGGAAAATTTTAACTAACCATGCTTGTTTTATTTTAAAAGCTCTGTGAATTAGATCGTTTTAATTCTATATCCGTGTCAACGTCCGTTCTATTCCTACCTGTCCTACCTCGCGTAAGCTGGTTTCATATATTTGCTATTGTAATATACGACAATTGTTATGCGATCATATTCGAATTTATCATTAGGTAGCTTTCATTGCCTAGCATTCGACTTTATAAACAAACTTTCAAAGTTATCAATTTAGTTACGTCCCACAACAATAAATATCGCTAATTCTGAAGTTTTCTCTGCAATACAGACACTTTATAAAGTCAGTTCCTTTTTATATATAATGTTTCATACCTGAATAAATATCTCGGTGAGAAACTCTTGCCAGCTGGTGAAGTTGGTCTCCGTGACTGACTTTTGGCTGAAGTTGCCCGAAAGACAGCCTTTTGTGGTACCAGATAGAACTGAAAAGGAAGCGATTATTTTTCGTTAAAGACAAGACCAGATTCTGCTATTCCAGTGTATCATTAATACAAAATGTTAATATTTGAAATCATTTTATGAATAAACAGTATGACAGTTAAGAAAATGTAAAAAAAAACTAATCCAACCCTCGACTGCCTATTTATTATTAATCGTCCATTTGCATTATTTTAACTGACTGTTTAATGCACTGTTTTACCTATTACTACATATAGCTCAGGCTAATTTGCAAGCTAGTATTTTTATACTACTACTGTAGTAGTAATAAAGTATACCATTTTAAAGTAGGAGTGGCAAAGCTTTATAGATTTTTTTGGCATTTTCAAATCAAATATCAAACTCTCTTAGGATCAGTCCAATAGTTTATAAGTTAGTTCGACACAAACAGAAAGAAAGACAAAAATAAAAATCTTGACTAACGTCTTAATTTTAAGTAAATTTAAGATAAGTAAGGAATTTCATTATACACTATAATAAAAAAATATCAGCCAAGACTACCCTATTTCAACGTAATTCTCGATTTTAGTGTCTTTTAATTAAAATCATAGGACTTTCATACAAACTGTCAGCCCATTTTTTATCCCCTTAGAGGTATTATTATTTTTTGGATAAAATTATTTATATAGCTTGTAGATTTAATATTATAATAAAAGCATTCATTAAAACTATCGTCTCCTAATTGATCACATAGCTCAATTGAGAACGCATGAAATATGGTCCAAAGTTAGGAGTAAGAAGCCAGTAAGCAAGACTAGATTTGGTAAATATTCATTGGATTGTTATAGAGGTAAAAATGTTGATCCCAAGACAGTTTTGATGGTTATTCTTTAAATGCTCCGAGTATGAAATTATTATTTTTTGAAATATTCATATTTAAAAGCCAGAATATGCTTCCACGGGAGGATACATACTCCAAAATATTGAAAGGGATAGAAATTCACCGTACTAAACAGATGTGAAGGTTAAAAATTCTCTTACCTCTAAGAATCTTTGCCACTCAACTAAAGAAAAGCATATATAACCTGTTAAATATTGTATTTATTAACGATTTTAGGGGCTGTTACGACATTATGTGCATGTTAGAGTTCAGAAAATGCCTATCTATCCGAGGAGTTTCATTTCGCTTCTCTTAAGCACTTATGAACTCCTGGTATTTTGTAGCAAAACGGGCCTCACGAAAATCAATAGAGGCGCCTCATCGTCCGCCGCCGCCGTGCATTGTTGATAAAATTTCACTTTCGTGCTGTGACGTAATCTCTGACGTATTACACTCGGTGTAGTTACGCGTGAGAGAGACCAAGATGTAGCGGCATCCTTGTCGTTTGTACTTTGTGAAGCAGGACTTTTCACACTTACATATTTCGTAGCACTAGATCTAACTAAAAACTACTGATTCTTGGATGTTAGGATTTGGATCTACATCTAGGATCGAAATTCATATTTTTTGAGTTATTTTAGCGCATTGATTAAAGCAAAACACTACTTGAAATTTCAAGTAGATATCAACAAAATATCGCGCGCAGTCGTAGCTTTATCGAAATGGTTTTAAATATTAAGAAAATATAATCAATATCTCGTAGATCACCCACCTCTTATTAGGAGGTCGACGTTCTAACCACTAGGCTATCATAGCTTCAAATAAATAGAAACGCATGCATATTTACAATGTATTTACCTATTGTGTTCATGCGTTTTCATCACCGTCTCTCCCGCCAACCTCAAGCTACTTCACCGTGCCTTAGAAAGTGCTTGGTGATCTCTCTGAGCCAGACGCGATCACGAATGATCCTATCGATATGACCTCCATCGTATACTGGAGCCTGCACTCTATTCGTTAATCTGCAAGCAAAGACTAATTTCCATGAAACGTATTGAGAAATCAGCTATTTCATAACGTTCAACACCGTATGGTATTGGCTTACAGTGACATTTGATGTTAAGTGATGTTACAGCTTTTGGTTGAGCCCGCTTGCCTAGAAGATGCCTTTTTCCTGTTTAATTCAAGGTACTTAAAAATGTTCCTGAATATTACTTAGTTATTCGTTTCTAATACCTGCTGCATTTATAAATGATGTAATTCTGCTTATAAAGTTCAGTTATTATGAAAAGTTATGTGAAACAACAATAAAATTTAGTTTATTGTTGTTTGATATAACGAAGCATATTTTTTAGATAGGCTTGGGCTTGACTACTTTCATGCCTGATGCTGAAAAGCAATTATGAGGTCTAGAAAAAGGCGATTCACTCTTTTTGAAGATAACTTTTTTTTTGTCGTGATGGGAAAGCTTTATGGCTACTTCCGTCCCTTAGACAGGACTCCCACCTATTTTCTTTATGCTATTGACATGGCAGTCAGTTCGACGGGTTATTAGCTGTTTTGTAAAATCAACCCAACTGTGACTTTCATTGTTTAAGAGATCCTTGTGAATTTCTACAGATTTATGCAGCCATTTTAAGAGTGATTCATTGTACCTTGAATTTTTTGACGTTCCTTGATTTATTCATTATAGTTAGAATACAGGGAAGCGCCTACGCCGTCTCGTAGAGCATATAAACCCATGATTTACTTCAGTACATAAATTATTGAATAGGGACCTAGCACGAACCACCACATTGGCTACTATTTTCAGAGTGCCAAAATTTTAAAATTTATTTCTCTATGACAAATATGATTTCCATAAGTATGAAAGCGATTTTATGATGAGTGCGAAATTTCTCAGTTTATGAAATAACTGACGATTATTTCATAAACATTACTTCAAAGGCAGACTTTTTCATACCTCAAATGTTAATATATAGCTTTTTTATGATAAAAAAAGTAGTAGTAGACCACGAATAGTGAAAAATGATTGAACTCGGCTAGTTTTTACCGTTTTGTTTGTTTTTATCAGTTTAGTGATAATGAAGAATATGCAGCTTTATTAAAGTTAATCTTCTAATTCACCCTCTTCTATGAGATAGGCCTGAGGATAGACGCTATGCACCAACAATATTTAATTTAGCTTTATTTAGTACACACTTCGAACATTAAGTAATGGTAGAAAGCATTATTTGCAAGACTAAACTCCATCAAATATTTTTGATACGTTAATTAACTCATTATCGGTCATTGATATTTTGTATTGACATTCACTGGAAAAATCCCAAAAAAACCAATCCAAAAAACACCAAGCAGGAATTAATTAATTAAGGAAGCTATACTTCCTTACTATAGTGATTTTGCTTCAATTAATACAGAGAAATGCTCTTCAAGGAGGCAGGACAAGACGCCAACATAGAAGCCTACAGCAAACGTAGCCATTTTTTGTTATCACATTCTCACAGTCAATTTAAAGCTGATGATGATGTTACCAATTATATTTATACAACGTACGCTTCTACGTTGTTAAGTCTTGAGAACAAAGAGCATAGAGGATGTAAACAAGATGTTAACAGAATTATCATTCGAGATGAAAGAAGGTATTTTAAGTCCTTTTTTCTTCATTTAGTTTGTTTTAGTTTCGGAAACAAAATACTATCATTTAACTTTTATATTAATTTCGAAATAAAAGTCTTTAAAACATAAAACATTACTTATTTGCTCAAAAGTTTTAACAAAACATACGATTTTGTAATATATTCATGTCAGTCAGAAAGGAACAGAACGACTGACCAATTTTTCGGGATTTTGTAGGGTGTTAGTAAATATAGAGAGTGGCTAAGGAAGTATTTCAGAAATCTCAAGGTGAAAAAGCGTAGAAAGATTGAACTTTTTTTTGTTTTGTAAGGTTAAAATTTTCATAAGGTATTGACATCAATTAGGCATTAAGAATGTGTTATTGTCATATACTAAGTCCTCGTATTATAGAAAAAAGTACATTAGGTAAAACATACCTTGTTAAAATTATAAAACTGATTTTAATAATGAATTTAATTACTCGTTGTACTAGTTAAACATAGCAAAATATATTTCGTTTGTCATAGTTTAAGTAGGAATGTCTCACTAACCAACATATCATAACTCGTATCACATACGATAAACGTGTTTGTGTTTGCCAGTCGATCCACCCAGGGTTTTGAGTGACGCGTTAATATATTCGTCGAAAATTAAGTCACTGTATTTCTACTGTTATAAAATAAAGATTAGTTATACATTACCTAAATCATGATAATATGCACATATTATTATGATTTAGCAAATCATCTTCTATATAAATTTTATTCACTACAGCAATGCAATATTATTTATCAACGTTCGCATGTCACTAAATGTTAATTGTAAATAAAAGTCCAACTTTCGCTTTGCAACAACGCTTTAATAGTTTACAATAAATATAATACACACAGCTTAATCCTAAGTAAGTAGTTATAATTAAAAGTCTAATTAAACGAAACACTAGCACATAAGTAATATACTTTCTAAAGGTGTCTAAATGCTGTCACATAAAAACAAAATTCAATCACTTTTAATTTGACGTCTTGCAGTAGTCGGGCGGAGGGGTACCCTTGCTGGCGAAGTCGGTGAGGGGACCGGCGGGTGACGTCACAGACGCCCCTGCGGCAGGCAATGCAGACTCGAGAGGGTGACGACCTCTGCGCCGTGCTTTTGCTGGAGGAAATAAAACTGATTTAATCTTTTTGTTTTTTTATCCACTACAAGTTAGCCCTTGACGGCAATCTCACCTGATAGTAAGTTATGATGCAGTCTAAGATGATACAGGGCTAACCTTTTAGGGGTAAACCTATACTCCTAATTGGTTTGTACGCGACATCGTGCCCGAACGCTAAATCGCTTGGCGACACATCTTTGTCAATAGGGTGGTAACTAGCCACGACCGAAGCCTCCCACCAGATCAGACTCAAGCCGGGAATCGAACCCAGACCTCAAGTAAGTATATAATACGACAATGCGCACGCTACGCCACGGAGGTCGTCCAAATACCAGCTTTAATAAAATTGTGGTTGCTTAAGAATACGTAAAACTCGTTTGCATTTGTTTATAAAATATGCTGTATCTTTTATGATGAAACCAGCTACCCCTGCACTTTATTTCAGATATGATATATATTTTAATTAAACAAAAGGGGTTAGCGCCAAATTTTGGGTAGATTGGTTAAGTTGTTACACAAACATTTATAACATTTAGGTAGTATGTTCACACGAGTCTGATGAGAAACTCTATTAAGACCAATACATGCTATTGGTCTTAAATACTACTCCAAATTTGAGACGAATTTATGTTAGCATAAAGGAGCAATAAATAAGGAGCATAGCAAGTTCTTGTGTCATTAGTATTTCGCATATATGCAGGCTTGAAAAATTACAATACCTTCAAATTACTCCACAGAGCAGCTCTCTTCAGTCGCTGCATTTCAATGGCACTCTTCACGCCACGATAGGAGTGCAGTGGAGTCCCCGCTGCATATGCAGTCTTGAAAAATTACAATACCTTCAAATTACTCCACAGAGCAGCTCTCTTCAGTCGCTGCATTTCAATGGCACTCTCCACGCCACGATAGGAGTGCAGTGGAGTCCCCGCTGCATATGCAGTCTTGAAAAATTACAATACCTTCAAATTACTCCACAGAGCAGCTCTCTTCAGTCGCTGCATTTCAATGGCACTCTCCACGCCACGATAGGAGTGCAGTGGAGTCCCCGCTGCATATGCAGTCTTGAAAAATTACAATACCTTCAAATTACTCCACAGAGCAGCTCTTTTCAGTTGCTGCATTTCAAGGGCACTCTCCACGCCGCGATGGGAGTGCAGTCCCCGCTGCCAGTCCATTTCCTTTTTGTAATATTTACATCACACATGGTGTTAAGTGATTATCTTCACATCTTGTTATGAACATCTGTAGCGCCAGAAAATCCACCGAAGCGTAACGAATATATCCATTCTGCTAATAGGTTTCCAATCGTCATCATCATCATCAGCCAACATTAATCCACTGCTGGACATAGGCCTCTTTTAAGTAGCGCCAACTCATCTTGTCTCCGGCTTTTCGCATCCAGTCGATGCCTGCCACTTTTCGGAGGTCATCACTCCACCTGGCCGGAGGACGGCCCACACACCGTTTGCCGAGACGTGGTCTCCACTCGAGGACCTTCCGACTCCAACGTCCGTCGGTTCTCCGATAAACGTGACCAGCCCACTGCCACTTCAGCATACAAGCCCTTCGAGCTATGTCGGTTATCTTTGTTTTTTGCCGAATCACTTCGTTATCGTCATCATACCGAAACGTTATATCACTTCGTGGTATGTCTTTGCCAGGAGCTTTCCACCGCAGACCTCTCACTCTAAATTACGAAACCAAGTCTTTCGACTGCATCTCGAGCCACTAGCCGTCACCGAACATGTTGGGTCCTGGAATAAAAAGCGTCACTTAATTATACTTCGAATACAAAACCTTCTACCATCTCTAAGGTTGTCAAAAAAGAGAATGCCTACATTTTTTGCATCGTGTCATACTCAAATTTAATTTAATAAACTGTGTTTTGCTATATTTGATAAAAAAAAGCATTCTCTTTGTAGTTATATATGTAAGAGTAAAGTACTAGTTGATTTTTCCGCGACGTTTGATTTATATACATTAACCAATTATAACATACCAAAAGTTACTCTTAACTCGTTGTAGTCGCTATAATTAACAGTTGCACGGCTTCCAAGCCATGCCAGTAAAAAAATATATGTTTTTTTAAATAAGAGCGTATCACTAGCACTGTTGAATAAGTCATAGTCAGCTACACCGCAGTATAAATTGTATAGAGAGACAATCGCATTGAGCATTAATTATTTTTACAACTTATTTATTTATTTATTTTATTACAACCATCAAGCGAATTATACATATTATTTTCAGCATAATCTAGGCCTTAGGTGCTAGGTCAATATATAATTCCACTTATAGGAGGCTAAAGTATGCAGATTTAGACGGATAAGTCGTGCGAAGGAACTTAACTAAAAGTATACAAAATTAACAACTTAAGTAAGGAACATAGACGCAAAAAATAAAGATCAACTTACGGAGCCCCGTGGACGCGGTGAGCGTGGTGGCGCACGGCACAGACACTGGGGAGTGCAGCCTATTGATCGAAAAAGCAAGGAAGGGGAGGTTAATTGTTTACGCAAGCGCTTTTTCGTACTATTTGTTAATGTAAAAACTTCTCCGATAAACAACGCACTTTATCATTTATATATTTAATAAGCCCGTGATATTTACTGCGTAGAATTGCTGACGTGGGATTGATAAGGTTTACCGTATCGGAAAAATAATATAAAGACAAGTATTTATTAAATTAAAATTTCATAACATCAGTTTATAAGTTAATAAGTTAGATAGCCACAAACATACAGGTCTTTCTGTCTGTTTATAACACACAAAAAATATTAAATAATAAATATATTACATATTAAGTCTTAATCTTAACCAAATGTTAAAATTTCTGCAAAACCCTATTCTAAAATGGTGTTTAAAAAAAAAACTAATTTTCATTTAAAAATAAACATTGAAATTAACGATGTTCGTGTCTCTAAATTAAAAAATAAAACTTTCATACAATCTTCCAACCCCTTAAGTGCGCCGACTCCTCCTGCGTTATCACCTCCTAGAAGAAGAAAATGACGGCGGCTCAAGACTTCTCGCTGGCCAATACTCTCCAAGTGGTGGACGATGCGAGCAGCCATTACGCGTCCAATTAGCTGGCTAACTTCATTCAGCAACATGCGAAGCAGGGCCGGTTTGTCCTCTTTTAATGGACCAGAAACTGCCTGTTTCAAACAGGCTCCAAATAGAGCCCAGACTCATGTCTTGAGCAGCCTTAGGGCAAGAGCCCAGGTGTGCCCAGGGATACTATCGGGGCTTAGGGCGGTGTTCTTTGCACGCAACCCGCAGTGATTTCTGTGACTGGGGGCGTGCTTTCCCTCCACAGTTGAATGTGCCATACGAGGAGCCATGCCTTCGGCGAGGAACAGTGCCGTGACCACCGACTCCACGACGGTTGGTTGGAAATTGTATGTAAACAGGGTGGACGTCACGATGGAGCCACTCTGTTTTCGAACGCACTTGTTGTTTGATCCCATGTTCAGGACCGTCAGTCTGGTCGCCGTCGCTCACTCCAGTAGCTCTCATCAGCAAGGATTCTGCGCCAGGTCCTCCATATCATAGACTTGGCATTGAAGTCCCCCGCGAGGAGCACGTGGCAGGTGCCACTCCTGCCTATTAGAACGCCGACTTCTGCAAGAAAGCTTACATGTATCTAAACCATAATTGACTAACTTTAACTCTACCAATGCAATAAATTCGAGATATCGTGATGAACTTTAGATTGAACCATACTAACAAAAACCGCCTCAAGTAGTCTAAAAAAAGATGTTCTGGTTTTAGTTCGAATATAGGATATTATGTGTCTTAAATAGAACTCTGAGGAAGATAATATATGAGGTTATTTATTACAAAAGTATAAAACATTATGAGATTATGGTGTATAAATTTATGGTGTGGTAATAACTTTCATACACAGAAATTGATACCGAGATTCTCATGCGCTTCTTTCTCGTTTTTAATCTTCGTTGTTTTTTTTAAATTTAGAAATACCCTCATGATTGAGGGTATTTCTAAATATCATGCTATTCAGAAAATACCCATGACTTAAGTAATACATCTTGCATACATTTTTTTAATTCCACGATAAGGGCATAAACATTTTAAAAGTAATCTTTGGGAGTATTCCTAGTTTATTGACCGAAACTGCACCATGGGTCAAATCAGGGGTGCAGTTTCGGCCAATGAACTCGGAATACTTTTTAGAGTACATCCTGTTACTGAGCAAATAATTTACCATCATCAAGATCCACCTTTTGCCGGCTCACTATAGATGGGGTCACGGGTCTCCTCTCAATATGAGAAGAGTTTGGCCATAGTCCACCACGCTGGCCATGTGCGGAATGGCAAAGTTCACACGCCATATTATGGAAAGCTCTCAGGCATGCTGGTTTCCTTACGATGTTTTCCTTCACCGATGAAGCAAGTCATAATTATTATTACAAAATACTATAAACTACTAAAGTTATATTTGAGTCGTGGTATAAAAGGAACTTACGGTAACAAAAAAAAGGATGTACTTATAATTATCCAAAAATCACGATTTCTTGATTTTCTCACGGACATAGGTACTCATCGAGTATTTTCATAATCAAATTTAATACAAATGTATACCATTTACAGAGTAATATGAACATTTTAATCCACCTTTAAGGTGGTTTTCTAAAATTATAACAAACCTTTAAGATGCTCTTTACCTTTACATTCCTTAGAACCAGAACCCAGCACCATTCGCAGGATTTCTACATAGTAAAAATAGTTTTTTTTTTAATATAGAGCTTTCCGAATATGGGCTATTATCATTTTAAAAGACAAGTCTTTAAGCAAAATTTTGATAATTCAGAAATTATATCATTTAAATTACATAAATTTACAGTTATAAAAACGTAAATAAAATAAAATAAATATATAGAAAAAAGCTAAGTCTGTTCGATAAATTATTAATATTTGGTAATGTGAATTAATTATAATTAGTTTTCCCATTAAGAGCTAAGCCAAGCTATGTCAGAGATTTATTTCATGTCGTTTAATTTAAAAAACTATTGATATATCATCAGTATACCGTAATAATACTATACCGTAATCTTATTAATGTATGAAATATTACGTAAATGATAAAAAGACAAGTATGAATTACTGTTCGATCTCCCTTGTCTCTAGCTCTTAAATAGTTTTAAGTGGCAATATAAGACGGTGAAAAAGAAGAACGAACGAACGAGAGAACGTTTTCATCATGGCTTTAATAAAAATAAGTTTACGAATGTAGTTATCCATGTATCACTACAATGTATATTATCTGTTGGCATGAAATGCGCTTTTTATAGTTTAATTAGAATAAGAATTATTTTGAACTTGAATGAGAAATTTAAATTTGAGGTTAGTAAGGCAGCTTCGCATTAAAATAGGCACTGTCAATTTTTCTAGACACATATTTAAATGATTCCAACTAGAATCTTTCTTTCTTATTTAAAATTACTTTTTAAATTAACTTAAGTTTATCGCGACTGAAGCTTTCGATCATAATTTAATTTAAAAATTATTCTATCTTCTTCAGGATTTGAGTTAAGTCGACATTTATACGATTACGCAGAGAAATTTATCGGTATATATTATATAAAAATATTGTATAATTTTTTATGTGCAACTCAATATTTTTAACGTTATTATAAACAACAAAAGTTAGAGTAAAGGTAAACTACGCGTGCATGCGGGTCAACAGCCACGCACCACGGCTGTGAAAATACTGGGACTTCATAGATTCAAAGGAGTGTTTCCTTTATTCCGTCAATGTACGGAATGCTGCTGAAAGGATGTATTTTGGCTGTATACGGTTCCAATGTATGTGTTCCGACTGGATCTGTTATCAAAGCTTTGTAGTGTAAACAAATCAAATGAAGATTTACAGTACTTCTTTTATTTTCTTCTCACGTATAATGGCTCATTTTCTTTTATGTACTGTACAACATTAACTGAGGGGCTATATATAATATATGTTCCTGCGAGAATATATGCTAATGTAACGAGAAATCAGCAAGTACCTAGACGGCCCCACGGTCTCTGGTAAAAAAAACTTTAATTCACTTATCTTGTGCAAAAGTTTTTTTTTTCTCTTTTTATGGCTTTACACAGCTTAGCCAATGTCAAGTTTATATATAGCAATGGAGAATTGAAGTTAGGGCAAAATGAAGGGAAACTTCGCACCGGGCGGACGCGGCTCCCTCAAACCTTTCCCAAATTAATACATGTTAACTAATCAAAAAACTAGCCACTACACAAACGACACCAAAACTATAATGTCCACGACACAACCAACACCAATCCTTTTCAAAATTAGCCAACAAACATTAACTCAAGAAAAGCGTGAAAAAACCGCGCCCGTCATATACGAAGTCTCCCGCCTTTTTTTCGTAGCAAAAGTTGGTTCCATAAAGTTTATCTCAAAGCTCGTGCTACAGAGTAAAAAGTTCACAACACATAAGAGGGATAAAGATGAAAGATACCGGCGTCCCTGTCGAACCATCTCAAGTTTATTGGACAGGGATGTCGGTATGTTGCATCTTTATCTCTCTTACGTGTACAGGTACACTTCACAATGGCCGCTCGTAATCGCGTGCTCTATTGATTTTGAGAGAACCGACTGTTGCGTCTCAACTAGGACCTCATCATTTGTTTACAGATGCGAGACTGCTAAATTGAATTTTCTTCGTGTTTGTTTCAGATAAAATATAATGGTTACATTAAAATTTGTAAAACTTTGATAAATACGCCAGTTACTTTGTTCTCCCAAAAATGTCATTCAACTTATAACAATGTTCACGTGGCGTCCATTGTTATTGCTATTTTGCATGGACCAATCACTGGCCACCGTTTTGGCGGGAACCAAAACATGGCGGCACGACATGACAACCTCCTTAATACATTCATAATAGTATTCTAGTACATTTTTATACTCTTTTGTACGTACACAGATTAATAACATTTTAATCCTCACAGACAACTTGTAAAATAATGTCTTAATTAATAAATATATCAGAATGTATAAATATAGCTTCTTAGCATCGCGGCGATAGCAAATTAATTAATTAAATTCTTGTTAGAATTTCCTTTTGCTATTAATGAGTGAAAAATTTGCATTGTAAATGTTATGTGATTAATAAATTTTTTAAATTTTGTTTGACAGCATGGATCTTAATAAAATTTGTTTATAATTATATTATAATGTCGTCCTCAGCTTATATATAGCACTCAAACTCAAACTTAAATAAATAGACATTGATATTTTTAGTCTAACTTATTAACATAGGTCTTAAAACACAGATTTCTCGGATTTTAATCGGTACTTATGTTTAACGTTCTTTATGTTTAATTTTGCCTTAGTTTTTTAAACCACGTCTTCGTATAATTCTTCTTCGTATGTTTGATTAAACATCAACATATCTAAATTTGTGTAATCCTTAAATAAGATGACCTAGTTCTATGCGTATATGAGAATGATATTGATAAAAATAGCTGACATCTGAACCTATTAAAATAAAGCTTATTTTGTCTGTGTTAGGCCCGAACTTTGTATAGGACCCCGTTCATGTTCCTCATCCAATAATGTTTATTAACTTTGAAAGGGAGAAAATCTTAGAAATTAATTAAATCCCATTTTTTTTATAGCCTTGGTTGCTAAGGAACAGTAACCAAGAACACCAAGAATGCATAATAAATAAGGAATGGTGTAAAATAACTGACTGTCGATAAATATACAACAACATAACTAAAGGAAGGCCTACAATTACGATTCACAAACACTGGGAGTGCATAAATACGAGGAGGTGTACACGGCAAGTACTCCACTGCACAGAAGCATTTAACACTTACGACTTGTCGGATACGATAATCAGACTAAAATTCGAAACTCTTTGATTGAATTCAGAAGTAATGTCATTTTTACCCAACGTTTCATATTAAACGCAATTGACATGTGGAAAATGAAACGAGACTGCCCTCGGACTTAAAATACATTTGATATTATACGGACTAGTTGACTTATCTCGGCTTATCCGACGATGGTACAAATATATTATATACTATCAATTGGCGGAAGCTAGAATAATGCCCATAGACGGATTAATTTTTTTCAATTATTTTTATATTTCCATAAAATGTTGTTCCTGTATATTATTGATTATTTCAGAATATTAGGGCTCAATGTACATCTCGAAGCACAAAAGAAAGTGTACTAGCTTTTATCCGCGGCTTCGCTCGCACTGAAGTCATAAATAAGTGTCAGAGATCATCACCGTAGAAATGAATCAAAATAAAAATTATTTTAACAAACCATTTTTGTATCTTTCATTTTTTTGAAGTGAAAACTTCTTTAGCGGCGTTGAGCACTTTTTCTGTAATGGGTATAAAATCTTAAACTCGCGTCAGGACACGTGACCTGATCGAAAAAGCGTAAGACGGATGGAGAGTAGACAGCGGCGAAAATGTATGCCTGGGCCTACTGTTTCGTTTAGGCAGCGCAGGGCGCTTGCGTGAATGTTCGTGTATGTTTATTTCCATGGCAACGAACGTCAACCTACACGCTACTAACGCGCTACGCTTTATAATTCAAAAAGTATCGTTTTTACCTGCAGTACTGTTACAGAGTCATAGTTTTTGTATTATTAAGTGATAGGAGAATCGTGTAATGTGATATTTCAAGAGATCATTATGGTTTTATTCTATTAAAACTTGTTTAACTTGAGCATCGGAGTGGTGTCAAAACGAAAAAGTCAAAACGGTTGTCATAAATATCCACATAATATAAATATGAATTGCGGTGCCTGTAACTCCAGCATTTCTGTCACTCAAAAACGCGTGAAGTGCTCAAGCATCGATTGTTTACTCGTATATCATTCAGATTGTGTTAATTATGGTGAGACTTCAACCCATCGGTCTAAGTGGATATGCCCAACGTGTATTGCCAAGCGTCCTAAGGCAGATAATATTAATACTCCAATATCCAATAAAAGGAAAAATGTGCAGCGTGCGGACGTTAATAGCTCACCTACATCAGTAGACATGTCCCTTGATTGTCTTTTGAGCGAAATACGTAGTTTTCGAACGGAGATAAATCAAAAGCTTGAAAACCAGCAATCTACCTTGGGTAATTTTAACATAGCCATAATGAAATTACAACAAGAAGTTACAGGAGTTATAAAAAAATTTACTACTATACAGGATGAGCTAAATGAGGCTATCAAATCTCTTAAATTTTTGTCTGACTGTCACGACGAACAGAATACTTTAAATAAGGACTTGTCTGCCAGAATATCTAAACTGGAAATTGAGAACTTGGAACTACGATCTCGGTCGACTGAATTTGAATTTAAAATATCTCAGATGGAGCAACAGTCTCGTGACAGCAACTTAGAAATTCAATGTGTTCCCGAGCATCGATCAGAAAATCTGCTAACATTGATTTCTCAATTGGCCAAGGTGGTTAATTTTCAGCTTGGACCCACTGATATAGTAAACTTTCATAGAGTTGCAAAAATGAATACCGAATCCAAACGCCCACGCAGTATCATTTTTAAACTATCTAGCCCACTTAAGCGAGATAACTTTTTAGCGGCTGTGAGAATCTTTAATAAAAAACATGCAGCTGACAAACTCAACACTTCTCACCTAGGGATTGCCGGTACTAAGCAGCAGGTTTATGTCGCAGAGCACTTGTCCCCAACTAACAAACGTCTGCATGCATCAACTAGGCTTGCCGCACAGGAAAAACACTATAGATACGTATGGGTTCGAGGAGGCCGTATTTTTGTGCGCAAGAACGATGAGTCACCGTCAGTTCAGATTAAGTGACTTGGTCTCGTATGATTCTCGGTTACTATCCTATAATCTTATGTCACTAAAGAACAGACGTAAAATGTTAGACATGGTTTTTTTCTACAAAATCATTAATGGATACACTGATTCACCGGAAATCCTGGAGCGTCTGAGGTTTAGTGTGCCGCGTAAGGGTAGTCGCCTCCGGAATCGAAAACCGTTTCATTTACCGTTTTGTCGAACCAAGGCAGGTCAGCATGCGCCTATCTATAGAATATGCTCAATGCTGAATGATCACAGGAATATCTGCGACATCTCCTGCAGTTCTGTAGCCTCTTTTACAGCAGCATTTTAATGCTGTAATAGTCTTACTTGCTTTAGGTATAAATTGAATTATTTAGTTGTAAGGTTAATTTTAAGGTTGTGCATGCTGTGGTCATTTCTAGAAGGCCACTATCTGGTGTCTGTTCTTCTGAAATGTTTTTTGTTGTTTTTAGATAGTGACTAGTTTAATGATCCAATAAAAATAAAAATAAAATAAATGTTACAGCGTGCCACGCGCATCCATGGGTGGTGACAGCTGATGGCTCGACCGTCTGTGTAGTGATCACATTGTTGTGTATTCGTAAAATTCGTGAATGTAAAGTGCTTAAAATATGGAAATTGAACAAAGTGCATCTATTAATGATAAAAGTGATGAAGAAATAGCGAAAGAAAATGAGTGAGTACTTTATAAATATACTAGATGAAAATTTAATAAGTTTTAATTTTTAATTAATATAATTTTATAATTAAGGTTAGGTTTCGATCGAGTCTATCGTACTGCTTAACGGGTGTAAACAGACCCTTCACGAAGCCGTCAACCAAGCATTTTGTACATGAAACTAAGTAACACTGCGCAAAAATAATTGCTGGGAAACGGAATTTTTTTTTGGACTTTAAAAATAATCAGATTTTTGTAGCGGGTAATGGTTTGCGTGCAACCGGCTGTTCGAATGTGTGCGTTGTGCCTATACGACTACACGGACACGGCACACTGCACACACACACCCGACCGGCTCGAGCCGCGCCGCGCGTTGTGTTAACGCTTAGAATTCGATTTTGCAAAAAAGTTGAAAAAAAAATGGACACTTTGACCTTCAATATCTCCAGAACCTGTGTACCGGACCAGGCTGGCTAAGCGGCCAACAAGGAGGGCAGCGTGCCGGTAAGCGGCTTACTAGGATTTTAAATAAAAAAACTAGGCTCGCTTACCAAGCATTTATTCAAATGTTTGCAAATATGCCACGGCTAGGCTGGTAGGCACACAAAATTTATAGGGTCGTGGTAACGGGCAATATCCGCCTGAGCTTATGCTGATATCATAGTACTCCCCCGTGTGTGTGACGGCCGAAGATGTAGGGTGGCCAAGGGTCGAAGAGGAGACAGGAACGGTGGTGTGCAGCAGGTCTCGCACGCTGCGTCCAGGAGACTATGCACTAAGCGGTGCAGAGAAAACCCCAACTATACTCCTGGAATTTGATACAACCAGCTTTTAGTGACTGGCAAACCAATTTCCGTTCTGGTGACCACCGTCGGCAACACAAAAGGTTCGTACTAACACGTAGAAGAGTTGCCGATGGTAGATACAATCAGAACGGAATTTACAATATAAAAAATTAAAAGCTGAAGGCTAAAAGAGTGATAGAAGCATTAGAATTACTGTTAAAATGCAAGCTAAAGAAAATGGAGGGTTGTCTTATATAAAGATGATGCAATCAAACTGAGTCATTACGATGAATAAGCAATTATTAAACTAATACAAAAGAGAATTTGGAAAAGGTAAAATTAAACATTATGACTACTATAATGGAATAGATAAAAAGAACTGAAATAATAAGCTATGATTAATGATTGATGGGGGTCGATAACAATTTTATGTGCCATTCAACTTACCCTAGTACGGGAGCTTAAACACACTGAGAATAATTAATTTGTTGTAATTTACTTGGCGTTAATGTAAATTAATAAAGAAAACAAAATACGCGTCTACTAAAACGTTAGACTTGTATTTTGCTGGTAAAGGCGACAGCCGACCCACTTCTAAAGCGAATGGGTGACGACTGAGTGTTGAAGGTGCCCCCCGCCAGCCAACGAGGAAGCGACGCTCGCGCCTAACGGCTTTTTTATTGCGGCTGCTTTTAAAATAGCAATATCGGTGATGTTGCTATTCTAAAAACACCGTTTAGAAAATTATAAATTTCATTTCATTAATAGATATATTTTCAATTCATTAATAGATAATAATAGATAAGAATACTATAAATATCATACTTAAATAAGTTAAAAAAGTGTAACGCTTCGTTACAGTACCCCCCGGTCCCTCATAAGGATTTTATTTTAAAAATAAAATCCGTATTAACAAATTAGACTCAATTTCTAACAGTTATCTTTCATACAACCTTTCAGAAACCATTCATTCAATACCTTTTATACTAATGTCTCATAGCTTCAATGTTTTGAGACACAACCTAACACAAAGAAAGTCATATGGCAATAATTATGCAACTAATGACTTATGCAAGAAATGTTATAACGATATTATAAAGGTGGGTGGGCAAATGTAACGAAACTTCATACATATATACATAAAATACGTAAGATGAAATGAGAAAAAAAAAAAGAAAAAAAATGGTACTTATTAATGTTGGTGATACATTTTTAAATCTTTTATGTGCCAAGTGCCCAAGTTATTGCCCGACATATCTTCTAAGTCGTAAACAAGTGGCGAGCGTTTAGTTATAACTCGGCACTTAATATATTTTGGAGCCAATTTCTTACTGAAAAATTTATCCTTATCGGACAGGACGTAAGCTCTTTTATAAACAGTGTCCCCCACATTGAATTCGTACGACTTCCTCCTTAGGTTGTAGTTCGCTGTGTTTTTAGCGTGGGCATGGTATAATGTTTTCTGGACTTCATCAAAAATACTGCTCATGCAACCACGGTTTTCAGCATAAGCGTCCCTGGGCATGAATAAAATTTCGTCACCTAAATCGTTGTCCAGGTAATGGGAACCACAAATAATTACTTCCCGACCAAAAACAAGTAAAGACGGCGTAAATCCTGTCGCTTCATTAACAGAGTTGTTAATGGCAAACTGAACCGCTGGAATAAACGTATCCCAAGAACGATGATCCTTGTCAACGAAAGTTGAAAGACATGTTATAATTGTTTTGTTATACCTCTCCACAGTATTAACCTGGGGGGTATATTTAGGTGTATAAAAAACGTTAGGGACATTATATTTTTTGAAAAGGTTATTTGTAACATTACTAATGAACTGAGGCCCATTGTCTAGGAATATGGTCTGACTGACGCCGTGAACTAAAAATATTTGTTCTTCTAAAATTTTAACTATTACATCTGAAGTAGCTTTTTTTAATGGAAAAATATGACAAAATTTTGAAAAACAACAGGTAATTACTAAAATGTAAGAATTTTGTTTACGTGTCACTGGAAGAGGACCCATTAGATCGACGGATATCATTTGGTATGGCCGAGAGCACTGCTTAGGCCGACCCATCTCTCCGAGCGTAGCGTGATTTTGAACTTTATACTGCAAACAAGTTGGACATGAACTTACATAACGTGCTACATCTCGGTACATACCTGGCCAAAAGTATCTAAGGGCAATGCGGCGATACGTTTTAAAAATGCCTAAATGACCGGCTGTTGGTTCGTTATGGTTTTCAATAATGACTTTTTCGCGCAGCTCAGATGGAACTACTTCTTTCCATGAAAATTCGTTCGTAAGGGTACATTTATTTTTCATTAACCGAAAGAGACAATCATTTTTAATTTGGTAATTTGGAAAATTTTCAGGTTTAGTGCGACAGTTATTAAATATATTTTTATACCAATCGTCATTGGTAGTCGTGACAGATTTGGCGGTGACAATAGAAGAAACAGCTACAGCCCGAGATAACGCGTCTGGAATTACGTTGTCGACACCACGTCGGTGTTTTATTTCAAAATTAAACGACGACAAACGTAAACCCCATCGTGCAAGCCTACCCGTTGGATTGTTCAACGAAAGGAACCATTTTAAAGCGCTATGGTCGGTGTAAACGCTGAAAGGCTTCCCGTTCTCCACATAACAACGCCAGTGCTCTAACGCAGTAAGAACTGCTAAAGTTTCGCGCTCCGTAATGCTGTAGTTTTTTTCAGCTGCCGTCAACGATCGACTCATAAGCGATGGGATGCTCTTCGCCATTTATGGTCTGCGTAAGCATAGCGCCTACCCCATAATTGCTCGCATCGGTGTGGACTTCGAACGGCAAATCGTAATTCGGGCAAGAAAGAACTGGAGCAGAAACTAAGCATTCTTTGAGCTTCTTAAAAGCAGCGTCGGCCTCATCAGACCATTGAAAAGGTGGAGCATTCTTTTTATTGGAAGTCAGCTTGTTGAGCGGCCCTGCAATTGTGCTAAAATTTGGCACGAAACGACGATACCAGGTAGCAGTGCCTAAAAACCGCTTAAGCTCCTTACGATTTGTAGGAGTAGCGTAGTTAAGGATGGCCTCTACTTTATCTGGGTCGGTTCTTAAACCATTTGCATCAACCACATAGCCTAAATATTTGAGCTGATTTCTAAAAAACTCACACTTGTCAAGGTTGATGGTTAAGTTCGCCTTACGCAACTTCTCCAAGACACGAAGTAAGAGAGAAACGTGTTCATCGAAGGTACCACTGACGATGATGATGTCATCTAAGTAAGCAAAGATGCGATGATCAACATCACCTAATAGGGCATCAACTAAACGCTGTTGAGTAGCGGGAGCATTCGTCAATCCAAACGGAGTATTCTTGAAACGTAGCGTACCTCGGCCTGGAACGTAAAAAGCTGTCTTATCTCTGTCTATCTCGGCGATAGGGATTTGCCAAAAAGCTTTGGACAAATCTAAGCTAGTAAGGAACCTAGCATCGCGCAAGTTATCTAAGATTTCCGAGATGTAAGGCAGGTTATAGACGTCCTTCTTCGTCACAGAGTTAAGTTTCCTGCTGTCAAGGCAGAAGCGAGGTTGTCCATTCTTTTTAGTGACTAGGAGAACTGGAGACTGCCAAGCACTCTCACACGGCTCAACCACATCTAATTCTAGCATCTCATCAACCTGTTCGACAAGGATCTTCTGCTTCTCAGGAGAGAGTCTGTAATACCTCTGTCTAATGGGTGGAGAATCGCCGGTATCGATACGGTGAGTAATTAAATGTGTTCGACCTAGACCACGATGTTCAAAAGAAATGTCACGAAATTGCGCGATGACATTATCTGCAATAGCTTTTTGAGTGTCATCTAAATTTTCATACGAATGAATTAAATTTTTTGAATTAATATTAGCATTTAAGTCCATGAGCGGTGCAACTGATAAATTAAGCGAACCTAAATATTTTGGACATAAATGAAAAGCTCGCCAAAAATCGATGCCTAAAATAAGCGACATTTTAATTCCTGGGACAACAAGTGCTTTAATAATGTGAAATTGGCTCTCAAAATGTATCGGCAAATTAATATATCCTATACTGCCAAATGAATTTCCGCCTGCAGCGACAATTGATAACTCATCGTCTTTTATCAATTTAAGACCATGACTAAGCAAGACGTCATGAGCACCATTGCCAACAATTGTAATTGTCGCTCCAGAATCTAAAAGACCTGACGCCTCAATATCATTGATTTTAATATTGACGTAGGGTCGAGTATCATCTAAGGGTTTATCATGCAGAATTGTAGCAATTTTGTAGCAAGCAAAAAACTTACGAATAGTATCTAGCCAATCCTCCCATTCTTTCTTATCGAGGTGACCTTTAACTTTAGTAATACTGCTACAATTCTGCAAACCTAGTTTTTTGATATTTTATTACAGTTGAGACAGTCAGGCTTTTTTACCCCCTTGGAACCGCATTTAAAACAAATGACCTCAGTATTTTTACAGTCCTTAAAGCTATGCGTTTTGACTCGGCAGCGAGGACAATATAGGTTAGATTTAGAAGTATTAGTAGGATTAGTTTTATTGATAGAGTGTAAATATTGTTTATTATTATCATTATTAGTAGTGTTAGGTTTAGAATTAGCCGATTGTTTATTATCATTATTATGTTGTGAATTGAAATTTTTATAGAAATGTGAATTATAATTATTGTTGCCAGTATTCGAGTCTTGTTTGTACGCAAACTCCGGTGCTAATGTGTCTGAAGTGGCAGCCGAAGGTTCACGAAACGTAGATAAACGTGACTGAACATTTTCATAATTTCTACACAATGATCGTAATTGTTCTATGGAATCAATTTGTGTAGAAGAGGCTAACGTGTTTGCATAAAAAGGCCGAATATTGTGCAACACTATTTCGAGCTTGTCTTCCTCCGGCAAGGGTTTTGACAGACGGGCAAACATGCCTGATAAGATGGATAGATAAATGGTAATGTTCTCGTTCTTACCTTGAGTTCTAGCGCGAATCTCAGATAAGAGGCGGTAGTCAAAATCAGATCTGTCAAAATCCGTCTTTAAAAGAACGGTAAGCTCATCCCAAGTTGAAACCTGTTCCCTAACACCGCGGTACCAGTGTAAAGCATCCTCAACAAAAATCTCCGTAGCGTAAGCAAAAAGCTTCGTGCCAGATATATTACGAGCTAAACTAAATTCGTTCGCTCGTTGAATAAAGGAGCGTACACACGTTTTACCATTAAATTTTAATTTACCTAAGTCCGATGAAATTCGGTTACCACCTTCACAGGTGACATTTACATTAATAGGTGCAGAAGGCATCGGATAATCGGAGCTTGGCCCAGCTACTGACAGTGGGTCAACACTCTTCTTTTGTAAATTAATAAGTTTTGTATAAAGCTCCTTGAACAATACATTGCATTGTAATTGATCATCCAAGGTATCTTTGTTTGATTCGATTCTATTGAATCTATGATATAAATGATGTAAAAGATTCTCGTAGCGACCGAGGGTATTTTTATCAACAACATCAGCAATAAATGATGTATTGATCTTATCCAGTAGAACTAAGCAACTGGCCAAGTCCTCATCGGGTTCAAGATGGGAGCACAAAATGTCCTCAGATGGATAAATCTGACTCAGTTTATTAATTTGTTTTCTGAGGTCAGCGACAGTACTAGCGGGTGTTTCACCTCTAACCGCTACTTCGTACTCCAATTCAGACTTTTGAAGTGAAAAAAATTTAATTGGATAAGCCATAATGAAAGAAAAAAAAAAAAAAAAAATTAATGCGATTTAAAAAAAATTAATCCTAAACAAGGTAAAAGTAAATGAACAAATCAGAAGAAAAAAAATTCGTAAGTTCGTTGTAAATGGCACATAAAAAAATTAAGAGAGTGAAAAAAAAAAATATTCCGTTCTGTTACAATCAACTTAACAGAACGCTTTGGTTTGTTGATTATGATAATGTAAAAAAAAATTACATGTAAAAAAAAATTATGATCAAAAAAAATGTAACTGGTGTGAACGCAGCTTTATAATTGCAAAGTATGTACTAAAGTATACAAACTTTATAAAAAAAACAGAAATCAGAAAAAAAAATATACAAGAAAAATAAGTTATAACTTTTTCTGCCGACTGTACTAAATTAAAATTTACGATTTAACAGTTTTGTAAATATAGTAAACAGTGGCAGGAACAAAAGAAATCAAACGAAAAAAATACTACGTTAACCTCAGTTACTGCAAACCAAAAAATAATAAAAGCGTTTTACAAAAACAACTACACAGCGAACAAAACTACCTACTATACAGCATAAGCACAAGCAGATAACCACGATCAGGGCGCCAGTGTACCGGACCAGGCTGGCTAAGCGGCCAACAAGGAGGGCAGCGTGCCGGTAAGCGGCTTACTAGGATTTTAAATAAAAAAACTAGGCTCGCTTACCAAGCATTTATTCAAATGTTTGCAAATATGCCACGGCTAGGCTGGTAGGCACACAAAATTTATAGGGTCGTGGTAACGGGCAATATCCGCCTGAGCTTATGCTGATATCATAGTACTCCCCCGTGTGTGTGACGGCCGAAGATGTAGGGTGGCCAAGGGTCGAAGAGGAGACAGGAACGGTGGTGTGCAGCAGGTCTCGCACGCTGCGTCCAGGAGACTATGCACTAAGCGGTGCAGAGAAAACCCCAACTATACTCCTGGAATTTGATACAACCAGCTTTTAGTGACTGGCAAACCAATTTCCGTTCTGGTGACCACCGTCGGCAACACAAAAGGTTCGTACTAACACGTAGAAGAGTTGCCGATGGTAGATACAATCAGAACGGAATTTACAATATAAAAAATTAAAAGCTGAAGGCTAAAAGAGTGATAGAAGCATTAGAATTACTGTTAAAATGCAAGCTAAAGAAAATGGAGGGTTGTCTTATAAAAAGATGATGCAATCAAACTGAGTCATTACGATGAATAAGCAATTATTAAACTAATACAAAAGAGAATTTGGAAAAGGTAAAATTAAACATTATGACTACTATAATGGAATAGATAAAAAGAACTGAAATAATAAGCTATGATTAATGATTGATGGGGGTCGATAACAATTTTATGTGCCATTCAACTTACCCTAGTACGGGAGCTTAAACACACTGAGAATAATTAATTTGTTGTAATTTACTTGGCGTTAATGTAAATTAATAAAGAAAACAAAATACGCGTCTACTAAAACATTAGACTTGTATTTTGCTGGTAAAGGCGACAGCCGACCCACTTCTAAAGCGAATGGGTGACGACTGAGTGTTGAAGGTGCCCCCCGCCAGCCAACGAGGAAGCGACGCTCGCGCCTAACGGCTTTTTTATTGCGGCTGCTTTTAAAATAGCAATATCGGTGATGTTGCTATTCTAAAAACACCGTTTAGAAAATTATAAATTTCATTTCATTAATAGATATATTTTCAATTCATTAATAGATAATAATAGATAAGAATACTATAAATATCATACTTAAATAAGTTAAAAAAGTGTAACGCTTCGTTACACCTGTGGTGGTATTGTCTAGAAGAAAAAAATGATCCCAATGATGGGCAGAATATGTGGTTTTCGTTTTCGTTAAGGGTCTTTTTACACCCTTTAGTACATATGAACTTACATAGTATAAATGTAATATTTGTAATATGTTTATACTTTATAGCATTAACCTATATTTTTATAACATCACAATAAGCACATGTGCGGTGTAGGTTTACCAAACAAATAATTTCGAATGAAAATAAATGAAATAAAATGATAATAAATAATCTCCGTTTTTCAGAGAAAGAAAAGAAAAAAAAAGAACGGAATCGAGAATACCAAAAGGCATGGCGTCAGCGTAAAAAAGATTTGAAGAAAAAAGATTCGAAGGAGGAAATAGAAGAAAAAAAAGAAAAAGACATTGTGAGAATCAAAGAGCATATTATCAACGTACAAAAGGTTTAAAGGAAAATGACAAAAATGTAGAAGAATTGTTCCAAAAGCAATTAGATGATTTGCAAATGTAATTTGATTTAATTTGTAATAGTTTTAAAGTGTTAAATTTTTAATATAATATAAATTGTCATGTTTGTGTACGATAGCGCAATAAATGAATATTGTATTCTACCACATAAATGATAGTACTTTTATACTGATAAAGCAATTGGTGCAAAATTATTCCCTAACCATTCCAAAATATCAAACATGCTCAACGTTAATAATCAAGTTTTCACTTCTGCCGGCACTCCCGGAGTGCAACCCGTCTTTTTTTTTCAATAAAAAGTATCCTATGCGACGTTTAATATCTCCAAAAATATGGGCTTACAGTTTTATGAAGATCAGTTAAGTGGTTTTCGCGTTAAAATGTAAAAAAAAACCTTACATTCACATTTATAATATTAGTATGAAATATGATTACTTTCATAGAGCTTAGATATTAGAGCTTTGATAGCCTAGGTTGGGACGCCCGCCTCTTAATCAGAGGTCGGGGGTTCGAACCAGGACACGCACCTCTAACTTTCCGGAGTCATGCGTTTTTAAGCAATTATAATAACACTTGCTTGAACGGTGAAGAAAACCTGCATGTCTGAGAGTTCTTCATAATGTTCTAAAAGGTGTGTGAAGTCGGCCAATCCGCACATGGCCAGCGTGGTGGACTATGGCCAAACCCTTCTCATACTGAGAGGAGATCCGTGCTCTGTAGTGAGCCGATAATGAGTTGATCATGATGATGATTAGAGATCCTAAGTGTTCATGGGTTTCATGGGATTATATAGCAAATAGGTAAAAATAACGTATCTACAATTGAAAAATAAATAACATACTCATAGATTATACAAATAATCAAATATACTGTTTTTTAACTCTGATTTTAAAATTGAGAGCCAATTGGCTGTCTAAAAAGTTCAGTGTAAGTTTGTCGTTGGTAGGCTTCGGCCGTGACTAGTTACGGTGTCGGTAAGCGTTTAGCGTTCCAGCACGGTAACGCGTAGAAACCAATTAGGAGTGTGGGTTTACCATACCCCTAACAAGTTAGCCCGCTACCATCCTAGACTGCATTATCACTTAGCATCAGGTGAGATGCCCTCAAGGGTTAACTTGTAGTGGGTAAAAAAAAAAACCTAACGTTAAACATGTGGATACCACTGAACTGCCTAATAATGAGGGATGGGATCTGGTGAATATGATAAGAAATAATAACCGATTTTTTTTTAATGCATTTACCCTCGCACAAAGGTCCTATCAAGTAATAATTAATTATAAGCCAATTATTATCATCATCTGCATCATCACTTACCACCAGGTGAGATCAATGACCAAGTTGTAGTGTATAAAAAAAAAAGAAATCCACAGAATTTGATAAAAAATAATGTCATTGTAATTTACACTCAAAGTATCTATATATCTACTAACTGTCAGGTGGCTAGTACAATCAACCACATTTGAGTTGTAAAAATCTCGCGGTACGTCTGGCAGATGTGGAATATGAAAACGTTATTCGAGTAAACAAAGGGAGAAAGAGCAAATTAGCAAAAGCTACTTTGCTCATTCTACGTACGATAGAAAGTATTTTTCCGTGTAAAATGGCATTTTATACAAATAAAACTATTAGCGTCAAAATCGTCTACGATGTAGCTTCTGCAAAAATCTTGACAGCGTTAGCTTAATTCTTTGTTTTAAAGTTAACGTTGTGTTAACTCTTTATAAGTATTTCCATAGATCTGAGAATATTCTGTTTCTCAACTGTATTTGATTAACTTTATTAGACCCTTTTGTTAGTCTCGTTTCTGGTAGTACACATATTTAGTTTTAGTTCTGGTTGACAAATGTACTTATATATCCGGTGTACGGAAAAACTCAAGTTACGAGTTTATGATGACAATTACTTATTATAAAAACTATGTAAATGTTTGTTCTTATATAATTAAATAATAATAAAAAATATCTATAATATAAAAAAGCTTATCAAAGCTTTTTTATATTGCAGATTTGATTTTGCTCGCTCCCGCTTACATCAGTTCCAGATTTACTTCCCCGCGATAGATGGCGCCACTCGTTTATTGAATCGCGCTATCGAAAGTCCAAACTGAAGAGTATAACCGTTTCAAGAAACATAATAATGTATAGCACTAAACAATAACACCAATATTTTTGAAATGCGGTGTTCGGGTTGCCCCGAAATAACACGCATAATTATAACAGAAGCAGTGATAGCCTAGTGGTTAGGACGTCCGCCTCTTAATCAGAGGTCAGGGGTTCAACGCGGGTTCGCACCTCTAACTTGCCGGAGTTTAGTGCGTTTTTAAGCAATTAAAATATCACTTGCTCAAACGGTGAAGGAAAAAATCGCGAGGAAACCTGCACGCCTGAGAATTCTCTATAAAGTTCTCGAAGTCTGCCAATCCACATGGCCAGCGTGGTGAATCATGGCCAAATTCTTTTCATATTGAGAGGAGTCCCGAGCTCTGTTGTGAGCCGGCAATGTGTTGATCATGATGATGATGATGATCTATAAGATATAGATAAATAAATCTATGTATATATTACGAGCTGACCCGGCAAACGTTGTTTTGCCATATAAATTATTTCTAGAGAAATTCTATTGTAGAAGAAAAAAACTTATTGTGTGTAGGGATGAGGTATATGAGTGAATAAGGCATGGAGGGCTGAGAACGATGCAGACTACATTCGTAAACTTAAAACGAAAGCTATGAGGGTTCCAAACGCGCTCTGGTATAACATGAAGCTCACAAAAAACTTAGCCGGGTAACTTTTTTTTTGTTATCACCATATCACATGCCACTTACAATTATTGAAGAGCTTTACCTTATTAGAACAATATTTCATACCCAAGCTTGTTTATCTTTAGTAGATAGAGGTCAGCTAAGAAACGGTTTTGAGAAAATCCACCCCTAAAGGGTTGAAATGGGGGTTGGAAGTTTCTATGAAAGTCCTATATTTTTGAAGTTAGAGACATGAAAATTGGCAACTAAGTTTTTTATTTTAAATGATTAAGATCTGTATAATCAATATTACGAAATCTACCCCAAGGGGGTGAAATGGGGGTGGGAAGTTTTCATGAGGATTCTATGTTTTCGAAGTTAGGGACATGAATATTAGCATTTAGGTAATTTGTTTTAAATAATAAATACCTGCATACGCAATATTACAAAAGCCCACTTCTGAGGGTTTAAAATGGGGGTTGGAAGTTTGTATGTAAGTCCTATATTTTTGAAGTTAGAGACTTGAAAGTTGGCAACTAAGTTGTTAATTATAAATAATAAAGATCTGTTTAATTAATGTTACGAATATCTACTCCAATGGGGGTGAAATGGGGGTTGGAAGTTTTCATAACTTATCTTAATATGTTTGTCCTCAATGGACTCCTAAACCACTTAACCGATTATAATAAAATTCGCACACCATGTGCAGTTCGATCCAACTTGAGAGATAGGATAGTTTAAATCTCAAATCATAGTCGCAATTTTAATTTATTGCTAATTATTTGTTTGTTATTATTTGACAGTCACAATTATCTGTTAACTCCAAATGATTCTAACAGATGTCGATACCTTTCGACTGGGTTGAGTAAGTAATCAATAGATGGCGCTGCTATGGTAAATCTACGAACGTGTCATATAAGCTACATTTTAACAGCATAATTACCACGTGTTGTTGACGCTATAAAATTAATTAAATTTATTTTGTAGTGAACGAAATACCGTATAATTCAATTATTTCCACTTTTTAAATTTTTGGTGTTAGCATAGCCGGCCACGTGTTACTTAGACTGAAGTGTAAATTGAATTCATATTATAATGAAGATAATACAGTGAAATTAATCCTGTTTTTTACTTATTTGTGCTTCATTGATCAAAACTGCAACCAAATACGCAATGCATTAAACTACCAGACAATTTTTGCACTGTTGTTCAGGATAAAAATGAGCTGATTCAGAGTATTTTCCCGGATATACAGAATAATTATTTGAATCATGAATGGCTTAGTCAACGGGCGATTTTGGCAGCCAAAAACGTTGATGTTGACGAAATTTACTTACAGATACAACAGTTGTTACCAGGCGATCTGATGTCTTTTAAATCAATTGATACTGTTGTTGATGAAAATGAAAGTGTAAATTTTCCGATTGAATTTTTAAATTCATTAGATATCCCTGGAATGCCACCACATAATCTTCGATTAAAGATTGGTTCCCCTATTATTCTCCTCCGTAATTTGAATCCACCTCAATTATGTAACGGTACGCGTTTGGTCATCAAAAAGATCACCGGAAACCTTCTTGAAGCAACCATTTTGGCTGGGAAGTTTAAAGGAAAAGTGGTCCTGCTGCCACGTATTCCGATGATACCATCAGATTCTACCATACCCTTCAAAAGGCTACAGTTTCCAATTCGTTTAGCTTTCGCCATGTCTATAAATAAATCTCAAGGTCAAACAATGTCCATTTGTGCTTTAGATTTGGAAAATCCATGTTTTTCTCATGGGCAACTATATGTTGCGTGTTCAAGTGTTGGGAAAACGTCGAATCTATTTGTGTTAGCTAAAGACAGGTTAACCAAAAACATTGTGCACCGATTGGTGTTAAATTAAATTGAAATTGAAAGTATTTATAATTAAAAAAAAATAGATATTAATGTTTAAAAGTTTAAGACTGTCTGCCTTGCCTACCTCATTCATGAGTTTAAGCGTCACACGTTATTTACTGTATTATACTGTAATATACTTATATTTGTTATAAAATTAAATGGAAATAATAAATCTGATAAATTTTTATTTTGTACCTATTGATTTCTGCTTAATATCAAGTGTAAGAACATTTTAATTAATTGTGTTCAACGTACTTCCCCTTCAAATCTCAATCCAGTGAATTTGTATACCAACATCAACATTTTCGTCTTTGTTCGTAAATAATTTCATTGTACTACAGGGTTATAGTAGTAGAAAGTCAAATAAGGAGATCACCATATTTTTTTACAAATACCATCTGTGTGAAAAAGCATAGTGGACTCCGTGACTGATGTTCTCTTATTGTTCCTCTTAGATTGTTTACTATAATGTAATATAACAAAAACTTTAGCCACAGCAACGCGTGGGCGGGTCAGCTAGTAGTTTTCATAAGTATCTAAGTTTTCGAAGTTAGGGACATGAAAATTTGCGTTTAGTTGATTTGTTTTAAATAATAAAAATCTTTATACACAATATTACAAAATCCACCCCTATGGGGTGAGAAGGTTAGGGGTTGGAACATATAAGTTCTGCGTATTTGGAATTAGAGAAATCAAAATCGGCAATTAGTGCATTACTTTTCAGTAATAATGACATGTAGATATAAGCTCTTTTGTAAAAGTGGAAACATAAAGAATGAAAAGGATTGGAAGTTAGGCCCTGCTTAGGTGTAGACATCGCTAAGAAAATAATTTTAGAAAATTTGTAATTGTTAATATCGGGGTTCATGTTGGATGGAAATATTTTAATTTTTTAATCCACTCGAGGTATAATTAGTATAACACTGAAATACTTTGTATTAAGAAATCTTTACTATTCAGACAAAATCATAGTTATATAAGTAAGACCTGGAGAGTGACATAGAAGAGTTTCCGTATTAATTTTTACAACTTATTCTGACAGAATTTTAAAAACCTATTCCAGGCGGGCGAAGTCGCGGGCGCCAGCTAGTCATTTATATAATCCTTTACACTATAAAATTTCGCTTACTAAGCAACTAAATATTTAGTCAATGAAATCATACTTACATACATAAACTTAAAACAATTCGATTTTATGGGTAGATTAAGGATAAGATGAACATTTTGGCTTCTAAATCATTTAAGACCGCATATTTACATTGCAATATATATTTATCGAATTCAATAAATATTTATCGAATTTTATTTATCTGCGTTTAATTTAGTTTCTACGGCATTCTATTCTTTGAATTTCTTTATACATTTTGTTAGGATCAGTTAGCATTGTAGAGCAATAAACTGCTAAGCCCTGTGTATTATTATTAATAAAGGTTTTTTTTGGTATATTGGTAATTCTTTTTTATTAGTTCCAAAAGATATACTGCGAATTGACTGAACAAAACTTATAAAATAAACTAATAAAATAATACGCGCGTGCATGCGGGTTAAAAATCACGCATCACGGCTGTGAGAGTACTAGGACTTCATGAAATCAAGGTGGTAGTTTAAATTGTATTCTGTAGTGTAGGAACGGCATTCGCTTTAAAGCTTTGTTCAAGCTCGTGGAAATAATAATAATGGGGATTTAATGCAAAACACATGAGTAAGTTCTTACATTTATTTATAGTTTTTGTCTGGTGGGAGGCTTCGGTCGTGGCTGGTTACCACCCTACCGACAAAGACGTGTCGCCAAGCGATTTAGCGTTCCGGCACGATGTCGTGTAGAAACCAACTAGGAGTATGAGTTTACCATACCCATAACATGTTAGCCCACTACCATCTTAGACCGCATCATCACTTACCATCAGGTGAGATGCAGTCAAGGGCTAACTTATGGTGAATAAAAAAAAAAAGTTACGTAAGTATTAATTATACGAGGTTATTTACATGTGATTTGACATGAAATGTTATATATGTGAAGTTTACTTAAACAATTTTCATGTTTAAAACATTAAAAATTTTGAAATTAGTTTTTTAGTTTTTTTGTAATAGGTTATAAAAAATAACAATTCATATTACCTGATAGTCTGTTTACATAACAAATAAGGATTAAAATAAAATAATTAACTCCGAAATTTATGCAATAATTTTCAAAACGTGTTTAAACGTGTGTGTACACATACGCGTAAATGCGTAAATGTGATGTGAAGTAATAACATGTGAGGTTGACCGTTGAGGTTACTTGTTATACGTAAAAATTTAACTACTTAAAATTGTAATGATTTCTCTTAACCTAGTATTCTAAACGTAGTATTCTAGTACCCGTTTTCTTGTTTTACTGTTTTCATAACACTGTTGTCGTCTTGGTGACTCAAACCTTCGTAATTCTTAAGAACTGTTTAACGTTCTGCGTTTACCGTATCTTTGTTTGTGAAAAAGCCTCAGCAAAGTTTCTCATAAATTTCTACTGAATGATGAATGGTTCCAACTTAGCATAATTTTTGACAACCATCGTGGCGCAGCGTGTGCTCTGTCCTGTTCGTAGAGGTCCTGGGTTCGATTTGGCCAACAATTAGGCGGTGTTTTTTTGCAATAAAAGGGTGGCAACTAGCCACAGCTAAAGGCTCCCGCTGGTCCAGAGCTGGGAATTGAACCTAGGATCTCTCACTTTATAATATCTACTATTTAATATTTTTATGAACATACGTAAAATTTCAAATATATGTAGATTATGCAGTCATTTGATAATCTTTAAATTTATTTGCAATGACTTAAGCATACTATAGTTGAGCCTCACGTTAAGGCGTCATAGTGACCCCTCATTTAATCAACTGTATATCAAGGTACGCGTCATATCTAATGACGTTGATTTTCAGGTATTCTTCTTACCTACAAGATATCACAAAATTATACCAGATGTAGGCTTACTACTGTGGCTTATAGCAGTTTTTTATATTATTGATGTAGGTATTCTAAGTAAGCAATATCGGATTGATTCTAATACCTTGTAGATTCAAATGTATTGATTTTTAAAACAATATATACTAAAACAGAATATATTAAAATAATAATTTTTCTCAGCTTTATCTGTCCTAAGTAATTCCTTAGAAAAATGTTACAGATTGAACTGGTAGCTCTAGACATAAACTCGTTGAAGTGAAAGAACATTAATAGAAATATCTCAGCTTTATCTTTAAATGATACTTATTTTTTCTTCTCTACCTGTCTATGTTAATTACTTCTTAAACAGTTGGATCAACATAGTAATAAATTAGTATGTGTCTGAATGGTTTACTGGATGGATGAACATTGGAAATGGTAAGCGGCAATGCAATTGAGTTTTATGGTTTTTATTTGTTTTGGGAAAGTGCAACATCTGCCAAAGTTCCTTAAAACAGAAAGCACTTGCGCACAAGAAACGAGCTTACTTGTAACCGGTATTGAATTTTAACTCGAGTCCGCGCTTTCAGTACTAGGACAACATAAACACTAAAAAGGTCTTGTCGTCTCTTTCACGCCACTGCATCAGACCCGCTAACAGTCCAAGATATAAACCACAGTCCTTTTCCAAAATCTAGACTGTACTACGTAGTTCAGCCGGTGTAGGATAGAGGGCGCTGTATCAAAAGTTGGTATGTTGTAATATCTTTAACTTTTTTAAACCGTTTTACGTTTATTAATTTTAATCATCAACATCATGATCAACCCACTACAGGCTCACTACAGAGCACGGGTCTCCTCTCAATATGAGAAGGGTTTAGCCATAGTCCACCACGCTGGCCATGTGCGGATTGGCAGACTTCACACGCCTTTGAGAACATTATGGAGAACTCTCAGGCGAGCAATTTTCCTCACGATGTTTTCCTTCACCGTTGAAGCGAGTGATATTTTAATGTTATAAGTGATATTTTAATGTTAATATTTTGTCCTTAAATCTATTATAAAGAGGAGGACGGCGTTTACAAAAATAAATCCGTCGTAATATCAAGTAAGCTGTAAAGCCAGTTTGTTTCAGACAGATACTTGCAAATTCGTCACGCTTGCACCATTTTACGTGAGCTTTCGATTGTATTAAATAGAGATCGTTCCTTGTTTCTTAACTTAGATGGTTATGGTAGAATTTTTTTTATTGTGATTCATTAATTAAATATTTAAACCACTGCCTGTGGTACTACAGTAGCTAGAATTTACACCTGTCACTTTGTTTGATTCTCAGACGAGACGGAAACATACTTTTATGATGAAATATTCGGTTTTGTAATATTTTTGTAAACATTTTGATATATACATTTTCACTACCTAGCGTTCAATTTACCTTGACCGTTTTTTATTATTTGATTTGATTGAGCGAAAACTGACATCTTACTAAGTGTACATAAAGAATCACCCTTCGTAGTTGCTATGACTTTCATTTTGGCACAAAATTGTAATTTTATAGTGCAGTGTAATTGCAGTCTTTACAAAATAACTCACGCAAATAATTATGTTGGGACTAACCTCAAAATTCATGCTATCGAAAGGTGCTGTATATTTTAGTAGTATATTTTATTTCTAAGCAACGTAATGTAAGTTGAACATTGTTTAATAAATAATAACCGGTCCAAAAACTGAAGTTTGGTTGAACCTTGAATCCCGTAGACATTCGTAGCTTTTAGCTACGGTCGTAGCCATACGTTACGAGCATTCAATATAACCCAATTTAAAGTAATAAATTGTGATGAAAACCAATAACAGCGTAAACTTAACATTTCTTTTAGAAAAATTAATCATATAATACTATATATAGTAAGGTAAACTATATATTCTAACAGTACAGTACCTAATGTACCCATATATGAGCAAACGAAATACACAAAATCTGATAGTGTCCAAATTGATTAAGATAATCCGAAAATACCAACTTATTCCCTTTTTCTATATACTATTAAAAATGTAACCACACGCATTAATAATTATTACTTAATCGGCTTAAGAATAGCGCCACATTTATTGACCGACGAAAGTCTTTAATGTTTAAATAATTGTCACAAAAGCTGACATCTAAATAAGTCACCAATACAATAAAATTATTCAATCAAATAATATTAAAATGGTAAATGATTCGTGCCGCTCAATCAGGTGAGTGGAAACCGGCAATAAACTTTGAAAGTAATTTCTTACTACACTGAGAAATATACTAGAACGGAAAACTATATATGAATATATGTAAGGAGCAGTATAAAAGTACACGTAGAAAAGATAAAGAGTGATAAATACATACAATGGGTACGGGAAGCGTTGGTTTAAATTTCGTCAGGATCAAAACAATTCATCATCATCATCATGATCAACTCATTACCGGCTCACTACAGAGCACGGGTCCCCTCTCAATATTAGAAGGGTTTGGCCATAATCCACGCTGGCCATGTGCCGATTGGCAGACTTCACACGCCTTTGAGAACATTACGGAGAACTCTCAGGTGTGCAGGTTTTCTCACAATGTTTTTCTTCACCGTTGAACTTCATATCGAATACTATAAAATAAAAAATATAAATTCAATAGTCAAAAGGGATCTCCTCGGCGGTAACTTAAGTACTTATATTATATCCTTAGAGGAGAAAGGACCATCAAGTGTTGCTAGATAATAGTGGTCGTAAGTTGGGACACTATAATATATGGACATTAGTATACTCAAATAAATGAAAAACCATAAATATGCAAAAGAATCCTACTTCTATAGTAGCGGGAAGGGTGTTTTATATTTATATATAGTTTTAAAAAATAAACTTCTATACGCGAGTTACGAATAACAGGTTTTTATCCAAAATTTCATTTGTATCAATATTAAGTGCTTTTGTCCACGAAAGGTTGTTTTCTAAAATGTCACGAAATAGTTCGGTCGCTACAGGTTAGAGGGCGTTGTTAGAAATATTTAAGTTTCACACTCGAAGTACGCGCGGAATAATTAAATTTAGATGTTTGAAGAAATTTGCTTATACGCGGAATTAGATCAGATCAAATCTTGAACAAATCCTCCTCGGCAGGGACTCAAACCCCGGCCCCTCGACAACTGACTTGCCTGGATACTGACCGCTGTACTACTAAGCACCACGACTCAAAGAATAGTCTCAGTTCAAAAGCATTGATAAACGTTGTCCTTTATTTATTTCTTACTTTAAACAATTATCTTCTCTTTCTAGTTTACTAGTTTTATTCTAGTAAGCCCTAGCCGTAGCCCTAATTTTGTCTACGTGTTGACATATAAATACTTTTATCCGTGGAGTTCTGTTGTGAACTAACACAGATAATATCGGGGTCAAATATGGGTTGGGTATGCACTGTTTTTATGCATGTATGAAGTGCACGCTACTGTGAGCGTGTAATGATTGAATATTTTCTTAACGCAAATGGCCTGTGATTGTTTGAAGTGATAAAATTACTTAGATGCTTTCACTGTTTTTAACGTATAAGTCATGTGGCCTATTAGCTCAGTTGGTTAGAGCGTCGTGCTAATAACGCGAAGGTCGCGGGTTCGATCCCCTCATGGGCCAAGCCGATATTTTTTTCTTTCTTTATCTATTCTTCTTTTTAGTAATTATGCACTAGTAGGTATGGCTCCGTACCTCTCCGTGGTGCAGAGGTAGCCATGAGGATTTACCAACGATAAAAAAAACCTGAAGTGCACCTCAATGTCTCTTAGTACGATTTCAAACAACACTAAACGAATATGGTCCATTTCTCCGAAAACTCCTGGGGTATGCACTGCTTTTATGCATGTATGAAGTGCACGCCACTTGGAGTGTGTAATGATTGAATATTTTCTTAACGCAAATGCACTGTGATTATTTGAATTCACAAAATTACTAAGTTGCTTGCAGTGTTTTTAACGTATAAGTCCTGTGGCCTATTAGCTCAGTTGGTTAGAGCGTCGTGCTAATAACGCGAAGGTCGCGGGTTCGATCCCCTCATGGGCCAAGATATCTTTTTTAAATTTTTATGAAATTGTTTTTATTTTTTTAGTTTCATTAATAGTTCTTTTTTAGTAATTAAGTTCTACGTGTGGAATAAAGATATTTTTTGGGATGCTAAGTCGGGTAACCTCCACGTGTACCCGAGGGCTGCGGGTCCCTCTTGATTCGTCCGGGGGGAAAAACAGCAATCGGGCGGATGCACCCTGGTAACATCAGTTAACAATTTCTCTTGCGGGATAGTGTTAGGCGATGGCTAATGACCCGGCGCGGTCGGGGTCTCCGCGTGTCCCTCAGTCCGAGCTGAGGGCGCAGTGGATGACCCAGGGGGTGCATCAACCCGTGTGGTCAAATTCAAATTCAAAATAACCTTTATTCAAATAGTCCTTAAAAAGGCACTTTTGACGCGTCAATAATATACATATATACATAGGTTCCAAACGCGCCCCGGTCTAAGAAGAAGCCCACAACAAACTTAGCCGGGGTTTTTCTTTTTTTTCGTTATCACCATCTCACATAATGAATAAGGTGCAGGGCATGTCCAGGTATGGGACTGGCAGACGGGGGTGGGCGGCAGTCAGCTGCTGGAGGTGGGGGTGATGACTGTGACTAGTCGTCCCCATCGGAAGTTTTGGTCCTTCTAGGTATGGGACTGGTGGGCTGGGGTGGATGGCGAGCGTTCGACGCACTTGCCGTCGGCGAGGAAAGGCCGGGTGCGAGAGAGCATTCCTCTTCCACCTCTATTGTTCCTGTGCCTTCGAGGACTTGTGGGCGATGGAAGCGGGGTCGTCCCACAGTACGGTCCGTAAATTGGCTGGTATGCGGTTGTTCCGGCACACCTCTATTTCAGAAAACACTAAACAAGTATGGTCCATTTCTCCGAAATCTCCTGGGGTTGGGTATGCACTGTTTTTATGCATATAAGTGCACGCCACTTGGAGTTTGTAATGGTTGAATATTTTCTTAACGCAAATGGACTGTGATTATTTGAAGTGATAAAATAAAAATTTGAAGTGTTTTTAATATAACAGTCATGTGGCCTATTAGCTCAGTTGGTTAGAGCGTCGTGCTAATAACGCGAAGGTCGCGGGTTCGATCCCCTCATGGGTCAAGAATTTTTTAATACTTATGAAATTAATTTTTATTTATTAACTTTCTTTATTAGTTCTTTTTTTTAGTAATTATGCACTAGTAGGTATGGCTCTGGTATCCATGAGGTATCCATGAGGATTAACCCACAATAAAAGAAAGCCTGAAGTGCACCTCAATGTCTCTAAGTACGATTTCAAACAACACTAAACGAATATGGTCCATTTCTCCGAAAACTCCTGGGGTTGGGTATGCACTGCTTTTATGCATGTATGAAGTGCACGCTACTGAGAGTATGTAATGATTGTATATTTTATTAACGCAAATGGACTGTGATTATTTGAATTCACAAAATTACTAAGTTGCTTGCACTGTTTTTAACGTATAAGTCATGTGGCCTATTAGCTCAGTTGGTTAGAGCGTCGTGCTAATAACGCGAAGGTCGCGGATTCGATCCCCTCATGGGCCAAGATACCTTTTTTAATTCTTATTAAATTGTTTTATTTTTTACTTTCATTATTAGTTATTTTTTATTAATTAAGATATTTATCCGTCCTACAATACATCTTCCGCGAACAACAAGTGCGTTTGCACAGAAGCAGTTCTTCTATATGGGACCATCTTAATATATATAAATCTCGTGTCACAATGTTTATCCTCAATGGACTCCTAAACCACTTAACCGATTATAATAAAATTCGCACACCATGTGCAGTTCGATCCAACTTGAGAGATAGGATAGTTTAAATCTCAAATTATAGTCGCAATTTTAATTTATTGCTAATTATTTGTTTGTTATTATTTGACAGTCACAATTATCTGTTAACTCCAAATGATTCTAACAGATGTCGATACCTTTCGACTGGGTTGAGTAAGTAATCAATAGATGGCGCTGCTATGGTAAATCTACGAACGTGTCATATAAGCTATATTTTAACAGCATAATTACCACGTGTTGTTGACGCTATAAAATTAATTAAATTTATTTTGTAGTGAACGAAATACCGTATAATTCAATTCCACTTTTTAAATTTTTGGTGTTAGCATAGCCGGCCACGTGTTACTTAGGCTGAAGTGTAAATTGAATTCATATTATAATGAAGATAATACGGTGATATTAATCCTGTTTTTTACTTATTTGTGCTTCATTGATCAAAACTTTATAATTTAATTTGAATATATGTATGTAAGTATTATCACATAATAATAAAATTTAATTAAAATGTCAATGCAAAAATGATACACAATTTCCTACACTTTTTCAATAGTTGTACAAATATTTTTTTTTATTGTTTTTATTTAACCTCTATTAAAAAATATTTAGCACTTATTATTTCAATGTGCTATGATAACAAGTTTTTCAGTTTTTTTTTCTTATATTTAAACGATTAAATTAGTATTTCAATTCCTATTGAAATTATTATTTAAACTCAATAATTTAAATATGTACATGTCAGTATTATCACATAATTATAAAAGTTAATTAGAATGATCTATAATATAAAAATGAATCGCAAAAGCTGTTGGTAAGCGCATAACTCAACAACGCCTGGACCAATTTGGCCAATTGTTTTTTTAAATATTCGTTGAAGTTCAAGGATGGTTTTTACGGCGAGAAAAATCTGAATAATTGCCGGAAAACCCCTTAAAACAGCCCTTTTCTTTTTCCCATACAAACGTTTTCTATATAAACGTAGAGTCAATTTGATTTTATTGCTATTGCAAGTACATATTAAATTACAAGCACTCACTGTTGTCTAAGCAATCTAGGTGTGTTCCTAACGTCAAAGAGTGCATAGTCAAACTGTAACAGGACTTAATCTGTACTAAAAACTAAACTAACTAAAACGAGCTTTATTGCTATTGTATTCGCTGGGTTCGTGACCCCAGCGCCACCTATCGATACAACTTACGGTGGCTTAAAACGATATCCACGGACATTAATATCGGAAACAATTACTGGTAATGACGGTTATCTACTGTATCGTCGACGATCGACAGCAGACAATGGAAGATCAACAATTGTCAAATTAAATCAACAAGATATTGAAATAGATAATCGTTGGATTGTCCCATATTCACCCATTTTATCAAATACCTTCAAATCACACATCAAATCTTATCTACATAATCGTAGAATCTTGCCATTCAGTGAAATCTATTAAATACATTTGCAAATATGTAACCAAAGGGAGTGATATGGCTGAGATTGGAATTGGTGGAGAGAATTCCAATGATGAAGTTACACAATACCAAATGGGCCGCTATGTTAGTAGTAATGAAGCAGTATGGCGAATATTTTCTTTTCCTATTCATGAGAGATACCCTTCTGTTGTTCACTTAGCTGTGCATTTAGAAAATGGACAAAGAGTGTGTTTTACAGCACAGAACGCAGTACAAAAAGCTGCTCAGCCACCATCTACTACATTAACCAGTTTTTTTGAGACATGCCAAAACGATGATTTGGCATAAACATTGCTATATTCTGAAAATCAAAATATTATACTTGGAATCAATCCTCAAGAAGATTTATAAGACGGAAACAAGGGAAACAAGTTCAAGGATACCCAGATATGTATTCCACCGATGCCATTGGTCGAATTTATTCAGTACATCCAAGCAATGATGAATGTTTTTATTTACGACTGCTATTAGTCAATATACGTGGCCCAAAATCATTCCAACATTTACGAACTGTTGATGGTGAATTGTGTGGATCTTACAGGGAAGCCTGTCAACGTTTGCAATTGCTAGAAAATGACGATCAAACTCTCAATGGCATCATTGATGTAATATCATCACACGCTCATCAAATACGAACATTGTTTTCTATAATCATATCTACATGCTTCCCATCAAACCCAATTGATTTGTGGATCATGTACAAAGATAATATGTGTGAAGATATTTTGTATCAAATACGAAATAGAATGGGAAATCAAAATATACAAATAAGTGAAGAAATTTACAACGAATCATTGATTTCAATTGAGGACATGTGCTTGATGATGTCAAACAAACAATTAATTCAATTAGGCCTGGCCGCGCCCAATCGCCCAATGCATGATGCTTTTAACCAAGAGTTGAATCGAGAAAAAATGTATGATCTCAACTCTTTAAAAGAATTAATTCAAACGAATCTTCCACTGTTGAATGAACAACAGAAGTATGTATTTGAAAATCTTATGAAAGTAATAAATGATGAAACTGGAGGGATTTACTTCTTAGATGTACCTGGTGGTACAGGAAAAACTTTTTTGATTTCATTAATATTAGCAACGATTCGCTCGCAAAATAAAATTGCACTTGCACTCGCTTCGTCGGGAATCGCAGCAACTTTGCTTGAAGGTGGTCGAACAGCCCATTCAGCATTAAAATTGCCATTAAATATGAAAAGCAATGAAACTCCGACCTGCAACATTTCTAAGAACTCTGCAATGGCAAAGGTCTTGCAGCAATGTAAATTAATTATTTGGGATGAATGCACGATGGCACATAAAAAATCTTTGGAGGCATTAGACAGAACATTAAAAGATATACGGAGCAATCATAACCAATTTGGTGGTGCAATGATTTTATTAGCAGGAGATTTTCGTCCAACATTGCCAGTGATTCCACGATCAACACCAGCCGATGAATTCAATGCATATCTAAAGTCCTCCAATTTGTGGAAACATGCCAAAGTACTTCATTTAAGCAAGAATATGCGTGTCGAGTTACAAAATGACCAATCTGGAAACATATTCTCTAAACAACTCATTGACATTGGTAATGGCAAATTTCCTATAGACATGTTGACTGGCTCCATTAACATTCCTCAAAGTTTTTGTCAGTTAACTCGATTAAAAGATGAACTTATTCAGAAGGTGTTTCCAGATGTTTCTCAAAATTACAGAAACCATGATTGGTTGAGCGAACGAGCTATATTGGCTGCAAAAAACATAGATGTAAATGAATTAAATTTAAAAATACAAGAACAAATTACAGGCGAATCGAGGATATATAAATCAGTTGATTCAGCTACTAACCAAGATGATGTAGTGAACTATCCACCAGAATTTTTAAATTCGCTGGATTTGCCAGGATTGCCACCTCACAATCTTCAATTAAAGGTTGGATCGATAGTTATAATGTTGTGAAATATCAACCAACCGCGTCTTTGCAACGGCACACGGTTAGCGATAAAAAAATTACTAAACAACGTGATAGAAGCAACTATACTGAAAGGAAAGTATAAAGGAGAAGACGTACTCATACCGCGCATCCCAATGATTCCGAATGATGTGCCGTTTGTCTTTAAACGACTACAGTTTCCAGTTCGGCTTGCTTTTGCTATGACCATAAACAAGTCCCAGGGGCAATCATTAAGTGTTTGTGGTATTAATCTGGAAAACCCATGTTTCTCACATGGTCAATTGTATGTTGCCTGTTCCCGTGTTGGAAAACCATCAGATTTTTTTTGTCTATGCGCCAGATAATCAAACAAAAAACATCGTATATCACAAAGCAACAATACACAATGAAAATAAAACAGATTTTTGTTAATAATTATGATTCATATGATTAACAATAAAGAGATTACTTATTTTTAAACGCTTATATATGTTTTATTTAATTATATTTCTTATTCACAACGCCCTATCACCAGGGTGACGGTTCTGTTCAGGTGAATTTTTTGCCCCGACTATAAAATATGTAGGAACAAAAAAATTACACATTACAAATCATTTTGACAGGCTATATTTGGCAGTACGAAGTCTGCCGGGTCAGCTAGTTTCTATATAAGATATTAAATAAAAAATTAAAATTTACGCTTTACAAAAGGCATTCCCTCAAGGTTAAGCTTAGAGACATGCTTAGTGACCTAAATTAGTGTGTAATCTATATATATAAAAGCGAAATACCACAGACTGACTGACTGACTGACTGACTGATGATCACGATATCTCAGGAACTATAGAACGAACGAACTTGAAATTTGGAAGGGAGATTACTTTTATGAAGTAGAGGTCAGCTAAGAACCGGTTTTGAGAAAATCCACCCCTAAAGGGTTGAAATGGGGGTTGGAAGATTCCATCAGGATTCTAAGTTTTCGAGGTTATGGACATGAAAATTGGCATTTAGGTTATTTGATTTAAATAATAAAAACCTGAATATACGCAATATTACAAAAATCCATCCCAAAAGGGGTGAGAGCGGTGAGGGGTTGGAAGGTTACATGTAAGTTCTGAGTTTTTGGAATTAGAGAAATGAAAATCGGCAATTAGAGCATTACTTTTCAGTAACTATGACATGTAGCTTGAAAATCACACATTAAAAGTGGAAACATAAAGAATGAGAAGGAATTTGGAAGTTAGGCCCTGCTTAGGCGTAGACATCCGCTAATAATTTGTGAAAATCCGCCGCAAAGAGGTTAATACCGGGGTTCATGTTGGTTGAAAAACTTATAAAGTTTTACTTCTTTGAATCCATTGGAATACTTGGTACTCCTTACTATCCAGACAAAATCATAGAAATATTATAAATGCGAATGTGAGTTTGTATGTTGGTTTGTCCTTCAATCACGTCGCAATAGAGCAATGTATCGACGTGATTTAAAATTATAGTTGAGGACCTGGAGAGTGACATAGGAGAGTTCCCGTTGGCATTTTTACAACTTATTCTGACTGAATTTTAAAATCTTATGCCACGCGGGCGAAGTCGCGGGCGCCAACTAGTAATTGAATATTTTTTTAACGCAAATGCACTGTGATTATTTGAAGTGATAAAATTATTTAGATCCTTTCACTGTTTTTAAACTATAAGTCATGTGGCCTATTAGCTCAGTTGGTTAGAGCGTCGTGCTAATAACACGAAGGTCGCGGGTTCGATCCCCTCATGGGCCAAGGATTTTTTAATACTTTTAAAATCAATTTTATTTATTTACTTTATTAGTTCTTTTTTTAGTAATTATGCACTAGTAGGTATGGATCCGTACCTCTCCGTGGTGCAGAGGTAGCCATGAGGATTTACCCACGATAAAAAAAACCTAAAGTGCACCTCAATGTCTCTTAGTACGATTTCAAACAACACTATTATGCATGTATGAAGTGCACGCCACTTGGGAGTGTGTAATGATTGAATATTTTCTTAACGCAAATGGGCTGTGATTATTTGAATTGATAACAATACTAAGATGCTTGCACTGTTTTTAACGTATAAGTCATGTGGCCTATTAGCTCAGTTGGTTAGAGCGTCGTGCTAATAACGCGAAGGTCGCGGATTCGATCCCCTCATGGGCCAAGATGCCTTTTTTAATTCTTATTAAATTGTTTTATTTTTGACTTTCATTATTAGTTATTTTTTAGTAATTAAGATATTATTTGGGATGCTACGTCGGGTAACCTCCACGTGTGCCCGAGTGCTGTGGGTCCCTCTTGATTCGTCCGGGGGAAAAACAGAAGTCGGGCCGATGCACCCTGGTAACATCGGTTAACAACTTCTCTTGCGGGATATTGTTAGGCGATGGCTAATGACCCGATGGGGTGGGGGTCTCCGCGTGTCCCTCAGTCCCAGCTGAGGGCGCAGTGGATGACCCAGGGGGTGCATCACCCCGTGTGTTGGAGGAACTGTCCAGGTATGGGACTGGCAGATGGGGGTGGGCGTCAGTCAGCTGCTGGAGGTGGGGGTGACGACTGTGACTGGTCGTCCCCATCGGAAGTTTTGGTCCGTCCAGGTATGGGAATGGTGGGCCGGGGTGGACGGCGAGCGTACGCTGCGCTTGCCGTCGGCGGGTGCGAGAGAGTGTTCCTCTTCCCCCTCTCTTGCTCCTGTGCCTTCGGAGGACTTGTGGGCGAAGGAAGCGAGGTCGTCCATCACCCACAGTACGGTCCTTAAGTTGGCTGGTATGCGGTTGTTCCGGCACCCCTTTATTTCAGACAAAACTAAACGAATATGGTCTATTTCTCCGAAACTCCTGGGGTTAGTTATGCACTGTTTTTATGCATTTATGAAGTGCACGTTACTTGGAGTTTGTAATAATTGAATATTTTCTTAACGCAAATTGACTGTGATTATTTGAAGTGATAAAATTACTTAGATGCTTTCACTATTTTTATCGTATAAGTCATGTGGCCTATTAGCTCAGTTGGTTAGAGCGTCGTGCTAATAACGCGAAGGTCGCGGGTTCGATCCCCTCATGGGCCAAGATGACTTTTATTTTACTTTATTTTTTAGTCATTATGCACCGGTAGGTATGGGTCTTTTTTCTTTTATACACAACAAATAAGCCATTGACGGTTATCACACCTGGTGGTAAGTGATGATGCTGTCTAGGATGGTAGTGGGCTAACCTGTTAGTAGTATGGTAAACCCACGCTCCTAATTGGTTTCTACGCGACATCGTGACGGAACGCTAAATCGCTTGGCGACACTTCTTTTTCGGTAGGGTGGTAACCAAGGCTCAAGGGTAAGCCAAGCCCAAGCTTCGCACCAGACCAGACTCGAGCCGGGAATCGAACCCAGGAGCTGTTGGGGCCTGAGTATAGGTAAAATTAAGGACGTGCTATATTATCAAAATATAGTAACACTTTAATAACTTAACAGAATAATAAAAACTTCAACAAGCTACCACTAATAAATCAACATAAATTGAACTTACCTTATTAAAAATAATGTTATAAACAGAAGTTAAAAATGAGGTAAGAGATTAACAATATTCTAACAAAAGCATTAAAAATCAGTAAAAATATTGAGATTAATATTAATACTAAGTGCTGGTAAGATAACAGTTAAAATTCGTTGTTAATATAACTGTTAAAATAAATTCGATACGATTTAATGTGAATGTTTTTTGGCGGCAAACCGATCTCCTGTTCAAAGAGGTCTTTGGTTTTGTTGTTTCAACGTGATTCTCCCTCCATTCCATCAAACTTTTCCCCCGACCACATATGAGATAGCTTTATAATTCATATATGGCCATCCTTTTCCTGCTTGTGCTTCCATTTCAATACGTGGAATGAGTGAGTTGGCGGGCTGGCTGTGTTGTACTAAAAATTTTTTGTTTGATGCATTTTGACCTTTATGCTGTACAAAATAGAATACAGATTCTACTGCAATTCAGTTTTGCTTACATACACCACATGAGACAGCGATATAACTATTCTATCCGCTCTTTTCTTACTACCACTGCGTCCTGTGCTATCTAGGTTGATGGTGTAGTAATATGCCAGTATTATTAAAAATACACGTTTTTTTTCATGATTATTTTTAATAATTTATGTATTATTATTATGGAAGCGGTTAATCTCAATAAGCGAGGAATAAACAAAAAAAAAATTTTGTTTCAATTGACGATAAGAAAATGAATATAATCATTTAATATATTATCGATAAATTGTCAAAAGCCTTCAAATTATATCTTTGGAACAATTTGGGGCGTAACTTTCGTGATAACTCAAGTAGGCAGTGCCTCGTGAGGGGCGAAGCATCGAATGTAACTCTTATCAAGTTATGCTCGCCTAGTACAAAGTCCGGTATAAAGCTCTATAATGTACTCGTATCTGTAACGCGCTCCCTGATATTATGCGCCCGTAGCAAAATAAAAACATCTAATAAATAGATTATTTTAACTATAGAAACTTATTTACATAAATCTTTACCATACGTACAAAGATATTCAAGTCCTGAAATACTCTGCAGTTATAACCACGAGTTGTTTCAGTCAATGGCGTTTTAGCGAAAAGCTTCGAAGAACATCTAATGGAGCTTTTAGCTGGGATGCTGGATTAAGGGACGTGAACCGAATTTTATATTACGTGTGACGGTCTGCATAGTGAGAACCACTGATTGCTCATGTATTATTTTCATATAATATTTAAGAATGTTTGTTTTGTTATAGTTTTATAAATTCGTGAACATTATTTAAAAGTACAAGTAGTTACAATAAAAAATTAGAGATAGTGTTATTATTATCGCTAATTTTTTATTGTTACTACTTGTACTGATTATTATTGTTATAATTTGATAACATTATTAAAATTAAAAAAAAAAGTAAAGTTTTTCTACCCTTGATTATCATTAACTTTTGCCATACAACATTAGTACGGATATAAATATTAGCCAACTTGTTTTAATAATAAAAACGAAAAATGTGTTACGTTCTGGAACGATCTGATCCGGGTTTATTTCGGATTCTGAAGGAGATAGGTAGCTAAAGTCGGCAATGCCTCGCGAGGGGCGAAGCTTCGAGTGTTGCTCCTATCAAGTTATGCTCGCCTAGTACAAAGTCCGGTATAAAGCTCTATGATATATCTGTAACGCACTCCGTGACAGTGAGAGTGAAACAGAACGATTATAACTGTTTTCTGCACCTTTCCTAATGGATTCCAGACAGGTCCTGAAATACTTTACAGTTAGTTTGCAGGTAGTTTATTTTATTCGATAAGACAAACATTGCGCCTAAATTTCATTGTAATTGTGGCTAGACTTCGTAACGGTGGTAACTAGCCATAATCGACCTTACTATTTTAATGAATAGTATATGTGTATTGATACATATATGTTTTTACACATAAAAAGTTATATAATATATAAAATATTATATTTATGGATAAATATTTATTATATTTAGTTTATATACTACTACCAACACTTACTTGTCTCAAAAAATGGTAGTCTGAAGTCTGTAGAAGACACACATCACACTACACTGCGACTTTGAAGACCTCCGTGGCGCAGTGCGTGCGCTGTCGTATTATAAATTCGGAGGTCCTGGGCTTGATTCCCGGCCGTGTCTAGTTACCACCTTACCGACAAAGACGTGTTGCTAAGCTTTTTAGCGTTCCGGCACGATGTCGCGTAGAAACCAATTAGGAGTGTGGGTTTACCATACCCCTAACAGGTTAGCCCGCTACCATCTTAGAATGCATCATCACTTACAACCAGGTGAAATAGCTGTCAAGAGCCAACTTGTAGTGTATAAAAAAAAACACTACATCTCAGCCATTAAAGAATTAATGAAATAGACTCCGAAAAAAAGGCACCCGGCATTTTTATTGCCTAGCCTAACCTGATTGATATATATTATATGTGAAAACTGTTTACACAAAATGCAATGAAGCTAGTGCTGTTAATTGTATCATATTAATAATATATAACCCTAGACGTATTAACGTCAGATAGATTATATTTAGATCCCGGAGAGCTAATATCATACGAATTTGTTACGAATATCACGGTCAATAAGTATTTTTCAAGCTTTCTTTACAGCCTTACTTTTGAGGCATAATTATTTGTTAAATATTTTTTTACGAAATAAAAAACTTTGTTATACTTAAGAATTTTCAAAGTTTCATAGTCGCTTACAAATAAGCAACCAAACAGAATAAATTTACATTGCTTATATAGAATACAGCTATAATATTATATATCATATTATACCACCAGGCACCAGGCTATAGACATGATTCACCCTAATACAGGGGTGAAACGATAAGGATGCACTTCTATCTTTGTCTCCCTCATACTGTCGCGTAGGTACTCGTAGGTACGAGTGTATTACGTCAGACACTACGTCACATCACGAAAGTGAAACTTCCTTCAGCGAGGCGCCTCTATTGATTTTCGTGAGGCCCGTTTTGCTACAAAATACCAGGAGTTCATAAATGCTTCAGAGATTCGGGACGATATTCCTCAGATGTGTTTTATCAGGTTCTAACTGTTCTTCAATCGAGTGATCAAGCTATTTTGCTCTCAATTTGCAATTCTTTAAAGCTCAAAGTTATAGTTTAGTCCCAGTCAACCATCACATCGGGTCAGTGCGTCAATTTTTGCTTTTTGTGTGTCCCTCGGCATCAAGCGTACTGTTAGTTCGTGCAATTTGGTGTTTATAAATAAATACGCCAATTCGAGCACTAACCAATTTATACAATTATTATTGATACACGCCACCATTACTTGGATTCTACTTTAGCGCGATACCCTAGTGAAGGGCTCTGGGAGCCGGAGTTAATTCTTAGTAATGAGCTGAAGGCCAGTACGATAAAATTCAAATTCAAATTCAAATAATCTTTATTCAAATAATCTCAATTTGAAATTGAATTTGAACTACGATGAAATACTTTGGACTGGTCCTCGACAGCCAGTGGAACTTCGGATCACAAAGTCTAATCCCGGGGACACTGCCGTGGGACCTGAACGCGAGAGTGCTCTCAGAGAGGGCGAACTGTCATTGTATTAAGATATATAATTTACATTTCTATAATTTAGTAAATCCATCATTGTTGTAATCTTAATATTTTGTTTTCCAAATAGATTATTCAATTTCCAGATTCTGCAATAAACTACCAGAAACGCATATATCATTAATGTCTGATATGGTTTTGTTACTTTTTCAAGTGGAAAAATTTTCAAGATACGGTAATTCTTATACAAAATTCAATGAATTTCTGTTCTCGTATCTACATCGCGGTTGTGAATAACGCCACCGTGAGCTGGATCGCAGTTATAACGCTTTGGTACTAGGCACCCATAAATAACTAAGAGTTTATATTGCTCGCGATGAACGGACAGGGAGCGAGAGGGGAATTTATACGGCGGTAGGGGCGAGTAAATGTGGGTGTATCGATTGGTATAGAGTAGGTGAATGCGCCAGGATATAAAATTTAGGATTTCATTTGGACATTTTATTGTATTAGTTGGCGTCCATTCAACTTTATTTAGCCTATTAATTAGAACACTGTGATCGACGCACGTCACGGAATACGGTAGCGCGATGGTGCGCCAGTACGACGTCACGACATCCAGCGGTACAGTTGTACGGTTACATAATTGTTGTTCCTCACAGGTGAAAGATAACAATGAGTATTCCCTGACTTTTGTGTGTGATCTGCGGTCATCGGTCATTTGGACAGATGACTGAAGCACTTCACGGAAAATACTGTTAAAGTGATATTATATTAATAATTTACATTTCTATAATTTAGTAAATCCATCATTGTTGTAATCTTAATATTTTGTTTTCCAAATAGATTATTCAATTTTCAGATTCTGCAATAAACTACCAGAAACGCATATATCATTAATGTCTGATATGGTTTTGTTACTTTTTCAAGTGGAAAAATTTTCAAGATACGGTAATTCTTACACAAAATTCAATGAATTTCTGTTCTCGTAACTACATCGCGGTTTGTGAATAACGCCGCCCTGAGCTGGCTTTGGTACTAGGCACCCATAAATAACTAAGAGTTTATATTGCTCGCGATGAACGGACAGGGAGCGAGAGGGGAATTTATACGGCGGTAGGGGCGAGTAAATGTGGGTCAACATATTGATTGGTGAATACATAGAGTAGATGAATGCGCCAGGATATAAAATTTAGGATTTCATTTGGATATTATTGTATTAGTTGGCGTCCATTCAACTTTATATAGCTTATTAATTAGAACATTGTGATCGACGCACGTCATGACGTCAGTACAACGTCATGACATCCACAATAATTGTTGTTCCCCACAGGTGAAAGGTAACAAATGAGTATTCCCTGACTTTTGTGTGTGATCTGTGGTCATCGGTCATTTTGACAGATGACAGCACTTCACGGAAAATACTATTAAAGTGATATTATATTTATTATCTTGTGATATTTTCGCACATGTGATATCATAATGTGCGTGTGGGTGTCGATAGAAAAGAAAATACTAGGATTGCAGAAATACAATGGAGTTCTATGATTGTTAATATCTTCATTATTCTTAATAACCTAAAAAAACCTTAAATTACGTCATTATTTTATTGTATCTTCTAACACTGAGTGTTACTACTGAACTGTACTCTTACAACTTTAAGGTCATACAAATAATGCTTTTACTACTAAACTGATACCTCAATGGGGATTTAAAGATTATTTGTATAATTGTTTCTTATTTTGAATTTCTTGAACAGTGATAATTGATAAATGGCATGTATAACTTTATAAAGTTTATTTTATTGTCATCAAATGTATCTTTAAAAATTATAATGAAATTGATATGATACACAGGTAATTTAGAATTATAGGAGATCACTTGCTAAGAAACAAAAAGTATAACATACAATGATTTGATTCGATGAAAATCCATCGAATACTAAAAGAAAGCTTGTAAAGCTCGCTCGCGTACAAGCTTTAAAAAAACGTAGGCTTACTTTCACTTTCAATACCTACTGTACCTAGAACACCTATGTTGGGGACGGGCTTCCCAGCGCAGTTCTCTTATCAATTTATGCTCGCCTAGTAACATACTCTATTAATAGTTTCAGAATGTATTAAAGACAAACTTGCTGTGCTCGCTTTATTTATTTATTTAGATTTTTCAAATCCATAAAACGTGTGTCATGTTTCTAATAAAAAACTGGTGGACTTTTATAAAAATATAAAAACAATTCTATGTTTTATACGAATATTAAATCTGTTAGATTAAGATCAGGTCCGGAAGATTGTGACAGTCCTGAGTACATTAAAATTTACTGTGCGTCAATAGTTGTCCAAAAGAAAAATCAATACGTATTTAGTATTTAGTAACACACTTCCGGATTAAGTTATATGTATTGGTGTATGTTACTTCACGTCTGACTTGGCTTTTCCATCAATGTAATTTTATTAAACTAAATATAAGTGCTATAAAGATGTCAAAGTTATACTTTGTACTAACGCCGCATACATCTCACCCCTGACCTTTACATATGTACATAAAGACAGATTTTTTTATAATACTCATAAATTTCAGTCTCGTTTCTGCATCGAGGAGGTTTTTGAATAAGGCCAGTGTGCGCTGGATCGCAAACACGATGCTTTGTTACTAGGAACCCATAAATAACAAACAGGTGCAAAAGCTCCCGATGAATGGCAAAGAGTCGGAGGGGGATGAAGACGGTGGTAGGGAGGGGGCTAGAATGATATCAAATAAGCTCACAAGTTGTTTTTCTGATAGAATTATTTTTGATGAGAGCAAAAACTTGTTAGCGATATATTATTATATTACATCGCTAACAGGTTTTTGTTTATTATTTGATGTTATTATATAAAATAATATCTCAACAGTAGAATTTAGATTTAGGAAATCAGATTTTAATGAAAACACAAAAAAAATAAAATGACTTTGAAGTGAAACGCTTATATATATAGTAATTTAACAAATAATCTTAACAATGTTGGTAAACCCTAAAGACCCATATAAAGTATTTGGGATGATAAAATCATTGAACAATACTAAATCTGTGGAGTATGACGAAATTAGCACTGACAAGTATGTACCCCATTATCGTCTATGATATCTTAAAAAAATCCATTGTGCAGGCTTTATTAACAAATACCGACCTACTACCTTAATACTCATTATATTATTTGAAAAAGCGATAAATGGGCCCAGTATCTAGCCGGACCCTCAGTGGTATAATGCATATTATACCACTCTCAAGCGGGAGAACAGGGTTCGATTCCCTGCTGATGAGACGTTTTTTTTTTAATTTATATTATTTTTACTGATGATTTTGGTGTAATAACTTTTTTTTTGTTTTTTTTTTTGTGGCTTCCTTGACGAATAATCTTGGTGATTACTTTAAAATAACAGAGTCCGTTAGTTTTCGAATATATTCCTACATAGAAACTAACTATAGAATCGAGATAAAATGTTTTAACTTTCCATTATTCTATAATCCTCAGGCGGGTATATCAAAATCACTCGGTGTTGTATTGCAAAATTGCTACACTCCACGTATTTAGAATAAGTCTTACTAAAAAAATATGTAACATTGCCAGTGTGTTTAGTTCCACAAACGATAATTATATTTTTCCTTGTACCTTGTTATTGTGGTTGTAGTTTTGTTATTGTGGTTGTAGTTTGGTAGTGGAGTGTAAACGTTTTTGAATTGATTTCACTCGCTATACTGTTGGATTTAAGTTTATACTAGACCAACTTTTAATCTGTTATTAATATGTCTATTAACCTATCTTATTTATGTCTTAATCAAAGTTAAATTTACATTGCTTATATTTTTACGGTCTTGTTGTCGACTCTACACCTTTGAAACAATTCTACGAATTTAATATTTACAAATTTATTGAATATTTTATTATATTTACATATAATAAATATTTAAGCGAAAATCAGCTGTTATATATATAAGAGGTTATTTTAGGTAATTGGCTAACTAAATTTTATTTAAATAACCGGTCAAGAGACTGAAGTCTGCTTTAACTTTTATTTTTGTAGACATTCGTAACCTTTCGCTACGGTTCATAGGCACATGCTACGAGTGTATTACCATTTAAATGTTGCGTTAATCTTCCCAGACGTAAAATTATAAGTGACAAATTTTCCTATCTATGCTTTGCATCTATCAATCCAATTGAATATCTTGTTCTTTTCTTATGAAATCTATGAAACAACATGGTGGGATACCATACCGTGCGTGTGGATGTTGATAGAAATAAAACTACTAGAATTACAAGACACAGCGGATCTATATTATATGTATATGGCTTGGCTATGATTTTAAATTTATCTGTAAGAGGAGCACAACTTGAATAAAAAAACCGGAAAGTCAGTGTTATTAAAGTGCAGTTTCTATAGAAAGCTGATCAGGTGTCTACTGAAAAACATAAAATGCTTAATCCCTTCAATTGCAACCGAACCGCTCCTTAAATAATGCAAACTTTAAAAACGTAGATTTACTATATCGCTTTCAGTGCCTAAAGCACCTAGAGCTCCTATGTTGGGGCGGGCCTTCCAGTGCAATACTACTCTTATTTAGTTATGCTTGCCTAGTAACACACTCTATTAGTAGTTTCAGGATGCACTTTAAACACATATTTCTTGGTCTGGTTTTGGTTTTCCATAGTTTGCTAAAGTTCATTCTAGTGTTAATTTTAGAACTGGTGGACTTTCATGAAAAATTCAAACGTATTGATCAGTCAGTTGCTTTTTCCATTTTATTTTAATTACTGATTCGATATTCCATCTCTATCTTTTGAATATTTAGCAATGTTCACGCAGTGCTATATTTAAAGCGACTACTACAAATGCTTTGCTTTAACGTCGCACCAATTCTTTGATCGTCGAAGCCAATAGGTAGAAATGAATCCATAAGGTGGATTACATAATTCAGATCCTTGGTAGTATTATGGTGAGTAAATCAGCCACGCGGGAGACCGGGGTTCGATCTCCCGAGGCATTGTTCTTTATTATTATATATAACCTTTTCTGTTTCCATGAAAGTTTGTATAATTCACGTAAAGACTTACTACTAGTATTAGATATGAGATTAGCTGTTGCAAGCGATTCCTGTCTGTTGTACGGCCTCATCAGCTGAATCAAGTTTTAGAAGATGGCGAATGATCTTCATAAACCAACAGTGGACGTCTATCCAGGTTGATAATATGGTATATATGAAATTACGTTTAAAAGGTTACTTTTAAAGCGTAAAACTATGTTATCTTCTCATTATTTTATGGAACAAAAAAATAAACAATACGTATCTTTTCATTTTTAGTATTACAAACTTCTTGTTAGGCATTATATCTCAAAAAGTTACGCTTATGCGTCACGTCTTTTTCTAATATCATAATAACCCGAAATATACCGTTTAGACGCCCCGAGTACTATCCCTATAGATATATTACACTAGCATATTTTTAAAAAACCTTTTTTTTAAGTATTGAACTTGTTGTACCTCGCTTCTACATCGCGGTTTGAATAAGGCCGCTGTGTGCTGGATCGCATTCATAACGTTTTGTTACTAGGAACGCATAAATGACAAAGAGAGGTGAAATGTTACCTAACGGATAGCCCGGGTGGGAGAGAGGCAACATGATGGCAGTGAAGGCTTATGAATATAGTGGAATACGAGTACACTGGTATAAAAACGACATCCTGTTGTTGGTTATTATTTGACTTTAACTCTTAAACACAAAAATTATCTCTCAATAATAATAGTATACAATAATATAATATTCAGATTATTTTGAATATATAACAAAGAGTGCCAAAGCTCCCGATAAATGGACATAGAGCGCCCTCACTGAACAGCGCCATCTGTTATAAAATTCTTGTACTACGTCATAAAAGCGACATCTATTAGCGAACTCAGGTTTTGTAGCACTACACAATTTTTACTACAATTACAACCTGGATGGAGTTTATGTGCCGGTGGTTATCCGTAGACATTTTGGAATGTTGGACTGGTGTCCGCTAAGCTGAATTGTACGCTCATGCCCACAATAATGATTGACCTCGGCCTCCAACATCAGAAGTGGGATGACCTCAGGCTCCAGCGTAGATTGATGAAACAAATACGATGGTTCAATTATTCGAGGCGATTGAACTACCCTCATGTTCTGTAAACAAACGGTTTAAATCTTCATCATCGAATGATTTCGTTATTTCTGAAGGCCACAAAGCAAGTTAAACTACAAAAAAAGGTTACTTTTGGTGCACTTTGGTTCACTTTCCATATCATCATCATCATCATCATTTCAACCGATAGACGCTGCTGGACATAGGTCCTTTGTAGGGAGTTTTGGTTCACTTTCCATATGCTAAGAGGAAATTGTTGCACAAAGTGAAGTGATATAAAGCACTCTGGTAATATGTTAATTAAAGAGTAATTTGCTTTCATGGTGGAAATTCAAGAATTGCAGCACGTTTTCGTTTTATTAAGTTTAAAACTGAAAATTTAAACAACAAAGTTCCAATATAGTTAGATATAACTAAACAACAGACAAAGTGCAATATAATTAGACAAGTCAGAGTTTGTCATGAATTATTTTATTTAAATAATTAAAATACAGTGTAAGAGTTCCTTATAAGTAAATTTAAGAGACCGGATACAGATATATCTAAAATAACGAACAACACAAAATATATATTATATAGGTCGAAATTTAGAGGCGTTGAAGGAGATGAACCGCAGCACAGGAAATAAACAATAGCGTACTCAGATGTGTACACCATTCCTTTCCAAGGATTGCACGCCTCAGCTCAGACTCGGAACGTGTTGTTCTTAAGCATAATATGGGCTAATTATCTTACAGATAAACGATAACTCATTTCTCGCACTAATTTTAATTGTAATCATCATCATCTAAACTGCACGTTCAAAAAATGCAGGAGAGAAAAAAAGATCTGCTAATTCTCTCATTTAGCAAATAAGGAGCGTATATTTCTTTCCGTGCAACATATTGCATTTTAATAAAATTATTAAACCACTGCCACGTTCCTGCGTAATAGTAAAAAACACTAGGAACCAATTGAAAATGTATAAAACATCTTTTGGAAAACATAAACTAATGAAAAAAGCATATAAATCTTTAACAGTTTCTATGTGAAGCAAAAATCAATAACGTGGAACTCGACCCTTTAATTCAGTATATTCAGCCAGACCCTCGGTGGTATAATGGATATTACGCCCGCGCTGATGCGGGAGGAACAGGGTTCGATTCCCTGCCGAGGAGACATGTTTTTTATTTTAAAATTTTCTTTTATTTTGTTATTGATGTTATTGGTGTAAGTTTTTTTCATGTATTTTTTGTAACATAAGGTTAGATTCGTAATTCTTGATCTATAACTGCTATATATATTTTAATTTACTTTATGATTTCCATCGTCATCAGCTAATTAGTGCCTCATTGGGCCTAGGCCAATTATCTTCAATTAAAAAAAAAAATAGTTGTGAAATTGAAGTTTTACGCTTATATTGGATTAATAGTCATAAAAGAGAGAACATGAGCAGTAATGGCTTTATTATAAAATCAGTAAGTTTTCAATATCTATCTATGTTTCTGGCCTCGTACAACAAGTGTTCTTGGAGATTACTTTAAAGTAATGAAACCTTAAAGCCATATAGTACATATTTGCCTAGATAGAAACTGATGGCGGTCATGCTTTTATTTCGAGTGAGCGTAAAGAAATATGAGAAATGTCAGAAAATATAAGTAAGAAACGATAACTGAGATTGCATCACTTTCTGAGGATTATATCAAAATCATAAGATCGCTGGAAACAAGAAACAATAGAGTAAAGTGTGGTGGCAATCTTTACAGAAAAACTCACGCAAATAATTTTAATAATTAACCATGTTTGGACTGATCTAATAATTGATGCTATCGAAAAGAGTTGTGTATATTTTATGTCTAAGCGACTTAATGTCAGTTGAAGATTGTTAATTGTTTAATAATTATTGAATAAGAACCGATCGAGAGACTGAAGATTGATGGATTCTATAATTCTGTAGACATTCGTAGCTTTTAGCTACGGTCGTAGGCATACGTTACGAGCGTTCAATATACTTTTGCTCTTGGGTTTCTCTGTGCGGCGTCCCGATAATGCTTACTGCACTAGCTTTAATTTTTGAAATATTTACAAATTCTTCAAATAATCTTTGAATGGCGTTTTAGTATGACATATTAAGGTAACACTTATTATAAACCCTATTTAAAATAATAACCTGTTACGAAAACCAATAATAGCGCAAACCTAATATTTCTTTTAAAAATTCAATCATATAAGAGTAACATATACTATATCCTGTAACAGCACTTAATGTACCCATAATTGAGCAAACCAAATACATAAAACCAGTTAATTTCCAAATAGATAATAAGAATAATCCGAAAATACTAATTTACCTAGGTCCTCCTTCTATGTACTATTAAAAATGTAACCGCGTCCATTAATGATTTATTACTAAGTCGGCTTAAGACAAGAGCCATATCTATTAACCGACGAAATCCTTTAATGTTTAAAAAGTTGACATGAGAGCTTAATCTGTATAGGACAATAAACTGACTCAATCAAATAATATAAAAATGTTCAGTGATACGTAACGCTGATTTAAGCGAGATGAAACCGGTAATAAAACAGTTAATAGAAGAAATATGGGCGGGTTTAATGTCTATTTAGACGCTTCCGCCCTGGATCATATAGCCTTAAACCGCCAACCACTATAGAAAGACGAAGGCGGGTATACTAACAATAAAAGGGTCATTGCATCCCACCAACAACTCTGCCCCGCGGTTGGCTAAGACGTAAAGAGGTGTGGCACCAATTTCACCATCTTGAAAGACAATTCTCTTATTCAAAAGATTCCTTGGTTATATCGCTATTGATCTATTTCATCCGTGAGATAAACCAAACGGGTCATTTCATTTAATAGACTTCCGCAGACATTTATTTTTATAGTTAAAAAGTTTTACCCTGACTACTTCGTGGCTAGTAAATAGTTTGCCACGATTATGAACGAAATAATATATGCATATAGGTATGTTTATTCATATAATCAGCAATTTGAAATTTTATTACAAGTTTATTCATAATATATGCTAAATGAATTGTATTTTATACTTATCGAACACTATAAATAAAAAAAAAAACAATAATAAAAAGGGGTCTCCTCGGCGGGGAATCGAACCCCGGTCTCCCGAGTGACAGTCGGGGATACTAACCACTATACTACCGAAGATGGTACTTAAATTGTTTAACTAAAGCACTGTGTTCTATAATTATTGATTCCTAGTTCGTTCGAACTGCGCTGGCTCGCAGCCACTATATTGAAACTAGAGATATTTTAACTCCAAGAAGAATCTTAATACAACGATTAACTACTTACTATATTATATATATCCGTAGAGGAGGAATGAGGAGAAAAACCGTAAGTTGGGACACTATAATATATTGACATTAGTATACTCAAATAAATGAAAAACCATAAATATGCAAAAGAATCCTACTTCTATAATAGCGCGAAGACTGTTTTATATTTATATATAGTTTTAAAAAATAAACTTATATTCACTAGTTTCTTATAACAGTTTTTTGTACAAAATTTAGTTAGCATTTAACAAAGTTATATCACAAAAACATTTTTCGTTAACAAAGCAAAGGGTTTTTGTTCATAAAAGGTTATTTTCTAAAATGTCACGAAATAGTTCGGTCGCTACAGGTTAGAGGGCGTTGATAGAAATGTTTTGATGTCACACTCGAATTACGGGCGGATTAATTAAATCTAAATGATTGAAGATATTAGCTTAATTTTGAATTTAATATTACTTGCATTAATTTTGAATTAAAGAAGGGATAAAAAGGGGTGAAGACTACCAAGTCGCATTTCCTATCTTTCTCGCTTTAAAAACCTAAACTTTTTACCTAAAGATGAGAGGCTTGAAAGTATATTTAATATTAATAATAAAGTAATATTTTGATAATGTTGTTTACTTATAAGGTTTGCAGAACTATAGACAGAAGATAGGAAGTCTGGTAAAGTGACACTGGAAATTTTGCGAATGCCTAAACCACCATAACGGATGGGTAGGGATGCTGGGTCCAAGCATGGTCAAAGATTGCTCGTTCAGCTGCATATTAAGTAAAGATTCTAAGCTAATTTTGATTAAGCCGTCTACTCGTGTCAAAAGATCCATTGGTGATTCCAAAAGGAGCAGCAGCGGTAAATTTTGGGACAAAAAGACAGAATTTTAAAATTTAATGAAAAATATACATATAAGTTTATTCATATAATCAATTTCAGAATTTTAATTTTATTTTATAACAAGTTTATTCATACTTACATATACGCTAAAAGAATTATACCTTATACTTATCGAACATTATAAAATAAAAGAAGGAGATCCCTTTTTATCATTGACGATAAGGAGGGATCTCCTTCGGCGGGGAATCGAACCCCGGTCTCCCGAGTGACAGTCGGGGATACTAACCACTACACCACCGAAGCTGATACTTCAATCGTTTAACTAAAGCACTGATTGATTTATAGTTCGTTCGCTGGCGAAATATTTAAACGAGATATTTTAACTCGAAAAAAAAATAACCTATAGCAGCGGGAAGCGTTTTATATATTTATATATAGTTTTAAAGAATAAGCTTCTATACATGAGATCTTAAGCACATCTGTTCACGAAAGGTTATTTTCTAAAATGTCACAAAGTAGTTCGGTCTATACAGGTTAGAGGGCGCTGTTAGAAGTGTTTTGGTATCACACTCGAAATACGCGCGGATTAAAATATCTAAATGTTTGAAGAAATTAGCTTAGACGCGGGATTAGATCAGATCTTAGACCAGATCCTCACCGGCGGGGAATCAAACCCTCGCCTCTCGCTGGACTAGCGCGGATACTGACCACTGTACTACTGAGGACCACGACCCAAATAATGGCCTCAGTTCAAAAGCATTGATAATGTTAAGCTTTTTTATATTTACTTAACTTAAACAATATTCTTCTCTTTTTACTTTCACTATATTCATAAGCCCCTTATTGAGCCCTTATTTTGGCTACTTGTTACCGAAATAAAGATGTTTTATTATGAGCTTGGTATATATATATATTTTTCTGTGATAAACTAGAACAGATAACATCGGGGTCAACCATCTGGAAATATAGGAAGCATTTTCACCAGGGCAGCATAAATTCAATGAGATGGAAATGCACCTCAAAAGTGTATAGTGAGGTTGAGGAAGAGGGGTGAGAGAAGGAGGATAGTAGTATATAGGGGGACAGGGAATGAAATTTACCGTCGTATAACTAGAAACAGATAACTGCATTTATAGCATCAGATGTACTTCGTGGCGGAACCAAAAAGCAGATATTATGGAATCCTCCATTTAATGACACAAAATATCCGTTGATAAACGTGGTCTTAAAGATTTCATTGAGGCTACACTTAAGTATCAACACTCGCCTTCGGCTCCGAGAAAATTAACGTCTGATATAAAAAAGATTATTTCTTGAACTGGATGCACAATCTTCTAGCCTGAGATCTTTACTGACTTTGCAGTAAAAGATAACAAGCAGAAATTTAGAATTATATATACATGATGCGTATCGATTGCAAGATGCATTAAACACCTATACTCAACATCAAACAACACTCTCGTTTGATCAACCTGGTTTGGTGCCTTTAATTAGCACATTTTAAAACTTTTGGAATATAAATACATCTTATATAGTATACCCGGTGTCGAGTTGTACAATGTGAAAGCACAGCAAAGTAGGCAGTGCCTCGTGAGGGGCGAAGCTTCGATTGTTACTCTTATCAAGTTATGCTCGCCTAGTACAAAGTCTAGTATAAAGCTCTATTAAGCTTTATACTAACCTGTAACGCGTTCCCAGATCTTATGCGCCCGAAGTAAAATAAAAACATTTAATTAATAAATAGATCTTTACGATAAATACTTACTAACTTAAATTTATACCATACGTACTGAGAGTAATCCAGACATGTCCTGAAATACTTTACAGTTATATAAATATATATATTGCGCAAAAATTTAATTGTAATTGTGGATAAATAAACTTTGACGTTACGGTGGTAAGTAGCCATATGATTTTACTCGTATACTTTATACTGAGTATTTAAAAAAACAGTACACTACATCTCAGCCATTAAAGAATTTATGAAATAGACTCCGAAAACTTCCACTTAAGTATGTGTATATTGCCTAGCCTAACCTGAATGATATATTATATGTGAAAACTGTTTACACAAAATGAAGCTAGTGCTGAAGTTAATAGCATCATATTAATAATAGAATACCCTACACGTATTAACGTTAGATATATTCCCATTTAGAACCCGGAGAGCTAATATCATATGCGTTTGTTGCTTACGGACAATAACTATTTAATCGAGAAAGGTATTGTCTCAAAATCTTTGAAGCCCGACTTACATGTATGTATGTGTTTGCATGTGTGTAATGATTGACAAATGACGTCATGACGGGGCAGTTGGAAGTACTTGGCGAGTAATCAAGTTGTTAGCAGTAGTATTAAAAAAATCTTTTACTTTAGTTCCTGACTACAGGTGAAAGCTTACAATCGCTATATCTGCGTTTCTAATTTCAAGAACAAAAATGATTGTGTGAAGTAGTTAGTGTCAAGTATAAAGATTCTGACCTGAATAGGAATGAAGATAGCTCAGCCATCGCACGTAATGCGAGTCAGATGTCAACAGCTTGTCGAGTAGGTAACCCTTATCCTAGTCATCACTACGAGGCACCCTTCGCCATCACGGCGTGAAACTTTTGCCAGGCTGGTCTCTCTGATTGTCTTCAGATTCTGAAGTTGCCTGACAGGCAACCTGTCGCAGTAACGCCGGACCAGATATACCCTGTAAACAAAGCGTGGCTTGCACTGAAGACAATCTTTGGATTGCTTTTTGAGTCAAGGTAAGATACTCCCGACATTCCCGAAAGCTCCTGTCAAAACGATAGTTTTCTTTTGCCGAAATGTCACTTTGACGCTTAGACTTTGACGTCTATCATGCAACGTGATATTTCTTTGAAATGTGTGATATTGTGGTGTAAAACCCTGACCGTGAAAAAACTTAGAATATTGGCGTCGACCACTTATAATCCATTGAATAACTGATGTACCTTAGTAGCTACATATTACGTATAGCATAATCTCTTTATGTGCGGTGTTATTTAGAGCTTTTGAATCCGAGGTTGTTGATGGGCCCAGGGGTAAGTGGCGTAAAAGCCTAGCACTCTGGCTCTTATAAGCTTGTTACATACAATGGTGTACAAAAATTCAAAGACCTTTACTAAGACTCTTATGAATACGACACATAAACGAATATAAGGTTTAAAAAATAAATAAAAAAAGTTATACATAATACAGTATTTAAAAAAAAGTAACACATATACAGCATGTATATTGTTCAAATTAGATAGACAAGTAATTTGATATATTTTATTATTAAAATCACTTTCTCGTATCTACATCGCGGTTTCTGAATAACACCGCCGTGAGCTGGATCGCAGTTATAACGCTTTGGTACTAGGCACTCATAAATAGCTAAGAGTCAATATTGCTCACGATGAACGAACAGGGAGCGAGAGGGGAACAAGACGGCGGCAGGGGCGAGTAAAAGTTTTTCATCCCGTTGCAATAAAATGTGTATTCTTGTTAACCAATAATAGCCTGAAATAATGGCATATGTAAATAAAACTGAACACTACCGAGCTCCTTTATCTGCGAACGTTCTTGGAAGATTACGACGTCAACCAAAAAAAACCGGGTGTGAAAACTTCATAGCTAACTAAGGGGGTAATAAATGATTTAAAAAAATGTCCTTACATATTTGTAACGATTTTTTAAGTCATTCTGTTTTCAACACAACCTAATGAAGGTAAAATTTTCCCTTTCCAGCATGTCATTTGGATATGCCATTAAGAAGATTTACACGCCTTTGAGAACATTATGGAGAACTCTCAGGCATGCAGGTTTCCTCACGATGTTTTCCTTCACCGTTGAAGCAAGGGATATTTAAATTTTTTTGGTAGTTTGTCAGACTGTCAGATGTCAAAGTGATTCACTACTCGATGGTATGATGATGTATGATACTGATAATGATGATGAAAACTGTCAGTGAACGGCATGTCTTGCGTTAGATGGGCACTGGTGATCGTCAGATCGGTAAAAGACTTTAGAGAGAAAAAAGGTTTGTGTACGCGCGCATCAGACATTTTATGTCGGACACATAAAGCTGTCGCGTCATAACCGTCTCTTAAGTCAGATATAAGGCAAAGCTCGGTCAAGAGATCTCGGTCTGAGAGAAAAAACTAGATAATGAATTTTTTATTCGAAATTTTAACGCAAGTAAATCATTGACTCTTAAAAAGCCCTTTTTAAAGGATTGTTTGAATAATGTTTTTGATTGATGGATTGATTAACGGTTTTGGACTAGACGGGTCGAAGTGTGCAAAAAAACTAACTAAGATTGCCACGGTTCTTTCCTTATGAGGAAATATGGCGGCACATTGTGAGATACCATAATGTGCGTGTGGGTATCGATAGAAAAGAAAATACTAGAATTGCAGAAATACAATGGAGTATATTATTTTTAAATAACCTGAAACAAACTTAAATTACGTCATTATTTAACTGTATCTCCTAGCAATGAGTGTTACTACTTTACTATCTCAAATAAACATCAACACAGATACGTATGCCGCAAGCCCAAGACATTTATCATTGAGATTTGTAAAAACAATACTTCGTACTATAATCCCATTGTAAGAATGTGTCGATTGTACAATAAGATTGTCAGAAATAACTCCAAAATTGATATCTTTAACGGTCACTATAGAAAATGTTGTTTGAATGTAATAGGATTAATTAAGTACTACACCTAACTTTATATTTATATTTCTGTAATTGGTTAAACCTTTGTCATGCTGTGCAGTCAATTAGAATTACAATTAGATATAGAACATGTAACTAAGTTAAGGTTTAATTATAAGGATTGTAATTTGTTAAGATTGCCAAATAAAATATTAAAAAAAAACTTTACTGAACTACAACTTTAACGTCTACCAATTTTCTGCCTGAAAACACTTATATAACCCTTTTACTTCTAAACTCCACCTCAATGATGATCAAAGGATTATTTACAAAAAAGGGATCAATGCCATACAGACATTTTTTGTCATAAAACTTGAAGATATTATCACACTTTTTCCAGATACACTCTATTTCTTGGACAGTAAATAATTGATAAAAGGCAAGTATAACTTTTTAAGGTTCAATTTACTATCATCAAATGTATCTTTTATAAAATTTTAATAAAATATAAATAAAACACAGGTAATTTAATATAATTGGTGATCACTAGCTTAGAAACAAGACGTTTAATAATAATAATATAATAATAATAATTCTTTATTAAACAAAAACAAGCATCAAAATAAGTACATAAACAACTTGCAAATTAACTTATTAACGCACTTTAATGGTGACAACAACATAATGGTGATAACAACTAATAGATTAATGCGGGGAAGCTACCGTCGCGTCGCAACGCTTCGCAGCTGATCGCGTTGCGTCGTGGCATTATGTATGTGTGTATGTGTGTATGTATGTATGTACTTGAGCAATAAAATCTACTGCCCCTGATTTAGGTATATACCTGTATTTCAGGCGGCAGTACTCTCCTAATTTTATTGAACCACTTGATGAGTGTATATGTGTGTGTGTGTGTGTGTGTGTGTGTGTGTGTGTGTATTCGTTTTATAACTTAATCCGAACCTAAGACTTCCAGCAGTTTTTCACTTTCACTGTATGATTTTGTGAGTAACCACTCTTTTACACGTATTTTACATAGTTTTTTGTTAAGAGGATAAATATTTATAGCTTTATTTATTTTATTATAGAGTCTAGAGCCAATGATGTAATATTGCCTCCCAGTAAGTTTACTTCTGTGTCTTTCTGTCTGGAATATCATGTCAACTCTTCTCTTATGTTGATTTTTAACGTAAGTAGTGGAACAATGTTTTCGAATAATAGTTTGAAAAATAAAGAGTTGGCGAACTGATAAAACTTTACAGTCTTTATATAATTCTATAGTGGGAAATCGAAAAGGTCTATAAGTCATAACTTTTAGAATAGCTCTTTGTGCTCTCTCTAACGTTTGCCATATAATTATTTGATTAGATGACTATTTATCAAATTCGAAAAGAATCGCTCTTGTAAATCGTACAAGCTTTGTAAAAACGTAGTTTTACTTTCACTTTCAATTGCTATTGCACCTAGAGAACCTACGTTGGGGGCGGGCTTCCTAGCACCGTTCTCTTATCAAGTTATGCTGGCCTAGTAACATACTCTATTAATAGTTTCAGGATGCATTTTAGAGACATATTTACTTACTTACTTTCTATAGGTCTTTCTATCTCGGGTTTTCTAATATAAAACTGGCGGACTTTTCATACCTATTCTGTGCCGCCTTAGGGAAAGAAATTTAAAAAATCCTTTTCTAGAGAACGCCTGCGATTGCGATTGCGATGCTATCTTGGGTGCTAAATTTCAACTTTTTTAGTCGCGTTCAACATTGCACTACGCGTACAGTAAAGTATTCAGAACATTTCATGTCTTTCACAGATGTTAAAACTATTTGGTTAAGAAAGGGTCACTAAAATTAGGGACAGGAAGGTTGCAGCAGTCCTAAGTTTAAAAATAGAACATTAAAATCTAATGTTTGTTTCATAGTTTTCGAAATAAAACACTTTTGAAACAGTAGTTAACAAACATTAGTTTTTTTTTTGTTTTATTTCGAACAACTATTAAATTAAGCATTTTTTTTTCAAGAGAACATTCAAGACGTATTTAGTATAACAAAAACATTTAGTACTTCAGCGCTGAAGACTAGAGTATAAATAATATGTCTAGGTGTATGTTACTTCACGTCGGCCTTGGCTTTTCCATCCATATAATTTTATTAAGCTATATACAAGTGCTATAAAGAATAAAGATGTCAAAGCTATACTTTGTACTAATGCATACATCTCATCCCTAACCTGTACATAATTTGTAATGAAAAAAAATTATGATGATAATTCATACTCTTAATAATTTGTTCCGTTTCTTCATCGCCGTTTTGTGTAATAAGGCCAGTCAATTATGTGCTGGATCGCAAAGACGATACTTTGTTACTAGGAACCCATAAATAATAAAGAGCTGCAAATGCTCCCGATGAATGGACAAGGCGTCGGAGGGAGGTGAAGACCGCGGAGGGGGCTGAATTCAAATAAAAAAAGCTTACACGTTTATTTTGCTACAAGGTACTTTCCCTGATAGCTTATAAATATCCATTGTGCAGCTTTTATTAACAAATACCGGCCAATTAACTCATTCTAGCAAAACTATTTGAAAAAGCGATATAATATGGGCCAAATATCTTGCAGATATACGATAACACATTTCTCGCACTAATTTTAATTTTTCATTATCTAAACTGCGCGTTCAAATAACATGTTGCAGAGAGATGGTTTTTGTTTATCTGATGAAGACCAAATTATAAGCCAGCGTGCTGCAGGCCCAACTCTTAAGACACTGAGAGGAGATCCAATTCCTTAAGAGGTAATTCCTAAAGAGGTACTGTTTCTATGTGAAGCGAAAATCAATAACTTGGAACCCGAACCTTTAATTGAACACATTTAGCCAGACCCTCGGTGGTATAATGGATATTACGCCTGCGCTGATGCGGGAGAACAGGGTTCGATTCCCTGCTGAGGAGTCATGTTTTTTATTTTATAATTTTCATTTATTTTTGTTACTGATGTTCTTGGCGTAATAAGTTTTTTTTTTGTATTTTTTTGTGGCCTTGTTGATGAATAATCTTAGTTTTTATTTTTTAATTGTAGAACCCTATGGTTTTAATATATTTAAACATATTTTCCTACACAGAAACAAACTATTGAATTGAGATAAAATGTTGTACGGGTACTTGTCATTTTTCTATAATCCTCAGGCGGGTGTCTCAATATCGGTCGATCTTGTATTGCGAAATTGCTACAGTTCACTTATAAAAACAAGGAATAGTACCAGCGTTTTATGTACCACGATTATAAATTAATTTAATTTATGTCTACATAAACAGTACAGTTTACTTGCCCATTTTAACGGTCGGGTTTTGGACTCTCCACCTTTTTAAGCTTAGGGTTGTTATATATATTGTTGGTGGTTAAATTTTATTTAAATAACCGGTCAAGAGACTGAAGTATGCTAGAACTTTTATTTTTGTAGACATTCGTAGCTTTTCGATACGGTTCGTAGCCATATGCTACGAGTGTATTACCATGTAAATGTTGCGTTATTCTTCGCAGGCGTAAAACTACAAGTGACAAGTTGTCCTATTTTTGCTTTGCATCTATCAATCCAATTGAATTTCTTTTCTTATGAGATCTGTGAAACAACATGGTGGAATATTATCCTGTGCGTGTGGGTGTTGATAGAAACAACACTACTAGAATTACAGAAACACAGTGGAATTATTAAAATTATGGAAAATGTATTTTCACGGACGCTTCATAGATGTCTGTATAAGATTTTCATGAATTAAACATTTTTTTATTGGAACGAAGTTCCTTTACGCGCGTTGTGAAAGGGGGCTAGACGGAAAAAATTCTTACGAAAAGTTGTCACGACATTTTTTGTTATTGTAAGCTGTGCGGCGTCGCATGTTTCTCTGTCTGTCTCTGTCTATCTCTCTTAGATAAGCCAGATATTAGAAAGCAAGCCAGATATTTTCATTTCTATTTCGCATTGAACAGTGTGGTGTCGCGACGATTATTTTTGTTGAGTGTATACAGGTTTTTTGTAAATAATAAATAATAAAAAATGAATCCTGATAGTGTTTCTGCACAAGTTCCGGATATTGCTTATGGAGTTATATACAGATAAGTAGAGATTATATACAGATAATAATAAATGCTTTTGTATTTTTAGCAAGTACGCACTATAACCTCTCTTTATTATTGTGCTAACCAAGTCATACGCATTATAATCTCCACATTTTGTGTGTTTAGCAAGTAAACGCGTCATAATTTTAATAAATTCAAAAACAAATCATATTTTAATATTACAATATCAGTTTATATAACATTATATTTGTTAATAATAAAAAAAATATTATAACTTAAATAAAATAAAATTTTATTACTATTCCTTCACTAATTAACTTGGAACTTCGTTCCATCCGGGTGTCCCTTGACACCTCTCAAGTTTTTTTTTAATTTTCTTTTATTTTGTTATTGATGTTATTGGTGTAATAAGTTTATTTCATGTATTTTTTGTAACATAAGGTTAGATTCGTAATTCTTGATCTATAACTGCTATATATATTTTAATTTACTTTATCATTTCTATCGTCGTCAGCTAATTATTGCCTCATTGGGCCCAGGCCAATTATCTTCAATGTCGAAAAAAAATTTACATATTGCATTTTAATAAAATTATTAAACCACTGCCACGTTCCTGCGTAAAAGTAAAAAACACTAGGAACCAATTGAAAATGTATAAAACATCTTTTGGAAAACATAAACTAATGAAAAAAGCATATAAATCTTTGACAGTTTCTATGTGAAGCAAAAATCAATAACGTGGAACTCGACCCTTTAATTCAGTATATTCAGCCAGACCCTCGGTGGTATAATGGATATTACGCCCGCGCTGATGCGGGAGGAACAGGGTTCGATTCCCTGCCAAGGAGACATGTGTTTTATTTTAAAATTTTCTTTTATTTTGTTATTGATGTTATTGGTGTAAGTTTTTTTCATGTATTTTTTGTAACATAAGGTTAGATTCGTAATTCTTGATCTATAACTCCTATATATATTTTAATTTACTTTATGATTTCCATCGTCATCAGCTCATTAGTGCCTCATTGGGCCTAGGCCAATTATCTTCAATTTAAAAAAAAAAAATAGTTGTGAAATTGAAGTTTTACGCTTATATTGGATTAATAGTCATAAAAGAGAGAACATGAGCAGTAATGGCTTTATTATAAAATCAGTAAGTTTTCAATATCTATCTATGTTTCTGGCCTCGTACAACAAGTGTTCTTGGAGATTACTTTAAAGTAATGAAACCTTAAAGCCATATAGTACATATTTGCCAAGATAGAAACTGATGGCGGTCATGATTTTATTTGGAGTGGGCGTAAGGAAATATGAGAAATGTCAGAAAATATAAGTAAGAAACGATAACTGAGATTGCATCACTTTCTGAGGATTATATCAAAATCATAAGATCGCTGGAAACAAGAAACAATAGAGTAAAGTGTGGTGGCAATCTTTACAGAAAAACTCACGCAAATAATTTTAATAATTAACCATGTTTGGACTGATCTAATAATTGATGCTATCGAAAAGAGTTGTGTATATTTTATGTCTAAGCGACTTAATGTCAGTTGAAGATTGTTAATTGTTTAATAATTATTGAATAAGAACCGATCGAGAGACTGAAGATTGATGGATTCTATAATTCTGTAGACATTCGTAGCTTTTAGCTACGGTCGTAGGCATTTTTTTTTTTTTTTTTTTTTTTTTTCCCGCTGGGAAATGCGTTTACGCATCCCCTCCGGAAGCGGCGCAGACAAGACTGCGTCGCTTCCGACGGGGTATGTGGGACTCGCCGGCGGCCAGATTGACGACCAGAATACCCACTAAAACCCAGCGATGTTCCTACGCGTCGCCTGGTGGCTGGGTCACGGGTACACCCGCGCACACGACCGCAAAACGGTTGTAGGCATACGTTACTAGCGTTCAATATACTTTTGCTCTTGGGTTTCTCTGTGCGGCGTCCCGATAATGCTTACTGCACTAGCTTTAATTTTTGAAATATTTACAAATTCTTCAAATATTCTTTGAATGGCGTTTTAGTATGACATATTAAGGTAACACTTATTATAAACCCTATTTAAAATAATAACCTTTTACGAAAACCAATAATAGCGCAAACCTAATATTTCTTTTAAAAATTCAATCATATAAGAGTAACATATAAAATATCCTGTAACAGCACTTAATGTACCCATAATTGAGCAAACCAAATACATAAAATCAGTTAATTTCCAAATAGATAATAAGAATAATCCGAAAATACTAATTTACCTAGGTCCTCCTTCTATGTACTATTAAAAATGTAACCAGTCCAATGACAAGAGCCATATCTATTGACCGACGAAATCCTTTAATGTTTAAAAAGTTGACATGAGAGCTTAATCTGTATAGGACAATAAACTGACTCAATCAAATAATATAAAAATGTTCAGTGATACGTAACGCTGATTTGAGCGAGATGAAACCGGTAATAAAACAGTTAATAGAAGAAATATGGGCGGGTTTAATGTCTATTTAGACGCTTCCACCCTGGATCATATAGCTCTCGTAGGCTTAATCCGCCAACCACTATGGAAAGACGAAGGCGGGTATACTAACAATAAAAGGGTCATTGCATCCCACCAACAACTCTGCCCCGCGGTTGGCTAAGACGTAAAGAGGTGTGGCACCAATTTCACCATCTTGAAAGACAATTCTCTTATTCAAAAGATTCCTTGGTTATATCGCTATTGATCTATTTCATCCGTGAGATAAACCAAACGGGTCATTTCATTTAACAGACTTCCGCAGACATTTATTTTTATAGTTAAAAAGTTTTACCCTGACTACTTCGTGGCTAGTAAATAGTTCGCCACGATTATGAACGAAATAATATATACATATAGGTGTGTTTATTAATTTAATCAGCAATTTGAAATTTTATTACAAGTTTATTCATAATATATGCTAAATGAAAAAATGCTTATACTTATCGAACACTATAAATAAAAAAAAAACAATAATAAAAAGGGGTCTCCTCGGCGGGGAATCGAACCCCGGTCTCCCGAGTGACAGTCGGGGATACTAACCACTATACTACCGAAGATGGTACTTAAATTGTTTAACTAAAGCACTGTGTTCTAAAATTATTGATTCCTAGTTCGTTCGAACTGCGCTGGCTCGCAGCCACTATATTGAAACTAGAGATATTTTAACTCCAAGAAGTACAACGATTAACTACTTACTATATTATATATATCCGTAGAGGAGGAATGAGGAGAAAAACCGTAAGTTGGGACACTATAATATATTGACATTAGTATACTCAAATAAATGAAAAACCATAAATATGCTAAAGAATCCTACTTCTATAATAGCGCGAAGGCTGTTTTATATTTATATATAGTTTTAAAAAATAAACTTATATTCACTAGTTTCTTATAACAGTTTTTTGTACAAAATTTAGTTAGCATTTAACAAAGTTATATCACAAAAACATTTTTCGTTAACAAAGCAAAGGGTTTTTGTTCATAAAAGGTTATTTTCTAAAATGTCACGAAATAGTTCGGTCGCTACAGGTTAGAGGGCGTTGATAGAAATGTTTTGATGTCACACTCGAATTACGGGCGGATTAATTAAATCTAAATGATTGAAGAAATTAGCTTAATTTTGAATTACTTGCATTAATTTTGAATTAAAGAAGGGATAAAAAGGGGTGAAGACTACCAAGTCGCATTTCCTATCTTTCTCGCTTTAAAAACCTAAACTTTTTACCTAAAGATGAGAGGCTTGAAAGTATATTTAATATTAATAATAAAGTAATATTTTGATAATGTTGTTTACTTATAAGGTTTGCAGAACTATAGACAGAAGATAGGAAGTCTGGTAAAGTGACACTGGAAATTTTGCGAATGCCTAAACCACCATAACGGATGGGTAGGGATGCTTGGGTCCAAGCATGGTCAAAGATTGCTCGTTCAGCTGCATATTAAGTAAAGATTCTAAGCTAATTTTGACTAAGCCGTCTACTCGTGTCAAAAGATCCATTGGTGATTCCAAAAGGAGCAGCAGCGGTAAATTTTGGGACAAAAAGACAGAATTTTAGAATTTAATGAAATATATACATATAAGTTTATTCATATAATCAATTTCAGAATTTTAATTTTATTTTATAACAAGTTTATTCATACTTACATATACGCTAAAAGAATTATACCTTATACTTATCGAACATTATAAAATAAAAGAAGGAGATCCCTTTTTATCATTGACGATAAGGAGGGATCTCCTTCGGCGGGGAATCGAACCCCGGTCTCCCGAGTGACAGTCGGGGATACTAACCACTACACCACCGAAGCTGGTACTTCAATCGTTTAACTAAAGCACTGTGTTCTAAAATTATTGATTTATAGTTCGTTCGCTGGCGAAATATTTAAACGAGATATTTTAACTCGAAAAAAAATAACCTATAGCAGCGGGAAGCGTTTTATATATTTATATATAGTTTTAAAGAATAAGCTTCTATACATGAGATCTTAAGCACATCTGTTCACGAAAGGTTATTTTCTAAAATGTCACAAAGTAGTTCGGTCTATACAGGTTAGAGGGCGCTGTTAGAAGTGTTTTGGTATCACACTCGAAATACGCGCGGATTAATTTATCTAAATGTTTGAAGAAATTAGCTTAGACGCGGGATTAGATCAGATCTTAGACCAGATCCTCACCGGCGGGGAATCAAACCCTCGCCTCTCGCTGGACTAGCGCGGATACTGACCACTGTACTACTGAGGACCACGACCCAAATAATGGCCTCAGTTCAAAAGCATTGATAATGTTAAGCTTTTTTATATTTACTTAACTTAAACAATATTCTTCTCTTTTTACTTTCACTATATTCATAAGCCCCTTATTGAGCCCTTATTTTGGCTACTTGTTACCGAAATAAAGATGTTTTATTATGAGCTTGGTATATATATATATTTTTCTGTGATAAACTAGAACAGATAACATCGGGGTCAACCATCTGGAAATATAGGAAGCATTTTCACCAGGGCAGCATAAATTCAATGAGATGGAAATGCACCTCAAAAGTGTATAGTGAGGTTGAGGAAGAGGGGTGAGAGAAGGAGGATAGTAGTATATAGGGGGACAGGGAATGAAATTTACCGTCGTATAACTAGAAACAGATAACTGCATTTATAGCATCAGATGTACTTCGTGGCGGAACCAAAAAGCAGATATTATGGAATCCTCCATTTAATGACACAAAATATCCGTTGATAAACGTGGTCTTAAAGATTTCATCGGACACATAAAGCTGTCTCGTTATAACCGTCTCTTAAGTCAGAGATAAGGCAAATCTCGGTTAAGATATCTCGGTCTGAGAGAAAAAACTAGATAATGAATTTGTTATTCGAAATTTTAACGCATGTAAATCATTGACTCTTAAAAAGCCCTTTTTAAAGGATTGTTTGAATAATGTTTTTGATTGATGGATTGATTAATGGTTTTGGACTAGACGGGTCGAATTGTGCAAAAAAAAACTAACTAAGATTGCCACGGTTCTTTCTTTCATTATGAGGAATATGGCGGCACTTTGTGAGATATCATAATGTGCGTGTGGGTGTCGATAGAAAAGAAAATACTAGAATTGCAGAAATACAATGGAGTATATTATTCTTAAATAACCTGAAACAAACTTAAATTACGTCATTATTTAACTATATCTTCTAGCAATGAGTGTTACTACTGAACTGTACTGAACTACAACTTTAACGTCTACCAATTTTCTACCTGAAAACACTTATATAACCCTTTTACTTCTAAACTTCTAAACCTCAATGATCATCAAAGGATTATTTACAAAAAAGGGTACAATGCCATACAGGCATTTTTTTGTTATAAAACTTGAAGATATTATCACACTTTTTCCAGATACACTCTATTTCTTGGACAGTAAATAATTGATAAAAGGCAAGTATAACTTTTTAAGGTTCAATTTACTATCATCAAATGTATCTTTTATGAAATTTTAATAAAATTTAAATAAAACACAGGTAATTTAATATAATTGGAGATCACTAGCTTAGAAACAAGACGTTTGCCTTATAATTATTTGATTAGATGACTATTTATCAAATTCGAAAAGAATCGCTCTTGTAAATCGTACAAGCTTTGTAAAAACGTAGTTTTACTTTCACTTTCAATTGCTATTGTACCTAGAGAACCTACGTTAGGTGCGGGCTTCCTAGCATCGTTCTCTTATCAAGTTATGCTGGCCTAGTAACATACTCTATTAATAGTTTCAGGATGCATTTTAGAGACATATTTACTTACTGTTTTATATAGGGTCAGGTCTTTCTATCTCGGGTTTTCTAATATAAAACTGGCGGACTTTCATACCTATTCTGTGCCGCCTTAGGGAAAGAATTAAAAAAAATCCTGTCCTAGAGAACGCCTGCGATTGCGATTGCGATGCTATCTTGGGTGCTAAATTTCAACTTTTTTAGTCGCGTTCAACATTGCACTACGCGTACAGTATAAGTATACAGAACATTTCATTTCCTTCACAGATGTTAAAACTATTTGGTTAAGAATGGGTCACTAAAATTAGGGCCAGGAAGGTTGCAGCAGTCCTAAGTTTAAAAATAGAACATTAAAATCTAATGTTTGTTCCATAGTTTTCGAAATAAAACACTTTCGAGACAGTAGTTTAACAAACATTAGATTTTTTTTTTGTTTTATATAGAACAACTATTAAATTAAGCATTTTTTTTTCAAGAGAACATTCAAGACGTATTTAGTATAACAAAAACATTTAGTACTTCAGCACTAGAGTATAAATAATATGTCTAGGTGTATGTTACTTCACGTCGGCCTTGGCTTTTCCATCCATATAATTTTATTAAGCTATATACAAGTGCTATAAAGAATAAAGATGTCAAAGCTATACTTTGTACTAACGCATACATCTCACTCCTAACATGTATATAATTTGTAATAAAGTGAAAAAAAAAAAGACGGGTTGCACTCCGGGAGTGCCGGCAGAAGTGAAAACTTGATTATTAACGTTGAGCATGTTTGATATTTTGGAATGGTTAGGGAATAATTTTGCACCAATTGCTTTATCAGTATAAAAGTACTATCATTTATGTGGTAGAATACAATATTCATTTATTGCGCTATCGTACACAAATATGACAATTTATATTACATTATAAATTTCACACTTTAAAACTATTACAATTATTTTACATTAAAAAGTTTATCTATATCAATTTCCATATTTTAAGCACTTTACATTCACGAATTTTACGAATACACAACAATGTGATCACTACACAGACGGTCGAGCCATCAGCTGTCACCATCCATGGATGCGCGTGGCACGCTGTAACATACACGAACATTCGCGCAAGCGCCCTGCGCTGCCTAAACGAAACAGTAGGCCCAGGCATACATTTTCGCCGCGCCGTAGAGAGGGGATAGCTGTCTACTCTCCATCCGTCTTACGCTTTTTCGATCAGGTCACGTGTCCTGACGCGAGTTTAAGATTTTATACCCATTACAGAAAAGTGCTCAACGCCGGTAAAGAAGTTTTCACTTCAAAAAAGACGGGTTGCACTCCGGGAGTGGCGGCAGAAGTGAAAACTTGATTATTAACGTTGAGCATGTTTGATATTTTGGAATGGTTAGGGAATAATTTTGCACCAATTGCTTTATCAGTATAAAAGTACTATCATTTATGTGGTAGAATACAATATTCATTTATTGCGCTATCGTACACAAACATGACAATTTATATGAATTTTACGAATACACAACAATGTGATCACTACACAGACGGTCGAGCCATCAGCTGTCACCATCCATGGATGCGCGTGGCACGCTGTAACATACACGAACATTCGCGCAAGCGCCCTGCGCTGCCTAAACGAAACAGTAGGCCCAGGCATACATTTTCGCCGCGCCGTAGAGAGGGGATAGCTGTCTACTCTCCATCCGTCTTACGCTTTTTCGATCAGGTCACGTGTCCTGACGCGAGTTTAAGATTTTATACCCATTACAGAAAAAGTGCTCAACGCCGCTAAAGAAGTTTTCACTTCAAAAATTAAGATGATAATTCATATACTCTTAATAAACCTGTTTCGTTTCTTCATCGCTGTTTTGATAATAAAGCCAGTCAGTCATTGTGTGCTGGATCGCAAACACGACGCTTTGTTACTAGGAACCCATAAATAATAAAGAGGTACAAATGCTACCGATGAATGGACAAGGCGTCGGAGGGAGGTGAAGACCGCGGAGGGGGCTGAATTCAAATAAAAAAAGCTTACACGTTTATTTTGCTACAAGGTACTTTCCCTGATAGCTTATAAATATACATTGTGCAGCCTTTCTTAACAAATACCGGCCAATTAACTCATTCTAGCAAAACTATTTAAAAAAGCGATATAATATGGGCCAAATATCTTGCAGATATACGATAACACATTTCTCGCACTAATTTTAATTATTCATTATCTAAACTGCGCGTTCAAATAACATGTTGCAGAGAGATGGTTTTGGTTCATCTGATGAAGACCAAATATAAAAATAAGTGAAAGTCGCACTTAACCAGCGTGCTGCAGGCCCAACTCTTAAGACACTGAGAAGAGATCCAATTCCTTAAGAGGTAATTCCTAAAGAGGTACTCTTTCTATGTGAAGTGAAAATCAATAACTTGGAACCCGAACCTTTAATTGAACACGTTTAGCCAGACCCTCGGTGGTATAATGGATATTACGCCTGCGCTGATGCGGGAGAACAGGGTTCGATTCCCTGCTAAGGAGACATGTTTTTTATTTTACAATTTTCATTTATTTTTGTTACTGATGTTCTTGGTATAATACGTTTTTTTTTGTATTTTTTGTGGCCTCGTTGATGAATAATCTTGGTATTTATTATTTAATTTAAGAACCCTATGGTTTTAATATATTTAAACATATTTTCCTACACAGACACAAACTATTGAATTGTTATAAAATGTTGTACGGGTACTTGCCATTATTCTATAATCCTCATGCAGGTCTCAATATCGGTCGATCTTGTATTGCAAAATTACTACAGTCCCCTTGTAAAAATAAGGAATAGTACCAGCGTTTTATGTACCACGATTATAAATTTATTTAAATTATGTCTACATAAACAGTACAGTTTACTTGCCCATTTTAACTGTCGGGTTGTGGACTCTCCACCTTTTTAAGCTTAGGGTTGTTATTCTTTTGTGGTTAAATTTTATTTAAATAACCGGTCAAGAGACTGGAGACTGCTTGAACTTTTAGTTTTGTAGACATTCGTAGCTTTTCGCTACGGTTCGTAAGTACATGCTACGAGTGTATTACCATGTAAATGCTGCGTAATTCTTCCCAGACGTAAAATTATAAGTGACAATTTGTTCTATTTTTTATTTTTGTATTTATTTTTTTTGGTATCAATCCAATTGAATTTATTTTTTCTTATGAGATCTGTGAAACAACATGGTGGAATATTCCTGTGCGTGTGGGTGTTGATAGAAACAAAACTACTAGAATTGCAGAAACATAGTGGATTTCTACGATTGTTAATATCTTATTTATTTTTAAATAACCAACTAAATCTTATCAATCTAAGTCTCCGAACCTCTAGTTTTGTGGTCAATATCTCTGTCACACCGAGGCGGCTTGTTTTATGTCTGGTTTTATTTTATTACTTCTTTCAAGTAGGAAAAAGATCAAGAAGCTTCATTCTCCTTTCTGCATCGCGGTTTGTGAAATAAGATCGCAGTGCTCTGGATCGCGAACACGATAACTTATTACTAGGAAGGCATAAATTACAAAGAGATGATAACAGTCCCGAGGAAACAAGTTGTCGGAGGGGGAAAGTGATTTAACGTATTAAAATTATGAAAAATGTATTTTCACGGACATCTATATGTCTGTATAAGATTTTCATGAATTAAACATTTTTTTATTTTGTTTATGATATTGTATAAAAGTAATATGGTCAAGAAAAAAACGCTTTACCATATGCCTATCTCTAATGAATACCGCTTATCTCATAACTACTATCAGGGTTACATGTACACACAGTTTTGTTTAACTCACCTAAATTTCGTAAAGTGCCAAAAAAATTAACTTCAAAAATCTGATTCCTATTTACTTCAAAGTATTTTTAAGTACGAATATCCACATTAAAATGTTAGAATTGGATCTGAGATATATATAATATTTTAGTTCCTTCGTACCTTGCTTCAAATTGTTTCTCGTTTCAGCATCGCGATTTGTGAATAAGGCCGCTGTGAGCTGGATCGCATTCATAACGTTTTGATACTAGGAACCCATAAATAGCAAAGAGTTGAGAGGCGACCAATGAATGCACTAGATTCGGAGGTGAAAATCGGCGATGACAGATCGGAACTGGGATTAAATATAATACTAGTTTAAAAATAAATAACTCAAAAGTTTGAAGATTACTGTTGACAGGAAGAGAATGCTTAGTATTGAGTTCGCCTTTTGTATATTGTTTTAATGTGCGATTAAGTTTATTAAGAAAAAGCTTGAATCTGAGAGTTTTTTTGTCTGGTGGGAGGCTTCGGCCGTGGCTAGTTACCACCCTACCGACAAAGACGTGTCGCAAAGCGATTAAGCGTTCCGGCTCCGAATGTCGCGTAGAAACCTATTTGGTGTATGGGTTTACCATACTCCTAAAAGGTTAGCCCGTTACCATCTTAGACCGCATTATCACTTACACCAGGTGAGATTGCCGTCAAGGGCTAACTTGTAGTGGATAAAAAAAAAAGTTCTTTTAGGGATATGACTTTACTCAATAGATTCCCTACAGAAGAGTTCCCATGACCCAGTCACCAGGCGAAGCGAAGGAGCATCGCTGGGTTTTAGTGGGTATTCTCTCGTGGGTCGCCGGCCGATGGCGAGTCCCACATAACCTGCAGAAAGCGATGCAGTTTTGCCTGTGCAGCGTCCGTACGGGTATATGTGTTAAAAAAGAGGCAATCAAACGCTGTTCGGTCTGATTTACTCTTTATTAGGTAAGTAGTAAGAGCCGCTATTTATTTAAATGAGGTTGTTTATTGAAAATATGAAAAATAGTGTCTCATTACTTGATCGATCGGCAAAAATAAATGCATGTTGAAACTTGCGTGTTTGAATCAGTACAGAAATGAAAGAAAGGGAAAAGTTGAATTTAAGGTAAACGTATGTAAAAACTGCAATAGCTTACCAATAAAAAATTGGGAACTGTTGGTTGGATGACCTTGTAATAAGTCGGCTTCACTTTACTTTTATCAAGTCTGACTTATTAGAGATAACTCACTCTTTTACTTAAAATGTTTCTCGTTGCAGCATCGCAGTTTGAATAAGGACGCTGTGAGCTGGATCGCATTCATAACGTTTCGTTACTAGGAACTCATAAATAACAAAGAGTTTTGATTGCTCCCGATGAATAAACGGCGGTGGAGGTTGAAATTAAATCAATTAAACTTGTATAACAATAATAGATTGGAAGCTTGAAGCTTGAAGCTGAAGTTGTTGGTCATTAGTTTCTTTATTTATTTAAAAGGAACACTAACAATATACATATCATACACTCGCCACATAATTTACACACTATTACACACACTGATACGTATATCAATAATAAGTGTACACAACGTTCACGATGCGCCAAGCAAACACTACGTTACAACAGACAAGTACTTAAGTAATAAATATAGTAATAAAGTGAAGTAATTAAAACATAATTAAATTAATAAAAAAAAATAAAAAAAGGTAATGTTCTAAACAAACAAGTTACAGATGGGATATGGATATATTCGTTTTATCGTTTTAGATAACTCATTATATTTTGCACACATACGTATTATAATTGGAGCTTGTTTCTCAAGATGTGATTTAGTGAAAGGTATATAGAATATTTAAGGGGATATACAGCTACGGGGTATGCCTACGCGGAATTTAGTTGATATTAGTTGACTTAATCACTTCCACAAAATTATATCTCAGTAACTAGGGTCAAAATTAGGGGGTGTTTAAATGATTATTTAGTCTTTAAATAAGATTAATAACTATACAATTTTTTTATATTAGTTGCTCCAATCAAATGTGCACACACTTAATTGGAGCAACTAATATAAAAATCAATCTTTACATATATGAAAATTACTGTGCAATAATAAAAGGTAGTTTGAATTGACATTAAACCTTCTGAATGAGATTTGCATCAGATTGATAAGAGCATCATCAGCATTATAAATTAATTAAGATAAAGTTAAATATTTATGATAGGTCTGTGAATCAGACAAGAAATACATTCGATGCTAAAAATGCATTTATTTACACTCTTGCTCCTTATTTCATGTATTTCGCGTCAGTTGTAACGGTGATTAATCTATATACAATCACTTAAATCTCATATGGAAATATCTAAGTCCTAGAATTTTCTTATGTTTTCGTTATATTTTGACAAAAATATATCGAAGGTTATAGCTTATACCTGATATTTATGACCGATCTGTATATAGGTATTTATAAAATGGTTTTATTCTAATATTTATTCAAGTTGATTTTTTTAGATGCTAACTCACTCTCTAAGGAATTTTTTCTCGTTTTTCTTTCTTTCTGCAGCGCGGTTTGTTAAAAGTCGCTGTACGCTGGTTCATGATTACGACGCGTAGTTACTAGGAGCCCATAACTAACAAGGAGTTTAGATTGCTCCCGATTAATAGACGGCGTTGGGGGCAGAAATTGAATGAACTGAACTTGTTGATAACAAAAATAGATTGGAAACTTAAAGCTTGAAGCTGAACTGTTGGTAATTAGTTAAATTCCTAAAAATAAATGGGGTAACTGTATAAATCCCTGCCACTCATCTTATAGTGAAATCAGCATCGCGGTTTGCGAATACGGCCGCCGTGAGCTGGATCGCATTCATAACGCTTTGTTACTAGGAACCCATAAATAGCTAAGAGGTGAGATCGCTCCCGATGAATGGACAGGGAAAATTTACCAATAAAAGCTACAATGGTAAACTTGAAATAACGTTACTGATCTGTTTTATCTGCGCACATGCTTCAGTGTGCAAGATTCAATTAAAAATTCAATTAACGAAAAAATAAAGCTTGGGGTTTGAATTGCTGTTACTTCATAGCTAATTATATTTAAATATTAACTATGTGTGTTGTGAGCTTGTTATACCTCGACGTGTTTGAAACCTTATGTAGACTGACATGTCGCAGACACTTAATATTTTAGACACAACTCTGTCTAAGTTTAACAGTTTCTTTAAGCTTACTTTGTAGATCTCGGTCTGTCACAAAATTAAATAATGAACAAATTATTTAAATTATAACTGTTGTGTCTGATACACAGTGAGAACATATGTACGAAAAAAACTGACTTAGAATGAATTGAAAAGCTCTTGTGTAGTCGTATAGTTGATTGGTTAGGAGAGGCGCCTTCTTGGAAGCTGACGAGGGTGCTATATGCAGGCACCACTCTCCAACCATGAGTCAAAATGTGATTTTATCGTCGGTCGTGCCAGAATTTGATCCACTGGTCGATGATATTTACACATGGATTTAAGTCGTACAAGCTAATTTGAGAACGTTTGCCTAGACACATTTGAAATTAAGCAGAATATGTACCTAATGTTAAAAGAATTAACCATTATAAAACCGATAGAGGGTCAATCACTTTATGAAATCTATTTTCAGCAAAAAAGTAGAATTGATAAACTACATTTATTTTTTTCTGAGCCAGACATAATTTCAATTGTTGAAGGGTCTATTGGTGATATAAATATAAGCACAGACGCTGAAGCTGGTAGTTTCCGGCATTACGAGGATTTAGCCTCATTCTTACATAGCAAAAAATATGTAGTGACAGACCAATAAAACTAACCACTTAAACCATAGGTAAAGATTAATAATGTGGCGATATAGGCTCCGGATGTTGTCAGGTATTTAGATCTTCTGTGATTTAGATTTGTGAATTTTTATATCACACAGGTACACCTGTGTGATATAAAAATTCACATACATATTTCATAAGAGATAAGATTTGTGATTCGTAATGCATGAAATTCGAAATGCATGAAATTCGATTCATTTTTGTGACGATATTTCTGACGAGGGGGTGATGTATTTGGCCGGTTATCGGAATAATATTTAAGCTATGGTTTGTAGTGACATGCAACAAGGGTTGGCTAAAGACATCGCCAAGGTTAAACTGCAAGCTGTGGAAAGCTAATTGGGGATGACCTCCCAAAAAAATTAAATATACACATATTAATCGATTTATATATTGTGAAGGGCTGGCCGGCGATGGGATAGCTACAGTTTTCCGTCAGCTAGTGTTGGCCATATGGGACGAAAAAATAAATAAGCCCTCCGTCCGTATAGTCGGACCGATTGGTTCAGCATCAAAATATAAGGTAGAAAAACAATTACTAACATTTAACTCTATCCGTAAGAGGAAGACATTTAAATTAACGTATGACTTTTAATAAAAAAAAAACTCAGGATTGTCGATGTCTTTGAAGGGCACTTTGTATAGAAGCATAAAAGTCGAACAGGTGTCTATTAACATACATAGAATGCTTCTAACGAATAGGAACCAAATCACTCCTTAAATTTTACAAACTTTAAATACCTAGATTTAAATATAGGTGCTGGAAAGGCTTTCACTTTCAGTGCCTACAGCATCTATATTGGGGCGGGCCTTCCAGTGCAATACTACCCTTATTAAGTTATGCTTGCCTAGTAACACACTCTATTAATAGTTTCAGGATGCACTTTGAACACATATTTTACTTCTGGTTGTTTTTTCCCATGGTTTGCAAGTTCTGTTTTCATTCTTGTGTTTTCTAATTTTAAAACTGGTGGACTTTCATGAAAAATTCTAACGTTTTTAGGACAGTTAGTTGCTTTTTCCATGTTATTTTAGTTACAGATTAGATATATTCCATCTTTCTTTCAATGTTTATCAATGCTATGTTTAAAGCGATTAAAAATGCTAAAAAAACCAACACTTTTGTTAACTGATCGTCGAAACCAATACGTTGAAAAGAAGCCATAAGGTGGATAACATTATTTAGATCCTCACTAGTATTATAGTTTATTTATGATTTATTAATCTTTTCTTTCTCTATGAAAATTTTATGGTTAAATTTGTATGATCATACTAGAATTATAATGTAAAAGTAAAAAAAAACAACATCATGAAACATGGTACACACAATCTTGGAGGTATTGAAAGTAAGATATAATACTATTCCAAAAATATATATATTTTACGGAAGATAAAAAATGGTGTGTGTAAATTATACTTAGTTATTATATTGATGGATGTCTTTTGTAATAATCTTTTATACTAATTCAATGGCTTCAATGCGAGCAAAGTCACGGGTAAGAGTTTGTAAAATCCGTAGTTTTTCATTCTCAGAGTCATGTTATGAAAATATATATAGCATATGCCGTGCCGTGCCGTTGCATATTTTCAGCTGACGTCTTATTTATTTATTTATTGGAACGAAATTCCTTATCGCACGTTGTGAAAGGGGGGCTAGACGGAAAAAATTCTTACGAAAAGTTGTCACGACACTTTTTGTTATTGTAAGCTGTGCTGCGTCGCATGTTTCTCTGTCTGTCTCTCTCTCTCTCTTATAGAAATCAAGCCAGATATTTCCATTTCTATTTCGCATTGAACAGTGTGGTGTCGCGACGATTATTTTTGTTGAGTGTATACAGGTTTTTTGTAAATAATAAATAATAAAAAATAATAATAACAATGAATCCTGATAGTGTTTCTGCACAAGTTCCGGATATTGCTTATGGAGTTAGGTAAGTAGAGATTATATACAGATAATAATAAATGCTTTTGTATTTTTAGGAAGTACGCACTATAACCTCTCTTTATTATTGTGCTAACCAAGTCATACGCATTATAATCTCCACATTTTGTGTGTTTAGCAAGTGTACGCGTCATAATTTTAATAAATTCAAAAACAAATCATATTTTAATATTACAATATCAGTTTATATAACATTATATTTGTTAATAATAAAAAAAATATTATTATAACTTAAATAAAATAAAATTTTATTACTATTCTTTCACTAATTAATCAAAAGGAACTTCGTTCCATCCGGGTGTCCCTTGACACCTCTCAAGTTGTTTTTTTTTAATTTTCTTTTATTTTGTTATTGATGTTATTGGTGTAATAAGTTTATTTCATGTATTTTTTGTAACATAAGGTTAGATTCGTAATTCTTGATCTATAACTGCTATATATATTTTAATTTACTTTATCATTTCCATCGTCGTCAGCTAATTAGTGCCTCATTGGGCCTAGGCCAATTATCTTCAATTTCGAAAAAAAATTTAGTTGGGAATTGAAGTACGCTTATATTATAATACGCTTATATTGGATTAATAGTCATAAAAGAGAGAACATGAGCAGTAATGGCTTTATTATAAAATCAGTAAGTTTTCAATATCTATCTATGTTTCTGGCCTCGTACAACAAGTGTTCTTGGAGATTACTTTAAAGTAATGAAACCTTAAAGCCATATAGTACATATTTGCCGAGATAGAAACTGATGGCGGTCATGATTTTATTTCGAGTGAGCGTAAAGAAATATGAAAATATAATTTGTGTATGAGAATTTCGCACCGAGTATAAAATCCTGTAGTCAGGTTACAGGTACAGTGCGTTTCAGATAATAATAAGAAATACTTTTATGTTCAGGCGTATAAAAAAGGAATAGTGAAATTCTCTGGGTTACCTGAACATATTACTTGAATGGGATTTTAAATAATTTGAAAGCACTATCTGTCAGAAATGTCAGAAAAGATAAGTAAGAAACGATAACTGAGATTGCATCACTTTCTGAGAATTATATCAAAATCATAAGATCGCTGGAAACAAGAAACAATAGAGTAAAGTGTGGTGGCAATTTTTACAGAAAAACTCACGCAAATAATTATAATAATTAACCATGTTTGGACTGATCTAATAATTGATGCTATCGAAAAGAGTTGTGTATATTTTATGTCTAAGCGACTTAATGTCAGTTGAAGATTGTTAATTGTTTAATAATTATTGAATAAGAACCGATCGAGAGACTGAAGATTGATGGATTCTATAATTCTGTAGACATTCGTAGCTTTTAGCTACGGTCGTAGGCATACGTTACGAGCGTTCAATATACTTTTGCTCTTGGGTTTCTCTGTGCGGCGTCCCGATAATGCTTACTGCACTAGCTTTAATTTTTGAAATATTTACAAATTCTTCAAATAATCTTTGAATGGCGTTTTAGTATGACATATTAAGGTAACACTTATTATAAACCCTATTTAAAATAATAACCTGTTACGAAAACCAATAATAGCGCAAACCTAATATTTCTTTTAAAAATTCAATCATATAAGATCCTGTAACAGCACTTAATGTACCCATAATTGAGCAAACCAAATACATAAAATCAGTTAATTTCCAAATAGATAATAAGAATAATCCGAAAATACTAATTTACCTAGGTCCTCATTCTATGTACTATTAAAAATGTAACCGCGTCCATTAATGATTTATTACTAAGTCGGCTTAAGAAAAGAGCCATATCTATTGAGCGACGAAATCCTTTAATGTTTAAAAAGTTGACATGAGAGCTTAATCTGTATAGGACAATAAACTGACTCAATCAAATAATATAAAAATGTTCAGTGATACGTAACGCTGATTTAAGCGAGATGAAACCGGTAATAAAACAGTTAAAAGAAGAAATATGGGCGGGTTTAATGTCTATTTAGACGCTTCCACCCTGGATCATATAGCTCTCGTAGCCTTAATCCGCCAACCACTATGGAAAGACGAAGGCGGGTATACTAACAATAAAAGGGTCATTGCATCCCACCAACAGCCAACTCTGCCCCGCGGTTGGCTGAGATGTAAAGAGGTGTGGCACCAATTTCACTATCTTGAAAGACGATCCTCACATTCAAAAGATTCCTTGGTTATATCGCTATTGATCTATTTCATCCGTGAGATAAACCAAACGGGTCATTTCATTTAACAGACTTCCGCAGACATTTATTTATATAGTTAAAAAGTTTTACCCTGACTACTTCGTGGCTAGTAAATAGTTTGCCACGATTATGAACGAAATAATACATACATATAGGTATGTTTATTCATATAATCAGCAATTTGAAATTTTATTACAAGTTTATTCATAATATATGCTAAAAGAATTGTACCTTACACTTATCGAACACTATAAATAAAAAAATAAAAAATCAATAATAAAAAGGGATCTCCTCGGCGGGGAATCGAACCCCGGTCTCCCGAGTGACAGTCGGGGATACTAACCACTATACTACCGAAGATGGTACTTTAATTGTTTAACTAAAGCACTGTGCTCTAACATTATTGATTCCTAGTTCGTTCGAACTGCGCTGAACCGAAACCAGAGATATTTTAACTCCAAGAAGAAAGTTAATATAACGATTAAGTACTTACTATATTATATATATCCGTAGAGGAGGAATGAGGAGAAGAACCGTAAGCTAGGACACTATAATATGACATTAGTATACTCAAATAAATGAAAAACCATAAATATGCAAAAGTATCCTACTTCTATAATAGCGCGAAGAGTGTTTTATATTTATATATAGTTTAAGAAAAAAAAACTTCTATACGCTAGTTTCGAATAACAGTTTTTTGTCAAAATTTAGATTGCATCAATCTTTTATTCATGAAAGGTTTTTTCCTAAAATGTCACGAAATAGTTCGGACGCTACAGGTTAGAGGGCGTTGTTAGAAATGTTTTGATGTCACACTCGAATTACGGGCAGATTAATTAAATCTAAATGTTTGAAGAAATTAGCTTAATTTTAAATTTAATATTACTTGCTTTAATTTTGAATTAAAGAAGGGATAAGAAGGGGTGAAGACTACCAAGTCGCATTTAGCCAGCGTGGTGGAGAGCAACCACAACTCTTAAAACTCCTTCAGAGGGATTATAATTCGTCCATTAATAAAGATGTTATGATACGAAGCGATCATTGCTGGATCAATCGAGCGCATGCTTCGGCAGACTTTTACTTAGAATAAAAACATTTTTTAACGAAGGACTGTTTCTATGGGAAGCGAAAATCAATAACGTCGAAATCGAACCTTTAAATGAACACGTTTAGCCAGACCCTCGGTGGTATAATGGATATTACGCCTGCGCTGATGCGGGAGAACAGGGTTCGATTCCCTGCTGAGGAGACATGTTTTTTTTATTTTATAATTTTCATATTTATTTATTTTTTATGTTCTTGGTATTACCTTGTATTTTAGTAACTCCTTGGCCAATAATCTTGTAAAATATATATATGCATATGCATATTTAAGCTAAAATCACTTAAGATTGTAATTATTTTGTAGTTTAACTTTATTAAAATAATCTGTTAAGAGACTGAAGGTTGTTTTAACTTTTAATTCTGTAGACATCCGTAGCTTTCTGCTACGGTTCGTAGGCATTTGTTACGAGCGTACAATATATTTTTATTAATAGAGTATAGAGATAGTATAGAGGTTCGATATTGATTTATGCTGAGCTGCTGAATTGTTCAAATCCTCTTCCAATGGCTTCTGAAAATGGTATTTTAACGTAACATTTATTGACGCTGTTTTTTATATTAAAAATCATTTATGACGAAGGGCATTGAAGCTTAATGCAAATTTTTAATTACATTTTTGCCGTCATGAGAAACAAAACGCTAAAACCGCAGCCTTGCTAGGAGGGATGCTCCTGGCAAGGCTGCAATATGTTAGCGGGAAATGGTGACTCACCGATTCTACAGCACTGTATGACAGTGCTTACCCGGTGAACCAAGCTTTTATAAATTTAATTTAATTTGATTTGGTTTAATTTATTTCAATTTCAATTTAATTTCATTTGTTATTTAATTCCATTGTTTGAAGTGTATATCTACAAACAAAGTTTTTAAGCCTTACAAATAACAAAAATGGGCCCTAGTCACCTCAATATATAAAATTTGTTATTGTTATTATTTCTAAAAAAATTATCAATACGATGGATTATAGAGGTAATAAATAAAATAATAATACAAAAAGATTACTTTATGGTATTAATCGATCAATAACCACTGCTAGCAGCAGACGTACGTCCATATAGGCACATACTTACGCGGACTTTTATTAAGAACATAATTTTTTTTAAGGTCTGTTTCTATGCGAAGAGAAAATCAATAACGTGGAACTCGAACCTTTAATTGAACTCTTTCAGACAGACCCTCGGTGGTATAATGGATATTACGCCTGCGCTGATGCAGGAGAACAGGGTTCGATTCCCTGCTGAGGAGACATGTTTTTTAATTTATTTTTGTGACCGATTTTATTTATGTGATAACTTTTATTGTATTTTTTTGTGGTTTACGAATAATCTTGATGATTATTTTAAAGTTATAGAACCCTATAGTTTGAACATATTTTAACATATTTGCCTACATGGAAACTAACTACTGAATTGAGATAAAACGTTGCATGGGTACTTGCCATTATTCTATAACTCGCAAGTGGGTATATCAAAATCGGTCGCTCTTTTATTGTGAAATTGCTACTCTCCACGAAGTCTAAGTATAAAAATAGGGAGAAGTTCAAGCGTATTTTGAACATTAATTCATATTGTGATTTAATTTGCACAAATCCCTCTTCTGCAGCATAAAAGTGAGTTCAATATCAGCAACACTGCCTCGTGATATAATATTATATGACATAATGCAGTGAAAGTGACTTAAATACTTGTACAAGGATAACCGTTTCTATATCTGTCTGTGTATAAGCAGAACTAAGACTTTCGATAAATTTTTTTCACGAGTGCCCCATTCAAGCTTTGCATCTAACGTTACAAAAAACTGTAGTATTCCCCAGATCCAACTCCTCATTATAAAGCCGTAATGTGGTATTCATTTTTATGTTTTACATTGGGTAAAGTGAATTCATTCTATGATAATTATTATGTTTGTCAGCTCAACTTTAATTTCAACTACACAATATGGCCGAAAGTATCTCAAGTACTCAAGTGAAATCAGTTCTTGTATTGGTTATCATGGATTTTATAGGTCATATTAGGATAATGAATATCTTGGCTTCTAAATCATTTAAGAAAGCAATATACATTTACATTATATAGTTGAGATCAGGTGTTCATTAAATAAATATTAATTGAATTTTCTTCATATGATTTCGATTAAGTTTTTATAACTCTAGTAAGAAACCTTTACTTCCTTGAGGCTAGAAATTATTCGAATTTCTTTTCAGTTTGAGTACTAAGCTGTGTATAATTAATAAAGGAAATCTTTTTATAAACTTTGACCATTCAAATTGGTTAAATCGTTCCAAGTTTTTGCTATACAACTGCAAGGTAATTTTTGACTGTGAATTGACTGCGTACAATAATTTATTTAAACATAAAACAAAAATGCGCGAGCACGCGGGTTAAAAATCACGCATCACGGCTGTGGAAGTACTGGGCCTTCATGAAATCAAGCTGGTAGTCAACATTTTAAACTGTCGTATACGAACATTTAAAGCTTTAAGTAGAAGTAATAAGTTATAATAATAAGGATTTATTGCAAATAAGTAAGTTTTACATTTATTTATAGTTATGAAGTATTAACTAAGCTTTGGCATAATCTACGAAACAGAGTAAAAACAGGGTTGTTGAACTCACGACTCTTTTCTATGATCTGGCGAATATTGAGGATTTGTTCTCTTGTACCTTTCCCTTTCACAAATCCTGCTTGTTCTTCAGGAATCTGCCAATCTAGATATGCTTTCAACCGCTTATTGATTACGTAGAGAATAATCTTGCTTGCATGCGATATAAGGGCTATCGTTCTGTAATTTCCGCAATCAGTCGTAGAGACCTTCTTGTGCAGCGGAATAAAAACAGATTCGGTCCAGTCCTGAGGCCATTGACCCGTCCTCCAGATGGAGTTACAGATATTAGGAGTTTGGAGTTATAAATATGGACGGGTTTAATGTCTATTTAGACGCTTCCACCCTGGATCATATAGCTCTCGTAGCCTTAATCCGCCAACCACTATGGAAAGACGAAGGCGGGTATATTAACAATAAAAGGGTCATTGCATCCCACCAACAACTCTGCCCCGCGGTTGGCTAAGACGTAAAGAGGTGTGGCACCAATTTCACCATCTTGAAAGACAATTCTCTTATTCAGAAGATTCCTTGGTTGTATCGCAATTAACCTACGAGTATTTCATCCGTAAGATAAGCCAAAAGGGTCATTTCATTTTACAGACTTCCGCAGACATTTACTTGTATAGTTAAAAAGTTTTACCCTGACTACTTTCTGGCTAGTAAATAGTTTGCCACGATTATGAACGAAATAAAATATACATATAGGTATGTTTATTTATATAATCAGCAATTTGAAATTTTCTTACAAGTTTATTCATAATATATGCTAAAAGAATTGTAGCTTATACTTATCGAACACTATAAATAAAAAAATAAAAAATCAATAATAAAAAGGGATCTCCTCGCGGGGGAATCGAACCCCGGTCTCCCGAGTGACAGTCGGGAATACTAACCACTATACTACCGAAGATGGTACTTTAATTGTTTAACTAAAGCACTATGTTCTAACATTATTGATTCCTAGTTCGTTCGAACTGCGCTGAACCGAAACCAGAGATATTTTAACTCCAAGAAGAAAGTTAATATAACGATTAAGTACTTACTATATTATATATATCCGTAGAGGAGGAATGAGGAGAAGAACCGTAAGCTAGGACACTATAATATGACATTAGTATACTCAAATAAATGAAAAACCATAAATATGCAAAAGTATCCTACTTCTATAATAGCGCGAAGACTGTTTTATATTTATATACAGTTTAAGAAAAAAAAACTTCTATACGCTAGTTTCGATTAACAGTTTTTTGTCAAATAAATTTTGACAAAAAACTGCATCAATCTTTTATTCACGAAAGGTTATTTTCTAAAATGTCACGTAGTAGTTCGGTTGCTACAGGTTAGAGGGCGTTGTTAAAAGTATTTAGATTTCACACTCGAATTACGCGCAATCCGCGCGATTTAAATCTAAATGTTTCAAGAAATTAGCTTAATTTTGAATTTAATATTACTTGCTCTAATTCAAAGGGGTAAAGACTACCAAGTGGCATGTAGCCTGCGTGGTGGACAACCACAACTTTTAAAACACTGACAAGAGATCGAAGTCCTTCAGAGGGATGATAATTCGTCCATTATTATATATCCTCTGAAGATTTTTGATACGAAGCGACCATTGCTTGTTCAATTGAGCGCATGCTTCCGCAGACTTTTATTTATAATAAAAACATTTTTTAACGAGGGACTGCTTCTATGGTAAGCGAAAATCAATAACGTGGAACTCGAACCTTTAATTGAACACGTTCAGCCAGGCCCTCGGTGGTATAATGGATATTACGCCTGCGCTGATGCGGGAGAACAGGGTTCGATTCCCTGCTGAGGAGACATGGTTTTTTTTATTTTATAATTTTCATATTTATTTATTTTTTATTGGTGTTTTCTTGTATTTTAGTAACTCCTTGACCAATAGCCTTGGTGATTATTTTTAAACTATAGAACGCTATGGTTTTATAATATTTTCCTACATAGAAACAAACTATTGAGATAAAATCAGGCGGGTATATCAAAATCGGCCGGTCTTGTATTGGAAAATAGCTGCAGTCCACTTATTTAAAATAAGTCTTAAACACAAAAATAAGGAATAGTACCAGCGATTAACATTTGGACGACATATACTTATTTTGTGTAAATATTTATCCTAGTGCTCAAGAACTGTGGTTGAATTATTTAAATTTTGTGGACTGTAAACTTACTTATTGAATTAAGTTCACTTGATTTACTGTTTGTTCTCAGTTTACACTCGACCAACTTTTAATCTGTTATTAATATAATTTTAATATGAGATATAATTATGTCTACATAAAAGTTTACTTCACCTTTGCTTACAGTTTTACGGTCGTATAGGTGCAGGGTAGTAATACCTACACCTTTAGAATCATTCTACGAATTGTATATTCACAAATTTATTTAATATTTCACTATATATATATGCATATGCATATTTAAGCTAAAATCACTTAGGATTGTAATTATTTGGTAGTTTAACTTTATTAAAATAACCTGTTAAGAGACTGAAGTCTGCTTTAACTTTTAATTCTGTAGACATCCGTAGCTTTTTGCTACGGTTCGTAAACATTTGTTACGAGCGTACAATATATTTTTATTAATATAAAATGGCTTCTGAAAATGGTATTTTAACGTAACATTTATGGAGGCTGTTTTACATAATAATCATAATATAAAACAACCTTAACAAATTTTTAATTACATTTTTGCCTCCTAGCAAGGCTGCGGTTGAGCTCAAATGGTTAAAAAAAAAACTGAATATGTTAGCGAGAAATAGTGACTCACCGATTCTAAAGCACTTTATGTCAGTGCTTGCCCGGTGAAACAAGCTTTTATTAATTTAATTTGATTTTGATTTGATTTGTTTTAATTTGTTTCAATTTTAATTTAATTTAATTCAATTTGATTTGTTATTTGATTCCATTGTTAGAAGTGTATTTTGTAGGTACAAACTAATTTTTAAGTTTACTACCAACAAAAATGGGCCCTAGTCACTTCGATATAGAAAATTGGTTATTATTATTATTTCTATAAAATTTATCAATACGATGGTAAAGGTAATAAATAAAATAATAATAAAAATAGATTACTTTATGTTATTAATCGATCAATACCCACTGCTAGCAGCAGACGTACACCCATATAGGCGCATGCTTCCGCGGACTTTTATTAAGAACATAAACATTTTTTTAAGAAGGTCTGTTTCTATGTGAAAAAAAAATCAATAACGTGGAACTCGAACCTTTAATTGAACTCGTTCAGCCAGACCATCGGTGGTATAATGGACATTACGCCTGCTCTCAAGCGGGAGAACAGGGTTCGATTCCCTGCTGAGGAGACATGTTTTTTTAATTTATATTTTTAATTTATTTTTGTTACCGATTTTATTGATGTGATACATTTTTTATTGTATTTTTCTGTCGTCTCGTTGACGGATAATCTTGGTGATTATTTTTAAGTTATAGAACCCGATGGTTTTAACATTTTTTGCCTACAAAGAAACAAACTATTGAATTGAGATAAAATGTTGTATGGGTACTTGCCATTATTCTATAATTCGCAGGCGGGTATATCATAATCGGTCGGTCTTGTATTGTGAAATTGTTACACTCCACGAATTTAAAATAAGTCTAAGTAGCGTATTTTGTACTATGAACATTAATTAATATTGTGATTTAATTTGCACAAATCCCTCTTCTGCAGCATAAAAGTGAGTTCAATATCAGCAACACTGCCTCGTGATATAATATTATATGACATAATGCAGTGAAAGTGACTTAAATACTTGTACAAGGATAGCCGTTTCTATATCTGTCTGTGTATATAGGTCATATTAGGATAATGAATATCTTGGCTTCTAAATCCTTTAAGAAAGCAATATACATTTACATTGTATAGTTGAGATCAGGTGTTCATTAAATAATAATTAATTGAATTTTCTTCATCTGACTTCGATTAAGTTTTTATAACTCTCGTTTGAAACCTTTACTTCCTTCAGGCTAGAAATTATTCGAATTTCTTTTCAGTTTGAAAACTAAGCTGTGTATAATTAATAAAAGAAATCTTTTTTTAAACTTTGACAATTTAAATTGGTTAAATCGTTCCAAGTTTTTGCTATACAACTGCAAGGTAATTTTTGACTATGAATTTGACTGCGTACAAATAATTTATTTAAACATAAAATGCGCGAGCACGCGGGTTAAAAATCACGCATCACGGCTGTGAAAGTACTGGGCCTTCATGAAATCAAGCTGGTAGTCAACATTTTAAACTGTCGTATACGAACATTTAAAGCTTTAAGTAGAAGTAATAAGTTATAATAATAAGGATTTATTGCAAATAAGTAAGTTTTACATTTATTTATAGTTATGAAGTATTAACTATACGAGTTTATTACTTGTAATTTTAAGTGGTTTGAAACATACTTGTGTAAAAATGGTACGGTGAAAATTTTTAAATTAGACTCTGGTTCAGACCTAAATATATTATCCCTTGAGACGTTATCTGTCTGAATGGGTCGCGGGGTGGATTTTTAGGTACTAAGACAACATAAACACTATAAAGCTTTTTATCGTCTCTTACAGGTCACTGCATCAACCTCGCTAACAGTCTAGTTTAACAGACTGAGATACAAATCACAGGTCCCTTTCTAAAACGACGTAGTTCTGCCCATGTAGAAAAGAGGGCACCGTAGTTGAAGTCCACATGCTGTAGTATCTTTATATCCGCAGCCGATTTCGAACAGTTTTTTGTATTTTATTGTTATTATATATATATATATATATATATATATATATATATATTATATATTTTATTAATACTTCACAAATCTATTCTAAAAGAGGAGGATGGCGTAAACAAAAATAAATCTGTCATATTATTCAGAAAAGCTGTAAAGCCATTTCGTTCTTAGCTTTCGATTGTACACAAAAGAGATCTTATATGATATAGTCTTAATAAATTTAGGTGGTATTTCTAGTTAAAAGTTTAATAGTGATTCATTAAATGAACATTTAAACCACAGTCCGCGGTACTACAGTGTCTAGTATCTCTACCTGTCACCTTGTACATTAAAGTACGATTCCCCACCGAGGAGGAAACATACTTTTATGATCAAATATTCAGTTTTCATATAGTTATAAGTTTAGTTATCGTGATCAACCCATTACCGGCTCACTACAGAGCACGGGTCTCCTCTCAATATGAGAAGGGTTTGGCCATAGTCCACCACGCTGGCCATGTGCGGATTGGCAGACTTCACACGCCTTTGAGAACATTATGGAGACCTCTCAGGCGTGCAGGTTTCCTCACGATGTTTTCCTTCACCATTGAAGCAAGTGATATTTTAATTGTTTAAAAACGCACATAACTCCGAAAAGTTAGAGGTGCGTGCCCGGATTCGAACCGCTGACCTCTGATTAGAGGCTGACGCCCTAACCACTGGGCTATCACCGCTTCAGTTTAGTTGTATGTCTTTAAAAACATTTTCCTATACATATTTTCACTATTCTATGACTTTCATTTTGGCTCAACATACAAGTTGTTAGATAAAGGCCAAACCAACCTATCATCTTCTTCATTTCTTTTTGTAAAGTTAACATACTTTATTTACTCTTTTGAAAATTTATATTGCTGGTTAAAACAAGCAAGTGTCATTCTTCTGTTGGTATTGTTCTTTAATCTTCCTTTTTTAGCGGGTATAATATATTCTCCAGTGCCTTTACAGTAATTTGAAAATAAATAGAACTTCACACAGAGTATAAATATTCTGTAGTTTACAGTGGGTCTCAGATAATAAGAAGTAGAGATACTTTTATGTTCAGCCGTACAAAGAGGGAATAGTGAGAGCATCTGGAGTACTAGGCCCATTTATGAACATTTTGACGGTATATATTATATGACGGTATATATTATGGGATGGAGTTCTTAATATATTATGTACACTATATGTCACGAGGAAAGCAAGCTAACAGATAATACTATCATTTTTTCCAATGGCTGGAGAACGACATGAAACTAGTCACAGAGACGCTGGAAACAAGAAACAATATAGTACAGTGTTGCAGTCTAAATAATTAAGTAATTTAAATAATTAACCTTGTTTGGACTGATTGTTTTCTGAATTAATGCTTTCGAAAAGTGTTGAATATATTTTATTTCTAAGTTACTTCACGTCGGTTAATGATTGTATGTTATTTGATAATAATTAAATATTAAACGGCCGAGAGACTGAGGTTTGGTTGAACCTGTAATCATGTAGCCATTCGTAGCTTTTACGTACGGTCGTAAGCATACGTTACGAGCTTTTAATATAACCCTATTTAAAATAATAATTTGTGATGAAAACCAATAATATCGCAAACTTAACATTTCTTTAAGAAAACAATCATTTAATACACGCCTACAGAGTAAGATAAACTATATCCTCAAACAGAACCTAATGTTACCCATATTTGTGCAAAAGTAATAAATAAAATCTGTTAATTCCCAAATTGATTAGAATAATTCGGAAATATCAATTCGACTTATTTACTTTTTCTCTATACTATTAAAAATTTAACCCCATCCATGTATTACTTAATCGGCATCAGTATAGCGCCATATTTATTAACGGAATCTTTTAATTCTTAAATAGTTGACATAAAAGCCAACATCTCAATAATTTACTGGGATAATACGCCTGACTGACTGATAGAATGACTCAAACATATAATATTAAAATATTTAGTGATACGTAACGCTGATTTAAGCGAGAAGAGACCTGTATTAAAACAGTAAAAAGAATTCGTTCGATCATATAGCTCTTGTGGCAGTAATCCGCTAACCACTAAGGAAATACGAAGGCGGGTATAATAACTATAAAAAGGTCATTGCATCCCACCAACAGCCAACTCTGCCCCGCGGTTGGCTAAGATGTAAAGAGGTGTGGCACCGATTTTACTATCATGAAACTTATTGATAAGATTCCTTGGTTATATCGCTATTAATATATTTCATCCAAACGGTTCATTTTATTGAACAGACTTTCCCGGACATTCATTTTTATAATTAAAAAGTCCTATCTTTCTCGCTTTAAAAACCTAAACTTTTTACCTAAAGATGAGAGGCTTGAAAGTATATTTAATATTAATAATAAAGTAATATTTTGATAATGTTGTTTACTTATAAGATTTGCAGAACTATAGACAGAAGATAGGAAGTCTGGTAAAGTGACACTGGAAATTTTGCGAATGCCTAAACCACCATAACAGATGGGTAGGGATGCTTGGGTCCAAGCATGGTCAAAGATTGCTCGTTCAGCTGCATATTAAGTAAAGATTCTAAGCTAATTTTGATTAAGCCGTCTACTCGTGTCAAAAGATCCATTGGTGATTCCAAAAGGAGCAGCAGCGGTAAATTTTGGGACAAAAAGACAGAATTTTAAAATTTAATTAAAAATATACATATAAGTTTATTCATATAATCAATTTCAGAATTTTAATTTTATTTTATAACAAGTTTATTCATACTTATATATACGCTAAAAGAATTATACCTTATACTTATCGAACATTATAAAATAAAACAAGGAGATCCCTTTTTATCATTGACGATAAGGAGGGATCGCCTTCGGCAGGGAATCGAACCCCGGTCTCCCGAGTGACAGTCGGGGATACTAACCACTACACCACCGAAGCTGATACTTCAATCGTTTAACTAAAGCACTGTGTTCTAAAATTATTGATTTATAGTTCGTTCGCTGGCGAAATATTTAAACGAGATATTTTAACTCGAAAAAAAATAACCTATAGCAGCGGGAAGCGTTTTATATATTTATATATAGTTTCAAAGAATAAGCTTCTATACATGAGATCTTAAGCACTTCTGTTCACGAAAGGTTATTTTCTAAAATGTCACAAAGTAGTTCGGTCTATACAGGTTAGAGGGCGCTGTTAGAAGTGTTTTGGTATCACACTCGAAATACGCGCGGATTAATTAAATCTAAATATTTGGAGAAATAAGCTTAATTTTGAGTTTAATATTACTTGCTTTAATTCAAAGGGGTGAAGGCTACCAAGTCACATTTAGCCAGCGTGGTGGACAGTAACCACAACTCTTAAAACACTGAGAAGAGATCGAAATCCTTCAGAGGGATGCTGATTCGTCTATTAATAAAGATTTTATGATACGAAGCGATCATTGCTGGATCAATCCAGCGCATGCTTCCGCAGACTTTTATTTATAATAAAAACATTTTTTTACGAGGGACTGCTTCTATGGTAAGCGAAAATCAATAACGTGGAACTCGAACCTTTAATTGAACACGTTTAGCCAGACCCTCGGTGGTATAATGGATATTACGCCTGCGCTGATGCGGGAGAACAGGGTTCGATTCCCTGCTGAGGAGACATGTTTTTTAATTTATATTTTTCATTACTTTTTGTTACTGCTGTTATTGGTGTGATAAGTTTTTATTGTTTTTTTTGTGCTCTCGTTGACGAATAATCTTGGTGATTATTTTTAAGTTATAGAACCCGATGGTTGTAACATTTTTTGCCTACATAGAAACAAACTATTGAATTGAGATAAAATGTTGTATGGGTACTTACATTATTCTATAATTCGCAGGCGGGTATATCATAATCGGTCGGTCTTGTATTGTGAAATTGCTACACTCCACGAATTTAAAATAAGTCTAAGTATAAAAATAAGGAGAAATTCAAGCGTATTTTGACAATTTAAATTGGTTAAATCGTTCCAAGTTTTTGCTATACAACTGCAAGGTAATTTTTGACTGTGAATTGACTGCGTACAATAATTTTAACATAAAACAAAAATGCGCGAGCACGCGAGTTAAAAATCACGCATCACGGCTGTGGAAGTACTGGGCCTTCATGAAATCAAGCTGGTAGTCAAATTTTAAACTGTCGTATACGAACATTTAGGCATTCGCTTTAAAGCTTTAAGTAGAAGTAATAAGTTATAATAATAGGGATTTATTGCAAATAAGTAAGTTTTACATTTATTTGTAGTTATGAAGTATTAATTATACGAGTTTATTACTTGTAATTTGACCTGCAATGTTACTTATCTGAACTTTACTTACACAATTTCTAAGTGGTTTGAAACATATTTGTGTAAAAATGGTATGGTGAAAATTTTTAAATTAGACTCTGGTTCAGTCCTAAATATATTATCCCTTGAGACGTTATCTGTCTGAATGGGTCGCGGGATGGATGAACAATTAGAAATGGTAAGCGAGTTTTAGGTTTTTTCTTTATTTTTGTGATAGGGCAACATCTGCCATTCACGATCAATTCATTGCCGGCTCACTACAGATCACGGGTCTCCTCTCAATATGAGACGGGTTTGGCTCTAGTCCACCACGCTGGCCATATACGGATTGGCAGACTTCACACGCCTTTGAGAACATTATGGAGAACTCTCAGGTGTGCAGGTTTCCTCACGATGTTTTCTTTCACCGTTGAAGCAAGTTATATTTTAATTGCTTTAAAACACACATAACTCCGAAGAGTTAGAGGTGCGTGCCCTGGTTCGCACCTCAGCTCTCTGATTAGGAGGCGGACGTCCTGACCACTTAGCTATCACAGCTTCTTTGCCGTAGTTTCTTAAAACATATTGCACTTGCGCACAAGGAAGGAGCTGTAAAAACAGTATTGAATTTTAACTCGATTCTTCGTTTTAGGTACTAAGACAACATAAACACTATAAAGCTTTTTATCGTCTCTTACACGTCGCTGCATCAACCTCGCTAACAGACTAGTTTAACAGACTGAGATACAAATCACAGGTCCCTTTCTAAAACGACGTAGTTCTGCCCATGTAGAAAAGAGGGCACCGTAGTTGAAGTCCACATGCTGTAGTATCTTTATATCCGCAGCCGATTTCGAACAGTTTTTTGTATTTTATTGTTATTATATATATATATATATATATTTTTTATTAATACTTTACAAGTCTATTCTAAAAGAGGAGGATGGCGTAAACAAAAATAAATCTGTCATAATATTCAGAAAAGCTGTAAAGCCATTTCGTTCTTAGATTTTGATTGTACACAAAAGAGATGTTATATGATATAGTCTTAATAAATTTAGGTGGTATTTCTAGTTAAAAGTTTAATAGTGATTCATTAAATGAACATTTAAACCACAGTCCGCGGTACTACAGTGTCTAGTATCTCTACCTGTCACCTTGTACATTAAAGTACGATTCCCCACCGAGGAGGAAACATACTTTTATGATCAAATATTCAGTTTTCATATAGTTATAAGTTTAGTTATATTTCTTTAAAAACATTTTCCTATACATATTTTCACTATTCTTATGCCTAGCGTTCAATTGACCTGGAGATTTTTTTAAATTTGATTCAGCGAAAACTGATATCTTAATAATTGTACATAGAGAATCCCGCCCGTAGTAGCTATGACTTTCATTTTGGCTCAACATACAAGTTGTTAGATAAAGGCCAAACCAACCTATCATCTTCTTCATTTATTTTTGTAAAGTTAACATACTTTATTTACTCTTTTGAAAATTTGGATTGCTGGTTAAAACAAGCAAGTGTCATTCTTCTGTTGGTATTGTTCTTTAATCTTCCTTTTTTAGCGGGTATAATATATTCTCCAGTGCCTTTACAGTAATTTGAAAATATATAGAACTTCACACAGAGTATAAAAATTCTGTAGTTTACAGTGGGTCTCAGATAATAAGAAGTAGAGATACTTTTATGTTCAGCCGTACAAAGAGTGAATAGTGAGAGCATCTGGAGTACTAGGCCCATTTATGAACATTTTGACGGTATATATTATATGACGGTATATATTATGGGATGGAATTCTTAATATATTATGTACACTATATGTCACGAGGAAAGCAAGATAACAGAGATTTCATCAGTTTAGAGGATTATCTCAAAATCTAAAGATAATACTATCATTTTTTCCAATGGCTGGAGAACGACATGAAACTAGTCACAGAGACGCTGGAAACAAGAAACAATATAGTACAGTGTTGCAGTCTAAATAATTAAGTAATTTAAATAATTAACCTTGTTTGGACTGATTGTTTTCTGAATTAATGATTTCGAAAAGTGTTGAATATATTTTATTTCTAAGTTACTTCACGTCGGTTAATGATTGTATGTTATTTGATAATAATTAAATATTAACCGGCCGAGAGACTGAGGTTTGGTTGAACCTGTAATCATGTAGCCATTCGTAGCTTTTACCTACGGTCGTAAGCATACGTTACGAGCTTTTAATATAACCCTATTTAAAATAATAATTTGTGATGAAAACCAATAATATCGCAAACTTAACATTTCTTTAAAAAAACAATCATTTAATACACGCCTACAGAGTAAGATAAACTATATCCTCAAACAGAACCTAATGTTACCCATATTTGTGCAAAAGTAATAAATAAAATCTGTTAATTCCCAAATTGATTAGAATAATTCGGAAATATCAATTCGACTTATTTACTTTTTCTCTATATTATTAAAAATTTAACCCCATCCATCAAGTATGTATTACTTAATCGGCATCAGTATAGCGCCATATTTATTAACGGAATCTTTTAATTCTTAAATAGTTGACATAAAAGCCAACATCTCAATAATTTACTACGATAATACGCCTGACTGACTGATAGAATGACTCAAACATATAATATTAAAATATTTAGTGATACGTAACGCTGATTTAAGCGAGAAGAGACCTGTATTAAAACAGCAAAAAGAATAAATTTGGGCGGGTTTATTATCTATTTGGATCATATAGCTCTTGTGGCAGTAATCCGCTAACCACTAAGGAAATACGAAGGCGGGTATAATAACTCTAAAAAGGTCATTGCATCCCACCAACAGCCAACTCTGCCCCGCGGTTGGCTAAGATGTAAAGAGGTGCGGCACTGAATTTACTATCATGAAACTTATTGATAAGATTCCTTGGTTATATCGCTATTAATATATTTCATCCAAACGCTTCATTTTATTGAACAGACTTTCCCGGACATTCATTTTTATAATTAAAAAGTCCTATCTTTCTCGCTTTAAAAACCTAAACTTTTTACCTAAAGATGAGAGGCTTGAAAGTATATTTAATATTAATAATAAAGTAATATTTTGATAATGTTGTTTACTTATAAGATTTGCAGAACTATAGACAGAAGATAGGAAGTCTGGTAAAGTGACACTGGAAATTGTGCGAATGCCTAAACCACCATTACGGATGGGTAGGGATGCTTGGGTCCAAGCATGGTCAAAGATTGCTCGTTCAGCTGCATATTAAGTAAAGATTCTAAGCTTATTTTGATTAAGCCGTCTACTCGTGTCAAAAGATCCATTGGATTCCAAAAGGAGCAGCAGCTGTAAATTGTGGGACAAAACGACAGAATTTTAAAATTTAATGAAAAATATACATATAAGTTTATTCATATAATCAATTTCAGAATTTTAATTTTATTTTATAACAAGTTTATTCATACTTATATATACGCTAAAAGAATTATACCTTATACTTATCGAACATTATAAAATAAAACAAGGAGATCCTTTTTCATCGAGATGAAGAAGGATCCCCGAGGCGGGGAATCGAACCCCGGTCTCCCGAGTGACAGTCGGGGATACTAACCACTACACTACCGAAGCTGGTACTTCAATCGTTTAACTAAAGCACTGTGTTCTAAAATTATTGATTTATAGTTCGTTCGCTGGCGAAATATTTAAACGAGATATTTTAACTCCAAAAAAAATAACCTATAGCAGCGGGAAGCGTTTTATATATTTATATATAGTTTCAAAGAATAAGCTTCTATACATGAGATCTTAAGCACTTCTGTTCACGAAAGGTTATTTTCTAAAATGTCACAAAGTAGTTCGGTCTATACAGGTTAGAGGGCGCTGTTAGAAGTGTTTTGGTATCACACTCGAAATACGCGCGGATTAATTTATCTAAATGTTTGAAGAAATTAGCTTAGACGCGGGATTAGATCAGATCTTAGACCAGATCCTCACCGGCGGGGAATCAAACCCTCGCCTCTCGCTGGACTAGCGCGGGTACTGACCACTGTACTACTGAGGACCACGACCCAAATAATGGCCTCAGTTCAAAAGCATTGATAATGTTAAGCTTTTTTATATTTACTTAATTTAAACAATATTCCATCTTTTTACTTTTACTATATTCATAAGCCCCTTATTGAGCCCTTATTTTGGCTACTTGTTACCGAAATAAAGATGTTTTATTATGAGCTTGGTATATATATATATTTTTCTGTGATAAACTAGAACAGATAACATCGGGGTCAACCATCTGGAAATATAGGAAGCATTTTCACCAGGGCAGCATAAATTCAATGAGATGGAAATGCACCTCAAAAGTGTATAGTGAGGTTGAGGAAGAGGGGTGAGAGAAGGAGGATAGTAGTATATAGGGGGATAGGGAATGAAATTTACCGTCGTATAACTAGAAACAGATAACTGCATTTATAGCATCAGATGTACTGCGTGGCGGAACCAAAAAGCAGATATTATGGAATCCTCCATTTAATGACACCAAATATCCGTTGATAAACGCGGTCTTAAAGATTTCATTGAGGCTACACTTAAGTATCAACACTCGCCTTCGGCTCCGAGAAAATTAACGTCTGATATAAAATAGATTATTTCTTAAACTGGATGCACAATCTTCTAGCCTGAGATCCTTACTGACTTTGCAGTAAAAGATAACAAGCAGAAATTTAGAATTATATATACATGATGCGTATCGATTGCAAGATGCATTAAACACCTATACTCAACATCAAACAACACTCTCGTTTGATCAACCTGGTTTGGTGCCTTTAATTAGCTCATTTTAAAACTTTTTGAATATAAATACATCTTATATAGTATACCCGGTGTCGAGTTGTACAATGTGAAAGCACAGCAAAGTAGGCAGTGCCTCGTGAGGGACGAAGCTTCGATTGTTACTCTTATCAAGTTATGCTCGCCTAGTACAAAGTCATGTATAAAGCTCTATTGAGCTTTATACTAGACTTCATTATTATGTGCCGTACCTGTAACGCGTTCCCAGATATTATGCGCCCGTAAATATAAAAATTTAATTAATAGATCCATACGATAAATACTTACTAACTTAATTTTTTACAATACGTACTGAGAGTAATCCAGACAGGTCCTGAAATACTTTACAGTTATATAAATATATATATTGCGCAAAAAATTAATTGTAATTGTGGATAAATAAACTTTGACGTTACGGTGGTAAGTAGCCATATGATTTTACTCGTATACTTTATACTGAGTATTTAAAAAACAGTACACTACATCTCAGCCATTAAAGAATTTATGAAATAGACTCCGAAAACTTCCACTTAAGTATGTGTATATTGCCTAGCCTAACCTGAATGATATATTATATGTGAAAACTGTTTACACAAAATGAAGTTAGTGCTGAAGTTAAAAGCCTCATATTAATAATATAATATCCTACACGTATTAACGTTAGATAGATTCCATTTAGATCCTAGAGAGCTATAATTATTTAATCGAGAAAGGTTTTGTCTCAAAATCAATCAAGCCCGACTTTCTATGTGTGTGTAATGATTGACAGATGACGTCATGAAGTACCGTTTCATGGAAGTACTTGACGAGTAATCAAGTTTTTAGCAATATTAAAAAAATCTTTTACTTTAGTTCCTGACTACTGGCGAAAGCTTACAATCGCTATATCTGTGTTTCTAACTTCAAGAACAAAAATGATAGTGTTAAGAAATATAAGTATAAAGATTCTGACCTGAATATGAATGAAGATACGAGTAGCTCAGCCATCGCACGTAATGCGAGTCAGATGTCAACAGCTTGTCGAGTAGGTAACCCTTATCCTAGTCATCACTGCGAGGCACCCTTCACCATCACGGCGTGAAACTTTTGCCAGGCTGGTCACTCTTATAGTCTTCTGGTTCTGAAGTTACCTGACAGGCAACCTGTCGCAGTAACGCCGAACCAGATATACCCTGTAAACAAAGCGTGGCTTGCACTGAAGACAATCTTTGGATTGCTTTTTGAGTAAAGGTAAGATACTCCCGACATTCCCGAAAACTCCTATCAAAACGATAGTTTTCTTTTGCCGAAATGTCACTTTGACGCTTAGACTTTGACGTCTATCACGCAATGAGATTTTTCCTTGAAATGTGTGATATTGTGGTGTAAAACCCTGACCGTGAAAAAACTTAGAATATTGGCGTCGACCACTTATAATCCATTGAATAACTGATGTACCTTAGTAGCTACATATTACGTATAGCATAATCTCTATATGTGCGGTGTTATTTAGAGCTTTTGAATCCGAGGTGTATCGCTGGAATCTATGTTCACGCTACTCATCTTCGTTGCTGATGGGCCCAGGGGCAAGTGGCGTAGAAGCCTAGAACTCTGGCTCATATATTTATTTTATACAGATGTTCTTGGTGTAATAAGTTTTTTTTTGTATTTTTTTGTGGCCTCGTTGATGAATAATCTTGGTTTTTATTTTTAGAACCCTATGGTTTTAATATATTTTAACGTATTTTCCTACACAGAAACAAACTATTGAATTGAGATAAAATATTGGACGGGTACTTGTCATTATTCTATAATCCTCAGGCGGGTGTCTTAATATCGGTCGATCTTATATTGCGAAATTGCTACAGTCCACTTATAAAAATAAAGAATAGTACCAGCGTTTTATGTACCACGATTATAAATTAATTTAATTTATGTCTACATAAACAGTACAGTTTACTTGACCATTTTAACTGTAGGGTTGTGGACTCTTCACCTTTTTAAGCTTAGGGTTGTTATACTTTGGTGGTTTAATTTAATTTAAATAACCGGTCAAGAGACTGAAGTATGCTAGAACTTTTATTTTTGTAGACATTCGTAGCTTTTCGCTACGGTTCGTAGGCATACGCTACGAGTGTATTACCATGTAAATGTTGCGTTATTCTTCGCAGGCGTAAAATTATAAGTGACAAGTTGTCCTATCTCTGCTTTGCATCTATCAATCCAATTGAATTTCTTTTGTCTTATGAGATCTGTGAAACAACATGGTGGAATATTCCTGTCCGTGTGGGTGTTGATAGAAACAAAACTACTAAAATTACAGAAACACAGTGGAATTCTAAGATTGTTAATATCTTATTTATTTTTAAATACCAAACTTAATTTTACTTAACCTTAGTTTGAGGTTATTTGGTAAGTTGCTCCGAACCTCGTTAGTTTTGTGGTCAGTATCTCTGTCACGCCGAGGCGGCTTGTTTTTATGTTATTACTGGTTTTATTTTATTACTTCATTCAAGTAGGAAAAAGATCCAAGAAGCTTCATTCTCCTTTCTGCATCGCGGTTTGTGAAATAAGATCGCAGTGCTCTGGATCGCGAACACGATAACTTATTACTAGGAAGGCATAAATTACAAAGAGATGACAACAGTCCCGAGGAAACAAGTTGTCGGAGGGGGAAAGTGATGGCGGTGGGGGGGAAGAAAATTTATAACGTATTAAAATTATGGAAAATGTATTTTCACGGACGCTTTTTTTTATAGGAACGAAGTTCCTTATCGCGCGTTGTGAAAGGGGGCTAGACGGAAAAAAATCTTACGAAAAGTTGTCACGACACTTTTTGTTATTGTAAGCTGTGCGGTGTCGCATGTTTCTCTGTCTGTCTCTCTCTCTCTTATAGAAAGCAAGCCAGATATTTTCATTTCTATTTCGCATTGAACAGTGTGGTGTCGCGACGATTATTTTTGTTGAGTGTATACAGGTTTTTTGTAAATAATAAATAATAAAAAATAATAATAATAATGAATCCTGATAGTGTTTCTGCACAAGTTCCGGATATTGCTTATGGAATTAGGTAAGTAGAGATTATATACAGATAATAATAAATGCTTTTGTATTTTTAGCAAGTACGCACTATACCTTTATTATATTTACTTTATTATATACAATGGTGAAAAAAAATTCAAAGACCTTTATTAAGTATGGAAAAAATCCGTGAAACCATATCCCAGTCTCTTATGAATACGACACATAAACGAATATTAGGTTTAAAAAATAAATAACAAAAAAGTTATACATAATACAGTATTTTAAAAAAAGTAACACATACACAGCATGTTTATTGTTCAAATTAGATTGACAAGTGATTAGATATATTTTATTATTAATAAAATCACTTTCTCGTATCTACATCGCGGTTTGTGAATAACACCGCCGTGAGCTGGATCGCAGTTATATCGCTTTGGTACTAGGCACCCATAAATAGCTAAGAGTCGATATTGCTCACGATGAATGGACAGGGAGCGAGAGGGGAACAAGACGGCGGCAGGGGCGAGTAAAAGTTTTTCATCCTGTTGCATTAAAATGTATATGTTCTTATTAACCAATAATAGCTTGAAATTATGGTATATGTAAATAAAACTGAACACTACCGAGCTCCTTTATCTGCGTACGTTCTTTGACGATTACGTTACCTTGTTGTGCTTTAGTTATAAGTTATCGAATGTAGGTATGATAATCGAACGCTTCATAGATATCTGTATTAGTTATCTAAATATATAAAAGTGAAAGGTCACTTACTTACTTACTTACATACTTACTGATTAAACACGAGATCTCAAAAGCTATTGTACGTATAAAGCTATTATTTAGACAGTAGGTAGTTGATAGTTGAGAGATGTCAGCTAAGAAAGGATATTTGGAAATTCCACCCCTAAGGGGGTAATAAATGATTTTAAAAAATGTCCTTACATATTTGTAACGATTTTTTAAGTCATTCTGTACAACCTAATGAAGGTAAAATTTTCCCTTTCCAGCATGTCATTTGGATATGCCATTAAGAAGATGATGGAAAATTTAAATTATAATTAGTTCGGGTTTTTGGCCATAGTCCACCACGCTGGCCATGTGCGGATTAGCAGACTTTACACGCCTTTCAGAACATTATGGAGAACTCTCAGGCATGCAGGTTTCCTCACGATGTTTTCCTTCACCGTTGAAGCAAAATATGTTATTCGAAATTTTAACGCATGTAAATTATTGACTCTTCAAAAGCGCTTTTTTAAGGATTATTTGAATAATGTTTTTGTTTGATTGATTGATTAACGGTTTTGGACTAGACGGGTCGAAGTATGCAAAAAAAAATAACTAAGATTCTTGCCACGGTTCTTTGAAGAATATGGCGGCACTTTGTGAGATATCATAATGTGCGTGTGGGTGTCGATAGAAAAGAAAATACTTGAATTGCAGAAATACAATGGAGTATATTATTCTTAAATAACCTGAAACAAACTATAATTACGTCATTATTTATCTGTATCTTCTAGCAATGAGTGTTACTACTGAACTTTACTGAACTACAACTTTAACGTCTACCAATTTTCTGCCTGAAAACACTTATATAACCCTTTTACTTCTAAATTCCACCTCAATGATGATCAAAGGATTATTTACAAAAAAGGGAACAATGCCATACAGGCATTGTTCCTTTTTTTGTTATAAAAACTTGAAGATATTATCACACTTTTTCCAGATACACTCTATTTCTTGGACAGTAAATAATTGATAAAAGGCAATTAGTATAACTTTTTAAGGTTCAATTTACTATAATCAAATGTATCTTTTATGGAATTTTAATAAAATTTAAATAAAACACATGTAATTAAATATAATTGGAGATCACTAGCTTAGAAACAAGACGTTTGCCATATAATTATTTGATTAGATGACTATTTATCAAATTCGAAAATAATCGCTCTTGTAAATCATACAAGTTTTGTTAAACATAGTTTTACTTTCATTTTCAATTGCTATTGTACCTAGAGAACCTACGTTGGGGGCGGGCTTCCTAGCACCGTTCTCTTATCAAGTTATGCTGTCCTAGTAACATACTCTATTAATAGTTTCAGGATGCATTTTAGAGACATATTTACTTACTGTTTTATATAGGGTCAGGTCTTTCTATCTCGGGTTTTCTAATATAAAACTGGCGGACTTTCATACCTATTCTGTGCCGCCTTAGGGAAAGAATTAAAAAAAATCCTGTCCTAGAGAACGCCTGCGATTGCGATTGCGATGCTATCTTGGGTGCTAAATTTCAACTTTTTTAGTCGCGTTCAACATTGCACTACGCGTACAGTATAAGTATACAGAACATTTCATTTCCTTCACAGATGTTAAAACTATTTGGTTAAGAATGGGTCACTAAAATTAGGGCCAGGAAGGTTGCAGCAGTTCTAAGTTTAAAAATAGAACATTAAAATCTAATGTTTGTTCCATAGTTTTCGAAATAAAACACTTTCGAGACAGTAGTTTAACAAACATTAGATTTTTTTTTTGTTTTATATAGAACAACTATTAAGTTAAGCATTTTTTTTTCAAGAGAACATTCAAGACGTATTTAGTATAACAAAAACATTTAGTACTTCAGCACTAGAGTATAAATAATATGTCTAGGTGTATGTTACTTCACGTCGGCCTTGGCTTTTCCATCCATATAATTTTATTAAGCTATATACAAGTGCTATAAAGAATAAAGATGTCAAAGCTATACTTTGTACTAACGCATACATCTCACTCCTAACATGTATATAATTTGTAATAAAGTGAAAAAAAAAATTAAGATGATAATTCATATACTCTTAACCCACTTGTTACTATCGTTCCATAAAAAGAACGGTGGACAAAAAAAAATAATTATAACACTTAAGGGTTGTTGGTGTTAACAGTTTTAGTTTTAGTTGACAGGTTACAAGTGTGCGGACTGATGTGTTAAGTATTTGAGTGTAAATTGAAACATACTGAATTTTTAAGATTTTTTAAAAACACACGTTGTATTATGCATATCTTTAGGTAAGTGTAAAATTAATAAAATATTATAATTATTTTTTAACAAGAGCAGAATTAAGTTATTTGTCTTGTCTTTTATTTGATACAATATCTATAATTTTTAAATTACTATTTTAAATGCGCATTTTTTACGATTTAAATTGCTGTTCCTTTAATCAAACGATAGTAATATGCACTACTATAACATGTAGTTTTTATATTATAGCAATGAAGTGATGGTCGCGACTTTTGACGCTGCATGAAATAGTTAGTGAGTGATAAAGATGACGAAGAGTTAGTACCTGAACCTGTATTCATATTACCACCTGAAAACTGAAATTCGGATGTAACTGATGGTTCGGACCACGAAAACTTGGTGACTGAATAATTTACCCGCATCACAATTACGAGCGCAAGCAGAGGTTTGTGTTCTATCAGCTGAAGTCAGCAATGAACATGATAATGTGCTACTTATGAAGTTATTAAAACGCAGTCAAATACTTTCCCAAGAGTAAAACTATGCATCTCCATCAATTTCAAGTGGTACTTCAACACGTGGTTGAAAATGTATTTTCACGGACGCTTCATAGATGTCTGTATAAGATTTTCATGAATTAAACATTTTTTTATTGGAACGAAGTTCCTTTACGCGCGTTGTGAAAGGGGGCTAGACGGAAAAAATTCTTACGAAAAGTTGTCACGACATTTTTTGTTATTGTAAGCTGTGCGGCGTCGCATGTTTCTCTGTCTGTCTCTGTCTATCTCTCTTAGATAAGCCAGATATTAGAAAGCAAGCCAGATATTTTCATTTCTATTTCGCATTGAACAGTGTGGTGTCGCGACGATTATTTTTGTTGAGTGTATACAGGTTTTTTGTAAATAATAAATAATAAAAAATAATAATAATAATGAATCCTGATAGTGTTTCTGCACAAGTTCCGGATATTGCTTATGGAGTTATATACAGATAAGTAGAGATTTTATACAGATAATAATAAATGCTTTTGTATTTTTAGCAAGTACGCACTATAACCTCTCTTTATTATTGTGCTAACCAAGTCATACGCATTATAATCTCCACATTTTGTGTGTGCAGTAGCAAGTAAACGCGTCATAATTTTAATAAATTCAAAAACAAATCATATTTTAATATTACAATATCAGTTTATATAACATTATATTTGTTAATAATAAAAAAATATTATAACTTAAATAAAATAAAATTTTATTACTATTCCTTCACTAATTAACTTGGAACTTCGTTCCATCCGGGTGTCCCTTGACACCTCTCAAGTTTTTTTTTAATTTTCTTTTATTTTGTTATTGATGTTATTGGTGTAATAAGTTTATTTCATGTATTTTTTGTAACATAAGGTTAGATTCGTAATTCTTGATCTATAACTGCTATATATATTTTAATTTACTTTATCATTTCTATCGTCGTCAGCTAATTATTGCCTCATTGGGCCCAGGCCAATTATCTTCAATGTCGAAAAAAAATTTACATATTGCATTTTAATAAAATTATTAAACCACTGCCACGTTCCTGCGTAAAAGTAAAAAACACTAGGAACCAATTGAAAATGTATAAAACATCTTTTGGAAAACATAAACTAATGAAAAAAGCATATAAATCTTTGACAGTTTCTATGTGAAGCAAAAATCAATAACGTGGAACTCGACCCTTTAATTCAGTATATTCAGCCAGACCCTCGGTGGTATAATGGATATTACGCCCGCGCTGATGCGGGAGGAACAGGGTTCGATTCCCTGCCGAGGAGACATGTTTTTTATTTTAAAATTTTCTTTTATTTTGTTATTGATGTTATTGATGTAAGTTTTTTCATGTATTTTTTGTAACATAAGGTTAGATTCGTAATTCTTGATCTATAACTGCTATATATATTTTAATTTACTTTATGATTTCCATCGTCATCAGCTAATTAGTGCCTCATTGGGCGGGCCTGGGCCAATTATCTTCAATTTATAAAAAAAAAATTAGTTGTGAAATTGAAGTTTTACGCTTATATTGGATTAATAGTCATAAAAGAGAGAACATGAGCAGTAATGGCTTTATTATAAAATCAGTAAGTTTTCAATAACTATCTATGTTTCTGGCCTCGTACAACAAGTGTTCTTGGAGATTACTTTAAAGTAATGAAACCTTAAAGCCATATAGTACATATTTGCCTAGATAGAAACTGATGGCGGTCATGATTTTATTTGGAGTGGGCGTAAGGAAATATGAGAAATGTCAGAAAATATAAGTAAGAAACGATAACTGAGATTGCATCACTTTCTGAGGATTATATCAAAATCATAAGATCGCTGGAAACAAGAAACAATAGAGTAAAGTGTGGTGGCAATCTTTACAGAAAAACTCACGCAAATAATTTTAATAATTAACCATGTTTGGACTGATCTAATAATTGATGCTATCGAAAAGAGTTGTGTATATTTTATGTCTAAGCGACTTAATGTCAGTTGAAGATTGTTAATTGTTTAATAATTATTGAATAAGAACCGATCGAGAGACTGAAGATTGATGGATTCTATAATTCTGTAGACATTCGTAGCTTTTAGCTACGGTCGTAGGCATACGTTACGAGCGTTCAATATACTTTTGCTCTTGGGTTTCTCTGTGCGGCGTCCCGATAATGCTTACTGCACAAGCTTTAATTTTTGAAATATTTACAAATTATTCAAATAATCTTTGAATGGCGTTTTAGTATGACATATTAAGGTAACACTTATTATAAACCCTATTTAAAATAATAACCTTTTACGAAAACCAATAATAGCGCAAACCTAATATTTCTTTTAAAAATTCAATCATATAAGAGTAACATATAAAATATCCTGTAACAGCACTTAATGTACCCATAATTGAGCAAACCAAATACATAAAATCAGTTAATTTCCAAATAGATAATAAGAATAATCCGAAAATACTAATTTACCTAGGTCCTCCTTCTATGTACTATTAAAAATGTAACCAGTCCAATGACATGAGCCATATCTATTGACCGACGAAATCCTTTAATGTTTAAAAAGTTGACATGAGAGCTTAATCTGTATAGGACAATAAACTGACTCAATCAAATAATATAAAAATGTTCAGTGATACGTAATGCTGATTTAAGCGAGATGAAACCGGTAATAAAACAGTTAATAGAAGAAATATGGGCGGGTTTAATGTCTATTTAGACGCTTCCACCCTGGATCATATAGCTCTCGTAGCCTTAATCCGCCAACCACTATGGAAAGACGAAGGCGGGTATATTAACTATAAAAGGGTCATTGCATCCCACCAACAACTCTGCCCCGCGGTTGGCTAAGACGTAAAGAGGTGTGGCACCAATTTCACCATCTTGAAAGACAATTCTCTTATTCAAAAGATTCCTTGGTTATATCGCTATTGATCTATTTCATCCGTGAGATAAACCAAACGGGTCATTTCATTTAACAGACTTCCGCAGACATTTATTTATATAGTTAAAAAGTTTTACCCTGACTACTTTCTGGCTAGTAAATAGTTTGCCACGATTATGAACGAAATAAATATTTACATATAGGTATGTTTATTCATATAATCAGCAATTTGAAATTTTATTACAAGTTTATTCATAATATATGCTAAATGAATTGTATTTTATACTTATCGAACACTATAAATAAAAAAAAAACAATAATAAAAAGGGGTCTCCTCGGCGGGGAATCGAACCCCGGTCTCTCGAGTGACAGTCGGGGATACTAACCATTATACTACCGAAGATGGTACTTAAATTGTTTAACTAAAGCACTCTGTTCTAAAATTATTGATTCCTAGTTCGTCCGAACTGCGCTGGCTCGCAGCCACTATATTGAAACTAGAGATATTTTAACTCCAAGAAGAATCTTAATACAACGATTAACTACTTACTATATTATATATATCCGTAGAGGAGGAATGAGGAGAAAAACCGTAAGTTGGGACACTATAATATATTGACATTAGTATACTCAAATAAATGAAAAACCATAAATATGCAAAAGAATCCTACTTCTATAATAGCGCGAAGACTGTTTTATATTTATATATAGTTTTAAAAAATAAACTTATATTCACTAGTTTCTTATAAAAGATTTTTGTACAAAATTTGGTTAGCATTTAACAAAGTTATATCACAAAAACATTTTTCGTTAACAAAGCAAAGGGTTTTTGTTCATAAAAGGTTATTTTCTAAAATGTCACGAAATAGTTCGGTCGCTACAGGCTAGAGGGCGTTGATAGAAATGTTTTGATGTCACACTCGAATTACGGGCGGATTAATTAAATCTAATAATAATTAATTAAATGATTGAAGAAATTAGCTTAATTTTGAATTTAATATTACTTGCATTAATTTTGAATTAAAGAAGGGATAAAAAGGGGTGGGGACTACCAAGTCGCATTTCCTATCTTTCTCGCTTTAAAAACCTAAACTTTTTACCTAAAGATGAGAGGCTTGAAAGTATATTTAATATTAATAATAAAGTAATATTTTGATAATGTTGTTTACTTATAAGGTTTACAGAACTATAGACAGAAGATAGGAAGTCTGGTTAAGTGACACTGGAAATTTTGCGAATGCCTAAACCACCATAACGGATGGGTAGGGATGCTTGGGTCCAAGCATGGTCAAAGATTGCTCGTTCAGCTGCATATTAAGTAAAGATTCTAAGCTAATTTTGATTAAGCCGTCTACTCGTGTCAAAAGATCCATTGGTGATTCCAAAAGGAGCAGCAGCTGTAAATTTTGGGACAAAAAGACAGAATTTTAGAATTTAATGAAATATATACATATAAGTTTATTCATATAATCAATTTCAGAATTTTAATTTAATTTTATAACAAGTTTATTCATACTTATATATACGCTAAAAGAATTAAACCTTATACTTATCGAACATTATAAAATAAAACAAGGAGATCCCTTTTTATCATTGACGATAAGGAGGGATCGCCTTCGGCGGGGAATCGAACCCCGGTCTCCCGAGTGACAGTCGGGGATACTGACCACTACACCACCGAAGCTGATACTTCAATCGTTTAACTAAAGCACTGTGTTCTAAAATTATTGATTTATAGTTCGTTCGCTGGCGAAATATTTAAACGAGATATTTTAACTCGAAAAAAAATAACCTATAGCAGCGGGAAGCGTTTTATATATTTATATATAGTTTCAAAGAATAAGCTTCTATACATGAGATCTTAAGCACTTCTGTTCACGAAAGGTTATTTTCTAAAATGTCACAAAGTAGTTCGGTCTATACAGGTTAGAGGGCGCTGTTAGAAGTGTTTTGGTATCGCACTCGAAATACGCGCGGATTAATTAAATCTAAATATTTGGAGAAATAAGCTTAATTTTGAGTTTAATATTACTTGCTTTAATTCAAAGGGGTGAAGGCTACCAAGTCACATTTAGCCAGCGTGGTGGACAGTAACCACAACTCTTAAAACACTGAGAAGAGATCGAAATCCTTCAGAGGGATGCTGATTCGTCTATTAATAAAGATTTTATGATACGAAGCGATCATTGCTGGATCAATCCAGCGCATGCTTCCGCAGACTTTTATTTATAATAAAAACATTTTTTTACGAGGGACTGCTTCTATGGTAAGCGAAAATCAATAACGTGGAACTCGAACCTTTAATTGAACACGTTTAGCCAGACCCTCGGTGGTATAATGGATATTACGCCTGCGCTGATGCGGGAGAACAGGGTTCGATTCCCTGCTGAGGAGACATGTTTTTTAATTTATATTTTTCATTACTTTTTGTTACTGCTGTTATTGGTGTGATAAGTTTTTATTGTTTTTTTTGTGCTCTCGTTGACGAATAATCTTGGTGATTATTTTTAAGTTATAGAACCCGATGGTTGTAACATTTTTTGCCTACATAGAAACAAACTATTGAATTGAGATAAAATGTTGTATGGGTACTTACATTATTCTATAATTCGCAGGCGGGTATATCATAATCGGTCGGTCTTGTATTGTGAAATTGCTACACTCCACGAATTTAAAATAAGTCTAAGTATAAAAATAAGGAGAAATTCAAGCGTATTTTGACAATTTGAATTGGTTAAATCGTTCCAAGTTTTTGCTATACAACTGCAAGGTAATTTTTGACTGTGAATTGACTGCGTACAATAATTTTAACATAAAACAAAAATGCGCGAGCACGCGAGTTAAAAATCACGCATCACGGCTGTGGAAGTACTGGGCCTTCATGAAATCAAGCTGGTAGTCAAAATTTTAAACTGTCGTATACGAACATTTAGGCATTCGCTTTAAAGCTTTAAGTAGAAGTAATAAGTTATAATAATAGGGATTTATTGCAAATAAGTAAGTTTTACATTTATTTGTAGTTATGAAGTATTAATTATACGAGTTTATTACTTGTAATTTGACGTGCAATGTTACTTATCTGAACTTTACTTACACAATTTCTAAGTGGTTTGAAACATATTTGTGTAAAAATGGTATGGTGAAAATTTTTAAATTAGACTCTGGTTCAGTCCTAAATATATTATCCCTTGAGACGTTATCTGTCTGAATGGGTCGCGGGATGGATGAACAATTAGAAATGGTAAGCGAGTTTTAGGTTTTTTCTTTATTTTTGTGATAGGGCAACATCTGCCATTCACGATCAATTTCACCGTTGAAGCAAGTTATATTTTAATTGCTTTAAAACACACATAACTCCGAAGAGTTAGAGGTGCGTGCCCTGGTTCGCACCTCAGCTCTCTGATTAGGAGGCGGACGTCCTGACCACTTAGCTATCACAGCTTCTTTGCCGTAGTTTCTTAAAACATATTGCACTTGCGCACAAGGAAGGAGCTGTAAAAACAGTATTGAATTTTAACTCGATTCTTCGTTTTAGGTACTAAGACAACATAAACACTATAAAGCTTTTTATCGTCTCTTACACGTCGCTGCATCAACCTCGCTAACAGACTAGTTTAACAGACTGAGATACAAATCACAGGTCCCTTTCTAAAATGTAGGCTGTACGACGTAGTTCTGCCCATGTAGAAAAGAGGGCACCGTAGTTGAAGTCCACATGCTGTAGTATCTTTATATCCGCAGCCGATTTCGAACAGTTTTTTGTATTTTATTGTTATTATATATCGACACCTCCTACGTATAGTATCGTAATCAACAAAATTGCGAAAATTAGTTTTACTGATTTTCAATTACTTTATAACATATATTATCGTTTAAACTAATAAAAATAAATATATTTACAATAGAACCCTAGATAATAAGACTGCTAATTATCGTATGTTCATCTTGATCGAAGTAATATGTGGTATGATGCAGTTCCAATACAATACGCGGGGGTGGGGGGACCTTTGAGCCGTGCAACCGAATGGCAAATGTTAGTAACGATTATATACGCGGGAGAGGAGTATGTGCGCTGTTATCGTCACTATTTTGTAAACTTTGCACTGATTTTTATTATTTAATCAGTGTTAGATATTAATATAAATTAAGTATGTCATCTAGGTCAAAAAAAATGATTGAATCAGTAATTAGATATTATGATGAGATCGGATCACAAAAAGTAGAAGAGACCGTTACAAATATAAATTGTGATGATAATGTATGTACCCAAGACCAGAGTGTTGAGGATTCTATGAGGACGGAAGGTAAATTATGTTTTACTAATATTAATATAGCTAAAATATGAAAAAATATGTAAATATAAAAACGTATAACGCGCATAGTAAAATATCGTAAGTATTACTTACTATGTTATACTTCGATTTCAGTGACTTTTCAAATATCGTAAGTAAATACATAAGATACTTTACGATGGAATAATAATATAAATGATTCCCGTATTTGTACTTACAATACTTTACGTTGGAATTTCTTCTTGTTTTTCTATCCTATGTTGTACTTAAGATATTTTACTAGGATACAAAAAATTACTTACTATAGTATTCTTTTCACAAGATTTTAATTAAAAGAGATTTTAAGTTTTTTTTACAGAGTCGCCGCTCCCTTCTAACGCAAATATTGAGGAGATAAACCAAATGATGGATTGGTTTTCTGATTATGAGGAAAAACAACATCAAAGTCATAGTGCTTCATCCACGGAACAAAGTAGGTAACAGTGATATTAAGCAAAAAGATTTAATTAATTTGTTGTGTAAGTTTTATCATATTTTTTTCATAGTACGAGTATTTAAAAATATGATTGTAAAATTGTTTGTTCTCATCTTTAGGACCCGATGAAGAGTCTTCAGCTGCAGTTATTGAGGATATTACACAGCATCCATCACCAGACTGTACGGTTAATCATCTAGATTTTGATTGTGATAACCACTTTTGCCCCTGGTTTCTTGAAAAAGATAGTATTTCACCACTTCAGTCTGTTGATTCAACCTATACTAATTCAGTTTATACTCCGCAAGCAAACACACCTTTTTCTTCGTTCTCCGAAGCGACACCACAATCTTCTAGAAAACGGAAAATCAACCAAAGAAAGGACAAAGGTAATATCAGACGTCGACATGTTGCTGAGTGGAAAGACAACAAAAGGAAAATGCTAAGAAACTTGGGCAAGGAGTACGAGAGTCGCGATGGTACTGTAAGGTGTGGTAAATCATTGGGTCCTACGTGTCATATGAACTGCAGATTGAAGTGTGCAATGAAAATGAGCAATGAAGAAAGACTTTTGATTTTCAATAGGTTTTGGGGTTTAGGTAACCGTGAAAAACAATGGACTTTAATTGCAAATTTGGTTGTGAAACAAAAAAAACGCAGGGTTTTTACTGATACTGAATCCAGGCGTAATTTTACTTTGATTTATAGACTGGCCAGAGCTGACATGGAAAATCAGGAAAACTATTTAACCGTATGTAAAAAGATGTTTTTGAACACATTTTCCGTAAGTGAACAATTTGTGTACACGTCTTTAGAAAAAAGAAGTACCACAAGTGGCTTGATAGAAGCAGATATGCGAGGCCGTCATTCTAATCATCGCAAAATAATAACTGAAGGTGTTATCAAAAGCGTATGCGATCACATTAAATCTCTACAACCTGTAGAATCTCATTATACTCGCAGTAGAAGTAATAAACTTTACCTAGATGGAGACCTTAATTTTCAGCGCTTGTTTGATCTATATAATGAATGGTTCGACACGCGTACGTACTCTTCAAAAGCTAGTACTGAACGACAATACCGTGACATCGTTAATGAACACTTTAAGATTAGTTTCTATGTGCCAAAAAAAGACCAGTGTGACAAATGCCATATTTACAAGAACATATCTAGCCCGACATTATCTGAAACACAATTACATGAACAACACCTTAAAAATAAAGAGGTAGCTCGCAAAAAGAAGTTGCGTGATAAAGAACTTGCCAAAATATCAAACGGTAAATTATTAGCCGCCACATTTGACTTTCAAAAAGTGCTTACTGCTCCATACGGTAATATAAGTGTCCTGTACTACAAAAGAAAGCTTTCAGTATTTAATTTGACAATTTTTAACTTAGCTGAACAAGAAGGTACTTGTTTTATGTGGCATGAGGGACAGGACAGACGCGGGGCAAATGAGGTGGCCAGTTGCTTATTTAAGTACATTGTTAAATATAAAGATCAAGGTGTAAGTGAATTTCGGTTTTGGTCGGACAATTGTGTAGGCCAGAACCGAAATCGTATCGTATATGCTATGTACATGCAAGCAGTGATTATGTTTCAAGTTACAATACATCATTGCTTTTTAGAAGTTGGTCACACCCAAAACGAGGGCGACAGCGTCCATGCCTTAATAGAAAAATCTGCCAAAAATAAACTAATTTACACACCATTTGAGTGGTTTTGTTTAGTACGCTGGGCTAAACAAAAAGGAAAGCCTTACATAGTTGAGGAATTACAATACACCGATTTTTTAAATTACAAAATATTACTAAAGGGAAATTGGGTTAAAAGTACTACTGGGGATAAAGTGCAATGGAATAAAATAAGAGAAGTCTTTGTCAAACCTGAAGATCCTTTTAAGTTATTTTTTAAATATGATTTAGCTGCCGATGATTATAATATTTTATGTATAAAGGCATCTACCAGGAGACAATGCATATCCAGTGTAGATGCACTGTATGAAAATAAACTGCCGATTCCTAAGGCAAAAAAAGATGACTTGATGAACATGTGCAAGTCTCAAATTATACCTAGTACTCATCATGATTTTTTCCAAAGTTTACCAGAAAGTGGCAATGACCTTAATTTGGATTCAGATTCAGATTGATTTTTTTATTATTAAATATTTTTTACTGTTGTACTGTTTTTGTAATTTTAAAGACTGAAAATTATGATTATTATTCTTATGATTAAGTAAAGACAGTTAATTTTAGTTTTTAAATTCATTTTTGTTTCGTTGGTTTTAAAGACATATTTTATGCAAGATTGTGCCCGAAATGATAGAAGGGAAGTTTATTTTATTTTTAGTTTCTGAAAGAGATTTTTGTTTCGTTGATTTAAATAACATATTTTATTGTTGTTCTTTTTGTATGTTTCTACTAATATAACACTACTACTAATATTACAAGCATAATAATAAGCGAAAATACTATTGATTATTTTTTAAAGTTTTTTGAGAGTGACTGATGTTTATTTGGACAGCTGTTATTGTGAAATAGTACATTACATTTCAGTTTACAGAAAGATATTTTATTTCAATCATCCCTATATATGATACAATGACCTAGTTCTATAGCATATTGTCGTAACTATACACATTTCACATTATTATTTTGTTAGTACCCATGTAAGTTATCGTATGTGTAACATACTTTCTTCAATCCTACATATATTACGACGTAAAATATAGTAAGTACTACATACAATGAAGTACGATTGATATTTTCCAAAGTAAAATATTGTATGTGATTTTTAAGGAAATCTAGGAAAAAAACTAAGTAATCCTTTTAAAGGTAATATTCTACTCGTAAAAATGTAGCTGTATGCCAAATTTGGTTCTTAATCGAGAGTATTTGACTTCATAAACATCAATAACCTACTTGCAAATCTTTAAATAGCTGTACTGTAAAGTTGATCAAATGCAGTTACGATATTATACGTAGGAGGTGTCGATATATATATATAATATATTTTATTAATACTTCACAAATCTATTCTAAAAGAGGAGGATGGCGTAAACAAAAATAAATCTGTCATAATATTCAGAAAAGCTGTAAAGCCATTTCGTTCTTAGATTTCGATTGTACACAAAAGAGATCTTATATGATATAGTCTTAATAAATTTAGGTGGTATTTCTAGTTAAAAGTTTAATAGTGATTCATTAAATGAACATTTAAACCACAGTCCGCGGTACTACAGTGTCTAGTATCTCTACCTGTCACCTTGTACATTAAAGTACGATTCCCCACCGAGGAGGAAACATACTTTTATGATCAAATATTCAGTTTTCATATAGTTATAAGTTTAGTTATCGTGATCAACCCATTACCGGCTCACTACAGAGCACGGGTCTCCTCTCAATATGAGAAGGGTTTGGCCATAGTCCACCACGCTGGCCATGTGCGGATTGGCAGACTTCACACGCCTTTGAGAACATTATGGAGACCTCTCAGGCGTTCAGGTTTCCTCACGATGTTTTCCTTCACCATTGAAGCAAGTGATATTTTAATTGTTTACAAACGCACATAACTCCGAAAAGTTAGAGGTGCGTGCCCGGATTCGAACCGCTGACCTCTGATTAGAGGCTGACGCCCTAACCACTGGGCTATCACCGCTTCAGTTTAGTTATATGTCTTTAAAAACATTTTCCTATACATATTTTCACTATTCTATGACTTTCATTTTGGCTCAACATACAAGTTGTTAGATAAAGGCCAAACCAACCTATCATCTTCTTCATTTCTTTTTGTAAAGTTAACATACTTTATTTACTCTTTTGAAAATTTGGATTGCTGGTTAAAACAAGCAAGTGTCATTCTTCTGTTGGTATTGTTCTTTAATCTTCCTTTTTTAGCGGGTATAATATATTCTCCAGTGCCTTTACAGTAATTTGAAAATATATAGAACTTTACACAGAGTATAAAAATTCTGTAGTTTACAGTGGGTCTCAGATAATAAGAAGTAGAGATACTTTTATGTTCAGCCGTACAAAGAGTGAATAGTGAGAGCATCTGGAGTACTAGGCCCATTTATGAACATTTTGACGGTATATATTATATGACGGTATATATTATGGGATGGAATTCTTAATATATTATGTACACTATATGTCACGAGGAAAGCAAGATAACAGAGATTTCATCAGTTTAGAGGATTATCTCAAAATCTAAAGATAATACTATCATTTTTTCCAATGGCTGGAGAACGACATGAAACTAGTCACAGAGACGCTGGAAACAAGAAACAATATAGTACAGTGTTGCAGTCTAAATAATTAAGTAATTTAAATAATTAACCTTGTTTGGACTGATTGTTTTCTGAATTAATGCTTTCGAAAAGTGTTGAATATATTTTATTTCTAAGTTACTTGACGTCGGTTAATGATTGTATGTTATTTGGTAATAATTAAATATTAACCGGCCGAGAGACTGAGGTTTGGTTGAACCTGTAATCATGTAGCCATTCGTAGCTTTTACCTACGGTCGTAAGCATACGTTACGAGCTTTTCTATATAACCCTATTTAAAATAATAATTTGTGATGAAAACCAATAATATCGCAAACTTAACATTTCTTTAAAAAAACAATCATTTAATACACGCCTACAGAGTAAGATAAACTATATCCTCAAACAAAACCTAATGTTACCCATATTTGTGCAAAAGTAATAAATAAAATCTGTTATCTTATATATATTATATATATACTTATCGAACATTATAAAATAAAACAAGGAGATCCTTTTTCATCGAGATGAAGAAGGATCCCCGAGGCGGGGAATCGAACCCCGGTCTCCCGAGTGACAGTCGGGGATACTAACCACTACACTACCGAAGCTGGTACTTCAATCGTTTAACTAAAGCACTGTGTTCTAAAATTATTGATTTATAGTTCGTTCGCTGGCGAAATATTTAAACCAGAGATATTTGAACTCCAAAAAAAACCTATAACAGCGGGAAGCGTTTTATATATTTATATATAGTTTCAAAGAATAAGCTTCTATACATGAGATCTTAAGCACTTCTGTTCACGAAAGGTTATTTTCTAAAATGTCACAAAGTAGTTCGGTCTATACAGGTTAGAGGGCGCTGTTAGAAGTGTTTTGGTATCACACTCGAAATACGCGCGGATTAATTTATCTAAATGTTTGAAGAAAGTAGCTAAGACGCGGGATTAGATCAGATCTTAGACCAGATCCTCACCGGCGGGGAATCAAACCCTTGCCTCTCGCTGGACTACTGGCGGATACTAACCACTGTACTACTGAGGACCACGACCCAAATAATGGCCTCAGTTCAAAAGCATTGATAATGTTAAGCTTTTTTATATTTACCTAATTTTAACAATATTCTTCTCTTTTTACTTTTACTATATTCATAAGCCCCTTATTGAGCCCTTATTTTGGCTACTTGTTACCGAAATAAAGATGTTTTATTATGAGCTTGGTATATATATATTTTTCTGTGATAAACTAAAACAGATAACATCGGGGTCAACCATCTGGAAATATAGGAAGCATTTTCACCAGGGCAGCATAAATTCAATGAGATGGAAATGCACCTCAAAAGTGTATAGTGAGGTTGAGGAAGAGGGGTGAGAGAAGGAGGATAGTAGTATATAGGGGGACAGGGAATGAAATTTACCGTCGTATAACTAGTAACAGATAACAGCATTTATAGCATCAGATGTACTGCGTGGCGGAACCAAAAAGCAGATATTATGGAATCCTCCATTTAATGACACAAAATATCCGTTGATAAACGCGGTCTTAAAGATTTCATTGAGGCTACACTTAAGTATCAACACTCGCCTTCGGCTCCGAGAAAATTAACGTCTGATATAAAATAGATTATTTCTTGAACTGGATGCACAATCTTCTAGCCTGAGATCCTTACTGACTTTGCAGTAAAAGATAACAAGCAGAAATTGAGTAGTATATATATATATATATATGATGCGTATCGATTGCAAGATGCATTAAACACCTATACTCAACATCAAACAACACTCTCGTTTGATCAACCTGGTTTGGTGCCTTTAATTAGCACATTTTAAAACTTTTTGAATATAAATACATCTTATATAGTATACCCGGTGTCGAGTCGTACAATGTGAAAGCACAGCAAAGTAGGCAGTGCCTCGTGAGGGACAAAGCTTCGATTGTTACTCTTATCAAGTTATGCTCGCCTAGTACAAAGTCCAGTATAAATCTCTATTGAGCTTTATACTAGACTTCATTATTATGTGCCGGACCTGTAACGCGTTCCCAGATATTATGCGCCCGTAAATATAAAAATTTAATTAATAGATCTTTACGATAAATACTTACTAACTTAAATTTTTACAATACGTACTGAGAGTAATCCAGACAGGTCCTGAAATACTTTACAGTTATATAAATATATATATTGCGCAAAAAATTAATTGTAATTGTGGATAAATAAACTTTGACGTTACGGTGGTAAGTAGCCATATGATTTTACTCGTATACTTTATACTGAGCATTTAAAAAACGTACACTACATCTCAGCCATTAAAGAATTTATGAAATAGACTCCAAAAACTTCCACTTAAGTATCTGTATATTGCCTAGCCTAACCTGAATGATATATTATATGTGAAAACTGTTTACACAAAATGAAGCTAGTGCTGAAGTTAATAGCCTCATATTAATAATATAATACCCTACACGTATTAACGTTAGATATATTCCCATTTAGAACCCGGAGAGCTAATATCATATGCGTTTGTTGCTTAAGGACACTAACTATTTAATCGAGAAAGGTATTGTCTCAAAATCTTTGAAGCCCGAATAACATGTATGTATGTGTTTGCATGTGTGTAATGATTGACAAATGACGTCATGACGGGGCAGTTGGAAGTACTTGGCGAGTAATCAAGTTGTTAGCAGTATTAAAAAAATCTTTTACTTTAGTTCCTGACTACAGGTGAAAGCTTACAATCGCTATATCTGCGTTTCTAATTTCAAGAACAAAAATGATTGTGTGAAGTAGTTAGTGTCAAGTATAAAGATTCTGACCTGAATAGGAATGAAGATAGCTCAGCCATCGCACGTAATGCGAGTCAGATGTCAACAGCTTGTCGAGTAGGTAACCCTTATCCTAGTCATGACTGCGAGGCACCCTTCACCATCACGGCGTGAAACTTTTGCACGGCTGGTCACTCTGATTGTCTTCTGGTTCTGAAGTTACCTGACAGGCAACCTGTCGCAGTAACGCCGGCCTAGATTGACCCTGTAAACAAAGCGTGGCTTGCAGTGAAGACAATCTTTGGATTGCTTTTTGAGTAAAGGTAAGATACTCCCGACATTCCCGAAAACTCCTATCAAAACGATAGTTTTCTTTTGCCGAAATGTCACTTTGACGCTTAGACTTTGACGTCTATCACGCAACGTGATTTTTCCTTGAAATGTGTGATATTGTGGTGTAAAACCCTGACCGTGAAAAAACTTAGAATATTGGCGTCGACCACTTATAATCCATTGAATAACTGATGTACCTTAGCAGCTACATATTACGTATAGCATAATCTCTATATGTGCGGTGTTATTTAAAGCTTTTGAATCCGAGGTGTATCGCTGGAATCTATGTTCAGGCTACTCATCTTCGTTGCTGATGGGCCCAGGGGCAAGTGGCGTAGAAGCCTAGCACTCTGGCTCTTATAAATTTATTATATGTGTACAAAAATTCAAAGACCTTTATTAAGTATAGAAAAAATCCGTGAAACCATATCCCAGTCTCTTATGAATACGACACATAAACGAATATAAGGTTTAAAAAATAAATAACAAAAAAGTCATACATAATACAGTATTTAATACAAAGTAATACACACAGCATGTATATTGTTCAAATTAGATAGACAAGTAATTTGATATATGATATTATTAAAATCACTTTCTCGTATCTACATCGCGGTTTGTGAATAACACCGCCGTGAGCTGGATCGCAGTTATATCGCTTTGGTACTAGGCACCCATAAATAGCTAAGAGTCGATATTGCTCACGATGAATGGACAGGGAGCGAGAGGGGAACAAGACGGCGGCAGGGGCGAGTAAAAGTTTTTCATCCCATTGCAATAAAATGTGTATTCTTATTAACCAATAATAGCCTGAAATAATGGTATATGTACAGAAAACTGAACACTACCGAGCTCCTTTATCTGCGTACGTTCTTGGAAGATTACGTTAACCAAAAAAAAACCGGGTGTGAAAACTTCATAGCTAATTATTATTGATTATGGACTTTGAGATGGTGGGAACTACGAAATCCCATTGATACCTGGGCACAATTTGTACCTTGTTGTGCTTTAGTTATAAGTTATCGAATGTAGGTATGATAATTGAACGCTTCATAGATATCTGTATTAGTTATCTATATATATAAAAGTTAAGGTCACTTACTTACTTACATACTTACTGATTACACGAGATCTCAAAAGCTATTGTACGTATAAAGCTATTATTTAGACAGTAGGTAGTTGATAGTTAAGAGATGTCAACTACGAAAGGATATTTGGAAATTATACCCCTAAGGGGCAGTATTAAAAAAATCTATTACTTTTAAATGATTTAAAAAAATGTCCTTACATATTTGTAACGAATTTTTAAGTCATTCTGTTTTCAACACAACCTAATGAAGGTAAAATTTTCCCTTTCCAGCATGTCATTTGGATATGCCTTTAAGAAAATGATGGAAAATTTAAATTATAATTAGTTCGGGTATTTGGTAATAGTCCACCATGCTGGCCATGCGGATTGGCTGACTTTACACGCCATTGAGAACATAATGGAGAACTCTCAGGCATGCAGGTTCTCACGATGTTTTCCTTCACCGTTGAAGCAAGTGATATTTTAATTGCTTAAAAACGCATTACGCATGAGATATATATATATATATATATATATATATATATATATATATATATATGTCGGAGAATGACGATCTTTACTGTGATAATTATTATCGTACACGTTTCCAGTGGGCGTCAACAGGGTTAAACGCAAGCACTAACAAAATATTAACAGTTTTGTACACTTTATTAATCCAACTTTTACAATGCTGTAACTCACTATACAAATAATTACACCACAATTAATAATTAAGTACTTAAATCAAACAATTAAATCAGAATAGCGGGTTCGCGACACACATCTATGTCCTTCTTTCAATTATCACCAAAAACACTCTCAAAATGATCCAACTCGATCAACCAACATTGCAAAAACATGCACCTGACTCCTCTATGAAAACAAGATGGCGCCTCGACTCCGCTCGAGAGCTAACCTCTATTCTAATTAGACGTCATTCGAAATAGTAACATTATTTTAAATAATGAGTTTAACGGCAATATAAAAAAGGTTATAAATCAAATTAAATAAGGTTAAGATTTAACAAAGTATTCTAAGTTGAAAACTAATATCTCGCGTATCATAGTCAACAATCAACTCTTGTTTGACTACTTCCTCCGACTTATATATATTTAATAAAATATAGTCTTATACTATATAGGTTTGAATGGGTTAAGTATAAGTAACACCGTGCATCATATTTCCTCAGAGTGTCAAAACGTTTTTGACATCGAAAGGCAATCCAATGTACTTCCAGATTACACACAACAATGTTTTTTTGGAATTATAATCACGTAAATAGTTCAGACTTTTTGAATATAAATACATCTTATATAGTATACCCGGTGTCGAGTTGTACAATGTGAAAGCACAGCAAAGTAGGCAGTGCCTCGTGAGGGACGAAGCTTCGATTGTAACTCTTATCAAGTTATGCTCGCCTAGTACAAAGTCCAGTATAAAGCTCTATTCAGCTTTATACTACCTGTAACGCGTTCCCAGATCTTATGCGCCCGAAGTAAAATAAAAACATTAAATTAATAGATCTTTACGATAAATACTTATAGTTCTTGCAATTCACGACGGCGAGTGAGATTTACTTGTGGTAAAGACGTATCTGTATATGTGTAACAGTGTGCGTGAGATCGAAAGCTGGTATGGTTAGCATACAAAAGTAAAAAAAAAACTATAATTTATTATCCAATATTTTTTGTTGCAAATAAGAAAAATAATAAAAATCACAAAATTTTATCTTCGTTTAAACTATCACTCTTACTTTCAAACTCATCAGTACCACTGTCACTTGATTCACCTACATTAATAACAAACTCAAAGTCGAAATCAAACTACTTCATGTGTTCTATTTCAATTTTTTCTACATGATTGCAGGTATTAAGCCAAGTGTTGCTGTCAATGTTGTTCAAGTTCTCAAAAATTAAATTGTGTGCTTCAGTCATATTTTCTGAATTTTCTGTCTCTTATACGTCGTTTTTTCATGGGTGAAGTAAACTTGGAGGAAGATGACGGCAACTCCTTTACTTCTTTCAATATTCTAGTTAAAGTGCGCTCAGAGACGCCAGTTGCTTCCGCAGTACATTTAAGTACGTTGGCCAATGGACTTAAATCACGTTTGTCACTATTATTCACTTTCATAAAATTATATTTTTCTTGAAGAAAGTGAAAGACTTTAGCGATAATTGCTCGTCCCTACAAATAATAAAACATACAATTGATTAAATATCCAAAACAGAAAATTGTTGCATGTCAAAAAACCTTTTCTTACAAAATGACATCTACTGTCTATTATTTCTGACAGATCAAAATAGAAATTAACTTTTTTTAAATTTATCAAAAAACGATTCAACATAAAAAAATGCCTTACCTCGCTATGAACAACTTTGCGTTTTGACATGCTGACAGTACTTCGTAGCAAAGAGCGTCGTCGTGGAAACAATACGATATAGACACGCACACTGCAGCAATGTGCATATACACGTTCAACCACTAGTAAAGCTCACTCGCCTTCGTGAATTGCAAGAACTATACTTAAATTTTTACCATGAGAGTAATCTAGACAGGTCCTGATTTACTTTACAGTTATAACCACGAGTTGTTATATAATATATTGTATAGTTTATTTTATTCGATAAGATAAAAATTGCGCAAAAATTTAATTGTAATTGTGGATAAATAAACTTTGACGTTACGGTGGTAAGTAGCCATATGATCTTACTCGTATACTTTATACTGAGCATTTAAAAAACAGTACACTACATCTCAGCCATTAAAGAATTTATGAAATAGACTCCGAAAACTTCCACTTAAGTATCTGTATATTGCCTAGCCTAATCTGAATGATATATTATATGTGAAAACTATTTAAACAAAATAAAGGTAGTACTGAAGTTAATAGCATGATATTAATAATATAATATCCTACACGTATTAACGTTAGATAGATTCCATTTAGATCCTAGAGAGCTATAATTATTTAATCGAGAAAGGTTTTGTCTCAAAATCAATCAAGCCCGACTTTCTATTTGTTTGCATGTGTGTAATGATTGACAGATAACGTCATGAAGTACACCTTCATGGAAGTACTTGATGAGTAATCAAGTTGTTAGCAGTATTAAAAAAATCTTTTGTTTTAGTTCCTGACTACAGGTGAAAGCTTACAATCGCTATATCTGCGTTTCTAATTTCAAGAACAAAAATGATTGTGTGAAGTAGTTAGTGTCAAGTATAAAGATTCTGACCTGAATAGGAATGAAGATAGCTCAGCAATCGCACGTAATGCGAGTCAGATGTCAACAGCTTGTCGAGTAGGTAACCCTTATCCTAGTCATGACTGCGAGGCACCCTTCACCATCACGGCGTGAAACTTTTGCCAGGCTGGTCACTCTGATTGTCTTCTGGTTCTGAAGTTGCCTGACAGGCAACCTGTCGCAGTAACGCCGGATCAGATAGACCATGTAAACAAAGCGTGATTTGTAATGAAGCCAATCTTTGGATTGCTTTTTGAGTAAAGGTAAGATACTCCCGACATTCCCGAAAACTCCTGTCAAATCGATAGTTTTCTTTTGCCGAAATGTCACTTTGACGCTTACACTTTGACGTCTATCACGCAACGTGATATTTCCTTGAAATGTGTGATATTGTGGTGTAAAACCCTGACCGTGAAAAAACTTAGAATATTGGCGGCGACCACTTATAATCCATTGAATAACTGATGTACCTTAGTAGCTACATATTACGTATAGCATAATCTCTATATGTGCGGTGTTATTTAGAGCATTTGAATCCGAGGTGTATCGCTGGAATCTATGTTCAGGCTACTCATCTTCGTTGCTGATGGGCCCAGGGGCAAGTGGCGTAGAAGCCTAGAACTCTGGCCTTTATATATTTATTATATACAATGTTGTACAAAAATTCAAAGGCCTTTATTAAGTATCGAAAAAATCCGTGAAACCATATCCCAGTCTCTTATGAATACGGCACATAAACGAATATAAGGTTTAAAAAATAAATAACAAAAAAGTTATACATAATACAGTATTTAATAAAAAGTAACACATACACAGCATGTATATTCTTCAAATTAGATAGATAAGTAATTTGTTATATTTTATTATTAATATCACTTTCTCGTATCTACATCGCGGTTTGTGAATAACACCTGGATCGCAGTTATAACGCTTTGGTACTAGGCACCCATAAATAGCTAAGAGTGTATATTGCTCACGATGAATGGACAGGGAGCGAGAGGGGAACAAGACGGCGGCAGGGGTGAGTAAAAGTTTTTCATCCTGTTGCATCAAAATGTATGTTCTTATTAACCAATAATAGCTTGAAATAATGGCATATGTAAATAAAACTGAACACTAGCGAGCTCCTTTATCTGCGTACGTTCTTTGACGATTACGTTAACCAAAAAAAACCGGGAGTGGAAACTTCATAGCTAATTATTATTGATTATGGACTTTGAGATGGTGGGAATTACGAAATCCCATTGATACCTGGGCACAATTTGTACCTTGTTGTGCTTTAGTTATAAGTTATCGAATGTAGGTATGATAATCGAACGCTTCATAGATATCTGTATTAGTTATCTATATATATAAAAGTGAAAGGTCACTTACTTACTTACTTACATACTTACTGATTAAACACGAGATCTCAAAAGCTATTGTACGTATAAAGCTATAATTTAGACAGTAGGTAGTTGATAGTTAAGAGATGTCAGCTAAGAAAGGATATTTGGAAATTCTACCCCTAAGGTGGTAATAAATGATCTAAAAAAATGTCCTTACATATTTGTGACGATTTTTTTAAGTCATTCTGTTTTCAACACAATGAAGGTAAAATTTTCCCTTTCCAGCATGTCATTTGGATATTATGCCATTAAGAAGATGATGAAAAATTTAAATTATAATTAGTTCGGGTATTTGGCCATAGTCCACCACGCTGGTCATGTGCGGATTAGCAGACTTTACACGCCTTTGAGAACATTATAGAGAACTCTCAGGCATGCAGGTTTCCTCACGATGTTTTCCTTCACCGTTGAAGCAAGGGATATTTTAATTTTTTTGGTAGTTTGTCAGACTGTCAGATGTCAAAGTGATTCACTACTCGATGGTATGATAAAGATGATGAACAATGTCAGTGAACGGCATGTCTTGCGTTAGATGGGCACTGGTGATCGTCAGATCGGTAAAAGACTTTAGAGAGAAAAAAGGTTTGTGTACGCGTGCATCAGACATTTTATGTCGGACACATAAAGCTGTCTCGTTATAACCGTCTCTTAAGTCAGAGATAAGGCAAATCTCGGTTAAGATATCTCGGTCTGAGAGAAAAAACTAGATAATGAATTTGTTATTCGAAATTTTAACGCATGTAAATCATTGACTCTTAAAAAGCCCTTTTTAAAGGATTGTTTGAATAATGTTTTTGATTGATGGATTGATTAATGGTTTTGGACTAGACGGGTCGAATTGTGCAAAAAAAAACTAACTAAGATTGCCACGGTTCTTTCTTTCATTATGAGGAATATGGCGGCACTTTGTGAGATATCATAATGTGCGTGTGGGTGTCGATAGGAAAGAAAATACTTGAATTGCAGAAATACAATGGAGTATATTATTCTTAAATAACCTGAAACAAACTATAATTACGTCATTATTTAACTGTATCTTCTAGCAATGAGTGTTACTACTGAACTTTACTGAACTACAACTTTAACGTCTACCAATTTTCTGCCTGAAAACACTTATATAACCCTTTTACTTCTAAACTCCACCTCAATGATGATCAAAGGATTATTTACAAAAAAGGGAACAATGCCATACAGGCATTGTTCCTTTTTTTGTTATAAAAACTTGAAGATATTATCACACTTTTTCCAGATACACTCTATTTCTTGGACAGTAAATAATTGATAAAAGGCAAGTATAACTTTTTAAGGTTCAATTTACTATCATCAAATGTATCTTTTATGGAATTTTAATAAAATTTAAATAAAACACATGTAATTAAATATAATTGGAGATCACTAGCTTAGAAACAAGAAGTTTACCATATAATTATTTGATTAGATGACTATTTATCAAATTCGAAAATAATCGCTCTTGTAAATCATACAAGTTTTGTAAAACATAGTTTTACTTTCACTTTCAATTGCTATTGTACTTAGAGAACCTACGTTGGGGGCGGGCTTCCTAGCACCGTTCTCTTATCAAGTTATGCTGGCCTAGTAACATACTCTATTAATAGTTTCAGGATGCATTTTAGAGACATATTTACTTACTGTTTTATATAGGGTCAGGTCTTTCTATCTCGGGTTTTCTAATATAAAACTGGCGGACTTTCATACCTATTGTGTGCCGCCTTAGGGAAAGAATTTAAAAAAATCCTTTCCTAGAGAACGCCTGCGAATGCGATTGCGATGCTATCTTGGGTGCTAAATTTCAACTTTTTTAGTCGCGTTCAACATTGCACTACGCGTACAGTATAAGTATACAGAACATTTCATTTCCTTCACAGATGTTAAAACTATTTGGTTAAGAATGGGTCACTAAAATTAGGGACAGGAAGGTTGCAGCAGTCCTAAGTTTAAAAATAGAACATTAAAATCTAATGTTTGTTTCATAGTTTTCGAAATAAAACACTTTTGAAACAGTAGTTAACAAACATTAGTTTTTTTTTTGTTTTTTTTCGAACAACTATTAAATTAAGCATTTTTTTTTTTCAAGAGAACATTCAAGACGTATTTAGTATAACAAAAACATTTAGTACTTCAGCGCTGAAGACTAGAGTATAAATAATATGTCTAGGTGTATGTTACTTCACGTCGGCCTTGGCTTTTCCATCCATATAATTTTATTAAGCTATATACAAGTGCTATAAAGAATAAAGATGTCAAAGCTATACTTTGTACTAATGCATACATCTCATCCCTAACCTGTACATAATTTGTAATGAAAAAAAAATTATGATGATAATTCATACTCTTAATAATTTGTTTCGTTTCTTGATCGCGGTTTTTTGTAATAAGGCCAGTCAGTTATGTGCTGGATCGCAAACACGATACTTTGTTACTAGGAACCCATAAATAATAAAGAGCTGCAAATGCTCCCGATGAATGGACAAGGCGTCGGAGGGAGGTGAAGACCGCGGAGGGGGCTGAATTCAAATAAAAAAAGCTTACACGTTTATTTTGCTACAAGGTACTTTCCCTGATAGCTTATAAATATCCATTGTGCAGCTTTTATTAACAAATACCGGCCAATTAACTCATTCTAGCAAAACTATTTGAAAAAGCGATTTAATATGGGCAAAATATCTTGCAGATATACGATAACACATTTCTCGCACTAATTTTAATTTTTCATTATCTAAACTGCGCGTTCAAATAACATGTTGCAGAGAGATGGTTTTTGTTCATCTGATGAAGACCAAATTATAAGCCAGCGTGCTGCAGGCCCAACTCTTAAGACACTGAGAGGAGATCCAATTCCTTAAGAAGTAATTCCTAAAGAGGTACTGTTTCTATGTGAAGCGAAAATCAATAACTTGGAACCCGAACCTTTAAATGAACACGTTTAGCCAGACCCTCGGTGGTATAATGGATATTACGCCTGCGCTGATGCGGGAGAACAGGGTTCGATTCCCTGCTGAGGAGACATGTTGTTTATTTTATAATTTTCATTTATTTTTGTTACTGATGTTCTTGGCGTAATAAGTTTTTTTTTTGTATTTTTTTGTGGCCTTGTTGATGAATAATCTTAGTTTTTATTTTTTAATTGTAGAACCCTATGGTTTTAATATATTTAAACATATTTTCCTACACAGAAACAAACTATTGAATTGAGATAAAATGTTGTACGGGTACTTGTCATTTTTCTATAATCCTCAGGCGGGTGTCTCAATATCGGTCGATCTTGTATTGCGAAATTGCTACAGTCCACTTATAAAAACAAGGAATAGTACCAGCGTTTTATGTACCACGATTATAAATTAATTTAATTTATGTCTACATAAACAGTACAGTTTACTTGCCCATTTTAACGGTCGGGTTTTGGACTCTCCACCTTTTTAAGCTTAGGGTTGTTATATATATTGTTGGTGGTTAAATTTTATTTAAATAACCGGTCAAGAGACTGAAGTATGCTAGAACTTTTATTTTTGTAGACATTCGTAGCTTTTCGATACGGTTCGTAGCCATATGCTACGAGTGTATTACCATGTAAATGTTGCGTTATTCTTCGCAGGCGTAAAACTACAAGTGACAAGTTGTCCTATTTTTGCTTTGCATCTATCAATCCAATTGAATTTCTTTTCTTATGAGATCTGTGAAACAACATGGTGGAATATTATCCTGTGCGTGTGGGTGTTGATAGAAACAACACTACTAGAATTACAGAAACACAGTGGAATTATTAAAATTATGGAAAATGTATTTTCACGGACGCTTCATAGATGTCTGTATAAGATTTTCATGAATTAAACATTTTTTTATTGGAACGAAGTTCCTTTACGCGCGTTGTGAAAGGGGGCTAGACGGAAAAAATTCTTACGAAAAGTTGTCACGACATTTTTTGTTATTGTAAGCTGTGCGGCGTCGCATGTTTCTCTGTCTGTCTCTGTCTATCTCTCTTAGATAAGCCAGATATTAGAAAGCAAGCCAGATATTTTCATTTCTATTTCGCATTGAACAGTGTGGTGTCGCGACGATTATTTTTGTTGAGTGTATACAGGTTTTTTGTAAATAATAAATAATAAAAAATAATAATAATAATGAATCCTGAATGGCACTCACGACATCTGTCGAGCCTGTCGCCATCCCGGCGAGTCACTCAGACATGTGCTTTCGGGATGTTCCGCGCTTGCCAACACTGAGTATTTGCACAGACACAACCAAGCAGCCAAAATTCTTCACCAAGAGCTTGCTCTGAAGTACGGTCTCCTGGATGAGAGGTTTATTACCAGTACACACCGGTGCCGGTACTCGAGCGCGACGGAGTCCGGCTCTATTGGGACCGGTCCATTATCACGGACAGGACTATTCTCGCGAATAAGCCTGACATCGTGTTGGTGGACCGGGCACAGTCGAGGGTGTTTTTGGTGGACATCACCATCCCATATGACGAAAACCTCGTGAGAGCTGAGACGGAGAAAAAACGTAAGTATCTCGATCTGGCTCACGAGGTTTCCGACATGTGGCATGTGCATTCTGCTGAAACCATCCCAATCGTAATATCTGCGAATGGGTTGATCCCAGTTAGCCTCGCTCACCATCTGAGGCGACTGGGGTTCCGTGGCAGTTCGCTCGCAGCCAGGATGCAAAAAGCGGTCTTGCTGGACTCGGCTAGGATAGTCCGCCGGTTTCTCAACCTGTCGCCCTGACCCCCGGCCGTTTGGTCTCCCCTGCCGGGGTGTAATCCTCCGCCCGGTGCAAACATGTATTTATGTAATGTATATGTAGGTTTATTTATTTTTATCTATTTAAGTTTATTATATCTCTTTTGGTTTTTTATATATATTTATTTTGCACACGGGCGTGAGAGCTAATATATACGGATAATGAATCCTGATAGTGTTTCTGCACAAGTTCCGGATATTGCTTATGGAGTTATATACAGATAAGTAGAGATTATATACAGATAATAATAAATGCTTTTGTATTTTTAGCAAGTACGCACTATAACCTCTCTTTATTATTGTGCTAACCAAGTCATACGCATTATAATCTCCACATTTTGTGTGTGCAGTAGCAAGTAAACACGTCATAATTTTAATAAATTCAAAAACAAATCATATTTTAATATTACAATATCAGTTTATATAACATTATATTTGTTAATAATAAAAAAATATTATAACTTAAATAAAATAAAATTTTATTACTATTCCTTCACTAATTAACTTGGAACTTCGTTCCATCCGGGTGTCCCTTGACACCTCTCAAGTTTTTTTTTAATTTTCTTTTATTTTGTTATTGATGTTATTTGTGTAATAAGTTTATTTCATGTATTTTTTGTAACATAAGGTTAGATTCGTAATTCTTGATCTATAACTGCTATATATATTTTAATTTACTTTATCATTTCTATCGTCGTCAGCTAATTATTGCCTCATTGGGCCCAGGCCAATTATCTTCAATGTCGAAAAAAAATTTACATATTGCATTTTAATAAAATTATTAAACCACTGCCACGTTCCTGCGTAAAAGTAAAAAAACACTAGGAACCAATTGAAAATGTATAAAACATCTTTTGGAAAACATAAACTAATGAAAAAAGCATATAAATCTTTGACAGTTTCTATGTGAAGCAAAAATCAATAACGTGGAACTCGACCCTTTAATTCAGTATATTCAGCCAGACCCTCGGTGGTATAATGGATATTACGCCCGCGCTGATGCGGGAGGAACAGGGTTCGATTCCCTGCCGAGGAGACATGTTTTTTATTTTAAAATTTTCTTTTATTTTGTTATTGATGTTATTGATGTAAGTTTTTTCATGTATTTTTTGTAACATAAGGTTAGATTCGTAATTCTTGATCTATAACTGCTATATATATTTTAATTTACTTTATGATTTCCATCGTCATCAGCTAATTAGTGCCTCATTGGGCGGGCCTGGGCCAATTATCTTCAATTTAAAAAAAAAAATTAGTTGTGAAATTGAAGTTTTACGCTTATATTGGATTAATAGTCATAAAAGAGAGAACATGAGCAGTAATGGCTTTATTATAAAATCAGTAAGTTTTCAATAACTATCTATGTTTCTGGCCTCGTACAACAAGTGTTCTTGGAGATTACTTTAAAGTAATGAAACCTTAAAGCCATATAGTACATATTTGCCTAGATAGAAACTGATGGCGGTCATGATTTTATTTCGAGTGGGCGTAAAGAAATATGAGAAATGTCAGAAAATATAAGTAAGAAACGATAACTGAGATTGCATCACTTTCTGAGGATTATATCAAAATCATAAGATCGCTGGAAACAAGAAACAATAGAGTAAAGTGTGGTGGCAATCTTTACAGAAAAACTCACGCAAATAATTTTAATAATTAACCATGTTTGGACTGATCTAATAATTGATGCTATCGAAAAGAGTTGTGTATATTTTATGTCTAAGAGACTTAATGTCAGTCGAAGATTGTTAATTGTTTAATAATTATTGAATAAGAACCGATCGAGAGACTGAAGATTGATGGATTCTATAATTCTGTAGACATTCGTAGCTTTTAGCTACGGTCGTAGGCATACGTTACTAGCGTTCAATATACTTTTGCTCTTGGGTTTCTCTGTGCGGCGTCCCGATAATGCTTACTGCACAAGCTTTAATTTTTGAAATATTTACAAATTATTCAAATAATCTTTGAATGGCGTTTTAGTATGACATATTAAGGTAACACTTATTATAAACCCTATTTAAAATAATAACCTTTTACGAAAACCAATAATAGCGCAAACCTAATATTTCTTTTAAAAATTCAATCATATAAGAGTAACATATAAAATATCCTGTAACAGCACTTAATGTACCCATAATTGAGCAAACCAAATACATAAAATCAGTTAATTTCCAAATAGATAATAAGAATAATCCGAAAATACTAATTTACCTAGGTCCTCCTTCTATGTACTATTAAAAATGTAACCAGTCCAATGACATGAGCCATATCTATTGACCGACGAAATCCTTTAATGTTTAAAAAGTTGACATGAGAGCTTAATCTGTATAGGACAATAAACTGACTCAATCAAATAATATAAAAATGTTCAGTGATACGTAATGCTGATTTAAGCGAGATGAAACCGGTAATAAAACAGTTAATAGAAGAAATATGGGCGGGTTTAATGTCTATTTAGACGCTTCCACCCTGGATCATATAGCTCTCGTAGCCTTAATCCGCCAACCACTATGGAAAGACGAAGGCGGGTATATTAACTATAAAAGGGTCATTGCATCCCACCAACAACTCTGCCCCGCGGTTGGCTAAGACGTAAAGAGGTGTGGCACCAATTTCACCATCTTGAAAGACAATTCTCTTATTCAAAAGATTCCTTGGTTATATCGCTATTGATCTATTTCATCCGTGAGATAAACCAAACGGGTCATTTCATTTAACAGACTTCCGCAGACATTTATTTATATAGTTAAAAAGTTTTACCCTGACTACTTTCTGGCTAGTAAATAGTTTGCCACGATTATGAACGAAATAAATATTTACATATAGGTATGTTTATTCATATAATCAGCAATTTGAAATTTTATTACAAGTTTATTCATAATATATGCTAAATGAATTGTATTTTATACTTATCGAACACTATAAATAAAAAAAAAACAATAATAAAAAGGGGTCTCCTCGGCGGGGAATCGAACCCCGGTCTCCCGAGTGACAGTCGGGGATACTAACCACTATACTACCGAAGATGGTACTTAAATTGTTTAACTAAAGCACTCTGTTCTAAAATTATTGATTCCTAGTTCGTCCGAACTGCGCTGGCTCGCAGCCACTATATTGAAACTAGAGATATTTTAACTCCAAGAAGAATCTTAATACAACGATTAACTACTTACTATATTATATATATCCGTAGAGGAGGAATGAGGCGAAAAACCGTAAGTTGGGACACTATAATATATTGACATTAGTATACTCAAATAAATGAAAAACCATAAATATGCAAAAGAATCCTACTTCTATAATAGCGCGAAGACTGTTTTATATTTATATATAGTTTTAAAAAATAAACTTATATTCACTAGTTTCTTATAAAAGATTTTTGTACAAAATTTGGTTAGCATTTAACAAAGTTATATCACAAAAACATTTTTCGTTAACAAAGCAAAGGGTTTTTGTTCATAAAAGGTTATTTTCTAAAATGTCACGAAATAGTTCGGTCGCTACAGGCTAGAGGGCGTTGATAGAAATGTTTTGATGTCACACTCGAATTACGGGCGGATTAATTAAATCTAATAATAATTAATTAAATGATTGAAGAAATTAGCTTAATTTTGAATTTAATATTACTTGCATTAATTTTGAATTAAAGAAGGGATAAAAAGGGGTGGGGACTACCAAGTCGCATTTCCTATCTTTCTCGCTTTAAAAACCTAAACTTTTTACCTAAAGATGAGAGGCTTGAAAGTATATTTAATATTAATAATAAAGTAATATTTTGATAATGTTGTTTACTTATAAGGTTTACAGAACTATAGACAGAAGATAGGAAGTCTGGTTAAGTGACACTGGAAATTTTGCGAATGCCTAAACCACCATAACGGATGGGTAGGGATGCTTGGGTCCAAGCATGGTCAAAGATTGCTCGTTCAGCTGCATATTAAGTAAAGATTCTAAGCTTATTTTGATTAAGCCGTCTACTCGTGTCAAAAGATCCATTGGTGATTCCAAAAGGAGCAGCAGCGGTAAATTTTGGGACAAAAAGACAGAATTTTAGAATTTAATGAAATATATACATATAAGTTTATTCATATAATCAATTTCAGAATTTTAATTTTATTTTATAACAAGTTTATTCATACTTATATATACGCTAAAAGAATTAAACCTTATACTTATCGAACATTATAAAATAAAACAAGGAGATCCCTTTTTATCATTGACGATAAGGAGGGATCGCCTTCGGCGGGGAATCGAACCCCGGTCTCCCGAGTGACAGTCGGGGATACTGACCACTACACCACCGAAGCTGATACTTCAATCGTTTAACTAAAGCACTGTGTTCTAAAATTATTGATTTATAGTTCGTTCGCTGGCGAAATATTTAAACGAGATATTTTAACTCGAAAAAAAATAACCTATAGCAGCGGGAAGCGTTTTATATATTTATATATAGTTTCAAAGAATAAGCTTCTATACATGAGATCTTAAGCACTTCTGTTCACGAAAGGTTATTTTCTAAAATGTCACAAAGTAGTTCGGTCTATACAGGTTAGAGGGCGCTGTTAGAAGTGTTTTGGTATCGCACTCGAAATACGCGCGGATTAATTAAATCTAAATATTTGGAGAAATAAGCTTAATTTTGAGTTTAATATTACTTGCTTTAATTCAAAGGGGTGAAGGCTACCAAGTCACATTTAGCCAGCGTGGTGGACAGTAACCACAACTCTTAAAACACTGAGAAGAGATCGAAATCCTTCAGAGGGATGCTGATTCGTCTATTAATAAAGATTTTATGATACGAAGCGATCATTGCTGGATCAATCCAGCGCATGCTTCCGCAGACTTTTATTTATAATAAAAACATTTTTTTACGAGGGACTGCTTCTATGGTAAGCGAAAATCAATAACGTGGAACTCGAACCTTTAATTGAACACGTTTAGCCAGACCCTCGGTGGTATAATGGATATTACGCCTGCGCTGATGCGGGAGAACAGGGTTCGATTCCCTGCTGAGGAGACATGTTTTTTAATTTATATTTTTCATTACTTTTTGTTACTGCTGTTATTGGTGTGATAAGTTTTTATTGTTTTTTTTGTGCTCTCGTTGACGAATAATCTTGGTGATTATTTTTAAGTTATAGAACCCGATGGTTGTAACATTTTTTGCCTACATAGAAACAAACTATTGAATTGAGATAAAATGTTGTATGGGTACTTACATTATTCTATAATTCGCAGGCGGGTATATCATAATCGGTCGGTCTTGTATTGTGAAATTGCTACACTCCACGAATTTAAAATAAGTCTAAGTATAAAAATAAGGAGAAATTCAAGCGTATTTTGACAATTTGAATTGGTTAAATCGTTCCAAGTTTTTGCTATACAACTGCAAGGTAATTTTTGACTGTGAATTGACTGCGTACAATAATTTTAACATAAAACAAAAATGCGCGAGCACGCGAGTTAAAAATCACGCATCACGGCTGTGGAAGTACTGGGCCTTCATGATATCAAGCTGGTAGTCAAAATTTTAAACTGTCGTATACGAACATTTAGGCATTCGCTTTAAAGCTTTAAGTAGAAGTAATAAGTTATAATAATAGGGATTTATTGCAAATAAGTAAGTTTTACATTTATTTGTAGTTATGAAGTATTAATTATACGAGTTTATTACTTGTAATTTGACGTGCAATGTTACTTATCTGAACTTTACTTACACAATTTCTAAGTGGTTTGAAACATATTTGTGTAAAAATGGTATGGTGAAAATTTTTAAATTAGACTCTGGTTCAGTCCTAAATATATTATCCCTTGAGACGTTATCTGTCTGAATGGGTCGCGGGATGGATGAACAATTAGAAAAGGTAAGCGAGTTTTAGGTTTTTTCTTTATTTTTGTGATAGGGCAACATCTGCCATTCACGATCAATTCATTGCCGGCTCACTACAGATCACGGGTCTCCTCTCAATATGAGACGGGTTTGGCTCTAGTCCACCACGCTGGCCATATACGGATTGGCAGACTTCACACGCCTTTGAGAACATTATGGAGAACTCTCAGGTGTGCAGGTTTCCTCACGATGTTTTCTTTCACCGTTGAAGCAAGTTATATTTTAATTGCTTTAAAACACACATAACTCCGAAGAGTTAGAGGTGCGTGCCCTGGTTCGCACCTCAGCTCTCTGATTAGGAGGCGGACGTCCTGACCACTTAGCTATCACAGCTTCTTTGCCGTAGTTTCTTAAAACATATTGCACTTGCGCACAAGGAAGGAGCTGTAAAAACAGTATTGAATTTTAACTCGATTCTTCGTTTTAGGTACTAAGACAACATAAACACTATAAAGCTTTTTATCGTCTCTTACACGTCGCTGCATCAACCTCGCTAACAGACTAGTTTAACAGACTGAGATACAAATCACAGGTCCCTTTCTAAAATGTAGGCTGTACGACGTAGTTCTGCCCATGTAGAAAAGAGGGCACCGTAGTTGAAGTCCACATGCTGTAGTATCTTTATATCCGCAGCCGATTTCGAACAGTTTTTTGTATTTTATTGTTATTATATATATATATATATATATATATATATAGGACTACAAATAAGTTTCCGCCGTTTTTTAACACAAATTAAATATTTATTATAGAAGAACGGTAATATAAATTTATTTAAAATATTGCCCATCACTTGCAACCACTTTTTCCCATCCCATTTGAATCCCACGTCTGAAGAACTCCTTGTCTTTTGAGGCTATCCACGAATCAACCCAATTTTTTGTATCCTCATAAGATGTGAACCGCTGCGCCGTCAGAGCATGTGCCATGGACCGGAACAGGTGATAATCAGACGGTGCAATGTCTGGCGAATACGGCGGGTGGGGTAACATTTCCCAATCAAGTGTTTCCAAGTACTTTTTCACGGGAGCCGCAACATGTGGACGAGCATTGTCATGCAGAAGAATAATTTTTTCGTGTCTAGAATAGTATTGAGGGCGTTTTTCCTTCAGAGCTCGGCTCAATCTCATCAATTGTGTTCGATAGAGGGCTCCAGTAATTGTTTCGCTCGGATTAAGCAACTCATAATACACTACACCTAGCTGATCCCACCAAATACACAGCATAAGTTTTTTTCCGTGAATATTCGGTTTTGCTGTTGATGTTGACGCGTGGCCAGGTAATCCCCATGATTTTCTTCTTTTTGGATTGCCATAATGTATCCACTTCTCATCACCAGTTACGATACGATGTAAAAAACCCTTTTTTTATGTCTAGCTAGCAGCATTTCACTTAAGCATAATCGGCGTTCAATATCTCTCGGCTTTAATTCGTACGGAACCCAATTTCCTTGTTTATGAATCATTCCTAATGATTTTAAACGATGTGAGACTGCTTGCTGAGTGACTTCTAATGTGAGAGCAAGTTCTTTTTGTGTTTGAGATGAATCTTCCTCCAATAATTCCTCCAATTCTGCATCCTCGTAAATTTTTGGCCTTCCACTTCGATCTTTGTCTTCTACGTCGAAATCACCGTTTTTAAACTTTTGAAACCACCCTCGACACGTTCTCTCACTCAAAGCACCCTCACCATATGCTTCTACGAGCAATTGATGCGCCTCAGCAGCAGATTTCTTTAAATTAAAGAAGTAAACTAATATTTCCCGCAAATGACGCTTACTTGGCTCAAATTTTGTCATTTTCATCTTATAAAAATTATATTTTACCAATATAAAATCAATAATATCAAGAATAACATAACCTATTAAGGTTATGTTATTCTTGAATGTCCAAACTATTTTTTAAGCCGGTTATCATCTGCGAAAGCTAACCGAAACTCCGTGCCGCGCCATCTACAATAAAACGGCGGAAACTTATTTGTACTCCTAATATATATATGTAGGCTCGGGCGGATTTTGACTTGATCCGTCCGACATCGTGTGGGCAATTTGCAGGTATCGTGCAATAAGAACACCTTTAGATTTGACTCGATTTCTTCAAACACTGAATTTAACTAATATCGTAAAAGCAGAACGATAATAATTAAGATAATAATCACTAAGAGAAACGTGGGACAGTTCCGTGACAACGTCTCTTTTTTTTTCTTCTCTCGTTCACGACTCTGTCGAAGCACGCCAAAACTCTTTACGCTTGCTAGCCAGCGCGCTTGCGTTTCATTTAGTGTACGAACTCATTTCCGGCTGCGACACTGCCATCCTGCATGACACACGCCCTCGTGTGTTAATCTGAAATAGATGGTGATAAAAAAAACACACACACACACACACACACACCAGCGCTGTTATCGTTCGGCTCATCCTACTTCTAACTAAGTTTATCACGCTTCAGAAATAAAAGTATGGTCTTTAGTTTGCTTATTTTTACTAACAACATTTAGTTGACAAGTTTAACCCCCATCACAAACAATATCTTTACTGCTTACCCTCTAAATTGGAAATCAAATATCAACCAAAACTGAAGTTAAAATCTGTCAACAATGTTTCTTTCACTTTAGCTAGGCAAAATTATTACAAAAGCTCCAAAGATTACTGAGTCCATGTACCATTGAGCATTGGTAATCAAAAATAACACAAATCTCAATAAAAAAACCATCAAAATAATTTGATCAAGCACCAGGTTACACATTTGCGGTCCACACATAGCTCTAGCAATCACATTTGCTAAGCCCTTCCCCACGGGAAACCAGAGTCTACCATCGACTCTATGATCTTCGCTACAAGGCAAGATCCGACTGTACTACCCAGAACTACCGCCTACCGCTTACCCACGGACTACTCAAAGAGCAGACACCGATTTCTACTAGGCTACGGCTACAGCATTCTGGTACAGTCTCCGACCCAACAAATCGTGAACCTGTGCATTCAATTAAGAAGATTCTTCTTCATCTATCTCGTCTTTATCTATAATCTCAATAGGTACTTGGCCCTCAGGCATCTTCCTAATTCGATCATGAGCGTACTTGCGCGCTTATTAATCATTGACTTCAGCACATATCGGTCTCCATCTATGACTTCTAAGATTTGAAACGGACCTTTAAATCTAGTTTTGTTTGATTTATGATTGCGTTCTTCATTTTCAATGAAAATGAATTCACTGATGAACTCGCGGCTTCAAGTCGATATTATTGCGTGATAACTTTAGCTAGTTACAGTCGGTTACAAATGTAAACTTCCTACCATGTAGGTACTGCCTAAAATACCTTACTGAATTGACAGCGATGAGCGTTTCCAATTCATATGAGTGGTATCTTGACTCAGCCGGCGTCGTACATTTGCTAAAATAAGCCACTGGCCGACGCTTGCCTGCTACAATTTGAAATAATATTGCTCCATAGCCTTTTGCACTGGCGTCCGTATGAAGTTCAGCCGGATGCAAAGGGTCAAAAATCATAAGCACTGGTTCATTAGTCAATATGTCGATTACCTTTCGTCGCACTTTCTCGCATTTGAGCGTCCATTCGAATAGACACTTAACTGAGGTGAACTTATAGATCGGACCCATGAGGTGCGATAAGTTTAGCACGAACTGGCGAAAGTAAGAAGCCAAACCTACAAATTGTACCTGCGTAATAGTTTGGGGTGAAGGTAATGACGATAGAGCTTCTATTTTACGCTTATTAGGGTTAACCTCACATGCTTCCACCTCATACCCTAAAAATTCTACTCGCGTCTTGAGGAAAGAAGTCTTTTTCAGGTTCAGCGAGAACCCAGCTTTTGAGAGCTTATCGAGCACAATGTGCAGCTTCTTTATACCTTGGGAAATGATTGAATGATTGCGCGCTGGAAAACACAGATTGCGTTACGGAGACTAAAGGGCATCCGTCAGATTTTTCCACTAAAATGGCAGGGCTAGCAAAAGGCGAGTTACTAGGCCGAATTATTTTTGCTTGCAATCATTCATTAACCCTATCCCGCATAATTTGATGTTCATCCGGAGACAACCTGTAAGGTCGTCTTTGTATTGTTCGACTGGGGTCTATCAGCCTAATCGCTAACTCTCCAGTATTAAAGTGAGTAGTTGAAAAACCGTTAATGAAATATTCAGAATACAGTTCTAAAATATTCATTAACTCACTTAGCCTGTCGGTTGAAATATCAGTGTCCATACGATCAAAATTATTAGAAGACACACCAACATTCGTCGAGTTACACGCGTTTACATTTTTATCTCTCGCCAAAGTAAGTTTCGTTGCAGTCAAACTAACACAAAACCCATTATTTAATATTTCACGGCCAATCAAAATGTCACTACGTAAATAAGAATAAGGAATAAGATTTCAGTCGCGAAGTTATTAATTTTTACCTGATTTGCAAAGTACCGTGTACATTTTGTTTTTACCAATACCAACTAATGAAATCAAATTATTAACTCGTTTGCCTCTCAATTTACACGCAACAGTCTCTTTCACTATTGAGCACTCAGCTCCTGAGTCAAAGTCAAATTTGAAACACTTACCAAAGCACTCCCAATGGGGACTTTACCACACACAGGTCAACCCGTTTCTCCAACGGGATTGTGACACTGGGTCCGCTGGCTGTGCAGCGGCTGGCGATGTGGCCCTCCACAGACCACAGAGCTACCATTGAGTTGCCGGCGTTGACCAGCACTCGTTGAAGTTGGCACAGGAGTTGATTTCCTTGCTTCGGTCTTCCTCGTACGGCAATCCGCTTGTTTGTGCCCGATCTTACCGAACGCATGGCACTTGATCAGTGACTGGATAGGCTATCTATGCTAACCATGTTGATGCCGAACCTCTTAACGCTTTGATCATCACAATAAACTGGCCGAAATTCACTGCATTCCCGTCCAAACACAAGTCAGCGGTTGCGCACCATAACCGCGCATGACAATCGTGCTTGTCGGGGTTGAATTCCGGTAAAACTATTTTGTTATTGTTACTCGGTTTCTTCAAAATTTGTATCAATTCCCGCATTTGCTGGGTTTGGGATTCAAAGAGTAACTGCCCCTGAGTTTCATTGTTTTCGGTGTGGTTCTTATTTGCACGATGCGATCCCACTTCTGATGTAGGCTCGGGCGGATTTTGACTTGATCCGTCCGACATCGTGTGGGCAATTTGCAGGTATCGTGCAATAAGAACACCTTTAGATTTGACTCGATTTCTTCAAACACTGAATTTAACTAATATCGTAAAAGCAGAACGATAATAATTAAGATAATAATCACTAAGAGAAACGTGGGACAGTTCCGTGACAACGTCTCTTTTTTTTTCTTCTCTCGTTCACGACTCTGTCGAAGCACGCCAAAACTCTTTACGCTTGCTAGCCAGCGCGCTTGCGTTTCATTTAGTGTACGAACTCATTTCCGGCTGCGACATATATATATATATTATATATTTTATTAATACTTCACAAATCTATTCTAAAAGAGGAGGATGGCGTAAACAAAAATAAATCTGTCATAATATTCAGAAAAGCTGTAAAGCCATTTCGTTCTTAGATTTCGATTGTACACAAAAGAGATCTTATATGATATAGTCTTAATAAATTTAGGTGGTATTTCTAGTTAAAAGTTTAATAGTGATTCATTAAATGAACATTTAAACCACAGTCCGCGGTACTACAGTGTCTAGTATCTCTACCTGTCACCTTGTACATTAAAGTACGATTCCCCACCGAGGAGGAAACATACTTTTATGATCAAATATTCAGTTTTCATATAGTTATAAGTTTAGTTATCGTGATCAACCCATTACCGGCTCACTACAGAGCACGGGTCTCCTCTCAATATGAGAAGGGTTTGGCCATAGTCCACCACGCTGGCCATGTGCGGATTGGCAGACTTCACACGCCTTTGAGAACATTATGGAGACCTCTCAGGCGTTCAGGTTTCCTCACGATGTTTTCCTTCACCATTGAAGCAAGTGATATTTTAATTGTTTACAAACGCACATAACTCCGAAAAGTTAGAGGTGCGTGCCCGGATTCGAACCGCTGACCTCTGATTAGAGGCTGACGCCCTAACCACTGGGCTATCACCGCTTCAGTTTAGTTATATGTCTTTAAAAACATTTTCCTATACATATTTTCACTATTCTATGACTTTCATTTTGGCTCAACATACAAGTTGTTAGATAAAGGCCAAACCAACCTATCATCTTCTTCATTTCTTTTTGTAAAGTTAACATACTTTATTTACTCTTTTGAAAATTTGGATTGCTGGTTAAAACAAGCAAGTGTCATTCTTCTGTTGGTATTGTTCTTTAATCTTCCTTTTTTAGCGGGTATAATATATTCTCCAGTGCCTTTACAGTAATTTGAAAATATATAGAACTTCACACAGAGTATAAAAATTCTGTAGTTTACAGTGGGTCTCAGATAATAAGAAGTAGAGATACTTTTATGTTCAGCCGTAGAAAGAGTGAATAGTGAGAGCATCTGGAGTACTAGGCCCATTTATGAACATTTTGACGGTATATATTATATGACGGTATATATTATGGGATGGAATTCTTAATATATTATGTACACTATATGTCACGAGGAAAGCAAGATAACAGAGATTTCATCAGTTTAGAGGATTATCTCAAAATCTAAAGATAACACTATCATTTTTTCCAATGGCTGGAGAACGACATGAAACTAGTCACAGAGACGCTGGAAACAAGAAACAATATAGTACAGTGTTGCAGTCTAAATAATTAAGTAATTTAAATAATTAACCTTGTTTGGACTGATTGTTTTCTGAATTAATGCTTTCGAAAAGTGTTGAATATATTTTATTTCTAAGTTACTTGACGTCGGTTAATGATTGTATGTTATTTGATAATAATTAAATATTAACCGGCCGAGAGACTGAGGTTTGGTTGAACCTGTAATCATGTAGCCATTCGTAGCTTTTACCTACGGTCGTAAGCATACGTTACGAGCTTTTAATATAACCCTATTTAAAATAATAATTTGTGATGAAAACCAATAATATCGCAAACTTAACATTTCTTTAAAAAAACAATCATTTAATACACGCCTACAGAGTAAGATAAACTATATCCTCAAACAGAACCTAATGTTACCCATATTTGTGCAAAAGTAATAAATAAAATCTGTTAATTCCCAAATTGATTAGAATAATTCGGAATTATCAATTCGACTTATTTACTTTTTCTCTATACTATTAAAAATTTAACCCCATCCATCAAGTATGTATTACTTAATCGGCATCAATATAGCGCCATATTTATAAACGGAATCTTTTAATTCTTAAATAGTTGACATAAAAGCCAACATCTCAATAATTTACTAGGATAATACGCCTGACTGACTGATAGAATGACTCAAACATATAATATTAAAATATTTAGTGATACGTAACGCTGATTTAAGCGAGAAGAGACCTGTATTAAAACAGTAAAAAGAATAAATTTGGGCGGGTTTATTATCTATTTGGATCATATAGCTCTTGTGGCAGTAATCCGCTAACCACTAAGGAAATACGAAGGCGGGTATAATAACTATAAAAAGGTCATTGCATCCCACCAACAGCCAACTCTGCCCCGCGGTTGGCTAAGATGTAAAGAGGTGTGGCACCGATTTTACTATCATGAAACTTATTGATAAGATTCCTTGGTTATATCGCTATTAATATATTTCATCCAAACGCTTCATTTTATTGAACAGACTTTCCCGGACATTCATTTTTATAATTAAAAAGTCCTATCTTTCTCGCTTTAAAAACCTAAACTTTTTACCTAAAGATGAGAGGCTTGAAAGTATATTTAATATTAATAATAAAGTAATATTTTGATAATGTTGTTTACTTATAAGATTTGCAGAACTATAGACAGAAGATAGGAAGTCTGGTAAAGTGACACTGGAAATTTTGCGAATGCCTAAACCACCATAACGGATGGGTAGGGATGCTTGGGTCCAAGCATGGTCAAAGATTGCTCGTTCAGCTGCATATTAAGTAAAGATTCTAAGCTAATTTTGATTAAGCCGTCTACTCGTGTCAAAAGATCCATTGGTGATTCCAAAAGGAGCAGCAGCGGTAAATTTTGGGACAAAAAGACAGAATTTTAAAATTTTATGAAAAATATACATATAAGTTTATTCATATAATCAATTTCAGAATTTTAATTTTATTTTATAACAAATTTATTCATACTTATATATACGCTAAAAGAATTATACCTTATACTTATCGAACATTATAAAATAAAACAAGGAGATCCATTTTCATCGAGATGAAGAAGGATCCCCGAGGCGGGGAATCGAACCCCGGTCTCCCGAGTGACAGTCGGGGATACTAACCACTACACTACCGAAGCTGGTACTTCAATCGTTTAACTAAAGCACTGTGTTCTAAAATTATTGATTTATAGTTCGTTCGCTGGCGAAATATTTAAACCAGAGATATTTGAACTCCAAAAAAAACCTATAGCAGCGGGAAGCGTTTTATATATTTATATATAGTTTCAAAGAATAAGCTTCTATACATGAGATCTTAAGCACTTCTGTTCACGAAAGGTTATTTTCTAAAATGTCACAAAGTAGTTCGGTCTATACAGGTTAGAGGGCGTTGTTAGAAGTGTTTTGGTATCACACTCGAAATACGCGCGGATTAATTTATCTAAATGTTTGAAGAAAGTAGCTAAGACGCGGGATTAGATCAGATCTTAGACCAGATCCTCACCGGCGGGGAATCAAACCCTTGCCTCTCGCTGGACTACTGGCGGATACTAACCACTGTACTACTGAGGACCACGACCCAAATAATGGCCTCAGTTCAAAAGCATTGATAATGTTAAGCTTTTTTATATTTACCTAATTTTAACAATATTCTTCTCTTTTTACTTTTACTATATTCATAAGCCCCTTATTGAGCCCTTATTTTGGCTACTTGTTACCGAAATAAAGATGTTTTATTATGAGCTTGGTATATATATATTTTTCTGTGATAAACTAAAACAGATAACATCGGGGTCAACCATCTGGAAATATAGGAAGCATTTTCACCAGGGCAGCATAAATTCAATGAGATGGAAATGCACCTCAAAAGTGTATAGTGAGGTTGAGGAAGAGGGGTGAGAGAAGGAGGATAGTAGTATATAGGGGGACAGGGAATGAAATTTACCGTCGTATAACTAGTAACAGATAACAGCATTTATAGCATCAGATGTACTGCGTGGCGGAACCAAAAAGCAGATATTATGGAATCCTCCATTTAATGACACAAAATATCCGTTGATAAACGCGGTCTTAAAGATTTCATTGAGGCTACACTTAAGTATCAACACTCGCCTTCGGCTCCGAGAAAATTAACGTCTGATATAAAATAGATTATTTCTTGAACTGGATGCACAATCTTCTAGCCTGAGATCCTTACTGACTTTGCAGTAAAAGATAACAAGCAGAAATTGAGTAGTATATATATATATATATATATATATGATGCGTATCGATTGCAAGATGCATTAAACACCTATACTCAACATCAAACAACACTCTCGTTTGATCAACCTGGTTTGGTGCCTTTAATTAGCACATTTTAAAACTTTTTGAATATAAATACATCTTATATAGTATACCCGGTGTCGAGTCGTACAATGTGAAAGCACAGCAAAGTAGGCAGTGCCTCGTGAGGGACGAAGCTTCGATTGTTACTCTTATCAAGTTATGCTCGCCTAGTACAAAGTCCAGTATAAAGCTCTATTGAGCTTTATACTAGACTTCATTATTATGTGCCGGACCTGTAACGCGTTCCCAGATATTATGCGCCCGTAAATATAAAAATTTAATTAATAGATCTTTACGATAAATACTTACTAACTTAAATTTTTACAATACGTACTGAGAGTAATCCAGACAGGTCCTGAAATACTTTACAGTTATATAAATATATATATTGCGCAAAAAATTAATTGTAATTGTGGATAAATAAACTTTGACGTTACGGTGGTAAGTAGCCATATGATTTTACTCGTATACTTTATACTGAGCATTTAAAAAACGTACACTACATCTCAGCCATTAAAGAATTTATGAAATAGACTCCAAAAACTTCCACTTAAGTATCTGTATATTGCCTAGCCTAACCTGAATGATATATTATATGTGAAAACTGTTTACACAAAATGAAGCTAGTGCTGAAGTTAATAGCCTCATATTAATAATATAATATCCTACACGTATTAACGTTAGATATATTCCCATTTAGAACCCGGAGAGCTAAAATCATATGCGTTTGTTGCTTACGGACACTAACTATTTAATCGAGAAAGGTATTGTCTCAAAATCTTTGAAGCCCGACTTACATGTATGTATGTGTTTGCATGTGTGTAATGATTGACAAATGACGTCATGACGGGGCAGTTGGAAGTACTTGGCGAGTAATCAAGTTGTTAGCAGTATTAAAAAAATCTTTTACTTTAGTTCCTGACTACAGGTGAAAGCTTACAATCGCTATATCTGCGTTTCTAATTTCAAGAACAAAAATGATTGTGTGAAGTAGTTAGTGTCAAGTATAAAGATTCTGACCTGAATAGGAATGAAGATAGCTCAGCCATCGCACGTAATGCGAGTCAGATGTCAACAGCTTGTCGAGTAGGTAACCCTTATCCTAGTCATCACTGCGAGGCACCCTTCACCATCACGGCGTGAAACTTTTGCCAGGCTGGTCTCTCTGATTGTCTTCTGATTCTGAAGTTACCTGACAGGCAACCTGTCGCAGTAACGCCGGCCTAGATATACCCTGTAAACAAAGCGTGGCTTGCACTAAAGACAATCTTTGGATTGCTTTTTGAGTAAGGTAAAATACTCCCGACATTCCCGAAAACTCCTATCAAAACGATAGTTTTCTTTTGCCGAAATGTCACTTTGACGCTTAAACTTTGACGTCTATCACGCAACGTGATATTTCCTTGAAATGTGTGATATTGTGTTGTAAAACCCTGACCGTGAAAAAACTTAGAATATTGGCGGCGACCACTTATAATCCATTGAATAACTGATGTACCTTAGTAGCTACATATTACGTATAGCATAATCTCTATATGTGCGGTGTTATTTAGAGCTTTTGAATCCGAGATGTATTGCTGGAATCTATGTTCAGGCTACTCATCTTCGTTGCTGATGGGCCCAGGGGCAAGTGGCGTAGAAGCCTAGAACTCTGGCCTTTATATATTTATTATATACAATGTTGTACAAAAATTCAAAGGCCTTTATTAAGTATTGAAAAAATCCGTGAAACCATATCCCAGTCTCTTATGAATACGACACATAAACGAATATAAGGTTTAAAAAATAAATAACGAAAAAGTTATACATAATACAGTATTAAAGTAACACATACACAGCATGTATATTCTTCAAATTAGATAGATAAGTAATTTGTTATATTTTATTATTAAAATCACTTTCTCGTATCTACATCGCGGTTTGTGAATAACACCGCCGTGAGCTGGATCGCAGTTATATCGCTTTGGTACTAGGCACCCATAAATAGCTAAGAGTGTATATTGCTCACAATGAATGGACAGGGAGCGAGAGGGGAACAAGACGGCGGCAGGGGTGAGTAAAAGTTTTTCATCCCGTTGCATTAAAATGTATGTTTTTATTAACCAATAATAGCTTGAAATAATGGCATATGTAAATAAAACTGAACACTAGCGAGCTCCTTTATCTGCGTACGTTCTTTGACGATTATGTTAACCAAAAAAAACCGGGTGTGGAAACTTCATAGCTAATTATTATTGATTATGGACTTTGAGATGGTGGGAACAACGAAATCCCATTGATACTTGGGCACAATTTGTACCTTGTTGTGCTTTAGTTATAAGTTATCGAATGTAGGTATGATAATCGAACGCTTCATAGATATCTGTATTAGTTATCTATATATATAAAAGTGAAAGGTCACTTAGTTACTTACTTACATACTTACTGATTAAACACGAGATCTCAAAAGCTATTGTACGTATAAAGCTATAATTTAGACAGTAGGTAGTTGATAGTTAAGAGATGTCAGCTAAGAAAGGATATTTGGAAATTCTACCCCCAGGGGTGGTAATAAATGATCTTAAAAAAATGTCCTTACATATTTGTGACGAATTTTTTAAGCCATTCTGTTTTCAACACAATGAAGGTAAAATTTTCCCTTTCCAGCATGTCATTTGGATATTATGCCATTAAGAAGATGATGAAAAATTTAAATTATAATTAGTTCGGGTATTTGGCCATAGTCCACCACGCTGGCCATGTGCGGATTAGCAGACTTTACACGCCTTTGAGAACATTATGGAGAACTCTCAGGCATGCAGGTTTCCTCACGATGTTTTCCTTCACCGTACATACCTTCATATATATATATATATATATATAGATATATCTTATGTTTAATAAAATATAGTCTTGTACTATATAGGGTTGAATGGCTTAAGTAACACGTGCATCATATTACCTCAGAGTGTCAATACGTTTTTGACATCGAAAGGCAACCAATGTACTTCCAGATTACACACAACAATGTTTTTTTGGAATTATAATCACGTAAATAATTCAGACTTTTTCAGATGTTAAAATGATTTTACTACTCTATGGAACTGATGATGATGATGATGATGATGATGACCACTGTCAGTGGATGTCTTGTGTTAGATGGGCACTGGTGATCGTCGGAAAAAGACCATAGAGAGAAAAAAGGTTTGTGTACGCACGCATCAGACATTGTTTGTCGGGCACATAAAGCTGTCTCGTTATAACCGTCTCTTAAGTCAGATATAAATAAGGCAAAGCTCGGTTAAGAGAACTCGGTCTGAGAGAAAAAATTCGATAATGAATTTGTTATTCGAAATTTTAACGCATGTAAATTATTGACTCTTCAAAAGCGCTTTTTAAAGGATTATCTGAATAATGTTTTTGATTGATTGATTGATTGATTAACGGTTTTGGACTAGACGGGTTGAAGTGTGCAAAAAAAACTAACTAAGATTGCCACGGCTCTTTCTTTCATTATGAGGAATATGGCGGCACATTGTGAGATATCATAATGTGCGTGTGGGTGTCGATAGAAAAGAAAATACTAGAATTGCAGAAATACAATGGAGTATATTATTTTTAAATAACCTGAAACAAACTTAAATTACGTCATTATTTAAGTGTATCTTCTAGCAATGAGTGTTAGTACTGAACTTTACTGAACTACAACTTTAACGTCTACCGATTTTCTGCCTGAAAACACTTATATAACCCTTTTACTTCTAAACTCCACCTCAATGATGATCAAAGGATTATTTACAAAAAAGGGAACAATGCCATACAGGTATTGTTCCTTTTTTTGTTATAAAACTTGGAGATATTATCACACTTTCCAGATACACTCTATTTCTTGGACAGTAAATAATTGATAAAAGGCAAGTATAATTTTATAACGTTCAATTTACTATCATCAAATGTATCTTTTATGAAATTTTAATGAAATTTAAATAAAACACATGTAATTAAATATAATTGGAGATCACTAGCTTAGAAACAAGACGTTTGCCATATAATTATTTGATTAGATGACTATTTATCAAATTCGAAAAGAATCGCTCTTGTAAATCGTACAAGCTTTGTAAAAACGTAGTTTTACTTTCACTTTCCATTGCTATTGTACCTAGAGAACCTACGTTGGGGGCGGGCTTCCTAGCATCGTTTTCTTATCAAGTTATGCTGGCCTAGTAACATACTCTATTAATAGTTTCAGGATGCATCCTAGAGACATATTTACTTACTACTGTTTTATAAGTCTTATCTCGGGTTTTCTAATCTATATATATAAAAGCGAAATACCACTGACTGACTGACTGATGATCACGATATCTCAGAAACTATAAAAGATACGATCTTTAAATTTGGAAGGTAGATTCCTTTTATAAAGTAGAGGTCAGCTAAGGAACGGTTTTGAGAAAATCTACCCCTAAGGGGTAGAAATGGGGGTTGGAAGTTTGTATGAAAGTCCTATATTTTTGAAGTCAGAGACATGAAAATTGGCAACTAAGTTTTTTATTATAAATGATAAAGATCTGTATAATCAACGTTACGAATATCTACCCCAAGGGGGGTGAAATGGGGGTGGGGCGTTATCATGAGGATTCTATGTTTTCGAAGTTAGGGACATGAAAATGGGCATTTAGGTAATTTGTTTTAAATAATAAGAACCTGTATACGCAATATTACAAAAATCCACCCTTAAGGGGTAGAAATAGGGATGGAAGTATGTATGAAAGTCCTATATTTTTAAAGTTAGAGACATGAAAGTTGGGAACTAAGTTGTTAATTACAAATATTAAAGATCTGTTTAATCAATGTTGCGAAAAACCACCCCAAAGGGTAAAATGGGGGTTGGAAGTTTTCATCAGGATTCTAAGTTTGGGACATGCAAATTGCCATTTAGTTTATTTGTTTTAAATAATAAAAACCTGTTATGCAATATTACAAAAATCCACCCCTAAAGGGTTGAAATAGGGGTTGGAAGTTTGTATGACATGAAAGTTGGCAACTAAGTTGTTAATTATAAATAATAAAGATCTGTACGATCAATGTTGCGAAAATCCACCCGAAATGGGGGTTGGAAGTTTTCATCAGAATTTTAAGTTTTCGAGATTATGGATATGAAATTGGCATTTAGGTTATTTGATTTAAATAATAAAAACCTGTATGTACGCAATATTACAAAAATCCATAAAAGGGGGTGAGAGGGTGGGGTTCTGAGTTTTTGGAAGTAGAGAAATGAACATCGGCAACTAGAGCATTACTTTTCAGTAACTATGACATGTAGGTATAAGCTATTTTGCAAAATCACACATTGAAAGTGGAAACATAAAGAATGAAAAGGAATTTGGAAGTTAGAAGAAAGAAGAAGAAGCCCTGTTTAGGCGTAGACATCCGCTAATAATTTGTGAAAATCCGCCGCAAAGAGGTAATACCGGGGTTCATGTTGGTTGAAAATCTTATAAAGTTTTATTTCTTTGAATCCATTGAAATACTTTGTACTAAGAAATCCTTACTATCTAGACAAAATCATAGTAATATTATAAATGCGAATGTGAGTTTGTATGTTGTTTTGTCCTTCAATCACGTCGTAACAGAGCAATGGATCGACGTGATTTTTGAAATTATAGTTGAGGACCTGGAGAGTGACATAGGAGAGTTCCCGTTGAAATTTCTACAACTTATTCTGACTGAATTTCAAAAACTGATTTTACGCGGGCGAAGTCGCGGGCGCCAGCTAGTCAAATATAAAACTCGCGGACTTTCATACCTATTCTGTGCCACCTTTGGGAAAGAATTAAAAAAATCCTGTCCTAGAGAACGCCTGTGATTGCGATTGCGATGCTATCTTGGGTGCTAAATTTCAACTTTTTTAGTCGCGTTCAACATTGCACTACGCGTACAGTATAAGTATACAGAACATTTCATGTCTTTTACAGATGTTAAAACTATTTGGTTAAGAATGGGTCACTAAAATTAGGGACAGGAAGGTTGCAGCAGTCCTAAGTTTAAAAATAGAAAATTAAAATCTAATGTTTGTTTAATAGTTTTCGAAATAAAACACTTTCGAAACAGTAGTTTAACAAACAGTAGATTTTTTTTTGTTTTATTTTGAACAACTATTAAGTTAAGCATTTTATTCAAGAGAACATTCAATATGTATTTAGTATAATAAAAACATTTAGCACTAGAGTATAAATAATATGTCTAGGTGTATGTTACTTCACGTCGGCCTTGGCTTTTCCATCCATATAATTTTATTAAGCTATATATATACTAGTGCTATAAAGAATAAAGATGTCAATTTTTTTTTTTTTTTTTTTCGGACTGTCTATTAGCTGTACAAACCCTATTGGTTGCCACAGCGTAACCGGGCTGCTTGGCGAGCTTTGAAAAGAAGCTCTGCCAGAAGAAATTTTGAGCCCTAGGGCTCGAAGAAACTATGGGAACGTCTGCCTAAGGGCGCCTCCTTTGAGGCCGAACCTCGGCTTAGGCGACGTTTGGGATAACGGGGGGGTCGGACGGTAAGTGGTCCGTACGTCTCCGAGGCCGTGGATGGAGCCCACGTCCGGATGACGTAAGATAGCGGGGACCTCGTCTTCGCCGGCGAAGACGGTGTGTAGCGTATGATTGTGTGGTAGGTGGTACGAGTGTGTTGTCAGTAGTCATCTGATCGTCAGGGTCATGAAGGATATGTTTAGGTCTCCTCTTTCGGAGAGGAGCGCTTAGGTCGGGGGAGTAAAAAGAAGCCGCAACTACGAGAGGGTTGGGGTGTCGGATTGAGGATGGGGTGTCGGATTGATGTTGGGGTGTCGGATTGAAGATGTCAAAGCTATACTTTGTACAAACGCATACATCTCACCCTAACCTGTACATAATTTTTAATAAAAAGAAAAACAAATTAAGATCATATTCATACTCTTAATAAATTCTGTTTCGTTTCTTCATCGCGGTTTTGTGTAATAAGGCCAGTCAGTTATGTGCTGGATCGCAAACACGATACTTTGTTACTAGGAACCCATAAATAATAAAGAGCTGCAAATGCTCCCGATGAATGGACAAGGCGTCGGAGGGAGGTGAAGACCGCGGAGTGGGTTGAAATGAAATGAAATAAGCTTAGAGGTTTATTTTTGTACCAGGTACTTTCCCTGATAGCTTATAAATATCCATTGTGCAACCTGTATTAACAAATACCGAACAATTAACTCATTCTAGCAAAATTATTTGAAAAAGCGATATAACATGGGCCAAATATCTTGCAGATATACGATAACTTATTTCTCGCACTAATTTTAATTTTTCATTATCTAAATTGCGCGTTCATATATCATGTTGCAGAGAGATGGTTTTTGTTCATCTGATGAAGACAAAATTATAAGTGTAAGTCGCATTTAGCCAGCGTGCTGCAGGCCCAACTCTTAAGACACTGAGAAGAGATCCAATTCCTTAAGAGGTAATTCCTTAAGAGGTACTGTTTCTATGTGAAGCGAAAATCAATAACTTGGAACCCGAACCTTTAATTGAACACGTTTAGCCAGACCCTCGGTGGTATAGTGGATATTACGCCCGCGCTGATGCGGGAGAACAGGGTTCGATTCCCTGCTGAGGAGACATGTTTTTTATTTTATAATATTCATTTATTTTTGTTACTGATGTTCTTGGCGTAATAAGTTTTTTTTTTTGTATTTTTTTGTGGCCTTGTTTTTTTTTTTTTTTTTATAAACTTTATTGCACAAAAAAAAACTGTACAAAAAGGCGAACTTAATGCTAAAAGCATTCTCCACCAGTCAACCTTGGTACATTACGAAAACTGATGGTAGGCGCACGAACAAAAAAAAAAAAAATCAGTAAATGTATATATATAAAAGTAATAGATAATATAATAATAAATAAATACAAACAGATAATTAAAAATATATAAATATAAAAAAAAAACAAAGAGAAAAAAAAGAAATGCAATACGAGCATTACATTTTCTGTACAAGCACCAAATAAAAAAAAAATGGTTAATACCCACAAAGTAACAATTTTCTTACTCTAATTTTAAAAGAAGAAACACTTTGCAACACTCTAATGTCTTCAGGAAGTGAATTCCAAAGTTGAATAGCTTGGAAAAAAAACGAATTAGCCAGACTTGTTGATGAATAATCTTAGTTTTTATTTTTTAATTGAAGAACCCTATGGTTTTAATATATTTAAACATATTTTCCTACACAGAAACAAACTATTGAATTGAGATAAAATGTTGTACGGGTACTTGTCATTTTTCTATAATCCTCAGGCGGGTGTCTCAATATCGGTCGATCTTGTATTGTGAAATTGCTACAGTCCACTTATAAAAATAAGGAATAGTACCAGCGTTTTATGTACCACGATTATAAATTAATTTAATTTATGTCTACATGAACAGTACAGTTTACTTGCCCATTTTAACTGTCGGGTTTTGGACTCTCTACCTTTTTAAGCTTAGGGTTGTTATATATATTGTTGGTGGTTAAATTTTATTTAAATAACCGGTCAAGAGACTGAAGTATGCTAGAACTTTTATTTTTGTAGACATTCGTAGCTTTTCGATACGGTTCGTAGGCATATGCTACGAGTGTATTACCATGTTAATGTTGCGTTATTCTTCCCAGGCGTAAAACTACAAGTGACAGGTTGTCCTATTTTTGCTTTGCATCTATCAATCCAATTGAATTTCTTTTCTTATGAGATCTGTGAAACAACATGGTGGAATATTATCCTGTGCGTGTGGGTGTTGATAGAAACAACACTACTAGAATTACAGTAACACAGTGGAATTCTACGATTGTTAATATCTTATTTATTTTTAAATACCCAACTTAATTTTACTTAACCTTAGTTTGAGGTTATTTTGTAAGTTGCTCCGATCCTCGGTAGTTTTGTGGTCAGTATCTCTGTCACGCCGAGGCGGCTTGTTTTTATGTTAATACTGGTATTATTTTATTACTTCTTTCAAGTAGGAAAAAGATCCAAGAAGCTTCATTCTCCTTTCTGCATCGCGGTTTGTGAAATAAGATCGCAGTGCTCTGGATCGCGAACACGATAACTTATTACTAGGAAGGCATAAATTACAAAGAGATGACAACAGTCCCGAGGAAACTAGTTTTCGGAGGGGGAAAGTGACGGCGGTGGGGGGGAAGAAAATTTATAACGTATTAAATTTAAGGAAAATGTATTTTCACGGACGCTTCATAGATGTCTGTATAAGATTTTCATGAATTAAACATTTTTTTATTGGAACGAAGTTCCTTATCGCGCGTTGTGGAAGACGGAAAAATTCTTACGAAAAGTTGTCACGACACTTTTTGTTATTGTAAGCTGTGCGGCGTCGCATGTGTCTCTGTCTGTCTCTCTCTCTCTTATAGAAAGCAAGCCAGATATTTTCATTTCTATTTCGCATTGAACAGTGTGGTGTTGCGACGATTATTTTTGTTGAGTGTATACAGGTTTTTTGTAAATAAAAAATAATTAAAAATAATGATAATAATGAATCATGATAGTGTTTCTGCACAAGTTCCGGATATTGCTTATGGAGTTGTATATAGATAAGTAGAGATTATATACAGATAATAATAAATGCTTTTGTATTTTTAGCACGTACGCACTATAACCTCTCTTTATTATTGTGCTAACCAAGTCATACGCATTATAATCTCCACATTTCACAATCACACACAATCTGACATCTTTGATAGATATCTGTATTAGTTATCTATATATATAAAAGTGAAAGGTCACTTACTTACTTACTTACCTACTTACTGATTAAACACGAGATCTCAAAAGCTATTGTACGTATAAAGCTATTATTTAGACAGTAGGTAGTTGATAGTTGAGAGATGTCAGCTAAGAAAGGATATTTGGAAATTCCACCCCTAAGGGGGTAATAAATGATTTTAAAAAATGTCCTTATATATTTGTAACGATTTTTTAAGTCATTCTGTACAACCTAATGAAGGTAAAATTTTCCCTTTCCAGCATGTCATTTGGATATACCATTAAGAAGATGATGGAAAATTTAAATTATAATTAGTTCGGGTTTTTGGCAATAGTCCACCACGCTGGCCATGTGCGGATTAGCAGACTTTACACGCCTTTGAGAACATTATGGAGAACTCTCAGGCATGCAGGTTTCCTCACGATGTTTTCCTTCACCGTTGAAGCAAAATTTGTTATTCGAAATTTTAACGCATGTAAATTATTGACTCTTCAAAAGCGCTTTTTTAAGGATTATTTGAATAATGTTTTTGTTTGATTGATGGATTAACGGTTTTGGACTAGACGGGTCGAAGTGTGCAAAAAAAAAATAACTAAGATTCTTGCCACGGTTCTTTGAGGAATATGGCGGCACTTTGTGAGATATCATAATGTGCGTGTGGGTGTCGATAGGAAAGAAAATACTTGAATTGCAGAAATACAATGGAGTATATTATTCTTAAATAACCTGAAACAAACTATAATTACGTCATTATTTAACTGTATCTTCTAGCAATGAGTGTTACTACTGAACTTTACTGAACTACAACTTTAACGTCTACCAATTTTCTGCCTGAAAACACTTATATAACCCTTTTACTTCTAAACTCCACCTCAATGATGATCAAAGGATTATTTACAAAAAAGGGAACAATGCCATACAGGCATTGTTCCATCCATATAATTTTATTAAGCTATATACAAGTGCTATAAAGAATAAAGATGTCAAAGCTATACTTTGTACTAACGCATACATCTCACTCCTAACCTGTACATAATTTATAATAAAATGAAAAAAAAATTAAGATGATAATTCATTCATACTAATTTTGTTTCGTTTCTTCATCGCGGTTTTGTGTAATAAGGCCAGTCAGTGGTGTGCTGGATCGCAAACACTATGCTTTGTTACTAGGAACCCATAAATAATAAAGAGGTGCAAATGCTCCTGATGAAGTGACAACGCGTCGGAGGGAGGTGAAGACCGCGGAGGTGGTTGAATTCAAATAAAAAAAGCTTTATTTTGCTACAAGGTACTTTCCCTGATAGCTTATAAATATCCATTGTGCAGCCTTTATTAACAAATACCGGCCAATTAACTCATTCTAGCAAAACTATTTGAAAAAGCAATATAATATGGGCCAAATATCTTGCAGATATACGATAACTCATTTCCCGCACTAATTTTAATTTTTCATAATCTAAACTGCGCGTTCAAACAACATGTTGCAGAGAGATGGTTTTTGTTCATCTGATGAAGACCAAATTATAAGTGTAAGTCGCATTTAACCAGCGTGCTGCAGGCCCAACTCTTAAGACACTGAGAAGAGATCCAATTCCTTAAGAGGTAATTCCTAAAGAGGTACTGTTTCTATGTGAAGCGAAAATCAATAACTTGGAACCCGAACCTTTAATTGAACACGTTTAGCCAGACCCTCGGTGGTATAATGGATATTACGCGCCTGCGCTGATGCGGGAGAACAGGGTTCGATTCCCTGCTGAGGAGACATGTTTTTTATTTTATAATTTTCATTTATTTTTGTTACTGATGTTCTTGGTATAATACGTTTTTTTTTGTATTTTTTTGTGGCCTCGTTGATGAATAATCTTGGTTTTTATTTTTTAATTTAAGAACCCTATGGTTTTAATATATTTAAACATATTTTCCTACACAGACACAAACTATTGAATTGTTATAAAATGTTGTACGGGTACTTGCCATTATTCTATAATCCTCATGCGGGTGTCTCAATATCGGTCGATCTTGTATTGCAAAATTGCTACAGTCCCCTTGTAAAAATAAGGAATAGTACCAGCGTTTTATGTACCACGATTATAAATTTATTTAAATTATGTCTACATAAACAGTACAGTTTACTTGCCCATTTTAACTGTCGGGTTGTGGACTCTCCACCTTTTTAAGCTTAGGATTGTTATATATATTGTTGGTGGTTAAATTTTATTTAAATAACCGGTCAAGAGACTGGAGACTGCTTTAACTTTTAGTTTTGTAGACATTCGTAGCTTTTCGCTACGGTTCGTAGGTACATGCTACGAGTGTATTACCATGTAATTGTTGCGTAACTTCCCAGACGTAAAATTATAAGTGACAAGTTGTCCTATTTTTTATTTTTGAAGTGAAAACTTCTTTAGCGGCGTTGAGCACTTTTTCTGTAATGGGTATAAAATCTTAAACTCGCGTCAGGACACGTGACCTGATCGAAAAAGCGTAAGACGGATGGAGAGTAGACAGCTATCCCCTCTCTCCGGCGCGGCGAAAATGTATGCCTGTGCCTACTGTTTCGTTTAGGCAGCGCAGGGCGCTTGCGCGAATGTTCGTGTATGTTACAGCGTGCCACGCGCATCCATGGATGGTGACAGAAATAATTGTAATAGTTTTAAAGTGTTAAATTTTTAATGTAATATGAATTGTCATGTTTGTGTACGATAGCGCAATAAATGAATATTGTATTCTACCACATAAATGATAGTACTTTTATACTGATAAAGCAATTGGTGCAAAATTATTCCCTAACCATTCCAAAATATCAAACATGCTCAACGTTAATAATCAAGTTTTCACTTCTGCCGGCACTCCCGGAGTGCAACCCGTCTTTTTTTTATTTATTTTTTTTGGTATCAATCCAATTGAATTTATTTTGTCTTATGAGATCTGTGAAACAACATGGTGGAATATTCCTGTGCGTGTGGGTGTTGATAGAAACAAAACTACTAGAATTGCAGAAACATAGTGGAATTCTACGATTGTTAATATCTTATTTATTTTTAAATAACCAACTAAATCTTATCAATCTAAGTCTCCGAACCTCTAGTTTTGTGGTCAATATCTCTGTCACACCGAGGCGGCTTGTTTTATGTCTGGTTTTATTTTATTACTTCTTTCAAGTAGGAAAAAGATCCCAAGAAGCTTCATTCTCCTTTCTGCATCGCGGTTTGTGAAATAAGATCGCAGTGCTCTGGATCGCGAACACGATAACTTATTACTAGGAAGGCATAAATTACAAAGAGATGACAACAGTCCCGAGGAAACAAGTTGTCGGAGGGGGAAAGTGATTTAACGTATTAAAATTATGAAAAATGTATTTTCACGGACGCTTGATAGATGTCTGTATAAGATTTTCATGAATTAAACTTTTTTTTATTTTGTTTATGATATTATATAAAAGTAATATGTTCAAGAAAAAAACGCTTTACCATATGCCTATCTCTAATGAATACCGCACATCTCATAACTACTAGCAGGGTTACATGTACACACAGTTTTGTTTAACTAAATAAAAATAAATTTCGTAAAGTGCCAAAAAAATTAACTTCAAAACTCTGATTCCTATTTACTTCAAAGTATTTTTAAGTACGAATATCCACATTAAAATGTTAGAATTGGATCTGAGATATATATAATATTTTAGTTATTTATTTATTTATTATTAATGTACAAGGAATAAAATAAGTTATATAATAAAGGCACCGAAAAAACCAAAGAGGTTTGTCCTCGGTGCTAATCAGTAACATAACAGCTTAAAGCTAAAGGAACTGAGTAAGCATATTAGGCATGAAAAGAACATTTCCTAACTGAGTTAGACGGTCGACACTAATGAGTCAACCGTCCAACTTAGTCAAAAAATATTCTTTTAATTTCGGTTTGAGATTTTTAATGTGTAAATTTTGGAACGCTGGAGGTAGTTCGTTCATGAATCGTGGAACCAAATACGCGGTCGTTCGCTCGCCGTACGTATTGTTAGCGCGCGTAATGTTAAAGCGGTTGGCCGCCATCGCCCGCGTCTGTACAGGATGTTCTTTTTTAATGAATATCTTCTCATTGAAGAACTCTTCTTTTAATATTGTGTATTTAAACAGCTTCTGAACAGGTAATGTTTGGCAATGTTTAAATAGCCCCAGTTCGTTACCATCGTACTTACCTTTAATGGAATTTGAGACCATAGATTTTAAAATTCTGAATTGCAATTTGAATATATCATTAAGGTATGTTGTATATGTACGACCGTAGCTACTGAGACCATATTGTACGTAAGTATGAGCGAACGAGTTATATAGCAGTAGTTTAACTTTAAATGGAATCCGACGATTCAGGATAGTTATATTAGCGAGAAATTGTCTTAGTTTATTACACACATAGTCAATGTGCAAACTCCAATTGAATTTACTGTCAATAATAAGACTGAGGTATGTATATTGGTGGACTAGCTCAATCGATGGGCAATTACAAAAGTTAAAATTTACACTGTGTAGACAAGAATGATCATGAGCTATTATTTTTTTAAAGGGAAAATATTTTAGATAGGGTGATCTGATGTGAATCAATTTAGTTTTTTTAACATTTAAAACTAAACCTATATCGTGACACCACATGTTCAAGTTGTTAAAATCCGTCTGCAATGCATCGCAGATCTTATTAGGGTCCCGGTCAGCGAAAACAAGGCAACTATCATCCGCAAATTGATAGCATGAACAATATTTAATACAGTTGCTCATGTCATTGACATATGACAAGAAGTGCAACGGGCCAAGGACGGAGCCCTGAGCCGTGCCTTCACTTACGACCCGGGTGTCGCTGTAGGCGTTATCAATTCGTACACTGAATGTACGATTGCGGAGGTAGTCTGCGCACCAAGCGAGCAAGGGACCTCGAACCCCACATGTTTCCAATTTACTTCGCAGTAGATCATGGTTTAGAGTGTCAAAAGCGCGTGAGAAGTCGATAAACAGTGCAAGGACGTGTTTTTTTTGATTTAAGTTCCTTCGTACCTTGCTTCAAATTGTTTCTCGTTTCAGCATCGCGATTTGTGAATAAGGCCGCTGTGAGCTGGATCGCATTCATAACGTTTTGATACTAGGAACCCATAAATAGCAAACAGTTGAGAGGCGACCAATGAATGCACTAGATTCGGAGGTGAAGATCGGCGATGACAGATCGGAACTGGGATTAAATATAATACTAGTTTAAAAATAAATAACTCAAAAGTTTGAAGATTACTGTTGACAGGAAGAGAATGCTTAGTATTGAGTTCGCCTTTTGTATATTGTTTTAATGTGCGATTAAGTTTATTAAGAAAAAGGTTGAATCTGAGAGTTTTTTTGTCTGGTGGGAGGCTTCGGCCGTGGCTAGTTACCACCCTACCGACAAAGACGTGTCGCAAAGCGATTTAGTGTTCCGGCTCCGGATGTCGCGTAGAAACCTATTTGGTGTATGGGTTTACCATACTCGTATAAGGTAGCCCGTTACCATCTTAGACCGCATTATCACTTACACCAGGTGAGATTGCCGTCAAGGGCTAACTTGTAGTGGATAAAAAAAAAAGTTCTTTTAGGGATATGACTTTACTCAATAGATTCCCTACAGAAGCGTTCCCATGACCCAGTCACCAGGCGACGCGAAGGAGCATCGCTGGGTTTTAGTGGGTATTCTCTCGTGGGTCGCCGGCCGATGGCGAGTCCCACATAACCTGCAGAAAGCGCCGCAGTTTTGCCTACGTCGCGTCCGGACGGGTATGTGTGTTAAAAAAGAGGCAATCAAACGCTGTCTGATCTGATTTGCTCTTCATTAGGTAGTAGAAAGAGCCGCTATTTATTTAAATGAGGTTGTTTAGTGAAAATATGAAAAATAGTGCCTCATAACTTGATCGATCGGCAAAAATAAATGCATGTTGTAACTTGCGTTATTGAATCAGTACAGAAATGAAAGGAAGGGAAAAGTTGAATTTAAGGTAGTATGTGAAAACTGCAATAGCCTTAATTCAGGTCAAACGCCGCAACGATGCCCTATAGCAAAGCTTACCAATAAAAAATTGGCAACTGTTGGTTGGCTGACCTTGTAATAAGTCGGCTTCACTCTCAAACTTTTATCAAGTCTGACTTATTAGAGATAACTCACTCTTTTATTGAAAATGTTTTCTCGTTGCAGCATCGCGGTTTGAATAAGGACGCTGTGAGCTGGATCGCATTCATAACGTTTCGTTACTAGGAACTCATAAATAACAAAGAGTTTGGATTGCTCCCGATGAATACCTGGCGGTGGAGGTTGAAATTAAATCAACTAAACTTGTATAACAATAATAGATAGGAAGCTTGAAGCTTGGTTATATATAGGTATAGTTGACATAATTACTTCCAAAAAATTATATCTCAGTAACTAGGGTCAAAATTAGGGGGTATTTAAATGATTATTTAGTGTCAAAAGATTAATAATTCTACAAAATTTTTATATTACTTGCTCCAATCAAATGTGCACACACTCATAATTGCCATGTGTTGCACAGTAATTTTCATATATGTATATTCTATACATATGTATATTATATACATGAAAATTACTGTGCAATAGTAAAAGGTAGTTTGAATTGACATTAAACCTTCTGAATGAGATTTGCATCAGATTTAGAAGAGCATCATCAGCATTATAGATTAATTTAGATAAAGGTAAATATTTATAATAGGTCTGTGAATCAGACAAGAAATACATTCGATGCTAAAAATGCATTTATTTACACTCTTGCTCCTTATTTCATGTATTTCGCGTCAGTTGTAACGGTGATTGATCTATATACAATCACTTAAATCTCATATGGAAATATCTAAGTCCTAGAATTTTCTTATGTTTTCGTAATATTTTGACAAAAATATAACGAAGTTATAGCTTATACCTGATATTTATGACCGTTGATCTCTATAAAGGTATATAGAATGGTTTTATTCTAATATTTATTCAAGTTGAATTTTCTAGATGCTAACTCATTATGTAAGGAATTTGTTTCCCGTTTCTGCAGCGCGGTTTGTAAAAAGGTCGCTGTACGCTGGTTCATGATTACGACACGTAGTTACTAGGAGCCCATAAATAACAAGGAGTTTAGATTGCTCCCGATTAATAGACGGCGTTGGGGGCTGAAATTGAATGAACTGAACTTGTTGATAACAAAAATAGATTGGAAACTTGAAGCTTGACTGTTGGTAATTAGTTGCTTTGGTATTTATTTAGATGAAATACAAATTTTCCCCTTTCTAGCATGTTATTTGAATATGATATATGATGGTACAGAATTTAAATAAAAATTAGTATGACTGCGTAAGTGATAATCCGCTCATATTAACGAAAAAAGAAAAACCCCGGCTAAGTTTGTTGTGGGCTTCTTCTTAGACCGGGGCGCGTTTGGAACCCTCATAGCTTTAGTTTTAATTTTCGAATATAGTTATCACCATGAAATAACTACTATGTAAATTATTGACGCGTCAAAAGTGCCTTTTTAAGGACTATTTGAATAAAGATTATTTTGAATTTGAATTTGAATTTATTATGCGTAATACTCAACGTCAGACACTTAGCTGAGGCGGCTAAGCCTTGGAACATCATGGTGTACATCTGAACGCGCTATTGTTTATTGCTGACTGACTTTTTTTAATCACCTGACTTAATTAAATGTCTAACAATAAATGCGGTAACTGTAAAAATCCCTGAAGTGAAATAAATTGTTTCTCGTTTCAGCACCGCGGTTTGCGAATAAGGCCGCCGTGAGCTGGATCGCATTCATATCGCTTTGTTACTAGGAACCCATAAATAGCTAGGAGATGAGATCGCTCCCGATGAATGGACAGGGAAAATTTACCAATAAAAGCTACAATGGTAAACTTGAAACAACCATACTGATCTCTTTTATCTGGACACATGTTTCAGTGTGCAAGGTTCAATTAAAAATTCAATTAACGATAAAATAAAGCTTGGGATTTGAATTGCTTTTACTTCATATATTAAGCTAATTATATTTAAATATTAACTATGTGAGTGGTGGTAGTAACTATTTATGTGCGTTGTGGGCTTGTTATACCTCGACGTGTTTGAAACCTTATGTAGACTGACATGTCGCAGAGACTTAATATTTCAGACACAACGCTGTCTCGGTTTAACTGTTTCTTAAACCTCACTTTGTTAATCATGGTCTATCACAAAATTATATAATGAGCTAATTATTTCAATTATAACTGTTGTGTCTGGTAGACAATGAGAAGGTATGTACGAAAAAACTGACTTAGAATGAATTGAAAAGCTCTTGTGTAGTCGCTGGCAATATTTTTCTAAAATTAAATCACCTACAAGCTATGAATTTTATTCCATCATAGCCGACTAAGGACGACCTAAACGTGGAGATTATATTGGTGTACATTTAAGCTGGTTATCAATATAGAAGAAATGAAGCCACAGTTGTAGTGATATGCAACTAGGGTTGGCCATATGCATCGCCTAGAGTAAACTGCAAGCTGTGGAAAGCTGATTGGTGATGACCTCCTAAAAAATGTAATATACACATATTAAACGATTTATATATTGTGAAGGGCTGGCCGGCGATGGGATAGCCTTCTTGAATGTACATAGTTTAAATAATTGATGGAGTTTGTGGATGTCTGGTGCATTCTCTTCGAACGAATTATTTTTTTAGTAGTTATCAAACAGAATTTGCTTTAGTTTTCCATCAGCTAGTGTTGGCCATATAGGAAGAAAAAATAAATAATCCCTCCGTCCAGTAAAACCGTAAAACAGTACCGTCCTCCGTAAAAACCTAGATTTAAATATAGGTGCTGTAGGCACTGAAAGGGAAAGCCTTTCAGTGCCTACAGCGGGCCGGCCTTCCAGTGCAATACTACTCTTATTAAGTTATGCTTGCCTAGTAACACACTCTATTAATAGTTTCAGGATGCACTTTGAACACATATTTTTACTTCTCAATAGTTTGCAAGTTCTGTTTTCATTCTCGTGTTTTCTAATTTTAAAACTGGTCGACCTTTCATGAAAAATTCTAACGTTTTTAGGTCAGTTAGTTGCTTTTTCCATTTTATTTTAGTTACAGATTAGATATATTACATCTTTCTTTTAATGTTTATCAATGCTATGTTTAACGCGATTAAAAATGCTAAAAAAACCAACACCCTTGGTAACTGATCGTCGAAATCAATACGTAGAAAAGAGGCCATAAGGTGGATAACATTATTTAGATCCTCACTAGTATTATAGATTATTTATGATTTATTAATCTTTTCTTCCTCTATTAGAATTTTATGGTTAAATAAATTTGTATGATCATACTAGTATTATAATGTAAAAGTAAAAAAAATAACATTATGAAACATGGTACACACAATCTTGGAGGTATTGAAAGTAAGAATAATACTTGTATTCCAAAAATATATATATTTTACGGAAGATAAAAAATGGTGTGTGTAAATTATACTTAGTTATTTATTGATTGATGTCTTTTGTAATGATCTTTTATACTTATTCAATGGCTTCAATGCGAGCAAAGTCACGGGTAAGAGTTTGTAAAATCCGTAATTTTTCATTCTCAGAGTCATGTTATGAAAATATAAATAGCATATGCCGTGCCGTTGCCGCTGCATATTTTCAGCTGACGTCCTTTTTATTTATTTATTGGAACGAAGTTCCTTATCGCGCGTTGTGAAAGGGGGCTAGACGGAAAAAATTCTTACGAAAAGTTGTCACGACACTTTTTGTTATTGTAGGCTGTGCGGCGTGTGGTGTCGCGACGATTATTTTTGTTGAGTGTATACAGGGTTTTGTAAATAATAAATAATAAAAAATAAATAAGTACTATCCCTATAGATATATTATTACACTAGCATATTTTTAAAGAACCTTTTAAGAGTATTGAATTTGTTGTACCTCGCTTCTATCGCGGTTTGAATAAGGCTGCTGTGTGCTGGATCGCATTCATAACGTTTTGTTACTAGGAACGCATAAATGACGAAGAGAAGTGAAATGCTCCCGATGAATGGCACGGGTGGGAGAGGGGGAAGAAGACGGGTGGAGGTGAAATTTACTGAAATACACTAGTAAAAATACAATAGACAACTTAGTTGTCAACTTTTATTGGTTTTAAAACACAGTGTGTTAATAATACTACCTTCAGCATGAGGCTCTGTCTATTTATGGTGTTATGTCAAGAAATTCTGAGATTATTCTTAAATAGGTATAAAAACGTAAGGAGGATTTTTATGTACGCATCGATGCGGGTCAACATCCACGCATTATGGCTGAGAAAATACTAGGACTTCATAGATTCGAAGAGTAATTTTATTTATTCCATCAGTGTACAAGCAGTTTTCATCTATCGTAAGAAGCCATGTAGTGCCCGACTGGATCAGTTATTAAAACAAATTAGTGACCGCGAGCATATAAATAAAACTGTGCAGTGTTTTATTTGATTGTGCCAGATTTGTAGATCCCCAAACAGAAGCTCACAATTATATGATGATATTTGTATTAAAGTTCATTCATGCACAAGCGTATTGGCTAATTGTTTGTGCTATAGCATTCAAGCGACTGGAAGTATTAAATACCTTGGTATCCTAATAGACCAGAATCTAAATTGGAAAGAACATATTTTAAAATTAAGTTGTAGAATTAGGAAACTGATCTATATATTTAAGCTACTTAGAAATGTTTGCTCACCTAGCCTACTTTTGACTGTTTACTATGCTCTATGTCAACCAGTAACTACCTATGGGATTAAAGCGTGGGGTGGTACATCCAAAACTACTTTGTTAAGTATTGAAAGGGCACAGCGCTCTGTACTAAAAGTAATGACTTTCAAAAAATTCACTTATACTACTCATTTATTGTATTCTGAATTGAAGGTTCTCTCCGTGCGTCAACTTTTTATAAAACAAGCAACCATCACTCAACATAAAAATCAACCTGATAGATCACTGAATCGAAGACAAGATAAGGTCTACAATATTCCTCACCAAAAAACTGTCTTTGCTCTTAAATTTATCAACTACCTTGGCCCAAAATTGTATAATGCAATAAGTAAGAAAATAAGATTAAGAGATTTTAGAGTCCGTAACTTGAAAGAGCAATTATTAAAATACCTTAATACACTAAATTACAATAAAACAGAAGATCTTCTGATAGAGATAATATAAAAAGACATAAAACATGTGAAACACCATATTCAAGAAACAGCACACGTACACACGCAGACACAAGCACACACACACACACACATAATTACACATGCAACTCACACATGCACGCACATACTCATCACATGCTAGCAACTATGTTTGTATCATAGAGGGAAGTTCCCACATTCCAAGATACAGTTTACACTAGTTTGGAAAGTGGGAGACCATAAAATTATCTTGTCACTGTAATTGTTAGCAAATAAAATAAATAAATATATAAAAAAAAATTTTCTTTTTCAGAATTCATACTTGAACAGGATCATTTCGTCTTTATGTATTCATTCTAAAATCACCATTTAAGGGCTGTAAAATAGGGAATGACAGTTTATGCTGATTATTTATACTATACAATCTACAAGCTTGAAAATAAGTTAACATTATAACATATTAGTCAAGAAAGATTTTTTATCTCTTTTCTTGTCTATATGTGGCTAAGTAATGTATTAAATAATTAAATGATCTTTTTGAATTATAAAATTTGTCTGAACAGATACTGATGATAATAGTAAGTACTAACATGGTTGGAGTACTAGGTTAAAAATTGAGTTATACACAGGAATTAGTGTTCCATTAGAGGGCCCTTTAAATAACAGTTCCCGCATGGGCACTGTACCAGCTTAGCAAGAAATGGGATGGGATTTGCAAGGAAACAAAAACAAGGAAAAATTACGGTTTTTTTTTTAAACCGATTTACCATCTCTAATAAAATTGGACATTTTGAGCAAGAATACTTGATACATAGCACGATGGGCTAGAAATTATGTTAATATCAAATATAAATAGTACACAGTTGAGCCGAATACGACTGGTACATATTCATAATTTTACTTTATTTACTGTTTAACAAATGCGGGATCCTACAGAGTAAAAAGCTCACACCTAAAATAGTATAAACATGGTATAGGTATTCCAGACAGATATCGGGATTGTTCGACAGGGATGCCGGTATGTTTCATCTTTATCGCTCTTATGTGTACAGGTACACTTCACAATGGCCGACGTCCGCTATTGATTATCGACACGACCGACCTGAACAGGATCTCATAACTAGTTCAGAGATGCGAGACTGCAAAATTAAAATATCGTCGTGGTTTTAGATATATATTAGTTAAATTAAGATTCATTAACTAATTATGATATGAAATACATCTAGACATTATTTAAATTACTGAAAAATATTTTTTCAATCTATTTGATTAAAATCACAAACAATTTATTAATATAACAAACTTTTAAGTAGCGGATAATATCAAGAACTTAAATGACAAAGCATCTATATTTGTTGTTATATTCATAAAGATTCTCAAACGCTTATCCATGCGTCCAAAAAATATATATATAAACTGTATTTTGTTCCAGTACCTAGGTACGGTTTCTCCATCGCTCCATCAAAATGACGGGTAAATTTAGTTTTCAGATTTTTTAATCTGTTTAATTGTTAAATTTATTCATTAATCTAAAGCCGATGAATGTTTAATGAGCTCTAAAGTTTAAAACAAATAAAAATTAAATAAAACGGCAACCTACATTGAATATTTTAGAAGACCTAGAACCTAGACTTTACAATAAGCGAACACCAATGCTAAATAAACAGTAGAAGGTATAAAATACTGACATACAACAAATATATATAGGCTATAGGCCTACAATCACGATTCGCAAACACTAGGACTGCATAAACATGAAGAGATATACTTGCCGCGAGGGGCTGGTGGAAGCAATTTAACAATTACGATTTGTCGATGCCACAATCAGACCAAAGTTCGAGACTTCTTTATTCTAATACAATCGAGAACAAAACAAAAAGAAGTGAAAAATCACAAGTTATGAATCCTTTGGCATTTAAAATAAAATTCGATTTTATGTAAGACTAGACTGACTCATCTCGTTTTGTCCGTTGATACGTGCTACCCGTGGTGAAAGCTTGAATAAAATCCATACAGAGATACAATAAACCTGTTATATACAATAAATCTGATACGTGCTTCGCACACACCGTTAAATTTGATGACAAGTCATTCAAATTATTATTAGTACGAAGTATGACGTAATTTTAAATTAAATTCATTCATCGAGTACATATAGGACACAGATAATTTATACAGGTTTCCTAGTAAGAGCAATTCTTCTCCAAAATACCTTTTATTCTTGAGACAATAGTTAGTGAATTAAAATTACACTTAACTTCATAAAATTATCTAGTTAGTAAAACTGAAATAGGTGGAGGGTTTCCTAGTGGTAGGTTTCGCTGATGATTTGGCTCTCACAGTGGTGGCCAAAACTGAAGAAAGCCTTATGAAGCGGGTAAATAAGGCGCTGTTGCGAAATATCACCTGGATGCAAGGAAAAGCTACAGCTTGCTTAAGCACCGGAAAAAACAGAGGCTATAGTTTTCAGCGGAAAATGGAGACTGTTAAATTTTCGATAAAGGGTGACCAGTGGCAGTGAGGAACGAGTGAGGTGTTTCAGTGACCCAAAAACACCACGTAAAGTACCTGGGGGTATGGCTTGACAAGTGTTTGAACTTTAAGAAGCAGACTGAAGAAGTAGCCCAAAATCGCAGAAACTCACAGAGGCCTTGTATAGACTGGTGCCGACAAAAGGCGGCTCGATAACATTTTAACTCTTACAAACAACTTGTAAAATATATTTATTAATTAAATACATACAATAACAAACAAATACATTATTATACAGATAGCTAACATTTATGTTACATACCCTTTTGTTGTAAGTTGTAGAATTAGGAAACTGATCTATATATTTAAGCTACTCAGAAATGTTTGCTCGAAGGAAATAAGTTCGTTCGAACTGCATACTACTGATACAGAAATACTAGTTTGGAAAGTGGGAGATCATAAAATTATTTACTACTGTTAATGTTAGCAAATAAAATTAAACAATTAAAAAAAACCGTGTTCTAACATTATAAATTCCTAGTTCATTCGAACTGCACAGGCTCGCAGCCGAAATATTGAAACCAGAGATATTTTAACTCCAAGAAGAACGTACTTACTATATTATATACATAGAAGAGGAAGGAGCATCAAGTGTTGCTAGATAATAGTGGTCGTAAGTTGAGACACTATAATATATTAATATTAGTATACTAAAATAAATGAAAAACATAAATATACAAAAGAATCCTACTTCTATAGTAACGGGAAGGGCTAGCTATATTTATATATAGTTTTAAAAAATAAACTTATATTCACTAGTTACTTATAACAGTTTTTTGTACAAAATTTAGTGAGCATCAATCTAAGGGCTTTTGTCCACGAAAGGTTATTTTCTAAAATGTCACGAAATAGTTCGGTCGCTACAGGTTAGAGGGCGTTGTTACAAGTGTTCAGATTTCATACTCGAATTACGCGCGGATTAATTAAATCTAAATGTTTGAAAAATTATCTTAGTTTGAATTTAATATCACTTGGTTTAATAGTGTAGCGAAACCCCTGGAGGAAACCTGCGTGCCTGAGAGTTTTCTATAGTATTTCAAAGGGGTGAACACTACCAAGTAGCATTTAGCCAGCGTGGTGGGCAGCAACCAGAACTCTTAAAACACCGAGAAGAAGATGATAATTCGTCCATCAATAAAGATTTTATGTCTTTTATTTAGAACAAAATATTTTTTTAACGAAGGACTGTTTCTCTGGGAAGCGAATAACGTCGAAATCGAACCTTTAATTGAACACGTTAAGCCAGACCCACGGTGGTATAATGGATATTACGCCTGCGCTGATGCGGGAGAACAGGGTTCGATTCCCTGCTGAGGAGACATGTTTTTTAATTTATATTTTTATTATTTTTGTTACTGATGTTATTGGTGTGATAAGTTTTTATTGTTTTTTTTTTGTGGTCTCGTTGACGAATAATCTTGGTGATTATTTTAAGTTATAGAGCCCTATGGTTTTAAAATATTTAAACATATTTTCCTACATAGAAACAAACTATTTAATTGAGATAAAATGTTGTATGGGTACTTGCCATTATTCTATAATTCGCAAGCGGGTATATCAAAATCGGCCGGTCTTGTATCGTGAATTTTTTTAGGACCTGTTCAATCCGAGGTGTATCGCTCGTAAAATCTTTGTTCAGGCTTCTATTATATACAATGGTGTACAATAATTCAAAGACCTTTATTAAGTCTAGAAACAATCCGTGAAACCAAATGCCAGTCTCTTATGAATATGACACAAAAACGAATATAAGGTTTAAAAAAATAACAAGATAGACAAGATGATTTTCAGTCATAACATTTAAGGATATACAGTATTTTAAAAAAAGTAACACATACACAGCATGTATATTGTTCAAATTAGATTGACAAGTGATTAGATATATTTTATTATTAATATCACTTTCTCGTATCTACATCGCGGTTTGTGAATAACACCGCCGTGAGCTGGATCGCAGTTATATCGCTTTGGTACTAGGCACCCATAAATAGCTAAGAGTCGATATTGCAAACGATGAACGGACAGGGAGCGAAAGGGGAACAAGACGGCGGCAGGGGCGAGTAAAAGATTTTAATCCTGTCGCAATAAAATATATGTTCTAATTAACCAATCATAGCTTGAAATAATGGTATATGTAAAGAAAAATGACCACTACCGAGCTCCTTTATCTGCGTATATAGTTTATGGATGATTACGTAAAGCCATAATAAAAACTTGGGTGTGAAAACTTCATAACTAATTATAATTGATCATTGATTATATGAGACGGCGGTAACTGGGCATAATTTGTACCCTTCTCGCTTTAGTTACAAGTTAACGAATGTAGTTATATTAATTATAAATTTTAGCTACTTTCACAGCATTATGTTATATGGTATTTTATTGTGGAGCAATGCTGCTGATATTGACACTATATTCGTTTTGCAGAAGAGGGCTGTTCATGCGATATACAAACTAGGTCCCAGAGAGTAAGAGATAAATTTAAAGATTATAAAACAATGACAGTAACCCACTGAATATTAGAAGTAAAAGTAAACTTGTTGTACCGTTAAGTAGGCTGCACAAAATTAGTAACTCAATCAAAGGAAATTAAATTTTATTTTGTAATAAATTACCTATTGATATCTTAGAGATTTATATCAATACGTTCAAAGTTTTTATAAAACGAAAGCTTATAGAAAAATCATATTAAGATATTAAGGACTATATAAACGATATAAAACTTGGGTGTGAATTGCTCTATCTTCATAGGTACTATAAATTATTATTGATTATGTGAGATGGTGATAACAAAAAACAACCCCCGTCTAAGTTTGTTGTGGGCTTCTTCTTAGACCAGGGTGCGTTTGGAACCCTCATAGCTTTAATTTTAAGATTACGAATGTAGTTGCTACCATGAATATAAGTTCTATGGTCTAAAAAATTAAGGTCCTTATTGGGTGCAGAAAAAAAACGCGTTAGTCAGTAGTCATTCATTTCATGAATTCGCACAAAATCACATATAATGTCAATAAAAATATTAATATTATCCAAAAAATTATCCCTTATTTGCATGTTGTAACATATTTTTAAGTAATTCTGTTATAAACATAACCTAATGAAGATAAGATTTCCCCTTTCCAGCATGTCATTTGGATATGCAGTTAAGAAGATCTCGGCTCATATTGTGTTTAATAACATAACGTACCGACTCTCAGCCGAGACGGGTACGCTTTGGAAAATCATGGTGTTTAAAATCTGGGCGCGCTGCGTGCGTAGCAGATCATTATCGAACAAATTAAAATGTAAGTTATGTTCTAGCTAGGTTTATTAGACAGACTCTTTAAGTCATCTAATTATAAACATCTAGTGTTATGCAGTTTCTCATAGTTATAAATTTAGAAATGAAAATAGAGTATTTCTGGTCTCTATTATGATTCTATTCAAGCATAGTATCCGAGTTATTATACACATAATCCACTACAGGTCTTAGCCTCGATGATCATACCTCAGTATGTTTTATTAAACGAGAGATGAGATATGTATACAGTGTATATATATATATATATATATATATATATATATATATATATATATATATATATATATATATATATATACATATATATATATATATAGCTCATGTTTAATAAAATATAGTCTTATACTATGTAGGTTTGAATGGTTTAAGTTACACCGTGCATCATATTACCTCAGTGACATCGCAAGGCCACCCATAAATAGGTACTTTGTCAGCCTGTCAGCTGTCAAAGTGATTTCACTACTCGATGGTACTGATGATGATGATCACCACTGTCAGCGGACGGCGTATCTTGTGTTACAACTCTGAGACACTGAGATGAGATCCAATTCCCTAAGAGATAGTAAGGACTGTTTCTATGTGAAGCGAAAATCAATAACGTGGAACCGGAACCTTTAATTGAACACGTTTAGCCAGACACTCGTTGGTATAATGGATATTACGCCTGCGCTGATGCGGGAGAACAGGGTTCGATTCCCTGCTGAGGAGACATGTTTATTTTTATTTTATAATTTTAATTTATTTATGTTACTGATGTTCTTGGTGTAATAAGCTTTCTTTGTATTTTTTTGTGGCCTCGTTGATGAATAATCTTGTTTTTAATTTTTTAATTATAGAACCCTATGGTTTTAATATATCTAAACATATATGTACACAGAAATAAACTATTGAATTGAGATAAAATGTTGTACGGGTACTTGTCATTATTCTATAATCCTCAAGCGGATGTATCAATATCGGTCGATTTGTATTGCGAAATCGCTACAGTCCACTTATATACAATAAGTCTTACTATGAAAATAAGGAATAGTGTCAGCGTTTTTAAATACCACTATTATAAATTAATTTAATTTATGTCTACATAAACAGTACAGTTACTTGACCGTTTTAACTGTTGGGTTGTGGACTCTTCACCATTTAAGGTTGTTATTCTTTGGTGGATAAATTTTATTTAAATAACCGGTCAAGAGACTGAAGTATGCTTGAACTTTTATTTTTGTAGACATTCGTAGCTTTTTGCGACAGTTCGTAGGCATATGCTACGAGTGTATTACCATGTAAATGTTGCGTTATTCTTCCCAGACGTAAAATTATAAGTGACAAGTTGTCCTATCTCTGCTTTGCATCTATCAATCCAATTGAATTTCTTGTTCTTTTCTTATGAGATCTGAGAAACAACATGGTGGGATATCTACATTATTTAATTTCTTTTATTTATCACTCTTATCCATAATTTGAACTATTTAAAAAAATATTTTCTTCTTTTTAGTTCGGTTTATTCATTAAAGCGTGGTTTTTAGTTTTTTTTAAACTATTATTTATTTGCTATTTTTTAGTTCGGCTAACTGAAAAAGCGTGATTCCAATTTTTTTTTCTTACTAAAAATATATTGTAAATATTTTATCCTTTCTACAGGTTCGAGTGAATTCGGTATCCACAAAAACGTTGAAAAGAGGATTAGTTTATGTCTTTTACAGATATAAGAAGTTATTAACCATATTTGTGTTTAAAAATTACATTAATTTTCGTATTTTATGCTGATGATAAAATGGTTTAGAAAACCTATAAACTATTGTATATAATAAAAAAAACAAATACGTACGTATCAAGTCGCTATCCATTCATACGTTTTACAAATTTATGTTATACTACAGAAATATTAAAAGAAAAAATAAATGGTTTTAAAAGCCATCTATAATATAATTGAAAAACTACTTCATGGCAACGATAGACTTCTGGTGAACCATCACTAACTAAGTGATGCCAGGAAAAGTGTATAGATGGCGCTGTTTGGAATACGATCGCTGTACAAGTTAAAAATATGCGGAAGATTCTAATTGGAGTAATAGAATAGTAAAAGTATTAAATTATTGTATTGTCATCGGTCCTCGATAAGTCTACTGAGTTTGAATGAAATCTGACCGTTCAAAGTAGGTCAAAATCGAACCCAAACACAGGGGTGAAGCTAAAAGCGTGGTAAAAATATATAAAAATTTGGTGCCCCATGATTTGATAGACCTGCAGAAAGAAATGCATTTATATTTAGCTATAGCAAAAGAAAATGTCGAAGAAATGCAAGATAACAATAGAGAGAGAGCAAACCTTAAGCGAAGACCAAATCCCGGCTACAAACTAGGAGACCTAGTCCAAGTGAATACTCACCCAATAAGTAGTCAAGAGAAACAATTTTCAGCTAAGTCGTCATTAAGAAGCACGAAAGTTGCATATACGAGGTTGCTAATATGAAAAATCAATAGGCCGATACCACACATCTGCTATTACTAAATTTGAAAAGCGAGACGATGAAACACCTGTACCAATTGTACCCATACGACGACGAGGACGACCGAAGAAAAGTAATGCTTCGTCTGGTACTCCCACGAGACGTCAACGAGTGCCAGAGGAGAAGAATGTAACAAGCATTGTACTAACGATTCAGAGCTATCTATCTCATTCAGAGCGCTCCCACTACGTGCTACTGAAAAACCAGTGACGGAATCCTCTATAAACTCGGTCTCTGAGAAGTCAGTAGTGCAGCCCGACACCCCAACCCTCTAGTGGTTGAGGCGTCCTATTACACCCCCGACCCTAACGCACCTCTCATAAAGAGGAGACCGAAGAACGCCCTTGACGAATCAGACGACCAACGACAATAGACAACGCCTCCCAGGTAGGTCATACACACACGTCACACAACAGAACACAGCGTCTTCGCCAACGAAGACGAGGTCCCTGATATCTGACTTCATCTGGACGTGGTTCTCATCCACCCAAGAAGTCCCAACGTCACCCTAAGTCAAGGTCCGAGTCGCACAGGAGACGTTCTTCAGATATCGTCGAGCCAAAGTGCTCTTCTCACAGGCTGAGCTACGCGCTCGCAAAAATCACCCAGTGACGCAATAATAACTAATACGGTTAACTGCTAATGTCAATTCGAAATACTAACACTTAACGTTCTCAGAGTTAATGTAATGATGCCGCTGTTAGTTTTGGAGTATTTTACAAAACAGACAGATGACTTGCCTGACGACAAGTGCCGTTGATGTGGTATTTAACGCCTTATCAACACTTTACCGGCGGACTACTGAGTGCGGGTCTCTGAAAAAGACAAGCGTAGGTCGTCCACCAAGCAGACTATATACGCTTTAATGAGCTGAAATAAGTACTTTACGATGACGCTCACGGCATAAAATATAACTAGGCAAGTAGAGGAAGGAGACCACCGCTGCACTGCGGGCGAGGAGCGGGCAACCATCGCTTTATCGTATTTCTCTATTAGAGAGGAAGGAGATATTATAAGTAGTTTTACTTTTGGGTTTGTTAGGAAGGTACTTTGAACGGTCTTGTAATAAGGATAAAAATCTATTCTTAATGCTGGTTCTATTTTATGCATTTCAAAATAAAAGCGAAGTATTGAACTGAACAAACTCGGCTTGGGTTCTATATGCTTTTTTTTTTTATGCCCTACAAATTAGCCCTTGACGGCTATCTCACCTGGTGGTAGGTGATGATGTAGTCTACGATGGAAGCGGGCTAACCTGTTAGGGGTATGGTAAACACACTCCTAATTGGTTTCTACGCGACATCGTGCCGGAACGCTAAATCGCTTTGCGACACGTCTTTGTCGGTAGGGTGGTAACTAGCCACGGCCGAAGCCTCCCACCAGACAAAATAGATAATGGTGATAATAGATAGTGGTCCCGCGTAAATATATAGTATATATTTATTGATATATATTATTACAAGTAAGTATAGAAACTAACGGACGTAAGTAACAAAACTAACTAATAGTAAAGAACGATAAGGAATTCCAATTCTTGTGTGAATTTAGTGTAAATACTGGTGTAAATGAGATTTCTGTGAGTGACTATTGAAATTCTAGCAATTTTAAAAATAGTTTTCTAATTTAATAACATTGTACTTATATTTCTATACTACTGCGGAGCACAAAACATAATAACATTTCATGTACACGTTTAGAACGTTTGCTTTTCAATTGAATCAATCATAAATTGAAAATAAAAATGTGTTCATTACAAATAGATAAGATCTTTCGTGTCATTTCAACACCATACTGTTATATTATAAAAAGGCAATCGAGGCAAAACTATTTAACCTCTTTAGGCAATTTACTATTTATAAAGTCGCAGTCGCAATGTTCTTATCATGTATTGTTTATTAATTCGCATAGAACAGGAAAATAGTAAATAAAACTCAGCCATTTTTCACAGCATAGCAACATACATTATTTATTCAATAAAACATTGAGTAATATATAACTTATAAAACCAGTACATAAGAACTCACATTACTAATATTAACACAATTATCTCAGCTTAGGATATACAATAAGTGAATGCGCATGGCGTGTAATCGTAACAAAAGGCAGTTATTGGCTACAAAATCAGAAACAACATAAATAAGGCATGGTAAAGTTGCAAGCCGCCTACATGTACTACTATGATGTCTGAGTGAATACTATAATAAAATCTTTATTACAGTTTACTCTTATTTGCCAATGGTTCTTTTACGCGACCAATTGGTTGGTATCTTATGGCGTAACACGGGCTGTTAGGGAGATCTCTTACTTCTGAAGACTGAAACCAGCGGTAGTCGCCCCGGCAGATATGGTCAGGCAAGTACAGAGGCTCGCCGTGCTGTTCGTGCTGAAAGATAAAAATAATTATAAGAGATTTTTAGTAACAACCATATTACAAGAAGGTGAATACACATGAAAACGACGAAGTTACATAAATACAGACTGTATGTAGTAATCATCGCCTTCCAAGGAACAATACTTTGGAAGACTGAAACAATTATATTATATTATACCAGATATATACACAAGTCACTGCAAACTTATTAAGAGTTTGTTTAGGTTTATTTCAAAATGCCGCAGATATTTTTTGCACTCCCAAACTATAAGTAACCTTTTTCTGTCTGCCAAGCAAGCTTTTGTCTTTCCTAATCATTAAAGGCAAGGCAATCCAAAGTTTAACAGCCTGAATACAGAAATACTTTTGGTAGAAAGAAGAATTATGCGGTGGCATCTCTATGGATTAGTTTCCTCGCAGAACGAAGAACTTCAATTATGCCTTAAGTAAGGCGGACCCAACTTGGTCAGTATTATATGGACAACGGCCGAGTCGAGTCGGTTATTAATCTGACATGAATCAGATATATTCTATAGCTTACTGCATCATCAGCATTAGGGCGTATAGATATGCCGCAATCGAAACTATCTTACGAAATAATGGTTCCACATTAGAGACTTCTCCAGTAGAAAGTGAGCGCGCTCGTAAGCTGCAGCGTTCTTCTGCTGTTGTTCAAGAATACGCTGGTTCCTGGCATTCACACGGTGGAAGCAGCTCTCGAACGGCACCGGTCGTTCGACAAGAATACGGCGCTCCCTGGAACAAGGCGCCAGTTAATACGCTTCGAATAGAGAACCTTCGTATTAATACGAAGTAGTTGATTAAGTCGCGTGCATTGTTATATTACCCACTGGAACCAGATAATCATTCTAGTACACTACAACATTTTACGACGTGAAATCTGTAAATCGTTGGGTAAATAAGTACAAAGAGTCAAGTGACCCAAAATATAATAGTTATAACGCCTAGTCCAGCGAGGTACGCACTGCGCATGTGTCCACGGCTAGTCAACAGGTTAATTTTGAAAAAATAATCGTATTTTCATACTTACTTTTTCGGCTCCGGCTCCATTGCGGCGTAGCTTGCACCTCACCTCTACTGCGGAATGTAGTTAATACAATCACTTTTATTATTTCTTAGTATTGCAATATACTGGAGCTTCAGCAGATGCGGGCAAAATGGTGGCGCTCTGCTCAGAGACTGGGGAACAGACTTCAGACTATCGCTCGATACAGCAAAGGAAGGGGAGGTCACCTTCTACGCAAGCGCTGCACGCGTCGGGATTGTTATTTATTAACTAGCGGACGACCGCGACTTCGTCGGCATTCGATTTTCATGTATAAATTTGTGGGAGCAGGAGGGACATCTGCACCCCCTACTTCATTTGCAATTATTTACTCCAGTTTGTTATTAAAAAACGCGGGGAAACTATTGTGAATAAAAGAATATATAATTATGATATACTAATTTGATTACATTCCAGGGAGGTAAATACAGAAAATGTAAGATTTTGTATCGAAAATTGTTGAGTATATTTTATTCCTAACCGAATTAATGTAAGTTGAAGATTGTAAATTGTTTAATAATTATTAAATAACAACCGGTCGAGAGACGAAGTTTGGTCCAACCTATAATCCTGTAGCCATTTGTAGCTTTAAGCTACGGTCGTAGGCATACGTTACGGGCGTTAAATACCTATTTAAAAAAAAATTGCGATGAAAACCAATTAACGCAAACATAACAACTTTTACAAAAAAACATTCATTTAATACACGCCTACAGAGTAAAATATACTATATTCTCTAAAATATCTAATGCACCCGTATTTAAGGCATAATATGGCAGAAATTAAAAAGAAATAAATATATGTTAATTTCCAAATTGATAAGAATATACGAAAATACCAATTATCCTCATGTCCATTTTCTATGTACTATACAAAAGGTAATCACGTCAATGATTTATTACTAAATCGGCTTAAGAATAGAGCCATATCTATTTACCCCCGAAATCCTTTAATGTTGAAATGCTGTATAAGTCACTAGGACAATAAACTGACTCAATCAAATAATATTAAAATGTTCAGTGATACGTAACGCTGATTTAAGCGAGAAGAAGTAACATTAGTTTCTGAGGATTATCTCAAAATCTAACGACAGTAATATCATTTTTTCTAATGGCTGGAGAACGACATGAATTCAGATTCAAATTCAAAATAATCTTTTTTCAAATAGTCCTTAAAAAGGCACTTTTGATGCGTCAATAATTTACATAGTAGTTATTTCATGGTGATAACTAGATTTGTAAACTTAAAACTAAAGCTATGAGGGTTCCAAACGCGCCCCGGTCTAAGAAGAAGCCCACAACAAACTTAGCCGGGGTTTTTCTTTTTTTCGTTATCACCATCTCACATAATGAATAATAAACTATAGTACCTATGGAGATAGAGCAATTCACACCCAAGCTTTTTTATCGTTTATATAATCCTTAATATCGTAATATGATTTTTCTACAAGCTTTCGTTTTATAAAAACTTTGAACTTATTGATAGACATCTCCAAGATATCAATAGGTAATTTATTATAAAATAAAATACAATTTCCTTTGAATGAGTCACTAATTTTGTGCAGCCTACTAAACGGTACTACAAGTTTACTTTTACTTCTGATGTTCAGTGCGCTACAGTCCATTTTTTTCTTGAATTTATCAATATTTTTATGAACATACATTCAATTTTCATATATATATTGGCTATGCACTGTCATTATTTTATAATCTTTAAATTAATCTCTTAATGACTCTCTGGGACCTAATTTATATATCGCACGAACAGCCCTCTTCTGCAAAACGAATATAGTGTCAATATCAGCAGCATTACCCCATAATAAAATACCATATGACATAATGCTGTGAAAGTAGCTAAAATATACAGGTCTGGCAGTCTCTATATCCGTCAAATTTTGATGTGCGATAAATTATTTATATGTGGGCCCCATTGAAGTTTAGCGTCTAACGTTATGCCTAGGAATGTAGCCGTATTTACCAGATCCAATTCCTCATTATTAAGTAGTACACTGGTTTTCACCTGTTTAACATTGGGCAACGTGAATTTAATACACTTTGTTTTCTTCCCATTAAGTGCTAATTTATTAGCCTCAAACCAGTGTACTACTTTCGCGAGAGAGTTGTTTACATCGTCAACATTTGTTTCGCGTCGTTTAATTTTAAAAACGAGTGATGTATCATCAGCAAACAATACTATCCCGCTATTGTCCTTAGTAAGGTAAGGAAGGTCATTTATGTAAATGAGGAACAAAAAAGGTCCTAATATAGATCCCTGAGACAGGCATATGGACGCTGGAAACAAGAAACAATGTACAGTCTTGCAGTCTTTACAAAATAACTCACGCAAATATGTAATTTAATTAATTAACCATGCTTGGACTGATTGTTTTCTGAATTATCGAAAAGTGCTGAGTATATTTTATTTCTAAGCATCTTAATGTCAGTTAATGATTGTATGTTGTTTGATAATAATTTAATAATAACCGCCCAAGAAAACATAACCTAATGTAACCCACATTTGAGCAAAAGAAATAAATAAAATCTGTTAATTCCAAATTTATTACAATAATCCGGTAATACCAATTTGACTTACTTACTTTTTCTCTATACTATTAAAAATTTGACCCCATCCATCAAGTATTTATTACTTAATAGGCTTAAATATAGCGCCATATTAATTGATTGACGGAATCTTTTAATTATTAAATAGTTGACATAAAAGCCAACATCTCAATAAGTCACTAGGATAAAAGAAAGACTCAAACAAATAATATTAAAATTTTTCGTGATACGTAACGCTGAATTAAGCGAAAAGAAACCGGTATTAAAACAGTTACTAGAAGAAATATGGGCGGATTTAATGTCTATCTAGACGCTTCCACCCCGGATCATATAGCTCTCGTGGCCGTAATCCGCCAACCACTATGGAAAGACGAAGGCGGGTATACTAACAATAAAAGGGTCTATGCATCCCACCAACAGCCAACTCTGCCCCGCGGTTGGCTAGGATGTAAAGAGGTGTGGCACCGATTTCACTATCTTGAAAGAAGATCCTCTTAATGATAAGATTCCTTGGTTACATCGCCATTAATCTATTTCAACCGTGAGACAAACCGGAACGTTAATTTTATTTAACAGACTTTCGCGGACATTCATTATTATAATTAAAAAGTTCTACCCTGACTAATTCGTGGCTAGTAAGTAATTTGCCACGATTATGAACGAAAACAAATACTTGTCAATTAATAGAATGAAAAATATACATATAGTTTATTCACATAATCAGCAATTTCGAAATTTTATTTTATTTTATTACAATTTTATTTACACGACATATATGCTAAAAGAATTGTACCTTATAATTATCGACCACTATAAATAAAAAAATAAAAAATAAATAATAAAATGGGGTCTCTTCGGCGGGCAATCGAACCCCGGTCTCCCGAGTGACAGTCGGGGACACTAACCACTATAATACCGAAGATGGGTCTTAAATTGTTTAAGTAAAGCACTGTGATACCAATATATAAATCTGGGGATAGAAATCAGGTAACGAACTGATTGATATCCAGACCTATCTTCCTTCTTTCTGTGCTCGCCAAGGTTTTGGAGAAAGTAGTAAATAATCGACTTAGGAGTTTTCTTGACTGTTATAATCTCCTTTCACCCAATCAATACGGGTTCAGAGAGAATAAATCGACTGATGACGCAATCCACGAACTAACATCCTATGTTGTAGGAAATCTGGATAAAAGACACAGGGCTATCGGAATTTTCTTAGATCTGGCTAAGGCCTTTGACACGGATTCTATACCAATCCTAATTAGGAAGCTTGTGTATATTGGTGTTAGGGGTAAGCCTTTAGAACTTATAATCGACTATCTCCCTAATAGGCGGCAAAGGGTAAGAATTGATAGTTATGAAAGTCACTGGTGGGAGGTTTCGGCCGTGGCTAGTTACCACCGTACCGACAAAGTCGTGTCGCCAAGCGATTTGGCGTTCCGGCACGATATCGTGTAGAAACCAATTAGGAGTATGGCTTTACCATACCCCTAACAGGTTAGCCCGCTACCATCTTAGACAGCATCATCACTTACCATTAGGTGAGAATGCCGTCAAGGGCTAGCTTGTAGTGGATAAAAGAAAAAAACTTTTCAAGATACAGTAATACTAGTTTGGAAAGTAGAAGATCATAAAATTATTTACTACTGTTATTGTTAACAAATAAAATTAAAAAATTAAAAAAAAAAAACGGTGTTCTAACATTATTAATTCCTAGTTCATTTGAACTGCACAGGCTCGCAGCCGAAATTTTGAAACCAGAGATATTTTAACTCCAAGAAGAAACTTAATACGACGATTAAGTACTTACTATATTATATAATTAGAAGAGGAAGGAGCATCAAGTATTGCTAGATAATAGTGGTCGTAAGTTGGGATACTATAATATATTGAAATAAGTGTTCTCAAATAAATGAAAAACCATAAATATGCAAAATAATCCTACTTCTATAGTAGCAGGAAGGGTGTTTTATATTTATATATAGTTTTAAAAATAAACTTATATTCGCTAGTTTCTTATAACAGTTTTTTGTACTAAATTTAGTTAGCATCAATCTAAGAGCATTTGTTCACGAAAAGTTATTTTCTAAAATGTCACGAAATAGTTCGGTCGCTACAGGTTAGAGGGCGCTGTTAGAAGTGTTTTGATGTCACACTCGAATTACGCGCGGATTAATTAAATCTAAATGATTGACGATATTATCTTAGTTTTGAATTTAATATCACTTGGTTTAATAGTGAAGTGAAACCCCTGGAGGAAACCTGCGTGCCTGAGGGTTTTCTATAGTATTTCAAAGGGGTGAAGACTACCAAGTCGCATTTAGCCAGCGTGGTGGGCAGCAAACAGAACTCTTAAAACACCGAGAAGAGGATGATAATTCGATTTTATGATACGAAGCGATCATTGCTGGATCAATCGAGTGCATGCTTCCGCAGACTTTTACTTAGAATAAAAACATTTTTTAACGAAGGACTGTTTCTATGGGAAGCGAAAATCAATAACGTCGAAATCGAACCTTTAATTGAACAAAGCCAGACCCTCGGTGGTATAATGGATATTACGCCTGCGCTGATGCGGGAGAACAGGGTTCGATTCCCTGCTGAGGAGACATGTTTTTTTATTTTATAATTTTCATATTTATTTATTTTTATGTTATTGATGTTTTATTTTTATTTTAGTGACTCCTTGACCAATAATCTTGGTGATTAATTTTAAGCTATAGAACGCTATGGTTTTAACATATTTTCCTACATAGAATCAAACTATTGAGATATAATCAGGCGGGTATATCGAAATCGGTCGGTCTTGTATTGCAAAATAGCGGCACTCCACTTTTTTAAAATAAGTCTTAAACACAAAAATAAGGAATAGTACCAGCGGTTAACATTTGGACGGCATATACTTATTTTGTGTAAATTATATTTTTATTTGCGTACATTTTAAGGTCGTGTGTTAGGTGTAGGTTTTACTACACTACACCTACACCTACACGACCAATTTGAAGCAATTCTACGAATTGTATATTCCCAAATTTATTCAATAAATTTTACTATATATATATATGCTTATGCATATTTAAGCTAAAATCACTTAGGATTGTGATTATTTGTTAGTTTAACTTTATTAAAATAACCTGTTAAGAGACTGAAGTCTGGTTTAACTTTTAATTCTGTAGACATCCACATTGATAGGCATTTGTATAGCGGTACAGCACTTTATGTCGGTGCTTGCCCGGTGAACCGAGCTCCTATTAATTTAATTTAATTTGATTTGTTTTCATTTATTTCAATTTAAATTAAAATTGTAACGTAGCGGAGCGCGGGTGGGGACAGCGGACTAATGAAACGCCGAGTGACGGAGTAACAGTTATATTATCACTGAACCCTACAATACAAGTGGGAGAGAAGGAGACTACCAGCGGTCTAGATAGCGATGGGCCGTCTGTGGGAGTCGTCCGCAACGCTAGGTAGATACTCTTGGTAGTTACAAGCTCGGGAGTGCCGTCTGTGATAGTCGTCAGCTCCGTTGCTATAATGCCCTAAGAGTGAGAGATCTCGTTTAACAATAGTTTGTTCCAAACCTTTATACATTTTAGTAAGGACAAACGATAGCGCGATACAAAATATATACGCGATACAAGTGGCGCCATCTATTATCAATTCCGAGGAACCTTATTGATAAATCCTTACTGTTACACTCTCCCCCTCTGTTCCTGAAGGCGTCCCGACGATGGAACAGTGATTCTAGATGAATTCTGCTCCTTAGGGCGGCCGCGTTGTTTGTTGGCTTGCACAGGGGGATTGTTCTTTGGCCGTCCTGTTTTCCTCATTGGCTGTACCTGTGCTATTATTCTTTTCAGCAGGGGTTAAGAGCCGGCTAGCATACTCTATGGGATGCTCTTCCTCTTGCTCCCCCTGCACCAAAATTGCCCCTATCGCGTAACTGCTTTTGCCAACTATTTAATTCAGTTCCCAGATCTATTTTGTCTTCCAGACTGAATGAGCCGATACCTATGTCCTCACCTATGTAGCCGGGAAATAACGCTGCGGACATAGGGGATAGATTTACCTGGGCTTCTTCTATAGACTTGACTGCATCTGCATACAAGTATTCTGTGTAGTCCGGCGGGGTACCATCAAAGCCCACACGAGGTCGTTTGGGTGGCAGACTGCATTCGGCTGTGCAGGATCCTTCCCCTGGATAGCTACTTGCAATAGGTCTAGCCTCAGCTGGACCAATCTCAGCAACCGCGTGTCCCACTGAGGTCACTGATTCTTCCATGTCTTCCATTTGGAGATCATAGGTAACGTTTGGCTGGTCTACGAAATGCCACGTGAGCTGCGGTAAGTTGATTACCATGCCAACATCCTGTATAAACCCCACACCTAAAAGGGTTTTGTTTTCTCTGGCATTCGGGAACACGACCAATTTTGTTAACGTTGTGCGATCGCAAAGCTTAACAGGAACTGTTGTCGAGAGGATGTCTTCCCTTCTCTTTATCCCGTCAGCTAGGGTGATTGTCACTTTCTGTCCTATAAAGTGGCAACCTCGGGCTTTCAGATGGGTATACAGCTGGTACGACGCTATGCTTGTTTTAGCGCACGTATCCACATAGGCGGTGCCCACTGTGTCATATATGCCTATACCAACTATGGGTCGCGGCCTCACGTCCATCATGACGTTTAACGAACAGAAATCCACCTGTGTTTCTGTTTTAATAGGCTTCGTTGTAGATGAAACGCAGGTGGGACACTTGCTACGTACCACACCGGGTGCTCCACAGCCATAGCACGAGAATACAGGCTTGTCCGGCGACGGTGCTTGGGTGGAAGCAACGAACTTAGCCACCTTCTTGAAGTCATTAGGCTGTTGTTGGTTCTTCTTTCTACAGACCTCGACTGAATGTCCAGGGCGCCGGCAGAAATTACACCTCAACTTCTGAGATGCCTCTTTTTCCTGACTGGCTCCCGATGTGGCGGGCTTTTCTTTTAGCAATTGTTCCACATTCCGAGCCGAATTTAACAATTGTTCAAACGTACTTACTGAATCACGTTGAACCTTTTCACGAATCTTCACGTGCAACTGGCCGTAGAGAACATCCATTTGTTGCTCTTCGTTAAGGCCTGGTGAAGGTAGTTGGGCCAGCAACGCTCTATTTTTCGCTATAAATGTTTCCGTCAGTTCGTCTGCCTGCTGACGGTGTGCGAATATCTCCTGAAAGATCATGTAGCCGGATTTTTTGGGCGCAAACGCGTGACGCAACCTTTTCTCAAAGTCTGACCATGTCTTTATGCCTTCCTTAACGCCTTGCCACCACGTAGCTGCTTCTCCTACAAGTATTAATGGTAGGCTGGATATCGCATCGCTTTCCGTTATCTTATTCATCGTTTTGTAAACCGTTGCGGCAGCCAGGAACTCTTCGACGCGCATGCTGTCCCTCGTACCATCGTACGAGATGGTGGCGTCTGCGAACGAAGCGGACGGGGCTCGCCCCGTTGCTTGTAGCGCCGCCGCAGTGAGTGACGTCACCAACTCGCTCAGCTGCTCCGACGACATTGAAATTGTGGTTCCGGAGGACGTCATCCTTTTATCCCTCTTGCTCGACGACTTCACGATGACCCTAGGTCTAGTCCGTGTCCGCAGGGTAGCTCCGCCCCTAGGGGTATCCGAAACGCCGTCAGTCCCAGGACTCGCCAGTTTGGATGACACGCAGCTCGGGGCCCGCAGTTGAGCGCCACTGTAACGTAGCGGAGCGCGGGTGGGGACAGCGGACTAATGAAACGCCGAGTGACGGAGTAACAGTTATATTATCACTGAACCCTACAATACAAGTGGGAGAGAAGGAGACTACCAGCGGTCTAGATAGCGATGGGCCGTCTGTGGGAGTCGTCCGCAACGCTAGGTAGATACTCTTGGTAGTTACAAGCTCGGGAGTGCCGTCTGTGATAGTCGTCAGCTCCGTTGCTATAATGCCCTAAGAGTGAGAGATCTCGTTTAACAAAAGTTTGTTCCAAACCTTTATACATTTTAGTAAGGACAAACGATAGCGCGATACAAAATATATACGCGATACAAGTGGCGCCATCTATTATCAATTCCGAGGAACCTTATTGATAAATCCTTACTGTTACAAAATTAATTAAATTTGATGGGCCCTAGTCACTTCAATATAGAAAATTGGTTATTATTATTATTTCTATAAAATTTATCAATACGATGGTAGAGGTAATAAATAAAATAATAATACAAATAGATTACTTTATAGTATTAATAGATCAATACCCACTGCTAGCAGCAGACGTACGTCCATATAGGCGCATACTTCCGCGGACTTTTATTAAGAACATAATTTCTTTTAAGGTAGTAAGAGAAAATCAATAACGTGGAACTCGAACCTTTAATTGAACTCGTTCAGCCAGACCCTCGGTGGTATAATGGATATTACGCCTGCGCTGATGCGGGAGAACAGGGTTCGATTCCCTGCTGAGGAGACATGTTTTTTAATTCATATTTTTCATGTTTTTTTTTACTGATAATATCAGTGGTGTGATAAGTTTTTTATTGAATTTTTTTGTGGTCTCGTTGACGAATAATCTTGGTGATTATTTTTAAGTTATAGAGCCCTATGGTTTCAATATATTTAAACATATTTTCCTACATAGACACTATATATTGAATTGAGATAAAATGCTGTATGGCTGCTTGCCATTATTCTATAACTAGACTAGCTGTTGCCCGCGACTTCGTCTGCGTAGAATAGCTGATTTTATTTGAGATTGAGGTTACCCGTGCGGCCAATGCCCTGCTTGAGAAAGTAAGCTACAGGCGAATGTCAAATTGCCGATTTTCGTATATCTAAATTAAAAACATAGGACTTTCATACAAACTTCAAACCCCTATTTTACCCCCTTCGGGGTAGATTTGGATGAAAAAAAATTTTAACCTTATACTTACGCCCTAAAAGAAACCTATTTTCAAAATTTCAAGCTTGTAGACTTCATAATAATAAAAATAAGCAAAAACTGTCATCCCCTATTTTACCACCCTTGACAGGTAATATTTAAAAAAAATTGATGTACATGTTTTTTATTTATTATTATTAATCTTAATGCAAATTTATGTGCCTCTAAATCTAAAAACAAAGAAATTTCATACAAAGTTCCAACCCCCCTTTTACCCTGTTAGGGGTTGAATTTCCAAATATCCTTTCTTAGCTGACATCTCTTAACTATCAACTACCTACTTGCTAAATTATAGCTTTATACGTACAATAGTTTTTGAGATCTCGTGTTTAATCAGTACGTCAGTATGTAAGTATGTGAGTGACCTTTCGCTTTTATATGTATAGATTCGCAAGCGGGTATATCAAAATCGGCCGGTCTTGTATCGTGACCCTCGGTGGTATAATGGATATTACGCCTGCGCTGATGCGGGAGAACAGGGTTCGATTCCCTGCTGAGGAGACAAGTTTTTTTTATTTTATAATTTTAATTTATTTTTGTTACTGATGTTCTTGGTGTTATAAGCTTTTTTTTTTGTATTTTTGGTGGCCTCGTTGATGAATAATCTTGTTTTATTTTTTTAATTATAGAAGCCTATGGTTTTAATATATCTAAACATATATCTACACAGAAACAAACTATTGAATTGAGATAAAATGTTGTACGGGTCCTTGTCATTATTCTAAAATCCTCAGGCGGGTGTCTCAATATCGGTCGATCTTGTATTGCGAAATTGCTATAGTCCACTTATAAAAATAAGGGATAGTACCAGCGTTTTATGTACCACGATTATAAATTAATTTAATTTATGTCTACATAAACAGTACAGTTTACTTGCCCATTTTAACTGTCGGGTTGTGGACTCTCCACCTTTTTAAGCTTAGGGTTGTTATTCTTTTGTGGTTAAATTTTATTTAAATAACCGGTCAAGAGACTGAAGTATGCTAGAACTTTTATTTTTGTAGACATTCGTAGCCTTTCGCTACGGTTCATAGGCACATGCTACGAGTGTATTACCATGTAAATGTTGCGTTATTCTTCGCAGGCGTAAAATTATAAGTGACAAGTTGTCCTATTTTTGCTTTGCATCTATCAATCCAATTGAATTTCTTTTGTCTTATGAGATCTGTGAAACAACATGGTGGAATATTCCTGTGCGTGTGGGTGTTGATAGAAACAAAACTACTAAAATTACAGAAATACAGTGGAATTCTACGATTGTTTATATCTTATTTTTTTTTAAATACCCAACTTAGTTTTACTTAACCGTAGTTTGAGGTTATTTTGTAAGTTGCTCCGATCCTCGGTAGTTTTGTGGTCAGTATCTCTGTCACGCCGAGGCGGCTTGTTTTTATGTTATTACTGGTATTATTTTATTATTTCTTTCAAGTAGGAAAAAGATCCAAGAAGCTTTATTCTCCTTTCTGCATCGCGGTTTGTGAAATAAGGTCTCGCAGTGCTCTGGATCGCGAACACGATGTCTTATTACTAGGAAGGCATAAATGACAAAGAGATGACAACAGTCCCGAGGAAACAAGTTGTCGGAGGGGGAAAGTGACGGCGGTGGGGGGGGGGAAGAAAATTTATAACATATTAAAATTATGGAAAATGTATTTTCACGGACGCTTCATAGATGTCTGTATAAGATTTTCATGAATTAAACATTTTTTTATTGGAACGAAGTTCCTTATCGCGTTGTGAAAGGGGGCTAGACGGAAAAAATTCTTACGAAAAGTTGTCACGACACTTTTTGTTATTGTAAGCTGTGCGGCGTCGCATGTGTCTCTGTCTGTCTCTCTCTCTCTCTTATAGAAAGCAAGCCAGATATTTTCATTTCTATTTCGCATTGAACAGTGTGGTGTCGCGACGATTATTTTTGTTGAGTGTATACAGGTTTTTTGTAAATAATAAATAATAAAAAATAATAATAATAATGAATCCTGATAGTGTTTCTGCACAAGTTCCGGATATTGCTGATGGAGTTATATACAGATAAGTAGAGATTATATACAGATAATAATAAATGCTTTTGTATTTTTAGCAAGTACGCACTATAACCTCTCTTTATTATTGTGCTAACCAAGTCATACGCATTATAATCTCCTCATTTTGTGTGTTTAGCAAGTAAACGCGTCATAATTTTAATAAATTCAAAAACAAATCATATTTTAAAATTACAATATCAGTTTATATAACATTATATTTGTTAATAATAAAAAAAATATTAAAACTTAAATAAAATAAAATTTTATTACTATTCCTTCACTAATTAATCGAAAGGATCTTCGTTCCATCCGGGTGTCCCTTGACACCTCTCAATTTTTTTTTTTTTTTTTTTTTTTTCATTTTGTTATTGATGTAATTGGTGTAATAAGTTTATTTCATGTATTTTTTGTAACATAAGGTTAGATTCGTAATTCTTGATCTATAACTGCTATATATATTTTAATTTACTTTATCATTTCCATCGTCGTCAGCTAATTAGTGCCTCATTGGGCCTAGGCCAATTATCTTCAATTTCGAAAAAAAATTTAGTTGTGAAATTGAAGTTTTACGCTTATATTGGATTAATAGTCATAAAAGAGAGAACATGAGCAGTAATGGCTTTATTATAAAATCAGTAAGTTTTCAATATCTATCTATGTTTCTGGCCTCGTACAACAAGTGTTCTTGGAGATTATTTTAAAGTAATGAAACCTTAAAGCCATATAGTACATATTTGCCTGGATAGAAACTGATGGCGGTCATGATTTTATTTCGAGTGAGCGTAAAGAAATATGAAAATATAATTTGTGTATGAGAATTTCGCACCGAGTATAAAATCCTGTAGTCAGGTTACAGGTACAGTGCGTTTCAGATAATAATAAGAAATACTTTTATGTTCAGGCCTATAAAAAAGGAATAGTGAAATTCTCTGGGTTACCTGAACATATTACTTGAATGGGATTTTAAATAATTTGACAGCACTATCTGTCAGAAATGTCAGAAAAGATAAGTAAGAAACGATAACTGAGATTGCATCACTTTCTGAGAATTATATCAAAATCATAAGATCGCTGGAAACAAGAAACAATAATAGAGTAAAGTGTGGTGGCAATTTTTACAGAAAAACTCACGCAAATAATTATAATAATTAACCATGTTTGGACTGATCTAATAATTGATGCTATCGAAAAGAGTTGTGTATATTTTATGTCTAAGCGACTTAATGTCAGTTGAAGATTGTTAATTGTTTAATAATTATTGAATAAGAACCGATCGAGAGACTGAAGATTGATGGATTCTATAATTCTGTAGACATTCGTAGCTTTTAGCTACGGTCGTAGGCATACGTTACGAGCGTTCAATATACTTTTGCTCTTGGGTTTCTCTGTGCGGCGTCCCGATAATGCTTACTGCACTAGCTTTAATTTTTGAAATATTTACAAATTCTTCAAATAATCTTTAAATGGCGTTTTAGTATGACATATTAAGGTAACACTCATTTTAAACCCTATTTAAAATAATAACCTGTTACGAAAACCAATAATAGCGCAAACCTAATATTTCTTTTAAAAATTCAATCATATAAGAGTAACATATACTATATCCTGTAACAGCACTTAATGTACCCATAATTGAGCAAACCAAATACATAAAATCAGTTATCTTCCAAATAGATAATAAGAATAATCCGAAAATACTAATTTACCTAGGTCCTCTTTCTATGTACTGTTAAAAATGTAACTGCGTCCATTAATGATTTATTACTAAGTCGGCTTAAGAAAAGAGCCATATCTATTGACCGACGAAATCCTTTAATGTTAAAAAGTTGACATGAGAGCTTAATCTGTATAGGACAATAAACTGACTCAATCAAATAATATAAAAATGTTCAGTGATACGTAACGCTGATTTAAGCGAGATGAAACCGGTAATAAAACAGTTAATAGAAGAAATATGGGCGGGTTTAATGTCTATTTAGACGCTTCCACCCTGGATCATATAGCTCTCGTAGCCTTAATCCGCCAACCACTATGGAAAGACGAAGGCGGGTATATTAACAATAAAAGGGTCATTGCATCCCACCAACAACTCTGCCCCGCGGTTGGCTAAGACGTAAAGAGGTGTGGCACCAATTTCACCATCTTGAAAGACAATTCTCTTATTCAAAAGATTCCTTGGTTATATCGCTATTGATCTATTTCATCCGTGAGATAAACCAAACGGGTCATTTCATTTAACAGACTTCCGCAGACATTTATTTATATAATTAAAAAGTTTTACCCTGACTACTTTCTGGCTAGTAAATAGTTTGCCACGATTATGAACGAAATAATATATACATATAGGTATGTTTATTCATATAATCAGCAATTTGAAATTTTATTACAAGTTTATTCATAATATATGCTAAATGAATTGTATTTTATACTTATCGAACACTATAAATAAAAAAAAAACAATAATAAAAAGGGGTCTCCTCGGCGGGGAATCGAACCCCGGTCTCCCGAGTGACAGTCGGGGATACTAACCACTATACTACCGAAGATGGTACTTAAATTGTTTAACTAAAGCACTCTGTTCTAAAATTATTGATTCCTAGTTCGTCCGAACTGCGCTGGCTCGCAGCCACTATATTGAAACTAGAGATATTCTAACTCCAAGAAGAATCTTAATACAACGATTAACTACTTACTATATTATATATATCCGTAGAGGAGGAATGAGGAGAAAAACCGTAAGTTGGGACACTACAATATATTGACATTAGTATACTCAAATAAATGAAAAACCATAAATATGCAAAAGAATCCTACTTCTATAATAGCGCGAAGACTGTTTTATATTTATATATAGTTTTAAAAAATAAACTTATATTCACTAGTTTCTTATAAAAGTTTTTGAAGTGAAAACTTCTTTAGCGGCGTTGAGCACTTTTTCTGTAATGGGTATAAAATCTTAAACTCGCGTCAGGACACGTGACCTGATCGAAAAAGCGTAAGACGGATGGAGAGTAGACAGCTATCCCCTCTCTACGGCGCGGCGAAAATGTATGCCTGGGCCTACTGTTTCGTTTAGGCAGCGCAGCAATGTTCGTGTATGTTACAGCGTGCCACGCGCATCCATGGATAGTTCTGGTAATGATGATGGTGAAAAAGTCGTTGAAATTATGGATGAAAGTTGATTTTTCGGAGAGTTAAACTTTTTAATGTAAAATAATTGTAATAGTTTTAAAGAGTTAAATTTTTAATGTAATATAAATTGTCATGTTTGTGTACGATAGCGCAATAAATGAATATTGTATTCTACCACATAAATGATAGTACTTTTATACTGATAAAGCAATTGGTGCAAAATTATTCCCTAACCATTCCAAAATATCAAACATGCTCAACGTTAATAATCAAGTTTTCACTTCTGCCGGCACTCCCGGAGTGCAACCCGTCTTTTTTGTACAAAATTTGGTTAGCATTTAACAAAGTTATATCACAAAAACATTTTTCGTTAACAAAGCAAAGGGTTTTTGTTCATAAAAGGTTATTTTCTAAAATGTCACGAAATAGTTCGGTCGCTACAGGCTAGAGGGCGTTGATAGAAATGTTTTGATGTCACACTCGAATTACGGGCGGATTAATTAAATCTAAATGATTGAAGAAATTAGCTTAATTTTGAACTTAATATTACTTGCATTAATTTTGAATTAAAGAAGGAATAAAAAGGGGTGAAGACTACCAAGTCGCATTTCCTATCTTTCTCGCTTTAAAAACCTAAACTTTTTACCTAAAGATGAGAGGCTTGAAAGTATATTTAATATTAATAATAAAGTAATATTTTGATAATGTTGTTTACTTATAAGGTTTACAGAACTATAGACAGAAGATAGGAAGTCTGGTTAAGTGACACTGGAAATTTTGCGAATGCCTAAACCACCATTACGGATGGGTAGGGATGCTTGGGTCCAAGCATGGTCAAAGATTGCTCGTTCAGCTGCATATTAAGTAAAGATTCTAAGCTAATTTTGATTAAGCCGTCTACTCGTGTCAAAAGATCCATTGGTGATTCCAAAAGGAGCAGCAGCGGTAAATTTTGGGACAAAAAGACAGAATTTTAGAATTTAATGAAATATATACATATAAGTTTATTCATATAATCAATTTCAGAATTTTAATTTTATTTTATAACAAGTTTATTCATACTTATATATACGCTAAAAGAATTATACCTTATACTTATCGAACATTATAAAATAAAACAAGGAGATCCCTTTTTATCATTGACGATAAGGAGGGATCGCCTTCGGCGGGGAATCGAACCCTGGTCTCCCGAGTGACAGTCGGGGATACTAACCACTACACCACCGAAGCTGATACTTCAATCGTTTAACTAAAGCACTGTGTTCTAAAATTATTGATTTATAGTTCGTTCGCTGGCGAAATATTTAAACGAGATATTTTAACTCGAAAAAAAATAACCTATAGCAGCGGGAAGCGTTTTATATATTTATATATAGTTTCAAAGAATAAGCTTCTATACATGAGATCTTAAGCACTTCTGTTCACGAAAGGTTATTTTCTAAAATGTCACAAAGTAGTTCGGTCTATACAGGTTAGAGGGCGCTGTTAGAAGTGTTTTGGTATCACACTCGAAATACGCGCGGATTAATTAAATCTAAATATTTGGAGAAATAAGCTTAATTTTGAGTTTAATATTACTTGCTTTAATTCAAAGGGGTGAAGGCTACCAAGTCACATTTAGCCAGCGTGGTGGACAGTAACCACAACTCTTAAAACACTGAGAAGAGATCGAAATCCTTCAGAGGGATGCTGATTCGTCTATTAATAAAGATTTTATGATACGAAGCGATCATTGCTGGATCAATCCAGCGCATGCTTCCGCAGACTTTTATTTATAATAAAAAAATTTTTTTACGAGGGACTGCTTCTATAGTAAGCGAAAATCAATAACGTGGAACTCGAACCTTTAATTGAACACGTTTAGCCAGACCCTCGGTGGTATAATGGATATTACGCCTGCGCTGATGCGGGAGAACAGGGTTCGATTCCCTGCTGAGGAGACATGTTTTTTAATTTATATTTTTCATTACTTTTTGTTACTGCTGTTATTGGTGTGATAAGTTTTTATTGTTTTTTTTGTGCTCTCGTTGACGAATAATCTTGGTGATTATTTTTAAGTTATAGAACCCGATGGTTGTAACATTTTTTGCCTACATAGAAACAAACTATTGAATTGAGATAAAATGTTGTATGGGTATTTACATTATTCTATAATTCGCAGGCGGGTATATCATAATCAGTCGGTCTTGTATTGTGAAATTGCTACACTCCACGAATTTAAAATAAGTCTAAGTATAAAAATAAGGAGAAATTCAAGCGTATTTTGACAATTTAAATTGGTTAAATCGTTCCAAGTTTTTGCTATACAACTGCAAGGTAATTTTTGACTGTGAATTGACTGCGTACAATAATTTTAACATAAAACAAAAATGCGCGAGCACGCGAGTTAAAAATCACGCATCACGGCTGTGGAAGTACTGGGCCTTCATGAAATCAAGCTGGTAGTCAAAATTTTAAACTGTCGTATACGAACATTTAGGCATTCGCTTTAAAGCTTTGAGTAGAAGTAATAAGTTATAATAATAGGGATTTATTGCAAATAAGTAAGTTTTACATTTATTTGTAGTTATGAAGTATTAATTATACGAGTTTATTACTTGTAATTTGACCTGCAATGTTACTTATCTGAACTTTACTTACACAATTTCTAAGTGGTTTGAAACATATTTGTGTAAAAATGGTATGGTGAAAATTTTTAAATTAGACTTTGGTTCAGTCCTAAATATATTATCCCTTGAGACGTTATCTGTCTGAATGGGTCGCGGGATGGATGAACAATTAGAAATGGTAAGCGAGTTTTAGGTTTTTTCTTTATTTTTGTGATAGGGCAACATCTGCCATTCACGATCATTCATTGCCGGCTCACTACAGATCACGGGTCTCCTCTCAATATGAGACGGGTTTGGCTCTAGTCCACCACGCTGGCCATATACGGATTGGCAGACTTCACACGCCTTTGAGAACATTATGGAGAACTCTCAGCTGTGCAGGTTTCCTCACGATGTTTTCTTTCACCGTTGAAGCAAGTTATATTTTAATTGCTTTAAAACACACATAACTCCGAAGAGTTAGAGGTGCGTGCCCTGGTTCGCACCTCAGCTCTCTGATTAGGAGGCGGACGTCCTGACTTCTTTGCCGTAGTTTCTTAAAACATATTGCACTTGCGCACAAGGAAGGAGCTGTAAAATAGTATTGAATTTTAACTCGATTCTTCGTTTTAGGTACTAAGACAACATAAACACTATAAAGCTTTTTATCGTCTCTTACACGTCGCTGCATCAACCTCGCTAACAGACTAGTTTAACAGACTGAGATACAAATCACAGGTCCCTTTCTAAAACGACGTAGTTCTGCCCATGTAGAAAAGAGGGCACCGTAGTTGAAGTCCACATGCTGTAGTATCTTTATATCCGCAGCCGATTTCGAACAGTTTTTTGTATTTTATTGTTATTATATATATATATTATATATTTTATTAATACTTTACAAATCTATTCTAAAAGAGGAGGATGGCGTAAACAAAAATAAATCTGTCATAATATTCAGAAAAGCTGTAAAGCCATTTCGTTCTTAGCTTTCGATTATACACAAAAGAGATCTTATATGATATAGTCTTAATAAATTTAGGTGGTATTTCTAGTTAAAAGTTTAATAGTGATTCATTAAATGAACATTTAAACCACAGTCCGCGGTACTACAGTGTCTAGTATCTCTACCTGTCACCTTGTACATTAAAGTACGATTCCCCACCGAGGAGGAAACATACTTTTATGATCAAATATTCAGTTTTCATATAGTTATAAGTTTAGTTATATTTCTTTAAAAACATTTTCCTATACATATTTTCACTATTCTTATGCCTAGCGTTCAATTGACCTGGAGATTTTTTTAAATTTGATTCAGCGAAAACTGACATCTTAATAATTGTATATAGAGAATCCCGCCCGTAGTAGCTATGACTTTCATTTTGGCTCAACATACAAGTTGTTAGATAAAGGCCAAACCAACCTATCATCTTCTTCATTTATTTTTGTAAAGTTAACATACTTTATTTACTCTTTTGAAAATTTGGATTGCTGGTTAAAACAAGCAAGTGTCATTCTTCTGTTGGTATTGTTCTTTAATCTTCCTTTTTTAGCGGGTATAATATATTCTCCAGTGCCTTTACAGTAATTTGAAAATATATAGAACTTCACACAGAGTATAAAAATTCTGTAGTTTACAGTGGGTCTCAGATAATAAGAAGTAGAGATACTTTTATGTTCAGCCGTACAAAGAGTGAATAGTGAGAGCATCTGGAGTACTAGGCCCATTTATGAACATTTTGACGGTATATATTATATGACGGTATATATTATGGGATGGAATTCTTAATATATTATGTACACTATATGTCACGAGGAAAGCAAGATAACAGAGATTTCATCAGTTTAGAGGATTATCTCAAAATCTAAAGATAATACTATCATTTTTTCCAATGGCTGGAGAACGACATGAAACTAGTCACAGAGACGCTGGAAACAAGAAACAATATAGTACAGTGTTGCAGTCTAAATAATTAAGTAATTTAAATAATTAACCTTGTTTGGACTGATTGTTTTCTGAATTAATGATTTCGAAAAGTGTTGAATATATTTTATTTCTAAGTTACTTCACGTCGGTTAATGATTGTATGTTATTTGATAATAATTAAATATTAACCGGCCGAGAGACTGAGGTTTGGTTGAACCTGTAATCATGTAGCCATTCGTAGCTTTTACCTACGGTCGTAAGCATACGTTACGAGCTTTTAATATAACCCTATTTAAAATAATAATTTGTGATGAAAACCAATAATATCGCAAACTTAACATTTCTTTAAAAAAACAATCATTTAATACACGCCTACAGAGTAAGATAAACTATATCCTCAAACAGAACCTAATGTTACCCATATTTGTGCAAAAGTAATAAATAAAATCTGTTAATTCCCAAATTGATTAGAATAATTCGGAAATACCAATTCGACTTATTTACTTTTTCTCTATACTATTCAAAATTTAACCCCATCCATCAAGTATGTATTACTTAATCGGCATCAATATAGCGCCATATTTATTAACGGAATCTTTTAATTCTTAAATAGTTGACATAAAAGCCAACATCTCAATAATTTACTAGGATAATACGCCTCACTGACTGATAGAATGACTCAAACATATAATATTAAAATATTTAGTGATACGTAACGCTGATTTAAGCGAGAAGAGACCTGTATTAAAACAGTAAAAAGAATAAATTTGGGCGGGTTTATTATCTATTTGGATCATATAGCTCTTGTGGCAGTAATCCGCTAACCACTAAGGAAATACGAAGGCGGGTATAATAACTATAAAAAGGTCATTGCATCCCACCAACAGCCAACTCTGTCCCGCGGTTGGCTAAGATGTAAAGAGGTGCGGCACTGAATTTACTATCATGAAACTTATTGATAAGATTCCTTGGTTATTGGCTTCATTTTATTGAACAGACTTTCCCGGACATTCATTTTTATAATTAAAAAGTCCTATCTTTCTCGCTTTAAAAACCTAAACTTTTTACCTAAAGATGAGAGGCTTGAAAGTATATTTAATATTAATAATAAAGTAATATTTTGATAATGTTGTTTACTTATAAGATTTGCAGAACTATAGACAGAAGATAGGAAGTCTGGTAAAGTGACACTGGAAATTTTGCGAATGCCTAAACCACCATTACGGATGGGTAGGGATGCTTGGGTCCAAGCATGGTCAAAGATTGCTCGTTCAGCTGCATATTAAGTAAAGATTCTAAGCTAATTTTGATTAAGCCGTCTACTCGTGTCAAAAGATCCATTGGTGATTCCAAAAGGAGCAGCAGCGGTAAATTTTGGGACAAAAAGACAGAATTTTAAAATTTTATGAAAAATATACATATAAGTTTATTCATATAATCAATTTCAGAATTTTAATTTTATTTTATAACAAATTTATTCATACTTATATATACGCTAAAAGAATTATACCTTATACTTATCGAACATTATAAAATAAAACAAGGAGATCCCTTTTTATCATTGACGATAAGGAGGGATCGCCTTCGGCGGGGAATCGAACCCCGGTCTCCCGAGTGACAGTCGGGGATACTGACCACTACACCACCGAAGCTGATACTTCAATCGTTTAACTAAAGCACTGTGTTCTAAAATTATTGATTTATAGTTCGTTCGCTGGCGAAATATTTAAACGAGATATTTTAACTCGAAAAAAATAACCTATAGCAGCGGGAAGCGTTTTATATATTTATATATAGTTTTAAAGAATAAGCTTCTATACATGAGATCTTAAGCACTTCTGTTCACGAAAGGTTATTTTCTAAAATGTCACAAAGTAGTTCGGTCTATACAGGTTAGAGGGCGCTGTTAGAAGTGTTTTGGTATCACACTCGAAATACGCGCGGATTAATTTATCTAAATGTTTGAAGAAAATAGCTTAGACGCGGGATTAGATCAGATCTTAGACCAGATTTTCACCGGCGGGGAATCAAACCCTCGCCTCTCGCTGGACTAGCGCGGATACTGACCACTGTACTACTGAGGACCACGACCCAAATAATGGCCTCAGTTCAAAAGCATTGATAATGTTAAGCTTTTTTATATTTACTTAATTTAAACAATATTCTTCTCTTTTTACTTTTACTATATTCATAAGCCCCTTATTGAGCCCTTATTTTGGCTACTTGTTACCGAAATAAAGATGTTTTATTATGAGCTTGGTATATATATATTTTTTTCTGTGATAAACTAGAACAGATAACATCGGGGTCAACCATCTGGAAATATAGGAAGCATTTTCACCAGGGCAGCATAAATTCAATGAGATGGAAATGCACCTCAAAAGTGTATAGTGAGGTTGAGGAAGAGGGGTGAGAGAAGGAGGATAGTAGTATATAGGGGGACAGGGAATGAAATTTACCGTCGTATAACTAGTAACAGATAACAGCATTTATAGCATCAGATGTACTGCGTGGCGGAACCAAAAAGCAGATATTATGGAATCCTCCATTTATGACACCAAATATCCGTTGATAAACGCGGTCTTAAAGATTTCATTGAGGCTACACTTAAGTATCAACACTCGCCTTCGGCTCCGAGAAAATTAACGTCTGATATAAAATAGATTATTTCTTAAACTGGATGCACAATCTTTTAGCCTGAGATCCTTACTGACTTTGCAGTAAAAGATAACAAGCAGAAATTTAGAATTATATATACATGATGCGTATCGATCGCAAGATGCATTAAACACCTATACTCAACATCAAACAACACTCTCGTTTGATCAACCTGGTTTGGTGCCTTTAATTAGCTCATTTTAAAACTTTTTGAATATAAATACATCTTATATAGTATACCCGGTGTCGAGTCGTACAATGTGAAAGCACAGCAAAGTAGGCAGTGCCTCGTGAGGGACGAAGCTTCGATTGTTACTCTTATCAAGTTATGCTCGCCTAGTACAAAGTCATGTATAAAGCTCTATTGAGCTTTATACTAGACTTCATTATTATGTGCCGTACCTGTAACGCGTTCCCAGATATTATGCGCCCGTAAATATAAAAATTTAATTAATAGATCCATACGATAAATACTTACTAACTTAATTTTTTACAATACGTACTGAGAGTAATCCAGACAGGTCCTGAAATACTTTACAGTTATATAAATATATATATTGCGCAAAAAATTAATTGTAATTGTGGATAAATAAACTTTGACGTTACGGTGGTAAGTAGCCATATGGTCTTACTCGTATACTTTATACTGAGCATTTAAAAAACGTACACTACATCTCAGCCATTAAAGAATTTATGAAATAGACTCCAAAAACTTCCACTTAAGTATCTGTATACTGCCTAGCCTAACCTGAATGATATATTATATGTGAAAACTGTTTACACAAAATGAAGCTAGTGCTGAAGTTAATAGCATCATATTAATAATATAAAGATTAGGAGTAACAGGCTGGCATGGTATGGTCATATAATACGGAGGAAAGAAAGTGATGTCACCAAAAGAATGTTATATATGAACGTGGAAGGGCAAAAGAGTAAAGGAAGACTAAAGAAGAGATGGATGGATTGTGTAAAAGAGGATATGCGGGTAAAAGGTGTGGGTAGTGAGGTGACGGCTGATAGAAGTGAGTGGAAGAAGAAGACATGTTGTGCCGACCCCACATAATGTGGGATAAGGGCAAGAAAAAGAAGATCCTACACGTATTAACGTTAGATAGATTGCATTTAGATCCTAGAGAGCTATAATTATTTAATCGAGAAAAGTTTTGTCTCAAAATCAATCAAGCCCGACTTTCTATGTGTTTGCATGTGTGTAATGATTGACAAATGACGTCATGAAGGACCCCTTCATGGAAGTACTCGACGAGTAATCAAGTTATTAGCAGTATAAAAAAATCTTTTACTTTAGTTCCTGACTACAGGCGAAAGCTTACAATCGCTATATCTGTGTTTCTAACTTCAAGAACAAAAATGATAGTGTTAAGAAATATAAGTATAAAGATTCTGACCTGAATATGAATGAAGATACGAGTAGCTCAGCCATCGCACGTAATGCGAGACAGATGTCAACAGCTTGTCGAGTAGGTAACCCTTATCCTAGTCATCACTGCGAGGCACCCTTCACCATCACGGCGTGAAACTTTTGCCAGGCTGGTCACTCTTATAGTCTTCTGGTTCTGAAGTTGCCTGACAGGCAACCTGTCGCAGTAACGCCGGACCAGATAGATCCTGTAAACAAAGCGTGGCTTGTAATGAAGACAATCTTTGGATTGCTTTTTGAGTAAAGGTAAGATACTCCCGACATTCCCGAAAACTCCTATCAAAACGATAGTTTTCTTTTGCCAAAATGTCACTTTGACGCTTAGACTTTGACGTCTATCACGCAACGTGATTTTTCCTTGAAATGTGTGATATTGTGGTGTAAAACCCTGACCGTAAAAAAACTTAGAATATTGGCGTCGACCACTTATAATCCATTGAATAACTGATGTACCTTAGTAGCTACATATTACGTATAGCATAATCTCTATATGTGCGGTGTTATTTAGAGCTTTTGAATCCGAGGTGTATCGCTGGAATCTATGTTCACGCTACTCATCTTCGTTGCTGATGGGCCCAGGGGCAAGTGGCGTAGAAGCCTAGAACTCTGGCTCATATATTGATTATATACAGATGTTCTTGGTGTAATAAGTTTTTTTTTTTTGTGGCCTCGTTGATGAATAATCTTGGTTTTTATTTTTAGAACCCTATGGTTTTAATATATTTTAACGTATTTTCCTACACAGAAACAAACTATTGAATTGAGATAAAATATTGGACGGGTACTTGTCATTATTCTATAATCCTCAGGCGGGTGTCTTAATATCGGTCGATCTTATATTGCGAAATTGCTAAAGTCCACTTATAAAAATAAAGAATAGTACCAGCGTTTTATGTACCACGATTATAAATTAATTTAATTTATGTCTACATAAACAGTACAGTTTACTTGACCATTTTAACTGTAGGGTTGTGGACTCTTCACCTTTTTAAGCTTAGGGTTGTTATACTTTGGTGGTTAAATTTTATTTAAATAACCGGTCAAGAGACTGAAGTATGCTAGAACTTTTATTTTTTAGACATTCGTAGCTTTTCGCTACGGTTCGTAGGCATACGCTACGAGTGTATTACCATGTAAATGTTGCGTTATTCTTCGCAGGCGTAAAATTATAAGTGACAAGTTGTCCTATCTCTGCTTTGCATCTATCAATCCAATTGAATTTCTTTTGTCTTATGAGATCTGTGAAACACATGGTGGAATATTCCTGTGCGTGGGGTTTTTAAAGGAACAAAACTACTAAAATTACAGAAACACAGTGGAATTCTAAGATTGTTAATTATCTTATTTATTTTTAAATACCAAACTTAATTTTACTTAACCTTAGTTTGAGGTTATTTGGTAAGTTGCTCCGAACCTCGTTAGTTTTGTGGTCAGTATCTCTGTCACGCCGAGGCGGCTTGTTTTTATGTTATTACTGGTTTTATTTTATTACTTCTTTCAAGTAGGAAAAAGATCCAACAAGCTTTATTCTCCTTTCTGCATCGCGGTTTGTGAAATAAGGTCTCGCAGTGCTCTGGATCGCGAACACGATGTCTTATTACTAGGAAGGCATAAATGACAAAGAGATGACAACAGTCCCGAGGAAACAAGTAGTCGGAGGAGGAAAGTGATGGCGGTGGGGGGGAAGAAAATTTATAACGTATTAAAATTATGGAAAATGTATTTTCACGGACGCTTTTTTTTATAGGAACGAAGTTCCTTATCGCGCGTTGTGAAAGGGGGCTAGACGGAAAAAATTCTTACGAAAAGTTGTCACGACACTTTTTGTTATTGTAAGCTGTGCGGTGTCGCATGTTTCTCTGTCTGTCTCTCTCTCTCTTATAGAAAGCAAGCCAGATATTTTCATTTCTATTTCGCATTGAACAGTGTGGTGTCGCGACGATTATTTTTGTTGAGTGTATACAGGTTTTTTGTAAATAATAAATAATAAAAAATAATAATAATAATGAATCCTGACTGACATGAAACAGTCTGTTTGCGAGGCCTTTTTTGGCCGCCTGACAAAAATCTTTAAAAGTTTTTTGTCGGGCGCCAATAAGGTGCGAGCTTATAACGGCTGGGTTATGCCAGTTCTCATGTACACCTTTGGCGTGCTCAGATGAACTCAGACCGAACTTGACGCCCTGGACAGAAAAGTCCGCACGACTATGACTCTCTATCGCATGCACCACCCAAAATCGTCTGTAATGAGGTTGTATATCCCCCGGAAATGTGGGGGTCGAGGCGTGTTGAGCGTCAAGACCATGCATAACCGGGAGATATCCAACCTCAGAACCTACTTTGAGACGATGAGGGAGTCTCCCATGCATAGAGAGGTTATAGTAAGTGATAAAGGACTCACTCCACTATCCTTAGCCCAAGCCGAGTGGCGGAAACCGGTGGTGCTTAGCACCTCTGACCGGGAGACCGTATGGAAGGGGAAGGAACTGCACGGACGCTTTTTTAAAGCTCTTAATGAGCCACACGTGGATAAGAAAGCGTCCGTGCAGTGGCTGCGCTTCGGTGACCTCTTTGGGGAAACCGAAGGTTTTGTCTGTGCGATACAAGATCAGGTGGTTAAGACGCGGAACTACCGAAAGTATATTCTGAAGGATGGCACTCACGACATCTGTCGAGCCTGTCGCCATCCCGGCGAGTCACTCAGACATGTGCTTTCGGGATGTTCCGCGCTTGCCAACACTGAGTATTTGCACAGACACAACCAAGCAGCCAAAATCCTTCACCAAGAGCTTGCTCTGAAGTACGGTCTCCTGGATGAGAGGTTGCCCTATTACCAGTACACACCGGTGCCGGTACTCGAGCGCGACGGAGTCCGGCTCTATTGGGACCGGTCCATTATCACGGACAGGACTATTCTTGCGAATAAGCCTGACATCGTGTTGGTGGACCGGGCACAGTCGAGGGTGTTTTTGGTGGACATCACTATTCCATATGACGAAAACCTCGTGAGAGCTGAGACTGAGAAAAAGCGTAAGTATCTCGATCTGGCTCACGAGGTTTCCGACATGTGGCATGTGCAGTCTGCTGAAACCATCCCAATCGTTATATCTGCGAATGGGTTGATCCCAGTCAGCCTCGCTCACCATCTGAGGCGACTGGGGTTCCGTGGCAGTTCGCTCGCAGCCAGGATGCAAAAAGCGGTCTTGCTGGACTCGGCTAGGATAGTCCGCCGGTTTCTCAACCTGTCGCCCTGACCCCCGGCCGTTTGGTCTCCCCTGCCGGGGTGTAATCCTCCGCCCGGTGCAAATATGTATGTATGTAATGTATATGTAGGTTTATTTATTTTTATCTATTTAAGTTTATTATATCTCTTTTGGTTTTTTATATATATTTATTTTGCACACGGGCGTGAGAGCTAATATATAATGAATCCTGATAGTGTTTCTGCACAAGTTCCGGATATTGCTTATGGAATTAGGTAAGTAGAGATTATATACAGATAATAATAAATGCTTTTGTATTTTTAGCAAGTACGCACTATACCTTTATTATATTTACTTTATTATATACAATGGTGTACAAAAATTCAAAGACCTTTATTAAGTATAGAAAAAATCCGTGAAACCATATCCCAGTCTCTTATGAATACGACACATAAACGAATATTAGGTTTAAAAAATAAATAACAAAAAAGTTATACATAATACAGTATTTAAAAAAAAAGTAACACATACACAGCATGTTTATTGTTCAAATTAGATTGACAAGTGATTAGATATATTTTATTATTAATAAAATCACTTTCTCGTATCTACATCGCGGTTTGTGAATAACACCGCCGTGAGCTGGATCGCAGTTATATCGCTTTGGTACTAGGCACCCATAAATAGCTAAGAGTCGATATTGCTCACGATGAATGGACAGGGAGCGAGAGGGGAACAAGACGGCGGCAGGGGCGAGTAAAAGTTTTTCATCCTGTTGCATTAAAATGTATATGTTCTTATTAACCAATAATAGCTTGAAATAATGGTATATGTAAATAAAACTGAACACTACCGAGCTCCTTTATCTGCGTACGTTCTTTGACGATTACGTTACCTTGTTGTGCTTTAGTTATAAGTTATCGAATGTAGGTATGATAATCGAACGCTTCATAGATATCTGTATTAGTTATCTAAATATATAAAAGTGAAAGGTCACTTACTTACTTACTTACATACTTACTGATTAAACACGAGATCTCAAAAGCTATTGTACGTATAAAGCTATTATTTAGACAGTAGGTAGTTGATAGTTGAGAGATGTCAGCTAAGAAAGGATATTTGGAAATTCCACCCCTAAGGGGGTAATAAATGATTTTAAAAAATGTCCTTACATATTTGTAACGATTTTTTAAGTCATTCTGTACAACCTAATGAAGGTAAAATTTTCCCTTTCCAGCATGTCATTTGGATATGCCATTAAGAAGATGATGGAAAATTTAAATTATAATTAGTTCGGGTTTTTGGCCATAGTCCACCACGCTGGCCATGTGCGGATTAGCAGACTTTACACGCCTTTCAGAACATTATGGAGAACTCTCAGGCATGCAGGTTTCCTCACGATGTTTTCCTTCACCGTTGAAGCAAAATTTGTTATTCGAAATTTTAACGCATGTAAATTATTGACTCTTCAAAAGCGCTTTTTTAAGGATTATTTGAATAATGTTTTTGTTTGATTGATTGATTAACGATTTTGGACTAGACGGGTCGAAGTGTGCAAAAAAAAATAACTAAGATTCTTGCCACGGTTCTTTGAAGAATATGGCGGCACTTTGTGAGATATCATAATGTGCGTGTGGGTGTCGATAGAAAAGAAAATACTTGAATTGCAGAAATACAATGGAGTATATTATTCTTAAATAACCTGAAACAAACTATAATTACGTCATTATTTAACTGTATCTTCTAGCAATGAGTGTTACTACTGAACTTTACTGAACTACAACTTTAACGTCTACCAATTTTCTGCCTGAAAACACTTATATAACCCTTTTACTTCTAAATTCCACCTCAATGATGATCAAAGGATTATTTACAAAAAAGGGAACAATGCCATACAGGCATTGTTCCTTTTTTTGTTATAAAAACTTGAAGATATTATCACACTTTTTCCAGATACACTCTATTTCTTGGACAGTAAATAATTGATAAAAGGCAAGTATAACTTTTTAAGGTTCAATTTACTATAATCAAATGTATCTTTTATGGAATTTTAATAAAATTTAAATAAAACACATGTAATTAAATATAATTGGAGATCACTAGCTTAGAAACAAGACGTTTGCCATATAATTATTTGATTAGATGACTATTTATCAAATTCGAAAATAATCGCTCTTGTAAATCATACAAGTTTTGTTAAACATAGTTTTACTTTCATTTTCAATTGCTATTGTACCTAGAGAACCTACGTTGGGGGCGGGCTTCCTAGCACCGTTCTCTTATCAAGTTATGCTGGCCTAGTAACATACTCTATTAATAGTTTCAGGATGCATTTTAGAGACATATTTACTTACTGTTTTATATAGGGTCAGGTCTTTCTATCTCGGGTTTTCTAATATAAAACTGGCGGACTTTCATACCTATTCTGTGCCGCCTTAGGGAAAGAATTTAAAAAAATCCTGTCCTAGAGAACGCCTGCGAATGCGATTGCGAGGCTATCTTGGGTGCTAAATTTCAACTTTTTTAGTCGCGTTCAACATTGCACTACGCGTACAGTAAAGTATACAGAACATTTCATGTCTTTCACAGATGTTAAAACTATTTGGTTAAGAATGGGTCACTAAAATTAGGGACAGGAAGGTTGCAGCAGTCCTAAGTTTAAAAATAGAACATTAAAATCTAATGTTTGTTTCATAGTTTTCGAAATAAAACACTTTCGAGACAGTAGTTTAACAAACATTAGATTTTTTTTTTGTTTTATATCGAACAACTATTAAGTTAGGCATTTTTTTTTCAAGAGAACATTCAAGACGTATTTAGTATAACAAAAAAATTTAGTACTTCAGCACTAGAGTATAAATAATATGTCTAGGTGTATGTTACTTCACGTCGGCCTTGGCTTTTCCATCCATATAATTTTATTAAGCTATATACAAGTGCTATAAAGAATAAAGATGTCAAAGCTATACCTTGTACTAACGCATACATCTCACTCCTAACCTGTACATAATTTATAATAAAATGAAAAAAAATTAAGATGATAATTCATTCATACTAATTCTGTTTCGTTTCTTCATCGCGGTTTTGTGTAATAAGGCCAGTCAGTGTGTGCTGGATCGCAAACACGATGCTTTGTTACTAGGAACCCATAAATAATAAAGAGGTGCAAATGCTCCCGATGAATGGACAACGCGTCGGAGGGAGGTGAAGACCGCGGAGGGGGTTGAATTCAAATAAAAAAAGCTTTATTTTGCTACAAGGTACTTTCTCTGATAGCTTATAAATATCCATTGTGCAGCCTTTATTAACAAATACCGGCCAATTAACTCATTCTAGCAAAACTATTTGAAAAAGCGATATAATATGGGCCAAATATCTTGCAGATATACGATAACTAGTTTCCCGCACTAATTTTAATTTTTCATAATCTAAAATGCGCGTTCAAATAACATGTTGCAGAGAGATGGTTTTTGTTCATCTGATGAAGACCAAATTATAAGTGTAAGTTGCGACTTAAATGCTGTTATTAAATGCGTTTAACCAGCGTGCTGCAGGCCCAACTCTTAAGACACTGAGAAGAGATCCAATTCCTTAAGAGGTAATTCCTAAAGAGGTACTGTTTCTATGTGAAGCGCAAATCAATAACTTGGAACCCGAACCTTTAATTGAACACGTTTAACCAGACCCTCGGTGGTATAATGGATATTACGCCCGCGCTGATGCGGGAGAACAGGGTTCGATTCCCTGCTGAGGAGACATGTTTTTTATTTTATAATTTTCATTTATTTTTGTTACTGATGTTCTTGGTATAATACGTTTTTTTTTGTATTTTTTTGTGGCCTCGTTGATGAATAATCTTGGTTTTTATTTTTTAATTTAAGAACCCTATGGTTTTAATATATTTAAACATATTTTCCTACACAGACACAAACTATTGAATTGATATAAAATGTTGTACGGGTACTTGCCATTATTCTATAATCCTCATGCGGGTGTCTCAATATCGGTCGATCTTGTATTGCAAAATTGCTACAGTCCCCTTGTAAAAATAAGGAATAGTACCAGCGTTTTATGTAACCACGATTATAAATTTATTTAAATTATGTCTACATAAACAGTACAGTTTACTTGCCCATTTTAACTGTCGGGTTGTGGACTCTCCACCTTTTTAAGCTTAGGGTTGTTATTCTTTTGTGGTTAAATTTTATTTAAATAACCGGTCAAGAGACTGGAGACTGCTTGAACTTTTAGTTTTGTAGACATTCGTAGCTTTTCGCTACGGTTCGTAGGTACATGCTACGAGTGTATTACCATGTAAATGTTGCGTAATTCTTTTTTTTTGGTATCAATCCAATTGAATTTATTTTGTCTTATGAGATCTGTGAAACAACATGGTGGAATATTCCTGTGCGTGTGGGTGTTGATAGAAACAAAACTACTAGAATTGCAGAAACATAGTGGAATTCTACGATTGTTAATATCTTATTTATTTTTAAATAACCAACTAAATCTTATCAATCTAAGTCTCCGAACCTCTAGTTTAGTGGTCAATATCTCTGTCACACCGAGGCGGCTTGTTTTATGTCTGGTTTTATTTTATTACTTCTTTCAAGTAGGAAAAAGATCCAAGAAGCTTCATTCTCCTTTCTGCATCGCGGTTTGTGAAATAAGATCGCAGTGCTCTGGATCGCGAACACGATAACTTATTACTAGGAAGGCATAAATTACAAAGAGATGACAACAGTCCAGTATTAAAATTATGAAAAATGTATTTTCACGGACGCTTGATAGATGTCTGTATAAGATTTTCATGAATTAAACATTTTTTTATTTTGTTTATGATATTGTATAAAAGTAATATGGTCAAGAAAAAAACTCTTTACCATATGCCTATCTCTAATGAATACCGCACATCTCATAACTACTAGCAGGGTTACATGTACACACAGTTTTGTTTATCTCACCTAAATTTCGTAAAGTGCCAAAAAAATTAACTTCAAAACTCTGATTCCTATTTACTTCAAAGTATTTTTAAGTAAGAATATCCACATTAAAATGTTAGAATTGGATCTGAGATATATATAATATTTTAGTTCCTTCGTACCTTGCTTCAAATTGTTTCTCGTTTCAGCATCGCGATTTGTATAATAAGGCCGCTGTGAGCTGGATCGCATTCATAACGTTTTGATACTAGGAACTCATAAATAGCAAACAGTTGAGAGGCGACCAATGAATGCACTAGATTCGGAGGTGAAGATCGGCGATGACAGATCGGAACTGGGATTAAATATAATACTAGTTTAAAAAAAGACGGGTTGCACTCCGGGAGTGCCGGCAGAAGTGAAAACTTGATTATTAACGTTGAGCATGTTTGCTATTTTGGAATGGTTAGGGAATAATTTTGCACCAATTGCTTTATCAGTATAAAAGTACTATCATTTATGTGGTAGAATACAATATTCATTTATTGCGCTATCGTACACAAACATGACAATTTATATTACATAAAAAATTTAACACTTTAAAACTATTACAATTATTTTACATTAAAAAGTTTATCTCTCCGAAAAATCAACTTTCATCCATAATTTCAACGACTTTTTCACCATCATCATTACCAGAACTATCCATGGATGCGCGTGGCACGCTATAACATACACGAACATTCGCGCAAGCGCCCTGCGCTGCCTAAACGAAACAGTAGGCCCAGGCATACATTTTCGCCGCGCCGTAGAGAGGGGATAGCTGTCTACTCTCCATCCGTCTTACGCTTTTTCGATCAGGTCACGTGTCCTGACGCGAGTTTAAGATTTTATACCCATTACAGAAAAAGTGCTCAACGCCGCTAAAGAAGTTTTCACTTCAAAAAAAATAACTCAAAAGTTTGAAGATTACTGTTGACAGGAAGAGAATGCTTAGTATTGAGTAAGCCTTTTGTATATTGTTTTAATGTGCGATTAAGTTTATTAAGAAAAAGCTTGAATCTGAGAGTTTTTTTGTCTGGTGGGAGGCTTCGGCCGTGGCTAGTTACCACCCTACCGACAAAGACGTGTCGCAAAGCGATTAAGCGTTCCGGCTCCGAATGTCGCGTAGAAACCTATTTGGTGTATGGGTTTACCATACTCCTAAAAGGTTAGCCCGTTACCATCTTAGACCGCATTATCACTTACACCAGGTGAGATTGCCGTCAAGGGCTAACTTGTAGTGGATAAAAAAAAAAAAGTTCTTTTAGGGATATGACTTTACTCAATAGATTCCCTATAGAAGCGTTCCCATGTAGGTATGTGTGTTAAAAAAGAGGCAATCAAACGCTGTCCCATCTGATTTGCTCTTTATTAGGTAGTAGTAAGAGCCGCTATTGTTTTAAACGAGGTTGTTTATTGAAAATATGAAAAATAGTGTCTCATGACTTGATAGATCGGCAAAAATAAATGCATGTTGAAACTTGCGTTGTTGAATCAGTACAGAAATGAAAGAAAGGGAAAAGTTGAATTTAAGGTAAACGTATGTAAAAACTGCAATAGCTTACCAATAAAAAATTGGGAACTGTTGGTTGGATGACCTTGTAATAAGTCGGCTTCACTTTACTTTTATCAAGTCTGACTTATTAGAGATAACTCACTCTTTTACTGAAAATGTTTCCTCGTTGCAGCATCGCGGTTTGAATAAGGACGCTGTGAGCTGGATCGCATTCATAACGTTTCGTTACTAGGAACCCATAAATAACAAAGAGTTTGGATTGCTCCCGATGAATACAAGGCGGTGGAGGTGTAAATTGAATCAACAGAACTTGTATAACAATAATAGATTGGAAGCTTGAAGCTTGTAGCTGAGGTTGTTGGTTATTAGTTGACATAATCACTTCCAAAAAATTATATCTCAGTAACTAGGGTCAAAATTAGGGGGTATTTAAATGATTATTTAGTCTCAAAAGATTAATAATTATACAAAATTTTTATATTACTTGCTCCAATCAAATGTGCACACACTCATAATTGCTATGTGTTACAATATTTTCTATACATATATAAAAAATACTGTGCAATAGTAAAAGGTAGTTTGAATTGACATTAAACCTTCTGAATGAGATTTGCATCAGATTTAGAAGAGCATCATCAGCATTATAAATTAATTAAGATAAAGGTAAATATTTGCTGTTACAATTCTCTGTGAATCAGACAAGAAATACCTCCAATGCTAGAAATGCATTTATTTACACTCTTGCTCCTTATTTCATGTATTTCGCATCAGTTGTAACGGTGATTCATCTATATGCAATCACTTAAATCTCATGGAAATATCTAAGTCCTAGAATTTTCTTGTTTTCCTTAAATTTTGACAAAAATATATCGAAGTTTATACCTTATACCTGATATTTATGACTGTTGATCTCTATATAGGTATATAGAATGGTTTTATTCTAATATTTATTCAAGTTGAATTTTCTACATGCTAACTCATTATGTAAGGAATTTGTTTCCCGTTTCTGCAGCGCGGTTTGTAAAAAGGTCGCTGTACGCTGGTCCATGATTACGACGCGTAGTTACTAGGAGCCCATAAATAACAAGGAGTTTAGATTGCTCCCGATTAATAGATGGCGTTGGGGGCTGAAATTGAATGAACTGAACTTGTGATAACAAAAATAGATTGGAAACTTAAAGCTTGAAGCTGAACTGTTGGTAATTAGTTGCCTTGGTATTTATTTACATAACATACAAATTTCCTTCTTTCTAGCATGTTATTTGGATATGATATATGATGGTAAAGAATTTAAATAAAAATTAGTATGACTATGTAAGTGATGATCGGCTCATATTATGCCTAATACTCAACGTCAGACTCTTAGCTGAGGCGGCTAAGCCTTGGAATATCATGGTGTACATCTGAGCGTGCTATTGTTTATGACTGTTTTTTTTAATCACCTGATTTAATTAAATGCCTAAAAATAAATTCGGTAACTGTAAAAATTCCTGCCACCCATCTTATAGTGAAATAAATTGTTTCTCGTTTCAGCATCGCGATTTGCGAATACGGCCGCCGTGAGCTGGATCGTATTCATAACGCTTTGTTACTAGGAACCCATAAATAGCTAGGAGATGAGATCGCTCCCGATGAATGGACAGGGAAAATTTACCAATAAAAGCTACAATGGTAAACTTGAAATAACGTTACTGTTCTGTTTTATCTGCGCACATGCTTCAGTGTGCAAGATTCAATTAAAAATTCAATTAACGATAAAATAAAGCTTGGGGTTTGAATTGCTGTTACTTCATAGCTAATTATATTTAAATATTAACTATGTGTGTTGTGAGCTTGTTATACCTCGACGTGTTTGAAACCTTATGTAGACTGACATGTCGCAGACACTTAATATTTCAGACACAACTCTGTCTAAGTTTAACAGTTTCTTTAAGCTTACTTTGTAGATCTCGGTCTGTCACAAAATTAAATAATGAACAAATTATTTAAATTATAACTGTTGTGTCTGGTACACAGTGAGAACATATGTACGAAAAAAACTGACTTAGAATGAATTGAAAAGCTCTTGTGTAGTCGTATAGTTGATTGGTTAGGAGAGGCGCCTTCTTGGAAGCTGACGAGGGTGCTATATGCAGGCACCACTCTCCAACCATGAGTCAAAATGTGATTTTATCGTCCGTCGTGTCAGAATTTGATCCACTGGTCGATAGTATTTATACATGGATTAAAGTCCAAGCTAATTCGAGAACGTTTTCCTGGACACATTTGAAATTAAGCAGAATATGTACCTAATGTTAAAAGAATTAACCAGTATAAAACCGATAGAGATTCAATTACTTTATGAAATCTATTTTCAGCAAAAAATTAGAATTGATAAGCTACATACAGTTTTTTCTGAGCCAGTTATAATTTCAATTATTGAAGGGTCTATTGGCGATAAAAATATAAGCTCAGTCGCTGAAGCTGGTAAAACTACCGGCATTACAAGGATTTAGCCTCATTCTTACATAGCAAAAAGCATGTAGTTACTGACCAATAAAACTAGGTCAAATTAAAAAAGAATGCAGAAAAAGAAAAGCATTTGACCCTAAAAGCAAATATACTGCGTTGTATGATATAGGTGATTTAGTGGTCATAAAAACACCCAGTCAGTCCAATGAAGGCCAGAGTACTAAATTATTACCAATTTTACTATATATTTTAAGGTTACGGATATGCAGAACGAACACGTAAGCGTTACGAGAGTATCACTTGTATTGAGAATATGAAACCATGGGTAAAGATTAATAATGTGGAAGAGTAACGTGGCGATGGAGGCTCCGGATGTTGTCAGGTATTTAGGTCTTCTATGTACCTGTGTGATATAAGCGATTCACATACATATTTCATAATACCGAGTTTGTAGGACTAATCTTGGTCGCCACTCTTTGATACCCCGACTAAGCAATTTATACAAACATTTCGTTTCTAAAGATAATTCGATTGATATTTTTAACGACAAACTACACAATTTCAAAAATAAAATAATAAAAAAGATGGTGGAAAGCTGATTGGTGATGACCTCCTAAAAAATGAAATATACACATATTAAACGATGTATATCTTGAGAAGGGCTGGCCGGCGACGGAATAACCTTCTTGGATGTACATAGTTTAAATAATTGATGGAGTTTGTGGGTGTCTAGTGCATACTCTTCGAACGAATTAGTTTTTGAGAAGTTATCAAACAGAAATTGCTACCGTCAGCTAGTGTTGGCCATATGGGACGAAAAAATAAATAAGACCTCCGTCCGTATAGTCGGACCGATTGGTTCAGCATCAAAATATAAGGTAGAAAAACAATTACTAACATTTAACTCTATCCGTAAGAGGAAGACATATTTAAATTAACGTATGACATTTTAATAAAAAAAAACTCAGGATTGTCAATGTTTTTAAAGGGCACTTTGTATAGAAGCAGAAAAGTCGAACCAGTGTACATAGAATGCTTCTAACGAATAGGAACTTTCGCTTTCAGTGCCTACAGCACCTAGAGCTCCTATGTTGGGGCGGGCCTTCCAGTGCAATACTACTCTTATTAAGTTATGCTTGCCTAGTAACACACTCTATTAATAGTTTCAGGATGCACTTTAAACACATATTTTTATTACTTCTGGTTGGCTTCCCATAGTTTGCTAAAGTTCATTCTTCGTGTTAATTTTAAAACTGGTGGACTTTCATGAAAAATTCTAACGTATTGATCAGTCAGTTACTAATTCCATTTTGTTTTTTATCTTTTCAATATTTAGCAATGTTCACGCAGTGCTATATTTAAAGCGACTACAAATGCTAAAGGAAATAAACACTTTTGGTAACTGATCGTCGAAATCAATACGTAGAAAAGAGAGAGAAATACATATATGGTGGATAACATTATTTAGATCCTTACTAGTATTATGGTAACTCTGTCCCACGAGAGATCGGGGTTTTATTCCGCCGAGGAGACATTGTTTATTTACGGTAAAATATTTATAAAAATACTAATAATATAAATGTGAAAGTAAAAAAACTACTTACTGATCATTATTAAACTTGGTACACATAATCTTGGAAGTATTGAAAGTAAGATATAATACTTTTTATTCCAAATATATATATATATATATACTAGATGGCGCTGCTCTCTCATTGCTGTCATATTTAATTCAATCAAAGCTTCTACACAAAAGCTATATAAATAATTAAATTTCAGCATCATATAGGTATCTCATTTTAGTAGCTCTTCTTAAATATGCTATTCATTTTGAAGAGACGTTGACGGAAACAGCTAGTTCGATTAACTCTATCAAAGAAGTAGAAAGTCATAGAATCTGCAGTCAATGTGGTTTATGCCTTGACTTTGCAGGAGCTTTTGAAATACCCTACATAATTTGTGACGGCAACGCATCGTGCGGATACTCTAGATCAGCGTCTATATGCATTATACTTAGTAAATACCAAACATACATGCAACTTACGTACTTAAGGAAAATGCCGTGACGGGATGGTCATACAAATTTAGATGATTTTGTTAATCTAATGATAAATAAGCAAAAAAATTAAAAAATTAAAGCTAATCGCACAATGCTGCAGGGTACCAGAAGAAAAGCTTGGTAGTGGCTCCGCCCCTTAGCCTATATCTATACTGTATATAGGTCTTGTCCACCAATAACATTCGTTTGTAGGAAATCAATAAAGGGGCGGAGCAAATTGAAAACGAAAGTTCCACCAATCGGGATCGCGAAGGCTCCACTACATTTATGCTCTCCTGGTGAAAATCCCAAATTTAGGTGATTTTGTAAAGCAAAATTGCAGTGCCAGCGGAAAAGCATCCCTAAAGTGACTCCGCCCCCTGGCCTGTATACATACTGTATATAGTACGTGTCCACCAATAACATTCGTTTGCAGAAAATCAATAACAGGGGCTGAACAAATTGAAAACGAAAGTTCCACCAATCAGGATTGCTTTAGTTATGATCTCCTGGTGCAAATACCAAGTTTAGGTATTTTAACATCGGTACTGCTTATCGCACACTGCTGCAAATTATGCACGGTACTGAATTAATTATCTCGTATGATTCTTGCGGCAGTTGCGTCAATTGCCAAAACTTCTTCTCTAAAACCAGTCTTAAGATAGGGCTTGCAGTTCTTGTGGCGGTGTGCGATATCTTATACACAATCTGCGGTATGAAGTTAAGTTAAACTGAACCAAGAATACCTGAACTCCACAGGCCTATAATTTCAAAAATCACGTCGATCTAATGCTCTATTGCGACGTAATTGAAGGACAAACCAACATACAAACTCACATTCGCATTTATAATATTACTATGATTTTGTCTGGATAGTAATGAGTACAAAGTATTCCAATGGATTCAAAGAAGTAAAACTTTATAAGATTTTCAACCAATATGAACCCCGGTATTAACCTCTTTGCGGCGGATTTTCACAAATTATTAGCGGATGGCTACGGTTAAGCAGGGCCTAACTTCCAAATTCCTTCTCATTCTTTATGTTTCCACTTTCAATGTGTGATTTTGCAAAAGATCTTATACCTACATGTCATAGTTACTGAAAAGTAATGCTATAATTGCCGATTTTCATTTCTCTAATTCCAAAAACTCAGAACTTACATGTAACCTTCCAACCCCTCACCCCTCTCACCCCTTTTGGGATGGATTTTTGTAATATTGCGTATATACAGGTTTTTATTATTTAAATCAAATAACCTAAATGCCAGTTTTCATGTCCATAACCTCGAAAACTTAGAATCCTGATGAAATCTTCCAACCCCCATTTTACCCCCTTTTGGGTGGATTTTTGCAAAATTGATCGTAAAGATCTTTATTATTTATAATTAACAACTTAGTTGCCAATTTTCATGTCTCTAACTTCAAAAATATAGGACTTTCATACAAACTTCCAAGCCCCATTTCTACCCCTTAGGGGTGGATTTTTGTAATATTGCATATACAGATTTTTATAATTTAAAACAAATAACCTAAATGTCAATTTTCATGTCCCTAACTTCGAAAACATAGAATCCTCATGAAAACGCCTCACCCCCATTTCACCCCCCCTGGGGTAGATTTTCGTAACATTGATTATACCGATCTTTATCATTTATAATAAAAAACTTAGTTGCCAATTTTCATGTTTCTAAGTTCAAAAATAAAGGACTTTCATACAAACTTCCAACCCCCATTTCAACCCTTTAGGGGTGGATTTTCTCAAAACCGGTTCTTAGCTGACCTCTTCTTCATAAAAGAAATCTACCTTCCAAATTTCAAGTTCGTTCGTTCTATAGTTCCTGAGATATCGTGATCATCAGTCAGTCAGTCAGTCAGTCAGTCAGTCAGTCAGTCAGTCAGTCAGTCAGTCAGTCAGTCAGTGGTATTTCGCTTTTATATATATAGATTACGGAAGATAAAAAATGGTGTCTGTAAATTATACTTAGTTATTATATTGATGGATGTCTATTGCAATAATCTTTTATACTTATTCAATGACTTCAATGCGAGCAAAGTCACGGGTAAAAGCTAGATTATTTTGTAAAATCGGTAATTTTTCATTCTCAGAGTCACGTTATGAAAATATATATAGCATATGCCGTGCCGTGCCGTTGCATATTTTCAGCTGACGTCTTATTTATTTATTTATTTTTATTATTTTTGCACCAAATTTTTTAGTTATATCAAACACTTACAAAAAAAGCATACAAAGGAAAGCTTATCTATATATAAGAGATCTCTTCCAGCTACCCTTAGATGTGAGTGAGATGAATTTAGAAAGTCCAATAAATTTTGTAAATCCAAATTGAAGTCACCGCAAAATTATAATAATTAAAAAAAACGTTACAAAGAATGTTAGGGATCGAAAAGTCACGTCTTTTCCTAATATCATAATAACCCGAATTATACCGTTTAGACGCTTAAACCCGAGTACTATCCCTATAGTTATATTACACTAGCATATTTTTAAAGAACCTTTTAAGTATTGAATTTGTTGTACCTCGCTTCTACATCGTGGAATGGCTGAATGAATGAATCAATGAATGAAAGGCCGCTGTGTGCTGGATCGCATTCATAACGTTTTTTTACTAGGAGCGCATAAATGACGAAGAGAGGTGAAATGCTCCCGATGAATGGCGCGGGTGGGAGAGGGGGAACAAGACGGGTAGAGGCTGAAATTGACTGAAATACACTAGTAAAAATACAATAGACAACTTAGTTGTCAACTTTCATTGGTTTTAAAACACAGTGTGTTATCTTCAGCATGAGCTCTGCCTATTATTTATGATGTATGGTCAAGCAATTCTGGGATTATTTTTAAATAGGTATAAAAAACGTAAGGAGGACTTTTATGTACGCATCGATGCGGGTCAACATCCACGCCTTATGGCTGAGAAAATACTAGGACTTCATAGATTCGAAGAGTAATTTTATTTATTCCTTCAGTGTACAAACAGTTTTCATCTATCGTAAGAGGCCACGTAGTGCCCGACTGGATCAGTTATTACAACACATTAGTGACCGCGAGCACATAAACTATTATTTATACTATTCAATCTACAAGCTTGAAAATAAGTTAACATTATAACATATTAGTCAAGAAATCTTTCTTTTATCGGTTTTCTTGTCTATATGTGGCTAAGTAATGTATTAAATAATTAAATGATCTTCTTGAATTATAAATTTTGTCTGAACTGGTGATAATAGTAAGTACTAACATGGCCGGGGTAAAAAAAGGTTAAAATTTAAGTTACACACAGGAATTAGTGTTCCATTAGAGGGCCCTTTAAATAACAGTTCCCGCAACAAGGAAAAGTTTCGTTTTTTTTTTTAACCGATTTACCATCTCTAATAAAATTGGACACTTTGAGCAAGAATACTTGATACATAGCACGATGGGCTAGAAATTATGTTAATATCAAATATATATAATTTTACTTTATTTACTGTTTAACAAATGCGGCATCCTACAGAGTAAATAGCTCACACCTAAAATAGTATAAACATGGTATAGGTATTCCAGACAGATATTGGGATTGTTCGACAGGGATGCCGGTATGTTTCATCTCTTATGTGTACAGGTACACTTCACAATGGCCGACGTCCGCTATTGATTATCGACACGACCGACCTGAACAGGCTCTCATAACTAGTTCAGAGATGCGAGACTGCAAAATTAAAATATCGTCGTGGTTTTAGACCTATATTAGTTAAATTAAGATTCATTAACTAATTATGATATTATTTCATATCATAATCATCTCGACACTATTTAAATTACTGAAATATATTCATTATTAATATTTTTTCAATCTATTTGATTAAAATCACAAACAATTTATTAATATGTATAACAAATTTTTGAGTAGCGGATAATATCAAGAACTTAATTGACAAAACATCTATATTTGTTGTTATATTCATAAAGATTCTCAAACGCATATCCATGCGTCCAATAAATAAATATAAACTGTATTTTGTTCCAGTACCTAGGTACGGCTTCTCCATCGCTCCATCAAAATGACGGGTAAATTTAGTTTTCAGATTTTTTGTACTTAAAATCTGTTTAATTGTTAGATTTATTCAATAATCTAAAGCCGTTGTTTTAAACTTTAGAGCTCATTAAACATTCATAATGAGCTCTAAAGTTTAAAACAAATAAAAATTAAATAAAACGGCAACCTACATTGAATATTTTAGAAGACCTAGAATCTAGACTTTACAATAAGCGAACACCAAAGCTAAATAAACAGTAGAAGTTATAAAATACTGATATACAACAAACATATATAGGCTATAGGCCTACAATCACGATTCGCAAACACTAGGACTGCATAAACATGAAGAGATATACTTGCCGCGAGGGCTGGTGGAAGCAATTTAACAATTACGATTTGTCGATGCCACAATCAGACCAAAGTTCGGACTTCTTTATTCTAATACAATCGAGAACAAAATAAAAAGAAGTGAAAAATCAAAAATTGTGAATCCTTTGGGATTTAAAATAAAATTCGATTTTATGTAAGACTAGACTAACTCATCTCGTTTTGTCCGTTGATACGTGCTACCCGTGGTGAAAGCTTGAATAAAATCCATACAGAGATACAGTAAACCTGTTATATACAATAAATCTGATACGTGCTTCGGACACACCGTTAAATTTGATGACAAGTCATTCAAATTATTATTAGTACGAAGTATGACGTAATTTAAAATTAAATTCATCCATCGAGTACATATACGACGCAGATAATTTATACAGGTTTCCTAGTAAGAGCAATTCTTCTCCAAAATACCTTTTATTCTTGAGACAATAGTTAGTGAATTAAAATTACACTTAACTTCATAAAATTAAATTAAATGATGATTAAAATTAATAAACGTAAAACGGTTTAAAAAAGTTAAAGATATTACAACATACCAACTTTTGATACAGTGCCCTCTATCCTACACCGGCTGAACTACGTAGTACAGTCTAGATTTTGGAAAAGGACTGTGGTTTATATCTTGGACTGTTAGCGGGTCCGATGCAGTGACGTGAAAGAGACGACAAGACCTTTTTAGTGTTTATGTTGTCCTAGTACTGAAAGCGCGGACTCGAGTTAAAATTCAATACCGGTTACAAGTAAAGCTCCTTTCTTGTGCGCAAGAGCTTTCTGTTTCAAGGAACTTTGGCAGATGTTGCTCTTTCCCAAAACAAATAAATACCATAAAACTCGATTGCATTGCCGCTTATCATTTTCAATTGTTCGTTTATCCATCCAGTAAGCCATTCAGACAGACACTAATTTATTACTATGTTGATCCAACTGTTTAAGAAGTAATTAACATAGACAGGTACAGAAGAAAAAATAAGTATCATTTAAAGATAAAACTGAGATATTTCTATTAATGTTCTTTCACTTCAACGAGTTTATCTCTAGAGCTACCAGTTCAATCTGTAACATTTTTCTAAGGAATTACTTAGGACAGATAAAGCTAAGAAAAAATATTATATTAATATTTTCTGTTTTATTATATATATATATACTAGCTGGCGCCCGCGACTTCGTCCGCGTGGAATAAGTTTTCAAAATTCTTTCAGAATAAGTTGTAAGAATTCCTACGCGAACTCTCCTATGTCACTCTCCAGATCCTCAACTATACTTTCAAAAATCACGTCGATCCATTGCTCTGTTGCAACGTGATTGAAGGACATACCAATATACAAACACACTTTCGCATTTATAATATTACTATGATTTTGTCTGGATAGTAAGGAGTACAAAGTATTCCAATGGATTCAAAGAAGTAAAACTTTATAAGATTTTCAACCAACATGAACCCCGGTATTAATCCACTTGTTACTATCGTTCCATAAAAAGAACGGTGAACAAAAAAAAATAATTATGACACTTAAGGGTTGTTGGTATTACCGGTTTTAGTTTTAATTGACAGGTTACAAGTGTACCGACTGATGTGTTAAGTATTTGAGTGTAAATTGAAACATACTGACGTTGTGTTATCCATATTTTAAGGTAAGTGTTAAAAATATAAAATATTATAAATATTTTTTAAAGGGAACAGAATTAAGTTATTTGTCTTGTCTATTATGTGTTACAATATCTATAATTTTTAAATTGCTATTATAAATGCGCATTTTTTACGATTTAAATTGCTGTTCCTTTAATCAAACGATAGTAATATGCACTACTATAGCATGTTGATTTTATTTAATAGCAATGAAGCGATGGTCTCGATCTTTGACTCTACATTAAATAGTGATTGAAAAAGATGATGAAGAGTTAGTACCTGAATCCATATCCACATTACCGCCCGAAAACTGACATTCAGATGTAACTGATGATTCGGGTGACGATGACTTGGTGTGACTTTGGAACAATTTACCAGAATCACAATTACGAGGGCAAGCAGAGGTTTGCGTTCTATCAGCTGAGGTTAGCAATGAGGACGATAATGTGCCACTTATTAAAGTATCGTAACGCAGTCGAATATTTTCCCAAAAGTCAAACTATGCAACTTCATCCACTTCAAGTGGTACTTCAACACGTGGTGATGAATGGCGCATAAATTACTTTTTCAAAATAAAACTTACAAGTGGGTAACGCGTGTTTTCGATCCTACTTTTGATTAATGGAGGACAAGCAGGTTGGTGCTGTATATTAGATTCCACTACAATATTTCAAAATGATGTTTGACGAAGATATTATCAACAAGTTTGTTCAATACATACATAAAAAACAGACCAACAAATCTAATCACTGTTAGTTCAGACGGTATGGTTTGCTTTTTCAAGACTTCTTAATAGCAGATAAGTCATTCTATCTACTAGAAACGTGAACTGGCAAAATGCTTAAAACTGCGGTATGCCTCTAGTATATAAAGCTATTTCCAGTGCCAGATTTACATTAATTATGGCAATCCTTCCTAAAAACCTATTACTTGGTGACAGTTTCGCGAAGCTGTCTACTGTTTGACAAACTTAACGAAAAATTTTCAGCCTATGCTCCCTTCATCTTTGTATTTCTCTGAGAAAGATGTTTTGTTTTTGATAAATACAAAGATGTTTTGGGTTTGGGTCTAGAACCCGAACCCAGCACCCGTCGTCTTACAATACGCAGGTGTTCTGAGAAAGATAAATAGCCACGTTTCATTTATTTTTTTGACTTTGTTCAACTTTTTTACATCAGCTCATAGATGAAGAGCAATTAAGAGTAATAAAAACCATAGAAACTATACGAGTAAATCGAGTATCTAAATGTTCACTGCCAGCAAACAGAGAGATACAGAAGACTGTACAAGGTACGTAAAAGTACCTGTCTACCAGAGCTGAACAAAGATATTCCCAGCAAAACAAAGTAATTTTTACTTGTGGAGCAACCTGCTGTTAACAAAATATAATGAAAATATGGGAGGAGTCCGTAGAACCGATCTAAATGTATGTGTATTCTGTACAGAATCGGACTTCAATCTAGATGAGACCATATTTTTCGGTACCGAGATAACCAACTGAGATATTCCGCGTGTCACAAAAATGCCAAATTTTATTGTGTTAAGTGCAACATAACTATGGTTAAATAAACTGCTTTGAAATTTTTTATATCCTCAAATAAACTCACCTTAAAGTTAAATGTGTTTTGATTTCCTGTCCCTACTTCATTTTTTTCCATTTTCCGAGCTTTCTATGTAACGAAATTTTTTTTTCATATTTTTTATGTTAAATCCAGCATATTATTAGTCTATAGTGTGAATTTCAAAAGAATCGGAGAAAAAAAGTTGGTTCAGGAACAAGTGGGTTAACCTCTTTGCGGCGGATTTTCACAAATTATTAGCGGATGTCTACGCCTAAGCAGGGCCTAACTTCCAAATTCCTTCTCATTCTTTATGTTTCCACTTTCAATTTGTGATTTTGCAAAATACCTTATACCTACATGTCATAGTTACTGAAAATTAATGCTCTAATTGCCGACAAGCAACGATCTGTATTTAATACAATCGAAAGCTCACGTAAAATGGTGCAAGCGTGACGAATTTGCAAGTATCTATGTCTGAAACAAACTGGCTTTACAGCTTACTTGATATTACGACGGATTTATTTTTGTAAACGCCGTCCTCCTCTTTATAATAGATTTAAGGATAAAATATTAACATTAAAATATCACTTATAACATTAAAATATCACTCGCTTCAACGGTAAAGGAAAACATCGTGAGGAAAACTGCACGCCTGAGAGTTCTCCATAATGTTCTCAAGTAAGTCTGCCAATCCGCACATGGCCAGCGTGGTGGACTATGGCCAAACCCTTCTCATATTGAGAGGAGACTCGTGCTCTGTAGTGAGCCGGTAGTGGGTTGATCATGATATAATAATATAATTAGAATAATATTATATAATTAGAAGAGGAAGGACCATCAAGTGTTGCTAGATAACAGTGGTCGTAAGTTGGGACACTATATCATATTGATATTAATATACTAAATTAAATGAAAAACCGTAAATATGCAAAATAATCCTACTTCTACAGTAGCGGGAAAGGTGTTTTATATTTATATAAAGTTTTAAAAAATAAACTTATATTCACTAGTTTCTTATAACAGTTTTTTGTACAAAATTTAGTTAGCATCAATCTAAGGGCTTTTGTTCACGTCAGGTTATTTTCTAAAATGTCACGAATTACGTTCACACTCGAATTACGCGCGGATTATTTAAATCTAAATGTTTAATGAAATTATCTTAGTTTTGAATTTAATATCACTTGGTTTAATAGTGAAGAGAAACCCCTGGAGGAAACCTGCGTGCCTTAGAGTTTTCTATAGTATTTCAAAGGGGTGAACACTACCAAGTCGCATTTAGCCAGAGTGGTGGGCAGCAACCAGAACTCTTAAAACACCGAGAAGAAGATGATAATTCGTCCATCAATAAAGATTTTATGATACGAAGATTTTATGACTTTTATTTAGAACAAAATCATATTTTAACGAAGGACTGTTTCTATGGGAAGCGAAAATCAATAACGTCGAAATCGAACCTTTAATTGAACACGTCAAGCCAGACCCTCGGTGGTATAATGGATATTACGCCTGCGCTGATGCGGGAGAACAGGGTTCGATTCCCTGCTGAGGAGATATGTTTTTTATTTTATAATTTTCATATTTATTTATTTTTTATGTTATTGAAGTTTTTTTTTTGTATTTTAGTGACTCCTTGACCAATAATCTTGGTGATTATTTTTAAGCTCTAGAACGCTATGGTTTTAACATATTTTCCTACATAGAAACAAACTATTGAATTGAGATATAATCAGGCGGGTATATCAAAATCGGTCAGTCTTGTATTGCAATATAGCTGCAGTCCACTTATTTAAAATAAGTCTTAAACACAAAAATACTTCTTGAGTACTAGGAAACATTTTGTGTTAATATTTTTCCTAGTGATCAAGACCTGTGGTTGAATTATTTCAAATTTGTGGACTGTAAACTTACTTTTTGAATTCATTTCACTTGCTTTACTGTTTGTTCTAAGTTTGCACTGGACCAACTTTTAATCTGTTATTAATATAATTTTTAATCTCATTTATGTCTACATCAAACTTTACTTCACCTTTGCGTACATTTTTAGGTCGTGTGTTAGGTGTACGACCAATTTGAAGCAATTCTACGAATTGTAAATTCCCATATTTATTAAATATTTTACTATATATATATGCATATGCATATTTAAGCTAAAATCACTTAGAATTGTAATTATTTGGTAGTTTAACTTTATTAAAATAACCTGTTGAGAAACTGAAGTCTGCTGTAAATTTTAATTCTGTAGACATCCGTAGCTCTTTGCTACGGTTCGTAGACATTTGTTACGAGCGTACAATATATTTTCATTAATATGAAATGGCTTCTGAAAATGGTATTTTAACGTAACCTTTTAGGAGGCTGTTTTATATAATAATCATAATATAAAACAACCTTAACAAATTCTTAATTACATTTTTGCCTCCTAGCAAGGCTGCGGTTGAGCTCAAATTGTTAAAAAACACCTGTATACACTCAACAAAAATAATCGTCGCGACACCACACTGTTCAATGCGAAATAGAAATGAAAATATCTGGCTTGCTTTCTATAAGAGACAGAGAGACAGACAGAGAAACATGCGACGCCGCACAGCTTACAATAAAAAAAGTGTCGTGACAACTTTTCGTAAGAATTTTTTCCGTCTAGCCCCCTTCACAACGCGCGATAAGGAACTTCGTTCCAAAAACCTGAATATGTTAGCGGGAAATGATGACTCACCGATTATACAGCTCTTCAGTCGGTGCTTGCGGTGAACCAAGCTCCTATTACTTTAATTAAATTTGATTTGTTTTCATTTATTTCAATTTAAATTAAATTAAATTAAATTTGATTTGTTATTTGATTCAATTGTTTGAAGTGTATACCTACAAAAAAAGTTTTTAAGCTTTACTACCAACAAAAATGTGCCCTAGTCATCTCAATATAGAAAATTGGTTATTATTATTATTTCTATAAAATGTATCAATACGATGGTAGAGGTAATAAATAAAATAATAATATAAATAGATTACTTTATGGTATTAATCGATCAATACCCACTGCTAGCAGCAGAAGTACGTCCATATAGGCGCATGCATTCGCGGACTTTTATTTAGAACATAATTTTTTTTAAGTCTGTTTCTATGTGAAGAGAAAATCAATAACGTGGAACTCGAACCTTTAATTGAAACGTTCAGCCAGACCCTCGTTGGTATAATGGATATTGCCGAGCAGACATGTTTTTTAATTAATATTTTTCATTCATTTTTATTACTGCTGTTATTGGTGTGATAAATTTTTATTGTATTTTTTTGTGGTCTCGTTGACGTATAATCTTGATGATTATTTTTAAGTTATAAAGAAAATATATTTAAACATATTTTCCTACATAGAAACTTACTATTGAATTGAGATAAAATGTTGTATGGGTACTTGCCATTATTCTATAATTCGCAGGCGGGGGTTATATCAAAATCGGCCGGTCTTGTATCGTGAATTTTTTTTAGGACCTGTTCAATCCGGGGTGTATCGCTCGTAGAATCTTTGGTCAGGCTTCTATTATATACAATGGTGTACAATAATTCAAAGACCTTTGTTAAGTCTAGAAACAATCCATGAAACCAAATGCAAGTCTCTTATGAATATGACCAAAAACGAATGTAAGGTTTAAAAAAAATAACAAGATAGACACGATGATTTTCAGTCGTATTATTTAAGGATATACAGTATTTAAAAAAAGTAACACATACACAGCATGTATATTGTTCAAATTAGATAGACAAGTAATTTGATATATTTTATTATTAATAAAATCACTTTCTCGTATCTACATCGCGGTTTGTGAATAACACCGCAGTGAGCTGGATCGCAGTTATAACGCTTTGGTACTAGGCACTCATAAATAGCTAAGAGTCGATATTGCTCACGATGAACGAACAGGGAGCGAGAGGGGAACAAGACTGCGGCAGGGGCGAGTAATCATGTCCTTTTTCTATGTACTATACAAAATGTAACCACGTCAATGATTTATTACTAAATCGGCTTAAGAATAGAGCCATATCTATTGACCGACGAAATCCTTTAATGTTTAAATATTTGATATAAAAGCTGTATAAGTCACTAGGATAATAAACTGACTCAATCAAATAATATTAAAATGTTCAATGATACGTAACGCTGATTTAAGCGAGAAGAAGTTACATCAGTTTCTGAGGATTATCTAAAATCTAACGATAATAATACAATTTTTTCTAATGGCTGGAGAACGACATAAGACAAGCATATGGACACTTGAAACAAGAAACAATATAGAACAGTCTTGCAGTCTGTACAAAATAAGTCACGGAAATATGTAATTTAATTAATTAAAAAGCCCTTTTTAAAGGATTGTTTGAATAATGTTTTTGATTGATGGATTGATTAATGGTTTTGGACTAGACGGGTCGAATTGTGCAAAAAAAAACTAACTAAGATTGCCACGGTTCTTTCTTTCATTATGAGGAATATGGCGGCACTTTGTGAGATATCATAATGTGCGTGTGGGTGTCGATAGGAAAGAAAATACTTGAATTGCAGAAATACAATGGAGTATATTATTCTTAAATAACCTGAAACAAACTATAATTACGTCATTATTTAACTGTATCTTCTAGCAATGAGTGTTACTACTGAACTTTACTGAACTACAACTTTAACGTCTACCAATTTTCTGCCTGAAAACACTTATATAACCCTTTTACTTCTAAACTCCACCTCAATGATGATCAAAGGATTATTTACAAAAAAGGGAACAATGCCATACAGGCATTGTTCCTTTTTTTGTTATAAAAACTTGAAGATATTATCACACTTTTTCCAGATACACTCTATTTCTTGGACAGTAAATAATTGATAAAAGGCAAGTATAACTTTTTAAGGTTCAATTTACTATCATCAAATGTATCTTTTATGGAATTTTAATAAAATTTAAATAAAACACAGGTAATTTAATATAATTGGAGATCACTAGTTTAGAAACAAGACGTTTGCCATATAATTATTTGATTAGATGACTATTTATCAAATTCGAAAAGAATCGCTCTTGTAAATCGTACAAGCTTTGTAAAAACGTAGTTTTACTTTCACTTTCAATTGCTATTGTACCTAGAGAACCTACGTTAGGTGCGGGCTTCCTAGCATCGTTCTCTTATCAAGTTATGCTGGCCTAGTAACATACTCTATTAATAGTTTCAGGATGCATTTTAGAGACATATTTACTTACTGTTTTATATAGGGTCAGGTCTTTCTATCTCGGGTTTTCTAATATAAAACTGGCGGACTTTCATACCTATTGTGTGCCGCCTTAGGGAAAGAATTTAAAAAAATCCTTTCCTAGAGAACGCCTGCGATTGCGATTACGATGCTATCTTGGGTGCTAAATTTCAACTTTTTTAGTCGCGTTCAACATTGCACTACGCGTACAGTATAAGTATACAGAATATTTCATTTCCTTCACAGATGTTAAAACTATTTGGTTAAGAATGGGTCACTAAAATTAGGGACAGGAAGGTTGCAGCAGTCCTAAGTTTAAAAATAGAACATTAAAATCTAATGTTTGTTTCATAGTTTTCGAAATAAAACACTTTTGAAACAGTAGTTAACAAACATTAGTTTTTTTTTTGTTTTATTTCGAACAACTATTAAATTAAGCATTTTTTTTTTTCAAGAGAACATTCAAGACGTATTTAGTATAACAAAAACATTTAGTACTTCAGCGCTGAAGACTAGAGTATAAATAATATGTCTAGGTGTATGTTACTTCACGTCGGCCTTGGCTTTTCCATCCATATAATTTTATTAAGCTATATACAAGTGCTATAAAGAATAAAGATGTCAAAGCTATACTTTGTACTAATGCATACATCTCATCCCTAACCTGTACATAATTTGTAATGAAAAAAAATTATGATGATAATTCATACTCTTAATAATTTGTTTCGTTTCTTCATCGCGGTTTTGTGTAATAAGGCCAGTCAGTTATGTGCTGGATCGCAAACACGATGCTTTGTTACTAGGAACCCATAAATAATAAAGAGGTACAAATGCTACCGATGAATGGACAAGGCGTCGGAGGGAGGTGAAGACCGCGGAGGGGGCTGAATTCAAATAAAAAAAGCTTACACGTTTATTTTGCTACAAGGTACTTTCCCTGATAGCTTATAAATATCCATTGTGCAGCCTTTCTTAACAAATACCGGCCAATTAACTCATTCTAACAAAACTATTTGAAAAAGCGATATAATATGGGCCAAATATCTTGCAGATATACGATAAAACATTTCTCGCACTAATTTTAATTATTCATTATCTAAACTGCGCGTTCAAATAACATGTTGCAGAGAGATGGTTTTGGTTCATCTGATGAAGACCAAATATAAAAATAAGTGTAAGTCGCACTTAACCAGCGTGCTGCAGGCCCAACTCTTAAGACACTGAGCAGAGATCCAATTCCTTAAGAGGTAATTCCTAAAGAGGTACTGTTTCTATGTGAAGCGAAAATCAATAACTTGGAACCCGAACCTTTAATTGAACACGTTTAACCAGACCCTCGGTGGTATAATGGATATTACGCCCGCGCTGATGCGGGAGAACAGGGTTCGATTCCCTGCTGAGGAGACATGTTTTTTATTTTATAATTTTCATTTATTTTTGTTACTGATGTTCTTGGCGTAATAAGTTTTTTTTTTGTATTTTTTTGTGGCCTTGTTGATGAATAATCTTAGTTTTTATTTTTTAATTGTAGAACCCTATTTTACTTTTTAATTTTTTTTAATTTTACAGGTTTTAATATATTTAAACATATTTTCCTACACAGAAACAAACTATTGAATTGAGATAAAATGTTGTACGGGTACTTGTCATTTTTCTATAATCCTCAGGCGGGTGTCTCAATATCGGTCGATCTTGTATTGCGAAATTGCTACAGTCCACTTATAAAAACAAGGAATAATACCAGCGTTTTATGTACCACGATTATAAATTAATTTAATTTATGTCTACATAAACAGTACAGTTTACTTGCCCATTTTAACGGTCGGGTTTTGGACTCTCCACCTTTTTAAGCTTAGGGTTGTTATATATATTGTTGGTGGTTAAATTTTATTTAAATAACCGGTCAAGAGACTGAAGTATGCTAGAACTTTTATTTTTGTAGACATTCGTAGCTTTTCGATACGGTTCGTAGCCATATGCTACGAGTGTATTACCATGTTAATGTTGCGTTATTCTTCCCAGGCGTAAAACTACAAGTGACAAGTTGTCCTATTTTTGCTTTGCATCTATCAATCCAATTGAATTTCTTTTCTTATGAGATCTGTGAAACAACATGGTGGAATATTATCCTGTGCGTGTGGGTGTTGATAGAAACAACACTACTAGAATTACAGAAACACAGTGGAATTATTAAAATTATGGAAAATGTATTTTCACGGACGCTTCATAGATGTCTGTATAAGATTTTCATGAATTAAACATTTTTTTATTGGAACGAAGTTCCTTTACGCGCGTTGTGAAAGGGGGCTAGACGGAAAAAATTCTTACGAAAAGTTGTCACGACATTTTTTGTTATTGTTAGCTGTGCGGCGTCGCATGTTTCTCTGTCTGTCTCTGTCTATCTCTCTTAGATAAGCCAGATATTAGAAAGCAAGCCAGATATTTTCATTTCTATTTCGCATTGAACAGTGTGGTGTCGCGACGATTATTTTTGTTGAGTGTATACAGGTTTTTTGTAAATAATAAATAATAAAAAATAATAATAATAATGAATCCTGATAGTGTTTCTGCACAAGTTCCGGATATTGCTTATGGAGTTATATACAGATAAGTAGAGATTATATACAGATAATAATAAATGCTTTTGTATTTTTAGCAAGTACGCACTATAACCTCTCTTTATTATTGTGCTAACCAAGTCATACGCATTATAATCTCCACATTTTGTGTGTGCAGTAGCAAGTAAACGCGTCATAATTTTAATAAATTCAAAAACAAATCATATTTCAATATTACAATATCAGTTTATATAACATTATATTTGTTAATAATAAAAAAATATTATAACTTAAATAAAATAAAATTTTATTACTATTCCTTCACTAATTAACTTGGAACTTCGTTCCATCCGGGTGTCCCTTGACACCTCTCAAGTTTTTTTTTAATTTTCTTTTATTTTGTTATTGATGTTATTGGTGTAAGTTTTTTCATGTATTTTTTGTAACATAAGGTGAGATTCGTAATTCTTGATCTATAACTGCTATATATATTTTAATTTACTTTATGATTTCCATCGTCATCAGCTAATTAGTGCCTCATTGGGCCTGGGCCAATTATCTTCAATTTAAAAAAAAAATTAGTTGTGAAATTGAAGTTTTACGCTTATATTGGATTAATAGTCATAAAAGAGAGAACATGAGCAGTAATGGCTTTATTATAAAATCAGTAAGTTTTCAATAACTATCTATGTTTCTGGCCTCGTACAACAAGTGTTCTTGGAGATTACTTTAAAGTAATGAAACCTTAAAGCCATATAGTACATATTTGCCTAGATAGAAACTGATGGCGGTCATGATTTTATTTCGAGTGGGCGTAAAGAAATATGAGAAATGTCAGAAAATATAAGTAAGAAACGATAACTGAGATTGCATCACTTTCTGAGGATTATATCAAAATCATAAGATCGCTGGAAACAAGAAACAATAGAGTAAAGTGTGGTGGCAATCTTTACAGAAAAACTCACGCAAATAATTTTAATAATTAACCATGTTTGGACTGATCTAATAATTGATGCTATCGAAAAGAGTTGTGTATATTTTATGTCTAAGAGACTTAATGTCAGTTGAAGATTGTTAATTGTTTAATAATTATTGAATAAGAACCGATCGAGAGACTGAAGATTGATGGATTCTATAATTCTGTAGACATTCGTAGCTTTTAGCTACGGTCGTAGGCATACGTTACTAGCGTTCAATATACTTTTGCTCTTGGGTTTCTCTGTGCGGCGTCCCGATAATGCTTACTGCACAAGCTTTAATTTTTGAAATATTTACAAATTATTCAAATAATCTTTGAATGGCGTTTTAGTATGACATATTAAGGTAACACTTATTATAAACCCTATTTAAAATAATAACCTTTTACGAAAACCAATAATAGCGCAAACCTAATATTTCTTTTAAAAATTCAATCATATAAGAGTAACATATAAAATATCCTGTAACAGCACTTAATGTACCCATAATTGAGCAAACCAAATACATAAAATCAGTTAATTTCCAAATAGATAATAAGAATAATCCGAAAATACTAATTTACCTAGGTCCTCCTTCTATGTACTATTAAAAATGTAACCAGTCCAATGACATGAGCCATATCTATTGACCGACGAAATCCTTTAATGTTTAAAAAGTTGACATGAGAGCTTAATCTGTATAGGACAATAAACTGACTCAATCAAATAATATAAAAATGTTCAGTGATACGTAACGCTGATTTAAGCGAGATGAAACCGGTAATAAAACAGTTAATAGAAGAAATATGGGCGGGTTTAATGTCTATTTAGACGCTTCCGCCCTGGATCATATAGCTCTCGTAGGCTTAATCCGCCAACCACTATGGAAAGACGAAGGCGGGTATATTAACAATAAAAGGGTCATTGCATCCCACCAACAACTCTGCCCCGCGGTTGGCTAAGACGTAAAGAGGTGTGGCACCAATTTCACCATCTTGAAAGACAATTCTCTTATTCAAAAGATTCCTTGGTTATATCGCTATTGATCTATTTCATCCGTGAGATAAACCAAACGGGTCATTTCATTTAACAGACTTCCGCAGACATTTATTTATATAGTTAAAAAGTTTTACCCTGACTACTTTCTGGCTAGTAAATAGTTTGCCACGATTATGAACGAAATAAATATTTACATATAGGTATGTTTATTCATATAATCAGCAATTTGAAATTTTATTACAAGTTTATTCATAATATATGCTAAATGAATTGTATTTTATACTTATCGAACACTATAAATAAAAAAAAAAACAATAATAAAAAGGGGTCTCCTCGGCGGGGAATCGAACCCCGGTCTCCCGAGTGACAGTCGGGGATACTAACCACTATACTACCGAAGATGGTACTTAAATTGTTTAACTAAAGCACTCTGTTCTAAAATTATTGATTCCTAGTTCGTCCGAACTGCGCTGGCTCGCAGCCACTATATTGAAACTAGAGATATTTTAACTCCAAGAAGAATCTTAATACAACGATTAACTACTTACTATATTATATATATCCGTAGAGGAGGAATGAGGAGAAAAACCGTAAGTTGGGACACTATAATATATTGACATTAGTATACTCAAATAAATGAAAAACCATAAATATGCAAAAGAATCCTACTTCTATAATAGCGCGAAGACTGTTTTATATTTATATATAGTTTTAAAAAATAAACTTATATTCACTAGTTTCTTATAAAAGTTTTTTGTACAAAATTTGGTTAGCATTTAACAAAGTTATATCACAAAAACATTTTTCGTTAACAAAGCAAAGGGTTTTTGTTCATAAAAGGTTATTTTCTAAAATGTCACGAAATAGTTCGGTCGCTACAGGCTAGAGGGCGTTGATAGAAATGTTTTGATGTCACACTCGAATTACGGGCGGATTAATTAAATCTAAATGATTGAAGAAATTAGCTTAATTTTGAATTTAATATTACTTGCATTAATTTTGAATTAAAGAAGGGATAAAAATGGGTGAGGACTACCAAGTCGCATTTCCTATCTTTCTCGCTTTAAAAACCTAAACTTTTTACCTAAAGATGAGAGGCTTGAAAGTATATTTAATATTAATAATAAAGTAATATTTTGATAATGTTGTTTACTTATAAGGTTTACAGAACTATAGACAGAAGATAGGAAGTCTGGTAAAGTGACACTGGAAATTTTGCGAATGCCTAAACCACCATAACGGATGGGTAGGGATGCTTGGGTCCAAGCATGGTCAAAGATTGCTCGTTCAGCTGCATATTAAGTAAAGATTCTAAGCTAATTTTGATTAAGCCGTCTACTCGTGTCAAAAGATCCATTGGTGATTCCAAAAGGAGCAGCAGCGGTAAATTTTGGGACAAAAAGACAGAATTTTAGAATTTAATGAAATATATACATATAAGTTTATTCATTTAATCAATTTCAGAATTTTAATTTTATTTTATAACAAGTTTATTCATACTTATATATACGCTAAAAGAATTATACCTTATACTTATTGAACATTATAAAATAAAACAAGGAGATCCCTTTTTATCATTGACGATAAGGAGGGATCGCCTTCGGCGGGGAATCGAACCCCGGTCTCCCGAGTGACAGTCGGGGATACTAACCACTACACCACCGAAGCTGATACTTCAATCGTTTAACTAAAGCACTGTGTTCTAAAATTATTGATTTATAGTTCGTTCGCTGGCGAAATATTTAAACCAGAGATATTTTAACTCGAAAAAAAATAACCTATAGCAGCGGGAAGCGTTTTATATATTTATATATAGTTTCAAAGAATAAGCTTCTATACATGAGATCTTAAGCACTTCTGTTCACGAAAGGTTATTTTCTAAAATGTCACAAAGTAGTTCGGTCTATACAGGTTAGAGGGCGCTGTTAGAAGTGTTTTGGTATCGCACTCGAAATACGCGCGGATTAATTAAATCTAAATATTTGGAGAAATAAGCTTAATTTTGAGTTTAATATTACTTGCTTTAATTCAAAGGGGTGAAGGCTACCAAGTCACATTTAGCCAGCGTGGTGGACAGTAACCACAACTCTTAAAACACTGAGAAGAGATCGAAATCCTTCAGAGGGATGCTGATTCGTCTATTAATAAAGATTTTATGATACGAAGCGATCATTGCTGGATCAATCCAGCGCATGCTTCCGCAGACTTTTATTTATAATAAAAACATTTTTTTACGAGGGACTGCTTCTATGGTAAGCGAAAATCAATAACGTGGAACTCGAACCTTTAATTGAACACGTTTAGCCAGACCCTCGGTGGTATAATGGATATTACGCTTGCGCTGATGCGGGAGAACAGGGTTCGATTCCCTGCTGAGGAGACATGTTTTTTAATTTATATTTTTCATTACTTTTTGTTACTGCTGTTATTGGTGTGATAAGTTTTTATTGTTTTTTTTTGTGCTCTCGTTGACGAATAATCTTGGTGATTATTTTTAAGTTATAGAACCCGATGGTTGTAACATTTTTTGCCTACATAGAAACAAACTATTGAATTGAGATAAAATGTTGTATGGGTACTTACATTATTCTATAATTCGCAGGCGGGTATATCATAATCGGTCGGTCTTGTATTGTGAAATTGCTACACTCCACGAATTTAAAATAAGTCTAAGTATAAAAATAAGGAGAAATTCAAGCGTATTTTGACAATTTAAATTGGTTAAATCGTTCCAAGTTTTTGCTATACAACTGCAAGGTAATTTTTGACTGTGAATTGACTGCGTACAATAATTTTAACATAAAACAAAAATGCGCGAGCACGCGAGTTAAAAATCACGCATCACGGCTGTGGAAGTACTGGGCCTTCATGAAATCAAGCTGGTAGTCAAAATTTTAAACTGTCGTATACGAACATTTAGGCATTCGCTTTAAAGCTTTAAGTAGAAGTAATAAGTTATAATAATAGGGATTTATTGCAAATAAGTAAGTTTTACATTTATTTGTAGTTATGAAGTATTAATTATACGAGTTTATTACTTGTAATTTGAGGTGCAATGTTACTTATCTGAACTTTACTTACACAATTTCTAAGTGGTTTGAAACATATTTGTGTAAAAATGGTACGGTGAAAATTTTTAAATTAGACTCTGGTTCAGACCTAAATATATTATCCCTTGAGACGTTATCTGTCTGAATGGGTCGCGGGATGGATTAACAATTAGAAATGGTAAGCGAGTTTTAGGTTTTTTCTTTATTTTTGTGATAGGGCAACATCTGCCATTCACGATCAATTCATTGCCGGCTCACTACAGATCACGGGTCTCCTCTCAATATGAGACGGGTTTGGCTCTAGTCCACCACGCTGGCCATATACGGATTGGCAGACTTCACACGCCTTTGAGAACATTATGGAGAACTCTCAGGTGTGCAGGTTTCCTCACGATGTTTTCTTTCACCGTTGAAGCAAGTTATATTTTAATTGCTTTAAAACACACATAACTCCGAAGAGTTAGAGGTGCGTGCCCTGGTTCGCACCTCAGCTCTCTGATTAGGAGGCGGACGTCCTGACCACTTAGCTATCACAGCTTCTTTGCCGTAGTTTCTTAAAACATATTGCACTTGCGCACAAGGAAGGAGCTGTAAAAACAGTATTTAATTTTAACTCGATTCTTCGTTTTAGGTACTAAGACAACATAAACACTATAAAGCTTTTTATCGTCTCTTACACGTCACTGCATCAACCTCGCTAACAGTCTTGTTTAACAGACTGAGATACAAATCACAGGTCCCTTTCTAAAACGACGTAGTTCTGCCCATGTAGAAAAGAGGGCACCGTAGTTGAAGTCCACATGCTGTAGTATCTTTATATCCGCAGCCGATTTCGAACAGTTTTTTGTATTTTATTGTTATTATATATATATATATATATATATATATATATATATATATATATATATATATATATATATATATATCTATATATATATATATATATTATATATTTTATTAATACTTTACAAATCTATTCTAAAAGAGGAGGATGGCGTAAACAAAAATAAATCTGTCATAATATTCAGAAAAGCTGTAAAGCCATTTCGTTCTTAGATTTCGATTGTACACAAAAGAGATGTTATATGATATAGTCTTAATAAATTTAGGTGGTATTTCTAGTTAAAAGTTTAATAGTGATTCATTAAATGAACATTTAAACCACAGTCCGCGGTACTACAGTGTCTAGTATTTCTACCTGTCACCTTGTACATTAAAGTACGATTCCCCACCGAGGAGGAAATACATACATACATACTTTTATGATCAAATATTCAGTTTTCATATAGTTATAAGTTTAGTTATATTTCTTTAAAAACATTTTCCTATACATATTTTCACTATTCTTATGCCTAGCGTTCAATTGACCTGGAGATTTTTTTAAATTTGATTCAGCGAAAACTGACATCTTAATAATTGTACATAGAGAATCCCGCCCGTAGTAGCTATGACTTTCATTTTGGCTCAACATACAAGTTGTTAGATAAAGGCCAAACCAACCTATCATCTTCTTCATTTATTTTTGTAAAGTTAACATACTTTATTTACTCTTTTGAAAATTTGGATTGCTGGTTAAAACAAGCAAGTGTCATTCTTCTGTTGGTATTGTTCTTTAATCTTCCTTTTTTAGCGGGTATAATATATTCTCCAGTGCCTTTACAGTAATTTGAAAATAAATAGAACTTCACACAGAGTATAAATATTCTGTAGTTTACAGTGGGTCTCAGATAATAAGAAGTAGAGATACTTTTATGTTCAGCCGTACAAAGAGGGAATAGTGAGAGCATCTGGGGTACCAGGCCCGTTTATGAACATTTTGACGGTATATATTATATGACAATCACTACCCGCACTGTCGTACGATAACATTGTTATTCAGTTGTTCCCTAATATATTCTTCAATTCAAAAGTCTGAGTTATCAATGTGTTATAAAAATTATATCATCGTGTAGTGATTTAGATTACCCTTCGATTAGTGTTTGGATCGTGAAAATTGGACCACAGGATCGTGAGTTATTACCATTTTTCTAAACCAAAACCGTTGGCTATTGAATAAAACCCCGACCTACGACAACTCGCGATCTCTCCGCATCTACGTCACAAGTGAGATACGGGCCGGCGACGCGCGCCTGCACATTCTATTGCATGTTTGCGCCTGGGAAATAATAACAGCAACTACGTATTCAAAATTTTTGCACACATAATTTAATCTGAAGCACAAAAATGAGCACCAAAAATCCTAGAATAAAGAAATGTGCTGCGTGCTCGGAAGACTTAGTAACTCTTGAACAGATAAAGTGCGTTACATGTGGTTTGCGTTACCACTTTGATTGCATCAATACCAGCAAGCAGAAATATAAAGAGCTCCCCACAGAATATAAGACCAAATGGCTATGCCCGTCCTGCCGGTCTAAGCAGCCAAAAGGAGATAACTCTAATACACCCGTGCGTGGTACCGCCAGTTCCCCTCATCACACCAATTCTACATCCAATGTGACACTTAGACGAGCGCAGCCTCAAACACCAAGTCACGACAATCTGACCCTCGATAATGTTAAGCAGATAATTCAAGAAGAAATGAAAACTTTATTAGTCAATATAGAAAAAAACATAGCCAAAATAATTGAAAATAAAACAAAAGAAATGTCTAAGGAGATAATTGAAATCAAAGAATCAATCTGCTTCATTAATAACCAGTACGAGGACTTCAAAAAGGAGCTACAAGGAAAAGTGGCACAAATAACTGAACTAAAAGATGAAAACAAAATCCTCAAATCTACTGTTACCAATCTCAATAGCAGGCTTAACATCATCGAGCAGCAGTCACGTATGAGCAACCTAGAGGTACAGTGTTTACCTGAGCACAAATCAGAAAACCTACCAAACATCATCACACAAATCAGTAGGGTAACAGGCAGCAGTATTTCAGACGCTGATATCTACAAATGCACTAGGATTGCAAAGATAAATCCAGAGAATACGCGACCTCGCTCAGTGATCGTAAAATTTTCAAATCCGCGCACTCGGGATACATTTCTAGCAGGCGTAATTAAGTTTAATAAGGCCCACAAGGACGAGAAGCTGAACACGAGCCACATTGGTATAGGAGGAGGAAAAAAACCGATATATGTAGTTGAGCACCTTACACCGGAATTGAAAAAAATACACGCATTCGCTAGACTGACGGCGAAAAAATTAAAATACAGATTTGTGTGGATTAACAATGGACGTGTATTCTTAAGAAAAACTGAAACATCTGAACATATTGTGGTACGAAACATTGAACAGTTGGAACAATTAACTTCTTAAATTTTAATGTTTATATTCTAGTCTCTTATATTAATTCTGTTAGCATACGATCACTTAACAATATACTACCAAAATGTCAGGGGAATCCGTAGCAAAACTCGCGAGGTAAAACTCAATATTTTATCAAACAATTTTGACGTAATAATTTTTACAGAGACCTGGCTCAATGACGGGGTATTCGATGGTGAATTTATTGACAGTCGTTACACGGTATATCGTAGGGATAGAATCCAAACAGACATACATAAAATAAAAAATGGGGGGGGAGTTCTGATTGCAGTCAAAAATGATCTTAATTCATGTCGCATAACTGACTGGGAAAGTACCTACGAAGACATATGGATTACGGTGGACCTAGATTTAATAAACGGTAAACAAAGTCATGTGGCTATTTGTGCGGCATACCTGCCACCACCGATTAAAAGTGATACACTTAACGATTTTTTGATCAATTTAACCAAAACAATAAGCAAAAATGAACAGGTTTTACTTATAGGAGACTTCAATATGAGTACAGTATCTTGGTCAAAAGTGTCTGAACTAAACAACTTACACCCAGTTAGTAATTGCTGTTTAGGTTCCACATTCGTTGATTTCATTGAAGAAAATGACTTAAAACAATTCAACTCCATTTTCAACAAGAACAATAGGCTACTTGATTTAGTTCTATCCAACACTACTCAAGTACTGGTCACCGAACAACCTGACCCCATTAGTGTCATCGACAGCCACCACCCTCCTCTGAATATAGACATTAAGCTTGGCGTAATGTCAAATTTAAAAGAAAAGCTCAATGAAAAATATAACTTTTACAAGGGCAACTACAACGCTATTAACAAAGAATTAGACAACATACCATGGTTGGAGCTATTTCAAAATATCGGTGATGTCAATTCTATGATAAATTTATTTTACGACAAATTAAACGCAATTATTGAAAAACACGTCATGAAGTCTAAGCCTAAAAACCAAAAGTTCCCTGTTTGGTATTCTCATAAACTGATCTCTATGTTAAACCTGAAGAATAAATATAGAATTAAAGCTAAAACTTACAAAAACCCATTAGACATACTTAAATTTTCAACCTATAGATTACACAGTAATAAGTTAATTCATGAATGCTACAATAGGTACATTGAGTCTATTGAAAACAACTTAGCAAAGAACCCCAAATATTTCTGGACACATCTTAAAAACATAAAAAAATCCCCAAACACTTACCCGGCTACAATTATGCTTAACGATAAAAAGGCCACAGACGGTCCAAGTGCATGCGTTCTTTTTGCTGAATTTTTTTCTTCAGTCTACGATAGTATTGACCTTCCAAACAATGATGCTTATTTAACACAAAACATCTGTAACAACTACCTATGCTCCGTAAATATCACCGTTAAGGAAGTAACTCAGAAACTAAAAAGACTTGATATTAGGAAAGGTGCTGGTCCCGACAATTTACCCCCGTTACTTATCAATAAATGTGCTACATCATTATCACTTCCAGTCTGTTTGATCTTCAACAGATCGCTTAAGTCTGGAATATTTCCAGATGTGTGGAAATGCACCAGAATTGTGCCTATCTACAAAAAGGGTGGTCGTGAGCATGTTGTCAACTACAGACCGATCTCGATCCTTTCAGCCCTATCTAAGGTCTTCGAGTCTCTTATACATCCTGTACTATCACGTCACGCACATCATGTGCTCTCGGAAGCTCAGCATGGTTTTGTGGCTTCTCGATCCACAGTTACAAATTTGTCAAATTTCACGACCTTTGTGACAGCTTCTGTAGATTCTCGCCAACAAGTGGATGTCATCTACACCGATTTCTCGAAGGCCTTCGATAAAGTGAATCATAAACTGTTGGTGGCAAAACTCAGTTCCTTGGGACTGGGTGGATCGCTTCTGTCGTGGCTTTCGTCTTATTTATCTGACAGATACGCTTATGTGGCAGTTAAAGGTCATACATCCCAAATGTATAAGATTCCGTCAGGAGTTCCCCAGGGATCAATTTTGGGACCACTTTTATTCAACATCTTCATCAATGACATTACAAACTGTATTAAAAACACCAAATACTTTATATACGCAGATGATCTCAAACTTGCAAAAAAGATTGTAGAAGCAAATGACGTTGTCTCACTACAAGAGGATCTAAATAGAGTAGCAGGTTGGTGCGAATTAAATGGAATGGAACTAAACTCCGCGAAATGCTCTTTTATAAGTTTCACACGCAAACGCTCTGTTTTCGATGCCATGTATACAATTAATAATATTCCGCTTCAAAGAGTTCATTTTGTCCGGGATCTTGGAATCACAATTGACGCTAAACTTAGCTTTAATCAACACATTGACAACATTTGTAGATCTGCACGTAAAATGCTAGGGTTTGTATTTAGAAACTCCAAGCCATTCAAAAACTTGAAAACTAAAAAGCTTCTTTACTCCACTTTAGTCAGAAGTAAACTTGAGTACGGGACAGTAATTTGGACTCCTATTTACCAGACTCACAAAGATCGAATAGAAAGTATTCAGAGAAGGTTTACACAATTTGTCTCTGGATCTAACAACAGAGTACCCTACTCTATTCGACTTAAAACTTGCAAGTTAAACTCACTATCGGACAGAAGAAAGTTACATGATATGGTATTTTTTCATAAGCTCGTCAACGGAACCATAGATAGCCCGGAGTTACTGAGCCAGGTATCTCTAAAAATTCCCTCACGTATGCCACGGTACCCAATTCATCCCTTTACACATAGTTTTACTAGAACTAATCTTGGTTATCACTCCTTAATACCCCGGCTAAGTCGACTGTACAAGGAACTATCGGTTAAAGACGATTCTATCGATTTGTTCTGTGACAATATCAATAAATTTAAAGATAAGATCCGAAATACGTTTTGATGTACGCGTCTAGTTTATATTTCTCTGTGGAAGTTTATTTGTTTTAATTTAACTTAGTTTAGTTTTAAGTCAGGTAACAGTTTTAATTTGTTAGTATGTACGACCTTTAAAATATTTATGCATGATGTGGCTACCTATAAGTAGAATTACATGTGCCAAATTACCTCGTAATATCTAATTAAGTTTATTTATTTTGCATGTAATTTTGTTGGTTGTCCAAATAAATAAATAAATAAATAAATGACGGTATATATTATGGGATGGAGTTCTTAATATATTATGTACACTATATGTCACGAGGAAAGCAAGATAACAGAGATTTCATCAGTTTAGAGGATTATCTCAAAATCTAAAGATAATACTATCATTTTTTCCAATGGCTGGAGAACGACATGAAACTAGTCACAGAGACGCTGGAAACAAGAAACAATATAGTACAGTGTTGCAGTCTAAATAATTAAGTAATTTAAATAATTAACCTTGTTTGGACTGATTGTTTTCTGAATTAATGCTTTCGAAAAGTGTTGAATATATTTTATTTCTAAGTTACTTCACGTCGGTTAATGATTGTATGTTATTTGATAATAATTAAATATTAACCGGCCGAGAGACTGAGGTTTGGTTGAACCTGTAATCATGTAGCCATTCGTAGCTTTTACCTACGGTCGTAAGCATACGTTACGAGCTTTTCTATATAACCCTATTTAAAATAATAATTTGTGATGAAAACCAATAATATCGCAAACTTAACATTTCTTTAAAAAAACAATCATGTAATACACGCCTACAGAGTAAGATAAACTATATCCTCAAACAGAACCTAATGTTACCCATATTTGTGCAAAAGTAATAAATAAAATCTGTTAATTCCCAAATTGATTAGAATAATTCGGAAATATCAATTCGACTTATTTACTTTTTCTCTATACTATTAAAAATTTAACCCCATCCATCAAGTATGTATTACTTAATCGGCATCAATATAGCGCCATATTTATAAACGGAATCTTTTAATTCTTAAATAGTTGACATAAAAGCCAACATCTCAATAATTTAGTGATACGTAACGCTGATTTAAGCGAGAAGAGACCTGTATTAAAACAGTAAAAAGAATAAATTTGGGCGGGTTTATTATCTATTTGGATCATATAGCTCTTGTGGCAGTAATCCGCTAACCACTAAGGAAATACGAAGGCGGGTATAATAACTATAAAAAGGTCATTGCATCCCACCAACAGCCAACTCTGCCCCGCGGTTGGCTAAGATGTAAAGAGGTGTGGCACCGATTTTACTATCATGAAACTTATTGATAAGATTCCTTGGTTATATCGCTATTAATATATTTCATCCAAACGGTTCATTTTATTGAACAGACTTTCCCGGACATTCATTTTTATAATTAAAAAGTCCTTTCTCGCTTTAAAAACCTAAACTTTTTACCTAAAGATGAGAGGCTTGAAAGTATATTTAATATTAATAATAAAGTAATATTTTGATAATGTTGTTTACTTATAAGATTTGCAGAACTATAGACAGAAGATAGGAAGTCTGGTAAAGTGACACTGGAAATTTTGCGAATGCCTAAACCACCATAACGGATGGGTAGGGATGCTTGGGTCCAAGCATGGTCAAAGATTGCTCGTTCAGCTGCATATTAAGTAAAGATTCTAAGCTAATTTTGATTAAGCCGTCTACTCGTGTCAAAAGATCCATTGGTGATTCCAAAAGGAGCAGCAGCGGTAAATTTTGGGACAAAAAGACAGAATTTTAAAATTTTATGAAAAATATACATATAAGTTTATTCATATAATCAATTTCAGAATTTTAATTTTATTTTATAATAAATTTATTCATACTTATATATACGCTAAAAGAATTATACCTTATACTTATCGAACATTATAAAATAAAACAAGGAGATCCTTTTTCATCGAGATGAAGAAGGATCCCCGAGGCGGGGAATCGAACCCCGGTCTCCCGAGTGACAGTCGGGGATACTAACCACTACACTACCGAAGCTGGTACTTCAATCGTTTAACTAAAGCACTGTGTTCTAAAATTATTGATTTATAGTTCGTTCGCTGGCGAAATATTTAAACCAGAGATATTTGAACTCCAAAAAAAACCTATAACAGCGGGAAGCGTTTTATATATTTATATATAGTTTCAAAGAATAAGCTTCTATACATGAGATCTTAAGCACTTCTGTTCACGAAAGGTTATTTTCTAAAATGTCACAAAGTAGTTCGGTCTATACAGGTTAGAGGGCGCTGTTAGAAGTGTTTTGGTATCACACTCGAAATACGCGCGGATTAATTTATCTAAATGTTTGAAGAAAGTAGCTAAGACGCGGGATTAGATCAGATCTTAGACCAGATCCTCACCGGCGGGGAATCAAACCCTTGCCTCTCGCTGGACTACTGGCGGATACTAACCACTGTACTACTGAGGACCACGACCCAAATAATGGCCTCAGTTCAAAAGCATTGATAATGTTAAGCTTTTTTATATTTACCTAATTTTAACAATATTCTTCTCTTTTTACTTTTACTATATTCATAAGCCCCTTATTGAGCCCTTATTTTGGCTACTTGTTACCGAAATAAAGATGTTTTATTATGAGCTTGGTATATATATATTTTTCTGTGATAAACTAAAACAGATAACATCGGGGTCAACCATCTGGAAATATAGGAAGCATTTTCACCAGGGCAGCATAAATTCAATGAGATGGAAATGCACCTCAAAAGTGTATAGTGAGGTTGAGGAAGAGGGGTGAGAGAAGGAGGATAGTAGTATATAGGGGGACAGGGAATGAAATTTACCGTCGTATAACTAGTAACAGATAACAGCATTTATAGCATCAGATGTACTGCGTGGCGGAACCAAAAAGCAGATATTATGGAATCCTCCATTTAATGACACAAAATATCCGTTGATAAACGCGGTCTTAAAGATTTCATTGAGGCTACACTTAAGTATCAACACTCGCCTTCGGCTCCGAGAAAATTAACGTCTGATATAAAATAGATTATTTCTTGAACTGGATGCACAATCTTCTAGCCTGAGATCCTTACTGACTTTGCAGTAAAAGATAACAAGCAGAAATTGAGTAGTATATATATATATATACATGATGCGTATCGATCGCAAGATGCATTAAACACCTATACTCAACATCAAACAACACTCTCGTTTGATCAACCTGGTTTGGTGCCTTTAATTAGCACATTTTAAAACTTTTTGAATATAAATACATCTTATATAGTATACCCGGTGTCGAGTCGTACAATGTGAAAGCACAGCAAAGTAGGCAGTGCCTCGTGAGGGACGAAGCTTCGATTGTTACTCTTATCAAGTTATGCTCGCCTAGTACAAAGTCCAGTATAAATCTCTATTGAGCTTTATACTAGACTTCATTATTATGTGCCGGACCTGTAACGCGTTCCCAGATATTATGCGCCCGTAAATATAAAAATTTAATTAATAGATCTTTACGATAAATACTTACTAACTTAAATTTTTACAATACGTACTGAGAGTAATCCAGACAGGTCCTGAAATACTTCACAGTTATATAAATATATATATTGCCCAAAAAATTAATTGTAATTGTGGATAAATAAACTTTGACGTTACGGTGGTAAGTAGCCATATGATTTTACTCGTATACTTTATACTGAGCATTTAAAAAACGTACACTACATCTCAGCCATTAAAGAATTTATGAAATAGACTCCAAAAACTTCCACTTAAGTATCTGTATATTGCCTAGCCTAACCTGAATGATATATTATATGTGAAAACTGTTTACACAAAATGAAGCTAGTTCTGAAGTTAATAGCCTCATATTAATAATATAATACCCTACACGTATTAACGTTAGATATATTCCCATTTAGAACCCGGAGAGCTAATATCATATGCGTTTGTTGCTTACGGACACTAACTATTTAATCGAGAAAGGTATTGTCTCAAAATCTTTGAAGCCCGACTTACATGTATGTATGTGTTTGCATGTGTGTAATGATTGACAAATGACGTCATGACGGGGCAGTTGGAAGTACTTGGCTAGTAATCAAGTTGTTAGCAGAATTAAAAAAATCTTTTACTTTAGTTCCTGACTACAGGTGAAAGCTTACAATCGCTATATCTGCGTTTCTAATTTCAAGAACAAAAATGATTGTGTGAAGTAGTTAGTGTCAAGTATAAAGATTCTGACCTGAATAGGAATGAAGATAGCTCAGCCATCGCACGTAATGCGAGTCAGATGTCAACAGCTTGTCGAGTAGGTAACCCTTATCCTAGTCATCACTGCGAGGCACCCTTCACCATCACGGCGTGAAACTTTTGCCAGGCTGGTCTCTCTGATTGTCTTCTGATTCTGAAGTTACCTGACAGGCAACCTGTCGCAGTAACGCCGGCCTAGATATACCCTGTAAACAAAGCGTGGCTTGCACTTAAGATCTTTGGATTGCTTTTTGAGTAAGGTAAAATACTCCCGACATTCCCGAAAACTCCTATCAAAACGATAGTTTTCTTTTGCCGAAATGTCACTTTGACGCTTAAACTTTGACGTCTATCACGCAACGTGATATTTCCTTGAAATGTGTGATATTGTGTTGTAAAACCCTGACCGTGAAAAAACTTAGAATATTGGCGGCGACCACTTATAATCCATTGAATAACTGATGTACCTTAGTAGCTACATATTACGTATAGCATAATCTCTATATGTGCGGTGTTATTTAGAGCTTTTGAATCCGAGATGTATCGCTGGAATCTATGTTCAGGCTACTCATCTTCGTTGCTGATGGGCCCAGGGGAAAGTGGCGTAGAAGCCTAGAACTCTGGCTCTTATATATTTATTATATACAATGTTGTACAAAAATTCAAAGGCCTTTATTAAGTATTGAAAAATTCCGTGAAACCATATCCCAGTCTCTTATGAATACGACACATAAACGAATATAAGGTTTAAAAAATAAATAACGAAAAAGTTATATGTCGGAGTAAGATTGATATCAGACGTTTTAAAAAGATCATGACCGTTGACTCCTTGAGAGCCATCGGCCATGTTGTTCGACTGTACATAAAGAGACAAGGTAATTAATATTTGATTTATATTTCAATTGATCTCGAAACGAATGATTCAGCAAATAATCGAATAGAAATGAAAGACCTCACCGCTCAAGCGCTCGATGCAAAAGGTGCCTGAGCTCCGTCGCGCTCGGTCCCAAATAAGCGAGTGCAAGCGTCACGAATCCCCACCCTCACAACTCAGGGGCGGCAAAGTTGCTTCGCTATTGCATCCTCTTACTTTTACAATGTTTTCCAAGCAGTGCAACAATGCAAATTACAATGCAGTTATTCATTTCAAAATATTAAACGATTCCAAAACCTCTCAGCAAATCATATTCAACGAAACGCCAACTTAATCTCTTTTTCTGCGTCAAAATGTCATCGACTCACAATTAATAAACACTGTCTGTAGCCAGCCAGCATTACTAGAAATTAAAACTATTTAAGTCCAACTCATTGCAACAACACTTCAATCTTAAATCATTAATTTTTACCTAAGTTTATAATAAAAGGTTAAGAAAGTAAGGTTATAACAAAGAATCAGTTTTGGATAACAATATTACAATAAAGCTATCAAGAGTTATGAGCTAGTTTGTTAACATCAAGATGTAAATTTCACGCCTTGGTATATCCGCGGCGACATATACATAATACAGTATTAAAGTAACACATACACAGCATGTATATTCTTCAAATTAGATAGATAAGTAATTTGTTATATTTTATTATTAAAATCACTTTCTCGTATCTACATCGCGGTTTGTGAATAACACCGCCGTGAGCTGGATCGCAGTTATATCGCTTTGGTACTAGGCACCCATAAATAGCTAAGAGTGTATATTGCTCACGATGAATGGACAGGGAGCGAGAGGGGAACAAGACGGCGGCAGGGGTGAGTAAAAGTTTTTCATCCCGTTGCATTAAAATGTATGTTTTTATTAACCAATAATAGCTTGAAATAATGGCATATGTAAATAAAACTGAACACTAGCGAGCTCCTTTATCTGCGTACGTTCTTTGACGATTATGTTAACCAAAAAAAACCGGGTGTGGAAACTTCATAGCTAATTATTATTGATTATGGACTTTGAGATGGTGGGAACAACGAAATCCCATTGATACTTGGGCACAATTTGTACCTTGTTGTGCTTTAGTTATAAGTTATCGAATGTAGGTATGATAATCGAACGCTTCATAGATATCTGTATTAGTTATCTATATATATAAAAGTGAAAGGTCACTTACTTACTTACATACTTACTGATTAAACACGAGATCTCAAAAGCTATTGTACGTATAAAGCTATAATTTAGACAGTAGGTAGTTGATAGTTAAGAGATGTCCGCTAAGAAAGGATATTTGGAAATTCTACCCCCAGGGGTGGTAATAAATGATCTTAAAAAAATGTCCTTACATATTTGTGACGATTTTTTTAAGTCATTCTGTTTTCAACACAATGAAGGTAAAATTTTCCCTTTCCAGCATGTCATTTGGATATTATGCCATTAAGAAGATGATGAAAAATTTAAATTATAATTAGTTCAGGTATTTGGCCATAGTCCACCACGCTGGCCATGCGGATTGGCCGACTTTACACGCCTTTGAGAACATTATGGAGAACTCTCAGGCATGCAGGTTTCCTCACGATGTTTTCCTTCACCGTACATACCTTCATATATATATATATATATATATATATATATATATATAGATATATCTTATGTATAATAAAATATAGTCTTGTACTATATAGGGTTGAATGGCTAAAGTAACACGTGCATCTGATTACCTCAGAGTGTCAATACGTTTTTGACATCGAAAGGCAACCAATGTACTTCCAGATTACACACAACAATGTTTTTTTGGAATTATAATCACGTAAATAATTCAGACTTTTTCAGATGTTAAAATGATTTTACTACTCTATGGAACTGATGATGATGATGATGATGATGATGACCACTGTCAGTGGATGTCTTGTGTTAGATGGGCACTGGTGATCGTCGGAAAAAGACCATAGAGAGAAAAAAGGTTTGTGTACGCACGCATCAGACATTTTTTGTCGGGCACATAAAGCTGTCTCGTTATAACCGTCTCTTAAGTCAGATATAAATAAGGCAAAGCTCGGTTAAGAGAACTCGGTCTGAGAGAAAAAATTCGATAATGAATTTGTTATTCGAAATTTTAACGCATGTAAATTATTGACTCTTCAAAAGCGCTTTTTAAAGGATTATCTGAATAATGTTTTTGATTGATTGATTGATTAACGGTTTTGGACTAGACGGGTTGAAGTGTGCAAAAAAAACTAACTAAGATTGCCACGGTTCTTTCTTTCATTATGAGGAATATGGCGGCACATTGTGAGATATCATAATGTGCGTGTGGGTGTCGATAGAAAAGATAAATACTAGAATTGCAGAAATACAATGGAGTATATTATTTTTAAATAACCTGAAACAAACTTAAATTACGTCATTATTTAACTGTATCTTCTAGCAATGAGTGTTAGTACTGAACTTTACTGAACTACAACTTTAACGTCTACCGATTTTCTGCCTGAAAACACTTATATAACCCTTTTACTTCTAAACTCCACCTCAATGATGATCAAAGGATTATTTACAAAAAAGGGAACAATGCCATACAGGTATTGTTCCTTTTTTTGTTATAAAACTTGGAGATATTATCACACTTTCCAGATACACTCTATTTCTTGGACAGTAAATAATTGATAAAAGGCAAGTATAATTTTATAACGTTCAATTTACTATCATCAAATGTATCTTTTATGAAATTTTAATGAAATTTATATAAAACACATGTAATTAAATATAATTGGAGATCACTAGCTTAGAAACAAGACGTTTGCCATATAATTATTTGATTAGATGACTATTTATCAAATTCGAAAAGAATCGCTCTTGTAAATCGTACAAGCTTTGTAAAAACGTAGTTTTACTTTCACTTTCCATTGCTATTGTACCTAGAGAACCTACGTTGGGGGCGGGCTTCCTAGCATCGTTTTCTTATCAAGTTATGCTGGCCTAGTAACATACTCTATTAATAGTTTCAGGATGCATCCTAGAGACATATTTACTTACTACTGTTTTATAAGTCTTATCTCGGGTTTTCTAATCTATATATATAAAAGCGAAATACCACTGACTGACTGACTGATGATCACGATATCTCAGAAACTATAAAAGATACGATCTTTAAATTTGGAAGGTAGATTCCTTTTATAAAGTAGAGGTCAGCTAAGGAACGGTTTTGAGAAAATCTACCCCTAAGGGGTAGAAATGGGGGTTGGAAGTTTGTATGAAAGTCCTATATTTTTGAAGTCAGAGACATGAAAATTGGCAACTAAGTTTTTTATTATAAATGATAAAGATCTGTATAATCAACGTTACGAATATCTACCCCAAGGGGGGTGAAATGGGGGTGGGGCGTTATCATGAGGATTCTATGTTTTCGAAGTTAGGGACATGAAAATGGGCATTTAGGTAATTTGTTTTAAATAATAAAAACCTGTATACGCAATATTACAAAAATCCACCCTTAAGGGGTAGAAATAGGGATGGAAGTATGTATGAAAGTCCTATATTTTTAAAGTTAGAGACATGAAAGTTGGGAACTAAGTTGTTAATTACAAATAATAAAGATCTGTTTAATCAATGTTGCGAAAAACCACCCCAAAGGGTAAAATGGGGGTTGGAAGTTTTCATCAGGATTCTAAGTTTGGGACATGCAAATTGCCATTTAGTTTATTTGTTTTAAATAATAAAAACCTGTTATGCAATATTACAAAAATCCACCCCTAAAGGGTTGAAATAGGGGTTGGAAGTTTGTATGACATGAAAGTTGGCAACTAAGTTGTTAATTATAAATAATAAAGATCTGTACGATCAATGTTGCGAAAATCCACCCGAAATGGGGGTTGGAAGTTTTCATCAGAATTTTAAGTTTTCGAGATTATGGATATGAAATTGGCATTTAGGTTATTTGATTTAAATAATAAAAACCTGTATGTACGCAATATTACAAAAATCCATAAAAGGGGGTGAGAGGGTGGGGTTCTGAGTTTTTGGAAGTAGAGAAATGAACATCGGCAACTAGAGCATTACTTTTCAGTAACTATGACATGTAGGTATAAGCTATTTTGCAAAATCACACATTGAAAGTGGAAACATAAAGAATGAAAAGGAATTTGGAAGTTAGAAGAAAGAAGAAGAAGCCCTGTTTAGGCGTAGACATCCGCTAATAATTTGTGAAAATCCGCCGCAAAGAGGTAATACCGGGGTTCATGTTGGTTGAAAATCTTATAAAGTTTTATTTCTTTGAATCCATTGAAATACTTTGTACTAAGAAATCCTTACTATCTAGACAAAATCATAGTAATATTATAAATGCGAATGTGAGTTTGTATGTTTTTTTGTCCTTCAATCACGTCGTAACAGAGCAATGGATCGACGTGATTTTTGAAATTATAGTTGAGGACCTGGAGAGTGACATAGGAGAGTTCCCGTTGAAATTTCTACAACTTATTCTGACTGAATTTCAAAAACTGATTTTACGCGGGCGAAGTCGCGGGCGCCAGCTAGTCTAATATAAAACTGGCGGACTTTCATACCTATTCTGTGCCACCTTTGGGAAAGAATTAAAAAAATCCTGTCCTAGAGAACGCCTGCGAATGCGATTGCGATGCTATCTTGGGTGCTAAATTTCAACAATCGCAAACACGATGCTTTGTTACTAGGAACCCATAAATAATAAAGAGGTGCAAATGCTCCCGATGAATGGACAAGGCGTCGGAGGGAGGTGAAGACCGCGGAGGGGGTTGAAATGAAATGAAATAAGCTTAGAGGTTTATTTTTGTACCAGGTACTTTCACTGATAGCTTATAAATATCCATTGTGCAACCTATATTAACAAATAGCGAACAATTAACTCATTCTAGCAAAATTATTTGAAAAAGCGATATAATATGGGCCAAATATCTTGCAGATATACGATAACTTATTTCTCGCACTAATTTTAATTTTTCATTATCTAAATTGCGCGTTCATATATCATGTTGCAGAGAGATGGTTTTTGTTCATCTGATGAAGACAAAATTATAAGTGTAAGTCGCATTTAGCCAGCGTGCTGCATGCCCAACTCTTAAGACACTGAGAAGAGATCCAATTCCTTAAGAGGTAATTCCTTAAGAGGTACTGTTTCTATGTGAAGCGAAAATCAATAACTTGGAACCCGAACCTTTAATTGAACACGTTTAGCCAGACCCTCGGTGGTATAATGGATATTACGCCCGCGCTGATGCGGGAGAACAGGGTTCGATTCCCTGCTGAGGAGACATGTTTTTTATTTTATAATATTCATTTATTTTTGTTACTGATGTTCTTGGCGTAATAAGTTTTTTTTTTGTATTTTTTTGTGGCCTTGTTGATGAATAATCTTAGTTTTTATTTTTTAATTGAAGAACTCTATGGTTTTAATATATTTAAACATATTTTCCTACACAGAAAAAAACTATTGAATTGAGATAAAATGTTGTACAGGTACTTGTCATTTTTCTATAATCCTCAGGCGGGTGTCTCAATATCGGTCGATCTTGTATTGCGAAATTGCTACAGTCCACTTATAAAAATAAGGAATAGAACCAGCGTTTTATGTACCACGATTATAAATTAATTTAATTTATGTCTACATGAACAGTACAGTTTACTTGCCCATTTTAACTGTCGGGTTTTGGACTCTCTACCTTTTTAAGCTTAGGGTTGTTATATATATTGTTGGTGGTTAAATTTTATTTAAATAACCGGTCAAGAGACTGAAGTATGCTAGAACTTTTATTTTTGTAGACATTCGTAGCTTTTCGATACGGTTCGTAGCCATATGCTACGAGTGTATTACCATGTAAATGTTGCGTTATTCTTCGCAGGCGTAAAACTACAAGTGACAAGTTGTCCTATTTTTGCTTTGCATCTATCAATCCAATTGAATTTCTTTTCTTATGAGATCTATGAAACAACATGGTGGAATATTATCCTGTGCGTGTGGGTGTTGATAGAAACAACACTACTAGAATTACAGAAACACAGTGGAATTCTACGATTGTTAATATCTTATTTATTTTTAAATACCCAACTTAATTTTACTTAACCTTAGTTTGAGGTTATTTGGTAAGTTGCTCCGATCCTCGGTAGTTTTGTGGTCAGTATCTCTGTCACGCCGAGGCGGCTTGTTTTTATGTTATTACTGGTATTATTTTATTACTTCTTTCAAGTAGGAAAAAGATCCAAGAAGCTTTATTCTCCTTTCTGCATCGCGGTTTGTGAAATAAGGTCTCACAGTGCTCTGGATCGCGAACACGATGTCTTATTACTAGGAAGGCATAAATGACAAAGAGATGACAACAGTCCCGAGGAAACTAGTTTTCGGAGGGGGAAAGTGACGGCGGTGGGGGGGAAGAAAATTTATAACGTATTAAATTTAAGGAAAATGTATTTTCACGGACGCTTCATAGATGTCTGTATAAGATTTTCATGAATTAAACATTTTTTTATTGGAACGAAGTTCCTTATCGCGCGTTGTGGAAGACGGAAAAAATTCTTACGAAAAGTTGTCACGACACTTTTTGTTATTGTAAGCTGTGCGGCATCGCATGTGTCTCTGTCTGTCTCTCTCTCTCTTATAGAAAGCAAGCCAGATATTTTCATTTCTATTTCGCATTGAACAGTGTGGTGTCGCGACGATTATTTTTGTTGAGTGTATACAGGTTTTTTGTAAATAAAAAATAATAAAAAATAATGATAATAATGAATCCTGATAGTGTTTCTGCACAAGTTCCGGATATTGCTTATGGAGTTGTATATAGATAAGTAGAGATTATATACAGATAATAATAAATGCTTTTGTATTTTTAGCACGTACGCACTATAACCTCTCTTTATTATTGTGCTAACCAAGTCATACGCATTATAATCTCCACATTTCACAATCACACACAATCTGACATCTTTGATAGATATCTGTATTAGTTATCTATATATATAAAAGTGAAAGGTCACTTACTTACTTACTTACATACTTACTGATTAAACACGAGATCTCAAAAGCTATTGTACGTATAAAGCTATTATTTAGACAGTAGGTAGTTGATAGTTGAGAGATGTCAGCTAAGAAAGGATATTTGGAAATTCCACCCCTAAGGGGGTAATAAATGATTTTAAAAAATGGCCTTATATATTTGTAACGATTTTTTAAGTCATTCTGTACAACCTAATGAAGGTAAAATTTTCCCTTTCCAGCATGTCATTTGGATATGCCATTAAGAAGATGATGGAAAATTTAAATTATAATTAGTTCGGGTTTTTGGCAATAGTCCACCACGCTGGCCATGTGCGGATTAGCAGACTTTACACGCCTTTGAGAACATTATGGAGAACTCTCAGGCATGCAGGTTTCCTCACGATGTTTTCCTTCACCGTTGAAGCAAAATTTGTTATTCGAAATTTTAACGCATGTAAATTATTGACTCTTCAAAAGCGCTTTTTTAAGGATTATTTGAATAATGTTTTTGTTTGATTGATGGATTAACGGTTTTGGACTAGACGGGTCGAAGTGTGCAAAAAAAAAATAACTAAGATTCTTGCCACGGTTCTTTGAGGAATATGGCGGCACTTTGTGAGATATCATAATGTGCGTGTGGGTGTCGATAGAAAAGAAAATACTTGAATTGCAGAAATACAATGGAGTATATTATTCTTAAATAACCTGAAACAAACTATAATTACGTCATTATTTAACTGTATCTTCTAGCAATGAGTGTTACTACTGAACTTTACTGAACTACAACTTTAACGTCTACCAATTTTCTGCCTGAAAACACTTATATAACCCTTTTACTTCTAAACTCCACCTCAATGATGATCAAAGGATTATTTACAAAAAAGGGAACAATGCCATACAGGCATTGTTCCTTTTTTTGTTATAAAAACTTGAAGATATTATCACACTTTTTCCAGATACACTCTATTTCTTGGACAGTAAATAATTGATAAAAGGCAAGTATAACCTTTTAAGGTTCAATTTACTATCATCAAATGTATCTTTTATGGAATTTTAATAAAATTTAAATAAAACACATGTAATTAAATATAATTGGAGATCACTAGCTTAGAAACAAGACGTTTGCCATATAATTATTTGATTAGATGACTATTTATCAAATTCGAAAATAATCGCTCTTGTAAATCGTACAAGCTTTGTAAAAACGTAGTTTTACTTTCACTTTCCATTGCTATTGTACCTAGAGAACCTACGTTGGGGGCGGGCTTCCTAGCACCGTTCTCTTATCAAGTTATGCTGTCCTAGTAACATACTCTATTAATAGTTTCAGGATGCATTTTAGAGACATATTTACTTACTGTTTTATATAGGGTCAGGTCTTTCTATCTCGGGTTTTCTAATATAAAACTGGCGGACTTTCATACCTATTCTGTGCCGCCTTAGGGAAAGAATTTAAAAAAATCCTTTCCTAGAGAACGCCTGCGATTGCGATTGCGATGCTATCTTGGGTGCTAAATTTCAACTTTTTTAGTCGCGTTCAACATTGCACTACGCGTACAGTATAAGTATACAGAACATTTCATGTCTTTTACAGATGTTAAAACTATTTGGTTAAGAATGTGTCACTAAAATTAGGGCCAGGAAGGTTGCAGCAGTTCTAAGTTTAAAAATAGAACATTAAAATCTAATGTTTGTTTCATAGTTTTCGAAATAAAACACTTTCGAGACAGTAGTTTAACAAACATTAGATTTTTTTTTGTTTTATATAGAACAACTATTAAGTTAAGCATTTTTTTTTCAAGAGAACATTCAAGACGTATTTAGTATAACAAAAACATTTAGTACTTCAGCACTAGAGTATAAATAATATGTCTAGGTGTATGTTACTTGCTCGCTGAGTGACTCTGAGCCTTCTTATGAGGCCCATAGTGAGCGACCACGTTTCGGATCCGTAAGTCATCACTGGCAACACGCACTGTTCGAAAACTTTAGTCTTCAGGCACTGAGGGATTTTGGACGAAAAAATGTCGCGAAGTTTCCCAAACGCTGCCCACCCGAGCTGAATTCGGCGGCTGACCTCCTTCTGGAAATTGGACTTACCTAACTGCATCGTGTGTCCTAGGTATACATACTCGTCTACAATTTCCAGTGCAGAGTTCTCAACGATTACTGGGTGAGGCAGAACATTAGCGTTCGACATGATCTTCGTCTTGCTCATGTTCATGTGCAGGCCTACCTGTTGAGAAACTCTGCTAAGGTCATTGAGCATTGCGTCGAGGTCTTCCAGAGTCTCTGCCATTACGACTATATCATCGGCAAACCGAAGGTGATTGATGTACTCGCCATTGATGTTGATGCCCAGTCCGTTCCAATCCAGAAGCTTGAAGACATCTTCCAACGCTGCGGTAAACAGCTTCGGGGAGATCACATCTCCCTGTCGCACTCCTCGCTGCAGTTGTATCGGCTTCGTCGTCTGGTCCTGTATACGGACTGACATGGTGGCGTTTTCATACAGGTACTTCAACACTTGGATGTACCGGTAGTCGATTCGGCATCTCTGAAGTGACCTCAAAACAGCCCAAGTTTCCACCGAATCGAAGGCTTTCTCATAGTCCACAAATGCTAAACAAAGTGGCCGGTTGTACTCTTCGGTCTTCTGTACAATCTGCCGCAGTGTATGGATGTGGTCTATGGTACTAAAGCCCTTCCGGAAACCGGCTTGTTCGGGAGGCTGGAAGTCGTCGAACCTATTAGCGAGACGATTCGTGATAACTCTCGAGAACAACTTGTAGACATGGCTCAGCAGCGAGATGGGTCTGTAGTTCTTCAGCAAGGTATTGTCACCTTTTTTGAAGAACAAAACCACCACACTCCTGCGCCACGCCTCTGGCGTTATGCCTTGCTGAATGACGGAATTGAACAATCGCTGAAGGACTTTAAGTATTGGTTTTCCACCCGCTTTCAGGAGTTCTGCTGTGATTCCATCATCACCTGGCGCTTTGCCATTCTTAAGTTGTTTGAGAGCCCACCTAATCTCATATAGGCTGACGTCCGGGATATCTTCGGTGTAGTGTCGGGTCAATTTAGCTCTCGGATCCTTGGCCAAATTCTCAACAGGCTTCTGTGTTGTGGTGTACAACTGACCATAGAACTTTTCAACCTCACCCAAGATCTCAGGTTTAGAAGAAATGAGACTACCAGTGTCCGTCTTCAGTCGCATCAACTGACACTGTCCGATAGACAGATCTCTCGCGAACACTTTAGAGCCTCTGTTTTGCTCGATTGCAATTTTAATGCGCTCCGTATTGAAGTGCCGCAGGTCACATGTCTGTGATTTAGAGATCTGTCTGTTAATCCTCCTATAGGCGGACGCGTCGACTGAGGATTGTAGTTTCATCTCGTGTCTCTCTTCCATGAGCTTGAGTGTATGTGTTGAAAATTTTGTTAGTCTATTTTTACGGTGAGTCTTATAGAACTTGGACCCAACCGTATGGACAGTTTCCACCAGCCTGTTGTTCAAATCGTCCACTGTGTCGCAATCTGCAAGGCAATCGAACCGGTTCTGCAGTTCCAGTTGAAAGCTCTCGGGGTTTTGTATATGGGCTCGAGTTGGTCGGAGCGTAGACTTTACCAGTCTAAACCTTTCCAGCTGAACGTTGATATTCAACGTGCCTCTTACCATACGATGATCGCTCCCGGTTTTCACCCTGTTGATCACAGAGACATCATTGAATATGTGCCGCTTTGTTGACATGATAAAGTCAATCTCATTCCTCGTGCAACCATTAGGGCTCATCCAGGTCCATTTCCTGTGTGGCGACTTCTAATGGAGAGAGCTATGCTAGGAGTATCTCTACGTGATCAAATCAGAAATGAAGAGATCCGTAGGAGGACCAGAGTTACCGACATAGCTCAGCGAGTTGCGAAGTTGAAGTGGCAATGGGCGGGGCACATAGCTCGGAGAACCGATGGACGTTGGGGTCCCAAGGTGTTGGAATGGCGACCCCGCACCGGTAAACGTAGCGTTGGTCGACCCCCAACAAGGTGGACAGACGACATCAAACGAGTCGCAGGGAGCCGCTGGATACAAGCAGCCCAGGACCGTGGCCATTGGAACTCCCTTCAAAAGACCTATGTCCAGCAGTGGACGTCTATAGGTTGAAATGATGATGATGATGATGTATGTTACTTCACGTCGGCCTTGGCTTTTCCATCCATATAATTTTATTAAGCTATATACAAGTGCTATAAAGAATAAAGATGTCAAAGCTATACTTTGTACTAACGCATACATCTCACTCCTAACCTGTACATAATTTATAATAAAATGAAAAAAAAATTAAGATGATAATTCATTCATACTAATTTTGTTTCGTTTCTTCATCGCGGTTTTGTGTAATAAGGCCAGTCAGTGTGTGCTGGATCGCAAACACTATGCTTTGTTACTAGGAACCCATAAATAATAAAGAGGTGCAAATGCTCCCGATGAAGTGACAACGCGTCGGAGGGAGGTGAAGACCGCGGAGGGGGTTGAATTCAAAAAAAAAAATCTTTATTTTGCTACAAGGTACTTTCCCTGATAGCTTATAAATATCCATTGTGCAGCCTTTATTAACAAATACCGGCCAATTAACTCATTCTAGCAAAACTATTTGAAAAAGCAATATAATATGGGCCAAATATCTTGCAGATATACGATAACTCATTTCCCGCACTAATTTTAATTTTTCATAATCTAAACTGCGCGTTCAAACAACATGTTGCAGAGAGATGGTTTTTGTTCATCTGATGAAGACCAAATTATAAGTGTAAGTCGCATTTAACCAGCGTGCTGCAGGCCCAACTCTTAAGAAACTGAGAAGAGATCCAATTCCTTAAGAGGTAATTCCTAAAGAGGTACTGTTTCTATGTGAAGCGAAAATCAATAACTTGGAACCCGAACCTTTAATTGAACACGTTTAGCCAGACCCTCGGTGGTATAATGGATATTACGCGCCTGCGCTGATGCGGGAGAACAGGGTTCGATTCCCTGCTGAGGAGACATGTTTTTTATTTTATAATTTTCATTTATTTTTGTTACTGATGTTCTTGGTATAATACGTTTTTTTTTGTATTTTTTTGTGGCCTCGTTGATGAATAATCTTGGTTTTTATTTTTTAATTTAAGAACCCTATGGTTTTAATATATTTAAACATATTTTCCTACACAGACACAAACTATTGAATTGTTATAAAATGTTGTACGGGTACTTGCCATTATTCTATAATCCTCATGCAGGTCTCAATATCGGTCGATCTTGTATTGCAAAATTGCTACAGTCCCCTTGTAAAAATAAGGAATAGTACCAGCGTTTTATGTACCACGATTATAAATTTATTTAAATTATGTCTACATAAACAGTACAGTTTACTTGCCCATTTTAACTGTCGGGTTGTGGACTCTCCACCTTTTTAAGCTTAGGATTGTTATATATATTGTTGGTGGTTAAATTTTATTTAAATAACCGGTCAAGAGACTGGAGACTGCTTGAACTTTTAGTTTTGTAGACATTCGTAGCTTTTCGCTACGGTTCGTAGGTACATGCTACGAGTGTATTACCATGTAAATGCTGCGTAATTCTTCTCAGACGTAAAATTATAAGTCACAAGTTGTTCTATTTTTTATTTTTTTATTTATTTTTTTTGGTATCAATCCAATTGAATTTATTTTGTCTTATGAGATCTGTGAAACAACATGGTGGAATATTCCTGTGCGTGTGGGTGTTGATAGAAACAAAACTACTAGAATTGCAGAAACATAGTGGATTTCTACGATTGTTAATATCTTATTTATTTTTAAATAACCAACTAAATCTTATCAATCTAAGTCTCCGAACCTCTAGTTTTGTGGTCAATATCTCTGTCACACCGAGGCGGCTTGTTTTATGTCTGGTATTATTTTATTACTTCTTTCAAGTAGGAAAAAGATCCAAGAAGCTTCATTCTCCTTTCTGCATCGCGGTTTGTGAAATAAGATCGCAGTGCTCTGGATCGCGAACACGATAACTTATTACTAGGAAGGCATAAATTACAAAGAGATGACAACAGTCCCGAGGAAACAAGTTGTCGGAGGGGGAAAGTGATTTAACGTATTAAAATTATGAAAAATGTATTTTCACGGACATCTATATGTCTGTATAAGATTTTCATGAATTAAACATTTTTTGAAGTGAAAACTTCTTTAGCGGCGTTGAGCACTTTTTCTGTAATGGGTATAAAATCTTAAACTCGCGTCAGGACACGTGACCTGATCGAAAAAGCGTAAGACGGATGGAGAGTAGACAGCTATCCCCTCTCTACGGCGCGGCGAAAATGTAAGCCTGGGCCTACTGTTTCGTTTAGGCAGCACAGGGCGCTTGCGCGAATGTTCGTGTATGTTACAGCGTGCCACGCGCATCCATGGATGGTGACAGCTGATGGCTCGACCGTCTGTGTAGTGATCACATTGTTGTGTATTCGTAAAATTCGTGAATGTAAAGTGCTTAAAATATGGAAATTGATATAAATAAACTATTTAATGTAAAATAATTGTAATAGTTTTAAAGTGTTAAATTTTTAATGTAATATAAATTGTCATGTTTGTGTACGATAGCGCAATAAATGAATATTGTATTATACCACATAAATGATAGTACTTTTATACTGATAAAGCAATTGGTGCAAAATTATTCCCTAACCATTCCAAAATATCAAACATGCTCAACGTTAATAATCAAGTTTTCACTTCTGCCGGCACTCCCGGAGTGCAACCCGTCTTTTTTTTTCATTATTTTTGTTACTGATGTTATTGGTGTGATAAGTTTTTATTGTTTTTGAAGTGAAAACTTCTTTAGCGGCGTTGAGCACTTTTCTGTAATGGGTATAAAATCTTAAACTCGCGTCAGGACACGTGACCTGATCGAAAAAGCGTAAGACATCATTTCCATGGCAACGAATGTCAACCTACACGCTACTAACGCGCTACGCTTTATAATTCAAAAAGTATCGTTTTTACCTGCAGTACTGTTACAGAATCATAGTTTTTGTATTATTAAGTGATAGGAGAATCGTGTAATGTGATATTTCAAGAGATCATTATGGTTTTCTTCTATTAAAACTTGTTTAACTTGAGCATCGGAGTGGTGTCAAAACGAAAAAGTCAAAACGGTTGTCATAAATATCCACATAGTATAAATATGAATTGCGGTGCCTGTAACTCCAGCATTTCTGTCACTCAAAAACGCGTGAAGTGCTCAAGCATCGATTGTTTACTCGTATATCATTCAGATTGTGTTAATTATGGTGAGACTTCAACCCATCGGTCTAAGTGGATATGCCCAACGTGTATTGTCAAGCGTCCTAAGGCAGATAATATTAATACTCCAATATCCAATAAAAGGAAAAATGTGCAGCGTGCGGACGTAAATAGCTCACCTACATCAGTAGACATGTACCTTGATTGTCTTTTGAGCGAAATACGTAGTTTTCGAACGGAGATAAATCAAAAGCTTGAAAACCAGCAATCTACCTTGGGTAATTTTAACATAGCCATAATGAAATTACAACAAGAAGTTACCGGAGTTATAAAAAAATTTACTACTATACAGGATGAGCTAAATGAGGCTATCAAATCTCTTAAATTTTTGTCTGACTGTCACGACGAACAGAATACTTTAAATAAGGACTTGTCTGCCAGAATATCTAAACTGGAAATTGAGAACTTGGAACTACGATCTCGGTCGACTGAATTTGAATTTAAAATATCTCAGATGGAGCAACAGTCTCGTGACAGCAACTTAGAAATTCGATGTGTTCCCGAGCATCGATCAGAAAATCTGCTAACATTGATTTCTCAATTGGCCAAGGTGGTTAATTTTCAGCTTGGACCCACTGATATAGTAAACTTTCATAGAGTTGCAAAAATGAATACCGAATCCAAACGCCCACGCAGTATCATTTTTAAACTATCTAGCCCACTTAAGCGAGATAACTTTTTAGCGGCTGTGAGAATCTTTAATAAAAAACATGCAGCTGACAAACTCAACACTTCTCACCTAGGGATTGCCGGTACTAAGCAGCAGGTTTATGTCGCAGAGCACTTGTCCCCAACTTACAAACGTCTGCATGCATCAACTAGGCTTGCCGCACAAGAAAAACACTATAGATACGTATGGGTTCGAGGAGGCCGTATTTTTGTGCGCAAGAACGATGAGTCACCGTCAGTTCAGATTAAGAATGTAGATGCTCTACATTCTTTGTAAATTTTTCTTTTTCTTCCAAATTTTGTTACCACGTTCTTTAGGTATAAAAAATTTAAAGGTTATTTTAACATATTTTATCAAAATGTAAGAGGTCTTAGAACGAAAACTGATGAGTTATATAAATCTATTCTACAAACTGAATATGACATAATTATTTTTACAGAAACTTGGCTAAATGAAACGGTTTTTGACTATGAATTTATTGATGACAGATATATAGTTTTTCGGCGTGATCGTGCGTCAACTTCTTCGTATTTAAATAAACAGGATGGTGGCGGAGTACTATTAGCAATTCACAAGAAATTCCAAGTACATAGAAATTTTGAGCTAGAATCTACTTGTGAAGACCTGTGGGTTTCTGTCAGCGTTGGAAACAACAAATTTTTATATATTTGCACTGTTTATTTACCTCCTCCAGTTGACTATAAATATCTTGAAGTATTTCTAAAAAACTTAACAAATGTATGTCAAAACACAGTTTTAACATCAAATTTTTTACTTATAGGAGATTTTAATCTGCCACACATAACCTGGATTCCTACATATAACAGTCACTCTCTCACCCCTCAGCCCACTAGTCATGTAATCGTTCATGATTTTTTGGACACATTGTCCTTTTGTAACTTACTCCAATTCAATTCTATTTTGAACGACAACGATCGAATTCTCGACTTAGTTATTTCTAATAATCCATTTTTAACTGTAGTCAAATCTTCTTCTCCATTACTGCCCATTGATTCTCATCACCCGGCCTTGGTTATTGACTGTGGTAACTCCATTGAAAGATTGCTAAAAAGTAACTCTGCTTCACATCTTAATTTTAATTTGTGTGATTTTGAGGCCATTAATACTGACTTAGCTCAGGTTAATTGGGAAGTTTTACTAAAGGCGGCCGAGTCAATAGATACTGCCGTTGATGTATTCTATGAAACTCTGATGCCAATTATCTATATGCACACACCGATGTCTAAAAGGAAAGCTAATAATTATCCAATTTGGTTTTCGTGTAGTTTAATTAGTGCTCTTAAAGAGAAAGCTAAATATCATAATAGATATAAAAAATACAAAAACGAAAGAGATAAACTTTCATTTGATACTATAAGAGATCGTTGTAATCTTTTACTCTTGAAATGTTATGCAAAATTCAAAAATTCGGCCGCCAATCATTTGCGTAAAAATCCTAAATATTTCTGGCGATTTTGTAATAATCAAAAGACTAATAGTACTCCAATTCCAAATATAATGTTTTTTGGAAATGCATCTGCTAAAGAAGGTCAGGAAATATGCGATTTGTTTTTAGAATATTTTCAATCGGTTTATGAAAAGCGACCATCGACTTCCCAAAACGGTCCTACGTACGATTGCAATCTGAGTACTAATGAAGCTATATCAGCGTCCTATGTTCTTGTGAATAGGGATGAGGTTCTTAAATACTTGATAACTATAGATGTTAATAAAGGCATGGGTCCCGACCTTGTCCCTCTAATTTTATTAAGAAAATGTGCAAAACATCTTGTGTTTCCACTTACATTTATATTTAACTTATCATTAAGATCTGGTGTATTTCCCACTAAATGGAAACTTGCTCACGTTACTCCAATTCAGAAATCTGGGTCTATTAACAATGTCGACAATTATAGGCCGATATCTATTTTGTCATCATGTGCCAAAGTTTTTGAAGCGCTCATACAGGGAAAAATTCTTTTTCTTTTAAGAAAGTATATTCATTCCAATCAACACGGCTTTCTGCCGCGAAAATCGACGACTACTAACCTCATTGGATATGTAGCTGACATAGCTGAAGCTTTGGAAAATAGGTTAGAAGTGCACGCAGTTTATACTGATTTCAAAAAAGCCTTTGATTTAGTGAATCATGACTTATTATTACTTAAACTCAATCATCTGGGAATGCATGGCTCTCTGTTAAGGTGGTGTGAATCATATTTAAAAAACCGATCTCAACTAGTTTCTCTATATGGTTTCAGGTCTAAAATTAAGTCAATTCCATCCGGAGTTCCACAAGGGTCTCACTTGGGTCCCCTTTTCTTCCTTATTTTTATTAATGACCTTAGTCAAACTCTCTCCTCAAATTTCCGCTTTTATGCTGATGATCTTAAAATTTATCGCATCGTTTCTAGTGAAGATGATTGTGTAATGCTTCAACAAGATATGAATAAGATTATAAACTGGTGTGATAACAATTTAATGGCTTTAAACTCTGATAAATGTGTGCATATTAAATTTACCAAAAAAAAATCTACAATTAATAGGATTTATTATGGATGCAATGACATCCCGCTGCAAGAGGTAGATGTTGTCCGTGATTTAGGTGTATTTTTTGATAGCACATTGTCTTTTCGTTACCATTTTGATACAATTGTAAAAAAAGCATCAAAGTTGTCAGGTTTCATTTTGCGTCAAATGAAATTGTTCCGAGATTCAAATCTTTCAATAACTATCTATTCTTCTTTAGTTCGCAGTATTATGGAATACTGCAGCCCAGTCTGGTGCCCTACATATAACGTACACTGTGACAGATTGGAACGTGTTCAAAAGCGGTTCATTTACCACCTAGCGTACGTTGATAACAAATGTCGTGACTTGGTCTCGTATGATTCTCGGTTACTATCCTATAATCTTATGTCACTAAAGAACAGACGTAAAAGGTTAGACATGGTTTTTTTCTACAAAATCATTAATGGATACACTGATTCACCGGAAATCCTGGAGCGTCTGAGGTTTAGTGTGCCGCGTAAGGGTAGTCGCCTCCGGAATCGAAAACCGTTTCATTTACCGTTTTGTCGAACCAAGGCAGGTCAGCATGCGCCTATCTATAGAATATGCTCAATGCTGAATGATCACAGGAATATCTGCGACATCTCCTGCAGTTCTGTGGCCTCTTTTAAAAAGCAAGTAAGACTATCTATTACAGCATTTTAATGCTGTAATAGATAGTCTTACTTGCTTTAGGTATAAATTGAATTATTATATATCTAGTAAGGTTAATTTTAAGGTTGTGCATGCTGTGGTCATTTCTAGAAGGCCACTATCTGGTGTCTGTTCTTCTGAAATGTTTTTTGTTGTTTTTAGATAGTGGCTAGTTTAATGATCCAATAAAAATAAAAATAAAAATAAAAAAATAAAATAAAATAAAAGACGGATGGAGAGTAGACAGCTATCCCCTCTCTACGGCGCGGCGAAAATGTATGCCTGGGCCTACAGTTTCGTTTAGGCAGCGTAGGAATGTTCGTGTATGTTACAGCGTGCCACGCGCATCCATGGATGGTGACAGCTGATGGCTCGACCGTCTGTGTAGTGATCACATTGTTGTGTATTCGTAAAATTCGTGAATGTAAAGTGCTTAAAATATCGAAATTGATATAGATAAACTTTTTAATGTAAAATAATTGTAATAGTTTTAAAGTGTTAAATTTTTAATGTAATATAAATTGTCATGTTTGTGTACGATAGCGCAATAAATGAATATTGTATTCTACCACATAAATGATAGTACTTTTATACTGATAAAGCAATTGGTGCAACATTATTCCCTAACCATTCCAAAATATCAAACATGCTCAACGTTAATAATCAAGTTTTCACTTCTGCCGGCACTCCCGGAGTGCAACCCGTCTTTTTTTTTTTTTTGTGGTCTCGTTGACGAATAATCTTGGTGATTATTTTGAAGTTATAGAGCCCTATGGTTTTAATATATTTAAACATATTTTCCTACATAGAAATAAACTATTTAATTGAGATAAAATGTTGTATGGGTACTTGCCATTATTCTATAATTCGCAAGCGGGTATATCAAAATCGGCCGGTCTTGTATCGTGAATTTTTGTTAAGACATGTTCAATCCGAGGTGTATCGCTCGTAGAATCTTTGTTCAGGCTTCTATTATATACAATGGTGTACAACAATTCAAAGACCTTTATTAAGTCAAGAAACAATCCGTGAAACCAAATGCCAGGCTCTTATGAATATGACACAAAAACGAATATAAGTTTATGTAAAAAATAACAAGATAGACAAGATGATTTTCAGTCGTAACATTTAAGGATATACAGTATTTTAAAAAAAGTAACAAATACACAGCATGTTTATTGTTCAAATTAGATAGACAAGTAATTTGATATATTTTATTATTAATAATCACTTTCTCGTATCTACATCGCGGTTTGTGAATAACGCCGCCGTGAGCTGGATCGCAGTTATATCGCTTTGGTACTAGGCACCCATAAATAGCTAAGAGTCGATATTGCTCACGATGAACGAACAGGGAGCGACAGAGGAACAAGACGGCGGCAGGGGCGAGTAAAAGTTTGTCATCCTGTCGCAATAAAATATATGTTCTAATTAACCAATCATAGCTTGAAATAATGGTATATTTAAAGAAAACTGAACACTACCGAGCTCCTTTATCTGCGTACATAGTTTATGGATGATTACGTAAGCCCTAATAAAAACTTGGGTGTGAAAACTTCATAACTAACTATAATTGATTATTGGTTATATGAGATGGCGGTAACTGGGCATAATTTGTACCCTTCTCGCTTTAGTTACAAGTTAACGAATGTAGTTATATTAATAATACATTTTAGCTACTTTCACAGCATTATGTCATATGGTATTTTATTATGTAGCAATGCTGCTGATATTGACACTAATTCGTTTTGCTGTTCATGCGATATACAATTTAGGTCCCAGAGAGTAAGAGATAAATTTAAAGATAATAAAATAATGACAGTAACCCACTGAATATTAGAAGTAAAAGCAAACTTGTAGTACCGTTTAGTAGGCTGCACAAAATTAGTAACTCAATCAAAGGAAATTGTATTTTATCTTATAATAAATTACCTATTTATATCATAGAGATTTCTATCAATAAGTTCAAAGTTTTTATAAAACGAAAGCTTATAGAAAAATCATATTTCGATAATAAGAATTATATTAACGATATAAAAGCTTGAGTGTGAATTGCTCTATCTCCATAGACACTATAAATTATTATTGATTGTGTGAGATGGTGATAACAAGAAACAACCCCCGTCTAAGTTTGTTGTGGGCTTCTTCTTAGACCAGGGCGCGTTTGGAACCCTCATAGCTTTAATTTTAATATAACGAACGTAGTTATCACCATCAAATCACTAATATGTCAATTATTTACGCGTCAAAAGTGCCTTTATAGGACTATTTGAATGAAGATTATTTGAATTTGAATTTGAATAAATGAATTTCATAGATATCGGTGTCGCTTCATAGATAGGTGTACATGAATGAAACAATTTTAAATTTTGTATATAAGTTCTATGGCCTACAAAATTAAGGTCCATATTGGGTGCAGAAAAAAAACGCAACGCAAAATCACATATAATGTCAATGAAAATATTAATATTATCTTAAAAATTATCCCTTATTTGTAATTACATATTTTAAAGTTATTCTGTTATAAACATAACCTAATGAAGATAAGATTTTGCTCTTTCCAGCATGTCATTTGCATATGCAGTTGAGAAGATCTCGGCTCATATTGTGTTTAATAACATAACGTTCCGAATCTCAGCTGAGACGGGTAAGCCTTGGAAAATCATGGTGCTTAAAATCTGAGCGCGCCACGTGCATAGCAGATCATTATCGAACAAATTAATATGTAAGTTATGTTCTGGCTAGGATTATTAGAAAGACTATTTAAGTGATCTAATTAAAGTAATTAAGTAAAACATAGAAAGCTCGGTTAAGCGATCTCTGTTTCAGACACAAAATTGGATAATGAATTTGTTATTTGAAATTTTAACCGTAGAGCCGTTTAGTGGGCTGCACAAAATTAGTAACTCATTAAATGGAACTTCTATTTATTTAAACAAAATAATTACCAAGTCGCATTTAGCCAGCGTGCTGCAGGCACAACTCTTAAGACACTGAGATCAGATCCAATTCCTTAACATATAGTAAGGACTGTTTCTATGTGAAGCGAAAATCAACAACTTGGAACCCGAACCTTTAATTGAATATGTTTAGCCAGACCCTCGGTGGTATAATGGATATTACGCCTGCGCTGATGCGGGAGAACAGGGTTCGATTCCCTGCTGAGGCGACACGTTTTTTTTATTTTATAATTTTAATTTATTTTTGTTACTGATGTTCTTGGTGTAATAAGCTTGTTTTGTATTTTTTTGTGGCCTCATTGATGAATAATCTTGTTTTTAGTTTTTTAATTATAGAACCCTATGGTTTTAATATATCTAAATATATATCTACACAGAAACAAACTATTGAATTGAGATAATTCTTTAATTAATTTATGTCTACATAAACAGTACAGTTACTTGACCGTTTTAACTGTTGGGTTGTGGACTCTCCACCTTTTTAAGTTTGTTATTCTTTGGTGGTTAAATTTTATTTAAATAACCGGTCAAGAGACTGAAATATGCTTGAACTTTTATTTTTATAGACATTCGTAGCTTTTTGCTACGGTTCGTAGGCATATGCTAAGAGTGTATTACCATGTAAATGTTGCGTTATTCTTCCCAGGCGTAAAATTAAAAGTGACAAGTTGTCCTATCTCTGCTTTGCATCTATCAATCCAATTGAATTTCTTGTTCTTTTCTTATGAGATCTGAGAAACAACATGGTGGGATATCTACATTATTTAATTTCTTTTATTTATCACTCTTATCCATTAATTGAATTATTAAAAAAAACAAAATTTTCTTCTTTTTAGTTCGGTTTATTCATTAATGCGTGGTTTTTTAGTTTTTTTAAATTATTATTTTATTATTTATTTGCTAATTTTTAGTTCGGCTAACTGAAAAAGCGTGATTCTATTTTTTTTCTTGCTAAAAATATATTGTAAATATTCTATAATTTCTACCGGTTCGAGTGAATTCGTTATCATCAAAAACGTTGAAAAGAGGATTAATTTCAGTCTTTTACAGATATAAGAAGTTATTAACCATATTTGTGTTTAAAAATTACATTATGTATTTTATGATGATGATAAAATGGTTTAAAAATACCTATAATTGGATATAATAAAAAAAACAAATATGTACATACCAATTCGCTATCTAATCATACGTTTTAAAAATTTATGTTATCTATGTAGTAGAAACTACATGCATACTACAGAAATATTAAAAGAAAAAATAAATGGTTTTAAAAGCCATCTATAATATAATTGAAAAACTACTTCATGGCAACGATAGACTTCTGGTGAACCATCACTAACTAAGTGATGCCAGGAAAAGTGTATAGATGGCGCTGTTTGGAATACGATCGCTGTACATATTATTAATATCCTGAAGATTCTAATTGGAGTAATAGAATAGTAAAAGTATTAAATTATTGTATTGTCATCGGTCCTCGATAAGTCTACCGAGTTTGAATAAAATCTGACCGTTCAAAGTGGGTTAACATCTAATCCAAAGGAGTCGGTTACAAACAAACAAACACACAGGTGAAGCTAATAAAAGCGTGGTAAAAATATATAAAAATTGAGTGCCCCATGTTTTGATTGACCTGCAGATAGAAATGCATTTATATTTTGCTATAGCAAAAGAAAATGTCGAAGAAATGCAAGATAACAATAGACAGAGAGCAAACCTTAAGCGAAGACCAGATCCCGGCTACAAACTAGGAGACCTAGTCCAAGTGAATACTCACCCAATAAGTAGTCAAGAGAAACAATTTTCAGCTAAGTCGTCATTAAGAAGCACGAAAGTTGCATATACGAGGTTGCTAATATGAAAAATCAATAGGCCGATACCACACATCTGCTATTACTAAATTTGAAAAGCGAGACGATGAAACACCTGTACCAATTGTACCCATACGACGACGAGGACGACCGAAGAAAAGTAATGCTTCGTCTGGTACTCCCACGAGACGTCAACGAGTGCCAGAGGAGAAGAATGTAACAAGCATTGTACTAACGATTCAGAGCTATCTATCTCATTCAGAGCGCTCCCACTACGTGCTACTGAAAAACCAGTGACGGAATCCTCTATAAACTCGGTCTCTGAGAAGTCAGTAGTGCAGCCCGACACCCCAACCCTCTAGTGGTTGAGGCGTCCTATTAAACCCCCGACCCTAACGCACCTCTCATAAAGAGGAGACCGAAGAACGCCCTTGACGAATCAGACGACCAACGACAATAGACAACGCCTCCCAGGTAGGTCATACACACACGTCACACAACAGAACACAGCGTCTTCGCCAACGAAGACGAGGTCCCTGATATCTGACTTCATCTGGACGTGGTTCTCATCCACCCAAGAAGTCCCAACGTCACCCTAAGTCCGAGTCGCACAGGAGACGTTCTTCAGATATCGTCGAGCCAAAGTGCTCTTCTCACAGGCTGAGCTACGCGCTCGCAAAAATCACCCAGTGACGCAATAATAACTAATACGGTTAACTGCTAATGTCAATTCGAAATACTAACACTTAACGTTCTCAGAGTTAATGTAATGATGCCGCTGTTAGTTTTGGAGTATTTTACAAGACAGACAGATGACTTGCCTGACGACAAGTGCCGTTGATGTGGTATTTAACGCCTTATCAACACTTTACCGGCGGACTACTGAGTGCGGGTCTCTGAAAAAGACAAGCGTAGGTCGTCCACCAAGCAGACTATATACGCTTTAATGAGCTGAAATAAGTACTTTACGATGACGCTCACGGCATAAAATATAACTAGGCAAGTAGAGGAAGGAGACCACCGCTGCACTGCGGGCGAGGAGCGGGCAACCATCGCTTTATCGTATTTCTCTATTAGAGAGGAAGGAGATATTATAAGTAGTTTTACTTTTGGGTTTGTTAGGAAGGTACTTTGAACGGTCTTATAATAAGGATAAAAATCTATTCTTAATGCTGGTTCTATTTTATGCATTTCAAAATAAAAGCGAAGTATTGAACTGAACAAACTCGGCTTGGGTTCTATATGCTTTTTTTTTTTTTATGCCCTACAAATTAGCCCTTGACGGTTATCTCACCGGGTGGTAGGTGATGATGCAGTCTACGATGGTAGCGGGCTAACCTGTTAGGGGTATGGTAAACACACTCCTAATTGGTTTCTACGCGACATCGTGCCGGAACGCTAAATCGCTTTGCGACACGTCTTTGTCGGTAGGGTGGTAACTAGCCACGGCCGAAGCCTCCCACCAGACAAAATAGATAATGGTGATAATAGATAGTGGTCCCGCGTAAATATATAGTATATATTTATTGATATATATTATTAGAAGTAAGTATAGAAACTAACGGACGTAAGTAACAAAACTAACTAATAGTAAAGAACGATAAGGAATTCCAATTCTTGTGTGAATTTAGTGTAAATACTGGTGTAAATGAGATTTCTGTGAGTGACTATTGAAATTCTAGCAATTTTAAAAATAGTTTTCTAATTTAATAACATTGTACTTATATTTCTATACTACTGCGGAGCACAAAACATAATAACATTTCATGTACACGTTTAGAACGTTTGCTTTTCAATTGAATCAATCATAAATTGAAAATAAAAATGTGTTCATTACAAATAGATAAGATCTTTCGTGTCATTTCAACACCATACTGTTATATTATAAAAAGGCAATCGAGGCAAAACTATTTAACCTCTTTAGGCAATTTGCTATTTATAAAGTCGCAGTCGCAATGTTCTTATCATGTATTGTTTATTAATTCGCATAGAACAGGAAAATAGTAAATAAAACTCAGCCATTATTCGCAGCATCGCAACATACATTATTTATTCAATAAAACATTGAGTAATATATAACTTATAAGACCAGTACATAAGAACTCACATTACTAATATTAACACAATTATCTCAGCTTAGGATATACAATAAGTGAATGCGCATGGCGTGTAATCGTAACAAAAGGCAGTTATTGGCTACAAAATCAGAAACAACGTAAATAAGGCATGGTAAAGTTGCAAGCCGCCTACATGTACTACTATGATGTCTGAGTGAATACTGTAATAAAATCATTATTACAGTTTACTCTTATTTGCCAATGGTTCTTTTACGCGACCAATTGGTTGGTATCTTATGGCGTAACACGGGCTGTTAGGGAGATCTCTTACTTCTGAAGACTGAAACCAGCGGTAGTCGCCCCGGCAGATATGGTCAGGCAAGTACAGAGGCTCGCCGTGCTGTTCGTGCTGAAAGATAAAAATAAATATAAGAGATTTTTAGTAACAACCATATTACAAGAAGGTAGCTTAACACATGAAAACGACGAAGTTACATAAATACAGACTGTATGTAGTAATTCATCGCCTTCCAAGGAACAATACTTTGGAAGACTGAAACAATTATATTATATTATACCAGATATATACACAAGTCACTGCAAACTGATTACGCGTTTGTTTAGGTTTATTTCAAAATGCAGCGGATATTTTTTCCCCTCCCAAACTATAAATAAGTAACCTCTTTCTGTCTGCCAAGCAAGCTTTTGTCCTCTCTAATCATTAAAGGCAAGGCAATCCCAAGTTTAACAGCCTGAATACAGAAACACTTTTGGTAGAAAGTAGAATTATGCGGTGGCATCTCTATGGATTAGTTTCCTCGCAGAACAAAGAACTTCAATTATCCCTTAAGTAAGGCGGACCCAACTTGGTCAGTATTACATGGACAACGGCCGACTCGAATCGGTTATTAATCTGACATGAATCAGATATATTCTATAGCTTACTGCATCATCAGCATTAGGGCGTATAGATATGCCGCAATCGAAACTATCTTACGAAATAATGGTTCCACATTAGAGACTTCTCCAGTAGAAAGTGAGCGCGCTCGTAAGCTGCAGCGTTCTTCTGCTGTTGTTCAAGAATACGCTGGTTCCTGGCATTCACACGGTGGAAGCAGCTCTCGAACGGCACCGGTCGTTCGACAAGAATACGGCGCTCCCTGGAACAAGGCGCCAGTTAATACGCTTCGAATAGAGAACCTTCGTATTAATACGAAGTAGTTGATTAAGTCGCGTGCATTATTATATAACCCACTGGAACCAGATAATCATTCTAGTACACTACAACATTTTACGACGGGAAATCTGTAAATCATTGAGTAAATAAGTACAAAGAGTCAAGTGACCCAAAATGTAATAGTTATAACGCCTAGTCCAGCTAGGTACGCACTGCGCATGTGTCCACGGCTAGTCAACAGGTTAATTTTGAAAAAATAATCGTATTTTCATACTTACTTTTTCGGCTCCGGCTCCATTGCGGCGTAGCTTGCACCTCACCTCTACTGCGGAATGTAGTTAATACAATCACTTTTATTATTTCTTAGTATTGCAATTTACTGAGCTTCAGCAGATGCGGGCAAAATGGTGGCGCTCTGCTTAGAGACTGGGGAACAGACTTCAGACTATCGCTCGATACAGCAAAGGAAGGGGAGGTCACCTTCTACGCAAGCGCTGAACGCGTCGGGATTGTTATTTATAAACTAGCGGACGACCGCGACTTCGTCGGCATTCGATTTTCATGTATAAATTTGTGGGAGCAGGAGGGACATCTGCACCCCCTACTTCATTTGCAATTATTTACTCCAGTTTGTTATTAAAAAACGCGGGGAAACTATTGTGAATAAAAGAATATATAATTATGATATACTAATTTGATTACATTCCAGGGAGGTAAATACAGAAAATGTAAGATTTTGTATCGAAAATTGTTGAGTATATTTTATTCCTAACCGAATTAATGTAAGTTGAAGATTGTAAATTGTTTAATAAGTATTAAATAACAACCGGTCGAGAGACGAAGTTTGGTCCAACCTATAATCCTGTAGCCATTTGTAGCTTTTAGTTACGGTCGTAGGCATACGTTACGAGCGTTCAATACCTATTTAAAAAAAATTGCGATGAAAACCAATTAACGCAAACATAACAACTTTCACAAAAAAACATTCATTTAATACACGCCTACAGAGTAAGATATACTATATTCTCTAAAATATCTAATGCACCCGTATTTAAGGCATGATATGGCAGAAATTAAAAAGAGATAAATATATGTTAATTTCCAAATTGATAAGAATATACGAAAATACCAATTATACTCATGTCCATTTTCTATGTACTATACAAAAGGTAATCACGTCAATGATTTATTACTAAATCGGCTTAAGAATAGAGCCATATCTATTTACCCCCGAAATCCTTTAATGTTGAAATGCTGTATAGGTCACTAGGACAATAAACTGACTCAATCAAATAATATTAAAATGTTCAGTGATACGTAACGCTGATTTAAGCGAGAAGAAGTAACATTAGTTTCTGAGGATTATCTCAAAATCTAACGACAATAATATAATTTTTTCAAATTCAAATTCAAAATAATCTTTTTGCAAATAGTCCTTAAAAAGGCACTTTTGATGCGTCAATAATTTACATAGTAGTTATTTCATGGTGACAACTAGATTCGTAAACTTAAAACTAAAGCTATGAGGGTTCCAAACGCGCCCCGGTCTAAGAAGAAGCCCACAACAAACTAAGCCGGGGTTTTTCTTTTTTTCGTTATCACCATCTCACATAATGAATAATAAACTATAGTACCTATGGAGATAGAGCAATTCACACCCAAGCTTTTTTATCGTTTATATAATCCTTAATATCGTAATATGATTTTTCTACAAGCTTTCGTTTTATAAAAACTTTGAACTTATTGATAGACATCTCCAAGATATCAATAGGTAATTTATTATAAAATAAAATACAATTTCCTTTGAATGAGTTACTAATTTTGTGCAGCCTACTAAACGGTACTACAAGTTTACTTTTACTTCTGATGTTCAGTGCGTTACAGTCCATTTTTTTCTTGAATTTATCAATATTTTTATGAACATACATTAAATTTTCATATATATATTGGCTATGCACTGTCATTATTTTATAATCTTTAAATTTATCTCTTAATGACTCTCTGGGACCTAATCTATATATCGCACGAACAGCCCTCTTCTGCAAAACGAATATAGTGTCAATATCAGCAGCATTACCCCATAATAAAATACCATATGACATAATGCTGTGAAAGTAGCTAAAATATACAGGTCTGGCAGTCTCTATATCCGTCAAATTGTGATGTGCGATAAATTATTTATATGTGGGCCCCATTGAAGTTTAGCGTCTAACGTTATGCCTAGGAATGTAGCCGTATTTACCAGATCCAATTCCTCATTATTAAGTAGTACACTGGTTTTCACCTGTTTAACATTGGGCAACGTGAATTTAATACACTTTGTTTTCTTCCCATTAAGTGCTAATTTATTAGCCTCAAACCAATGTACTACTTTCGCGAGAGAGTTGTTTACATCGTCAACATTTGTTTCGCGTCGTTTAATTTTAAAAACGAGTGATGTATCATCAGCAAACAATACTATCCCGCTATTGTCCTTAGTAAGGTAAGGAAGGTCATTTATGTAAATGAGGAACAAAAAAGGTCCTAATATAGATCCCTGAGACAGGCATATGGACGCTGGAAACAAGAAACAATGTACAGTCTTGCAGTCTTTACAAAATAACTCACGCAAATATGTAATTTAATTAATTAACCATGCTTGGACTGATTGTTTTCTGAATTATCGAAAAGTGCTGAGTATATTTTATTTCTAAGCATCTTAATGTCAGTTAATGATTGTATGTTGTTTGATAATAATTTAATAATAACCGCCCAAGAAAACATAACCTAATTTAACCCACATTTGAGCAAAAGAAATAAATAAAATCTGTTAATTCCAAATTTATTACAATAATCCGGTAATACCAATTTGACTTACTTACTTTTTCTCTATACTATTAAAAATTTGACCCCATCCATCAAGTATTTATTACTTAATAGGCTTAAATATAGCGCCATATTAATTAATTGACGGAATCTTTTAATTATTAAATAGTTGACATAAAAGCCAACATCTCAATAAGTCACTAGGATAAAAGAAAGACTCAAACAAATAATATTAAAATGTTTCGTGATACGTAACGCTGAATTAAGCGAAAAGAAACCGGTATTAAAACAGTTACTAGAAGAAATATGGGCGGGTTTAATGTCTATTTAGACGCTTCCACCCTGGATCATATAGCTCTCGTGGCCGTAATCCGCCAACCACTATGGAAAGACGAAGGCGGGTATACTAACAATAAAAGAGTCATTGCATCCCACCAACAGCCAACTCTGCCCCGCGGTTGGCTAGGATGTAAAGAGGTGTGGCACCGATTTCACTATGTTGAAAGAAGAACCTCTTAATGATAAGATTCCTTGGATTTTTATTTGATTTGGAGATCGCCATTAATCTATTTCAACCGAGAGATAAACCGAACGGTTAATTTTATTTAACAGACTTTCGCGGACATTCATTATTATAATTAAAAAGTTCTACCCTGACTAATTCGTGGCTAGTAAGTAATTTGCCACGATTATAAACGAAAACAAATACTTGTCATTTAATAGAATGAAAAATATACATATAGTTTATCCATATAATCAACAATTTCGAAATTTAATTTTATTCTATTACAAGTATATTTAAACGACATTTATGCTAAAAGAATTGTACCTTATACTTATCGAACACTGTAAATAAAAAAAACAATAATAAAAAGGGTTCTCGTCGGCGGGGAATCGAACCCCGGTCTCCCGAGTGACAGTCGGGGACACTAACCACTATAATACCGAAGATGGTTCTAAATTGTTTAAGTAAAGCACTGTGATACCAATATATAAATCTGGGGATAGAAATCAGGTAATGAACTGATATACAGACCTATCTTCCTTCTTTCTGTGCTCGCCAAGGTTTTGGAGAAAGTAGTAAATAATCGACTTAGGAGTTTTCTTGACTGTTATAATCTCCTTTCACCCAATCAATACGGGTTCAGAGAGAATAAATCGACTGATGACGAACTAACATCCTATGTTGTAGGACATCTGGATAAAATACACAGGACTATCGGAATTTTCTGGCTAAGCCCTTTGACACGGTTTCCATACCGATCCTAATTAGGTAGCCTGAGTAAATTGGTGTTAGGGGTAAGCCTTTAGAACTAAAAAAAAAACTTTCCAAGATACAGCAATACTAGTTTGGAAAGTGGGAGATCATAAAATTATTTACTACTGTTAATGTTAGCAAATAAAATTAAACAATTTAAAAAAACCGTGTTCTAACATTATTAATTCCTAGTTCATTCGAACTGCGCAGGCTCGCAGCCGAAATATTGAAACCAGAGATATTTTAACTCCAAGAAGAGCGTACTTACTATATTATATACTTAGAAGAGGAAGGAGCATCAAGTGTTGCTAGATAATAGTGGTCGTAAGTTGGGACACTATAATATGTTGATATTATAGTTGACAGAAAATAAACTTATATTCACTAGTTTCTTACAACAGTTTTTTGTACTAAATTTAGTTAGCATCAATCTAAAGGCTTTTCACGAAAGGTTATTTTCTAAAATGTCACGAAATAGTTCGGTCACTACAGGTTAGAGGGCATTGTTTGAAGTGTTCAGATTTCACACTCGAATTACGCGCGGATTAATTAAATCTAAATGTTTGAACAAATTACCTCAGTTTTGACGCGAATAGTAGTGAACAGTAGTGACGCGAAACCCCTGGAGGAAACCTGCATGCCTGAGAGTTTTCTAAAGTATTTTCAAAGGGGTGAAGACTACCAAGTCGCATTTAGCCAGCGTGGTGGGCAGTTAACAGAACTCTTAAAACACCGAGACCAGATTTTATGATACGAAGTGAGCATTGCTGGATCAATCGAGCGCATGCTTCCGCAGACTTTTATTTAGAACAAAATCATTTTTTAACGAAGGACTGTTTCTATGGGAAGCGAAAATCAATAACGTCGAAATGGAACCTTTAATTGAACACGTTAAGCCAGACCCTCGGTGGTATAATGGATATTACGCCTGCGCTGATGCGGGAGAACAGGGTTCGATTCCCTGCTGAGGAGACATGTTTTTTTATTTTATAATTTTCATATTTATTTATTTATATGTTATTGATGTTTTATTTTTATTTCAGTGACTCCTTGACCAATAATCTTGGTGATTAATTTTAAGCTATAAAACGCTATGGTTTTAACATATTTTCCTTCATATAAACAAACTATTGAATTGAAATATAATTCAAATTCAAAATAATCTTTATTCAAATAGTCCTTAAATCAGGCGGGTATATCAAAATCGGTCGGCCTTGTATTGCAAAATAGCTGCAGGCCACTTTTTAAAATAAGTCTTAAACACAAAAATAAGGAATAGTACCAGCGATTAACATTTGGACGGCATGGCATATACTTATTTTGTGTAAATTATATTATTATTTGCGTACATTTTTAGGTCGTGTAGGTGTTACTACACCTACACGACCAATTTGAAGCAATTCTACGAATTGTATATTCCCAAATTTATTGAATATTTTACTATATATATATATATATATATATATATATATATATATGCATATGCATATTTAAGCTAAAATCACTTAGGATTGTAATTATTTGGTAGTTTAACTTTATAAAAATAACCTGTTAATAGACTGAAGTCTGCTTTAACTTTTAATTCTGTAGACATCCGTAGCATTTTGCTACGGTTCGTAGACATTTGTTACGAGCGTACAATATATTTTTATTAATATAAAATGGCTTCTGAAAATGGTATTTTAACGTAACATTTATGGAGGCTCTTTAAATAATAATCATAATATAAAACAACCGTAACATATTTTTAATTACATTTTTGCCTCCTAGCAAGGCTTCGGTTGAGCTCAAATTGTTAAAAAAAACCTGAATATGTTAGCGGGAAATGGTGACTCACCGATTCTACAGCTCCTATTAATTTAATTTAATTTGATTTGTTTTAATTTATTTAAATTTAAATTAAATTTGATTTGTTATTTGATTCAATTTTTTGAAGTGTATAACAATATAACAAACAAAGTTTTTAAGCTTTACTACCAACAAAAATGGGCCCTACTCACGTCAATATAGAAAATTGGTTATTATAATTATTTCTATAAAATTTATCAATACGATGGTAGAGGTAATAAATAATATAATTGTACAAATAGATTACTTTATGTTATTAATCGATCAATAACCACTGCTAGCAGCAGACGTACGTCGATATAGGCGCATGCATTCGCGGACTTTTACTAAGAACATAATTTTTTTTTAAGAAGGTCTGTTTCTGTGTGAAGAGAAAATCAACAACGTGGAACTCGAACCTTTAATTGAACTCGTTTAGCCAGACCCTCGGTGGTATAATGGATATTACGCCTGCGCTGATGCGGGAGAACAGGGTTCGATTCCCTGCTGAGGAGACATGTTTTTTTATTTTATAATTTTCATATTTATTTATTTATATGTTATTGATGTTTTATTTTTATTTCAGTGACTCCTTGACCAATAATCTTGGTGATTAATTTTAAGCTATAAAACGCTATGGTTTTAACATATTTTCCTTCATATAAACAAACTATTGAATTGAAATATAATTCAAATTCAAAATAATCTTTATTCAAATAGTCCTTAAATCAGGCGGGTATATCAAAATCGGTCGGCCTTGTATTGCAAAATAGCTGCAGGCCACTTTTTAAAATAAGTCTTAAACACAAAAATAAGGAATAGTACCAGCGGTTAACATTTGGACGGCATATACTTATTTTGTGTAAATTTATTTGCGTACATTTTAAGGTCGTGTGTTAGGTGTAGGTGTTACTACACTACACCTACACCTACACGACCAATTTGAATCAATTCTACGAATTGTATATTCCCAAATTTATTCAATAAATTTTACTATATATATATATATATATATGCTTATGCATATTTAAGCTAAAATCACTTGGGATTGTAATTATTTGTTAGTTTAACTTTATTAAAATAACCTGTTAAGAGACTGAAGTCTGGTTTAACTTTTAATTCTGTAGACATCCACATTGATAGGCATTTGTTACGAGCGTACAATATATTTTTATTAATAATAGTATAGAGGTTAGATATTGCTTTATGCTGAGCTGCTGAATTGTTCAAATCCTTTTAGAGTGGCTTCTGAAAATGGTATTTTAACGTAACATTTATGGACGCTGTTTTATATAATAATCATTTACGACGAAGGGCATTGAGGCTTAAAAAAATGTTTTTAATTACTTTTTTGCTGTCATGAGAAAAAAAGCGTCATCCCTCCTAGCAAGGCTGCGGTTGAGCTCAAATGGTTAAAAAAACCCTGAATATGTTAGCGGGAAATGGTGACTCACCGATTCCCGCTTACTACAGCGGTACAGCACTTTATGTCGGTGCTTGCCCGGTGAACCGAGCTCCTATTAATTTAATTTAATTTGATTTGTTTTCATTTATTTCAATTTAAATTAAAATAAATTAAATTTGATGGGCCCTAGTCGCTTCAATATAGAAAATTGGTTATTATTATTATTTCTATAAAATTTATCAATACGATGGTAGAGGTAATAAATAAAATAATAATACAAATAGATTACTTTATAGTATTAATAGATCAATACCCACTGCTAGCAGCAGACGTACGTCCATATAGGCGCATACTTCCGCGGACTTTTATTAAGAACATAATTTCTTTTAAGGTAGTAAGAGAAAATCAATAACGTGGAACTCGAACCTTTAATTGAACTCGTTCAGCCAGACCCTCGGTGGTATAATGGATATTACGCCTGCGCTGATGCAGGAGAACAGGGTTCGATTCCCTGCTGAGGAGACATGTTTTTTAATTCATATTTTTCATGTTTTTTTTTACTGATAATATCAGTGGTGTGATAAGTTTTTTATTGAATTTTTTTGTGGTCTCGTTGACGAATAATCTTGGTGATTATTTTTAAGTTATAGAGCCCTATGGTTTCAATATATTTAAACATATTTTCCTACATAGAAACTATATATTGAATTGAGATAAAATGCTGTATGGCTACTTGCCATTATTCTATAACTAGACTAGCTGTTGCCCGCGACTTCGTCTGCGTAGAATAGCTGATTTTATTTGAGATTGAGGTTACCCGTGCGGCCAATGCCCTGCTTGAGAAAGTAAGCTACAGGCGAATGTCAAATTGCCGATTTTCGTATATCTAAATTAAAAACATAGGACTTTCATACAAACTTCAAACCCCTATTTTACCCCCTTCGGGGTAGATTTGGATGAAAAAAATTTTTAACCTTATAATTACGCCCTAAAAGAAACCTATTTTCATAATTTCAAGCTTGTAGACTTCATAATAAAAAAAATAAGCAAAAACTATCATCCCCTATTTTACCACCCTTGACAGGTAATATTTAAAAAAAATTGATGTACATGTTTTTTATTTATTATTATTAATCTTAATGCAAATTTATGTGCCTCTAAATCTAAAAACAAAGAAATTTCATACAAAGTTCCAACCCCCCTTTTACCCTGTTAGGGGTGGAATTTCCAAATATCCTTTCTTAGCTGACATCTCTTAACTATCAACTACCTACTTGCTAAATTATAGCTTTATACATATAATAGTTTTTGAGATCTCGTGTTTAATCAGTACGTCAGTATGTAAGTATTTGAGTGACCTTTCGCTTTTATATATATAGATTCGCAAGCGGCTATATCAAAATCGGCCGGTCTTGTATCGTGATTTTTTTTTAGGGTTTGTTCAATCCGAGGTGTATCGCTCGTGGAATCTTTGTTCAGGCTTCTATTATATACAATGGTGTACAACAATTCAAAGACTTTTATTAAGTCTAGAAACAATCCGCGAAACCAAATGCCAGTCTCTTATGAATATGACACAAAAACGAATATAAGGTTTAAAAAAAATAACAAAATAGACAAGATGATTTTCAGTTGTAACATTTAAGGATATCCATTATTTAAAAAAAAAGTAACATATACACAGCATGTATATTGGTTCAGATTAGATTGACAAGAAATTTGATATATTTTATTATTAATATCACTTTCTCGTCATCGCGGTTTGTGAATAACACCGCCGTGAGCTGGATCGCAGTTATAACGCTTTGGTACTAGGCACCCATAAATAGCTAAGAGTCGATATTGCTCACGATGACTCACGACGAACAGGGAGCGAGAGGGGAACAAGACGGCGGCAGGGGCGAGTAAAACTTTTTCATCCTGAGTTACCATGTCGTAACCGCGGCATTCCGCTGACGCAGGAACGCCACATTACTATTGAATAGGGAAGAATGCCAGCTTGCAGTAAGGACCGCCGATGGAACAATGGGAAGCATCGTCAGTCTGACATCACCCACATTCACGTCCACATATAATTAATTATCTAATTTCTGTAAATTAGTTTTAATTTCAAATAAAATTAATTATTTTTAAAAAGTCTTTCGTCCACCGCAATATCGTAACTGGCGCAGTCGTTATTTCGCGACAATTGGCCAAAAATAAGACCAATTGAACGGTTCCGATCGTTAAAATCGCGGTTTTGAAACTACGACGGCGGCACGGACGGAGAAACCACGTGGAAGGAAGGAAGAAAGGTGCGTCAGACCCGTAAGGAGATGCAGATAACATTTTGGTGAGTACTCTCGCTATACCAAGTTCCTTTTGCTCTATCCCCTTACGTATTTAGTATATATATTATATTTTGTTCTGTCTAAAAGCTCTAATCGCTAAAGACAATATAGTTAAGAAACTATTTTAGGTTAGATATAAGTCTGGCAATATAGTGCTATAGACTTTCACTAAAACCTATAGTAGTACACATCTAAGCGCTAAAATTGCGATAGGTAGGTACTATATTATAGAAAATAAATAAATTGAATAAATCCTTATTAAACTAATTAATCTTAAAAATGTCTATCCTTAATTGTGATATGGCAAGCCTTAAATTAATAGCAGATTTAATGCCAAACTATGACGGCAACACAAAAAGATTAAACTTTTATATTAGAGAAATTGAAAATATTTTAAATTTATTAGACGAAAATGCTAAAGTTCACCCAGCAATCATATGCCTAATTAAAAGTAGGTTAAGCGGTACTGCTATCGACGCTATTGCGTATGAAGAGACCCTTAACTCGTGGGATACAATTAAGGCCGCTCTCATACGGAGATTAAGAGAACCAAGAAATGAGATACAGGTCATGCAGGAGCTTACTAAGATACGGCGTCCTAGGAACGAAGATGCTGAAATGCTAGGAAAGCGTCTGCGTGAATTACTTGACACGTTAATTTCGGTAGGCACACATTCAAATAAATGTTATTACGAGAATATGGTAATAGAACAATACACAAATAACCTAGATTTCCAAGTTTCTGTAGGAGTTAGAATAGGAAACCCCGCCACACTAGAGTCAGCCATAGTTCTAGCAAGGCAAGAGGAAGCGAAACTTGCCTATAATAAAACTTACTATACTAATAATTTCAACGCATCATCAGCTCAGGCAAAGTTTAAGGAATCAATAAGTTCCATTAAGCAACCCCTACCATTGAAATTCAACAAAACTCAAAACCACCTAAGTAATACAGCCCTAGTTCCACAACAAAATAAGTTGACTACAGAACAACGGCAGCAATGGGTACAATCCATGCTACCATGGAAGAACCGCCCACCATCAGGTAACTATAAACCACCTTCAGGCAACTTTAGAAATAATATACCGAACCAACAGGTAAAACCCCCTCAAAGAGTCTCGGATGTTACAGTGAGATCTGTTTCTAAGCCACAACAGCCACAGTTCGTAGCCGAGGAACTATTCTATACAGGTTCGCCTGGCAACTATAAGCAAACATATGTTGAAGACGAAGCGGACTTCGACAATCACCAAGGTCAGTATGAAAATTTCGAAAACCAACAGGAGTACGAACATCAAATGTACGACGAGGTTAATCAGGATTTTCACCAGGATCAGGATCCACCCGACGAAGGTTAATTAAATTAAATAATCACGACAAAGACCACCTGCCATACATTGTACTACCAGAATTCCAAGGTAAGTTCCTTATCGACACAGGAGCTTCACGCTCAATGATATCCCCTAGTGTAATATATAACACAATTTTCGAACAGCTTGTCGAGTATGAACCATTTGAGTTAAAGACAGCACATGCGATTACACGACATAATCATGTTGTATATTTACCACTTCCCCCAGCATTTAATGCGATTTAATTCATAAATTTCTCATTTTCGACTTTGATAAAAAATACAAAGGCCTTATAGGTTTAGACTTATTAAAATCACTATCCTGTAATATAGACATAAAAAATAGGCTTTTACATACAGCTAACTCCAAGATACCAATCGCATTTGACTATCCAAGTAGGAAATTAACCATAGAACCAAGATGCGAAAAGGTTATAGTAGTTAAAACTAATTATTCCGATGGTCAATATATTCAAGATGAATTTATATGGTGTAACGGCTTAAAGTCCCCAGCAGCCATGGTTGAGGTTAAAGAAGGAAAGTTTAGAACATCAGTTATTAACTTTAATTCCGAGAAGAGAATAATAGCTAACAACGAAAAGTTTCACTTAGAACCATATCATGAGAATAAAGAAATAGATAGTTATAAATTAAATAAAATTCAGGTAAACTCAGAAATAGATAAAGAATTATGCAATAATTTAGGTAAAATACGTACTGAACACATGAACGACGAAGAACAGCGCGAAATTAATAAGATTTGTTACCAATATAGAGATATCTTTTACTCTGAAAACATCCCACTGTCATTTACACACGCTGTCAAACATCAGTTGAGACTAACAGACCAAACTCCAATATTTGTAAGAAGTTACAGACAACCCCCACAACAACGGAAAGAAATTCAGAATCAGGTTGATAATCTTTTAAGACAGGGTATTATCCGTGAGAGCATATCTCCTTGGTCATGTCCTGTCCATATTGTACCAAAAAAACAGATAAATCCGGAAAGATAAAATGGAGATTAGTTATTGACTACCGTAGACTAAACGATAGAATCGTAGAAGATAAATACCCATTACCGAATATATACGACATCCTTGACAGACTAGGACGCGCACAATATTTTACGACACTTGACTTAGCAAGCGGTTATCATCAGGTAGAAATGCACCCCGACGACATAGAGAAAACTGCTTTTACAACGGAGAGAGGACATTATGAATTCCTTAGGATGCCATTTGGTTTAAAAAATGCACCTAGTACTTTTCAGAGGCTCATGGACCACATCCTTAGAGGTATAGATAATGTTTTCACTTACCTTGATGACGTCATAATTATATCTACGTCATTACAAGAACACATTGATAAACTTAAGCAAGTTTTTAATAGATTTAAAACCCATAACCTTAAAATTCAATTAGATAAGTCGGAATTTCTGCAAAAACATGTTACATTTTTAGGTCATGAACTTACAGATCAAGGACTCAAACCGAATCAGGACAAAATCAAAGCAGTCCTTAATTTCCCATTACCTGAGACTCAAAAAGAGATAAAGAGTTTTTTAGGATTGGTAGGCTACTATAGAAAGTTTATAAAAGATTTTGCTAAGCTAACTAAACCAATGACCCTATGTCTCAAGAAAAAGGGCAAAGTTACTCATTCCCCAGAATTTTTAGAATCATTTAACAAGTGCAAACAGATTCTAACCAATGCACCTATTTTACAGTACCCAAATTTTGACGAACCATTTATATTAACGACAGATGCATCACATGTAGCTCTAGGCGCAGTTTTGTCGCAAGGCAAAGTAGGCTCAGATAAACCAGTAGCATACGCTTCTAGAACTCTTTCTGACACAGAAGCTCGTTACTCAACCATTGAAAAAGAGCTCTTAGCTATAGTTTGGGCAATAAAATACTTCAGACCATACCTTTACGGTAGAAAGTTCGTTATATTCACCGACCACAGGCCCTTGACATGGTTAATGTCGCTTAAGGACCCCAATTCTAAATTGACTAGATGGAGACTTAAACTAGCTGAATACGATTACACGGTTGTATATAAAAAGGGACGACAAAATACTAACGCTGATGCTCTTTTTAGAGTTAAGATCTATCATAAAAGCATTGATTCACTTGCAGTTAATCTTGACGACAACGACGACGTTGACATTATAAATAGAATATTTGACGACGTTCGCCGTGATGTAGCAACGAAACCTGAAGAAAATCACGACAACAATAGTAATAGTAGCAGTAATGATAACAACAACGAGACGGTTAGACCAAACATGTTACTTCCCCCAGATACTGAATCTGACAGTATGAGTGTAGTTTCACTAGACCCCGATAACTTAGTTTCGACAAACCACACTCAACCTGACAACGAAAATAACGGAATACCAATAATATCAGACGCTATAGATAGACAGTTAAAACAGTTCCATATTAGATCAACCCCAGGCTCAACACATAGAGTAGAGAATAGGTCAACCAACTCCAGAACAGTAATTAAAGATGTTTTTATACCGGTTAATAATACAGAAAAAGAAATAATCCAATTTCTAAAAGAACACACTGTTGCAGACCGCGTATTTTACTGCTTCTTCTATAACGAAGAGTTATACGCAGCATTTTCTAGAGTTTATACAACAATCTTCAATCATAGAGGCCCTAAGCTTATAAGATGTAAGTCACGCGTTACTCTAGTCGAAAATAAGACGGAGCAACAAGAAATAATTAAAAAATATCATGAAGGTAAAACCGTGCATAGAGGTATACAGGAAACCTATAAACAAATCCATAAAAACTACCATTGGCCCCACATGTTACTTACCATCCAGGCATTCATAAATCAGTGTAGCATTTGTTTACAGGCTAAATATGAAAGAAACCCTCTTAGACCTTCATTAGCCCTAACGGAAACGCCCACTAAACCAATGCAACATATTTTTATGGACTTATATTCTACAGGAGGAGCAACGTTTCTTACCATTATAGATAATTTTTCCAAATTCGCACAAGCAATCCCCTTAACAGCCACTAGTAGTGTACATATAGCTGAAGCTTTATTTCAGGTATTTGCAAATTTAGGCACTCCACATAAAATTACCACGGACTCAGATAGTAAATTCGATAACGAGGTAATAAAAGAGATGTGCGCTTTACATGGTATTAATATTCACTTTACAACCCCATATAACCCGAATTCTAATTCACCCGTAGAACGCTTTCATTCGACTTTAGGAGAAATCATTAGAATTCAACGAATGACTAACAAGGACGATCCCATACAGCTAATTATGAAATTTTCCGTTATCGCCTACAATAATTCTATACATTCTGCAACTGAATATACCCCACACGAGTTACTCTTTGGTCATACAGAAGCTAGAAACCCTTTAGAGTTACATTATACTAAGCAATTTTACCAGGATTATGTTATTAAACACAAAATGCAAGCAGAAGCCGTGCAGGAGTGTGTCACAGCGCACATGGCCAAAAACAAGGAACAGGTAATAGCAAAGCGGAACCAGACAGCAGAAGAAATATCATTTAAGGTAGGTGAAACAGTTTATAAACAGGTAGCCAAAACAGCGAGGAACGACAAGACGAAACCGGTTTTCAAAGGACCTTATAAAATTATTCATCTACACCCCAATAGCGTAGCAGAAATTGTAGGAAATCACCCTAATTCTAAATCGATTCAAGTACATTTCAAACTTCTACGAAGACCCCATCTTGTTCCAGGACAATCATCCTCGGATCCTTCGTGTTCCAGGCAAGATGCGATGTAACATTTCAACCCGTAGACAATACGAACGGAGTTCTATTACTTAGACAAGGTCACATCCTAAGACAAATCGATTCCTTTAATCTTGCTTGCGTTTATAATATTACGCATTTACATTTAAAATCGACAAAATTAATGTCATTATATGCAAGTACTAAGACAGTTGAAAGTAATACCACTTCGGACGAGTTGCATAGGACATATAGAGATCAGATAGAACATAAGTTAGATTTAATTATTAAGAAGATAATTTTTATTTCACCTAGAAGTAGAGTTAAGCGTGGTATTATTAATGGATTAGGTTCTGTAGTAAAGATAATAACAGGTAACTTGGATAACAATGACGCTATTCGGTTTGAAAGCGAAATAAATAAAATTCGTAATTCGGTCTCTAAAATTCAAGGCTCACAGAAGCAAACACTATCTTTGGCTGAAAACACAATTAGAGAATTTTCCAACCAATTAGTTAAGATAAATGAAAACCATCACAGGTTGTCATCTATATTAAAAAATATTACAGTTAATTCTAATACAATTATAAACCAGTTACATTTCTTAGAGATATACGTCCAAATAAGTTTTAGTTTGCAGATTATTTTAGATAAGTTGATGCTTTTAGAAGATGCTATGTCTTTTTCCCAATTAGGTGTAATGCACCCTAGTATTATAAGCCCTAGAAATTTAGTTAAAGAAGTAAGTAATTTACAGAATTATTTCTCACTAAACCCAATAGAATCTATTAGTATTGATAATATCCATAGGATAGAAAAGTCTATTAGCGTTAAAGCCTATAGTACAGAACATGCATTAACATTTATACTAGAAATCCCGTCCATTCAACCCACTTCATATGATTATATACACATATATTCCTTACCCAACAACCAAAACCTCACCATTATACCAAAATCCAAATTCCTTGCACTTGGAAGCGATGAGTACGCATACATAGAAGAAAGCTGCAAGAAGATAACAGAAGATACCTGGCTATGCAAATCACTCGATACACAAACTATAGAGAAGTCCGAGGATTGCATCATTTCACTTATTAAACAGAAGAATGGCAATTGCACTCGTGCACGTATGCACCTTATACGAGGAAAACTACAGAAGATCCAAGAAAACACGTGGCTTATAATATCTACTGAACCACAAGTTATAAGAACACAATGCGGACAGAAAACAGACTACAGAAAATTAACAGGCACATTTCTCGCCAACCTAACAGAAGCCTGCCAAATAAACATCATGAACAGAACAATAAGAACACACACCAGCAGCATCACCATGAATGAGGTTATCCCACTACCCAATGAGAACCTAATACTTCAGAAGGAAGTCCAATATGAAATTCATCTGGAAGACACCCCCTTAGATAGCATTCACGAACTCATTAATAAAGCCGAAGATATTCAGAAAGAAGAAGAAGAAGCAGATCTAAACTGGACTTCTATTATGGCTATTCCCAGTTGGCCGACACTACTCCTCTATATAATTATAATATCAGCAGTAATCTACAGACTATACCACTTCAAGAAAAATCAGAAAAATACAAGTCGCGAGGACGCTCCTGGAAGCTGTAGAACGAGCTTCCATCTTAAGGAGGGAGGAGTTACCATGTCGTAACTGCGGCATTCCGCTGACGCAGGAACGCCACATTACTATTGAATAGGGAAGAATGCCAGCTTGCAGTAAGGACCGCCGATGGAACAATGGGAAGCATCGTCAGTCTGACATCACCCACATTCACGTCCACATATAATTAATTATCTAAAGTAATTTCTGTAAATTAGTTTTAATTTCAAATAAAATTAATTATTTTTAAAAAGTCTTTCGTCCACCGCCATATCGTAACTCCTGTCGCAATAAAATATATGTTCTAATTAACCAATCATAGCTTGAAATAATGGTATATGTAAAGAAAAATGACCACTACCGAGCTCCTTTATCTGCGTACGTATATTGTGGATGATTACGAAACCATAATAAAAACTTCAGTGAGAATATATATATATATATATATATATATATATATCTCATGTTTAATAAAATATAGTCTTATACTATGTAAGTTTGAATGGTTTAAGTTACACCATGCATCATATTACCTCAGTGACATCGCAAGGCCACCCATAAACAGGTACTTTGTCAGCCTGTCAGATGTCAAAGTGATTTCACTACTCGATGGTACTGATGATGATGATGACCACTGTCAGCGGACGGCGTGTCTTGTGTTACAACTCTGAGACACTGAGATGAGATACAGTTCCCTGCGTTTTATGTACCACGATTATAAATTAATTTAATTTATGTCTTCATAAACAGTACAGTTTACTTGCACATTTTAACTGTCGGGTTGTGGACTCTCCACCTTTTTAAGCTTAGGGTTGTTATTCTTTTGTGGTTAAATTTTATTTAAATAACCGGTCAAGAGACTGAAGTATGCTAGAACTTTTATTTTTGTAGACATTCGTAGCTTTTCGTTACGGTTCGTAGGCACATGCTACGAGTGTTTTACCATGTAAATGTTGCGTTATTCTTCCCAGACGTAAAATTATAAGTGACAAGTTGTCCTATCTCTGCTTTGCATCTATCAATCCAATTGAATTTCTTTTGTCTTATGAGATCTGTGAAACAACATGGTGGAATATTCCTGTGCGTGTGGGTGTTGATAGAAACAAAAAACAGTGGAATTCTACGATTGTTAATATCTTATTTATTTTTAAATACCCAACTTAATTTTACTTAACCTTAGTTTGAGCTTATTTGGTAAGTTGCTCCGATCCTCGGTAGTTTTGTGGTCAGTATCTCTGTCACGCCGAGGCGGCTTGTTTTTATGTTATTACTGGTTTTATTTTATTACTTCTTTCAAGTACGAAAAAGATCCCAGAAGCTTTATTCTCCTTTCTGCATCGCGGTTTGTGAAATAAGGTCTCGCAGTGCTCTGGATCGCGAACACGATGTCTTATTACTAGGAAGGCATAAATGACAAAGAGATGACAACAGTCCCGAGGAAACAAGTTGTCGGAGGGGGAAAGTGACGGCGGTGGGGGGAAGAAAATTTATAACGTATTAAATTTAAGGAAAATGTATTTTCACGGACGCTTCATAGATGTCTGTATAAGATTTTCATGAATTGAACATTTTTTTATTGGAACGAAGTTCCTTATCGCGCGTTGTGAAAGGGGCCTAGACGGAAAAAATTCTTACGAAAAGTTGTCACGACACTTTTTGTTATTGTAAGCTGTGCGGCGTCGCATGTTTCTCTGTCTGTCTCTCTCTCTCTCTTATAGAAAGCAAGCCAGATATTTTCATTTCTATTTCGCATTGAACAGTGTGGTGTCGCGACGATTATTTTTGATGAGTGTACAGAGTACAGGTTTTTTGTAAATAATAAAAAATTATAATAATAATGAATCCTGATAGTGTTTCTGCACAAGTTCCGGATATTGCTTATGGAGTTATATATAGATAAGTAGAGATTATATACAGATAATAATTAATGCTTTTGTATTTTTAGCAAGTACGCACTATAACCTCTCTTTATTATTGTGCTAACCAAGTCATACGCATTATAATCTCCACATTTTGTGTGTTTAGCAAGTAAACGCGTCATAATTTTAATAAATTCAAAAGCAAATCATATTTTAATATTACAATATCAGTTTATATAACATTATATTTGTTAATAATAAAAAAAATATTATAACTTAAATAAAATAAAATTTTATTACTATTCCTTCACTAATTAATCGAAAGGAACTTCGTTCCATCCGGGTGTCCCTTGACACCTCTCAAGTTTTTTTTTAATTTTCTTTTATTTTGTTATTGATGTTATTGGTGTAATAAGTTTATTTCATGTATTTTTTGTAACATAAGGTTAGATTCGTAATTCTTGATCTATAACTGCTATATATATTTTAATTTACTTTATCATTTCCATCCATGTCAGCTAATTAGTGCCTCATTGGGCCTAGGCCAATTATTTTCAATTTCGAAAAAAAATTTAGTTGTGAAATTGAAGTTTTACGCTTATATTGGATTAATAGTCATAAAAGAGAGAACATGAGCAGTAATGGCTTTATTATAAAATCAGTAAGTTTTCAATATCTATCTATGTTTCTGGCCTCGTACAACAAGTGTTCTTGGAGATTACTTTAAAGTAATGAAACCTTAAAGCCATATAGTACATATTTGCCGAGATAGAAACTGATGGCGGTCATGATTTTATTTCGAGTGAGCGTAAAGAAATATGAAAATATAATTTGTGTATGAGAATTTCGCACCGAGTATAAAATCCTGTAGTCAGGTTACAGGTACAGTGCGTTTCAGATAATAATAAGAAATACTTTTATGTTCTGGCGTATAAAAAAGGAATAGTGAAATTTTCTGGGTTACCTGAACATGTTACTTGAATGGCATTTTAAATAATTTGAAAGCACTATCTGTCAGAAATGTCAGAAAAGATAAGTAAGAAACGATAACTGAGATTGCATCACTTTCTGAGAATTATATCAAAATCATAAGATCGCTGGAAACAAGAAACAATAGAGTAAAGTGTGGTGGCAATTTTTACAGAAAAACTCACGCAAATAATTATAATAATTAACCATGTTTGGACTGATCTAATAATTGATGCTATCGAAAAGAGTTGTGTATATTTTATGTCTAAGCGACTTAATGTCAGTTGAAGATTGTTAATTGTTTAATAATTATTGAATAAGAACCGATCGAGAGACTGAAGATTGATGGATTCTATAATTCTGTAGACATTCGTAGCTTTTAGCTACGGTCGTAGGCATACGTTACGAGCGTTCAATATACTTTTGCTCTTGGGTTTCTCTGTGCGGCGTCCCGATAATGCTTACTGCACTAGCTTTAATTTTTGAAATATTTACAAATTCTTCAAATAATCTTTGAATGGCGTTTTAGTATGACATATTAAGGTAACACTTATTTTAAACCCTATTTAAAATAATAACCTGTTACGAAAACCAATAATAGCGCAAACCTAATATTTCTTTTAAAAATTCAATCATATAAGAGTAACATATACTATATCCTGTAACAGCACTTAATGTACCCATAATTGAGCAAACCAAATACATAAAATCAGTTATCTTCCAAATAGATAATAAGAATAATCCGAAAATACTAATTTACCTAGGTCCTCTTTCTATGTACTGTTAAAAATGTAACTGCGTCCATTAATGATTTATTACTAAGTCGGCTTAAGAAAAGAGCCATATCTATTGACCGACGAAATCCTTTAATGTTAAAAAGTTGACATGAGAGCTTAATCTGTATAGGACAATAAACTGACTCAATCAAATAATATAAAAATGTTCAGTGATACGTAACGCTGATTTAAGCGAGATGAAACCGGTAATAAAACAGTTAATAGAAGAAATATGGGTGGGTTTAATGTCTATTTAGACGCTTCCACCCTGGATCATATAGCTCTCGTAGCCTTAATCCGCCAACCACTATGGAAAGACGAAGGCGGGTATATTAACAATAAAAGGGTCATTGCATCCCACCAACAACTCTGCCCCGCGGTTGGCTAAGACGTAAAGAGGTGTGGCACCAATTTCACCATCTTGAAAGACAATTCTCTTATTCAAAAGATTCCTTGGTTATATCGCTATTGATCTATTTCATCCGTGAGATAAACCAAACGGGTCATTTCATTTAACAGACTTCCGCAGACATTTATTTATATAGTTAAAAAGTTTTACCCTGACTACTTTCTGGCTAGTAAATAGTTTGCCACGATTATGAACGAAATAATATATACATATAGGTATGTTTATTCATATAATCAGCAATTTGAAATTTTATTACAAGTTTATTCATAATATATGCTAAATGAATTGTATTTTATACTTATCGAACACTATAAATTAAAAAAAAAACAATAATAAAAAGGGGTCTCCTCGGCGGGGAATCGAACCCCGGTCTCCCGAGTGACAGTCGGGGATACTAACCACTATACTACCGAAGATGGTACTTAAATTGTTTAACTAAAGCACTCTGTTCTAAAATTATTGATTCCTAGTTCGTCCGAACTGCGCTGGCTCGCAGCCACTATATTGAAACTAGAGATATTTTAACTCCAAGAAGAATCTTAATACAACAATTAACTACTTACTATATTATATATATCCGTAGAGGAGGAATGAGGAGAAAAACCGTAAGTTGGGACACTATAATATATTGACATTAGTATACTCAAATAAATGAAAAACCATAAATATGCAAAAGAATCCTACTTCTATAATAGCGCGAAGACTGTTTTATATTTATATATAGTTTTAAAAAATAAACTTATATTCACTAGTTTCTTATAAAAGTTTTTTGTACAAAATTTGGTTAGCATTTAACAAAGTTATATCACAAAAACATTTTTCGTTAACAAAGCAAAGGGTTTTTGTTCATAAAAGGTTATTTTCTAAAATGTCACGAAATAGTTCGGTCGCTACAGGCTAGAGGGCGTTGATAGAAATGTTTTGATGTCACACTCGAATTACGGGCGGATTAATTAAATCTAAATGATTGAAGAAATTAGCTTAATTTTGAATTTAATATTACTTGCATTAATTTTGAATTAAAGAAGGAATAAAAAGGGGTGAAGACTACCAAGTCGCATTTCCTATCTTTCTCGCTTTAAAAACCTAAACTTTTTACCTAAAGATGAGAGGCTTGAAAGTATATTTAATATTAATAATAAAGTAATATTTTGATAATGTTGTTTACTTATAAGATTTGCAGAACTATAGACAGAAGATAGGAAGTCTGGTAAAGTGACACTGGAAATTTTGCGAATGCCTAAACCACCATAACGGATGGGTAGGGATGCTTGGGTCCAAGCATGGTCAAAGATTGCTCGTTCAGCTGCATATTAAGTAAAGATTCTAAGCTTATTTTGATTAAGCCGTCTACTCGTGTCAAAAGATCCATTGGTGATTCCAAAAGGAGCAGCAGCTGTAAATTTTGGGACAAAAAGACAGAATTTTAAAATTTAATGAAAAATATACATATAAGTTTATTCATATAATCAATTTCAGAATTTTAATTTTATTTTATAACAAGTTTATTCATACTTATATATACGCTAAAAGAATTATACCTTATACTTATCGAACATTATAAAATAAAACAAGGAGATCCCTTTTTATCATTGACGATAAGGAGGGATCGCCTTCGGCGGGGAATCGAACCCCGGTCTCCCGAGTGACAGTCGGGGATACTGACCACTACACCACCGAAGCTGATACTTCAATCGTTTAACTAAAGCACTGTGTTCTAAAATTATTGATTTATAGTTCGTTCGCTGGCGAAATATTTAAACGAGATATTTTAACTCGAAAAAAAATAACCTATAGCAGCGGGAAGCGTTTTATATATTTATATATAGTTTCAAAGAATAAGCTTCTATACATGAGATCTTAAGCACTTCTGTTCACGAAAGGTTATTTTCTAAAATGTCACAAAGTAGTTCGGTCTATACAGGTTAGAGGGCGCTGTTAGAAGTGTTTTGGTATCGCACTCGAAATACGCGCGGATTAATTAAATCTAAATATTTGGAGAAATAAGCTTAATTTTGAGTTTAATATTACTTGCTTTAATTCAAAGGGGTGAAGGCTACCAAGTCACATTTAGCCAGCGTGGTGGACAGTAACCACAACTCTTAAAACACTGAGAAGAGATCGAAATCCTTCAGAGGGATGCTGATTCGTCTATTAATAAAGATTTTATGATACGAAGCGATCATTGCTGGATCAATCCAGCGCATGCTTCCGCAGACTTTTATTTATAATAAAAACATTTTTTTACGAGGGACTGCTTCTATGGTAAGCGAAAATCAATAACGTGGAACTCGAACCTTTCATTGAACACGTTTAGCCAGACCCTCGGTGGTATAATGGATATTACGCCTGCGCTGATGCGGGAGAACAGGGTTCGATTCCCTGCTGAGGAGACATGTTTTTTAATTTATATTTTTCATTACTTTTTGTTACTGCTGTTATTGGTGTGATAAGTTTTTATTGTTTTTTTTGTGCTCTCGTTGACGAATAATCTTGGTGATTATTTTTAAGTTATAGAACCCGATGGTTGTAACATTTTTTGCCTACATAGAAACAAACTATTGAATTGAGATAAAATGTTGTATGGGTACTTACATTATTCTATAATTCGCAGGCGGGTATATCATAATCGGTCGGTCTTGTATTGTGAAATTGCTACACTCCACGAATTTAAAATAAGTCTAAGTATAAAAATAAGGAGAAATTCAAGCGTATTTTGACAATTTAAATTGGTTGAATCGTTCCAAGTTTTTGCTATACAACTGCAAGGTAATTTTTGACTGTGAATTGACTGCGTACAATAATTTTAACATAAAACAAAAATGCGCGAGCACGCGAGTTAAAAATCACGCATCACGGCTGTGGAAGTACTGGGCCTTCATGAAATCAAGCTGGTAGTCAAAATTTTAAACTGTCGTATACGAACATTTAGGCATTCGCTTTAAAGCTTTAAGTAGAAGTAATAAGTTATAATAATAGGGATTTATTGCAAATAAGTAAGTTTTACATTTATTTGTAGTTATGAAGTATTAATTATACGAGTTTATTACTTGTAATTTGACCTGCAATGTTACTTATCTGAACTTTACTTACACAATTTCTAAGTGGTTTGAAACATATTTGTGTAAAAATGGTATGGTGAAAATTTTTAAATTAGACTCTGGTTCAGTCCTAAATATATTATCCCTTGAGACGTTATCTGTCTGAATGGGTCGCGGGATGGATGAACAATTAGAAATGGTAAGCGAGTTTTAGGTTTTTTCTTTATTTTTGTGATAGGGCAACATCTGCCATTCACGATCATTCATTGCCGGCTCACTACAGATCACGGGTCTCCTCTCAATATGAGACGGGTTTGGCTCTAGTCCACCACGCTGGCCATATACGGATTGGCAGACTTCACACGCCTTTGAGAACATTATGGAGAACTCTCAAGTGTGCAGGTTTCCTCACGATGTTTTCTTTCACCGTTGAAGCAAGTTATATTTTAATTGCTTTAAAACACACATAACTCCGAAGAGTTAGAGGTGCGTGCCCTGGTTCGCACCTCAGCTCTCTGATTAGGAGGCGGACGTCCTGACCACTTAGCTATCACAGCTTCTTTGCCGTAGTTTCTTAAAAAATATTGCACTTGCGCACAAGGAAGGAGCTGTAAAATAGTATTGAATTTTAACTCGATTCTTCGTTTTAGGTACTAAGACAACATAAACACTATAAAGCTTTTTATCGTCTCTTACACGTCGCTGCATCAACCTCGCTAACAGACTAGTTTAACAGACTGAGATACAAATCACAGGTCCCTTTCTAAAATCTAGGCTGTATGACGTAGTTCTGCCCATGTAGAAAAGAGGGCACCGTAGTTGAAGTCCACATGCTGTAGTATCTTTATATCCGCAGCCGATTTCGAACAGTTTTTTGTATTTTATTGTTATTATATATATATATATATATATATATATATATATATTATATATTTTATTAATACTTTACAAATCTATTCTAAAAGAGGAGGATGGCGTAAACAAAAATAAATCTGTCATAATATTCAGAAAAGCTGTAAAGCCATTTCGTTCTTAGATTTCGATTGTACACAAAAGAGATGTTATATGATATAGTCTTAATAAATTTAGGTGGTATTTCTAGTTAAAAGTTTAATAGTGATTCATTAAATGAACATTTAAACCACAGTCCGCGGTACTACAGTGTCTAGTATTTCTACCTGTCACCTTGTACATTAAAGTACGATTCCCCACCGAGGAGGAAACATACTTTTATGATCAAATATTCAGTTTTCATATAGTTATAAGTTTAGTTATATTTCTTTAAAAACATTTTCCTATACATATTTTCACTATTCTTATGCCTAGCGTTCAATTGACCTGGAGATTTTTTTAAATTTGATTCAGCGAAAACTGATATCTTAATAATTGTACATAGAGAATCCCGCCCGTAGTAGCTATGACTTTCATTTTGGCTCAACATACAAGTTGTTAGATAAAGGCCAAACCAACCTATCATCTTCTTCATTTATTTTTGTAAAGTTAACATACTTTATTTACTCTTTTGAAAATTTGGATTGCTGGTTAAAACAAGCAAGTGTCATTCTTCTGTTGGTATTGTTCTTTAATCTTCCTTTTTTAGCGGGTATAATATATTCTCCAGTGCCTTTACAGTAATTTGAAAATATATAGAACTTCACACAGAGTATAAAAATTCTGTAGTTTACAGTGGGTCTCAGATAATAAGAAGTAGAGATACTTTTATGTTCAGCCGTACAAACAGTGAATAGTGAGAGCATCTGGAGTACTAGGCCCATTTATGAACATTTTGACGGTATATATTATATGACGGTATATATTATGGGATGGAATTCTTAATATATTATGTACACTATATGTCACGAGGAAAGCAAGATAACAGAGATTTCATCAGTTTAGAGGATTATCTCAAAATCTAAAGATAATACTATCATTTTTTCCAATGGCTGGAGAACGACATGAAACTAGTCACAGAGAAGCTGGAAACAAGAAACAATATAGTACAGTGTTGCAGTCTAAATAATTAAGTAATTTAAATAATTAACCTTGTTTGGACTGATTGTTTTCTGAATTAATGCTTTCGAAAAGTGTTGAATATATTTTATATATAAGTTACTTGACGTCGGTTAATGATTAAATATTAAACGGCCGAGAGACTGAGGTTTGGTTGAACCTGTAATCATGTAGCCATTCGTAGCTTTTACCTACGGTCGTAAGCATACGTTACGAGCTTTTAATATAACCCTATTTAAAATAATAATTTGTGATGAAAACCAATAATATCGCAAACTTAACATTTCTTTAAAAAAACAATCATTTAATACACGCCTACAGAGTAAGATAAACTATATCCTCAAACAGAACCTAATGTTACCCATATTTGTGCAAAAGTAATAAATAAAATCTGTTAATTCCCAAATTGATTAGAATAATTCGGAAATATCAATTCGACTTATTTACTTTTTCTCTATACTATTAAAAATTTAACCCCATCCATCAAGTATGTATTACTTAATCGGCATCAGTATAGCGCCATATTTATTAACGGAATCTTTTAATTCTTAAATAGTTGACATAAAAGCCAACATCTCAATAATTTACTAGGATAATACGCCTGACTGACTGATAGAATGACTCAAACATATAATATTAAAATATTTAGTGATACGTAACGCTGATTTAAGCGAGAAGAGACCTGTATTAAAACAGTAAAAAGAATAAATTTGGGCGGGTTTATTATCTATTTGGATCATATAGCTCTTGTGGCAGTAATCCGCTAACCACTAAGGAAATACGAAGGCGGGTATAATAACTATAAAAAGGTCATTGCATCCCACCAACAGCCAACTCTGCCCCGCGGTTGGCTAAGATGTAAAGAGGTGCGGCACTGAATTTACTATCATGAAACTTATTGATAAGATTCCTTGGTTATATCGCTATTAATATATTTCATCCAAACGCTTCATTTTATTGAACAGACTTTCCCGGACATTCATTTTTATAATTAAAAAGTCCTATCTTTCTCGCTTTAAAAACCTAAACTTTTTACCTAAAGATGAGAGGCTTGAAAGTATATTTAATATTAATAATAAAGTAATATTTTGATAATGTTGTTTACTTATAAGATTTGCAGAACTATAGACAGAAGATAGGAAGTCTGGTAAAGTGACACTGGAAATTTTGCGAATGCCTAAACCACCATTACGGATGGGTAGGGATGCTTGGGTCCAAGCATGGTCAAAGATTGCTCGTTCAGCTGCATATTAAGTAAAGATTCTAAGCTTATTTTGATTAAGCCGTCTACTCGTGTCAAAAGATCCATTGGTGATTCCAAAAGGAGCAGCAGCTGTAAATTTTGGGACAAAACGACAGAATTTTAAAATTTAATGAAAAATATACATATAAGTTTATTCATATAATCAATTTCAGAATTTTAATTTTATTTTATTACAAGTTTATTCATACTTATATATACGCTAAAAGAATTATACCTTATACTTATCGAACATTATAAAATAAAACAAGGAGATCCTTTTTCATCGAGATGAAGAAGGATCCCCAAGGCGGGGAATCGAACCCCGGTCTCCCGAGTGACAGTCGGGGATACTAACCACTACACTACCGAAGCTGGTACTTCAATAGTTTAACTAAAGCACTGTGTTCTAAAATTATTGATTTATAGTTCGTTCGCTGGCGAAATATTTAAACCAGAGATATTTGAACTCCAAAAAAAACCTATAGCAGCGGGAAGCGTTTTATATATTTATATATAGTTTCAAAGAATAAGCTTCTATACATGAGATCTTAAGCAATTCTGTTCACGAAAGGTTATTTTCTAAAATGTCACAAAGTAGTTCGGTCTATACAGGTTAGAGGGCGCTGTTAGAAGTGTTTTGGTATCACACTCGAAATACGCGCGGATTAATTTATCTAAATGTTTGAAGAAAGTAGCTTAGACGCGGGATTAGCTCAGATCTTAGACCAGATCCTCACCGGCAGGGCATCAAACCCTTGCCTCTCGCTGGACTACTGGCGGATACTGACCACTGTACTACTGAGGACCACGACCCAAATAATGGCCTCAGTTCAAAAGCATTGATAATGTTAAGCTTTTTTATATTTACTTAATTTAAACAATATTCTTCTCTTTTTACTTTTATTATATTCATAAGCCCCTTATTGAGCCCTTACTTTGACTACTTGTTACCGAAATAAAGATGTTTTATTATGAGCTTGGTATATATATATTACTTTCATAACCCTACCTAAAAAGAAGAATGCTAGAAAATGCCAAGAGTTCCGTACTATAAGTCTCATGAGTCACATGCTAAAAACCTTTTTGAAGATCATACACAAGCGTATAAGGTCAAAATGTGAAGACCAACTTAGCGACAATCAATTTGGATTTCGAGCAGGTATGGGAACAAGGGAGGCACAGTTTGCACTTAATGTATTGGTCCAGAAATGCAGAGATATGCAGCAAGACGTGTATTTATGCTTTATTGATTATGAGAAGGCTTTTGACCGTGTTCAACACGAGGTTCTTATAAAGTTGCTTATCAATACAGGCATAGACACTAAGGACATTCGCATAATAAGGAACTTGTATTGGGAGCAAACAGCAACAATCAGGGTAGATGGTGAAGAAACAGACGCTATTAAGATCGAAAGAGGGGTGCGACAAGGATGCATTCTGTCACCGCTATTATTTAATTTGTACTCTGAACATGTAATAAAAGATGCTCTAGATGGTATTGCTTTAGGAGTCATCGTTAATGGACAAGTTATTAATAATTTACGGTATGCTGACGATACTGTCCTAATAGCGTCCACACAGCAAGATCTACAAGTAATTGTGAATAGAGTAAACGAGTGCAGCGAAAACGTAGGGTTAAGCATGAATGTGTCAAAAACAAAATATATGGTCATTTCGGGGAAGCCACAGTTGACGTCACATATACATATCGGATTTAATATCTTGGAGAGAGTTGACAAATACAAATATCTTGGCTCATGGTTAACAGACTCGTGGAAAAGCGAAACTGACATCCGAGTTCGCATAGAAATTGCTCGCGCATCTTTTATGAAGATGAAAAAAGTTCTTTGCAGCCGTCAACTTTCTCTAAAACTCCGAACCAGACTCCTAAAATGCTACATTTGGCCCGTTGTTTTATATGGTTGCGAGGCATGGACTTTAGTGGAAGCCTTACGAAAGAAGATTGAAGCCTTCGAGATGTGGACTTATCGTAGGATGCTCCGCATAAGTTGGACGGCTAAAGTGTCTAACGCTGAAGTCCTTGCCCGAATGCAGAAGAACACCGAGTTGGTCAGAACCATCAAACAGCGTAAGATCTCGTACCTAGGTCATATATTGCGTAACGATAGGTACCGCCTGCTGCAAACTATTTTGATGGGGAAGATTGCTGGAAAAAGAGGTGTTGGAAGGCGAAAGAAGTCGTGGCTCAGAAACATACGGGAGTGGACTGGCATCAAGTCGGTCGAACAACTGTTCCGTTTAGCCATGGACAAGGAACGTTACAAAAAACTGACTGCTGACCTCCAGTAATGGAGAGGCACTTGAAGAAGAAGAAGATATATATATTTTTCTGTGATAAACTAGAACAGATAACATCGGGGTCAACCATCTGGAAATATAGGAAGCATTTTCACCAGGGCAGCATAAATTCAATGAGATGGAAATGCACCTCAAAAGTGTATAGTGAGGTTGAGGAAGAGGGGTGAGAGAAGGAGGATAGTAGGATATAGAGGGACAGAAAATGAAATTTACCGTCATAAAACTAGTAACAGATAACAGCATTTATAGCATCAGATGTACTGCGTGGCGGAACCAAAAAGCAGATATTATGGAATCCTCCATTTAATGACACAAAATATCCGTTGATAAACGCGGTCTTAAAGATTTCATTGAGGCTACACTTAAGTATCAACACTCGCCTTCGGCTCCGAGAAAATTAACGTCTGATATAAAATAGATTATTTCTTGAACTGGATGCACAATCTTCTAGCCTGAGATCCTTACTGACTTAGCAGTAAAAGATAACAAGCAGAAATTTAGAATTATATATACATGATACGTATCGATTGCAAGATGCATTAAACACCTATACTCAACATCAAACAACACTCTCGTTTGATCAACCTGGTTTGGTGCCTTTAATTAGCACATTTTAAAACTTTTGGAATATAAATACATCTTATATAGTATACCCGGTGTCGAGTTGTACAATGTGAAAGCACAGTAAAGTAGGCAGTGCCTCGTGAGGGGCGAAGCTTCGATTGTTACTCTTATCAAGTTATGCTCGCCTAGTACAAAGTCTAGTATAAAGCTCTATTAAGCTTTATACTAACCTGTAACGCGTGCCCAGATCTTATGCGCCCGAAGTAAAATAAAAACATTTAATTAATAGATCTTTACGATAAATACTTACTAACTTAAATTTATACCATACGTACTGAGAGTAATCCAGACAGGTCCTGAAATACTTTACAGTTATATAAATATATATATTGCGCAAAAATTTAATTGTAATTGTGGATAAATAAACTTTGACGTTACGGTGGTAAGTAGCCATATGATTTTACTCGTATACTTTATACTGAGTATTTAAAAAAACAGTACACTACATCTCAGCCATTAAAGAATTTATGAAATAGACTCCAAAAACTTCCACTTAAGTATCTGTATATTGCCTAGCCTAACCTGAATGATATTATAATATGTGAAAACTGTTTACACAAAATGAAGCTAGTGCTAAAGTTAATAGCATCATATTAATAATATAAAGATGAGGAGTAACAGGCTGGCATGGTATGGTCATATAATGCGGAGGAAAGAAAGTGATGTCACCAAAAGAATGTTATATATGAACGTGGAAGGGCAAAAGAGTAAAGGAAGACCAAAGAAGAGATGGATGGATTGTGTAAAAGAGGATATGCGGGTAAAAGGTGTGGGTAGTGAGGTGACGGCTGATAGAAGTGAGTGGAAGAAGAAGACGTGTTGTGCCGACCCCACATAATGTGGGATAAGGGCAAGAAAAAGAAGATCCTACACGTATTAACGTTAGATAGATTGCATTTAGATCCTAGAGAGCTATAATTATTTAATCGAGAAAAGTTTTGTCTCAAAATCAATCAAGCCCGACTTTCTATGTGTTTGCATGTGTGTAATGATTGACAAATGACGTCATGAAGGACCCCTTCATGGAAGTACTTGACGAGTAATCAAGTTATTAGCAGTATAAAAAAATCTTTTACTTTAGTTCCTGACTACAGGCGAAAGCTTACAATCGCTATATCTGTGTTTCTAACTTCAAGAACAAAAATGATAGTGTCAAGAAATATAAGTATAAAGATTCTGACCTGAATAGGAATGAAGATACGAGTAGCTCAGCCATCGCACGTAATGCGAGTCAGATGTCAACAGCTTGTCGAGTAGGTAACCCTTATCCTAGTCATCACTGCGAGGCACTCTTCACCATTGTAATGAAACGACGAGCTGCGTATAGTGACAGTTTTATTTTTCATTTTGTTTTTGACATCATTCTGTTATAATGGCCATATACAACATCTTCTCCCTTAAAGAAATAAAACTAAGTAGTTAAAACCAATTAAACAAATACAATATTACTAAATTTAACAAATCAAATGATAACTTAACGACTACAATATTCATTATTTTCTTTTAAAAAACAATGCTATCTGATCCCGCGCCTTGCTAGCGGCCTTTCTAGCCGGATAGGAGACACCGGGAGAGCTACTCGCCGACCGAGAGCTAGTCTCATGATCGAGCTCCTCAGCTCCACTGGCATACTCCTCAGCATCATCAAATACACTAATGCGATCTGCACTATCGTCACCATCTTCCTTTTGTTCAAAAGAAGCAGGAGGTGACTGGCCTCCTGCAGGACATTCAGCTGGAATGAGATGGCGCCGATTGCGTCTATATTTTCTACCTGAGCGATCGATCACAAAATAAGATCGCGGCTGCGGTGCACGCGCATGTACACTCATACGACGTCTAGCACTGCCGTCTACTACAATTACCGGTTCGCCAGCATTCAGTTCCGGTAAAACCGCGCCATCCGCCGCGCGCACTACCCGCTGCCAACGCTCACGGAGATAGCCGCCGCGCTGCACGGAGCTCGCTACTTTAGTAAATTAGATGCACGTTCGGGATTCTGGATGGTCCAGCTAGACGACCAAAGTGCAGATTTATGTACATTCGGTACTCCTTTTGGTCGTTATCAGTTTCTTCGTCTACCATATGGCATTAGCTGTGCTAGTGAAGTTTTTCACTTAAAGATTCGTCAAATTCTTGAAGATTTAGAAGGAGTAGAATCGTTCATTGATGACATAATAGTTTACGGGAGTACTGTGGAAGAGCACGACGCCAGATTGAGATTACTATTAGATAGGGCTCGAAAAGTAGGTATTAGGTTTAACCGTGATAAGTGCGAGTTTCATGCGAAACAGGTTACCTACCTAGGACATACGTTTAGCGAAAGGGGCATGCAAATTGATATGAATAAATTATGTGCGATCAGGGATATGCCCTGCCCGAGTGACAGAGGTTCGTTAGAGAGGTTCTTAGGAATGACGAATTATTTGTCGAAGTACATTCCGGACTATGCCAATATTGCGAATCCTCTGAGAAGCTTACTACGTAAAGGTAACGAGTGGTGCTGGGATAGTAGTCACGACGGAGCGGTGTCTGCGCTGAAGCTGGCGCTCTGTCACGCGCCGGTACTGGCGCTGTACTCGAGCACGGAGCCCGTGCTGCTGACAGTGGACGCGAGCGCACGTGCGCTCGGTGCCGCGCTGAGCTACTCGCCGACCGAGAGCTAGTCTCATGATCGAGCTCCTCAGCTCCACTGGCATACTCCTCAGCATCATCAAATACACTAATGCGATCTGCACTATCGTCACCATCTTCCTTTTGTTCAAAAGAAGCAGGAGGTGACTGGCCTCCTGCAGGACATTCAGCTGGAATGAGATGGCGCCGATTGCGTCTATATTTTCTACCTGAGCGATCGATCACAAAATAAGATCGCGGCTGCGGTGCACGCGCATGTACACTCATACGACGTCTAGCACTGCCGTCTACTACAATTACCGGTTCGCCAGCATTCAGTTCCGGTAAATCACGCGAATGTCTGTCGTAATATTGTTTAGCGCGAACACGATTGTATTCTATGTTTTCAAAATCCGAATTATTGTTTCTTTCTGGCATTAATTTGGAGTATTCATCGGCTGCCGGCGTGGCGGTTGATGCAGTGTTCGGCGCACGCGCGCGGTCGCGGGGCGGAGGTGGCGGCGGCAAGGGCGCTGGTGGTGCCCGACCCGCTGGTACAATCTACGCGCGTGGTGGTCGCAACGCAAATACGCCGGGTCGTCGGTTCGATTCTCGACTACATACAAATAGTTATATAAAGTGTTGTGAGTCGTGTGGAATCGATCATGTTGAGCAATATGAGTGCCCAGCTCGATTTGTTAAGTGTTTTCAGTGTAATTGTAGGGGACACTTTAAAAAGTTTTGCCCAGTTAAATTATCACTATAGGAACTACATCTACATTACCGGCCAACTACACTTAGTTGGCCGGTAATGTAGATGTAGTTCCTATAGTGATAGGAACTACATCACCCCCTCGTTAGATATATTGTCACAAAAATCGAATTTTAAGCATCACGAATCACAAATCTTATCCCTTATTTATTTATTTATTTATCCAAAGCACCACCACCATCAGATTTATATGTAAAAAAAATAAACATTTTAAAAACCTTAAGTGCTAGGATATACATATAAATCAATTTAAACTAAGTAGGTAACTACAGCATGCCTAATATAATAACTTAAGTCGACGCTAATATGTCGCTAATAATATAATATGGAAACTATAATATGAATACAAAAAACGAAAAAAGGAACTTATTACACAAGAACAGAAAAGTAAACCTTGTGTTTATAATAACGAAATAAGGAATATATATATATATACAGGTATATACGCACTATGCAAAATATAACTAGACTAGTGTTTTTATTATTTTATTTTTGAAATGGTGTAGTTTGTCGTTAAAAATATCAATCGAATTATCTTTAGAAACGAAATGTTTGTATAAATTGCTTAGTCGAGGTATCAAAGAGTGGCGACCAAGATTAGTCCTACAAACTCGGTATTATGAAATATGTATGTGAATCGCTTATATCATACAGGTACATAGAAGACCTAAATACCTGACAACATCCGGAGCCTCCATCGCCACGTTACTCTTCCACATTATTAATCTTTACCCATGGTTTCATATTCTCAATACAAGTGATACTCTCGTAACGCTTACGTGTTCGTTCTGCATATCCGTAACCTTAAAATATATAGTAAAATTGGTAATAATTTAGTACTCTGGCCTTCATTGGACTGACTGGGTGTTTTTATGACCACTAAATCACCTATATCATACAACGCAGTATATTTTCTTTTAGGGTCAAATGCTTTTCTTTTTCTGCATTCTTTTTTAATTTGACCTAGTTTTATTGGTCAGTAACTACATGCTTTTTGCTATGTAAGAATGAGGCTAAATCCTTGTAATGCCGGTAGTTTTACCAGCTTCAGCGACTGAGCTTATATTTTTATCGCCAATAGACCCTTCAATAATTGAAATTATAACTGGCTCAGAAAAAACTGTATGTAGCTTATCAATTCTAATTTTTTGCTGAAAATAGATTTCATAAAGTAATTGAATCTCTATCGGTTTTATACTGGTTAATTCTTTTAACATTAGGTACATATTCTGCTTAATTTCAAATGTGTCCAGGAAAACGTTCTCGAATTAGCTTGGACTTTAATCCATGTATAAATACTATCGACCAGTGGATCAAATTCTGACACGACGGACGATAAAATCACATTTTGACTCATGGTTGGAGAGTGGTGCCTGCATATAGCACCCTCGTCAGCTTCCAAGAAGGCACCTCTCCTAACCAATCAACTATACGACTACACAAGAGCTTTTCAATTCATTCTAAGTCAGTTTTTTTCGTACATATGTTCTCACTGTGTACCAGACACAACAGTTATAATTTAAATAATTTGTTCATTATTTAATTTTGTGACAGACCGAGATCTACAAAGTAAGCTTAAAGAAACTGTTAAACTTAGACAGCGTTTAGTCTGAAATATTAAGTGTCTGCGACATGTCAGTCTACATAAGGTTTCAAACACGAAGAGGTATAACAAGCTCACAACACACATAGTTAATATTTAAATATAATTAGCTATGAAGTAACAGCAATTCAAACCCCAAGCTTTATTTTATCGTTAATTGAATTTTTAATTGAATCTTGCACACTGAAGCATGTGCGCAGATAAAACAGAACAGTAACGTTATTTCAAGTTTACCATTGTAGCTTTTATTGGTAAATTTTCCCTGTCCATTCATCGGGAGCGATCTCACCTCTTAGCTATTTATGGGTTCCTAGTAACAAAGCGTTATGAATACGATCCAGCTCACGGCGGCCGTATTCGCAAATCGCGATGCTGAAACGAGAAACAATTTATTTCACTTCAGGGATTTTTACAGTTACCGCATTTATTGTTAGACATTTAATTAAATCAGGTGATTAAAAAAAGTCAGTCAGCAATAAACTTAACAATAGCGCGTTCAGATGTACACCATGATGTTCCAAGGCTTAGCCGCCTCAGCTAAGAATGTGACGTTGAGCATTACGCATAGTATGAGCCGATCATCACTTACATAGTCATACTAATTTTTATTTAAATTCTTTACCATCATATAACATATCCAAATAACATGCTAGAAAGAAGGAAATTTGTATGTTATGTAAATAAATACCAAGGCAACTAATTACCAACAGTTCAGCTTCAAGCTTTAAGTTTCCCATCTATTTTTGTTATCAACAAGTTCAGTTCATTCAATTTCAGCCCCCAACGCCGTCTATTAATCGGGAGCAATCTAAACTCCTTGTTAGTTATGGGCTCCTAGTAACTACGCGTCGTAACCATGAACCAGCGTACAGCGACTTTTAACAAACCGCGCTGCAGAAAGAAAGAAAAACGAGAAAAAATTCCTTAGAGAGTGAGTTAGCATCTAAAAAAATCAACTTGAATAAATATTAGAATAAAACCATTCTTTATACCTATATAGAGATCAGCGGTCATAAATATCAGGTATAAGCTACAAACTTCGATATATTTTTGTCAAATAATAAGGAAAACATCAAGAAAATTCTAGGACTTAGATATTTCCATATGAGATTTAAGTGATTGTATATAGATCAATCACCGTTACAACTGACGCGAAATACATGAAATAAGGAGCAAGAGTGTAAATAAATGCATTTTTAGCATCGAATGTATTTCTTGTCTGATTCACAGACCTATTATAAATATTTACCTTTATCTAAATAAATTTATAATGCTGATGATGCTCTTCTAAATCTGATGCAAATCTCATTCAGAAGGTTTAATGTCAATTCAAACTACCTTTTACTATTGCACAGTATTTTTTATATATGTATAGAAAATATTGTAACACAGCAATTATGAGTGTGTGCACATTTGATTGGAGCAAGTAATATAAAAATTTTGTATAATTATTAATCTTTTGAGGCTAAATAATCATTTAAATACCCCCTTTTTTGACCCTAGTTACTGAGATATAATTTTTTGGAAGTGATTATGTCAACTAATAACCAACAACCTCAGCTACAAGCTTCAAGCTTCCAATCTATTATTGTTATACAAGTTCTGTTGATTCAATTTACACCTCCACCGCCTTGTATTCATCGGGAGCAATCCAAACTCTTTGTTATTTATGAGTTCCTAGTAACGAAACGTTATGAATGCGATCCAGCTCACAGCGTCCTTATTCAAACCGCGATGCTGCAACGAGAAACATTTTCAGTAAAAGAGTGAGTTATCTCTAATAAGTCAGACTTGATAAAAGTAAAGTGAAGCCGACTTATTACAAGGTCATCCAACCAACAGTTCCCAATTTTTTATTGGTAAGCTATTGCAGTTTTTACATACGTTTACCTTAAATTCAACTTTTCCCTTTCTTTCATTTCTGTACTGATTCAACAACGCAAGTTTCAACATGCATTTATTTTTGCCGATCGATCAAGTCATGAGACACTATTTTTCATATTTTCAATAAACAACCTCATTTAAAAAAATAGCGGCTCTTACTACTACCTAATAAAGAGCAAATCAGATGGGACAGCGTTTGATTGCCTCTTTTTTAACACACATACCCTTCCGGACGCGACGCAGGCAAAACTGCGGCGCATTCTGCAGGTTATGTGGGACTCGCCATCGGTCGGCGACCCACGAGAGAATACCCACTAAAATCCATCGATGCTGCTTCGCGTCGCCTGGTGACTGGGTCATGGGAACGCTTCTATAGGGAATCTATTGAGTAAAGTCATATCCCTAAAAGAACTTTTTTTTTTTTATCCACTACAAGTTAGCCCTTGACGGCAATCTCACCTGGTGTAAGTGATAATGCGGTCTAAGATGGTAACGGGCTAACCTTTTAGGAGTATGGTAAACCCATACACCAAATAGGTTTCTACGCGACATTCGGAGCCGGAACGCTTAATCGCTTTGCGACACGTCTTTGTCGGTAGGGTGGTAACTAGCCACGGCCGAAGCCTCCCACCAGACAAAAAAACTCTCAGATTCAAGCTTTTTCTTAATAAACTTAATCGCACATTAAAACAATATACAAAAGGCTTACTCAATACTAAGCATTCTCTTCCTGTCAACAGTAATCTTCAAAGTTATGATTATTTTTTAAACTAGTATTATATTTAATCCCAGTTCCGATCTGTCATCGCCGATCTTCACCTCCGAATCTAGTGCATTCATTGGTCGCCTCTCAACTGTTTGCTATTTATGGGTTCCTAGTATCAAAACGTTATGAATGCGATCCAGCTCACAGCGGCCTTATTCACAAATCGCGATGCTGAAACGAGAAACAATTTGAAGCAAGGTACGAAGGAACTAAAATATTATATATATCTCAGATCCAATTCTAACATTTTAATGTGGATATTCGTACTTAAAAATACTTTGAAGTAAATAGGAATCAGAGTTTTGAAGTTAATTTTTTTGGCACTTTACGAAATTTAGGTGAGATAAACAAAACTGTGTGTACATGTAACCCTGCTAGTAGTTATGAGATGTGCGGTATTCATTAGAGATAGGCATATGGTAAAGCGTTTTTTTCTTGACCATATTACTTTTATACAATATCATAAACAAAATAAAAAAATGTTTAATTCATGAAAATCTTATACAGACATATAGATGTCCGTGAAAATATATTTTTCATAATTTTAATACGTTAAATCACTTTCCCCCTCCGACAACTTGTTTCCTCGGGACTGTTGTCATCTCTTTGTAATTTATGCCTTCCTAGTAATAAGTTATCGTGTTCGCGATCCAGAGCACTGCGATCTTATTTCACAAACCGCGATGCAGAAAGGAGAATGAAGCTTCTTGGATCTTTTTCCTACTTGAAAGAAGTAATAAAATAAAACCAGACATAAAACAAGCCGCCTCGGTGTGACAGAGATATTGACCACTAAACTAGAGGTTCGGAGACTTAGATTGATAAGATTTAGTTGGTTATTTAAAAATAAATAAGATATTAACAATCGTAGAAATCCACTATGTTTCTGCAATTCTAGTAGTTTTGTTTCTATCAACACCCACACGCACAGGAATATTCCACCATGTTGTTTCACAGATCTCATAAGAGACAAAATAAATTCAATTGGATTGATAGCAAAAAAAATAAATAAAAAAATAAAAAATAGGACAACTTGTCACTTATAATTTTACGTCTGGGAAGAATTACACAACATTTACATGGTAATACACTCGTAGCATGTGCCTACGAACCGTAGCGAAAAGCTACGAATGTCTACAAAACTAAAAGTTCAAGCAGTCTCCAGTCTCTTGACCGGTTATTTAAAAAAAATTTAACCACCAACAATATATATAACAATCCTAAGCTTAAAAAGGTGGAGAGTCCACAACCCGACAGTTAAAATGGGCAAGTAAACTGTACTGTTTATGTAGACATAATTTAAATAAATTTATAATCGTGGTACATAAAACGCTGGTACTATTCCTTATTTTTACAAGGGGACTGTAGCAATTTTGCAATACAAGATCGACCGATATTGAGACCTGCATGAGGATTATAGAATAATGGCAAGTACCCGTACAACATTTTATAACAATTCAATAGTTTGTGTCTGTGTAGGAAAATATGTTTAAATATATTAAAACCATAGGGTTCTTAAATTAAAAAATAAATACCAAGATTATTCATCAACGAGGGCACAAAAAAATACAAAAAAAAACGTATTATACCAAGAACATCAGTAACAAAAATAAATGAAAATTGTAAAATAAAAAACATGTCTCCTCAGCAGGGAATCGAACCCTGTTCTCCCGCATCAGCGCAGGCGTAATATCCATTATACCACCGAGGGTCTGGCTAAACGTGTTCAATTAAAGGTTCGGGTTCCAAGTTATTGATTTTCACTTCACATAGAAACAGTACCTCTTTAGGAATTACCTCTTAAGGAATTGGATCTCTTCTCAGTGTCTTAAGAGTTGGGCCTGCAGCACGCTGGTTAAGTGCGACTTACACTTATTTTTATATTTGGTCTTCATCAGATGAACCAAAACCATCTCTCTGCAACATGTTATTTGAACGCGCAGTTTAGATAATGAATAATTAAAATTAGTGCGAGAAATGTGTTATCGTATATCTGCAAGATATTTGGCCCATATTATATCGCTTTTTCAAATAGTTTTGCTAGAATGAGTTAATTGGCCGGTATTTGTTAAGAAAGGCTGCACAATGGATATTTATAAGCTATCAGGGAAAGTACCTTGTAGCAAAATAAACGTGTAAGCTTTTTTTATTTGAATTCAGCCCCCTCCGCGGTCTTCACCTCACTCCGACGCTTTGTCCATTCATCGGTAGCATTTGTACCTCTTTATTATTTATGGGTTCCTAGTAACAAAGCGTCGTGTTTGCGATCCAGCACATACTGACTGGCTTTATTATCAAAACCGCGATGAAGAAACGAAACAGGTTTATTAAGAGTATATGAATTATCATCTTAATTTTTTTTTCACTTTATTACAAATTATATACATGTTAGGGGTGAGATGTATGCGTTAGTACAAAGTATAGCTTTGACATCTTTATTCTTTATAGCACTTGTATAGCTTAATAAAATTATATGGATGGAAAAGCCAAGGCCGACGTGAAGTAACATACACCTAGACATATTATTTATACTCTAGTGCTGAAGTACTAAATGTTTTTGTTATACTAAATACGTCTTGAATGTTCTCTTGAAAAAAAAATGCCTAACTTAATAGTTGTTCTATATAAAACAAAAAAAAAAATCTAATGTTTGTTAAACTACTGTCTCGAAAGTGTTTTATTTCGAAAACTATGAAACAAACATTAGATTTTAATGTTCTATTTTTAAACTTAGGACTGCTGCAACCTTCCTGTCCCTAATTTTAGTGACCCATTCTTAACCAAATAGTTTTAACATCTGTAAAAAACATGAAATGTTCTGAATACTTTACTGTACGCGTAGTGCAATGTTGAACGCGACTAAAAAAGTTGAAATTTAGCACCCAAGATAGCATCGCAATCGCATTCGCAGGCGTTCTCTAGGAAAGGATTTTTTAAATTTCTTTCCTAAAGGTGGCACAGAATAGGTATGAAAGTCCGCGAGTTTTATATTATTAGAAAACCCGAGATAATAAAATACCTATAAAACAGAGTAAGTAAGTAAAAATATGTCTCTAAAATGCATCCTGAAACTATTTAGAGTATGTTACTAGGCCAGCATAACTTGATAAGAGAACGATGCTAGGAAGCCCGCCCCCAACGTAGGTTCTCTAGGTACAATAGCAATTGAACGTAAACGTTTTTACAAAGCTTGTACGATTTACAAGAGCGATTCTTTTCGAATTTGATAAATAGTCATCTAATCAAATAATTATATGGCAAACGTCTTGTTTCTAAGCTAGTGATCTCCAATTATATTAAATTACCTGTGTTTTATTTAAATTTTATTAAAATTTCATAAAAGATACATTTGATGATAGTAAATTGAACCTTAAAAAGTTATACTTGCCTTTTATCAATTATTTACTGTCCAAGAAATAGAGTGTATCTGGAAAAAGTGTGATAATATCTTCAAGTTTTTATAACAAAAAAAGGAACAATGTTCCCTTTTTTGTAAATAATCCTTTGATCATCATTGAGGTGGAGTTTAGAAGTAAAAGGGTTATATAAGTGTTTTCAGGCAGAAAATTGGTAGACGTTAAAGTTGTAGTTCAGTAAAGTTCAGTAGTAACACTCATTGCTAGAAGATACAGTTAAATAATGACGTAATTATAGTTTGTTTCAGGTTATTTAAGAATATTATACTCCATTGTATTTCTGCAATTCAAGTATTTTCTTTTCTATCGACACCCACACGCACATTATGATATCTCACAAAGTGCCGCCATATTCCTCAAAGAACCGTGGCAATCTTAGTTATTTTTTTTTGCACACTTCGACCCGTCTAGTCCAAAACCGTTAATCCATCAATCAAACAAAAACATTATTCAAATAATCCTTAAAAAAGCGCTTTTGAAGAGTCAATAATTTACATGCGTTAAAATTTCGAATAACAAATTTTGCTTCAACGGTGAAGGAAAACATAGTGAGGAAACCTGCATGCCTGAGAGTTCTCCATAATGTTCTCAAATGCGTGTAAAGTCTGCTAATCCGCACATGGCCAGCGTGGTGGACTATGGCCAAAAACCCGAACTAATTATAATTTAAATTTTCCATCATCTTCTTAATGGCATATCCAAATGACATGCTGGAAAGGGAAAATTTTACCTTCATTAGGTTGTACAGAATGACTTATAAAATCGTTACAAATATGTAAGGACATTTTTTTAAATCATTTATTACAACCTTAGAGGGGTGGAATTTCCAAATATCCTGTCTTAGCTGACATCTCTCAACTATCAACTACCTACTGTCTAAATTATAGCTTTATACGTACAATAGCTTTTGAGATCTCGTGTTTAATCAGTAAGTATGTAAGTATGTAAGTAAGTAAGTGACCTTTCACTTTTATATATATAGATAACTAATACAGATATCTATGAAGCGTTCGATTACCTACATTCGATAACTTATAACTAAAGCACAACAAGGTAACGTAATCGTCAAAGAACGTACGCAGATAAAGGAGCTCGGTAGTGTTCAGTTTTATTTACATATGCCATTATTTCAAGCTATTATTGGTTAATAAGAACATACATTTTAATGCAACAGGATGAAAAACTTTTACTCGCCCCTGCCGCCGTCTTATTCCCCTCTCGCTCCCTGTCCATTCATCGTGAGCGATATCGACTCTTAGCTATTTATGGGTGCCTAGTACCAAAGCGATATAACTGCGATCCAGCTCACGGCGGTGTTATTCACAAACCGCGATGTAGATACGAGAAAGTGATTATTAATAATCAAATCTATCAAATTACTTGTCTATCTAATTTGAACAATATACATGCTGTGTATGTGTTACTTTAAATACTTATATATCCAAAATGTTACGACTGAAAATTATCTTGTCTATCTTGTTATTTTTTTTAAGCCTTATATTCGTTTTTGTGTCATATTCATAAGAGACTGTCATTTGGTTTCACGGATTGTTTCTAGACTTAATAAAGGTCTTTGAATTATTGTACACCATTGTATATAAAAGAAGCCTGAACAAAGATTCTACGAGCGATACACCTCGGATTGAACAGGTCCTAAAAAAAATTCACGATACAAGACCGGCCGATTTTGATACACCCGCTTGCGAATTATAGAATAATGGCAAGTACCCATACAACATTTTATCTCAATTCAATAGTTTGTTTCTATGTAGGAAAATATGTTAAGATATGTTAAAACCATAGGGCTCTATAACTTAAAAATAATCACCAAGATTATTCGTCAACGAGACCACAAAAAAATACAATAAAAACTTAGCACACCAATAACAGCAGTAACAAAAAATAATTAAAAATATAAATTAAAACATATCTCCTCAGCAGGGAATCGAACCCTGTTCTCCCGCATCAGCGCAGGCGTAATATCCATTTTACCACCAAGGGTCTGGCTAAACGTGTTCAATTAAAGGTTCGGGTTCCACGTTATTGATTTTCGCTTCACATAGAAACAGTCCTTACTACATGTTAAGGAATTGGATCTCTTCTCAGTGTCTTAAGAGTTGTGCCTGCAGCACGCTGGCTAAATGCGACTTGGTAATTCCAGTTAATAAGTTCCATTTAATAAGTTACTAATTTTGTGCAGCCCACTAAACGGCTCTACGGTTAACATTTCGAATAGCAGATTCATTATCCAATTTGTTTCTCAAACAGAGATCTCTTAACCGAGCTTATTCTTAGCTCTGACTTAAGAGACGGTTATAACGAGACAACTTTATGTGTCCGACAAAAAATGTCTGATGCGCGATTTTTTCTCTCTAAAGTCTTTTACCGATCTGACGATCACCAGTGCCCATCTAACACAAGTTCATCATCATCATCAGTATCATACATCATCATACCATCGAGTAGTGAAATCACTTTGACATCTGTCAGTCTGACAAAGTACCTATTTATGGTAGGCCTTGCGATGTCTAATACGTATTGACACATTGAGGTAAGATGATGCACGGTGTAACTTAACCCATTGAAACCTATATATATATGTTTGAATATTGTATACATATCTCATGTATACAGTATTAACACATATTGAGGTATGATCATCGAGGCTAGGACCTCTAGTGGGTTATGTGCATAATAACTCCGATACTACGGATGAATCATAATAGGGACCAGAAATACTCCATTTCTATTTGTAAATTTATAACTATGAGAAACTGCATAACACTAGATTTCTATGTTTATAATTAGATCACTTACAGAGTTTTTCTAATAAACCTGGCTAGAAGGAAAACTAAATTTTAATTTGTTCGATAATGATCTGCAACGCACGCACCGCGCGCAGATTTTAAACACCATGATTTTCCAAGGCTTACCCGTCTCAGCTGTGAGTCGGAACGTTATGTTATTAAACAAAATATGAGCCGAGATCTTCTTAACTGTATATCCAAATGACATGCTGGAAAGGGGAAATCTTATCTTCATTAGGTTATGTTTATAACAGAATTACTTAAAAAATATATAGTTACAAATAAGGGATAATTTTTTACATTATATTAATATTTTTATTGACATTATATGCGATTTTGTGCGTATTCATGAGATGTCATCACATGACTACTGACTAGGCTTTTTTTTTCTGCACCCAATAAAGGACCTTTATTTTGTAGAACTATATACGCATCTGCGTATATAGTATCCTTTATCTAAAGGAGCTCGGTAGTGGGCATTTTTCTTTACATATACAATTATTTCAAGCTATGATTGGTTAATTAGAACAAATATTTTATTGCAACGGGATGAAAAATTTTTACTCGCCCCTGCCGCCGTCTTGTTCCCCTCTCGCTCCCTGTTCGTTCATCGTGAGCAATATCGACTCTTAGCTATTTATGGGTGCCTAGTACCAAAGCGTTACAACTGCGATCCAGCTCACGGCGGCGTTATTCACAAACCGCGATGTAGATACGAGAAAGTGATTTTATTAATAATAAAATATATCTAATCACTTGTCAATCTAATTTGAACAATAAACATGCTGTGTATGTGTTACTTTTTTTTTAAATACTGTATTATGTATAACTTTTTTGTTATTTATTTTTTAAACCTAATATTCGTTTATGTGTCGTATTCATAAGAGACTGGGATATGGTTTCACGGATTTTTTCTATACTTAATAAAGGTCTTTGAATTTTTGTACACCATTGTATATAATAAAGTAAATATAATAAAGGTATAGTGCGTACTTGCTAAAAATACAAAAGCATTTATTATTATCTGTATATAATCTCTACTTACCTAATTCCATAAGCAATATCCGGAACTTGTGCAGAAACACTATCAGGATTCATTATTATTATTATTTTTTATTATTTATTATTTACAAAAAACCTGTATACACTCAACAAAAATAATCGTCGCGACACCACACTGTTCAATGCGAAATAGAAATGAAAATATCTGGCTTGCTTTCTATAAGAGAGAGAGAGACAGACAGAGAAACATGCGACACCGCACAGCTTACAATAACAAAAAGTGTCGTGACAACTTTTCGTAAGAATTTTTTCCGTCTAGCCCCCTTTCACAACGCGCGATAAGGAACTTCGTTCCTATAAAAAAAAGCGTCCGTGAAAATACATTTTCCATAATTTTAATACGTTATAAATTTTCTTCCCCCCCACCGCCGTCACTTTCCCCCTCCGACAACTTGTTTCCTCGGGACTGTTGTCATCTCTTTGTCATTTATGCCTTCCTAGTAATAAGTTATCGTGTTCGCGATCCAGAGCACTGCGATCTTATTTCACAAACCGCGATGCAGAAAGGAGAATGAAGCTTCTTGGATCTTTTTCCTACTTGAATGAAGTAATAAAATAAAACCAGTAATAACATAAAAACAAGCCGCCTCGGCGTGACAGAGATACTGACCACAAAACTAACGAGGTTCGGAGCAACTTACCAAATAACCTCAAACTAAGGTTAAGTAAAATTAAGTTTGGTATTTAAAAATAAATAAGATATTAACAATCTTAGAATTCCACTGTGTTTCTGTAATTTTAGTAGTTTTGTTTCTATCAACACCCACACGCACAGGAATATTCCACCATGTTGTTTCACAGATCTCATAAGACAAAAGAAATTCAATTGGATTGATAGATGCAAAGCAGAGATAGGACAACTTGTCACTTATAATTTTACGCCTGCGAAGAATAACGCAACATTTACATTTATGTAGACATAAATTAAATTAATTTATAATCGTGGTACATAAAACGCTGGTACTATTCTTTATTTTTATAAGTGGACTGTAGCAATTTCGCAATATAAGATCGACCGATATTAAGACACCCGCCTGAGGATTATAGAATAATGACAAGTACCCGTCCAATATTTTATCTCAATTCAATAGTTTGTTTCTGTGTAGGAAAATACGTTAAAATATATTAAAACCATAGGGTTCTAAAAATAAAAACCAAGATTATTCATCAACGAGGCCACAAAAAAAAAAAAAAACTTATTACACCAAGAACATCTGTATATAATCAATATATGAGCCAGAGTTCTAGGCTTCTACGCCACTTGCCCCTGGGCCCATCAGCAACGAAGATGAGTAGCCAGAACATAGATTCCAGCGATACACCTCGGATTCAAAAGCTCTAAATAACACCGCACATATAGAGATTATGCTATACGTAATATGTAGCTACTAAGGTACATCAGTTATTCAATGGATTATAAGTGGTCGACGCCAATATTCTAAGTTTTTTTACGGTCAGGGTTTTACACCACAATATCACACATTTCAAGGAAAAATCACGTTGCGTGATAGACGTCAAAGTCTAAGCGTCAAAGTGACATTTTGGCAAAAGAAAACTATCGTTTTGATAGGAGTTTTCGGGAATGTCGGGAGTATCTTACCTTTACTCAAAAAGCAATCCAAAGATTGTCTTCATTACAAGCCACGCTTTGTTTACAGGATCTATCTGGTCCGGCGTTACTGCGACAGGTTGCCTGTCAGGCAACTTCAGAACCAGAAGACTATAAGAGTGACCAGCCTGGCAAAAGTTTCACGCCGTGATGGTGAAGGGTGCCTCGCAGTGATGACTAGGATAAGGGTTACCTACTCGACAAGCTGTTGACATCTGACTCGCATTACGTGCGATGGCTGAGCTACTCGTATCTTCATTCATATTCAGGTCAGAATCTTTATACTTATATTTCTTAACACTATCATTTTTGTTCTTGAACTTAGAAACACATTCGCCTGTAGTCAGGAACTAAAGTAAAAGATTTTTGAAGTGAAAACTTCTTTAGCGGCGTTGAGCACTTTTTCTGTAATGGGTATAAAATCTTAAACTCGCGTCAGGACACGTGACCTGATCGAAAAAGCGTAAGACGGATGGAGAGTAGACAGCTATCCCCTCTCTACGGCGCGGCGAAAATGTATGCCTGGGCCTACTGTTTCGTTTAGGCAGCGCAGGGCGCTTGCGCGAATGTTCGTGTATGTTACAGCGTGCCACGCGCATCCATGGATAGTTCTAGTAATAATGATGGTGAAAAAGTCGTTGAAATTATGGATGAAAGTTGATTTTTCGGAGAGATAAACTTTTTAATGTAAAATAATTGTAATAGTTTTAAAGTGTTAAATTTTTAATCATCTATATATATAAAAGCGAAATACCACTGACTGATGATCACGATATCTCAGGAACTATAAAACATACGAACTTTATATTTGGAAGGTAGATTCCTTTTATGAAGTAGAGGTCAGCTAAGAAACGGTTTTGAGAAAATCTACCCCTAAGGGGTAGAAATGGGGGTTGGAAGTTTGTATGAAAGTCCTATATTTTTGAAGATAGAGACATGAAAATTGGCAACTAAGTTTTTTATTATAAATGATAAAGATATGTATAATCAATGTTACGAAAATCTACCCCAAGGGGGGTGAAATGGGGGTGGGGCGTTTTCATGAGGATTCTATGTTTTGAAGTTAGGGACATGAAAATGGGCATTTAGGTAATTTGTTTTAAATAAACCTGTACACGCAATATTACAAAAATCCACCCCTAAGGGGTAGAAATGGGGGTTGGAAGTTTGTATGAAAGTCCTATATTTTTGAAGTAAGAGACATGAAAGTTGGCAACTAAGTTTATAATTATAAATAATAAAGATCTGTATGATCAATAATGCGAAAATCTACTCCGAGGGGGGTGAAATGGGGGTAGGAAGTTTTCATGAGGATTCTAAGTTTTCGAAGTTAGGGACATGAAAATTGGCATTTAGGTAATTTATTTTAAATAATAAAAACCTGTACACGCAATATTACAAAAATCCACCCCTAAGGGGTAGAAATGGGGGTTGGAAGTTTGTATGAAAGTCCTATATTCTTGAAGTTAGAGACATGAAAGTTGGCAACTAAGTTGTTAATTATAAATAATAAAGATATGTTTAATCAATGTTACGAAAATCTACCCCAAAGAGGGTAAAATGAGGGTTGGAAGTTTATATGAGGATACGAAGTTAGGGACATGAAAATTGCCATTTAGGTTATTTGTTTTAAATTATAAAAACCTTTATACACAATATTACAAAAATCTACCCCTAAGGGGTTGAAATGGGGGTTGGTAGTTTATATGAAAATCCTATATTTTTGAAGTTAGAGACATGAAAGTTGGCAACCTGCACGCCTGAGTGTTCTCCATAATGTTCTCAAAGACGTGTGAAGTCTGGCAATCCGCACATGGCCAGCGTGGTGGACTATGGCTAAACCCTTCTCATATTGAAAGGAGACCCGTGCTCTGTAGTGAGCCGGTAAAAGGGTTGATCATGATGATGATGATTATAAACGCGAATGTGAGTTTGTATGTTGGTTTGTCCTTCAATCACGTCGCAACAGAGCAATGGATCGATGTGATTATTGAAATTATAGTTGAGGACCTGGAGAGTGACATAGGAGAGTTCCCGTTGGAATTTTTACAACTCATTCTGACTAAATTTTAAAAACTTATCCACGCGGGCGAAGTTGCGGGCGCCAGCTAGTGTAATATAAATTGTCATGTTTGTGTACGATAGCGCAATAAATGAATATTGTATTCTACCACATAAATGATAGTACTTTTATACTGATAAAGCAATTGGTGCAAAATTATTCCCTAACCATTCCAAAATATCAAACATGCTCAACGTTAATAATCAAGTTTTCACTTCTGCCGGCACTCCCGGAGTGCAACCCGTCTTTTTTATACTGCTAATAACTTGATTACTCGTCAAGTACTTCCATGAAGGGGTCCTTCATGACGTCATTTGTCAATCATTACACACATGCAAACACATAGAAAGTCGGGCTTGATTGATTTTGAGACAAAACTTTTCTCGATTAAATAATTATAGCTCTCTAGGATCTAAATGCAATCTATCTGACGTTAATACGTGTAGGATCTTCTTTTTCTTGCCCTTATCCCACATTATGTGGGGTCGGCACAACACGTCTTCTTCTTCCACTCACTTCTATCAGCCGTCACCTCACTACCCACACCTTTTACCCGCATATCCTCTTTTACACAATCCATCCATCTCTTCTTTAGTCTTCCTTTGCTCTTTTGCCCTTCCACGTTCATATATAACATTCTTTTGGTGACATCACTTTCTTTCCTCCGCATTATATGACCATACCATGCCAGCCTGTAACTTCTCATCTTTATATTATTAATATGAGGCTATTAACTTCAGCACTAGCTTCATTTTGTGTAAACAGTTTTCACATATAATATATCATTCAGGTTAGGCTAGGCAATATACAGATACTTAAGTGGAAGTTTTTGGAGTCTATTTCATAAATTCTTTAATGGCTGAGATGTAGTGTACGTTTTTTAAATGCTCAGTATAAAGTATACGAGTAAGATCATATGGCTACTTACCACCGTAACGTCAAAGTTTATTTATCCACAATTACAATTAAATTTTTGCGCAATATATATATATTTATATAACTGTAAAGTATTTCAGGACCTATCTGGATTACTCTCAGTACGTATTGTAAAAATTTAAGTCAGTAAGTATTTATCGTAAAGATCTATTAATTAAATGTTTATAGTTACGGGCGCATAATATCTGGGAACGCGTTACAGGTCCGGCACATAATAATGAAGTCTAGTATAAAGCTCAATAGAGATTTATACTGGACTTTGTACTAGGCGAGCATAACTTGATAAGAGTAACAATCGAAGCTTCGCCCCTCACGAGTTTCACATTGTACAACTCGACACCGGGTATACTATATAAGATGTATTTATATTCAAAAAGTTTTAAAATGAGCTAATTAAAGGCACCAAACCAGGTTGATCAAACGAGAGTGTTGTTTGATGTTGAGTATAGGTGTTTAATGCATCTTGCGATCGATACGCATCATGTATATATAATTCTAAATTTCTACTTGTTATCTTTTACTGCAAAGTCAGTAAGGATCTCAGGCTAGAAAATTGTGCATCCAGTTCAAGAAATAATCTAGTTTATATCAGACGTTAATTTTCTCGGAGCCGAAGGCGAGTGTTGATACTTAAGTGTAGCCTCAATGAAATCTTTAAGACCGCGTTTATCAACGGATATTTAGTGTCATTAAATGGAAGATTACATAATATCTGCTTTTTGGTTCCGCCACGAAGTACATCTGATGCTATAAATGCAGTTATCTGTTTCTAGTTATACGACGGTAAATTTCATTCCCTGTCCCCCTATATACTAATATCCTCCTTCTCTCACCCCTCTTCCTCAACCTCACTATACACTTTTGAGGTGCATTTCCATCTCATTGAATTTATGCTGCCCTGGTGAAAATGCTTCCTATATTTCCAGATGGTTGACCCCGATGTTATCTGTTCTAGTTTATCACAGAAAAATATATATCGACGTAGGAAAGCATATTTGCTGTAAGTAGACATATTGCAATTGTTCACCAGAGCCAAAATACTTTATTAATTTCGGAAAAAAAATTATAGTGTCTGACCTATCCATGATATTGCTACCATTTTTGGAACGTAGGTTTATTTGACTGCCAGTCACCATTTGCAATGTAAACTTTTTATCCAAAGTTACTATAAGTACGTGTTTGGCTAGTTACAGCAAACAGTTTTTTAAATCACATACCTTTAAAACGCTGTAACTAAGGAAGAAAAATGTACGCGTAGATGAAATATTATCAATTTACAGGCGGTAAATATGCTGTATGCAGTAAATTTAATTATTTGGGTACTGAAATTCAAGATGTAAGATTAAATTTATAGTTATGATTAGATCTAGAAATGCAGTAGGTCAGTTGGTAATGTAATGTTTGGTTGAAATAAAATCTCGTAAATGGTAATAAAAATTATGGTCTTTTAAATTGTTGAAACAAAATGTGAAACTCTAATTATACTATGATATATATATATATGAATTAAAAATGTATTTTTCTCCCATATATAAGAGATAAAACAAAAAATATATACAAAATAAAAACTAAGGCCCCAAAACTAGTTAGGACCGCAAGATGTTAATAAAAACATTGTATCCAATCAAAAAATATTTATTTAAAAGTAAAAAACAGAAATTTAGTAGCAATTATTTTATTAGTAAGCCTTATTTTAGAACAAAAGATGTAACAAAATACAATTATATTAGAAACTTAACGTGAAGACATTGTATGCAATCAAAAACATATTTAAGGAAAAGTAAATAAACCAATATATGAAAATGATGCTATCGCGAATCATTAACATTTTTTTTCAGTCATCTTCATCGGTTTCAGGTAAAAGTCATTTTTTTTACAGCTGTACTTAAAACCTAAATATTCTTTGGCGTACATATTTGGAATAACTGTTTTCTCCACTATTTTTTTAAGTCATTATATTTTTGTTGGGATATTGGTAACTTAGTCGCATATAAATTTGATTTCGGCATTGCACTATTGAGGCTGCTCAATTGAACTTCAATTGTTTCAGTTTGTTGCAACATTGAGTTTTTCACATACATTATATTTGGTTTACACCTTTTAAATGTAACCACATGCATCTTTGAAATATTAAAACTTTGGTTTTTCTTAAAAGTATTAGTTGTTATTTCTTCAAATCCCATAAAATTGGTCCCTTCCAGTGTGATTACTTTGTAAGGAAAGGGGTTCTTCCTGGCTATTCCTACAATAGTAGGCCATTATGATGGAGCCCATACTATTCTATCTCGTATATATTACTCGTTCTATCACAGAATGCATGCTATCTACAGGCATATATGTATGGCCAGGGATCAAGTAGTTGATCTGAATAACTTCAAGATTAACACACCTAGAGAATGCAAAGCGAAACATAGATAAAACGGTCTTAACTTTAGCTTGAGAATCAACTTCCATTATATAATTTAATAAACATGTCGAAATCTCATTCGCTCCACGATGGGCATCTGTTTCATTCCATATATTACAGAGCCCTACCTGCGTGTTACTCTCATAAACTGTGAAATTATACACTGATATTTTTCAGCTATAATAAAGGGCCATGTTATCACCGTGTGGAGTATTAAGCACTTTCTGCATAGTACTGCATTTAAAACAAATACGTGATCATTTGCTGTAAATAACAAAAACTAAAACTGTGGTATTCCCTAAGCTTGCTGTAAGTAAACGAATGTAAAAATCACACGCCGCAAAAATGCTGTAAGCAGCGTTAAGTTTTTAAATGGGAAGAAGTGAGTATTTGTTAAGGAAAAAATGCAGTCTTTCTTTTGCTGTAAGTACAAAATGTCTTAAATGACTAGATTTTGGGCTACATACAGCATTTAATCTTGCAAAAAAATATATAAGTACGGGCGTTTTCAAATACGTAAGTGATTTTTTTTTCATCGTAGAGATACAGGACCCGGGTCATTCGATGCGGCTTTTTTTTCTGATTCTAGATGTATTAAAAAGTCACTTTAGGTATTTTGTCTACTTACAGCAAATATGCTTTCCTACGTCGATATATACCAAGCTCATAATAAAACATCTTTATTTCGGTAACAAGTAGCCAAAATAAGGGCTCAATAAGGGGCTTATGAATATAGTAAAAGTAAAAAGAGAAGAATATTGTTTAAGTTAAGTAAATATAAAAAAGCTTAACATTATCAATGCTTTTGAACTGAGGCCATTATTTGGGTCGTGGTCCTCAGTAGTACAGTGGTCAGTATCCGCCAGTAGTCCAGCGAGAGGCAAGGGTTTGATTCCCTGCCGGTGAGGATCTGGTCTAAGATCTGAGCTAATCCCGCGTCTAAGCTACTTTCTTCAAACATTTAGATAAATTAATCCGCGCGTATTTCGAGTGTGATACCAAAACACTTCTAACAGCGCCCTCTAACCTGTATAGACCGAACTACTTTGTGACATTTTAGAAAATAACCTTTCGTGAACAGAAGTGCTTAAGATCTCATGTATAGAAGCTTATTCTTTGAAACTATATATAAATATACTAGCTGACCCGGCAGACTTCGTACTGCCAAATATAGCCTGTCAAAATGATTTGTAATGTGTAATTTTTTTGTTCCTACATATTTTATAGTCGGGGCAAAAAATTCACCTGAACAGAACCGTCACCCTGGTGATAGGGCGTTGTGAATAAGAAATATAATTAAATAAAACATATATAAGCATTTAAAAATAAGTAATCTCTTTATTGTTAATCATATGAATCATAATTATTAACAAAAATCAGTTTTATTTTCATTGTAGTGCTTTGTGATATACGATGTTTTTTGTTTGATTATCTGGCGCATAGACAAACAAATCTGATGGTTTTCCAACACGGGAACAGGCAACATACAATTGACCATGTGAGAAACATGGGTTTTCCAGATTAATATCACAAACACTTAATGATTGCCCCTGGGACTTGTTTATGGTCATAGCAAAAGCAAGCCGAACTGGAAACTGTAGTCGTTTAAAGACAAACGGCACATCATTCGGAATCATTGGGATGCGCGGTATGAGTACGTCTTCTCCTTTATACTTTCCTTTCAGTATAGTTGCTTCTATCACGTTGTTTAGTATTTTTTATCGCTAACCGTGTGCCGTTGCAAAGACGCGGTTGGTTGATATTTCGCAACATTATAACTACCGATCCAACCTTTAATTGAAGATTGTGAGGTGGCAATCCGGGCAAATCCAGCGAGTTTAAAAATTCTGGCGGATAGTTCACTACATCATCTTGGTTAGTAGCCGAATCAACTGATTTACATATCCTCGATTCGCCTGTAATTTGTTCTTGTATTTTTAAATAAATTTACATCTATGTTTTTTGCAGCCAATATAGCTCGTTCGCTCAACCAATCATGGTTTCTGTAATTTTGAGAAACATCTGGAAACACCTTCTGAATAAGTTCATCTTTTGATCGAGTTAACTGACAAAAACTTTGAGGAATGTTAATGGAGCCAGTCAACATGTCTATAGGAAATTTGCCATTACCAATGTCAATGAGTTGTTTTGAGAATATGTTTCCAGATTGGTCATTTTGTAACTCGACACGCATATTCTTGCTTAAATGAAGTACTTTGACATGTTTCCACAAATTGGAGGACTTTAGACATGCATTGAGTTCATCGGCTGGTGTTGATCGTGGAATCACTGGCAATGTTGGACGAAAATCTCCTACTAATAAAATCATTGCACCACCAAATTGGTTATGATTGCTCCGTATATCTTTTAATGTTCTGTCTAATGCCTCCAAAGATTTTTTTATGAGCCATCGTGCATTCATCCCAAATAATTAATTTACATTGCTGCAAGACCTTTGCCATTGCAGAGTTCTTAGAAATGTTGCAGGTCGGAGTTTCATTGTTTTTTATATTTAATGGCAATTTTAATGCTGAATGGGCTGTTCGACCACCTTCAAGCAAAGTTGCTGCGATTCCCGACGAAGCGAGTGCAAGTGCAATTTTATTTTGCGAGCGAATCGTTGCTAATTTTAATGAAATCAAAAAAGTTTTTCCTGTACCACCAGGTGCATCTAAGAAGTAAATCCCTCCAGTTTCATCATTTATTACTTTCATAAGATTTTCAAATACATACTTCTGTTGTTCATTCAACAGTGGAAGATTCGTTTGAATGAATTCTTTTAAAGAGTTGAGATCATACATTTTTTCTCGATTCAACTCTTGGTTAAAAGCATCATGCATTGGGCGCGGCCAGGCCTAATTGAATTAATTGTTTGTTTGACATCATCAAGCACATGTCCTCAATTGAAATCAATGCTTCGTTGTAAATTTCTTCACTTATTTGTATATTTTGATTTCCCATTCTATTTCGTATTTGATACAAAATATCATCACACATATTATCTTTGTACATGATCCACAAATCAATTGGGTTTGATGGGAAGCATGTAGATATGATTATAGAAAACAATGTTCGTATTTGATGAGCGTGTGATGATATTACAGCATCATTGAGAGTTTGATCCCAATGAGCGTCATTTTCTAGCAATTGCAAACGTTGTCAAGTTGGCTTCCCTGTAAGATCCGCACAATTCACCATCAACAGTTCGTTAATGTTGGAATGATTTTGGGCCACGTATATTGACTAATAGCAGTCGTAAATAAAAACATTCATCATTGCTTGGATGTACTGAATAAATTCGACCAATGGCATCGGTGGAATACACATCTGGGTATCCTTGAACTTGTTTCCCTTGTTTCCGTCTTATAAATCTTCTTGAGGATTGATTCCAAGTATAATATTTTGGCATTTCAGAATATAGCAATGTTTGTGCAAAATCATCGTTTTGGCATGTCTCAAAAAAACTGGTTAATGTAGTAGATGGTGGCTGAGCAGCTTTTTGTACTGCGTTCTGTGCTGTAAAATACACTCTTTGTCCATTTTCTAAATGCACAGCTAAGTGAACAACAGAAGCGTGTCTCTCATAAATAGGAAAAGAAAATATTCGCCATACTGCTTCATTACTACTAACATAGCGGCCCATTTGGTATTGTGTAACTTCATCATTGGAATTCTCTCCACCAATTCCAATCACAGCCATATCACTCCCTTTGGTTACATATTTGCAAATGTATTTAATAGATTTCACTTAATGGCAAGATTCTACGATTATGTAGATAAGATTTGATGTATGCTTTGAAGGTCTTTGATAAAATGGGTGAATATGGGACAATCCAACGATTATCTATTTCAATATCTTGTTGATTTAATTTGACAATTGTTGATCTTCCATTGTCTGCTGTCGATCGTCGACGATACAGTGGATAACCGTCATTACCAGTAATTGTTTCCGATATTAATGTCCGTGGATATCGTTTTAAGCCACCGTAAGTTGTATCGATAGGTGGCGCTGGGGTCACGAACCCAGCGAATACAATAGCAATAAAGCTCGTTTTAGTTAGTTTAGTTTTTAGCCCGTTTAGTCTAGCTGTCTCCCGCGACTACGTCTGCGTTGAGTGTTTGCTTATCTTGCAATCACGAAGCAATAGATTACTGAACCGAAGAACTTGAAAAAATTACATCATAAACATTAAAATATCTCATTTCTTACAAAAAAAGAATGAATGGATTCTGAGTACGCCTTAATGAATTACAACTAAATACACATTTTGACAATCTCCCAAGGGAACCGTGCTGATTTCCGGGATGAAAACTATCTCATATGTTGAACCGGAGTATCAGCTACTCCTATACCAAATTTTATTCAAGTCCATCATTTCAAGTGGTTTCGGCGTGATACAGACAGACGCTAGTAAAATCGCTAGTAAAGCATCCTCCAATTAAAATGCACTATTTGACGTTAGGAACACACCTACATTGCTTAGACAACAGTGAGTGCTTGTAATTTAATATGTACTTTATGCAATAGCAATAAAATCAAATTGACAATCAAATTGACTCTACGTTTATATAGAAAACATTTGTATGGGAAAAAGAAAAGTGTTGTTTTAAGGGGTTTTCCGGCAATTATTCAGATTTTTCTCGCCGTAAAAACCATCCTTGAACTTCAACGAATATTTAAAAAAAAAATTGGCCAAATTGGTCCAGGCGTTGTTGAGTTATGCGCTTACCAACAGCTTTTGCGATTCATTTTTATTTTAGATCATTCTAATTAACTTTTATAATTATGTGATAATACTGACATGTACATATTTAAATTATAGAGTTTAAATAATAATTTCAATAAAAATTGAAATACTAATTTAATCGTTTAAATATAAGAAAAAAAATCTGAAAAACTTGTTATCATAGCACATTGAAATAATAAGTGCTAAATATTTTTTAATAGAGGTTAAATAAAAACAACAAAAAAAAATATTTGTACAACTATTGAAAAAGTGTAGGAAATTGTGTATCATTTTTGCATTGACATTTTAATTAAATTTTATAATTATGTGATAATACTTACATACATATATTCAAATTAAATTATAAAGTTTTGATCAATGAAGCACAAATAAGTAAAAAACAGGATTAATATCTTCATTATAATATGAATTCAATTTACACTTCAGTCTAAGTAACACGTGGCCGGCTATGCTAACACCAAAAATTTAAAAAGTGGAAATAATTAAATTATACGGTATTTCGTTCACTACAAAATAAATTTAATTAATTTTATAACGTCAACAACACGTGGTAATTATGCTGTTAAAATGTAACTTATATGACACGTTCGTAGATTTACCATAGCAGCGCCATCTATTGATTACTTACTCAACCCAGTCGAAAGGTATCGACATCTGTTAGAATCATTTGGAGTTAACAGATAATTGTGACTGTCAAATAATAACAAACAAATAATTAGCAATAAATTAAAATTGCGACTATAATTTGAGATTTAAACTATCCTATCTCTCAAGTTGGATCGAACTGCACATGGTGTGCGAATTTTATTATAATCGGTTAAGTGGTTTAGGAGTCCATTGAGGATAAACATTGTGACACGAGATTTATATATATTAAGATAAAACGCTTCCCGCTGCTATAGGTTTTTTTTGGAGTTCAAATATCTCTGGTTTAAATATTTCGCCAGCGAACGAACTATAAATCAATAATTTTAGAACACAGTGCTTTAGTTAAACGATTGAAGTACCAGCTTCGGTAGTGTAGTGGTTAGTATCCCCGACTGTCACTCGGGAGACCGGGGTTCGATTCCCCGCCTCGGGGATCCTTCTTCATCTCGATGAAAAAGGATCTCCTTGTTTTATTTTATAATGTTCGATAAGTATAAGGTATAATTCTTTTAGCGTATATATAAGTATGAATAAACTTGTTATAAAATAAAATTAAAATTCTGAAATTGATTATATGAATAAACTTATATGTATATTTTTCATTAAATTTTAAAATTCTGTCGTTTTGTCCCAAAATTTACAGCTGCTGCTCCTTTTGGAATCACCAATGGATCTTTTGACACGAGTAGACGGCTTAATCAAAATAAGCTTAGAATCTTTACTTAATATGCAGCTGAACGAGCAATCTTTGACCATGCTTGGACCCAAGCATCCCTACCCATCCGTAATGGTGGTTTAGGCATTCGCAAAATTTCCAGTGTCACTTTACCAGACTTCCTATCTTCTGCCTATAGTTCTGCAAATCTTATAAGTAAACAACATTATAAAAATATTACTTTATTATTAATATTAAATATACTTTCAAGCCTCTCATCTTTAGGTAAAAAGTTTAGGTTTTTAAAGCGAGAAAGATAGGACTTTTTAATTATAAAAATGAATGTCCGGGAAAGTCTGTTCAATAAAATTAAGCGTTTGGATGAAATATATTAATAGCGATATAACCAAGGAATCTTATCAATAAGTTTCATGATAGTAAATTCAGTGCCGCACCTCTTTACATCTTAGCCAACCGCGGGGCAGAGTTGGCTGTTGGTGGGATGCAATGACCTTTTTATAGCTATTATACCCGCCTTCGTATTTCCTTAGTGGTTAGCGGATTACTGCCACAAGGGCTATATGATCCAAATAGATAATAAACCCGCCCAAATTTATTCTTTTTACTGTTTTAATACAGGTCTCTTCTCGCTTAAATCAGCGTTACGTATCACTAAATATTTTAATATTATATGTTTGAGTCATTCTATCAGTCAGTGAGGCGTATTATCCTAGTAAATTATTGAGATGTTGGCTTTTATGTCAACTATTTAAGAATTAAAAGATTCCGTTAATAAATATGGCGCTATACTGATGCCGATTAAGTAATACATACTTGATGGATGGGGTTAAATTTTGAATAGTATAGAGAAAAAGTAAATAAGTCGAATTGGTATTTCCGAATTATTCTAATCAATTTGGGAATTAACAGATTTTATTTATTACTTTTGCACAAATATGGGTAACATTAGGTTCTGTTTGAGGATATAGTTTATCTTACTCTGTAGGCGTGTATTAAATGATTGTTTTTTTAAAGAAATGTTAAGTTTGCGATATTATTGGTTTTCATCACAAATTATTATTTTAAATAGGGTTATATTAAAAGCTCGTAACGTATGCTTACGACCGTAGGTAAAAGCTACGAATGGCTACATGATTACAGGTTCAACCAAACCTCAGTCTCTCGGCCGGTAATATTTAATTATTATCAAATAACATACAATCATTAACCGACGTCAAGTAACTTAGAAATAAAATATATTCAACACTTTTCGAAAGCATTAATTCAGAAAACAATCAGTCCAAACAAGGTTAATTATTTAAATTACTTAATTATTTAGACTGCAACACTGTACTATATTGTTTCTTGTTTCCAGCGTCTCTGTGACTAGTTTCATGTCGTTCTCCAGCCATTGGAAAAAATGATAGTATTATCTTTAGATTTGGAGATAATCCTCTAAACTGATGAAATCTCTGTTATCTTGCTTTCCTCGTGACATATAGTGTACATAATATATTAAGAATTCCATCCCATAATATATACCGTCATATAATATATACCGTCAAAATGTTCATAAACGGGCCTGGTACCCCAGATGCTCTCACTATTCCCTCTTTGTACGACTGAACATAAAAGTATCTCTACTTCTTATTATCTGAGACCCACTGTAAACTACAGAATTTTTATACTCTGTGTGAAGTTCTATTTATTTTCAAATTACTGTAAAGGCACTGGAGAATATATTATACCCGCTAAAAAAGGAAGATTAAAGAACAATACCAACAGAAGAATGACACTTGCTTGTTTTAACCAGCAATCCAAATTTTCAAAAGAGTAAATAAAGTATGTTAACTTTACAAAAATAAATGAAGAAGATGATAGGTTGGTTTGGCCTTTATCTAACAACTTGTATGTTGAGCCAAAATGAAAGTCATAGCTACTACGGGCGGGATTCTCTATGTACAATTATTAAGATGTCAGTTTTCGCTAAATCAAATTTAAAAAAATCTCCAGGTCAATTGAACGCTAGGTATAAGAATAGTGAAAATATGTATAGGAAAATGTTTTTAAAGAAATATAACTAAACTTATAACTATATGAAAACTGAATATTTGATCATAAAAGTATGTTTCCTTCTCGGTGGGGAATCGAACTTTAATATACAAGGTGACAGGTGGAAACACTAGACGCTGTAGTACCGCGAACTGTGGTTCAAATGTTCATTTAATGAATCACTATTAAACACCTAAATTTACTAAGACTATATCATATAAGATCCCTTTTGTGTACAATCGGAAGCTAAGAAAGAATTTGCAAGTATCTATGTCTGAAACAAACTGGCTTTACAGCTTACTTGATATTATGACAGATTTAGTTTTGTAAACACCGTCCTCCTCTTTTAGAATAGACGTGAAGATTAACATTTAAATACCAAAAACTGTTTGAAATCGGCTGCGGATAAAAATATACAGCATGTGGACTTCAACTACGGTGCCCTCTTTTCTACATGGGCAGAACTACGTCGTACAGCCTAGGTTTTAGAAACGGACCTGTGATTTGTATCTCAGTCTGTTAAACTAGACTGTTAGCGAGGTTGATGCAGTGACGTGTAAGAGACGATAAAAAGCTTTATAGTGTTTATGTTGTCTTAGTACTTAAAACGAAGAATCAAGTTAAAATTCGATACTTTTTACAGCAGCTCCCTTCCTTGTGCGCAAGTGCAATATGTTTGAGGAAACTACGGCAGATTGAAGCTGTGGATAGCTTAGTTGGTCAGGACGTCCACCTCCTAATCCGAGAGCTGAGGTGCGAACCAGGGCACGCACCTCTAACTCTTCGGAGTTATGTGTGTTTTAAAGCAATTAAAATATAACTTGCTTCAACGGTGAAAGAAAACATCGTGAGGAAACCTGCACACCTGAGAGTTCTCCATAATGTTCTCAAAGGCGTGTGAAGTCTGCCAATCCGTATATGGCCAGCGTGGTGGACTAGAGCCAAACCCGTCTCATATTGAGAGGAGACCCGTGATCTGTAGTGAGCCGGCAATGAATTGATCGTGAATGGCAGATGTTGCCCTATCACAAAAATAAAGAAAAAACCTAAAACTCGCTTACCATTTCTAATTGTTCATCCATCCCGCGACCCATTCAGACAGATAACGTCTCAAGGGATAATATATTTAGGACTGAACCAGAGTCTAATTTAAAAATTTTCACCATACCATTTTTACACAAATATGTTTCAAACCACTTAGAAATTGTGTAAGTAAAGTTCAGATAAGTGACATTGCAGGTCAAATTACAAGTAATAAACTCGTATAATTAATACTTCATAACTACAAATAAATGTAAAACTTACTTATTTGCAATAAATCCCTATTATTATAACTTATTACTTCTACTTAAAGCTTTAAAGCGAATGCCTAAATGTTCGTATACGACAGTTTAAAATTTTGACTACCAGCTTGATTTCATGAAGGCCCAGTACTTCCACAGCCGTGATGCGTGATTTTTAACTCGCGTGCTCGCGCATTTTTGTTTTATGTTAAAATTATTGTACGCAGTCAATTCACAGTCAAAAATTACCTTGCAGTTGTATAGCAAAAACTTGGAACGATTTAACCAATTTAAATTGTCAAAATACGCTTGAATTTCTCCTTATTTTTATACTTAGACTTATTTTAAATTCGTGGAGTGTAGCAATTTCACAATACAAGACCGACCGATTATGATATACCCGCCTGCGAATTATAGAATAATGTAAGTACCCATACAACATTTTATCTCAATTCAATAGTTTGTTTCTATGTAGGCAAAAAATGTTACAACCATCGGGTTCTATAACTTAAAAATAATCACCAAGATTATTCGTCAACGAGAGCACAAAAAAAACAATAAAAACTTATCACACCAATAACAGCAGTAACAAAAAGTAATGAAAAATATAAATTAAAAAACATGTCTCCTCAGCAGGGAATCGAACCCTGTTCTCCCGCATCAGCGCAGGCGTAATATCCATTATACCACCGAGGGTCTGGCTAAACGTGTTCAATTAAAGGTTCGAGTTCCACGTTATTGATTTTCGCTTACCATAGAAGCAGTCCCTCGTAAAAAAATGTTTTTATTATAAATAAAAGTCTGCGGAAGCATGCGCTGGATTGATCCAGCAATGATCGCTTCGTATCATAAAATCTTTATTAATAGACGAATCAGCATCCCTCTGAAGGGTTTCGATCTCTTCTCAGTGTTTTAAGAGTTGTGGTTACTGTCCACCACGCTGGCTAAATGTGACTTGGTAGCCTTCACCCCTTTGAATTAAAGCAAGTAATATTAAACTCAAAATTAAGCTTATTTCTCCAAACATTTAGATTTAATTAATCCGCGCGTAATTTCAGTGTGACATCAAAACACTTCTTACAACGCCCTCTAACCTGTAGCGACCGAACTATTTCGTGACATTTTAAAAAATAACCTTTCGTGAACAAAAGTGCTTAAGATCTCATGTATAGAAGCTTATTCTTTGAAACTATATATAAATATATAAAACGCTTCCCGCTGCTATAGGTTATTTTTTTTCGAGTTAAAATATCTCGTTTAAATATTTCGCCAGCGAACGAACTATAAATCAATAATTTTAGAACACAGTGCTTTAGTTAAACGATTGAAGTATCAGCTTCGGTGGTGTAGTGGTCAGTATCCCCGACTGTCACTCGGGAGACCGGGGTTCGATTCCCCGCCGAAGGCGATCCCTCCTTATCGTCAATGATAAAAAGGGATCTCCTTGTTTTATTTTATAATGTTCGATAATTATAAGGTATAATTCTTTTAGCGTATATATAAGTATGAATAAACTTGTTATAAAATAAAATTAAAATTCTGAAATTGATTATATGAATAAACTTATATGTATATATTTCATTAAATTCTAAAATTCTGTCTTTTTGTCCCAAAATTTACCGCTGCTGCTCCTTTTGGAATCACCAATGGATCTTTTGACACGAATAGACGGCTTAATCAAAATAAGCTTAGAATCTTTACTTAATATGCAGCTGAACGAGCAATCTTTGACCATGCTTGGACCCAAGCATCCCTACCCATCCGTTATGGTGGTTTAGGCATTCGCAAAATTTCCAGTGTCACTTTACCAGACTTCCTATCTTCTGTCTATAGTTCTGCAAATCTTATAAGTAAACAACATTATCAAAATATTACTTTATTATTAATATTAAATATACTTTCAAGCCTCTCATCTTTAGGTAAAAAGTTTAGGTTTTTAAAGCGAGAAAGATAGGAAATGCGACTTGGTAGTCTTCACCCCTTTTTATTCCTTCTTTAATTCAAAATTAATGCAAGTAATATTAAGTTCAAAATTAAGCTAATTTCTTCAATCATTTAGATTTAATTAATCCGCCCGTAATTCGAGTGTGACATCAAACATTTCTATCAACGCCCTCTAGCCTGTAGCGACCGAACTATTTCGTGACATTTTAGAAAATAACCTTTTATGAACAAAAACCCTTTGCTTTGTTAACGAAAAATGTTTTTGTGATATAACTTTGTTAAATGCTAACTAAATTTTGTACAAAAAACTTTTATAAGAAACTAGTGAATATAAGTTTATTTTTTAAAACTATATATAAATATAAAACAGTCTTCGCGCTATTATAGAAGTAGGATTCTTTTGCATATTTATGGTTTTTCATTTATTTGAGTATACTAATGTCAATATATTATAGTATCCCACCTTACGGTTTTTCTCCTCATTCCTCCTCTACGGATATATATAATATAGTAAGTAGTTAATCGTTGTATTAAGATTCTTCTTGGAGTTAAAATATCTCTAGTTTCAATATAGTGGCTGCGAGCCAGCGCAGTTCGGACGAACTAGGAATCAATAATTTTAGAACAGAGTGCTTTAGTTAAACAATTTAAGTACCATCTTCGGTAGTATAGTGGTTAGTATCCCCGACTGTCACTCGGGAGACCGGGGTTCGATTTCCCGCCGAGGAGACCCCTTTTTATTATTGTTTTTTTTTATTTATAGTGTTCGATAAGTATAAAATACAATTCATTTAGCATATATTATGAATAAACTTGTAATAAAATTTCAAATTGCTGATTATATGAATAAACATACCTATATGTATATATTATTTCGTTCATAATCGTGGCAAACTATTTACTAGCCACGAAGTAGTCAGGGTAAAACTTTTTAACTATATAAATAAATGTCTGCGGAAGTCTGTTAAATGAAATGACCCGTTTGGTTTATCTCACGGATGAAATAGATCAATAGCGATATAACCAAGGAATCTTTTGAATAAGAGAATTGTCTTTCAAGATGGTGAAATTGGTGCCACACCTCTTTACGTCTTAGCCAACCGCGGGGCAGAGTTGTTGGTGGGATGCAATGACCCTTTTATTGTTAATATACCCGCCTTCGTCTTTCCATAGTGGTTGGCGGATTAAGGCTACGAGAGCTATATGATCCAGGGTGGAAGCGTCTAAATAGACATAAAACCCGCCCATATTTCTTCTATTAACTGTTTTATTACCGGTTTCATCTCGCTTAAATCAGCGTTACGTATCACTGAACATTTTTATATTATTTGATTGAGTCAGTTTATTGTCCTATACAGATTAAGCTCTCATGTCAACTTTTTAACATTAAAGGATTTCGTCGGTCAATAGATATGGCTCTTTTCTTAAGCCGACTTAGTAATAAATCATTAATGGACGCAGTTACATTTTTAACAGTACATAGAAAGAGGACCTAGGTAAATTAGTATTTTCGGATTATTCTTATTATCTATTTGGAAGATAACTGATTTTATGTATTTGGTTTGCTCAATTATGGGTACATTAAGTGCTGTTACAGGATATAGTATATGTTACTCTTATATGATTGAATTTTTAAAAGAAATATTAGGTTTGCGCTATTATTGGTTTTCGTAACAGGTTATTATTTTAAATAGGGTTTAAAATAAGTGTTACCTTAATATGTCATACTAAAACGCCATTCAAAGATTATTTGAAGAATTTGTAAATATTTCAAAAATTAAAGCTAGTGCAGTAAGCATTATCGGGACGCCGCACAGAGAAACCCAAGAGCAAAAGTATATTGAACGCTCGTAACGTATGCCTACGACCGTAGCTAAAAGCTACGAATGTCTACAGAATTATAGAATCCATCAATCTTCAGTCTCTCGATCGGTTCTTATTCAATAATTATTAAACAATTAACAATCTTCAACTGACATTAAGTCGCTTAGACATAAAATATACACAACTCTTTTCGATAGCATCAATTATTAGATCAGTCCAAACATGGTTAATTATTATAATTATTTGCGCGAGTTTTTCTGTAAAAATTGCCACCACACTTTACTCTATTGTTTCTTGTTTCCAGCGATCTTATGATTTTGATATAATTCTCAGAAAGTGATGCAATCTCAGTTATCGTTTCTTACTTATCTTTTCTGACATTTCTGACAGATAGTGCTTTCAAATTATTTAAAATGCCATTCAAGTAACATGTTCAGGTAACCCAGAAAATTTCACTATTCCTTTTTTATACGCCTGAACATAAAAGTATTTCTTATTATTATCTGAAACGCACTGTACCTGTAACCTGACTACAGGATTTTATACTCGGTGCGAAATTCTCATACACAAATTATATTTTCATATTTCTTTACGCTCACTCGAAATAAAATCATGACCGCCATCAGTTTCTATCTCGGCAAATATGTACTATATGGCTTTAAGGTTTCATTACTTTAAAGTAATCTCCAAGAACACTTGTTGTACGAGGCCAGAAACATAGATAGATATTGAAAACTTACTGATTTTATAATAAAGCCATTACTGCTCATGTTCTCTCTTTTATGACTATTAATCCAATATAAGCGTAAAACTTCAATTTCACAACTAAATTTTTTTTCGAAATTGAAGATAATTGGCCTAGGCCCAATGAGGCACTAATTAGCTGACATGGATGGAAATGATAAAGTAAATTAAAATATATATAGCAGTTATAGATCAAGAATTACGAATCTAACCTTATGTTACAAAAAATACATGAAATAAACTTATTACACCAATAACATCAATAACAAAATAAAAGAAAATTAAAAAAAAACTTGAGAGGTGTCAAGGGACACCCGGATGGAACGAAGTTCCTTTCGATTAATTAGTGAAGGAATAGTAATAAAATTTTATTTTATTTAAGTTATAATATTTTTTTTATTATTAACAAATATAATGTTATATAAACTGATATTGTAATATTAAAATATGATTTGCTTTTGAATTTATTAAAATTATGACGCGTTTACTTGCTAAACACACAAAATGTGGAGATTATAATGCGTATGACTTGGTTAGCACAATAATAAAGAGAGGTTATAGTGCGTACTTGCTAAAAATACAAAAGCTTTAATTATTATCTGTTTTTTTTTTTTTTTTTTTTATCGTGGGTAAATCCTCATGGATACCTCTGCGCCACGGGGAGGCACAGAGGTTATGTCAGACTCCTACTGACTAAAACCCCCACGTGTTCCTACTCACCGCTGTATGGTGGAGTCACGGGAAAGCTTTCGCATACAACCGCAACTCCACCAGCGGGTGTCCGCCGCAGCAGACCCTCCTTGGGCACAACGTGCCCAGTTTCGCCGGTTAGAGGTGTGCCGGAACAACAGCACACCAGCCAACTTGAGAACCGTACTGTGAGTGATGGACGGCCCCGTTTCCATCGCCCACAAGTCCTCCGAAGGCACAGGAGCAAAAGAGGTGGAAGAGAAACACTCTCTCGCACCCGGCCTTCCATCACCGACGGCAAGCGCAGCGAACGCTCGCCGTCCAGCCCGGCCCACCAGTCCCATTCCTGGACGGGCCCGGCCCGCCAGTCCCATACCTGGACGGGCCGCAAACTTCCAATGGGGACGACCAGTCTCAGTCGTCACCCCCACCTCCAGCAGCAGACTGCCGCCCACCCCCGCCTGCCAGTCCCATACCTGGACTGGCCTTCCATCACACGGGGTGATATACCCCTGGGTCATCCACTGCGCCCTCAGCTTGGTCAGAGGGACGCGCGGAGACCCCCTCCGCGTCGGGTCATTGGCCATCGGCTAACAATCTCGCACAAAAGAAATTGTTAACCGATGTTACCAGGGTGCACCGGCCCGAATGCTGGTCTTCCCCCCGGACGAATCAAGAGGGACCCACAGCACCCGGGCACACGTGGTTATCGGAATAAAATTTAAGCTATGGTTTGTAGTGACATGCAACTAGGGTTGACTACACGGCATCGCCTAGGGTAGCTACAAGCTATGAATTTTATTCCGTCATAGCCGACTAAGGACAACCTAAACGTTGGAGATAGTACTGGTGTACATTTTGGCTAGTTATCAATATAGAATAAATGAAGCCACAGTTGTAGTGATATGCAACTAGGGTTGGCCATATGCATCGCCTAGAGTAAACTGCAAGCTGTGGAAAGCTGATTGGTGATGACCTCCTAAAAAATGAAATATACACATATTAAACGATGTATATCTTGTGAAGGGCTGGCCGGCGACGGAATAACCTTCTTGGATGTACATAGTTTAAATAATTGATGGAGTTTGTGGGTGTCTAGTGCATACTCTTCGAACGAATTAGTTTTTGAGAAGTTATCAAACAGAAATTGCTACAGTTTTCCGTCAGCTAGTATTGGCCATATGGGACGAAAAAATAAATAAGACCTCCGTCCGTATAGTCGGACCGATTGGTTCAGCATCAAAATATAAGGTAGAAAAACAATTACTAACATTTTACTCTATCCGTAAGAGGAAGACATATTTAAATTAACGTATGACATTTTAATAAAAAAAAACTCAGGATTGTCAATGTTTTTAAAGGGCACTTTGTATAGAAGCAGAAAAGTCGAACCAGTGTACATAGAATTCTTCTAACGAATAGGAACTTTCGCTTTCAGTGCCTACAGCACCTAGAGCTCCTATGTTGGGGCGGGCCTTCCAGTGCAATACTACTCTTATTAAGTTATGCTTGCCTAGTAACACACTCTATTAATAGTTTCAGGATGCACTTTAAACACATATTTTTATTATTACTTTTGGTTGGCTTCCCATAGTTTGCTAAAGTTCATTCTTCGTGTTAATTTTAAAACTGTTGGACTTTCATGAAAAATTCTAACGTATTGATCAGTCAGTTACTAATTCCATTTTGTTTTTTATCTTTTCAATATTTAGCAATGTTCACGCAGTGCTATATTTAAAGTGACTACAAATGCTAAAGGAAATAAACACTTTTGGTAACTGATCGTCGAAATCAATACGTAGAAAAGAGAGAGAAATACATATATGGTGGATAACATTATTTAGATCCTTACTAGTATTATGGTAACTCTGTCCCACGAGAGATCGGGGTTCGATTCCGCCGAGGAGACATTGTTTATTTACGGTAAAATATTTATAAACATACTAATATTATAAATGTGAAAGTAAAAAAACTACTTACTGATCATTATTAAACTTGGTACACATAATCTTGGAAGTATTGAAAGTAAGATATAATACTTTTTATTCCAAATATATATATATATATATACTAGATGGCGCTGCTCTCTCATTGCTGTCATATTTAATTCAATCAAAGCTTCTACACAAAAGCTATATAAATAATTAAATTTCAGCATCATATAGGTATCTCATTTTAGTAGCTCTTCTTAAATATGCCATTCATTTTGAAGAGACGTTGACGGAAACAGCTAGTTCGATTAACTCTATCAAAGAAGAAGAAAGTCATAGAATCTGCAGTCAATGTGGTTTATGCCTTGACTTTGCAGGAGCTTTTGAAATACCCTACATAATTTGTGACGGCAACGCATCGTGCGGATACTCTAGATCAGCGTCTATATGCATTATACTTAGTAAATACCAAACATACATGCAACTTACGTACTTAAGGAAAATGCCGTGACGGGATGGTCATACAAATTTAGATGATTTTGTTAATCTAATGATAAATAAGCAAAAAAATTTAAAAATTAAAGCTAATCGCACAATGCTGCAGGGTACCAGAAGAAAAGCTTGGTAGTGGCTCCGCCCCCTAGCCTATATCTATACTGTATATAGGTCTTGTCCACCAATAACATTCGTTTGTAGGAAATCAATAAAGGGGCGGAGCAAATTGAAAACGAAAGTTCCACCAATCGGGATCGCGAAGGCTCCACTACATTTATGCTCTCCTGGTGAAAATCCCAAATTTAGGTGATTTTGTAAAGCAAAATTGCAGTGCCAGCGGAAAAGCATCCCTAAAGTGACTCCGCCCCCTGGCCTGTATACATACTGTATATAGTACGTGTCCACCAATAACATTCGTTTGCAGAAAATCAATAACAGGGGCTGAACAAATTGAAAACGAAAGTTTCACCAATCAGGATTGCTTTAGTTATGATCTCCTGGTGCAAATACCAAGTTTAGGTATTTTAACATCGGTACTGCTTATCGCACACTGCTGCAAATTATGCACGGTACTGAATTAATTATCTCGTATGATTCTTGCGGCAGCTGCGTCAATTGCCAAAACTTCTTCTCTAAAACCAGTCTTAAGATAGGGCTTGCAGTGCTTGTGGCGGTGTGCGATATCTTATACACAATCTGCGGTATGAAGTTAAGTTAAACTGAACCAAGAATACCTGAACTCCACAGGCCTATAATTTCAAAACTCACGTCGATCTAATGCTCTATTGCGACGTAATTGAAGGACAAACCAACATACAAACTCACATTCGCATTTATAATATTACTATGATTTTGTCTGGATAGTAATGAGTACAAAGTATTCCAATGGATTCAAAGAAGTAAAACTTTATAAGATTTTCAACCAACATGAACCCCGGTATTAACCTCTTTGCGGCGGATTTTCACAAATTATTAGCGGATGGCTACGGTTAAGCAGGGCCTAACTTCCAAATTCCTTCTCATCCTTTATGTTTCCACTTTCAATGTGTGATTTTGCAAAAGAGCTTATACCTACATGTCATAGTTACTGAAAAGTAATGCTATAATTGCCGATTTTCATTTCTCTAATTCCAAAAACTCAGAACTTACATGTAACCTTCCAACCCCTCACCCCTCTCACCCCTTTTGGGATGGATTTTTGTAATATTGCGTATATACAGGTTTTTATTATTTAAAACAAATTACCTAAATGCCAGTTTTCATGTCCATAACCTCGAAAACTTAGAATCCTGATGAAATCTTCCAACCCCCATTTTACCCCCTTTCGGGTGGATTACGCAAAATTGATCGTACAGATCTTTATTATTTATAATTAACAACTTAGTTGCCAATTTTCATGTCTCTAACTTCAAAAATATAGGACTTTCATACAAACTTCCAAGCCCCATTTCTACCCCTTAGGGGTGGATTTTTGTAATATTGCGTATACAGATTTTTATAATTTAAAACAAATAACCTAAATGTCAATTTTCATGTCCCTAACTTCGAAAACATAGAATTCTCATGAAAACGCCTCACCCCCATTTCACCCCCCCTGGGGTAGATTTTCGTAACATTGATTATACCGATCTTTATCATTTATAATAAAAAACTTAGTTGCCAATTTTCATGTTTCTAAGTTCAAAAATAAAGGACTTTCATACTTTCGTTCGTTCTATAGTTCCTGAGATATCGTGATCATCAGTCAGTCAGTCAGTCAGTCAGTCAGTCAGTCAGTCAGTCAGTCAGTGGTATTTCGCTTTTATATATATAGATTACGGAAGATAAAAAATGGTGTCTGTAAATTATACTTAGTTATTATATTGATGGATGTCTATTGCAATAATCTTTTATACTTGTTCAATGACTTCAATGCGAGCAAAGTCACGGGTAAAAGCTAGATTATTTTGTAAAATCCGTAATTTTTCATTCTCAGAGTCACGTTATGAAAATATATATAGCATATGCCGTGCCGTGCCGTTGCATATTTTCAGCTGACGTCTTATTTATTTATTTATTTTTATTATTTTTGTACCAAATTTTTTAGTTATATCAAACACTTACAAAAAAAGCATACAAAGGAAAGCTTATCTATATATAAGAGATCTCTTCCAGCTACCCTTAGATGTGAGTGAGATGAATTTAGAAAGTCCAATAAATTTTGTAAATCCAAATTGAAGTCACCGCAAAATTATAATAATTAAAAAAAACGTTTCAAAGAATGTTAGGGATCGAAAAGTCACGTCTTTTCCTAATATCATAATAACCCGAATTATACCGTTTAGACGCTTAAACCCGAGTACTATCCCTATAGTTATATTACACTAGCATATTTTTAAAGAACCTTTTAAGTATTGAATTTGTTGTACCTCGCTTCTACATCGCGGTTTGAATAAGGCCGCTGTGTGCTGGATCGCATTCATAACGTTTTGTTACTAGGAGCGCATAAATGACGAAGAGAGGTGAAATGCTCCCGATGAATGGCGCGGGTGGGAGAGGGGGAACAAGACGGGTAGAGGCTGAAATTTACTGAAATACACTAGTAAAAATACAATAGACAACTTAGTTGTCAACTTTCATTGGTTTGTGTGTTTAGCAAGTGTACGCGTCATAATTTTAATAAATTCAAAAACAAATCATATTTTAATATTACAATATCAGTTTATATAACATTATATTTGTTAATAATAAAAAAAAATATTATTATAACTTAAATAAAATAAAATTTTATTACTATTCTTTCACTAATTAATCAAAAGGAACTTCGTTCCATCCGGGTGTCCCTTGACACCTCTCAAGTTTTTTTTTAATTTTCTTTCATTTTGTTATTGATGTTATTGGTGTAATAAGTTTATTTCATGTATTTTTTGTAACATAAGGTTAGATTCGTAATTCTTGATCTATAACTGCTATATATATTTTAATTTACTTTATCATTTCAATCGTCGTCAGCTAATTAGTGCCTAATTGGGCCTAGGCCAATTATCTTCGATTTCGAAAAAAAATTTATTTGTGAAATTGAAGTTTTACGCTTATATTGGATTAATAGTCATAAAAGAGAGAACATGAGCAGTAATGGCTTTATTATAAAATCAGTAAGTTTTCAATATTTGTCTATGTTTCTGGCCTCATACAACAAGTGTTCTTGGAGATTACTTTAAAGTAATGAAACCTTAAAGCCATATAGTACATATTTGCTGAGATAGAAACTGATGGCGGTCATGATTTTATTTCGAGTGAGCGTAAAGAAATATGAAAAGATAATTTGTGTATGAGAATTTCGCACCGAGTATGAAATCCTTGAGTCAGGTTACAGGTATAGTGGGTTTTAGATAATAATAAGAAATACTTTTATGTTCAGGCGTATAAAAAAGGAATAGTGAAATTCTCTGGGTTACCTGAACATATTACTTGAATGGGATTTTAAATAATTCGAAAGCACTATCTGTCAGAAATGTCAGAAAAGATAAGTAAGGAACGATAACTGAGATTGCATCACTTTCTGAGGATTATATCAAAATCATAAGATCGCTGGAAACAAGAAAAAATAGAGTAAAGTGTGGTGGCAATCTTTACAGAAAAACTCACGCAAATAATTTTAATAATTAACCATGTTTGGACTGATCTGATAATTTATGCTATCGAAAAGAGCTGAGTATATTTTATTTCTAAGTGACTAAAATTGTAAATTGTTTAAAAATTATTAAATAAAAACCGATCGAGAGACTGACGATTGATCGAACCTATAATCCTGTAGACATTCGTAGCTTGTAGCTCCGTAGCTAAAAGCTACCGTCCTGTAAAGCTACGACCGTTCGTAGGCATACGTTACGAGCGTTCAATATACTTTTGCTCTTGGGTTTCTCTGTGCGGCGTCCCGATAATGCTTACTGCACTAGCTTTAATTTTTGAAATATTTACAAATTCTTCAAATAATCTTTGAATGGCGTTTTAGTATGACATATTAAGGTAACACTTATTATAAACCCTATTTAAAATAATAACCTGTTACGAAAACCAATAATAGCGCAAACCTAATATTTCTTTTAAAAATTCAATCATATAAGAGTAACATATACTATATCCTGTAACAACACTTAATGTACCCATAATTGAGCAAACCAAATACATAAAATCAGTTAATTTCCAAATAGATAATAAGAATAATCCGAAAATACTAATTTACCTAGGTCCTCATTCTATGTACTATTAAAAATGTAACCGCGTCCATTAATGATTTATTACTAACTCGGCTTAAGAAAAGAGCCATATCTATTGAGCGACGAAATCCTTTAATGTTTAAAAAGTTGACATGAGAGCTTAATCTGTATAGGACAATAAACTGACTCAATCAAATAATATAAAAATGTTCAGTGATACGTAACGCTGATTTAAGCGAGATGAAACCGGTAATAAAACAGTTAATAGAAGAAATATGGGCGGGTTTAATGTCTATTTAGACGCTTCCACCCTGGATCATATAGCTCTCGTAGGCTTAATCCGCCAACCACTATGGAAAGACGAAGGCGGGTATATTAACAATAAAAGGGTCATTGCATCCCACCAACAACTCTGCCCCGCGGTTGGCTAAGACGTAAAGAGGTGTGGCACCAATTTCATTATCTTGAAAGACGATCCTCACATTCAAAAGATTCCTTGGTTATATCGCTATTGATCTATTTCATCCGTGAGATAAACCAAACGGGTCATTTCATTTAACAGACTTCCGCAGACATTTATTGATATAGTTAAAAAGTTTTACCCTGACTACTTTCTGGCTAGTAAATAGTTTGCCACGATTATGAACGAAATAATATATACATATAGGTATGTTTATTCATATAATCAGCAATTTGAAATTTTATTACAAGTTTATTCATAATATATGCTAAATGAATTGTATTTTATACTTATCGAACACTATAAATAAAAAAAAAAACAATAATAAAAAGGGGTCTCCTCGGCGGGGAATCGAACCCCGGTCTCCCGAGTGACAGTCGGGGATACTAACCACTATACTACCGAAGATGGTACTTTAATTGTTTAACTAAAGCACTGTGTTCTAAAATTATTGATTCCTAGTTCGTTCGAACTGCGCTGAACCGAAACCAGAGATATTTTAACTCCAAGAAGAAAGTTAATATAACGATTAAGTACTTACTATATTATATATATCCGTAGAGGAGGAATGAGGAGAAGAACCGTAAGCTAGGACACTATAATATGACATTAGTATACTCAAATAAATGAAAAACCATAAATATGCAAAAGTATCCTACTTCTATAATAGCGCGAAGAGTGTTTTATATTTATATATAGTTTAAGAAAAAAAAACTTCTATACGCTAGTTTCGAATAACAGTTTTTTGTCAAAATTTAGATTGCATCAATCTTTTATTCACGAAAGGTTATTTTCTAAAATGTCACGAAATAGTTCGGTCGCTACAGGTTAGAGGGCGTGTTTAGAATTATTTAGATTTCACACTCGAATTACGCGCGGATTAATTAAATCTAAATGTCTGAAGAAATTAGCTTAAGTTTGAATTTAATATTAATTGGTTTAATTTTGAATTAAAGAAGGGATTAGAAGGGGTGAAGACTACCAAGTCGCATTTAGCCAGCGTGGTAAAATAATTAAAATACGTGTAAGAGATCTTCCTTATAAGTAAATTTAAGAGACCGGATACAGATATATCTAAAATAACGAACAACGCAAAATATATATTATATAGGTCGAAATTTAGAGGCGTTGAATGAGATGAACCGCAGCACAGGAAATAAACAATAGCGTACTCAGATGTGTACACCATTCCTTTCCAAGGATTGCACGCCTCAGCTCAGACTCGGAACGTGTTGTTCTTAAGCATAATATGGGCTAATTATCTTACAGATAAACGATAACTCATTTTTCGCACTAATTTTAATTGTAATCATCATCATCTAAACTGCACGTTCAAAAAATGCAGGAGAGAAAAAAAGATCTGCTAATTCTCTCATTTCGTTTTTTCAGCAAATAAGGAGCGTATATTTCTTTCCGTGCAACATATTGCATTTTAATAAAATTATTAAACCACTGCCACGTTCCTGCGTAAAAGTAAAAAACACTAGGAACCAATTGAAAATGTATAAAACATCTTTTGGAAAACATAAACTAATGAAAAAAGCATATAAATCTTTAACAGTTTCTATGTGAAGCAAAAATCAATAACGTGGAACTCGACCCTTTAATTCAGTATATTCAGCCAGACCCTCGGTGGTATAATGGATATTACGCCCGCGCTGATGCGGGAGGAACAGGGTTCGATTCCCTGCCGAGGAGACATGTTTTTTATTTTAAAATTTTCTTTTATTTTGTTATTGATGTTATTGGTGTAAGTTTTTTTCATGTATTTTTTGTAACATAAGGTTAGATTCGTAATTCTTGATCTATAACTGCTATATATATTTTAATTTACTTTATGATTTCCATCGTCATCAGCTAATTAGTGCCTCATTGGGCCTAGGCATATTATCTTCAATTTAAAAAAAAAATTAGTTGTGAAATTGAAGTTTTACGCTTTTATTGGATTAATAGTCATAAAAGAGAGAACATGAGCAGTAATGGCTTTATTATAAAATCAGTAAGTTTTCAATATCTATCTATGTTTCTGGCCTCGTACAACAAGTGTTCTTGGAGATTACTTTAAAGTAATGAAACCTTAAAGCCATATAGTACATATTTGCCTAGATAGAAACTGATGGCGGTCATGATTTTATTTCGAGTGAGCGTAAAGAAATATGAGAAATGTCAGAAAATATAAGTAAGAAACGATAACTGAGATTGCATCACTTTCTGAGGATTATATCAAAATCATAAGATCGCTGGAAACAAGAAACAATAGAGTAAAGTGTGGTGGCAATCTTTACAGAAAAACTCACGCAAATAATTTTAATAATTAACCATGTTTGGACTGATCTAATAATTGATGCTATCGAAAAGAGTTGTGTATATTTTATGTCTAAGAGACTTAATGTCAGTTGAAGATTGTTAATTGTTTAATAATTATTGAATAAGAACCGATCGAGAGACTGAAGATTGATGGATTCTATAATTCTGTAGACATTCGTAGCTTTTAGCTACGCTCGTAGGCATACGTTACGAGCGTTCAATATACTTTTGCTCTTGGGTTTCTCACTAGCTTTAATTTTTGAAATATTTACAAATTCTTCAAATAATCTTTGAATGGCGTTTTAGTATGACATATTAAGGTAACACTTATTTTAAACCCTATTTAAAATAATAACCTGTTACGAAAACCAATAATAGCGCAAACCTAATATTTCTTTTAAAAATTCAATCATATAAGAGTAACATATACTATATCCTGTAACAGCACTTAATGTACCCATAATTGAGCAAACCAAATACATAAAATCAGTTAATTTCCAAATAGATAATAAGAATAATCCGAAAATACTAATTTACCTAGGTCCTCCTTCTATGTACTATTAAAAATGTAACCGCGTCCATTAATGATTTATTACTAAGTCGGCTTAAGACAAGAGCCATATCTATTGACCGACGAAATCCTTTAATGTTTAAAAAGTTGACATGAGAGCTTAATCTGTATAGGACAATAAACTGACTCAATCAAATAATATAAAAATGTTCAGTGATACGTAACGCTGATTTAAGCGAGTTGAAACCGGTAATAAAACAGTTAATAGAAGAAATATGGGCGGGTTTAATGTCTATTTAGACGCTTCCGCCCTGGATCATATAGCCTTAAACCGCCAACCACTATAGAAAGACGAAGGCGGGTATACTAACAATAAAAGGGTCATTGCATCCCACCAACAACTCTGCCCCGCGGTTGGCTAAGACGTAAAGAGGTGTGGCACCAATTTCACCATCTTGAAAGACAATTCTCTTATTCAAAAGATTCCTTGGTTATATCGCTATTGATCTATTTCATCCGTGAGATAAACCAAACGGGTCATTTCATTTAACAGACTTCCGCATCCGCAGTTAAAAAGTTTTACCCTGACTACTTTCTGGCTAGTAAATAGTTTGCCACGATTATGAACGAAATAATATATACATATAGGTATGTTTATTCATATAATCAGCAATTTGAAATTTTATTACAAGTTTTTTCATAATATATGCTAAATGAATTGTATTTTATACTTATCGAACACTATAAATAAAAAAAAAAACAATAATAAAAAGGGGTCTCCTCGGCGGGGAATCGAACCCCGGTCTCCCGAGTGACAGTCGGGGATACTAACCACTATACTACCGAAGATGGTACTTAAATTGTTTAACTAAAGCACTGTGTTCTATAATTATTGATTCCTAGTTCGTTCGAACTGCGCTGGCTCGCAGCCACTATATTGAAACTAGAGATATTTTAACTCCAAGAAGAATCTTAATACAACGATTAACTACTTACTATATTATATATATCCGTAGAGGAGGAATGAGGAGAAAAACCGTAAGTTGGGACACTATAATATATTGACATTAGTATACTCAAATAAATGAAAAACCATAAATATGCAAAAGAATCCTACTTCTATAATAGCGCGAAGGCTGTTTTATATTTATATATAGTTTTAAAAAATAAACTTATATTCACTAGTTTCTTATAACAGTTTTTTGTACAAAATTTAGTTAGCATTTAACAAAGTTATATCACAAAAACATTTTTCGTTAACAAAGCAAAGGGTTTTTGTTCATAAAAGGTTATTTTCTAAAATGTCACGAAATAGTTCGGTCGCTACAGGTTAGAGGGCGTTGATAGAAATGTTTTGATGTCACACTCGAATTACGGGCGGATTAATTAAATCTAAATGATTGAAGAAATTAGCTTAATTTTGAATTTAATATTACTTGCATTAATTTTGAATTAAAGAAGGGATAAAAAGGGGTGAAGACTACCAAGTCGCATTTCCTATCTTTCTCGCTTTAAAAACCTAAACTTTTTACCTAAAGATGAGAGGCTTGAAAGTATATTTAATATTAATAATAAAGTAATATTTTGATAATGTTGTTTACTTCTAAGATTTGCAGAACTATAGACAGAAGATAGGAAGTCTGGTAAAGTGACACTGGAAATTTTGCGAATGCCTAAACCACCATTACGGATGGGTAGGGATGCTTGGGTCCAAGCATGGTCAAAGATTGCTCGTTCAGCTGCATATTAAGTAAAGATTTTAAGCTAATTTTGATTAAGCCGTCTACTCGTGTCAAAAGATCCATTGGTGATTCCAAAAGGAGCAGCAGCGGTAAATTTTGGGACAAAAAGACAGAATTTTAAAATTTAATGAAAAATATACATATAAGTTTATTCATATAATCAATTTCAGAATTTTAATTTTATTTTATAACAAGTTTATTCATACTTATACATACGCTAAAAGAATTATACCTTATACTTATCGAACATTATAAAATAAAACAAGGAGATCCCTTTTTATCATTGACGATAAGGAAATATACATATAAGTTTATTCATATAATCAATTTCAGAATTTTAATTTTATTTTATAACAAGTTTATTCATACTTATACATACGCTAAAAGAATTATACCTTATACTTATCGAACATTATAAAATAAAACAAGGAGATCCCTTTTTATCATTGACGATAAGGAGGGATCGCCTTCGGCGGGGAATCGAACCCCGGTCTCCCGAGTGACAGTCGGGGATACTGACCACTACACCACCGAAGCTGATACTTCAATCGTTTAACTAAAGCACTGTGTTCTAAAATTATTGATTTATAGTTCGTTCGCTGGCGAAATATTTAAACGAGATATTTTAACTCGAAAAAAAATAACCTATAGCAGCGGGAAGCGTTTTATATATTTATATATAGTTTCAAAGAATAAGCTTCTATACATGAGATCTTAAGCACTTCTGTTCACGAAAGGTTATTTTCTAAAATGTCACAAAGTAGTTCGGTCTATACAGGTTAGAGGGCGCTGTTAGAAGTGTTTTGGTATCGCACTCGAAATACGCGCGGATTAATTAAATCTAAATATTTGGAGAAATAAGCTTAATTTTGAGTTTAATATTACTTGCTTTAATTCAAAGGGGTGAAGGCTACCAAGTCACATTTAGCCAGCGTGGTGGACAGTAACCACAACTCTTAAAACACTGAGAAGAGATCGAAATCCTTCAGAGGGATGCTGATTCGTCTATTAATAAAGATTTTATGATACGAAGCGATCATTGCTGGATCAATCCAGCGCATGCTTCCGCAGACTTTTATTTATAATAAAAACATTTTTTTACGAGGGACTGCTTCTATGGTAAGCGAAAATCAATAACGTGGAACTCGAACCTTTAATTGAACACGTTTAGCCAGACCCTCGGTGGTATAATGGATATTACGCCTGCGCTGATGCGGGAGAACAGGGTTCGATTCCCTGCTGAGGAGACATGATTTTTAATTTATATTTTTCATTACTTTTTGTTACTGCTGTTATTGGTGTGATAAGTTTTTATTGTTTTTTTTGTGCTCTCGTTGACGAATAATCTTGGTGATTATTTTTAAGTTATAGAACCCGATGGTTGTAACATTTTTTGCCTACATAGAAACAAACTATTGAATTGAGATAAAATGTTGTATGGGTACTTACATTATTCTATAATTTGCAGGCGGGTATATCATAATCGGTCGGTCTTGTATTGTGAAATTGCTACACTCCACGAATTTAAAATAAGTCTAAGTATAAAAATAAGGAGAAATTCAAGCGTATTTTGACAATTTAAATTGGTTAAATCGTTCCAAGTTTTTGCTATACAACTGCAAGGTAATTTTTGACTGTGAATTGACTGCGTACAATAATTTTAACATAAAACAAAAATGCGCGAGCACGCGAGTTAAAAATCACGCATCACGGCTGTGGAAGTACTGGGCCTTCATGAAATCAAGCTGGTAGTCAAAATTTTAAACTGTCGTATACGAACATTTAGGCATTCGCTTTAAAGCTTTAAGTAGAAGTAATAAGTTATAATAATAGGGATTTATTGCAAATAAGTAAGTTTTACATTTATTTGTAGTTATGAAGTATTAATTATACGAGTTTATTACTTGTAATTTGACCTGCAATGTTACTTATCTGAACTTTACTTACACAATTTCTAAGTGGTTTGAAACATATTTGTGTAAAAATGGTATGGTGAAAATTTTTAAATTAGACTCTGGTTCAGTCCTAAATATATTATCCCTTGAGACGTTATCTGTCTGAATGGGTCGCGGGATGGATGAACAATTAGAAATGGTAAGCGAGTTTTAGGTTTTTTCTTTATTTTTGTGATAGGGCAACATCTGCCATTCACGATCAATTCATTGCCGGCTCACTACAGATCACGGGTCTCCTCTCAATATGAGACGGGTTTGGCTCTAGTCCACCACGCTGGCCATATACGGATTGGCAGACTTCACACGCCTTTGAGAACATTATGGAGAACTTTCAGGTGTGCAGGTTTCCTCACGATGTTTTCTTTCACCGTTGAAGCAAGTTATATTTTAATTGCTTTAAAACACACATAACTCCGAAGAGTTAGAGGTGCGTGCCCTGGTTCGCACCTCAGCTCTCTGATTAGGAGGCGGACGTCCTGACTACTTAGCTATCACAGCTTCTTTGCCGTAGTTTCTTAAAACATATTGCACTTGCGCACAAGGAAGGAGCTGTAAAAACAGTATTGAATTTTAACTCGATTCTTCGTTTTAGGTACTAAGACAACATAAACACTATAAAGCTTTTTATCGTCTCTTACACGTCGCTGCATCAACCTCGCTAACAGACTAGTTTAACAGACTGAGATACAAATCACAGGTCCCTTTCTAAAATCTAGGCTGTACGACGTAGTTCTGCCCATGTAGAAAAGAGGGCACCGTAGTTGAAGTCCACATGCTGTAGTATCTTTATATCCGCAGCCGATTTCGAACAGTTTTTTGTATTTTATTGTTATTATATATATATATATATATATATATATATATATTATATATTTTATTAATACTTCACAAATCTATTCTAAAAGAGGAGGATGGCGTAAACAAAAATAAATCTGTCATAATATTCAGAAAAGCTGTAAAGCCATTTCGTGCTTAGATTTCGATTGTACACAAAAGAGATCTTATATGATATAGTCTTAATAAATTTAGGTGGTATTTCTAGTTAAAAGTTTAATAGTGATTCATTAAATGAACATTTAAACCACAGTCCGCGGTACTACAGTGTCTAGTATCTCTACCTGTCACCTTGTACATTAAAGTACGATTCCCCACCGAGGAGGAAACATACTTTTATGATCAAATATTCAGTTTTCATATAGTTATAAGTTTAGTTATATTTCTTTAAAAACATTTTCCTATACATTTTTTCACTATTCTTATGCCTAGCGTTCAATTGACCTGGAGATTTTTTTAAATTTGATTCAGCGAAAACTGACATCTTAATAATTGTACATAGAGAATCCCGTCCGTAGTAGCTATGACTTTCATTTTGGCTCAACATACAAGTTGTTAGATAAAGGCCAAACCAACCTATCATCTTCTTCATTTATTTTTGTAAAGTTAACATACTTTATTTACTCTTTTGAAAATTTGGATTGCTGGTTAAAACAAGCAAGTGTCATTCTTCTGTTGGTATTGTTCTTTAATCTTCCTTTTTTAGCGGGTATAATATATTCTCCAGTGCCTTAACAGTAATTTGAAAATATATAGAACTTCACACAGAGTATAAAAATTCTGTAGTTTACAGTGGGTCTCAGATAATAAGAAGTAGAGATACTTTTATGTTCAGCCGTACAAAGAGTGAATAGTGAGAGCATCTGGAGTACTAGGCCCATTTATGAACATTTTGACGGTATATATTATATGACGGTATATATTATATGACGGTATATATTATGGGATGGAATTCTTAATATATTATGTACACTATATGTCACGAGGAAAGCAAGATAACAGAGATTTCATCAGTTTAGAGGATTATCTCAAAATCTAAAGATAATACTATCATTTTTTCCAATGGCTGGAGAACGACATGAAACTAGTCACAGAGACGCTGGAAACAAGAAACAATATAGTACAGTGTTGCAGTCTAAATAATTAAGTAATTTAAATAATTAACCTTGTTTGGACTGATTGTTTTCTGAATTAATGATTTCGAAAAGTGTTGAATATATTTTATTTCTAAGTTACTTCACGTCGGTTAATGATTGTATGTTATTTGATAATAATTAAATATTAACCGGCCGAGAGACTGAGGTTTGGTTGAACCTGTAATCATGTAGCCATTCGTAGCTTTTACCTACGGTCGTAAGCATACGTTACGAGCTTTTAATATAACCCTATTTAAAATAATAATTTGTGATGAAAACCAATAATATCGCAAACTTAACATTTCTTTAAAAAAACAATCATTTAATACACGCCTACAGAGTAAGATAAACTATATCCTCAAACAGAACCTAATGTTACCCATATTTGTGCAAAAGTAATAAATAAAATCTGTTAATTCCCAAATTGATTAGAATAATTCGGAAATATCAATTCGACTTATTTACTTTTTCTCTATACTATTAAAAATTTAACCCCATCCATCAAGTATGTATTACTTAATCGGCATCAATATAGCGCCATATTTATAAACGGAATCTTTTAATTCTTAAATAGTTGACATAAAAGCCAACATCTCAATAATTTACTAGGATAATACGCCTGACTGACTGATAGAATGACTCAAACATATAATATTAAAATATTTAGTGATACGTAACGCTGATTTAAGCGAGAAGAGACCTGTATTAAAACAGTAAAAAGAATAAATTTGGGCGGGTTTATTATCTATTTGGATCATATAGCTCTTGTGGCAGTAATCCGCTAACCACTAAGGAAATACGAAGGCGGGTATAATAACTATAAAAAGGTCATTGCATCCCACCAACAGCCAACTCTGCCCCGCGGTTGGCTAAGATGTAAAGAGGTGCGGCACTGAATTTACTATCATGAAACTTATTGATAAGATTCCTTGGTTATATCGCTATTAATATATTTCATCCAAACGCTTCATTTTATTGAACAGACTTTCCCGGACATTCATTTTTATAATTAAAAAGTCCTATCTTTCTCGCTTTAAAAACCTAAACTTTTTACCTAAAGATGAGAGGCTTGAAAGTATATTTAATATTAATAATAAAGTAATATTTTGATAATGTTGTTTACTTATAAGATTTGCAGAACTATAGACAGAAGATAGGAAGTCTGGTAAAGTGACACTGGAAATTTTGCGAATGCCTAAACCACCATTACGGATGGGTAGGGATGCTTGGGTCCAAGCATGGTCAAAGATTGCTCGTTCAGCTGCATATTAAGTAAAGATTCTAAGCTAATTTTGATTAAGCCGTCTACTCGTGTCAAAAGATCCATTGGTGATTCCAAAAGGAGCAGCAGCGGTAAATTTTGGGACAAAAAGACAGAATTTTAAAATTTTATGAAAAATATACATATAAGTTTATTCATATAATCAATTTCAGAATTTTAATTTTATTTTATAACAAATTTATTCATACTTATATATACGCTAAAAGAATTATACCTTATACTTATCGAACATTATAAAATAAAACAAGGAGATCCTTTTTCATCGAGATGAAGAAGGATCCCCGAGGCGGGGAATCGAACCCCGGTCTCCCGAGTGACAGTCGGGGATACTAACCACTACACTACCGAAGCTGGTACTTCAATCGTTTAACTAAAGCACTGTGTTCTAAAATTATTGATTTATAGTTCGTTCGCTGGCGAAATATTTAAACCAGAGATATTTGAACTCCAAAAAAAACCTATAACAGCGGGAAGCGTTTTATATATTTATATATAGTTTCAAAGAATAAGCTTCTATACATGAGATCTTAAGCACTTCTGTTCACGAAAGGTTATTTTCTAAAATGTCACAAAGTAGTTCGGTCTATACAGGTTAGAGGGCGCTGTTAGAAGTGTTTTGGTATCACACTCGAAATACGCGCGGATTAATTTATCTAAATGTTTGAAGAAAGTAGCTACGACGCGGGATTAGATCAGATCTTAGACCAGATCCTCACCGGCGAGGAATCAAACCCTCGCCTCTCGCTGGACTACTGGCGGATACTAACCACTGTACTACTGAGGACCACGACCCAAATAATGGCCTCAGTTCAAAAGCATTGATAATGTTAAGCTTTTTTATATTTACCTAATTTTAACAATATTCTTCTCTTTTTACTTTTACTATATTCATAAGCCCCTTATTGAGCCCTTATTTTGGCTACTTGTTACCGAAATAAAGATGTTTTATTATGAGCTTGGTATATATATATTTTTCTGTGATAAACTAAAACAGATAACATCGGGGTCAACCATCTGGAAATAAAGGAAGCATTTTCACCAGGGCAGCATAAATTCAATGAGATGGAAATGCACCTCAAAAGTGTATAGTGAGGTTGAGGAAGAGGGGTGAGAGAAGGAGGATAGTAGTATATAGGGGGACAGGGAATGAAATTTACCGTCGTATAACTAGTAACAGATAACAGCATTTATAACATCAGATGTACTGCGTGGCGGAACCAAAAAGCAGATATTATGGAATCCTCCATTTAATGACACAAAATATCCGTTGATAAACGCGGTCTTAAAGATTTCATTGAGGCTACACTTAAGTATCAACACTCGCCTTCGGCTCCGAGAAAATTAACGTCTGATATAAACTAGATTATTTCTTGAACTGGATGCACAATCTTCTAGCCTGAGATCCTTACTGACTTTGCAGTAAAAGATAACAAGCAGAAATTTAGAATTATATATACATGATGCGTATCGATTGCAAGATGCATTAAACACCTATACTCAACATCAAACAACACTCTCGTTTGATCAACCTGGTTTGGTGCCTTTAATTAGCTCATTTTAAAACTTTTTGAATATAAATACATCTTATATAGTATACCCGGTGTCGAGTCGTACAATGTGAAAGCACAGCAAAGTAGGCAGTGCCTCGTGAGGGACGAAGCTTCGATTGTAACTCTTATCAAGTTATGCTCGCCTAGTACAAAGTCCAGTATAAAGCTCTATTGAGCTTTATACTACCTGTAACGCGTTCCCAGATCTTATGCGCTCGAAGTAAAATAAAAACATCTAATTAATAGATCTTTACGATAAATACTTACTTAAATTTTCACCATACGTACTGAGAGTAATCCAGACAGGTCCTGATATACTTTACAGTTATATAAATATATATATTGCGCAAAAAATTAATTGTAATTGTGGATAAATAAACTTTGAGGTAAGTAGCCATATGATCTTTACTCGTATACTTTATACTGAGCATTTAAAAAACGTACACTACATCTCAGCCATTAAAGAATTTATGAAATAGACTCCAAAAACTTCCACTTAAGTATCTGTATATTGCCTAGTCTAACCTGAATGAAATATTATATGTGAAAACTGTTTACACAAAATGAAGCTAGTGCTGAAGTTAATAGCCTCATATTAATAATATAATACCCTACACGTATTAACGTTAGATATATTCCCATTTAGAACCCGGAGAGCTAATATCATATGCGTTTGTTGCTTACGGACAATAACTATTTAATCGAGAAAGGTATTGTCTCAAAACCTTTGAAGCCCGAATTACATGTATGTATGTGTTTGCATGTGTGTAATGATTGACAAATGACGTCATGACGGGGCAGTTGGAAGTACTTGGCGAGTAATCAAGTTGTTAGCAGTATTAAAAAAAACTTTTACTTTAGTTCCTGACTACAGGTGAAAGCTTACAATCGCTGTATCTGCGTTTCTAATTTCAAGAACAAAAATGATTGTGTGAAGTAGTTAGTGTCAAGTATAAAGATTCTGACCTGAATAGGAATGAAGATAGCTCAGCCATCGCACGTAATGCGAGTCAGATGTCAACAGCTTGTCGAGTAGGTAACCCTTATCCTAGTCATGACTGCGAGGCACCCTTCACCATCACGGCGTGAAACTTTTGCACGGCTGGTCACTCTGATTGTCTTCTGGTTCTGAAGTTACCTGACAGGCAACCTGTCGCAGTAACGCCGGCCTAGATTGACCCTGTAAACAAAGCGTGGCTTGCAGTGAAGACAATCTTTGGATTGCTTTTTGAGTAAAGGTAAGATACTCCCGACATTCCCGAAAACTCCTATCAAAACGATAGTTTTCTTTTGCCGAAATGTCACTTTGACGCTTAGACTTTGACGTCTATCACGCAACGTGATTTTTCCTTGAAATGTGTGATATTGTGGTGTAAAACCCTGACCGTGAAAAAACTTAGAATATTGGCGTCGACCACTTATAATCCATTGAATAACTGATGTACCTTAGTAGCTACATATTACGTATAGCATAATCTCTTTATGTGCGGTGTTATTTAAAGCTTTTGAATCCGAGGTGTATCGCTGGAATCTATGTTCAGGCTACTCATCTTCGTTGCTGATGGGCCCAGGGGCAAGTGGCGTAGAAGCCTAGCACTCTGGCTCTTATAAATTTATTATATGTGTACAAAAATTCAAAGACCTTTATTAAGTATAGAAAAAATCCGTGAAACCATATCCCAGTCTCTTATGAATACGACACATAAACGAATATAAGGTTTAAAAAATAAATAACAAAAAAGTCATACATAATACAGTATTTAATACAAAGTAATACACACAGCATGTATATTGTTCAAATTAGATAGACAAGTAATTTGATATATGATATTATTAAAATCACTTTCTCGTATCTACATCGCGGTTTGTGAATAACACCGCCGTGAGCTGGATCGCAGTTATATCGCTTTGGTACTAGGCACCCATAAATAGCTAAGAGTCGATATTGCTCACGATGAATGGACAGGGAGCGAGAGGGGAACAAGACGGCGGCAGGGGCGAGTAAAAGTTTTTCATCCCATTGCAATAAAATGTGTATTCTTATTAACCAATAATAGCCTGAAATAATGGTATATGTACAGAAAACTGAACACTACCGAGCTCCTTTATCTGCGTACGTTCTTGGAAGATTACGTTAACCAAACAAAAACCGGGTGTGAAAACTTCATAGCTAATTATTATTGATTATGGACTTTGAGATGGTGGGAACTACGAAATCCCATTGATACCTGGGCACAATTTGTACCTTGTTGTGCTTTAGTTATAAGTTATCGAATGTAGGTATGATAATTGAACGCTTCATAGATATCTGTATTAGTTATCTATATATATAAAAGTTAAGGTCACTTACTTACTTACATACTTACTGATTACACGAGATCTCAAAAGCTATTGTACGTATAAAGCTATAATTTAGACAGTAGGTAGTTGATAGTTAAGAGATGTCAACTACGAAAGGATATTTGGAAATTATACCCCTAAGGGGCAGTATTAAAAAAATCTATTACTTTTAAATGATTTAAAAAAATGTCCTTACATATTTGTAACGAATTTTTAAGTCATTCTGTTTTCAACACAACCTAATGAAGGTAAAATTTTCCCTTTCCAGCATGTCATTTGGATATGCCTTTAAGAAAATGATGGAAAATTTAAATTATAATTAGTTCGGGTATTTGGTAATAGTCCACCATGCTGGCCATGCGGATTGGCTGACTTTACACGCCATTGAGAACATAATGGAGAACTCTCAGGCATGCAGGTTCTCACGATGTTTTCCTTCACCGTTGAAGCAAGTGATATTTTAATTGCTTAAAAACGCATTACGCATGAGATATTTATATATATATATGTCGGAGAATGACGATCTTTACTGTGATAATTATTATCGTACACGTTTCCAGTGGGCGTCAACAGGGTTAAACGCAAGCACTAACAAAATATTAACAGTTTTGTACACTTTATTAATCCAACTTTTACAATGCTGTAACTCACTATACAAATAATTACACCACAATTAATAATTAAGTACTTAAATCAAACAATTAAATCAGAATAGCGGGTTCGCGATACACATCTATGTCCTTCTTTCAATTATCACCAAAAACACTCTCAAAATGATCCAACTCGATCAACCAACATTGCAAAAACATGCACCTGACTCCTCTGTGAAAACAAGATGGCGCCTCGACTCCGCTCGAGAGCTAACCTCTATTCTAATTAGACGTCATTCGAAATAGTAACATTATTTTAAATAATGAGTTTAACGGCAATATAAAAAAGGTTATAAATCAAATTAAATAAGGTTAAGATTTAACAAAGTATTCTAAGTTGAAAACTAATATCTCGCGTATCATAGTCAACAATCAACTCTTGTTTGACTACTTCCTCCGACTTATATATATTTAATAAAATATAGTCTTATACTATATAGGTTTGAATGGGTTAAGTATAAGTAACACCGTGCATCATATTTCCTCAGAGTGTCAAAACGTTTTTGACATCGAAAGGCAATCCAATGTACTTCCAGATTACACACAACAATGTTTTTTTGGAATTATAATCACGTAAATAGTTCAGACTTTTTGAATATAAATACATCTTATATAGTATACCCGGTGTCGAGTCGTACAATGTGAAAGCACAGCAAAGTAGGCAGTGCCTCGTGAGGGACGAAGCTTCGATTGTAACTCTTATCAAGTTATGCTCGCCTAGTACAAAGTCCAGTATAAAGCTCTATTGAGCTTTATACTACCTGTAACGCGTTCCCAGATCTTATGCGCCCGAAGTAAAATAAAAACATTAAATTAATAGATCTTTACGATAAATACTTATAGTTCTTGCAATTCACGACGGCGAGTGAGATTTACTTGTGGTAAAGACGTATCTGTATATGTGTAACAGTGTGCGTGAGATCGAAAGCGGGTATGGTTAGCATACAAAAGTAAAAAAAAAACTATAATTTATTATCCAATATTTTTTGTTGCAAATAAGAAAAATAATAAAAATCACAAAATTTTATCTTCGTTTAAACTATCACTCTTACTTTCAAACTCATCAGTACCACTGTCACTTGATTCACCTACATTAATAACAAACTCAAAGTCGAAATCAAACTACTTCATGTGTTCTATTTCAATTTTTTCTACATGATTGCAGGTATTAAGCCAAGTGTTGCTGTCAATGTTGTTCAAGTTCTCAAAAATTAAATTTTGTGCTTCAGTCATATTTTCTGAATTTTCTGTCTCTTATACGTCGTTTTTTCATGGGTGAAGTAAACTTGGAGGAAGATGACGGCAACTCCTTTACTTCTTTCAATATTCTAGTTAAAGTGCGCTCAGAGACGCCAGTTGCTTCCGCAGTACATTTAAGTACGTTGGCCAATGGACTTAAATCACGTTTGTCACTATTATTCACTTTCATAAAATTATATTTTTCTTGAAGAAAGTGAAAGACTTTAGCGATAATTGCTCGTCCCTACAAATAATAAAACATACAATTGATTAAATATCCAAAACAGAAAATTGTTGCATGTCAAAAAACCTTTTCTTACAAAATGACATCTACTGTCTATTATTTCTGACAGATCAAAATAGAAATTAACTTTTTTAAAATTTATCAAAAAACGATTCAACATAAAAAAATGCCTTACCTCGCTATGAACAACTTTGCGTTTTGACATGCTGACAGTACTTCGTAGCAAAGAGCGTCGTCGTGGAAACAATACGATATAGACACGCACACTGCAGCAATGTGCATATACACGTTCAACCACTAGTAAAGCTCACTCGCCTTCGTGAATTGCAAGAACTATACTTAAATTTTTACCATGAGAGTAATCTAGACAGGTCCTGATTTACTTTACAGTTATAACCACGAGTTGTTATATAATATACTAGCTGACCCGGCAGACTTCGTACTGCCAAATATAGCCTGTCAAAATGATTTGTAATGTGTAATTTTTTTGTTCCTACATATTTTATAGTCGGGGCAAAAAATTCACCTGAACAGAACCGTCACCCTGGTGATAGGGATGTCCGTGGATATCGTTTTAAGCCACCGTAAGTTTTATCGATAGGTGGCGCTGGAGTCACGAACCCAGCGAATACAATAGCAATAAAGCTTGATTTAGTTAGTTTAGTTTTTAGCCCGTTTAGTCTAGCTGACTCCCGCGACTTCGTCTGCGTTGAGTGTTTGCTTGTCTTGCAATCACGAAGCAATAGATTACTGAACCGAAGAACTTGAAAAAATTACATCATAAACATTAAAGTATCTCCTTTCTTACAAAAAAAGAATGAATAGATTCTGAGTACGCGTTAATGAATTACAACTAAATACACATTTTGCCTATCTCCCAAGGGAACCGTGCTGAATTCCGGGATGAAAACTATCTCATATGTTGAACCGGAGTATCAGCTACTCCTATACCAATTTTTATTCAAGTCCATCATTTCAAGTGGTTTCGGCGTGATACAGATAGACGCTAGTAAAATCGCTAATAAAGCATCCTCCAATAAAAATGTTTAAAATCTATTTAATGTACAGATTTCGTCATGTTACTGTTTGACTATACACTCTTTGACGTTAGGAACACACCTACATTGCTTAGACAACAGTGAGTGCTTGTAATTTAACATGTACTTTATGCAATAGCAATAAAACTCAAATTGACTCTACGTTTATATAGAAAACGTTTGTATGGGAAAAAGAAAAGGGCTGTTTTAAGGGGTTTTCCGGCAATTATTCAGATTTTTCTCGCTGTAAAAACCATCCTTGAACATCAACGAATATTAAAAAAAAAAAATTGCCAAATTGGTACAGGCGTTGTTGAGTTATGCGCTTACCAACAGCTTTTGCGATTCCTTTTTATATTATAGATCATTCTAATTAACTTTTATAATTATGTGATAATACTGACATGTACATATTTAAATTATAGAGTTTAAATAATAATTTCAATAATAATTGAAATACTAATTTAATCGTTTAAATATAAGAAATAAAATCTGAAAAACTTGTTATCATAGCACATTGAAATAATAAGTGCTAAATATTTTTTAATAGAGGTTAAATAAAAACAATAAAAAAATATATTTGTACAACTTTTGAAAAAGTGTAGGAAATTGTATCTCATTTTTGCATTGACATTTTAATTAAATTTTATAATTATGTGATAATACTTACATACATATATTCAAATTAAATTATAAAGTTTTGATCAATAAAGCAGAAATAAGTAAAAAACAGGATTAATTTCACTGTATTATCTTCATTATAATATGAATTCAATTTACACTTCAGTCTAAGTAACACGTGGCCGGCTATGCTAACACCAAAAATTGAAAAAGTGGAAATAATTGAATTATACGGTATTTCGTTCACTACAAAATAAATTTAATTAATTTTAAAGCGTCAACAACACGTGGTAATTATGCTGTTAAAATGTAGGTTATATGACACGCGGGGTGCCAGGTCGGGTAACCTCCACGTGTGTCCGGGTGCTGTGGGTCCCTCTTGATTCGTCCGGGGGGAAGAGCAGCATTCGGGCCGGTGCACCCTGGTAACATCGGTTAACAATTTCTTTTGTGCGAGATTGTTAGCCGATGGCCAATGACCCGACGCGGAGGGGGTCTCCGCGCGTCCCTCTGACCAAGCTGAGGGCGCAGTGGATGACCCAGGGGGTGTATCACCCCGTGTGGTGGAGGGCCTGTCCAGGTATGGGACTGGCAGGCGGGGGTGGGCGGCAGGCTGCTGCTGGAGGTGGGGGTGACGACTGTGACTGGTCGTCCCCATTGGAAGTTTGCGGCCCGTCCAGGTATGGGACTGGCGGGCCGGGCCCGTCCAGGAATGGGACTGGTGGGCCGGGGTGGACGGCGAGCGTTCGCTGCGCTTGCCGTCGGCGATGGAAGGCCGGGTGCGAGAGAGTGTTCTTCTTCCACCTCTCTTGCTCCTGTGCCTTCGGAGGACTTGTGGACGATGGAAACGGGGCCGTCCATCACTCACAGTAGGGTCCTCAAGTTGGCTGGTGTGCTTTTGTTCTGGCACACCTCTAACAGGCGAAACTGGGCACGTTGTGCCCAAGGAGGGTCTGCTGCGGCGGACACCCGCTGGTGGAGTTGCGGTTGTATGCGAAAGCCTTCCCATGGCTCCACCATACAGCGGTGAGTAGGAACACGTGGGGGTTTTAGTCAGTAGGAGTCTGACATAACCTCTGTGCCTCCCCGTGGCGCAGAGGTATCCATGAGGATTTACCCACGTTAAAAAAAAAAAAAAAAAAAGGTTATATGACACGTTCGTAGATTTACCATAGCAGCGCCATCTATTGATTACTTACTCAACCCAGTCGAAAGGTATCGACATCTGTTAGAATCATTTGGAGTTAACAGATAATTGTGACTGTCAAATAATAACAGACAAATAATTAGCAATAAATTAAAATTGCGACTATAATTTGAGATTTAAACTATCCTATCTTTCAAGTTGGATCGAACTGCACATGGTGTGCGAATTTTATTATAATCGGTTAAGTGGTTTAGGAGTCCATTGAGGACAAACATTGTGACAGGAGATTTATATATATTAAGATTGTATAGTTTATTTTATTCGATAAGATAAAAATTGCGCAAAAATTTAATTGTAATTGTGGATAAATAAACTTTGACGTTACGGTGGTAAGTAGCCATATGATCTTACTCGTATACTTTATACTGAGCATTTAAAAAACAGTACACTACATCTCAGCCATTAAAGAATTTATGAAATAGACTCCGAAAACTTCCACTTAAGTATCTGTATATTGCCTAGCCTAATCTGAATGATATATTATATGTGAAAACTATTTAAACAAAATAAAGGTAGTACTGAAGTTAATAGCATGATATTAATAATATAATATCCTACACGTATTAACGTTAGATAGATTCCATTTAAATCCTAGAGAGCTATAATTATTTAATCTAGAAAGGTTTTGTCTCAAAATCAATCAAGCCCGACTTTCTATTTGTTTGCATGTGTGTAATGATTGACAGATAACGTCATGAAGTACCCCTTCATGGAAGTACTTGATGAGTAATCAAGTTGTTAGCAGTATTAAAAAAATCTTTTACTTTAGTTCCTGACTACAGGTGAAAGCTTACAATCGCTATATCTGCGTTTCTAATTTCAAGAACAAAAATGATTGTGTGAAGTAGTTAGTGTCAAGTATAAAGATTCTGACCTGAATAGGAATGAAGATAGCTCAGCCATCGCACGAAATGCGAGTCAGATGTCAACAGCTTGTCGAGTAGATAACCCTTATCCTAGTCATGACTGCGAGGCACCCTTCACCATCACGGCGTGAAACTTTTGCCAGGCTGGTCACTCTGATTGTCTTCTGGTTCTGAAGTTGCCTGACAGGCAACCTGTCGCAGTAACGCCGGACCAGATAGACCATGTAAACAAAGCGTGATTTGTAATGAAGCCAATCTTTGGATTGCTTTTTGAGTAAAGGTAAGATACTCCCGACATTCCCGAAAACTCCTGTCAAATCGATAGTTTTCTTTTGCCGAAATGTCACTTTGTCGCTTACACTTTGACGTCTATCACGCAACGTGATATTTCCTTGAAATGTGTGATATTGTGGTGTAAAACCCTGACCGTGAAAAAACTTAGAATATTGGCGTCGACCACTTATAATCCATTGAATAACTGATGTACCTTAGTAGCTACATATTACGTATAGCATAATCTCTATATGTGCGGTGTTATTTAGAGCATTTGAATCCGAGGTGTATCGCTGGAATCTATGTTCACGCTACTCATCTTCGTTGCTGATGGGCCCAGGGGCAAGTGGCGTAGAAGCCTAGAACTCTGGCCTTTATATATTTATTATATACAATGTTGTACAAAAATTCAAAGGCCTTTATTAAGTATCGAAAAAATCCGTGAAACCATATCCCAGTCTCTTATGAATACGGCACATAAACGAATATAAGGTTTAAAAAATAAATAACAAAAAAGTTATACATAATACAGTATTTAATAAAAAGTAACACATACACAGCATGTATATTCTTCAAATTAGATAGATAAGTAATTTGTTATATTTTATTATTAATATCACTTTCTCGTATCTACATCGCGGTTTGTGAATAACACCGCCGTGAGCTGGATCGCAGTTATATCGCTTTGGTACTAGGCACCCATAAATAGCTAAGAGTGTATATTGCTCACGATGAATGGACAGGGAGCGAGAGGGGAACAAGACGGCGGCAGGGGTGAGTAAAAGTTTTTCATCCTGTTGCATCAAAATGTATGTTCTTATTAACCAATAATAGCTTGAAATAATGGCATATGTAAATAAAACTGAACACTAGCGAGCTCCTTTATCTGCGTACGTTCTTTGACGATTACGTTAACCAAAAAAAACCGGGAGTGGAAACTTCATAGCTAATTATTATTGATTATGGACTTTGAGATGGTGGGAACTACGAAATCCCGTTGATACCTGGGCACAATTTGTACCTTGTTGTGCTTTAGTTATAAGTTATCGAATGTAGGTATGATAATCGAACGCTTCATAGATATCTGTATTAGTTATCTATATATATAAAAGTGAAAGGTCACTTACTTACTTACTTACATACTTACTGATTAAACACGAGATCTCAAAAGCTATTGTACGTATAAAGCTATAATTTAGACAGTAGGTAGTTGATAGTTAAGAGATGTCAGCTAAGAAAGGATATTTGGAAATTCTACCCCTAAGGTGGTAATAAATGATCTAAAAAAATGTCCTTACATATTTGTGACGATTTTTTAAGTCATTCTGTTTTCAACACAATGAAGGTAAAATTTTCCCTTTCCAGCATGTCATTTGGATATTATGCCATTAAGAAGATGATGAAAAATTTAAATTATAATTAGTTCGGGTATTTGGCCATAGTCCACCACGCTGGCCATGTGCGGATTAGCAGACTTTACACGCCTTTGAGAACATTATAGAGAACTCTCAGGCATGCAGGTTTCCTCACGATGTTTTCCTTCACCGTTGTAGCAAGGGATATTTTAATTTTTTTGGTAGTTTGTCAGACTGTCAGATGTCAAAGTGATTCACTACTCGATGGTATGATAAAGATGATGAATGTCAGTGAACGGCATGTCTTGCGTTAGATGGGCACTGGTGATCGTCAGATCGGTAAAAGACTTTAGAGAGAAAAAAGGTTTGGGTACGCGTGCATCAGACATTTTATGTCGGACACATAAAGCTGTCGCGTTATAACCGTCTCTTAAGTGAGAGATAAGGCAAAGCTCGGTTAAGAGATCTCGGTCTGAGAGAAAAAACTAGATAATGAATTTGTTATTCGAAATTTTAACGCATGTAAATCAATGACTCTTAAAAAGCCCTTTTTAAAGGATTGTTTGAATAATGTTTTTGATTGATGGATTGATTAATGGTTTTGGACTAGACGGGTCGAATTGTGCAAAAAAAAACTAACTAAGATTGCCACGGTTCTTTCTTTCATTATGAGGAATATGGCGGCACTTTGTGAGATATCATAATGTGCGTGTGGGTGTCGATAGGAAAGAAAATACTTGAATTGCAGAAATACAATGGAGTATATTATTCTTAAATAACCTGAAACAAACTATAATTACGTCATTATTTAACTGTATCTTCTAGCAATGTCTACCAATTTTCTGCCTGAAAACACTTATATAACCCTTTTACTTCTAAACTCCACCTCAATGATGATCAAAGGATTATTTACAAAAAAGGGAACAATGCCATACAGGCATTGTTCCTTTTTTTGTTATAAAAACTTGAAGATATTATCACACTTTTTCCAGATACACTCTATTTCTTGGACAGTAAATAATTGATAAAAGGCAAGTATAACTTTTTAAGGTTCAATTTACTATCATCAAATGTATCTTTTATGGAATTTTAATAAAATTTAAATAAAACACATGTAATTAAATATAATTGGAGATCACTAGCTTAGAAACAAGAAGTTTGCCATATAATTATTTGATTAGATGACTATTTATCAAATTCGAAAATAATCGCTCTTGTAAATCATACAAGTTTTGTAAAACATAGTTTTACTTTCACTTTCAATTGCTATTGTACCTAGAGAACCTACGTTGGGGGCGGGCTTCCTAGCACCGTTCTCTTATCAAGTTATGCTGGCCTAGTAACATACTCTATTAATAGTTTCAGGATGCATTTTAGAGACATATTTAGTTACTGTTTTATATAGGGTCAGGTCTTTCTATCTCGGGTTTTCTAATATAAAACTGGCGGACTTTCATACCTATTGTGTGCCGCCTTAGGGAAAGAATTAAAAAAAATCCTGTCCTAGAGAACGCCTGCGATTGCGATTGCGATGCTATCTTGGGTGCTAAATTTCAACTTTTTTAGTCGCGTTCAACATTGCACTACGCGTACAGTTCAAATTCAAATTCAAATTCAAATTCAAAATAATCTTTATTCAAATAGTCCTTAAAAAGGCACTTTTGACGCGTCAATAATTTACACAGTAGTTATTTCATGGTGATAACTATATTCGTAAACTTAAAACTAAAGCTATGAGGGTTCCAAACGCGCCCCGGTCTAAGAAGAAGCCCACAACAAACTTAGCCGGGGTTTTTCTTTTTTTTTCGTTATCACCATCTCACATAATGAATAAAATTAATAATAAACTATAGTACCTATGGAGATAGAGCAATTCACACCCAAGCTTTTTTATCGTTTATATAATCCTTAATATCATAATATGATTTTTCTACAAGCTTTCGTTTTATAAAAACTTTGAACTTATTGATAGACATCTCCAAGATATCAATAGGTAATTTATTATAGAATAAAATACAATTTCCTTTGAATGAGTTACTAATTTTGTGCAGCCTACTAAACGGTACTACAAGCTTACTTTTACTTCTAATGTTCAGTGCGTTACAGTCCATTTTTTTCTTGAATTTATCAATATTTTTATGAACATACATTAAATTTTCATATATATATTGGCTATGCACTGTCATTATTTTATAATCTTTAAATTTATCTCTTAATGACTCTCTGGGACCTAATTTATATATCGCACGAACAGCCCTCTTCTGCAAAACGAATATAGTGTCTATATCAGTATAAGTATACAGAACATTTCATGTATTTTACAGATGTTAAAACTATTTGGTTAAGAATGGGTCACTAAAATTAGGGACAGGAAGGTAGCAGCAGTCCTAAGTTTAAAAATAGAACATTAAAATCTAATGTTTGTTTCATAGTTTTCGAAATAAAACACTTTTGAAACAGTAGTTAACAAACATTAGTTTTTTTTTTGTTTTATTTCGAACAACTATTAAATTAAGCATTTTTTTTTTCAAGAGAACATTCAAGACGTATTTAGTATAACAAAAACATTTAGTACTTCAGCGCTGAAGACTAGAGTATAAATAATATGTCTAGGTGTATGTTACTTCACGTCGGCCTTGGCTTTTCCATCCATATAATTTTATTAAGCTATATACAAGTGCTATAAAGAATAAAGATGTCAAAGCTATACTTTGTACTAATGCATACATCTCATCCCTAACCTGTACATAATTTGTAATGAAAAAAAATTATGATGATAATTCATACTCTTAATAATTTGTTTCGTTTCTTCATCGCGGTTTTGTGTAATAAGGCCAGTCAGTTATGTGCTGGATCGCAAACACGATACTTTGTTACTAGGAACCCATAAATAATAAAGAGCTGCAAATGCTCCCGATGAATGGACAAGGCGTCGGAGGGAGGTGAAGACCGCGGAGGGGGCTGAATTCAAATAAAAAAAGCTTACACGTTTATTTTGCTACAAGGTACTGATAGCTTATAAATATCCATTGTGCAGCTTTTATTAACAAATACCGGCCAATTAACTCATTCTAGCAAAACTATTTGAAAAAGCGATATAATATGGGCAAAATATCTTGCAGATATACGATAACACATTTCTCGCACTAATTTTAATTTTTCATTATCTAAACTGCGCGTTCAAATAACATGTTGCAGAGAGATGGTTTTTGTTCATCTGATGAAGACCAAATTATAAGCCAGCGTGCTGCAGGCCCAACTCTTAAGACACTGAGAGGAGATCCAATTCCTTAAGAGGTAATTCCTAAAGAGGTACTGTTTCTATGTGAAGCGAAAATCAATAACTTGGAACCCGAACCTTTAATTGAACACGTTTAGCCAGACCCTCGGTGGTATAATGGATATTACGCCTGCGCTGATGCGGGAGAACAGGGTTCGATTCCCTGCTGAGGAGACATGTTGTTTATTTTATAATTTTCATTTATTTTTGTTACTGATGTTCTTGGCGTAATAAGTTTTTTTTTTTGTATTTTTTTGTGGCCTTGTTGATGAATAATCTTAGTTTTTATTTTTTAATTGTAGAACCCTATGGTTTTAATATATTTAAACATATTTTCCTACACAGAAACAAACTATTGAATTGAGATAAAATGTTGTACGGGTACTTGTCATTTTTCTATAATCCTCAGGCGGGTGTCTCAATATCGGTCGATCTTGTATTGCGAAATTGCTACAGTCCACTTATAAAAACAAGGAATAGTACCAGCGTTTTATGTACCACGATTATAAATTAATTTAATTTATGTCTACATAAACAGTACAGTTTACTTGCCCATTTTAACGGTCGGGTTTTGGACTCTCCACCTTTTTAAGCTTAGGGTTGTTATATATATTGTTGGTGGTTAAATTTTATTTAAATAACCGGTCAAGAGACTGAAGTATGCTAGAACTTTTATTTTTGTAGACATTCGTAGCTTTTCGATACGGTTCGTAGCCATATGCTACGAGTGTATTACCATGTAAATGTTGCGTTATTCTTCGCAGGCGTAAAACTACAAGTGACAAGTTGTCCTATTTTTGCTTTGCATCTATCAATCCAATTAAATTTCTTTTCTTATGAGATCTGTGAAACAACATGGTGGAATATTATCCTGTGCGTGTGGGTGTTGATAGAAACAACACTACTAGAATTACAGAAACACAGTGGAATTATTAAAATTATGGAAAATGTATTTTCACGGACGCTTCATAGATGTCTGTATAAGATTTTCATGAATTAAACATTTTTTTATTGGAACGAAGTTCCTTTACGCGCGTTGTGAAAGGGGGCTAGACGGAAAAAATTCTTACGAAAAGTTGTCACGACATTTTTTGTTATTGTAAGCTGTGCGGCGTCGCATGTTTCTCTGTCTGTCTCTGTCTATCTCTCTTAGATAAGCCAGATATTAGAAAGCAAGCCAGATATTTTCATTTCTATTTCGCATTGAACAGTGTGGTGTCGCGACGATTATTTTTTTTGAGTGTATACAGGTTTTTTGTAAATAATAAATAATAAAAAATAATAATAATAATGAATCCTGATAGTGTTTCTGCACAAGTTCCGGATATTGCTTATGGAGTTATATACAGATAAGTAGATATTATATACAGATAATAATAAATGCTTTTGTATTTTTAGCAAGTACGCACTATAACCTCTCTTTATTATTGTGCTAACCAAGTCATACGCATTATAATCTCCACATTTTGTGTGTGCAGTAGCAAGTAAACGCGTCATAATTTTAATAAATTCAAAAACAAATCATATTTTAATATTACAATATCAGTTTATATAACATTATATTTGTTAATAATAAAAAAATATTATAACTTAAATAAAATAAAATTTTATTACTATTCCTTCACTAATTAACTTGGAACTTCGTTCCATCCGGGTGTCCCTTGACACCTCTCAAGTTTTTTTTTAATTTTCTTTTATTTTGTTATTGATGTTATTGGTGTAATAAGTTTATTTCATGTATTTTTTGTAACATAAGGTTAGATTCGTAATTCTTGATCTATAACTGCTATATATATTTTAATTTACTTTATCATTTCTATCGTCGTCAGCTAATTATTGCCTCATTGGGCCCAGGCCAATTATCTTCAATGTCGAAAAAAAATTTACATATTGCATTTTAATAAAATTATTAAACCACTGCCACGTTCCTGCGTAAAAGTAAAAAACACTAGGAACCAATTGAAAATGTATAAAACATCTTTTGGAAAACATAAACTAATGAAAAAAGCATATAAATCTTTGACAGTTTCTATGTGAAGCAAAAATCAATAACGTGGAACTCGACCCTTTAATTCAGTATATTCAGCCAGACCCTCGGTGGTATAATGGATATTACGCCCGCGCTGATGCGGGAGGAACAGGGTTCGATTCCCTGCCGAGGAGACATGTTTTTTATTTTAAAATTTTCTTTTATTTTGTTATTGATGTTATTGGTGTAAGTTTTTTCATGTATTTTTTGTAACATAAGGTTAGATTCGTAATTCTTGATCTATAACTGCTATATATATTTTAATTTACTTTATGATTTCCATCGTCATCAGCTAATTAGTGCCTCATTGGGCCTGGGCCAATTATCTTCAATTTAAAAAAAAAAATTAGTTGTGAAATTGAAGTTTTACGCTTATATTGGATTAATAGTCATAAAAGAGAGAACATGAGCAGTAATGGCTTTATTATAAAATCAGTAAGTTTTCAATAACTATCTATGTTTCTGGCCTCGTACAACAAGTGTTCTTGGAGATTACTTTAAAGTAATGAAGCCTTAAAGCCATATAGTACATATTTGCCTAGATAGAAACTGATGGCGGTCATGATTTTATTTCGAGTGGGCGTAAAGAAATATGAGAAATGTCAGAAAATATAAGTAAGAAACGATAACTGAGATTGCATCACTTTCTGAGGATTATATCAAAATCATAAGATCGCTGGAAACAAGAAACAATAGAGTAAAGTGTGGTGGCAATCTTTACAGAAAAACTCACGCAAATAATTTTAATAATTAACCATGTTTGGACTGATCTAATAATTGATGCTATCGAAAAGAGTTGTGTATATTTTATGTCTAAGAGACTTAATGTCAGTTGAAGATTGTTAATTGTTTAATAATTATTGAATAAGAACCGATCGAGAGACTGACGATTGATGGATTCTATAATTCTGTAGACATTCGTAGCTTTTAGCTACGGTCGTAGGCATACGTTACTAGCGTTCAATATACTTTTGCTCTTGGGTTTCTCTGTGCGGCGTCCCGATAATGCTTACTGCACAAGCTTTAATTTTTGAAATATTTACAAATTATTGAAATAATCTTTGAATGGCGTTTTAGTATGACATATTAAGGTAACACTTATTATAAACCCTATTTAAAATAATAACCTTTTACGAAAACCAATAATAGCGCAAACCTAATATTTCTTTTAAAAATTCAATCATATAAGAGTAACATATAAAATATCCTGTAACAGCACTTAATGTACCCATAATTGAGCAAACCAAATACATAAAATCAGTTAATTTCCAAATAGATAATAAGAATAATCCGAAAATACTAATTTACCTAGGTCCTCCTTCTATGTACTATTAAAAATGTAACCAGTCCAATGACATGAGCCATATCTATTGACCGACGAAATCCTTTAATGTTTAAAAAGTTGACATGAGAGCTTAATCTGTATAGGACAATAAACTGACTCAATCAAATAATATAAAAATGTTCAGTGATACGTAACGCTGATTTAAGCGAGATGAAACCGGTAATAAAACAGTTAATAGAAGAAATATGGGCGGGTTTAATGTCTATTTAGACGCTTCCGCCCTGGATCATATAGCTCTCGTAGGCTTAATCCGCCAACCACTATGGAAAGACGAAGGCGGGTATATTAACAATAAAAGGGTCATTGCATCCCACCAACAACTCTGCCCCGCGGTTGGCTGAGATGTAAAGAGGTGTGGCACCAATTTCAAAATCTTGAAAGACAATTCTCTTATTCAAAAGATTCCTTGGTTATATCGCTATTGATCTATTTCATCCGTGAGATAAACCTAACGGGTCATTTCATTTAACAGACTTCCGCAGACATTTATTTTTATAGTTAAAAAGTTTTACCCTGACTACTTTCTGGCTAGTAAATAGTTTGCCACGATTATGAACGAAATAAATATTTACATATAGGTATGTTTATTCATATAATCAGCAATTTGAAATTTTATTACAAGTTTATTCATAATATATGCTAAATGAATTGTATTTTATACTTATCGAACACTATAAATAAAAAAAAACAATAATAAAAATGGGTCTCCTCGGCGGGGAATCGAACCCCGGTCTCCCGAGTGACAGTCGGGGATACTAACCACTATACTACCGAAGATGGTACTTAAATTGTTTAACTAAAGCACTCTGTTCTAAAATTATTGATTCCTAGTTCGTCCGAACTGCGCTGGCTCGCAGCAACTATATTGAAACTAGAGGTATTTTAACTCCAAGAAGAATCTTAATACAACGATTAACTACTTACTATATTATATATATCCGTAGAGGAGGAATGAGGAGAAAAACCGTAAGTTGGGACACTATAATATATTGACATTAGTATACTCAAATAAATGAAAAACCATAAATATGCAAAAGAATCCTACTTCTATAATAGCGCGAAGGCTGTTTTATATTTATATATAGTTTTAAAAAATAAACTTATATTCACTAGTTTCTTATAAAAGTTTTTTGTACAAAATTTGGTTAGCATTTAACAAAGTTATATCACAAAAACATTTTTCGTTAACAAAGCAAAGGGTTTTTGTTCATAAAAGGTTATTTTCTAAAATGTCACGAAATAGTTCGGTCGCTACAGGCTAGAGGGCGTTGATAGAAATGTTTTGATGTCACACTCGAATTACGGGCGGATTAATTAAATCTAAATGATTGAAGAAATTAGCTTAATTTTGAATTTAATATTACTTGCATTAATTTTGAATTAAAGAAGGAATAAAAAGGGGTGAAGACTACCAAGTCGCATTTCCTATCTTTCTCGCTTTAAAAACCTAAACTTTTTACCTAAAGATGAGAGGCTTGAAAGTATATTTAATATTAATAATAAAGTAATATTTTGATAATGTTGTTTACTTATAAGGTTTACAGAACTATAGACAGAAGATAGGAAGTCTGGTTAAGTGACACTGGAAATTTTGCGAATGCCTAAACCACCATAACGGATGGGTAGGGATGCTTGGGTCCAAGCATGGTCAAAGATTGCTCGTTCAGCTGCATATTAAGTAAAGATTCTAAGCTAATTTTGATTAAGCCGTATACTCGTGTCAAAAGATCCATTGGTGATTCCAAAAGGAGCAGCAGCGGTAAATTTTGGGACAAAAAGACAGAATTTTAGAATTTAATGAAATATATACATATAAGTTTATTCATATAATCAATTTCAGAATTTTAATTTTATTTTATAACAAGTTTATTCATACTTATATATACGCTAAAAGAATTATACCTTATACTTATCGAACATTATAAAATAAAACAAGGAGATCCCTTTTTATCATTGACGATAAGGAGGGATCGCCTTCGGCGGGGAATCGAACCCCGGTCTCCCGAGTGACAGTCGGGGATACTGACCACTACACCACCGAAGCTGATACTTCAATCGTTTAACTAAAGCACTGTGTTCTAAAATTATTGATTTATAGTTCGTTCGCTGGCGAAATATTTAAACGAGATATTTTAACTCGAAAAAAAATATCCTATAGCAGCGGGAAGCGTTTTATATATTTATATATAGTTTCAAAGAATAAGCTTCTATACATGAGATCTTAAGCACTTCTGTTCACGAAAGGTTATTTTCTAAAATGTCACAAAGTAGTTCGGTCTATACAGGTAAGAGGGCGCTGTTAGAAGTGTTTTGGTATCACACTCGAAATACGCGCGGATTAATTAAATCTAAATATTTGGAGAAATAAGCTTAATTTTGAGTTTAATATTACTTGCTTTAATTCAAAGGGGTGAAGGCTACCAAGTCACATTTAGCCAGCGTGGTGGACAGTAACCACAACTCTTAAAACACTGAGAAGAGATCGAAATCCTTCAGAGGGATGCTGATTCGTCTATTAATAAAGATTTTATGATATGAAGCGATCATTGCTAGATCAATCCAGCGCATGCTTCCGCAGACTTTTATTTATAATAAAAACATTTTTTTACGAGGGACTGCTTCTATGGTAAGCGAAAATCAATAACGTGGAACTCGAACCTTTAATTGAACACGTTTAGCCAGACCCTCGGTGGTATAATGGATATTACGCCTGCGCTGATGCGGGAGAACAGGGTTCGATTCCCTGCTGAGGAGACATGTTTTTTAATTTATATTTTTCATTACTTTTTGTTACTGCTGTTATTGGTGTGATAAGTTTTTATTTTTTTTTTTGTGCTCTCGTTGACGAATAATCTTGGTGATTATTTTTAAGTTATAGAACCCGATGGTTGTAACATTTTTTGCCTACATAGAAACAAACTATTGAATTGAGATAAAATGTTGTATGGGTACTTACATTATTCTATAATTCGCAGGCGGGTATATCATAATCGGTCGGTCTTGTATTGTGAAATTGCTACACTCCACGAATTTAAAATAAGTCTAAGTATAAAAATAAGGAGAAATTCAAGCGTATTTTGACAATTTAAATTGGTTAAATCGTTCCAAGTTTTTGCTATACAACTGCAAGGTAATTTTTGACTGTGAATTGACTGCGTACAATAATTTTAACATAAAACAAAAATGCGCGAGCACGCGAGTTAAAAATCACGCATCACGGCTGTGGAAGTACTGGGCCTTCATGAAATCAAGCTGGTAGTCAAAATTTTAAACTGTCGTATACGAACATTTAGGCATTCGCTTTAAAGCTTTAAGTAGAAGTAATAAGTTATAATAATAGGGATTTATTGCAAATAAGTAAGTTTTACATTTATTTGTAGTTATGAAGTATTAATTATACGAGTTTATTACTTGTAATTTGAGGTGCAATGTTACTTATCTGAACTTTACTTACACAATTTCTAAGTGGTTTGAAACATATTTGTGTAAAAATGGTACGGTGAAAATTTTTAAATTAGACACTGGTTCAGTCCTAAATATATTATCCCTTGAGACGTTATCTGTCTGAATGGGTCGCGGGATGGATGAACAATTAGAAATAGTAAGCGAGTTTTAGGTTTTTTCTTTATTTTTGTGATAGGGCAACATCTGCCATTCACGATCATTCATTGCCGGCTCACTACAGATCACGGGTCTCCTCTCAATATGAGACGGGTTTGGCTCTAGTCCACCACGCTGGCCATATACGGATTGGCAGACTTCACACGCCTTTGAGAACATTATGGAGAACTCTCAGGTGTGCAGGTTTCCTCACGATGTTTTCCTTCACCATTGAAGCAAGTGATATTTTAATTGTTTAAAAACGCACATAACTCCGAAAAGTTAGAGGTGCGTGCCCGGATTCGAACCGCTGACCTCTGATTAGAGGCTGACGCCCTAACCACTGGGCTATCACCGCTTCAGTTTAGTTGTATGTCTTTAAAAACATTTTCCTATACATATTTTCACTATTCTTATGCCTAGCGTTCAATTGACCTGGAGATTTTTTTAAATTTGATTCAGCGAAAACTGACATCTTAATAATTGTACATAGAGAATCCCGTCCGTAGTAGCTATGACTTTCATTTTGGCTCAACATACAAGTTGTTAGATAAAGGCCAAACCAACCTATCATCTTCTTCATTTATTTTTGTAAAGTTAACATACTTTATTTACTCTTTTGAAAATTTGGATTGCTGGTTAAAACAAGCAAGTGTCATTCTTCTGTTGGTATTGTTCTTTAATCTTCCTTTTTTAGCGGGTATAATATATTCTCCAGTGCCTTAACAGTAATTTGAAAATATATAGAACTTCACACAGAGTATAAAAATTCTGTAGTTTACAGTGGGTCTCAGATAATAAGAAGTAGAGATACTTTTATGTTCAGCCGTACAAAGAGTGAATAGTGAGAGCATCTGGAGTACTAGGCCCATTTATGAACATTTTGACGGTATATATTATATGACGGTATATATTATATGACGGTATATATTATGGGATGGAATTCTTAATATATTATGTACACTATATGTCACGAGGAAAGCAAGATAACAGAGATTTCATCAGTTTAGAGGATTATCTCAAAATCTAAAGATAATACTATCATTTTTTCCAATGGCTGGAGAACGACATGAAACTAGTCACAGAGAAGCTGGAAACAAGAAACAATATAGTACAGTGTTGCAGTCTAAATAATTAAGTAATTTAAATAATTAACCTTGTTTGGACTGATTGTTTTCTGAATTAATGCTTTCGAAAAGTGTTGAATATATTTTATATATAAGTTACTTGACGTCGGTTAATGATTAAATATTAAACGGCCGAGAGACTGAGGTTTGGTTGAACCTGTAATCATGTAGCCATTCGTAGCTTTTACCTACGGTCGTAAGCATACGTTACGAGCTTTTAATATAACCCTATTTAAAATAATAATTTGTGATGAAAACCAATAATATCGCAAACTTAACATTTCTTTAAAAAAACAATCATTTAATACACGCCTACAGAGTAAGATAAACTATATCCTCAAACAGAACCTAATGTTACCCATATTTGTGCAAAAGTAATAAATAAAATCTGTTAATTCCCAAATTGATTAGAATAATTCGGAAATATCAATTCGACTTATTTACTTTTTCTCTATACTATTAAAAATTTAACCCCATCCATCAAGTATGTATTACTTAATCGGCATCAGTATAGCGCCATATTTATTAACGGAATCTTTTAATTCTTAAATAGTTGACATAAAAGCCAACATCTCAATAATTTACTAGGATAATACGCCTGACTGACTGATAGAATGACTCAAACATATAATATTAAAATATTTAGTGATACGTAACGCTGATTTAAGCGAGAAGAGACCTGTATTAAAACAGTAAAAAGAATAAATTTGGGCGGGTTTATTATCTATTTGGATCATATAGCTCTTGTGGCAGTAATCCGCTAACCACTAAGGAAATACGAAGGCGGGTATAATAACTATAAAAAGGTCATTGCATCCCACCAACAGCCAACTCTGCCCCGCGGTTGGCTAAGATGTAAAGAGGTGCGGCACTGAATTTACTATCATGAAACTTATTGATAAGATTCCTTGGTTATATCGCTATTAATATATTTCATCCAAACGCTTCATTTTATTGAACAGACTTTCCCGGACATTCATTTTTATAATTAAAAAGTCCTATCTTTCTCGCTTTAAAAACCTAAACTTTTTACCTAAAGATGAGAGGCTTGAAAGTATATTTAATATTAATAATAAAGTAATATTTTGATAATGTTGTTTACTTATAAGATTTGCAGAACTATAGACAGAAGATAGGAAGTCTGGTAAAGTGACACTGGAAATTTTGCGAATGCCTAAACCACCATTACGGATGGGTAGGGATGCTTGGGTCCAAGCATGGTCAAAGATTGCTCGTTCAGCTGCATATTAAGTAAAGATTCTAAGCTTATTTTGATTAAGCCGTCTACTCGTGTCAAAAGATCCATTGGTGATTCCAAAAGGAGCAGCAGCTGTAAATTTTGGGACAAAACGACAGAATTTTAAAATTTAATGAAAAATATACATATAAGTTTATTCATATAATCAATTTCAGAATTTTAATTTTATTTTATTACAAGTTTATTCATACTTATATATACGCTAAAAGAATTATACCTTATACTTATCGAACATTATAAAATAAAACAAGGAGATCCTTTTTCATCGAGATGAAGAAGGATCCCCAAGGCGGGGAATCGAACCCCGGTCTCCCGAGTGACAGTCGGGGATACTAACCACTACACTACCGAAGCTGGTACTTCAATCGTTTAACTAAAGCACTGTGTTCTAAAATTATTGATTTATAGTTCGTTCGCTGGCGAAATATTTAAACCAGGGATATTTGAACTCCAAAAAAAACCTATAGCAGCGGGAAGCGTTTTATATTTTAGTTTCAAAGAATAAGCTTCTATACATGAGATCTTAAGCACTTCTGTTCACGAAAGGTTATTTTCTAAAATGTCACAAAGTAGTTCGGTCTATACAGGTTAGAGGGCGCTGTTAGAAGTGTTTTGGTATCACACTCGAAATACGCGCCGATTAATTTATCTAAATGTTTGAAGAAAATAGCTTAGACGCGGGATTAGATCAGATCTTAGACCAGATCCTCACCGGCGGGGAATCAAACCCTCGCCTCTCGCTGGACTAGCGCGGATACTGACCACTGTACTACTGAGGACCACGACCCAAATAATGGCCTCAGTTCAAAAGCATTGATAATGTTAAGCTTTTTTATATTTACTTAATTTAAACAATATTCTTCTCTTTTTACTTTTACTATATTCATAAGCCCCTTATTGAGCCCTTATTTTGGCTACTTGTTACCGAAATAAAGATGTTTTATTATGAGCTTGGTATATATATATTTTTTTCTGTGATAAACTAGAACAGATAACATCGGGGTCAACCATCTGGAAATATAGGAAGCATTTTCACCAGGGCAGCATAAATTCAATGAGATGGAAATGCACCTCAAAAGTGTATAGTGAGGTTGAGGAAGAGGGGTGAGAGAAGGAGGATAGTAGTATATAGGGGGACAGGGAATGAAATTTACCGTCGTATAACTAGTAACAGATAACAGCATTTATAGCATCAGATGTACTGCGTGGCGGAACCAAAAAGCAGATATTATGGAATCCTCCATTTAATGACACCAAATATCCGTTGATAAACGCGGTCTTAAAGATTTCATTGAGGCTACACTTAAGTATCAACACTCGCCTTCGGCTCCGAGAAAATTAACGTCTGATATAAACTAGATTATTTCTTAAACTGGATGCACAATCTTCTAGCCTGAGATCCTTACTGACTTTGCAGTAAAAGATAACAAGCAGAAATTTAGAATTATATATACATGATGCGTATCGATCGCAAGATGCATTAAACACCTATACTCAACATCAAACAACACTCTCGTTTGATCAACCTGGTTTGGTGCCTTTAATTAGCTCATTTTAAAACTTTTTGAATATAAATACATCTTATATAGTATACCCGGTGTCGAGTCGTACAATGTGAAAGCACAGCAAAGTAGGCAGTGCCTCGTGAGGGACGAAGCTTCGATTGTTACTCTTATCAAGTTATGCTCGCCTAGTACAAAGTCATGTATAAAGCTCTATTGAGCTTTATACTAGACTTCATTATTATGTGCCGTACCTGTAACGCGTTCCCAGATATTATGCGCCCGTAAATATAAAAATTTAATTAATAGATCTTTACGATAAATACTTACTAACTTAAATTTTTACAATACGTACTGAGAGTAATCCAGACAGGTCCTGAAATACTTTACAGTTATATAAATGTATATATTGCGCAAAAAATTAATTGTAATTGTGGATAAATAAACTTTGACGTTACGGTGGTAAGTAGCCATATGATTTTACTCGTATACTTTATACTGAGTATTTAAAAAACAGTACACTACATCTCAGCCATTAAAGAATTTATGAAATAGACTCCGAAAACTTCCACTTAAGTATCTGTATATTGCCTAGCCTAACCTGAATGATATATTATATGTGAAAACTGTTTACACAAAATGAAGCTAGTGCTGAAGTTAATAGCCTCATATTAATAATATAATACCCTACACGTATTAACGTTAGATAGATTCCATTTAGATCCTAGAGAGCTATAATTATTTAATCGAGAAAAGTTTTGTCTCAAAATCAATCAAGCCCGACTTTCTATGTGTTTGCATGTGTGTAATGATTGACAGATGACGTCATGAAGTACCCCTTCATGGAAGTACTTGACGAGTAATCAAGTTTTTAGCAATATTAAAAAAATCTTTTACTTTAGTTCCTGACTACTGGCGAAAGCTTACAATCGCTATATCTGTGTTTCTAACTTCAAGAACAAAAATGATAGTGTTAAGAAATATAAGTATAAAGATTCTGACCTGAATATGAATGAAGATACGAGTAGCTCAGCCATAGCACGTAATGCGAGTCAGATGTCAACAGCTTGTCGAGTAGGTAACCCTTATCCTAGTCATGACTGCGAGGCACCCTTCACCATCACGGCGTGAAACTTTTGCCAGGCTGGTCTCTCTGATTGTCTTCTGATTCTGAAGTTACCTGACAGGCAACCTGTCGCAGTAACGCCGGCCTAGATAGACCCTGTAAACAAAGCGTGGCTTGTAATGAAGACAATCTTTGGATTGCTTTTTGAGTAAAGGTAAGATACTCCCGATATTCCCGAAAACTCCTATCAAAACGATAGTTTTCTTTTGCCAAAATGTCACTTTGACGCTTAGACTTTGACGTCTATCACGCAACGAGATTTTTCCTTGAAATGTGTGATATTGTGGTGTAAAACCCTGACCGTGAAAAAACTTAGAATATTGGCGGCGACCACTTATAATCCATTGAATAACTGATGTACCTTAGTAGCTACATATTACGTATAGCATAATCTCTTTTCTGTGCGGTGTTATTTAAAGCTTTTGAATCCGAGGTGTATCGCTGGAATCTATGTTCACGCTACTCATCTTCGTTGCTGATGGGCCCAGGGGCAAGTGGCGTAGAAGCCTAGAACTCTGGCTCATATATTTATTATATACAGATGTTCTTGGTGTAATAAGTTTTTTTTTTTTTTTTGTGGCCTCGTTGATGAATAATCTTGGTTTTTATTTTTAGAACCCTATGGTTTTAATATATTTTAACGTATTACATTTTTTACAACATTTACATTACACAGAAACAAACTATTGAATTGAGATAAAATGCGGGACGGGTACTTGTCATTATTCTATAATCCTCAGGCGGGTGTCTTAATATCGGTCGATCTTATATTGCGAAATTGCTACAGTCCACTTATAAAAATAAAGAATAGTACCAGCGTTTTATGTACCACGATTATAAATTAATTTAATTTATGTCTACATAAACAGTACAGTTTACTTGACCATTTTAACTGTAGGATTGTGGACTCTTCACCTTTTTAAGCTTAGGGTTGTTATACTTTGGTGGTTAAATTTTATTTAAATAACCGGTCAAGAGACTGAAGTATGCTAGAACTTTTATTTTTGTAGACATTCGTAGCTTTTCGCTACGATTCGTAGCCATACGCTACGAGTGTATTCCCATGTAAATGTTGCGTTATTCTTCGCAGGCGTATAATTATAAGTGACAAGTTGTCCTATCTCTGCTTTGCATCTATCAATCCAATTGAATTTATTTTGTCTCTTATGAGATCTGTGAAACAACATGGTGGAATATTCCTGTGCGTGTGGGTGTTGATAGAAACAAAACTACTAAAATTACAGAAACACAGTGGAATTCTACGATTGTTAATATCTTATTTATTTTTAAATACCCAACTTAATTTTACTTAACCTTAGTTTGAGCTTATTTGGTAAGTTGCTCCGAACCTCGGTAGTTTTGTGGTCAGTATCTCTGTCACGCCGAGGCGGCTTGTTTTTATGTTATTACTGGTTTTATTTTATTACTTCTTTCAAGTAGGAAAAAGATCCCAGAAGCTTCATTCTCCTTTCTGCATCGCGGTTTGTGAAATAAGATCGCAGTGCTCTGGATCGCGAACACGATAACTTATTACTAGGAAGGCATAAATGACAAAGAGATGACAACAGTCCCGAGGAAACAAGTTGTCGGAGGGGGAAAGTGACGGCGGTGGGGGGGGGAAGAAAATTTATAACTTATTAAAATTATGGAAAATGTATTTTCACGGACGCTTCATAGATGTCTGTATAAGATTTTTATGAATTAAACATTTTTTTATTGGAACGAAGTTCCTTATCGTGCGTTGTGAAAGGGGGCTAGACGGAAAAAAATCTTACGAAAAGTTGTCACGACACTTTTTGTTATTGTAAGCTGTGCGGTGTCGCATGTTTCTCTGTCTGTCTCTCTCTCTCTTATAGAAAGCAAGCCAGATATTTTCATTTCTATTTCGCATTGAACAGTGTGGTGTCGCGACGATTATTTTTGTTGAGTGTATACAGGTTTTTTGTAAATAAAAAATAATGATAATAATGAATCCTGATAGTGTTTCTGCACAAGTTCCGGATATTACTTATGGAGTTAGGTAAGTAGAGATTATATACAGATAATAATAAATGCTTTTGTATTTTTAGTAAGTACGCACTATACCTTTATTATATTTACTTTATTATATATAATGGTGTACAAAAATTCAAAGACCTTTATTGAGTATAGAAAAAATCCGTGAAACCATATCCCAGTCTCTTATGAATACGACACATAAACGAATATAAGGTTTAAAAAATAAATAACAAAAAAGTTGTACATAATACAGTATTTAAAAAAAAAGTAACACATACACAGCATGTATATTGTTCAAATTAGATAGACAAGTAATTTGATATATATTATATTATTAATAATCACTTTCTCGTATCTACATCGCGGTTTGTGAATAACGCCGCCGTGAGCTGGATCGCAGTTATATCGCTTTGGTACTAAGCACCCATAAATAGCTAAGAGTCGATATTGCTCACGATGAATGGACAGGGAGCGAGAGGGGAACAAGACGGCGGCAGGGGCGAGTAAAAGTTTTTCATCCTGTTGCATTAAAATGTATGTTCTTATTAACCAATAATAGCTTGAAATAATGGCATATGTAAATAAAACTGAACACTACCGAGCTCCTTTATCTGCGTACGTTCTTTGACGATTACGTTACCTTGTTGTGCTTTAGTTATAAGTTATCGAATGTAGGTATGATAATCGAAAGGTCACTTACTTACTTACTTACATACTTACTGATTAAACACGAGATCTCAAAAGCTATTGTACGTATAAAGCTATTATTTAGACAGTAGGTAGTTGATAGTTGAGAGATGTCAGCTAAGAAAGGATATTTGGAAATTCCACCCCTAAGGGGGTAATAAATGATTTTAAAAAATGTCCTTACATATTTGTAACGATTTTTTAAGTCATTCTGTACAACCTAATGAAGGTAAAATTTTCCCTTTCCAGCATGTCATTTGGATATGCCATTAAGAAGATGATGAAAAATTTAAATTATAATTAGTTCGGGTTTTAAATTATATTATGAAAATTAGGAAAATTTAAATTATAATATTGTGCAATTAAGTTTATTAAGAAAAAGGTTGAATCTGAGAGTTTTTTTGTCTGGTGGGAGGCTTCGGCCGTGGCTAGTTACCACCCTACCGACAAAGACGTGTCGCAAAGCGATTTAGTGTTCCGGCTCCGGATGTCGCGTAGAAACCTATTTTGTGTATGGGTTTACCATACTCGTATAAGGTAGCCCGTTACCATCTTAGACCGCATTATCACTTACACCAGGTGAGATTGCCGTCAAGGGCTAACTTGTAGTGGATAAAAAAAAAAAGTTCTTTTAGGGATATGACTTTACTCAATAGATTCCCTACAGAAGCGTTCCCATGACCCAGTCACCAGGCGACGCGAAGGAGCATCGCTGGGTTTTAGTGGGTATTCTCTCGTGGGTCGCCGGCCGATGGCGAGTCCCACATAACCTGCAGAAAGCGCCGCAGTTTTGCCTGCGTCGCGTCCGGACGGGTATGTGTGTTAAAAAAGAGGCAATCAAACGCTGTCTGATCTGATTTGCTCTTCATTAGGTAGTAGAAAGAGCCGCTATTTATTTAAATGAGGTTGTTTAGTGAAAATATGAAAAATAGTGCCTCATAACTTGATCGATCGGCAAAAATAAATGCATGTTGAAACTTGCGTTGTTAAATCAGTACAGAAATGAACGGAAGGGAAAAGTTGAATTTAAGGTAGTATGTAAAAACTGCAATAGCCTTAATTCAGGTCAAACGCCGCAACGATGCCCTATAGCAAAGCTTACCAATAAAAAATTGGCAACTGTTGGTTGGCTGACCTTGTAATAAGTCGGCTTCACTCTCAAACTTTTATCAAGTCTGACTTATTAGAGATAACTCACTCTTTTATTGAAAATGTTTTCGCGTTGCAGCATCGCGGTTTGAATAAGGACGCTGTGAGCTGGATCGCGTTCATAACGTTTCGTTACTAGGAACTCATAAATAACAAAGAGTTTGGATTGCTCCCGATGAATACCTGGCGGTGGAGGTTGAAATTAAATCAACTAAACTTGTATAACAATAATAGATTGGAAGCTTGAAGCTTGAAGCTGAAGTTGTTGGTTATTAGTTGACATAATCACTTCCATAAAACTATATCTCAGTAACAGAGGTTATTTACGTGATTATTTGCAGTCTCAAAAGATTAATAATTAAACAAAATTTATGTAATACTCCAATTACTTCGCAATAGTAAAAGGTAGTTCGAATTGATATTAAACCTTCATAACATGAGATTTTCGAGTGAAACTGTTTTTACTGTTTTCTAGTTTTACTTTAGTGTACAACTGTCATGTATCATGTCCACAGCATCATCAGCAATATAAATTAATAGCCTACCTACCTAGCCTAACCTACCTATATAGGTATATATACAGAATGGTTTTATTGAAATATTTATTCAAGTTGAATTTTTTAGATGCTAACTCACTCTGTAAGGAATTTGTTTCCCGTTTCTGCAGCGCGGTTTGTAAAAAGGTCACTGTACGCTGGTTCATGATTACGTCGCGTAGTTACTAGGAGCCTATAAATAACAAGGAGCTTAGATTGCTCCCGATTAATACACGTCGTTGGGGGCTGAAATTGAATGAACTGAACTTGTGATAACAAAAATAGATTGGAAACTCTAGCTTGAAGCTGAACTGTTGGTAGTTAGTTGCCTTGGTATTTATTTACATAACATACAAATTTCCTTCTTTCTAGCATGTTATTTGGATATGATATATGATGGTAAAGAATTTAAATAAAAATTAGTATGACATACATGATGATATTATGCCTAATACTCAACGTCAGACTCTTAGCTGAGGCGGCTAAGCCTTTGAACATCATGGTGTACATCTAAACGCGCTATTGTTTATTGCTGACTGTTTTTTTTAATCACCTGATTTAATTAAATGCCTAAAAATAAATTCGGTAACTGTAAAAATTCCTGCCACCCATCTTATAGTGAAATAAATTGTTTCTCGTTTCAGCATCGCGATTTGCGAATACGGCCGCCGTGAGCTGGATCGTATTCATAACGCTTTGTTACTAGGAACCCATAAATAGCTAAGAGGTGAGATCGCTCCCGATGAATGGACAGGGAAAATTTCCCAATAAAAGCTACAATGGTAAACTTGAAATAACGTTACTGTTCTGTTTTATCTGCGCACATGCTTCAGTGTGCAAGATTCAATTAAAAATTCAATTAACGATAAAATAAAGCTTGGGGTTTGAATTGCTGTTACTTCATAGCTAATTATATTTAAATATTTACTATGTGTGTTGTGAGCTTGTTATACCTCGACGTATTTGAAACCTTATGTAGACTGACATGTCGCAGACACTTAATATTTCAGACACAACGCTCTCTAAGTTTAACAGTTTCTTTAAGCTTACTTTGTAGATCTCGGTGTGTCTCAAAATTAAATAATGAATAAATTATTTAAATTATAACTGTTGTGTCTGGTAGACAATGAGAAGGAAAGTACGAAAAAACTGACTTAGAATGAATTGAAAAGCTCTTGTGTAGTCGCTGGCAATATTTTTCTAAAATTAAATCACCTACAAGCTATGAATTTTATTCCGTCATAGGCGACTAAGGACGACCTAAACGTGGAGATTATATTGGTGTACATTTTAGCTGGTTATCAATATAGAAAAAATGAAGCCACAGTTGTAGTGATATGCGACTAGGGTTTGCCATATGCATCGCCTAGGGTAAACTGCAAAAAAGCTGAGATAAGCTGATTGGTGATGACCTCCTAAAAAATGTAATATACACATATTAAACGATTTATATATTGTGAAGGGCTGGCCGGCGATGGGATAGCCTTCTTGGATGTACATAGTTTAAATAATTGATGGAGTTTGTGGATGTCTGGTGCATTCTCTTCGAACGAATTATTTTTTTAGTAGTTATCAAACAGAAATTGCTTTAGTTTTCCATCAGCTAGTGTTGGCCATATGGGAAGAAAAAATACATAATCCCTCCGTCCAGTAAAACCGTAAAACAGTACCGTCCTCCGTAAAAACCTAGATTTAAATATAGGTGCTGTAGGCACTGAAAGGGAAAGCCTTTCAGTGCCTACAGCGGGCCGGCCTTCCAGTGCAATACTACTCTTATTAAGTTATGCTTGCCTAGTAACACACTCTATTAATAGTTTCAGGATGCACTTTGAACACATATTTTTACTTCTCAATAGTTTGCAAGTTCTGTTTTCATTCTCGTGTTTTCTAATTTTAAAACTGGTCGACCTTTCATGAAAAATTCTAACGTTTTTAGGTCAGTTAGTTGCTTTTTCCATTTTATTTTAGTTACAGATTAGATATATTACATCTTTCTTTTAATGTTTATCAATGCTATGTTTAAAGCGATTAAAAATGCTAAAAAAACCAACACCCTTGGTAACTGATCGTCGAAATCAATACGTAGAAAAGAGGCCATAAGGTGGATAACATTATTTAGATCCTCACTAGTATTATAGATTATTTATGATTTATTAATCTTTTCTTCCTCTATTAGAATTTTATGGTTAAATAAATTTGTATGATCATACTAGTATTATAATGTAAAAGTAAAAAAAATAACATTATGAAACATGGTACACACAATCTTGGAGGTATTGAAAGTAAGAATAATACTTGTATTCCAAAAATATATATATTTTACGGAAGATAAAAAATGGTGTGTGTAAATTATACTTAGTTATTTATTGATTGATGTCTTTTGTAATGATCTTTTATACTTATTCAATGGCTTCAATGCGAGCAAAGTCACGGGTAAGAGTTTGTAAAATCCGTAATTTTTCATTCTCAGAGTCATGTTATGAAAATATAAATAGCATATGCCGTGCCGTTGCCGTTGCATATTTTCAGCTGACGTCCTTTTTATTTATTTATTGGAACGAAGTTCCTTATCGCGCGTTGTGAAAGGGGGCTAGACGGAAAAAATTCTTACGAAAAGTTGTCACGACACTTTTTGTTATTGTAGGCTGTGCGGCGTGTGGTGTCGCGACGATTATTTTTGTTGAGTGTATACAGGGTTTTGTAAATAATAAATAATAAAAAATAAATAAGTACTATCCCTATAGATATATTATTACACTAGCATATTTTTAAAGAACCTTTTAAGCATTGAATTTGTTGTACCTTGCTTCTACATCGCGGTTTGAATAAGGCCGCTGTGTGCTGGATCGCATTCATAACGTTTTGTTACTAGGAACGCATAAATGACGAAGAGAAGTGAAATGCTCCCGATGAATGGCACGGGTGGGAGAGGGGGAAGAAGACGGGTGGAGGTGAAATTTACTGAAATACACTAGTAAAAATACAATAGACAACTTAGTTGTCAACTTTTATTGGTTTTAAAACACATTGTGTTAATAATACTACCTTCAGCATGAGGCTCTGTCTATTTATGGTGTTATGTCAAGAAATTCTGAGATTATTCTTAAATAGGTATAAAAACGTAAGGAGGATTTTTATGTACGCATCGATGCGGGTCAACATCCACGCATTATGGCTGAGAAAATACTAGGACTTCATAGATTCGAAGAGTAATTTTATTTATTCCATCAGTGTACAAGCAGTTTTCATCTATCGTAAGAAGCCATGTAGTGCCCGACTGGATCAGTTATTAAAACAAATTAGTGACCGCGAGCATATAAATAAAACTGTGCAGTGTTTTATTTGATTGTGCCAGATTTGTAGATCCCCAAACAGAAGCTCACAATTATATGATGATATTTGTATTAAAGTTCATTCATGCACAAGCGTATTGGCTAATTGTTTGTGCTATAGCATTCAAGCGACTGGAAGTATTAAATACCTTGGTATCCTAATAGACCAGAATCTAAATTGGAAAGAACATATTTTAAAATTAAGTTGTAGAATTAGGAAACTGATCTATATATTTAAGCTACTTAGAAATGTTTGCTCACCTAGCCTACTTTTGACTGTTTACTATGCTCTATGTCAACCAGTAACTACCTATGGGATTAAAGCGTGGGGTGGTACATCCAAAACTACTTTGTTAAGTATTGAAAGGGCACAGCGCTCTGTACTAAAAGTAATGACTTTCAAAAAATTCACTTATACTACTCATTTATTGTATTCTGAATTGAAGGTTCTCTCCGTGCGTCAACTTTTTATAAAACAAGCAACCATCACTCAACATAAAAATCAACCTGATAGATCACTGAATCGAAGACAAGATAAGGTCTACAATATTCCTCACCAAAAAACTGTCTTTGCTCTTAAATTTATCAACTACCTTGGCCCAAAATTGTATAATGCAATAAGTAAGAAAATAAGATTAAGAGATTTTAGAGTCCGTAACTTGAAAGAGCAATTATTAAAATACCTTAATACACTAAATTACAATAAAACAGAAGATCTTCTGATAGAGATAATATAAAAAGACATAAAACATGTGAAACACCATATTCAAGAAACAGCACACGTACACACGCAGACACAAGCACACACACACACACATAATTACACATGCAACTCACACATGCACGCACATACTCATCACATGCTAGCAACTATGTTTGTATCATAGAGGGAAGTTCCCACATTCCAAGATACAGTTTACACTAGTTTGGAAAGTGGGAGACCATAAAATTATCTTGTCACTGTAATTGTTAGCAAATAAAATAAATAAATATATAAAAAAAATTTTTCTTTTTCAGAATTCATACTTGAACAGGATCATTTCGTCTTTATGTATTCATTCTAAAATCACCATTTAAGGGCTGTAAAATAGGGAATGACAGTTTATGCTGATTATTTATACTATACAATCTACAAGCTTGAAAATAAGTTAACATTATAACATATTAGTCAAGAAAGATTTTTTATCTCTTTTCTTGTCTATATGTGGCTAAGTAATGTATTAAATAATTAAATGATCTTTTTGAATTATAAAATTTGTCTGAACAGATACTGATGATAATAGTAAGTACTAACATGGTTGGAGTACTAGGTTAAAAATTAAGTTATACACAGGAATTAGTGTTCCATTAGAGGGCCCTTTAAATAACAGTTCCCGCATGGGCACTGTACCAGCTTAGCAAGAAATGGGATGGGATTTGCAAGGAAACAAAAACAAGGAAAAATTACGGTTTTTTTTTTTAAACCGATTTACAATCTCTAATAAAATTGGACATTTTGAGCAAGAATACTTGATACATAGCACGATGGGCTAGAAATTATGTCAATATCAAATATAAATAGTACACAGTTGAGCCGAATACGACTGGTACATATTCATAATTTTACTTTATTTACTGTTTAACAAATGCGGGATCCTACAGAGTAAAAAGCTCACACCTAAAATAGTATAAACATGGTATAGGTATTCCAGACAGATATTGCGATTGTTCGACAGGGATGCCGGTATGTTTCATCTCTTATGTGTACAGGTACACTTCACAATGGCCGACGTCCGCTATTGATTATCGACACGACCGACCTGAACAGGATCCCATAACTAGTTCAGAGATGCGAGACTGCAAAATTAAAATATCGTCGTGGTTTTAGATATATATTAGTTAAATTAAGATTCATTAACTAATTATGATATGAAATACATCTCGACACTATTTAAATTACTGAAAAATATTCATTATTAATATTTTTCCAATGTATTTGATTAAAATCACAAACAATTTATTATTATAATAAACTTTTAAGTAGCGGATAATATCAAGAAATTAATTGACAAAACATCAATTTGTTGTTTTATTCATAAAGATTCTCAAACGCATATTCATGCTTTCAAAATATATATATAAACTGCATTTTGTTTCAGTACCTAGATACTGTTTCTCCTTTCGTTAAATATTTAAGAAGACCTAGAACCTAGACTTACAAATAAGCGAACACCAAAGCTAAATAAACAGTAGAAGGTATAAAATACTGATATACAACAAATATATAGGCTATAGGCCTACAATCACGATTCGCAAACACTAGGACTGCATAAACATGAAGAGATATACTTGCCGCGACGGGCTGGTGGAAGCAATTTAACAATTACGATTTGTCGATGCCACAATCAGACCAAAGTTCGAGACTTCTTAATTCTAATACAATCGAGAACAAAACAAAAAGAAGTGAAAAATCACAAGTTACGAATCCTTTGGCATTTAAAATAAAATTCGATTTTATGTAAGACTAGACTGACTCATCTCGTTTTGTCCGTTGATACGTGCTACCCGTGGTGAAAGCTTGAATAAAATCCATACAGAGATACAATAAACCTGTTATATACAATAAATCTGATACGTGCTTCGCACACACCGTTAAATTTGATGACAAGTCATTCAAATTATTATTAGTACGAAGTATGACGTAATTTTAAATTAAATTCATTCATCGAGTACATATACGACACAGATAATTTATACAGGTTTCCTAGTAAGAGCAATTCTTCTCCAAAATACCTTTTATTCTTGAGACAATAGTTAGTGAATTAAAATTACACTTAACTTCATAAAATTATCTAGTTAGTAAAACTGAAATAGGTGGAGGGTTTCCTAGTGGTAGGTTTCGCTGATGATTTGGCTCTCACAGTGGTGGCCAAAACTGAAGAAAGCCTTATGAAGCGGGTAAATAAGGCGCTGTTGCGAAATATCACCTGGATGCAAGGAAAAGCTGCAGCTTGCTTAAGCACCGGAAAAAACAGAGGCTATAGTTTTCAGCGGAAAATGGAGACTGTTAAATTTTCGATAAAGGGTGACCAGTGGCAGTGAGGAACGAGTGAGGTGTTTCAGTGACCCAAAAACACCACGTAAAGTACCTGGGGGTATGGCTTGACAAGTGTTTGAACTTTAAGAAGCAGACTGAAGAAGTAGCCCAAAATCGCAGAGACTCACAGAGGCCTTGTATAGACTGGTGCCGACAAAAGGCGGCTTGATAACATTTTAACTCTTACAAACAACTTGTAAAATATATTTATTAATTAAATACATACAATAACAAACAAATACATTATTATACAGATAGCTAACATTTATGTTACATACCCTTTTGTTGTAAGTTGTAGAATTAGGAAACTGATCTATATATTTAAGCTACTCAGAAATGTTTGCTCGAAGGAAATAAGTTCGTTCGAACTGCATACTACTGATACAGAAATACTAGTTTGGAAAGTGGGAGATCATAAAATTATTTACTACTGTTAATGTTAGCAAATAAAATTAAACAATTAAAAAAAACCGTGTTCTAACATTATAAATTCCTAGTTCATTCGAACTGCACAGGCTCGCAGCCGAAATATTGAAACCAGAGATATTTTAACTCCAAGAAGAACGTACTTACTATATTATATACATAGAAGAGGAAGGAGCATCAAGTGTTGCTAGATAATAGTGGTCGTAAGTTGAGACACTATAATATATTAATATTAGTATACTAAAATAAATGAAAAACCATAAATATACAAAAGAATCCTACTTCTATAGTAGCGGGAAGGGCTAGCTATATTTATATATAGTTTTAAAAAATAAACTCATATTCACTAGTTACTTATAACAGTTTTTTGTACAAAATTTAGTTAGCATCAATCTAAGGGCGCGAAAGGTTATTTTCTAAAAGGTCACGAAATAGTTCGGTTGCTACAGGTTAGAGGGCGTTGTTACAAGTGTTCAGATTCACACTCGAATTACGCGCGGATTAATTAAATCTAAATGTTTCACGAAATCATCTCAGTTTTGAATTTAATATCACTTGGTTTAATAGTGAAGGGAAACCCCTGGAGGAAACCTGCGTGCCTGAGAGTTTCAAAGGGGTTAAAACTACCAAGTCGCATTTAGCCAACGTGGTGGGCAGCCAACAGAACTCTTAAAACACCGAGAAGAGGATGATAATTCGATTTTATGACACGAAGCGATCATTGCTGGATCAATCGAGCGCATGCTTCCGCAGACTTTTACTTAGAATAAAATCATTTTTTAACGAAGGACTGTTTCTATGGGAAGCGAAAATCAATAACGTCGAAATGGAACCTTTAATTGAACACGTTAAGCCAGACCCTCGGTGGTATAATGGATATTACGCCTGATGCTGAGGAGACATGTTTTTTAATTTATATTTTTCATTATTTTTGTTACTGATGTTATTGGTGTGATAAGTTTTTAATGTTTTTTTTTGTGGTCTCGTTGACGAATAATCTTGGTGATTATTTTGAAGTTATAGAGCCCTATGGTTTTAATATATTTAAACATATTTTCCTACATAGAAACAAACTATTTAATTGAGATAAAATGTTGTATGGGTACTTGCCATTATTCTATAATTCGCAAGCGGGTATATCAAAATCGGCCGGTCTTGTATCGTGAATTTTTGTTAAGACATGTTCAATCCGAGGTGTATCGCTCGTAGAATCTTTGTTCAGGCTTCTATTATATACAATGGTGTACAACAATTCAAAGACCTTTATTAAGTCAAGAAACAATCCGTGAAACCAAATGCCAGGCTCTTATGAATATGACACAAAAACAAATATAAGGTTAAAAAAAATAACAAGATGGACAAGGTGATTCTCAGTCGTAACATTTAAGGATATACAGTATTTAAAAAAAAGTAACACATACACAGCATGTTTATTGTTCAAATTAGATTGACAAGTGATTAGATATATTTTATTATTAATAAAATCACTTTCTCGTTTCTACATCGCGGTTTGTGAATAACACCGCCGTGAGCTGGATCGCAGTTATAACGCTTTGGTACTAGGCACCCATAAATAGCTAAGAGTCGATATTGCTCACGATGAACGAACAGGGAGCGACAGAGGAACAAGACGGCGGCAAGGGCGAGTAAAAGTTTTTCATCCTGTCGCAATAAAATATATGTTCTAATTAACCAATCATAGCTTGAAATAATGGTATATGTAAAGAAAAATTACCACTACCGAGCTCCTTTATCTGCGTACATATTTAATGGATGATTACGTAAGCCATAATAAAAACTTGGGTGTGAAAACTTCATAACTAATTATAATTGATTATTGATTATATGAGATGGCGGTAACTGGGCATAATTTGTACCCTTCTCGCTTTAGTTACAAGTTAACGAATGTAGTTATATTAATAATAAATTTTAGCTACTTTCACAGCATTATGTCATATGGTATTTTATTATGGAGCAATGCTGCTGATATTCACACTGTATTCGTTTTGCAGAAGAGGGCTGTTCATGCGATATACAAACTAGGTCTCAGAGAGTAAGAGATAAATTTAAAGATTATAAAACAATGACAGTAACCCACTGAATATTAGAAGTAAAAGTAAACTTGTAGTACCGTTTAGTAGGCTGCACAAAATTAGTAAATCAATCAAAGGAAATTGTATTTTATCTTATAATAAATTACCTATTGATATCTTAGAGATTTCTATCAATAAGTTCAAAGTTTTATAAAACTAAAGCTTATAGAAAAATCATATTTCGATAATAAGAATTATATTAACGATATAAAGCTTGAGTGTGAATTGCTCTATCTCCATAGACACTATAAATTATTATTGATTGTGTGAGATGGTGATAACAAGAAACAACCCCCGTCTAAGTTTGTTGTGGGCTTCTTTTTAGACCAGGGCGCGTTTGGAACCCTCATAGTTTTAATTTTAATATTACGAACGTAGTTATCACCATCAAATCACTAATATGTCAATTATTTACGCGTCAAAAGTGCCTTTATAGGACTATTTGAATGAAGATTATTTGAATTTGAATTTGAATAAATGAATTTCATAGATATCGGTGTCGCTTCATAGATAGGTGTACATGAATAAAGCAATTTTAAATTTGTATATAAGTTCTATGGTCTACAAAATTAAGGTCCATATTGGGTGCAGAAAAAAAACGCAACGCAAAATCACATATAATGTCAATGAAAATATTAATATTATCTTAAAAATTATCCCTTATTTGTAATTACATATTTTAAAGTTATTCTGTTATAAACATAACCTAATGAAGATAAGATTTTGCTCTTTCCAGCATGTCATTTGCATATGCAGTTGAGAAGATCTCGGCTCATATTGTGCTTAATAACATAACGTTCCGAATCTCAGCTGAGACGGGTAAGCCTTGGAAAATTATGGTGCTTAAAATCTGAGCGCGCCGCGTGCATAGCAGATCATTATCGAACAAATTAATTTGTAAGTTATGTTCTGGCTAGGATTATTAGAAAGACTATTTAAGTGATCTAATTAAAGTAATTAAGTAAAACATAGAAAGCTCGGTTAAGCGATCTCTGTTTGAGACACAAAATTGGATAATGAATTTGTTATTCGAAATTTTAACCGTAGAGCCGTTTAGTGGGCTGCACAAAATTAGTAACTCATTAAATGGAACTTCTATTTATTTAAACAAAATAATTACCAAGTCGCATTTAGCCAGCGTGCTGCAGGCACAACTCTAAGACACTGAGAAGAGATCCAATTCCTTAACATGTAGTAAGGACTGTTTCTATGTGAAGCGAAAATCAACAACTTGGAACCCGAACCTTTAATTGAATATGTTTAGCCAGACCCTCGGTGGTATAATGGATATTACGCCTGCGCTGATGCGGGAGAACAGGGTTCGATTCCCTGCTGGGGCGACACGTTTTTCTTATTTTATAATTTTAATTTATTTTTGTTACTGATGTTCTTGGTGTAATAAGCTTGTTTTGTATTTTTTTGTGGCCTCATTGATGAATAATCTTGTTTTTAGTTTTTTAATTATAGAACCCTATGGTTTTAATTTATCTAAACATATATCTACACAGAAACAAACTATTGAATTGAGATAAAATGTTGTATGGGTACTTGCCATTATTCTTTAATTAATTTGACGGCAATCAGAGAGCAGCGCCATCTAGTTTTGGAGTCATGTACGACAGACAAGAGAGTGGCATCGCCCCCTCTCTTTACGCCTGCTCTCTGATTGCCGTCAAATTTAATTTATGTCTACATAAACAGTACAGTTACTTGACCGTTTTAACTGTTGGGTTGTGGACTCTCCACCTTTTTAAGGTTGTTATTCTTTGGTGGTTAAATTTTATTTAAATAACCGGTTAAGAGACTGAAATATGCTTGAACTTTTATTTTTATAGACATTCGTAGCTTTTTGCTACGGTTCGTAGGCATGTGCTACGAGTATTATCATGTAAATTGCGTTAATCTTCCCAGACGTAAAATTTTAAGTGACAAGTTGTCCTATCTCTTCTTTGCATCTATCAATCCAGTTGAATTTCTTGTTCTTTTCTTATGAGATCTGAGAAACAACATGGTGGGATATTTTACACTATATAATTTCTTGAATTAAAATTTGAAAAATAAATAATTTCTTCTTTTTAGTTCGGTTTATTCATAAAAGCATGTTTTTTTAGTTTTTTTAAACAATTAATTATTTTCTATTTTTTAGTTCCGCTGTAAAAGCGTGATTCAATTTTGTTCTAAAAAATATATTGTAAATATCCTTTCTACCGGTTCGAGTGAATTCGTTATTCTCAAAAACTTTAAAAAGAGGATTAATTTCAGTCTTTTACAGATATAAGAAGTTATTAACCATATTTGTGTTTAAAAATTACATTACTTTATTTATTTTATGATGATGATAAAATGGTTTAAAAATACCTATAATTGGATATAATAAAAAAAACAAATATGTACATACCAATTCGCAATCTAATCATACGTTTTAAAAATTTATGTTATGTATGTAGTAGAAACTACATGCATACTACAGAAATATTAAAAGAAAAAATTAATGGTTTTAAAAGCCATGTATAATATAATTGAAAAACTACTTTATGGCAACGATAGACTTCTGGTGAACCATCACTAACTAAGTGATGCCAGGAAAAGTGTATAGATGGCGCTGTTTGGAATACGATCGCTGTACAAGTTAAAAATATGCGGAAGATTCTAATTGGAGTAAAAGAATAGTAAAAGTATTAAATTATTGTATTGTCATCGGTCCTCGATAAGTCTACTGAGTTTGAATGAAATCTGACCGTTCAAAGTAGGTCAAAATCGAACCCAAACACAGGGGTGAAGCTAAAAGCGTGGTAAAAATATATAAAAATTTGGTGCCCCATGATTTGATAGACCTGCAGAAAGAAATGCATTTATATTTAGCAATAGCAAAAGAAAATGTCGAAGAAATGCAAGATAACAATAGAGAGAGAGCAAACCTTAAGCGAAGACCAAATCCCGGCTACAAACTAGGAGACCTAGTCCAAGTGAATACTCACCCAATAAGTAGTCAAGAGAAACAATTTTCAGCTAAGTCGTCATTAAGAAGCACGAAAGTTGCATATACGAGGTTGCTAATATGAAAAATCAATAGGCCGATACCACACATCTGCTATTACTAAATTTGAAAAGCGAGACGGTGAAACACCTGTACCAATTGTACCCATACGACGACGAGGACGACCGAAGAAAAGTAATGCTTCGTCTGGTACTCCCACGAGACGTCAACGAGTGCCAGAGGAGAAGAATGTAACAAGCATTGTACTAACGATTCAGAGCTATCTATCTCATTCAGAGCGCTCCCACTACGTGCTACTGAAAAACCAGTGACGGAATCCTCTATAAACTCGGTCTCTGAGAAGTCAGTAGTGCAGCCCGACACCCCAACCCTCTAGTGGTTGAGGCGTCCTATTACACCCCCGACCCTAACGCACCTCTCATAAAGAGGAGACCGAAGAACGCCCTTGACGAATCAGACGACCAACGACAATAGACAACGCCTCCCAGGTAGGTCATACACACACGTCACACAACAGAACACAGCGTCTTCGCCAACGAAGACGAGGTCCCTGATATCTAACTTCATCTGGACGTGGTTCTCATCCACCCAAGAAGTCCCAACGTCACCCTAAGTCGAGGTCCGAGTCGCACAGGAGACGTTCTTCAGATATCGTCGAGCCAAAGTGCTCTTCTCACAGGCTGAGCTACGCGCTCGCAAAAATCACCCAGTGACGCAATAATAACTAATACGGTTAACTGCTAATGTCAATTCAAAATACTAACACTTAACGTTCTCAGAGTTAATGTAATTATGCCGCTGTTAGTTTTGGAGTATTTTACAAGACAGACAGATGACTTGCCTGACGACAAGTGCCGTTGATGTGGTATTTAACGCCTTATCAACACTTTACCGGCGGACTACTGAGCGCGGGTCTCTGAAAAAGACAAGCGTAGGTCGTCCACCAAGCAGACTATATACGCTTTAATGAGCTGAAATAAGTACTTTACGATGACGCTCACGGCATAAAATATAACGAGGCAAGTAGAGGAAGGAGACCACCGCTGCACTGCGGGCAAGGAGCGGGCAACCATCGCTTTATCGTATTTCTCTATTAGAGAGGAAGGAGATATTATAAGTAGTTTTACTTTTGGGTTTGTTAGGAAGGAACTTTGAACGGTCTTGTAATAAGGATAAAAATCTATTCTTAATGCTGGTTCTATTTTATGCATTTCAAAATAAAAGCGAAGTATTGAACTGAACAAACTCGGCTTGGGTTCTATATGCTTTTTTTTTTTATGCCCTACAAATTAGCCCTTGACGGCTATCTCACCTGGTGGTAGGTGATGATGCAGTCTACGATGGAAGCGGGCTAACCTGTTAGGGGTATGGTAAACACACTCCTAATTGGTTTCTACGCGACATCGTGCCGGAACGCTAAATCGCTTTGCGACACGTCTTTGTCGGTAGGGTGGTAACTAGCCACGGCCGAAGCCTCCCACCAGACAAAATAGATAATGGTGATAATAGATAGTGGTCCCGCGTAAATATATAGTATATATTTATCTATATATATAAAAGCGAAATACCACTGACTGACTGACTGACTGACTGACTGATGATCACGATATCTCAGGAACTATAAAACATACGAACTTGAAATTTGGAAGGTAGATTCCTTTTATGAAGTAGAGGTCAGCTAAGAAACGGTTTTGAGAAAATCCACCCCTAAGGGGTTGAAATGGGGGTTGGAAATTTGTATGAAAGTCCTATATTTTTGAAGTTAGAGACATGAAAATTGGCAACTAAATTTTTAATTACAAAAAATATAGATCAGTATAATCAATGTTACCAAAATTTACCCCAAGGGGGGTGAAATGGGGGTTGGAAGTTTTCATGAGGATTCTATGTTTTCGAAGTTAGGGACATGAAAATAGGCATTTAGGTGATTTGTTTTAAATAATAAAAACCTGTACACGCAATATTACAAAAATCCACCCCTAAGGGGTAGAAATGGGGGTTGGAAGTTTGTATGAAAGTCCTATATTTTTGAAGTTAGAGACATGAAAGTTGGCAACTAAGTTGTTAATTATAAATAATAAAGATCTGTATGATCAACAATGCGAAAATCTACTCCGATGGGGTTGAAATGGGGGTAGGAAGTTTTCATGAGGATTCTAAGTTTTCGCAGTTAGGGACATGAAAATTGGCATTTAGGTAATTTGTTTTAAATAATAAAAACCTGTATACGCAATATTACAAAAATCCACCCCTAAGGGGTAGAAATGGGGGTTGGAAGTTTGTATAAATGTCCTATATTTTTGAAGTTAGTGACACGAAAATTGGCAATTAAGTTTTTAATTATAAATGATAATGATCTGTATAATCAATGTTATGAATATCTACACCAAGGGGGGTAAGATGGGGGTTGGAAGTTTTCATGAGAAGTCTATGTTTTCGAAGTTAGGGGCATGAAAATTGGCATTAAGGTAATTTGTTTTAAAAAATAAAAACCTGTATACGCAATATTACAAAAATCCACCCCTAAGGGGTAGAACAGGGGTTGGAAGTTTGTGTGAAAGTCCTATATTTTTGAAGTTAGAGACATGAAAGTTGGTAACTAAGTTGTTAATTATAAAGAATAAAGATCTCTTTCAATCAATGTTACGAAAATCTACCCCAAAGAGGGTAAAATGAGGGTTGGAAGTTTTTATGAGAATTCTAAGTTTTTGAAGTTAGGGACATGAAAATTGGCATTTAGGTAATTTGTTTTAAATAATAAAAACCTGTATACTCAATATTACAAAAATCCACCCCTAAGGGGTAGAAATGGGGGTTGGAAGTTTGTATGAAAGTCCTATATTTTTGAAGTTAAAGACATGAAAATTGGCAATTAAGTTTTTAATTATAAATGATAAATATCGGTATAACCAATGTTACCAAAATCTACTCCAAGGGGGTTGAAATGGGGGTTGGAAGTTTGTATGAAAGTCCTATATTTTTGAAGTTAGAGACATGAAAGTTGGCAACTAAGTTGTTAATTATAAATAATAAAGAACTGTATGAATCAATGTTACGAAAATATACCCCAAAGAGGGTAAAATAAGGGGGTGGAAGTTTTCATCAGGATTTTATGTTTTCGAGGTTATGGACATGAAAATTGGCATTTAGGTTATTTGGTTTAAATAATAAAAACCTGTATATGCGCAATATTACAAAAATCCATCCCAAAAGGGGTGAGAGGGGTGAGGGGTTGGAAGGTTACATGTAAGTTCTGAGTTTTTGGAATTAGAGAAATGAAAATCGGCAATTAGAGCATTACTTTTCAATAACTATGACATGTAGGTGTAAGCTCTTTTGCAAAATCACACATTGAAAGTGGAAACATAAAGAATGAAAAGGAATTTGGAAGTAAGGCCCTGCTTAGGCGTAGACATCCTCTAATAATTTGTGAAAATCCGCCGCAAAGAGGTTAATACCGGGGTTCATGTTGGTTGAAAATCTTATAAAGTTTTACTTCTTTGAATCCACTGAAATACTTTGTACTAAGAAATCCTTACTGTCCAGACAAAATCATAGTAATATTATAAATGCGAATGTGTGTTTTTTTTTGTCCTTCAATCACGTCGCAACAGAGCAATGGATCGACGTGATTTTTGAAAGTATAGTTGAGGACCTGGAGAGTGACATAGGAGAGTTCCCGTAGGAATTTTTACAACTTATTCTGACTGAATTTTAAAAACTTATTCCTCGCGGACGAAGTCGCGGGCGCCAGCTAGTTGATATATATTATTACAAGTAAGTATAGAAACTAACGGACGTAAGTAACAAAACTAACTAATAGTAAAGAACGATAAGGAATTCCAATTCTTGTGTGAATTTAGTGTAAATACTGGTGTAAATGAGATTTCTGTGAGTGACTATTGAAATTCTAGCAATTTTAAAAATAGTTTTCTAATTTAATAACATTGTACTTATATTTCTATACTACTGCGGAGCACAAAACATAATAACATTTCATGTACACGTTTAGAACGTTTGCTTTTCAATTGAATCAATCATAAATTGAAAATAAAAATGTGTTCATTACAAATAGATAAGATCTTTCGTGTCATTTCAACACCATACTGTTATATTATAAAAAGGCAATCGAGGCAAAACTATTTAACCTCTTTAGGCAATTTACTATTTATAAAGTCGCAGTCGCAATGTTCTTATCATGTATAGTTTATTAATTCGCATAGAACAGGAAAATAGTAAATAAAACTCAGCCATTTTTCGCAGCATCGCAACATACATTATTTATTCAATAAAACATTGAGTAATATATAACTTATAAGACCAGTACATAAGAACTCACATTACTAATAACACAATTATCTCAGCTTAGGATATACAATAAGTGAATGCGCATGGCGTGTAATCGTAACAAAAGGCAGTTATTGGCTACAAAATCAGAAACAACATAAATAAGGCATGGAAAAGTTGCAAGCCGCCGCATGTACTACTATGATGTCTGAGTGAATACTATAATAAAATCTTTATTACAGTTTACTCTTATTTGCCAATGGTTCTTTTACGTGACCAATTGGTTGGTATCTTATGGCGTAACACGGGCTGTTAGGGAGATCTCTTACTTCTGAAGACTGAAACCAGCGGTAGTCGCCCCGGCAGATATGGTCAGGCAAGTACAGAGGCTCGCCGTGCTGTTCGTGCTGAAAGATAAAAATAATTATAAGAGATTTTTAGTAACAACCATATTACAAGAAGGTAGCTTAACACATGAAAACGACGAAGTTGCATAAATACAGACTGTATGTAGTAATTCATCGCCTTCCAAGGAACAATACTTTGGAAGACTGAAACAATTATATTATATTATACCAGATATATACACAAGTCACTGCAAACCTATTACGAGTTTGTTTAGGTTTATTTCAAAATGCCGCAGATATTTTTTGCCCTCCCAAACTATAAGTAACCTTTTTCTGTCTGCCAAGCAAGCTTTTGTCTTTCCTAATCATTAAAGGCAAGGCAATCCAAAGTTTAACAGCCTGAATACAGAAATACTTTTGGTAGAAAGAAGAATTATGCGGTGGCATCTCTATGGATTAGTTTCCTCGCAGAACGAAGAACTTCAATTATGCCTCAAGTAAGGCGGACCCAACTTGGTCAGTATTATATGGACAACGGCCGAGTCGAGTCGGTTATTAATCTGACATGAATCAGATATATTCTATAGCTTACTGCATCATCAGCATTAGGGCGTATAGATATGCCGCAATCGAAACTATCTTACGAAATAATGGTTCCACATTAGAGACTTCTCCAGTAGAAAGTGAGCGCGCTCGTAAGCTGCAGCGTTCTTCTGCTGTTGTTCAAGAATACGCTGGTTCCTGGCATTCACACGGTGGAAGCAGCTCTCGAACGGCACCGGTCGTTCGACAAGAATACGGCGCTCCCTGGAACAAGGCGCCAGTTAATACGCTTCGAATAGAGAACCTTCGTATTAATACGAAGTAGTTGATTAAGTCGCGTGCATTATTATATTACCCGCTAGAACCAGATAATCATTCTAGTACACTACAACATTTTACGACGTGAAATCTGTAAATCGCTGAGTAAATAAGTACAAAGAGTCAAGTGACCCAAAATATAATAGTTATAACGCCTAGTCCAGCTAGGTACGCACTGCGCATGTGTCCACGGCTAGTCAACAGGTTAATTTTGAAAAAATAATCGTATTTTCATACTTACTTTTTCGGCTCCGGCTCCATTGCGGCGTAGCTTGCACCTCACCTCTACTGCGGAATGTAGTTAATACAATCACTTTTATTATTTCTTTGTATTGCAACTGAGCTTCAGCAGATGCGGGCAAAATGGTGGCGCTCTGCTTAGAGACTGGGGAACAGACTCAGAATATCGCTCGATACAGCAAAGGAAGGGGAGGTCACCTTCTACGCAAGCGCTGCACGCGCCGGGATTGTTATTTATAAACTAGCGGACGACCGCGACTTCGTCGGCATTCGATTTTCATGTATAATTGGGATTTTCATGTATAGTAGGAGCAAGAGGGACATCTGCACCCCCTACTTTATTTGCATTTTTATTTACTCCAGTTTATTACTAGACAACGCGGGGAAACTATTGTTAATAAAAGAATTTATCATTATGATTTGACTTCATTCCAGGGAGGTAAATACAGAAAAAGTAGGTAGAGTTGCAAATGCGACTCTTTGGCTTTTTGTCTCTAAGCTGTGTATTTTGATCAAGGCTCTCTGATTTGGTGATGGAATGAAGAATGAAATATAAGACTGCGTAGTTCCACCGCCTCCAGAATAGTGACAAAACAAATAGCTTAAACAAAGACAGACTTGTTGAGAAGGTTACCCTGTAATTAATTTGCACTCAATATTTAATTAATTTGTAATTTGGGTGGTCAAGAAGCTCCTATTATGCCGAAGATGACATAAAAACCTTTGATACCTACCACCTTCCAAAGCCACCGTGATCCAAACATGGGCTGATAAACATTCAGCAGGACGGGACAATCTTCAAAGATTATGGCTACGCTCACGACTCGGCGCAACACACGATGGACTCGTGTGTGTCGCTTGAGCGAGCCTTACTCGTGGTACAGGTGGAGGCGGCGGAACAGCACCGGGAGGAGGAAGCAGACGCGCACCCTCTCCGGCGTCGTATTGCGTGGCGCAGGCAACGGGCGCACGATCGCCGCCTGACCGCTTGAGGAGGAGCTCCGGATGATGAATGAGAGGCATAGGAGCCTTATCCTAGGGTCGCGTGGCGCGCCCAACGTTCCGAACGGAGTTAGGAGGCCTCGATCATAATGCAGGTTTAATGTTATTAATAGCCATTTGGGAATTATTCGTAGTTATCGTCAGAGTACTACTGCAAAGATCCACAGGTCGTTTTGAATGGTGTGAGGGTTACACTCGATGTTTGATCTACATTATGCTTTTTGTTCTTTAAGGATGAAGGAGTCATTGATCTCCTTTCATCTAAAGTTACTTGTTGTATTCCTTATAATTTTGCGACATTCTACCAATTTCGCTTTTAACTAAGAACAAGTGGTGTTAGAAATTTTATAATTATCTTCAAATGAGATATCATCGCCTAACCTAGTGGTTAGGGCGTCAGCCTTCTAATCAGAAGTTGGCGGTTCGAATCCGGGCACGTACCTCTAATTTTTCGAAGTTATGTGCGTTTTAAAAAAATTAAAATATCACTTGCTTCAACGGTGAAGGAAACCATCGTGAGGAAACCTGCACGCCTGAGAGTTCTCCATATGTTCTCAAGGCGTGTGAAGTCTGCCAATCCGCACATGGCCAGCGTTGTGGACTATGGCCAAACCCTTCACATATTGAGAGGAGACCCGTGCTCTGTAGTGAGCCGGTAATGGGTTGATCATGATGATGATGATGTTGCATGAGCCGCCGCCCACCTGCGAACCTTATATTAATTATTTAATGTTCTTCTAAAAATAACAATAAAATTTTCTTGGTGGATACTTGGTGTTTTAAAATCTCCTATCTCCTATCCAAGTGTGTCATGATCTAAAATAAGGCTTGATATAGATGCTGTTAATGCGTTGCATTGAGGCCAGTCCTTTAAAGGCTTCCTCTTGAGGTGCGACCACACTAGGCACAGTCCAACTGTGCAGGAAAACGGTACAGTTCCATCAGGATTGCATAAATCTAAAGCAGTGAAAATGCATCCTCTGACTAAAGTAATATGGGAACACTCATGGAGTTCGGAAGATGGAGGTGGGGACAACGCTTTAAACGTAAAAACACTAGATAGGTATTTTTGCGGTGCGCTAAGACTAGGGGTGCATAAACCTCAACAGGTGAAATGCTTCCTAGGAGCAAATGGGGAGAGTTGGGAGGGTAGCAGCCTAGCGGTGGAGGGAGTAGCTCGAATATAAATGAATTGATAGGAGTCACCTACAAATACGATGGACTAACACCAAAGGTGCATAAATATTAATATAAGAATTTTTAAACTGCAATCCTTCGATTATTTCACTGCAAGTAAGTTTGTGCTTGGGTTTCTTTTTAGATAAGGGCGCGTTTTGAACCCGAATGAAACCCGAAGTCATTTTCGCTTCTGACAGCCTTAAACCAACTAAAACTCCCTTGAAAAGAAATACCAACATAATTGTTTAATTTTCAGGACGTAAAAATTTACTATGACCATGTATGATGAGAGAACTATGCAGAGTTTTGACAAGCCGTGTGACTTATAGTCACAAATTATACTATTTTAATTGACGCAGAAACAGTCCCCGGGTGCTTTCCCGGGAAAACAAATACTGTATGACCGGTATAACAAAAAATATCTCAACGCAAAGTAGCTAATTTTCTAACATTTTTGCATTTATAATAAACACTAGTTTCAGTTACTACGTTCATAGCCAATGTGTTTACGTTATTTTTTAAATATAAATTAATTTGCAGTAAGAGTTTATAGCACACTTTTTCGCATTTTTCCCGAGTGAGTCTTCTGAGAAGAAAACTCCGTCAGCATGTATGTTTTCTTTATCCTGTGTATGTTATATTTGCAGAGATAAGACTTGGAAAGAGCTGGGGGAGGCCTACGCCAGAGAGGCGACTTCTACCAAACACTTGTAACGATATTATAATATAAAATTTGACTGAAACTTTGACATAATTTATTATTTTTATTGACATGGTAGTTGAATAAATGGCTTTTTATTTTATTATGTTATTTTTATTAAGAAAAGCGTCTACGAACGGGGGCGATTTCTAGATAATTCAAATGTCTAAATAATAAAAAAAAAACTGAAACAAAAGCATTTACATTTTAGTCGCTATATAACTATAGCTCTTCAGTTCACTAAAGATACGTTTGTTGAAAATATTTGTTTCTCATATTAATTTTCCCCCTAAAATATTAAAATATATCGTTTTGACATTTTACTTTCTTTAACATTAGTGGTCTTTGTAAGCGAATTTAACACCATGATACCAATCCTTTCATTAACATTTGCTTGTGCTCTATAATTTTGCGCTGCTGCAATAAAATCTTAACTTTTGCTTTTAGTAACAGTTATTATGAAAATCGTGCAAACTGTGTTTACCAAAGCTGTGTCTCCCTGCTTAACAAAACATTTTACATGTTTTACTAAATCCTGTGTTTGTAATAAAATTACTGGAGAGTCGGACGGAATCCTACCATAATATCCTTTATATATAATATCCAGCATCATTTTATCCTTTGGCTCTTGACTATGCTGACACATGCGAAGCTGTGACAGCCTAGTGGTTAGGGCGTCAGCCTCTTAATCAGAGGTCGGCTGTTCGAATCGTGTTGTACTATTTCGTGTCTGTTCGTGGTGGACTATGGCCAAGCCCTTCTCGTATTGAGAGAAGATCCGTGCTCCGTAGTGAGCCGGTAATGGGTTGATCGCGATTATGATGCTGACACAGAGTATGCTGTTTGCGTTGTCTGCTCAGCAGTACAAAAATAGGTTTACGTTGCGAATTTATTTTTAGTTGTCTTGCTTATTTTCATCATCAAGTTTGAGAATATTTTTAGTCGAATTTCTGACAGAAATATCTGAATCTATATTTTTTATTTCCTTTTGTCTTTAGATTGACTTTTAGACCCTCAGAAACCTACTCAGACGTTGTGATTGGCGGAAGTGGTCGCTATAACACTTTTACAGGTTTTTCAACGAATTTTGACTAGATTTTACAAGCGTCCATGCTTTTATACTGTCTTTGCCAAGTTGCTCTTAGAAGTTTCTGTTCATCTAATTTATATGTACAAAATTATTCACCGCGGGTAACACCACGGGGCGCAGCTAGTAAGAAATAAGATAGACAATAGAAATAAAAATAATATGAGCTGGAACGATGTGCCTTTTACCAGTTAAAAAATTGTTTTGCATATTTATTTGTAACTTTGGAAAATATGCATAAGCAAAAAATAGTATACACAAAAACGTTATTTCATTATATCACGTTAATTTTTGTTCTTCTTAAAGTTATATTTTCGGTACAAACGTTCCAGCAATTAGTAGTAGAAAAATTAAAACGTCCCTTAAAAGCTTCTGTCTTATGATTTGGTAAATTGGGAAAGAGGGAAGAATACCGAAATGCAAGCCGATTTCCCAAAGCAAAAAATAACGTTGCCAAATACTGTCTTGTTCGTAGTACTATCCTCAATATGTTGGCTTCTTTGACATAGGGAGTCACATGCGAGCCTGATGGAATATTAAAGCAAAACCTGACTCTGTACGCATTGTATGTCTTTTTGCCTTACTGACTCCTCACTGACTTGTCCTTGACTTCTGACCCATACACAGTGTCAGGTATAATATTAAGTCTTGACAAAACAAGTAAAGTTGAGAACTCAAATGTGAATAGTCGAATTCTCAGCTTTACTCTAGAATGTAGTCAAATTAATTAACGCAGATTATTTGACTAAAATTCAAACATAGTTGGCAAATTTGACGACGAATCACTAGGTCGTGGGTCGAAATTTTCAGCAATAGAGTTTTGAAATAGGCGATTTCTATTGCCGTACCTTGGTAAAGTTTTTTATTTTAAGCGTTTGGTTGCGTTATTTTAGAATAGTCGTAAGAGCTGTCAAAGAGTTATATAATATATCGGCTTATATTTTATTGTATTTTATGTTAGACTAGCTGACGCCCGCGACTTCGTCTGCGTTGAGTTAGTGTGTTTGTTTGTCTTTCAATCACGCAGCAATAGATTACTAACCCATATTACTTGAAATAATTACTAAACTAAAATAATTGGTGGGAGAAGTGGGAGGCGCCCGAGACGTGATGGCACAGGCGGTGGCATGCGCGTGCTGAGCTGCGCACGGTACTTGACAGTACTTGGACATTGCAACATTACTTTACTAAAATAAAAGTAGCCTAAGTTACTCCTTATTACATCAGCTACCTGCCAATAAAAGTCTCGTAAAAATCAGTCTAGCCATTTCAGAGATTAGCTGGAACAAACAGACAGACAAAAATTGTAAAAAAAAATATTTTGGTGTATGTACCGTATACATATTCATATGCATGTACTAAAAAACGGTTATATCAATATTACAAACATGCACTTTTATTTTATTTGTAGTATGAAATGCACATATGCAGCTGCAATAGAATATTGAGACTATATTTAACACCCGCATTTAGATTATAAAATGTTAATTAAATAAAACCCCAAACATTAGTTTTGCAACTTTTTATTTCAATAAAATCGATACATATTAAATTCTTATTCCGTAATAAGTTCATACAAAGGCTAAGTACATATTACATTTTAATGATTCTTCACTAATGTAATTAAATGGAAAACTACAAATTAGAATGGATAGTATTATGTAACATAATAATAAAACTTAAAGAAGTTTAATTAAGAACTAAAATTGTGGTTAAAGTTAATTTGATGGGGTCATGTATTGGGGTCCTTAGTTGCGCGGCCGTTGAGTGTTGGGTTTGTTTCTACGCTGATGAGTTGATGAGGGGCCAGCGATGACGTCACAGACACCGTTGTGACAGGCAAGACCGCGCAGCGAGGGGGGCCCGTTCTCCACGCTGCGCTCATGCTGGAAGAAATAAAAGGTAAAATACCTGCTATTATAAGACAATACATTTTCACCAGTGGAAGCATTAATTTATTGCAAGTTTGAACAAGCTTATGTAAAGAAACCCACAGGTACTTTATTTCACTCTTGATCTAAAAAGTTTCCCGGGACTCTCATGATTTAGGATGTAAGCTAACCCCCAAATTTAATATATATACTTTATTAATTTTGCCGAGTTTCTCCAGCTTGAAAATGTATCTGATACCTTCAACCTTCTTCAGCTTGTAAGTTATTATTGTTGTAATTTAAAATAGTGTTTAGATAAGTCTTTGAACCGTGTTTTGCACAAACAGACACATTTTCGCAATTATCATATAGATTCAATAAAAATGAATTTTATCACAGTTCAGACGCTTAACCCGCTTTAAGTTATTGGTGTTTCTCCAACTTTACGCAGCAGCTGAAGCAATTCTGCTTATAATATAATATTCTATTAGCAGGCTTACAAGGTCATTAGTATTATTTAAAGGTTTGTCAGTACGTGGTTATCGAACTTATTTTTTTTTTTTTATTCACCACAAGTTAGCCCTTGACTGCATCTCACCTGGTGGCAAGTGATGCTGCGGTCTAAGATGGTAGCGGGCTAACCTGTTAGGGGTATGGTAAACCCACACTCCTAAATGGTTTCTACTCGACATCGTGCCGGAACGCTAAATCGCTTGGCGACACGTCTTTGTCGGTAGGGTGGTAACTACCCACGGCCGAAGCCTTCCACCAGACCAGACTCGAGCCGGGAATCGAACCCGGGACCTCCAACATTAAAATGCAACAGCGCACGCGCTGCGCCACGGAGGTCGTCAACCTGTTACCTTAAATTAATGCAATTAGATGACATGACAGCCCCCGCAAGTAACGCGAGTGAGTTTCAGCTTCAGAACTTCAGCTGATGAACTGCTCGGGCACTGCTCCGAGCTGTGAAGTGAAACTCCTGCCAGTTCCCGGGCAGGACCGTGTCGATGGTCGTCACCCGGCCCGAGCATCCACCAGCCTACGTTACACGGTGGCGCCGTACATGTTGGTCCCTGGAAACACGGCCCCAGTTTATCAACATAAAAAAAAAACTATCTTATCTAAGTGGGACAAATCAAATAATCGTCATCATCATGATCAACCCATTGCCGGCTCACTACAGAGCACGGGTCTCCTCTCAATATGAGAAGGGTTTGGCCATAGTCCACCACGCTGGCCATGTGCGGATTGGCAGACTTCACACGCCTTTGAGAACATTACGGAGAACTCTCAGGCGTGCAGGTTTCCTCGCGATGTTTTCCTTCACCGTTGAAGCAAGTGATATTTTTTTTTTAAAACGCACATAACTCCGAAAAGTTAGAGGTGCGTGCCCGGATTCGAACCGCCGACCTCTGATTAGGTGGCTGACGGCCTAACCACTAGGCTATCACAGCTATTAATCAAATCTATTAATAAAAATCAAATAATAAGAGAGTAAATATAAGAGAATACGAATCACTCTTAATTAGTAGATTAGCCAGTAACTGTATGAAAAGCTGTTAGTTAACATTTATTAACGTTAAAAAATGCAAAGAGGGTCAAGTACCCATATGGATACAAGGATTGTTTTTTGTAAATCCATTGTTAACCGTGTATCCGGCGTCTCGGTGTGCGTGCGACGTGCGCACTGCGCATGTCAGTGACGCGACCAAAATATGTCCCTATGTTAATTATTACTTACCCATCTTGAACGAAATCCGCGGGCCACTATCACTATTATATTAATTACAAACTAAGCTAGTACTATATATTGTGAACGCAGAAGCGCTCACTTGGTATATAATATTTTAATTTTTATAATATACTCGGTCCCGGTAGACACGCTAAACGTGATGCCGCTCATCCTGGATACTGGAGGGTTGAACGGATACTATTGATTGATGATTACAAAGGCGACAAGGAAAGCACGAGATTAATTTTAAGCGCATGTGCTGTATGCGTTTTATTGTCATGTAAAGTTGCTGCGTGAAAAATAATAAAACTGAGAACTCACGTCTGAGTTTACTTAATAAATACTTATTTATAATATCAACAATATGTTCTTCGGCATAAATATATGCGGATAGTCTTCATCAAAATCTGTGAATCTATTTCGCGTGATTAACAGAGTTGAGTATGCAATAAATTATTTCATATACTTTTTTTCGGATGAGAAGTAAATATAACAATTATGGATCTATTTACAACTAACCGATTAGGGGATTAATTTAATCTCCTAAGACATAACCCACGTTTTTAATTGAAGATTATTATCTGTGTTGTTTATTTATATAAATATATATATGTATGTGTGTGTCTATGTGTATGTGTTATCTCGAACGACCAGTCCTAACAGGACTGATAAATTTTTCACAAAAAATCTGTCACAAAAGATTCCGACTTGAAATTTCATCCCACTGAAAGCCTATTTAAAGTTCTGTTTTAATTTTAATCGTGACAACTTATCAAAAATGAAAATTGTATTTTTAAATAATAGTTGGTAAGCAAATATAAAACGTAAGCTTGTAGAAAAGTCCTACTATAGTGTAAAGGATTACATAAATGATAAACAAGCATGGGTGTGAAATACTACTCTAATATGATAGCTCTTAATATAATTTTGAGTGGCATGTGAGATGGTGATAACAAAAATAAAATTTACCAGGCTAAGTTTGTTGTGGGCTTCTTTTTAGACCGGGGAGCGTTTGGCACCCTCATAGCTTTAGTTTTAAGTTTACGAATCTAGTTATCACCGTCAAATCACTACTATGTAAATTATTGACGCGTCAAAAGCGCCTTTTAAAGGACTATTTGAATAAAGATTATTTTGAATTTTAATTTGAATAACCGGTTGAGAAACTGAAGTTTAGTTGGGAATCTATAGTTACGTAGACACCCGTAGCTTTTGCTACATATCATAGGCATACATTACGAGCATATACTATACAGTGAAACCAAACGCGACATCAGTTATCTCACGGGAAATCAAAAATTCTACCTCCTTTTTGAGAAAATGCTGATTCGTACGATTTTATCTCTTTCTATAGGCCTCATCGAGCGCCTGGTTCGGTAGGCCGGGTTTCTATCAAAAGATGGTGGTATATTTGCACTTAGATTATTTAATATTGACGTCAATTGATGTTTCATAGTTGTATTTTTATCCACATAATTATATATTGATTATTATTCTAATTAAAAAACATAAATATGCATAATGATACACCGAGATCAAAATTTATTATTTTTATTTTCAGTATACTTTTACTCTGACGCCCGTGTGCAAAATAAATGCATATAAAATGCAAAAGAAATTTAATTTAACACATGAAAATAAATAAATAAATCTATATACACATTACATAAATACATATTTGTACCGGGTGGATGATTACCTCCGGAAACTGGAACTGGAATGAAAGCCCCAGTTAATATCATTCGAAAAGAACACCTGCTTACTTTTCGACTAAAATTTAAATATAATGTAAATAAGCGCAAGGGATCTAGTTGTTAACTTCGTTCACTATAGAGGTTTCATCTAACGATTGTTTGTAAAACGTAATAAAATATATTATGGCATAAATACCCTATAATTAAGACATTTTGTACTCATTTGAACCTCGATCACCTAAACTACTGTTCTTATAAGGAAGAAGAAAAAAAAGTGTCTAAACTACTACTAAAACTAAACTAACTATAACCAAGTGACTAAAATAGTTAAATTGTGTATCGTTGAACTGTAAGTGCATTGAAAATTATGAAAACGCTTAAATCAAACAAATGCGTATTAGTTTGAATTAGCACGTGATTAAAATACTACATCACAAAACTGACCGAATACTTTTATAAAAATCAAATTAACTGCATCTAATAATTATGGTAGTTAAACAAATTGACATTAATACCTACTGAGATTGCGCGAACAAAACTGCTTGCTGCTTTAGTCAGAGCCACAATTTCACACCATTAGTTACCGCTCGGCCAGCGCAGTGCGCGATAGGTAGACCCGAAATTCACATGTGCGTGAGATCGAGTCTCTCAATTTAAAATAGAAAAAAACCGACATTGCTTTTTCATCTTTACGATTGATATACAAACCAAAATGGCGAACACTTTTTAAAAACCAGACTAAAAAATATAATAACAGCGTTTTGCAGTCGCTATATCCTAATCCTAAACAAGCGAAATTCTTAAATGCGTCGTATATGGAAAACGATCACTTTATGTGAATATTTCAAATGATAACTGTAACCTTGCTAGGAATAAAAGTCGACAACAAATATCTCGACTGGGAAACGTATTCAAAACATCAAAAATAACTCTTATACTTAAATAAAATTCTCGTGTCACAATATTCGTTCCCATACTCCTCCGAATCGAATCTATCTATTCTTATGAAACTTTTTATGCATAATCAGTAAGTCTGAGATTAAATTTTTGAAGTGAAAACTTCTTTAGCGGCGTTGAGCACTTTTTCTGTAATGGGTATAAAATCTTAAACTCGCGTCAGGACACGTGACCTGATCGAAAAAGCGTAAGACGGATGGAGTGTAGACAGCTATCCCCTCTCTACGGCGCGGCGAAAATGTATGCCTGGGCCTACTGTTTCGTTTAGGCAGCGCAGGGCGCTTGCGCGAATGTTCGTGTATGTTACAGCGTGCCACGCGCATCCATGGATAGTTCTGGTAATGATGATGGTGAGAAAGTCGTTGAAATTATGGATGAAAGTTGATTTTTCGGACAGATAAACTTTTTAATGTAAAATAATTGTAATAGTTTTAAAGTGTTAAATTTTTTATGTAATATAAATTGTCATGTTTGTGTACGATAGCGCAATAAATGAATATTGTATTCTACCACATAAATGATAGTACTTTTATACTGATAAAGCAATTGGTGCAAAATTATTCCCTAACCATTCCATAATATCAAACATGCTCAACGTTAATAATCAAGTTTTCACTTCTGCCGGCACTCCCGGAGTGCACCCCGTCTTTTTTATTTTTATTTTTCGGATAACTTCTTTTTGTATTATGTGGCATTAAGAAATACATACAACCCTAAGATTTCACCCTTCTATCGCCATATATTTTGAGTCATTTTAGTAATTTAATCATTTGTCATCCCGCTCGATAACTAAACAATTATCGTCTTTATTGTGAATGTTTCTCAGTCTAATTCGACTAAAATTTCCCTGAGCTTATTGTAAAGCTAAAATTTTTGCACATAAACAATATTTATGTTATTTTTATATTCCCTCATCGTTCACAGCGCTCCATGCCTCTTTCACTCATATACTTGTAAGCCTTACACACAATAAGTTAGTTATTTTTTTTTCTACTATAGAAATTCTCTCGAAATAATTTTTATGGCAAAACATCGTCAGGATCAGCTAGTATAACTATGCCCCTAGTAGACATGTACTATGCATTGCACGGTATATGGTAACAGCGACGGATTTTTAAGTTGAAAATAGTATTATTCTATTATTGCAAATTATACTTCATTTGTTTTCTTAGTTAATTAATTGAGATTTCTGGATCGAAATTCCTAAATAAGACTTTTATCAAAATTATCTTTTGATGCGTATAGAGTTTATTACTTATTACTCCATAATTTCTGATCTACATAACCACATATTTAACTATGATTTTGTATCTTAATCAGCCTATAGAGGCTAACTGTTACTTTACTTTCCGAAAGATACTTCACAATTGTTTTTTATAAATGCTCGAAAGAAGGATTTATTCTGACTTTGTTTCAGGTACCGTACTAAAGTATTTACATGAAAACTCTTTAAAATTATAAATAATTTATTTAAAACGATATGAAAATATTTCTATTATGTTATTGCAGATAAGAAAAAAAAAGACAAATCTAAAATGAAATTTAAAAAAAACTCCCCGGCGGGGAATCGAACCCCGGTCTCCCGCGTGACGGGCGGGGATACTGACCACTATACTACCGAGGATCATACTTGAGATGTGAAACTAATGCACTGTATACTAGAGTATTGATTTTTAGTTCCCACTTGCGAGTTGAACACGGCATTCAAGAAGAAGTAACTTGATAAATTATTATGTATCGAAAACAGTATTCTCAATTAAAAATAAAAACAAAATATGCAAACGGATCTTATTTTTATGAAAAGAAATGGTTCCTATGAGTGTGTTGTTTGCCTGAAGCAATTATTCGCAACTTTACTTATTTATCTGATTTCATCAAAACTGTGTGTCTTCGGATAGGCTACGATACACCTGCTATTGGAAGTGCGTTCTGGTACTTTGACCTGATAAGCTTTTTTCAGTCCAGAATCATCATTTGACGTCATTCCAAATTCCCAAACTCTAGCAATTAATTATTAATTATTTCAAGAATATGGAATCTCTGCATACCGACGATGCACTTTGAATAGGCAAAGTACATTCAAAGAGATAAGAACACTTGTTGAAGCAATTTTCACATCTTGTTATAGTAAAGTATATAACACACTCTTCTTAATCCGATAGACCAGTATGCGATTGTAGCCCTCGTATCTGTAGTTTTAAGGATACGAATAAAGTTATATCGTCATCTCATTAAACAATAATTTGTAAACTTGTATAGTACTCACATATCTTTCAATGGACAACTTGAATAAAGAGTATTTGAATATGACTCTGCGTGGAAAGTAGCCTTCTGCCTTTCATTTAACGTGGGTTAAACGGGGCACGCAGCTAGTAATGATAATATAATAATAAGCTCTTCCACTACGGTGATGTAGCGAAGGGCTTTCAAAAATTAAATCTTCCTATGACAGCGTTTCACAACTCGTTGGCCCTTATATACACCGAAGTGAACACAACGCTACCTTGAATTTAAAACGGAGTGGAGCCATCTAGTGGCGGGCAGATACAAACACTTTTAGTTTAAAGACCAATATGCCAACAGCAAATAATTTACCAAAATTTAATTAGTTTAGGATATGCGATAGCTGAAACATTCAGGTAAAGAAACACAACCAATTAAGTAGATCAAGTTGATTTCATTTCTGACGTACTCTTTACAGTTTAAATATAATATGTACGCAACATCTCCACTAGATGGCAGTATGGGTATTTTGTATCGCGCTAGAGAGATTCTTTCCCAGTGGTATAAGTCATCCGGCCCGCAGGGCTAATATGTTTTAAAGATTTCAGATATCGTCTTTGTCTGTAATTAGAATTTTTGTATTACGATACTCGATTGAGTAACGTAATTTAAATCATCATAGACCTGAACCGGTGTTCACTCTCAATGTGTTCACTGTTCACCCAATTTCGTTGAAGATACTCATCATTATTCTATATACATTATCCAATGAATTACCCGAAGTTGGCGATCAGTGATGTCCTGTCCCTCGGACCACGTAAGCCACGTTGATATTATTACTCTTCGAGCGTCGCGATGAATAAAGCGTATTTGAAGTAAGTCCCGGCTGCCGAGAAAGCTAGATTTTTGCATAGTCATTAGTGTAGAAGATGAAATGAAGTGAAAATGAAAATATACTTACACACGCACATCATACAAAAGAAGAAACAGAAAAGAAAATTGGTGTAGGCAGCCTTATCGCAAAATGGGTTTCAACATGGGTAGATTATTTCTTCCCCTGAAAATAAGAAACTCACTTTTTTTTGGAGTTATAACTGAGTCCATACCAGTCCAGCATACTCCACACACTATCAATCGAACACCCGACACCAGTTCTACTGAGATTCCGAATCAGTTGATTTACATACAAATAGCCCGGGTGACGTCAGCTCCCCCCCCCCCCCCTCCCGGTCATATCGCTTAGCGCATCGTCCCATATCACCACATTTTGCTGGTTACCATACCAGAACTGGAAGAAGCTCAGATTTTAGGCTGGTCTCCTTCCTAAGCATTTTGAAACGTCTTGAACAGATCCAGAAGGCAGGCCTATATAAGTATATCGGTGTTTTTGTATCCGTACAGTCTGCTTGTGGCACAGTATTGCGCTTTCCGTCGAAAGTTTCGGCCTAAAACCAAACTCGCGCGTCGTGTACATAACTGTGGGTGAAGTAGACTTTCGAGTACTTTAGCGATTATTTCTGCTAAGGATATCGGCCCTTATCGGAATTAGATACACAATTTCACGTCGAATCTCTATAATAATCGCTATAGCTCGACACAGCCTTCCTCGAAATCAGATTTATATGTGGGGAAAATGAAAAAAAAAATGAAAAATGACAAATATTTATTTTTACCAAAAACACCATTGAACAATTTGAAATTTTTTCCGATGGGTCACACGAGGTAATCCTGTCTCGTTGGTACCTTATTAGCTTTAACAATTTAAATAATACAATAATTGACGCTCTATTCACTAAGGTTGCTAAGTTGATAAAACAAGGTTTAGTTACAATTTAGGTTAGAATTATGTTGCAAATGCATTACATATATTATGTCTTAATATGAAATATCAATAACAAAGAGACCTTATGTCAGTTGCAGGAAAAGCTCCCCCGTTGTATTATCAGTGTAATTTAAGGAAGCGAGCTCCCATTATTAATTTTGCTTATTTTACGTAACAATTTTTAATATCACAAATGCTTACCACTAATTATAATAAATGAATTATTCCACATAATGATAGAACTGAAAGAAACCGAAAAAAAGATCGTGAACTGCTATGAGACAATCATCTGTTGTTACAGACCTGCAAATTCTTGCTAAAACTTAATCAACACACAACTCAATTTTGGATAATCTTCACTGAAAATTAATATGTTTTTAAATATAGTTCCACCCTTAGCAATAAAATAAATGTAGGTAGTAATGCACTACATAACTATTACCACTCTCCTCGTACATTTTTTTTAAGTAAATATAGACTTTTCGCCTTTTTAAGAATATTCCGAAGACTAATACCAGTCGGCCTTCCCAATTGCCCAACTCACCTGCCCATGGTGCACCCTGCCGACTTAACGACGAGGCTCTGGCGAACGATAAATGGCGGAATAACCATTAAATATTCACTGGTCCAAAATTGACTCACAATAACGGGCATCAGCGTTATTGGTGCGAGAGGACCAGCACTGCGATCACCAATCCGCATGCCAATCGTGGTGATCATTGGCATTTCTTGGTATGGTAGAAACAAATCCACAGCCCCTAGTCCCTGGCAGCTCTGCTATCCCTGGCTGTGGAAGACGGCGGCGCAGGGGGTGTCAAGAATCTCCCGAAGAGATTCCGCTACCAACCCCGACGACTAGAACTTATAACGCACGCACTTGGAGGACCGACGAAAAGGTGATTGAGCTTGAAGGAGTGAGCAAGTTGTGTTTGGATATAATAGGATTATCTGAAATCCGAAGAGAGGGGGAGGACCCCATAATTTCAATTCTGGCAACTTTTTCTACTAACGGGTGGGCGATCAGCAATCTCAGGGTGATGTTGGATTCATCGTCCACAAGTCCCTCGTCAACAATATTGTACGAGTCGAGAGTGTATCGAGTAGGGTAGCATACCTTCCCGTGTGGGGTTGCTAGTCCCCCATCGTGGCGCGTCTCCCTGGGTGGTGGATAGGGGCACGCCTTCCAGATATGGAAGGTACCGGTTTATCCGGCGTGAACCAAAACTAGCACTGGGGTGGGGCGAGCGCTTCTTAGCGCTACTCCTGGGGTTGCCGTCCTGCCTTAGCGACAGGACAGCGACTCCAGGGCGGGTAGGTGTGGCTTTCGAGCCTAGAGGAAGAAAACCTCGTTAAAAAATTACGTGAGCGCGGCGGGCTCGCCGGCTTCACGGCCGGTGGGCGCTGGTTTCGGCCACCGTCGGGCAACCCGTAGTCCGCACTGAGCGGGAACGGGGGCTCCTCTCACTGAGCGGGGAGCCGCGAGGAAGACAACCTCTCTAAAAAATAACTCCAATCCCAAGGTCTGGCACCTGCCGATGGGATGTATGGCTGGTGGGGATCCAGTCCCAAGGGTGCCCAACCACGGGGAGGTTACCCCTTAAAAACCACAAAATGACAGGTCGGATTATCAATATATCTACCCGGGCGGGTCCCCGAGAGGGGGAATCCCGTGGTGCGCCGGAGACGGCGCATCGGCCCCAAGTATACGGGGGGGCCATAATCCGCGATGAGGGAGAGGAGGTAGTGGAGGAGGAGAGTGTCAGGCTGCTGCAGAGCAGGGCCGTGGTCGTGCTGGAGAGGTGCGACACGGCGGTGGCCGGATCGCGGAGTCGTGCTTCGTCTCTCAAGCGAGAGACGTCGGATGGCTCTGCTTCCGACTGCAGTGGGGTAGTGGTAATGGAGAGCTGCAGATCCCGGTCGGGGTCTGAGTCCTCCGTGGCCGCAAGCGTCGCAGGACGCTTGTGGAAGGGGGCGAAGAGGCCGCGTCTCTCGGAGAGCAATGCGTTGTCCTCCGATGAAGAGATGCCGGCCGTATCTTCGCCCATTATCCTCGGCAGCGTTAAGCCGTCGAGGAAGGACAAGGAGGCCGGTAAAAAGGCCAGAAAGGAGGAGCTCCGCACCCAGGCGGAGCAAGACCTGTTAAGGTCCTCCTTAGCGGCGGTATATCGCCGCGAAGCCCACCTCGCCGCTGAACGGGAGCTTGGGCCGTCGACGAACGAGATGTCGGCGGCCCAACTTCAGAGGCGAGTGTTCGACGAAGTGGCGACAATTAAAACTGTCGCCACGAAAGCGTCGAACCTGAAGGGTACGCTGGTGCGCACTCTCAAGGACTCTGCGGCGTCTATTATAGATGCCGTGGAGACCTTGGGCTCGCGCACAGTCTCGGACGAGACTAAAAAGCTTCAGGCGGTTATTAACCGCCTTGAGGCTGAGAACGCACGGCAGCAGGCCGAAACGGCCAGTCTCCGCAAGGAGCTGGCCTCGCTGAGAGCCGTCGTGGAGCGATCCGCTCCCGCGACGACGAAGGAGGCCGACAACCAGGCAGTGTTGCGGCAAGTCAGGGAAATCCTGAATGCCCGCCTCGCTGGCCTGGAGGATAGGCTCCTCCCGGCGAAGAGCCTCAGGCCCCCACTGGCGGCCGACAAGAAGGGGCAGCCCGGGCAGCCGGCATCGTATGCCGATGCTGCTCGCGCCGCTGGCCCTCGGCGAAGCCAAGGGAAGGGAAAATCCACCCAACGGACGCCCGCTGCCGAGCCTGCAAAAAAGGCTGCGGCGGCGAAGCGTCCAGCTGAGCCTAAGGGGAAGGCTCCAGTGGTGGAGAATCCTGCCGGCCCTGCTGCACCCAAAGAGGGGCAGTGGCAGACGGTCGGCAGGAAGAAGAGGGGGAAGAAGGGCAGGAAGGCGGCCGGTCCGCGGCCCCAGCCGCAGCCGAAGAAATCGGCAGCGGCAGGGTCTGCGAAGCCGCCCCTTCCTAAGCTCCGTCCTCCGCGGTCTTCGGCTGTAGTATTAACCCTACGGCCGGAGGCTGAGGAGGGGGGGGCTACCTATGCCCGTGTTATAGCCGAGGCCAGGCAGAAAATAAGCCTGACTGACCTCGGCATAGCGGGCCTGCGGGTCAGAAATGCGGCCACGGGAGGCCGCATCTTTGAACTGCCAGGCGCCGCAAGCGCCGAAAAGGCGGACGCTCTCGCCAATCGGCTGAGAGAAGTTGTAGGGGAGAAGGTGGCTCGAGTCTCCAGGCCCGTAAAGTGCGCGGATATGCGCATAACGGGCCTGGACGATTCCGTCACAAAAGAGGACGTCGTGGCTGCCGTCGCAAAGGTCGGCGACTGTGACGTCGACCAGGTGCGGGCCGGAGAGATCCGGCGCAACGCAGGAGGCCCCGGAACGGTCTGGCTGCGCTGCCCCGTCTCAGCCGCCAAGAAGGTGGTGGACGGTGGCAGATTGTTGGTGGGGTGGGTGTCGGCCCAGGTCAAGGCACTGGGTGAGCGTCCTCAGCGATGCTACCGGTGCCTGGGCTTCGGGCACATGAAGGCCCTCTGCTCGGCGGAGATCGACCGCAGCGACACGTGCTATCGCTGTGGTAAATCTGGCCACAAAGCCCGGGGGTGCTCTGCCGCGCCACACTGCAGCCTCTGTGCTGCAGCGGGTAGACCGGCGGATCACCGTGGGGGTAGCGACGCGTGCAAGACGCGCAGCGCCTCCAAAAACAAAGGGAAGAAGGGTAGGACTGGCGATGGCCCCCGGGTCTCCTCGCAGTCTGCCCGGCCATCCACGAGCTCCGAGGCTCGTGGGAGGTCTAAGGAGGTTCCCATGGTAGTGGGGTAGTTTTATGGCTCTCCACTTTCTGCAGGCGAACCTCAACCACTGCGCTGCGGCTCAGGACCTATTGGTCCAGAGCATGGCGGAGTGGTCGATCAACGTCGGCGTGGTGGCTGAGCCATACTACGTCCCCTCGGGGGGCGAATGGGTCGGGGATAGGGACGGCCTGGTGGCCATCACGTCCCGATCCGCGACGAGTTCCCCGCCATTCCAGCGTGTCGTGAAGGGCAGGGGATTCGTTGCGGCTTGGGTGGGGGACGTCCTGGTCATCGGGACGTATTTCTCGCCGAACAGGCCCCTCATCGAGTTCGAGCAGTTCCTGCTCGAGGTCGGGGCCCTGATCGGTCGCAGTCGCCCGTGTAGGGTGCTGGTCGCCGGAGATCTCAATGCAAAGTCCACTGCGTGGGGATCCCCGGCGACCAGCGCCCGCGGCGCGGCACTCGAGGATTGGGTGGTCTCGACTGGCCTACAGGTGATGAACCGTGGGTCGGTTCAGACTTGCGTGCGGTGGCAGGGGGGATCGATCGTGGACGTTACGTTCGCCGATCCCACCCTGGCGTGCCGCGTTCGGGGATGGGAGGTTCTGCAGGATGAGGAGACGCTCTCGGATCACCGGTATATCCGGTTCGAGGTCTCCTCCCTCCCGGCCACGATCCGCAGATCGAGCGGGGCCACGCGGGGGTGTGGCCCTCGCTGGGCCCTTAAGAGCCTGGACCGCGAGGCCCTGTTGGAGGCAGCGGAAGTCCAGGCGTGGTTGCCGGCGCCAGCCGGCAACTCGGTAGAGGAAGAAGCCGAGTGGCTCGGAGGGGCCATGTCGCAAGTGTGCGACGCGGCCATGCCGAGAGTCACTCGTCAACCTCTCAGATGTGCGGTGTACTGGTGGTCTCGCGAGATTGCACTGTTGCGCAAGGCTTGCGTGGCCGCCAGACGCCGGTACGCCAGGAGTCGGAGACGGCGCCAGCGAGACAGGGACGCGGAAGCGCTCCTGTACGTCGCCTATAGGGACGCCGCGTGGGCGCTGAAGGTGGCCATCAGGGCGGCGAAGGAGCTCGCGCAGCAGGAGATGCTGGCGAGCCTCGACGCCGATCCCTGGGGGCGACCTTACAAAATGGTGAGGCGCAAGCTGCGACCGAGGGCCCCGCCGCTGACCGAGTCGCTCCAGCCGGAGCGGCTGGAGTCGGTGGTGGGAGCTCTCTTCCCGAGGAGGGCCGCGGTGGAGCCGCCGAGCATGGCGCCGCCCGCCACCGGTGCTGGGGGTGCGTCGTCTGAGGACGCGCCTGCAATCACCGAGGGTGAATTGAGGGCGGCGCTGCTGCGGCTCCGGGCGAAGAACGTCGCGCCGGGCCCTGATGGAGTCCCCGGTCGGGCCTTGGTTCTGGCCCTGGGCCCGCTGGAGACTCGCGTCAGGGCGCTCTTCGACGCCTGTCTGCGGCAGGGCCGGTTTCCAGTCGCATGGAAGACTGGCAAGCTGGTCCTTCTGCAGAAGGAGGGGCGCCCGGCTGACTCACCCTCGGCCTATCGGCCTATAGTGCTTTTAGACGAGGTGAGTAAGCTGTTCGAGCGGGTCATCGCCGCTCGTATTGTAGGGCACCTCGAGCAGGTGGGGCCGGATCTCAGCGACGTACAGTTTGGGTTCCGGCGGGGCAGGTCCACAGTCGACGCGATAGCGCGGGTGAGGGACCTTGCGGAGGATGCGGTCGCCAGCGGCGGGGTGAGCTTGGCGGTGTCTCTAGATATCGCCAACGCGTTCAACACCCTGCCATGGCCGTGCATTGTAGAAGCGCTTCGCTACCATGCGATGCCCGGCTACCTGCGGCGTATCGTAGCGGCTTACCTCTCAGAGAGGGCCGTGAGCTTCCCGGCCGGCGGCCAGTTGGTCCGCTGGGAAGTGTCGTGCGGTGTCCCACAGGGATCGGTCCTCGGACCGCTCCTGTGGAACATCGGCTACGACTGGGTGCTGCGGGGCGGTAATCCGAGGGGCGTCGACGTAACTTGTTACGCAGACGACACCCTCGTTACGGCCAGGGGCCGCACGTTCAGGGAGGCGCGCGTCAGAGCCACTGCTGGGGTGGCCCAAGTAGTGGCGCGCATACGCCGGCTGGGGTTGGAGGTTGCCCTCGAAAAGTCCGAGGCCCTGTGTTTTCACAGGCCGCGGATGGCACCTGACGCCGGAGCCGACCTAGTGGTCGGAGGGGTTTCCATCACGATCAAGTCGTCGATGAAGTACTTGGGACTCATCCTCGACGCGCGTTGGAAATTCGAGGAGCACTTCCGGCGCCTGGCCCCCAAACTGATTGGGGCTGCCGGCGCGCTGAGTCGCTTGCTCCCGAACGCGGGTGGGCCCGGAGTGGGCTGCCGTCGACTGTACACCGGAGCGGTGAAGTCGATGGCCCTGTATGGGGCGCCCATATGGGCGGACAATCTGTCCGCTCGTAATAGGAGACTGCTGCGGAGACCGCAGCGAGTCATGGCGGCCAGAGTGGTCAGAGCCTACCGCTCCATCTCGTGCGAGGCAGCCTGCGCCTTAGCGGGTTGTCCTCCGTGGGATCTGGAGGCGGAGGTGCTGGCGCACGTGTACTGGCAAAGGGTGGAAGTTCGGACGCTGGGCGACCACCCTTCCCCGGAGATGGTGGCTGGATGGCGGCGCTCGGCGCAGACCGAGCTCTACCGCCAGTGGCAGGTCAGACTCGAGTCACCGAGTGCCGGTCTCAGGACCATAGAGGCGATTCGCCCCGTCCTCCGTCAGTGGGCGGAGAGGCGGCACGGGGAGATGACCTTTCGCCTTGCGCAGGTGCTTTCCGGACACGGCTGTTTCGGGAGGTTCCTGTTCAAGGTGGCACGTAGAGAGCCCACTGAAGAATGCCATGAGTGCGGCTGCGCTATCGATACAGCGCAGCACACGCTGGCTGAGTGCCCCAGTTGGTCTCAGCAGCGTGCGGCACTCACTTCTGTAGTCGGGGGGGACCTCTCCCTGCCGATCGTGGTTTCGGCCATGGCTGGCAGTGAGAGGTCTTGGCAGGCGATGGTCTCCTTCTGCGAGGATGTGATCTCGCGGAAGGAGGCGGCGGAACGGCTGAGAGAGGACGACGTGGACTCTCAGCCGATCCGTCGCAGACGTGTCGGGCGCAGGCGGCTCGCGCTTCACCACCGCCTACCCCCTTGAGAGTAGCACCTCCGGGCGTTGGATACGAGGATCTGTCCAACACCCAGGAGTTAGGTCCTCGAGCTGGAAGACGCACCCTGTGGTCCTGGTGCGTCTTATGGCGTTCAATTGGGGGGCATCTGATATTGCCCCCGAGTTGGCACCGTCCTAAGGACGGACTCTGCCGGCCTGGTTGCGGTTGTGTGCGCGAGCGAAACCCGTGACCCGGCCACCAGGCGGCGGGAAAGGATATACACCGTGGGGGTTTAGTCAGTAAGAGTCTGACATAACTGCCGCGTCTCCTCGGACGCGGAGTATCCATGAGGATTACCCACGTTAAAAAAAAAAAAAAAAAAAAAAGGGTAGCATACCTTATACTCAGAATCACCAAACGGTATTCGTTGAAGGTAATACAGGTATACGCATCGACCTCAGCACACCCAGACGAGGAAATAGAGGTATTGTATGAGGATATTTCGAAAGCCATACATGCCTCAAACACCTATTACAATGCTGTGATGGGGGATTTCAACGCAAGGCTAGTGAGCGTACAGGTTCAGAGTTGAGAGTGGGGCAATTTGGTTATCGGCAACGAAACCACAGGGGCCAAATGTTGGCCGACGTTATGGAGAAGGAAGGCCTCTATATGAGGAACTCCTTCTTCAAGAAGCCGCCACACAGGAAATGGACCTGGATGAGCCCTAATGGTTCCATGAGGAATGAGATTGACTTTATCATGTCAGCAAAGCGATATTAGCGATAACAAAGCATATTCAATGATGTCTCTGTAATCAACAGGGTTAAAACCGGGAGCGATCATCGTATGGTAAGAGGCACGTTGAATATTAACGTTCAGTTAGAAAGGTTAAGACTGGTAAAGTCTACACTCCGGCCTACTCGAGCCCATATACAAAACCCCGAGAGCTTTCAACTGGAACTGCAGAACCGGTTCGATTGCCTTGCAGATTGCGATACAGTGGACAATTTGAACAACAGGCTGGTGGAAACTGTCCATACGGTCGGGTCAAAGTTCTATAAGACTCACCGTAAAAATAGATTAACAAAGTTTTCAACACATAGACTCAAGCTCATGGAAGAGAGACACGAGATGAAACTACAAACTTCAGTGGACACGTCCGCCTATAGGATGATTAACAGGCAGATCTCCTAATCTCACATGTGACCTGCGGCATTTCAATGCGGAGCGCAATAAAATTGCAATCGAGCAAAACAGAGGCTCAGGTGTTAGCGAGAGATATGTTTATTGGACAGTGTCAGTTGATGCGACTGAAGACGGTAGTCTCATTTCTTCTAAACCTGAGATCTTTGGTGAGGTTGAAAAGTTTTATGGTCAGTCGTACACCACAACACAGAAGCCTGTTGAGAATTTGGCCAAGGATTCGAGAGCTAAATTGGCCCGACATCAGCCTATATGAGATTAGGTGGGCTCTAAAACAACTTAAGAATGGCAAACCGTCAGTTTATGATGGAATCACAGCAGAACTCCGGAAAGCGGGTGGAAAACCAATACTTAAAGTCCTTCAGCGATTGTTCAATTCCATCATTCAGCAAGGCATAACGCCAGAGACGTGACGCAGGAGCGTGGTGGTTTTGTTCTTCAAAAAAGGTGACAATATCTTGCTGAAGAACTACAGTCCCATCTTACTGCTGAGCCATGTCTACAAGTTGTTCTCAAGAGTCATCACGAATCGTCTCGCTAATAGGTTCGAAGACTTCCAGTCTTCCGAACAAGCCGGTTTCCGAAAGGGCTTTAGTACCATAGACCACATCCATACACTGCGGCAGATTGTACAGAAGACCGAAGAGTACAGCCGGCCACTTTGTTTAGCATTTGAGGACTATGAGAAAGCCTTCGATTATGTGGAAACTTGGGCTGTTTTGAGGTCACTGCAAAGATGCCGAATCGACTACCGGTACATCCAAGTGTTGAAATGTCTGTATGAAAACGCCACCATGTCCGTATACAGGACCAGCGACGAAGCCGATACAACTGCAGCGAGGAGTGCGACAGGGAGATGTAATAGATGTCTTCAAGCTTCTGGATTGGAACGGAATAGGCATCAACATCAATGGCGAGTACATCAATCACCTTCAGTTTGCCGATGATGTAGTCGTAATGCCAGAGACTCGGGAAGACCTCGACGCAATGCTCAATGACCTTAGCAGAGTTTCTCAACAAGTAGGTCTACGTATGAACATGAGCAAGATAAAGGTCATGTCAAATGCTAATGTTCTGCCTTACCCAATTATCGTTGAGAGCTCTGCACTGGAAATTGTAGACGAGTATGTATACCTAGGACACACAATCCAGTTAGGTAAGACCAATTTCGAGAAGGAGGTCAGCCGCCGAATTCAATTCGGGTGGCAGCGTTTGATAAACTCCGTGACATCTTTTCGTCCAAAATCCCTCAGTGCCTGAAGACTAAAGTTTTCGAACAGTGCGTGTTACCAGTGAAGACAAACGGTTCAGAAACATGGTCGCTCACTATGGGCCTTATAAGAAGGCTCAGAGTCACTCAGCGAGCATTGGAGAGAGTTATGCTAGGAGTATCTCTACGTGATCAAATCAAATCATGAAGAGATCCGTAGAAGGACCAGAGTTACATAGCTCAGCGAGTTGCGAAGTTGAAGTGGCAATGGGCAGGGCACATAGCTCGGAGAACCGATGGACGTTGGGGTCCCAAGGTGCTGGAATGGCGACCTTGCGCCAGTAAACGTAGCGTTGGTCGACCCCCAACAAGGTGGACAAACGACATCAAACGAGTCGCAGGGAGCCGCTGGATACAAGCCAAGGCCCAAGACCGTGGCCATTGGAACTCCCTACAAAAGACCTATGTCCAGCAGAGGACGTCAATCGGTTGAAATGTTCTTAGAATAATTATATTATACATGGCTAATACATGGCTAGTGAATACCGGCAAATTGAAGGTATTCGATGCTAAGACCAAAATGGCCTGGAGACTTTCCTGTGCTCCAATCTCCGTCACCTTCTTGGCAGAAAAACGAAAACTTTTTCAGCACTACTGGGTTCAGCATCATCACCGCCGCATGACGGACCTGGAGGGAACAAAACACCAAAATGAATTCATGTTTGCTATCTCAGTAGAATATTTTTTCAGTTTTAGTAATAATGAGCTTCAGTTCCCAATACCATAAAATAATGGTATTCTTAAAGCAAGTTTACTTTGTTGTATGGACACAATTCTGGCCACTAAATGCTTTCAAACAATTTAAGCATTAATTAAATAGATGCGCATCTAACTGCTTCGTACGTTAAGGGTGCCAGGGTGACCTCCACGTAAACCCGATTTTTGTGGGCCCCTTTAGATAGCCGTTTTTGGGAGGGTGTTTCTCTTCCACCTGTCGTGCTCCTTGTGCCTTCTGAGGACTTTTGGGCGATGTAACGGTTTTGTCCATCACTCACAGTACGGTCCTCGAGTGGCCTAGTGTGCTGTTACGGCACGCCTCTAACTGAGCCTGTTGTGCTCGAGGTGGGTCTACTAAGCGCGGTTGTATGCGAAAGCGTTCCCGTGGCTCCGACACATAGCGGTGAGTAGGAACACAGGTTTTAGTCAGTAGGAGTAGACCTCTGGCGCAGAGGTCCATCAGTATTTACCCACAATAAATAAGGGTATGTCTCGTTATCATGTACCAATGTACGTTTTTTAAGCACTGCTTGAATAATAATATATACCCTTATTGAATATATTTTACTTACGAGTTAAACTTCATGTTTTCTTTACTATATTCAACATCGCTTCCAAAGGAGCTCTCAAACTCATGCACCAAACCAGAAGTGACGCCAGCCGCCGTTACTTGCCGCCACGCATGCCTACTGAAAAAGAAACACACTACTCTTTAACACTCAGCTGATTGGTGGGCACAGATAGATTATAGTATAATGTGAAGAAGTTTCACTTCTTAGATTTTTGTGTGTTATTGAGGTAAAAGATAAATGCTACCGCTTACATATACAATTTAAAACTGTAATGTTAATAATGGAATTCATAAAGTTTATCTTAGTTTATGAGTACTTGCGGCTTGGCGTCTGCACATGTGAGGTACTTGCGAATGCCTGCCAGGTGCTTGCATTTATCCACTGTTTCCCTCGAAACCTGTTGCGAAGAGACCTGTAGGTTTTCCACTGTGCGCGCTTGAATCTGTTCCACACGTCTATTGGGTCCCCTCAATTTAATGTTGACTCTTCTCAAAGCTGTTTCCGAAGTCTTCATGTCGTTTATAGTTACTTTAGTGGATCGACGGGTCCTGTCGCTCCGATGTGCTCGGCTATACTATTATCTATTAAGGTTACTGTGGACCCATCATCCATTATGGCGAAGGTTTGCACTTTCCCCTTTGGTCCTTCCACCTGTACCGGAATAATCTTCAGATAGGACTGCTTCTTTCCTGTCCATGCTGAATTTATAACCTCCGCACTTCCTTTGTCTTCCTTCTTGCCCGCTGCCTTGTTGTAGTGTAGCATCTTGTGGTGAAAATATTTACACCCGTCGACGCCGCACGCCTTGACTTTGCAGTTATGGGTTTGGTTCCTATAGCGAAGACACCGGAAGCATAGGCGTTTCTCTTTAGCTATATCCCATCTTTCATTGGGATCTTGGTTCTTGAACTGTTCGCACTCTATTATGGTGTGTCCTCCTCTTCAGAGAACACAGGACACAGTTGTGTGCGACTTCTCTATGGCACTATGAACCTTCTGTGGCCTCTTCTGTTGAGTGACTGGCGTCTGCGCCCCCACAGGTCCAGGTAGCACATATGGTCCGCATAGCTCCGCTTCCCTATTGAGGAATTTTTCTATTTTGAGTAGGTCTGCATCCTCCTTCGGCTGCGTGGCCGCGAAGACGTAGTACCTATACCGTAGAGTAGGCGTGAGCTTCACCGCTGTTTTGGAGATCTCAGGGTTGAACATATAGTTCGGACAGCTGAGAGTCTTCAATGTCGCTACGACGTTGGTGACCTTCGTGGAAAATATGCAGATGTCTCGTGGTGAGTCTGTAAGTCGCGGTAGTCCTCGCAGCGTGTCTATTTCCATCATCGCTATTGACTCTGGTCGTGCGAATCTTGACTCCAGAGCCTTCATAATATCTATAGGATCAGCGCTGGTGATGAGGAATCCCTCCACGGCTTCTCTTGCTCTTCGCTTCAGGTTCCTTCGCAATCGGTTAGTGTTTTCTATTGGAGAGAATGCTCTTTCTGTTTCATAGTACTCGGCGCGGAACGGTAGCCACTCTTGATCGCGCCGCCGAAGAAAGGTAACTCCATGACCTAGGCTGCTGTGCTGTTTTGACGGCGAGGGTAATGCTATCCTGCCCTCCCGCCGGTGACTGGAGTTGACTCGGGTGCTCTTCTATAGGCTTCTGTTGCTTCATAATGTTGACCGCCGGTTCTATAATACGGCTATGTGGTGTGTCGGTGATCGCCAGTACGGGGCGTGTTAGTTGAGCTTCCAACCAGTTGTCCACCCGTTTGTCGACCTCTTGGAGTGGATTGAGACACCGTCATCTTCTATTTCTTCATCTGTTTCTGTTTCCAGCACGGCTATCTGAGCAGCGGCCAATTCGCCCTGTAAACGTAGAAATTAAACCGAAACTTCACTTTCGCTAGTTTGTAGACCTTCGTTTAGCTGTGTACCGACTTGCCCCCTCCTCCCCTCTTGGTCGGGGGCGGGGTACTTTGTGATGCTTCCTTACTCATAGTACTGTAGAAGCTTCTATTTTTTTACTATTTGTGGGTGCCCTCTTCAAAGGACCCTTCTGTTTTTCCTCAATGGGCAGCGTAGGCGCGTTTGAGGACGAAGTCGACTTTTCAGTCGTCGTCGCGACAGAGGTCGCGGCGGTCTGTTGCGAAGTTTCGGTTGCACTGGTGGTGCCAGTGCCTGTAGTTGTCCCGGTCTTGACGGTACTGGGGGAACCAATTTCCGACGAAGACGCGGTTTCGGTAGTGGTACCCTCTTCCTCGGTAGCTTTACGGTTGAGTTCGTTTCGCGTGAGTGGCGTTCTTCCTGTTCCTTCGATAGCTATTTTTCTATTTTCTTTATGCACAAAATCCACCAATCCCGACTCGAATGGACCATTTAATGTACGTGTGTACACTAAACTATTGCTGGATTGTTGGCGGATTAGGCAATTTTTCGAATGAAATCTGGAAAGCCACTCTGAAGGTCTTCTTTATTGGGTTTTCTTTGGGTTTCACTATTTGCAACTTAAGTTGCTTCGCGTAAAACTGGTTTCTTCTATCCACTATTTACTATTCAGTTACTAGTATTAATTAATTGCTACTTTCCTGCCTATAACAAACCAACAAACCCTATCTGTCACATAATTCCTTAAAATATAATAAAAAAACGTGTACCAATAATAACAAACATTAATTATCGAATGGAGAAACATAAATACTGATGACTTTGTGCAAAATATTGTTACTGTTATAGTTATTAATAAATAGATATAAAAAATAAAATAAGCGGTGATAGCCCAGTGGTTAGGGCGTCAGCTTTCTAATCAGAGGTTCGAATCCGGGCACGCACTTCTAACTTTTCGGAGTTATGTGCGTTTTTAAACAATTAAAATATCACTTGTTTCAACGGTGAAGGAAAACATCGTGAGGAAACCTGCACGCCTGAGAGTTCTCCATAATGTTCTCAAAGGCGTGTGAAGTCTGCCAATCCGCACATGGCCAGCGTGGTGGACTATGGCCAAACCCTTCTCATATGGAGAGGAGACCCGCGCTCTGTAGTGAGCCGGTAATGGGTTGATCATGATGATGATGATGATAAAAAATAATACCTATACAATAAAAAAAATAAAAAAAAGTTTATTTTGAAACCACAATGTCAGTTTTCGGGCTGACTATTAGCTGTACCAACCCTATTGGTTGCGACAGCGTAACTGGGCTGTTTGGCGAGCTTCAGAAAGAAGCTCTGCCGGAAGAAATTTTGAGCCCTAGGCCTCGAAGAAACTAAGGGAACGTCTGCCTAAGGGCGCCTCCTGTGAGGCCGAACCTCGGCTTAGGCGACGTTTGGGATAACGGGGGGGGTCAGACAGTGAGTGGTCCGTACGTCTCGGAATCCATCAAAATCAATCCATGGGGAATTCGTCTTCACCGGCGAAGACGGTGTGTAGCGTATGATTGTGTGATAGGTGGTACGAGTATGTTGTCAACAGTTATCTGATCGTCAAGGTCGTGAAGGATATGTTTAGGTCTCTTTCGGAGACGAGCACTTAAGTCGGGGGAGTAAAAAGAAGCCACAACTACGAGAGGGCTGGGGTGTCGGATTGATTTCTCGAAATAGCTTTTCGAGAGTTTCTTAAAGTGCTGTGCGATGGTGTCTAGATCTAGGTCTCTATGCAGATCTACGTTGCGCACGTACCAGGGACAGCCATGCGCTTGAAACGATTCTGAATCGTTTAAAAGGTTTTAATCGTGGGACGAAGCGCTATGGCGGCGCTCGCGTATGACATGATCGGACGGATACAATTTTTATTTAGTGTCAGTTTGTGACGGAGAGGTAGCCTACTGCGTTTATTAATCACGAAGTAGAGTCTGTTATGAACAAAACGGACTTACTGACTGACTCTACGTATGGGCGGCGAAAAGGACACGCGGCTATCAAAGGTTACACCTAGATATTTGACAGTGCGTTCCCATGGAATCACACGATTAAGCCCTCTACACAGTCAGGTTGTTCTATGTAGGGGTGTATTTTTGGAGGAAAACTGTAGTTTATACCTTAGATGCTTGGTTAAACAGTTTTTTCTGTCAAACAAATGATTTGTAGGAACATATTATATTAATATATTAAATTCAGACATACTTGATTTAAAACATTAAAATTAAATAAGTTACAAATGATTTGTAAATTAATGTTTTTAAATTAATAATAGAAGTTTATATTGCAAAATATTTACCTAACCTTGTAGTTGTAATTTTTTAATTGCACCTTACTGAAAACCTTACAGGCGGAGTTGTGAGCGTATAACATACAAACTTGTTAACAAGTAAGCCAGCTACCATCTTGAGTGCAACATCATTAACTAAGAATGCTAACTTGTAGTGGAATAAAAATAAAAATTTAGCAAAAAGGAACTGTATTAGTTAACTAATGGCAGTATAGCTGAGAAGCAATGTCAACAAAAAAGGAATGGAACTTGTCACAAATGCATATTTAAAAACACAAATTTTAGTCTGAGACTTACATTTTAGAATGTTTGATCTCATATCAGATCATATATAACCATTTCTGCCTTTACATGTTGTGTGAAACCATCTAGTGAGCAGCATGAGACTCATTGAACAAGTGGTGGTTGTGAACCCCTGAAAATATAAATGATTTGGTTTTGACTTCTATACTAATAACAAATCAATAAACGTTGGAAAAAATGTCTCCATATTTTTCAGTTTCAGTAATAATGAGCTTCAGCTCCCAATACCATAACATAATGGTATTTTTAAAGCTAGTTTACTTTGTTGTATGGACACAATTCTTGCCACTAAATGCTTTCAAACAATCTAAGTATTAATTAAATATATGCGCGATAGATATATTAATAAAATAGATCTAACTGCTTCGTACGTGGGTCGGTCAGAGCAAAAATTATTAGGTACGTCTCGTTAGGGGTGCCAGGTCAGGTCACGTATTTTAGATTATAGGGGGAGGGGGGGGGGGGCAGCATACGGGCCGTTGCTCCGAAGATATTATTATACGATGGCTAATTATCCGACGCGGTGGTGGTCTCCGCGAGCCCCTTCGACCCAGCTGAGAGCGCAGTGGATTACACAGGGGGTGCATATCACCCCATCGAGTGCCTTTTCAGGTATGGGACTGACGGTCAGTCTGCTGTTGGAGGTGGGGAGGACGACTATTTGGTCATCCCCATTGGAGATTTGTGGCCCGCGTTTGTGCCGTTTGTTTTGTGAGCGTTAGCAGCGCTTGCCGTCGCCGATGGTAGGCCGTTTGCAGGAGAGTGTTCCTCTTCCACCTCTCTTGCTCCTTGTGCCTTCGGAGGACTTGTGGGCGATGGAAACGGTTTTGTCAATCACTCAAAAGTAACCGTATCTCGAGTTGGCTGGTGTGCTGTTGTTACGGCACGCCTCTCACGGGCAAAACTGGGCCCGTTGTGCTCGAGGTGGGTCTACTAAGGTGGGACACCCGCTGATGGGAGTCGCGGTTGTATGCGAAAGCGATCCCGTGGCTCCGACATACAGCGGTGAGTAGCTCGTGGGGGTTTTTCGTGGGGTCAGTACGAGTAAGACATAACCTCTGTGTGCCTCGACGTGGCGCAGAGGTATCCATGAGAATTTACCCACGATAAAAAACGGGCATAAATCTTATATATAAAATTCTCGTGTCATAATGTTTGTTCATACTCCTCCGAAAAGGCTCGACTTTTTTATGCATATTAAGTAAGTCTGAGATTCGGCTACTATCTATTTTTAAAACCCCTGAGTGATAAGGGTATTTTTTTTGTATTTTATTTTTGTATTATGTGGCATTAACACCCTTCTATAGCCAACCTCTATTTTTTAATAGTCATTTTAGTAATGTAATCATTTGCCATCCCGCTCGATTACTGAATAATTATCGTCTTTATTCTGAAAAGTTTTTCAGTCTAATTCGACTAAAATTTCCCTGAGCTTATTGTAAAGCTAAAATTTTTGAATCTAAACGATTATTGTTATTTTTATATTCCCTCATCGTTCACAGCGCTGCATGCGTCTTTCATATATCCTTACACACAATAAATTCCCTAGAAATCATTTATATGGCAAAACAACGTTTGTTGGGTCAGCTAGTAATAATATATTGGTTACGCTGTTGCAACAGGGTTAGTACAGCCAATAGTCAGTCCGAAAAAAAAAAGAAAAAATAATAATAATATTCCGTGGCAGCTCGCTCGCAGCCAGGATGCAAAAAGCGGTCTTGCTGGACTCGGCTAGAATAGTCCGGCAGTTTCTCAACCTGTCGCCCTGACCCCCGGCCATTTGGTCTCCCCTGCCGGGGTGTAATCCTCCGCCCGGTGCAAATATGTATTTATGTAACGTGTATGTAGGTTTATTTATTTTTATTTATTTAAGTTTATTATATCTCTTTTGGTTTTTATATGTATTTATTTAGCACATGGGCGTGAGAGTTGGAATATCTAAACTAAATAATAATATATACCCTTAATGAACATGGATTACTTACGAGTTAAACCTCATGTTTTCTCTCCTATATTCAACATCGCTTCCAAAGGAGTTCTCAAAATGATGCACCAAACCAGAAGTGACGCCAGCCGCCGTTGCTTGCCGCCACGCATGCCTCTGAAAAAGAAACGTACTACTCTTTAACACTCAGCTGATTGGTGGGCACAGATAGATTATAGTATAATGTGAAGAAGTTTCACTTCTTAGATTTTTGTGTGTTATTGAGGTAAAAGGTAAATGCTACCTACCGTTTACATATACAATTTCAAACTGTAATGTTAAAAATGTAATCATTAAAGTTTATTTTCTCTGAAACCACATTGTAAGTCCTCGTGGTGCCCTCCTCACAGATGGTTTTTACTATATAGGGATGTGTTATGGGGGCTCGGATAAAAAGTTTAGTTGGTCTCAAAGAATTATGATCTATAAGAACATACTTTATGTATTAAATTCAGAAATAAATTTGATACAAACATTAAAATAAAATAAGTAATAAATGCTTTGTAGATTGCTGCTTTTTATTTAGTATAGAAGTTTATATAAAAAACAAAATATCTGATCGGCACATGAAGTGTGTAGTTGCCATGCACAGTGGTGACATTACAATTTGCATACTCTTGACAAGTAATCCAGCTACCATCTTAGTGTGCATAATCACATCATTCAATAATGGTTGTGCTACAGTTTACACTTTGCTTCGTATTATTTATATGTAACCCTGTCTTAATACAAATAAAAATAAAATAAATAAATCACTAACTAGATTAAGACTGGGAAACAAAGGAACAAATTCTATTAGTTATCTACGTGCAGTATAGCTGAGAAGCAATGTCAAAAAGAAATTGCATAAAACTTATCACAAATGCATCCGAGGATTATATTTAAGAAAGTTTGATCATCATGATCAACCCATTACTGGCTCACTACAGAGCACGGGTCTCCTCTCAGTATGAGATGGGTTCGGCCATAGTCCACCACGCTGGCCATATGCGGATTGGCAGTCTTCACACACCTTTGAGAACAATATGGAGAACTCTCAGACGTGCAGGTTTCCTCACGATGTTTTCCTTTACCGTTTAAGCATGTGATATTTTAACTTTTTTTTAAGTGTTAAAGTTTGATCAGGGAATGATATAGTTTTGATAGAGGGCCTCAAACATAACTCAATATTGTAAACTAATTTCTCCACATGTTTGTATAAAAATTTCTATTGCTTCAGTAATAATGAGCTTCAGTTTACTTTTTTATATGAACACCATTTTTGCCACAAAAATGCTTTAAAAAGTGAAGGTATTAATCAAATGAATGAAATAGATGTATAACTAATAAAAATTATATTGTTTCAGTAACAATGAGCTTCGGTTTACTTTTTCATATGAACACTACTTTTGCCCAAAAATGCTTTAAAAAATTAAGGTATTAATCAAATAGATGTATAACTAAAACCAGTAACATTTATTGGGCCAAAACTTATTAAGTCAATGTACCACTGTACGTTTTTTAGAGCTCTGCTCTCTCTCTCTCAAAACCTACCTGTTTGTTTCTTAAGATATTCTATCTGCTGCTCTGGTCCAGTGCTCTTACATCCCAATTATCATTACTCAAATGTACATTCCTGATAGTAGCATATCAACATAGTATTGTGATAATAATAACTCACAAAGTAAACCACTGGTTGAGTTTTCTTGAACAGGCATTGGCTGAGATGTCAACAGCGGTGTTAGTCTCCTGAAAAATTTAAGAAATTTTTAATGTTTCAATTTCTATTACTACTACAGCTAATTTGAGTCATGAATTGCCTGTCTCCTCACTCCTCTATAAGCACTTCTGACTTCCAATAAGCTCAGCTGTCTAGATAATAGAAATAAATTTTTATAATTTTTTACTGCATCCTTTATACAGTAAAAACTAAACCATTTGTATGATACTTGATGAGGTGATGGAAGATAAGATTTGGCAGGTGGATTAAAAAGGTTTTCTCACAAAATATAACTATTTGTTAACCAGACCAGACGTGAAACATAAAGGAATTCTTATTGAAACTGCTCAAAAAATAAACATAGCTGTACTTACAGAAGATATAGTCACAGCCACATGGATGGCAACAGCAAGAGCTGCTGCTCTCGTTGTAACCCAGTTTATGTCTTCTGTCCACATAGTTGGGGTTTACCATAATGCTGCACTTACTGGTCACTAGCAAACATATTGAAATCATTAATAATCATCAATTAATTGGTTCTAAAGGATTCATCATCATCATCATCACGATCAACCCATTACTGGCTCACTACAGAGCACGGGTCTCTTCCCAATATGAGAAGAGTTTTGGCCATAGTCCACCATGCTGGCCATGTGCAGATTGGCAGACTTCACACGCCTTGGAGAACATTATGGAGAACTCTCAGGCGTGCAGGTTTCCTCACGATGTTTTCCTTCACCGTTGAAGCAAATGATATTTTAATTGTTTAAAAACCCACATAACTCTGAAAAGTTAGAGGTGCGTGCCCGGATTTGAACCACCAACCTCTATCACAGCTTTCAAATGATTATGTAACAGATATTATTACTCATAAAATAATGATGTTATTTACTTTATTGCAAATTATTTGTGCGCAAAAATGGGTACATTTTAATTATACATAGATTCAAAACAATTCATCTTATTGTTTATCAATCATTATTAAATTAGTATACATATAAACATATTTACCAGGGATGTCCACCTAAGTAAACTCAGAGATTAGATTTAGGGCAAACACTGATGACCTCATACTGGTTCTTTTTGACTTGCAGACCAGCCAATGAATTTAAAGCATGCATCACATATCAAGTATCCAGAGGTAATCTAAAAATATAGAAATAAAATTTATCAGTCATTCAAAATGAAAAATTATAAGTAGGTATTACATATGTGGGTGTAGTCAATGCACGTAATGGGTTTAAAAAAAATATGTACCATCTATTAGGCCTTCCCGACATTCTCAGATTCGATTACAAACTACTTAAACCACAATAGAGGTAATGAGCACAACAGTCAACAACATTAAACACAACATAAAAACTAAGCAATTAAAGTCAAGGAGCTTAATGACTCACTGGTCACATTAGCGCACAATTTAATGCAAAGTTTAAGCATATGTGGAGGAAATTTTATTATTACATGGTGTTTGCTATTGCGAATTAAGATTACAATACAAAATAATTGTATTTACTTGTTATTGTTAAGTTTTTATTTTTTCCTATTCAGGAAAAGCAAAGATCAGTGACCATACAGCCTATTCGGTTGTATACTTTTGTTTTTTGGTTAGTTTTTTTTTTTATATTTCCTTCTTTTCTATCACTATTATTAAATCACTATTATTATAGTTTATAGTTCTAAATTCCAAAGTTACCTAGAATATATACACAAAAAACTATATAGATTAGAAATGTAATTTAATTAGCGTAATTAGTCTGCCAATCCGCACACGGCCAGCGTGGTGGACTATGGCCGAACCCTTCTCATACTGAGAGGAGACCCGTGCTCTGTAGTGAGCCAGTAATGGGTTGATTATGATGATGATGAACAATCAATCTTATACCTTAATCCTTAACCCTTTGTATATCTCGATTTGCCTATAATAATAAAATATAGGTAGTTATTTTTGATTGAGGCAAATAGTGGTATAAATACACCAGAGTCTGTCAGCTCTGGTAGCAATATATTTTACTTTTCGGTTTGTTTATATGCCATCTTCGATGAGATTTTATTTTTTTATTTTTCGAATTGTCAATTGCAGATAACCAGAATAGTTACTACTACACCGGGGGTTTTTGGCGAGCATGAAGCTCAGCCTGAAAGTGGAGCACCTGGGCTCGACGACTTCTGAGGGAACGTCCCCCTAATGTCGTCCCCGTCTCATGTGAGACTCGGACCTCGACTTAGGGTGACGTTGGGATTTGGTGGGTTTGTTGGACTGGTGTGTCAGTCCAAGCGCCCCCGAGCCCGTGGATAGAATCCACGTACGGATGACGACAGATAGCGGGGACCTCGTCTTCGCCGGCGAAGACGCTGTGTTGTGTTTTGTGTAGTGTGACCTACCTACGAAGCGTTGTCTAACGTCAGTTGGTCGTCCGGGTCGATTATGACGTTTTTAGGGCGTCTCTTTATGAGAGGGGCGTTTGGGTCGGGGGTGTAATCGCAAGCCTCAACCACTAGAGGGTTGGGGTGTCGGGCTGCTGTCTCGAAGTAGTTTATAGCGAGCTTTTTGAAATACTGCTGTAAAGTCGGTAAATCTAGGTCGCGGTGTAAATCTACGTTACGAACGAACCACGGGGCACCCGTGGCTATGCGCATAAATTTATTTTGAAGGACTTGTAAGCTCTTGTAAGAGCTGGGCTGACGATGGGCGAAGACTACGCTGGCGTAGGTCATTATCGGTCTGATACACGTTTTGTACAGAGTGACCTTGTTACGGAGGGACATTTTGCTTTTAGCGCAAATTAAGGGATAAAGTCGACACATCACATATGAGGCTTTTTGACGAGCCTTAAGTATGTGAGCGGCGAAGCTCATACGTCTGTCGAATGTTACTCCGAGGTATTTGACTTTGTCTTGCCAAGGTATCGGACGGCCTTCGATGAGAAGAAAGAATCTGCCTATTAATAGACTATTTTCTTCAAGTGTGTGGTGCCGCACTGAGTAACGCCTGCCCTTAACAGAGCACACAACCAATACACGCCATTGGATAGCCCTATTCCCAGTGTTGGTCCTTATCAGCATTGATTTAGTAAAACATAGCATGCATTACAAATCAGTCCTTCTGTAGGAAGCTGAAAACAGACAATATTTTACTCTTAGCGATAGAGATAAATTACAAGCTGTACCTACTTCCAAACCAAATTCTGTGTCTTTTGTCTTGAGTATTGCTGTTCTTAATTCAGTAACTATAAGCGAGTGACGGTTGTGCCTAATTCTTCGGCAGCATCTCTGCTTGAAGTCTTCGGAAATGATTCAAAGTATGTTAAAACATTTAGATGGAAATCGAAATAGTTCGACAAAAGAGATCAGGTTTTTGTTTTTTAACAAATGAGCTTAAATCGAGTTGTTCTTGATAAGCCATTTTTACAACAACTCATATGTGAATAACAAATAATATGACAATCTATTTTCAAATGTAACATTCCATATTTTTTCCATTAAACTACCTAGGTACCTCATACATGCAATTATGTCGCATCTAAGAAAAGAGTCTGCATTACAAACATCTATATAGTAATTCGCCATTTAAATGGATAAATCACATTAATAATAATGATTAATTACTAACACAAGTAAACAGATGGATCTTTGATTAAAAGAGTTTTTCTCTTAATCTACTCTAGGTACAACTATAACTTATATTTATATAACACTAGCTGGCGCCCGCGACTTCGCCCGCATGGAATAAGTTTTAAAAATTCCAACGGGAACTCTCCTATGTCGCTCTCCAGGTCCTCAACTATAATTTCAAAAATCACGTCGATCCATTGCTCTGCTGCGACGTGATTGAAGGACAAACCAACATACAAACTCACATTCACATTTATAATATTACTATGATTTTGTCTGGATAGTAAGGATTTCTTAGTACAAAGTATTTCAATTTAAAATTTCATTAAATTTCAAAGAAGTAAAACTTTATAAGATTTTCAAACAACATGAACCCCGGTATTAGCCTCTTTGCTCCACTTTCAATGTGTGATTTTGCAAAAGAGCTTATACCTACATGTCATAGTTACTGAAAAGTAATGCTCTAATTGCCGATTTTCATTTCTCTAATTCCAAAAACTCAGAACTTACATGTAACCTTCCAACCCCTCACCCCTCTCACCACTTTTGGGATGGATTTTTGTAATATTGCGTGTATTCAGGTTTTTATTATTCAAATCAAATGCCAATTTTCATGTCCCAAACTTAGAATCCTGATGAAAACTTCCAACCCCCATTTTACCCCCTTTGGGGTGGTTTTTCGCAACATTGATTATACAGATCATTATCATTTATAATAAAAAACTTAGTTGCCAATTTTCAAGTCTCTAACTTCAAAAATATAGGACTTTCATACAAACTTCCAACCCCCATTTCTACCCCTTAGGGGTAGATTTTCTCAAAACCGTTTCTTAGCTGACCTCTACTTCATAAAAGGAATCTATCTTAAAAATTTAAAGATCGTATGTTTTATAGTTCCTGAGATATCGTGATCATCAGTCAGTCAGTCAGTTAGTCAGTCAGTCAGTCAGTCAGTGGTATTTCGCTTTTATATATATAGATAATAAAATTGTCATAGGACGAATTTTAATTGGAGGATGCTTTCTAGCGATACTGAGCCCAAAAATTTATTTAAAAATTTTTGTCTAGTGGTCTATCTGTCTGTCTGTCTGTATCACGCCGTAACTACTGAATGAATTTGAATGAAATACTCCGGGGTTCAACATATAGGATAGTTTTTATCCCGGAATTCAGCACGTTTCCCTTGGGAGAGGGGATGAAAGTCAAAATGTGTATTCAGTTGTAATTCATTAACGCGTGCTCCGATTTCATTCATTTTTTTTTGTTAGAAAGGAATTAATTTACAGATTATCCTGTAATTATTTCAAGGTCGTCGGCTTATTAATCCATTGTTTCGTGATTGGAAGACAAACAAAAACACTTTCACGCTAACTCAACGCAGACGAAGTCGCTGGCATCAGCTAGTAACATATAAAAATACAAAACTAGTCTTTAGCGATAACGTAGTTTATGACGTAGTAAAACAATTTTACAATAGATTTAAATAATTATTTAAATTTGATTATAATCAAAGCGGAAGCGGTTATAGCCTAGTGGTTAGGGCGTCAGCCTACTAATCAGAGGTCGGCGGTTCGAATCCGGGCACGCACCTCTAACTTTTCGGAGTTATGTGCGTTTTAAAAAACAATAAAATATCACTTGCTTCAACGGTGAAGGAAAACATCTTGAGGAAACCTTCACGCCTGAGAGTTCTTCATAATGTTCTCAAAGGCGTGAGAAGTCTGCCAATCCGCACATGGCCAGCGTGGTGGACTATGGCCAAACCCTTCTCATATTGAGAGAAGACCCGTGCTCTGTAGTGAGCCGGTAATGGGTGGTTTATGATGATGATGACATTCATTTAAAACAATTTTGGCATATAGCTGTAGTTAAACAAATTCTAACCTAACCGTTAACGTAGAAGAAGAAGACTAAGAAGTAGAAGTTTTTTTACAACGTACCGTTTAGAAGAAATTGTATTTTATAGTAAATTACCTATTGATCTTGGAGATATCTTTCAATAAGTACAAAATTTTTATAAAACGAAAGCTCATAGAAAAGTCCTATTACGAAATTAAGTATTATATGAAAGATAAAAAGCTTGGGTGTGAATTGCTCTTATTCCATAGCTAATTATAATTAATTATTGATACATTGAGACAGATGGTGATAACAAAAAAAACCCCTGCTAACTTTGTTGTTGGCTTCTTCTTAGACCTGGGCGAGTTTAGAACCCTCCTCGTTTTAAGTAAACGAATGTAGCTATCACCATCAGTTCGCGTATAAAAATAATGGAAATGTGATATGAATGTGTGATGTATGGTTTACATGAATTAAGTTATTTTGATTTAATGCATGCAAGGCATTTAACCAGGAACATTCCTGGTTAAATGGCATTTTACCTGAGAAATATATAAATGGAATATTAACTTATGTTACGTTAAAAGTTTGTGAGGATTAGAGTGAAACAGAGCATAAGGGACCTGTTCGCGTGATCAAGCATGGCGGGTTCAGTCAGTGGGTCAGTGGGTTAATGTAGTCTGCAAGCCGATTGGGCGGGGCTTAAAGTTTACACTTACCACCTTGATGTCCTATATGATCTCATATATTTGGTATCTATCCTACTTGCACGCCAGCAAAACCATGCCTTTAGAGAGAGATGGTATTTTAATCAATAAATGTACTATTAGTTATAGACCATAGCTGAAGTCTAGATCGGAAGTGAATTGTAATGTCTGTCCTACTCCGACATTAGCATCTGTGCGCCTACAGAGTGAGTCCTGGTTATTTCATCAATAGCTTCAGAATAGTCATATGCCCGCCGCCTTTTGTTAGGCCTCGCTGCTTTGATGATAGGGAGAAGTTCCAAGTTGAACTTTTCGGGAAAACTTTAATAATAGTTACAAAAGCATCTTAATTATAAGATATACCAAACATACTAACTGACTATTGGCGCGTAAGATTAATGCTAAATTTTGACAGTGCTTGGGTGTCAGTGCAGTGCCTGACATGCTTCGCGCACAGACCCCAAAAACATTGAACGCGAATCAGAAATAAATGCAATTATCCTTTTGCAATACAAGTATTGTGTGTTGTAAATAAAATTGGAAAAAAAATCAAGATCATGAAGGGAGGAGGATGAAAAAACATTAATTGAGATATTTAATATTAATTGTTTAATATTAATGCATAAAATTACACCAAAACTCCACCTTTCACAAAATAACCGCTTGCTGCGGTTTTCACGCGTTAAATATGTGCGTATCGTAATCGAAAGAATCCTTTAGGTACTGTTTCAATAGTTTAATTTACGTATAATGTTACAATTAAGGCATTTCGGCGACGACGCGGGGCTGAGCCATGGCTGCCACGTATTCAAGCGTTAAGCTTTTTTACTGTGAGCAGTTCGACAGACGTACCGCCGCTCCCTCTAGAAGACCTTCGCCGGACGCCGACGAGGCAGGCCACCGCCGACGCGTCAACGTGCCCGCGCCGCTGTCGTTATAAGCGCGCAGATGACGCTAGCTGAAAAAAAAAATTATATATCTAAAATACATATATCATTAAAGTGATTCATATACAGTATATTTACTATGCATGTAAATAAACTTTATTACAAACAACTGACCTAAACTGGGCTAATTAATTCAAGTAATGAAGAATTAGACCGACCAGATTCCTGCCGTTATCGGACCAAATTTCTGAGGGTCATGACCTGCGTGATTCAAAGCGTTGATGCGGTTGATTGTGAGACAGTAAGCTTTAGTACTAAGATCGGTGACAAGTTCCAAAAGAACAGCGCGCGTAACGAAACATAAATATGCAGATATATGCTTTGGTGGTTGAAGCACCTTTCTTGTTGAGAATGAGCACTGGACCAGCATTGTCAACACCGCATCGATCAAATGGAGAAGTAGGTGTTATTCTCCCACTGGGAACATTTCCCATAAGAGGAGTAAGCGTTTGACCTCGCACGCGCTTGCACACAACGCATTCGTGTACTATTCTTCTAACAAGATTCATCAGGGATCAGCTGTTTTTTCTTTCCCGCTTACGTGACGCCACAGAAGCCCCTTCGTTAAATCGTGAATTTCTATCGTCCTATTATGTACGAAAGTTTTTAGTAATCTTGGCGGCATGCGCATCCAATCTCAGGCTATCGTGGAGTCTGTCCAAAACATTATGCGGTAAAATGCAAAACGCAGCGAATTTCGAACCTTGTCATACAGCCTAGCACCTATAAGGCACCTAAAAGTTCTAAACGGGGAATGCTAATAGTTTTAAGTGGCGCGACCAGACAGTTGATAACAAAACCGGTCGTTATGAGCAATGTGCTCGTCTATCGTTTAAGTTGCATTATTAGTATCGGTAATTATTGAATCTGCGGGGGACAGGAGTGCGACGGGGGTAGACTGCAAGCCGGCGCTCGCGCCGCTGCTCGTTAGTTGCCGATCATCGAATGACGGGTGCATCGCTAGGGAACCGCTAGTGTTATCTTTTGGTGCCATCCGGGGAATGATTTGACCCATTCGAAAGGTGGATTACCGAATTATGCTTAAATGAACAAATTTGGCAACCCCCAAATGTGCAAAAATCGGCCTTATGGTAACTAGATTTCAATTTCACAATTTTCACATAAATTGTTATCGCGAAGAAACTTCAATTTCGTTTCTAAATCAGAGTTGATGAATTTTGAACACGCGTACAGTTGATGAGAACCTGTAACATTTCTTAGGAGTGAAGCGACGTTCGTGCGGCTTATTAGTGGTAGAAACATTGCATTTCGAGTGAGAACTTGTGGATGACTTCGCGTTATTTTTCATTACCTTTGCGTCCTTTATATTTTGTGAGTTCTGTGACCTTGCAATGTTTCTAGCATATCCGCCCGATTTCTAGGGAAGTTAAGTATATCATCAACCTTCAACTTTTATTTGGAATCGTTATTGTTCGTAAAATTTGTTTCTTTATTTGAGCGGCATTTTTCAGTATCACACTCATTCAATTTGATTTAACTAAAATCACACAATGTAATGTAGGTCCCTAACCTATTATGAATGTTCGGCTCATCTTAAACTGGCTGACCTATACTATGCTTTCATTAACTTGGTATTTATGTAAGTATCCCGTCAAAATATTCCGTTAGGTACATATAAAGATAAGAACGAGAAAGGCGGGAGACTTCGTTTTGGCGGGCGCGGTTTTTTCACGCTTTTCTTCAATTAATATTTGTTGCCTAATTTTGAAAAGGACTGGTGTTGGTTGTGTCGCGAGTGCGAAGTTTCCCGCCATTTTCCCCAACTTAAATTGTACATTTCTATAAAGTCTATTGCTAATCTATGTAAAGCAATAAAAATAAGAAAAAAAAAGATAAGAATAGAAATATAAGAGTAGATAAGAAGCGAATAGATGATGAAATGTTCTTTTTTTTTAGATAGGTTTGCGCTTGACGACAATCAGTACCAAAAAGCACTGATGAGGTCTAGGTTAGAGCCCGCTTGCCTACAAAATGCCTATTCACTCTTCCCTTGAAGGAACTAAGGTTATAAAATTAGGAGTTCAAAATCATCCGACATTTTTAAAGAGGTTTAAATGAAGAAGATTACGTGTATACATACATGTCAAGCTAAAATAAAAGTATGTTTTCGCTTTGTTATAGGTCCGTGATAGTTGTGGAACTTTTTAATTCATCTGGCATTTAGAAATTGATGAAAATCCGTTACATATTATATTATATTATACTAGCTAACCTGGCAAATGTTGTATTACTACATAAATTATTTCTTGGGAAAAAAATAAGTAACTTTTGTTAGTGTGTAAGGATGTGGTATATGAGTGAAAGAGGCATGGAGCGCTGTGAACGATGAGGGACAAAAATAATATAAATATTGTTTAAGTTCAAAAATTTTAGCTTTACAATAAGCTCAGGGCAATTTTAGTAGAATTAGAGTGAAAAGCATTCAAAATCTATATATATATAAAAGCGAAAGGTCACTTACATACTTACATACTGATTAAACACGAGATCTCAAAAACTATTGTACGTATAAAGCTATAATTTAGCAAGTAGGTAGTTGATAGTTAAGAGATGTCAGCTAAGAAAGGATATTTGGAAATTTCACCCCTAAGGGGGTAAAATAGGGGTTGGAAGTTTGTATGAAATTTCTTTGTTATTAGAGTTAGAGACACAAAAATTTGCATTAATATTAAAAATAATAAATAAAAAACATGTACATATTTTTTTTTTAAATATTACCTGTTAAAGGTGGTAAAATGATAGTTTTTGCTTATTTTTTTATTATGAAGTCTACATGCTTGAAATTTTGAAAATAGGTTTCTTTTAGGGCGTAAGTATAAGGTTAGAATATTCTTCATCCAAATCTACCCCGAAGGGGGTAAAATAGGGGTTTGAAGTTGTATGAAAGTCCTATATTTTTTAATTTAGAAACACGAAAATGGGCAATTTGACATTTGCCTGTAGCTTAAAACCTCAATCTCACGGGAAATCAGCAATTCTACGCAGACGAAGTCGCGGGCAACAGCTAGTAAAGACTATAAATGTTCAGTTATCGAGCGGGATGACAAATGATTAAATTACTAATATGCCTATTAAAAAATAGGGATGGAAATTTTTTTTGGGGTGGACACCCCTTATTACTTAAGGGTTTGAAAAATAGATAGTAGCCGATTGTAAGACTTACTGAATATGCATAAAAAAAATTAAAAGAATAGGTCGAGCCGTTTCGGAGGAGTATGGGAACAAACATTGTGACACGAGAATTTTATATATAACATGAACAATTCATAGATTGTCTATATAGGTTTACGTGAGTAAAGCTATATGCACAAGACAAGCCTACCAATTTAATATTACTCATTGTTTTTTTTTCTTAGTTTGAAAGTATTACAGAATTATTATAATTTTTTTAATTTTTTTTAATTATAATTTTGCCAATCCGCACACGGCCAGCGTGGTGGACTATGGCCGAACCCTTCTCATATTGAGAGTAGACCCGCGATCTGTATTGAGCCGGTAATGGGTTATTCATAATGATGATGATGATGACAGAATTATGTAAAAATAAGAAACCAACCTAAGTATTGTGCAAAATATACCTAATTATAACTCTAAGATGTGTAAAAAGAAAATAACATAACTTTCAGAACTTTCTGCACGATGTAACTACTAGGCGAGCATAAGTTGATGGGGATGAGAACTGAGCTTCCGCCTCAAACGTAGGTACTTCCAGAGATGTATATACTGAACAGAGATGTCGTATTAAAGGTAATCTATAGGTACACACTACGCTTTCACTTTTTACGCATTGCACGCGAAATAAATTTTAGATTAATGTATTTAATGGTTGCGGCACACTTTAAACTATTTACAGAATATTACACCTGTTGTTTAATGTTTAAATGTTTTGTGCTATGTATAACTGCAACTATCAATTTTGTAATCTTACCTTACGATTGTGTTGAATGAACTAAAAAAATATATTTATAGATGTAATGAAATCGTTGAAATGTTCATTGTAAGATGGACCTTTCTTAGTATATTGAGACTGTGATTTTTGGAACGAAGTTTCTTATCGCGCGTTGTGAAAGGGGGCTAGACGGAAAAAATTCTTACGGAAAGTTGTCACGACACTTTTTGTTATTGTAAGCTGTGCGGCGTCGCATGTTTCTCTGTCTGTCTCTCTCTCTCTTATAGAAAGCAAGCCAGATATTTTCATTTCATGAATCCTGACAGTGTTTCTGCACAAGTTCCGGATATTGCTGATGGAGTACAAAATTGAGCCTACTGATTAAGTTTACATAACATTATATTGGTTAATAATAAAAAAAATATTATTATAACTTAAATAAAATAAAATTTTATCACAATTCCTTCACTAATTAATCGAAAGGTACTTCGTTCCATCCGGGTGTCCCCTGACACCTCTCAAGTTTTTTTATTCTAGATAACGTTACAGTCGCTATAATAATGGTGAAAAGCATACATTAATTTCGACGTCGTTACGTGGACTGTTGCTTAATTGGCAAAGCACTCAGACTGGGATTGCCGGAGAGACGTGGCTTCAAATTCCGCCGGTTCCAAAAAATATTCTATGCATTTTATATGTATAAAGGAGATTGGTAATGCATAAGCTTAGCTCAACTCAGATTGCGGCAAAATATGTATCTAGTCAATTTTAATCAATTACATTTAAGTTAGATTCATCATCATCATGATCAACCCATTACCGGCTCACTGCAGAGCACAGGTCTCCTCTCATACGAGAAGGGTTTTTGACCATAGTCCACCACGCTGGCCATGTGCGGATTGGCAGACTTCACACGCCTTTGAGAACATTATGGAGAACTCTCAGGCGTGCAGGTTTCCTCACGATGTTTTCGTTCACCGTTAAGTTAGATTATAATAATATAATTATTCTGATTTTGATACCATAGTTAATAATAACTAAAGTATAAATAAAGAGTCAAGGATTTTAATTTCGACTTTTTTAGAAGTAGATGTATGATTTCATATTTTAATCTAATTTTTTTTCGATTACAATTAAAATCGAATCGACTCGATGTTCTCGATGTCATCGATGCGTACTCGTAGCGTTACATACAATTCATTGTAAGGGAACCATACAACAAAGTGATGAACAATCTCCTTTTATATTTCCTCCAAGTGTAGGTAAAAACTACTTCAATAATATATAATATTATAAACTACTATATGCTATATATATAAATTATGTACAATAGAAAAGTCGCAAATCAATCAGTTTATTTACTAGATAAAATGTTAAGCTGTTATAGCCTAGGCGTTAAGACATCCGCCTACTAATCTATAAGGAGGGTTCCGATCCTGGGCACGCACCTCTAACTTTTAGAGTTATGTGCGTTTTTAAGCAATTATAATATCACTGCTTCCAAAAAACAATAGATTAAAAAAAAAAACGGTGAAGGAAAACATCGTGAGGAAATCTGCAAGCCTCAAAGGCGTGGGAAGTATGCCAATCCGCACGTGGCCAGCGTGATGGACTATGGCCAAACCCTCCTCATATTCAGAGGAGACTAGCATTCTGTAGTGAGCCGGTAATGGGTTGATCATAATGATTTGAAAAGATGGTTATTGCTACTCGCTAGTAATGTGCCATTTCACTGGAGAATGGGTTCTGAAACTCGGATCAGTGGTACCTACTGCAGATTACCCTTAACTTCAAACTTTACGTTTGTATCATTAGTTTATTTACTAGTCTCAAATATTACTTATTCAACATACATTTGACTAATTCCTTTGAAAACAACCATCGTTTACTAACGATGTTTGTTTTACATATTATGGCATGGAATAATGACGTTATTTATAATTTAAATCTACGTCATACGATGCAGCCGTTTCGCCTCGCCCTAAGCCTAACGTACGTAAGAAATAGGTATTTGATATCCATCCTACTCTTAAGTCCGTAATTTGATTAGTGCAGAGTGAGATGGCAAATGCAACAAAAGCTTCACTACAATCAAACAGTTTAGAAATATCGAATTGTTTAAGTATGCAAGTCCCACCCTTTCTTATAAATACTAAAATGAAGTTCACACCTGAGAAGTACTAAAAACTACTAAAAAGAAGAAGTACTAAAAACTGGAGCTCATGGGAAATCAGAAAACCAAATTATCCCCAAAAACGCAGTCGGAAAAGGCATCTCAAAACTTTCTACGGAACAAAGTAATAGGCGAGCATAACTTAATGAGGGCGAGGAAAGGACACGAAGCCCCGCCCCCAACCTAGATGCACTAGGTGCTGCCTGCCCGGGGAAATCAATAGCTGCGCATATTTAAAACGACGGCTTCTAACGACGTCACTCCGAGCTGAGCGGGCTGCACGATCAGATCGCCCCGATATCCACTTGGTGAAGGTCTAAAGAGGACATAACGAGGACGCAACTCACAATTTCTCCACACTATAATTTGGTAAATAATTAAAAATATTTTTTGCACAATATCAGATTTTGAAAAATCTCTAAATAAAATCAAAAAGGATCAATCAATCGAATCGGGAATTATTTTTATTAATGTAAAACATATTTAGTTGCGCGATTTGTCGTGTACTAGGCGGCCGAATAATTTAGCCAAATCACATAACAAGTCACATAATACAATATTTCCACAGGAAAGACCCTCGGCTATCCTCGGTGGGTGAGCTGACGCGCGTCACGCACTTGGAAAGTAATTAGTATTTTATCTTCAGCCTGAAAGCGTCCAATAATGGACGCCTTCTTTTAGAAGTGAGGGTTTTTAGAGAATAAATACACCACGATACTTAAATGTGGGCTCGTGGACTTAGCTAAAAAGAGCACGTATAAGCTCCCGTCACTTCGCTGTGGAGGACGCTTGAGCCTACTTAAATAAATTAGATCAAAAATATACGTCTCGCAATGCACTTTTGGGACACTGATGTCCCAAATCTTATTTATTGGAACGAAATTCCTTATCGCGCGTTGTGAAAGGGGGCTAGACGGAAAAAATTCTTACGAAAAGTTGTCACGACACTTTTTGTTATTGTACGCTGTGCGGCGTCACATGTTTCTCTGTCTGTCTCTCTCTCTCTCTTATAGAAAGCAAGTCAGATATTTTCATTTCTATTTCGCATTGAACAGTGTGGTGTCGCGACTATTATTTTTGTTGAGTGTATACAGGTTTTTTGTAAATAATAAATAATAAAAAAAAAAAAAAAATAATGAATCCAGACAGTGTTTCTGCACAAGTTCCGGATATTGCTGATGGAGTACAAAATTGAGCTGATAATAAACCAATTATAAAACTCTCTTTTTCTCTCTCAAGTTTTTTTTGTATAAAAATTTACATCAGTGTCTATACAATAAAATTATGATTTTTATAGCCTTATTAGTTACCTGCCTATATTTACAAAGACCATATCAATACAAAACATCTCATTTAGTATTCGACTAAAAATGTTTCAAATGCAGGGTACTTAGGTGATCCGAGAAAAGAAAAAAGATCAGAAAGAGTGCCCAAAAAAGCACAATTTCTAAACATTTAAAAACAAATGAAAAAAAAAATATTCCGGCCCAAATTACAATATCAAATATTAAGTCAAATTATGAATTACGTGAAATTCTGTGATTCCACATATTCCATATAAACCACTTTTCTCAAAAAGAAAAATAATTACATAAAATATTAAACAGGCTATGTATTCATAAGACTTAATTTATAAACGCGTAAGTGCGTATTAAATGGTTAAATAATAAAAAAATATAATAAGTTAATATCATTCGCTAGTGAGTGATGCCACAATCAAAGGTGGTAGATCTTGAAGTGCATTCAAATCAAATAAAAAACAATTTATGCATATTGGCCTATGTAGCATACGTATATGTTAATTATAACATGTTTGTTTAGTCAAAAACTAAAGCTTGGAGGGTTCCAAACTCGCCCTGGTTTAAGAATAAATCCACAACAAACTTAGCCTATAAACTTATCAGCTATGAAGATATAGCAATTAATACCCAACCCTACTTAATGTGTTCCTTTAGTTTATAATAACGATTGTTTAAAAAAACTTTAACTTATTTAAAGACATTTCTTTGATTTCATTCGGTAATTTATTAATATAAATTTACTGGAATTGACATATTCTACTAAGGCGGATTCAGGTGGTGAATTTTTAAAATTCAAATGAATCTGTGCCTATTTCATCAGCTCTCTACGGCGGTCAAGATACTAGTGTGCCACTTGTAAGAATACTGACGCCGCGAGTGTTTTCTGATTCCCAAGCCTACGTTTCAGTCAACTTCAAACGGTACTTCTCAGAATCCATCGGCCACTGTTCTAATTGTTTATAAGAAACATTAAGTGCTAAATATAATATATACCAGCGTAATGAATGCCTATTTTGTGTACAACGCTAGCTAGCTTGGAACCCAAGGACGTACTCGTATTTACATTCCTGATGATAAACATTCCTGGCTTTTAAAACCTCACCTCCCCAATCGCAAGTTTTTGAGACACATCTATTTGTTTACAAACACAACGATAAATTTGCGGCCTGCATTTAGGTACGTAAGAGGCAGTGAGCCCATTCCACGGACGTTGTCCCATGCACATTCGCGACAATTATTGACTAGACATTTCTGATCTATAAAAACCTATTGATCTTTCTTGATTCAATTCTTGAATCTCTGACGTGCCACAATAATATATACTGTTTTGCTTTCTATGTATCATAACTGTGCTTTTTAAGAACCTTAGTAAATTCTACTTAAATTAATATTAAATTTTAATTCCAATCCCTGCATGATAGTTGTACGCAATGCTATCGTTCTTTCGAAGCGACACGAGTTTTCCAATGGACGATTTCGTTTATACATTTTTGTGTTTTGTGTTAAATTCATAAGGATCAAAACTTTTGTTCGGTAACAAGTGGGTAAATACGTGCACAGCTTTCACTCACTGCTTTGTCTCTCGAACACGATTTAACAGAGCAATTATGGCGAGTATTTCATAGAATTATGAGTGATATGGGCTATATAGTTGGTATGTAGCCATACATGAAGCTATCACTTATCAGCAGCCAATATAATTTTATGTAAGTACTGTTTAAGTATGTATATTATAACACGTATATATATCATCTGAATTTATATTACTGTGTATGATAATTATTGCTGTGTGTGTAATTTTGTGTGTATCTTTTAGTGTATGTGTATTTTCTTTAAGTTTATTTATTGTGTGATGTTACTTATATTTGCACACCGAGTACAATCTACCTGTTTTTGCCTAGAAGAGATCACTTTCAGCGATAAGGCCGCCTTTACTCAAGGTCGTATGTTTTCTTCTTTTCTTCCTTATTATGTATGTGTAATAAATGGTATGATTGATTTGTTTATTTGTCCTTATTTCCCGCAACAAAAGCGAAATGGATCTCCGAGATTTTCAGCACAGCGATTCATGGGTCAGAGAGTTTAACTAAACTAAAGTAAATTCTGTAATTTGTAATTCCTAATATTTGTTTTGTACTAATGCTTTAGTACAAGACAAATATAGATAAACCAATAAAATATAGTGTCGTTATTAGATAATAATAATTAATCATCATAAAACTAAAGACACGAAGATTCCAAGCACGCTTTGGTCAAAGAAGAAAGAACAAACTTACCGGGTAAGTATTATTTTTGTTAGCACCATTTCACATTGTCACGCAGTACTATTACCAGCAATTTAGTCAAAGCAATCTTTCATACCCAGGCTTGTTTATCATTTATATACTTTTTATAACTACAATAGGACTCATCAAAAACTTGCATTCAATATAAATTTGAACTTATCGAGAGACATCCCAGAATTTATTATTATTCTTTATTTCCTACATGACTCTTTTAATAGTTTAATTTTAGTGTCGTAACTAAGTATAATACGTAGTATCAAATTACTATATCAGAAAAATGTTGCTAGTTAATAATTCAAATGGTTTGGCTAAGTTTTTCACCCGTGCGTGGAGGTAGTGTTAAAATATGAGAATAAGACGGTCGTAACACCGAAACGAATGGTGGCAAAGCGTTAACACGGCGTGCGGCGTGGCACTTATCTCAGATTACTTTTAACTACTAAAAAGATTTAAAATTGGGTTTTAGATTAATTGTTTCGCATTACTCTTGAGCAACGTCAAACGATCAATCACTAGAAATGAATACAAACGTGGCAAGCCAAACCCGGCCGCCTTGGCTGAAGACTTTAATGGAAGAGTGTGAACGTGAGGGTGAGTTATAGTTTTAAGTTCTTACTTTTATTAGAATTTAATTTTGCTTGGGCGATTGTTCATATACTATTTTTTAAAAAGCGAACGGACCATTACGTCATTAATAAGTATTCATATATAGGTCATTATCGTTATTTCAATCAACACGTGTTCTTTGCTGAATATAGGTTAGGTTCCACTTCCACGGTGCATGGTCTGGTGCCGTTCTTGTCCAGTTTCTCTCTTCGCAACGTATTGCTGTAATGCGAGTGGAACTCATATTCAACCGTATTTTTTTTTTTTTTTAATTTTGTAATTGACTTCCAGCAGTCACGCTGAGCATGCTGGGTTTGCTTGATCATTATAGCCTCTAATGAGCTTGCGATGTTTTCAATAATATACACCAGATAGGCGAAACTAAACCGGTGACTCGAGATGACCATGTGTACTGTGTGTAACACCATATGGGAATAAATACATTTTCTTTCTTTTCTTTCAATCGGTTTAGGTATGACATGCATGTATGCGCGTTGTAGAATCCTCTCTTTTATGAAAAATTCCCATGGCCAGCATTTACATCCATAGAATCATAAACATATATACAATTTTTCTTTTTTATCATCAGGGGCTATGTACGTATTCACGGGCTCGCGAATGTTCAGGCAGAAGGCTCGCAACATTGTGTGGTATATCTGTGACAAGCTGAACTGCCGCGTCAACGGAATCCCGGGGCAAGTCTGCCGCATCGCCGAGTGGTACATCGTGTCCTCAATTAAACATCTGCCGCAGGGGCCAGGTACAGACGCCGCACTCTCATCTCATGATCAACCCATTACCGGCTCACTACAGAGCACGGGTCTCCTCTCAATATGAGAAGGGTTTGGCCATAGTCCACCACGCTGGCCATGTGCGGATTGGCAGACTTCACACGCCTTTGAGAACATTATGGAGAACTCTCAGGCGTGCAGGTTTCCTCACGATGTTTTCTTTCACCGTTGAAGCAAGTGATATTTTAAATGTGTAAAAACGCACATAACTCCGAAAAGTTAGAGATGCGTGCCCGGATTCGAACCGCCGACCTCTGATTAGGAGGCTGACGCCCTAACCACTAGGCTACCACCGCTTCTTCTTCACCGCACTCTAAATATTATTATATATTATTAAATATTATTATATATTAGCGTACAAAAGTTATATCGAATGGGCTGCGTTGGCAAACCCTCAAACTCTTCTATTAATAGAATTCATAATCTTCAGATGGAAGAGTAAATTTTGTAGTATAGTACTTAGTAGTCTCTTCTCTCTCTACAATCTACTAACTTAATGTATTGTATCATTAACAATGGTCTTTAAAGTTATTTGCAGGTAGATTCTGTAGTTAAGTAATGTTTTGTATAAACCTAGTGACTTTAAACACTGTGAGACTGTGTTAAACGAATTTCGTCCCTCTTGTTATAATATTCTGGAATTTAGGTTATTATTTATGCCATTTTATACAAGGAGTGTCAATCGCCTATAAAACATATCAATTCTTTATTTCAATATTTAAATAAAACATTCCTAACATTATGAATGTGTTAGCTTTTCACAAATAAGAATGATTGATTAACAGCACAAGTTTTTAAAATTTGTGATTGGATCGTATTTTAAGCTAAATGCTGAAAACGTACCTAAACCTGTGATTTCAAACAACAAAAATTATTCTTATTTTGTAGAAGTAATGATTCGACAGCAGATTTTGAATTACTTTCAATCTCGAATGTTGCTAGTACTTGCTAGCAGCATAATGATTGCTTCTGAGATCAACTCTGCGAGATTGAATGTGAATGCCCATGCTGCACGTGAAGTTTTGGCAGTGGCAGGCTTCTTTCACCAGGTTGATGACTTTTATTCGATGGGATTGAAAATCCTAAACACTTTGGGTAACTATCCACGATTACTATCTAAATAAATTTGAAAGTAACCTTTTTTGTTTATACGTCACGGGCAAACGAGATGTCGTGTCATATGAAGTTAAGTCATTACCGTTGCCTATGAACATCTGTAGCCCAAAGAATTCACAAATGTGTCGCTGAACCCATTTTCCTGATCACTACACAGCACACTGTTTGTGTCTGTGTTTGATCTCTTACCTCTACAGGCCTAAACAAGTGATCAGATTTTGATCTTATTGTATGGAGATAGATGGGATCCTGGTGTATTAATTATGTTAGTGTTTATTTAATAGAGATAAAGTAACTAGCTTTTTTGACGACATTCGTCATCTTTGTCATTTTACTTACGTCATATTACTGTAATTACTATTCTGTCTATAGCTTACCCACGAATATATGCGTAAATATAAAAAAAAGTATCGAAATTTGCAGCCGTCTTTTAAGCCAAATTGAATTTATTGTGAACTGGAAACTTCCAGCTTCCAATTTCATTTTTAATTATATTTACTTTTCATACAACAATGCTTTGAATAGCCCCATACAATATTCTATCAGAAACATGACATTAGAATATTTATTTCATTTAATCTCAACTTTAGCCTAACGTGGCGTATCGTGTACTTGTTTACTTTATTATATTCACTCAGAATGTTTCTTCCGAATCAGACTAATTTTATAGAAGACTTTATACCAAATAATATCTTCAACTCAATTATTGCAATACATATGCTTCCCTTAGGATTATAAATGTGAAAGTGCTTTTTGCGTTTGTTTATTTGCAAAGAGATTATTTTATGTACAAGCAGATTACTTACTTGCAGAGCTTACTTTTTCGCCGAGGTCCTGCGTTGAATTAGGCATGAAGCTGGCGCGCGAGGTGGCCGTCTCTGAATCTGATTTATCTGTGGTAGCTACGATCTTAGATTTGGCCGAAAGGAACCTGTACGACATCGAGGCTACCCTGAATTTTACCGACTACATACGCATGCAAAATGGTAAGTTTTTCAAATTTCACTTTTAGATCTATTTTTTTTATTTACTACAAGTTAGCCTTTGACTGCAATCCCACGTGATGATAAGTGATGATGCAGTTTAAGATGGTACCAGGCTAACCTGTTAGGGTTATGGTAAATCCACACTCCTAATTGGTTTCTACGCGACATCGTGCCGGAACGCTAAATCGCTTGGCGACACGTCTTTGTCGGTAGGGTGGTAACTAGCCACGGCCGAAGTCTCCCTCCAGACCAGACTCGAGCCGGGAATCGAACCCAGGACCTCCAAGTTTATAATCTGACAGCGCGCGCGCTGCGTCACGGAGGTCGTCGAAACCACATTACCCACAGTGATGTGCACTTTATACATGCATAAAAGCAGCGCCTACCTCGAGCTTTCAGACGAATGAAACTGTATTCGTATGCAATCTATTTCGGCTTGGTGTTGTTGAAAACAGTGCATAAACACGTAAGCGCGCACTACTTATATGTCTGTCTGTCTACCCTAAAGACGAAGAGAGATGTTTCTTTATTGTAACAAGATTAAGATTTAATACATTAAGAGCAATCTTGTTTGAACAATGTTTCACACCCAGTGTCGTTTATAATTTACATATGTCTTATGTAAATAAAACTTTGAAGGGGCTTTCCTACAAGCTTACTTTTAATATGAACTTTGAACTTTTTGAATAAAATTATATAGAAATTACGACCAAATTCTTTGATATCTAATGAATGGTTGAGTAGGTATAAAGGACCTATTTATGTCTTGTTTTCAATTAATGAACCTGTGAATTGGTGTAATGTTTGATGTCCGTCCAAAGGTCCTCGGATGCGGGTACGCACGCTTCACTTGGCTGCCGCTGGCGTAGCTGCCACCATTAAATATGCCAAACCTCCCGAAGTCGCCGCCATGAGACTGGCAAATATGCTGGACCTGCCAGTAGCATACATCGAGTGTGTCCGCGATGTCATCCTTTCGGAGATTACTAAAGTAAAAATAACAGATCCGAGACCGCTAGAAACGCTTCATCGTACAATGAGTTTCAACGATGAAAACGAGAACAACCCTATGCCATAGTCGCAAAACTGCTGGTAATCCTACCTTCTTACCGTCTGCTTCTTATATTACGAATATATATAAATAACCTTTAGTTTAGACCTTTATTTATTTAAATCTATTGCTAAAATGTAAATAAATATGCCCTTACGAAATATACAAGTCAAAAAATCTTAATACTTTATAATATAAAATAAATGATATTATTATAAAAATTCATAAACATATGGTTAATTTGTATTATTGTTTAATGCATGTTAACTTTATTTATATAAACAAGTTATAGTTTTTGGCCCATTAAATGGGTACAAAAGATAATTTGAGTAATCAAAAAATATAAAAAGAGCTTGAATTAATGGAAAATAATTATTATTTAATCAAAATGAAAATAAACTATGAATAATTAAGGCACACATTTATATATTCAACAATGTTTAATAAAAGGTATAGAGGGTATTCGTGTCAGAAGCAAAGACACCATTTAAGCTAACAAATGTAATATTTCAAGATTAAGTAAACGACATATACTTTTCTTTTACTTTTCGTTTACATGGACTCCTATTGTAGAAGTATCTTGTTCTGATACTCCTGTCACATAGTCACTCAGACAGTTGAATACTTCAACTAGATCTGATCCATGTTATCGCTATAACTGAACCATATATATCGTATAGTACGAGTATCTCCGTATTTTGAATATTCACTGAACCGTTACTTGCAATGGAAACAAAAGGTATTTGGGCATACGTATCGTCTTGACTCGAAACTTACTCCACCAGTGTATTTAAGGATTCAAATACATTTACGTTTTAGTGAATAGTGTTTCCTTTGGCACATTCAAAATGTGATTATTTTCGTAATGCGGATAAAGAAACACTTTTTTGTTTAGTATATATAGCACATGCCTGTATTATTTGTTTTGCTGAAGATGTTTAGGTTTAGTGATTAAGGAGTAACGCTTACTATTTCGGTATATGTACTTGTTTAAAAGAATTACAAAGTTTATAATGGTAACCTACCTTACCTATGTAATATAAAGAAAGTAAAGATTTTTTTTTTGTTATTTATGGTTAAGTTTATAATGGTAACCTACCTTACCTATATAATATAAAAGAAGTAAAGATATTTCCTGTTATTTTTGGTTAAGTTTACAATGGTAACCTACCTTACCTATGTAATATAAAGGAAGTAAAATATTTTTTTCTTTATCATATTCAGAACGAAACAAGAGCTGGTGGTCAAATTTAAGATGCTTGATTAAATCTTAAAATGATGCAGCTGGAAAAGCTTTATGGTGTTAGTATTTCTTTAACTAGATTTCCTTACACGTGGTTCATGTAATCAATGTCTAATAACAATAAATTTATTAGACATTTTGATGTCATTATGACCATCATCACATTAACCAGAGAGGGTCACTGGTACTCGGAAGTCCTTTGTAGCGCTTCCCAGACAACCAGCAACTCCTCTTAAGATGCTTGTCAACCTAGTGGGGTATTACCAACGCATCATTTTGGGGTTCGGTTCCAGCAACTTGGCAGACTCCAGCTTTGTTCGCTCGGTTTAATCATCACCTATCGCCACTACAGCGTTGCAATTCAAGATTAAGTAGATGCCGTTTAATAACAGTATTGCAAACTTTAAGCTTTTGTTAATTAGCTGTCTGTCAACCTTTGAGCTATTAGTTACGCTTTAAATTTAAATATATATTGTCAGAACATATAATAAAAAGTTATGAAAAATATTGGAAATTTTATTTTAATAAACACTCTCTTCTTGCCCATACCATGCTTCTAGTATTCTATTTAAAAAAGTTTTTTCAATTATTAATCCTACTATGAAACTTTCTTAAATAGTTCATCAACACCATCATGATCAACCCATTTTTTATTTATTTTATTATTTCACATTAAACCACAACATGAATTGTGTAAGAGGATATGTGGGTAAAAGGTGTGGGTAGTGAGGTGACGGCTGATTGAAGAGACTGGAAGAAGAAGAAAGACGTGTTGTGCCAACCCCGCTAGTAAGGGATATAAAGAAAGAATGCATTCATATACTCATATTAAGTCGCAATGAATACATTAAACCGAAAACTAAGACGTCTTTCAGTATATAACGCGTCTTAGAAACATTCAAACATGAGTTTTAAAACTTTAAAATTAAATACTTTGTTATGATAACAAGGGACGTTAAGATTAATTTTGAGGTTCGTAATAATCGCATTACTCAAACATCTGAAAGTGGGTAGTCCATCGCTGTGAGACAAGCGGCCCGCGCGTCGACCCAGCGCCGTCACCGGCTGGCGAGGACGGGGAAAGTCAGCGTTGGGTTAACTTATATCGACCATATTCCTTAGACTTATGTTATGATGATAATCCCCTAATGATGAAGCTAATTAATTAGGGTTACTGAGGTTTTTATGAGGTAAGTTTTTTGGTTAGTTTTAAAAAAATCTTTAATTAGAGGGAATTCAATAATGTCTTGTAATTTATGCAAGTTTGTTCTGAAAGGGGTATGCAATATATGCAATTATATTGGCCTTATTTTGAATAAGTTGAAAGCTTTTATAATTGGAGTTGTAGGTACTACCACTTACAGGTGCGGCATACGTTATACATGGGCAAACTAACGTCGAATAAATCTCAATCTTGGTAGCCGGACTTAAGTTGCTTTTGCGGTTGAGGATTGGATTGAGTGAATTTAATCCTTTCATACTCTTGATTGAAGCGTTGATAGCCTAGGGGTTAGGGCGTCGGCCTCCTAATCAGAGGTCGGCGGTTCGAATCCGGGCACGCACCTATAACTTTTCGGAGTTATGTGCGTTTTTAAAAAAGTAAAATATCACTTGCTTCAACGGTGAAGGAAAACATCGTGAGGAAACCTGCACACCTGAGAGTTCTCCATAATGTTCTCTAAGGCGTGTGAAGTCTGAAAATCCGCATATGGCCAGCGTGGTGGACTATGGCCAAACCCTTCTCATATTGAGAGGAGACCCGTGCTTTGTAGTGAGCCGGTAATGGGTTCTTCATGAATGAATGAATACTCTTGATTCAGAAAGCTTTTGTGTTAAACTTGTGTTTTCAGTTCAGTAAATGTTTTGGTCTAAAATCAACCTTAGATATTTGTCAGTTTTGCTCCCTGGAATGGAATAGCGGTTAATTTTTAGAGTTCCAGCTAGATGTGATTAATTTTAGCTTCCATTTAGCGGAATAAGAATGAGCTAAGTCTAGTGAAATTAGACTATATAGACTTTTGATTGGGAGGCGGACCTCCTAACCACTGGGTTATCACGGCTATAAAAAAATTATAATTTTTAATTTTTTTTCCCATCTATCATATCATTATTCAAATAATCACTATTACCATCAATTTACTACCATGAAATTCATCATCATCATCATGATCAACCCATTACCGGCTCACTACAGAGCACGGGTCTCCTCTCAATATGAGAAGGGTCTGGCCACAGTCCACCACGCCGGCCATGTGCGGATTGGCAGACTTCACACGCCTTTGAGAACATTATGGAGAACTCTCAGGCGTGCAGGTTTCCTCACGATGTTTTCCTTCACCGTTGAAGCAAGTGATATTTTAATTGTTTAAAAACGCACATAACTCCGAAAAGTTAGAGGTGCGTGCCCGGATTCGAACTGCCGACCTCTGATTAGGAGGCTGACGCCCTAACCACTGGGCTATCACCGCTTTTGAAATTGACGCACCAAATTTTAAGGCACTTTTGATACGTCAATTACATAGTGAGTTGATGGTGATAACTCCACTCGCGAGCAGAACTATGGAATCACCGACATGTAGTTTGCTACAAGCGGTTTTAAAAAGTAAATGACTAATGAAGATGAATGACCATAGTATCATTTGAAAGCCTATACTATAAACTTTGAATAAATACCATATTCATTGAAATAGTACCTGTTTTTCGGGAGCTGTCCTGGTTTCAGTGAAGGAGAAAGGAAAAGTTAAAGATTAAGGAATTGGGGTTCTGGCAAATTAAACAAAACTAAAGAACAATCTTAATTTGGTCTTGAATATTTGGTCTCAATCTTTGGTGTTCTTTCTTCATGGGCTTATCAGCTTCTTGATGGCAACTTGTGGGATAACTACCCGCTCCGCTATCGAAGTCAATTTCATTGTAAGAGCTGGATCTCTGGATCGAGTATAACTCATCCCTCAAGTGCTCGATAAGATTCAAATCAAGACTCAGCGATGGCCAGTCCAATGTGGCGATACCGACTTCACCCAGAAACTGAGTTGTGGCACGTGAGGTAAGGCAACGGGCGTTATTGCATATGTACATTCGTAAACTTAAAACTAAAGCTATGAGGGATCCAAGCGCGCCATGCTCTAGGAAGTAATCCCCAACAAACTTAGCCTATTTCCATATCCATTGTACATAACAGGTATTCGACGACCGCCGTGGTGCGGCGCTTGCGCCGTCACTGGTCTGTTCTGTTTCCGGGGTGATGTCGCGTAGAAACCGTGTAGGAGTGTGGGTTTATACCTTAGGCTTATAGGTTAGCCCGCTACCATCTTAAACTGCATCAAGACTTACCACCTGGTACTATTGCCGTCTGCCAATCCGCACATGGGCAGCGTGGTGGACTATGGCCAAACCCTTCTCATATTGAGAGTAGACCCGTGCTCTGAAGTGAGCCGGTAATGGGTTGTTCATGATGATGACTATTGCCGTAAAGGGCTAACTTGCAGTAGATAAAATAGGATAACTCAGTGTATACTGAATTATTAACACCAAACCTATGTCATATAAATGTTTACATATTAAACGGTGCATGAGTAATGGGTCCATTAAGTCGTTATGCGCCGCGCTCGATCCCGGTACCATTTAGTAAAGTCGTTAGGAAATAGTTTGAAAGGCGTAAATTGAACAGCTGCCTTATAAACGACCAGTCATAAGAGTGTTTAAACTAATGCACTTTGAAATACCCACTTATTGTAGCTTGAAGGGTTGACAAACAATAAACAGCAAGTATAATTTGCTATATTCCGCCGACAACCGGGATATTAGTATTATATAACACCACACAAAATCTTCCACTAGAACCTCTACGCACGTTTCGACCCGACACCGGATCATCCTCAGGAGATGATGGCTACCAGGATGAGATTTATTCATTATTTGAAGGGTTGACAGTTTCTACAATACGAGTATTCCTTAGAGTAACTAGTAAAGATAATTTGTTACAATTGCTCTACAGAATAGTAATATCAAACCCATTATATTTTTTTTATACGAATAGTTTTATTTCATCGACATATAAATAGTTAGCGAGCTCCGTGGCGCAGCGCGTGCGACCCTGTCGACAAAGACGTGTCGCCAAGCGATTTAGCGTTCCGGCACGATGTCGCGTAGAAACCAATTAGGGGCATGGGCTTACCATACTCCTGACAGGTTAGCCTGCTACCATCCCATCATCACTTACCACCAGGTGAGATAGCAGTCAAGGGCTAACTTGTAGTGTAAAAAAAACAATTAGGAGTTTGGGTTTACCATACCCTTGTCAGGTTAGCCCGCCGTAATCTTAGAATACATCAATACTTACAATAAGGTGAGATTAGAGAGCTAGAAAGAAAGAAAGAAAGAAAATAGGTATATACTACACGTGTTTTACACACAGTTATTCTTATTCTAATCAGAATTGTTATGCCTGTCTGTAACACCAACCATTAAGGGCGTACAGCTCAGCATATACCGTGCGTCATATTATGACAAACACGTCGCTGATTTTGATTTTGAAAAAAGTGGTAATAATAAGAAAGGAAAAACCAAATGACAAATAACGGGGGAACCGAACTACTAACTTGTGATGTATCAATATATATATGTATGTATACAAAGCGGTGATAGCCTAGTGGTGAGCGCGTCAGCTTCCTAATCAGAGGTCGGCGGTTTGAATCCGGGCACGCAGCTCTAACTTTTCGGAGTTGTGTGCGTTTTTAAAAATTAAAGTATCATTTGCTTTAACGCTGAAGGAAAACATCGCGTGGAAACCTGAACGCCTGAGAGTTCTACATAATGTTCTCAATGGCGTGTGAAGTCTGCCAATCCGCACATGGCCAGCGTGGTGGACTATGGCGGAACCCTTCTCATATTGAGAGGAGAACCGTGCTCTGTAGTGAGCCCGGTAATGGGTTGATCCTGACTTAATGAAACATAGCAAGTTAATTCCGTTATTCAAATCTGGTAGTACTACTGACCCCACTAACTTTAGACCGGTATCAGTACTACCTACTTTCAGTAAAATCTTTGAAAAACTTATTTTAACGCAATTAATTAATCATTTTAATAGAAACAATTTATTACACGCCAAACAATTTGGTTTTACACGGGGTCGCTCAACAACCGACGCTGGTGTTGAGTTAATACACAATATATTTAAAGCCTGGGAGGAGTCACGTGACGCACTTGGTGTTTTTTGTGATTTGTCCAAGGCTTTCGATTGTGTTGAGCATGAAACATTAGTCAGAAAACTACACCATTATGGACTTCGGGGGGTAACTCTAGGTTTAATGACCTCGTATTTACGTGACAGAGTTCAACAAGTAGACGTAAACGGGAAACGGTCTAACGGGTCATTTGTGAAAATAGGGGTTCCTCAGGGATCTATATTAGGACCTTTTCTGTTCCTCATTTACATAAATGACCTTCCTTACCTTACTAAGGACAATAGCGGGATAGTATTGTTTGCTGATGATACATCACTCGTTTTTAAAATTAAACGACGTGAAACAAATGTTGACGAGGTAAACAACTCTCTCGCGAAAGTAGTACATTGGTTTGAGGCTAATAACTTAGCACTTAATGGGAAGAAAACAAAGTGTATTAAATTCACGTTGCCCAATGTTAAGCAGGTGAAAACCAGTGTACTACTTAATAATGAGGAATTGGATCTGGTAAATACGGCTACATTCTTAGGCATAACGTTAGACGCTAAACTTCAATGGGGTCCACATATAAATAATTTATCGCACAGACTTAGCTCTGCTGCTTACGCGGTAAAAAAGATCCGTCATTTGACGGATATAGAGACTGCCAGACTTGTATATTTTAGCTACTTTCACAGCATTATGTCATATGGTATTTTATTATGGGGTAATGCTGCTGATATAGACACTATATTCGTTTTGCAGAAGAGTGAGTGAGTTTTGTTCGTGCGATATATAAATTAGGTCCCAGAGAGTCATTAAGAGATAAATTTAAAGATTATAAAATAATGACAGTGCATAGCCAATATATATATGAAAATTTAATGTATGTTCATAAAAATATTGATAAATTCAAGAAAAAAATGGACTGTAACGCACTGAACATTAGAAGTACAAGTAAGCTTGTAGTACCGTTTAGTAGGCTGCACAAAATTAGTAACTCATTCAAAGGAAATTGTATTTTATTCTATAATAAATTACCTATTGATATCTTGGAGATGTCTATCAATAAGTTCAAAGTTTTTATAAAACGAAAGCTTGTAGAAAAATCATATTACGATATTAAGGATTATATAAACGATAAAAAAGCTTGGGTGTGAATTGCTCTATCTCCATAGGTACTATAGTTTATTATTAATTTTATTCATTATGTGAGATGGTGATAACGAAAAAAAAGAAAAACCCCGGCTAAGTTTGTTGTGGGCTTCTTCTTAGACCGGGGCGCGTTTGGAACCCTCATAGCTTTAGTTTTAAGTTTACGAATATAGTTATCACCATGAAATAACTACTGTGTAAATTATTGACGCGTCAAAAGTGCCTTTTTAAGGACTATTTGAATAAAGATTATTTTGAATTTGAATTTGAATTTGATCATGATGATGATGATACGATGATAGGTAATAAGAGATTTAATAGTAAATTGTTCAACGTTGGCGTGATGTTACGCTGGGTAGGTATAATTGGTTGGCGCTAAATCGCTTGGTCTTTGGCGTGAGTCGAGTACCCAGCGATTTCCTCTAGTTTTAAGCTGTTAAGTTACTGGTTAGCACCGAGGACAAACCTCTTTGGTTTTTTCGGTGCCTTTATTGAATAACTAATTATATTCCTTGTATATTAATAATAAATAAATAAATAATAAATAAAATTTAGCGATGTCGCGTACCAGCCAATTAGGAGTGTGGGTTTACTACAACCCAAACAGATCAGCCAGCTACCATCTTAGACTGCACCATCACCAGGTGTGATGCCGTTAAGGGAAAACTTGTGGTGTAACATCTTTATTTGTTATGTAGTTTCTAGTGCAGTTATTTGTCAATAAGAGATTAATAAAATCACAAATTCGAATGGCCCGGTGCATTAAGCAGGATCCACGATGCACTTTTACTAGGGTCGCATAGATGCAGATAGGTGAGAATTTCGAGGGTGTAATGTGGGGGGTGAGTGCGGCGAGTGGGGTGAGCGGGGTCATTGGGGTGGTCAAGCTGGATAGGGTTGATAATGCAACTAGGGACATAGGTATACTATAAAACAACATACCTGTATGAGGGACGTGCGCATTTAAACCGGCAGATGTCGCGTCTGACCCAATATAATTACAGCATCGTAATATAATTTTTGAAAATTATTTTATATGTGATTGAATTGATTTGCATTACTACAACCTATTTTGACATAAATACGCGTGAACTGGTTTATGCACTTCAGTCTTTTTGAGAGAAGCAGATGGCGCGGCGATACCTCCTGGTAGCCAAATCCATGTCTTTTTTTTTTTGAAGTGAAAACTTCTTTAGCGGCGTTGAGCACTTTTTCTGTAATGGGTATAAAATCTTAAACTCGCGTCAGGACACGTGACCTGATCGAAAAAGCGTAAGACGGATGGAGAGTAGACAGCTATCCCCTCTCTACGGCGCGGCGAAAATGTTTGCCTGGGCCTACTGTTTCGTTTAGGCAGCGCAGGGCGCTTGCGCGAATGTTCGTGTATGTTACAGCGTGCCACGCGCATCCATGGATGGTGACAGCTGATGGCTCGACCGTCTGTGTAGTGATCACATTGTGATGACATTGAATTTTTAAATAATGAATTTGGTTTAACTATGTCGAATGATCGCAATCTTAGCACAACGAAATACAAAACTACTATTGATGCGGTCTTTATTAGACATTTAAATAGGTTCGAATCAAAACTGTTCGTTTCTTACTTCAGCTACCATAAACCTATCGTATCAGTTTTAGAGATTGGCGATGATAGTTCTGGTAATGATGATGGTGAAAAAGTCGTTGAAATTGTGGATGAAAGTTGATTTTTCGGAGAGATAAACTTTTTAATGTAAAATAATTGTAATAGTTTTAAAGTGTTAAATTTTTAATGTAATATAAATTGTCATGTTTGTGTACGATAGCGCAATAAATGAATATTGTATTCTACCACATAAATGATAGTACTTTTATACTGATAAAGCAATTGGTGCAAAATTATTCCCTAACCATTCCAAAATATCAAACATGCTCAACGTTAATAATCAAGTTTTCACTTCTGCCGGCACTCCCGGAGTGCAACCCGTCTTTTTTTTTTATCCACTACAAGTTAGCCCTTGACGGCTATCTCACCTGGTGGTAAGTGATGATGCTGCCTAGGATGGTAGCAGGCTAACCTGTTAGGAGTATGGTAAACCCACGCTCCTAATTGGTTTCTACTCGACATCGTGCCGGAACGCTAAAATCGCTTGGCGACACGTCTTTGTCGGTAGGGTGGTAACTAGCCACGGCCGAAGCCTCCCACCAGACCCGAATCAAGCCGGGAATGGAACCCAGGACCTCCAACTTTATAATGCGACAGCGCACGCACTGCGCCACGGAGGTCGTCAAGGTTATGTTTCAGTATTTCAGCAACGACACAATACCTAGTGCTGATCAACACAGAAAACGAGCAATGCCATTAAAATATAGTAAAATTTCTCAGCAAAAGCTTATCTTTAATATCTTTTTCATTTCTTTTTATACGTCTCGAGCAAGCAAACGTCTCACCCGATGTTAAGTGGTTACCACCGCCCGTGTCCCTCTGCAGTACTAGAGGATCATTGATGCGTTGCCGGCTGAGCCCCGTTCTCCTAAACGCTTTCTGCGCGTTATTTTATGATCGTATGAGATTTTAAATATATCACAAACCTAAAAATAATGCATAATCTGCCATCGTCCGGTAGCTGTTCAGCCGCCGGCTTCCAAATGAATGGATTTAACTAGTTTAGGTGTACCGACTCTGTTATCAGTAGAAGCACATTTCAACATCAGACATCGTAACGTAGTTCTGTCGGATCGGACGCTGTAAACGCGCTTGTATAATATGGTTGTGTGTACCTCACAGACACAGACATATTTAATACGTATTGATTTTAGCATTAAATATAGACAGTTGTTTTGATATGCTAAGCGCGACTGGGATAGCCATATATAAAAACTAGTAGGAGGGAACAAATCCGATATATAGCGATCGACTTTGATGTACTTTTTTGTAAGATAGGTTTAGATAAATTTAAAATGTATAGAAGCAATATATACAGAAGTGCATTGGTACCAGAGGCTTATAAGTGCAAAGAAGATTTAAGTGCAACTTTCAATACCACTACAATAGATAGTAAAAGCCCGCTTTTCTTAGGGAATAAATAATTGTTCATTTTGAGGACTGGTAATAGCAAACTGATAATTAGCGAATCGGTAATATGTATATATCTGACTGGGTTGCGGTCGAGTGCACAAGTGTTCCCGTGACCCAGCCACCAGGCGACACGAAGGAGCATCGCTGGGTTTTAGTGGGTATTCTGGTCGCCAGTCTGGTCAGTCCCACATACCCGTGCAGTCTTGCCTGCGTCGCTTCCGGAGGGGATGCGTAAACGCATTTCCCAGCGGGAAAAAAAGTACCTACACAAGGTAAAAAATTAACTGATTACCAAAGAAGCCCTCAAAACCAGGAGTTGGACCACATTTCGGGGCCTTGACGCAGTGTCGTGGTTGACCTCGAAAAGCGAGTTGTTGGGAACCACAGGATGCGTCTCGTCACAATTTGCTTAACCTTAGTATTTTTTAGCTCAGGCTATGCCGGTACTTCTACACCTTTTGCTGATGAAGCAGATAATCTACGAAAAATGGTTGTCGGTACATTCTTGTCATCTACCTACATAAATGATAATAGAAAACGATTGCATTTCTCACTCCAACCAAAAGTGAAATCATTAACATATCATAGTGACACCTTTAAAAATCTTTTCGTCACGTTCGTTTTTATTTTTACTTTACGCGTGATATATATTGGCGTATGATAATCGAAGCTAGGACTTCTACTATTTTATGTGTATCAAGTACTTTTAGAGCGTCAGAGGTACACACCAGAAAGAACAGAAATACTTCATTTTTATTTTTATAAATGCATTACTATAGAAACCAGCATGACACCTGACTGAAGCGGTCATAAGGATTTAAGGCCACTTAAAATGTCTTCCTAACCAACTCATAAGTAAATCTGCTTATGTCTCTCCTACCTCTCTAATAGAGGAGATGGCACCTCAATCCGTTAAGAAGAAAAAGATGGTTGTGCGCTCCTCGCTTGCAATACAACGGTGGTGTCAACTGATCTAGCGCAGCAGTGTAGCCTACCTTGGCAGTGCGTTTACATCCCGAAAATGACGAATTATAAGCTAACCTAAATCAGTCCCTTGTGAGAGGAATGAATCTCAATGATACTTGATTAAGCATCGACACCTTTTAGCATGTTTGTGTGGATCACAATTCAAAACTTTCTGTATGTAAGACGAGGCAACACCATAGCGCGAACCACGGTGAGCAGTGGAAGGTCGGGCTCCACCTGTGCCACGAGCACGGCTCGCTCGACTGGCCACTGGACGCATGAGCCGAGTGCTGAGCGTAGCCACACTCATGGCACTCCTCCGTGGGCTCCCGTCTTGCGACTATGCACAGATACATCCCACAGCAACCGTGCACTGAACGGATCTGCACAAGATGAATGGATAGGGGCCCGTGCTTTCGACCTCGAATTCTGGACAAGCCTCGATCGTGCGGTGGCCGGCTGTCGGCGCGGCAATTCTCTCCCGCCAAAGGACCTCCGCCGACCGCCTCCACGCACGATCCTCCGCTGGCGTAGGGTGTTCCCCCGGAGTCGCACATCCACCCTACGCAACTAAATGTACACCTACATCAATAATTTTTTGGTGAAGCTCTTTGATTTGGGGACGGAATTAAGAATTCCGTCAGCCAAGAACAAACTTTAAACAAAGATTTATTAAGAAGATTACCCTGTCATTATTTCGCCCTCTATGTTAGCTATTAGTTAATAAACCTTTCATGAGTGTCCAATACATAGAATATATAAAAAGAATCTTGAAGGTTTGTCAAGAACTAAATGTCTGGCGACTGGAGATATGATTTCTCATATTATGCCGTGCAAAATATAAAAAAATAGGAATCTTTTTTTTTTACGATAAAACCTTTGATACCTGCTACCTTCCGAAACCACCGTGGACGAAACTATAGTTACCTGTGGTAAAAACATAATTTCATGAAACCACGAAGGTTACGCCATCATAAATTCTTTATGATGACCTTTAGGAAAAGGTAAATATTGGCCAGCATAAGATGAGCCGTACGTTCAAAGGTTTCCCTATATTACGGGTTTCAAGCTACTTGGAAGGAAATAATCGTTTTCGACGTATTACAGGGGTGCTATTTTTGTAGCTTCTAAATTACAAAAAAAAAAGAAACTGCGCCGCGGACGTCAGCGATATTCGTGAAATGCAACATGCATTATTACATAGTTTGTAATTTGAGTGGCGCCAAAGTCATTTATTATTTATTCACTTATTGCCGTTGCCGGTGGCCGCCGCCTCGTCAAATATTCACTCTAATACGCTGCAAGGGGCCGTTCGATTAATTACAGAAAGTACGGAAAATGTTTGATATTTGGATAGTAAGTGCTATTGAATTATTCAAAAATTTAAATTGCATCGATAATAACCCTATATGTATATATTTTTTTATGATATTTTTAAGTTAACAATTCCGTCGTACATTATTTTGTTCTATCTCGTAAGGTTTACAGTAGGTACATCAACATGTCTTTCTTACAAGATTCTCATATATTAGAATTTTTCGCCTTTTCTTTTGAATGATATGCATGTACTACAACTTACTTATTGAATCAGCAGTCTATTTATGAAAACCAAATAAAAACGTCGTAAAAAGAAAACGGCGGGTGCAACTTTGTTTTGTACTATGTCGATATTTTTTGGACACTACTGTTGGTAAGTGATGACATGGCAGAAGGCTGGCCAGACCAGAGTCGACCCGGGAATCGAACCCAGGACCTCCGAGTTTATAATACACAGTCGTCTATTTGTGTCGTCTCATGGTAACGCTGCTAAGAACTAAATAATTAATTTCCTTCGAACCTACTGCGTCTTCAGGATATTGGCGAAGTGCTTTGTTAGTTGGCGGCAGTTAAATAATAATTGAATTTAATGGAATGTGTTCTGCATGAAAAAAAAGTTTGGTGGTACGGTTAGATGTAACCAGCTTTAAAATGGAGTGTGTGGTGGTCCGCGGCTCATGTTGCGCAAGGCCCAGTCAGTTGCTCTTCCTACCCGGAGTAACTTTCAGATCGCAACCAAATGAAATAGAATTAACCCGGCTAAGTTTGTTGTGGGCTTCTTCTTAGACCGGGGCGTGTTTGCAACCCTCATAGCTTTAGTTTTAAGTTTACGAATGTAGTTATCACCATCCAATCACTACTATGTAAATTATTGACGCGTCAAAAGTGCCTAGTAAAGGACTATTTGAATAAAGATTATTTGAATTTGAATTTGAATGAACAACATGTGGCCAAGCGGAACTCTGTAGTTCCTTGCACGGGTTTTATCGCTGACCACTATTGTAAATTTAACTATGAATTTTACAATATTGAAAAAGCGTTCGTGTCTTGCCCTAGGACGGAAGTTTTATTTTTTCATTTGAAACAATTTCTCGAACTTACAAATTCTATAAGCGACTAAAGTGACGAGGTCTAACATTGCGATGTACATCGGGGACGGCCTACATTAGTTCATCATCATCATCATCATTTCAACCGATTGACGTCCACTGCTGGACATAGGCCTTTTGTAGGCAGTTCCAATAGCCACGGTCTTGGGCCGCTTGTATCCAGCGGCTCCCTGCGATTCGTCTGATGTCGTCTGTCAACCTTGTTGGGGATTGCCAGCCTTCGGACCCCAACGTCCATCGGTTCTCCGATCTATGTGCCCCGCCAATTGCCACTGCAACTTCGCAACTCGCTGAGCTATGTCGGTAACTCTGGTCCTACTACGGATCTTCATTTCTGATTTGATTACCTAGAGAGCATCTGCATTAGTTGCTTGTGTTTATTAAACAGGTTCAACGGAAACGCTTTGGAGAATACCTTCGCCACCAATTACCCTCGGGTGAAGAGTCGTCCAACGCTAACTTGTAATGGAATTAAAAAATAAGTACGCGGTTTAGTTTTAAATTATATTGAATTATAATACTTTATTTTTGCTGTGATAGCCTAGTGGTTAGGACGCCCGCCTCCTAATCAGAGGTCGGGGCTGCAAACTTTTCGGAGATTTGTGCGTTTTTAAGCAATTAAAATATCGCTCGCAACGGTGAAGGAAAACATCGTGAGGAAACCTCCACGCCTGACAGTTCTTCGTAATGATCTTAAAAGCGTGTAAAGTCTGCCAATCCGCACATGGCCAGCGTGGTGGACTATGGCCAAACCCTTCTCATATTGAGAGGAGACCCGTGCGCTGTAGTGAGCTGGCAATGGGTTGATCATGATTGATTGAAGATAATACATTTTTTTTTAAATACGTGAGCTTCTCTATACGAAGTCTATATTAGCAAATGTTTTATTAATCATCATCATCATGAACACGCTTTGATTGAACGCTTTTATTAATCATTATTGAGCCCCCTAATAATCGTCATGTTCCTCGGCTTATCATCCTCTCAATACTGGTGAATCGCCCTCCTCGGATATTAGAGAGGGTTTTAGAGATAAACCCACCACTCAGGTTTCCTCCTAGTTACTTTGTTTAAAAAAAAATAATGGCTGGGATTATTTTTGGACACAGAAAGGGATGCTTAGATGCACTATAATACTGGTAAGCATCTCTCGTATATAGGTTAAATTGACTGGGACGCCATTATAATTCATCTCTGTCCCTCTTAGGGCACTGTTAGTTCAATTAATGCGACGTTGCATGTATTGCACGCTATTGATTTTCGGGCGACCGCTGCTACTAGGAGTCCATAAATTCATAATGGTTCCGTTGCTGACGTATAGCTATAATAATTGTGACTACAAATTCAATAAAATACAAACCACAGCAAATACAAGAGTGTCTTACTGATCAGCCATCTCCGATATTAACACTCTTACCTTTAGTTGTTAATCAAATGATTCTTCAAAGAAACTTGAACAGTTTACATTATACGTTCACGTTATAATTTCAACGTTAATTATAACATAATTAATGTTTTAACAATCATAATATAATTATGATCAATTTTAATTGTCGCATAACAATTACTTAGCAATTTTGGAACGTGTAATTTAATTATCCGCCTCCATGGTTTTCTGTAAAATTTAATTTAAACTTAATAACATTTTCATGCATTTTGATTGAATATGTCATTCATTTTGTATATGCTAAGTTCCAACCATAATGCCAAATAATAGATCGATTTTAATATACTTACTAGTTTTTTACTTGTTTGACATGCATGTGAAGGGGATGGTAGGTGGAACATAATACAAAGGGAATAATTATTTTTATTTAAAAAATAAGCAGTTTAACCGCGAGTCGAACGCGTTATAATAGAAATATGTTACCGCTTGGCTTTAACATACCTCTGGAAAGTCTTTATTATAACAATTATTTCTTGCTTAATCGTTCATCTGAAATAAAAGGATAACCTTGATTCATCATCATCATCATGATCAACCGTTTGCCGGCTCACTACAGAGCACGGGTCTCCTCTCAATACGAGAGGGGTTTGGCCATAGTCCACCACGCTGGTCATGTGTGGATTGGCAGACTTCACACGCCTTTTAGAACATAATGGAGAACTCTCAGGCGTGCAGGTTTCCTCACGATGTTTTCCTTTACCGTTGAAGCAAGTGATATATTTTTTTTTTAAACGCACATAACTCCGAAAAGTTAGAGGTGCGTGCCCGGATTCGAACCGGCGACCTCTGATTAGGAGGCTGACGCCCTAACCACTAGGCTATCACCGCTTCGACCTTGATTGTTAACATTTTATTACAAAATATAGTAAATTAGTGGAATAATGGCATTTAACTCCAGATTCATCAATCTCATTGATCAAAACGAAAGTCATAAGAAGTAAAAAAAAACTTACGGTTCTTCTTTTGCTGGAAGACCCCTTTTTTGTTTAGGAATAATAAAGAATTTTTAATGGCGAGACCTTCGTGGTTTTATAAAGCTGATTGTTTATCAGCCCATTTTTTGACCACATATTTTAAGTATAGTAGGCAACTTTAGAGTGTTGACCACGGTGGCTACGTACCTTACGTAGCCACCGTGGTAATCAAAGTCAAAGGTAATCTTCAATCTTCTAAGTAATATATATATTTTTTTTATATACTACAAGTTAGCCCTTGACGGCTTTCTCACCTGGTGGTAAATGACGATGCAGTCTAGGATGGTTGCGGGCTAACCTGTTAGGGCTTTGGTAAATCCACACTCCTAATTGTTTTCTACGCGACATCGTACGTACGACATCCCATCAGACAAAATAATCATATTTTTCTATTTACTTCGGCACAATATAAGAAACAATAAACAGCAAGTATAATTTGCTATATTCCGCCGACAACCGGGAGATTTGTATAATATAACACCACATAAAATCTTCCACTAGAACCTCTACGCACGTTAAATTTACTTGCTGTTTATTGTTTATCATGGACTTCCGCAAAGTAACGCCTGCTTCTATTCATTATAATATAAGAAATCATGTCCCCAGTTGCCAAGCACTTAGGCCGAGATTTATAAAAGTTAGCTTAGAGCTAGCCTTACTTCTGATTTAAGAAACAGTTAAAATAAGTCACCGTTATATTGCGGCCGACATAAATTTGTCTCGATTGGTCGAGTTTGGCAGTTTTGATTTGGCTGATATCTCAGCCTAGCTTCTTGACGACCCTGCAAATTCTAGTTTTTTATTTTATGTATTTCACACAAATGTACGTTTTATTAGTTAGTAGTTTAGTTAGGTTAATTTCTTTGCGAGAGTGCAAAATAATTCCAATTATTCCCAATAAGTCTGTTTTTGTTAAATCTATTTGTGTTTTACAGGACAATTTCCGGAGACAACAGAACTGCGTAATTTAATACTGCATTATTCATCCCATCAAAATTCCAAGGAATCGCACCAGCAGCTCAATCTACATTGCTTGTATTATGGATTTCTTACGTACGAGTACGCTAGATTGATGTTGTCGTCTCTCAGGTCTAACAGAAGCGAAAACCAATCTTTGTCGTAATATTTTGTTAGCGTCATCTCATAAACACCATTACACACCATTTATGTATTCACATCTTAATGTACTAGATGCTAGGCATACTCAATAAGTTTAAAGCTAAAAAAATACGACTTAGTCTGCGTTGAGTTAGTGTTTGTGAAAGTATGTTTGTATGTCTTCCACTCACGAAGCAATGGATTACTAAATCGTCGACCTTAAAATAATTACAGGATAATCTGTAAAGTATCTCCTTTCTATCAAAAAAATAATGAATGAAATCGGAGTACGCGTTAATGAATAACAACTAAATACACATTTTAACTTTCATCCCCTCTCCCAAGGGAACCGTGCTTAATTCCGGGATTTTATATGTTGAACCGGAGTAACAGCTAATCCTAAATCATCATCATGATCAACCCATTGCCGGCTCACTACAGAGCACGGGTCTCCTCTCAATATGAGAAGGGTTTGGCCATAGTCCACCACGCTGGCCATGTGCGGATTGGCAGACTTCACACGACTATGAGAATATTATAAACTCTCAGGCGTGCAGGTTTCCTGATTTCCTCACGATGTTTTCCTTCACCGTTGAAGCAAGTGATATTTTAATTGCTTAAAAACGCACATAACTTTGAAAAGTTAGAGGTGCGTGCCCGGATTCGAACCCCCGACCTCTGATTAGGAGGCGGACACCTCACCACTAGGCTATCACAGCTTCAATACTAAATACTAATACTAAATACTAAATTTCATTCAAATATTTCCAGTAGTTTTGTCGTGATGCGCGGTCAAGATACAGACAGACAGACAGACGGTAGTCTGTAGACCAAATTTTCAAAATATATTTAATGTACAGAATTCTTCCTGTTACAGTTTTATTATATTATAGACATGAGCTATCCCCGCCCACTCGGACAGTAAAGTAACAAGCGGCAGGGCGGGTAATAAATCTCTTTTGATGTAACGTCTCATATAATTATGATCAAACATCATTTGCAGTAAGTTCGTTTAAGCATTAATTATACTACGACGTCCATTTATGATTCATTTTGTAGATGCTTAGCGCTCAAGGTGAAATAGATTCAATAGAAACATAGCCGGTAAATACCACTTTAATCATTCATACAATTAATCATGTTCCCACCAATAAGTCAATATTGTACAACAAGATATTTTGTATTGTGATGGAGTATGACTATGCCATTTTCGACAGTTTTGCGAACTAATAAAAAAAAAGTTACCAAACAAATATAAGTACACAAGAAATATTACTAATCAATTATTAATTCATGTGCATTAATCCATAATAAACAATATTTTTAATTATTTTTAAATTATAACATCAGCAATAGCATTTTTATCTTCTGCCAATAATTTTATAAATATTATATAATTTAATAATAATTTTTATCTTGTATCACATAATTTCGCAAATGTAGAGAATTGCCAAACCCACTCGCGGATCTCTTTATAGTGTCTATTGATAGACCTCTCCGCGGATGTAGACGGCGACGGCGGGTGCTGTGAGCCGAGAAAGTTATGATATCAATTCCGCTTTTGTCGAGTACAGATTTTATACAGCGGCTTATTGTGGAGGTGTTAGCATTATAAGAATAAGAATATATTTCACACTCAATTTGTCATTACAATTAAAAGCCATTCCGTACTAATCTATAACCTATATTAGGCAATAATTACCTTATATATATTATTTATTATAATAATATAAATATTATTATTTGTATGTATGTATTTAATAGCTCTAACTTTCAGGAAAGATCATTGGTAGTCTAAAATAAAATTTTCAATTATCTTATGTTTTAAGGCTCCATCATATCCGGATTATGTACCCGCTTTTCCTCCGTCAATCCGTTTGTCTGTTGTCGTTATGTATAGACGAAAAATAGATAGTGACAAAACTTCCGGGCATATTTGCTCTTTTTCGTGGAAGAATGAATGGAATATAAAGTCATGACATGGACCGTCCTCGTTCGAGTCGAGGTTTTAATTTGCTCCGTAATAATTGTTGAGATTATTATTGTTAACACTATTACTCGTTGACCGAGCGATAGCGTCTAGACACGTTTTCTAGATAACATCGTGAGCAGAGCTGCTAATTTCTTAGAGATTGAAGTTTTAGTTTGGGTACCATTTACCTAATTTTTTATTATTATTTTTTTTATCCACTAGAAGTTAGCCTCTTGACGGCAGTCTCACCTGATGGTAAGTAATGATGCAGTCTGAGATGGTAGCGGGCTAACCTGTAAGGGGTATGGTAAGCCCATACTCCTATCGGTTTCTACGCGACATGTTTGGGTTCCACGTAGACTATCTAGGTAAGGATGGCTTAGTTAAAAACTATCTTAAAGAACCTAGACTACATACTCTTAATCTTTATTGAATTTTTTACCCAAAATCAGAGTAATTGCTGATTTAATTATTTAAGGTGGGGTAACGTTAAGGCTGCTAGAGTAAAAGGAACGCTATTATCATAACAATCGACATTGGTTTTAATACAATATTGTCACTAATTAGTATGCACAACTATTTTGAGTTAGTGAATGTATATCTCATTTTTCCTTGATAATATTGCACCGGGTAAGCCGTTTCTACAGCGGGTGGCGTGTTCTGAAAGGAGTAAGCAGTAACAGACTCTGTCTTAATATAAATGGGTTCGTATTAAGATAATTGCATAGAAATCTCAAACCACCGCTGACTTGGCTGGTATTATAGTGTATCATAGTATTCATTACTATATTATTGGCAAATAAGGTATTAGTGTAATACAATGGCTTTTGAGAAAAAGCAAGAAAGGTTGGAAAGTATAAAAAAAGAACTCGGGTAGATCGTGAACGCGTCGATAAAAAATATAATAAAATCGATATCATAGACATAGGGGTATCTTTCCCAGGAGACATACATTTTGTATTTAGCAATTAGTAATAAATCAATTTTGTGGGTACTTTAACGTCAATCGCTAATGGTGACAGAACCGTTTTGTATCAATAACAAGCGCGCGCGCTGTCGCATTTTAAAGTTGGAGGTCCCGGGTTCGATTCCCGGTTTGAATCTGGTCTGGTGGGAGGCTACGCCGTAGAAACCAATTAGGGGCGTCAGTTTACCATAGTCCTAACAGGTCAGCCCGCTACCATCCTAGACAGCATCATCACTTACCACCAGGTGAGATAGCAGTCAAGGGCTAACTTGTAGTGTGTACAAAAAAAATGCCAGGTTATATTGTTAAGCTGTGATAGCCTAGTGGTTAGGAAGTCAGCTTCCTAATCAGCGGTCGGCGGTTAGAATCCGGGCAAGCACTTCTTACACTTTTCGGAGTTATGTGCGTTTTTAAAAACTTAAAACATCACTTGCTTGAGCGGTGAAGGAAAACATCGTGAGGAAACCTGCACGCCTGAGAGTTCTCCATAATGTTCTCAAAGGCGTGTGAAGTCTGCCAATCCGCACATGGCCAGCGTGGAGGACTATGGCCAAACCCCTCTCATATTGAGAGGAGACCCGTGTTCTGTAGTGAGCCGAGAATGGGTTGATCATGATGATGATATTGTTAACGTCTACATAATGTATTCCGCCATATTACCTATACATATAAGTTGACCCAGTTGTGGTATCTATGTGCAACTATATTTGCTTTTTCCGAAGCATAAAGCAAAATATTTTAGTGTATTAGACGCATCTGTTAATTATTATTACACATTGCGTCTGGCGTCTCGCATAAACCACCTGTTATCTCCCCATCGCCAGATGCACCCCACCCTGATGGATATTATAAAAATAAATATGTATTTCGTACTAGCTGTGACCCACGGTTTCACCCGCGTCGTTTCCGTTTCCGTGGAAATACCGGGATAAAATATTGCCTAAATATCTATAGCCGTGTCCAATAAATGGACTATCGAACATCGAGTTTGTTTGAGTTTAAAGAGTTTTCACATCGGACCCGTATTTCCCGAGATTACCGCGTTAAATAAAACAATTGAAATTGACTGATTGAGACATGATTGAATTTGTAATTTTTGCAGCGGTAATAAATTGCAAATTGACTCTTTGAAGTTAGAAACACACTGACATTTCTTAGACAACAGCAACATCAGCTATAATTTAATATGAACTTTATTGAATAGCGATACCCAAACGTGGGAAAAGAAAAGGGCTGTTTTTAGGATTTTTCTGGCAATTATTCGATTTTTTCTCACCTTTTAAACCTTCCCTAGACTTCCACGAACATTTCAAGACCAAGATAAGATAAATTTGTTCAGCCGTTCTCGAGTTTTAGCGAGACTAACGAACAGCAATTGATTTTTATATATATAGATATTGAGTAGTAGACTGAGTCTGATATAGGTCTTGTCTGTGTCTTTTCAGTGGGCATTATCCATTTGATCTACTTACGTAGCGATTACGCCCACAGCGATCTGTAAGGCTCAAACAAGAAATGATTATTTTCATTTGTTTATGAAAGTCATCGGTCGTAAGCTCGTTACGCCACTGTGACTATTATTAATTCAATTCAATTAAAATATTTTTTATTCAAATAGTCCTTTAAAAGGCACTTTTGACGCGTCAATAATTTACATAGTATTGATTTGATGGTGATAACTAGATTCGTAAACTCAAAACTATAATTAGCTATGAAGTCAGATTCAAATCCAAACGTTTTTAGTGTTTATTTAATACGATAAATTTTTCTAAATTTGTGTCTTTCAAATTAGTTAAAAACGCTTAAGAAAAAAAAAATCAAACTACAGAGAGATATACAATTTTTTTTAAAGTGATTAGCGTATTCTACTATCGATCACAAGGTCTTAGCTTTGAAACCCAATTATGATTATAAAAGGTATTCGATTATTTGTTTTACGACGACGATTATTTCCGTTCAATTAATAAAGAGTTTATTTCTGTTAGCTTACAGTTTAAAAAAATAAAAGTTTGGAACTCTCTTTAAATGTAGTAGGACTACATCTGTGCCAGAAAACTCCGGAGGATCATTCATGCACACCTCTGTTGAAAGGTAAAATGTATTTATAATTGTAAAAAACTTATAAGCTTACTAACTTATAAGCTACAGGGATTAGTGCAATGATATGAGAACATAACGTTGGGGCGTGAATCTAGAGAAGTGAGATGCATCCCGCGTGCAGATAGAAAGGGACACAATATAAATTCGGAGGGTGGGTGGGCTTGTACGAGAGGGTGGTGGACATGGAGATGAAAGCAATTATGATGCACCGACATCAAAGGTGCGTAAACAAGAGGAGGCGACGCGACCGGCCGCCGCGCGGACCTTGTTAAATGTAACTTCGGAGGGCGCCGTCGGCCGGACATTTGATATCGGCGGCCGACGCGACGCGGCTGGGTACAAGTTATTAAAGCTTTCCTTTTAAATACATCGCAGCTCTTTTTAAGATCTCCGTGGCGCAGTGTTAAGCGCAGTGGTCGTATAAATAGCAGGTACTGAGCACGACCCCCGGCAGAGACCTTTTAGAAATTTATCACTTTTGAATTTTCTCCGGCTTCGGTCGTGGCTAGTGTTAACTAACACCCAACCGATAAACATCCCTGACAGGTCATTCCGCTACCTACTTAGACTGTGTTATCACATACCACTAGGTGAGATCACTGGCGAGGAGTAACTTGTTAAATAATTAAAAAAAAATACAAGTTAGTCCTTGGCTGCAATCCTATGATCCTGTTACAGGTGTTGAGGTAATATTAAACTCATACCCTATTGGTTTCTACGTGGCATCGTACAGGAACGCGTAGGCGCCTTTGTCAGTGGGGTGGTAACTAGCCAACAGACCAGAAACAATTCAGAAATAATAAATTACCAAACAGGTCCATCCCAGCCAGGGATCAAACCCGGAACCTCCCACTTAAAAGATCATAACGTAGAGAAGTCGTTTAAAATATATATTTACTGTAATACTAATTATCAGAACGATGCCTTGAGATGTAGTTTCCCCAGAGATTCTCTGCGATGCTAATTTGCGGATGTGTACCAAATCAAGGCTCAGGGCAGTAAGGATTGGGTTAGAGGGAAAAGAAAGAATAGAAACCAGAACACTTAGAGGCTGACCCTCTTAGTGTTTTGGTGTTCTGTCTCTGTGTCATGAAGAAGTGCATGTCGATTGTTGACTCGGAAGAGCCGGGGAGGTAAAAAACCACTAATGAAGCGTTTATGGTCAATGGTGATAACTTTACAGTCGGTTACCTAAAAACTACAGCGTATGAACCCGCGAGCGTTCGCGGGGTCGCGTCCTAAGTATGGACCCTGGTCTAAGAAGTGGCCCACAAAACATGTAGCAGGCTATTTCATTTTTATTTGTTATCATCATATTCATCATCATCATCATGATCAACCCATTACCGGCTCACTACAGAGCACGGGTCTTCTCTCAATATGAGAAGGGTTTGGCCATAGTCCACCACGCTGGCCATGTGCGGATTGGCAGACTTCACACGACTATGAGAATATTATAAACTCTCAGGCGTGCAGGTTTCCTGATTTCCTCACGATGTTTTCCTTCACCGTTGAAGCAAGTGATATTTTAATTGTTAATAAACGCACATAACTCCGAAAAGTTAGAGGTGCGTGCCCGGATTCGAACCACCGACCTTTGATTAGGAGGCTGACGCCCTAACCACTGGGCTATCACCGCTTCCATACATCATATTACAGTGCATTAAATCTTAATAAGCTATTAAATTAGAGCAATTCGTACCAAAGCTTTGTTATCGTTTTATCTTTTATAATGAGGGTTTTCTATGAGCTTACGTTTAATAAAGGCTTTGGACTCATTAAAAAATATATAAATTATTTCATTCTGTAATTTGTTGTATGCAATTTTCTTTAAATGTTTTTTTCAATTGTTTTAAATTCACTTTGTTTAATCTTGTAAACTTCACGGCAAGTTTATATTAAAAAATTATACATATATGAATATTTTAATATAAATACTGATTATGGAACTTTAAAATCCTTTTATTTCACTATTTACTCCTGCTGTGCACTTATTCTTAGTATAATTAGGATGTTTGTGATTATATTTTTATGAGTGAATAAATGTAATAATAATTATTGTACCGATGGTAATTTCGGTCAATGGTCTAATAGCTATGTAAAACCTTAAAAAACCTCGGTACCTACTTCTTATTATTTCGTTACGTTTCTCAAGAGCCGATCCATGCAATCTGGACTATCAAGAAATTGCCAACGTGGTCAACGGGGCCAACGGGTCTGTGTCTGTGCTAACAAAATATATGTAGACTGAAGATCTAGTATACTTATTGTGATGGGAAAATTTACAAGGTATTTCGTAAAGGTACTATTATAAGGGACTTCACAATTGACATCTATCGTAATCATAACTTTAAAGGCAAAATAGAGGCCAGGTAAATTAACCTAAAGTGTTCACAGTAATTTAATTTTTTCTTATTTTTATGGTGTGTATTTTCATTTCATTCGATTGAAAACTGCGATTGCAAAAATCTTAACATCAGAAGTAAAAATAAACTTGTGTTGCACGCTACTAGACTACAAAAAATTAGAAATTCATTTAAAGGTAATTGTATACAATTTTAGAACAAACTGCCAAATGAAATTTCTGGGATGTCTCTCAATAAGTTCAAAGTTTATATAAAACGTAAGCTTGTAGAAAAGTCCTACTATAGTGTAAAGGATTACGTAAATGATAAACAAGCATGGGTGTGAAATATTGCTCTTATAAGATAGCTCTTAATATAATTTTAAGTGGCATGTGAGATGGTGATAACAAAAAGAAAATTTACCTGGCTAAGTTTGATGTGGGCTTCTTCTTAGACCAGGGCGCGTTTGGAACCCTCATAGCTTTAGTTTTAAGTTAACGAATGTAGTTATCACCATCAAATCACTACTTTGTAAATTATTGACGCGTCAAAAGGGCCTTTTAAAGGACTATTTGAATAAAGATTATTTGAATTTGAATACTTATATAATTTATTTTTATCATTCCCAGGAGTCTCTTAAAGCGGAGAGATGGTATACAGTAGAAGAAGAAAAACGATATCCGAGCATCCAATGTTAATTTATTGATGATGTTCGTAGTAAATGTAAAAATTTATGTTCTTATATTCAGATCTTAAACATTTTTTGTTACATCATTGGCTACTGTTTATCATGCCTGATAGTTGATAGATGAGATCTAGGCTGGGACACGCTTGCCTCTTTACTGTCATCTTGAAGGTTCTCAAAAAAAGGCATCCATTAATCCCTCAATCTTGTTTCGTATCGTAAAGTGACAAGTTGCCATGCCATCAAAATCGTAAAACACCTTTTTGACGACCTCCGTGGCGCAGCGCACGCGCTGTCACATTATTAAGTTGGAGGTCCCGGGTTCGATTCCCGGCTCGAATCTGGTCTGGTGGGAGGCTTCGGCCGTAGCTAGTTACCACCCTACCGACAAAGACGTGTCGCAAAGCGATTTAGCGTTCCGGCACGATGTCGCGTAGAAACCAATTAGGAGTGTGGTTTTACCGTACAGGTTAGCCTGCTACCATCCTCGGCTGCATGATCACTTACCACCAGGTGTGATAGCCGTCAAGGGCTAACTTCTAGTGTATAAAAAAAAACCTTTATTATACTAAAATTTAGTAAATGGGTTATCATGACTTTCTAGATCGTATCAGTTATCTTTAAAAAGATAAAGGTGTTATAAGAACGTGAATGCAATTTTCACAAATTTCTGAAATATAGTTAGAATAACAATTTAAGTAATAAGAGATGGGAGTCAAAGGCTAACTAGTGGCAACTAGCGTAAAGGATTATGTAAATGATAAACAAGCATAGGTATGACATATTGCTCTAATAAGATAGCTCTTAACATAATTTTAAGTGGCTTGTGAGATGGTGATAACAAAAGGAAAATTTACCTGGCTAAGTTTGTTTGGCTTTTTAGACCAGGGCGCGTTTGGAACCCTCATAGCTTTAGTCTTAAGTTTACGTGTAGTTGACACCTCAAATCACTACTATGTTAATTAATGACGCGTCAAAAGTGCCTTTTAATGGACTATTTGAATAAAGATTATTTAAATTTAAATTTGACTGGGATGCTGAAACCAAGCAATGGCTATTTTTTCAAGTTTTAATTTTTCAGTACGAGCTATGGTCATTTTGGCTTTTGTAAAATTTTTGGGTGTGTACTTTTGAACGTAGTTTTAAGGAATATATTTTATAATTGAAATAAAACACAATGTTTGGGGATATCTGTATTATTATAATGAAATTTCTCCTGCTCTATTATTAAAGAAAAGATCATTAATACATCAATATATAGGTAATAACATTATTAATTATGGCAGATTTTACAATCTTCAGATAAATAGACACTTAATTTGACTGATTTCCTACGTACATCAATTATTATTAACCATCAATTCATATTTCCACAGATAAAAATTAATTAATAGACGGTTGCAAAAATCCGCTCTTACTCTTAAAGTATTAAATTGTAAGTGGGTGATTAATGGACATTTATTACCATCCGTGAAATACAAGTTGACTAAGTATTTGGCTGGTTAATGGAAACTTTTAACCACTAATACCAAACTATACTCAGCTGTTTAAAGTTTTTGGTTGGTTAATGGAAACTTAACCACTAATACCAAACCATAAACAGCTTTTCTAAGTATATGGTTGATTAATCGAAAGTTTTAACCATCATTACCGAACCAAACACTGTGTTTCAAAGTTTTTGATTGGATAGTTGAAGGTCTGATCAATCAGTAGCACAAAAAACACAGATTTTCTTAACTACAACAATGTTGAAATTATTATATTAGCCACAGAGAGTTAACACTTTAACCTACTAATTTTTATTGCATGAAATGAAATAGAAACTAAACTATTTTTTCTGGTTTCGCAGTTTTACGTGAAAAAAGTCGAATTATATAGTTGCTGATATTTAACATCTCGTCCACCAGCGGCCGGTCCGCTAGGAAACATCCTAGCAGACCTGTTAGCTATTTTGCTGATTAATGGAAACTTTTAACAACCAATAGAAAAGATCATTAATACATCAATATATAGGTAAGAACATTATTAATTATGGCAGATTTTTCAATCTTCAGATAAATAGACACTTAATTTGACTGATTTCCTACGTACATCAATTATTATTAACCATCAATTCATATTTCCACAGATAAAAATTAATTAATAGGCGGTTGCAAAAATCCGCTCTTACTTCTTATAAGTATTAAATTGAAAGTGGGTGATTAATGGACATTTATTACCATCCATGAAACACAAGTTGACTAAGTATTTGGCTGGTTAGTGGAAACTTTTAACCACTAATACCAAACCATACACAGCTTTTCTAAGTTATTGGTTGGTTAATGGAAACTTTACACCAATAATACCAAACCCATAAACAGCTTTTCTAAGTATATGGTTGATTAATGGAAAGTTTTAACCATCATTACCAAACCAAACACTGCGTTTCAAAGTTTTTGATTGGATAGTTGAAGGTCTGATCAATCAGTAGCATAGAAAACACAGATTTTCTTAACTACAACAATGTTGAAATTATGATATTAGCCACAGAGAGTTAACACTTTAACCTACTAATTTTTATTGCATGAAATGAAATAGAAACTAAAATATTTTTTCTGGTTTCGCAGTTTTACGTGAAAAAAGTCGAATTATATAGTTGCTGATATTTAACATCTCGTCCACCAGCGGCCGGTCCGCTAGGAAACATCCTAGCAGACCTGTTAGCTATTTTGCTGATTAATGGAAACTTTTAACAACCAATAGAAAAGATCATTAATACATCAATATATAGGTAAGAACATTATTAATTATGGCAGATTTTTCAATCTTCAGATAAATAGACACTTAATTTGACTGATTTCCTACGTACATCAATTATTATTAACCATCAATTCATATTTCCACAGATAAAAATTAATTAATAGGCGGTTGCAAAAATCCGCTCTTACTTCTTATAAGTATTAAATTGAAAGTGGGTGATTAATGGACATTTATTACCATCCATGAAACACAAGTTGACTAAGTATTTGGCTGGTTAGTGGAAACTTTTAACCACTAATACCAAACCATACACAGCTTTTCTAAGTTATTGGTTGGTTAATGGAAACTTTACACCAATAATACCAAACCCATAAACAGCTTTTCTAAGTATATGGTTGATTAATGGAAAGTTTTAACCATCATTACCAAACCAAACACTGCGTTTCAAAGTTTTTGATTGGATAGTTGAAGGTCTGATCAATCAGTAGCATAGAAAACACAGATTTTCTTAACTACAACAATGTTGAAATTATGATATTAGCCACAGAGAGTTAACACTTTAAACTACTAATTTTTATTGCATGAAATGAAATAGAAACTAAAATATTTTTTCTGGTTTCGCCGTTTTACGTGAAAAAAGTCGAATTATATAGTTGCTGATATTTAACATCTCGTCCACCAGCGGCCGGTCCGCTAGGAAACATCCTAGCAGACCTGTTAGCTATTTTGCTGATTAATGGAAACTTTTAACAACCAATAGAAAAGATCATTAATACATCAATATATAGGTAAGAACATTATTAATTATGGCAGATTTTTCAATCTTCAGATAAATAGACACTTAATTTGACTGATTTCCTACGTACATCAATTATTATTAACCATCAATTCATATTTCCACGGATAAAAATTAATTAATAGGCGGTTGCAAAAATCCGCTCTTACTTCTTATAAGTATTAAATTGAAAGTGGGTGATTAATGGACATTTATTACCATCCATGAAACACAAGTTGACTAAGTATTTGGCTGGTTAGTGGAAACTTTTAACCACTAATACCAAACCATACACAGCTTTTCTAAGTTATTGGTTGGTTAATGGAAACTTTACACCAATAATACCAAACCCATAAACAGCTTTTCTAAGTATATGGTTGATTAATGGAAAGTTTTAACCATCATTACCAAACCAAACACTGCGTTTCAAAGTTTTTGATTGGATAGTTGAAGGTCTGATCAATCAGTAGCATAGAAAACACAGATTTTCTTAACTACAACAATGTTGAAATTATGATATTAGCCACAGAGAGTTAACACTTTAACCTACTAATTTTTATTGCATGAAATGAAATAGAAACTAAAATATTTTTTCTGGTTTCGCAGTTTTACGTGAAAAAAGTCGAATTATATAGTTGCTGATATTTAACATCTCGTCCACCAGCGGCCGGTCCGCTAGGAAACATCCTAGCAGACCTGTTAGCTATTTTGCTGATTAATGGAAACTTTTAACAACCAATAGAAAAGATCATTAATACATCAATATATAGGTAAGAACATTATTAATTATGGCAGATTTTTCAATCTTCAGATAAATAGACACTTAATTTGACTGATTTCCTACGTACATCAATTATTATTAACCATCAATTCATATTTCCACAGATAAAATTAATTAATAGGCGGTTGCAAAAATCCGCTCTTACTCTTAAAGTATTAAATTGTAAGTGGGTGATTAATGGACATTTATTACCATCCATGAAACACAAGTTGACTAAGTATTTGGCTGGTTAATGGAAACTTTTAACCACTAATACCAAACCATACTCAGCTGTTTAAAGTTTTTGGTTGGTTAATGGAAACTTTACACCAATAATACCAATCCATAAACAGCTTTTCTAAGTATTTGGTTGATTAATGGAAAGTTTTAACCATCATTACCAAACCGAACACTGCGTTTCAAAGTTTTTGATTGGATAGTTGCAGGTCTTATCAATCAGTAGCATAGAAACACAGATTTTCTTAACTACATCAATATTGACATTAATTTTTGAACCACAAAGAGTTAACACCTTAACCTACTAATTTTTATTGTTCATATGTATGAAGTGAAATATAAGCTGAAATCATTTTTCTGGTTTCGTTGGTTGGTCAAATTATTTCGTTGCTTATATTTAACATCTCGTCCACAAACGGCCGGTCTGCTAAAATGTTAGCTATTTTGCTCTTAGTTTTTGTTGATTAATGGAAACTTTTAACCACTTAAACCAAACCCCACAAAGCTTTCCTAGGTTATTGGTTAGTTAATGGAAACTTTTAACCACTAATACCAAACCATACTCAGCTTTTCTAAGTTTGGGTTGGTCAATGGAAACTTAACCACTAATACCAAACCATACACAGCTTTTCTAAGTTTTTGGTTGGTCAATGGAAACTTAACCACTAATACCAAACCATAAACAGCTTTTAAAGTTTTTGGTTGGTTAATCGAAACTTTTTGACCACTAATAACAAACCATACACAGCTTTGGTAAGGATTTGGTTGGCTAATTGAAAGTTTTAACCATCAGTACCAGACCGAACGCTGCGTTACAAAGTTTTTGATTTGATAGTTGAAGGTCTTATCAATTAGTAGCACAACAAACACAGATTTTCTACTACATCAATATTGACATTTAGTTTTGAACCACAAAGAGTTAACTACTAATTTTTATTGATTATATGTATGAAATGAAGTATAAACTCAAATTACTGGTGCACCATTTTGCGTGAGTAATGTCGAATTATTTCGTCGTTTATATTCAACAACTCGTTCACGAATGGCTGGTCCATCAGGATGCTTGCTATTTTGCAGATTATGGTGAATAGTTTTTGTTGTGGATACCGCATTTGCAGGCTACACATCTCAATTTCTTCCATTAAAGTGCGGCTGACCTGGTGAAATAAAATTGTCATTATCTTCATCATCTTAACTGAACTTAAACTTAACTTTCTTATATTTCAGTGATAGGTATACATCTCAGCGAAACTTGACCACTAATTCTGAAAAATATTGTCCCCTATGTTCCATTACTGTTAATAATATGCGCTATATTATACAGCTAGGTTAAACTGTTTTCTAATGAAAAATCACTAAGCTTTAAATTGAGATTTTTATATGAAGCGAGCTTAGACTACATGTTATGTAATGATGTTCGTCCGTCTACGCATTAGACGACTACTTTTCTACCTACTGGCTACCTGGGAGATGGCGGTCGAGGCTAATCTGTCAGTGATCTATTCAAAAGGAGGTTGAATGAACTAATCCATCAAATCGATTGCTAATAATTATTGCTAAACTCTTATTATCTTTAAGCCTTTAGTATGAGTTTTTACTTTTCTAATAATCCCGAAAATAGTAAACAAAAAAATCATACTACTTTGAAATAAGTTTAAAAGTAGTTAATTTTGAAATACAAATTTTATTTTTAAAAATTTCCACTAAAAGTGCTGCCTTTGGAAGTTGGGACGAAATAAACATGGTTATTTGAGTTAATTTGATTGCGGTGTTACGTTTCGTTGCTGAAAATGACTAAAAATATAGCTGATAAATGATATAAAAACGCACGTTGAGGGTTCATTTGTAATCATCTGACTCTAAGTCCAGAATAAAAATAAATAAAAATATGTTAGTAAATACTCGTTTTAAATATGTCAGGTTCACATAAGGTTTCGTTTGTTGAATTAAAAATATTTTTTGGCGAGCTTAGGTTTTAGTCTCAGCGATGAGTGCAAAAGAACCCTCGAAAAAACCAGCCGTAGGCAAAAGCAAGAAAATGTGAATACAATGAACATTAAGCCGTAAATTGTAAAATTACAGAGTGGTATGGTTAAGCTTATCTACTGTAGAAAATGATTTGAATTATACCAAAAAAGCTGAATGTTCGGTGTATATCATGGACCCGCAAAGGATCGCCTGCTTCTATCTAATATGATAAAATGAGTTACTAACTCTATGAGGCTCTCTAAATTCAGTGAATCGGTACTTTGCTTTTGTTTTGCCAAATCTTTTGGTGGTGAATATAGTGAATGTTGCGTTCTCGAAGTCTCTGATCACGGGGAAATAAAAGCCGGCAATCAGACTGCCCTTGTGATCGCGGGACACCAAACTCCTGTCAACAAAAAAGTTTAATGAGTTTTTGAAGATAAGGTTCTCATTATCAGCTAACGTACGCTCGTCACTGATCATAATAACTTGTGCTTGGATCGGTGTTAGATAATTAATACGGGCGTGAGCAGATGGTGTTATAAGTGATTTAAGATATAGCCTTTATGTAGCTGATCTCAAATCCAATCAAGGTTACTTACTAGGCGCTGGTTTAACAAAAAGTTTGGAAACTCGGTACCGACTGCTGGCACCGGCGGCCTGAGCTGCACGTGCATCAGAACCGATAAACGCTGGTAGATGACCACTTATTGCCAGCTCTCGAACTACACACGGTCTTATGCAAGGCCGACTTCTGGTTTTGTCTGGTGGGAGGTTTCGGCCTTGGCTAGTTACCACCTTGTCGCCAAACGATTTAGCGTTCCGGCACGATGTCGCGTAGAAACCAATTAGGAGTATGGGTCTAACATACCCTAACAAGTTAGCCCGCTACCATTTTAGAATCAGCATTATCGACACGAGGTGAGATTTCCGTCGAGGGCTAACTTGTAGTGAATAAAAAAAAATGTTGTTAAGGTTTGTGATGTTTGGTTTGCTTACCTGAAGTTGTAAACTAGGTTCCGCTTTTCGGTAACGTGGACACAGTCTAGATATGGTTGAGCCACGTAGATCAGCGATGTATGGATTGTGACAGTGGTTCCGCGGATGACGCGGTCTTTCCACTCAACATAGTTTGTGTTCATTTTGTTGAACGCGTATTTATAATCTTTCTGGCTGTCCGGTTCCCCGGTTTGATTAAACCAACCTGCTAAAGTAAAATGTTCCGTAAAACAAACGGAAAATGCGTTTTCAAGACAACGGTTAAGTTAATAAGGATGTGCCTCCATGAGGTGGTAGGAGTGAACAGGTAAAAACCATCTTGTAAGAGAACGGCATTTACTTTAAAAAAATGCTTCAAGTTCTTCAGACGCTATACCTATATTAGATTAGGAAGACGTGTAGGTACTAACCTGTATGCGGAGGCCGTTTATCACACATCACATTGATCACTCGCGCCATGTGATATCCTGGATCCGCGATCATGACGCCGGGGCGACCCTCTATCACGACTTGCACGCACACCACCACGTGCTCTTTCTCGGCGTATTTCACAGCGTACGGGCCGTCTCCTCTCAGTATGTAACTTGTCACATCTATCAGAGGAAACAGATAAAAGTTTTACGTTTCAAAAATCCATTTTTATAAAATTAAGTTTATTCTTGAATGCAATCTCACTTGGTGGCAAGTTGTGTTTCAGTCTAGAATGGTACTAAACACGGGCTAACAAGACTCATTGAAAATTCCGAAATTATAAAAACACAAAAATCCCATACCGGAGGACATATTAGATCGTTGAAACTGTATCAACATCATCATTATCAACCCAGTACCGGCCCAAAACTGCCCGGCATGCAAGTTTAACCAAGATGTTTCCTTCACTCATCAATTGATCAAATAAAAAAAAATAACGGTTCCAAATTATTACATTACCTATGACGGATTCCTCACAAGATACGATGGAGGTAGCCATGGCGAACCCGGGGAACTGTCTATCCAAAATTTGGCATCGGTTTACTAGTTCCAACGCCAGCCCAACACATGTCTGCTGCCTCTTCATGATAGGAGGAGCATACATTTTAAACACATCGATCAAAGGTCTATTGTATCTCCTGGACGCATCGTAAAACGTGATGAAGTTGCTGACGGAGTCGTAGTTGTTGTATACGAGGAGGAATCTGAAACAAACAAACAGGGAGTTGTATGACGCATCGCAGTCAAAGTACAATTGTAATGGAATAAAAAATATTTTTCAACCTTAAGATCGACTCCAACTGAGCGACCAGATCCTGATGTTGAGTGTAAGTTAAATGAATTGGTAGCTGCGGCCCCGCCCACCGTGAGGGCGGCAGGGTCGGCGTCAGGTGGCCATCGCTCTCGGCGAAGCCGCCCTCATCGAGTCAACTATACCCCTCCCTAAGGCAGCTGGGGCCCTGGCTTGACATGGGCTGAGCATATATCTCGGCACCCCAACCGGCAGCGTGGCGGCCAGCGGCGTTGGCCCGCGCGTTTGTGGCGTTGACCTGATCATGGTCGTTCCTTTCGCTCGAAGTGCTCGAGGAAGCTCCACTCTGCTCTGATGACGATCCTTTTTGTTTTTCCCGCTCTGCAACAAAAAGATAGGTAAAATAAATCAAACGAATCTGTCAAGCAAAAAATACCGGATGCCTAGAGACATCTGAGAGATTACCTTTCTGCAAAAATCAAGAATGATATCGGAGGGAAATATCCAGCAAAGCTTTAATAAATTTTAGCAAGTCGTTTCCGAGAAAATCAGAAATAATTACGTTGTTTATTCACAATGGCAACGTATAAAGATATGTTTGCATACTTGATGAAAAATGGTTCAAAAAACTAAATTAAAATACTCATTGATTAATCAAGCCGCTATTAGAAGATCGCTAAACTATGAACTTATCGATAAAATTAACTTGAACATGCCTATCGCAGACGGAAGTTGTTGCATGTTACCATAAAATCATAAGTGTATAATCTCACTACTAGTCGTAATACCGGAATGACTTTTTATCTAAGCCTCTTATCAGGCTTAAAGAGGAACAATGCAGACCCAGGCTATACAAAATTAAAGTATTCTCAACTAGAGTGGATCTGTGATGAAACGCTGAAATAGTATGTCGTAAATAAATCATTTACTTTGACAACAAATTTATAAAAAACACACATTAAGGGTGCCGCTAAGCGATTTAGAGTTCCGGTACGATGCCGCTTAGATGCAGATTAGGGTATGATTTGATTTAATATAACTATCATAACTTTAACAGGTCAGCCCACGACCATCTTACACAGCATCATCACTTCCCACCAGTCACTTGTACAGTTAGTCACAAGTAGAATGAAAAAAGCATTGCATGATCGCACAGCTGTGAAATAGTAATTAGAGAGATTTTTAAAATAAGATTATCGTCAGAACGGAGATAGCGCGACAAGGAATCACTGAAGAACTCAAACTGCTTTTTCAGATAAGGAGGACTCCGTGGCGCAGCGCGCGTGCTGTTGCATTATAAAGTTGGAGGTCCTGGGTTCGATTCCCGGCTCGAGTCTGGACTGGTGGGAGGCTGCGGCCGTGGCTAGTTACCACCCTACCGATAAAGGCGTGTCGCCAAGCGATTTAGCGTTCCGGCACGATGTAGTGTAGAAACCAATTAGGAGTATGGCTTTACCATACGCCTAACAGGTTAGCCCGCTACCATCTTAGACTGCATCATCACTTACCATCAGGTGAGATTGCCGTCAAGGGCTAACTTGTAGTGGATAAAAAAAAAAAGAGGAGTAGTTGGATTGAATAGAACAGTGTATATGAGAGAACAAATGTGAGTATTCCTGAAAAGACACATTTTAAGGCACTCAAGCTTTTCGCGCAAAACTGAACATGGTCTTATTTTACGCAAATATAAACCGATTGCAAAGATTTCGAATACGCTAAGTTACTAAGTTGCTCCACACTCACGTCCAGATAGCAAGAATCTGCATAATCTAGAATTAGCAAGATGATAGTATTCACTAGCGTAATTTTAGTGGGTATGGCTAGCTAGTAAAATTGCCGAGTCGCCGGAACGAACCACCAAAGGCAGACATCTTTCTGCTCACTTCGCAAATTTGATTAATCTAAGTATAATTTAGCTAAAACTAGTTTACCTACGCACACGGACGCTAGCCCGATTGAATGAAAACCAAATAATCTGAACAACCAAATATATGCTTATGCAGATGTAGCACACGTAAAAAAGCCATTTTGAATATAGCTTTATAATCATCCTACGAAAGTCAGCAGTCAACTAACAGTGCCCACAAGCTTAAATTAAACTGAAACAAACGCAAGCAATGGCTCAAGCAACAGATTAATAAAATTATATCCAAGAAAACGGTGGTTGTTTTTGCGGCCATTTATTGATTCGACTAAATTTAGAATATGTAGGTAATTATAGCCCGAGCGTGGGTGTGATTAAAACTTGTCTTCCCTTCTTTGGCGTTTTCGTTATTTTTCCCCTATTCACACAAATTAAAGATATGGTGTCCTTTTAAGTACTCGTAACATTTGATCAGAAAAATGATTATTTAGTGAACGCACCCAAATAATTCTCCTATTAGAACGTCATATTACCAGCGAGTCAAAATCATAATAACAATAAAAAATCACAAATTCGGTTGAAACGTTTTAATTTAGTTGTTAAATTTTAATTGATGATCAATAGTTTAAAAATGTAGGTAACTCACCCATACACAACGCGATACAATGTCGCAAACGCGACAACCCTCAGCGAAAGTCAGGAATACACTGATGTCACAGACAAACTGATCGATAATACTGAGCAAGCGCCAACGCTTTTATCCTTACTAGTGATGTGACTACCGGTTTTTATTCAAACTCACGGTTGGGATATACTTCTAGGGATAAATTCCAGTTATCCGATTAAATAACTTTTCTAATAAATTTCAATCTTTCGTTTGTCTAATACAAAATGTAGGAACACCTATCTAATTTTTTGTATGGAGATTACAGGTGGTAAGCTGACAGCAAATGTGGAAAAGTTACAGAATTTAGGTGCTAGTTATGCTGCTGAGGAAGCAATCAAGAGAATTTGCTTAGTTATTGAACTTCTTACCATCTGGGGCTAGTTCAAATTATGTAGGTACAACTCTCTATCGAAAGCGTTTTATAAAATATCTCATAAATTTTTTACTGGCAAGTAAGTTGTGATTACCAATGCATTAATTTTTCTCACCATCTTTACAAATATGGGCAAAAGAAAAGCAAAAGACGTTTTTATAATTTTATGCATGTACTGGCAAATAAATATGTATACATAATATACTTTAGTTGAATCGGTATTCGTATGAGGCCAGTTATGAACACCAAGTTGAGACTACGTTCTTAAGACTCGTTTAATCTATAATGAAGGTCGACATTGGCAATCCTTTGTATAACAATATCATGGTTTCGATTTTATTTTGTGAATAATATAAACCGTAAAGAATATCGAGAAAAAAACCGTAACCCATAAACAATCGTAACTAGTATAAAAGCGACTTGCTAACTGCGCATGCCTGGCTACTATCTCTCTCTTGTACGTGTAATTAAGAGGGAGCAAAATAACATAGGCGTCCCCAATGATTGATTTTCCTTCAGGCTTTGCTATTTATATCGCTGATAGACAAATATGTCCTGTATATAGATATAAACCTGGTGCTCCTTGGCATTTATATATATATATATATATTCTTTGCCTCCTATTCCTAATATAAACTAAAAGTAAAAAAAATAGCGGTTATGAAAGTGGCCAGCCTAAAAAATTTTTTATAACACTAAACACCTTGGATAAAATGTTAATAAATGATGATACATTCTTAGATGGTAGCGGGTTTACTTGTTAAGAGCTGGTATGACAGTAATACCCCTAATCGGTTTAATATATCTACCATACCCCTGAATATCTAACTCAAACTATTGGTTGCTTTTTGACAAAAAGTTGACACCATGTTTCAAAACACTGACAGCAAAAAGAGCGTACCATTACTCATTTTATTGTGAAAATAATAATTGTAATAGGTTTATTGTATTGTTCTTAAAACTTACTGTCTAATTACACTAATATAAATATATAGTAAATAACGTATAAGTAATAACTTCTTCTACACACGGATAGAATTTTTTCTAAACATGAAGTTTCAATGAGTAAATTAGTAAAGACATAATAAAGAGAGCTTATTTTTTTTTTAATTATAATTTAAATAGAGCAAACTCTGTGGCTACGAGGTCCTAGATCAATATTCGTATAATTTTAGCGTCATTTAGTACTGTTAAAGTTGCCACGTTACCAAATTGCAGTTTTCTGTGGGTTGTTTGTAAAGTACCTTGGTGTAACAGTAGATCATCGAGATGGTATCCAGCGGAATAAGAAAGCTTACATGGATATTTATAAACCTAAGGCATATAATATCTTCTAAAAAACTTGTCTGAACATATCTAGCACTTGCAAAATCTATTATAACCTGCTGTATTTCTGTGTGGGGTGGCTGCTAAAACAAGGATTCTAACCTAGAAACAGCTAAAAAGTGATGCTCTTCAAGTTTATATGTTTCACTCTAAAAATGTATATCATTTCCGAACTGCTTTCATTGAGAAAGTTATAAAAATCATTCCAACCAGGACTCAATTTGCCCGTCATCAATTCCATCGTCAGTCAAAGTACAATAATTTAACTAACAAAAACCTCAACATTTATCCTCTAACATACATTATACAGGCCTGTAAAATAAAATTCTCATTGAATATCTATCATCTCTTAATTATGGAGATGTGGAATATCGTGTAAAACGTATTGTTTAAAGATTTAAACTATCATTTTTATTCCCTTCGAACCTAAAACGTATGTTCACACACACACTAGCGTTTACTAAAAAAAAAAAAAAGGAAGGAGATAGCTAATAAACGGCATTAACGTTGACCGTCAAGATTATAAAATTTATTTCAATTAACAGAATATCATTCCGTGCTCAATACTTAATTTGTAACAAAATTCTGTGCTTATGCTTAGTCATCGAAGTGTTCTACAAGTAGTGTACTGCAAAAGATAGTTATCAAAGAGCAGTCGTGAAAAAAGGAATGACATGGAATCGTCTAGGGTACAACTCTAGAAAATCGAAAGACTACTGTTACAAACTCTAGATTGCAATTGCGTACACACTCTGTGGTTTTGCGTCAAATGTGACAGATCCTTTGTCTCGCTCACGCATTTGGCAGTAATCTTTTCCTTACTAATGTTGATATGTGTATCAGTTTGATAGTTCTTAATATTAGGCTGGTGGTATACTGGCGTAATCATTGACATTTTTAGAATGTCCCACCCTAACATTTTATGACAATATTTTACTACGTAGTCGCTTTTCAGTAATTTTTTTTAATTATTTATATATATAATGCATAAATTAAATTATTTATTAAAAAATTTAATTATTTATGCATTAAATTCTTCCTTTATTTCTGTTAATTATCTTAATACAGTAAGTCATGCTGAGTTAGCTGTAATAGGGTCAACATCCACACAATTTTTGTTCATTGAATACAACGTTGGTAAAGAAATGAAAAGAAAATATCCTTATATATCGATGATATTAATTGCTTGCGTACATTATATATTAAAAACCGCCTTAGTGCGAGTTTAACTCGGCTACATTTGTTTCCGTACCAAGAGTTAACTGAAATAGCACCTACTTAATATTGGCCTAACTATGATCGAGCAAAAAACACAAAAAAAAAAAAACAGTAAAAAAAAAAACCTTTATTTTTACCACGCTTTTATTCAAAAATGACCGCAAATCACTGATGACCTAATAGCGTAATGCTAGAGTCACACTAAAATATAATGGAACCGGAATATTCTATAAACTTTTCTACTTATTACCGTTCTTCAGATACCTAGAGTCAACTTACAGACAGACAGACACAGTGACGTGAAACAAAATGGCGGTCACTATTTAGTACTTTTTAAGGTTATAAATCTAGCCTACTGAAACAATTTATTTAAAATTAGTGAAATTATTTTGCTAGACATTTCATTATCAGTGCAGAGAACTTTAAAGGAAAATAGATTTTGTTTGCAACTTGTTGATAAGCTTAGATAGGGCGTCAATCTTATGAAGGTAAATTGGGTTTCAAAAATAGCTTAGCTATAAGACCATAATATACAATGGTGTAGTTATAGCTAAATATGAAAGCTTGGCATTAGATTAAAACAACTAAAACATATGTAATTGTTTTATTCATGTCTACAATTAATACATGCATCTGTTCATATGATATATTTTAAATATTTTGATAAGTGATAATTACATTTGATAACTTAAAACTAAAACTAGAAGTGTTGAATCCTTAAAATTATATTAGCGTGTTTTCGATAATAGACAATAAACTTATTAAGAGACATCCCAAAGATTGCAATTGGTGTTTTTTAAATTAGAATTACATATATTTTCATTTGAACTTACTCAAATTGCACTATAAGCTTTTTTATTCTACTATACTGTTCAGAGAGTACATTATTTTCTTAAATTTTATTATATTTTTATAGCCATACATTGTACATACCTACTGTGATTATTTCAGATACTTTTAATTTATCTATATCAATAATGACTGTCTTGGGAACGAATTCTACAGCGCAATAACAGCCCTCTACTGCGAAACGGATACAGGTTCAACAACAACATTTACTTCATTAAAAACTAACCTACAATACAATCAGAAACCTGCCTATCCTATAATATATGGCGTAATATTTTTAACTACTAAGCAGAGAGTAAGTCCATATGATACGAGTACATTATTTATATGCGAGCTTCATTAAGGTTATGCCTAGAAATATTGCTGTATATATAGATATATAGTTATGAGTATTAAAATTCAATGAATATTAATCAAGTAATTCAAATTTACATGTAAGAGAGATATTGAAGATCTAATAAAAAAATATATATTAATATAAAGTCTTCATTAGATTAACACAATAAAAATCTGTAAACAACAAAAATAGAATATCAAAAGATAAACAAATGTTCATATATTAGAAGTAAAATCAAATTTCAGCATTTGATCTATTAAAATTAATAAAATGATGTGTCCTTTGAGACTTATGCCAGTGGAATTGATATCCCGGTATATTGTTACAATCTAAGGATAATTTGAATTACCATTGTGTTAAGTAATCATAATAACAATATTGTTTTTGTTTAATAATTTACAATGAATCTTACATAATATCTAAAGCTAAGACAACCTTTTACTTTCAAGAATATTAATATAATTATAGTGCGTGTGTATGTGTGTGCGCGTGCGTGTAAGTTTGTGTGTGTGTTACAGAGAGTTTTCCTGAATGTTTGCCTAAAGTTATGTGGGTTAGGATGGCATCATAAATAATTTGTTAATACACATTCGTCGTATTAAGATTGCTCCTATTAAGCTTGAAATTCGAAAGTTAAGTTTACGCGCTAAGTTTGTTTGGCGTTAGTGTTGGTTGGGTAAGGATTTTACAGAAGTTAATCCATTAGAAGGTATAATACGCTGCCGCCACGCGGAGGATCGCATCGCGTACACACGTAAATTAAATAACATATTAGTACAACTAACATTTTTATTGCTCCTATGAATATATTCATTTGATATTATTAACTACACTAAATTAAATCACTTTTATATATTATATATTAATCATTATCCATTATGGATGGGTAAAACTAGAAAAGTTTTTAAACACACTTGTTTTTACCCCCAAAAAACTTATTGTAATAATCTTGTCAAATGTCTCTTAAGTTTTAATGTTTGTTTATGTCTTCCTGGCGGAAAGTTTTTTTATCTTGTCGTTCAATTCGTACATTCCTGTTACGAATTCCACATCAGTCATGATGATTGCTAGCTCCTGAAGCATGGTTAAGAGCTTGCCTTCCTGCAATCTGAGCTGGATGTTGCATCTCTTCACGTCTTCAATTACAATTTGTGGCAGCTGGAAATTATAGTGAGTTTGTATTACATCGTTTTTTATCATAATCACTGTACTAGAATAAATTGCTGTCTAAGCTAGTGTGTAGTGAATGACTGGAGCAGACTAGAAGCATTCACTTAAAAAATAATTCACACCTTCTGCGGCTCCAAGAAAGTTTCCAAGTTAAACTTCTTTCTCTGCTTTGTATCGTCTGACGTGGTATAAAACAAAGTAAGATTAGTTTCCTTCTTCTTGGATATGAAGTATATGCCAGCGATTAAGCTGCCTTCGGCATTACGGGCCAAAAGACTCCTGTAAAAGAATAACGATCTATAAATTGTGCAGGATGAAAGTGAGAAGATGAGTAAGAGCGAAGATTACAGATATCATGATTTTACTCGTATATTTAGAATATAGGTATATTTAAGGTGTTAACTGAGAGTATTGAGCGTCTATTTTATTATGTTTATTTATATATTCATGGCTTTAAATTGGGAGTCATGGTCAAACTAAAGCTCAGAGGATATCAAAAGTACACACTCTGACAAAAGAAGAGGCTCATTTTAAAGTGGTGATAAAAGAGCTTAGTGCAAAATGCAGTTTTTTTCTTTCTTTTTTTATAAAATTCGCATGACATACAACTTTATTTTAAGCCAGTAAGTATGTTTTAACATTTACAGTAAAAATGTAAATTAGTTCTTTAAAACTGTTTCAATGACAGTTTTCTTTGATACTTTTAAATTATAAGTATTTAAGAAGAAGGAATTTTTGAAGGAAATTTTTGAAACAACAGCTAAAGCTTTTGATGTTAAAGTTGTTAAGGACAAGCATAGCGCTGAGTGAGCCTTAGAAATTTAAAATCCATATATATAAATAATAGATCGAACAAATCAATTGTGCTGTAGCCACTAAAAATACAAAAGGTTTACTTGTAAAAAAATGTCTGTTACCTGTTCACAGTTATACTACTTAAATTAATCGGAATGAATTGGAGAATGATACTTTTACCCCGACACAGAAAAGGTTATTAAAAAGTCCGAAACGTGGAAGATATTGCGGGTAGCTTGAATTATTAATTTAGGTAATAAGCGCTATGTTTATCCTTAAACTATAAGGATTTTCATAGGATTATACTGACTTCACATGCCAAACCAAGTTCCTCTTTTCAGTAACTTCGACCGAACTGAGGAAGGCTTTTTCGATATAAACAAGAGACAGCCGTTCTTTGACCCTATCAGCTTTTATCTCCTTCTCTTCCCATTCAATGTAGTTTAAGTTACGGGTATTGAACTCGTAATTAAACTCCTTGACGCAGTGGTGCTTGTTTGTATGGGTGAACCAGCCTGGAAAAACATTATTCTTATATATTTGATCCAAAAACAAAATTTTAAATAATTAAATAATCCTTTGACATTGACTGCGTTATAACATTGTTAACGGCATTCATTTTAGCCACCTATTAATACTTAATATAACGAAATGTATAAACAGAATTCCTAATGACGAAGTGTCATAACTTATCTCAAAGCTAAAAATGTTGTCAGAAATATTTCCATCTTCTAATACAACCTTTTTGTAAATTTTCACGTTGAAGTACCAAATCAGTTTTTTTATATGGAGTACCAAACGTCGTTTTTGAAAACTCTATACAAATTATTAAAGTCATAAAATAATTGAATGACAAACTTTGGAGTTCTGAATTGCCTCAAACTTTCTTATGGAATGGAGGTTAAGATAAGGGTATCCCGATTTTAAATTATTAATATTGAATAAAATTATTGGTGCTAATGTTGTCAATGTCTAAACGATTTTTTTACTTAGAACAATCCAATTTAAATATTATTTTTGTTTTTATCTTACCTGTATGAGGGTAACAGCGATCTTTCATGACAGTGACGACGCGGGAGATGTGATAACCCAAGTCAGACAGAAACACGCCAGGTCTGTCATCGACAACCACATTGCAAGCCACCATTACGTGGTCTTTCTCCGTTTCGATTAAAAAACTTTGCGGCCCAGCATATGAGACCGTATAGTCGATTAAGTCCTGAATATTTTCTTCGCAGGATACCAGCATTATCGAGTCTTGTATTCCAGGGAAATCATTTTCAAGCGTTCTAAGACTGTGCATTACTTCTATGGCTAAACCGACACATGTGTGCTTATAGGGTTGTATGGGAGGGTCGTACTTTACAAAGAAATCCTTAAAATTATCATACGAAGAGGCCATGTAGTTGTCGTATAAGGTGATGAAATTCGTAATTGAGTCGTAATGGAGATTAACTACGAGTTTACATGTTACAGACTCAACTACAGCCACCAAAACTTCGTATTGTTCCAGTGATAAGTGCAAAGCAGGACGTGGGGCACCCCAGCGCGGAAACGATAAGGGGTGATCTACCGGCCATGTGCCGGCGGGTGGGCCATTCTCGGTGTCGAGTCAGCTCGACCACTTTTCATCCCAACACCCATTTGTCGTGCAAAATTGCACATCTTCACTTGAAGCACAAGGCATTTCTCTGGAAGTTTGATCAACCGTAGCCCGAGTGGCGCCAGCGTCGCTTGGAGCGGCCACGGGACATTCTTTTTCGCGTTTTGGGGATTGTATATTTTTATAATCTAAAAAAAGTAATCTGAATATAGAATTCATTCTTTTTACGCATTACGCTAAAACCACTAAATAGCTTTTGCGTAATCCGTAAACAGGCTAAATACGTAAAAAGTTAATGCTATTTAGTAAACTTATTGTGTTTTTTTTTTATTTTTTATTTTATACGTTATTTAATTCAATTTCACTGAAAAGAATGAACCACCAGATCAGCTCAGCTCAGATTACTTAAAGTTCAGATGAACACTTATTGGAGATGGATGCCAGATCTTCTCAGCGGAGTTTACTTAATAGTTTTAAAGTTAACTTATCACTAATAGTTTTAAATTTTTAACCACACATGCCAATAAAAGATTAGCACTTTGAAATAAATGTTGGATTAAAATATGTTTTTTGGTTAATTTATATATCATAATATGTTATAATAATATCATATGTAAATTTTTCCATAAATTTTTTATATTTATCTCAAATTTTATTCACGAGTATTTCTCACATCCGCATATGTGTCTGCGGTTGGTTTATTATCTGCACAACTGCTGAACTGATCTTGATAAAATTATGCATAAATTATAGTCTGGAGATAGACAAAAGATACTTTTCACTAATCTAAATAAGACTAACGGATTACGCGGATTTTTTAAACCCATAACACTCGCGTAAAATTGGCGGTCAACAGTTCATAAAAGAACGAAGACACTAATATATAGAAGACATTAATATATTAACAGAAGAAGAGTATATAAGAACATCAGCCTGCTAAGGGCATCTTTGATTGTTAAGAAAGATAATTGCCTGAACCTTAGATTGTAACACTATATCTAGTCTGGTCAAATTGGTGACCTTACGCTCTATATTCCGCAAGATACGACAATCAAAGGTAACGGAAAATGTTAGATCAAAAATAATTAATACACAGTATACGAGTAAGATGCTCGTTATCGAAATCCAAAATGGCGGATATCTGAGCAGAAATTAATTAATCTTATTTAGTCTTAAATCGAGTGCACTATCAAGTGCGTTCCTATCTTCACCTTAATTAAAATCACAACCTAAAAACACTAAAAAATATACTTGTCATTTTCGTATTAAGGGCGCCAAAGTTATGAAGCGTGAGGCAATGAATCCGAATGAATATGTCTTGTGATAATAGTTAAAAAGAAATGTATGTAAGTTTTTACTTAAGTAATTCCTTTGTCTTTTGGTACCTAGCGCTTGGGAGTTGTCCGCCATCTTTAAATCGATTTTGATTCTAATAGGAACATCAGTCATATCTATAAAGAGGGCACGCCTGTCTGACCTGCGCCGCGTACCTGCGCCGTGGACCTGCGCCGCGGACCTGCGCAGTGGACGCTTGCACAAAGTAATTGCGCATTTTAGCAATTTTATATTTGACACTTATTGAATATTGATTTTTTTAAATAAAATACATTAAATAAATTAGCCGCAATTATTTAAATTTGTATGTACCAAGTTGTTTATATAGCTCAAAAGATATTAATACAGCCACCCCACTCTGTTGCTACGCGGAAATCGAAATATAACATTTTTAGTTTTTGTTCATTTAAATCACACTAGGATCTCCTAGAATGGTACCGAGGAGAAAATTGAATATCAGATTATCATTTGTTAAGCTGAACGCCAGAACACGGTATTGACACTTGTTGATCCGTCGTAGTCACTTTCGTTTGAAATAATTCATGTTGAATCAACATGTGTTTTTTATCCTACAAATAACTCGTGTAAGCTCTCTTTTAAATACATCTCACCAATTATATATCTTTATATGTTTATGGATACGCGATATCGATTTAATTGTTCGACATGGATAATATAAAGCACAAAATTGAAATTCACATTTTAATTCACAATTGAGCACGGTACATTTATTGACAAGCACAATTCGGTTTAAGAACTCACCCATTTGTAACTTAAAGCCTAGCCAAAATATGGCACCGGGTCCAGCGAAATGTTTTGTTTACCTCGCTGAGCTAAACTGAATCAGTTTTCGTAAACGAAGTCTATATCATTCGAAGGCACCCCTCTCCCCTCTACCCTATTTTCCTGCCCTCTTCTCTTTCCTCAGGCCTCACCCCTTTGACATCTCTTCGTACTGAGGCCGTAGACGGGGTGGCGGATCGATATTAGTTTCCCGGGGCTTTGAGGTAATTAGGTAGATATTTCTATACGAGCGAAGCGATAGCTATAATTTGTCTGTATGTTTTGAAAAATGTATGATCAAATCATAACACATTAATCATTGAATTCATCTTAAAATTCAGTCATTTCATTAAACGCATGTAGAAACAGTTCAACCATCGTTTCGTGCTGCAAATTTTCAGAAGAACTTTAAAGAAGCGGCTACAAATCTCAATAAAAAAATATTGTTGAATCACTGGCAAAGAAGTTTCCCATGAACTGAGGCGTTACAAACGCTTACTTAGCTTGCATTCTATTCACGAATTTAAATAAAACTAAGTGTTGAGTTATAGCTAAATTATCTGATCTGATTCAGTAAAACCGCAACCTAATAATCTATAGACAGTAGAGCATCTCACGCACACACGCTCAAAGGTCATCGTGTATGTGTTTGTGTGTTTGTATTATACGTATCACAGGTGAACACTACCATAAATTTACCTTGGAAAGCATATACCTGCCCAGGATCTATATAACAAAACCTATGTATGGAAGAGCTGACCTGAACATAGCTGTTATATACATTATTTCAATGTGTGTGTGCACTAGATATTTCGAGGCTAGATTTTCAAATGACGTGATTCCCGGGTTTCTGGGTCAGTAATAAGGCGTGGTTTTCACCTTACTGCGTCAGAAGATACAAACCTCGACTACAGCTCTACTTGTCATTGTTAAGGAGTTATTAGATAGTTGTGGTATTTCGGCAAGAGTTCCTGTCATCTATAGAGAAACAGGACGGTAGCATCTCTAACGAGTACGTGAAAAAATACTCACCATCATCATGCCTAGCATAATTATGACCCACAGCTGGGCACAGACCTCATAGAGGGATTTAGAATTGAGAACCAAGCAATAGTAGAGCAATATTGTCTATCATAGCTGACTGATAAGTAAAAGAAACAAAGAAAGAAAATGTATTTATTTTTATATGTTGTTACACAGTACATCTTATTCTAATCAGAATTTTTAGGTCTCTCTGTCATATGCGTGCCTGTTATGAAAAACACGTCGCTGATTTTCAGCTGAGAACTGAGTGAAGTCACCACAACAAAAAAGAGATTATTATTAAAGGAAAAAGAATATAAAAATAAACTTATTACAAAAAACGGGCAAAATAAATAGCTATTAAATTATGTAAATCCAATCAAATTTAATAAAAAATAGCTTTATTTGATTTGATTAGATTTAGTGATTAAAGCTATTTTTTATTTATATTATTACTAGTATAGCTATTAAAGGCATCTATGAATTGTTCATATATATCACATTTTATTAGGGTTCAATTCGCGCCCATGTCTAAGACAAAACCACAACAAACTTAGCCGAGTTTTTTTTTTGTTTTTACCATTTCACATAATCAATAATAAATTATGGTGATAGAGCAATTCACACCCAAGCTAATTTATACCTATAATAGTTCATATCTTACTATGATTTTTCTATAAGCTTTCGCTTTACAAAACTTTGATTTATTGATAGACATCTCCAAGATATCAATAGGTAATTTGTTATAAAATAAAATACGATTTCCCTCCTTGAAAGAGTTATTAATTTTGTGCAGCCTACAAAACGGTACTACAAGTTTACTTTTACTTCTAATGTTCAGTAGTTACAGTCCATTTTTTTCTTGAATTTATCAATATTTTTATCGACATACATTAAATTTTCATAAATTTACATTGGTTATGCACTGTTATTATTTTATATTCTTTAAATTTATCTCTTAATGACATTCTGGGGCTTAATTTATATACCAGACGAACAGCCCTCTTCTGCAAAACGAATACAGTATCAATATCAGCAGCATTACCCCGTAATAAAATACCATATGACATAATGCTGTAAAAGTAACTAAAATACACTAGTCAGTCTGTATATCCGTCAAATGATGAATCTTTTTTAACGCGTAAGCAGCAGAGCTAAGTCTGTGCGATAAATTATTTATAAGGGGCCCATTAAAGTTCGGCATCTAACATTATGCCTAGGAATGTAGCCGAATTTACCAGATCCAATTCCTGATTATTAAGTAGTACACTGGTTTTCACCGGTTTAACAGTAGGCAACATGAATGTAATGCACTTAGTTTTCTTCCTGTTAAGTGCTGAGTTATTAGCCTCACCGTTGTACGACTTCGCAATACCAATCCATGGACTATGGCCAATCCCTTCCCATATTGAGAGGAGACCCGTACTCTGTAGTGAGCCGAGAATGGGTTGATTATGATGATTGTTCATCGTAATACGTTCACATCATTAATATTTGTTTCACGTCGTTTAATTTTAAAAATGAGTGATTTATCATCAGTAAACCATAATACCCCGTTATTGTCCTTAGTAAGGTAAGGGAGGTCATTTATATAAATGAGGAAAAGAAAAGGTCCTTATAAAGGTCCCTGAGGAACCCCTTTTTCAGAAATGACCCGTTAGACCGTTTTCCGTTTAAGTCTACTTTTTTCATTAAGAGCGTCTCGTGAGACCTCCCAGGCTTTAAATATATTCTGTTTTAACTCAATACCACCGTCAGTTGTTCAGCGACCCCGTTTAAAACCAAATTGTTTGGCGTGCAATTAAAAAAAAACTATTTCTATTAAAATTATTGAGTGATTTCGTTATAATAACATTTTCAAAGATTTTGCTAAAAGTTGATAGTACTGATACCGGTCTACAGTTAGTGGGTTCAGTAGTACTATCCTATTTGAATAACCGAATTAACTTACTATGTTTCAATAAGTCAGGGAACAGATCACAGTTAATGCAATTATTAAAAATAAAACTAAGTCGGGTTCAACAATATCAATCAAAGACCTTATAACGTTAATGGAAATGCCCCACAAGACATTTGTTTTCTTATTAATCGGAAGGCTTTAAAAACATCTGAGCTGCTAACATGTCTGAAGAGCGTTGTTACATTCTGGCACATTATCCTTCAACAAACAGAAAGCAGTATCTGGTGAAGAGTTTATTGATCTTTTAGTGGAGACAGGAACGTCGGTAAAGAAGGTTTCAAAAGCAGTCGCAACATCAAAATCTTTTTACCTATATCAAGTTTAAAGTTATTAGTTTTCGGTATTATTCTTCCCTTTTCCTCAATAATTATTTTTCAGGTTGTTTTTATTATATTACTCCTATTTTTTATTTTATTCTGCAGGTATTGCGATTTCGCCAAAATGCAATCGCGTTATTGGATAATAATTTTACATCTTTTTTAAACTCATCACTCGTATTATATTCTCGTTCCGTATACAGTTCGTATAACGTTTGCCTATTTTTATGTAGTTAACTTGTAATCCACCCACAAATCTAATGTATCAGTAACCATTACCGACTTTTGAATAAATATAGAATTAAATAACATTAATTTGATATTTAATTCTATATTTAGTAATTAGGGACTTTACATTCCCTATTGGGGATTGGCCCTAGTAAAATGTACAATACTTTTTTTAGTAAGTAACTAAAATCTAATGTATCGGTAACCATGACCGGATTTTGAATAAATATCAAATTAATGATACATGAAACATGAATATGAAAATGGGTTTAAAACAATTCAATCTCTAATTGTTTTTCTTTTGAAACGTTGAGTATTTTGGTTAACCAAGTTGATATGGTAGAATTTGGTTTATTTTTAATTTAATTTAATATTATTATCGTTCTAACAGAGTGTTGGCTAAAAAACGTAAATCAAGTACCTACTTTAAATGGGTATACGCCGCATTGCTCAAAGCATATTATAAACCGCAGCGACGGCGTCATATTATACGTTAAAAATGAACTCAATTGTACTTTATCATATCCAACATTAATCAATGCGAGCTCAATAATGTGTAATTTTAATAATAAATTATGTATCCTTGCTATATATCGGTCTCCGTCGTTTAAACAAATAGATAATTTTCTGTACAGTCTAAATGAGGTTATTGCTGGTATAAGTCAATGTGCGTCGCTGGTTGTTGTTGGTGATGTAAATATACACATTTCTCAATCGAATAATGATACTCCAGCACATGAGTATTTGAACTTAATTAGTGGTCATGGCCTTTTGCCATCACATTTCTTTTTTACGCGTGACAAAAGCTGCATCGACCATGTTTTACTAAAGACTCGGTTCTCAAGTATAACACTGGTATTGGATCCATCAGTTACTGATCACTCTCCAGAAATTGTATCCCTTGATATGAAATATCCAAGAAAACATCTATCAAATCATCGTTATCTCATTGACTATACTAGTGTTAAACAGTGCATAGATGAACTAGATTATGAAAAATTAGTAGACTCAGAAGATCCAAACGTAGCTACAACTCAGTTTGTTGACACGCTCAGCAGCATCATTGAGTCAAACACGAAAGAAATACGTACTTCCCGGAAAAAAACTATATTAAAACCGTGGATTACTCCTGGACTTTTAAGATGCATTAAACATCGAGACCGCTTATACAAAAAATACAAGGCTTCACCTGAGATTGAAACACTAAAAATCACGTACCTACGATACAAAAAGTTTTGTAATAATCTTTTAAAGCGACTTAAACGAAACTATGAGAAACTAGAATTTGAAAAACATAAAAACAGCACCAAAGGAACTTGGTATGTCATTAAGAAGGTTTCAAATATAAATATTTCATGCTCTCCCCCCTTAGAATTGCTAAATTTTCAGTCTGACCCTAAAACTTCTCTTAACTATGTAAATACATTTTTTGTAGAGGTAGGTAGTAGACTAGCATCTCAGATTCTCTCACAACCGAACTTTTCCCTAGATGACTGTCTTAATAATAACCTATCTCCTGTAAACTCCTTTGGAATTCTGCCTGTTAATGTAAAAGAAATAGAAACTATTATTATGAACCTAAAATCTAATAGTGCGGTGGGATGGGATGGAATTCCTTCAAAAATATTAAAGGCCTGCTGTACTAAGTTAGCCCCTATTATGACCAAAATCTGTAATCTTTCTCTAGCCAAGGGTATTTTCCCGAATTGCTACAAGAAGGCTTTAGTTATTCCGATATATAAAAATGGCGATAGGAATAGTGTGAATAATTATAGACCTATATCTTTGCTCACTGCTCTGTCTAAAATATTGGAGAAAGTATTAAATAATAGACTAGTCAATTATTTAGAAACCCATAAACTCTTGGCACCAAACCAGTACGGATTCAGGAAAGGTAAATGTACCGAAGATGCAGTTCTTGATTTAACTGAATCAATTACTAGATCCCTTGACAAAAAATTAAAATGTGTCGGCATTTTCTTAGATTTATCGAAAGCTTTCGACACTGTTTCTATCCCCCTACTTTTGAATAAGCTTGATAAAATAGGAGTCAGAGGTATAGCACTGGACATTTTCAGAGATTACTTAACGAATCGTACTCAGCAAGTCAAAGTAAATGAACATCGAAGTGATTACATGCCTCTTTCATACGGTGTCCCACAGGGCAGTATTCTAGGTCCTACCCTTTTCCTCATATACATAAACAACCTTTGCTACCTCCAAATTCCAAATTGCAAAATAATATCTTACGCAGATGATACTGTCCTGTTAATTACAGGAGATACATGGGATAATGCATTTAAAAATGCTGAGTTTGCTATTAAAGTGGTTTCTGACTGGTTAACTGCAAATTTACTGAGCCTTAACGTTAATAAAACTAAATTTCTTACCTTCTCACCTTCCACTACTTCTCAACCTCCCATTAACAAATGCAAGGTTAAGGTACACGTATGTAATTCCCTGGGAACTACACATTGCTTCTGCCCTACTTTAGAATATGCTTCAAACATAAAATATCTTGGAATTCTAATCGATAATACTTTGTCCTGGAAGTTGCATATTTCGAACTTAACATCAAAAATAAGAAAGTTGATATATATATTTAAAAACCTTAGAGGATCTGCAAATAAAGCAACTATTTTTATGGTATACTACGCAATAGTCCAATCGTTACTATCTTACTGCATTTCAGTCTGGGGAGGTAGTCATAAAAAAACGATATTACCGTTAGAGAGAGCACAAAGAGCTATTCTAAAAGTAATGTCTTATAGACCTTTTCGATTTCCCACTATAGAATTATATAAAGACTGTAAAGTTTTATCAGTTCGCCAACTCTTTATTTTTCAAACTATTATTCGAAAACATTGTTCCACTACTTACGTTAAAAATCAACATAAGAGAAGAGTTGACATGGTATTCCAGACAGAAAGACACAGAACTAAACTTACTGGGAGGCAATATTACATCATTGGCTCTAGACTCTATAATAAAATAAATAAAGCTATAAATATTTATCCTCTTAACAAAAAACTATGTAAAATACGTGTAAAAGACTGGTTACTCACAAAATCATACAGTGGAACTGAAAAACTGCTGGAAGTCTTAGGTTCGGATTAAGTTATAAAACGAATACACACACACACACACACACACACACACACACACACACACACACACACACACACACACAAACACACACACACACATACACTCATTAAGTGGTTTAATAAAATTAGGAGAGTACTGCCGCCTGAAATACAGGTATATACCTAAATCAGGGGCAGTAGATTTTATTGCTCAAGTACATACATACATACACACATACACACATACATAATGCCACGACGCAACGCGATCAGTTGCGAAGCGTTGCGACGCGACGGTAGCTTCCCCGCATTAATCTATTAGTTGTTATCACCATTATGTTGTTGCCACCATTAAAGTGCGTTAATAAGTTAATTTGCAAGTTGTTTATGTACTTATTTTTGATGCTTGTTTTTGTTTAATAAAGAATTTATTATTATTATTATTATTATTAAATTCTAAAAATTTAATTCATTTTAGCAAGAAAAAAAATTCTTTTGTCTCTGAGTGTAAGCAAGAGAATACCTCTGATGTCTCCTTAACTTAATGATAACTTATTCACGTCCTCTCTAAAGAATCGACATTTTCAAATTATTTTTGCTTTAACAGTATAAATTGCTTCAGCTTAGTCCTAAATAAAAAAATTGTGCGAGAATGCGGAATGGACGGTGGAATGTTGTTCCAACATCGGGTAGCGCCATATTTGAAACTGCCCCTGAAAGCAGCAGTGCAATGACGAGGGACGTTTAGAGGTCCGGTCCGGTTCCTGTCACCGTATTTTTTTCCATTTATGTTACATATACGAGTATGTTGACTTTCTCCAACAACTCATTTTCAACAAGCCATGCTCATTTAAACGTGAATGATGAATGTAAAGAATTGTCTTAGAATCAATATAGTAAATTAAAAGCTTTTGTCGCGAGAAGAAACTTATGTTGACTAAATTACGATTAAGATTTAAATGTAGCTTGCCACAAAGGCTTAGTCTGTGGCAGTAGACGCCTCTGTGGCACGCTACCCTCGATCTATGTATGCGCCGAATACTTATACAGTAAAATACCAACGATATAAATTGCATTTTTGGTCATGTTCATTCTCTTAATAAATCGAGATTTTGTGAGAAATAAACGGAAAGCTACGAGTATAATAGTCCGGAATCGCCAATTTAGTGGACTTCACTCCCGTCCATATTACTTTTCGCTATGCTCCAGTCTATACGACGCTCGCCGCCATGTTGGCAGTCCCTTGCCAAGCTCCGTTTAATGTAATATTTATATTTCAGTAAACAGTGGTTGTTTCCGTGAACTATTCAAAAACAGCTTAGGCGGGGAATAATTCAATAGTGCTAATAATAACCTGGATGATACATGCCATGTAAGTAATTATGATAAAATATTTATAATGCAATTATTTGCATTTGCGTGACGGGCATGCGCAATGCACTGACCCTCGCACGCAACTGCCATAGCCTGCACACGATTGGTTTTGCATTTTATCGATTGTTTAGCCGCGCCATTGCAACTAAACGAGACGGGAGTGCATTTTTGATTTGTGAATTATTTACTGAATTTGCATCTATTTAAACTAAAATTGAATGGCAGTGAATAGCAGAGTGCCGTCACGACGAATTGTATAACATACACCTGTGGAATCACTCGCGCTCTTCGTAAGTTCTATCAACCTAAGTATTCGCTTCTGCCGGGCGTTCTATGGCGGCCAAATTTTTTGTCCATCAGACAGCCTTTTGATATCTCATTATGGAGAACGTTCTTTCCCTCACGAACAGGAGATGAATTTAGTGTGTATTTGTAAGATTTAGTTGTTTTAGTGATCGATTGATGGCTCTTCTTGTGCTGCAAATATCCAGGGTCGTCATTACCACTTTTCATTAGGTATTCACTAACTCGTTTACACGATATTCAAAGAAACAAATAAATACCACCCTCGATATTCAAAGAAACAAATAAACGCCACCCTAGACTAACGTTTCTGAATAATTAAATGATGGTGTTTGTAAAGGCAGTAAAGTACCCGCCATTTCGAAGAATAATTTCTCATGCCATACAAGCTACTATTGATTAAATAAACATACCTTAATGTTCTTTGTTTGCGCGAGTAATATTCGAGTAGAGTTAAATTAAAAGACATTAGTGTTTTGTAATTATGCTCTTTGAAATATAATTGGAAATGTTAAAATAATAAATAAGAGTATTTCTTGTTTCTTGTGATTTTTGTTTATAGTTAGATAAGTGACTAGCACCACTAGTGGGATTTGGCAGACATGTATTAAACCTCTTTACGTATTTTTTCAGTGCCCTCTTGTCTGTGACTTCAGCCAGTGGAAAGGTGCACGCCGTTCCCGAGATCCTCTCGCTGCGGTGCTGAAGCTGCGGTCTCTCATTACTTGAAGGTAATTACCACCTTACAATCTTCATATATTTTATTTCTAAGTTCGATAGCCGTCCTCAGTATGTACAATCGGTGAATACCTAAGACGGTGCGTAGTAATGATTAATTTTTCTGTCTATCTGCATGTCTTAGCAATTAACATCGACTAATTAGCTACAGTTTTGATGCAGTTCAGCTTGGCTCCAGAAGCCTAGTCACCAAGAATGTAACTTAAAATAGGTCATAGTAATTTTTATCCTAACAGTATCTTCACGAAATTAGGTATTTATCGGGATCCTAAAGTACTCGTAGGGGGATTCTACGACGAAAACGTAGCGTTAGTACATCTCCTACATACATATGGACAGAGGACATTTTTTTTTTTATTTTTTGTATAAATCGTAGGCAAACGAATAGATAGGTTACAAAAGTATAGGTTAAGAAAGTATTTTAGTAAGAGAGAGTTAAAATTATGTTCTTTTAATAGTAATATTATGTTAATAGCATACGCTTAAAATTTATTATCATTTAAAGAGCTTTAATTATTTTAAAATTTTTCTTCTTTAATTTTATTTACATACACAAAATAAATAAATCATTTCCATCCGATGTCAAGTGTCATTAAGCTGATGAAAAGCTAAACGAAACCCCAATAGCATTCCGAAATGGTCACATTCAAATTGCTTGGTTACCTACCAACCTACCAAAGCGAAATATCATATAACTTGAACAAAAAGTCACATATAAAAAATCTCAAATAAAAAACCAGCAGTAAAAGTATAAGGTGAATATATTGAACGTGTTAAAGAGGCACGCAATCTTACACTTAGTACGAAACTCCTTAATCGTCTCAACGCTCTATACTGTGTCACGTCATTAATTAAGACTAACCACCCATCCGATCGAGTGAATCGCTAATCTCATCTAAGCTAAATTGTGAAACGGTCTACAACCACTGGCTCGCACTAACAACCAAGTAACAGTACAGAACAGAACGATTGTGCTCGATATTTTTTTAGCAGCCCGCCTCGAACACAAGTTACACCTTTTTAATAAATGCTGCAAGTATAAAAAGGAATACAAGAGATCCGCTGGCAAGTGATCCATAAGACTCACCATGCTGGGACTGTCGCGCATCTGCTCCTCGTGCTACGTCACATATCAGCGGCATTTAGGGGAAGCATTTTCAAAAGTATTAAAGTTTTTTTATTGGAGAAGTATTATTACTCAGCAATCGATTTTTAAACGCTTCAAGTTAAAAAAAATGAAATCGGTCTCTCTACTACGGTCGATTCTAGACCAAGTTACAACACCCAAATTGGGTATGTGTACACAATATGCAACGAAATAAATAAATAAATATAATGCATCAAACAGTTGGATTAATACACCAAACAGAAACCTCAAAACTGTTATACTTAAATAGTCCAAATATAAGAAATATATATTTAGTATACCTAACCAGTTTTTTGAGTTTTTTTTTGTTATATATTTATAGACACATATGACTATAATAATATAATAATTTTACTTTTTAGATTTTTCTAATTGTATTTTTTGTAATAAAAAAAAATCTTTAGTTATATACGTTAATACGGTAAGTATTTTATTTCCTATCTCTTATTTACTTTTTGTTTTGATAATAAACCATTAAATAAACATTACACTAAATTGTACGTATGCTATAATTTAAGAAATAATTATCTGCTTTTTTTCTATATTATTAATTTATTACCTGACAAAATGTTTTGAATATAAATCAAAAGTTGGCTTTCAATAGAAATAAAAAATAAATTAATTTGTAAGCGTTCAGTGGATTCTCCAAAACGCATACGAACAACAAAACTTCTACTACTAACGTTAGATGATGTGCCTGTTTCGTTCATTCCAGTTTGAGCACGGAGTAGAAGAGTCGCTGTGACGTCACCCCAGTCAGCCAGCCGCCAAGAGTTGCGAATTGTGCCACTGCATCCCGCCATAAAATAAAAGCAATCATGATTTTCTACATAACTTTAGGTACAGTTACCAAAACATTATTAATTTACAAAATTCATTTGGCTCACACGGTGATCCGTGAACCATTTTGCTATAAGGTCATCCTGACCTTCTTGGTCGAGCTGTACATATTTCCACCAGGCTTGCGCATTGTCAGCAGCGTCTACCCATTTCACATTAACATTTGGCTGTAATCAGCTTGGAACGACCATTTTTAGTCAATATCCCATTAACTGACTTCTTATACAAAATGGTCTAACGTTCCGAATTTCACTTCTTTCTTCGTGTACTCGTACTTAATATTGTATCCTAAATATTTACATAATCTATTAATTATTCAAGTGACAACTTTAGTTGTTTAGCATTATGTAACTTGACGTTGCAAATGTCTATAAAATAAGACTTCCTCTCTATGAATTGTGATTTTTTTGAATGAAATTTGAAAAAATGTGTATATTTGGAAAAACAGGTGCACAGCGCAAATTATTGTTTAGAAAGTCCTGTGTTATGTGATCCGCTACGATGCGGTGCGATGCATTATATTATCATCGGCACTACATCAAGCAATATTTTCCATTTATTTGCTATACATAAAATGTAATACAATATATACATTCGACGACCATCGCGGCGCAGCGCTGTCGCTTTATTAAGTGTGAAGTCCTGGGGTCGATTCCCGGTTCGAGTCTAGTCTGTAGTTATCACCCTACCGACAAAGACATTTAGCGATTCAGCGTTCCGGCACGATGTCTTGCAGAAATCAATCAGGAGTATTGGTTTACCATACTCCTAACTGATTAGCCCACTACCATCTACGACTGCATCAACACTTACCACCAGGTGAGATTGCTGTCTAACTTGGAGTGGAGTAAAACAAACTAAAAGTCATATTTGGAAATGCTTGTTTCTCGTGTATTATCGAAGCAAAATTTTACCCGACTGTTCCTCATTGTGTTTTTACCAAAGCGGTCATTTGTATGCAGGCAATTTTATTGTATTATACGTGGACGGACTTATCAATAAGTTAATTAATGATCTATATGATAAGCGCATACTTATATAATAAGCGCATACTTATATGATACTGGATAAAAAATAAATAAAATAAAGCGAAATTAGTGGTTTTATTTAAACATTTTATGTATTTAATTAAGCTTTGTCTGCGATTTTATACACGCATATAATGTGGCATCTGTGCTTCTTTTATATTTACCAGCTTATTAAAAAAATATCACAACCCCACTCCACATCATCTCCATCACACACAGCTTATGAACGTCTCACTGCTGGTCACCGACCCTTACGTGTGTTGGTTGGCATCACCAACGGTAAGAATACAATTTTATTTATATTTATGTTTTCAAAGTACTATCGAAAGAATTATCGAATACCATAACATAAGAAAGTTTTGATGGGCTATTAAGAATGAAGACATTTTATTAGGTTAGGTAAGTTAGAGTTAGAGTTTTATCTATATTTTCCTTAAACAAAATTTCCTTTATGAAAAATTAAATTTTTGATCTTGAATTCTATACATTCTTACAGCTACTTAAATAGGTAGGTCTATATATACGGAGTAATGCCTAATCCTTGCTCTTAGCTGAATCCAACGACCCATCTGAACTCGCCCTCTCTTACGGTGCACATTACATTTGCACTAGTTCCCTTATTTTTAATTAAACTTTATTTATTGCCAAATATTTGGTAACATTGCTTCATCCTTAGCATAACAATTTCATACAACATTTAGAATCAAGCCATTTTCAAAAGTTCAGTTTCACGTTTATACAATTATTAGCGGTCTTTTAATTTAAGATTTTAGGCCTTTTAATCTAATACGAATGTTTATTTTCCCCATTTAGTTGCAAGTGCGAATTTGTAAACATGTTCAAACCTGACAGTGATAAGTACAAATTTGTAAGAAATCTGTATTGCAATCTAAACGTTTTATGTGACTTGTATCAGAGCATTGCATTTCAAAAAGACTAACAATCCCCTGAAACAGTCGTAGCAGCAGCTAGCGGCTCACTCCTTCTCACGTATGACCATCACACTCACATTTTTCATGGCAACGATTGAAAATCAAATCAATTTGAAAGTCATTTGAAATGGGTACACGTATACCAGACAAAAGCGCTTTTAGATTGTTCGATGCGATCGCTAATAGCAACAACAAAATAGATAGCTTTGCAAGATTGCTCTAGCAAACGTAATTCTTTTACCGTTCTGCCATGGCCAAGTTCAAATAAAGCACTATGCCGAATACTATATTATGAATATTTAATTGAATTGACCAGGAGCTTTCCATTGCTATGCGAACGCAAATCTATACATATAATAAAACTGTTCATCAAGTGCTGACGTTTGGAAATTTGGTCTGTTAGTTCGTAGTATTTATGCTCCTAAGCAGACATGCAGCTAGCGCGAATTGTTTTAACGGTATTGCCATCATGTAGTAAAAATTACGGCAAACTTTACACAGCCGTGTTTTTTAACGGATAACTTGGTTATTTTGTATTTCAGCAGTTGGTGTGTACACAACTGATCTTATTTCTCTGAAATTTCTTAATTTAAATTTTTCGTAGATTAAACAAAATAAAAGTTAGGAACCAACTAGAAAATCTGATCTGAAACTAGAATACCCTGTAATGTTGGATTTTACAAGAATACATCTTAATAGGGATTAAATAGGTGCTATAATATTTGTAATATTTTATAATTGCAGTCTCGCCCTTCGCCTGCGACCCACCGACGCTCTAAGAATTGAACATAGATTCGTCTGATGGGAACCCTGCTATATTTCAGTCTAAAACGTGTAACAAGTAAGTACCCTTAGTCAAAAATAAGTACAATCGGGTTTATATTTCTTAAGACACTCGGTGCCAGATAAACGAGTGTTTGACGACCTCCGTGGCGTAGTGCGCGTGCTATCGCATTTATAAAGTTGTAGGTTCTGGATTGGATTCTCGGCTCAAGTTAGGTCTTGTGGCAGGCTTCGGCCGTGGCTAGTTACCACCCTTCCATCAAAGACGTGTCGCCAAGCTATAAAGCGTTCCGGCACGATGTCTCTTAGAAACCAAATAGGAGTGTGGGCTTACCATACCCCTAACAGGTTAGCTCGCTACCATCTTAGACTGCATCATCACTTACTATCGGGTGAGATAGCAGTCAAGGGCTAACTTGTACTGTAAAAGAAAATGGCAGTAAATACAACGGCGTCTAGCCGTTTCAAATTGATTTTGATACAAAAATTCATTGCAAAAATTCGTTCCTACACAGAAAAAGCAAGGACTGGGTTAGTATCCACATAGATTTAGTAATGGTAACAATATAATAAAATAATCTCCTCTCGACATCTCTACAAAAAATTTAACTGAGTTTCTGTTTACGACTTAGAAATAACGGGATTACAAAATTAATAAAATAATTTCACCTCATTCCATATAAAGTTTTGCACAGTTTTCGAGTTACATATCTACCTTCTTATCAAATTGTTTGCTACATACTCGTAGTTAAAAGTAAGGTCAAATTATATTGTAATTTTAAAAAAAAGGTATGAGTAATTTTAGTCTTGAAAAGCCGAGGTGAGTCAACAGATAAAACTGAGAATCTTAACGCTAAAAATGCTTTGCAGAATTGCCACAGCTCCTGTGTAATGCGCATTGTAGGTTATCGTCTATATTTATGGATTTATTCGTATGAGATAAATTTATTTCCAACTCCTTATTTGTATGCACCTCTGGTACCGGTGATTCGTGTTTTTAGGTCTATATTCATATAATCGTCGTGTATTCAAAATGTACAATGTAAACCATAAAAATTATGCGCTATTTAAATTGAGAACGATTCAGTCAATTTATACATCTATGGGTATTCTAGTACCTACTGGATCTACCGATATCTCTTGTAGGAGTTAGGGAATTGGAGCATTGACCCACGTTGCCTTAATGTGGAACGGACGGTCCCAATATGAAAAAGTAGATACCTAAGAGGTACAAATAGATGGATCAATTCAGGAAGCTGTGATAGCTTGGTTAGCACGTCAGCTTCCTAATCAGAGGTTGGGGGTTCGAACCCGGGCACGCACACACACACGCACCTATAACTTTTCGGCTTTATGTGCGATTTTAAGCAATTAAAATATCACTTACTTCAACGGTGAAGGAAAACATCGAGAGGAAACCTGCATGCTTGAGAGTTCTGCATAATGTTCTCAAAGGCGTGTGAAGTCTGCCAATCTGCACATGGCCACCTTGGTGGACTATGTCCAAACTCTTCTCATACTGAGAGGTCAACGCTAAAGCGCTTGGCGACACGTCTTTATCGGTAGGGTGGTACTAACCACGCCGGAAGCCTCCCACCAGACCAGATTCGAGCTGGGAATTGGACCCAGGACCTCCAATGTTATAATGCGACAGAGTACGCGCTGCACCACGGAGGTCGTCAAATCATGTCATTCTTTTATGAAAAACGATTTTTAGAAATAAATTCTCTTATCTCAATAATATGTATTTATTTTGTGTCTTCCAGGGTGCGTAAGGGGAGAAGACGACGACCAGCATCTGTCACGTCATCCAGCGGGCACCGATAAGCAACCAACGGACCAACCTGAAGTCACAATAAAAAAAGTTAACATTTTTTTTATCTAGCTACAATCATTATACGTTACAGGAATATATTTTTAAAGAAATATAGTTAATATATTTATTTATATAGCTAATAAGGTCACTGGACTTTAATTAATTTAAATGGCGGAACTAAATTCGTATCAGCCATTACAATAAATCCAAAAATATAAATTCTAGAGCAACTTTGTCTTTTCACGTACCACTTAACCACTTAACGAATTTCTATGAAATTACAAAGGAGTTGTATAATTTTTGCCCGGAAAAACTAACTTTTAAGATAACTTTTTGAAGGATTTTGAAATAACTGTATTAAAAGCAGATGATTTTACGTAAAACATATATTTTGGAAAACATCGTGAGGAAACCTGCACGCCTGAGAGTTCTCCATAGTGTTCTCAAAGGCGTGTGAAGTCTGCCAATCCGCACACGGCCAGCGTGGTGGACTATGGCCGAACCCTTCTCATATTGAGAGGAGACCCGTGCTCTGTAGTGAGCCGGCAATGGGTTGATCATGATGATGATGATGATATATTTTATTATAATTTTAATATTACTGCGTAGTACATATATATATGCTACTACATACATCTCTATAGATGATATGTTAAAATGCACCTCATGAGTGAATCATATGCATGTTTTATATAACACGTGAGTAAAATGCTTGTATCATTTTGTACATAAACATTATTCTAGCTATTAAGATTTTTATATGTTTTCATAGGGAACATAATAAATAACTGTTGCAAAGCGAATATTTGGTTTTATTGAGCGGTGCTAGCGTTTTTTTACATGTAAAATGTAGGTATCATCTACGCAATTTTTTGTTTTTATTCATCAATCTAGTTAAGCTATCTTTTTTTATACACCACGAGTTAGCCCTTGACGGCATCTCACCTGATGATGATGCGGTTTAAGATGGTAGCGGGCTAACCTGTTAGGGGTATGGTAAACCCATACTCCTAATTGGTGTCTACGCGATATCGGGCCATCTTGGCCAGCTTGGTGGACTATGTCCAAACCCTTCTCATACTGAGAGGACAACGCTAAATCGCTTGGCGACACGTCTTTGTCGTTAGGGTGGTAACTAGCCACGGCGGATGCCTCCCACCAGACAAAATTAGCTGAGCTATATTAACAACAATGTCAATTTCAACTATTGTTTGGAGAAAGGCGGGAGACTTCGTATATGGCGGACGCGGTTTTTTCAAGCTTTTCTTGAATTAATGTTTGTTAGCTAATTTTGAAAAGGACTGGTGTTGGTTGTGTCGTGGACAGTTTTGGTGTCGTTTGTGTAGTGGCTAGTTTTCTGAATGGTTAACAGGTTACAGGATTTGGGAAAGGTTTGACGGAGCCGCGTCCGCAGAGTGCGAAGTTTCCCGCCATTTCTCCCTAACTTCTACATTGCTATAAACTTGACATTGGCTAATCTGTTTAAAGCCTTATGGCTTTACGAAAAAAAAAAGAAAAAAAACATATTGTTTAAATTAGCGCACTTAGCGAAAGGTACAAATTACTTGTATTTTAAGTTGAATGCGAATGTATGCATTATATTGCTTTGCATCTGCGATTACAATGATTTAATTGTGCATCATATTTTAAACCAGCGGACGTCCATGGTTATACGAGTATCCCACTGGAAACTTTCTACTACAGTTGTTCCCACCATATTATGTATTATTAATATCTATATTGATATATTAACGTATCCTATATTTCGTTAACATTTATTTATGTCAGTTTATCTCATTAAACAAAGCGGTGATACTCTTCTCAAAAAATCTATTAATTTGGATTTGATTTCAACCCGGGAAGGTGGTAACTATTTCTCAGAAGACAGTACATACAACGTAGGTAAACAGTTTCTGATAGAAATCCAAAATTTGGACTATAAATGTAATTCATCGGTGCATCGTCTTCGGAAATTGCCTAGTAAAAATATTGTTTAAACCAAGACAGACTTCGTATCGTTCAAAGGAATGACTGGAGAGAGATTTTATCTCCTTATTTCAAGGACACCACGATACGAAGATCGTGGTGTCCTTGTAATAAGGAGGATCTCGTGCGGATTGATTGATTCCACCTGCTTCTATCTGAGGCTAGTCTCGCAATTGTTTGTAGTTAGCCCTTTGAGCCCCTCAGCTGGTCTGCCAATCTAGTTGATGAGCGGTCTTTCACACACAATAAGTTTTTTCAAACTATGCTCCCTCCCAATGATTTATCTGAAATAGGAGAGTAGGCACAATAAGTTTTCCAAACTATGCCCCCTCCCCATGATGTATCCGAAATAGGAGAATAGGCTTTGGTAACATATGGAAGAAAGTTGCGTTTTTATTCCTAGCTGTGTCAGGATGGAGGAATTCGTGCGCTTGGCTGTCGAAGGTATCCTCAACATCCAGCACCTCATCTCAATCGCGTCTATCCTTTGACTTTCCTTCACCTTGATGGTAATTTTTCTACTCTATACATGAATATAGGGAATATTAAGGCAGGTACCAGACGGCTCTTGGTGTTGTTACTTTCCGACGATTCCTCCATATTCCGGCTAAGCTCGTCATGGCTGTTTTCGACATCGCAACGCGTCTCCTGATTCTGGGAGAACTACTCCCATCATAGCATATTCGAGAACCTAGATAGGTAAACTTCTCTACAATTTCTACAGTTAGGATACTGCAAGATTCCGGATCGATTAGATTACCCTGTAATAATTAGCACTGTACGTTACGTATTAACTTAATATAATTATATCAAACACAGAAAATACATAAGCCAATCGTTCCAAGTTTGCCGTAAAATTACGGGTTGCAAGTTGCTCGGATGTACGGGGTAAGGAAGTATTAGCAAGTCAGGATAACTAAAATATAATAAATAACAGCTAAGGAGACATTTTGACTTTCATCCGATCTTCCGAAGGAACCGTGCTGATATTTCAATAACGAGTTTCCTATGTTATTTTTATTCCTCCCTCGTAGTATGATCTCAAATAGTGCCAAGTTTAATTTCAATCCATTATGTAGTTTCTGCGTAATGCGCGGTCAAGAAAAAGACTAACAGACGGATACAACAGTGAAAAAAAAAAGACGGGTTGCACTCCGGGAGTGCCGGCAGAAGTGAAAACTTGATTATTAACGTTGAGCATGTTTGATATTTTGGAATGGTTAGGGAATAATTTTGCACCAATTGCTTTATCAGTATAAAAGTACTATCATTTATGTGGTAGAATACAATATTCATTTATTGCGCTATCGTACACAAACATGACAATTTATATTACATTAAAAATTTAACACTTTAAAACTATTACAATTATTTTACATTAAAAAGTTTATCTCTCCGAAAAATCAACTTTCATCCATAATTTGACTTTTTCATAACGCGAATGTTCGTGTAACATACACGAACATTCGCGCAAGCGCCCTGCGCTGCCTAAACGAAACAGTAGGCCCAGGCATACATTTTCGCCGCGCCGTAGAGAGGGGATAGCTGTCTACTCTCCATCCGTCTTACGCTTTTTCGATCAGGTCACGTGTCCTGACGCGAGTTTAAGATTTTATACCCATTACAGAAAAAGTGCTCAACGCCGCTAAAGAAGTTTTCACTTCAAAAATTGGCCTAGTATCGATTACACAGTGCAGTTCAAAAGGAATTTTCAAATGTATAAAATTGGACTTGTTTCAATTTTATTATTAGTATATAGATAGGAAGGTGTTCCTTTTTTTTTATTACTAATCTTTTACAGTTTAACTCGTAGCGTTTGTTTCTAGCTGTGCTACAGTTCAAGCGGGGTGATGTATAATCATTATCACCATAAACTGGCTATATATTTTTTTATACGCTATATATTTTCTTAAACGGACCCATGGGTATTTTCATTTACCGGTAGGCTTTTGTTTTTTTTTGGTTTTTCATTTAATTTTTAGTCACGTAATGTTTTTTTTTTAATTATTGATTTTTGTTCATTGCGTGTCTTACTAATTTACTTAATCTTTCAAGATAGTTGAATGTTTTATTTAATAGTTAAGCCACTATCTTCGATATATCCGCCTATCTCGAAAGATACTGGTGTTCGGTTTCCCAACAAAGAGGATTTTCATTTACCGGTAGACCCATGGCACTATGGATTATATTTCGATTACAACTGAATCCAGACTATCTAGTCTGTTGTTCGATAAATCTAGTTACCGCACTATTCATTAATTCCGCTATTAAGCATGCGAACCGTGAATTTAAGGTAAGATGTTCTATGAATGGACTCTTCCAGTAAAAATGCTTGACGCGAGTTAGGAAAAATTCTGTTCATTTTAAGATAGATACGAGTTAAATAAAACAATAATATGTTATTAATTACTTTGAATAACCGACATCGGGCGGGGCACATAGCTCGGAGAACCGATGGACGTTGGGGTCCCAAGGTGCTGGAATGGCGACCCCGCACCGGTAAACGTAGCGTTGGTCGACCCCCAATTAGGTGGACAGACACATCAGACGAGTCACACGGAGCCGCTGGAAGCAAGCGGCCCAAGACCGTAAGCATTGGAACTCCCTACAAAAGACCTATGTCCAGCAGTGGACGTCAATCGGTTGATAATGATGATGATGATGATGAACCGACATCGAAGTAATTTAAAAATTATCGTCATAAATTTTGAAAAACCAGTCTGGAATAACAGCCCTAGTTACAAACAAAAGGTTCTTTCCCAAAATCTAGACGGTACCACGTAGTTCTGCCCACAGAGTAAAGATGGCGCTGCATTGAAAGTCAAATTCTCGTTATATCCTTTACCATGTTTGAGCAGTTTATTTTCAATCTATTATATAATTTAATGGATAAAGCTGTTATAACAGTAGATGACCGTGTTTAAAAAAAACTTCTAGCAAGCGGCGACGTATATAATAATCTCGAAAACAAATTTATTTGGTTTTGTGTCCACCGTGTGATCCACTTAGTGGATCTAACTGAAGTCAATGCCTGCATTCTTGCGCTATTACACGAATGCTTTGGATTTCACACAAGGAATCCTCACCCGGGTTCGTCGCTTGTGTCGTAATTGATGTCGATTATCTCTTAAGTTTGGTTGTGATTCAATTATTGAATAATTTCTCCACAGTCTCCGGTGGTACAGTGGTTAATATCTCACACAGGAGCCTAGGTTTCGATCCCGAACCAAGTCAAAAAATAACGTCTTATGATAAAAATTTTCATTTAATTTTTAGTCACGAAATGTTTTGTTTTTTAATTATTGATTTTTGTTCATTGCGTATGTCTTATTAATTTACTTAAGCTTTCAAGAAGGTGTTCGGTTTCCCAACAAAGAGGATTTTCTTTTTTTTAAATAAAATTGGAGTACATAACTAACTCATACTAAAATAATAGCGAAACTTATAAGGATTATAATGATTTTATTAAACATTGAAGTTTTCTTTTCTCTACAGTTACCGTTACTTAGATTTGTCCAGCCTTGAAATTCAATTAGAGAAACTTGCATTTTACTAGGTTTACATTAAAAACACCCAATTTGTCAGCTTCTAATTATAGCAACTTAGTCATTTTAAATTTACAAATATCATTCAATGTTCCACATTTCAAAGTGAAAAACAAGTAGGTATATAAAAACTATCTTATATAATAAAGATTCGCCCCTACCCGCATATTAATATTACTCACAGGTTTGGCGACATATAAAATTACAAATATAATACATACATATGTACCTGGGGTGTATTTATGTCTATTTACAAAGTTTGTCAGCTTCTAATTATAGCAACTTAGTCATTTTAAATTTACAAATATCATTCAATGTTCGGTGGAAACTTGGGCTGTGTTGAGGTCACTACAGAGATGCCGAATCGACTACCGGTACATCAAAGTACTGAAATGTCTGTACGAAAACGCCACCATGTCAGTCCGTATACAGGACCAGATTACGAGGCCGATCCAACTGCAGCGAGGAGTACGGCAGGGAGATGTGATCTCTCCGAAGCTGTTTACCGCAGCGTTGGAAGATGTCTTCAAGCTTCTGGATTGGAACGGACTGGGCATCAACATCAATGGCGAGTACATCAACCACCTTCGGTTTGCTGATGATGTAGTCGTAATGGCAGAGACTCTGGAAGACCTCGACGCAATGCTTAATGACCTTAGCAGAGTTTCTCAACAGGTAGGCCTACGTATGAACATGAGCAACACGAAGATTATGTCGAACGCTAATGTTCTGCCTTACCCAGTAATCGTTGAGAACTCTGCACTGGAAATTGTAGACGAGTATGTATACCTGGGACATACGATCCAGTTAGGTAAGTCCAATTTCGAGAAGGAGGTCCGCCGCCGAATTCAGCTCGGGTGGGCAGCGTTTGGGAAACTCCGTGACATCTTTTCGTCCAAAATCCCTCAGTGCCTGAAGACTAAAGTTTTCGAACAGTGCGTGTTGCCAGTGATAACTTACGGCTCTGAAACATGGTCGCTCACTATGGGCCTCATAAGAAGGCTCAGAGTCACTCAACGGGCGATGGAGAGAGCTATGCTGGGAGTATCTCTACGTGATCAAATCAGAAATGAGGAGATCCGTAGAAGAACCAGAGTTACCGACATAGCTCAGAGAATTGCGAAGTTGAAGTGGCAATGGGCGGGGCACATAGCTCGGAGAACCGATGGACGTTGGGGTCCCAAGGTGCTGGAATGGCGACCCCGCACCGGTAAACGTAGCGTTGGTCGACCCCCAACTAGGTGGACAGACGACATCAGACGAGTCGCAGGGAGCCGCTGGAAGCAAGCGGCCCAAGACCGTGAGCATTGGAACTCCCTACAAAAGACCTATGTCCAGCAGTGGACGTCAACCGGTTGACAATGATGATGATGATGATGATGATTCAATGTTCCACATTTCAAAGTGAAAAACAAGTAAGTATATAAAAACTATCTTATGTAATAAAGATTTGCCCCTACCCGCATATTAATATTACTCACAGGTTTGGCGACAATACAAAAATACAAATATAATAATATGTACCTGGGGTGTATTTATGTATATTTATAAAGTACTTTGGGATTTATATTATGCTGAAAAATCGGAAACTAAAAAGCCTAATTAATTTTTCTAATAAATTTCAATTTCGTTAGTCTTCAGTTAAAATTTCGGCTTGGTCGTCAATTTTTCAGAACGAGCACAGAGTTAGGCAATTTAAACCCTTTTCCCTTACGTTAAAGATGGTCTATGAAGCTGTGGTGGCCTAGTGGTTAGGGCGTCAGTCTCCTAATCAGAGGTCGGCGGTTCGAATCCAGGCACGCTCCTCTAACTTTTCGGAGTTATGTGCGTTTAAAAAAATTTAAATATCACTTGCTTCAAAGGTGAAGGAAAACATCGTGAGGAGACCTGGACGCGTGAGAGTTCTCCATGATGTTCTCAAAGGCGCGTGAAGTCTGCCAATTCGCACATGGCCAGCGTGGTGGACTATAGCCAAACCCTTCTTATATTGAGAGGAGACCCGTGCTCTATAGTGAGCCGACAATGGACTGATCAAGATGATGATGATTAAAAAAACGCAACACGGTAAAAAACGGCAGAAGTGATACTACAGCGTACGGACTTTCAATACAGCGCCCTCTTCCCTAAATGGGCAGAACTACGTAGTGCAGCCTAGATTTTGGGAAAGCACTCGTGGTTTTTAACTCGGAACTAGAATGTTGAATAAACTTAAAAGTATAAAAATTAAAATTCGAATTCAATTATTATAAATTATCGATAATTATTATATATATTTTAATATACTTTATTCATATTAAAATAGGTTCGGTTAGGTTTTCTCCCTCTAAGGGTACGATGCAGTGACGTGAAAGAGACGAAAAAAAAACTCCTCTGTGTTTATGTTGTCCTAGTACTGAAATCCCGATAAAATCAATACTCGTACTCTCATCTTGTGCGCAGGTACAAACAATCTTTGGAAAAATCCATCTTATATTAAGAGGAGACCCGTGCTCTGTAGTGAGCCGGTAATGGGTTGATCATTGATGATGACATGCAAAATTGTTTTAATTTTTAAGAGTAGAATTTGATGATTTGACATGATTTTTGTACCTTCTCAGCTATTAGCTGGAATTAAAAAGTAATGAATCATTGATCAAATGTTCCACACATTCATGGTATCTATCACGTTACTAGTTACCGTCTAGTTTTAGTTTAGGCTACGTGTCAATTATTATTTCTACTCCTACTTATCTTATATACTTTAGGCGTAAAAGAAACAGTAACGTTATCGATGTATTGTTCTTTGTTTTTTTGAAGTGAAAACTTCTTTAGCGGCGTTGAGCACTTTTTCTGTAATGGGTATAAAATCTTAAACTCGCGTCAGGACACGTGACCTGATCGAAAAAGCGTAAGACGGATGGAGAGTAGACAGCTATCCCCTCTCTACGGCGCGGCGAAAATGTATGCCTGGGCCTACTGTTTCGTTTAGGCAGCGCAGGGCGCTTGCGCGACCGTCTGTGTAGTGATCACATTGTTGTGTATTCGTAAAATTCGTGAATGTAAAGTGCTTAAAATATGGAAATTGATATAGATAAACTTTTTAATGTAAAATAATTGTAATAGTTTTAAAGTGTTAAATTTTTAATGTAATATAAATTGTCATGTTTGTGTACGATAGCGCAATAAATGAATATTGTATTCTACCACATAAATGATAGTACTTTTATACTGATAAAGCAATTGGTGCAAAATTATACCCTAAACATTCCAAAATATCAAACATGCTCAACGTTAATAATCAAGTTTTCACTTCTGCCGGCACTCCCGGAGTGCAACCCGTCTTTTTTTTTTGTTCAATTTAGTAAGTTTCATGCAATGCATTCTTTAACATCATAGTATGATTTTTCATGAAGCTTTTTATTCAGTTTTTGCCCGAAGTCTCCATAAAACAATTAATTGAAAAGACCCCGAACATGATTATTGGTGATATAGACAAGTCTTTTTACAATAAGAATAGACCAAATCAATAGCGGACAATTCTAACAGAAGAGAACAGGTACTTTCTGCAGCAGTAACAAACTTAAGAAATATATCAAAAGTAAAGAAAAATATTCAAAAATCCAAAAATGTCAAGACCAGTAAGTAATTGGGATATTAGATACGATAAAATGACTCCTTGACAGTTTCTTGTTTGTATCGCGGTTTGTGGTATGATGAAGCCACTGTACGCTGGATCGTTATTACGACGCATTATTACTAGGAACGCATGAAATACAAAGAGGCGAAAATGTTTGCCATGAATGTACAGGGAGTAGGACGGATACGAAAACGGTCGTTAGGGTTGAACAGAAATTTTATGTAAGTGATGAAATGAAATATACTATTTGATTTCATCACTTACATAAAATCTCAATAAAAAGGTATTTAAATTATTAATCATCTTTATTTCCTCATTTTGATGGTTATAAAAGTGTCTCAATATACCTATGGATTTAATGTACAGATCATTATTATCGAAATACAAGAGGTTTTTTTCGTTTTTTATACTCTTTACTGTAACATAAGTTGAGGGTGACATCTTTTTGATTAGGTGTGACTGCAATCATACCAATCATTAAATTTAGACCCGAAGTTGATGTTTGTCCGACCCGAGATTTAATTCAGAATCAAACTGCATTGTTATTCGCTGTGAGTAAAAATTCACATTAATTATTTCTTGATTAAATTAGAATTATTGTCATGTTTGAAAAAATCTAAATCAATGTTGGTTAAATAGGCGATAGTTATACAGCCAAAATTATGATTATTTTACTACCGATATCTGAGAGCCTCGGAATTTTGCATCAATAAAGTTATTACGAGACACTCGTTAAGTGTTTGTCTTACAATTTTTGTTTCTCTATCGGCATCTTTAATTTGGCTTTTAAAACACTTCGATCAACAAGATATAGATATCTGGAGTCAGGGTGCACTAGGCAAATTAAAAAAAAAAAGACGGGTTGCACTCCGGGAGTGCCGGCAGAAGTGAAAACTTGATTATTAACGTTGAGCATGTTTGATATTTTGGAATGGTTAGGGAATAATTTTGCACCAATTGCTTTATCAGTATAAAAGTACTATCATTTATATGGTAGAATACAATATTCATTTATTGCGCTATCGTACACAAACATGACAATTTATATTACATTAAAAATTTAACACTTTAAAACTATTACAATTATTTTACATTAAAAAGTTTATCTATATCAATTTCCATATTTTCAAGCACTTTACATTCACGAATTTTACGAATACACAACAATGTGATCACTACACAGACGGTCGAGCCGTCAGCTGTCACCATCCATGGATGCGCGTGGCACGCTGTAACATAAACGAACGTTCGCGCAAGCGCCCTGCGCTGCCTAAACGAAACAGTAGGCCCAGGCATACATTTTCGCCGCGCCGTAGAGAGGGGATAGCTGTCTACTCTCCATCCGTCTTACGCTTTTTCGATCAGGTCACGTGTCCTGACGCGAGTTTAAGATTTTATACCCATTACAGAAAAAGTGCTCAACGCCGCTAAAGAAGTTTTCACTTCAAAAATATCTGGCACCTTTAATCTGCCTTCTCGTAACTTTAAATTCAAACATATAAATTTTCTATATATCTCAATCTATATATATAAAAGCGAAATACCACTGACTGACTGACTGACTGACTGATGATCACGTTATCTCAGGAACTATAGAACGAACGAGCTTGAAATTTGGAAGGTAGATTTCTTTTATGAAGTAGAGGTCAGCTAAGAACGGGTTTTGAGAAAATCCACCCCTAAAGGGTTGAAATGGGGGTTGGAAGTTTGTATGAAAGTCCTTTATTTTTGAAGTTAGAGGCATGAAAGTTGGCAACTAAGTTTTTAATTATTAATGATAAAGATCTGTATAATCAATGTTACGAAAATCTACCCCAAGGGGGGTGAAATGGGGGTTGTAAGTTTTCACGAGGATTCTATGTTTTCAAAGTTAGGGACATGAAAATGGGCATTTAGGTAATTTGTTTTAAATAATAAAAACCTGTATGCGCAGTATTACAAAAATCTACCCCTAAAGGGTAGAAATGGGGATTGGAAGTTTGTATGAAAGTCCTATATTTTTGAAGTTAGATACATGAAAGTTGGCAACTAAGTTGTTAATTATAAATAATATAGATCTGTATAATCAATGTTACGAAAATCTACTCCAAGGGGGGTGAAATGGGGGTAGGAAGTTTTCATGAGGATTCTAAGTTTGGGACATGCAAATTGCCATTAGTTAGTAGTTTATTTGTTTTAAATAATAAAAACCTGTATATACCCAATATTACAAAAATCCATCCCAAAAGGGGTGAGAGGAGTGAGGGGTTGGAAGGTTACATGTAAGTTCGGAGTTTTTGGAATTAGAGAAATGAAAATCTGCAATTAGAGCATTACTTTTCAGTAACTATGACATGTAGGTATAAGCTCTTTTGCAAAATCAAACATTGAAAGTATAAACATAAAGAATGTAAAGGAATTTGGAAGTTAGGCCCTGCTAAGGTGTAGACATCCGCTAATAATTTGTGAAAATCCGCCGCAAAGAGGGTAATTCCGGGGTTCATGTTGGTTGAAAATCTTATAAAGTTTTACTTCTTTGAATCCATTGAAATACTTTGTACTAAGAAATCCTTACTATCCAGACAAAAACATAGGAATATTATAAATGCGAATGTGAGTTTGTATGTTGGTTTGTCCTTCAATCACGTCGCAACAGAGCAATGGATCGACATGATTTTTGAAATTATAGTTGAGGACCTGGAGAGTGACATAGGAGAGCTCCCGTTGGAATTTTTACAACTTATTCTGCCTGAATTTTAAAAACTTATTCTACGCGGGCGAAGTCGCGGGCGCCAGCTAGTATTTATATACATTTTTATTCATATCAAAACCACAGTACGTAAGGTGTGCTAGTATCTAGCTACGCGTGCACGCGGGTCAATACCCACGCATAATATCTAGGAAAATACTGGGACTTCATAGATTCCAAGAGGTATTTTATTTATGCCTTCCGTGTACGGAATGCTGCTGAGAGGAGGTACATTGATTGTATACGGTTCTAGTGTATATGTGTCCGGACTGGATCTCTTATCAAAGTATTTCAGTGAAATCAAGCGAAGTGAAATTGTAAACGGTGTTTTAATTTTATTTGCTTATGCTATTAAAAATTTATAGGATTTGAAAGACTATTTATAATGTAGATAAAAACATCATTTAATTAATTTAATTAATTACTTACGTCCTATTTAGTTGAAAGCAGTCTCAATTGCTCACAAAAGATATATATTAAAATAATTTACGGATTTCATTGTAGCTTATGAGTTTTTCTTGCCTACTTCCCTAGATATGTGGGATTAGCGCAACGTGGATGCATATATTCTATTTAAATTGCCTTCAATGAGTGACAGAAAAAAAAAACCTTAGATTAAGATGAACCTAAAACCTTAAAAAATAAAATGTCATAATTAAAATATATTATTAAAAGGAGTCCCTTTAGGCAAGGTATACCGTCCGACCCCTCCGATCCCAAACGTCGCCTAAGCCGAGGTTTGGCCTCAAAGACGTTCCATTAGTTTTTTCGAGCCCTAGGGCTCAAAATTTCTTCTGGCAGAGCTTCTTTCCGAAGCTCGCCAAACGCTGTGGCAACCAATAGGGCTAGTACAGCTAATAGACAGTCAGAAAAAAAAATTTAGGCAGGGTTAATAATGGAAGACAAGTTGATTTAGTTAGTATATAGAATAAATTATGATTTTACCTTAATCTTCAATTCTTGATGCTGTTCTGGTTCCACTGGTACAGTGTGTAGCGTGTGTACAGATCACGCATGCTTTAGCATTCGCTTTTGATTTGGCTTCCGTTGAAGCTTTCATTTTCTAAATTTGGTTATCATGTTCAATTTACTAATATTTTAATCAAAAGTTGTTTAATTTACAAAATGTGTAAAAAGAGTACGAAGTAATAAAAATATTAGATATAAAATTATATAATTAAATTAATATAACGGCTGCATAAATAAGGTGTAAAATATCTGACAATCAATGAAAGTATATATAACTGAAGCGATAGGACTACAATCACGTTTCACAAACACTGAGGGTGCATAAATACAGAGGAGGTATACTTCCGCGAGGGCTCACGGAAACAATTTAATATTTAAGATAAAAATTCGTAACATTTTTGTGCTAATATGGAATTTCGAAACAAATCTTCGTATTAAACTGGAATGATAGATGCAATTGAATAAATGATATATGTGGCTAAATTTTAGGAAAAACAAGTGACTTCTATCGGTCTTAAAATAAATTCGCAACCAGTTCTGGTAAATCACTTGACGGTATGTCTTTGCCGGTAGGGTAGTAACTAGAAGTAACTAGGCTACCACCAGACCAGACTCAAGGTTTCAATGGAAACCTAGACTCCCAATTATATATATATATATATATAATTGGGCGGCTCACTACAGAGCTCGGGGCTCCTCTCAATACGAAAAGAATTTGGCCATAATCCACCATGCTGGCCATGTGGATTGGCAGACTTCGAGAACATTATAGAGAATTCTCAGGCGTGCAGGTTTCCTCACGATTTTTTTCTTCACCGTTTGAGCAAGTGATATTTTAATTGCTTAAAAACGCACTAAACTCCGACAAATTAGAGGTGCGAACTCGCGTTGAACCCCTGACCTCTGATTAAGAGGCGGACGTCCTAACCACTAGGCTATCACAGCTTCAGTTATAATTATGCGTGTTATTTCGGGGCAACCCGAACACCGCATTTCAAAAAAATGGTGTTATTTCTCAATACTTTACATTATCATGTTTCTTGAAACGGTTATACTCTTTAGTTTGGACTTTCGATAGCGCGATTCAATAAACGAGTGGCGCCATCTATCGCGGGGAAGTAAATCTGGAACTGATGTAAGCTGGAGCGAGCAAAATCAAATCTGCAATATAAAAAAGCTTTGATAAGCTTTTTTATATTATAGATATTTTTTTATTATTATTTAATTATTTAAGAACAAACATTTAAATAGTTTTTATTATAAGTAATTGTCATCATAAACTCGTAACTTGAGTTTTTCCGTACACCGGATATATAAGTACATTTGTCAACCAGAAATAAAGCTTCTCATATGTGTACTACCAGAAACGAGACTAACAAAAGGGTCTAATAAAGTTAATCAAATACAGTTGAGAAACAGAATATTCTCAGATCTATGAAACACTTATAAAGAGCGCCAGTGCGCACAACGTTAACTCTAGCACAAAGAATTAAGCTAACACTATCAAGATTTTTGCAGAAGCTACAACATAGACGATTTTGACGTTAATAGTTTTATTTGTATAAAATGGCATATTACACGGAAAAATACTTTCTATCGTACGTAAATTCAATGAAATCTGAATCTGCTTGGTTTTAAAAGTAGCTTTTGCTAATTTGTTCATTCTCACTTTGTTTACTCGCATAACGTTTTGACATTCCACATCTGCCAGACGTACCGCGAAATTTTTACAACTCAAACGTGGTTGATTGTACTAGCCACCTGACAGTTAGTAGATAATAACTTTGAGTGTATTACATTGACACTATTTTCTAACAAATATCTCTCTCGTTTCATGTATAGACACCTGTGGATTATTATTTTTTATACACTACAAGTTGGCCCTTGATAGCTATCTGACCTGGTGGTAAGTGATGATGCAGTCTAAATTCAAATTCAAATTCGCTTATTGCATGAAAGTGGTACATTCATATCAAGATCTTAAGATTAAAGGGTAGCCTAACACATTCTGCCTAAAAGGCGTGCAACAAAAATCTTACAACGAAAAAACAATAATGTCAATTTAAAACAAGAGTTATGAAATCAATTAATAAAATGAAATTAAATAGAAATAAAGATTTAAATATTAATTTAGGCTAACATAAATTGTATACTGATTCGGAATGTCATAACCAAAATCGCAACCAATACCTGAACAATACCGTTATCCTGCAGAAACTCATAACCTACTTACTGAAGGTATTCGGTAATTCCGTAATAGCATTTTTGAATGAGATGATCTTTTCATTTGCTTTTAAACTTGAAAAAATCGTCTATTTCATGGAACTTGGTCGGTAAACGGTTATAAAGTTTTGGTAACATGATGTAAGAGCTGACTAAATTGTACAGTTCTGGACGGTGGAATACTTAGCTTGTTCTTATGTCTCATACTCCTTATATTTCTATACATATTTATATGCTTTTTAGCAAATAATATTGACTCTTGATTGATGATTGAGAATAGCCTAGTAAATGTTGGTATTGTGTCATCACCTTAAATAATAAAAGCTTGCGTCCTATATCGATTAACCTATAACCCAGAACACTCACATCATCGGCTTATTGCCAAAACATATATGATAGTTAAATTCGAATTTGAATTTACAACTCTGTAGCCGCCCGTAGCTACATCTACGAGTCGTAGCGATTTGCTACGACATATCATTTTAAGATATAATGTAGAATTACTCAGGATTCTGTTACTGCCTTATTCCGTAGTAGGGCAGCTTAGCTTAAAAACAGCAAACAGTTGTAAAAGCAAATTTTTTTATACTATTTTTGGAACGAAAATCCTTATCGCGCGTTGTGAAAGGGGGCTAGACGGAAAAATTATTACGAAAAGTTGTTACGACACTGTTTGTTATTGTAAGCTGTGCGGCGTCGCATGTTTCTCTGTCTGTCTCCTCTCTCTCTTATAGAAAGTAAGCCAGATATTTCCATTTCTATTTCGCATTGAACAGTGTGGTGTCGCGACGATTATTTTTGCTGAGTGTATACAGGTTTTTTGTAAATAATAAATAATAAAAAATAATTATAATAATGAATCTTGACAAGTTCCGGATATTGCTGATGGAGTACAAAATTGAGCCTACTGATTAAGTTTATATAACATTATATTTGTTAATAATAAAAAAAATATTATTATAACTTAAACAAAATAAAATTTTATTACAATTCCTTCACTAATTAATCGAAAGGAACTTCGTTCCATCCGGGTGTCCCTTGACACCTCTCAAGTTTTTTTTTATAAGAATGGGGTATTTTCCATTTTATAGAGGTCATTACGTAATTATTAGTATAATATCAAAATCTTGGGTTCTAAGTCACTCAGGACTACAATACTATTTGGAGGTCAAGAAATAGAGCTATTTCAATAGCTTTTGATTTTTAAATCTTCCTCCTGAACGTTGTCAGCCATCTTCCATTATTGTTTCTATTATTCTCGTAGGAACCTTTACTAACTCGGGTCTAAAAATTATTCCCTTCGAATTGAACACTGTATAAATTTTGCCTGGACTAGTTCTCCGTGCATTAGTAACAAAGGTTATTTTTTTATTCTGGTTTTATTAAAATAGATAAAGTAATTTTCGCGTTTTTATACTATATTTTTATTTGTATAGAGGATATTTAACATAAAACGCAGAAACATAGACGCGTGCATGCGGGTCAATAGATACGCTTCACGGGTGGGAATATACTAGGACATCACAGATTTAAGTCAGTATTTTATTTATTATTTAGTATAAAAATGGGATTCTGACCAAATCGGTGAAGTATAAGATTGTGGTGTTCTAGATCTTTCATCTCTCGTTTTTATACGTGGAACTTGAATGAGTGCAATGTCGTGACAAGAGAACAATCAATACATAATTTTGTCTGGTGGGAGGCTGCGGCCGTGGCTAGTTACCACCCTACCGACAAAGGCGTGTCGCCAAGCGATTTAGCGTTCCGGCACGATGTCGTGTAGAAACCAATTAGGAGTATGGCTTTACCATACCCCTAACAGGTTAGCCCGCTACCATCTTAGACTGCATCATCACTTACCATCAGGTGAGATTGCCGTCAAGGGCAAAAAAAATAGCACGCCCGCACATCTTGCAAAAGTCAAATGTTACTAGGAGTTCATAAATACATTGGAACTACACGTATAATTTCTGCTAGTCAGTGAGACAAAACTACAACTAGTAAAGTTGAGACAATTGGTCTCATAGTGAATATTGAAAATAAAATGCAGTCATGCAGTTATAAAACCAAGTTATTGTTAGATTTGTTCTTTAAGACATTTTGGAACCAAGAGTTCTAAATACAATTTTTGACATAGTACACTGACAATAATAGTATTGGCGTGTACTATAGCATGCTCGCGCAACGAAGGTCGTCAAACGATTAACAACAAAAATATGTGATTTTTTTGTTTTTGATACATAAATCACAAAATACATCTGATGTTTCACACGAAAACGAAAAAAAATCACGCGATATTTCGTAAGTTCCACCACACTTTAGCTGCTTTAATATTTTAATGAAAAATCTGTTGTCTCTAATTAATATAAAATATTTTCCTCTGTTAAAAAAAAAGAATATAACCATAATGTTCTACGTAAAAATAAAATTCAATAAAAAAACTCCCCGGCGGGGAATCGAACCCCGGTCACCCGAGGGACAGTCGGGGATACTAACCACTGTACTACCGAGGATGGTACTTAAATTGTTCAACTAAAGCACTGTATTCGGAGTTATTGATTTTTTAGTTGTAGAACAACCCGGTTCCGCAGATTCAATCCCCTTGGTATTTTAGTTATTTGAGAAGACAATCAAGTGTTACTAGCTAATGGCCTTAAGTTGGTGTTTATATATTGCAGAATTAGTTGCATCCCGCTCTTTCACGTTGGAATACGATGATAAAATATAGCTCATGTTACCACGAACATACAAAACAAACACAAACAAACTTTTACTCTTATATATGTATAAATTGACACCAGATTTTCGTCTCAAATATTCTTAATTATATATTACTAAAGCCTAAGTGGGGATATTGATCCGCGAAAGTTAACTGTAATAAAATATATATAGATACCTTATATATATTATATATCATTTGGGGAGAAAAAAATAGATAGTGGGAGTTATATAAAATAAATATGCTTCCTTTGGAAGCAATTTTTATACGACTAAATCATCCTGCTTCTTTCATTAGTTACTCTGAATTTATTTACATATAGTTCATTTAAATCATAAATGTTGACTTCAAAATATTACAACCAAGCGACAGGACTCTTCGCTGAAAGGTTCTTTCCGAAACGTGCCTCTAAATAGTTCGGGCCTCACTCGCAAGAGGGCACTACGTTCAGAGTGCTTGGGTTTCACATGAAATTAAGCGAAGATAATCGGGAAAATACGATGCGTTCCATTACTTAGGTATTAAATATAGTAAGGGAAGATATTATAATTTCTGAAAAACAAAACTAGACTAGCAAATATATGATAATAATATTACACGCGCGAAAGTTTGTATGTATCTAACGTAGTGCCAGCACTATCGGTATCTCACTGCGAATTAAAATAAAGCTACTATGAATCCGGTACAAAATAACTTTCTAATTGTGAAATTATTATTCAAATACTGCTATTAGTATATCGAATAAAAATAACAAACGAAAAATCTTTCTTCTATATAATATGGGAAACTTAAACACAAAGTTTTTTTTTTTACTTTTTCCGGTTACTAGGTTATTAAATCCCAGAGATCTTGGGCAATTTGCTTGATTAGTTTTCTATTTCTATTGCTGATGTATATTTTATATACACTGACTTTTAAAATTTAAAAACAAAAGCTACGGTCACACGCAGTAATATATTGATAACGCATCATGCAGGTTTTTGTTTCCATAGTCTGATTACATTAAAAAATATGATTCCTCTTATAAAATACCCAAAATATCTTTGTTTTTTTTTCTTCATCTTCCCAATCACCTTATATTTTAAATAACGAAACGCGTTTTGTTTGTCTACAATACAGATATCCTATGAGACCAGGGTAAAGTCCTGCTTCGCCTGCCAAGACAAGGATGCCGTATATTGTCGACTCCCTCATGCCTACACAAAGCCATTACGTCACGCACTACGTCACATCACGAAAGTGAAATTTTTTAGATAAGACAATATGGCGGAAGATGAGGCGCCTCTCTATTGATTTTCCGGAGGCCAGTTTTGCTGAAAGTTACCAGGAGTTCATAAATACTTGAGAGATGCGAAGATATCTCCGATTGATAGGGTTTTCTGAAGTCTGAAATACACTTAACGCCGATATATAGTACAAATCTTCAATTAAAGATTTGTTTTAGCTCAAAAAAAGTTTAAAATTGTAATCTTTAACAAGTTATTCTGTAATAAGTATATGTTATATGGTTTAATATACTCGTAAGATTATAGAGTCATACATGCATCTTCTATTCGATTCGTTTGTATTAATTTCAACCCACTTACTTTTTTGCTTATTACAAACATACTTTAACCGTGGACCGTTTTTTTCCGCCATACAGGTCTCTCAATACGTTATCTACTATATTGTAATATTTCGTGACATTGTCAATATCTAATTATAGTATCTGTTCTTTTGTTTGTAATTAAACAAATGAATCAATATATTTTCATATTTTTTCAGATTCCACCAGATCTGATGTTAAAGCGACAGCCTCCCGGGCAACTTCAATCAGAAGACAGTCATGGAGACCAGCCTCAACTGTTGCCCAAATATTCGCGTCGCGTTGCTGAAGGGTGCCCTGATTTGATGCCGTGAAAACAGCGGTAAGAACTAATAAAAGAACATATAATTGACTAGCGGTACGTACATCTCTCATTTTTTTATACACTACAAGTTAGCCCTTGACGGCTATCTCACCTGGTGGTAAATGATGATGCAGCGTAGGATTTTAGCGGGCTAACCTGTTAGGCGTATGTTAAACCCATACTCCTAATTGGTTTCTACGCGACATCGTGCTGGATCGCTAAATCACTTGGCGACACCTCTTTGTCGGTAAGGTGGTAACTAGCCACGGCCGAAGCCTCCCACCAGACTGGTCTGGTTTCGAGCCGGGAATCGAACCCAGGACCTCCAACTTTATAATGCAACAACGCACGCAATGCGCCATGGACATCGTCAAAATTCAAGGTTAAAATATTTAAATTAAAAAAACGAACCAAGTATCTAAATATCTATCCACTTAAGAGGATCTCTTTATCATCACATAGACATCATCATACATTCAGTTTTGGTTATTTTTATTGGGTACTATTTCAATTTTTAATTTTATTCTCTAATATTTTTATATTATTTTTACGTTATGCAATTGGAATTCATATTTTATTGTATATTTATATGGAAACTGCCTCAAATAAAGGAAATTTTGTTACAATTATTATTATAAACCAGGCAGCCTGCGTGTTTGGGTATTTTATGATTCATGGCTGTAGTACTGCTACGGTTTGTAGCACGTAACAAGAGTTGCTTGTGCTACGAAATTGTAGCATTCGCTACACAGATAATACTCATTAGTAGATATTCGATCCAATCAATTCAAAAGTTTTTTATATTATATATATTTAATTTTACACTACAAGTAAGCCCTTGACGGCTATCTCACCTGATGGTAAGTGATGATGCAGTGTAAGATGGTAGCGGGCTAACCTGTTAGAGGTATGGTAAACCCACACTCCTAATTGGTTTCTACGCGACATCGTGCTGGAACGGGACATCTTTGTCAGTGGTGGTAACTAACCACGGCCGAAGTCTCTCACCAGACCAGACTCGAGCCGGGAACCAAACCCAGGACCTCCAATTTTATAATGCGACAGCGCACGCACTGTGCCTCGGAGATCAAAAAATATTTTTTATCACAAAAATATTATAACCCTTTTAATATGACACAATTATAAGACGATTTGCTTTGAAATTTTAAATCGATAATTTTTAATAAACACATCTTCACTTTCATCTCCGAGAATTTTGAATATTATAAATATTATTATTCACTCAAGTGAGCTTCAACCTCTTCGCTTCTATGGCTCTGGTACAAGTGCGTTAGTAGTAAGTTTCTATACATAGATGCAAAATGTCCACAACAGCATTACCAGTATTACCATCTAGTTGATTGCTTCTTTCTAACTAGTAAGCGTATATGACTATCTCACTCATACTTAAAATATATCAATCTATAAACGTCAAATAGATACATATTATTAAGTGTACTAGTATTTTATTGAAGCGCTTTCACAATATCCGATGCGATATCGGTACGGTATTCACATTTCCATTCAGATTCAATATACTGAATCAGGTTGGTCATATATGTTGGGTTTGGTGCATGAAAACAGGTAAATGGCAACTGTTTTTCTTTTTCTTTTTTTTATTGGATCATTAAATTAGTCACAATCTAAATAAAAACAACAAAAAACAATTCAGGAGAACAAACACGAGATAGTGACTTTCTTGAAATGACCACAGCATTCAACCTTAAGGGTTAGTAAATGACCTAAGCATGCAACCATAAAGGTTGCATGCTGTGGTTTTTCCTACCCTACGCTACCCTAGCTTCTTGTAGAAGAATCTGAATTTCTGCTTGTTTTTTTACTGCAAAGCCTAACATCATAATCATCATCATAATGTTCAACGCTTTGCCGGCTCAGTACAGAGCACGGATCACCACTCAATATGAGAAGGGTTGAGCCATAGTCCACCACGCTGGCATGCAGGTTACCTCACGATGTTTTCTTTCACCGTTGAAGCAAGTGATATTTTATTTGCTAATAAACGCACATAACTCCGTAAAGCTAGAGGTACGTGCCCGGATTCGAACCCTTGACCTGTGATTAGGTGGCGGACGTCCTAACCACTAGTCTATCACAGAGTTATCATGTTATAAAAATTCGAAATACTTTTACTTGAAATAGGTCTGTTTTATAAGCACTTTGAAAACGTCAAATCTCTATCTCTCCTAGTTTCCAAAGGAAGATCCCAATGACACGAAGCTTGCCAGAAATGGATTATTATTGCTGTGAAACGAAACTGGAACGAGCTGCTTCCAAGAAAAGTTATTATTGAGGCTCAAGTTAAAAAAGCTTAAAATTAAGTTCACTATAAAAGGTTGTGCAACCAGTGCAAAGACCCAATCTTGTTTATAAATGACATATTTACCCCACGAGCCGAAGACAAGATAAAAATTTAAATCAATTATAAGCGTTCTTTTTTTTATATATATGACGGCAATCAGAGAGCAGCGCCATCTAGTTTTGGAGTCATGTATGACAGACAAGAGAGTGGCATCGCCCCCTCTCTTTACGCAACACTAAGTGACGTATGCAGGTTCTTATAAGACTCACCGGCGCGGGACGGCGCATTGCATTGATTGCACTCGTTCGGGTCGGACCGGTGGTTGAGCTGCGGTGGTGCATTCGTACTTGGTGGAGCGTATAGTCTGCTCCTTATAAATTACCATACTTATAATTGTAGTTCGGTTCTACCAAAAGTGTCTGGTCTCTTTGCCCGAAACTACCCACGTCTACCTAAATTACCGACAAAGACACGCACCCGCCCGTAGTCATCCTACATATATATATAGCGAGCAAACGAGCAGGCAGGTCACCTGATGGTAAGTGATTACCGCTGGCCATGAACATTTGCAGCACCAGAGGAACCGCCAATGCGTTGCTGGCCCTTGAGCAATTTGTTTATCCGCCCTTTGAAGATCCCCATATTATAATCATTAACCCCTCGAGAAGTGATCTTAAGCGACCGACGTGCAGTTATAACTTATCGGCTTACAGTAAGCTCATTGTTCATATTATTTAGTTTTTTGACATTAAATATCTGATGCTATAAATGCAGTTACCAGTACACCATTTGTACCTATTGATGGATGTCACACACTACAAACGCGTCCATCCCCCACCATCCTCCGTCCTCTCACTCACTGCCTGTGCAGTGCATTTCCATCTCGTTACATTTATGCTGCCCTGGTGAAAATGTTTCCAGATGATTGACCCCGATCTGCAAATGTGCAAATTCACCCACAGGGGTGTATGTGTATATTTTAGATAAGCAAATAAACAGTTAATAAAATATATGTGGAATAATTTAGTACCATAATGTTATTTTTATTTTTTATACACATATGTATAATTATTCGTTATTTATTCGTTCTTTTATCTTTATGCCCACATTAAGTTCAACAAACTTAATACTGATACATCACAAAAAGCGTTTATTTAAAAACTAAAATGTTGTTAGCATGGTAACATAAAACTTTTTACTTCCCGCAAAATCCCAAATAAGTAGTAATTTCCTAAGGGATTTACTTAGAACTATAAATACGTGGACAACTGCTAGTATGAACTATATTATTTAACACGAAATAAATTTGATGCCTTGTGGTATTTTTTCAGGTGGTAGGCTTCAGCCGCGGCTAGCTACCAGTCTACCAACATATAATATGTACTCTGCGATTTCGTGATGCGGTAAGATGCTTGTACCTGCCTAGAAGCATCATCACATACCATCAGGTAAGATTGCAGTTCAGGGCTGACTTATAGTCGAATAAAAATTAAATGCGACCAAAACTTTTACATTAAACTCTTAATAGTTATGCACCTTTGGTGTTAGTCCCTCGTAATTGTAGGTTATTTCGTTCATTGCTATTTGAGTTCGCTCTTGGCATGCATTCCACCTCTTCAGATTTATACAACCTTAGTGTCACTGCATACCTATAATATATACACATCTAGTGCTTTCACGTTTAATTCGATTTCAACCTCCCTCTACCTACACCCTCCTTTCAGGGAGGGCTCCCACGTCAGTCCAGTCAGAGAATGCATTTTCATCGCTTTTTATTTATGCGATCCTGGTAGATCTGCATCGTGTTCCCGCATAGTTGGACTCGGCCTAGTGTGGTCAAACCCGAGTCGAACACTTTTAAAGGTCTGACCGCGATGCGATGCTTAGAAACGTTGACATTACCTACTCGTATATCAATCAACCTTTATCGTAATTAATGAAACATACCTTGGCTAAGGGAGAGCTATTACAGGATTATTACTTGGTTAAGGGATTAAACTACTTGGAACCGATTTTGTAACAGCACCTTTGATTCCCTAGGAATTGATTTTATGGTGTTACCGTCGTAAATTATGGCGTCAATTCATCCTGATGATCTATTTATCGGGCACGCACCTTTACCTTTTCGGAGTTCTGTGCGTTTTAAAAGAATTAAAATATCACTCGCTTCAACGGTGAAGGAAAACATCGTGAGGAAACCTGCACGCCTGAGAGTTCTCCATAATGTTCTCAAAGTCGTGTGAAGTCTGCCAATCCGCACATGGCCAGCGTGGTGGACTATGGCCAAACCCTTCTCATATTGAGAGGAGACCCGTGCTCTGTAGTGAGCTGGTAATGGTTGATCATGATGATGTTGATGATCTATTCAAAGTAAAAAAAAAAATGCCTAAAGAATTGCTTAATAGGTGTAAAAGTGCACTAAAGTGTTTTTTATAACTTCATAACTATTTTTTTTAATTTAGATATAGTACAGCTGAAATAGTAATACAACTTTACGAATCAATTTTAATACTGGGAATTCTAGGAGTAAGAAGACCCTTAACACAAACAAATATCCAAATTTGTTTTAATTATTTGAAAAGAAAATCTGGCGCCAGTTGATAATACGTGCACATCGAGTTACGACTACTGTTATCTAATGACACTTTATTGTCTTTTTAATTAACTAAAAACGGTATCAGTAGGTAATACTTAATAGTATCCTATTAAGTATTACCTACTGAATACTTCTCGGAGTTATAGTATTTCGGTTTGTGCTTGGGGACAATATTAAAACAATATATATATTGTTAGTTCCATTAGAACTGCGCGTTATATTTATTAAAAAAATATAATATTAATATATAATTTTTTAAATATTGTTCAAAAATATTTTAAACACATATAATTGTAAAGCTAACCGTCCTCCAGAAACTTTACGTTTATGGAGAGGACGGCGAGTTCACCTTAAGAATATGCTAAACTTATGCACTATAAAATAATAATGTGGAACACGGTGCTTTAGGTGAATAATATAAGTACCATCTTCGGTAGTATAGTGGTTAGTATCCCCGACTGTCACTCGGGAGACCGGGGTTCGATTCCCCGCCGAGGAGTTTTTTAATTAAGTTTTTTCTTTTGAAGCAGATACTAATATAAAAATATCTAGATTAGCTACACTAGAGCTAGCTAACATAAAATTAACTTTTGATTACTTAACTAGCAATTAAATATATTATCTTAACCGTTAAATAATAAATATTTTCAGTGACGTTTATAATGTTTATAATGAATTTAAATGAGGAATAGCTGAGATAAAGCGAAAGCTCAAAATGTATAAAAGGCGACTCGATTGGTTTATTTTTCACTAATCAATAATACTTTGTAAAGTTTTATGGTAGGTCATTTGGCTCCAGGGTATAAACAAACAAAACTAATAGCTTAAAGTTTTATAATCTCATTGAATGAATGTGCTCGTAATTATCAATGTTTTTTTTTATACACTACAAGTTAGCCCTTGACGGCTATCTCACCTGGTGGTAAGTGATTATGCTGTCTAGGATGGTAGCGGGCTAACCTGTTAGGAGTATGGTAATCCCACGCTCCTAATTGGTTTCTACGCGACATCGTGCCGGAACGCTAAAATCGCTTGACGACACGTCTTTGTCGGTAGGGTGGTAACTAGCCACGGCCGAAGCCTCCCACCAGACCAGACTCGAGCCGGGAATCGAACCCAGGACCTCCAACTTTATAATGCGACAGCGCACGCGGTGCGCCACGGAGGTCGTCAAAAAAATGCAGTCTTTCTTTTCAATATCATACGTCTTTACCGTAGTAATTGTAGTTTCAGCTCACCGACATCTGCAAGAATAAGATCCGTAGTAGGTACCTATGCGTTTATGAGCTCCTAGTCTCTTTCCCCAGGGCGAGCTCCTACAAATCAATAATGGCTGCAGGTTAGCTACTTTCACTTTCATTAAAAAAGTAAAAGTTTAATGCATAGAGAAAAGAGACGGGGATGAAAGATTCACAATGATGCCATCCATCATATGCAAATGTTATGTGTACATATGATGTTAATTCCCACTTCCTTTTATCTAAAATTTTGGGATTTCTAATTTAAAATTATTTTGTTTAGTGAGTAATCAGGCCTGAAGTTTATAAACGGGATATGACAAAGTAAAAAATAATCTCAGACTTGCCTATCAATATTTTTTTTATTTGTGTATAGTATGTATCCGTTTTTAAGTTATTCAACCTGTAAGAAACAATCCTATTCGACATATTGCAAGCTTTTGATACTTCTTTTTATATTTTCCAAGGTATTACATCTTTTGTTTATGCTGGAATCCAAGATAAAGTTCTAAGGCGTGTATAAATAATGGTTTAGTAAGGCCCTCTACCTCTGTAATACATTTATGGATAAGGTCAGCCGCAGTGTATGTCTGCCTAAGGATTTTATTCGAGTTTCCAACAATAGATATTGTCCATCAGGTGTACGAGTTTCTATCTCAAGAAAAAAGAAAAAAATCTATAGCGGTTGTTTAGTAGAATTTAATTTAAACCCGAGAGAAAACACGTATCCCGAGAGGAAACACGTGTCACTTTCCATAATTACGCTTGTCTATCAATCGTGTTTAGACACGAAACGTTAGGTACAATAATACAGTGCTCTTTTTTTTTGTAGTTTATATGTAGTAGAATAATAATTTAAGCAATTTTGTACTTCTAAGAAAGGCCATAGAGAATTTGGCTACAGGGCCGTAAAATAAATAGAAAAATAAGTTTTGTATTTTAACTTTGATATCAAATCCGATATCTTGAATGGGAAGTTGCTTCCACGAGCCCTCGCGGCGAGGGAGGTCCCTCGTATTTATGCACCTTTAGTGTTGGTGAATCGTGATTGTAGGCCTATATTGCCTTAGATATTCACTCTATCAGGTATTTCACTCCTCTTCTTCTTATTCACACAGGTTTGATTTTCACGTATCCTTATTCTAAGTCACCTCGTACTTGGATCAACTGACGTTTATTCCATTTTCGAGATTACCCGGAGTAAAGTTTTGTCTGGTAAGCATATGCTGGTATATTTTTGTTGTTGACAGATTTCTTATACGAAAACTATTAACGACTCATAGGAAATGGTCTAATAGTCAATGGGTGTTTTTTTTAGCAAATCATTAAGTCTTAAGCTTTTTACAAAGCATAAGGGGAATGTTCTTACTGCCAAACATGTTCACACATTCTATTGAATTTTGAAATGCTACGTACGTACTTAATGCTTCTTGTTAGGGGCCGGTTTTATTGATTTGATCCGGTAATAATAAAAAATTATAGTACTCAAATAATTGCCGAAATCTCTCTCGACGGATAAAAGATTTTATGTCGATCTACCCATAAAAGTACAATTTTCGATAGAATGAAAGTCCCATGACAAGGCTAAAAAAACAGCACATTCAACAGGCATTTGTGTATATACTAATAAATAAAAGAATCTTAGAATAAACTATATCATTTAAATAACAACGTTATTCAATATTTGTCTGTCTATTTGTTCATGTAGTCTTGATGAAATGTACAGGTCAGTAAACCAATAAAAGGTAAAAGGGGTAGCATAGTGTTAGTATCGCCTGTTGTTAGGATCTAAAACAGAAATACTTGGTGTTTTTGAAATACTTTTATTAACTTTTTCACTGTAATTGACTATTGTAACAATATTTTGCCCTCCCATCAAGTCCTTAAACCTGAACCTCACTCTTTTTGACAACAGATCAACATCAGGCATCAGGGTACAAAGTCAGGCAAGTTAAATTGTTACTTTTCATTTAATATTTATATGAAGTCAGATGCTGGTGAGGAATAAAAAAAAAAATAGTAGAACTTTAATTGAAATTTCCTAGTTTACAGGACTAGGATTGCTCTTGGATGCCCAATAGCTGAGGCATACAGTGAGTTATTATCGAGTTGACATTAATTCCACTTAAATTAAAACATTGAGAAGTAAACTTTGCATGTAACCGCCGCTTTGTGTTTATGCGATCCTGGTGGAAATGCATTGCGTTCCTACATAGTTGCACGCAGCATATTGTGGTCACACCGCAGAGCGAACCTTTAAAGATCTTTGTCAGCACGCTAAACAGCGAGACAAAGGTCTGTTGTATGAGAGAGTAGTAATTCAACATGCATGGAAGAAAGACAAAGGTGAAAGCCCCTTCAAAGCCTATACCCACATAATTACTGACTTGAATCAACAATGCTTAACAATGATATATATCTACTGCTTTGCACTAATTAACACATTTAATACTGTGACCATACAGCTGTCAAAAACTCTTTCCTCAGCTTCCGTAATTAACAACAATATAAGAAGAAAAATCTGAAAAAAATATATTGAAAAAAAATGTTGCCCGAAATTTAGTTCGTTCAGACCAGACTTCAACAGATACATCTAAGAATAAACCTTATCTAAATAAAAAAAAACCAAATCCTCAGAGCCATTATCTTTCTACTCGTACTATATATATGTCAGGGGATAAAAGTGTATTAAACATATTCCAAAGTGCGAAGTGTAAGATTTTCAAATCCGTCCATCGATGGCTTTTGAATTTACAGACCAAATCACTCGTAGTGAAATCTATATGAGAGAAGAAATAATTCCTTATTAAAAGATAAATGTAATTTCATATAAATAAAAAATATAGTCCTAAATTTTTAATAAATGTACTTTAACAAAAAATAAAATAAAAAATATTTAAACACTCAAATAAATAGAAATGCAAGTAATCCACCGATACTGTTGGGCTATGACTTAGTTTGATTTATAGAAGCACCTTAGAGCCTACCAAGAATATGACGCTGATTCGAGCCAATTATAGAATAGGTCTTAAATTAACATTTTTATAACTGAAAATCTTAAAATACTTAACAAAAATAGTCTAATACCTATCTCATCTATTTGGTACACGATACATAAAACATTATCTTTAACTTCATGGCTAAAAATAATTTTTGATTGTGAGATGGTAATAAAAAAAAACAGGCAAGTTTTTTGTGAGCTTCTTTTTTCTTACTACAAGTTAGCTCTTGATGGCAATCTCACCTGTTGGTAAGTGATGATGCTGTTTTAGGTGGATGGCTAACCTGTTAGGAGTATGGTAAACCCACGCTCCTAATTGGTTTCTACGCGACGTCGTACCGAAACGCTAAATCGCTTGGCGACACATCTTTGTCGGTAGGGTGGTAACTAGCCACGGCCGAAGCCTCCCACCAGACCAGACTCTAGCGGGGCATCAAACCCTGGACCTCCGACCGTTCTTCGTAGACCTAGGCGCCTTTGAAACCTTTCTAGCTTTATAGATATGCATTTTGTTGATGATTTATATTATTTTGAATGAACAAAATTATTACCATAAAAATTTCTATTACAGCTGTGTTTTAAGACATTTTATTAACCTTTTTTTTTTTGGTTTGCTATCGGTAATATTGAATTCAGAAAGCATAGAATGAGCATAAACTGTTGATCAATTAATTATCATCATCATCATCATGATCAACCAGCATTACCAGCTCACTACAGAGCACGGGTCTCCTCTCAATATGAGAAGGGTTTGGCCATAGTCCACCACGCTGGCCATGTGCGGATTGGCAGACTTCACACGCTTTTGAGAACATTATGGAGAACTCTCAGGCGTGCAGTTTTCCTCACGATGTTTTCTTTCACCGTTGAAGCAAGTTATATTTTAATTGTTTAAAAACGCACATAACTCCGAAAAGTTAGAGGTGCGTGCCCGGATTCGAACCGCCGACCTCTGATTAGGAGGCTGATGCCCTAACCACTGGGCTATCACCGCTTCAATTAATTATATGTATTATCAATTAATTTATATCTGCATGTCACTGGACGAAGCATTTTTGGTCATAAAGAACATTCTATCATATTTTTACAAATAAAAATAAATAATTTGTTTCTTGCAAATAAACCATTTGATTTCATGGAACTCTTAAAAATTGTCAGTTGTTTATAGCGGTGTTAAGTTCTTCTTCGAGTTAACATGCCTTCGAGCTTGTGGCTTCAGGCCTTCGCTGTACGAACAATAAATCAATACTGTAGGAACACAGTCCATTAGTTGGACAATTTAAGTACTATCCTCGGTAGTATAGTGGTTAGTATCCCCGACTGTCACTCGGGAGACCGGGGTTCGATTCCCCGCCGTGGAGGCCCCCTTTTTTATTATCTGTTTTTTGTGATTTTTTTTCTGTGCTGTGACTATATTTTTTATACCGGTTAACATTTATATAACTGAAAAGTAGAGATTAGGCTGGTTGGTGCAGGCCGCACTAAAACCATCTGTAATTTGTTAACGCAATCTGTTTATACTGTTAGTCAGAATAAGTCTCCTGGGTTTTCTGGAAAAAACCACATATATAATAACAGATATACAACTTTTTAAATAAAATTTTATTATCAAACGCGTTCATCTAAATCCTTGTTCCACGAGAACTCAAATTCGACAGAAAAAGGGACGAGAGAAGAGAAAGAGAAGATAAAATTACTAGCTTTTTTTATTGGTGAGCTGCGCACTTGGAAATTGACGCAAAGTAATGATTTCAAGTCTTCTAGTTTAAAAAAAATACGTAATACGCATCTTAAACGAAATAAAAAATACTTTAGCATTCTTACTTTAAATACAGTGCCCTCTTTCCAATATTGGCAGAACTACGTAGTACCCTAGGTTTTGGGTAAAAACCTAGGCGGTACTACGTGGGTGGTTTGGTACTAGGATGTAGAAACGTTGTAAAACGAAATATTCTGCCTTGTGACGTCTCGAGGAATAATACTTTGACAACATTTTTTAAATTATAAATTTAAATTCAATTATTCTAGATTGTCGATAAAATATTATGTTCGTATGTTATAGTATTCGTATGAGGCCTACGCCAGAGAGACGACTTCTACCAAAAACTTGTAACGATATTATAATAACCCAGAAAATTGGACTGATACTTGTTAAAAAAAACTAATACAAAATTTTTATTTTACTGACTTTCTGCGTTTTTAAGCAATTAAAATATCACTTGTTTCAACGGTGAGGGAAAATTGCGTGAAAAAACCTCACCGCCTGAGAGTTCTCCATAATGTTCTCAAAGGCGTGTGAAGTCTGCCAATCCGCACATAGCCAGCGTGGTGGAATAAGGCCAAACCCTTATATTGAGAGGAGACCCGTGCTCTGTAACGAACCGGTAATGGGTTGATCATGATGATGATGCTTACACACTAATATTAATTTTCGTAATAAGAAAGTCAAATCAGCAATATAGTTAAAAATACCTTCTACGACTCAAACGAATTTAAGACGTATCAGGTTCGAAAAAAAGATCACATTTGAATAAAGGAAATTCAGCATTAAGTATATCTTTTCCAATTTATTAAAATCAGCATCTGCCTATTGCATGTACCACAGCTGGGTCAGTCCTTGTCTCTCATGGGATTTCTCTGTAAAGTCTATTATTATTTGCGTAATAATAAAGTAGAATCTGCAAAATATTTTAATAGTACCTTCTACGATTCCAACGAATTTAAGACGTATTGATTTCGAAATAAAGGTCACATTTGAATAAAGGAAGTTCAGCAATTTATTTTAACATTTGCAATTTATTAAAATCAGCATCTGCCCATTGTCATGTCCCACGGCTGGGTTGGGTCAGCTCTCTCGCATACCTTTTACCTACCCTAAACTCACTAAAATTGGATAAATGAGGTGCCTTTGACATATTGGTCCTTAAACTAAAAGTGTTTGTATCTGCCTGCCACTAGATGGCTCCACTCCGTTTTAAATTCAAGGTAGCGTTGTGTTCACGTCGATGTACATAAGGACCAACGAGTGATTGTGAAATCACACCTACCATCTGGAAAAAGATTAAATTTTTGAAAGCCCTTCGCTACATCACTGTAGTGGAAGAGCTTATTATTATTATACTATCATAACTAGCCGCGTGCCCCGTTTAACCCACGTTAGATAAAAGGCTATTTTCCACGCAGAGTCATATTTAATTGTCCATCGAAAGGCGCTTTTTTTCGGACTTACTATTAGCTGTGCTAACCCTAATGGTTGCGACAGCGTAAACGGGCTGTTTGGTGAGCTTCGAAGAGAAGCTTTGCCAGAAGAAATTTTGAGCCCTAGGGCTCGAAGAGGCTAAGTTAACGTCTACCTAAGGGCGCCTCCTGTGAGGCCGAACCTCGGCTTAGGTGACGTTTGTGATAACAGGGGTTCGGACGGTGGCGCTTTTAATGCGTGAGTAATAGTTTAATGAGACAACGATATAACTTTATTGGTATACTTAAAACTAAAGCTACGATGGTTACAATCGCACACTGGTCTATCGGATTAAGAAGAGTGTGTTATATACTTTACTAAAACGAGAAGTGAACATTGCTTCAACAAGTGTTCTAATCTCTTTGAATGTACTTCATCTATTCAAAGTGAATCGCCTGTATGCAGAGATTCCATATTCTTGAAATAATTAATTGTTACGTGCTAGAGTTTGGGATTTGGGAATAACTTCAAATGATGATTCTGGTGTGACTGAAGAAAGCTGTTCGGGTCAAAGTACTAGAAGTCACAATCACAGAAGCCGAAGTCTGCGTTGAGTTAGTTTGTGTGAAAGTGTGTGTTTGTCTTCCAATCACGACAGATTGAAGCGATGGATAATTAAACCGACGACCTTGAAATAATAACAGTATAGGAACAGGACGAATTCTGGATTGCTGGATACTGGAACTACTGGATAGATTTAAATGAAATTTGGTATAGGAGAAGCTCCGGCTCAACGTATAGGATAGTTTGTATCCCGGAATTCAGCACAGTTCCCTTGGGACAGGGGATGAAAGTCAAAATGTGTGTTCAGTTGTAATTCATTAACGCGTACTCCGATTTAACTCATATTTTCTTTTGTTAGAAAGGTGATACTTTAATGATTATCCTGTAATTTTTTATAAGGGTTTATTTGATTAAAAACCATACACCGCTGATGCAAACAAATTTATTTTACAATTAATTGCACAAAATATTCAAATATATTTCATATAACATGTTTTCTTTTTTATCATTACCATGATGTTTGTCATCGATCGACAACCGAAACAGTATACTTGGCCTCACTGAAGGCTTTCGGCTACAACCATCTCAAAGTTGTTAGCTATGTGTCACTAGTCTGCATTTCAGTCATCAGTCTGTATTTGTAGGATGACTACGGGGCGTGGGCGTGTCATCGTCGGTAATTTGGGTAGACGTGACGACTATGCACTACCGCGACTCGACCACCGATCCGAACTGTTCGAATGCAATGAATGCAATGCACCGTCCCACACCGGTGCGTGTTTTAAGAACCTGACTAAAATTGTCTATCGTAGATGATGCTAAAACTAGATGGCGCTGTTCTCCGACTGTCGTCATATTAAATTAAATAAAAATAAGACTTTGTGTCCTTCACGATTTTCCATTTTATTTCGACTCGTCATTCCTTAAGTATAGTATTTGTAACATATTTAATTACGTTTATAATTCACGGCCTATGCTGAGCTATACACATTTTCTGAGTGGTGTCCCAGAATGATATTATGATGTTCTTATACAAGAATATGATTTTTACTGTTTGTTACAAGAATAAATGCGCTTTTTTTATTTCTATTATTTTTTACTTAGTTCTATAGGTAGCGTGGGGTAATCGAGAGATAAAAACAAAACTGCTAAATCGAATATTAGTGATACCTTTAAAAGATGGTGTCCAACTATCTTGGTATTATTAATACCAATGTGTCATGTGTTCATTAAACACCAATATGTTTTCTTATTAAGTTTTACTATTTTACGTTATCTGTGCCAGTCTTGAGCTCCAATATTGATAACGTCCATCGCCGTGAGTCAGCCCCATTGAAGATAACTTATATGTAATTATAATAGTTTTTTTTTTACAACAAATTAGCCCTTGATTGCAATCACGCCCGGTAGTAAGCGATAATGCGGTTTAAGATGGGAACGGGCCAACCTGTTCGCAGTATAGGTATACTCCTAATTGACCAGACACGAGTCAGGACTCCAACTCAGGACGTCTTTAAAATGAAGTACGCACGACGTCAAACAAAAAGCCCACCCCAGCCCCGGTATTATTATTATCTATATATTCCAACTCTCACGCCCGTGTGCAAAATAAATACATATAAAAACCAAAAGAGATATAATAAACTTAAATAAATAAAAATAAATAAACCTACATACACATTACATAAATACATATTTGCACCGGGCGAAGGAATACACCCTGGCAGGGGAGACCAAACGGCCGGGGGTCAGGGTGACAGGTGGAGAAACCGCCGGACTATTCTAGCCGAGTCCAGCAAGACCGCTTTTTGCATCCTGGCTGCGAGCGAACTGCCACGGAACCCCAGTCGCCTCAGATCGTGAGCGAGGCTCACTGGGATCAACCCATTCGCAGATATAACGATTGGGATGGTTTCAGCAGACTGCACTTGCCACATGTCGGAAACCTCATGAGCCAGATCGAGATACTTGCGTTTTTTCTCCGTTTCAGCTCTCACGAGGTTTTCGTCATATGGAATGGTGATGTCCACCAAAAACACCCTCGACTGTGCCCGGTCCATCACCACGATATCAGGCTTATTCGCGAGAATAGTCCTGTCCGTGATAATGGACGGTCCCTATAGAGCCGGACTCCGTACCGGCACCGGTGTGTACCTATAATAGGGCAACCTCTCATCTAGGAGACCGTACTTCAGAGCAAGCTCTTGGTGAAGGATTTTGGCTGCTTGGTTGTGTCTATGCAAATACTCAGTAATGGCAAGCGCAGAACTTCCCGAAAGTACATGTCTGAGTGATTCGCCGGGATGGCGACAGGCTCGACAGATGTCGTGAGTACCATCCTTCAGAATATACTTTCGGTAGTTCCGCGTCTTAACCACCTGATCTTGTATCGCGCAGACAAAACCTTCGGCTTCCCCAAAGAGGTCACCGAAGCGCAGCCACTGCACGGACGCTTTTTTATCCACGTGTGGCTCATCAAGAGCTTTAAAAAAGCGTCCGTGCAGTTCCTTCCCTTTCCATACGGTCTCCCGGTCAGATACACAACCGGGGGGTATATAACCTCATCACAGACGATTTCGGGTGGTGCATGCGATAGAGAGTCATAGTCGTGCGGACTTTTCTGTCCAGGGCGTCAAGTTTGGTCTGAGTCCATCTGAGCACGCCAAAGGTGTACAGGAGAACTGGCATAACCCAGCCGTTATAAGCTCGCACCTTATTGGCACCCGACAAAAAACTTTTGAAGATTTTTGTCAGGCGGCCAAAATAGGCCTCGCAAACAGACTGTTTCATGTCAGCCTCTTTCACCCCTAGGGACTGTGACATGCCCAGATACTGGTATGACTCAGCTTCAGAGAGGGTTCTAATGAAAGAAAGAAAGAAAGAAAGAAAAAGTTTTTATTAGGTCATAATTTGTTATACATACATACTATCTCTACTATACCTACATATCGACATGACCAAATAAAGGCAACCCACTCAGCGTCAGCTGCGGCAAGCCGCAGCGCTGGTTTTCAGTGGGAGCTTGAATACTGGTAGCATCACGGACGCGATCACCTATATATACATGCATAATCACAAAAGATCAGAAAAATTAAAAAAAACAAGACAAAGAAAAAACGATATTACCAATTATTAAATAATACTAATACTAAAACTAAAACTAATACTAAAACTAATACGAATACTTATTCTAAGTGCTGGAACGATAATATTTATTTTTCTACCTATCATTTAAATTTTTTGTTGTGCTATAAGATACATTTTCAATCTATACTTAAATACTGCTGCCGATTGAACCGACCTAATCGGTGGTGGCAAATCGTTCCAGCACTTAGTAGCCGCAAATTTAAAACTTCCCTTAAAAGCTGCTGTCTTATGCCTGGGTATAGAGAGCAAGAGGGAAGAATAGCTCTAGAAAAGTCTAAAAGTACAAGTAATGTGCCCATCCCCTGATCTTGCGCTGTTAAAATGTCATCTACTACGGTTGCAATTGCGGTGGTTGTGCTATGTCCTTTTCGAAATCCTGACTGAAATGACGGTATGATATTATTTTCTTCGACGTATTTTATTACCTGATTTGCCACTACTTTCTCCAAAATTTTAGAAACACAGGGGAGGATACTGATTGGCCGCAAGTCTTTATAACTAGAAGGGTTATTAAATTTCGGGAGCGGTTTAATTTTTGCAATTTTCCATGCATCTGGGAATGTAGAAGTTAATATAGATTGGTTTACTATTGAGGTGATTACATGTAAAGTTTGAGGCAATGTCAGCAAAATCATTTGAAGAGATATGTCATCAACACCCTGTGCATTTGACTGAAGATTCTGAATAATTTTAGCAACTACAGATTCGTCAACAGTTCGCAAAGTAAACTGAGAGCTCCCATGCCGGTGAAATTCGAAATAGGTAAGGTCTGATAGAGATATCGAATTAGTTCCAGGTATATCGAGAAAGTGAGTATTTATTTTATTGGGGTCATTTAGCATGGCTGGAAGTGCACTGGTTTTTTTCTTGTCAGTAATTAATGATGCTTTTTTTAAGTTTCTCCATAGTATTGTTGGGTTGTTAATATAAGCATTAATATACGTTTCATGGAAAGCTTTTCTTTCGTCTTCAAGAGCAATTATGACCACGAGTTTCAAGTCTTTATAATATCTCGTATGCGACTCAATCCCCGTTATTTTTGCCCCATCATGACTATCATTTCTCAATTTTATCATTATTTTAATAACGTCGGTTATCCATGGATGCTGCTCTTGCAACATTGTTTTTCGTAACGGTGCATGCAAATTTATTATATTTAAACTATTTAGCGCTACTATAAACTCATCGTGTCGTGTCCCCAGTGACCCCGCATTAAAAAGTCCAACTTTGAAGAATTTTTTATCCTTGCCCGTGCTGACACAGTTTAATCACTGAATACCAACCATACCTATAAACATTTATTCTAGCCTGAACCTGGCCTTGGACACAGTTTATGAATTGTAGTAAGTTAAATATTAATATGCATATCAGAAATGTAGGGGACATTATCCGTGTTACGTATACAAAATAGGTGTTTCCTACCATATCATCAACAATAATCAAACATTTATTAATACGTATTTGTATTTGTATTAATCGCAACACCCTATAAAACAGAAGTCTATTTATGTTTTTGTTTAAACAGAATAACCGACGACATAAGTATATTTTGTTGTCTGCTAGCCATACAATTAATTTATGTAGTATTTTAATACTAAACACAATACAATAGCTATAGTTATAGTTTCCTAACATATCATTAACAATAATCAAAAATTTATTAATACGCACTTGTATTGAACGCAACACCCTATAGATCAGAAGTCTATTTAATAGTAATAGCCGACTAATAATTCGCATTCTCCCTAGCGCTTCCAACCAGATCAGATCCAAAAACACGTCTCAAGTCATCATAAGAACGGATGCTATAAGCGGGTTTACCTTCTCCTTGTCGAGTATATACTTTTCCTTTCTTTGTCCACGTAAATTTCCACCTTAGCTCTCTAGCTGCTTCACGTGCGGAGTAAAAAAGTTTCTTGTTTACTATAGTAAGTCTCTCATTCACATAGAATCGACGTGGAGGTAGGTCAGTGTACAGGTCTGATGATGTTATCTCCCGCCGGACACGCGCATTCTTGATAAACTCGTCCCGAAGCTGTCGCCTTGAGAAACGAACTACTAGACGCCGATTCCTTTTTGTATAGCCACTATTAGAATCGAAAGATTTTCCAAATCTCTCAGCAAAAACGATGTCTTCTTGTTTGACCATCATGCCTAGTTTTTTGGCCAGAATCAGGACCGTTTGCGTGGGTTTTTCACCTGCAATCTCTGGCAGATTCGCAACCTCAATATCCGACTGAAAAATTTCCTGCTCCCGCTCATTAATGTCTCGTTCTAAATGGGCCAGAGTTTTCTGAAGTTCCTTTATTTTAAGGGACGGTTCGGTTTCCTTATTGTTCTCAAGCGTGGTTATTCTTTTTTCGAGACCATCGACACGATCCTCCGATCGGGAAAGTAAGTTTCTCAGATCGAAAATCTCTTGTCTTAGCCCTTTAAATTCCTGTCTTACTTCACGTAGTTCATCCCGGAATAATCGAATTTCTTGTCCTAATGCTCAATGGCTCGAGATTAATCTCGGCCGAATGAGTAAGTAACCTGTCCCCTCTCCACATGCAGGACCGCACACTTGTCCAGCCCAAGCTCCATTCCGATGGAGTCGCTGAACTCAGTGGTGATATTCAGCAGCTCCTGCAGGCGGGTAGCATTGGGTGCCAGCAGTTTGAGGTCATCCATGTAGAGAAGGTGAGGCACCCTAGTCCCTCCTCTCCGAAACTGAAAGCCTGTCCCCGACCCCTCCAGTAGTGTGCTGAGAGGGTTCAGAGCCAGACAAAACCAAAGTGGGGTCAGACAATCACCCTGGAAGATACCCCGACCTATCCTTATCCGATCATCGGCAACCACTGTTATGCGTGCGGAGTTCCTTTTGATTTTTAAAAAAAGAGAGAAACTATTCCTAGACTTTATTATTTAAATATTTAATTAATACAGTACTTAATCTACTTATAGGTGAACAATTAGCTTTAACTTAGGCGTTTAGAAATGAACTGAGGGCTTGGGCGTTGGCCCGGAGTATTTATGCAACATTCGTATTCAAAAGTAGTGGGAGAAGGATACAATGCTAATATTGTTTATTAAGTTTCAAAATTGGGACTTGCCCTCTAGGGTTATCCAAATATTTCTTAGAATAATAAAATGGGCTCTTTGTACCAATAATAGACCATTGATAAAGTTATGGGCTCTTTGTACTAATAATAGGCCATTGATAAAGCTCTTATCAGTATATGGAAAATTAGTATTTTCTAGGCTTAGAGCTTAAGAGCTTATAATTAACACCACCAGCCGCTCTCCATGGAGACAAAGGATTGTAAACCATTGCCCCATGCATTCCCTGAGGAAGTCTTGTACTGTACTATCGACTTTGTACAGCTTAAGGACCCTCAGGAGCCATGAATGGGGCACCGAGTCGAATGCCTTTTTATGGTCGATCCAGGCGGCGGAGAAATTCCGACGGTTGCGTTTGACCAGTTGGCCCGCAACGGAGTCGATGAGAAGGAGCTCCTTAGTACCACGACTATCACCCCGACATCCGTTCTGAGCCCCAGATATGATGTTATTCTCGTCCATATGACGGGAGATTTTGAGGCTCAGAACGGATGTCAGTGTCTTATAGATGGTATTAAGACACGTAATGGGGCGGTACTTAGCCGGATCAGTGGCATCAGTGGACTTTGGAGCTAGATGTGTGAATCCGGTAGTGAAAAGGCTCGGGAGTGTCTTCTGCTCGAGAGCCTCTTGGAATTGTCGAGCCAAGGTCGCATGGCAAACCGAAAAACCTTTCAGCCAGTAGTGATGCAGTCCGTTGGGTCCCGGACTTTTCCAGTTCGGGGCCCGCCTCACTGCACCGGCTACATCCTCCGCAGAGATGGCAACTGGGCTCATCGGTTCTATTGCGGCACATGCTTCCTCTACCGCCGCAATCCAAGGCCCTCCCCATGCTCCACCTCTCTAGACCACACGGCACGCCAAAAAGCGACGAGGTCAGCCGTATTCGGTCTCTGTGAGGTAGAACAGACTGCTGGACACTCCAGTCTTTTATAGAACCTTTTCTGGTCACACGAGAAGAGGCGATTTTGCTGAAAGCGCTCGACTCTTTGCGAGTATCGCCGGATGCGGTTACCCCATGCAGCGATTTTCCGCTTCAGTTCGTCGATGCGCTCTGTTAGATTTTGCGTAATATCGGGCTGGTCCAACCTGACCCCACACCCGCTAAACGCAACTCTAATAGAGCGCACAATCCTTGGCCTAGTGTTGGCCGACCTGAAGCTTTGCAGTCTGCCAATGAGGACTCTGGCAAGAGTGATACGGTGTTCTATTCTCTTCTTCCAAGCCGGTCCCGCGCCGCGCGTTGCACTCGCAGCACGCCCCGGTCCCGGAGTCTTGGCTCCGATGAATCTGTGCACGGCTAGCGCTGCAGCGAAGAGGATAGAAGCCGTATCACTCAGGCCAGCGCTGCTCTCGAGGTGTTGAGGCAGCATTTTGTTCATGGCCTCAATGACATCCCGCGTCGCTACATTTAGCGTAAGTCGGGAGAGCCGCGGCTGACTCTCTAGAGGAGCGCTTCGGATTTCAGAAATCGCCTCTTCTAAAATCCCTCTCAGCCGCTCTAAATCCAGGGAAACTGTTCCCTCAGTGCCTTTCTCCACAGGCAAATCTTGGTAGGTGGTAATGGTCTCCTCGCGGACAGGCGCTGCCTGGGAGACGATTTGCTCTGTGGTTGGTACTGGCACTGCTGGAACAGCCTCACGTCGCAATCGTTCGAGCTCGGTAGCGTTTAAGGTGTTAGAACGCTGAATATACCGAGCCCGGTCTGCCAGGTTCTGTTCCGTGACAGTTAAGTTCGGCTCGAGCAGCAGGAACTCGCGGTACATTGCCGCTCGGTAGCCAGTCCATCCGGTTTCCCCTCCTGTCGCCCTGTAGTACGCACGCATGACATTCTCGTTCATTAGAGACGTCCAGCGCATGCGGCGTACACCACCAGTGGCGGGTGCCGAAGATTGGGTCCTGGTGGGCCCTGTCGTAGCCAAGCCATCTGGTGGGGATGATGGATTGGTCGACCGGCTAGGTGGTAGTGCCGGTCGACTGGAGGTACTGGCGTCCCGTATGCTGTCACGCCCAGCGCCAGCTCCAAGCGCGCCCTGGCGACCCCCAGGCAGCGGCCCTATGCACTTATTTTTTCCATTCATCATAAGCCCCCCCCCCCCCCTTGAGTGGTGAGTGGTGGCTACATCACTCGGGGTCCACTCAAGTCCCCGAGGAGGCTGTTTCTACTGCCAGCGCGCCGGATTTCGGGGAACTTGGATGATATCAATTAGTCCCCGGTTCCCTTAGTCGCCTCTTACGACACCCACGGGATAATAAAAATAAATAAATCTACATACACATTACATAAATACATATTTGCACCGGGCGAAGGAATACACCCCGGCAGGGGAGACCAAACGGCCGGGGGTCAGGGCGACAGGTTGAGAAACCGCCGGACTATTCTAGCCGAGTCCAGCAAGACCGCTTTTTGCATCCTGGCTGCGAGCGAACTGCCACGGAACCCCAGTCGCCTGAGATGGTGAGCGAGGCTAACTGGGATCAACCCATTCGCAGATATAACGATTGGGATGGTTTCAGCAGACTGCACATGCCACATGTCGGAAACCTCATGAGCCAGATCGAGTTACTTGCGTTTTTTCTCCGCCTCAGCTCTCACGAGGTTTTCGTCATATGGAATGGTGATATCCACCACAGACACCCTCGACTGTGCCCAAATACGGCAATCTCTCATCCAGGAGACCGTACTTCAGAGCAAGCTCTTGGTGAAGGATTTTGGCCGCTTGGTTGTGTCTATGCAAATAGTCAGTGTTGGCAAGCGCAGAACATCCCGAAAGCACATGTCTGAGTGACTCACCGGGATGGCGACAGGCTCGACTCGGTAAAATAAATAGATGTATAAAAACCAAAAGAGATATAATAAACTTAAATAAATAAAAATAAATAAACCTACGTACACATTACATAAATACATATTTGCACCGGGCGGAGGATTACGCCCCGGCAGGGGAGACCAAACAGCCGGGGGTCGGTTATTATTATACTACTAATGATGGTGTTGATGATGATTTACTGGGTTCTATGTATGTCTGTACGCATTGGTATTGTAGTCGATGAAATAACATAATATATATTCCCAACTGTATTTGTTTATAAGACGATAAGATACGATAGTGTTTTTTTGTTTCATTGAAATTCAAAAAATTTATACTTTACTAAACTCACTTAATTTTTTTTATAGAATTTAGTGTACTTTATTCTACATACAAAGTGCACAAAAACTGTTGAAATATCACCAATATCAATAATATCGATGATTAATTCAAATGTATATTGTATGTATATGTAAGAAACCCTGTTTCCTTGGTAAAAATAATATTCCCCAGGGTAATGGTACTATTCAGCTCAGCCAAGGTCATCCGACAAGGAGCCCGTTATATCTTTGTCTCTCTTATGCGTACAACTCCAACGAGCATATGACGTCAAACACTACGTCACGAAAGTGAAATCTAACGGTTGAGGACCCACCGTGTTCTATTGATTTCAGTGAGGCCCGTTTTGTACCAGGAGTTCATAGATGTAGAAGAGATGAGAAACATAACTTTCGGTCGTTCTTGTAACTACAAGCAAACCGTCTTTGAGTATGTTGGATCGTATTAAATATTAAAAATGGTTCTGTCGACCTGCGTATCAATATCTTAATATATATATTTCGATGTATAATAAATCATGTCTAAATAAAAAAAATAAAAAAAAAACTATTTAAGTAACGAAATATGTAGGTATCTGAATAATATCAAGTTATAATTAGCATAAGTTATTGTTAACAAACTTTACAATAAATTATTATAAATCACGTGTCCCGTTATTTGTCCGCGATGAACTACTAAACTACCAGGGGTGCCGGGTCGGGTAACCTCCACGTGCGCCCGGGTGCTGTGGGTCCCTCTTGATTCGTCCGGGAAGAGCAGCATTCGGGTCGGTGCACCCTGGTAACATCGGTTAACAATTTCTTTTGTGTTGCAATGTTGTTAGCCGATGGCTAATGATCCGACGCGATGGGGGTCTCCGCGCGTCCCTCTGACCAAGCTGAGGGCGCAGTGGATGACCCAGGGGGTGCATCACCCCGTGTGGTGGAAGGCCTAACCTTTGAAATTGGTTCGACAACGTGAAAACGTAATCATAATAGAGTGTATGTCGGTTTATTTATTTTCATCTATGTATATTATATCTCTTGTGGTTTTTATATGTATTTATTTTGCATACGGGCATGAGAGTTAGAGTATAATGGAAATAATAATAATAAAAATCATTTATTTGCTTTAAATACGTATCCACCAAGCCGGTACCATCGCGTGTTTATCGACTCTCGCAAACCTGTAGGTACGAAAATAGCATTGATACCAGGAACGCATAAAATGAAAGAGATTTCATCCACTCAACGTTCAGGTTGTACTCGTACCTAAGAAGCAATTTTTCATGGCATGTCACTAGTATCATTTAATATGTTTCACATTGCCAACGTTTAAATATACTAGTATGTATGTATGTATGTATAGGTTTATATATAACTTTTATATATATATATATATATTATGTAGCTGAGTAGCTTAAGCGACACTAACCTTTACAAAAATTTTTTTTTTCGACCATTTGAAACCTTTTTAAGGAAGTCTAAGTATATATATCTTAGTTTTCAGGTGGATACCGAACAGCGATGGCTCTCGGCAGTAAGGTGTAACATGATGGTGCGCAGGTTATCAAGAAATTATAGAGAGGTTAATGAAAATAACGAACAGAGGAAATTAAGCCGTTAGAAGATAACAATCATACCTGATGTTTTTACGCTATAACAGCATAATAACAGCTATAATTAAAAATTAAAAAGAATATTAATTGAATAAATGGTTATGACTTTGATAGTCATAATTTATTCTTTTATGCTTGAACGTTACTTAATTTTATGTTGCGTTCTATTTCTGTATAATTATTTATTTTTTATTACCAGCAGGGCTAAAACCAGTTACGTTCTACAAGCATTATAGGAATGTCAATCTGTGTGTTTTGTCAGATTATATCAAAAATACATCGGCAAGAAAATCAACAGTTTCGAGTTGCTCTAATTTCAACATCACATTTTATAATATGAATTTTAACACTAAAATTGTCTCGTTAGTATGATATTGTTAAGAATTATGATTTTTTATAGAAGAAGTATTATGTTGGGATAATACGAAAAGTACTTATGAGTTGAAATGAGTACGATACATAAAATGATTTGAAATAAGAAAAAATATATTTCCATTTCTAGGAAAGGGATGAAATCTGAATCTTACGGAAAAATATTTTATTTTATCAATCTCAATATGGAGTGATAAACCAGTATCTGAAATAAATGCTGTAAATATTTACATCAAACGGAAAGGAAACGTTATTATGAAGCTAAGCGTTGCATTTAGGTCAGGTCTACATAAAATCTTGCATATTGATATCTCACACAAATATAAAACGCATTGCTAATTGTGCAAACACTCCATGGTGTCCATGCACTGTTCCATTAAGATAATTCCTCTCGCAAAGGAGTGATCTAAGTAAGCTTCTGACTCATTATATAATCATGAACGCACTGCAAATAGTACAGTCAGATGTCTATACACTGTTTAATTAATAATCATTCTTCTCACAGAAGATAATATACTTCGATTTCAGAAAGTTCGACTCACAGAACACTATAGGAGTAGGACGATACAGAAAAGACAGTATTTAGGTCACTAAAGACTAAAGCGTCATGCGAAACCTTTCCTTACATTAGAGAGCGAGCAGTGGCATAAAACAGCCCGGTTACGCTGTAGCAACCAATATTGTTTGTACAGCTAATAGACAGTCTGAAAAAAAAAAGACGGGTTGCACTCCGGGAGTGCCGGCAGAAGTGAAAACTTGATTATTAACGTTGAGCATGTTTGATATTTTGGAATGGTTAGGGAATAATTTTGCACCAATGGCTTTACCAGTATAAAAGTACTATCATTTATGTGGTAGAATACAATATTCATTTATTGCGCTATCGTACACAAACATGACAATTTATATTACATTAAAAATTTAACACTTTAAAAGTATTACAATTATTTTACATTAAAAAGTTTATCTATATCAATTTCCATATTTTAAGCAATTTACATTCACGAATTTTACGAATACACAACAATGTGATCACTACACAGACGGTCGAGCCATCAGCTGTCACCATCCATGGATGCGCGTGGCACGCTGTAACATACACGAACATTCGCGCAAGCGCCCTGCGCTGCCTAAACGAAACAGTAGGCCTAGGCATACATTTTCGCCGCGCCGTAGAGAGGGGATAGCTGTCTACTCTCCATCCATCTTACGCTTTTTCGATCAGGTCACGTGTCCTGACGCGAGTTTAAGATTTTATACCCATTACAGAAAAAGTGCTCAACGCCGCTAAAGAAGTTTTCACTTCAAAAAAAAAAAAAGTGGCATAAGTAGATTAAATCTACTTATGCTCACTAGTAAAACTAGTGGGTATATTGTGAAAATATTTTTATGCTTACATGCAGTAAAAGCAAAAGTATTTTTGGAGCTATTTAGTTCTATACCTCTTACGCTCTAAAGATAAGATCTTGAGTTCATCATACACCAGTATATACTATAAAACTCGAGTTACGGGTACTTTAATCATATTGTATAGTTATAGCTCTATTCAAAATATTTCAATGGGCTAAAAAACTAGTAGTGACAACTTGGCTGCATTTAGTATGATTTTCAATATGGGAACCCTTTTTGATTAAATTTTTGAAGTGAAAACTTCTTTAGCGGCGTTGAGCACTTTTTCTGTAAAGGGTATAAAATCTTAAACTCGCAGGACACGTGACCTGATCGAAAAAGCGTAAGACGGATGGAGAGTAGACAGCTATCCCCTCTCTACGGCGCGGCGAAAATGTATGCCTGGGCCTACTGTTTAACAGGGCGCTTGCGCGAATGTTCGTGTATGTTACAGCGTGCCACGCGCATCCATGGATGGTGACAGCTGATGGCTCGACCGTCTGTGTAGTGATCACATTGTTGTGTATTCGTAAAATTCGTGAATGTAAAGTGCTTAAAATATGGAAATTGATATAGATAAACTTTTTAATGTAAAATAATTGTAATAGTTTTAAAGTGTTAAATTTTTAATGTAATATAAATTGTCATGTTTGTGTACGATAGCGCAATAAATGAATAAATGAATGAAATTGTATTCTACCACATAAATGATAGTACTTTTATACTGATAAAGCAATTGGTGCAAAATTATTCCCTAACCATTCCAAAATATCAAACATGCTCAACGTTAATAATCAAGTTTTCACTTCTGCCGGCACTCCCGGAGTGCAACCCGTCTTTTTGAAGTGAAAACTTATTTAGCGGCGTTGAGCACTTTTTCTGTAATGGGTATAAAATCTTAAACTCTCTACGGCGCGGCGAAAATGTATGCCTAGGCCTACTGTTTCGTTTAGGCAGCGCAGGGCGCTTGCGCGAATGTTCGTGTATGTTACAGCGTGCCACGCGCATCCATGGATGGTGACAGCTGATGGCTCGACCGTCTGTGTAGTGATCACATTGTTGTGTATTCGTAAAATTCGTGAATGTAAAGTGCTTAAAATATGGAAATTGATATAGATAAACTTTTTAATGTAAAATAATTGTAATAGTTTTAAAGTGTTAAGTTTTTAATGTAATATAAATTGTCATGTTTGTGTACGATAGCGCAATAAATGAATATTGTATTCTACCACATAAATGATAGTACTTTTATACTGATAAAGCAATTGGTGCAAAATTATTCCCTAACCATTCCAAAATATCAAACATGCTCAACGTTAAAAATCAAGTTTTCACTTCTGCCGGCACTCCCGGAGTGCAACCCGTCTTTTTTTACTAGAGATACAATTAAAAAATAAATTAAGTTCAAAAAAAACTTGCAAATATAATAATGTACGTTGGAAGCTTCTTTAGATTTGTAGAATGCGTGGGCTACTATTCATTGTATGTTACCAGGACTTCACAAATGAAGCAGATGTTATTTGCCGTATTCAAAGAAGCAAAATAAATAACGCAAGGGACTAACTATGCGTGGGCTACTATTCATTGTATATCACCAGGAATTCATAAATATAAGGAGATGTTATTTGCCGTAATCAAAGGGAGCAAAAATCAAGCAAATATTATTATTATTATTTATTTATTTATTTGTAGGATGACTACAGGCGGGTGCGTGTCTTTGTCGGTAATTTAGGTAGACGTGGGTAGTTTCGGGCAAAGAGACCAGACACTCCTGGTAGATCCGAACTACAATTATAAGTATGGTAATTTATAAGGAGCAGACTATACGCTCCACCAAGTACGAATGCACCACCGCAGCTCAACCATCGGTCCGATCCGACCGAATGCAATCAATGCAATGCGCCGTCCCGCGCCGGTGAGTCTTATAAGAACCGGCATACGTCACATAGTGTTGCGTAAAGAGAGGGGGCGATGCCACTCTCTTGTCTGTCGTACATGACTCCTAAACTAGATGGCGCTGCTCTCTGGTTGCCGTCATATTATTAATATAAAAGGAATATAATTAGTTATACAATAACGGCACCAAAGAGGTTTGTTCTCGGTGCTAATCTTTAACTTAACAGCTTAAAACTAGAGGAACTGAGTAAGCATATTAGGCATGAAAAGAACATTTCCTAACTGAGTTAGACGGTCGACACAAATGAGTCAACCGTCCAACTCAGCCAAAAAATATTCTTTTAATTTCTATTTAACATTTTTAATGTGTAATTTTTGGAACGCTGGTAGTTCGTTCATGAATCGTGGAACCAAATACGCGGTCGTTCGGTCGCCGTACGTATTGTTAGCGCGCGTAGTGTTAAAGCGGTTGGCCGCCATCGCCCGCGTCTGTACAGGCTGTCCTTTTTTAATGAGTATCTTCTCATTGAAGAACTCTTCTTTTAATATTGTGTATTTAAACAGCTTCTAAACAGGTAATGTTTGGCAATGTTTAAATAGCCCCAGTTCGTTACCATTGTACATACTTTTAATGGAATTGGAGACCATAGATTTTAAAATTCTTAATTGCAATTTGAATATATTATTAAGGTATATTGTATGTAAGTATGAGCGAACGAGTTTTATAGCAGTAGTTTGACTTTAAATGGAATCCAACGATTCAGGATAGTTATATTAGCGAGAAATTGTCTCAGTTTATTACACGCAGTCAATATGCAAACTCCAATTGAATTTACTGTCAATAAATATACCGACCGAGTAATATATGCGTGGGTTACTATTCTTTGTATATTACCAGGACTTCATAAATATAAGGAGATGATGTTATTTACCGTAATCAAAGGGAGCAAAAATAACGCAAGTGATATATGCGTGGGTTACTATTCTTTGTACATCACCAGGACTTCATAAATAAAAAAGAAGATATTTATTTATTTGCCGTGATCAAAGAGGATCGAAATTATCGCCATGTATGCGTGCGCCAACTATGCGTGGGTTACTATTATTTGTAAGTTACCAGAACTTCAGAAAAAGAAAGAGATTTTATTTGCTGTGATCAAAGGAGCCGAAACGTAACTAAAAAAGCAAGTGATACTATGCGTGGGTTACTATTCATTGTACGTTACCAGGACTTCATACATACAAGATGTTATTTGCCGTGATCAAAGCAAAGGTAACGTATATAAATGTTTTGTCTTCAGATCATTAAAGAAGTTTTGAAACGTTTTTTACTTGGCAACCGAACTGAATGAGATCGACATAGAAGCAAGGTGGTCTATTGATAATAGTTCGCGTATTGATACCTACAAACTAACCTAAAACTTGATCTACATAGTCCAGGCAACTCATCCGGGAATCTCATTCTTGTTTTATCGGTGTGTGTTTTTTGGGTTTTTCGCCTGCAAGAACTTTTTGTTTTCCCATGGTAAAAAGTTTCTAGACCCTTGTTCTAAGTGTTTACGTTGCTTACTAGTATTATGCGAAATTATTTCACGATCAGTTTACAGTAAAAATATATATAAGTTGATGAGCAAACAACCGGGAATATTAAACTTCATATTAATGTATTTCTCAAAAGATAACAAAATGTTTCTAATGAAATGTAATCTCTTCATTCTTATGACGACATAAACTTGTTCGACAAGGATGTCGATACTTTATCGTCGTCTCTTCGTACACTCTCTCAGATGCGAGCGATTCCGATGCTGATAAAAAAGACACTATAAATACGACGGATATTAAAAAAAGAAAGTACCTACTACTTATACACTAATGCACATGCGTAGATGGTCGCAACTACATATTGATTTTAAGGTCCCGATACTACCAGGAGTTCATAAATGATAGAAGTAGCATAAACATTGAGACAGTTAGTAGTAAGAAATAAGCCTAGCTCATTTGTAGTGCACCACCTAAGTCCCTTATTGGGCGAGTTCAACTCGTCCTCGTCCTCCTCGTGCAAGTGCAAGTAATATGATCGAGCGGAAATCCAAAATATTACAAATCCTGGACATACATCTAATTTATAATTATTTTTTTCAATATTTGTTGCTATTCCGGCAATAGAAAGTTTTGACGACCTCCGTGGCGCAGCGTGCGCGCTGTCGCTTTATTAAGCTGGATGTCCTGGGTTCGATTCCCGGCTCGAGTCTGGTCTGGTGGGAGGCTGCGGCCGTGGCTAGTTACCACCCTACCGACAAACATGTGTCGCCAAGCGATTAAGCGTTCCGGCACGATGTCGCGTAGAAACCAATTAGGAGTATGGGTTTTCCATATCCCTAACAGGTTAGCCCGCTACCATCTTAGACTGCATCATCACTTACCATCACGTGATTGCCGTCAAGGGCTAACTTGTAGTGGATAAAAAAAAATCTTTATCAGAATATACTCCTTACAATGTATAGGTATTCACAGCGGAGAATTTACAACGGTGTAGTCTTTCTTTGGATCAGATCTTTGATGAGGAACGCTATGAATTCAGTAGGGTAGTTCTATGTAAATTTGCGGACCAAAATGTGCTGTGTAGAGGCCTACGCCGTAGAATTAACCTACGACGTTTCATAATTAATAACGAGGTGTATCGACGAATTGGCTCGGATATTTTTATTGTTTTATTCAAGTCTAGGAATATTCACTTCCATCCCATATGAGTTCCGTTCTGGTGATGTCACCTTGGGTTATGCCTGAAAATCACCGCTGTAGTCAACTTGGACGCAGCAATAAGCTGAGGCAGCGCCCTGTTCAGCCAATTTTAAACGTATAAGTCATAAATAAATCTATATATATAAAAGCGAAAGGTCACTTACATACTTACATACTGACTTACTGACGTACTGATTAAACACGAGCTCTCAAAAACTATTGTACGTATAAAGCTATAATTTAGCATGTAGGTAGTTGATAGTTAAGAGATGTCAGCTAAGAAAGGATATTTGGAAATTCCACCCCTAACAGGGTAAAAGGGGGGTTGGAAGTTTGTATGAAATTTCTTTGTTTTTAGAGTTAGAGACACAAAAATTTGCATTAACATTAATAATAATAAATAAAAAACATGTACATCATTTTTTTTAATATTACCTGTTAAGGGTGGTAAAAAAGGGGATGATAGTTTTTGCTTATTTTTTTATTATGAAGTCTACAAGCTTGAAATTTTTAAAATAGGTTTCTTTTAGGGCGTAAGTATAAGCCTAGATTTTTTTTTCATCCAAATCTACCCGAAGGGGGTAAAATAGGGGGTTGAAGTTTGTATGAAAGTCCCTATGTTTTTTAATTTAGAAACACGAAAATAGGCAATTAGGTTTTTAATAAACAATAAAAAAATATGTGACTGAATATTTTTGAATATCACCATTTAAGGGTGGTAAAATAGGGGTTTGAAGTTTGTATGAAAGTCCTATGTTTTTTAATTTAGAAACACGAAAATATACAATTAGGTTGTTAATAAACAATAAAAAAAATATGTGACTGAATATTTTTGAATATCACCATTTAAGGGTGGTAAAATAGGGATGACAGGTTTTGCTGATTTTCTTTACTATAAGCTTTCTACAAGCTTGAAATTAAGAACATAGATTTCTTTTAAGGCGTAGTTAGCAAGTTGGAAACAATTTTATGCAAATTTACCCCTAAGAGGGTAAAATAAGGGGTTCGAAGTTTGTCTAAAAGTCCTATGTTTTTTAATTTTTAAATGTAAAATAAATAAATAAAGTAAGTTTGGTTCATATTTTATCAATCTACTTATTTATTAGATTTGGCTGAATAAAAAAATCAAATCAATGCTCGCTCGCACCTCGCATCGGTCACGGGAAGCAGCGTGGCGGGGTGCGAGGGCGCACATGTTTAGATGTGATGACCCAACCCATAAACCTTCACTCGAAGCCTGGTCCCATTGCATAGTTTCGGAGGGTTGAGATTGCGTAGTAACTACTACGCAATCTCAATCTCAACCCTCAACCAAGGTTGTAGAAGGTTTTTTGGGTAAATGAACTTTTATAAAATATTTTTCATATAGAAACTTCATACGGGAGAATGGGATTCTTTGAAATCCGCAATATGTTCACATAATAATTATAAGCGTCAAAGTGTTTATTTCTGTCTGTTTGTGGCCATCTAACGTGTAAACGTATGAACTGATCTTAAGTAAATTTGACATTTTCCTTTAGCTTACTTTCTGAAGCAGGGCATTAGCCGCACGGGAAATCTCAAGCTCACGAGAAATCAGCAATTCTACGCAGACGAAGTCGCTGGCAACAGCTAGTAACAAATAAAATTAAAATAAAGTTGAATGATTATTCAAGTTATTAACCCCTATTCTGCTGGGTACAGGATTCCTCTCTAATAAGAAAAAAGGGATTTAGAACCCACCACGATGCTTATCAGTGCAAAAAATAATTATTAAAATCGGATCATATTCATATGAGGTAATGTTCTAACACTTATTATATAAATAACGACATTACTTGAAGCAACTCCTTTTTTTATTAGGAATAATTTTAAGGTTCGGGAATTCACTCTTCTCCCACGTTCCACTACTTAACTTCACCTTGGTGTAACGAACGCCGCATTGAGGGCGAATACGACGTTTTACTAGGAACGCATAAATGTAATAGAGGTGAGAAGCTTCCGATGAATATACACGGAGCGCGAGGGAAAGGGGATGGCTGTGGGGGCGGAATGGCAATGAACAGTAACATGTAATGAACAGCACAGAAGTAGTATTTATATTATTATTTATCGTTGTCGCAAAAAATATTATTAATGTTTGTAAAAAAAGTCGTATGAGATAATACACGGAGTCGCTGTACTGGAAGCCCCATGACATGCCATCACTATCATATGCTCTTTTAGGACGCCACGCTAATCGTACGCTTCGCCGTCTATCGTAATTTCAAGTTAAATATTACTCTCATAGCCAGCTGCTCGATTCCATCAAACAGCCCAAAAAGCTAGTCCACAAAACCACACCCAATAACTTAATTAAGAATCTTAGTGTCCTCGCTATGGTCCTGTTCTTCTTCCACTTTGTCTTCAAGCATGAGAAAATACTAAAAAAAATTGGCAGAAAGTAGGAATCAAGAAGCATCTACAAAGTACAAATAAACAAAACTAATTTAAAATATCAATATTTAAGGTGCGGGAATTCACTCTTCTCTCACGTTCCTTCTTCATCTTGCTTGGTTTGTTGTGAATAACGAACGCCGCGTTGAGTACCTGCCTTTTACATTGTCCGTTCCGATATCGGATATCGGAGCCGACACCGCTATGTTGGCGGCACCATCGGACGCCCGTGAGCCGTCGGGCGATAATGTTTGTATGCGTGCTATACGTGTATCTATATTGTCTCTCAGTGCGTAGAGCCCGATGCGCGGCGGCCATTTTGAGCTTGTTTGCTAGTTTGGTTGTCATCATGGCGTCGTCATCATTTAAATATGATATAATTACGATTATTATTAATAAAAAAACTTTTCTTTTTTTTTGTTTTATGGCTTTACACAGTTAGCCAATGTTAAGTTTATAGCAATGTAGAAGCTAGGGAGAAATGGCGGGAAACTTCGCACTCTGCGGACGCGGCTCCCTCAAACCTTTCTCAAATTAATACCTATTAACCATTCAGAAAACAAGCCACTACACAAACGACACCAACACTGTCCACGACACAACCAACACCAGTCCTTTCTAAATCCCAGCCAACAATCATTAATTTAAGAAAAGCGTGAAAAAACTGCGCCCGCCATATACGAAGTCTCCCGCCTTTCTCTGTTAAAAAACTTTGTAGGTGCGTTTTGTAGGTTGCTAAAAAGAGTATAAAATGCTCCCTCTGAATATCTAGCTTCCACAATGGGATGTATTCCACAATACTGTCTGTGGACAGATCTTATTTTGCGTCTCAAATATAATAGATACAGAAATAAAGTTTTCTATTCTGCCATGATGACCTGCCCGCACTAAGCTATCGAGGAAATGGCCGTATCGGTACGATTTTACGGCTATCGGATGTCGGCTATCGTTGGCCGACACCGATATCGGATCGGATAGTTTGGAAACGCTCTGAGGGCGAACACGACTCGTTGTTACTAGGAACGCATAAATGAAATAGAGGTTAAAAAGCTTCCGAGAATATCGAGGGGGAAAGAGACGGCTGTATTCAATGAAACATAGAGTGCGAGCAGGAAGAAGATGTGTGTAACGTGGTGGAGATTAAATAAAATAAATATACTAAGTAGGTATACATAAACAACACTGATTTAAAATCAATATTTAAGGTGCGGGAATTCACTCTTCTCTCTCGTTCCTTCTTCATCTTGCTTGGTTTGTTGTGAATAACGAACGCCGCGTTGAGTACCTGCCTTTTACATTGTCCGTTCCGATATCGGATGTCGGAGCCGACACCGCTATGCTGGCGGCACCATCGGACGCCCGTGAGCCGTCGGGCGATAATGTTTGTATGCGTGCTATACGTGTATCTAAATTGTCTCTGAGTGCGTAGAGCCCGAAGCGCGGCGGCCATTTTGAGCTTGTTTACTAGTTTGGTTGTCATCATGGCGTCGTTATCATTTAAATACGATATAATTACGATTATTATTAATTAAAAAACTTTTTTTTTTTTTGTTTTATGGCTTTACACAGATTAACCAATGTCAAGTTTATAGCAATGTAGAAGCTAGGGAGAAATGGCGGGAAACTTCGCACTCTGCGGACGCGGCTCCCTCAAACCTTTCTCAAATTAATACCTATTAACCATTCAGAAAACAAGCCACTACACAAACGACACCAACACTGTCCACGACACAACCAACACCAGTCCTTTCGAAATCCCAGCCAACAATCATTAATTTAAGAAAAGCGTGAAAAAACTGCGCCCGCTATATACGAAGTCTCCCGCCTTTCTCTGTTAAAAAACTTTGTAGGTGCGTTTTGTAGGTTACTAAATAGAGTATAAAATGCTCCCTCTGAATATCTAGCTTCCACAATGGGATGTATTCCACAATACTGTCTGTGGACAGATCTTTTTTTTAGCGTCTCAAATATAATAGATACAGAAATAAAGTTTTCTATTCTGCCATGATGACCTGCCCGCACTAAGCAAATCCGCACTATCGAGCAAATGGCCGTATCGGTACGATTTTACGGCTATCGGATGTCGGCTATCGTCGTCCGACACCGATATCGGATCGGATGGTTTGGAAACGCTCTAAGGGCGAACACGACTCATTGTTACTAGGAACGCATAAATGAAATAGAGGTTAAAAGCTTCCGAGAATGTACAGGGGGAAAGAGACGGCTGTATTCAATGAAACATAGAGTGCGAGCAGGAAGAAGATGTGTGTAACGTGGTGGAGATTAAATAATATAAATATACTAAGTAGGTATACATAAACAAAACTGATTTAAAATCAATATTTAAGGTGCGGGAATTCACTCTTCTCTCTCGTTCCTTCTTCATTTTGGTGTGTTTGGACGCCCGTGAGCCGTCGGGCGATAATGTTTGTAGGCGTGCTATACGTGTATCTAAATTGTCTCTGAGTGCGTAGATGCGCGGCGGCCAGTTTGAGCTTGTATATATATATATATTTATTTATTTATTATTGTAGGTCTAGCTTCAGGCAATCTTGTTTCTCTGTCGATCATTGTGACGAGATATCTGTGCCTTTCTGCTGACAGGCGACATCAGACGAATCGCAGGGAGCCACTGGAAGCAAGCGGTCCAAGACCGTGAGCATTGGAACTCCCTACAAAAGACCTATGTCCAGCTGTGGACGACAATCGGTTGTTAATGATGATGATGATAATATGTATAATTAAATATATAATGGAAATATATCTGTATATATATCCGTATATGGAAACCCTGAAAGCGATTTGTATCTTTCATTTATGCGGAATAACCGCAATTAAAGCTATTTGAAGTACAAAACGGTAAGTCAAAATATTCAAAACCCTTCATTAAAGTTATATCTTAACACTCGTAATGCCATCTAGATTAAATATCTCAGACTCCTTGAACTACGACTCACTGTGTGGTTGTTGTTCGTGAATGTATTCGAGTTTAACCGCATTTAAACTAGATGGCGTTATTTTACTGCTTTACAAAATTCGTTTTCATAAATGAAATTAATATAAATCTTATATTTGTATAATGTTATATAAATTGAAAAATATTGGGTTTGAAAAAAAAAACAAGAATATATTTTCTTTATTTTGGTACATTATCAAAACATATTTCACTAAACTAAACTGCTCATCGGGGATAAGCAGTTTTGGTTCGTCAGCATGTGGTACTGGCAGTACCAAGCGCTGCCAGTACCACAGCTGCAGTACGCCCTCGGCGTGGAGGTCTGCGTCGGCTACCAGCCCACACGTGTGTTCGCCTACTATAGGCCCCCGACGAATCAACTCGCAGTGGCTGATATCCACACCTTGCTGGACTAGCCACTGCCCACGATCATCGCCGGAGCAAAGCGTTTCCAAGCGAATTCCAACACTGTATCCCCGGATGGCAGACGCCTCCTAGACGCAACAACGCTTCACCCACCCTTCAAGGTGCCCACCGGCAAATCACTGGCAGGCACGACCTCACTGAGCGGCGGGTTGCAAGCCAAACAGAACATACCACTCCGCAGCAGCTCGCTGGTCACGCCCCGTACATTCAGCGGAGTCATGGAGTCAGTCGCAGGCGGCCGACGGTCGGTGAAGCGAATCTCGATGTACGAATATGTATTAATAAGTAAGTAATAATGTAGTGCCGTATTGTATACAGCTACATATGATTCCCTCCATAGTGAAAACGTATCTCTCGTATCTCTCTCTTGAGCCTATCAGCAGGCTTTAATCGTTCGATAGTTTTTTTTTTTTTATTTAAGCTGTCTTTTAGCTGTACTACTAACTGTACTAGTTGCGACAGTGCAACCGGGCTGCCTGAAGAAATTTTGAGCCTTAGGGCTCGAAGACGCTAAGAGAACGTCTGCCCAATGGCGCCTCCTGTGTGGCCGAACCTCGGTTGAGGCGACAATTGGGATAACGGGAGGGTCGGACGGTGAGCGGTCCGTACGTCTCCGAGGCCGTGGATAGAGCCCATATCCGGATAACCTTTTTTAACATAGGGTACATAACACAGGGTGCGTCTTCCAGCTCGAGGATCTAACTCCTGGGTGTTGGACAGATCCCCGTATCCAACGCCCGGAGGTGCTACTCTCAAGGGGGTAGGCGGTGATGAAGTGCGAGCCGCCTACGCCCGACACATCTGCGACGGATCGGCTGAGAGTCCACGTCGTCCTCTCTCAGCCGTTCCGCCGCCTCCTTCCGCGAGATCACGTCCTCGCAGAAAGAGACCACTGCCTGCCAAGACCTCTCACTGCCAGCCATAGCCGAAACCACGATCGGCAGGGAGAGGTCCCCCCCGACTACAGACGTGAGTGCCGCACGCTGCTGAGACCAACTGGACCAACAGCGTGTGCTGCGCTGTATCGATAGCGCAGCCGCACTCATGGCATACTTCCGTGGGCTCTCTACCCGCCACCTTGCATAGGAACCTCCCGAAACAGCCGTGTCCGGAAAGCACCTGCGCAAGGCGGAAGGTCACCTGCCCGTGCCGCCTCTCCGCCCTGACTGACGGAGGACGGGGCGAATCGCCTCTATGGTCCTGAGACCGGCACTCGGTGACTCGAGTCTGACCTGCCACTGGCGGTAGAGCTGAGCGCCGCCATCCAGCCACCATCTCCAGGGAAGTGTGGTCGCCCAGCGTCCGAACTTCCACCCTTTGCCAGTACACGTGAGCCAGCACCTCCGCCTCCATATCCCACGGAGGACAGCCCGCTAAAGCGCAGGCTGCCTCGCACGAGATGGTGCGATAGGCTCTGACCACTCTAGCCGCCATGACTCGCTGCGGTCTCCGCAACAGTCTCCTACTACGAGCGGACAGATCGTCCGCCCATATGGGCGCCCCATACAGGGCCATCGACTTCACCGCCCCGGTGTACAGTCGACGGCAGCCCATTCCGGGCCCACCCGAGTTCGGAAGCAAGCGACTCAGCGCGCCGGCAGCCCCAATTAGTTTGGGGGCTAGGCGCCGGAAGTGCTCCTCGAATTTCCACCGCGCGTCGAGGATGAGTCCCAAGTACTTCATCAACGACTTGATCGCGATGGAAACCCATCCGACCCGTGGCCCGTGAAAACACATGGCCTCGGACTTTTCGAGGGCAACCTCCAACCCCAGCCGGCGTATGCACGCCACTACTTGGGCTACCCCAGCAGTGGCTCTGACGCGCGCCTCCCTGAACGTGCGGCCCCTGGCCGTAACGAGGGTGTCGTCTGCGTAACAAGTTACGTCGACGCCCCTCGGATTACCGCCCCGCAGCACCCAGTCGTAGCCGATGTTCCACAGGAGCGGGTCGAGGACCGACCCCTGTGGGTTCCCAGCGGACCAACTGGCCGCCGGTCGGGAAGCTCACGGCCCTCTCTGAGAGGTAAGTCGCTACGATACGCCGCAGATAGCCGGGCATCGCGTGGTAGCGGAGCGCTTCCACTATGCACGGCCATGGCAGGATGTTGAACGCGTTGGCGATGTCTAGAGACACCGCAAAGCTCACCCCACCGCTGGCGACCACATCCTCCGCAAGGTCCCTCACCCGCGCTATCGCGTCGACTGTGGACCTGCCCCGCCGGACCTCAAACTGTACGTGACCGGCCCCACCTCCTCGAGGTGCCCTACGATGCGAGCGGCGATGATCCGCTCGAACAGCTTACTCACCTCGTCTAACAGCACGATAGGCCGATAGGCCAAGGGTGAGTCGGTCTTCCATGCGACTGGAAACCGGCCCTGCCGTAGACAGGCGTCGAAAAGCGCCCTGACGCGAGACTCTAGCGGGCCCAGGGCCAGAACCAAGGCCCGATCGGGGACTCCATCAGAGCCCGGCGTGACGTTCTTCGCCCGGAGCCGCAGCAGAGCCGCCCTCAATTCACCCTTAGACGACGGCGGGCGGCGCCATGCTCGGCGGCTCCACCGCGGGGTATCCGGATAACCTAAGATAGCAGTTACTTCGTCTTCGCCGGCGAAGACGGCGTGTAGACTTTGATTGTCTTTCGGAGAGGAGCGCTTAGGTCGGGGGAGTAAAAATAAGCCGCAACTACGAGAGGGTTGGGGTGTCGGATTGATTTCTCGAAATAGCTTTTCGAGAGTTTCTTAAAATGCTGAGCGATAGTTTCAAGTGTCTATGCAGGTCTGCGTTGCGCACGTACTAGAGGCAGCCGGTTGCTCTGCGCATGAAACGATTCTGTGTCGTTTGAAAGGTTTTATACGTGGGTCGAAGAGCTATGGTGGCGCTCGGGTATGGCATCATTGGGAGGATGAAACTCATGTATAATGTCACTTTGTGACGGATATGTAGCCTACTACATTTGGTAATCTTGAAGTAGTCTGTTAAGAACAAAACGGGCTTGGTTTATATATATCGCTACCGAACATCTTTCTGGTAGCTGTAGTTTAAATGTCTTGCTATTTGGCTCCAACACTGGAGGGACTGATAAAGTTATAGTTGTTTCTTCACGCCGTCGTTTCGCGTGAATACTTGCTAGCAGGTTTGTAGGTCTTGATGAATGAAGATAGCTGTTTTGTTCCCGTGTGATACTGTAGTCTGAGTAAGTAAGGAGATGATGTTTTCTCGCAGTTTATCGACGCAGTCACAGTTGTAATTCTGCTCGTTTGATGTTGTTGTGAAGAAATCACTAAATAGACGTAGCGCTTGACCGTATGTGAGTTCTGCAGCGCTGACACCTGGATCTGAACGCAATGCAGTGCGTAAGCCCATCAAGTCGGTAGGTAATTCTTCTCTCTGCTTCGTGTGGTGCGATAGGCGAGTTTTCAGCGAAGTATTGAGTGAACAATGCCAACGTTCCACTAATCCGTTCGACTGAGAATGGTAGGGTACGTGTTTTCTGTGATCCCATGTCGCGAATCCAGGTTTCTTCCCTGGTTAGTTTTGACAAAAGTTGCGGAACCAAATCGTGTTATTCAGAAATCGCATAATATCTTCGCTACTGATTCAGTTGTGACGTCTTCAGTAGGTCTAGCTTCAGGCAATCTTGTTTCTCTGTCGATCATTGTGACGCAATATCTGTGTCTTTCGGCTGACAGACACACTGTGTCCGAAAGACACTCCGAAAGACACTCTGGACGTCGTTGGCCCTAGTGGGCCACGTCCAGATGTACGTGTTTAAATCTATCATTGGGTGGTAATACCGAAAGTCTGCTGGTTGTGTGACGTTGTACTTTGCAGCGTGGACATTGAATACAATTTTTCGCCCATGTTCTAACGTCGATGTTCATCAAGGGCCAGAAGATTTGCTGTGTGACGAGTTTGTTCGTAGTTCTTATTCCTGGATGGCTGATGTCATGTACTGCGTCGAATTTGTCTATATTCTGCCGGGATGTATGGTCTAGCGAATGCAAGCGACCTTTGTACTTCTCATTCACGATACGTTCTAGTATCTAACTTATGAGGTATAATGTAAATGAGAAGTGTATCCCAATGCTTCGTAGGTTCGTCTAAGAATTCTAAAGCACTGACGTTGGGACTTGTTGGGTTTTTTGGACTGGTGTCTCAGTCCGAGCGCCCCTGTGTCCGTGGATGAGACCCACGTCTGGATGACGTCAGATATCGGGGACCTCGTCTTCGCCGGCGAAGACGCTGCGTACAGTTGTGTGTATGTGTGTGTATGACCTACATGGGAAGCGTTGCCCAATGTCAGTTGGTCGTCTGATTCGTCAAGGACGTTCTTCGGTCTCCTCTTTATGAGAGGAGCGTTAGGGTCGGGGGTATAATTGCAAGCCTCAACCACTAGAGGGTTGGGGTGTCGGACTGCTCTCTGAAAGTAGGCTTTGGAGAACTTTTTAAATAGCTGTTGCATCGTCAGTAAATCTAAATCACGATGCAAATCTACGTTGCGCACGAACCACGGCGCGCCCATGGTCATGCGCATGAATTTATTTTGTAGTATCTGTAGGCTCTTGTGGGCTGACGGTGGGCGAAGACAACGCTGGCGTAGGTCATGCTCGGTCTAATGCATACTTTGTATAACGTTACTTTGTTACGCAGGGACTTTTACTTTTTGCGCAAATTAACGGGTAAAGACGACTCATTACATAGGCGGCTTTTTGGCGAGCCTTGCGAATGTGTGCGGTGAAGCTCATACGTCTATCGAACGTTACTCCCAGGTACTTGGCTTTTTCTTGCCAAGGGATTGGACGGCCGTAGAGAGTTACCTCATCGGGATTTGCATTGAAGCGGGGCTTAGCGAAGCCCGTGAGAGCATTGCTGCGCTCTATTCGGGGTTTACTTTGATTCTCCAGAGGCGGAACCACTCGCCTAGGCTGGGAACCGCCTTTTTGAGGCGTAGGGATATGATCTTCTTTTGACTATGAGCCCTGAGGAACTCCTGCTCGGATGGGCCGCGAGGAAGACAGAGTGCCGTCCAGGCGGTAGCGAAATTTACGATCGGTAAGGTAGGCTCGCAGTAGTCTGACGAGCTTAGCTGGCAAGCCAAGGTGGTGAAGCTTGTAGATCAAGCCGGCATGCCATACCTTATGGAAGGCCTTCGCTACGTCGAAGAATAGGGCCCCTGTGGGCGTGGGCTTACCGAGCTAGTTAAACCCTTGAATGATGTGCTCCGTGAGGCGGTGTGCTTGGTGGATGCAAGAGTGTCGGGCTCTAAAACCGAACTGCTCGTCGTTGAGGAGTTTCTTCTCCTCTACGACTGCTTTTAGCCTATTCAGGATGACCCGCTCGTACACCTTGGCTAGGGTGTTGAGCAGGCTGATAGGGCGATAGCTGGTCGCTAGATTGCGGGGTTTACCCGCCTTCGGGATCCCTATGACTATGGACTCTTTCCACCAGTCGGGGAAAGAGCAGTGTGCCATGAAAATATTAAAAATAATCACCAGGAGGTTGATTATTTCCCCTGGAAGTAATTTTAGGGTCTTGTTGGATATTCCATCAGGACCTGGGGCTTTCTTAGAGTGAAAGCCCTTGATGATCGTGTGAACTTCATCGCAAGTCGTTGGGGCGAGAGGTTCACCGTCGGCGGGAACTGAAAGAATTGTTGCAAGTTCGCTTTCGACATCCAATACGTGGGGCCTATCAATTGAGACGGTGCTCGAAGAGCATTGGGCTTCCAGGCTGTCAGCCAAGCATTCGGCCTTATCGATATCGTCAAAGGCGGGCGAAAGGTTGGAACACTCTATCGGTGGGGTGGCGGCAACTGGGTCGGCTTTGAGAACCCTCGCCAGCTTGTAGTAGGCTACATGCGATGGCGTGAGCTCACTAAGCCTGTCCCATTGCTCGTCTCGGAGTTCGGCAAGGCGGTCCCTTACCATCGTCCGGGCTCTCCGAAGTTCTTGCCGGTTATCGGACATTGGGTACGCGTCGTGGGCCCTACACATACGATTCTTGTACGTGATTAACTCTCGCGCGTCTTCCGAGAGCTCCATGAGGTATGAGCCGCATGGCATCTCGCGGGAGATACTGGGTCCAGCTGATCTTTAGCATCCGTTGATAAGCCCACATCTCGAATGTCTCGAGATATTTTATTAGATCCTCTTTGACTGACCAGAATTAGCATCCATAAAAAAGTAGTCCTTATACAACAGTTCCTTTGTAGGGTGTTGCAATGTCCACGGTCCACGGTCCCTTGTATCCAGCGGCTCCCTGCGACTCGTCTGATGTTGTCTGTCCACCTAGTTTTGAGTCGACCAACGCTACGTTTACCGGTGCGGAGTTGCCATTCCAGCATCTTGGGACCTTGCAGCTCGCTGAGCTATGTCGGTAACTTTGGTTCTCCTCATTTCTGGTTGGATCACGTGGAGATGCACCTAGCGTGGCTCTCTCCATCGCCTACTGAGTGACTCTGAGCCTTCTAGTGGGGCCCATAGTGAGTGACCACGTTTCTGTGCCGTGGGTCATCACTGGCAACACACAATGTTGACGAGGGGATGTTGCGGAGTTTGTCGAACCCCTTCCACTGACGACTTTCTTCAGGACGATGTCGCACCGATCTGAGCTGTCTCAAAATCGATGCGTTGGATCTATATGTTGTCCATTGAATCCGAGCATCCTTCTCCAGCACCACATCGCGAAAGCGTTAATTCGTTTCCAATCAGCTGCCTTAATTGTCCATGTCTTTAAGACGAAGACAGCCAAGACGCACTTTAGTGTTGATAGAAATATGTCTATCCCTCCAAGTCTTATGCAACTGAGATAAAGCAGTATTAACCATTCCGATGCGCCTTCAAATTTAGACCTCACACGACCCAGCGTCGTTGATGTTGGAACCCAGGTATATAATGGTTCTCTACAGTTTCGAGATTTAGTGGACCAGTGAGTTCCAGTTTCTTATCACTATCTACAACCAAGACTTTTGACTTAGACCTGTTCATAGAAAGAGCCCAGTCTTTTACACATGTACTGTACCCCAAACTAGCTTGCAGATCATGTGCAATATGTCGATCCCTGTGTCCCCCCCAGAGCGCTCAAAGTTTCAGCTGTTTATTTAAGGAATTCCTGGATTTTAAGGATTTTAAAGCTGGAATTACTTCTGATCTTAGTAAGCTAGGCTCCAATTCCGTGTTGACATAGTTCTTCGGAAGTTTCTGGTTTATGAACAATGAGCCGGTGAAGACGGTTGGTCAACGTAATGCCCAAATTGAAGTCAAAGGATCATCATCTTCATATCATCCTCAAACTCAAGGAGCTTCAGAACGAAGCCATTCTACATTTAAGGAATACCTAAAATCTTATGTCAATCAAAATCAGGACAACTGCCCAAAGTATGTATATTCTGATATGTTGTCATATAATACTGCAGTCCATTGTACTACACATTATACACCTTATAAACTCTTATTTGGTCATAAACCTTACATCCCTGATTCCGTTTTTCATGAAATCCCTAGTAACACTTATCCTGATTATATTAGAATGCTTCAACATAAACACAAATTCTACCGGGAACAAGCTATGGAGAATGATCAAAAATCCAAACTAAATTTAAAAAAATATTACGTCAAAAGAACTCGTAGAGAATATAAGGTAGGTGACTTTGTTTATGTTAAAAACCAAGTTAGACTTCGGAAAGCACTCTCTCCTACTTGAAAGGGTCCTTACAAGGTAGTCAAACATGGTAACAATACGCTATCTCTGCTAATCAACAGGAGACATTTCAAACACCACTATGATGAGATAAAACTAGCGGAATTTCAGAGATTGTTTCTCATCATGATACAAGTAAGTAAATCAACATATAAAGATTTTTTGTTTAGTACATAAGAATGTGAAGCTATAAGTTTTCTTTTATATAAAATTTACTAGGTTTTACGTTTGTGCTATATCAAAGCATTAAAAAGCAGTACTTCTCCATCTCTCATCTCCTTGATACATACTTGAACATATCTTTGGCACTTTAGACGAAAATGATGCAATCAGATATGATGAAGCAATAAATTCTGTTCAAGATAATAATAAGTTGGCTTCACTGAGGAAAGAAAATATACTGGTCTCTACTTCTGCTACTAATTCTTTTAATCACTCACTGCACAAACTGAAGGTTTTAAAAGAAACTGCAAACAAGCTCTCTATAAACTTAAGGAAAGAAGTTGATGACATCAACAAACTATTATTAACTGGGGAAATTAACTCTATTATAAATATCAAATCAAATCGTTTATTTTGCACAGATTGTGTCGGTATATTGGTATTACATTAAATTAGTGATGCTTAACAATCTGCCGGGTAGGTATGCAAAAAAATAATATTTTAAAATTTATGTTTCTGGTCAATTAATAGTAAAAGTCAAATTAATAATAATTTAATTATTTATAAATGCAACTATATATTTCTGTCTCTTAAATATTCTTCAATTGAATAGTATTGCTTCCTCATTAAAAATTCTTTAATTTTATTTTTAAATTTAGTAAAATTCAGTTTTCGGTCAGCTTATGTCGATGGTAGTTTATTAGTCGATTAGTCGATGTTGCGTGAAACATACTTGGTTCTTCCTGCGCTCACTATCGGAGTATCTATATATATATATATATATATATATATATATATATATATATATATATATATATATATATATATATATATAAGCACGGGCAGGTAAGTATTTTTAATTTATCGTAATATGATTTACAAGAATCAGTGGGTTTCAAATGACACATAGCCCTTATACATTTTTTTTGGCATTTAAAAACTCTATCATTATAAACTATATCACTCCAATTAGAAGACATAATTAACGCAATTCTGTTCACAAATCTAAACATACTTCATCCTTTCATAATAACTCCACATCAGTTGTATAGAAAACTTGTTGACAACCATAAACATCTACCTAGAAGCTTAGATTTAGTAATAAGTTTAGTAATAAGTTCAATTCATTATATTTTTAATATTTTCGAAATAGTATATTAATATATAAACAACAAAATTATGTTTGGATTAAAAGGACCCCTAGTGACTACTCAAGCATTTTATTTTTACCATAGTATTCCATTACGAATTTCACATAATATTGTAAAGCCAGACTCATTCAGCCTCATCAAGCCTACCGATAAATATATTGCGATCTCCAAGGACTAATCATACTACAGTGGCCTCGAATCTCTCTCCAGTTGTAAGCTGGTGGAATCGTCAAACTACATTTGCAGCATCATGAACGTTTTCCCATCTATCGCTGATCCGTGTTTTGAAAGTGAACAACTGTCAAAAGTGATTGCAGTTACCAATACAGTGTAAAACGAAATTTAATCCGGTGTAATTGACATTTGGAAACCTATTTCCAATAACAAATGGTGCAACACAAAGATGTGCAAACTATGCCAACGAAATCATGTAGAGATTGTATTAGGTGTTCATGTATTATTTATTGTAAAAATATAAGATTGTATTCAAATAATATTGTGCTTAATATTAGTTCACCCCTGTCCGATGTTTCTTCATTTAATTTAATAGACGATTCGTGTTGTTACTTTGATTTGACTGAATTGAATTGGAACAAATCAGAAAAGAACCGCATATTATAAAATACGGAACTTATTATTCTTTAATTATTAATTTCACGATATTGTCCATTGCCTGCATTATGATTTTAAAATTTTATAAATTTTAACTCTGTAAGAAGTCTTTCAATAACCACGAATTATCCGAAATACCTTTGAAACATGTCCAACCACCAGCATTAGAGACTGAACATGCAGATTTGGAGATGACTCCTCCTAGAACCAGAAGAGGTCTCTAAGATTCCATTGAACATAAACTTCGAAGACATTTACGAAGTTTATTTTTAATGAAGGGAGGTGTTACACCCTGGCTCAGCATGGATAAGTGCTGACACCAGAGGTCAGAGGTCCAGATTGAGTTAGTCGTATGTTGACCATCAAAGCTACGTTCTATCTACATGGCAAATCCGTGGTTATGAAAGTATTTTATAAATCAGTAATTAATTAATTGACTATATATTTCCTACGACTCGGTAATTCTTTTTTTAAAACCGGAACTACGATATCCCGTCCCGTTAAGTACGAAAGATCGCAGAGAGGTCCCGAGCCAACTTGATGCGGCGCTTGTATCGTACCGCGAATCACGGTGAGAGTACACGATAAGGAGTTGAGGGTAGAAGGATAATAAATAAATAAATAAAATAAAATAAAAAGCCTTTTATTTTCCTTTAAAACGTAAACTAAAACATAATTAGAATCTGTCGACATCACAGGGGACCGAAGAGCTGCCAGCTACCTCGGACAAAGAATAAGTCTAGCCATTTAAAGGGGGAGCGCTGCCAGTATCTTCGGAACCTTGCCTAAAGGGACTCCTTTTAATAATATAATTATTTTAGTTATGATGTTTAAACATTTATTTATTTTTTAAGATTTTTAGTTGTAGGTTAATCTAAGTTTTATATTTAAGTTTTATGTAAAATGTTTGATGTATAATAAATATGTTATAAATATTAGAATTCTTAAATCTTAATACTAACTTATTACTAAATAAATATAAATATGTAAATAATATGTAAGTAACATTATATAAAAAGTTTAGATCTTCTTATAATCTTAGGTGATTTAAATATTTCCCTTGGATATATGCCGAGTTTGTCCCATTTTAAAGTTTTGATGGCCGACTCTAAAACCGCTATAAAGATTTTTGAAGATAATGGGTCTTCTTGTTTTACTCCTCGATTGATTGTGATTGGTGGATCTGTAGATTCGAGAGGAATCTTACTCGAGCTGTTTACATAGAGGTGTTTCAGTATTTTGATGTATTTTTGGTCTATGTTTGGTTCTTGTATAATGTTTTCCATATACTTCAAACTATCAAAAGCTTTTTGATAGTCTATGTTGTAAAATTTTTCAATTAGTAATTCTAAGGCGTGAATATTATCTATTGTCGAGAATCCGGTTCTAAAGTCAGGCTATTCTATTGGCTAGGTAGACTCGATTATTTCTTTTATCCTTTTTTCTATTAGTGAGGCAAAGAGTTTGTAGAGGCATGGCAACAAACTAATTGGAAGGTAATTTACAATATTCTTAGATTTGCTTTTTTTGTAGTATTATTAGGGGTTAAAGTATGAAATTGCCGATTTGTACTGAAAAACAAAAATTAGTTTTTTTTTTAATTTAACATATTTATTTAATCAAAATAATTACCATTATTATCTATACATTGCTGCCATCTAATAGGAAGCTTATTTATGCCTTTGCGATAGAACTCTGGTGATCTAGATTCGACAAACTGTGTGAAAGCATTTTGCACTGCCTCCTGAAAAGATAACTTTTTATCACACAGAAAATTGTCCAAATCACGAAAAAATAGTAGTCCGTTGGAGCAAGGTCTGGCGAATACGGAGGGTGACAAATGGTTTCTAATTGCAGTTCCTGTAGAGTTAAAACGGTTTCTCGTGCTCTATGAGGTCTCGCGTTATCATGGAGTAATAATGGTGAAGATCGATTCATAAGTCGGGGCTGTTTCACTGCTAGTTTCGCTATCATTGTTCGGAGTTCGGCGCAGTAGACATCTGCCGTTATTGCTTGACCAGATCGGACAGACGCTGAGACCACCAAACAGTTACCATTACCTTTTTATTGGTAAGCTTTACTTTAGGACACTGTTGCTGTGTTTGACCTGGGGTCAGCGATTGCATTTTCCGCTTACGATTATCGTAAAGAATCCATTTTTATCACATGTCACAATTCGATCCAATATTCCTTCATTTCTTTTCGATTCAACAAGGCAACGCAAGTTTCAACACGCGTTTCTTTCTGCAGGTCAGTCTAATCATGGTGCACCCATTTTTCATATTTTTTTTAATTTTATTGATTTGACGCAAATGAGTCAATATTATTGGTAAGGTAACGTTAAACAATGCCGCTAATTCCTGGGTAGTTTGGCTCGGATCGGCTTCCACCATCTCTTTCAAATCATTGTTATTCACCTGTGTGGGCGATCTTCCACATGGTTCGTTCTTCAAATCGAAGTTTCCATCACGAAAGCGTTTAAACCAAGATCGCACAGTGCGTTCATTAGCAGTCCCTTCTCAAAACGCAACATTAATATTGCGAGCTGTTTCTGCCCCGTTAGTTCCGCGTCGGAACTCGTATTCAAAAATCACACGAATTTTCGAAGTATCCATCTTTATTGTCTATGCTAAATAAAATAAAACAACTGAAAGTTAATAATCGAATGTTGCATATTTTTTAAAGGAAGAACTACATCGGTACCGTATGAAATAAGTTTCACTCAAAAATCTCAAACCATGAAGGTTCTATTTCAATTATTACAATAAAACGGCAATTTCATACTTTAACCCCTATTACTATAAATTTCGTCCATTGTTTAGGAGCAATGTGTGACAAAAATCTGCTATTTTTATTGATTCATTTGATATTTTGTCAGTGGATTTAACCGGGGATTTAACACTTTTTAACCGCTTTATGGCTTTTAAAACTTGTATTTCGTAAAACAGTGTCACATCATTCATATGGCACACCCCTTGACAGTAATCTTTCTGGTACGACTCTGAACATTGATTTATCTCTAGTGTCAGGGGTTCCTCATTTAGATTTGTGTTACTATTCGTAATACTTTCGCTGTATAGGTCTTCTGTTATGTGTTATCCAAGTTTTGTGAGTATTAAGTTCTTTGAGAGCTTTTTTCATGCTGCCGGTACGGATTAGATGCTTTTCTATTGTTTTCTGTCTTTGCTGTTTATAGTCTGATTTTAAATATTTGCTTGTAAGTTTATATAAAGCACTTAGCTGTAAGCTGTAGCTCATTGTTCGTGTTTTTCGCTTCGTTCTTTGAAGCTCGTATTTTCTGGACAGCTGTTATTTTCTGAACAGAGCCATTGTGCGGTCTTGAATAATATTATCACGCTAACTCTTTGGTTGCTTAAAAGAATCATACGCATGTTTCTGATAGGACTGGATAGCGAGAATTATTTTATCATAAAACGCTTGTATTGTACAGCCATTGCTATCTAGTAGCCTGTTCTTATAGGTAATCAGATGTTCAACATATTTAGTTGATACGTCTTTTCCTGTAAGTTCGCTTCTGCTTGATTTTTCGGTTTTTGAAGTTTGTCAGTTGCCCTTACTAGTCTGTGGTCCGAAGAAAATGGTAAGTCGATAACTTCTATGTTGGAAACATGATTTTTCAGACTCGTTAATAAAGAAGGATAATAAACGTGGACATTGATTGAATTTTTAAACCCAAACACAGCCAATAGTTGGCGTTACCAATATTATAATATCATTTAATCTACTCGTATCTATAATATATAGATTTTAAAAGGCACTAATTATTATTATTCAGAAGCTGAGAAGAATTTTGCCAACCCTTCTCATCCAGTGGGTGTCGTAAGAGGCGACTAAGGGAACCGGGAACTTAATTGATGTCGCAAATTCGGTAAGCTGGCCATAGAAACAGCTTCCTTGGGGACTTGAGTGGACCCCGAGTGAAGTAGCCAATTATATGATGGATAGACTAAAGAATGTGCGCATATGGCCGCAGCGTCAGCTAGCTAGCTGACGCTGGGCGTACAGTTCCACCAGTCAACCAGCACTACCACCTTTTTTTTTAACGTGGGTAATCCTCATAGATACCACCGCGCCCGGGAAGGCGCGATGGATATTTCAAAATCAAAATTGCGTTTATTCAGCCATTATAAGGAAAAAAAAAAAAAATACATCACATCTAACAACGTATGTGTCCTGAAATTGGCTGAACAGGGCGCTATTTCGGACCCTTACCAACTAAGCCACCAAGGTTTATCCTTCCTGCTGCCTGGGGGCTGGGCCACGGGTAACACTCGCGCACACGTCTGCAACCAGGTCAGCGGTGTCCGTCCAAAGACAGACTCAACTCGGGGGACAATATCAGATGCCCCCAAATTGGTCGCCAAAGACGCACCTGGAACTCGGGGTGCGCATTCCAGGTCGAGGACCTATCTCCTGGGTGTTAGACGTTCCCACATCTATCTCCCGGAGGTGCTCCTCAAGGGGGTAAGCGGTGAAAATGCGCGAGCCGTCTGCGCCCGACACGTCTGCGGCGGATCGCCCGACAATCCGCATCGTCATCTCTCAGCCTTTCCGCCACCTCCTTTCGCGAGATCATGTCCTCGCAAAAGGAGACCACCGCCTGCCAGGACCTCTCACTGCCAGCCATGGCCTGAACCATGATTAGCACGGAGAGGTCCCCCCCCGACTACTGCCGTGAGTGTCTCACGCTGCTGAGCCCAACTGGGGCACTCAGCCAGCGTGTGCTGCGATGTATCAGTAGCGAAGCCGCACTCGTGACATTCTTCCGTGGGCTCTCTACCTGCCACCTAGCACAGGAACCTCCCGAAACAGCCGTGTCCGGAAAGCACCTGCGCAAGGCAGAAGGTCATCTGCCCGTGTCGTCTCTCCGCCCACTTACGAAGGACGGGGCGAATAACCTCTACGGTCCTGAGACTGGCAGTCGATGATTCAAGTCTCAGTAGAGCTCAGCCTGAGCCGTGCGCCGCCACCCAGCCACCATCTCCGGCCAAGGGTGGTCGCCCAGTGTCCGGACATCTACCGCAGTTCGCCAGTACACGTCCGCCAAAACCCTTGCCTCCAGGTCCCATGGGGGGCAGCCCGCCAACGCGCAGGTTGCCTCGCACAAGACGGTGCGGCAACCTGCGCGCACCCTGGCCACTCTGGCTACCATGACTCGCTCAGTCTCCTACTATGAGCGGACAGATTGTCCGCCCATATCGGCGCTCCGTAAAGAGCCATCAACTTCACCAACCCGGTGTATAGTCGAAGGCAGACCACCCCGGGCCCACCCGAGTCCGGGCAGAGACGATTTAGCGCACCGGCAGCCCCTATTAGTTTGGGGGCCAGGCGCTGAAAGTGCTCCTCGAATTTCCACCGCCCGTCGAGGATCCTATACGTATGCGCGCCACTACTTGGGCTACCCCTGCAGTGGCTCGTACGCGCGCCTCCCTAAACGTGTGGTCCCGAGCCGTAACGAGGGTGTCGCCAGCGTAACACGTTACGTCGACGCCCTTTAAATTACCGCCCCGCAGCACCCAGTCGTAGCCGATGTTCCACAGGAGCGGACCAAGAACCGATCCCTGTGGAACACCGCACGACATCTCCCAGCGGGCCAACTGGCCGCTGGCCGGGAAGCTCACGGCCCTCTCAGACAGGTAACCGCTACGATACGCCTCAGATAGGCGGGCATCGCGTGGTAGCGAAGCGAGTCTAAAATGGACGACCAGGGCAGGGTGTTGAACGAGTTGGCGTTGTCTAAAGACACCACGCCGCAAGCTCACCCCACTGCTGGTGACTGCATCCTCCGCAAGGTCCCTCACCCGTGTGATGGCGTCGACGGTGGACCTGCCCCGCCAGAACCCAAACTGTGTAGGTCGCTGAAATCCAGACCCACCTCCTCGAGATGCCCCACGATGCGAGCAGCGATCACCCGCTCGAAAAGCTTGCTCACCTCGTTCATCAGCACAATGGCTGAAGGTGAGTCAGCCGGCAGCCCCTCCTTCCGCAGAAGGACCAGCTTCCCAGTCTTCCATACGACTGGAAACCGGCCCTGCTGCAGACAGGCGTCGAAGAGCGCACTCGGCTTCCTCCTCTACAGAGTTGCTGGGTGGCGGCAACCACGCCTGCACGAGCGCTGCCTCCAACAAGGCCTCGCGGTCCAGGCGCTTGAGGGCCCAGCGAGTGAAGGTGACGTCCAGGATCGAGCCCCACTGCCGCCAAATGTGAGTCTGAATTGAACCACGGTTCATAACCTGTAAGCCGGTCAAGACCGTCCACTCCTCGAGTGCCTCGCCACGGGCGTCGGTCGCTGAGGACCCTTACACAGTGGATTTAGCGTTGAGATCTCCAGCGACTAGCACCCGACACGGGTGACTGCGGCCGATCAGAGCCCCGACCTCGAGCAAGAACGGCGATGACCAGGACGTCCCCCACCCAAGCTGCAACGAAGCTCTTCACGACACGCTGGAATGGCGGGAAACTCGTCGCGGATCGGGACGATCCAATATATAATAATGGTCTGCAGAAAATGGACCAAACTGCGAGGAGGCCTGGGGGCCATCGCCAGTCCTACTTTTCTTCTTCTCCTTCTAACAGCGCTGCGCGTCATATAAGCGTCGCTGCCCCCTGATCCGCCAGTCTACCCGCGCTAGCACAGACGACTCCACAACGGTCCGCAGCGAAGCCAGCTCATTTCGGAGGCTGGCCGTTTCGGCCTGCTGCCTGGCGTTATCAGCCTCAAGACGGGCTCAAACCGTGCGGACATGAACGCAAGACCGTATTGCGGTCCGTCTGACGGACATGGACGCAAGGCCGTATGGCGGTCCATCTGACTGACACGGACACAAAGCCGTATGGCGGTCTATCTGACTGATATGACTGACATGGACGTATGACGGACCATTTGACATAGACGTAAGGCCGTATGGCGGTAGATCTGACTGACACCGACGCAAGACCGTATTGCGGTCCATCTGACTGATATGACTGACGTATGACAATCCATCTGACTGACATAAAAGCAAGACATCCGTCGCTTCCTGCCCAGGACATTAACCTTTTCCGCAGGTATGCCTCCAAGAGTCTCTTTCTCCGATGTTGCGGTGTCAGGCAGTTGTGGACAGCGTCCCTTGGCGCCTGCCAGCACGTTTTAAGTGGCGGCGTTTGCGGCGCTTTCGGCCAAGCTGCTATTAAGGCCGGGTGGCGGCAGCCATGAGTGAGCCGGGCGCGTCAGCCGCTGTTGCGGTGCGCAAGACCAGCCCGTGCGATCAGCCCTCCTCGCTACTAAGCATTAAATTAATTAAGCTTGGCAGCGAGAGGTCCCCGTTAAGAAGTAACACCAGTGAGTACCTCGACCTGCATCTAGCAAGGCTGGTCACCCTTTAGGAGGGTGGATGCCGTTCAAGATACCGTATCCCCGAAATGCACGCACCGCGATTTTACTCTTCTGAATGAATGCGTCCTTTTTGCGGTGACAGTGTGTGGGCCTAGATGGGAGCGTGGCGTACAGTGTCTGATCCCCAGAAAAGCCCCAGAAGCCAGCTCATTTCGGAGGCTGGCCGTTTCGGCCTGCTGCCGAGCGTTAACAGCCTCCAGACAAGCTCAAAATAAGCTCTGTTATTGAAGAATTCTTGCCCTGGAGCTGCATCCAGGAGGCACTGAGGTACCACACGGTCCCTCTATACCTCCAGGGGGTCGTGTTGGCCGACCTCTCCAAGCGATCGACATATAACGGTCCATCTGACTGACATGAACGTATGACCATCCATCTGACTGACAAGGACGCAAGGCCGTATGGCGGTCCATCTGACTGACATGGACGCAAGGCCGTATGGCGGTCCATCTGACTAACACGGACACAAGGCCGTTTGGCGGTCTATCTGACTGATATGACTGACATGGACTTATGACGGACCATCTGACATAGACGTAAGGCCGTATGGCGGTAGGTCTGACTGACAATATGGCCAAATCCTTCTCATATTGAGAGGAGACCCGTGCTCTGTAGTGAGCCAGAAATGGGTTGTTCATGAAGCCTGGTCGGAGAGAGCGGTGTCGTGCGGTGTCCCACAGGGTTCGGTACTATGACTGACATCGACATATAACGGTCCATCTGACTGACATGGACGCAAGACCGTATTGTGGTCCATCTGACTGATATGACTGACATGAACGTATGACAATCCATCTGACTGACATGGACGCATGGCCGTACGGCGGTCCATCTGACTGACATGGACGCAAGGCCGTATGGCGGTCCATCTGACTAACACGGACACAAGGCCGTATGGCGGTCTATCTGACATAGACGTAAGGCCGTATGGCGGTAGATCTGACTGACACCGACACAAGACCGTATTGTGGTCCATCTGACTGACATGGACGCAAAACATCCGTCGCTTCCTGCCCAGAACATTAACCTTTCCCGCAGGTATGCCTCCAAGAGTCTCTTGCTCTGATGTTGCGGTGTCGGGCAGTTGTGGACAGCGTCCCTTGGCGCCTGCCAGCACGTTTTAAGTGGCAGCGTCGGCGGCGCTTTCGGCCCGGCTGCTGTTGAGGCCGGGTGGCGGCAGCCATGAGTGAGCCGGGTGCGTCAGCCGCTGTGGCAGTGCGCAAGACCAGCCCGTGCGATCAGCCCTCCTCGCTACTAAGCATTAAATTAATTAAGCTTGGCAGCGAGAGGTCCCCGTTAAGAAGTAACACCAGTGAGTACCTCGACCTGCATCTAGCAAGGCTGGTCACCCTTTAGGAGGGTGGATGCCGTTCAAGATACCGTAGCCTCGAAATGCACGCACCGCGATTTTACTCTTCTGAATGAATGCGTCCTTTCTGCGGTGACAGTGTGTGGGCCTAGATGGGAGCGTGGCGTACAGTGTCTGAGCCCCAGAAAAGCCCCAGAAGCCAGCTCATTTCGGAGGCTGGCCGTTTCGGCCTGCTGCCGGGCGTTATCAGCCCCAAGGCAGGCTCAAAATAAGCTCTGTTATTGAAGAGTTCTTGCCCTGGAGCTGCATCCGGGAGGCACTGAGGTACCACACGGTCCCTCTACCTCCGGAGGGTCGTGTTGGCCTACCTCTCCGAGCAATCGGTCAGGTTTCCGACCAGTGAAGCCTGGTCGGAGAGGGCGGTGTCGTGAGTTGTGTCCCACAGGGTTCGGTACTATGACTGACATCGACATATAACGGTCCATCTGACTGACATAGACGCAAGACCGTATTGTGGTCCATCTGACTGATATGACTGACATGAACGTATGACCATCCATCTGACTGACATGGACGCAAGGCCGTATGGCGGTCCATCTGACTGACATGGACGCAAGGCCGTATGGCGGTCCATCTGACTAACACAGACACAAGGCCGTATGGCGGTCTATCTGACTGATACGACTGACATGGACGTATGACGTACCATCTGACATAGACGTAAGGCCGTATGGCGGTAGGTCTGACTGACACTATGGCCAAATCCTTCTCATATTGAGAGGAGAACCGTGCTCTGTAGTGAGCCAGAAATGGGTTGAAAAGCCCCAGAAGCCAGCTCATTTCAGAGGCTGGCCGTTTCGGCCTACTGCCGGGCGTTATAGCCCCAAGACAGGCTCAAAATAAGCTCTGTTATTGAAGAGTTCTTGCCCTGGAGCTGCATCCGGGAGGCACTGAGGTACCACACGGTCCCTCTGTACCTCCGGAGGGTCGTGTTAGCCTACCTCTCCGAGCGATCGGTCAGGTTTCCGACCAGTGAAGCCTGGTCGGAAAGGGCGGTGTCGTGAGTTATGTCCCACAGGGTTCGGTACTATGACTGACATCGACATATAACGGTCCATCTGACTGACATAGACTTAAGACCGTATTGTGGTCCATCTGACTGATATGACGGACATGAACGTATGACAATCCATCTGACTGATATCATATCATATCACTGCCGTTTCGGCAACAGCGACTGGGTCTTTGTTAATTTTCTTTAATAAGGGCGTCGTTCGTGTGCCCTGATGTGGCTGATGTACCCTATTTTTGCACGGAATAAACGCGCGCAGTGAGGACATGACAGGGTACCATCAACGTAATTATAGATTATATTGGAGAGTGGTCTATTTTTCAGTTGATCTCTGTACAAATCCAGATCCACCCTCCTTTTATCTTCAAAATCCGTGATAGCCTGCTGAGCCAAGTGCCTCCACTCCACTCGGTCTTTAGCGAGACTTTCCCAACAAATGGAATTGATGTTACATCTCATCATGTGCCTCTTAAGCACATCTTTATACCTAAGGAACTGACCACCTTGTTTCCGCTTTCCGTCCCGAAGTTCAGAATAGAAGATGCGCTTGGCTATCCTTTCGTTGGGCATTCTCACAATATGTCCGCACCAGCGCAATTGACGCCGCATAAGGTATGCCTCAATGCCACTGACTTTTGCCCGCCGCAACACTTCTGTGCTTCTAATGCGGTCGGACCACCTGATATTTTGTATGTCTCGTAGACACCTGAGGTGGAATCTATCCAAAACACAGATATGCTTGCGATAAAGCGTCCAAGTCTCAGCGGAATAAGGTAGATTCGGCAATACAATAGCCATGTACACCTTGATCTTTGTACTTAGCTGAATTCCATGCAGGCGAAACACCTTCTCTCTGAGTTTACCAAATACCGCTGAGGCAGCACAGACTCTGTTAGTTATCTCTGAGTCTAGATCTCCTTTAGATGTTAGGGTGCTCCCGAGATATTTAAATTTACTAACCTGCTTGAGCTCAGTATTTTCAAGCAATACCTTTTGTGAGGCTTGAACAGTGTCGACTGTGTTTACCGTCATAACTTCTGTTTTTGCGATATTAATCTTAAGTCCAAACTTCACACACGACTTATGAAGGTTCGCTACCAGCTCTTGAAGGCCACTCGAAGTGTCAGCAACAAAGCACAAATCATCTGCGTACAAGACTTCTGTGACGTGATCATACGAGACTTTGGTATGGACTTTTAGCCGTCTCAAATTGTATAGCTTCCCATCTATACGATAACGAATATATACGCCCTGAGCATTACCCTTCAATGCATCGCTGACTACTACAAAAAAGTACAGAGCGAAAAGAGTAGGCGCTAAGACACATCCCTGCTTTACACCACAAGTCACCGAGAATCGCTCCGAAACTTCACCATCAATTGAAATACAGCAGCTCATATTATCGTGTAACAGCCGTAACACTCTCACAAACTTTTCCGTACAGCCAAGCTTGTCAAGTACAACCCACAAAGCTTCACGAGGCAAAGGCTTTCTCTAGGTCTACAAAACAGAGAAATAGAGGCCGACACTGCTCTTTACTCTTTTCCTGTATTTGACGTATAGAGAAAATAGCTTCGCAGGTGCCTCGACCGGGTCGAAAACCGAATTGGGTCTCCGGAAGGATCTTTTCTGAAATTCCAACTAGTCGTTTTAGGAGAACTCGGGCAAAAATCTTCCCAGGGGCTGAAAGCAGTGAAATTCCCCTGTTGGATACTTTAAAATCTTCGGGTACCCGCTCTTCATCCCACATTTGTGAACAGAGCTCCCAAACTTTAGAATACAACTCATTCCCGCCATATTTAAGGAGTTCGCCAGGAATTCCGTCCACACCAACAGTTTTTTTGTTTTTCTGCTGTTTGATAGCCATAGTCACCTCACTGAGTGTTAGCGGGCTATTTAACGATAGATCTTTAGGGTGTGCAGGTAGGGATTTTATGTAGTCTAAATCCGCTAACCGGTCAACATTCAGCAGGTTATTAAAATGCTCAACCCAGCGTTTGAGTACATCCTCTTTGCTCGCTAATAAGTTCCCACTCAAGGACTTTATTGGAGCATTCGTCTGATGCTGGGGTCCAACCAGACTTCGCACTTCGACAAAGAAGGCACCTAGTTGATTGGTGTCACATAACCAATGCATATATTGCGCCTTTTCCTGCCACCATCGGTCTTTCATCTCTCGAGTGCGCTTCCGTACCTCTATTGAACTTATTTTAATCTTTTCCTTGGTAACCCGATCAGTCAAAGCAATTTCACATCTCAAGAGCTCTCGATGTTTGGCTATTAAGTCACAGATAAGTGACGTGACGATGACGTGACAGTCATTGTCGTCAAACCAGTCTTTATGAATTTTGGTTCTTAGACCCAACGTTTCCAATCCTGCAGCCCGTATACTCGATATTAGAGTATTCCAGTTGTATTTTAAATCACCACTACTGTCGCTATAGAGTGCTCTTAAAGCATGATTAACGGCCTGCACATATTCCTCTTGCACGTCCGGACTTTGCAACCTATCCAAATCCAGATTAGGTATCTTAGATTTCTTAGCCCTGCGAGGAAGGCGTAATCGTAGCCTTAGTTTAGTAATTACAAGCCTATGATCGGACCAGCAGTTGGCTCCTCGCATCACTCGTGTAACTTGGACCTGAGATATGTCCCTACGGCGGATGCATCCATGTGGCTTTATATTTAGTGGGAAGCCTAAAAAAGGTGTTCGTTATACACAAACCAAACTGTGCACACAGGCTAAGCAACTGCCACTTCTGTAGTCGGGGGGGACCTCTCCCTGCCGATTGTGGTTTCGGCCATGGCTGGCAGTGAGAGGTCTTGGCAGGCGATGGTCTCCTTCTGCGAGGATGTGATCTCGCGGAAGGAGGCGGCGGAACGGCTGAGAGAGGACGACGTGGACTCTCAGCCGATCCGTCGCAGACGTGTCGGGCGCAGGCGGCTCGCGCTTCACCACCGCCTACCCCCTTGAGAGTAGCACCTCCGGGCGTTGGATACGAGGATCTGTCCAACACCCAGGAGTTAGGTCCTCGAGCTGGAAGACGCACCCTGTGGTCCTGGTGCGTCTTATGGCGTTCAATTGGGGGGCATCTGATATTGCCCCCGAGTTGGCACCGTCCTAAGGACGGACTCTGCCGGCCTGGTTGCGGTTGTGTGCGCGAGCGAAACCCGTGACCCGGCCACCAGGCGGCGGGAAAGGATATACACCGTGGGGGTTTAGTCAGTAAGAGTCTGACATAACTGCCGCGTCTCCTCGGACGCGGAGTATCCATGAGGATTACCCACGTTAAAAAAAAAAAAAAAGACGGGTTGCACTCCGGGAGTGCCGGCAGAAGTGAAAACTTGATTATTAACGTTGAGCATGTTTGATATTTTGGAATGGTTAGGGAATAATTTTGCACCAATTGCTTTATCAGTATAAAAGTACTATCATTTATGTGGTAGAATACAATATTCATTTATTGCGCTATCGTACACAAACATGACAATTTATATTACATTAAAAATTTAACACTTTAAAACTATTACAATTATTTTACATTAAAAAGTTTATCTATATCAATTTCCATATTTTAAGCACTTTACATTCACGAATTTTACGAATACACAACAATGTGATCACTACTCAGACGGTCGAGCCATCAGCTGTCACCATCCATGGATGCGCGTGGCACGCTGTAACAGACACGAACATTCGCGCAAGCGCCCTGCGCTGCCTAAACGAAACAGTAGGCCCAGGCATACATTTTCGCCGCGCCGTAGAGAGGGGATAGCTGTCTACTCTCCATCCGTCTTACGCTTTTTCGATCAGGTCACGTGTCCTGACGCGAGTTTAAGATTTTATACCCATTACAGAAAAAGTGCTCAACGCCGCTAAAGAAGTTTTCACTTCAAAAAGACGGGTTGCACTCCGGGAGTGCCGGCAGAAGTGAAAACTTGATTATTAACGTTGAGCATGTTTGATATTTTGGAATGGTTAGGGAATAATTTTGCACCAATTGCTTTATCAGTATAAAAGTACTATCATTTATGTGGTAGAATACAATATTCATTTATTGCGCTATCGTACACAAACATGACAATTTATATTACTTTAAAAATTTAACACTTTAAAACTATTACAATTATTTTACATTAAAAAGTTTATCTATATCAATTTCCATATTTTAAGCACTTTACATTCACGAATTTTACGAATACACAACAATGTGATCACTACACAGACGGTCGAGCCATCAGCTGTCACCATCCATGGATGCGCGTGGCACGCTGTAACATACACGAACATTCGCGCAAGCGCCCTGCGCTGCCTAAACGAAACAGTAGGCCCAGGCATACATTTTCGCCGCGCCGTAGAGAGGGGATAGCTGTCTACTCTCCATCCGTCTTACGCTTTTTCGATCAGGTCACGTGTCCTGACGCGAGTTTAAGATTTTATACCCATTACAGAAAAGTGCTCAACGCCGCTAAAGAAGTTTTCACTTCAAAAAAAGGCTAAGCAACTGCAGTCCGCTGCTGTTCATTTTTCCAATGCCATGCCTGCCTAGAACCTGCGGCCACGCTTCATAATCACACCCAACACGAGCATTAAAATCACCTAATAACAGGACTTGCTCGGTAGCTGGAACCTTTGATAAAACCTGAGTCACTTCATCATAAAAATGTTCTTTAACATCATCAGGCTTATGAAGTGTGGGTGCGTAAATACTAATTATGTTTAAAAAGTTATTCTCATTCAGGCGCAGCCGTAATGAGATTACTCTATCCGATGAGTATACGGGGTGCTCGCTTAATCTTGCTGCTATTTCGTTTTTAATTGCAAACCCAACCCTGGATCTTCTGGGTTCGCTAGCAGCTGTACCCTTCCAGTAAAATGTGTAACCCCCACCGCGCTCGCGCCCTTCTTCAGCTAAATGCGTTTCACTCAGGGCAGCTATATCCACGCTATAGCGTTTCAGTTCTCGAGCAACAACAGCGGTTTTACGCTCAGGGCACAGATTATTCGGTCTATCCAGGAGTGTGCGCACGTTCCATGCGCCGAAAGTCATAGGTGATGTTTGCAATTTAACTTTTTTGTATTTACGACCACGACAGTAAGGATGCACAGGCAGCCGTGGTTACTGCCTCCTTGCCTTAAGGGGGGGTGAGCACTTGTTTGAGGCACCTTTTCTAGCCTCCTCCCCGGTTAAACGGGGAAAGCAGTGCCACTCTAAATAGAGCTGCTTTGTCGCATAGGGTGCTGCCGAACTGCACTGTCACCCCATTGCAGTGCAAGAACGACCACTCTCCCTAAGCCGCCTTTGTGCAGCTATCAGACAAAACTCGGTGAGCATCATCACCGAACCTCTCTACCTCTACCCATCGCCAAAGGACTTAATGTTATTCGGAGTCCGGTAAAAACAGAGCCAGTCAATTGCGCAGGATATATTAAAGTGCATAAGTGTACGCGCAAACACAGATGCACTCTCTCAACCACACTCCCCGGACCCCGATGGAACGGTGAACCGCTACGACCGGTAGGAAGCAGGTTGCAGTATCTAGCCGACGATAACCTTGACTCCTATCGCCGCCTTAGGCCTTCCACCAATGCCTCGCTACCCCGCCAAATCTGCCATTCTCTAATGCTTATCAGCGCTGAGATGCCTTCATTACCGGGGCAGACTTTTTGCACTAAGCAGGGAGTAACTGCTGACGAACTTGTATGCTAAGTGTACTCTCGCACGATAAGCACACAACTGTACGCTCAGCCTACAAGTCCCCCCACCAGGTTTAGCCCACGAGCCGACATGGTTACCGGGGTGTGGCCGCTGCATGCAATACAGCTTCTTGGAGCCACTGGTGGGAGTTCGAGAGTGTCAACGATTTTAACTTATAACCCGTCACCTTCTGGGAGAAGGCCAGCTGACAGATAACAGACGCAGACATTCCCTACACCCCATCTGACTGATATGACTGACATGAACGTGTGACAATCCATCTGACTAACATGGACGCAAGGCCGTATGGCGGTCCATCTGACTGACATGGACGCAAGGCCGTATGGCGGTCCATCTGACTTCACACGGACACAAGGCCGTATGGCGTCCTATCTGACTGATATGACTGAAATGGACGTATGACGGACCATCTGACATAGACGTAAGGCCGTATGGCGGTAGATCTGACTGACACCGACGCAAGACCGTATTGCGGTCCACACAATCCATCTGACTGACATAAAAGCAAGACATCCGTCGCTTCCTGCCCAGGACATTAACCTTTCCCGCAGGTATGCCTCCAAGAGTCTCTTTCGATGATGTTGCGGTGTCGGGCAGTTGTGGACAGCGTCCCTTGGCGCCTGCCAGCACGTTTTAAGGGGCAGCGTCGGCGGCGCTTTCGGTCCGGCTGCTGTTGAGGCCGGGTGGCGGCAGCCATGAGTGAGCCGGGTGCGTCAGCCGCTGTGGCGGTGCGCAAGACCAGCCCGTGCGATCAGCCCTCCTCGCTACTAAGCATTAAATTAATTAAGCTTGGCAGCGAGAGGTCCCCGTTAAGAAGTAACACCAGTGAGTCCCTCGACCTGCATCTAGCAAGGCTGGTCACGCCTGAGAGTTTTCCATAATGTTCGCAAAGGCGTGTGAAGTCTGCCAATCCGCACGTGGCCAGCGTGGTGGACTATGGCCAAATCCTTCTCATATTGAGAGGAGACCCGTGCTCTGTAGTGAGCCGGAAATGGTTTGTTCATGAAGCCTGGTCGGTGAGAGCGGTGTCGTGCGGTGTCCCACAGGGTTCGGTACTATGACTGACATGGACATATAACGGTCCATCTGACTGACATGGACGCAAGACAGTATTGTGGTCCATCTGACTGATATGACTGACATGAACGTATGACAATCCATCTGACTGACTTGGACGCAAGGCCGTACGGCGGTCCATCTGACTGACATGGACGCAAGGCCGTATGGCGGTCTATCTGACATAGACGTAAGGCCGTATGGCGGTAGATCTGACTGACACCGACGCAAGACCGTATTGTGGTCCATCTGACTGACATGGACGCAAGACGTCCATCACTTCCTGCCCAGGACATTAACCTTTCCCGCAGGTATGCCTCCAAGAGTCTCTTTCTCTGATGTTGCGGTGTCGGGCAGTTGTGGACAGCGTCCCTTGGCGCCTGCCAGCACGTTTTAAGTGGCAGCGTCGGCGGCGCTTTCGGCCCGGCTGCTGTTGAGGCCGGGTGGCGGCAGCCATGAGTGAGCCGGGTGCCTCAGCCGCTGTGGCAGTGCGCAAGACCAGCCCGATCGGTCAGCCCTCCTCGCTACTAAGCATTAAATTAATTAAGCTTGGCAGCGAGAGGTCCCCGTTAAGAAGTAACACCAGTGAGTACCTCGACCTGCATCTAGCAAGGCTGGTCACCCTTTAGGAGGGTGGATGCCGTTCAAGATACCGTAGCCTCGAAATGCACGCACCGCGATTTTACTCTTCTGAATGAATGCGTCCTTTCTGCGGTGACAGTGTGTGGGCCTAGATGGGAGCGTGGCGTACAGTGTCTGAGCCCCAGAAAAGCCCCAGAAGCCAGCTCATTTCGGAGGCTGGCCGTTGCGGCCTGCTGCCGGGCGTTATCAGCCCCAAGACAGGCTCAAAATAAGCTCTGTTATTGAAGAGTTCTTACCCTGGAGCTGCATCCGGGAGGCACTGAGGTACCACACGGTCCCTCTGTACCTCCGGAGGGTCGTGTTGGCCTACCTCTCCGAGCGATCGGTCAGGTTTCCGACCAGTGAAGCCTGGTCGGAGAGGGCGGTGTCGTGATTTGTGTCCCACAGGGTTCGGTACTATGACTGAAATCGACATATAACGGTCCATCTGACTGACATAGACGCAAGACCGTATTGTGGTCTATCTGACTGACATGAACGTATGACCATCCATCTGACTGACATGGACGCAAGGCCGTATGGCGGTCCATCTGACTGACATGGACGCAAGGCCGTATGGCGGTCCATCTGACTAACACGGACACAAGGCCGTATGGCGGTCTATCTGACTGGCATGGACGTATGACGGACCATCTGACATAGACGTAAGGCCGTATGGCGGTAGGTCTGACTGACACTATGGCCAAATCCTTCTCATATTGAGAGGAGACCCGTGCTCTGTAGTGAGCCAGAAATGAGTTGTTCATGAAGCCTGGTCGGAGAGAGCGGTGTCGTGCGGTGTCCCACAGGGTTCGGTACTATGACTGACATCGACATATAACGGTCCATCTGACTGACATGGACGCAAGACCGTATGGCGGTCTATCTGACATATACGTAAGGCCGTATGGCGGTAGATCTGACTGACACCGACGCCAGACCGTATTGTGGTCCATCTGACTGACATGGACGCAAGACATCCGTCGCTTCCTGCCCAGGACATAAACCTTTCCCGCAGGTATGCCTCCAAGAGTCTCTTTCTCTGATGTTGCGGTGTCGGGCAGTTGTGGACAGCGTCCCTTGGCGCCTGCCAGCACGTATTAAGTGGCAGCGTCGGCGGCGCTTTCAGCCCGGCTGCTGTTGAGGCCGGGTGGCGGCAGCCATGAGTGAGCCGGGTGCGTCAGCCGCTGTGGCGGTGCGCAAGACCAGCCCGTGCGATCAGCCCTCCTCGCTACTAAGCATTAAATTAATTAAGCTTGGCAGCGAGAGGTCCCCGTTAAGAAGTAACACCAGTGAGTACCTCGACCTGCATCTAGCAAGGCTGGTCACCCTTTAGGAGGGTGGATGCCGTTCAAGATACCGTAGCCTCGAAATGCACGCACCGCGATTTTACTCTTCTGAATGAATGCGTCCTTTCTGCGGTGACAGTGTGTGGGCCTAGATGGGAGCGTGGCGTACAATGTCTGAGCCCCAGAAAAGCCCCAGAAGCCAGCTCATTTCGGAGGCTGGCCGTTGCGGCCTGCTGCCGGGCGTTATCAGCCCCAAGACAGGCTCAAAATAAGCTCTGTTATTGAAGAGTTCTTGCCCTGGAGCTGCATCCGGGAGGCACTGAGGTACCATACGGTCCCTCTGTTCCTCCGGAGGGTCGTGTTGGCCTACCTCTCCGAGCGATCGGTCAGGTTTCCGACCAGTGAAGCCTGGTCGGAGAGGGCGGTGTCGTGAGTTGTGTCCCACAGGGTTCGGTACTATGACTGACATCGACATATAACGGTCCATCTGACTGACATAGACGCAAGACCGTATTGTGGTCCATCTGACTGATATGACTGACATGAACATATGACCATCCATCTGACTGACATGGACGCAAGGCCGTATGGCGGTCCATCTGACTAACACGGACACAAGGCCGTATGGCGGTCTTTCTGACTGACATGGACGTATGACGGACCATCTGACATAGACGAAGGGCCGTATGGCGGTAGGTCTGACTGACACTATGGCCAAATCCTTCTCATATTGAGAGGAGACCCGTGCTCTGTAGTGAGCCAGAAATGGGTTGTTCATGAAGCCTGGTCGGAGAGAGCGGTGTCATGCGGTGTCCCACAGGGTTCGGTACTATGACTGACATCGACATATAACGGTCCATCTGACTGACATGGACGCAAGACCGTATTGTGGTCCATCTGACTGATATGACTGACATGAACGTATGACAATCCATCTGACTGACTTGGACGCAAGGCCGTACGGCGGTCCATCTGACTGACATGGACGCAAGGCCGTATGGCGGTCCATCTGACTAACACGGACACAAGGCCGTATGGCGGTCTATCTGACATATACGTAAGGCCGTATGGCGGTAGATCTGACTGACACCGACGCAAGACCGTATTGTGGTCCATCTGACTGACATGGACGCAAGACATCCGTCGCTTCCTGCCCAGGACATTAACCTTTCCCGCAGGTATGCCTCCAAGAGTCTCTTTCTCTGATGTTGCGGTGTCGGGCAGTTGTGGACAGCGCCCCTTGGCGCCTGCCAGCACGTTTTAAGTGGCAGCGTCGGCGGCGCTTTCAGTGACACCAGTGAGTACCTCTGCGGAGCCAATGGCGCTCACTCTGCCAGAGTATGCCAAGCCGTGTCCTCTGGCGCTACGCATTCATGACAGACCGATGTATACCTGCACGAGATGACACCAGACAATACGTCATAGTTCCTGCTCGGCCATCGCTCCAGGTGGGACCGCATTGCCTCCACCGTCCAGATGCCGGCAACCGGGGACTCGAGCTCATCCCGCCATCTTTGGATCAGGGCCGAACTTTCTAGGGATTTTAACCTCCCGATCTCCTCAGACCCTGGTCGTTCCCCTCGAGCTCTGATCGGTTTGATCAATGCCGGTGCAACTGAGCGAGTACCTCTACCTACATCTAGCAAGGCTGGTCACCTTTAGGAGGGTGGATGCCGTCCGAGATACCGTAGGCCCGAAATGCACGCACCGCAATTTTACGCTTCTGAATGAATGCGTCCTTTCTGTGGTGACAGTGTGTGGGCCTAGATGGGAGCGTGGCGTACAGTGCCATACTCGTGATATTCCCCGCGTTAAATCGTGTGTAGTGTCTGAGCCCCAGCGCAGTGATTGAGATTCGCCTGCAGAATATGGAGAGCCATAAAACTAAGCCTCCATCATGGGCACCTCCTTGGACTGCCATGCACTTCGGAGATCGTGGATGGCCGGGCAAACTGCGAGGAGGCCCGGGAGCTATCGCCAGTTCTACCTTTCTTCTTCCCCTTTTAGCATTGCTGCGCGTCTTAAAGGCGCCGCTGCCCCCCTCAGTGATCCGCCAGTCTACCCGCTCCAGCACAGACGCTGCAGTGTGGCGCGGCAGAACACCCCCGGGCTTTGTGGCCAGATCGACTCCACGACGGTCCGCAGCGAAGCCAGCTCGTTTCGGAGACTGGCCGTTTCGGCCTGCTGCCCGGTCACGGTCCCTCTATACCTCCGGAGAGTCGTGTTGGCCTACCTCTCCGAGCGATCGGTCAGGTTTCCGACCAGAGAAGGCTGGCCGGAGAGGGCGGTGTCTTGCGGTGTCCACAGGGTTCGGTACTTGGGCCCTTCCTGTGGGACATCGGGTACGATGACTGATATGACTGACATCGACATATAACGGTCCATCTAAAATCATCACATAAATACATTTTTGCACCGGGCGGAGTACTATAGCCCGGCCACTACAATCCTAGCCGAGTCCGGCAACACTTTTGGCATCCTGGCCGACCAAACTGCCACGGAACCCCAGTCGCCTCAGATGGTGAGTGGGGCTAACTGGGATCAAACCATTCGCAGATATGACAATTGGGATGGTTTCAGTGGACTGCACATGCAATATGTCGGAAACCTTGTGAGCCACGTTATTGCAGAAGCGCGTAGGGTAGGCGTTCCAGGGCTGTGCTATAACTTATCAAATAATATTACCGAAAATTTACAAATTATGCTCACTAAAGAAATAAAACAATCACTTCTCAGTAACAGAGTTTATATTTACTAGCAGGACTTGTCGACATTATAACCAGCTAAATCACCAACAAAGTCGGGGAGACCACCACCAGAAGACGGCGGCAATTTGCCACTCGTCAGCTTCCCTTGGGAGGCGGCGGGTAGCTATTGGGCTAGGCTACCTGACAATTAACAAGCCTCCTGACAGACCGGGGGGGGGGGGGGGGGGGGTTCGTGCTGTCCTAATCCTCTCCCCTCTTCACGCGGAGCCCCGGCTCATGACTGGGGCACCTGTTAGATGCCTGGGAAGAACGCAATGTGTTCCCCGGGCGCTTGGAAATACTCAACGTGAGGGACACACCGTGGTGGTTTTTTGTTTGGGTATACCCCCTAGGGGGGGGAGTCCCACATAACCACTAGTCCTGCCCAAGGGACGGAAGTAGCAATAAAGCTCTTCCACCAAGACAAAAAAAAGGACACAATAGTATTTATAAAAACTTACACATTTAGGTGCATATTTCAAAGTTACTAATATAATTTAATAGGCAACTTGTAAAAAATAATTATGTATCTGCTGCTTTGACATTAAAATAACCTATAACTTCGTACAACAGTGGTGTTGTTTCATAATTCTGAGAGCATTTTAACAAACTATTTTAACAGTTTGTTCCTTTTTACTACTAGGAACTATTTAATTGCAATCGGGCATACAACACTTTAAAGATGTTCGATGATGACGACAAATGTTACTCTTTGCAGTAAACCATACAGGTACAGTTCAACGGGGTTGAAGCTAAGTTTGTGTTTTTTTACTATAATGTGAATTTCACTGTTGCGGTAAGTCCCACATCACTGTGCTAAATTTGATTGGATGATATTGGATTGAAAAACTGTAGACTAATATAATGAAAAATGAAACCGTAATGAAGTTCTTTTACGCCATGAACATACATATCATATCAAGTTATTGTTAGTGTTAAATCATATAACTTACTGCTTTCAGTAGAAGTTGTCACAATCTACGCGAATACAATTTCATATGTAATAATTTAAGATTGAGGCGAGTAATATTTGAACGGGAAATAACGGTTAAATAGTATCATAGTATACGTTACTAAATATTTTAAAACAACATTAAAAGTATTAGTAATTAATATTCTTGGTTGAGTGCGAGTTTGGGCAACAGCATTAATTATGAAGAAGTAGAAAATAATATTCCTTGTGATTCCTAGCCTTGGAAAACAAAACATTTTGACGACCAATTTTTAAAGTTTTTACAATGTGGAAAGGCATTATTTTAATTTGCTTACACATAAGATGCCTAACATGAGTACAGACTAGTTTTTCCTGATTCAGAAATTATTGTCGAACGTTAAAATTAACGATTGACTTTACAGATTACTTTATAAATTATTATTTCAGACTGACTGACTGAATAAAATAATATATTATTCTATTTACTTTCGGATACAGGAATAGTACTTATTTATTCAAGAAGTTTCCTTTATATTTTTTTTCAAATTCATTTTTTTAACCTTACTCCCATTGCTTAAAGCATTAATAATTACAGTTATTATTATTAATAATTACAGTTTTATATGACATACGTTTCAGTCATTAAATATGGATTATAATAAAATTATACTGCTTGAAGGAATGGTAGGCTGCTTTTTTAACTGTTTCTTTTTTGTTTACTTCTTTTAATGTTTTATTTAGCTCATTTTTTTTTTGTTTACTTTTTTTTCTTTTTTTTTTTAGCTGTTATTTTTTTTAGTACTTTAAACTGACACTAATGTTTGTGTAATATGGCGGCATACCCATTCTGCATCTATAGTCGTTATTTTCTGACATGTTATATCTACGATATTTAAATGAAACGTGCAGCAATCTTGTATCTGGCTCCACCAGAGGAGCGGGATGGGTCTGCCGCTAAACATTCATTTTAAAGTTAAGGAACAAGGCATCTATGGACTAAGGGATAACTAAACTTAAAGTCTCTAATATCTTCTTTTTTCCAGAAATATCTTCCCCTCGGCTCTTGTGTGTTAGCAGTGTTTGGCAGTTAGCAATGGGATCTATCATACACTGGTGACTCACTATTATGCAGGGGCTTGCCTGGGTCGTTCGTCTGTCGCAGGCTATGAAGACCTACGCTTATGTATTTCAATACAATCTCTTCTTCTGCTTTTTCAAACTTTGAGGTCGGTGACGATTGTATGGAGTGCATTTGTGATATGAAGGCTTTCTACTGCTGATCTTGAGTCGATGATTGTTTGAGCATTTGAGAATTTTGCCTCCCTGTTCGTTCGTCTTAGGCTCCCAATATCTGCGTGGATAACAAAGCCATCCCTTCTTCTTTTTATTTCAACATGGAAGTCTGTGATGATAGGATGGAGTTCATTTGTGTTACTAGTAGTGATCTTGTATCGATGACAATTTGAGCTTTTTGAATCTAACCCTCTTAGATGCTTCGAAGTTGGATTGGTAAAGTTGCTTGGTTCAGGGATAACTAGATCCAAAGTTCTTGTCCTCACTCTCCGAAATATATCTTGTAGGACACCGCTACACAAATAACTGGGCGACAAAGCTCCAAGTATTATATTCACAGATGATTCTTCAATTCAATGAATCCACTGCAACAACCTTATAGTTGGTAGAGCCATTCCAGTCCACGCAAGATTGAAACCAAGCTTCGTAATAGGCGAGTATCCATTCCAGCGCGGAATACTTGAATCGGTGAATTATTTTGCAATCAGCCTCCATGGTAATTCACAATAGCACTTTATTTTCCTCCAGGGTCACGTATATCTTCATAGAGTTGTTTAAATCTGGCACAAAAGCGGTCGTCGCATCAATGTTCGAGTTACTCGAAGTTGTCGGAAACTGAAGATCAATAGGGTTCCATAGTCCCGGTTTGGATTTGAGACGATACGGAGTTGTGGTTATCGAAAGAAAGTTCTTCTTGGGGATTAGGTATGTTGTGTACCATACAGGTAGACAAATAAGAGGAAAGGCAAATTGATAAGTTTTGCCAGGAGATGAGCCCCAGGGCTCGAAGTAAACATAGCATTTGAAGTTAATCACCCTTAAGCCAGAATTACAGACCGTATCCAGGTTTGCCCAGTAGTCAACCAATGTGATGATAAGATGCCAATTTTCTGCCTTGCTTGAGCTGATAGTGTCGAGATGTCCTTCGGTGCAAAGCTCCGCCTGCTCACTCATTTTACAGATTTGTATAACAATAGTCCATTACGAATAACGAATAATAATACGAAATTGTATAAAATTAACATATAATATGTAATATAAGTGTTACGTACAAATTATGAGAATAACAATACAATACGAAAAAAATGAAGTCAAAATTATTTTAAAAAATTGTAAGTTGTGTTAAAAGAGGCTGTTTCTAGTAAAAGGCACTTTAAAATAATTTCGATTTATTCTATTAAAATTTACATTCACCGCTCTTGTTGTTGCATTCAGCAGCGCTTCTTCCTGGTGTCTGTTAGACGGTGTCTATAATAACAGACACGCGGATGACATTGTGCTGCTAAATGCGTCTGCCGAGAATAGGCTTTCAGGCCAGCAGATATCAGAATCATCATCATATCTCTCCTACCCCTAATATATCTTGAACTTGGTATATCGCCTGATTGTAAGGTGCAGATACGGAGAGAGCGTGCAGGGCGTTTTCTTTTAGGGTGATAATGCATTCTGATTGCTGATGGACCTGCCCGATGCCACAGTGGGTTATGCTCACTGGGGCGCATGATTTAATACGATTATTATTCTTATTTCGATACATCGCATAAAAAATATCGATAATCTAACGTCAACTTATTCATAGTAATAAAACAGTTATCTGTGGCTTGTAAGCCTAACTAAACTATTAGGGTTGACTTTGCAATCGTTCTATAATCCGTCTGTGGTGATTTTAGGTCAACTGCCAACAACTACTAACAAGGCACTAACGTCTCAGTTTTAAAGATTATTGAACTATTGTAAATTCACCCCTTAAATAAGCAGATATATGGAAATATAAAAATATGCCAAAGCCATGTACATCCCGTACATCGCGTTAGCATAATAGTTTGATTTGGCATACAGAGCTCACGGCAGCTCCAAAATATAGATAGATAAAGTCTTAATAATTACACGTTACAATACTAGCATTCTAGAAAAAATGAAAACAAAAGCATACAGTCTGAATATCATTAATAAAATTCAAGGTTTATTTTATTTATATCGTTATACACATCAGAATGCATGCATTCGTCATCAAATATTGATATAACTTTTGATTTGATTTTGTTGTTTTTTTTTTTATTTTTAACAATTAAGAAACGTATCATCTGCGATCGTACAATGAGCTATCATCTGAATGTATTAAACTATTTAACTGAATGTACTAGTGGTACTATACATTTATATTGCGCACATATCATAATGTTAATGCAATTACATTATCATATTAAGTGTTTTTTCTTGTAATATTTTCTCAAGCAGTTGTATATATAAGAATGCGTTTCATACGCGATCGCCGATCGCAACTGCAGTGAGTTAGCATTATGCTATGTACGCCAATTGAATGGTACACAAGAAAATATGCATCGGTACATCTGGATAAATAAATCAATACAATGTTCTTCAGTTTTTCTAACAATGCTCTTTTAAACTGTAAAAAATATTTTGTATTGATTTATTTTTAATATTCTTTTTATGAATGCTTTTCTTAATAGTTGATAATAGAAATAAATATTCACAATATTAAAAAACGATAATTAATTGAAGTTAAGTTGATATAAGGCAAACAAAACCCTTTAGTGCGAAACAGCAGTAATAATACAAATGCATTACTCACATAACAGGGCGTGTTTTCGGCGCGTAACTTGAAAGCAAATAATCTTAAAATATCGCGCTGTTCACAAGCCTTGTCGAATAAGCGATAAATGCTCATAGCCGCTTATAAAATTGCATACATCGGCTCACACCGCGTCTGGATCCTATTCTAAATGTGACCAAATGCACGTGTGTTTGGTCACATTCAAAATACTATGAGCAAGAAACGCACTGAAAATGTGGTTAATTGAATGCTAGTTTGTTATTTAGTTTTATGCACTAAACACACTTAGTGCATAAAACTAAGGTTTTTTTAAATTTAACTTCTTAATAGTAATTAGTTATAATTTTACACATATTTTGAATGAGTTAATGCTACAATTTTGAACATACGTTTAGTTAAGTTTTAATTAAATTAAATAATATTAAACAATCGCAAAAATCATGGTTTCAATTATTACGATTATATATTACTGAATGGATAATAAGCATAATTATTGCAATTATTTAATTTTATATTACATTGGTTATTTTTGCATACAGTGACTTGATACACTATGCTACGGCCTACTAATGCTAAAACATAATATATAGGAAAAACCAGTTTGTTCTTACACTTCTTGACAGCTATATTATCAAAACCTAGACTAAATGTCTATTTGTGTAGTATTCGTTATTTTTCATATAGTACTTATGATACCTAGAGTTTACAATTGTCAGTGGGCGTTACTACTATCGCTTAAAAATGTTTTAATAAAAAAAAACAGCTTGTATAACAAACCTTGACACCCTGTAAATAAGGATTACACTTCTGAAACAAGGACGCAAACAATGTTAAAGTAAAACAGCTTTAAGCGATGGTAATGAGCCTGCGTAGAAATTAACGAAAACCCATATGATATGACTTTTCCGTAATAAAAGTTTTCCATACGGAACTCAAGAATAATCACCAGGAATATTTTAATACCAAAAATAACAAAGTTTTAAACAGATTTTGTTTTTAAGATACTCAACCTATTATACAAGCCCGCTGTCAACCAAAACATTAAAGATGTTTCAAATACCTGTTAGGACATTTATAGTTATTTCCAATTCAAATAGATTATATTAAATAATACTATCGTCAGCTTGAATAGCTTCTTCAAGTAGATTCAATTAGACACAATTTTCCAATCTTTTTGTCCATGCATACTACTAAGAGGACTTAGGCTCTAGTAAACGGAAAACATCTAAATTTATAAAAACCAAGTGTGTCTTGCAAAACTCAGAAATCTGTTTTTATTACCTCTACACTTTGGTTTTATGAAAAAGAAACAACCGATTAATCCAAACGCGTAAACACGAATAATCTAAACTTGGATTACCTACGGATTGACAATAATCTTTTTAAGGCAAATGGAAAAGTTTGATTTAATTTAATTTGTTGAATTTATGGTAGGATTTCAGACCTTTCTTTATGTTTTTTTTTTCAGATCATTTGCCATCATCATCTCATCGTTGTAAAGTTGAACAAATGACGTTAATTTATGCCCTGTCCCAAGATTTTGATTACTAAATCCAATTTAATAAGTATCACAGATATCCTCATATATTATTATGTAAAAGCAGTTATTGGTTCCGGAAAAGATCAATCAAGCAATCAATCTAAAACTTTATTCAAATAGTCCTTCATAAGGCGCTTTTGACGCTTCCATATAATACAGCTGAAATACGAGTAAGTAGCGTTGATGGGATTTGGTGCATATCTTCATCTGCATCCCCAAACTCTTAATACCCTAATGGTAGGCAGACGCCTCTGTCGTCCAGTGGACTATGCCAATCCAGGTACATACTGCGGGCTTCTACTTAGATGACTATTATTAGAATGCAGTCAATATCAATTCAATTTAAAACACTTTTATTTTAAACAAATTTACAGCCCAATGCGTTTCGTTCTTAGACTGCTACACACGTGATATCACGAAAGCTTTGTTCGGTCATCACAAACTTCATTGTGCCCTGTGCTGTCGGTCAGCTTACGCATAGTCTAATAAGATATAAGTAATAATACATTTTCAGACGTACCTTTATTTTTTCACTGCATTGATGAGGCGTCAATGATGAAGGGTACAGCTGCGTTGGTCACTGTAGAGGAAGCTCGGCTTTCTATTTATTAGTTACACACACAATTAAAACATCAATGCGCTAATATATAGTCAGTTGACATAGCGCAAGTTGAACAGTATCGTGGGCTTATCAAAGTTGACAGTAGACGTTAGATGGGATATCTTTGGGAATCCGAATTTATCCCTAATCTTGACCAATGATTGATTGATGATACGACGAGCTGGATTAGAATATAATATATTTAACGAATGAAACTTTTGTGCGGGAAAAATTTACCTCCTTTTCAAAAGTTGTACACGGACGAAATCGCGGGTAACCGCTAGTCATTCATAAAAAAAACATGCCTTTGTACCTCCAACAAGTTAGCTTCTAAAATAGTAGCAGGCTTATCAGAAACTATGTCAGTTATATCAAACCCAAAAATAACCCTAATCGATTTGCACGACTACGTCAGGAGGGCATTAACTAGGGCCACCACCAAAGATCAAAAATTATAAATTCCAAAATTGCTCCTGCCGCTCCTTGACCAAACCCCATACATACAACTTATTAGACCTGACTTTAAAGACGGCATTCTGGTATTTCTTCAAATTCTTCATAACTAACAGACCTCCATACAATTATCCAACCCCGATTGGGATCCTTCTTATTCGATGTCTACATTAAAAGCAATCCGTATACTTAAATTAATCCTATAAATCCAGTGGTTAGAGCTTTGCAGTGACAGACTATTCCTCTTACCTGCCACGATACCTCAATAAATCAGGATGGTGACAAGGTCCAAGGTTCCAACCTGGAACAGTTCCAAATTCATAGTTCGACAACAACTCTCAGAAAGTTTGCAGCCCAATGTCCGATTCCCCGCTTAGACAATTTGGCTATTTGCAATTTTTAATTTACACAAGCACCAATTACAATATAATTAACAAAATTTACCAATTGAAGTCGAGCAATACCGCGCAGAAACTGAACAATGGCTATACTAATTAAATGCTACTGGCTGTTCGTGTAAGAGTGGTTAAACATAACTAAATTGCATAACTAGGTGATATTAAAGTCAAGAGCTACGAATGACTTACCTCAAAATAGCAGCAACTGACCTGGTCTGTCTTTATAAATTTTGTTGAAGCAGGGATTTGCGGGCGATGACTCAGCGACCTTCGGTTGGCCTTATAATGAACTTGCAAAAATGATTCCAAATACTTCGTTCGTTTATTTTTTTTTTTTAATTCACTACAAGTTAGCCCTTGACGGCTATCTCACCTGGTGGTAAGTGATGATGCAGTCTAGGATGGAAACGGGCTAACCTGTTAGGGGTATGGCTAACCCACACTCCTAATTGGTTTCTAGGCCTCCCACCAGATCAGACTCGAGCCGGGAATTGAACCCAGGGCCTCCAACTTTATAATGCGACAGCGCGCGCACTGCGCCACGGAAGTCGTCATAATTGTAACATTAATTCATTTCCGCGTCTTCAACCAAGCAAACGTGCTTTGAAGGATAACGAAGTATATCCCGTGACCCTTTCTGACAGCACTAACCATAAATCTTCTTATCGGTCAAACTGAAAAATATAACTTTTTAATTGAATGAAAAATAAATATTGCTTATCGACAGGACGTTAAAAAAATATCCCTGCCAATTCATAATTGTTATATAATCTAGCAATGCATCCATCAATCTGTCCGTCCATCCGCCCATCTTCTCTGTATAGTCGGACTATTTCTCTCATAGCTGCTTGGTTCTCATCCATGGCACTGGCACCGCGTCGATTGCGTTCCCCTTGAACTGTATTCCGATCTGGAATTCTTCCGTATCAAGATCTCTCATACGGACGGGACAGTACTGCAAATTTTAAGAAGTTGATTAATAAAACTTCCAAGTTAGTAACACAGGTAAGTAATAGATTTATTATACAATCAAACTATATTATGTCATTGAGTGAGTGGGTGGCGTGTGAGTGAGATAAATTTGCGTGTTGCACGCTTAGTACACACGTGAGTGGTTGGTGATTACGTTAGCATGGTGTATATGTGTGTGTGTGTGCTTCTGTGGGGATTTTCCGTGAATAGTCAACATTTCATGGTAATATTATGAATGTGTACTCGTATGTCCGAGAGAGTGAGTGAGATAATTTTTTCCTGATTGATTTTCGGCCTATCTTTTATATTGCGATTTTTTTTATTATTATATTTTATATAGCGACTTAAAAATTTTCTTACTTTGAAACTATTTGTGTACGTTGTGAAAACGTGTAAAAAGCTAAACATTCACATAAGTTCACAACATTAAAAAAATGAAAATGAAAATTGAAAGAATTCTTTATTGTGTCTCAAATTTACAGTGGATTAAAACTTGGTCATGAAAAAATGATTTCGATGATTCCATTCATGTCTCCTCTGGGATGAGTTTATCTTCAGTGTAACTGTTAACGCTCCAAATTAATATATTATTTTAAAATAATATATTAATTTGGAGTTTATTATACATAGGTTAACCTCTGGCCGGGCAACGTTATATATAAACTGTGTAAAAGAAGAGATATAAATTAAATTTAAAAACATATTATAATAAAAACACCGCAGGATAAGTTTGGAAAGGTGTTGGTTATTAGCGCATCACGTGCCCAATAAAACTCTGGATGACCCCTAGTGGCAGTCCGTCTCTAACTTGCATTTGCCGCACGACTGGAGTTAGGTAGCGTGTGTTTATTTTCCAGCGTGGCAGTGTCTAATGGCGTAATAACAAGGAAACCAGCTCGACATAACACTCGTCTTTTACATAGTGATATTGGTGCCGCACCTATCCTACATGGACCTATCATCCCTGGTCGTCCTTCTGGGCGTTTGCTTTTTCCGGCTGGATGGGTCAGGAGCTTAATACTGCACTGGGAATTTCTTTAACGAAGAAGCCCACTTATAAGTCTTCTCACGATGGTAACTTCGGTGCCACACCTCTCCACACCTCGAGTCGCTAAAATGGCTTTGCCCCCTGGCTGATGCTATCGTCCAACTTTTAAGAGGGCACATCTTTCAGTTGCATGTCTAATGGTGTTATAACGAGGAAGCCCTCTTGACGTAATATTCTTCTTGCAAATGGTAAAAACGGTGCCGCACCTCCCGACACACCCGCTAACGGCAGGGCAGCTTTGTGGAGAGCTGTTAAGTTATGGTAACGCTACGGACCCTCTCGTCCCGTCCCGTATTGGGCGTGAAAACAAAGAAGCCCGCTTATATGTCTTCTCACGATGATTTCTTCGGGGCTGCACCTCTCCACACCTCGAGTAGCTTAAATGGTGCTGCCCCTATGGTCTGCTTTTTAAGAAGACGCATATTTTAGCTGGCCAATCATCATCTGCCGGATGTAAAAACTCATGACATAATATGATGGCAGGCATCCGTTGTCTCATTACATTATCTAGCACGTAGTCCACAACATCCACCCAATAGTTTGATTAAATATGTTAGTATCCATTTTCTGCAATAGTACTTGCTGCCCCTCCGGGGATTATTGTTCAATCAATCTTATTTATGCACTAAAGCATAGGATCAGGTTGTTGCATACATGGCATAGTTTGGATTCATTCACTCGCAAATTCTCTACGTTATGGACTAATGTGTCTGCGCAAGCTTTAAAGGCCCTGGTTTATCAATACCCAAGAGTACGAATATAAAATAATAACATTGTTATTATTATGATATGTTTGTCCTCTCGGGCTTTGGGAAACCAAGCCCTTTGAAGCTTGCGCCGACACATGAGTCTATCACAGAAAGAATTTGTAAGAGAATTAATGAAAAGCATGGGATGCAAGGAACAACCAGATCCTATACTTCAGTACATAAATAAGTTTCGCTGAACGATGATACCCGCAGGGAGCAGTAGGTTCCAATACATTAAATGGACATTACCATATTGAATCAAACTATTGGGTGGCTGCTGTGGACGACGTGCTAAATAAGGAATAAGATAACGGATACCTTCCATCATATTATGTCATGAGTTTTTAAATTCGGCAGATGGTGATTGGCCAGCTAAAATATGCGTTATCTTAAAAGGTAGACCATAGTGTCAGCTAGGGGGCAGCATCATTTAAGCGACTCGAGCTCTGGAGAGGGGCAGCCCCGAGGAAATCGTCGTGAGAAGACATATAAGCGGGCTTCTTCGTTTTCACGCCCAATCGAAATAAATCCCCCCCTACAGTATAAAGAACCTGGGCCCCCACCCACCCAGCCAGCAAAAGCAAGGCAAAAGAAAACGCCCAGAACGCCCGCCTATTGAGAGTGCCCATCTTTTAGCTGGCCCATCATCATCTGCCGGATGTAAAAACTCATGACATAATATGATGGCAGGCATCCGTTGTCTCATTCCATTATCTAGCACGTAGTCCACAACATGCACCCAATAGTTTGATTAAATATGTTAGTATCCACTTTCTGCAATAGTACTTGCTGCACCTCCGGGGATTATTGTTCAATCAATCTTATTTATGCACTAAAGCATAGGATCAGGTTGTTGCATACATGGCATAGTTTGGATTCATTGACTCAATTATACACAAATTCTCTACGTTATGGACTTATGTGTCTGCCCAAGCTTTAAAGGCCCTGGTTTATCAATACCCAAGAGTACGAATATAAAATAATAACATTGTTATTATTATGTTTGTCCTCTTGGGCTTTGGGAAACCAAGCCCTTTGAAGCTTGCGCCGACACATGAGTCGATCACAGAATGAATTTGTAAGAGAATTAATGAAAAGCATGGGATGCAAGAAACAACCAGATCCTACACTTCAGAACATAAATAAGTTTCGCTGAACGATGATACCCGCAGGGAGCAGTAGGTACCAATACATTAAATGGACATTACCATATTCAATCAAACTATTGGGTGGCTACTGTGGACTACGTGCTAGATAATGGAATAAGATAACGGACGCCTGCCATCATATTATGTCATGAGTTTTTACATCCGACAGATGATGATTGACCAGCTTAAAGATAGGCCCTCTCAATCGGCGGGCGTTCTGGGCGTTTGCTTTTGCCTTGCCTTAGCTGGCTGGGTGGGTGGGGCCCCCAGAGGTTTATACTGCAGGGGGAATTTATTTGGATTGGGCGTGAAAACGAAGAAGCCCGCTTATATGCCGTCTCACGATGGTGGCGGACGATAGTAAGCTTGGGGGTAGTACCATTTCAACAACTTGAGGTGTGGGGAGATGCAGCACCGAAAGCGGGTTTCTTAGATATCTTCTACCCTCAAGTCTAAACTCTCGCGAGCCAACCCCACATGGCTGTTGAGGATGACATGGAGACGAGCTCCCATAGGAACCACCCGGAAGTGCATCTGTAGCCTTAATATAAGATTAGCACACTCGCAATCGTGGAGTCGGTTCCGAGTATCGAATTAGTACCGTAAAATTAAATAGAAGGGTCATGGTTTCAAGTCATATTTGCAATTTCCGTACTATTTAGATTTATTTCACAGCCTTGTACAGGTTCTGGAAGTAAAGTCCAAATAAAGTTTTAAAACTAGGTGAATATGTCTCATTTTACTGTGGCGTTAATGTGTTTCGACATTGATAACGAGTATTATCCAAAAGGCACGGGTCCTTGGTGGCGCTACTAGGCTAACATAACATATATACGTATTTGTACCGGACAGAGGATTGAATCCCGACAGGGAAGACCAAACGGCCGGGGGTCAGGGCGACAGTTTCAGAAATCGGCGGACCATCCTAGTCAAGTCCAGTAACACCGCTTTTTGCATCCTGGCTGCGAACGAAATGCAACGGAACGCATCAGATGGTGAGTGAGGCTTACTGAGATCAACACATTCGCAGATATGAAGATTGGTATGGTTTCAGTGGAGAGATCAAGATAATAGCGTTTTTTCTCGGTCTTAGCTCTCACGAGGTTCTCGTCGTATGGAAAGTTAATGTTCTCTACAGCCTCAACAGTGTCAGGGGAACCACCGCGGCTTCAGGCATATTCACTTGAATAATCCTGTCGGTGATGATGTACTGGTACTAATAGAGCCGGAGTCCAAGAGCTGTAGCTCCGGCTCGGAACACACCGATGCCGGTACTTATCGGCACCAGTGTGTTGTTTTTTTTTGCAATCTCTAATCCAGGAGACCGTATTTCAGAGAAAGCTCTGAGTGAAGAAGAATTTTGGCTGCTTGCAAATGCAAATAACATAGCCACAATCAAGCAGCCAAAATTCTTTTCAAAATTCTCAGTGTTAGCAAGCGCAGAACATTCTAAAAGGTGATGCACTCAGACATGCTGAGTGAGTCGCCGGGATGGCGACAGGCTCGACAGATGTCGTGAGTGGCATCCTTCAGAAAATACTTTCAGTAGTTCCGCGTCTTAACCACCTGGTATTGTACAACAAAACCTTCGGTTTAGTCAAACAGGTCACGAAAGCGCAGCCACTGGACGGACGCTTTCCTATCCACATGTGGCTTTTACCACTTCTTATGACCGTATGGAGGACCCCTTCATAGTCTCAAAGTAGGTTCTGAGGTTGGTGCATACGATAGAGATTATAGCCATTAAAGATAATTTTATCCAATTCATTCCATTCTGTTAGGGGATCTTTTCTGTTACCTTTTTACCACTAGGAATAATTTTATTGCAATTGGGCATTTAACATTCATTTTGGAGATGTATAATGATGACGACAAATGTTACTCTTTGCAAAAAACCATACAGGACAGACAGTTATTGTGTAACTAATTCAACGGGGTTGAAGCTAAGTTGTTGTGTTTGTTTACTATTATGTGAATTTCTGTTGCGGTAAGTCCCACATCACTGTGCTAAATTAGATTGGATGATATTGGATTGAAAAAATGTAGACTAATATAATAAAAAATGAAACCGTAGTGAAGTTCTTTTACGCCATGAACATATCAAGTTATTGTTAATGTTAAATCATATAACTTGTTGCTTTGTGTTTTAAGTAGGAGTTATCACAATCTACGCAAATCAAATTTCATATGTAATAATTTAAGATTGAGGCGATTAATATTTGAACGGGAAATAACGTGTAAATAGTATCATCGTATACGTTACTAAATATTTTAAAACAACATTAAAAGTAATAGTAATTAATATTCTTGGTTGAGTGCGAGTTTGGGCAACAGCATTAATTATGAAGAAGTAGAAAAAATATTCCTTGTGATTCCTAGCCTTAGAAAACAAAACATTTTCCACCAATTTCGATAGACCGTAATAAGTTGTTACCTATTAAGTTTTTACAATGTGGAAAGGCATTATTTTAATTTGCTTACACATAAGATGCCTAACATGAGAACAGACTAGTTTTTCCTGATTCAGAAATTATTGTCGAACGTTAAAATTAACGATTGACTTTCCAGATTTTTTTATAATTTATAATTTTTGACTGAGGCCGTTGTTTCCAATTCTAATGCATAAAATAATATATTATTCTATTTACTTTCGGATACAACAATAAAGTAGTTAACAAGTTAGTACTTATTCATAATAATTTAAGAAGTTTCCTTTTTTATTTTTTATTATTTTTTTAACCTTACTCCCATTGCTTAAAGCATTATTATTAATTACAGTTTTATATGACACACCTTTCAGTCATTAAATATGGATTATAATAAAATTATACTTTTTTTTCCGCTGGGAAATAATAAAATTATACTGCTTGAAGGAATGGTAGGCTGCTTTTTTAACTGGTTCTTTTTTTTTTACTTCTTTTAATGTTTTATTTAGCTCATTTTTTTTTTGTAATTATTTTCTTTCTTTTTTTTTATTTTTTTTCTTTTTTTTAAGCTGTTATTTTTTTTAGTACTTTAAACTGACACTAATTTGTGTAATATAGCGGCATACCCATATTGCATCTATAGTCGTTATTTTCTGACATGTTATATCTAAATGAAACGTGCAATAATCTTGTATCTGGCTTCACCAGAGGAGCGGGATGGGTCTGCCGCTAAACATTAATTTTAAAGTTAAGGAACAAGGCATCTATGGACTAAGGGATAACTAAACTTAAAGTCTCTAATATCTTCTTTTTTCCAGAAGTATCTTCCCCTCGGCTCTTGTGTGTGAGCAGTGTTTGGCAGTTAGCAATGGGATCTATCATACACTTGTGACTTACTATTATGCAGGGGCTTGCCTGGGTCGCTCGTCTGTCGCAGGCTATGAAGACCTACGCTTATGTATTTCAATACAATCTCTTCATCTGCTTTTTCAAACGTTGAGGTCGGTGACGATTGTATGGAGTGCATTTGTGATAATTGTTTAAATCTAGCACAGAAAGCGGTACTCGAAGTAGTCGGAAACTGAAGATCAATAGGGTCTTGTAGTCCGTTTGGATTTGAGACAAAACGGAGTTGTGGTTATCGAAAGAAAGTTCTTCTTGGGGATTAGGTATGTTGTGTACCATACAGGTAGACAAATAAGAGGAAAGGCAAATTGATAAGTTTTGCCAGAAGATCAGCCCCAGGGCTCGAAGTAAACATAGCAGCTGAAGTTAGCCACCCTTAAGCCACAATTACAGACCGTATCCAGGTTTGCCCAGTAGTCAACCAATGTGTACGATAAGATGCCAATGTTCTTCCTTGCTTGAGCTGATAGTGTCGAGATGTCTTCCAGTGCAAAGCTCCGTCAGCTCACTCGTTTTACAGATTTGATTAACAATCAGAATTTTAAAAACTTTTAACATATAATATGTAATATAATATTGTAACGTACAAATTAACGAATAAAAGTACATTGACAAAAAATTAAATCGAAATTATTTTAAAAAATTGTAAGATTTGTAAAAAGAGGCTGTTTCTAGTAAAAGGCACTTTAAAGTAATTTCGAGTCTATTCTATAAAAATTTACATTCACCGCTCTTGTTGAAGCATTCAGCAGCGCTTCTTCCTGGTGTCTGTTAGACGGTGTCTATAGTAACAGACACGCGGATGACATTGTGCTGCTAAATGCATCTGTCAAGAATAGGCTTTCAGGCCAGCAGATATCAGAATCATCATCATATCTCTCCTACACCCCTTATATATCTTGAACTTGCAGATACGGAGAGAGCGTGCAGGGCGTTGTCTTTTAGGGTGATAATGCATTCTGATTGCTGATGGGCCTGACCGATGCCACAGTGGGTCTGACTCACTGGGGCGCAGGATTTAATACGATTATTATTCTGATTTCGATACATCGGATAAAAAACATCAATAATCGAATATCGACTTATCCGTAGTCGATTGCAGGTACTGAAAGTAACATTGACGCTATTTTAACTGTTTGGGCGCTTAATGGCCTTTACTCAGAATATGTTATCGTATTAGTCATTTATGTCATATTATTACATCATGTATTTTTTTCGGGTAGGTACCAGTGATACTATACATTTCTAGTGACATTTATGTTGCGTACATATCATAATGTTAATTCTATTACATTATCATATTACGTGTTTTTTCTTGTAATATTTTCTCAAGCAGCTGTATATATAAGAATGCGTTTCATACGCGATCATCGATCGCAACTGCAGTGAGTTAGCATTATGCTATGTACGCCAATTGAATGGTACACAAGAAAATATACATACAATACTCGACTGGTTTAGCGTGCTGACAGATCGGTACATCTGGATCTTTAAGTTCTAGTCCCTGTTTGTCTGCACACTCATTTTACAGATTTGTATAATAATAGTACATTAAGAAAAAATTTTAAAATATTATTTAATATATTATATGTAATATAAAAGTGTAACGTACATTGCGAAAAAAATTAAATCGAAATTATTTAAAAAAAAATTTAAGTTGTGTAAAAAGAGGCTGTTTCTAGTAAAAGGCACTTCAAAATAATTTCGATTCTATTCTAATAAAATTTACATTCACCGCTCTTGTTGTTGCATTCAGCAGCGCTTCTTCCTGGTGTCTGTTAGACGGTGTCTATAATAACAGACACGCGGATGACATTGTGCTGCTAAATGCATCTGTCGAGAATAGGCTTTCAGGCCAGCAGATATCAGAATCATCATCATATCTCTCCTGCACCCCTTATCTATCTTGAACTTGATATATCGCCTGATTGTAAGGTGCAGATATGGAGAGAGCGTGCAGGGCGTTGTCTTTTAGGGTGATAATGCATTCTGATTGCTGATGGACCTGCCCGGTGCCACAGTGGGTTATGCTCACTGGGGCGCATGATTTAATACGATTATTAATCTAATTTCGATACATTGCATAAAAAATATCGATAATCTAACGTCAACTTATTCATAGTAATAAAACAGTTATCTGTGGCTTGTAAGCCTAATTAAGCTATCAGGGTCAACTTTGCAATCGTCCTATAATCCGTCTGTGATGATTTGAGGTCAACTGCCAACAACTACTAACAAGGCACTAACGTCCCATTTTAAAGATTATTGAGATATTGTAAAATCACCCCTTAAATAAGCAGAGTTGAATTCAAGTGCAAAGGAGTTACATTTATACCGATATATGGAAACATAAAAATATGCCAAAGCGATGTACATCCCGTACATCGCTTTGGCATAATATTTTGATTTGGCATAAAGAGCTCACGGCAGCTCCAAAAGATAGATAGATAAAGTATTAATTACACATTACAATACTGGCATTCTAGAAAAAATTAAAAACAAAATCATACAGTTTGCTTATCATAACGAAATAAATATATAATAATAATAAGTTAATATCATTAATGAAATTCAAGGTTTATTTTATTTATATCGTTATGCTCATCAGAATGCATGCATTCATCAAATATTGATATAACTTTGATTTTGTAATTTTTTTTTATTTCTTACAATTAAGAAACGTATCATCTGCGATCGTACAATGAACTATCAACTGAGTGTATTGAACTGTTTAACTGAATGTACTAGTGATACTATACATTTATGTTGCGGTCATATCATAATGTTAATGCAATTACATTATCATATAACGTGTTTTTTCTTGTAATATTTGCTCAAGCAGTTGTATATATAAGAATGCGTTTCATACGCGATCGCCGATCGCAACTGCAGTGAGTTAGCATTATGCTATGTACGCCAATTGAATGGTACACAAGAAAATATACATACAATACTCGACTGGTTTAGCGTGCTGACAGATCGGTACATCTGGATCTTTAAGTTCTAGTTCCTGTTTGCCTGCACACTCATTTTATAGATTTGTATAATAATAGTACATTACGAAAAAAAAAAAATATTATTTAACTTATTATAACATGTAATATAATAGTGTAACGTATATTACGAAAAAAAAATAAAGACGAAATTATTTTAAAAAATTGTAAGTTGTGTAAAAAGAGGCTGTTTCTAGTAAAAGGCACTTTAAAATAATTTCGATTTATTCTATTAAAATTTACATTGTATGTACGTCAATTGAATTGTAAATAAGAAAATATGCATCGGTATATCTGGATAAATAAATCAATACAATATTCTTGAGTTTGTCTAACAACGCTCTTTTAAACTGTAAAAAAAATATTGTATTGATTTATTTTTAATATTCTTTATATGAATGCTTTTCTTAATAGTTGACAATAGAAATCAATATTCACAATATTAAAAAAGCAACGTTGATTAATTGAAGTTAAGTTGTTAAGTAGTTATAATACAGATGCATTACTCACATAACAGGGCGTGTTTTCGGCGCGTAACTTGAAAGCAAATAATCTTAAAATATCGCGCTGTTCACAAGCCTTGTCGAATAAGCGATAAATGCTCATAGCCGCTTATAAAATTGCACACATCGGTACACACCGCGTCTGGCTCAATTCTCCATGTGACCAAATGTTCGTGCGTTTGGTCACATTCACAATACTATGAGCAAGAAACGCATTGAAAATGTTGCTTAATTGAATGCCAGTTTGTGAAACACTTATTTTTAGTGCATAAAACTAAGTTTTTTTTTAGCTTCTTAATAGTAATTAGTTATAATTTTACACATATTTTGAATGAGTTAATGCTACAATTTTGAACATACGTTTAGTTTTAATTAAATTAAATAATATTAAACAATCGCAAAAATCATGGTTTTAATTATTACGATTTTATATTACTAAATGGATAACAAGCATAATTATTGCAATTATTTAATTTTATATTACATTGGTTATTTTTGCATACAGTGACTTCATACACTATGCTACGGCCTACTATTTTAATGCTAAAACATAATATATAGGAAAAACCAGTTTGTTCTTATGTCAGGTTTATTTAGACAGCTATATTATCATAAGTAGACTTCATGACTATTTGTGTAGTATTCGTTATTTTTCCTGTAGTACCTATGATACCTAGAGTTTACAATTGTCAGTGGGCGTTACTACTATCGCTTAAAAATGTTTTAATTAAAAAAAACAGCTTGTATAACAAACCTTGACACCCTGTAAATAAGGATTACACTTCTGAAACAAGGACGCAAACAATGTTCAAGTAATACAGCTTTAAGCGATGGTAATGCGCCTGCGTAGAAATTAACGAAAACCCATATGATATGACTTTTCTGTGATAAAAGTAGTCCATACGGAACTCAAGAATAATCACCAGGAATATTTTAAATACCAAAAATAACAAAGTTTTAAACAGATTTTGTTTTAAGGATACTCAGGCTATTAGTAAAGCCCGCTGTCAACCAAAACATTAATAATATATAAAATATAAAATGCAAAGTGTTCCGAATACTTCTTAGTACATTTATATTTATTTCCAATTCAAATAGATTATATTTAATAATACTATCGTCAGCTTGAATAACTTCAAGTAGATTCTTGATTATTAAGGTATTGTTCTTGGTCAAGAGGCGCTTTCAGTGTTATATTCGGTAAATATGATGTTGATATTTAGTTTTTTTTTTTTTAAAGAAATGCAATGCCCTATACTATCTAAGAAGCTGTATTTATATATACATTACGATGATTTCTTTTTTTAAGAAAGGTTTCAATTTCACTGGCGTATTTATCAAGTTTTTACATCTATCAACTATCTATAAATATAAAAATAAAGTGTGACTTGCAAAAACTCTGAAATCTCAATTATTGTATTGTTTTATCTCGACACTTTGGAATTAGGTAAACGAAACAATTAATCCAAACGTGAAAAACCTAAAAATCTAAATATTAAAGTCGGATTACCCAGGGACAATAATCTTTTAGGACAAATGGAAAAGTTTAATTTGATTTAATTTAATTTGTAGGAATTCAGATATTACGTTAGGTTTTTTATCAGATCATTTGCCGTCATCATCTCATCATTATTAAGTTAAACAAATGAAGTTCGTTAATGCCCTGTCTCAAGATTTTGATTCATCATCATCATCATTAACTACCGATTGACGTCCACCGCTGGACATAGTTCTTTTGTGGGGAGTTCCAATGCTCACGGTCTTGGGCTGCTTGCTTCCAGCGGCTCCCTGCGACTCGTCTGATGTCGTCTGTCCATCTAGTTGGCGGTCGACCAACACTACGTTTACCAGTGCGGGTCGCCATTCCAGCACCTTGGGACTCCAACGTCCATCGGTTCTCCGAGCTATGTGCCCCGCACATTGCCACTTCAACTTCGCAATTCGCTGAGCTATGTCGGTAACACTGGTTCTTCTATGGATCTCCCCATTTCTGATTTGATCACGTAGATATACTCCTAGCATAGCTCTCTTCATCGCTCGCTGAGTGACTCAGAGCCTTTTTATGAGGCCCATAGTGAGCGACCACGTTTCAGAGCCGTAAGTCATCATTGGAAACACGCACTGTTCTAAAGCTGTAGTCTTCAGGCACTGAGGGATTTTGGACCAAAAGATGTCACGGAGTTTTCCAAACCCTCCCCACCCAAGCTGAATTCGGCAGCCGACCTCCATCTCGAAATTGGACTTTCCTAACTGGATCGTTTGTTTTGATTTCCAGATTCAATTTATTGAGACATTATATACTGATATGTTGATATATGGTACTCATATATAATTATTCAGTAGCAGTTAATCAATAAATCAATCAAAATCTTTATTCAATTAGAAGGACTATTTAAAAGGATCTTTAGACGCGTCAATAATTTACATACTATGAGGGTTCCAAACGCGCCCTGGTCTAAAAAAGAAGCCCACAACAAATTTAGCCAGATAAATTTTCTTTTTGTTATCCCCATCTCACATGCCACTTAAAATTATTTAAGAACTATCTTTTTAGAGAAATATGTCATACCCATGCTTGTTTATCATTTACATTACACTATAGTAGGACTTTTCTACAAGCTTACGTTTTATATAAACTTTGAATTTATTGAGAGAAAGCGTATCGATACGAGAATACTCAAAGCTGGCAACGTCAAACCAGTATTAGCTGTCAATAAAAACGCCTCTCAATTAAATGTTTTTTGATTCCTATGTAGTAATTGGTATAGACTGCTCACAGAAAATAATGAAATGAAATATTGAAATATTCCAATGAATAGGATGAGAAGAAAAGGCAATACAAGAGTTAGAAAGCGGCTGATCAAGCACTGAACGTATGTTTGCCGATGATGATAACATAGTGAGATTGGGCTCACCTGCTCAAAGTTAGGGCATTTATTTTAAACCTCTGTAGGATATCCTAGCCTTATCGGTTCTTACCTAATTCGTTAAGGCAAATATTAGTTCATCTTCATTTCTTCGTTGTCCTTCAGGGTTTTACAATCATGTAGACATATTATTAGCAGAACTTTACTTTAAGAGAACGAATAGAACTATAGAAAGAATTTTGTTCATGCCTGAGTTTCCTTTAAACCTGACAAGTCCTCCGTTCCGTAAATAAAAAGAGACAGCAATATTTGAGTATAAAGTGTTAGCACCTAACTAATATTAGATAACTTTATTCAAATAAGTTTTTAAAAATTAATGGTATACGCAAATAACTTACGTTGTAGTAAGTTGATGATGTGTGTGTTGAGAACTCCATTCGTAAACATACTCTCGAACGCGCCCTAGGCTATGAAGAAGCCCACAACCAACTTAGCCGGGTATTTCATTTCAAACACGCTCGAGGCTGGTTAGGATTGAAGTATACCTTAATACACTGATAAACCCAATACCTAACAATATTTTGCCTATCCTGGAATCGATCCTGGAAACTTCACGATTATTGTAGAAAACTAAAATAAAGTTGAAAGCTAAAAGGTTACCTATACAAGAACATGCTCACAGCGTTCCGTATCAGATGCGTGTAAATTTGACCCCTCTGCTAACTTTAAAAGATCGTTGCATGCTGTAAAGTTTTTCGGCTGACTATAAAAGATCGTTGCCCACTGTATAGTTTTCCAGCTAACTTTAAAAGATCGTTGCCCACTGTATAGTTTTCCTGCTAACTTTAAAAGATCGTTGCAAACTGTATAGTTTTCCTGCTAACTTTAATAGATCGTTGCCCACTGTATAGTTTTCCTGCTAACTTTAAAAGATCGTTGCCCACTGTATAGTTCTCCTGCTAACTTTAAAAGACCGTTGCACGCTGTATAGTTTTCCTGCTAACTTTAATAGATCGTTGCCCACTGTATAGTTTTCCTGCTAACTTTAAAAGATCGTTGTCCACTGTATAGTTTTCCTGCTAACTTAAATAGATCGTTGCATGCTGTATAGTTTTTCGGCTGACTATGAAACATCGTTGCCCACTGTATAGTTTTCCTGCTAACTTTAAAAGATCGTTGCCCACTGTATAGTTTTCCTGCTAACTTTAATAGATCGTTGCACGCTGTATAGTTATTCAGCTAACTTTAAAAGATCGTTGCACGCGGTATAGTTTTCCTGCTAACTTTAAAAATCGTTACACGCTGTACATTTTTCCTGCTAACTTACAAAGATCGTTGCACGCGGTATAGTTTTCCTGCTAACTTTAAAAGGTCGTTGCACGCTTTATAGTTTTCCTGCTAACTTTAATAGATCGTTGCACGCTGTATAGTTTTCCTGCTAACTTTAATAGATCGTTGCCCACTGTATAGTTTTCCTGCTAACTTAAAAAGAACGTTGCATGATTTATAGTTTTCCTGCTAACTTTAAAAGATCGTTGCACGCTACATAGTTTTCCTGCTAATTTTGAAAGATCGTTGCACGCTGTATAGTTTTCCTGCTAACTTTAATAGATCGTTGCACGCTGTATAGTTTTCCTGCTAACTTTAAAATACCGTTGCACGCTGTATAGTTTTCCTGCTAACTTTAATAGATCGTTGCACGCTGTATAGTTTTCCTGCTAACTTTAATAGATCGTTGCACGCTGTATAGTTTTTCTGCTAACTTTAAAAGATCGTTGCCCACTGTATTGTTTTCCTGCTAACTTTAAAAGAACGTTGCATGATTTATAGTTTTCCTGCTAACTTTAAAAGATTTTTGCCCACTGTTTAGTTTTCCTGCTAACTTTAATAGATCGTTGCACACTGTATAGTTTTTCTGCTAACTTTAAAAGATCGTTGCCCACTGTATAGTTTTCCTGCTAACTTTAAAAGAACATTGCATGATTTATAGTTTTCCTGCTAACTTTAAAAGATTTTTGCCCACTGTTTAGTTTTCCTGCTAACTTTAATAGATCGTTGCACACTGTATAGTTTTCCTGCTAACTTTAAAAGATCGTTGCACGCTGTATAGTTTTCCTACTAACTTTAAAAGAACGTTGCATGATTTATAGTATTTCTGCTAACTTTAAAAGATTTTTGCTCACTGTTTAGTTTTCTTGCTTACTTTAATAGATCGTTGCGCGCTACATAGTTTTCCTGCTAGCTTTAATAGATCGTTGCACGCTGTATAGTTTTCCTGCTAACTTTAAAATACCGTTGCACGTTGTATAGTTTTCCTGCTAACTTTAAAAGATCGTTGCACGCTGTATAGTTTTCCTGCTAGCTTTAATAGATCGTTGCACGCTGTATAGTTTTCCTGCTAACTTTAAAATACCGTTGCACGCTGTATAGTTTACTGCTAACTTTAAAAGATCGTTGCACGCTGTATAGTTTTTCTGCTAACTTTTATAGATCGTTACCCACTGTATAGTTTTTCGGCTGACTATGAAACATCGTTGCCCACTGTATAGTTTTCCTGCTAACTTTAAAAGATCGTTGCCCACTGTATAGTTTTCCTGCTAACTTTAAAAGATCGTTGCACGCGGTATAGTGTTTCTGCTAATTTTTATAGATCGTTGCACGCTGTATAGTTTTTCTGCTAACTTTAAAAGATAGTTGCACTCTGTTTAGTTTTCCTGCTAACTTTAAAAGATCGTTGCCCACTGTATAGTTTTCCTGCTAACTTTAAAATACCGTTGCACGCTGTATAGTTTTCCTGCTAACTTTAAAAGATCGTTGCCCACTGTATAATTTTCCTGCTAAGTTTAAAAGATAGTTGCACCCTGTAAAGTTTTCCTACTAACTATAAAGATCGTTGCCCACTGTATAGTTTTCCTGCTAACTTTAAAAGATCGTTGCCCACTGTATAGTTTTCCTGCTAACTTTAAAAGATCGTTGCACGCGGTATAGTGTTTCTGCTAACTTTAAAAGATCGTTGCACACTGTACAGTTTTCCTGCTAACTTTAATAGATTGTTGCACGCTGTATAGTTTTTATGCTAACTTTAATAGATCGTTGCACGCTGTATAGTTTTCCTGCTCACTTTAAAAGATCGTTGCACGCTATATAGTTTTCCTGCTAACTTTAAAAGATCGTTGCACGCTTTATAGTTTTCCTGCTAACTTTAAAAGATCGTTGCACGCTGTATAGTTTTCCCGCTAACTTTAAAATACTGTTGCTCGCTGTATAGTTTTCCTGCTAACTTTAAAAGATCGTTGCCCACTGTATAGTTTTCCTGCTAACTTTAAAAGATCGTTGCACACTGTATAGTTTTCCTGCTAACTTTAAAAGATCGTTGCACGTTGTATAGTTTTCCTGCTAACTTTAATAAATCGTTGCCCACTGTATAGTTTTTCTGCTAACTTTAAAAGATCGTTGCACGCTTTATAGTTTTCCTGCTAACTTTAAAAGATCGTTGCACGCTGTATAGTTTTCCCGCTAACTTTAAAATACTGTTGCTCGCTGTATAGTTTTCCTGCTAACTTTAAAAGATCGTTGCCCACTGTATAGTTTTCCTGCTTACTTGAAAAGATCGTTGCCCACTGTATAGTTTTCCTGCTAACTTTAAAAGATCGTTGCACGTTGTATAGTTTTCCTGCTAACTTTAATAAATCGTTGCCCACTGTATAGTTTTTCTGCTAACTTTAAAAGATCGTTGCACACTGTATAGTTTTCCTGCTAACTTTAATAGATCGTTGCACGCTATATAGTTTTCCTGCTAACTTTAAAAGATCGTTGCACGCTTTATAGTTTTCCTGCTAACTTTAAAATACTGTTGCTCGCTGTATAGTTTTCCTGCTAACTTTAAAAGATCGTTGCCCACTGTATAGTTTTCCTGCTAACTTTAAAAGATCGTTGCACGCTGTATAGTTTTCCTGCTTACTTGAAAAGATCGTTGCCCACTGTATAGTTTTCCTGCTAACTTTAAAAGATCGTTGCACGTTGTATAGTTTTCCTGCTAACTTTAATAAATCGTTGCCCACTGTATAGTTTTTCTGCTAACTTTAAAAGATCGTTGCACACTGTATAGTTTTCCTGCTAACTTTAATAGATCGTTGCACGCTATATAGTTTTCCTGCTAACTTTAAAAGATCGTTGCACGCTTTATAGTTTTCCTGCTAACTTTAAAATACTGTTGCTCGCTGTATAGTTTTCTTGCTAACTTTAAAAGATCGTTGCCCACTGTATAGTTTTCCTGCTAACTTTAAAAGATCGTTGCACGATGTATAGTTTTCCTGCTTACTTGAAAAGATCGTTGCCCACTGTATAGTTTTCCTGCTAACTTTAAAATATCGTTGCACGTTGTATAGTTTTCCTGCTAACTTTAATAAATCGTTGCCCACTGTATAGTTTTCCTGCTAACTTTAAAAGATCGTTGCACGTTGTATAGTTTTCCTGCTAACTTTAAAATACTGTTGCTCGCTGTATAGTTTTCCTGCTAACTTTAAAAGATCGTTGCCCACTGTATAGTTTTCCTGCTAACTTTAAAAGATCGTTGTACGCTGTATAGTTTTCCTGCTTACTTGAAAAGATCGTTGCCCACTGTATAGTTTTCCTGCTAACTTTAAAAGATCGTTGCACGTTGTATAGTTTTCCTGCTAACTTTAATAAATCGTTGCCCACTGTATAGTTTTTCTGCTAACTTTAAAAGATCGTTGCACACTGTATAGTTTTCCTGCTAACTTTAATAGATCGTTGCACACTGTACAGTTTTCCTGCTTACTTTAATAGATTGTTGCACGCTGTATAGTTTTTCTGCTAACTTTAATAGATCGTTGCACGCTGTATAGTTTTCCTGCTAACTTTAATAAATCGTTGCCCACTGTATAGTTTTCTTGCTAACTTTAAAAGATCGTTGCCCACTGTATAGTTTTCCTGCTAACTTTAAAAGATCGTTGCACGATGTATAGTTTTCCTGCTTACTTGAAAAGATCGTTGCCCACTGTATAGTTTTCCTGCTAACTTTAAAATATCGTTGCACGTTGTATAGTTTTCCTGCTAACTTTAATAAATCGTTGCCCACTGTATAGTTTTCCTGCTAACTTTAAAAGATCGTTGCACGTTGTATAGTTTTCCTGCTAACTTTAAAATACTGTTGCTCGCTGTATAGTTTTCCTGCTAACTTTAAAAGATCGTTGCCCACTGTATAGTTTTCCTGCTAACTTTAAAAGATCGTTGTACGCTGTATAGTTTTCCTGCTTACTTGAAAAGATCGTTGCCCACTGTATAGTTTTCCTGCTAACTTTAAAAGATCGTTGCACGTTGTATAGTTTTCCTGCTAACTTTAATAAATCGTTGCCCACTGTATAGTTTTTCTGCTAACTTTAAAAGATCGTTGCACACTGTATAGTTTTCCTGCTAACTTTAATAGATCGTTGCACACTGTACAGTTTTCCTGCTTACTTTAATAGATTGTTGCACGCTGTATAGTTTTTCTGCTAACTTTAATAGATCGTTGCACGCTGTATAGTTTTCCTGCTAACTTTAATAAATCGTTGCCCACTGTATAGTTTTTCTGCTAACTTTAAAAGATCGTTGCACGCTGTACAGTTTTCCTGCTTACTTGAAAAGATCGTTGCCCACTGTATAGTTTTCCTGCTAACTTTAATAGATCGTTGCACGCTGTATAGTTTTCCTGTTAACTTTAATAAATCGTTGCCCACTGTATAGTTTTTCTGCTAACTTTAAAAGATCGTTGCACGCTGTACAGTTTTCCTGCTTACTTGAAAAGATCGTTGCCCACTGTATAGTTTTCCTGCTAACTTTAATAGATCGTTGCACACTGTACAGTTTTCCTGCTAACTTTAATAAATCGTTGCCCACTGTATAGTTTTTCTGCTAACTTTAAAAGATCGTTGCACGCTGTACAGTTTTCCTGCTTACTTGAAAAGATCGTTGCCCACTGTATAGTTTTCCTGCTAACTTTAATAGATCGTTGCACACTGTACAGTTTTCCTGCTAACTTTAATAAATCGTTGCCCACTGTATAGTTTTCCTGCTAACTTTTAAAGATCGTTGCACACTGTACAGTTTTCCTGCTAACTTTAATAAATCGTTGCCCACTGTATAGTTTTTCTGCTAACTTTAAAAGATCGTTGCACGCTGTATAGTTTTTCTGCTAACTTTTAAAGATCGTTGCACACTGTACAGTTTTCCTGCTAACTTTAATAAATCGTTGCCCACTGTATAGTTTTCCTGCTTACTTTAATAGATTGTTGCACGCTGTATAGTTTTCCTGCTAACTTTAATAGATCGTTGCACGCTGTATAGTTTTCCTGCTAACTTTGAAATATCGTTGCGCGCTGTATAGTTTTTCTGCTAACTTTTAAAGATCGTTGCCCACTGTATAATTTTCCTGCTAACTTTAATAGATCGTTGCGCGCTGTATAGTTTTCCTGCTAACTTTAAAAGATCGTTGCACGCTTTATAGTTTTCCTGCTAACTTTAAACAAGTATTTATATTACTATGATTTTGTCTGCATAGTAAAGATTTTTTAGTACAATGTATTACAGTGTTATACTAATTATACCTCGAGTGGATTTGAACCCCACTAGTAACCTCTTTGCGGCGGATTTTCACCTATTATTTCACTAGCATCTTGTGTCTACGCCTAAGCAGGGCCTAACTTCTAAATTCTTGTTCATTCTTTGTTTCCACTTTCAAGCTGTGATTTTTCAAAAGAGCTTATACCTACATGTTGTTGTATGTTATTATTACTGAAAAGTAATGCCCTAATTGCCGATTTTTATTTCAACGCAGAACTTTCAACCCTCTCACCCCTTTTGGGGTCGACTTTATTGAATAAATATTGCGTATACAGGTTTTTATTATTTAAAACAAATAAACGAAATGCCAATTTTCATGTACCTAACTTCGAAAACTTACAATCCTTATATAAACACCCACCCCCTTTGGGGTGTATTTTTGTAACATTGATCGTACTCCTATTTCAACCCCTTAAGGGTGGATTTTTGTAATATTGCATATACAGGTTTTTATTATTTAAAACAAATTACCTAAATGGCAATTTTCATATCCCTAACTTCGAAAACATAGAAACCTTATGAAAACTACCAACCCCCATTTCACCCCCCTTGGGGTAGTTTTCGTAAAATTGATTTTACAGATCTTTATCATTTATAATTAAGAACTTCGTTGCCAATTTTCATGTCTCTAAGTTCAAAAATATAAAACTTTCATACAAAATTCCAACCCCCTTTTCAACCTCTTAGGGGTGGATTTACTCAAAACCGTATCTTAGCTGACCTCTACTTCATAAAAGGAATCTATCTTCCAAATTCAAAGTTCGTATGTTTTATAGTTCCTGAGATATCGTGATACAATGTCAGTCAGTCAGTGGTATTTCGCTTTTATATATATAGATAAGGGTTCGCAAAAATTCAAAGAAATATGATTGTCTTATAGAGTCTAGATTAAATATCAAAATTAAAAATGTTTTAGCTTTGTGGATTTCATATAGTTTATACCGCGTAAGGATTATAGCATTGTCCTTGGATTGCTTCTTCATTTAATACTGGATAAAAAAAACACCTAATTGTGATTTATGTGAAGTAATAATTTCAATAAAGTTATTTTTTCTCTTCGAATTATTTATGATTAATAACGTTTAGGTTTTTTTTAATATATTTATTATAAGATTATAATGGAGTTGGCATTTATATAAGTATACAAGTCCCTAGTAATTAAAATGAATGCATGGATAACGTCTGTCTATCCTAGATTATTAAAAAGGTGTTAAAGTAGGTAGATAAATTAAAAACCTTTATATTTTCCACGTTATATATAGTCAATAGATATTTAAGGCAAACTATACACGAACATTTAATTCGTCTATCGGCACGTAGGAGTATACACGCAGTCGTGAGTCAGCAAATCGTAGGCCTAAATTTTTATATAAATATTATGGTTTAATCGCATGTCATTCTGCGTGTATTTTGCCAAAATATATTTATACATTGTATCGTGTTTTCAGTATTACATAAGTTTGATTGTATATAAATCTATTACTTACCTTTAAGGTGTTGGTGGACGATTGGAATCTCCTCAGAAAGCCGACGGACGATTCGGTATCTTTCGTCTCGAGGGTAGTAATCCACGGACTTGTTATCTTCCCACATTTCTTACATTATACAAAACGGAAAAACTTAGACACTGGCTATTCTAGATTAAGTGGTCCGTATTGAGGGATTCATTAATTCTTCCACTTGAAGTTATTACTGCGATTTCTTTTAATAGTAAATGACAATGTCGTCTAACATGAAGACTAATTGCGGTTTTTTACGCCTAATTCGGCGTCGCCTGGAGTCATGCACAATTGAAAATTCATACTAAACCACACAAACCGCCAATCTACATACTTTGTTTAATTATAAAGAAAACTTATAATTTTAGGTATAAGAAGGTAATATATTGTAATAATAGAGAAGACGAGAATAAATGATACATAAAACTCCATCCGAAGTGAGCTCCTAAAATATAATATTTATGCATGTAAATTACTTCAAAAATTGTGGGTTATGATGATTTAAAAGAAAGCATTTTTATTTGAGACTTTTTACACATTTTTCTCAATACTACCCGGGACCCTAACCTTGTATAGCTAGTGTCTTAGTTGCCAAATAATTTGTATTCAAATAATATAATTTTAAATTTTAAACACACAATTTGACGAGTAGAGGGGTGTTATGCCACTGGTCAACAACATTACTTTGTTGAGAAAACAAATAACAATGTTTAAGAATTTAAATGCAAATCAAATCTAAATCTGAAAACCGAATCTTACACAAGAATTCTGAATCAGTGGTTAAATAATAAATAAGCTATTTCAAAAACATGGAGGAAACATGCCTCAGACATCTCCATCATAATCCAGCGTGATGGATTGCGGCCACAATTCTTCTCATGCTGAGAAGAGACCTGCTTTCTAAAGTGGCTCACTTTGTTTGTTGACAGTGTGGTTGTGAGTTGACAATGATAATGTACTTTACAATAAACTGCAAAAAAACATTGAAATAGACAAAAACTATAAACACTGATTCAGTCATTTAGTTAAAATGTAATAAGTGTTCCCAAAACAAGCAAGTCCGTGTTGATAAAGTCTCAAAAAATCTTTAGCCAGTTGAAGTGATTACGGGTGTTTTGTTAGGTTGTCTTGCACGTTGCTCTCGAAGTTAATCTAATATTTCATGGTCACGTTTCATTAAAATTTAATTAAGGAGCACCTTTCTTATATATTTTATCTTTCTTGCTGGGTATCTAAAATCTTGTTGACCAGGCACTGATAGACAGGATCACTTAGGGAGCTGATTGCGGTCTAAAGCTATGAATCTCTTGTTCGTGTCGGTACACGCTATATTTGAGGCTTTGATAGTAATTAAAACCTCAGGTTAAGTGGGTAGATGAAGCCACGAACCAGTGAGGAATTTGGAAGTGAGAAGCTCATATACGGAATACGTGAGCCAAAGCTTCGTACCCTCTGTCACATAAAGAGTGCTGATTTTTCGATGTGTTTTTTTAAGTACGCCTAACCCACTTTGTTAATGTCCCACAAGTGTATCACTATTATAAAAGAAATTATATTTCTGTATCTCTGTTTTATTTTTTTTTATTTTTAGTATTTCCTTTTTTTTTATTTTTTTCTTGTCAAACAATAACAAATGTTAAGTTGGATAATGTGTGATTGATGAATGAATGAAGATGAATTTAATTTTCATTACCGGGTTATTTTATTAAAATGGGAATCGTTCAAACTGAATATAAATTTAGAAAACAAAATATGGCAGCGCGGCGCGTGCTGACGCGTTCATCCGGCTATGACAATCTTAAACGACACAACAAACTGTAGGTTTTTTTTTTAAACTAGGCTTTAGAATATCAAAAGTTAAAATTTCTTCCATTTCATTGGGTTGCCTCCCATCAAATCAAATTCCAAATATGAATTAAAACAAATATATAATCTTTGATTTTTTTCGATTTTATCATTATATATTTTTAATCTGTGTTTAACTGTTGCTGAAATCGATGAAGTAAAATATGAAATATATAACATATAGTCGAATATAAAACCTTTCTACAGAGTCCATTCAAAATAGATGTTATTCGGAAATTTCAGCTAGCTGACCTTCCACCTCGAACACTATACGTGCTCCAACAAGTCGCCTTCTACCGAAATAACAGCTCCCTAGCGATTATTAAAAAGTGCAATGTAAATGTTAACACCCCTCAGATAAAATCATTTAATAATAATATTTCACTGACCTGACTGATCTCGAGCACCCGGAGATGCAGAGCGTGGCTCAGGTTCGAACTGCGCATATGCACAACGGACGCTGCGCAACGCTCGTCGTAGAACCGTCCTGTTCTGCGCAGGTTCCCGCAACACCCATGGCACGACGCGTCGGGCAGGTATCGATCGAGGCTTTCCACCCCTTCACGTAGAAGTGCTAAAAATAAATAATAACAATTCTTAATCCAAATCATCTTAATAGTCAACATAGACGAATGAAAAGAAGAAGAAGAATAAATAGCACAATCGGGCTCAGTTATTATTTAAGTGCCCGCCAACCCACTTTGGGATAACATGGTGGGCACACTAAAGACCCTCTCTCGTTAATAAACACTAATAGTTCGAATAAAATTTAATAAACATTTTAATGAGATAGATAAAGTTGTGGCTTAATTATAAAGAAAAGGAAGTGAAATAGATGGAAATCTAATATCTAAATAAGTCTTCTTACCTCATGTTAATGAAGGTGGTGTGTAGAACCGAAGCGTCTGCAGATCAAGATGGCGTCCGACGCCACCGCATCTCCAACTCAGGCCAGCCATCGGGACACGTACGAACTGTAAACAAAAGAGTATTAATAAACACGCACACAAATTAAAGTTGACGCTACAAGATTATAAAATAAGTGTATTTATTTTATATTCTTGTATTATTGATTTTTTCTTACGCTGAGTGACGTGCTCCCGCCCGGAATGCTGAGGCAGACTAACGGGCGGATGCTAGGGCGATCTTTTCCCCGCTCACCCGCGTCTGACCCCTTTTCACATGCGCATTACAGCTCCATCGATTAGCACTCATCCCAGACATTTTGGTAATGTATTCAATCACCATATTATATATGATAATATTAGCCTATTTACCTGGATTCAGACCGGATATGCTATGATGATATTATCATTATTATTAAATTAAGTAATCCCGTATTGATTCTTTCAAATTTTACTACAAGTAAGCCCTTGACTAAAAAAAGCTGTGATAGCCTAGTAACTAAGACGTCCGCCTCTAAATCAGAGGTTGGGGTTGGGTTCGATAACCAATAAGAAGTATGGATTTTATGGTTTCATATCCCCTAACAGATTAGCCCGATATCATCTTAGACTGCATCATCACTGACCATCTGGTGAGATTGCCGTCAAGGGCTAACTTGTAGTGTAATAAAAAATATAGTCATGGTCAACAAAGAAGCTGTTGACCAGAATAACGACAATTAAACAGCATAATTAGATTTGTCTGGTGGAAGATTTCGGCCGTAGCTAGTTACCACCCTACCGACAAAGACGTGTCGCCAAGCGATTTAGAGACCAATTAGGAGTGTTGGTTTAGAATACCCCTTAACAGATTAGCCCACTGCCATCTTAGACTGCATCATCACCTACTATCAGGTGAGATTGGGGAGTTTACATACTACAAGGGCTAACTTGTAGTGTATAAAAAAGAAGAATGACTTTAATTCAAAATTCAAAAAATATTTATTCATGTAAACATATTACAGACATCTATTAAGCGTTCATGTATTATATACATATATTCCATTATTTTCATTCGTGAGATTATAACTGTACCTTCGCAAATTTAAAAAGCTATGAGGGCTAACTAATTACATTATGATTTAAGTACGCATAATGATCTCGAACCGCATATAATAATAACCCTAAGGGTCTAATAAGAAGTCCGCATGAAACTTAAACCGGTATTTGTATTACCGGTTATTGCCATAGTTTCATTGCTTCTCCTTTTATTTGGTGGAACACTGTATTTCTTGCTTGGAGGGCGATGAGGGTGACACAGTTCATACATCTGCGGAATCATCAGCTCACCTTCACCTGTTAACCTGTTTAAGCCTCTTGTGTTATTTTTCCTAATAAAAATCTTATATCTTATCTTATCTTTATAAGAGAGAACGCCGAAACAAAAACACACCACTGTATACATATTTTATTGAGTATTACAGCATTGGTCTATTAGGTATATTAATATACTAGAATTGCTGATTTCCCGTGAGATTAAGGTTTCCCGTGCGGCCTGCTTCAGAAAGTAAACTACAGGAAAATGCCAAATTGCCGATTTTCGTGTTTCTAAATTAAAAAACATAGGACTTTCATACAAACTTCCAACCCCTATCTTAGCCCCTTAGGGGTGGAATTTCTAAATATCCTTTCTTAGCTGACATCTCTTAACTATCAACTACCTACTTGCTAAATTATAGCTTTATACGTACAATAGTTTTTGAGATCTCGTGTTTAATCAGTATGTAAGTATGTAAGTGACCTTTCGCTTTTATATATATAGATATATATCACACAATATTGGAATGTAACAACGGGTGGCTGTGATGAACCAGTCTTCGACATGTTGATGCCAAGAAGTGTGTTTAGGGAGAGAGTTGGATCAATTATTTAAATTTGTGTTTACGTCATTAGTTAACGATTGCACGCTTTTATGTTTGGTGGCAATTATTTTTAATTGATTGATAGCTCAAAATTGCCTGTTTCAGTATTTGCAAAACGTAAAACGCTACCACGATGTGGTTTGTACTGTGTGCGGTGTTTGCTGGATGGATCTCGAAGGTTTGTAATAATCACGTTTTTTTTATAAGCTTTTGTTGTTTGTTATTATATAATTGTTTAGACAATGAACTAGTGGTTAGCATGTTGTATAATCGATCACGAGATCCTTGGTGCAATCCAGGTCGGGCCAAGTAGGTGTTGGTTAGGTGTTGGTCGTATGGTATATTAGCATACGACCAACCCAATACCCAAGCTTGAAGTGACAAAGACACCTGGAGTTTGAATATTTCTAGAGGAGAACTTTAAACCGTCTTGGATATTATTAATATTTGTTAAAGCCTACTAACTCACATTAGAACATTGTGTTAGGTTCACGTTAAAACCCCTCTCCTATGAGGCTGACCATTGTCATGATGATAAAACCTTTAAAATATTCTATAGCTCGCTGTAACCACCGAGTTTGTCGCTTTTTTTGGTTTTTGAAAATCCCATGGCAACCGAGATAATGCTGCGATAAATTATCACAATTAAAAAGTTATATATATTACTAGGTATGTACCTAGAATTATCGGTTTGTACTGACGGTATTTTAAAGTGGTTTAAGATCTTTATTTCTCAAAAGAATTACAATAAATTCGCTTATATGAGAAAAAACAATTAGGTATTAGAATATTTTTTGACTAAGTTGGACGGTTGACTCATTAGTGTCGACCGTCTAACTCAGTTAGGAAATGTTCTTTTCATGCCTAATATGCTTACTCAGTTCCTTTAGCTTTAAGCTGTTATGTTACTGATTAGCACCGAGGACAAACCTCTTTGGTTTTTTCGGTGCCTTTATTATATAACTTATTTTATTCCTTGTATATTAATAATAAATAAATAAATAAACCAGGTAACTAAACCTGAGTAAACAATTTATGAGTGTACAATAATATTTACTAGATTTACATAATACTTACTATATAATTGTTAATAAATGTAATAACAAATTATTTAATTGTTCCAAATGCGGGTAGTTTTAAAGTTATAATTACTTATTGGTAGAACACACGACCAGTTTTAATAAAACAAAGATCAATGCATACTGGATACGACTTACAGTAACATGTTATTTTGTAGATAAAATTTTAATTTCTTTTTGAAAATAAACATACCTAGATTTTATTTCTTTAATATCAGATGGAAGTTTATTGTAAATTAGTGCTCCTTCAAATATAATATTTTTATTGCCATAGCTAGTACGGGGTTTATGAGTTAGTAAAAGGTGGTTTGCTCGACGAAAGGCCCGTTTTTGTACTTGAATTTTTTTCGTAAAAGTTATTTTTGAATGTATGTCTTTATTTAGTATTTTTCGTATTAATATTGAAGTGCTGTAAATGTATGTTTGTTTAATGTTAAGTAATTTTGTTTCTTTATATATTTTTTTAGTAGGTGTTAGAAAGTCGTAATGAAAAAAAACTTTCATAATTTTATTTTATTTAATATAAAGCCATTAAATTATCAGTTGCTTCAACTGCTAAGCAAAACATCGTGAGGAAACCTGCATGCCTGAGAATTCTCAAAGGCGTGTGATGTCTGGCATGGCCAGGGCAGTGGACTACGGCCAAACCCTTCTCATAATTAGAGGCAATGGGTTAATGATGATGATGATGACTGACGGTATGTGGCAGGGCCACGGTTCCCGCGCGCATTTCAGCAACATCTCACATGAGTTTACGACGCCGGCGGACGAGATCGGGCCCATGCTGCCAGACGAAGGGCTGCAGACCTCCACCGTGGTGGCGGGCCTAATGCCCGACTCCTTCGCGGAGATGTTCAACATCCTCGACGGCGACAGCTTCGGCATCGGTGAGTTGGCGAACCGCTAAGTTATGTAGTTCTCCCACCTGTACTCACACGAACAAAGGTGAATTCACTAAATGAAAATAGACAAAAATGAAAAAACATAACATAAAATAATAAAATCTTGGAATTTATTTCTTACTAGCTGACTTCGTCTGCGTTGAGGTATTGTATGTGTTGACTTTCATCCCCTTTCCCAAGGGAACCATGCTGAATTCTGGGATTAAAACTATACTATATGTTAAACTGAAGTATCAGCTATTCCTGTACCAAATTTCATTCAAAACTATACAGTAGTTTCGGCGTGATGCGCGGCCAAAATACAGACAGACAGACAAAAAAATAAAAATAAAATGTTTTGGGCTCAGTATCTATAGTAAAGCATCCTCCATTTAAAATTTTCAAAATATATTCAATATACAGAATTCGTCCTGTTACAGTTTTGTCATATTATTATCTTGGAATTTATTAAGCTTTATACGTCAGGAGTTTATAAAATTTCTATTCAATCAGTCAGTCAATAACCTTTCGCTATACAAACAAATTTTAAACTTTTCTTAATCGAGTCCTGCCGAAGGGAGCAAGGTTATGTTTATGGCTTTACAGAATTTCCACCACGACAAAAAAAGCGGATAAACGGAGTCGTGTTGCGCAGGTCCGATGCACGAGTTCGTGTACGGGTGGCAGGCGATCGTGAACACCATGAGCATGAAAAATAATGTGGAGGTGCGGAAGCGCGCCGGGCTGCAGAGGTTTGCGCTGGCGGGCATCAACGGGATTACGCTGGTGGCGCACGGTGGGGCTACCGAGATCATGATCAACGGGACGCGCACCTATTGCTTCGGAGGGGTGGCGCGCCCTCCGGGTCGGCGAAGCGTTATCTGCAAGGTGACACTTGTACCAGTACATGCCAATTAAAAACTGGATACCACCATCCGTGTTCTCCCGACTGCGGTGTTTTTAATAAGTTTCAATATCAGCGATGAATAAACCACTCAAAAGCCGTTGACTCAACGGGACCCCTCTATAACTATTCAACTCAAATCTTCAGTGCCTAATTACCAAAATATATGAACAGGACATGCTTCATTTGCCAGTGATTCCGAAACGTGGTCGCTATGGGCATCATTAGAAGGCGCAGAATCACACACCTTAACGCGATAAAATCTGAAACGAGGATATATCCTGGTTTCAGATTTTATCCCCCTAAGAACCCCCTTTTTCAATAGAATGTTCAGCAATGTCACTGAGGTGTCTGAACGAATTACGAAGCTGAACTGGCCATTGGTATCGTTGACTTTGATGATGGTGATGGCTAAACATCAATTCTCATCCCACCCAAGTTTGGCGTGATGGGTGATGACGATAAACCATCTTGCTGCATAAATAGAGGATACACACATGACACATTGAAAAGTCAGTGGGATCGGCAAAAATTGAAAATTATATGGCAAAATTTCAACAGTCGTTTTTGGGTGACCAGTCGATACTACGCATGTCTCACACTGATATGTCTGTCTGCGATTACTGCCAATTCCATAGTAATTTTTATGTTTAACTCATTAATTTACCTTAAATACTTTCCTAAAAACATCATAATGATACTAACTTAATATAAATACCAAAAAGCATTGTAATATTTTGTTATTCAACGTTTAATCCGGACTTCTAATCCCTTGAGCAAACTTGTCTTGCTATATTAAAACCTTTACCCCTTACGCGACTTCAGGGTGCCATGTATCAAGAGGGCCGCTTCTCCTGCAAGGTTCCATACCTCCGATACCCGACGGTTCTGGGCTACCGATATTGTATTGATCAGTATGCTTCTGTAGCTACCCTTGATGGAACGTATAAGAGTAAGTACCTTTTTGAGGACCTCTGTAAAAGCGAAATATGAGATAATATAGCAAATTCAGGCATCGAATAAGCATTAATTAAATAATGAGTAGTACGTATGTATATCAATGTGCACAAATAAATATTCTTACTTTACAAAAAAAGGAAATCAAGATTTTGCTAAAACTGTTACTATTACACACACAAAATATATGCTAATACTTTTTGATTACAAAACTTAGATTCTAAAACCAATAAAAATATTTGTTTTAGAATCTAAGTTTTGTAATATGCAATAAAGACTTTATCTATCAATATATCTAACAGTCTCTTTTTTTTCTGAAATACTGAATAAAAACCATAAGTACAAAATTATTGAATTTATCTTATATGGTAGACCCAGGAACAAAGGGTTCCATCTTTCGATACTTAGAATATTTATTTATCACAATCCTTAGATCTTATACTAGCAAAAATACAATTATAGATACAACAATGCCCTCCAAATATTAATTATTAATGGTCAAAGTACCCAACGCTGACACTATTCCCTTTATGGCTATGCGTATAGGGCTGAATAAATAACAGGCGTCATCAGTGAATCAAAAAGATAGGTATTTGTTACCCTGAGAATTGTATGAATATACACAAAAATAATGTTTCGCAGCGACGTACTGCTCTCGAGGGGAGTCTATTCCGAAGTTCCACTACGACTACATCTGCGAGCGCCGCGACGTGAAGATCAAGCGGGTCAACCTCACGGACCCCAACGAGCGTTTCAACATCCGCAACCCGATAGTGCGCCGTGCGGAGTACTACCGCGCGCCGTACGACCTGCTGAAGGCGTGTCCCGACTGGTACTACACACACACTAGCTGACCTTCTCAATCTTTTATCCTCATGCCTAATAGCTTGTCTATTGGCTTTCGAAATACTAAAATACGCGCCATTAAACACTACCATCTGAACTGCGTTCCACCTTTTAGAGATTTGGAAAAGACCGTGGGTAAAAGTTCGTATAAGTTGCTTGAAGTGGTGATAGCCTAGTGTTTAGGGCATCAGCTTCCTAATCATAGGTTGGCGGTTCGAATCCGGGCGCGCACCTCTAAGTTTTCGGAGTTATGTGCGTTTTTAAAAATTAAATATCACTTGCTTCAACGGTGAAGGAAAACATCGTGAGGAAACCTGCACGCCTGAGAGTTCTCCATAATGTTCTCAAAGGCGTGTGTAGTCTGCCAATCCGCACATGGCCAGCGTGGCGGGCTATGGCCATCTCATATTGAGAGGAGACCCGTGCTCTGCAGTGAGCCGGTAATGGGTTGATCATGATAAGTTGCTTGATATCGACTGCATTCATTAATCTCTATCTTCGTCATTATATATCGAATTTGTCGGCGATACGCCAGAATTTTCACGCCATGCCACTGAATATTACGTAGTTTATATTTGCACAATTACTAGTATAGAACAGACCTTTCTTTTTACCAATCAAAAGCTTTTATAGTTTTCTTACATTAGTAAAAAACGTACTTAAAAAACTTACTTTAAAACAAACACAAAATTAAGCACTATAAAATAATTCTTAAATACAGCTTAATATATATGATAAATATTTTAATGAATTTAAACATCTCTAAATGATTTCTATTACCTAGGTAAATTGTTCAATTATTTTGAACAAAAATTAGTTTTACATAGTCATTCAAAAGATGGCGCTGCAAGCAAAATTTAAATCAAACAAGAATTATTGCATAAAATTGAATACAGAATAATTATATTAATTCTAAAAGATATTTATATAATTCTGATCTTTCTTTACTTAATAATAATTATATTCACTTAAACGGTAAACTAAAAAATAGATATTAGTCGTTGCTAATTATTCCCGAAAGATGGCGAATTGCGCTCATAAATTCAAAGTTAAATACACTCTTATTTCAATATGGTATAACATTTTTACTGCCATTACAATTTCTAGCATTAGATCAACCACAGCATTAAGAAACTTTTACAGTGAATTAAATAACCTAACGTTAAATGTGTGTACTGCTTGAAAATGAGGAATTAGATGTGGTAAATACCGCAGGTTTTTTTTATTTAAATTATTTATTAAGTTTTTATTTAAATTATTTATTAAGTTAGACCAAGTTCCAATGGGGCCTCCATGTAAATAATTTATCGAACAGACTTAGTTACACATACGTAAGCTTGAAGAATAGCCCTACTATAGTGTCAAGGATTGCGTAAATGGTAAACTAGCATGGGTATGAAATATTGCTCTAATAAGATAGCTCTTAAATAATTTAAAGTGACATGTGAGCTAGTGATATCTTCTAAGACCAGGGCGCGTTTGGAACCCTCATAGCTTTTAAGTTTACGAATGTAGTTATCACGATCAACTACCTTCTACGAATATACAAAATATTGACGCATTTGACGACCTCCGTGGCATAGTGCAAGCGATGCAGGATATTAAAGTTGAAGGTCCTGGGTTCGATTCCCGGTTTGAGTCTGGTCTGGCGGGGGGCTTCGGCCGTGGCTAGTTACCACCCTACCAATAAAGACGTGTCGCCAAGCGATTTAGCGTTCAAGCACGATGTCGTGTACAAACCAATTAGGAGGTATGGGTTTACAAAAAATAAAAATAAAAGTACGTTGTAAAAAATTCATTAATGTTTCTGGTTGATTGATTGACTACGTTGAGCAGGTACGGCTGCAACCTGCGCATCTCCCCAGAAGCGGCTCACCAACCACTGCCCGCGCTTCTCGACGTCAACGAGACCGCCTTCGTCGGCCACGGTGGCAAATACTGGCTGGCACTTTACTACACGCAGGTACCCGGGCATGACACATCAGAAATACTGACAGCCCACTGGCGGGCACAGGCCTCTCCACTATTAGGACAAGCTGCTTCATTGTGGGTGGGCAGGCTCTGCCAATGATTAGTGGATAGTAACTTGTTTAATTCTTTACAAGGCGTTACACATGGCCTATACTGATATTTTCAGTAGAAAAATCAAATAAAGAATTCGGTTCTTAAATGTTATATCCAGAAAACTCAAAAGTTAGTTAGGATTGGATACGAAAACAACAAATAAACCTCATTGACATTGAAAGCTAAATAATATTTCTCATCCTTGAAACTCAAAATTACCTTATTATTAAAACAAATCTTTATTGCCATGCCATAAAGTCGCAAAATAATGCAAAACAAACATTATAGCTAGAAGCAACAATATAGTAAATGGCAGCTAATTCAGCGTTTTCACATACTTTGCTTACTCTAAGCTCCTTTACTTAAGCTATGATAGCCTAGTAAGCTGTGACAGTCGGGGATTCGAACCCGAGCACGCATTTATAACTTTTCAGAGTGATGTGCATTTTTAAGCAATTAAAATATCACTTGCTTCAACGGTGAAGGAAAACATCGTGAGGAAACCTGCCGCCTGAGAGTTCTCCATAATGTTCTCATAGGCATGTGAAGACTGCCAATCCGCACATGGCCAGCGTGGTGGACTATCGCCAAACCCTTCTCATATTGAGAGGAGACCCGTGCTCTGTAGTGAGCCGGCAATGGGTTGTTCATGATGATGATGAATGTTTTCAAAGGCATGTTAAGTGTGCTAATACGCACATGGCCAGCGTGGTAGATTATGGCCTAACCCTTCTCATATTGAGAGGAAACCCGTGCTCTGTAGTAGGCCAAGAATGGGTTGATCATGATGAAGGGCCTTGATACCCCATCGGAGACTCGACAGTATTAATATGAGATTTTAAATCGAACCAAGTTTTGGGCAAGTGGGCTTTTGATGAAAAATAGTAATTCCATTAACGTTTCCAGCTCTCGACGTACGCTATCTACTTCCAAGCACATGGCGAATACCCGTGGCAGTCCAACAGGCCGATCGTGTCAGTTGACAAAGGTAAAGTTTCATGTCTGAATAAGTGTGTCTGTGTGAGTGGATGTGTTGCGTAATAGTCATTAACCACTAGAACAACGAGTTCGTTAAGCATGAATCTGCTTCTTCTTACCCTTATCCCACGCTAAGTGGAGTCAGCACAACATGTCTTCTTCTTCCACTCACTTCTATCAGCCGTCACTTCACTATGAACACTTTTTACACACATATCCTCTTTTACACAGTTGATCCATCTCTTCTTTGCTCTTCCTGTATCCCTTAGCCCTTTTCCATACGTATATATAACATTCTTCGGTTGACATTGCGCTCTTCCCACTGCATCATACGGGTATGACTGTACCATGCTATTACATTGAGAATATTTAATTGTATTGTCATAGTATTAGTTATAATATTTATACTATTTAGCCCCATTTATTAACATAACATAAAGAATGCCATTTATTTAAACAACTCCAAATTAGCAATACCAATGTACTCGTATTTAAGCAAAATATCCCTACTGTTTCCTAATTTTCTTACACTAAACCAATTTTTTTTTTTCAATATCATTCATATTAATTAAAAAGGTCGTTTTGTGGGAGAGATGCTATTGACTTTTATATATTATATCAATATCATGTCTTCCTATAAATGTTAACATTGTGAGAATGCCTGAATGAACGTGATGCTAAGGATGGTATGATTTTCTAAAACAAAAGTTTACCTGTCCTTAGGTAATTAAGACCTATAAGTAATAAAAATTTCAGCTCAATCGCAAACTTTGTAATCGCAATCAAAACCACGTCTAGTTTAGATGACAATGTATAGTACTTAAGTGACATTATTCATGACACTAAAATTGTAAACCAATTAATCCCCATCGGGTCAAATAAAATTGGTTGCTGAGAATAATATAAGGGATTTTTTAATTTTTTTATTGTTAATTCAAACTGTGCCCACTGGTTAGGACGTCCGCCCCTAAATCAGAGGTCAGGGGTTAGACCTCGGGCACGCACCTTTAACTATTCGGAGTTATGTGCGTTTTAAAGCTATTAAATGATCACTTGCTTAAACGGTGAAGGAAAACATTGTGAGGAAACCTGTACGCCTGAGGGTTCTCCAAGGCGTGTGAAGTATGCCAATCTGCATGTGGCCAATGGCCAATGCGTGGTGGACAATGGCCAAACCCTTCTCATATTGAGAGGAGGCCCGTGCTCTGTAGTGAGTCGGTAATGGCTTGACCATGATGATGATGGATTAAAACTAAGTTCGTGGTTACCAGGTGGTATCTGGGAACAACTTCTCAAAGCTAACATTGGCCCCGATATGAACCTGCATTACAACTTGAACGGAATCTACAACAGGTATCCCGGCGGCATTGTTGCGCCTGACCTGATGAGGAACGACGGACAGGTAAGTCCGATGTTAAGTCAAATCAAATCAAATCAAATCAAAAATCTCTTTATTCCCATAAACCTATTACAGGCATCTATGAATCATTCACACCCAAGCTTTTTTTATCGTTATAAGTTTTACGGAGTGTACAATAATTATTAAAAACTGTTGTGTTAACAGCATCTTTTTAATAACGTTTCACTAGGATATCATGATAGCACAACGAGAAGCGCCGTGGTGCCCTCTACCACCAAACGAAATAAACCAGAACTAGATATTCTTATCAGTTTCAAATGGCACGTGCTATTGACGTCGTCGCGCTTGAACATCGATTTATTATATTACTAGCTTTTACGCGTGGCTTCGCTCTCATTGAAGCCATTAAATAAGTATCATTACAATGGAAATGAATCAATATAATAACTATATGTTAACAAAAATTTATATTTCTTAAAAAAATATAATAAAAAGTATCTTTAAGTTTCTTCTAATACCTCCAAAAATATAAGTACAAAGTTTCATGACGATGACATGATCGGGTAAGTAATTTCTGCTTGAAAGCGTAACAAACATCCCTACATTCACATACATAGTATTAGTACGGATTTAAAAAAAAAAGACGGGTTGCACTCCGGGAGTGCCGGCAGAAGTGAAAACTTGATTATTAACGTTGAGCATGTTTGATATTTTGGAATGGTTAGGGAATAATTTTGCACCAATTGCTTTATCAGTATAAAAGTACTATCATTTATGTGGTAGAATACAATATTCATTTATTGCGCTATCGTACACAAACAAAACAATTTATATTACATTAAAAATTTAACACTTTAAAACTATTACAATTATTTTACATTAAAAAGTTTATCTCTCCGAAAAATCAACTTTCATCCATAATTTCAACGACTTTTTCACCATCATCATTACCAGAACTATCCATGGATGCGCGTGGCACGCTGTAACATACACGAACATTCCTGCGCTGCCTAAACGAAACAGTAGGCCCAGGCATACATTTTCGCCGCGCCGTAGAGAGGGGATAGCTGTCTACTCTCCATCCGTCTTACGCTTTTTCGATCAGGTCACGTGTCCTGACGCGAGTTTAAGATTTTATACCCATTACAGAAAAAGTGCTCAACGCCGCTAAAGAAGTTTTCACTTCAAAAACAGTACCTACTCATGTAATCTACCGTGTATGTTATAAATAGCTGTAATAAAGTTTTGATTGTTGCGCTCAGGTACAGCCAACTAACTTCAGGACGGAGAGCCGTGATGGCGGGGAGGATATCATCGTGGGCAACTCGCATATGTCGGCGGATGGTCCAGGTGATCTTTTGTAACATAAATACGGGAATAACTGTACACAGTATTAAGTAGTAGTGGTATTTTCAACGCAGTATCTAAACCAGCGTGCTCTTTACATACGTAAAAAACCTATAATATGTCATCTACCTAAGAAGTGCATGGGATAGGCTTGTGCTGCCTTGGTGATAATGGGAACATCTCAAGGAGCAAACCTTCAAGTTATATAAGAAATATCAATATCGGTCCACAATACATAGAAAAATAGGCCAGTAAAATTAAAATTACTTTTATAGTTGCCGTAATAATGGTCAGTTTTTCAGATAGTTAAACGTCTACTTTATGTCATTCGCTGTTTATGTTTTTCCCTGTTTCACAGACTTTATATTCTAAAGGGATGATGTAGGGAAAAAGATTGTGTAAAATTCTAGTATCTTTGGAGATCCAGAAAAATGACAAATTACCTTACCCATTTTGATCCTCAAGAAAGTCCTCAGTTTTAAAATCAATTTACACGCATGGTACATTACAAGGTTTTAAAAACTCTTCTCTCGTCTCTTTAACTATCGCACGTCAAGTTAAATGTGTTAAATACTAGTGATTCTTACGTATATTGAATTCAGTTGATTGTTTTAAACTAGCTGATGCCCACTTCTGCTCCTTAATAGATTTTCAAAAATATTATGTGGAATACCAGAGGATGTTATAATAATCTTTTTTTTTTTTCGAGCTGTCTATTAGCTCTGTTAACCCTTTGTTATCGAGCAACGAGCTCAAGTCAGTCAGTGAATGGTTGGATCTTTGGAGCTTTTAGGAATAATTGGGCATCCTTATTTGTAATTCCTATCTATATTTCTGTTATTTTCCTATATTTACTACAAAATGTTTTTTTTTGTGCACACAGGAGGCGAACCAAACGCGGGCAACTTCAAGTTTATACACGACTCACAGATACAAGGCAACTTTGAGCATGGAAAAAATTTATCTTAAGACTAACATGTATTATAATCTACTTACTGTTATCAATTCCAAAGCTCGTCTGTTACCCTTTCACGCCGAAGCCACTAAACGTTTAAATTGTGAAACGAGTAATATATGAAAATGAGCTTCACGGGACGTTTATTGTCTTGTGCAAATATAGCACTTACAAAATAAATAAAATTCGACTTAATACTAATGTCCCCGGACCCCCGGTATCAAGATGTCGCGTAGAAACTAATTAGGAGTATAGGTTATCATACCGCTACGTGAAAGATGTTAGACGACTAATTCTTTAAAAAATCAAAACTACTATTATTTATTAGTGGGTACATAACATATTTCACATTATCATCGTTATCAACACATTACCGGCACATAACAAAGCGCAGGTCTCTTCTCGTGACGAAATATTTCTTCACGATATTTCCCTTCATCGTTAAAGCATGTGATATTTGATTACATAATATATTTACTAAAATTAATTTAAAACAGCCATTTTATGTTTCTTTTAAAATATAATCTTTATGTTTAAATGAAACGTTTATTCTTCTTGATATAACTGGCCAGTCCAATGTCAAAAAGTCCATGGGTGATACAACGGTCGAACCAGGTCGTGTTTAAGTGTGTGTGTTTTACCTTTACGTTTTCTTGGTTACTACGCTCTCAAATCTTAGCGCCGTGCCTACTAGAAGGAACGTAGCTTGCGAAACATACCTTCGTTATAATTATGAGCTCCTGGTAACGCGAGACTGTTAAAAATCAATAGAGCACATTGGCAAGTACAGACAGCGCCATCAACCTTGTATTGATAAAAGTTTCACTATCATTACTTGCACAAGTTTAAATTCACTTCTGCAAGAGAGACGAAGTTGCAACGTATATTTAATGGGTCTTATCCTTATCAAACAATCCTTGTTCAGCCTACTTGCATCTCCTTCTGTCTGTAATATACACTTATCCTACATTTATAGTATTTATTCATTGCATTTTACCTACTAATAAAAAATATTTTTAAAGCTAGGAATTTCGTGCCAGCGAAAATTTTTCTTTTGCCATCATATAATATCCGTGTATTATATCCGTAAATTCCATTCTTATACGTTGAGCCGTTCTGGCATTATCGAGTAACAAACACACATCCATCAAAACTTTCGCATTAATAATAGTGAATGTTGTGTAATTTTATTTATTTTTTACCTGTGTTGATATGTAAAGCAATCTGTTAATAACTATTTTATTGTAAAGTATTGAAAGTATTCATTAATAAAAAAAACATGCAACCATGTAGAAAATCTCTTTATAGTTTTATTTTTTTCCCTTACCCTTGCCTTTATTTATACTTAACTTACGCAAAGTCACTCTCATGCCATCCCATCCCATCAGGTACACCCTCCTCTCTCTCCATACCTATCCTGTGTACCTTTTTATATTATACCACAAAAAATCTAATAAAAAAAAAACTTGAGAGGTGTCAAGGGACACCCGGATGGAACGAAGTTCCTTTCGATTAATTAGTGAAGGAATTGTAATAAAATTTTATTTTATTTAAGTTATAATAATATTTTTTTTATTATTAACAAATATAATGTTATATAAACTTAATCAGTAGGCTCAATTTTGTACTCCATCAGCAATGTCCGGAACTTGTGCAGAAACACTGTCAGGATTCATTATTATTAGTATTTTTTTATTATTTATTATTTACAAAAAACCTGTATACACTCAACAAAAATAATCGTCGCGACACCACACTGTTCAATGCGAAATAGAAATGAAAATATCTGGCTTGCTTTCTATAAGATAGAGAGACAGACAGAGAAACATGCGACGCTGCACAGCTTACAATAACAAAAAGTGTCGTGACAACTTTTCGTAAGATTTTTTTTCGTCTAGCCCCCCTTTCACAACGCGCGATAAGGAACTTCGTTCCAATAAATTTACTATTTATTTTAATTCACTTTCAGGTTTGAAAATAATCTATTTCCTAAAGACTGTCGTCTAAGTTAAGCCTACTTCCGAAACAACCGAATTCATTGCAAAACACGTCAATAGGTAGGTAAATAGGTTTCCTCATTCACTATCACGGTTCAAGGTTGCCCAGGAAATAATAGTTCTTTAGCTTCCGCTTAATATTATTTGGCGTCACAGCTCCGGACAGAGCGGCGGGCATCTGATTCAAGAGGCGAGGAACGATGTACCGCGTCGTACTTTCACCTTATGTATTTTTTTTTTTTTTTCAAAATAATCTTTATTCAAATAGTCCTTAAAAAGGCACTTTTAACGCGTCAAGAATTTACATAGTAGTAATTTCATGGTGATAACTACATTCGTAAACTTAAAACTAAAGCTATGAGGGTTCCAAATGCGCCCCGGTCTAAAAAGAAGCCCACAACAAACTTAGCCGGTTTTTTTTTTCGTTATCACCATCTCACATAATGAATAAATTCAAAATAATCTTTATTCAAATAGTCCTTAAAAAGGCACTTTTGACGCGTCAATAATTTACATAGTAGTTATTTCATGGTGATAACTAAGAAAAAGCCCACAACAAATTTAGCCGGGGAAAATTGTCAGCTCGCTCTGTGCGCATAATTTAGCATTAGTTGGGATTTAATGGAGAAATACTCGTAGAACCGAACGTAGTCTGGGAGTTATATAGCCCCGTACCTGATCTAATCGATTGCTGACAAATTTTAGGCAATAATAAACCGCGGGTAGATTTTCAATATTTCTACTTTTATATACCAATAGTTGTTAATTACATAAAAAGTGCTTCCTAGCGATAGAGTGAAGCAAAAAACTTAGCTTAATTTATTAAATTATAATGTTTTGTAATTACTACATTCTATAGTTCTTGCGAATACCGAAGATACAGACGAACAAATTTAATTGTGGCTGAGTACATACCTAATTGATTACGCTTAGATTAGGCGATTAAAATATTTGAGAAAAACTAATTAGTCCTTGTAGATTTTTCTCCTTGAAAATACTCGTAATGAGTCGATAGATGGCGTAACCGACTTCACTTACGCGTCATATAGTACAAAAAATAATTTAGAACTCGAAAACCTTATTCGAGGCAAGCCCGAGGTCAATTGAAATTATGCTTTATTAGTTATTGGCAAAGTCCCCCACAGAACTCTAAATCTCTGAAGACCTAAGTCGTCAGTGTACCTATACTTTCCTGGATACACCATTTCTCTTTTATGAAGTCCTGGTACTCTCACAGCACTGTGCCGTGACCGATGACCTGTAATTATTTAGCATGCAACATTTACGGGTCGCCTTTGTGTAAGCATCAAATATTGACTTCAGCGTTATAGTAATTCTATCTAGATATCTATATTTATAATATAAAAGAGAAAGGTCACTTACATAGTTACATACTGACTTACTTACATACTGTTTAAACACGAGATCTCAAAAACTATTGTACGTATAAAGCTATAATTTAGCTTTTAAGAAAGGATATTTGGAAATTCCACCCCTAAGAAGGTAAAGGGGGGCTGGAAATTTGTATGAAATTTCTTTGTTTTTAGAGTTAGAGACACAAAAATTTGCATTAAGATTAATAATAATAAATAAAAAACATGTACATCAATTTTTTTTTAAATATTACCTGTCTATGAAGTCTACTAGATTGAAATGTTGAAAATAGGTTTTTTTAGGGCGTAAGTATAAGGTTAAAATTTTTTTTATCCAAATCTACCCCGAAGGGGGTAAAATAGGGGTTTGAAGTTTGTATGAAAGTCCTATGTTTTTTAATTTAGAGATACGAAAATCGGATATTTGACATTTGCCTGTAGCTTATTTTCTCAAGCAGGGCATTGGCCGCACGGATAACCTCGATCTCAAGTAAAATCAGCAATTCTACGCAGACGAAGTCGCGGGCAACAGCTAGTATTTATATAAAAACGAAATACCCCTCACTGACTGACTGACATATGATCGCGATATCTCAAGAACTATAAAACATATGAACTTTAAATTTGGAAGGTAGATTTCTTTTATGAAGTAAAGGTCGGCTATGAAACGGTTTTGAGAAAATCCACCCTTTAGGGGTTGAAATGGGGGTTGGAAGTTTGTATGAAAGTCCTATATTTTTGAAGTAAGAGACATGAAAATTGGCAACCAACTTGTTAATTATAAATAATAAAGATCTGTATAATCGATGTTGCAAAATCTACCCCAAGGGGGTGCGATGGGGGTTGGAAGTTTTCATGAGGATTCTAAGTTTTCTCAGTAAAATTGCGAACAATAATCTGTCAAATTCAAATTTTTATTCGCAACGTAAATGAATTAGAGTAGGTTTACAAAATCTAAATGTCAAACATCTTCGTTAACGACGAAACTTCGTAACAAAATAGAACCGTGGTAGGAAATACGCGAAATTTCGATCGATATATCATTTTCGTTGAATTAGAGTAGACCCCGTGATTCAATCTAGTGAATTGGGCCGCAACGTTGTAATTTTTAAATATTAGGTTAAGCTCAGACCCCCTTTATAATAAAGGTTTCTGTTAGACAGATAATATCAATATTGCGTAATTGAGTATTGCTGTTAAGATTTTGTATCGAAAAGTGTTGAGTATTTTTTATTCTAAGCGAATTAATGTAAGTTGAAGATTATAAATTGTTTAATAATTATTAAATAATAACTGGTCGAGAGACGAAGTTTGATTCGACCTATAATCCTGTAGCTATTCGTAGCTTTTAACTACGGTCGTAGGCATATGTTACGTAGTAAGGAAAGGTGTTTTATATTTATATATAGTTTTAAAAAATAAACTTCTATACGCTAGTTTCGAATAACAGTTTTTTGTACAAAATTTAGTTTGCATCAATCTTAAGGGCATTTGTTTACGAAAGGTTATTTTCTAAAATGTCACGAAATAGTTCGGTCGCTACAGGTTAGAGGGCGTTGTTAGAAGTGTTCAGATTTCACACTCGAATTACGCGCGGATTAATTAAATCTAAATGTTTGTAGAAATTAGCTTATTAGTTTTGAATTTAATATTACTTGCTTTAAGAGTGAAGCGAACCCCCTGGAGGAAACCTGAGAGTTTTCTATAGTGTTTCAAAGGGGTGAAGGCTACCAAGTCGCATGTAGCCAGCGTGGTGGACAGCAACCACAACTCTTAAAACACTGAGAAAAAATCGAAGTCCTTCAGAGGGATAATAATTCGTCCATTAATAAAGATTTTATGACACGAAGCGATCATTGCTGGATCAATCGAGCGCATGCTTCCGCAAACTTTTATTTAGAACAAAAACATATTTTAACGAAGGACTGTTTCTATGGGAAGAGAAAATCAATAACTTCGAAATAGAACCTTTAATTGAACTCGTTCAGCCAGACCCTCGGTGGTATAATGGATATTACGCCTGCGCTGATGCGGGAGAACAGGGTTCGATTCCCTGCTGAGGAGACATGTTTTTTTTATTTTATAATTTTTATTTGATTTTGTTACTGATTTTATTGGTGTAATAAGTTTTTTTTTTTTTTGTATTTTTGTGGCTTCGTTGACAAATAATCGTAGAGATTATTTTAAGCTGTAGAACGCTATGGTTATATCATATTTTCCTACATAGAAACAAACTACTGAATTGAGATAAAATCAGGCGGGTATATCAAAATCGGTCGGTCTTGTATTGCAAAATAGCTGCAGTCCACTTATTTAAAATGAGTCTTAAACACAAAAATAAGGAATAGTACCAGCGATTAATATTTTTCCTAGTGCTCAAGAACTGTTTTTGTATTATTTCAATTTTGTGGAATGTAAACTTACTTTTCGAATTAATTTCACTTGCTTTACTGTTTGTTCTAAGTTTATACTAGACCAACTTTTAATCTGTTATTAATATAATTTTAATCTATCTCATTTATGTCTACATCAAAGTTTACTTCACCATTGCTTACATTTTTACGGTCGTGTATGTGCAGGGTAGTAACACCTTTGAAGCAATTCTACGAATTGTTTATCCACAAATTTATTGAATATTTTACTATATGTATACATATAGTGTTTATTCACAAATTTATTGAATATTTTACTATATGTATATGTATGCATATTTAAGCTAAAATCACTTAGGATTGTAATTATTTGGTAGTTTAACTTTATTAAAATAACCTGTTAAGAGACTGAAGTCTGCTTTAACTTTTAATTCTGTAGACATCCGTAGCGTTTTGCTACGGTTCGTAGACATTTGTTACGAGCGTACAATATATTTTTATTAATTACTATTAATAATAGTATAGAGGTTCGATATTGCTTTATGCTGAGCTGCTGAATTGTTCAAATCCTCTTACAATGGCTTCTGAAAATGGTATTTTAACGTAACATTTATTGACGCTGTTTTATATAATAATCGTTTATGACGAAGGTCATTGAAGCTTAAAACAAATTTTTAATTACATTTTTGCCGTCATGAGAATATAAGCGTCAACCCTCCTAGCAAGGCTGCGGTTGAGCTCAAATGGATAATAAAAAACCTGAATATGTTAGCGGGAAATGGTGACTCACCGCGTCTACAGCACTTTATGTCGGTGCTTGCCCGGTGAACCTTTGTTTTAATTAATTTCAATTTAAATTAAATTTGATTCCATTGTTTGAAGTGTATACCTACAAACAAAGTTTTTAAGCTTTACTACCAACAGAAATGGGCCCTAGTCACCTCAATATAGAAAATTTGTTATTATTATTATTTCTATAAAATTTATCAATACGATGGTAGAGGTAATAAATAAAATAATACAAATAGATTATTTTATGGTATTAATCGATCAATACCCACTGCTAGCAGCAGACGTACGTCCATATAGGCGCATGCATTCGCGGGCTTTTGTAAAGAACATAAACATTTTTTTAAGAAGGTCTGTTTCTATGTGAAGAGAAAATCAATAACGTGGAACTCGAACCTTTAATTGAACTCGTTCAGCCAGACCCTCGGTGGTATAATGGATATTACGCCTGCTCTGAAGCGGGAGAACAGGGTTCGATTCCCTGCTGAGGAGACATGTTTTTTAATTTATATTTTTCATTATTTTTTGTTACTGCTGTTATTGGTGTGATAAGTTTTTATTGTATTTTTTTGTGGTCTCGTTGATGAATAATTTCGGTGATTATTTTTAATTTATAGAACCCTCTATGGTTTTAACATATTTTAACATATTTTCCAACATAGAAACTAACTATTGATTGAACGTAAAAGAATTGTAGTTTTGAAAGAATTGTGCCTTTCTCCAAATGAAATGTTGGCCATGTCACTTGGCCACCAACTGTCTACACAAGAAATGTCGTTAATAGTTGCTCCAATTAATTAGTTTTCACTTGTATTTATCGTTCCACGTTCGTACCGTTAGTTATTTATAACTTCTAGCCTGAAACTCATTTATGGAATCTTTTATTTTATGCCTGCGTTATAAGAGCAATCTGTCAAAGCTCAGGCCATTCCATCCCGTCCAGCCTAAGAAGTTAATATTAGTTTCAAATCATTATCGCCTAATAACGTACGAAAACTGGACCCGGTCCTCTCTTTTCTCTCTGAAAAAAACAGTTTTAAGAAAGAAAGAGAGGACGCTCCTATCAGGGGTTGACTGGCTTTACTATTATATTAACGTGATAGTCTAATTTGCACAAAAGGGACGCATCACATTTCATTAAGGTTATTCGAACGTTATTAACTTTAACCGGCTAAAATTACATTTAACCAGTTAAATAAAGAATTATATTTTAACCGGTTACTAACCAAAATGACCGGTTCATTTGGGTTAGTAACCGGTAAATTAAAAAATGATTTTAAAAATGTGAATAAAAAAATGGGTCGTGGCTCTGATTCTGAGGGTTTGGATAATTATGTGTAATGGAGCATAATACTTACCTTTACTAAACCTATACCCGACCTCAATTCAACGACCCTTATGCTAGTTTGCCTACGTAATAAATTAACGAAAAAAGAAACCACACCCGCAAAACATTCAGCTAAAAATATGTTGAATAGTTTATTTTAATTAAGTATTTATTATTAGAGTGATGGAGCATTAGTTTGATGATCTCGAAATTTTTTATATCAAAAATTCTTATCCCCAGACCAGAGTAAGGGAATTAAATGTGTCTCGTCGAGTGTACTATGTTTCAGAGATTACATTTAAATATCGATTTCGGTCCCGTTAATAATCACCAACATAATTATGAGAGCCTGAAGCTGTGATAGCCTAGTGGTTAAGACGTCAGCCTCCTACTCAGAGGTCGGGGGTTCGAACCCGGGCACGCACCTATAACTTTTCGGAGTTATGTGCGTTTTTAATCAATTAAAATATCACTTGTTTCAACGGTGAAGGAAAACATCGTGAGGAAACCTGCACGCCTGAGAGTTCTGCATATTGTTCTCAAAGGCGTGTGAAGTCTGCCAATCCGCACATGGCCTGCGTGGTGGACTATGGCCAAACCCTTCTCATATTGAGAGAAGACCCGTGCTCTGTAGTGAGCCGAGAATGGGTTGATCATGAAGCCTGTCATCATCATCATCATGAAGCCTGTAGGAGTAACTCGAAGGAAGGAGGACGGTAATTATTATAATCATGATTAGCACTTACGGCCAACCGTGGGCTTAAATGAGTCAGCCAACCTGCATTGTATATGAGATCCGATACGACATATCTGATAGGATATTACTTGAAATTCACGACAAAACAACTCCTTCTGCTTATGGGCCTCTAGTAACGGTGCATCGTAATTCTCTGTCACTGCTATCGATGCACTGATATCTGTTATATATGTATCTACCCCCATCCAAATGTTAGATTTATATTATTCTATGGCTTCTTTTGTGATGGGTAGGATGGTGGGAATTTTGCCTGGTGTTCACCATCCAAGGTGATGCATTTTAAACGTAAAACAATTTAAGATAAACTCTATTTATTAATTTGAAAGGCGCATTTTCCCATGGTGTCCATTCGTATTTACCCCCATCTTCTAATGAGGCAGCAATAAAATTGTTTTTGGTTACGAAACATACCACTACTAAATAGGGGGTGGGGTAGTGGTGTGGGGGGTGGGTTGGTGGTGTACTAAAGATGCATTTGATGTGGAGCAATCTGAAATAGCCTTTATTTCTAGATCAGTAAGATGTATTTACCGTAATACGGGAGTATTATATATAACCGCTTGTGAGATAGAACTATAATTATGTCTGTCGGTCCTTCTCCTACTATCACATTTATTCCATGGAAGGGGTGGATGGGTAAAGTTGTGTGACGCGATGCACTCTACGAAAAAAATATATAATTGGTCCTCTAGCAAGAATTCAGTCAATCAGGTTGTCCTTTTCTATCCACATAGATTCAAGGATGACCACTTTTATGTTAAACGGCGGACGCCCGCGTCTTTGTCTTCAAGACAAGCTTTTATAAAAATGCCATTGATTAGTGGGAACCTGTGTACGAAACTTGATCTCATTATACAACGCGGTAAAACTATAGCGATAAAGGTCTCATAATTTGAATTTGATTAAAACCCGGGAAGGTTTAACCTATTTCTCAGACAGTAAGTACAGATACTGCGAAAAAATCAAAGGAATTTGAAAGTCTTTCTAATTTTAGAACAACGAATTAAGGCTAAGTGGATATTTTGACTTTCATCCCCTTACCCAAAGAAACCGTGCTGATTTCGGGGATAAAAAGTACCTACCCTACCTCGTGGTGTGAACCCAAATCGTACCAAGTTTCAATTTAGTCCATTCAGTTGTTCCGGCGTCTTAAAAAAAAGACAGTGAGATAGACGGGATAAACAAAAATTATAAAATATATTTTTTTCCCCAAATCAAAATTTTCAGTCGTGAAAAACAGTTGATTTTTTTTTTGTTATTTAGAATTCCTTATACACCGCCAATTTTGGTTTGTAAGTTCAGAACCATATTGCAACTTTAGAGGTGGTTTTTAGTAAAATCATCGTCCGTTGTAATAATAGAATAAGCGACAAGTACACAAACATTGACCTCTTTATATTCATTATGCAGATCTCCACAAACAGTGTAGTTAGTCCATTCACGTTTGCAACGTTTTCAACAACAACCCACCTCCACCCTCCCTCCATGTGGGTTCTCACTCCACATCAGTTGACGAATGCATTTGTGAGTTGAACTGCTTCACATTTATGCGGTCCTGGTAGAAATGCATCGTGTTCCTACATAGTTGCAATCAACCTAGTGTAGTCACACCGCGGGGGAGACATTGAGAGGTCTAGCCGAGACACGCCGGGCAATGCCACATCACGCTGCTAAAATGCGGAATGGTTGAATTAGTCAACACAATGTTTTTTTTTTACCCACTACAAGTTAGCCCTTGACGGCAACCTCACCTGATGATAAGTAATGATGCAGTCTACGATGGTAGCAAACTAACCTGTTAGGGGTATGGTAAATCCACACTCCTAATTAGTTTCTACGTGACATCGTCTGAACGTTAAATCGCTTCGCGCCACGTCTTTGTAGGTAGGGTGGTAACTAGCCACGGCCGAAGCCCACCAGGCCAGACTCGAGCCAGGAATCGAACCCAGGACCTCCAACTTTATAATGTGACAGCACGCGCGCTGCGCTACGGAGGTCAAAACACAACTGGTACAAAGGTTTTATTTTAAGAAAATTAAGTGAAAATAACTAGAACAGTTTTTATTTTACTAAATTAAAATGAAAAAACATAAAAAGATAAACTAAGAATTAAATCAAAAATAGCTTTATTCATAACAGGCACCCATTACAGGCATCTATGAAGCGTTCATATATACTCGTAATATATTTTAATTTATGATTAGGTAACTACACTTGCCAACTTAAAAACTAAAGCTAAGAGGGTTCCAATCGCGCCCAGGTTCACAGACCAAAGTTGGTCCCCCCGAACGGGAAGCCGAAGTTTTAACTTCTAGGCTATCACCGCTCTTTCCAAACAGATGGATTAGCAGTTTAGACCCACGGCGCTACTACAATGCGTATTGGCGAGCTTAGGTAACGTACTACACTTTTCATCATGATCAACCCATTCTCGGCTCACAGAGCACGGGTCTCCTCTCAACATGAGAAGGGTTTGGCCATAGTCCATCACGCTGGCCATATGCGGATTGGACTATGGCTATGGTAGTATTATGGAGAACTCGCAGGCGTGCAGGTTTCCTCACGATGTTTTCCTTCACCGTTGAAGCAAGTGATATTTTAATTGCTTAAAAACGCATAAAACTCCGAAAAGACCTCTGATTAGGAGGCTGACGTCTTAACCACTAGGCTATCACAGCTTCACTAGGCTATATAGCTATATATATATATAGCTTCTACACTTTTAGTTACCCTTATATGATGGTGGGAAAAGTGCAGTAATATCTGGAAGGACGACTTCGATGATGATGATCTCCGATGAACGTAGACAAAGTAAAAGTAACCTCTCAAAATGCTACACCCGGCTAGCGTTCACACCACTCAATTTCAAATTAAGTCTTATTACCATTACGTTAAAGCTTCGTTTCGAATGCGATTCAAGTTTACTCTGCAAAACCAACCTCTCTGTGAAAACAGTAACGACGAGATGTTTAAGGTGCAGCAGGTGCACCACACCCGGGTGGTCTACTAGGAATGCAGAGTCGCCGTGGAGTTTATCTCATTCCATATCATTTGAAAGAATCAAAGTGAGTTTTTCTCACACATAGAACCATAAGCGAGATAACACTTTTTTTTTATTAACAGGCTAATACTATATTGTTCGAGTACCATCCCCCGGACAGTTGTGTATCCCATGATTGTTACTAAAACTTTGCATTGTTATCTTTTTTTTAGTTTCAGTTTAAATTTATTAGCGCTGCATTTCTAATTAGAAGAGAGATACCTTAATATAAAAGCAAAACAATCTAATTTAGGTATCTGCTCGTGCCTACCTATTTTGGGTAAATCCAAGTACCCTAACACCTACGTAACTTCCCACGTTTTTCACGTGTATTTTTTATGTGTGTGTTTAGTTCTCATAACTGAGGGCCTTATCAAAAATCTGCCTCAGAAACCGTAAATATTAATTACTCGAAACTTTCGCATTTATAATAGAAATATATATAGCTGTCATAGCGTTACGTAGTAACGTCAATTTAGCTATATTTCTAAACTCCAATCCATTTTTCTTCTCAGTTGTTTTCATATATACTTACTTTCAATCATCATCATCATATAATAAATTTTACCATACTCATCAAAATAACAGTAGAAATGGCATTCTTAACTAACTTGTATACAGAAATTGAAACACCTTTCCAACCATTATCACCAAAAGCTAGTGATCACGCCCTCGCGTGGCTTGTGCACATGTAGGAACCATCGTTAAGTATTATGTGAGGAGATCTTCATGAAATCTGTGGAAATTAATTAAATATACCAAACTTTACATTCAATCTTTCTTTCCAATCATGGCTTAGATTTAGTGCAGTTACAGACTAATAATATAAAAAAAATGTTGGCTTTATTTATTAGTATTAAGTTTGAGTCTTAATCTGTGTGATGTTTAGTCCAGCGGGAATAGGTATACCAGGATTAGGGCTTTATTGTGGGAGACGTTGTGAAGTTGGCTTGCTTCATTTTAAAACTATAATAACCACACGACTGACATTAGACACTTCCAGACAAAAGACGTACCATCCACACTTAGTTAAACATATTATCAATATATAATAATCTATTATATATTGATAATATAACTTCAAAAATATATATACGAGTATAATCAATGTATGATATGTATATTATACAAAATCTATTCTAAAAAAAAATCACGCGAGTGTGTTATAGTTTTGCTGCTTTATCTTTTTGACAACAGCAACAAAAGATTGTTGTTAGTTTTGGTTTAGATGAAATTTTTGGGACCTAAAGAGATAAGCTACTATTTCGACCAGACTAATCTAAGGTTTCGATGAAATGAATCTAATATTCAATGCAATTAGGTAGGATGGAGCCGTGTGTAGTAAGACATATTCGTAAGCATGGTATGAACTGTCAATATATAAATGATACGACCTCTTTTTAAACCCTTTAAAGTTGGATATCAGTCGAGCATTCTAGTTTCAGACCTTTAAAGTGAAATGATTGCTTTCGTGATTTTTCCTGCTGATACAGATGGCGTTAGTGGTAGAATAAATCGCGCTATTGGAGTTAGTTCGTATTTGCCCAACATATTGTACATTTTAATATTTAAATATAGATAGATAATAAGCGTCACAATTAAGAATAGTTCACTAAAGACTTCCATTCTAGAAAGCGGTAAGAGATGTAAATGGCTATGGTGTAGGTACGCTCAGGGAGGATGACGCAGTATGAAGCTTTCGCTTTCAATACGTGTAGCTATTGATTTTTCTAGGTGGGCAGTACCTAGTGCACCTAGAATGTAGGCGGAGCTACGAATGCAATCCTTACTCTTATCGGCTTATGCTCGCCTAGTACAAAGTTCTATAGAAAGTTCTGAAATGCACTTTAGAGATACACTTTGTCAAACTGAGGACGTATTTCTAAAGTGCATTTTAGAACTTACACTCTTATGGGTACCCCATTCTGTATTTTTTTCTCGCTTACAAGCCCTTCATTTAAATACTACACAGGTGTTGTATGTATTTATAAAAGTTCAATAAAGGTAAATTGTTCATAAAATTGCAGCAATTGCTCTTTTTTAATATTAGTTGGTAAACATCTAGTTACTTAAAGTTTTTAAGAATAAGTCCAAAGGAAAACCAATAATTACAAAAAACGTGGGGCTCAGAACTTAATATACTTTCGTTACAAGTTACAAAGTAGTGTCATATTCCAGCCAAATTTAATTTTGGAACGAAGTTCCTTATCGCGCGTTGTGAAAGGGGGCTAGACGGAAAAAATTCTTACGAAAAGTTGTCACGACTCTTTTTGTCATTGTATGCTGTGCGGCGTCGCATGTTTCTCTGTCTGTCTCTCTCTCTCTTATAGAAAGCAAGCCAGATATTTTCATTTCTATTTCGCATTGAACAGTGTGGTGTCGCGACGATTATTTTTGTTGAGTGTATACAAATTTTTGTAAGTAATAAATAATAATAATGAAGCCTGACAGTGTTTCTGCACAAGTTCCGGATATTGCTGATGGAATGCAAAATTGAGACTACTGATTAAGTTTATATAACATTATATTTGTTAATAATAAAATAAATATTATTATAAGTTAAATAAAATAAAATATTACAATTCCTTCACTAATTAATCGAAAGGAACTTCGTTCCATCCGGGTGTCCCTTGACACCTCTCAAGTTTTTATTTATCAGCATTATTATGAGCCGCGTACCCTTAAACAGACGTAAACTCCGCTCTCGTTCGTACGTATTTTAATTCTAATTTATCTCATTAAGTTATAGAAAAATCATATTACGATATTAAGTATTATATAAACGATAAAAAGGCTTGGGTGTGGTAGTTGGAGTTTACGTAGGTAGTTATCACCATCAATCTCTGCTCCGGGTGATGGATGAGAGGCATCCTCACCCGTCGAGCCTAATCCTCGGGTCGTGAGGCGCGTCCAATGGTCCTGGCACGCCTCGGACGAAGCTCGAGGGTCAATATAGGCCCCCGAGCTCCGTCCGCTGGCTGGGCCGCGGTCGAGTGCATAAGTGTTCCCATGACCCAGCCACCAGGCGACGCGAAGGAGCATCGCTGGGTTTTAGTGGGTATTCTGGTGGCCAGCCTGGCCGCCGGGGAGTCCCACATACCCCGTCGGAAGCGGCGCAGTCTTGCCTGCGTCGCCTCCGGAGGGGATGCGTAAAAGCATTTCCCAGCGTGAAAAAAAAAAAAAACATCAATCTGTAAATTATTGACGCGTCAAAAGTGCCTTTTAAAGGACTATTTGAATAAAGATTATTTGAATTTTGAATTTTTGAATTTTAACCTTAAATTCAACAAATGATTTGTTTATGTAAAGATTAATACCTCACCCATCTTTTTTTTTTATTCGGTAACACGTACTTTTTGCGTAAGAGTCGGAGATCATCACCTAAACCCACCGATGCATTTTGCAGCAATGTGCGAGAAGGACGTTTGTCCAGCAGCGGGACAATAATTCAAGGTATGCTATTAACATTAAGGTTAATTTGCTGTAATACGCGTGAATTTAGTAAATCGATACGGTGCAATCTACATTTTAATTCTAAGCGACGACCTCCGTGGCGCAGTGCGTGCGCTGTCACATTACAAAGTTGGAGGTCCTGGGTTCGATTCCCGGCTCGAGTCTGGTTTGGTGGGAGGCTTCGGCCGTGGTTAATTACCACCCTACCGTCAAAGACGTGTCGCCAAATGATTAAGCCTTCCGGCACGATGTCTTATGTATTTTATTTTTGTTAAAATATTTGCACTACCAAAAAATAATATTTATTTTTTGGTAGTGCAAATATGGTTTCATATTAACCTAGTACAGGCATGAAGCTTTCATGTAAATTGTTTTCATTGTATTCTTATTCAAGTCTAAGAAGAAACCCACTAGAAACTAAGTTTTGTTTTTGTTACCACTATTCACCATATTATGTTATAAGTCGAGCAATGTATAACTAAACTTTTATATCGTTTATGTAATCATAATAAGAACCATCGTTATAAGTTGGAAGCTGTGATAGCCTAGTGGTTAGGACGTCAGGCTCCTAATCAGAGGTCCGGGGTTCGAACCCGGCCACGCACCTATAACTTTTCGGAGTTATGTGCGTTTTTAAGCAATTAAAATATCACTTGCTTCAACGGTGAAGGAAAACATCGTGAGGAAACCTGCACGCCTGAGAGTTCTCCATAATATGCTCAAAGGTGTGTGAAGTCTGCCAATTCGCATAAGGCCATCGTGGTGGACTATGGCCAAACCATTCTCATATTGAGGGGAGACACGTGCTCTGTACTGAGCCGACAATGGGTGGAACATGATGATGACGATGATGTTCTACGTTGAGCAATGTATAACTAAGCTTTTATATCGTTTTTGTAATCATACTAGGTTGTTCAATGTTCAATGTTGGGGATGTTGCGATGAGCACCTACCTTAAAGGCCGCGTGGTTTCAGGAATACCGAGCCCGGTGGTTTCTCGTCGCTTCTCCCATATTTGAACCTCAATCGGATAGGAAGCTGGTTCTTTAAGTCCAGGCGTGTCACTGTCACTTACCATTGACTACGAAGGCACGATGGATGACACCGAAAGTAATTTTGACGACCTCCGTGGCGCAGTGCGCGCGCTGTCGCATTATAGAGTTGGAGGTCCTGGGTTCGATTCCCGGCTCAAGTCTGGTCTGGTGGGAGGCTTCGGCCGTGGCTAGTTACCACCCTACCGACAAAGACGTGTCGCCAAGCCATTAAGCGTTCCGGCACGATGTCGCGTAGAAACCAATTAGGAGTATGGGTTTACCATACCCCTAACAGGTTAGCCCGTTTCCATCCTTGACTGCATCATCACTTACCACCAGGTGATATAGCCGTCGAGGGCTAACTTGTTGATTGTAAAAAAAAAAAAAATATTTTCTCGGGAGCGAAATAAAAACGCGTAATATTCGAAAAATATCCTTTAATAAGTACCTACTAATAACACATCAAATTTCTTTGTTATAATAATAATTTATTTGTACTAGGTATACAATACATACAATGCTTGTATAATACATGTATATAAGGGTACAATAGATAAAGGCAGGAGTTATTTATTTCTTTAACGAGTAGGTGTGTTGCCGATCACAATACCAGTATGGACGCATGGCAGTCTGCCACCAGCGGCGTCGCTTCTATGGGATTTATCAGCACTGAGAATGGGATAAACATCAGACGCAGGATGTTAGCTAGCCAAGCTCAGTCTCCCACTAGTCAGACCGGAGAAAATTATAGATTCGGAGACAGAACCCGATGACATAGGTGTTTATCGGGTTTGATCCCTTCTAATACCTCTGCGCCAGGGATCGTCAAAAACTGAATTCATTGAAGCGCGTGCAGCCATCACCGCGTACTCACACATTCGTAGCTTGTTTGTACACTTGATTACCACTAGCAAAGCGCGCGACACTTCGTTGGATAAAACTACTAGGTACTGTTTTCGTCGTATCTGGTTTTGGTGGAATAGTATACATAGTACAATATAGAAAGATTTATAATTTTTATTAAAATCTAAATACAATAATAAATAGATTTGTGAAGATTGTTTTGTTTAAATTCTAGCAGTATTTAAGTAATATGATGTTAAGGAGAAATATGCAATAATCACTCAGAGAACCGCTAAATCACCTGGCCTCTGATATGTCGGTAAGGTACCAGAACATTGCTAAATTGCCCATACCGGGGATCGAACCCTGGACGAACCTTGGATCGAACGCTTATAACATTACAGCTCCAGAAGAGAGACGTAAAAAAATATATATATATTATGAATAAGAAATAAGACCCTAACAAATTGTGTCACTTAACAAAATATAAGTAATAAGAGAGATGTAGAAAACCAGGTAAAGACTACACCGACCGACCTACTTCCACATGACATGGGCTACTCGTAAACCTTGGGCAGCCTTAAGTTGTGAGATTCCCATTTCGGTGCTGATAAATACATTAAACAGAGACAGAACCAAGCGTCCAGCCTGCGTACAAGACGGCGTGCAAATTCGCGAGCTGTGTGCCACTGATCACAAGGCTTCATTAAGGCTCGCTCCTGGTGTTGTGACGTCACTCATTTTGTACTACACCTACAATACTTAATCTATAGTGTATATGCGGCACGTGGTTTCGTAAATTATGCTTCGGTAGCAATACAGTGCACTAATCTTTAAACTTGACTAAAATGTCACGTCTAAAAGTAGTGCTGCCATATTCAACAGCACTATTTTTAGACAAGTTATAGCACAGCCTTGGAAAACCAGCCCTACGCCTCAATAACACTGCGTTAGCATCGGCGTTATATTACCGAGCCCGTGAACGCAACAAAAGAGTGTTCCCACGACTTCTTTCCTAGCATCGGAAGAGTCCACTTGTGTTAGCGATAGGAACTTAGAATGTAGGTTAGATTAGTAATTAGATTTTAAACCAGAGAACTTTGCTAACATCGGAATGGTCCACTAATTAGTAAGATTTAAATTATAATTTCTTTATTAAATTTAATTATAAGTAAATCCGAAGTTTCTTTGTTGTTTTGGCCAACCGTAACTGACGTGACATTTTAGTTTAGTTTAGAAATGTATATGTATGAAAATAGACACTATTGTATCATAATATTACATTGCAATGACATTATTATCGGGGATTTCAATCGTAGATATGCCGTCCTTAACTTCGTAGCAGCGTTAATTGTGAAAAATGCGTGAACTCGCAGATTAACCATCTGTGAATGCTAATGTGGACTGATATCCCCTCTCATAAAGAGACGTCCGAAAAACGTCCTAATCGACCCTGACGACCAACTGACGTTGGACAACTCTTCGCAGGTAGGTCACACTACACAAAACCCAACACAACGTCTTCGTCGGCGAAGACGAGGTCCCCGCTATCTGACGTCACATGAACGTGGACTTTATCCACGGGCACGGGGGCGCTCGGACTGACACATCAGTCCAACAAACCCACCATCCCAACGTCACCCTAAGTCGAGGTCAGAGTCTCACAGAGACGCTCTTAGGGGGACGTTCCCTCAGAAGTCGTCGAGCCCAGGTGCTTCTCTCCCAGGCTGTGCTTCATGCTCGCCAAAAACCCCCGGTGACGCAGTAGTAACTATTATAGTTATCTGCAAGTGACAATTCGAATAATGTGCACTGATATTATTACTAATTCTACTGTATTAAATAAGAACGCAACCTAGTAGGAATATTATACCGATTGCCACTAAACATGACATCGATAAAGTTTTTTATTGTTGTAGCATATCTACGATTGAAATCTTGAAATTGTGCTATCAGTTATACGCAATAATTGACAGGAATTTGTGTTATATTATACATAGAAATAACATAATAATACATAAAAGATACGAAACAAGCTAATCAGGAAAGTGTTATGAACGTTCTGAAGTCACAAATATGTCTAATCCGACAGTGCTTATTACGTAGGATTACATTTAAAACAGTTCATATAGTAACATGCACCATATTATTTTAGATAAACTTCAAGTTATCGCCACTCTTATCAAAGGGATTTCAATAATGACGGACAACGTTCACGTCCGCCATTTTGATTTCTTTTTTCCAAAAAGCGCCCACGCATAAATCTAGGAAATAGTATTTTAATCAATAGCTGGCATCAATACGAAAACATATTTTCACCCGTTTGGCAGACTAAATTAAATTCTTCGGGCATTAATTTTTTAACTCTAAACCTCAGATTAAATACAAATAGATAAAGCCATCGTGCGTCCGGACATAAAACAGCTATTAACGACTTCATTTGTGCTTTTATGCAAAATTTTCCTTAAATGTGATTGGAAAACAAAAAAATGCGTAATGCTGAAACTGCTGAAAACAAAAAATCAGCATAAATGCTCATAGAAATTAATCAAGCGGAAAACCGACACGGGAAAATAGAATGCTTCGTCTCACAATCTTACATAATCAACTTCGAAATCAAAAGAATGAGCTTTTACATGGCTTCATCTACATAATCTGAGATCTATAACAGCTGTAAACTCACTTAATTTAGGTTAAAGAAATATTAATACTTTTACATTTACGTTACGTTTTTTTTCTGTACGCCATAAAGTTTAGTTAATTTGAATGATAATTTATTAAAAAAGAACGGGCAATATGCCCTAGTCATCTACTTTACTAAAACTTATACTATAGAACTACATGCGCCTACTACCACACAACAATTAGTTTTCATAAGAATTATCGAAGCCCTTCTAAATAATATCGCACCTACTAAGGGAGCATTCAAGTATTACGTATCATTTAATATTGCAAGGGGGGGAGGGGGCAAGCTCTTGTAAAACGTTACAATTTTTTTTTTCGGACTGTCTATTAGCTGTACAAACCCTATTGGTTGCCACAGCGTAACCGGGCTGTTTGGCGAGCTTTGGAAAGAAGCTCTGCCAGAAGAAATTTTGAGCCCTAGGGCTCGAAGAATCCAAGGGAACGACTGCCTAAGGGCGCCTCCTTTGAGGCCGTACCTCGGCTTAGGCGACGTTTGGGATAACGGGGGGGTCGGACGGTGAGTGGTCCGTACGTCTCCGAGGCCGTGGATGGAGCCCACGTCCGGATGACGTAAGATAGCGGGGACCTCGTCTTCGCCGGCGAAGACGGTAACGTTACAATGCGTTACGAGCGCGGGACGGAGTGTACTTAAACAACAAAGGATTATACTTTTCGTCGTTATTGTTCGATTAATTACGACTTAAATGGTCACTTAAATGTAACTTAACAGGCTCTGAATATGATTTTGTCCCTTTCGGTGTCGAGACCCTTGGTCCGTGGGGTCCTAGCGCTATAGGGCTTTTTAGGGAAATAGCAAAAAGGTCAGTCCACATCACATGAGACCGAAGAGCTGCCAGCTACCTCGGACAACAAATTAGTCTTGCAATCCAAAGGGGAAACGCTGCCAGTATCTTCGGAACCTTGCCTAAAGGGATTCCTTTTAATAATATATTTTAGTTATAGTTTCAGTTATAGGTTCAATTTAAGGTTTATTTTAAGTTTTTAAGTGTTTTTATAATACATGGTTTTAGTTGTTAATTATAATCGAATAAATTTTCTATGCACATAAAAAAAAAACTTAACGTTTAGGTAGGGGGTGGGAACAAAAAACGTTACGGTGCGATGGGCGGGAAGGAGGGTCTAAAAACTTCAAAAATTGCGTTACGTAATACTCGAATTCTCCCTAAGGACGTACCTATGTCCTTAGTAGGTTTGATATTATACCTCCTAACGACTTTTGATATGATTGACAATCAGTAATAGGCTGCAGTCGACCTGAGCAGTGGACAATTAATATAGACGCTTAAATATTTCAAGGACCAGTATACAAATTGGTTTATCAACAAGATTTCTAATAAGTCTATTTATGTCGTTATTAAGGATACAAATTATCAACTGATAAAACAAGATTTCTCTAAGTCTATTAATGTCTCTTAACTGGGCACATCAATCCCCTCAAAAGAAAGTATGTGGGTTGGCTTTAACAATGATTATTATCATAATTATTTAAAGAGATGATAACTTGTGAATGAAGGGGAAGGACAATGCCAATTATGAGCTCCGGTCTTGCCTTGACTATTTCTTGGCAGAAACCCCCAATACTAGGCAATTATCGAACTTCAACAGTCCACTGCGCAGCAAAGACAGCCTAGCGCTCTTTTAAAGAGTACGTACAATTAGTCACAAATATACCTAATCTAACAGGAATTGACATTCAATCAATTGAAAGTAACCCCAGTAAAAGGTCAAAGATTTAAAGCGTAGATAAACTGTCGCCTTAATTTTTACATTTACAAATATGTCCACTGGAAAATGAATGCCTTTAGTCAATAGTAGACGTAGGTACACCGTACGTGTACTTAGTCAGCGGGTTAGCAAGTATACACTACATCACGTGACACTAAGCATATAAGGTTTATGAATTAAATAAAAATTAGTAACAATGTCCTTCAGTGCCATATCTACGACAGTAATCTTTGGCTACAGTCATATTTATCTTTCATATTTTTATATATTCTTTTATTTTAAATAGCTATAGTACTTAATACTACTTAAAACCCCAATTACATTAGCGCCATCTAATACCACGACAAAGTTCGTCGTATTTCTGACATTATAATAATAAGGCATTACCTTGATGTTTTCAGTTAGATCGTACTACCTAGTTATGATTACATAGTTATAGCGACAGCTTGGTGCTCCTTCAATTGGTGTGAAACACCAATAAGTGACTGTCATATACTAAGTCATGTAGACCATTTTGTTACTTTATCTCTTACATTACTAAAATTTAAAAAATATACTAGTTTTTCAACAAGCATGTGTTATCATATGTGGAACTTCAATATAAGGTCGTGATAAAATACTTTTTACCTATTAAATATGAATGAAAATACTTTAATTTGGTGCTACAATGAATATAGAGAACAATACACAGAGAATGTCGAACTAATACTACTTATTATCAAATCTGAACCGACCCCAAAAGAGTATGTTTGGATTATAAGTGTAAAGCGATAAAATTCGTTCCCTCAAACAGTTGCATAGCTCCTAAAATGGTATATTGGCAGCAAGATACCTTTGCGCAGAAGTGGACATCGATTGGTGACGTTCATTGGACGGGAGTTTAATCTGGTACCACTGGTTTCTCGCGCGTCATTCTTGCTGCAGAGGCGCGGCAACAGCACGAGGAAGCGCTGCAGTTCATGTAAATACTCTGTACAGGTCCAGATGTTATTGCGCGCGCCGGATTCCGCCGGATGTGTTCCATACGGGTCACGTTGGACTAGCGTCACCCGTCACACGTTGCCTTCAATACTTCTACATCCAGGTACAGTTGTGCGCTAGGAACCTCGCGTTGTGCTTCTTGACAGGCGTGATTTACGGGTCAGGAGTGGGATTTGCTCATGTGATGGGTCAAGTTCGTTGGCACTAGTTTTACTCGCGTCATCCCACGATGTGTATGGCAACCGTACAGATTGGGCTAATGCACAGATATAGAAGTACGCTCCGGGCACCGTTTATGCTTCTTGACGGGGCAGTTGGGTTATGGATTATGGGTTGGGTTTAGTCGCTGTTGTTGACGGAGATCTTTTACAAATCAGATTTGGACAATTAGTTGTTCATGGGATGGGCCAGTCCGTTAACTCTGGTTCCACTCGCGTTGGTCGGTATGGCTGGTACGGGTCCCACTGCCTGCTTCCATTACACGATGTGCACGGAGTTAGGAGGCTGGGGCTGGACCAGGGGTGGCAGCATCGCCAGAAAGTGTTGCAACTCGTTGTAGTATTCAGCGCAGGTCCACGTGTCGTCGTGCGCGCCGGGCAGGACGACGTGGCAGCGCACGGCGGCGCCGCAGCGCACGAGCAGCATGCGGCCCATGCGCGGCGGCACGAGCGCGTCCAGCGTGCCGCACACCACCAGCGTGCCGCACCGCACAGAACGCATCTTGTGCAACGACATATACTGGAACATGTGACAATTATTGGTCAAAACCCTTGATGATACACCGGTTGGTCTGGTCCAATCTCTTGGGTCTAATCGGTTAGAATTCTAGGATTTTATCATCTAGTTAGCCTTTAACGGCAAACTTATTTGGTGGCAAGAGATGATGCAGTCTAAGACGGTAGCGGGCTAACCTGTTAGGGTATGATAGACCCATACTCCTACTTTGTTTATACGCGACTTTTCGTTTGGCGAGAAGTCTTTGTCGGTGAGTGGTAACTAGCCATGGCCGAAGGCCCCCATCAGACCAGACGAGCCGGGAATCGACACCAGGACTTCTCACTTTATAAAACAACAGTGTACGCGCTGCGCCACGGAGCTCGCCAAAAAGGTATTCCGAAATAGTGTCTACTAACATAGAAACTATGTTTTTTTTTATTTACTCACCTCACCTGATAGTAAGTGATGATGTAGTCTAAGATGGTAGCAGGCTAACCTGTTATGAGTATGGTAAACCCATACTCCTAATTGGTTTCTACGCGACATCGTGCTGGAACGCTAAATCGCTTTGCGACACGTCTTTGTCGGGATTTGGCAACTAGCCACGGCCGAAGCCTCCCTTACTCACCAGACTAGACTTGAACCCAGGATCTCCAACTTTATAATGTATGCGCCGCGGGGGTCGTTAAAAATAATGTTTCAAAAGTAAAATTGTAATAGGATCTTAAAATAAAAAGTTACGACAAAAAAAAATGGCTAATATTGTATGTTCGTATGCATTACCTTGTTTTTATGACAGAGCATCGGCAACCATTTCAAGCACTTCCACTTTAATATGATACGAGCCATGTCCGGTATGCTAGTGAAGGTGTTCTCGACGATCAGCGCCCAGATACGGTCGCGGTACTCTGGCCGCGAAGCCAAGTCTATGGCGACGGCTCCGCCTGGAACAAATACACTTTTCACTTTTGTCACCTGACACAATCATGATCAGTCCTATACAAGCATAAATTCAAATTCAAATAATCTTTATACAAATAGTCCTTTAAAAGGCACTTTTGGCGCATACAATAATTGACATAGTTGTGATTTGATGGTGATAACTACATATATAAACTTAAAAATAAAGCTATGAGAAATTTAAACGCGCCCTGGTCTAAGAAGAAGCCCACAACAAACTTAGCCGGGTTTTTTTGTTATCACCATCTCACATAAACAATAATAAATTATAGTACCTATAGAGATAGAGCAATTCACACCCAAGCATTTTTATCGTCTATATAATCCTATTATATATCCTTTTTCCATAAGCTTTTGTTAATAGGTATAGGTAATAGAATAGGTAATTTATTATAAAATAGAATACAATTTCCTTTGTATGAGTTACTAATTTTGTGCAGCCTACTAAACAGTACTACGAGTTTACTTTTACTTCTAATGTTCAGTGCGTTACAGCCCATTTTTTTCTTGAATTTATCAGTATGTTTTACATACATATGAACATTCCACCCTTTTTCCTATGTTTTACACAGGTTTTGCTGCCCTACATGCCCCCTAAAACCTACCAGATGCCCTAGTGAACCTAACAATATGTCCTAGATATAGGTTTGCAAGGTTCTGTAATTGTGGTAGATGTGTAACATTTTTTCTCGCATATAAGCATCTATGATAAGTCATCATCATCATGATCAACCCATTACCGGCTCACTACAGAGCACAGGTCTCCTCTCAATATGAGAAGGGTTTTGGCCATAGTCCACCACGCTGGCCATGTGCGGATTGGCAGACTTCACTCGACTTTGAGACAATTATGGAGAACTCTCAAGCGTGCAGGTTTCCTCACGATGTTTTCCTTCACCGTTGAAGATGATATTTTTATTTATAAAAGATAAGATAAGTATTCATACTCATTTACTGTGCTTAAGACATAGGATTACAAGGTCCTATGTCTAACTGCCGGTTTGGGCAAAAAATCTCATGGTATTGCAAGTTAATAATCGTAAAGCCCACTAAGCCATTTAAAACAGCGTAGTGGATCTATGCTCTAAAAAAGTATGATATATATAGGCTGATGATGATGTTGATGTCAATGAACACAAACATCAAGGTTGTACAAATATTTTTACCGCATGTTACTTGTCTATCATTTCAGTAATGTTTCTATGCCTTCAGTGCACAATTAAATAAATTGTACAAACCTGAGTATACCGGCAATACTACCGACCTTCATGTGGGCTGACTTTTAGAACTATGTTCCTCTCTACACACAAGTACTTCATTAAACTCTAAATACAAGTAGTACAATACGAAACTAACCAAGTGATCTACCAAATACTATAATTTGCGACTGGTCAATGTCATTTCTCTCCACGATGTAATCAAATGCACTCTGGGCATCAATATATAGGCCCTCTTCAGATGGACTGCCTTCTGACAACCCATAGCCTCTGTACTCCACCAACAGAATGTTTATGTTCAGTTTGTGATAGAATCCAGATACATTGGCCAGTCTGAAAAAAAAACAAAATTATATACCTGACTGTATCAAGGTACCTTATAAATATAATGTTGATTGCGATAACTATTTTTCACTTGACAACAATATGCCAGCCCGTTCCATATTATAATTCACTCCAGTTTTAAGAGAACATTCTTAGGTAGGCTTTGAAAGATCAATAAGTAATATTATAGCATTTGTTTGCATTTTAAAACTTTTTGGTTTCTTGAATGAAAGTGTTGTGTTTATATATTCTTCTAAATACTATCTGCCTTATGGACACATAACTTGGTCGATTAACAAAATGCCGAGACTAACTGTAGAGGCCAGTGTATAAAGGAATAAAAGTAATAAGCTGTTGATAGAATGAATGTTTGTCTCCTAAGGATTAATCAAATTTAACTGGCTCTGATTGCATGCTTGCATTTATAGAAGTTGTTTGGTTTTGTCTGCCATAGTTCAGATATTACCCTGAAGTCAACTTATTAACATGTGCTAGATAAATGTGACATTATTTTTCAGAGTATATAACTTCATTCAGAATGGGGATGGCTAAAGAGATTAAATTTTTAACTTACCTTTGTCCCATATTCCCAGCATTACCATGAAAAAATATCATAGAAGGTTTATGTTTACTGTCAGTTGCTTGCAATATGAGGAACAAGTGTATTTTTAATCCATCCTTAGTCTTAATCTTGATGCTCTCATATGGCAGCTTGAAGATGCTGGGCTGCAGCACAAACACTCGAGAGTCGGGAGGATCATTGGGGTAGTACAACAGCAGATCCTGAACATTGTACAGTATACCTGTCCAATAAAAACATACAACTTACAATCTTATAATCTCAATAAATTAGTAACTTATGACAGATCCAGCCTATTAAACATAGGAATCGTAGGTTTCACGGAGAATGAGACATGTGCAGCGCATGGATGAAGATGGACAAAAAATCAAGGCTGACCAATTTGAAACAGCTTGGAAATATTCAGTACCAACAGGTGGGCTCAACAGATCACAAGTAGCAGTAATTATTGGTAAACGGTTAATTTTAGTCCACCAAAACCCAACCCATGAAAAAACCTTCATGTACATACCGTCTGCAAAATCTACATCCTAATAACTTTATTTCTACTGAATATTTTTCAACAGCCAGGAATCAGCAGAGTTGGAACATCCGCTTTATTGGGAATTGGCTAAATCTGTTATGCTGTATTTTGAACTACCTATAAAGTACAGTCTTACATAGATTTAAAGTTGAACGCGGAAAATAATACGTACCCACTATTCCGCAAATGAGACTCGTAATAGAAAGAATAACGCCATAGAACCAAAAAATTAAAAAACTAAAAAATAAAGTAAATGCGGACACGGCCCATAGCCTGTAAAGTAAAGCACGTAGTATGCTATACATTATCTAAATTTTGCAGAAAACCCCGTTATATATCATCTTTTCTATTCGTAATATTGAAATTGAAATAATGCCACTGATAGACTCTTTATCCGTATGTTTCACAAAGCTGCGAAATATTTAATTACAAAAAAAATTTAATTCGCTTATATTCGTATAATAAGGTGGGTAGTTATAAAATATCAAAATAATATACGAGTTATAAAATAATTATATCAAAATTCAAACGAGGCCAACAAATTTGCTCAATTTGTAAACATGTCAACAATGGCAACCACAGAGTACAGAATACAAAATCAGATTATCTAGAACCACCATCGATAATCTTTGAGACTTTCGTATTCGGCGGGCGCGGTTTTTTCACACTTTTCTTGAATTAATGTTTGTTGGCTAATTTTGAAAAGTATTCGTGTTGGTTGTGTTTTGGACATTATAGTTTTGGTGTCGCTTGTGTAGTGGCTAGTTTTTTGAATGGTTAACATTTATATAATTGTATAATTTATAATTTGAATATGGATTGAGGGAGCCCGCCATTTCTCCCTAACTTCAATTCTCCATTGCTATAATTTGACATTGGCTAATCTGTATAAAGCCATAAAAAGAGAAACTATAAAAAGCGTATTTCTGCACATGAAATAGCCGAATAGGTGCCGCACAGACATAGCTAACGGGCGCTAAACCTCGTCAAACGTTTGCTAGAGAAAATCAATAACTTTACCTTACAAGAAGCTGATGTCTGATGCAATCGTAAAACCGAGTTATGGATGAGAGACAGTGGAGTCTAACCGACATTGTTACCCTTTTGTGAATATATTCGTATAATTTGAGTACTTTTTATAATTATTAGTTTTGTCAATTTTGACATTATCTCTTTGATTTATGTTATGTTGTTTATTCTGATGTTTTCTTATGTCGTACGTATAGTTTGTGTAGGTAAATAAATAAAGCCCAGAGTGTTATACGTTATACGTTCTACAAGTTATTTTCCTATATCATACCACAAACAATGAGTTAATGGGTTCAGTTGGTGTTCTCTAAATATAGTTACAATTTTATCAAAAGAGACTAAAATAACAGAATAACGAATGTTCAAAGATTATCTGAACACTACGTTAATAATTTTAGAATTTTTAGAATATAGAAAGTTTTTACCGGTTACTGCCATCTTATATCAAAGAGAATATAATCACTTCCGTTGCTTTTATCACTACTCAGTTGGCAGCATTGAAAAGGTTATTGCAATGTAGAATTTGACAAGGATTTCTTATAGCGTCTGTGGATTACAATATTTCTCATTGTCCGCTTGTGGCTTGACTTGACAATTTCTTTGTGCTGGTTGAGGTCGCTCATTGTAAAATCCCGTTACTTCACTTTCGTAATTCATTTAACAAAGGCTTCAAATTATTAGCTTCGGTGAAACACGGTTTTTGGCCTAGCCCATGTCGGGATACGTCTACGTCCAGCGCGGAGTGCAGTGACACAGATCTCTATTTGTGATCATATTTTATTGATTATATTTTATTAACGTTGTTGTGCAACACATTGTTTTTATGCTGTTTATTTATTAGTACATCGGGTAGCTGGTGAGCTAGCGGGGACATTTTCGTGTGGAGGGCTCAAACAAGGTAAGTGTTTTTTTATAGTAAAATTATAGAACATTGACGTGTCCTGAGAATACAATCAATAATTGATAAGTAATTAAGGCATCTAAAAATATCTTTGGTTTGGAAGGCAGAGACTACATTCCAGGTAATCAATATGATAGAATCGGATGGTTACTATTTATGGCTGTGATTCACCCAATAGCACAGCTGCTCTAGTGTATAATTCCTACCACACTTTGGTAATACAAGTTCATACATATATTTATACCGAAAACAGAACCTAAAAATAAAAGGTTTTGTCTATTTATTTCATCTATGGTTAGCAGTGGCAACTGCAGATTATTTCTTAGAAGTAAAAGTATTTACTTGCTGTTATTTCACCTACCATCTCTCTCATAAAGTTACTTCAATTTCAATTAAGTAATTTCAACTTGCCCACACTCAACAAAACTGAAACTATACATTGTCTTCTGATCGCAAAGAGCTCTTGTAAATCTTTCAAATGTGTAACCAGCAATGGTAGTGTATAGTTGGGTCCACAAGGCATTAGTCTAAAATGTCTCACAAAACCATTTTTAATTGGAAAAACATACAGAACATATTACACTGTACCACCCTACCCCTATGTTCCTTTTCTATTTTTATATCATCCTTTAAGGTCATTGGTAATAAAATGACCCAGATAATTAGATGTTTAACTAATTCAGAAGTGCCCCTTTCATCTTTATGTTATGCTCTTGATGGTTACAACGATTATCTAAACACCCTTATTGTCACTATAGATAATCTTGACTGGTAGCATAACTTTAGCATATTGCTAATGGTAATTTTTTTTTATTGATAAATGATTACATTAAATGAATGTGTCTTTCTTTTCCTTTCCTTATCCCACATTATGTGGGGTTGGTACAACATATCTTCTTCCACTCATTTCTATCAGCCATCACCTAACTACTCATACCCTTTCACACATATGCTATTTTATACAATCCATCCATCTCTTCTTTGGTCTTCCTCTTCTCCTTTGTCCTTCCACATTCACATATAACATTCTTTTGGTGACATATTTCATAATGCAAATTTCATAATTCAAAATATCAACATAAATATATGATATATTTGTTTGTAACAATAGGTTGTGTTACCTCAGAAATTCTTTCTAAAAGCTTCAAAAATATTGATGTTTAAAATTGAGACAAGGTCCAAACATTATGAAACAATAAAGACATGCTAATATATACTGGTGCTTTGGAGTATACCCACTGAAATATGTAACATATGTCTACAAATTTTAAATGTTTGTCCTACAGAGTATGTGGACTTATTGGTACAGCTACTGTTTTGTATCATCTGTTCTTCTACTTTCCTGATTTCACCCCATAAATATGGCTGAATACTCAAGCTGAACCTATTCATCTTGTTTGATAGAATCAATATAAGAAGCTAAAGTGTAACTGACGGAAAGCTTGGAACAATCATTTATCATTATATATGTCCTCTTTTATGTATATACATCTTAAAGGAATTTGAAGAATAAATTATACTAGGTCACTAAGTTCACTTACACTATATACACTTTTTGCCACCTGCCCATTTAATTCAAACACCTAAAGAATTGGCCTATCAAATACAAAAAATATTTTTTGAATCAATAGGTATAATTGATTTATTATTGAGGTATTTCTAGTAATAAACTTGCTCAAAAAAACAAAATAAAATAAACTCTTCAGCTTTATTGTTAATTATATAAGTAGTTAAAACACAACAAGTACAATGGAAACCACACCTATATAATAATAATTGGCTTAAAGCCAATTAAGTGTAAGAATAACATAGACATTAGATTCCTAATGCCACTGCCCGTTTGTTTTACCATGAGTAAATCTCTTAACTGAAATCAATTGGTTGTGCTGGCTACGTAACGTTTATCCAATTCTTTGCCTATACATATCCTCTGTGCCTCGGGAAGTATGTAAGCCTACAATTCAGGCCATTATATCTACCAGCCAGTCAGTCTGCATTAGCTTGTAAATGTCTTACTGCCTGACACAGATATCCTCTATAGGCAGGCAGCTCGATTGTTACTAACATGTGATATTAATCTTAATAGTCTCCTCCCCATATGAGGGAGGAGGTATATGTCTAGCTGATAGGAGTTTCCTCAGCTAGACAACTAAGTTAACGATGTTAACAATATATCGGTTTAATGTGGACAATGTTGGAATTCCTTATAAGAAATGATCTGTGTAGGTCTTCTCCAGTTGTTCTTCTTTCTAATACTGTACAGGATTTAATAATTAAATCTTCACTTGCTCAAGCTTTTCGGGGTGCATATATTTCCTTGGGGGATGCATATATTTATGTATAGTTTAACACAATAGTAGATAATGTGCTAGGTGTTTTCTCAGCCTCTCGGCTGTCTGCATGTATCTGTTGCTAGAGATTCAGAAGTTCTCAGCCCGGTTTGAACAGTAGTATTTCACACTAAGTGCCAATGGCTCAGCAGCAGTTCAATTATCATAAATCATTGGTTGTTTTGCCAATTGAGTAACCCGCCAAGTTAACTTTGAGCAATGTTTTCCTATCCATAATTGGGAGCTCTACAACTATAGTTTTTGTGCCACATTTACAATTATATGTACAAATTTAAAACCTTTGTCTTTGTCCACTTTGCTTTCCAGGTATTACTCTATTAGCATAACCATGCTATTTATTTAATTCACATTATATCCATAGACTAAATATCCCTTGTCTGTGTTTGTTTTAAACAGTGTAATGTCAACAACATTACAATAACCGAATTTAATAAATAGGCATTAAATTTAATAAATATTTACTCTCATCATGCTACAAGTACTAGGCGACATGAAAAACTAATTTTATAGATGTTCTGAGAACACAGTCACTATGTACAAACAAATAATAAGACCATTGCTGCATGGTTTATACAGAAAAAGAATTCTGTTTCTATAAGAAAGAAAGCTTTTCACTAGATATTCCATCCGAGATATAAATGTGATAGATTTCATTTAGATTTAATATGTACTGCTTTCATACGCGACAACTGCCAAAAGCATAATTAATTAATATTGCAAATTAAGCCATAAAAATATATGATACTTATATTTTTCTCATGATTTGAGCTAGATGTACTATCATTGTACATAATTTCAAGTTGTTAGGTCAACGAGAAATAGCCCTAAAGGTTTGTTAATCCACCTGTAAATTTTAGTACAAGGAGTTCCACCGCATTAAGGGATCATTTTTTAAAAGGCACGAATTTTAACTTAGTAGCTCAAGACGTTTCTTAGGAAGACAAATGGCCTCGGAGGCGCAGCCCAATCGCGATAAAGCTTTAGCAAATTATATCTATAACTAGTGTTAATATTAAGTGACAGTCCAGCGGTGTCGTGTAGGTTAGTGCAAGAGGTACGGAATAATGATATCACTTTCCATTTCCTCTGCCAGTCCGAGGTCGCGCAATGCTCACTTGGCTGCGTCAGCTAGCGTGACGGCGACACAAACGTCTTGCTTGCTGGCTCAACAGACAACACTGCTCAACGCACTGGACCGTATGCGGACGTTAGCAGGGCGAGGTTTCTGTGGCCTCGTAACTAGTTTGTAGGGCCATACGCAATCATGCTATAAAGCTTGACACAGACTTAAAACTTTCAACTTAGGCTGAGAGCTTCTTGCGAGATACATATTTGTGCCTCGTTATAGCTTTTTTTTTGGAAGCGGTGATAGCCTAGTGGTTAGGGCGTCAGCCTCCTAATCAGAGGTCGGTGGTTCGAATCCGGGCACGCACCTCTTAACTTTTCGAAGTTATGTGCGTTTTTAAAAATTAAAATATTATTTGAAGAAGGAAAACATCGTGAGGAAACTTGCACGCCTGAGAGTAGTTCTCCATAATGCTCTCAAAGGCGTGTGAAGTCGGCCAATCCGCACATGGCCAGCATGGTGGACTATGGCCAACCCCTTCTCATATTGAGAGGAGACCCGTGCTCTGTATTGAGCCGGCAATGCGTTGATCATGATGATGATAGCTGTTTTTTGAGTTTGAGGTAAGGCTGAACGCGCTCTAGAGGTTCTGAGACTCCTTCAAAAGGAGTAGAGAATAAGCTATTATACTATTATAGTTTTATTTCAAACTAAACTTATAGGTTGTCTTTTTGGTTTAAGGAAAGCCTTACAAAAAGTACAGTCGGGTTTCTTTATTCCTTTATTCACTATCCGCATCTCAGAACCACTTGTTACCACTACTGAGCGCTTGAAAAAGCATGAACATGGGGTAGGTAAAGAAAAGGTTTGAATGAACTCTAACTAGGTTACCTAACCTAGTTAGAGTACACATCAGAGCTTTTCTATCGTTTACGTAATTTTAAATGGAATATTTACATATAAAAATATGCGTGTGCCGCTTTGTAACAGGAAAATTAATTATAATCTAGAAAAATATGCTTTATATAAATACAGCTTTTGCTATTCTGTGGAGAAATAGTAATGATGAAAAGAAAAAAGGAAAGAAATAACATTTATCTAATTCCTCTTCAAGGAAGGTGATGTGTATAAAGATTTTATTGTGAAAGTGCAGCCTTAGATTCGCTCAAATAACTAATACTTGGGTTCCTAAATGATACTAAGGCTGCCTAGTCTTCTTCTAACCATGTGTTTTCAATTTCAATATGAATGATGTCCCCTCTGCACTGTAGACCGCAGAGCGGAATAGGCTAATCAGAGCGATGAGAGATGACGTGATAATTTTATCAGCAGAACGTGACAAAATCGATAATAGTATTCCGGCACGTCTCATTCCCTCTCATTCTTGTTCCTATGTATATATACGAGTACATAACCCTTATAAAATCAATTGAAGTATATGCACGTGTGTTAGAATTAACCGAGTCTTTTTAAAAGCTCTTGTGGTATTTGAAAGATTTTATTTTGCGTGTTGACGTGGGCTTCTGTTTATATTACTAAAAAATTTAGTCTTTAAAAGTAAAATTTAGTCTGGTGGGAGGCTTCGGCTGTGGCCAAGCGATTTAGCGTTCCGGCACGATGTCGCGTAGAAACCAATTAGTTTACCCCTGTACCATAACCCTAACAGATTAGCCGGCTACCATATGCATCATCACTTACCATATCAGGTGAGATTGCCGCCAAGGGCTAACTTGTATAAAAAAACGGATATGGATATGGGTTGTCTTCACCTTAAGAACAGGAGTAATGCTGGGGGATTTACACGTTGTTATTTTTATTATTATATTGTTATTTTTGTGGGGAAGTAGCGAGGTTATGTCATCTTCTGTACCGACAGGAACCTATTCGATGCTAGTAGTTGCGAGGTACATTTTCTCATTTTAAATCATAAAAAAAGATAGCGAATCATCATGATCACCCATTATCGGCACACTACAGTACACGGTTATACTCTTAGTTTGCGAAGGTTTTGGCCATAGCCCGCCACGCTGGCCATGTGCAGTTTGGTAGACTTCACACGTATTTCAGGACATTATGGAGAACTCTCAAGCATGCAGGTTTCCTAACGATGTTTTCCTTCTCCGTTGAAGCAAGTGAGGTTAGAGGTGCGTGTCGTGGATCGAACCCCCGACCTCTGATTAGGAGGCGGACATCCTAACTACTAGGCTATAACAGCTTCAAGGTCGCGAATATGAGAGAACTAATTTACTCGCGGCGTGCAATTTAGCCCTGCTGATTACCATATTTGAAACTGATAGAAGGGGAAGTAGGTGGAAATAGGGTAGTACACAGATGTGTACTGTATGTGGTGATTTATAAAAACCGTTGTGTGTTTGTCCGCAGAGTGAGCCGTGTCTTGGGGTAAAAGCAACCCGGGCACTACGGTGGCCCCAGACACCCCCGCGCCAGCGCCCCAGCCCCCGGGTAAGTTTTCCGTTTTTAAAATAAACGCTGAAACGTGAAGAAGGAAGAAAGCTATTTAAAAGCATTTGAATTGCAGAAAATAACCTTTGGATCGAAGAACGAAAGACCTTTTCCTATTTCACTCATTCTAAGTTAAGAAACCTTGATGATTAAAATTAATAGTGCTAAATTATATATTGTGATTTGGAAGGATCGTGTGTAGGATTTTAAATATATTGTTTTTTTGCCAAAGCTGTAGTTGTACTATATTTTCCCCTCTTTGAACACTAATTGGGCAGGACGAGTTTGGCGCTTATATGGATTTCTTTAATAAGAGGAAGGTAATTCCTTGATACCATTTACAATGTTTTAGGGTTATGCTGATATTCAAATGAGTTTGAGACATTTTTTTCAAATCTATTGCAAATACATAATAATACAGGGCTTTAGAACTTACGTCTCTTTACGCTTGTCCAATGCGGGCATTAACAGTGATCATAAATAACCATTTAACTGATTGCTTAACGTGCTCATCGAGAAATGTTTAAACAAAAAACTTAGAGGTGTCAAGGGACACCTGGATGGAACGAAGTTCCTTTCGATGAATTAGTGAAGGAATTGTAATAAAATTTTATTTAATTTAAGTTATAATATAATTTTTTTATTATTAACAAATATAATGTTATATAAACTTAATCAGTAGGCTCAATTTGTACTCCATCAGCAATATCCGGAACTTGTGCAGAAACACTGTCAGGATTCATTATTATTTTTTATTATTTACAAAAAACCTGTATACACTCAACAAAAATAATCGTCGCGACACCACACTGTTCAATGCGAAATAGAAATGAAAATATCTGGCTTGCTTTCTATAAGAGAGAGAGACAGACAGAGAAACATGCGACGCCAAACAAAAAGTGTCGTGACAACTTTTCGTAAGAATTTTTTCCGTCTAGCCCCCTTTCACAACGCGCGATAAGGAACTTCGTTCCAAAAATTCAACAATCCGGACTGATACTTACGCTATAGTTTAGTGCGTTTCCTTTCATTAAACAATACCTACTGTTAAAACGAGACAGATTTAGGGAACCACATAACTTTATCTCGTTTTAAATGTTCTTAACTCTTACTATTAAGCACGCTTTATAGATCGCATCTGCAGAGTTAAAAAAATCCAATACCTTACTGTATTATTTGGACCGACGAAGGATTGTGACCCTGGACTTCCGTGAGTCATAGTAGAATATGCTCAACGCTAGATTTAGGTAGGCACATTTAAGCATTACTGCCGGCTAGTAATTATTGGCTGCACATGAGATATGATGCGTTAGATAAGTCAAAGACAAGAAGGTGGGTCAAGCTTGGGAGCAGAGATATTTAATGAGTAACGAAGCAGCATTTCGACTTAATTGTATTGTGTTGTACGTACTTGCTAACAAAGTAACGTTCTAGTTGTTCCAGTAATTAGGTTTTAGTACTAGTGCATTCAATTTGACCTGAGTGACCTCACAAGAGTGACATCATGGATGATATGTTACCGGATTTAAATTTAGGCAATTTTATATATATATCCAATACCTTACTGTATTATTTGGACCGACGAAGGATTGTGACCCTGGACCTCCGTGAGTCATAGTAGAATATGCTCAACGCTAGATTTAGGTAGGCACATTTAAGCTTTACTGCCGGCTAGTAATTATTATATATATATATATATATATAGCCTAATATAAAAGTATATATATATATATATATATATATATATATATATATATATATATATATATATACTTTTATATTAGGCTACTCTAGCAAATTGGGTTTTTATCCTGTTAAGCTGGAATAAGAGGAGATAAAAAAATAAAACAAAATTTGGTTTGCTGAAATCCAATTGTTGATTCGAAGGAGTAAGTCTTAAATATTCTGGTTAGTGGAAATACATCGGTGTTTTAGTTGCGGCATATCAGGAGTTTGAATCCCCCTTAGCATACATACGGCCTTGATAAGTTGTAATGATGGTATTATGCGAATTTTCACGTAAAAAAAAAGCTCTGATAACCTCTTTGCCTTGGGGTCGATTTATATACAAATTAGATAAGAAAAACTACTCTGGCAATTGAAAAATCTACCCTAAACTAACCAATATTTGTAAATGTAATAGCAGTTATACAAATTTGTTTGTAAAAGTTCGATCAATGTCATTTTTGTACAATGAAAAAAAAAGGTTTATTGAACATTTCATAATGAAAAAAAAAATCCGTTAGCATTCCGTATGGTAAGGCGTTTTGCATAATTTTAACATAATTACAATTTTTAATCATATGTTTTACCATAAAATAGTTCAACTCTGTCCCTGTATATATAGGTAATAGCAGATTTGGTTCCTGATCGATGTCAGACATCTCTTTACGCAAAACGACCTTAACGCGAATGCTGTGTAGTAGTATCGAGTGAAGTTGTAGTCATAAACGCCGGGCGCCGAGTCAGTCGCGCCTGTTTTTCCGCGCCTATTGGACGGGCAAACAAGTTGCCGTCCGGTACGAGGCCCGTGATATCATTGTTTTGGACTCGATCTCAAACAATAGCTTGTTGCTTCATCATATTCAAACAAGACTGCGTTATTACTCGTAATCCATACTGATAAATAAAAATAGCGTCGCTGAGACGGCGACCTGTAGAGCGTACTTTTACTTTGCCGAGTTAAAGTGTTAAAACGAGACAGACCTATGTTGGATACAAATCTTTGTTTTGTTTTAACTGTAGTTGTTTAGAGTGAGAGGTGAGGATTAGCTCTCTGTAAAGATAGATCTCGGCGTGACATTGGAGACGTGCTCAGACGCTCATGATTTTGAACAGCAGCATAACTCTAATACCCCTCCTAGACATTTGTCCGTCTATCAGTTTGACTTTGACAGTGACGGAGTTTCATAAAAAAAAAAATGTAGTTTTCCCCTTTAGTGAATGATTTTTCAACAATCCTTTCTTAGCAGACACCAGCTATATTAGAGCTATGTTTTTATGTTTGAGTAACTCCAGTCCGATCCGTCCAGTGTTCTGGCCTTGCGCTAATGATTAAGCTTAATGTCCATTGTGCTATTTACTAATGTCGGTTATAAACTTCCGATCGTTTCAATACCCTGCCTCGTATCGACCAGTAGTTGGTCAACGCCGCTGTATCTATTCAGGCCACGGTGGCCGGGGCTCATAATAATTTACAGAGCTTATTGATTTTGTCTTTAAATAGCATCGCGCTCGCTGCAACTATGCTCACAATTTATGGCAATATTTTTATTAAAAAGGGTTGGAACTTTCATGCCTTTGTTCCTATAAGGTTTATATAGCTAAAGTTTATATCTAACTAGCTACTATTGGACGCCGCTAATGTGTGATGTTAAGCCACTGGCTTTGACATTAAACAGGCTTAATAAAATTTTATATATTTTTTTCAAGTTGGAGTAGTAGCTTCTCAGATTATACCTTTCAATTTTTTCTTTTTGCGTCTGTTAAATACACATATTCGGAAAATTTACCTCTTTGCACTCCATATCCAAACTTTATGCACAGCCTCAGACTCCTTCCGTCTACATAGTAAGCCTAAAGTTCGAACGGAAGGAAGTTTTCTTTACGCCAATCATATTGATGTATGGCTGAACATTAATTTTCCATTCATATATTCAGCTAACTGTATATCGCCTACGTATGATATGGAAATCCCGCTTCTACACTGAATTTAGTTCAATCTGATTTTCAAATCAATAAGCCGTTTGGGCGTCAGAATCTACCTCTTAGTGGGACGTCCTCGGGTGAATGTTCTATCGACTTTTCGCTCATTCCATAATATTAATGAACCTCTGATAAAGGTTCTATATTTAGCCTAGCGAACTGAAGACGGCCATAATTCCCTCCATTTGAAGAGCTAATTAGTTTAGAAGACTTGATAATTTATTTTTCTAGCACAGTACATTCCATACCATAAGCCAATTCAATAAATGTTGTAAAAATATTTAGCTCTATCACGTGATCGTGTTTGTCACTCCACTATAGTGATAGTGCAAACATTGGTAGACTATTTGTGGATGGTGTTTGATTGAAAACATACTGTTTGTCGAACGGTAATTCTATTACGAAACACAATTATTTTGAAAATTACCTTGTGTAATTTCGTTTTTCGTGTAGCTAGGTTCATTACACATATCTGATTGAATAGGCGTAAGTGCTTCAAATTTACAATTGAATGAATGAAGTGAAAATTGATGACACAAAGCCGAAAGTTAGACATGATGTTATATGAGGAAAAGCTCGCGTGATGTGTCTCTGGATTATAATTTAAAATGTTTGGGAAGATAAAAAAAATATTGTTCCATTTAAGTAGCAGGTATTTTCGCTAACAGGTCTTTTGGTCTTAAGTTTTTAGAATAGTTTATCACTGAAATCGGTTAAATGTTCGTGGCGTGCTACGGACGTTATGAAAACTACTTCCGATTTTTGAATCAACTTAACTCATTCTTATCACTACTGTTTACGGTTTGCTCTCCATTGCGCAGCCCTCAGTCTTTAAACTATTTCTTTATTACAAACACCAATTTTTTTTTTTATTGCGATTCCGACTAGATTTTTAATAATTAATATTAACGTGAACTGCTTAAATTAGATTACTATCGTCTATGTTCTAAACTTTATTTTCTCTTAGGGAAATAATACATATTTTGTCACATTTATTTTATGCAACATTGAAAATATTGTTGACATAACTTAAATGTCGTGACGGGTATGTTCTGTTTACATATACTGAATTGGCTTATGGTATGGACTGTACTATTGGACATGAATCATTTATTGCTTAAATACCACTGTATGTTATGTTTCAAGTATTTAGTAACAACAGTTGTCAGATACCGCGCCAAGTAGATTGGTAGAGCAAGCGCTAATTCAGGCGGCGTGATGGCGTCGTGCGTCTGCAGATGTGGTTGCAGGGGTGCTGGAGATGACGGGCGCGGAGAACATGCGCTTCAGCGGGCACACGCTGGACAAGGCGACCAAGGCCAAGATGACGTTGGAGAACTTCTACACCAACCTCATCACGCAGCACTTGGAGCGCCAGCAGCGGCTGCACAAGCTGGAGGAGTCGCTCAAGGACGAAGCGCTGACGGAGGCGCAGCGTACCGAGAAGCGCCAGCTGCACGCCCAGAAGGAGACCGAGTTCCTGCGGCTCAAACGCTCGAGGCTCGGCGTGGAGGACTTCGAACCGCTCAAGGTGATAGGTCGCGGAGCTTTTGGCGAAGTGCGACTCGTCCAGAAGAAGGACACAGGTCACGTGTACGCCATGAAAATCTTGCGCAAGGCCGACATGCTCGAGAAGGAGCAAGTGGCGCACGTGCGAGCCGAGCGGGACGTGTTAGTCGAGGCGGATCATCAGTGGGTCGTGAAGATGTACTACAGCTTCCAGGACCCTATGAACCTCTATCTCATTATGGAATTCCTGCCTGGCGGGGACATGATGACACTGCTAATGAAGAAGGACACGCTCAGCGAGGAGTGCGCCCAGTTCTACGTGGCCGAGACGGCGCTGGCCATCGACAGCATCCATCGGCTCGGCTTTATACACAGGTGAGACGCGCCGAAGGTTTTCACACAGCAAACACGGCAGCTTCCTTATCGTTACCAACGAAAACAATTACGCTATTATTGTCCGAATTATTAAAAGTAGTAGTTGCCCAGTGGTCTGAGTTTCGACTAATATAGCATAGCGTATGTAATAAATAATAATATTGTAATAATGCGACGGTATCTTTGACCTGACGACAGCAAATTTCTTTAAAAATTGGTAAGTGGATATACTTACTACATGTAGATAACATAAGCTTAACTTGAAAAATATTATTATAAACCTTGTTGTCTGTTTTAGTCGGATTACAGCAAATTAAGCTAGATCACCGTATATCAAAGTAACTCCTATTCAACAACTACACTACATATCGTTCAGCTCACGGGGATGTCAGTAGGTCATTCGATCAATAAAATACTAATACGTACCTAATAGTAGGACATACTATCATTAAAATGTACGTCAGTCATTATGAAGTGAAAGTTGGAGGTCCTGGGTTCGATTCCCAGCACGAGTCTGGTCCTGTGGAGGTTTCGGCCGTGGCTAGTTTCCGACAAAGACGTGTCGCCAAGCGATTTAGCATTCCGGCACGATGTGGCATAAAAACCAATTAGGAGTATAGTCTTCTGCAACAGGTTAGCCGGCAACAATCTTAGACTGCATCATCATCAGGTGAGATTGCGGCCAAGGGCTTACTTGTAGTGTATAAATAAATACAGAAAGAAGTGTCAATGTAAAACAACAATATGTTTGGAAAGCAAATACAAAGCTATGTTCAATATCGCCACATTTGCTACGTTTTGTATGGGACTGCAAATCTAGTAGATGCAGTTAATTCAAATTCAAAATTTTCAAAATCATCTTTATTCAAATAGTCCTTTAAAAGGCGCTTTTGACGCGTCAATAATTTACATAGTAGTGATTTGATGGTGATAACTAGATTCGTAAACTTAAAACTAAAGCTATGAGGGTTCCAAACGCGCCCCGGTCTAAGAAGAAGCCCACAACAAACTTAGCCAGATAAATTTTATTTTTGTTATCACCATCTCACATGCCACTTAAAATTATATTAAGAGCTATTTTATTAGAGCAATATTTCACACCCATGCTTGTTTATCATTTACGTAATTCTTCACACTATAGTAAGACTTTTCTACAAGCTTACGTTTTATTAACATTATTACGCATTATTAAACGCGATTTGTACACTCGAGACAAAATTTGGTGGTGCTCCTCAGAGACATCAAGCCCGACAACCTGCTGCTGGACGCGCGCGGTCACATCAAGCTGAGCGACTTCGGGCTGTGCACGGGGCTGAAGAAGAGCCACCGCACGGACTTCTATCGCGATCTGTCGCGCGCCACGCCCTCCGACTTCAACTTCTTTTCGGTGTCCACGTCATCCTCGGCGCTGGATTCCAAGCGGCGCGCCGAATCGTGGAAGCGCAACCGGCGCGCTCTCGCCTACTCGACCGTGGGAACGCCGGACTACATCGCGCCGGAAGTGTTCCTGCAAACCGGCTACGGCCCGCAGGCGGACTGGTGGAGCCTGGGCGTCATAATGTGAGTGCCGGCTCTGCGCACACATTCCTCTTCCTTTACTTTAAGAGCTAAACTATTCATGCACCCCATATGACTCCTTACTCCCACCTCAGTTCACCTCCTTACTCACTTTAATATTTTTTTGACAATACATACCGAACACTACTTTTGTTGTGCTATGCGTATTTTATTTATTTATTATTGATACACTTACAATATACATAGAAAAAATATATACATTGCAGCAAACACAAACGTAACATTCACCAGTATGCATATCGGTTACAAGTGTACACGACATTGGCAGTGAAAATTACATGTAAACGGTCACAAGAAAACAATTAAGACAGATTACAAACTAAAAGAAATTAAAAGAAATCAGATGGGAGACTCACCGATCATGCCATAGTTGATCGATGAGTTTTTTTTCTAAACACCGCAAATGTTTTTATGTTTTTATGGACAAAATGTAAGGATGTGGGCGAGTGCAGAAGATTATAAAGGGTCAAAGTGCCACGTGGTGACTGATCATTTGGTCCTTCGTCGCCACTGCTCGTTATATCTTGTATATTTAGCAAGTTGACTTTGATATATTCCCCAGTAATCAGAGAGTTCTTAATGGCGTAACCTGCGAAATGTAACACCCCACTTGCCGTAAGAGTTATAAATCTTTGATTAATTTGGCATACGAAAGGCACTTTTCTATTTTTGTATTGTATTGACGAAATGGTGACACAACTGCGTTCGATTTTTTTTTACTAAAGTTATGATGATTAAAGGACGCACCATAAAAGGCAATCAAAAATATCTAAATATATTTAGTTTATCTGCGTTAATGTATCACCTGCAGTCAATCACAATAAGCCTACTATATCATTTTCATTTACGCCTTTTGTGGTCTGGATGTGATTGCTATAAAGCGATAAGGCGCTCAACTGTACCTCCTGCTAACTTGCTCTATTGTATTTGAATCTATGTTATTTAAGACTGTGCTTTACAATACAAGTCTTTTCATTCATTCATTCGCACAATGCATCTTCAACGTATTAATAATTTTATTGAAGCGACTTTGAAAAATTTTAATTGCGAAATTCTGTTCGAAGTATTCAACCAATGGCAACGCAAACGACATCGACCTTCAGCACAAAACAAACAATATGTTCAAAGTTCAATTATTGGACGGGTCTTAATCTCTATCAAGATACATCATCATTAGGCCCATTAATGTGCCGTTGCTGGCCATATTAGTAGCTGGGAGGGACAGGATTCTCTACTAAAATGCTGGTTGCCTTTGACAATGATTGATCGATGAGCTTCCACTATTTGTATTGATTTTGATCTGGTGTCATACGTAATTAATTGGTTTTATCTTGTTGTGTTTATCTTCACAAGACCCTGCACACTTTAAATCGTGCAAATAATGCATATTCGAGTAAATAATAACGATAAGAGATTCTATACTCTAAAGGAATTCTAATTAGAAAAAAACGCCGTTATTGTTGGTGCTGGTCTTTATACATCTCACTCTGGAATTATTGTTGGTTGAAAGTATGTAAAAGCGAATTATTAAAATAATTCAGATGGCGAGTTCTTCTTAAAATCGATTTATTGCGAAATTATTAACGTTTAATATCTGTATCATGTCTTCCTTTTAGAGCGGTATCTCATTAACCGTTATGTAATTTATTGTGCATGATATTGATTGCATCAATAACAACTAACATTAAATAAAAAAGATATAAAGTTGGAAATTAAATGGGCCACTGAACCTTTCACCTGCGAGTCCAAATCTCACTCGGACTGTTAATATTTTAATGAGATATGCGAGTGGTGGTCAGGACGTCAGCCTCCTAATCAGAGGTCGGGGATTCGAACCCGGGCACGCACCTATAACTTTTCGGAGTTATGTGCGTTTTTAAGAAATTAAAATATCACTAGCTTCAACGGTGAAGGAAAACATCGTGAGGAAACTTGCACGCCTGAGAGTTCTCCATAATGTTCTTAAAGGCGTGTGAAGTCTGCCAATCCGCACATGGCCAGCGTGGTGGACTATGGCCAAAACCCTTCTCATATTGAGGGGAGACCCGTGCTCTGTAGTGAGCCGTGAATTGGTTGATCATGATGATGCGAGTGGCGGTAATCACTTAACATCGGGTGAGCCGTTTGTATGTTTACTTTAATATATATAGAATGAAAATAGTAAGATTAGTTTGTCCTATACGTTTGCAATAATTAGTATAACAAGTTGAACTGCGAAAGTTTGTGGCAAAATTGCAGATTGTTTTGCAGTGACACAATTGCGCGATCTCTGATCTATCTTAAACCATTAACGAAATGATATGCAAATATTTCATCATCCTTATCTTTATGTAATAACTAGCTTCTGCCCGCGACTTCGTCTGCGTGGACTTCAAAAATGGGTCTAAAGCTTCGCTCGTCAACAATTTTTAATCTTTCCACGGGAACTATTTTTGAGATCAGTATAGAAAAATCATGTCCTTTTCCATAGCATAGGTGTCATGCATACCGAAATTCAAAGCTGTCTGCCCGCGGCTTAGCTCGTAAACAATTTTCAATTTTCCCTCTTGAACTACTTAAGGAATCGGGATAAAAAGTAGCCTATGTTCTTTTCCATGTCAAAGGCTACATGCACGCCAAATTTCATCCAAATCCGTTCAGCCGTTTTAGCGTGATTGAGTAACAAACATCCACACTTTCACATTATTTATATATAAAGGATATAGGAATATATGATAAACGATTATGTTTAACGTTGTTTGTCAGAGCAATATTATAGAAAAAAAAAATAGAAAATAATAATTTAAAGTCACTTATATACTACTTATTAATATATAGATCCAAAAATGACATTTGAATGAAGAATAAGTAGATAACTATTAAGGAATAAATAGGGTTAAAATAATGGCTAAACCATTATTTGAAACATTTTTCGTCTGCTTTTGCGTTATTATCATTTGTCTCATGTATTTTTTTGCTCGCGATAATCTCTCATCTATTACTGCTGTAACATGCACTACATATATTATGAATTTAATTATTACTTACGTAATTTTTAAATTACTTACAAGATAATTCTTAATTGTGTTCAATGTTGTTAGTTAAGTGAGCCTTGCTTTAGACAAATGTAATATTATATTTATAAGTTGAAACTGGTCGCATAGCAGTGTGCCTGAATCAGAATTATGCGTGTTCCAGGTACGAGATGCTGATCGGGTACCCGCCTTTCTGCTCGGAGTCCCCGCAGGAGACGTATCGCAAGGTGATGTCGTGGCGGGAGTCGCTGACGTTCCCGCCGGAAATCCCGATCAGCGAGGAGGCGAGGGAAACCATCCTTCGTTTCTGCTCGGAGCCCGACCGCCGGTAACATTCATCATTTTCCTGCAAGATGGTTTTTTTTATTCCATTATAAGTTAGCCCTCGATGGCAATCCCACTGGATGGTATGCGATGATGCAGTCTAAGATGGTTAAATATAACGGACTGACCTGTTAGGGGTATGGTTAGCCCATACTCCTAATTTGTTTCTTTGCGTGCCGGAACGCTAAAGCACTTGGCGAAATGTTTGTTGGAAGACTGGTAACACGACCAAAGCCTCCCACTAGGCCAGACTCGAGCCGGAAATCGAATACAGGAACTCCAAATGCGACAGCCCACGAGGTGTGCCCTTAAGTCGACAAAAACCAATTTATCTCCTATATATCGTCTCCCGTATACAATTACTTAGTTATGTCAGGTAAGCAAGTTTTGTTAGGTAAGTAATTGTAAAGTGTGTTAAAAGTAAACAACCCAAGCACTTTCCGATACATTGAATCGCCCACCCAAACATTTTCATACATGATTTCTCATCCAAGCTGTCTCTTACACCATAAATTTCCCACCCAAGCACTTTCCTTCCATCTTCTAATGGTTATAATATGGGGATCTTCAAAGGGCGGATTAACAAATTGCTGAAGGGCCAGCAACGCATTGGCGGTTCCTCTGGTGCTGCAAATGTTCATGGGCGGCGGTAATCACTTACCATCAGGTGACCCGCCTGCTCGTTTGCTCGCTATGTATATAAAAAAAAACCTATACATTGAATCTCCCATCCAATCACGTGATCTCGTAATCCATCGTCCCATGCAATAGTGGTGAGATGGCAGTGTATGTCAGTGTGGTGTGATGGCGCAGGCTAGGGTCGCAGCGCGGCATCGAGGACGTGAAGTCGGTGGGTTTCTTCCGCGGGGTGGACTGGAGCCACGTGCGCGAGCGCCCCGCAGCCATCTGCGTCGACGTCCGATCCATCGACGACACGTCTAATTTCGACGACTTCCCCGACGTCAAGCTCGAGATCCGTGAGTGCCATTACCAATATATATATATACTAGCTGTTGCCCGCGACTTTGTCTGCGTAGAATTGCTGAATTCCCTTGAGATTGAGGTTACCCGTGCGGCCAATGCCCTGCTTCAGAAAGTAAGCCGTAGGCAAATGTCAAATTGCCGATTTTCGTGTTTGTAAATTTAAAAAAATAGGACTTTCATACAAACTTCAAACCCCTATTTTACCCCCTTCGGGGTAGATTTGGATGGAAAAAAAATCTAACCTTATACTAACGCCCTAAAAGAAACCTATTTTCAAAATTTCAAGCTTGTAAACTACATAATAAAAAATAAGCAAAAACTATCATTCCCTTTTTTACCACCCTTAACAGGTAATATTAAAAAAAAAAATGATGTACATGTTTTTTATTTATTATTATTAATCTTAATGCAATTTTTTGTGTCTCTAACTCCAAAAACAAATAAATTTCATAAAAACTTCCAACCCCTATTTTACCCCCTTAGGGTACCCCTAATTTCCAAATATCCTTTGTTGTTTTTCTACACTGAAAATCTAACTTCAACAATACACCGATTCAGAGTTACAAAATTATAATGAAAATTATAATAATTTTTATTGTTACTACATTCCTGAATTTTTTGCAAACCTAACTATAGAATCGGAAGTTGTCGTCCGACGCGGTACAAGATTCTGAAGAAAGATATTCTCATTTAATCATCATGATGATTGATCGAATTATTGACTCAATCCTAATATTTACTTCCTAACATTCCAGCCTCGGCTCCTATCGCCACCGAGGGCGAGGTGGCGTACAAGGACTGGGTGTTCATCAACTACACTTTCAAGCGCTTCGAGGGACTCACGCAGCGCGGCACCCCCAACAAGAAGTGAGCGGCACTGTCACCGCAGCCGCAGCCGCAGTCGCCGCCGCCGCCGCAGCCGCAGCCGTCGCCGCAGCCGCAGTCGTCGCCGCAGCCGCAGCCGCAGCCGCAACCGCAACCGCGCGTCGTCGTCCCGCGCCGCACATGCTGCGCGCTGCTGTGACTCTGCCTCCTCGGCCCGCGGCGGCTCGCGGGTGACACGTTCACACTGCACTGCACTTACAGCTGACATGTTCCATTATTTATTCCTTTGTGCAAACTAACTGTAAGACAACATGCAAAAAACACCTTAGAGTAATAATGTACCCATAGCGAATGCCACTTTGTTGGAACCACAACAGATAAATATAAAAACGCCTATTTCAAGGTCTTTCAAAAGAAACACTCTAGAAAATTAAATTTACGCATTAATCATGTTATTACTGTCACGTGACAAAGTTCCCTGTGAAACCGGTCTAGTACGTAATACATTATTACTCACTGAGCGGGTGTTTTTTGCGCATTGCTAGCGCGCACAACCAACGGTTATCTATGCGTACAACGCGCATTCTTGTAGATCAGCCTGGCGTTATCTCCATATAAAAGCGCGAGTTGGAATTCTCATTGACTTTTGGTAAGATTCCAAGTTGTAAACGCGTGCTTGGAAATGGTTATCACGCCTTTTCTTTTTAATATCTTGTTATTGGATATCCATTTTTAAATCTCTATATTGCAATATCTATGTATTATGTAATTATATATATAATGATTAAATCGAGTCGTTCCCCCAAAATTCCTGGGATAAGATGGAGGGGGTACGCTCTCGCACTGGGGTGCGCGTCACTGCTCACTCTCGAACATCGTCAGCCGAGCGCTTGTCCACTGCAGTGTGAACCGACCCGTGGCCTCGACGGAGACCATGGTTTCCAATGAAACTTAGCCGCGAACGTCGCGCCGATACACTTACTATATATTTTTGAAGGTTGAAATTAAAATATAGAGATATTCTATTGAGACTTAATATTTTTAGATGATCTACACGAAAGTTATAACAGAGTTTACGGATTGTGTGTTCTTCTGTCGAAGTGCCGGTGCGCCACCAGCTAACTGAGCTGAGGTTGGGTGTTTGGACTAGATTTTCTAATTATATAATAACTAATTTCAATATATTAAAAATAACTTGCCAGAAATTAAAAATATTCGACGCCTGTGTTGCCATTGTGACTTTTATTGGTACATAAGCGATTACGACCAAAATTGTTGATTCCCAAATATTGAAAGTTACCTAACATCAGCGTCGACCCATGGTGATAATAAAACTGGTGGTATTAAGAGAGTTAATAAGAAATTGATGATTCTTCTTTTTTATCAGTCTTAATAGTCGTTTTATCAAGATCCTAGTGGAGTTATCGACTATGACCTTGACTAGAATCTCATCTGGTGGTAAGTGATGAACAATAATGTCGCCAAAGACGTAAGCGGGCTAAAATGTTGGGATGTCTAGTTAATCCTAATTGGTTTCTCTGCCAGTACTCTAAATCGCTTTTTGATATCTGATTTTGTATCTGGACACGGCCGAAGCCTCGCACCAGATGAGACTACAAACTTTGCGAGATTTTAACTGTATAGATATATTATATTATAGATCATTTAATTAAGTTAATGTAAGTTTGTTGGGTGATACTTTAATTGCGAATGCCGCGATGACGTCACGCCGCTGACACTTCGATAAAACAACACGTATGTCGTAAAATATAACAGATTATAATATAATGATTTTGATATGAAAGGATATCACACAGCTCATCATTGTTTGTCAGCCTACAAATTAAATCATTTATTATATTCGGAAAGCCGTCTAAACGTGAATATGACATACATAATACAGAACAATGTTGTTTTTTTCTTCAACTAGGCCTTGATTTTTTATTAAACAATGTTGAATAATAATAATAAGTCATAAAATTGTTCCATAGCTTTTGGGTACACATGCCATTATATTCGGGATTCTCTTATTTAAATATTACCCTCAATTAAAATTGCAAGATTGATAAATAGCTTACCTTACCTTACCTTACCTAAACCTTACGCATTAAAGTACAGGAATACGGTCCAGTCTTATTCAAGTATCTCATATGATGCGGATCCTTCTTAACTTCATCATCGTGTAACGTAAGAGCTGATTGCGAGCATCGCACACCATTTCCAGTCAGGCGCAACACGTCTAAATAACAAAAGCATGTCGCGTGTCGGTGACGCTCAAACAGCTCAACAATAGAAGAAAGATTGTTTTAAAAATGTTATTAAAAAAAAAAAAAAACAAAATATGAAGACATACTTGATTCTTTTTTTTTTTTTTGGCTGACAGAATGGAATGAATTCTGAGTGATATCCTTTTATGTATTACAAAAAAAAAAATGATGTGATGATTTTAATAGATTCGTGTTTCGTTTGTAGTTACGTTTTAGCTGAGTTTCATTTGGACGTGCCGCGACGTTCACTGCGGTGTAAAGTCGCGGGCATACCGAGCGCGTGCTATGTGTGCAAGTACCATTATAACGAGTCGTTACATGTCAAGGCATCACGGTGTTTCTGTGTTACACCATATCTACGGTTAATTTCTTTCACACCTGTCTCATAATACAAATGATATTTCCCATACTATTTAGTGTAGTCTATTTTAATAATTGCTAAAAAGAAAACTTTTCTGTCTATAATAATATTATGTTGAATACATTTTAATGAAAAAATCTCTTAGTTATATATATAGATTTATTACCTAAAAAAAGAAAATATAGCTTATATTATAAGACAGGTAGGAAGTAATAGATTATGTATGTGAACTGCGCCATTTGCAGTCATGTTCTGCCAACTATAAGGCGGCCGATCGCCCACCGGTCGTTCTTAAATCGAGCATACGAGTAGAAATTTGCTCATTAATAAATATTTAAAAAAAAAAAAAAAACTATTAAAAATTGTTTGTTTCTAGTTGATAGCTATTATATGATAGGTATATTATTACATCACATCGCATCGCATTGCATTTTATTTACGCTAATAGTTATTATTGTCATATGTTTCAATTGGAGTGTTTTATTCGTAGGAATTTGCGTCGCCACTATATAGTGATGCATTATGGGTGTCGCGTTAAAATGGCGTTGGTGTTCTTGCCATTTATGAATCAAGTTTGATCGCGTTATAGTAAACAGTAAACACAAATATTACATATGTATATTATTATAAATATATTATTCATTAACCGCACTCAATGTGTATTGACCGCCACGTTTTTGAGCTTGTCTTTACGTGACACCAAAAATGCAAACATACATGTTCGCCATCTTGCCAAGTCAACTGGGCAATTATTTTAGTAAAATAACGTTAACATCGCTTGCAACATCCTGATATATATAGTGTTTGATATATATATGTAATGAGTCACGCATTAGACCCTGACCCCATCGATTTACCACTAGCCGTAGATAGAGCGCGTCATACAAAAACAAGCGAGAATTTGTCACCAACTAACTATACATTGCAACCCGTCTAATACACTAGACATCTGTCCGTTATAATATCTATAGCGGCGCGTAGTGCTTTGTAATTCATTCGGATTATACGGCTCGAGTGTTAGAATCGTTTACTTTCGTCTACTAGCCTTGTCACACACTGGGGGTAAGGAGTGCACGAGTCGCTATTTGTGCACTACTTTTCCGTCCCATTTTTTGAGCGTTAATGATCGATCTACGGCTAGTGGTAAATCAATGCCTGACCCTGGTAAGTCACGCATTTTACATTCAAATAGGGTGCAATCTGACGGTTCAATATTGTTTTCAGTTCATAGAGCGTACTTTGTGTTCAAAAGTCAGCGTTAAAACGAGACAAACACCCTTTGTCGTCTCTGCTTGTCACGTTTTAACTGTCATCTTGTTTAAATGTTATCTTAAATTAATAATTTAGCTAATAGTAAATAAATTGTTCATGTATGTACATGTATCATAGTGAAAACAATTTTTCCTACACATTTTTAATGAAAAGCATGTTGTTGTTCAAAATAGGAGAGTAATGATAAATATAAATAAAATATATGAATGTGTGTATCCTCTTTGAATTAAATGTAAGGAAGATATCGTCTTAATATGGGTAGAAAAATAAGAATAATGGAAATATATACTGTACTCTTCAAGTTTCAAATGATTAACTTTGATTAACCGTCTCATTACACTCAAAGGCATCGGGTAGCCTGGCTACTTTTATTGTAATTTAGGAAATTTAATTGAACACACGATATTTAGTTTTAAATGTTTGTCTTGATAGATATTTTATGCGAGATTTCTAAGAGCGTAATTGGACGATTTCCAGTTTCATTAGAAAAGTATCAAGACTGGTGACAGCTAAATTGTTATGGATTGTTTTTTAACTTCTTTATTTATGTGGTAATGCGAACTAATTACAACTGAATTATTATTAAATATTATACTATCTATTATACCTAGTTACTCTGTATGACCCCAGAGCATGGTAAAAGTTTACAAACAATAGTTTATTAATACACATAGAAGTAGGGTATGATTTAAATCATACATTCTCACTCATCTCTTTGAATAGAAAATATGAAAGCGTCAGTTTAATATGACCAATATCGAGATGTCGTCTAATCTCGATATATATTCGACACAATGTAATAGTGGGATAATACTTGTAATAGCATGTATTATTTTGTCTTAGTATCCTCCTATCCTACTCAGAGTTGACTAGAGGAGTTGCGAGATGAGTTGTGCAGTGAGAGGCATGTAGGCTGGAGAACCGATGGGATAGCCCACCCAATGAGCTGGAACTATCTCGGAGTTATTAATCAATCTAATCCAAAATGTTATCACAAAACAATGAAGATACTATTTAAATGAAAAAAACTTGAGAGGTGTCAAGGGTCACCCGGATGGAACGAAGTTCCTTTCGACTAATTAGTGAAGGAATTGTAATAAAATTTTATTTAAGTTATAATAATTTTTTTTTTATTATTAACAAATATAATGTTATATAAACTTAATCAGTAGGCTCAATTTTGTACTCCATCAGCAATATCCGGAACTTGTGCAGAAACACTGTCAGGATTCATATTATTATTATTTTTTATTATTTACAAAAAACCTGTATACACTCAACAAAAATAATCGTCGCGACACCACACTGTTCAATGTGAAATAGAAATGAAAATATCTGGCTTGCTTTCTATAAGAGAGAGAGAGACAGACAGAGAAACATGCGACGCCGCACAGCTTACAATAACAAAAAGTGTCGTGACAACTTTTCGTAAGAATTTTTTCCGTCTAGCCCCCTTTCACAACGCGCGATAAGGAACTTCGTTCCAATAAATATTTAGTTCAGATATAGATTTATGATATAAAGTTCAGACACGTTCGTCTGATACATCAGCATACAAAATTTAAACAGCCTTATATTATTTATAATTGTTGATGATCTCAAATTTGTGCCAGACCATATTGTTAAAATTCTATTCATCACGTAATCTGATAAGTAGAGTCAAGGATGGCTTATAATAATGGAGGGATAATTTAAATATTATTTGAAGGTTATAGATCAGAGTGGTTGCAAAATGAAAGAATAGATATTTATTTTATAGGCACCATGAATGTTTCCGCAATGAAAAGCCCATGACCCGCCCGGACCGCAAACAGCCTCTGTGCAAAATGCATCCAACAAATACACTCGCATGTTTCTATTTACTAACGAGTTCTATAGCGCTTTTATGCAATTAAACTAGCAATATCTTTTCGTTTTCTCGCTGACGTCAAATCACTGATGACATAAAGAAATGCAACGTGTACAGGTTGCATCATTGGCCGTTGATTGTAAATTCAAATGAATCGTCTAATTACGCCCTTGTTCGCGTACTGCCGTCTCGTTACTATTTATTATTAATATATTAATTAAAAAATAAGTTGAAGATGTAAAATATAATTTATTTTTCGAACTCGGGTCTCGCAAGGTCCGCTCGTTCGTGCGTTCATTGAAAATAAAAATAAAATATAGCACACTAAGAATAATATTAATTACGATGTTTAAATATTATATTGTACAAATTAACTCGTCCACCCCTTTTCCAGTCCCCTGGAAGTTCCTGTCATGTAAGGCGACCAAATTTCCATTTTCCTAGTGAGCCGGCGAAATAAGTTACCGTTGACTTAAATTTAAAGGAGATTCGTGCGGCAATATATTTTCCTTCAGTCTTCAGTACCTGGTAGTGACAGTAGCTTCTCTTCATAGGGTACTTCACACACAAATGTAACAAAACACATAGTATTATATACGTTTGCGTTGATTAATAACTGGCCGCTGTTTGAAACCCTCGGGTATTGAAATATACGTTTCGATTTCCACTCTATATTTTAACTTGTTGTACGTGTCATCACGTTAGAAAATCCATCACTAAGGATCATCACAAAAACAATGCTATCTATCTCCCTCCCTATTTACAAACATTTGTAAAGTTAAGAACTTAATTTTTTACTTTAACAAAATAATCGAATGTAAATCCGTAGAATAAGAATCTAAATTCTCCTTATAACTTTGTATTTAATAAAAAAAGAAACGCTGTCGGTTTATCGCGTTGCACCAATATACACTGCGGGTGTACAAACGCGCCGAGTCTTTGAAGTAGCCGACAGAGTATTTCGGCTGTCTCCGGCGGCCATGCGTGCATACTATTCCAGCGATCGAACTATACTATAATTGGCCTACGCGGCAACAACTTATATGTACACGAGTTGATATCACAAGCATTTGTTTTTGCATACAAAACACTGTATTTGTGTACTTTCATGCACAAGACAAGATGTAATCGTTTATATAGTACCTCGAATCTACCCCTCGATATTTTATGCGATACATCGAGCTTAAATTGAATAACAATTGGCCATTTAATTATGTATCACAAATCTCAATTGCCACATTTAGCGGAGATGAAGTCGTAAAAAATCTAGAATATTATTATATTTGGGATATTCGTCTCATTGTTTGCATGCTGCATGGAAAGCATCTCTCTTAATTGTAACTGGGAGAGAAACCTGCGTCTTTCAACCTTTTTTATCTAGATAAAGATAAAATATAGATGGATGGGCCTATAACCATTTCTGGGCCAAAACGATACGTAAAAAACCTCTTTGAATTAGTAGACTCTATCGATGATTAGTGTTAATATAAGGGTTAAGACTTTACTTGCTACAGATGTAGTGATTTCTGTGTAAATAATATGTATTTGTTACGTGTCCGAGTTTGTTTTACGAATGCAGTGATGATACCATTACTGTGAGGATGATTTATATTATAGTTTATCTCACTGTAACGTGAAAGTAAAATGGACCTAGTGTTCTCGTTTTAGAGTCGAAAATTGCGTACTACCGACTTTTATTTTACCAATGTCTGCCAGCGGCTGGCTGTGGAAGTGTGAATGAATTTGCACTTTAAAGCAAGGGAGATGCGTTCCATTTTACTCTGGTGTTACAGTGTTTCAATACTCGAAAATGACTTGATGAATGCGAGCGGTTTAATATCAGCTAACTGGCCCGATGACGCGCTGTCTGACGATGCGGCGGTTGAACCAAATGGCGCTTTTTCTAATGCATTTCGAACTGTCAGTACGACCAAACGTACCGCCATCGATTTAATGTGGTTTGCGCTAGCCCCATTGCACGCGGTATCTAGATACAAGCTTGTGTGACAACTTCTGTCAATGTCAGTAGCCCTACTGTTAGTATAACATTATATACGTACACTCAAATCATACAGTACGTAGGTATCTTAGCAAGCGAACATAACCTTGAGCCGTATTATCACATATCACGGCCACGTGTTTAACACATTTTCAACCATAATTGTGACATTGTCAGTAGAGTCCTTTGTAAGCAGAGGTTTTTATAGTAGCCTCGCAAGATGTTTTCTCGCACTGTAAAGATTAGATTTTGGTGTGATTACGGTGAGGCTTAGTCGATATAATAAATACACTCCGAAACAAATAATTCTACATCTCGAATTATTATTGCGAATAAGCATATTGTTCCAGAGTACATTTATTTGAAGATCGTTTCAATACGAATTTGTGCCAAACTCAATTTTGCATCGCCTGATTGACTCCCAGACATCCAAGTCTTGGAGTTGACGAGTAAGCTTCCTATCAATTAATGTCATCTTCTCAGACCATCTTGAAGCAGTCATCACATTTCTAGAGATCATATAATTTATATTCTGATGTGTTGGTTTCCCATTTTCGACTGGGCAATACCTTTACCTTTTTTAAAGCGTTCATCTGGTTACATAATCTAACAGTATTGTCCAGGTGCAGTAAGAGGTGAATAACTTAAAAGTATCATTCTCGATTTTAAATTTTATGGGGAGGTCGCCCACGGGGGCTTTCGTGGCGACACAATCGCTAGAAGACCAGAACACAATACTGTAGATGCTGTCTATTGTCGTTGTCTCTGGTCTCATACTTCCGCCGACGTAACCATGATTTTGCAGCAATTATGTATCGATACAGCATCGATACATACGAGATGCTCCAACGCAGTGGAGTTCTACAAATCAATTCGTTACACTTAAACCATCGCAGTTTAGAATCGAAGAAAATTCAATACGGTTACGCGTTTTTATTGCTTCTGTCGCACGTTTTAAAAATGCATCGATGCATGCGTGCTACAATAAATCGAAGTCGCAGTGAGTTAGGAGATATTACATAAAATGATCCTAGAGCAAAACCAAACCAGGGCGTCAAAGCGTAGAGATATGCGTCAGTGCTGCTGCGTGCTGCGTGCGACCAATCAAAAAATAGGACTGTTTGAACGTGTCTTGTGATTGGTCGCCGTTGGTCGCCGTCGCGTCAGTCGTCGGCGCGTCAGGGCTCCGGTGTACATACAGCGTTAAGGCTTAAGCGTTAAGTTAAGAGCATATATAGTATTAAAATGTGATGTTATAATGCACTAATTACTAATTGTACACTGTCGCTTGACAACGCGATTGTCGCTTACCCGCGAGCGACAAACGGTCGCTTCTTTCGAATTTGATTAAATTTAGCTATGCGCTTTGTTATTGTTATAGAGAATGAAAAAAGTATGATTATTTAATTTCTTAAATTATTGTAAGTCATTATTATTATTATTTTAAAATAATATTTTGTTTAATTATACATGATTATCGTTTTTTCCGTGCGATTGAAGAAAGTCGCAATACAAATAAAGCTATATGAAATTTATGACTATTTTATTGTGACAGTACCTCAGCCAAATCTCGTATTACCTACATCACACATACATAGGAACGTAAAGGTTTTTCTAATAGGATGTAACTGGATCATTATATACAATCCCAGATAGATAAATATGAATAGATTAAGCCAAAGCTACTGTGTGGCCGCACAAAAAACAGCAGTATTCAATTTAATTTTAATTTTTCTGTAACTGTGCCTAGACACAAAAAATACGGAATAATGCCGAATCTACTGAAATAAATAATGATCAATACCACCATCAGGTTCTTAGTATCAATGGGGTTTTTTATACACCACACGTTAGCCTTTGACTGCACTCTCACCTGATGGTAAGTGATAATGCAGTCTAAGATGGTAGCGGGCTAACCTGTTAGGGGCATTGTAAACCCACAATCCGAATTGGTTTCCGGTTAGCCAGAACGCTAAATCGCAGGGCGACTCGTCTTTGTCGGTAGGGTGTTAACTAGCCACGGCCGAAGCCTCCAACCAGACCAGACTTGAGCCGGGAATCGAAACCAGGACCTCCTACTTTATAATGCGACAGCGCCACGATGGTCGTCGTCGGTGTGCTACTACTACTTTATTTAGCGAACTTTTAAAGTTAGCCAAACAGACAGGTACGGTTTTTGATTTAAAAGATACCATGCTTTGTCTCAATTTTTGTACATAATCCATATATACGCTTCTCACTTCTACATTCCGCACCGTTTCATAGTTTCATCCGCTTAATCTGAGTGTACAAGACCGCTTAAACCTCTGGCGTACGGACTGACTAGAAATATCCATATGCAACCGTCAAGAAGTAGAAGTGACGTGTTATCCACCGACCAGTCTAGACTCTACTACTACTACTAGACTACTACTAGACTATTACCACAACTATTAACAATAGATTGTCCCGTACGCTAATAGACTACAAAATCCATACAATTTTTGGGATGTGTCTCTGTCAGTTCAAGTTTATAGTAAACGAAAGTATAGTTTTAAGTGTCATTGTGTGATGCAGTGACAAAATTAGACCCGGCCGTTTCTTATACCAGGTATATCGTTCTAAGTTAACGAATTGAGTTATCACAAGTTATTAATGCATCAGTAGTGGCTTCTGTTAAGTGATTGAGTGACAGATATGTCTATTAACTCTAATTTCTTTTGTTTCCTTTTGTATATGTAGTTAATTTATACCCCATGTTTAGATCCAATTTCAGTGTTCTAACTAAACGCAATCAGTTAAAACTAAAGCTCAGTTTACGCGTTGCCTGTACCTCAGTTAAAATATTTCAGGTATCGCCAAAAACCAACTGACAGAGGAAAGCAACTTTCGCCAACATGATGCGCTTGCTTCGTTTTATTAATCAGTCATTAATTAATTGTGACTAAGTATTTACCGCTTATAAAGTGCCTTGGGATAAAAAAACCCAGATAAATCAGCGCCATCTCTTAAAACACTGATGAACTACCTTAACCGACACCGCATGGTGCTCTTTTAATATTTTCGCACCAATAAGTCGGTGCCATTTTGTTTGTTTAATGATAAGGTATGAACATGCTCAATATAAAACTTGTATACATTTTTATATATTTTTATTGAACTAAAGTGTACAGCAGCACAAACTATAGATAGCCTAGTGGTCAGAGGTCGGCGGTTCGAATCCTGGCACGCACCTCTAACTTTTCAAAGTTACGTGCGTTTTAAAAAAATATATAATATTACTTGCTGCAACGGTGAAGGAAAACATCGTGAGGAAACCTGCACGCCGGAGAGTTCTCCATAATGTTCTCAAAGGCGTGTGAAGTCTGCCAATACGCACACGGCCAGCGTGGTGGACTATGGCCAAACCTTCACATATTGAGAGGAGACCCGTGCTCTGTAGTGAGCCAGTAATGGGTTGATCATGATGATGATGATGAAGGTATGAACATGCACAATATAAAACTTGTATACATTTTTATATATTTTTATTGAACTAAAGTGTACAGCAGCACAAACTATAGCATGTGTTAAAAGTTAAACATCGATACGCAAACATTTAGATTATCTATTACAATATTTGTTTATATATGACATCGAATACTAAATCCACTACTAAAATTATGATTTCCATCTCTAAAATTAAAGGTGGATTCACGCTAGACCGATGAGCTGGGCGCGGTTGATATAGAGACCAGTGCATGTTTTTTTTTTTTTTTTTGGAAACTCCGTTAACTAGGTTAAGCAATTTTTCAACACATTCCCTACCTCATCAGAATTGTGGCTTCTTATTACAAATTATTATATTGTAATATTTTAATTAAAAGAACTCCCATTGTGAACTAGGTCATGCTGCATGGCACGGCCCGACTCGTTCACGGTACTATACTGTGAATCCAGCTTCATCGTACAAGTAAAAGACGTGACCTTAAAACTAAAGGGTAATAGAAATTTCGATACATAATAAAATTAACGAAAAGAATATAATATTTAAAATACATAACAACTTTCTAAACCAAAAGATAAACTTCAACAATAAATTTCATTAGTAAATAAAAAAATTAAAAAGTAGGTGAAAATAAATTTGGTTGGGCACAATAAATATCTTAAAAAATTTCGAAAAATTAATTTAACTTTGCATATTCATTTTACAGACTTAAAAACTAAAAAAAATAATAAGCTTAACAACTCAGGCCATAACAATAATTCTTCTCGTCAGTCCTCACTCTCATCAATACCACAGACACATAAGGAAATAAAATAGGAACACATTAAACACGTCATTAATCCAGGCCCTGCGCACTTAGTATGAGTTCTCTCAAACAATAGCTGTCGCCTATCAAAGTACTGTAACGATAACCTTACTGTCAAGTCGTTCATTCTACGTTAGGTTAGGCCCCACGTTTAAATTAAGGACGATAGTCTAGTTTCTGTCATGTTGAAAAGTACCGTTGGACTATCTTTTAAAAATATTACGGGTGTTTGTAAAAATTTTTTTTCGATAACGGATCCGCTTGGAAAATAGATTTAATTCTCCAAGGGAGTATTACAGTTAGGCCTAACAAGTTAACGAGTAATACTCGACATAGTTGTAAAAAGTACGGTATATTATCTTTATTTTATTGTGACAGACGTACGGAACTACCTGACACTGCGCGTATCCCACTATGATCGATGACATCATTGTACTGATGAAAAAAAATATGTAAAAAAAAGTTTATCAACATCATAATAATTTGTGCGATAAATAGAAAAAATGCTTATTTTAAAACTGTGTTAACACACTTTGCAAAAACTAACGTCTTCCTACGGAAATGTGATTGCACAAAATATTTTAATGTTAACTAAGTTTTCCATTTTTTTTAACCAATAAATGATATGAAATTGTAACAGCAGACTTGAGGCTTGAATACGATGGCTGTAAAAGTGTGAACGGACTTGAGCTTTGAAATAAGAGGAGTTGGGTGCATCCTTCTTAAACGTTACAGATCTTCGATTGACGAAAGCGACTCAGTGACGTGAAGGTACTCGTACTAACTATTTAAGTCACCGAAGTCTTTACTGCGGCCGAAGTGTATTATGTGACGACTAGTTTGGCTATATTATTATTCGGTTGCCGTTCTTAAAGTGATAAATAGATCCCTTACAGCATCATTGCCTTGGTCGTCAATCAGACGAATTTTTCTCAGAATATAGCTTTTTGTTATACAAAATTATAGTACCCAATATTCACATTTTCATACGTGTAAATTTGTTCGAAAACCTCGGTCGGCAAGTCCCACTCGCACTTGGGCAATCGTTTAATTGCAAGTGAAAACAGAGTCCCAGTTGTTATGATCCAGTAGTACCAGTAATAGGCCTAATTGATTTCTATTCTTTATTTCTTGGAACACCTAAATCCGAAAGATTATAGAAGATGACCAATTTATAAAGTAATAAAATTGATTCTTGCCGGGATTTAAATACGTTAGTTCGCTCCATGGAGGGAGCGACGCATAACGCTGCGTCAGAGAGGTCTTCATGTTTTAAAGATGCTTACGTGACGTCACAAGTTACACATAGATTCCGCAGATATCAGTGACAGAGAAGCAGGGCCTGGTTAAGCGACGTCACTCAATTCAGACAAATCAATGAAAAAGTAGGTAACTTTTTACTACCAACGCGTTAAACAGTGTTATTTTAATAATAGTCGATTTTCTTGATGCATAATTTATAACTTTTTATTAATATCGTCAATGTATGTAGGTATGCCATAAAAAACTGTAATTTTTCTTATATTCATCTATACTACCCTTTAGACCTTAACTGCGATCACACCTGGTCGTAAATGATGATACAGTCTATGATGGTAGCGGGCTAACTTTAGAGGGGAATTGCAGTTATAATAAACCAATACTACAAATACCCCTATTCACGCGGCATCGCACAGGAACGCTTGGTGGCGTCTTTATCGGTCAGAAGGTAACTAGACATCGTCGAAGCCTGAGACAATTTTAAAATAATACTGCTTTGTGCGATGGTAGTAAATCCACGGATACTGGCAAACATCTTGAGCAAGCAATGTAGACAACGGAAAGTTGGCTAACCTTGATGATATAAGATTTGAGGCAGATCTCCCAAAATTGCTTAAATACCGTAACGCTTACCTGTGAAAATAGTCGTGTATCCAGAGTAAATGATTAGGAGTAATGACAAGTCACATTACTGGTTATTACTCCTAATCATTTACTAATTTTATTTATATAAGAGTATAATGAACTTCAAATAACTCCAAATATCTGATTAGTTTTCATAGTCATCGAAAGGTCACTGCAATACAGTGCCCACTAACGGTGAAATCTATAGAGCGTACTTATATTTTGTTCAGCCAAAGTTATTAATGTGACAAAATGATTTCACACTCTTAACGCTGTCACGTTTTAACCGTTTCATAAGTCAGAGTTAAGGCTAAGCTCGCTTTAAAGATCTCGTCCTTACTCATGTTCAGGCTCATCTTACTCTTTTGCGGTGTACGGTTATCCTGGTCTATGACTAGATTTGTCTAACCAAGGAAGGAGAATAAAATTAAGCCTGATCAAGGTTTCCAAGATGTTTGCATATATCTGTGTCAATAAAAGACCACCACGTAAAAGAACACAAAAAAAATCAACAAAGAGAAAAATCTTACCTTCTTACCTACCTAACATAGTAGAACGTCATAGAAATATGAAAACACAAAATTGAAGAGAAAGGAGATCATACGCTATATGACAGATGTAGATGGTCCCGACCCCTCGGCCTTCGCTGTCCTATATTTGCAATTGTAGTTTTATTTTGTTCATCATTTATTGTAGCTTACAAGAAACTGCAATGTATAAAACTTATTGGCAAATAGGTGAACTCACTCATTTAGCGATGAATTGGAGACAATGTAAGCCCGCCGGGCTTACAACAGTCTCTTGCGTGAGCGGCTTTTACCTTACTGGTCGTCCATTCGTTGGGTAAAAGACAAGTTGGCAAGAAAACTCATGCGTTGGGGCCAGGTAGTACGTACTTCTACAGATTATATGTTCTAATAAAAGTTGATTAACATAATACTATGTTTTATTTATCATTTTTCACTACATGAAACCCACGAAAAGACAACATTAATACAACATTGATATTTAAAATGTCGCAGTTAATTGAGGAAATCAGTGGTTTGTAAAAATCCTTCACAGTCATTGGCTAGATGGTAAAATATTGATCCCTCGAGTAGTTTTACAGACTATCTGTTTCACTCCAGATCTTTTGCACGACATCATACCCAGCTTCATTGCTAATTTAGACGATTGTTAGATGACTAAGATTGACACGCAAGTCTTATTGTTTGATTCTAATTGGCTTATCATATTTTGTGGATGGTTCATGATTGAACAAAAAAATCTTGTCTGTGAACTATAGGGTCTCGTGCAAGCCAATAGCTATCTCATATTGAAGACAACGTTGACTGAAGGAACCATTTGTACCAGGTCATACTACTGGCCAAGAGCGAACGTATATTGTGCCACATGAACTATATGGAATTTCTGACTATTTCAATAGATGGCGTTTGTATTTTCTACTTCGAACGAGTAAAAGGTCAATTATTAGGTTACACTGTATTCTCAACTATGATGAATGCTTTATACATCAACTGTGGAATCATTTCCTAAGATTGAACGTTAAAACGTTTCAGCTCATGATGGCCAGTCGAATTAGGTCACCGATATCCTCAATAACTACAAACGTAGACACAATACATAAAAATACGAAAACATCAAGAATTCACCGCCCACATTTTGTTTGTTAAGTATATGGATAAGTGTAGAGAAACTTCAAACATGTTACTTGTATCTAATATTATAAAGCTGAAGAGCTAATTTAAAATTTCAAAAGAGGTTCTCACTAATACAGTTTGTTACAATACATTCAAAGCAAACTAAGTTCCGTTACGAAATCTGTATTTGAATAAAGCTAAGGCCAATTCAAGGTGTCTTCTCCCGGACCAAGGTGGAGTGCCAATTACGACCAATCACAAGACAAACCGGCTTGAGCTCGAGCCCCGTGATTGGGTACAGGTAGGGTAACGTGCACACAGTCGCGGTTACGGATCGGACGTGTTGTTTTGGCCTCGCCTTAAGCGTGAATGTGAATAAAATATAATACGCAGGGGGTGGTGTGGGGGTGGTCTGACGGTGCTGTCTACATTTGGAGCAGCACCACGGGGGCCATTACGACCTCCACAATGTCTTCCTCCTCGGCCTTCGGGATGTCGAAGATCTCCGCGAAGAGCGCGGGCAGCAGCAGGTGCTGCCAGTTAGTGCGGCACCAGCCGAGCAGCACGTTGTGACGCGCGCCCAGCTTGTACGCGTCCAGCGCAGCCGCGCCCAACGCATCAAGCCGCACGTTGGTGTCCAGCCGGGTGGAGCACACTTGAGACTGTAGGTGTAACCACAATTTCAATATTATTTATGTGTTAACACATTGTCCAATTTAGGTACTGATTTAATAACAGTTGGTGCAGGTAAGTAAGAAACAAATAGTTTGTATGTTTCTGATTTGACTGCCTATATTTATGTCATTAATACTTTTGTAACAATTTTCAATATGTTGGTGCTTTTCTTCTAATTATCATAGAATAGTCATAGAGTATCACTTACCAGCAGATTACTTCGCAGTGAGATTACAGTCAACGGCTAACTTATAGTGGAATAAAAAAGATGTGAAACATCAAATTTGATAGTAGAATTAACGTAGAAGTGGCGTGACCTGTCAGCATAATGTTTATGCACTCACCACGACCTGCAGCGCGTCCTCGACGGATTTGTGCAACGCAGCGATGCCGTCGCGGTCGCTGAGACCGGCGCGGGCGGGGCACAGCAGCAGCCCCGCGGTGTACAGCGCCATCTCCTGATCGGTCATCTGGATCTTGGCCACGCGGTAAGCGTAGGCGAGCAAGAAGCGCGAGAATTCACCCTGCGGACCAATTCCCGGTATAGCGTTGCAACTAAGAAGGCTTTAAAACAACTAAAGTAACTTTTAACGAAAAACTGAGTTAAGTGAATAGTAGATGGCATTTATACTCCTAGCAGCTGTAATGGGCCAACTGAATGGCCTTGGATCCCTACGCACTCAACTGCATTCATCCTTGAATTGGTGACGTACGCGTGCGTCGCTGGCCATCGCGGCTATGAAATTAACTAGCTGGGGTGAGTAATATAATGGTATGATGCCAAGATAAAATAATACGGTATGATGCCGAGCAGAAACTTCCTCCTGATGGCTCCTCTGGTGATGCAGATGTTCATTGGCAACGGTAATCACTTACACAAAAGTAAATAAAAACTTTGGGTTTATTGAAGCTGTACTATGCTACTGTAGTGCTGGTTATGTCGGTGGTCATGGACCTGCACCTTAGCAGATTTCAGCATTCTTCCCGTTATTCCTACCTGCTTTGGGGTTCCAAAATCTGCGGAGCGCTTAACCTACATACACCCGGCTAGCTCAGTCGGTAGAACATAAGATTCTGAATATTACAACCGTGGCCTTGAGCCCCACGCCTCTGTGAAAATCCGAGATACATCAAATATATTGTTTTTTTGACATTAATAAACGCCCGACATTAATAACTCAAAAAGTTGAGGTAGTAGTACCATTCCTATCAATAAGGATGAGTATGACAATGAGAGCACGACTAAATTCAATCCCGCAACGGTAAGCCCAGCGCTGCTCGTTATAAACTAGGTGCCCAGAACCACTAATTGGATTGCAGAGAGTCGTTTGAAACAAGCGACCGCAAACACTGGACTTTGGAATAACAAAAGTTCTATGTCCAGCAGCGGACGACACTCCGCTCGTGTTGGTGACAATAGTTAATTGTTGCATCCAACCGACAGGATATGCGACGGGGCAACGGCGTATTCTACCACATTGTTTTGTTACACAGCGCCTAAGATAAAGTTCATCTAAAATTATAAATTAGTTGTAGGACTGGTGGGCAGGGTGATACTCACATCGTACATGGTCTCGAGGTGAATCCTATTGAACGCTGCTCCATCGTCAAACACCATGTTGTCAGGAGTGAACAGGCACGCGGCACGCGAAGCCCACACCTCGAAGAACCCAAGCTGTGGACAAAAGACTAATACTCACCAACGTTATCTCTATAGAACACATTTCGAAACAACACAATAAAATGTAACAAAGCATAATCTTGCGTAATGTGACAAAGCATAACAAAGAAAAATATTAAAAAATATAACACATATATGACTTAATATAAATTCTGACAAAAAACAGGATAATCATTGTTAAAGGTTACCGAATAGTTTAGCTTACTACACTGACACTTATTACTGATAGAATGACTAACATTCAATTAAGATACAGAATGATGCTATTTTTATTTCAGTAATGGTAATATTTAGGTATACAGCATATAAATGTGATGATAAAGCAAAAGTTATATAAATTCAGCACAGTTCTCACCTTCGCGATAATACCATAACAAATTTTCGCTGAAATATAATTCGCACTGCATTCACAGATAAAATACGTTAAGAAACAAACAAAAGAATGGTACTTTGTAGGTTTATTTGTCGCTTTACGAAGGCTTCATATGCCGCGTGAGAGGCTCCTAGTGGAACTTCACTAGCGATGTCGCCGATCTTATAACTCCCAAGTTACAATGATATTGCATTGCCACTATCGCTGAACAGGATTTAATAGGTCGTATACATGTCGCCCGGAGCAGTCATCAGTCGCGACGCAAAAAACATAGCAACACGTTTGCATCGAGCAATTGGAATTATGAAGAACGTCCGTCATAAAGAATCAATGCTGTCGCAAAAATACGGTACTTTAATCTGCTCAAAGGCACCGTGATCGACTTTCAATGAGAAGTCGAAAAAAATGTTTAATCTTCAATGGAATCCAAAATCTTTAGATCGCTGATCGAAAATTATGGCTTTACTAACTTCATTATATTATCTAAAGATATTGGATTAGTATTGAATAGAAGCAGCAGTTACTTGCGGAAGTCCATGGTATACCATGAACATGAGGCTCACTACACAAATCTTCCAGAATGAACTTTCAACAGAAGTTTCACTTCTACATCCGATTATCCTCAGAAGATGTTTAATTCAAAATGTATAATTGCTCAGTGATACATAGAATACATTGGATTACAACAAATTAAGCTAATGTTCATTGTATATTGGATTAGATCGATCATTAAAACCGTTAGAGAATCAAGGTTAGGTTAATCAATGGAAGTCAAACGCGATGATCAGGTAAAAGAAATGTTAAAATGCGAGGTCTTACCGAACCTGGTGCCGGCTTAGAGAAACACCCGCGATGTTACCTTGATGAGGATCAGCTGATCGTCTTGCGGCAGCAGAGTGAAGCCCGGTATGCGCTTGGCGAACTCGACCACCTGCTGCACGGCGGGAGTCATGCGGAACGCGACGTTGTACCACAGGCTCGCCATCACGTCCTGAACTTGTCCCGGGGTCGAAGTGGTCACTTCGTCGTCACAAGAGTCTAAAATCGGAATTGCTAGGGAGTTTCTTCTGTCTCTTGCTAATAGTCGAATATGCATAGTGGGATCGACAAATTGTTTTTTATCTAAAATATTTTATATGACCGGCCGCCTACTCGATGGTAACCCTTTTCGGGAATAATTTACTGTTGTAACAGTAAGCTCGGGCGGTCTTACAGTGCAGTTTGATTTATTTAATTCAAATTATCTTTTTTAATGTAAATTTATTACAGGCATCTATGAAGCGTCCACATATAATATACTTTTACTTTTAAACTCGTGATGGTGACAACTACATTCGTCAACTAAAAACTAAAGTTGTTTGAGTGTTTCGAACGCGCCAGGTCTAACAAGAAGCCCCAACAATAAACAAACGTATTGTCGTATATATACACTGCAGCAAGCGAGCAGGCGCGTCTGTCTGACGGAATGTGATGATTGCGATCGCTCTTGAACCTCACCAGAAGGGACATCGATGCGTTGCTGGCGGAACCTATTCACATCGGTTTCTACGCGGCATCTTACCGAAACGCTAACTCGCGTAGCGGTATGTCTTTGCCTGTTGGATCGCGGTAAATAGCCGCGCCCGAAGCTGTCCACCAAACCAGACGAACCAGGAATCGAACCGGTAATTCCCACTTAGTAATACTACTTCGGGCACATTGGGCCACGCAGGTATTCTACTAAAATAAATTTCTATACAAATTGAGTAACTGAAGAGATAGAAAGTAAGAGAAGAGAACAATTTTAAGAGTATTGAGGTATACTGTACAATAGTGCCAAAAGCAATGCTTTCAAAGAAAAGAACGGCTTGACGAATGAGAATGTTTTCGAAGTATCGAAAGACACCGTAGAGGAGGATCTGTGGGGTTACCTTCGCTTTCGTCCTCGTTCTTGAGCTGGATTGGCTTGATCTTCAGCGTCCTCTTCAGAGCGTCGGTGTAGGTGTTGCTGGAGCGGTGCGCGGCGAGCAATGCGCGCGCCAGCTCCAGTGACAACTCGATCTGCATCCCGTCCGTGATCTCCGGTCGCAGCACCCTGGGCCTGGGCGGGCTCACCACCACCACGGCTTGGCTGGTGCTGGGCGCCGAAGACGGCCCCGCCGCCGAGCCCGCCGCCGAGCCCGCCGCCGCGCTCGCACTCGACGACGACTCCGAGGAACTGGCTTCATCGCGCGTGCGCTTCGGCACACGCCCGTACCTAACGGCTGGAGACAGATCCCTCATTGAAACTATATAGTACCTATGAGAGTATGCGAAACTCACGCAACCCTTTGCCCCGTAGCTGTGTATTGTAACCAAACACCCACTTTCGCTTGAATTTTATTAAGTAAATTTATAAGCGTTTTAATTTAATCTGGGAAACTTTCGACGCGCTTCAGTAGAACCGTCAGTCTGTTCTGTGCAAGTTCTCCTTCTAAATTGGAAGGCGTTCAAGTGGAACGAGTGCAAGCGTTGAACTGCGGCGGCGATGCACGTTGCGTTGGGACTTGATAAATTGGAAAATAGACATGAGGCTAACGCACCGCCGGTGCAACGATCCCGTGATCTATTTTGTTTGGTACACTGCGAAATAATTGTCAAAATAATAAAATAAAATAAAATAAAATAAATTGACAATTTTTGATGCCACATTTATGAAGCGAACCAAAATATATTTTATTCCTTTTATGGTATATTCGTCTCAAACGCACGTACTGCTGCCAACCATAGGCATAGAGCGATGCGAAAATAATCCATAGTTTAACTTCTGAAGACATTCTGCCACCTGAAAATATCTGCGTATAAATAACAATAGAAGAGAAATTTTATTTGCGCAAGACGGACCAATAAGAAAGAATCTTTCCTTTCTTCACTACATCCTTAGAAGGGCCGTATTACATCGTTCAGCATACAGGCTTCGGCCGCGGTTAGTTACCAACCTACCGAGAACACAGCTGAGCCGAGCGATATAGCCTTGTTAATGCCCTGTGGGACCAGCAAGCAATAGTGGAGTTTCTTCTGCGTGAAACTGTAGAAAATTTTTCTCACGTTATTTTCGGACGCGGTACTTACAGTCTCGGCTCATGCCTACGGCTAAGCACTTCTTGAATCTGCAAAACTGGCACCGGTTCCGGTTCAGGCGGATCACGTGGCACTTTCCGTCGCGGAGACAACGATATTCGATCTGCTTCTGGATGCTTCTCCGGAAGAATCCCTACAAAATTGACATCAAGTAAGTAAAATCTTTAAGCAAGGAACTAAATAAGAAGGTCTCACAACAGTGACATCCCTTTCCAAATAGAACCAGTAAAAGAGATGAGCACTACTTTTAGATGTGCCAATTTATATAGTTTCATGTAAACCAGGACCGATTATGATGATGACGCCACTTCTTGGCTTCTGCATAATATCTTGGAGCGAGGAATCCGGAGCTAAGGTTCTCATGGATATGTAACCCATGTGGGCAGCTGCTACCGAAGAAAATAAGTCTTAGGAGGAACACCGCTAATTTTACAACTTCGGCCCAAAATACAAACATAAAGACGAAATCTTGACCGCTTTAAAGTAACACGACATCATTAATATCTAAACTACCAGAAATCGGTTTTATTTCTTATCTGAAACATACGAATGGCGTAGTATAACAGGATATCCCACAGAGTATTCCAGCAGATTGCGTAATAAAATGAGAAATATTATTAATTTAAAAAATCAATAGCTAGGTTCTGTTCTTTAGGCTGTGACGGATTGGACCCTTGGCGACTTAGGTCTATTCATATTTACGAATATAGTTATCACCATGAAATAACTACTATGTAAATTATTGACGCGTCAAAAGTGCCTTTTTAAGGACTATTTGAATAAAGATTATTTTGAATTTGAATTTGAATTCAGATCGCACACGGCCTCCTTGGACTAGAGAACGCAAACTAACCGAGAGTACGCTCGACTTTATGTCGTACGCCACCGTCGTTGGCCGGCTGCCGTTAATATACTAACCACCGCCACCACGCAGGACTAACGATAGTTCGCTTGAGAGCGGCCAGTGCACGGCACACGACGGGTCGGGCAATTAGATATTATATAAATGTGGTTGATATCAAAAGCAACCTGCAATTTTCCCATTAAGTCGACCTCCGGTACAATTTTCTTTATTACAACTCTTTCATTAAACTACCTTTGATATTACAGTTGCAGAAAATTTCTATTAAATTATTCCTATTCCATTTGTATTAATATTTTATACCTACAGATATTACTTGAGTTATTCTTGAATTAGTTTCAGTATGAAATCTTCGGACGAATAATTACTTGCTTCTACACGTTTCGTTTTACAAGTTAAATTGTCTCTACAAGTGGTTTTTGACTTTGAAGCCCAAAGTCGAGTTAACCCATGAAAATATTACCGTTCGGACTAATAAACTGAGATACCCCTCTGTGTTACATAAGTAAAGTTATTATATTCCCGAAATTTAAAATCAAATTTTTAAACTGCTTGAAAATGCAATCGACGAGATAAGAAGTAGTTAACCATAATTTGGTGACTATTAATGGTAATTAGTAGTTGACATTGGGCTATTAAAACTTAAATAAACGCATTCACTAAAACGTAAGTGAAGACACCTTCAAGTAACGTCTAGGACCTATGACACAAAAAAGCTGCCTTCTAAAAACATACGCGTCATGTCAATAAGTAACTAAAATTATGTTAATACGTAACACCGATTTCATAAGGTACTCCAAAATTAAGAAATTGCATATGATTGTATTGATTAAATAGTTAGTTTATTGTACATCTCACTATTGTTTGCTTTTTATTTCCTACGCGCTGTCTGAAGGCTAATTCTAACATAATTTAATTAATTTTAATAAACAAAGATTACCGCTCAATTATACTAGAGTACAAACAGTTTATTTTAATGAAGCATATATAGTTAAGAGGGCTATGGTTAAGTATGCGCAAATGATATATCTGCGGAATTGTGCCTCAAACGACCATGATTTGAAACCTCCAATCAAGTATTCATTAACAATTTCTAATGACCATCTCGGCGACGCGCTCATGACGGCTCCATCCGTTTTACCTTATTAAATTATTTAATTTTCATTCATGACCATAAATTTCCGTCATCGTATGATTACCAGATGGATAGACGTACTCGTATGATTACCAGTCAATTATCCTAGTTTTCAGTATATATAGTATATTTGCAATAAGTCATACTACTGAGACTAGAATACTCTACTGAAAATCGGCAATTTGAGTCGATTGTTCTAGTGCTAGTCGATACTAGTCATACTACCCGAATATCAATTGACTAACTCTATAGTACCTGTTGAAAAAAAAAAAACTTGAGAGGTGTCAAGGGACACCCGTATGGAACGAAGTTCCTTTCGATTAATTAGTGAAGGAATTGTAATAAAATTTTATTTTATTTAAGTTATAATAATATTTTTTTAATCATTAACAAATATAATGTTATATAAACTTAATCAGTAGGCTCAATTTTGTACTCCATCAGCAATATCCGGAACTTGGGCAGAAACACTGTCAGGATTCATTATTATTATTATTTTTTATTATTTATTATATACAAAAAACCTGTATACACTCAACAAAAATAATCGTCGCGACACCACACTGTTCAATGCGAAATAGAAATGAAAATATCTGGCTTGCTTTCTATAAGAGAGAGAGAGACAGGCAGAGAAACATGCGACGCCGCACAGCTTACAATAACAAAAAGTGTCGTGACAACTTTTCGTAAGAATTTTTTTCCGTCCTTTCACAACGCGCGATTACGAACTTCGTTCCAAAAAAATTTAAACTATCATAAAAAATCTCATTATATGTTTCATTTGAGTCCATAATTTATGAAACTGCCGGAAAGAATGAGCAAACTTTTGTCAGGTACTAATTAAGGCAGGCACTTAGCTTTAAATATTTGATAGGAAATAGTTCCTTAATCAGCTATCCAATAATAGACATTACTTTATTTGATGCCGGTTGCATTGCATCAAAGACATTAAACATATACCTACTTCTAGAATGTTTTCAATTAAATATGGAAAACTATTATAGAAACATAAAGAACAAGAATAAAAAAAAGTGTTTCTAATATTTCACCATAAATTAAATCTGAAGCTCGATAATTCACAAACAGCGATAAGAAACTTTTTATTTAGAAATTATTGACAAAGATCTTCTTCAGCTACTAAACAAAAAAAAATATCTCATATTCATCTATATTGAATTGGACCTAGTTGCCTAAATAAATGAGTTAAATTATTATTATTTAAAGAGACAAACAAAAGAAACTTTAAATAAACCGGATATCCTAACCTAAAACTAAAAACTTTAATAAATATAATATCATAACAAAGATATTATATTATTAAAAAGAGTCCCTTTAGGCAAGGTTCCTAAAACACTGGCAGCGTTCCCCCTTTGAATAGCAAAATAAAGTAAAGTAGTAAATTTAGAAATAAATCACTGTACCGTATAACGTGTTAACAACTATTCAGGTTTACTATTAATTGAAAATGAACACCTAATTATCAGCGAATAATATTGTAAAGAAATGGCCAATAAAGTTAAGTTAGCTAGATAAATTTACTTACCTTTATTTAAAAGTTCCTCAAGCGACCGCCTGTGACGACCGACCGTTTAAATCAAAACCGTCCGAAAGCTCTACGATGGGCGGCGGCTTGAGAGAAACTGGCAGCTACGAGAACAACGTGCGACGTAGCCCGTAGGCGTGTAGCGACTGAGCTCACCGGTCTTTCGCGAGAGACTGTGATGCATCCGCCCACACCTGCCTTTAATCTGATTTATGCCATCTAATTATACGTTAGCCTGTGGCTCCGTCTGCGTTCGATTTTTGATTTTACGAAGGATTAAAAATATCGCCGTCCCCAGTTACAAAAAGTCGTGTCCCCGGGCAAATATGTTTTGCCTTCCGGGATATTGTTATTATATTGAGCTAGGGAATGACTAATCGTTTACATATTACAAAGTTAGTGTAAGACAAGAAAACATAATTTTTTTCCGGGTTTACAGGTGGTTAATTTCATGTTCACTTCTTTTATTAATTCGTTGCGAATACACTTAAATATAAGTGCAACCAGCTATTTCAGGCGTATATCCATACAACAAACATTCTTTCACATCTTATTAGATAATAGTATACTTTTAAATAATAAAGAACCGTTTAGGTCATACAATTACCCTTTGAATAAGTCATCATTTAAAGGGTAATTGTATGTTATTTTTAACGTGACCAACAAATTAACAATAACAAACTGAAATCTTAGAAATGTCACTTTTTAAAGTTCAAAGTTTATATAAAACGAATACTTATAAAAAAATTCTAATGGAAAGTATTGCGGAAGCTTGGTTGTGAATTGCGCAACTTGATAGCTAATTATAATAATTATTGACAAATATTTAAGGCTGTTTTTTGCGAGCTTCTTCTTAGAACTGGGCACTTTTGGAAGCCTCCTAGTAAACGAGTGTAGTTATCACTAAAATAACGAAAGATATGTAAAATTAACGCTTCATAGATGCTTGTTATAGTATGTATAAAGCAATTACTTTTGATTTCATAAATCTTGTGTACTAAAAAACTAACTTACTAACGAACAACTAATATTAGGTTTATAATGATAACAACAGTGTCGTATTTCAGAATTGTCCTACAGGAACCGTACATTTTCCTGGATAAGAAGTAGACTAGTTCTCTACTCTCTCTTCTTTAATAGACTACTTAGACTTCTCGTCCCATTATCTACTGAATTTACAGCAAGTCGCTTACCTGTTGCTGCGTAAAAGAACCAACCAACATGCAAACTTTCGCATATTGTATTATAACATAGTAGGCATAAAAGCGAGGATTTACGCTAGGAAAGATAATATACCAAATTGATCCCGTCGAAAAACAATCATCCTATAGCAGCGCTCTATGGTTATTTTGTTAAAACGAAATAAATCGATTGATATTTTACAAGTATTATTCCATTAATAATATTAAATAGATTTGCTCCATAAAAAGTATGATTCCATATTAGTCTTTTAACCACCTACTCAATCATAAGGTCCGCCTGTCAGAACTCTTACAGCAGGGATAGCTTTCAATATTGCAATCAGAGTTTAACGTAACAGGAACAAAAAGAGGGGCAGCGAGATTTGCATGTGGGTGGTCGCCCTGAGATAGCTAATTAGACCAAAGCCTACATTTTGCAGTTTTATTTTAAACGTTCATTTCACGTTCACATTTCTCAGCTTAAAAGTATTCTAAATATCAAGATTGATTTGCATTAAATATTTATGTAACACCATTTTTTTTATCAATACTCTACAAAACTATTATACTCCAGGATGCAATCTAACTGAACGCAGTAGGCAAAACAAACAAATAAAAAGAACAGACACCCTTTCACATTTGTATTCTTTATACGGATTATTATTGAAACGGTGATAGCCTAGTGGTTAGGGCGTCAGCCTCCTAATCAGAGGTCGGCCAATCCGGGCACGAACCTCTAATTTTTCGGAGTTATGTGCGTTTTTAAACAATTAAAATTTCACTTGCTTCAACGGTAAAGGAAAACTTCGTGAGGAAACCTGCACGCCAGAGTTTTCGATAATGATCTCAAAGGCGTGTGAAGTCTGCCAATGCGCACATGGCCAGCGTGGTGGACTATGGCCAAACCCATCTCATATTGAGACGAGACCCGTGCTCTGTAGTGAGCCGGTAATGGGTTGATCATGATGATACGGATTATTTAAAATTAGTGTTTCTAACATCCAACATATAGGAATGCATTCTAACACTAAAGCTCTAAAGCTAGTTACGTTTTAACATAACGTGATTGAAATGCAGACTGGTAAAGTCCATCAGTGAGTTATATTTTACGTGTACTTATAATATGTATAATCACATATAAAGGACTTTAAACCTAATAAAGTACAAATCTTTGATATACAAGTTTAAAATTACTTTTATTACGTTATTATTTCTTACGTATTCATGAGTGAAGCCATATTTGCAATCTGCATAAAATATATGGGCTCAGCATGGTTTGGCTTAGCATATTTTGTAACCCTAAATAAGATTATAATCTTACAAGTGTCAATAATTTTAATGAAATGATTATAGCAGGCTGCCTGGTTACAGAAAAAACTGTGCATCATCTAGTTATACACATGGTAAAAAAACTGCACCTTATATGACCGAGTAGTTTTTCAGGAAAACGTTAACAAAACATTTACTCAAACAATCTCTACCAACTGAAATCTTAGAACGAGAATCTCTAATTAATGTAATGTTTCTTGTAACTCAAGCCTTAATCCAACTACGAGAACGTCTCCTTGTGGATCAATGAGCTCAAATTAGACAATACTGCTATTTATATAATATATATATATAGATAATTAGTAGTCGCGGCATTGGGATTTCCGCACACAATCCGGGTTGCAGCATCAGGTCAATATAAAATTTTCAAGACTGCAAATCATCAGTTTCCTAGCTCCAAATTGTATTAAAACACTAGTAGCAGCAGGTATCCCCCAAATCGCTTTGAATAATCGCCTAACAATAGACTGAAAGTGTTTTGATACTGGAAGAATACCCTATGATTTTGAACGTAGGTACAAATGGAATATTAAGTCAGACTGCACACTTCGGTACATGTCGGTAAGCAGACAAGAAGCGACATGTCCGTGGGCGGTCGGAGGCATTTCTGAACATAAAGACGTCGTGTACTAGTTATTAATAGCGTCACCTCTGGATATGGATGCATCACCCCGGTGTCTGTTCATTGAGCCCTAACTAAAAGCCGTTAATACGTCGAAGGTCACAGTTTCCCAGAATTTACTCTTACGAAGTCTGGTTTGACACTTTAGTCGATTATTTACCGCACGATCTAAATCAACCATTGTGTTTTTATATCAATCATTGTAGTTTTAATAACATGGAATAAATAGCGTACTCCCATATTAGACGGCTGCCGCCAATTTTTTTCATAGTCAATCTAATCGAAAACCCTCAGGCATCAGGTTGAATTCAGTGGTGAGTATGGTTTTCGTATCCTCCTGTCCATAAGGACAGGATCTGGCACCTGAAGATTTTGGATGAGATATATTATTAACTTCGAGCGCTGAACTCGTTGTTCGAATATAGTTTTAATTCATAAAATATATTGAAAGATTTAGTTTTTTTTATGGCGCGGTTTAAGAAAATTTAATACTGGGCTACATTAAAGAAACTGCCGATAAATGGAACTAATGAAAATTGATAATTTTGTATGGGCATTGCCACGTTTTTATGTTATACTAGCGTGGAAATACCGGGATAAAATATTGCCCAAATATAAATTGCAAATTGACTCTTTGAAGTTAGGAACACACCTAAATTTCTTAGACAACAGTGAGTGATTATAATTTAATATTTTTTATTGAATAGCAATAAAGTTCAAATTGACTCCACATTTTATTTAGAAAACGTTTATATGGGAAAAATAAAAGGGCTGTTTTTAGGGTTTTCCGAATTATTCGAATTTTTCTAACTTTTTAAACCTTCCCTAGACCTCCACGAACTTTTCAAGACCAAGATAAGACAAATTCGTACAGTCGTTCTCAAGTTTTTCAAGCGAGACCAACGAACAGCAATTGATTTTTATATATATAGATTCACGAATAGGTTGGACACTTGGAGGTTGTATGTATGACTAAGAAGTACATCACACCGGAGTACATATACATACAGGACTGCAATGCAGTGTCTTTTAAAAATATTCATTTTTAACCGATTAGCTAACTGTCGGGCACACATCTCGCCTGTCACATAGAAGAGTAAGCGGGAAGGTTTAAAAGCTTAATCGACTTTCCGCGCTATTTTTAGTGGAGGACAAAAGGATTAAGAAGTACTAGGATGAAGGAATTATTAGATTGTATCCCGAAGCCAGCCTGAGAGTATGAAAAGGATATCGGAAATATGTATGAAATACTTTTGTGTGTTACTGAATCCCCTTGTGCCGCCTACTTCCCCCGTAGCCGTAAAATATATCTTGTATATATATAATATTCTTGTACAGTTTTCATTCCCATATAACGCAAAAAGGGAAAAGAAAACAGACCTAGTAGTTTCAGGATAACGAAGACACATTGAATAATTGAAAAAAAATATTACACACAAATCTTATTGTACACAATTGCGGCGTAAAAGATATCAGGGGATCTAAGCAGATTTTATACATGGTACATGAAATCATTAATGGTTTTTTAAAGTTCAAAGGTTGTCTCTTAGCATGATGCCTTTAGCGTGATCTTAAATGGTTGTGCAATACCTACACTGAAAAAGCGAGATGTCGTGAGACACCCCACAAAAACGCAACGCGAACATTGAAAAATATTACAAAAAACACCTACGTCATAAGTTGTACAACTCGGCCTAAGAGTCGCGCTTCAAGTCATCAACGCGTCAGTAATAATGACGTAATTTCTATAATTAAAAACGACGTATAATCTTTCAGAAGTTTTCAAATCCCATTATTCAGGAGTTTCATCATCTGTCGTGCGTAATGGTGACCCAGGCCTAACGTAACGTGACATACCCTATTGCTTACGTACCCCAATAACTGCTCCTTGTATCAGCATGGGAATCTAAGGGAGTAACAGAGCTAAACAAAAAGGCATCACTTCTATACATAGCTTTTCTTAGTAGTTATAATTTTTTTTTTTTTATCCACTACAAGTAAGCCGTTGACGGCTATCACACCTGGTGGTAAGTGATGATGCTGCCTAGGATGGTAGCAGGCTAACCTGTTAGGATTATGGTAAACCCACGCTCCTAATTGGTTTCTACTCGACATCGTGCCGGAACGCTAAAATCGCTAGGCGACACGTCTTTGTCGGGTGGTAACTAGCCACGGCCTAAGCCTCCCACCAGACCAGACTCAAGGGAATCGAACCCAGGACCTCCAACTTTATAATGCGACAGCGCACGCACTGCGCCACGGAGGTCGTACCTATATATAATTATGTATGTATATTTCGAGAAATGCAGTCCATACGAAACGATGATGCTGAAAAATATACTATTTTTATTTTGTTATAATTGACTATCGTTTGTTTTCTTGTGCGTTCATTAGTTCCCAAAGCTCAGGTGGCCCAACGGGTCCATGGGTGACTCGACGGGATCTACGCTGGCGTGCCAAATAAATAGGGAAATTTTAATTATATTACGACTGTTATTCTATGTCAGTGTAATATGATGAACAATAGTGTAATAATTACATACTCGAAATACAACACGAATATATACTTCTTTTTTTTTTACCACTCCTCTAATAAGTGAAAATTTTATGGTTCCTTATCCTGTGAGTAGAAAAAAAAAGTTACCCCTTTTTTTAATGTCAAACTTTTTGGAAATCTATTCACAGCACAATCAAATAATTAACTAACCAATCAATTATATAATTTTGTAACGCAATTTTCCACTAAGTTACATTAAGTGTATGTTAGATTTTTAAATTTTTGTCGAGTTGTAGTAGAAATATAGTTGCAGAGAAACCAGCTTAATTTTAAAAGTGGACTACGGGAATAAAGTCTGGGAATCTCTGGTCTAACTAACATTATACGAGCAGTCGGTTCTCTTACCTTGCAGCCCTCACAAGAGGTGACGCCGTAGTGGTAGCCCGAAGCCTTGTCGCCGCACACCTTGCAGGGCGGGGCCGCCTTGACGCCCGAGCTGGTGCTGGCAACTGCAGCGCTACTCCCACTCGCGCCGCTCGACCCACTGCTGCTCGCACTACTCGCTCCGCCCCCTGCGTCCGGCTGTTGCTCTGCAAATAACCGATATCATTAGCATCTCGCCTCGCTCCGAGTCTCACAGGAGACGTTCCCCCAGAAGTCGTCGAGCCCAGGTGCTCCTCTCTCAGGCTGAGCTTCATGCTCGCCAAAAACCCCCGGTGACGCAGTAGTAACTATTATAGTTATCTGCAATTGTCAATTCGAAAAATAAAAAAAATCTCGCCTCGCCTTACTTTATATTTTATTCCTGATTTGTGCTAGGTTGCCTGGTAGAGATCGCTCATTAGCGATAAAGCCGCCTATTGCACCTATTTATTTTCTGGGTGTGTTTATTTCTTTTCTTTTTTTTTTCTTCCGTATTGTTGTGCAATAAAGTATATTTTCATTTCATCTTTATCACACTGCTTGCATAGAACTCCGCTAGAGAGTCGCTGGACCTCCCACGCTGCGGGAATATCTCAGTGTTTTTGCAACGGATTGTGTGTAGCTGATCATCTAAGAATACACCAGGGGAACGCCACGGCGCTTCCTGTCAGGCTCTGACTTTGATTCAGGGCTACGTTGTGTGGTTTGCCAGGAAGTTAATTAAGAAGAAGGTTATACGACTTTAGCAATATTGAAAGCTGTGTTCTTATAAACAGGTTTCAATCCTAAGCAGAGAAAATATTAATTTATCATTTTAGACTTTTTCTAGTCTGGTCTGGTAAGAAGCTTAGTTCGTGGCTAGTTACCACTCTATCGACAAAGACGTGCTGCCGAACATGTCTCGTATAAAACAATTAGCAGTATTGGTTTACACTATCGTAGACTGCATCATCACAAGGTGTGATTGCATTCAAAGAGAACAGTAGAATTAAAAAAAGAGTACAAAGTAAAGTAAATTCGTGCTCTTGATGGATCAACGTTACCTTGTTTTTCATAGGAAAATGTCTCATGGATTCCCCCCACTATGTGGCGGTGCAGTGGGAATGTCACTCTTACCGACAGAAACCGCACTCAACCTCGCATACTCAAACTCTTGCATACAACCGCAACCCAGCTACTCTTATTCCAGGACCATTTGCATCCTTAAACACCGTCTAAGGCATAGTAGAAACGGAACACAGAGTTTGGCTTACATTTTAAGATTTATTTATCGCTAAGAGTTTTTATGCGGCGGATCGAAGGGGTGTCTTCATCGTCTTCTGTACCTAAATTAACGCAGATATTATGCCCGGATAAGGAAACGACGGACAACGTGACTTACGTCACGTTTTCCTCAAGAAGCCCACCTAAACGAAGCGTGAATAACTCAAATCTGAAATAATTAATTACGTAAACTGCACCAAACAAACACGTCGGAAGTGTTGAAGCCAGTTAAATTTCCTTGGAGCTTTTGTGTTCGACACCTTTCTTCTAAAGTAACCTTTCTTTGGTCGGTCATGTATTGTTGTTAATTAGTCAATTCAAATTCAAATTCAATTCAAACTTTGTACAGACGTACGTGTAGACAGATGTACATGTAACGTGTTGAACGTTTCGTCGATCACAGACATCTACGAAACGTTCAACTATCATCATCATCATCATCATGATCAACCCATTACCGGCTCACTACAGAGCACGGGTCTCCTCTCAATGTGAGAAGGGTTTGGCCATAGTCCACCACGCTGGCCGTGCGGATTGGCAGACTTCACACGCCTTTGAGAATTATGGAGAACTCTCAGGCGTGCAGGTTTCCTCACGATGTTTTCCTTCACCGTTGAAGCAAGTGATATTTTAATTGTTTAAAAACGCACATAACTCCGAAAAGTTAGAGATGCGTGCCCGGATTCGAACCGCCGACCTCTGATTAGGAGGCTGACGCCCTAACCACTAGGCTATCACCGCTTCCAACGCATTATACCAACCGCGTTCAACTATGCATATAATTAAACAATTCATCTAATTCTGACGTTTAGTAATGTTTAAAATTGATTATCAATGTTAGAAAGCGGTATTTATCGTATGAGTAACGCCATCTGTGATTGCTGCAAAACAATTTTCCTATTATTATGTTATTTGGTGGTTTTCTCTGTAAAAAGTTGCCGTTGAATCTACTGATCTTACTTTCCTGAAATTTCACAGAATCTAACTTTAAAAGTCTTATCTGAAACCAGAATACCTTTATTAAAATTCCACAGTAAATGGAAGTTTTAATATCGTAACAACTATAAACTTTAACCTTTAACTTTGTATTTTATAAGTCATTCAATGTCAGATAACTGTCAATAGAAACAACGGCGTTTGATCTTCTTGCTTTGTTAGTGTTTTAAATGTATTTTCATTAGTTTTGATACATAAAGGCTTTTGATTGTGTCAGTAACAGTGGTGTCTGCGCTGGTTAAGTTATTGCAAAAATATCGTTTGTACTTCATCTCCTCCCAGTGTTATACATCTCTATTAGTACTAAAACAAAACAGAATCGAACTGTCTGTCAGTCTACTACATCGAAAACCTGGGCTACGTGACTGTAGCGATATCAACATTTACATCAAAATTAACGAATGAAGCGGTGATAGTCTAGTGGTTAGGGCGTCAGCCTCCTAATCAGAGGTCGGCGGTTCGAATCCGGGCACGCACCTCTAACTTTTCGGAGTTATGTGCGTTTTTAAAAATTAAAATATCACTTGCTTCAACGGTGAAGGAAAAAATCGCGAGGAAACCTGCGCGCCTGAGAGTTCTTCATAATGTTCTCAAAGGCGTGTGAAGTACGCCAATCCGCACATGGCCAGCGTGGTGGGCTATGGCCAAACCCTTCTCATATTGAGAGGAGACCCGTGCTCTGTAGTGAGCCGGTAATGGGTTGATCATGATGATAACGAATGAAGTTAAATAAATTTTACTTTATTTAAATACGTGAGGAAATGGTAATCACAAAATTACTTAACTTAAAACTACAGGTCTGGCAACAAACTAAGGTGGGATCATTTCAAATTGTAGCTGCTAAAAGGGGGATACGTTGGCGATCTGTTGTCAACGAATCCCCCTTTGAATTAATAAATGTCAATGTGATGATCACGCGGATTCATTGTTCAATTAACTGTCGACGCGCAGTGCGCGATTCAATGTTCCCCTTTAATGCCTATCTCAATTTATATTAAAAATAAACATGTGTACTTTATAAGTAGTACTATGAAAAGAAAACATTTCAAAACATAATTTGATGGTAATATTATAAATTCTAATTAGACTTCTCTTGCGCGTATGTGCACGCAACAAAGGTAACGAGTCCTTTTGAGGTACCAACAGCGCCTTCAGATGACAACAGCCTTGTCGTACCAAAAATCTTAACGAGATGGCGTTAAAACATTGTTCGATTCTCAGAAAGAGCTTTAGGGGTGAAAATGGTGTTTTGTTAAAATATAGCTATTCAATTTATCTGTTAAGTGTCTGCCTCGAAAAATACAAACAGTGAAAATCGGTCGTCAAGGTGCCTCTCTATTTGTGTTATAAGTAAAAATGTTATCAATTTAATGAGACACATACTAATGGCTCAGTTATATTGTATAGTTATTGTACATTTGAATAGATATGACAGTATGACTTGTTTGATTTTAATGTGTTTTTTTAGTGTTACAACTAATGATTTCTAGGGATTTAAAGTTCTTTTATCTACAACAACTAGGTAGGTATACGTAAAAACATGTAAACAAACAAATTCATGAAATTTCTAGAATCTAAAACATTCCGAAACTTTCCTTTTGTTTCGATTCTGGGAAAGAACCTTGGGGACTTTAGATACCATTATTAATACTGGATTAGGTCGCCCAGTGAAACAAGTGAACAAATGCGATTCTGAGTGACCTCGGTTACAATTCTGGACTAAGGCTAGAACTTGCAATTGGAAGTTTTAACTGCAACCTTGGACTGACGCTGATTAAAGTCTCATCAAGAGGCGTCAGCTGTTTCCTCTCATAGCACTATGGTATTTGCTTATTGCGTTATTAAAAAAAAATTAAGAAACTTTGAAGTTTAATCTCTCATTCTATAAAAACGGCAAACTAGTACTGTATACTTTTTACAATCTATCTTGTCCTTCTGTCTAAGGGTTTAGTACGGATTAAAGAGTCTTCAATATAGGTATGTTGAACGTGCTCAAAGATATTTTATGTTGAATGTAGTTATGAGCTTTGGTAAAAGTATTGCGTAAACGTTTTAATTAAACAATACATTAAATTCAATGAATGTAATTAAGAGTGCCGAAAAAAAAGTTACAGGAAATTATTACAAAATTTGAAACTCGGAATTAGTAAAGCTTCAGTCAAAGTTCGAACCTCGATTGTTCACCTTTTAAAAACACGTTGGTTTGAAATCGTATCAGTGCCCCTTCAAGCGAATACAAGCTGCCAATTAACCTATTGTTCACAAACTTTTAAAACACCTTTTCATAGGAATATCAGTGCACGTTTCGAGTTACCAAATTGTATTATGACGAGCCCGCGAAGAAGGGTTCGTTTCATACATATCGTAATGGTCCTAATTAATATTTATACTGGATCAAAGTTAGTACCGGACTGGATACTAAGATTGCAGGTACATGATTTTCAGTGGCCACGTTTCCAGAACATCTGAATGTACCCTTACAAGAGCGTAATAGTGCGACAAATGTGATCCACGTTTTAGCTCAGGTCACAGCGAGCTTCCTGTCATGCGTCTGATTGACGCGTTGACAGATTTAGGAACCCTGTGCCCAATTGGCACAGATGAAGCCATTAACAAGTGCTGAATTGAATAGATTCAAGAAAGCATTATCATATGAAATATATTCAAAACACCTTGCCACCATTATTTATTACAACGGTGTCATTAATTAATTAGATATTGACTATGTGGGATAAGCGATGATAGCCTAGTGCGTCAGCCTCCTAATCAGAGGTCGGCAGTTCGAAACCGGGCACGCACCTCTAACTTTTCGGAGTTATGTGCGTTATAAAAAAAACAATATCACTTGCTTCAACGGTGAAGGAAAATATCGTTAGGAAACCTGCACGCCTGAGAGTTCTCCATAATGTTCTCAAAATACTTTTAAAATTTAATTTTAATCATGTGGATCCCACATGATAATGATTTTAAAAATGTTTTGTGGGCTTCTTCTTAGACCTGGGTGCGTTTAGAAGCCTCCAGTTTGGAAAGCACGAAGGTAAACGAATATAGTTACCTAAAAAGAGTTAGATGAAAAATATAATATATGAACCCTTCATAGATGCCTATATTGGTTTATGTGTATAAAGCTATTTTGAAAATTTTAAATATAATTTAAAAATTAATATTTGCTTATATCAATAAACATTTCAGCATGCAAATACAAAAACATGCCGTATTGATAAACGCTGTAAAGAGGGCGAATAGTGAGCTTTGATGTCTGTCTTTAATAATTTAACATTTGATGGAAGATGACAAAACATTGTAAAACTAAACAATTGCCGCACAACGTTAATTAAGAAGAGGGCTGAAGTATGAACCCAGTGCTCGTTCCCGAAGACAATAGTTACACCTCGCGCAGGGACTGTCATAGCTAACTATAGTACCTATCTTGGATATAGAATTTAACTCAGTAGACAGGAGACCGAAGAGCTGCCAGCTACCTCAGACAAACAATTAGTCTAGCCATTCAAAGGGGGAACGCTGCCAGTATCTTCGGAACTTTGCCTAAAGGGACTCCTTTTAATAATATATATTAGTTATGATGTTATATATATATTTTTTTAAGATTTTGTTCTAAGGTTTATTTTAAGTTATATATGTATTCGTAAAATTAAATATAAAATGTTAGTGATACATATAAGACAATATTTTTACCATTTAATATTAACACGCAGTAGTAAATGATTTCCTTATGGTATCGTACTCGTAGGCCAGACATTAGCTAGGTAACTAAGCTATGGTTGCGTAGTAAAAGACCTCTAGAATCGTTTGCATTTCTTAGCCTTAGTTCTGTCTTACCGCTAGATATTAGGCTATTGATGGGTTTATGGAGCAGAACTTGATTGGCACAATACCAATTTTTTCATCCATAACAGATTTTAATTATTAAAATTGATGTATCCTTTGTCCCATAAACAAAGATATGATGTGTACATTTAAAGTAGGTCCCTAGGTGTTAGGACTTGCGCGGCTCAGGCAGGAGAACAAATTGCTATCGCCGGCTAAATACACACGGGGACATCGCGTGCCTCGGTCAATTACTTAATGACACTTGTGCGGTGCTGGGGCGTATATTAGTTAGTATCCGCCTGGTATAGGTACTTGTTCTACCGGCGAAGAGTACTAACAAGGTACTGTTTACGCTCTTTGTTACGTAAAAAAGTATTTCTGCATATAACATTGTTGGTCCTTACCCAATGCATTAACATTCGTGCAGAAACCCTTATGACTATAGAATTAAAGTTAATAATCGCTTGTTCATGGTAGGTAACTAAATTGTAGGTATACCGCGTTAAATGTCGTCAGTCGTTAATCCCGGAGTAAGTGAGTATTAGCTTCGTTAAAAAATATTATTAATAAACATGGAGTAACCTCGGACTTATTATGGGTACTTTAATTAAGCGAGGTTTAACGCGCGCGTTAACGCAACCTACTTGCACAAAGTCACCGCAAAGAGGATATAAACACTACTTACGCATACGTTTTGTAAAGTTTTGTGGAGAAATACAATTAGTTTTGTTTAAGAATATATAGAAATAAGAATTTACTTTTTAATGTAATCGTATTGATAAAATATAGATCGCAATCAACAAACCAGATAATTATAAATTTACCATTTTTATGGGGAGTACCATTTCACGTTAAATAGATGGCGTTTGTTGATTGCTTTCAATGATTGTTAAGATGTTAGGATTTATAAAAGCTTTAGACTTTATAATCAATTTTGATTGTTTAACAGATCATCTTATTTGCACGACAAACAATCGCCTAGGTAAAAATTCATAAACGAAAATTCATAATTTATAACGTAAAAGCCAAACACACGAATTTCAGCTTAACCCGGCGTTAAACTATGTAGCGTCAAGGATTTAATTGAAATCTGTATTAGCATAGTTTGTTTGATTTGTATTATTTGGTACCGACTTATAACGTTAATCTCACTCGAATCTACGTTCATTAAGGACGCAGCATAGGCTAGAGTAGCGTATAAACAAACGAATTCATAGAGATTTCTCAAATCCAACCACCCGGAACTATCTTTTTGTTTATGTTGCGAGTAAATAATTCTGGAATGTAGATATTAAAAAACTTTTAATGGCTTTCGTCGGGGAGAAAAACAGTCTATTCGCACGGGGACCGAAGTATACATCACAATGAACAAGTGATCAAGTTTGAAACCAGGTGTACTCGGCTACCATTCTGGACTAAGACTAAAATCCACTGCAAAGTTGTGCACTGCAACATTGGACAGAGGCTGATCAAGAAGAGTTTCTCTAATCAAAAGTCATCAGGTGTCTCCTTCTAAATCCTCGAACCCATCACGATCAACCCATTGCCGGCTCACGACAGAGCACGGGTCTCCTCTCAATAAGAGAAGGGTTTGGCCATATTCCATTACGCTGGTCATGTGCGGATTGACAGACTTCACACGCCTTTGAGAATTATGGAGAACTCTCTGACATGCAGGTTTCCTAACGATGTTTTCCTTCACCGTTGGAGCAAATGTGATTGCTTAAAACTCCGAAAAGTTATTAATGCCCGGAATCAAAACCCCCAACCTTTGAAAAGGTGGCGTATGTCTAGTACTAGGCTATTACAGATTAATGTAACACAATCATCGTCATCATTAGCCTATTTAACTGTTGGAAACTGTGACACTTACACTAGGATTTTTGGTATCGACCATCAACGCTACACTTATGGGAGTTCGTTAGCTTATCGATTTTATATGAAATATGTAAGCGAAGGCTTAGTGGACATTCTTTAGACTACTCACCAGTGGTCTGTGGCGCGTACATTGACTTTCATTAGCGTTAAAAGAGACATTTTTATGTAAGACACAAAACTTTGTGTCCTAAGCCTGAGGTAAAGCTTTGTAGATTTTCTTCTTTGTCGTTTTCTTAATAACGTTATGGATTCCTTCCTTTCTGTTCTGTTCTCAGCCCTGCTGATAGCCTCTGCAATAACCAGTGAGCTACTAGCCTGTGAGTTATTACCTGGTCAGTCCATCTACGAGGTGATTGCCTTCCAACTTGTCTACCACTATAAAGGTCGATTTTAAAAGTTTTATCTGATTACATGCCATAATTATTAAATAGTGTATGTGTATTGACATATTTGGTATATATATTTACATAATATATTTCTTTGTAATATTTATTATACTTAGTTTATTTATTGCGTCGCTACCCTCATTTGTCATTTACTTCTTTCCTCCAGGGTTTGTCTGAAACAGATTGCTTAATCAATAAGGCCGCCTTTGCATAATAATGTGTTAAATGTTCCATGTTGTTCTTTCCCTATAATTTGTGTGCAATGAAGGGTATATATGTAGAAGTTGGTCTACGTTACAGGGTAGACGTCCGGCAATGCGACCAAAAATGGGCAATGCGACCATACTGGCTTAAAATAGTTTTTTTTGTTATATTTTTGTAACCCTATGTGGAGATTCTTATGCTCATGTAAGCTGATTTTAGACCACATTGATGCGCGTGTTTGCAGTTTTGTGCTAACAATTTATTGCTATCGAAAGTAGTTATATTATTTCTACTAAAATGAAAGCTATTGATGCTAACGGCAACCCTACTATAGTTGTAACATTTTCCATGCACCTTAACACAATTGCCTGAGGTAAATATATTTAGAAGCATGAGTGTCTAGTCGAGAATTCTTATGACTCACGAAACTTAGTCCAAAAGATGTCAACGCGCTTCTTTTAGCTAGAGTTGTCCAAGTGCTTTTACACTGAAGCAGAAACGGGTGGTCAGAATAACTGCTTGGTAGAATATCACATCATCTCGCTATCATATCATCATCTATAGCTGTGTAGGCCAAGCACCCACACCAAACATTTTCTTTTTGCGCCTTTGGTTGCCTGGAAGTAATCGCTATATTAAGAGGTAAGGCCACAAATTTTATCTCTTACCGAACTTTAAAATTATATTTTCATTATTGTCTGTGGTGTACACTGAAAATATTTGGCATATATTGATGCTTCATCACCATAATATTAAACGAAGGACGTGTTCTAGGCCTATTGCAGGAGTTTGATATCGTATATCCAACCACTTTTTACCTGGACTTGGTAATACTTTTGTGTCAATTCTTAACTGCGAATCAATTATAATTGACTTCAGATGCAAGTTTCATTATACATGTGTGAATTATGAATGTCATAGTTTCAATACCCTGACATGAAAGTAAGATAAAAAGTACTGTAAAACTTCATTATCTAAAGCAGAAATGACGACTTTTATTTATAGGTATGTATTATTATATTTATTTAATATTTATTTATGTATTGTATTATTTATGTAATCTGATGTATTAGTATGTAGTTATTCGTATGCTTCTATCTAATCTCTCATCTTCTATTTCTTTTCTTTTCCTAATATTAAGGTTAGAAGGGAGCGATAAGGCCGCCCTTTGTATCCTGCTTCTTCTTGTTTCTGTTTTTTATTATTGGAACGAAGTTCCTTATCGCGCGTTGTGAAAGGGGGCTAGACGGAAAAAATTCTTACGAAAAGTTGTCACGACACTTTTTGTTATTGTAAGCTGTGCGGCGTCACATGTTTCTTTGTCTGTCTCTCTCTCTCTTATAGAAAGCAAGCCAGATATTTTCATTTCTATTTCGCATTGAACAGTGTGGTGTCGCGACGATTATTTTTGTTGAGTGTATACAGGTTTTTTGTAAATAATAAAAAATATGAATCCTGACAGTGTTTCTGCACAAGTTCCGGATATTGCTGATGGAGTACAAAATTGAGCCTACTGATTAAGTTTATATAACATTATATTTGTTAATAATAAAAAAATATTATTATAACTTAAATAAAATAAAATTTTATTGCAATTCCTTCACTAATTAATCGAAAGGAACTTCGTTCCATCCGGGTGTCCCTTGACACCTCTCAAGTTTTTTTTTAATTGATATATCGCGGGCAAGGGAGGGAGGGTTCGTATGATGTACTTGTAAGAAAACATATAATTACTTCCACCAATCAACATTTGCAGTACCAGAGGATGCGTTGTCGGATAAATTCAACCTCCTACTTAATCGACTTCTACGCGGCATCGTACCGGAACGTTAAACAGCATGGCGTCTTTGCCCAGTACGGTAGGTTGGTCGAACCCTCCCACTAGATCAAACTTAAGCCAAACTCCATGTGACCGTACGTATTTATGTGACCTCCAACATTTTGCACATAAAGATACCTACTATGGCAAAATTGTGTTATAAAAATCCGTAGTACTAAAAGCGCGACCTTTTACCCGTGACATATCACAAAGATAATTTTAATGTTATTCCATTTATTTTATCCATATTTAAACACACGAAGAGATAATTTCGTTCCCCTTTATAAGCGTACCGAGCGAATGGAGTGCGAGTAAACGTCTATATCGTAGACATGGTACACAGGTAATATTTAATGCTTTTATATATTATACTAGCAGACCCGGCCACGCGTTGCTGTGGCTAAAGTTTTTGTTATATTACATTATAGTAAACAATCTAAGAGGAACAATAAGAGAACATCAGTCACGGAGTCCACTATACTTTTTCACACAGATGGTATTTGTAAAAAAATGTTGTGATCTCCTTATTTGACTTTCTACTACTATAACCCTTTAGTACCTACAATGAAATTATTTACGAACAAAGACGAAAATGTTGATGTTGGTATACAAATTCACTGGATTGAGATTTGAAGGGGAAGTACGTTGAACACAATTAAAATGTTCTTACACTTGATATTAAGCAGAAATCAATAGGTAAAAAATAAAAATTTATCAGATTTATTATTTCCATTTAATTTTATAACAAATATAAGTATATTACAGTATAATACAGTCAATAACATGTGACGCTTAAACTCATGAATGAGTTTAAGCGTCATTAATATCTATTTTTTTGAATTATAAATACTTTCAATTTCAATTTAATTTAACACCAACCGGTGCACAATGTTTTTGGCTAACCTGTCTTTAGCTAACACAAATAGATTCGACGGTTTCCAAACACGTGAACACGCAACATATAGTTGCCCATGAGAAAAACATGGATTTTCCAAATCTAAACCACAAATGGACATTGTTTGACCTTGAGATTTATTTATAGACATGGCGAAAGCTAAACGAATTGGAAACTGTAGCCTTTTGAAGGATATGGTAGAATCTGATGGTATCATCGGAATACGTGGCAGCAGGACCACTTTTCCTTTAAACTTCCCAGCCAAAATGGTTGCTTCAAGAATGTTTCCGGTGATCTTTTTGATGACCAAACGCGTACCGTTACATAATTGAGGTGGAGAATAATAGGGGAACCAATCTTTAATCGAAGATTATGTGGTGGCATTCCAGGGATATCTAATGAATTTAAAAATTCAATCGGAAATTTTACACTTTCATTATCATCAACAACAGTATCGATTGATTTAAAAGACATCAGATCGCCTAGTAACAACTGTTGTATCTGGAAGTTAATTTCGTCGTAAAAAATTGAAGTTGAATACATCAACGTTTTTGGCTGCCAAAATCGCCCGTTGACTAAGCCATTCATGATTCAAATAATTATTCTGTATATCCGGGAAAATACTCTGAATCAATTCATTTTTATCCTGAACAACAGTGCAAAAATTGTCTGGTAGTTTAATGCATTGCGTATTTGGTTGCAGTTCTATTTTACCGTTCCCAATATCTAGTAGTTGTTCGGAAAATATTTGTGCTGATGGATCATTTTGCAATTGTACTCGCATATTTATGGTCAATCGAAGAGTTTCAACACTTCGCCATAAAAATGATTGTTTCAAACATGCATTAATCTCATCCGCGAAAGTAGGGCGAGGTATAACCGGTAATAATTTCAATAAGAATTGAAATACTAATTTAATCGTTTAAATATAAGAAAAAAAAACTGAAAAACTTGTTATCATAGCACATTGAAATAATAAGTGCTAAATATTTTTTAATAGAGGTTAAATAAAAACAACAAAAAAAAAATTGTACAACTATTGAAAAAGTGCAGGAAATTGTGTATCATTTTTGCATTGACATTTTAATTAAATTTTATAATTATGTGATAATACTTACATACATATATTCAAATTAAATTATAAAGTTTTGATCAATGAAGCACAAATAAGTAAAAAACAGGATTAATTTCACTGTATTATCTTCATTATAATATGAATTCAATTTACACTTCAGTCTAAGTAACACGTGGCCGGCTATGCTAACACCAAAAATTTAAAAAGTGGAAATAATTTAATTATACGGTATTTCGTTCACTACAAAATAAATTTAATTAATTTTATAGCGTCAACAACACGTGGTAATTATGCTGTTAAAATGTAGCTTATATGACACGTTCGTAGATTTACCATAGCAGCGCCATCTATTGATTACTTACTCAACCCAGTCGAGAGGTATCGACATCTGTTAGAACCATTTGGAGTTAACAGATAATTGTGACTGTCAAATAATAACAAACAAATAATTAGCAATAAATTAAAATTGCGACTATAATTTGAGATTTAAACTATCCTATCTCTCAAGTTGGATCGAACTGCACATGGTGTGCGAATTTTATTATAATCGGTTAAGTGGTTTAGGAGTCCATTGAGGATAAACATTGTGACACGAGATTTATATATATTAAGATAATCCAGCCATTTGAGATATTAGTATTAGATGATATAACATTGTTTAGTGATTTTGTTTATTGTATTCGATTTGGTTATCTTCTTTCTATTTCCCTATTAGTTTTCGTAAGGATAATATAGTGTTGTTTGAGCATATTTTAAAGGATCTTATGTCCGGGGATTCATGATCAACCCATTACCAGCTCACTACAGAGTACGGGTCTCCTCTCAATACGAGAAGGGTTTGGCCATAGTCCACCACGCTGGCCATGTGCAGATTGGCAGACTTCACACGCCTTTGAGAACATTATGGAGAACTCTCAGGTTAAGTTCAGTTAAAGTTCAGAGTATCAAAGGCGAAACCGTACAGTTCATTTTAAAGGCGACCACCTCACTAGGTCGGCATCTTAAATTTGAAAAACATCTGGATATTTTTCATATAATACATTTTTTGTAATTTACTGTAAAATATTTTTGTAATTTTGTTGGAGGTCCTGGGTTCGATTCCCGGCTCGAGTCTGCTCTAGTGGGAGGCTTCAGCCGTAGCTAGTTACCACCCTACCGACAAAGACGTGTCGCCAAGCGATTTAGCGTTCCAGCACGATGTCGCGTATAAACCTATTAGGAGTATGGATTTACCATACCACTTACAGGTTAGACTGCATCATCACTTACCATCAGATGAGATTGCCGTCAAGGGTTAAGCTGTAGTGTATAAAAAAAATATCGCTCTCTTTTCCAGCATGTGGACCTAATTTCAAAGAATTTTTTCAATTAAAAATGTTACAAACTTTATAAAATTATCTGAATATTTTAATAACCCGTTCAAGTACTTTAAAGTCTAACTTTTCCTTTTGTCTACGACATCGCTCACGTCGAGTTCTTTGTTCACTTCATAGTCAGGAAAGGTAAAGCGCACGTAATTAATTAACTAACTAGCATTCTTTGCTAATTAAGTAATATTAATATAGTTATAAGGATATCGGTCTTTCGGATGGCTGACTATGATCATATATGCGTTGGACTATGGCCATGCCCTTCTCATATTGAGAGGAGACCCGTGCTATGTAGAGTAGTACTGGGTTGATTTTTTCTTTTTTTCGGACTGTCTATATTATTATTTCGGATTGTCTTTATTAGCTGTACTAACCCTATTGGTTGCGACAGCGTAACCGGGCTGTTTGGCGAGCCTCGGAAAGAAGCTCTGCCAGAAGGAATTTTGGAATTTTGGCTCGAAGAAATTAAGGGAACGTCTGCCTGAGGGTGGGCCGAGCCTCGGCTTAGGCGCTGTTTGGGATAACGGCAGTCGGACGGGAACTGGGTTGATCATTACTTCTGATTTTTACCGTGGGAAGTTCGTCAAATTAAAGCTTTATCGACAAACCACGTGGATAACAAACACGCTTTGATAGCTTTTTTTTAGCCCTTGACGGCTGTCTCACTTGGTGGTAAGTGATGATGCTTTCTAGGATGGTAGCGGGCTAACCTGTTAGGAGTATGGTAAATCCACGCCTAATTAGTTTTTACGCGACATCGTGCCGGAACGCTAAGTCTTAGTCGGTAGGGTGGTAGCTAGCCACGGCTGAAGCCTCCCACCAGACCAGACTCGAGCCGGGAATCGAACCCTAGACCTCCAACTTTATAATACGGACGCACTACGCCACGGAGGTGGTAAATAAAAATGATAAGGCATTGTATAATATTAATAATGAGAGTGTAAGCCCGCTGGGCATATTACAACTGTTGCCTGGTTCATTTTCCCGAGTCTGGTATTGTTTACTCTGAGGTAGAACGAATTGTGATAAAGCAAAGACTACTTAACAGAGCTACACACGGTCACCACAAACGGCATGTCGTTACTCCCTATCTTTATTTATATTAACCTATGTCTGAGTTTAATAAATGTCAAATGACACGGCAAGATTCTGCCCTAATAATCAATTCATAATACACAAATGTTCAAAAATTATTCATAAGTGAAAATTAATTTTAAAATAAACTAAAAAATATCGATATTTCTTCTACGTATAAAAATACTTTTTTTAATTTTATTGATATAATTAATTTCATAGCGTTCATGAATATTATGTCATCAAAATATTTGAGTGCACCTTTTTTTTGTTTTCTAGTATACGATCTCTCGCTTGGTCTCTGATCATAAAACCTAAACGAATGTACACTACGTTGATGATTGACAGACATCTAATACAGACTACCGCTACACAACTACTAGTGTAATCAACAAGTGTTTGCTTTTCTAACTGGTGATAAAGGTTGAAACGGAGCGATGACCGATTTTATTGCAATAATGTGTTGATCGAAGGTCTTGTAAATCTTTATTTGCCTTCCATTCTAGTTCAGTATACCTAATGCATAGTTAGTTCTAGATAATGCATAATTCTAGGAATGTGTTTGAAATATTATTAATTTGATGTGCAATTATGCAAATTTAATGCAGCCGTCAGACCAGTCGGACGGAGCGACACAAAATTAGCTCAAAATCTATACTAATGTAATATAACAGTATTTTTAAAACATACAAACAATGTTGTTTTTCGAGAGTAAAATACATACCTATACCAAATGTATGTAAATGACATTTGTTTTATACTTAACATTTCGATGTATCAAATACGGAGAGCTGTGAAGGACGGCTTATTTTCTTACTACACAGTCGCTGAAGCTGGATGAGTGAGAAGATATCGCTGTACAACATACTATACTATATGCTACCCGACCGCACGAGGCAGGTGACACAGTGCATCTCCGTTCCCTCTTCAGGCAGCGCTGTCGGAATCATACCTTTATTCGGCTCAGCTGTGGATGCAAGTTGACGTACCAATTGGCAGTGTGTATCTCGTTACATAACTCGCCGAGGCACTTTCTTCCGCGAATGCGCCGTCCCGCTCGGTACGCCCGCGTGCGACAAAGATAGCCGCGCGATCTCGGCGATTGCCGCTCAGGGCTGTGAATCCATTCATTTATTGCTTATTAAACGATTTCACGTGAGTTTGCCAACTCTGAGTACTAACTGTAACCCACCTAACGAACCCTAAGCTCCAAAGGAACCACGAAAAAAGACCGGTCTATTGGGTGATTGTACTTTGAATTTCTTAGAACTTCAAAGAAACAGTCAAAAAGAGACCGATTTTGAAATAAATCTGTCTGAGATCTTTAAGAAGCTCTCTGGATAATAGAAATCAGTTAAAAACTATTACCACACAAATAAAACCTCTATAGATACCTAGATATCACTTTTAAATCTAATGCAGAGTGCATGTGAAAAGTGCAAAATATGATAAATAAACTTTAATTACCGCCGATGAAAATTGCCATGCGCCATTTTAAAATCAAAACTACCAACTAAATTACATATATTTCAAGATGGTATTTCTGGCTGGTTAGCTGACTACCATCTTAAGCTACATCATCACTACCTACCAGATGAGATGCAATGCAATGACAATACAAACTTGTAGCGAAATAAAAAAGAATGTATGTAGAAATATAAATGTTTTAACATAAAGGTAACTAGTTCATACGTAAACTGAAAGTTTGATTCAAAATATCTAAGTGTATAATGAATTGTAATGTTTTTTAATTCGACTCATGTTATACGGTATTGGGTTCACAACGCAATTGCAAGATTGATCCACAGCATCTCAGCTCCTATGTAGGTCAAACTAAACAGATTCAAAACTCAATTCCAAGGTTTTGACTCTATCTATCTAGGTACGTAGGTCCATGTTAAACTGCAAGGTTTCAACTCAAAGTATCTAGGTGTTTACTTTGAGGTAAATAGTAACTTGTTCTAAACTCAAATAAAAGGTTTAACCTAAATTATTTAGGTATGTAGATTAAATTATTTACGCATCAAAAGTGCTTTTTAAAGGACTATTTTAATTAAGATTATTTGAATTTGAATTTAACGGTAGCTGATTCAAAATTTAACTAAACTGAAAAAACTAACTGACGGACCTTAACGTTTAACTAGATGATCCCATGCTCCGAATCCGGAGCTCCGGAATGAGACTCTTATATATTATTTGCTCTGGTCTGGTGAAAGGCTTCGAAAGTGCCATGCGAACCATGCTACGAATGAGATGTCGTGAAGTGATCAAGCGACTAGAGGATATGGGTCATATGGTTTCTGTTAGTGAGGGAGTCGCTCATGCGACCGTTTAACTATGAAATTTTATCAGTTACCTGGGCGACTTTATAAAAGCCGCTAAGTTTCTAGTTAAGGTAAGACCGAGATCTATAGGGAGCACTTAGCCATGCCTGAATTAAGAATTTGCATCTGCAAATTGTGGAACCAGCTTCCATCTTCTGTGTTCCCTAATGGCTATAATATGGGGATCTTCAAAGAGCGAATTAACAAATTGCTCAAGGGCCAGCAACGCATTGGCGGTTCCTCTGGTGCTGCAAATGTTCATGAGCGGCGGTAATCACTTACCATCAGGTGACCCGCCTGCTCGTTTGCTCGCTATGGACATAAAAAAGACAGAAGATTTTAAGAACTTTTTTTTTTTTTGGGTTTTGTCCGTCTTATATCCCACAGTATCCAGGGTTTCACAGGTTTTGACTGTAGCCCACTGCGCTGGCCCAGTGCCGATTGGTAGACATATATGCCTTTGAGAACATTACGGAGGAATCTTAAGCATGCTGCATTAACTATGGTGATTTCTTTCGCCGATAAAGTAAGTGATGTTTTATTAAAATTCGCTTAAATTCAAACGTAATTAGCTCAGAAGTCAAAGATGAAGAGCATTTCAATAGTTTTCTCGTGTTAGAAGTGTAAAGGTAACGTTCTTTCATATTTTAAATATCATGGTAGTTGTTGCTCGCGACTGTTTCATTGTCCCCGAAGTGAAAAAACACACCCATGTCTTTTCCAGCGATACAATCTATCTCCTAACTTTAATTGGAAATCTCAAATGTAAAAGGTGCCATGACAAGCTTCACGTCCCAGTGGAAGCTACTTATGCAAAATGTTAGAACAATGTGACAATAAATTATGCTATTAATTTATCTCAAATATTGCGTAATAATGGAACAGCCCTGTCAATTTTCCAAAGCAATGATTGCAGTTCAACAAACTGCGCGCGAGTCGAGCATTGAACCTGCACTAACCGTTACTGCGTCTCACTTGCACGCATTGCATTTTCTCCATCTGTCTCTCTCTAAAACGTCACTAAGATACCATCGGCATGTCCATCGATGGTAAGGTTCTGGGGGAAATACCTCAGGATCATTGCGCCTGCGCAATGTATTTCTGGTAGGTACAAAGTTCTTTCTAACACAAGTTTACAGATTCACTCGAGCATAATTTTTTAATTAGGGTTCCGCATCTAAACGGTTATGCCCTTTGGACAATTTGCCATATGCAAACAAAAGGTTCCGTATCACGGTGCATTATGAAATGCTAGATGCATACCTAGATCTAGTAAGGAACTTTAAAAACACGCGTCTTGTATGGGGACTCCCAGTAATTTCTTACTCTCATTTACTTTTATTATTTGTTGCATAGCATATTGTTAATGTACGGTTCAAAAAAGCTGATAGCAGAAAGACGGAAGGGAGGTTAGCTGGACGGACAGCGAAGGTTTAGTAATGGGGTCTAGTTGGCACCCTTTGGGTAACCTAAAACTGTTTACGCAGTTAGATCCTCAGAGGTCTTACATAAAACGCCATTTATAAACGTTAAAATTTCCATAAGCCACTTCATAATATCTGAATACAATTTAGCATACATTACAACGAAATAAAAGCAAGAGAAATTATTGGTAATAATTATTATAAAATTGTGAAAACGTCCTTCATTAGGGCAAACATATAAAAATAAATGAAGTAGGCGCAGGTAAGAGATTGTACCAATTAAATTGATTCTTTGATTTTCTCGATTCTACCTACATGTCTGTAGGCGGCTATTGGGTGGGTTTTTGCGAGAAAAACTATTTTTGCCAAATCCCCAATTAATATATTCTTTGAAGATATTTCAATGGGAGACTCATTATACGTATTTCTATAATGACACAGTTAACACAACACTTTGAAGTCTCTTCTACTTCTTGGGTATCTATCGTCCATTTTACAAACATAATATGCAAAGTACACAACATAATTATCAAGTTATTCAAAATTAAAAAAAAAACCTTTATTCATGTAACGTTTTACAGGCATCTAAGAAGTCTTCGTGTATAATATAATATTTTATTATCATTATTTTAATGCTGATGTTGATAACTACACTCGCTGGCTTAGAACTAAAGCTAGAAGGGTTCCAAGCGGTGAAGGAAAGTTTTCCTTCACCGTTGAAGCAAGTGATATTTTTTTTTTATTTTTTTTATATATACCTATTAAAATTCTTAAACGGTTGAGAGTTTAGGTTATAGGATTATTCTGTGTGCGACCTCAAGTCTGTCAGTCAAGACACTTTGTGTCAGTGTCAGCATATTCATTAACTAGGTAATCGACATTTAATAGAAGCAACGAAATACAAATATTATATGTATTCGTTATCAGTGGGAATGCAGGTAGCGCGGTCTCCATTCCGTCTGGGCGTTCAGGGATCGGATGTCAAAAGTTAACTTGAGTTGCATTAATTATGTAAATCAACTTATGGCTAGATGCCAACTGTGGTTAAAGTAATTAGAGTGATTTAGCTATAATTACAGTGTATTGCTTAATAAGTCCCACAAGAAAAAAAAGATTTTTTTTTAACTTAAATCTGTGTTTTAATTTTTCATTTACATTTTTGAAGTCGACTGTACCGGTTCAAAAAGTTAAGAATAACGGTCACAAAAAATTTACCAAACAGCCGCAAACGCCCTAAACTATAAATAATCAAAATCTTCAGATAGCAAATTGTAGGAAGCTACCTAGTATATTTTTTCTAATATTCCCCGTTAATAAGGATAGCTATACCAAATGCAATCTGACATCGAAAGTTATGTCATGAAGTCCGGATTAGATTGATTATTAACTTCGGTCGAAAGCTTAATTGGCAATTGATTTAGCGATAGAAACTGATTCGGGGTACAAGCACCTTCCTACGAGATGCACTATGATTCAATAAGGAAAGCTGTTAATTTTTTTTTTGAGAATGTAATTACGTGGTTTCAACAGTTATGATTACATTATTAGAACAAATTGTTGTTATTGTTGCTTGTGTACAGGACGCTAAAGACGGACTGTATTGAAATAGTACGTAGTACGTTAGCTCCAAAATGGCAGTTACTTGGCAATTTTGGTGCCGTTGACTACATTAAAAATGTGAGATCGTATGGGGTGCAAAAAAAAGCAATTTTTTTTTTATAAAACCCACTTCGAGCGGCCGATTCTAATGTATTTATTTTGGTGTCATGCGACAAAAAAAGTAGGAAGGTTACCATTTCACGCTCTAACCATTGAACATAGATAGAAGATAGATTGTATCTTGTACCTATATGTTTGAAGATGGGCATTTAACTTATAAATTACGGGCGAATTTCTTAGTGCATTTTGTTCTAAAATATTATTATAAGTCGAGTGTTTTCCAATAAACAGAATAAGTATACTTTAACAAGCTTACAGTAAGTACGAGTAGGTAGGGCTTAACAGTACGAGCTTTTAGAAATATGAGATTACTGTTGTCAGTGTGCGTGAGATACTTAGAATATTATAAACTAAAAAGCTGCGATATTTTCTCGCAAATAACGTTATTTTCAAGATTCAAGAGAGCCTTTACATATTTTCCTTTTCAGTTCAGCTTAAGTGGTCTGTAAACGTTGAAAAGATAACAAATTAACTTGGCGAAATCAAAATGGAAATCATGATATGATTGGATTTTACTGAAAAGTGAAAACAAATTGAATGGGCCCCACGATCAAGGATCACGAGGAGCAAGTGTGGGAGTTTTTTAATTTGTAATATTAAGTAATATTAAATTATATTACATTACGTCGTTTTAATTTCTTACGGTTTCGTATTTGAAGGGTACCAATAGAATTTTATTTGTAAGACTTCGGTGTCTTATTAGACCCTAAAAACTGCGTAGGAATTGAGTGGTAGGAAAATACCGATTGGAAAGACGAAAAAAACTCACTTTCGCATTCGTAATAATGAAGTACTAGATATCTACCTACAGAAATGTGCCTTAGATCAATGCGATAGGCATCAGCTGATAGGTAAATAGAAAACTTGCCCCTTCGTTCAAGCAGTGCTGACGAAGGACGAAGGAGTCTGGGATTCGATCAATCAACAATCAATCAGTTTAATTCAAACAATACTTTAAAAGGCACTTTTGGTGCGCCAGTAATTTTCATAGCAGTGAGTCGATGGAATTACTACATCATTCGCAAATTTAAACAGTTTTTTGGGGGCCCTGGTGGTCAGCCCCTTCGAATAAGTAGAAGGTACCTGACAGGGTCAATGGTACGATTTCGCTGAGAAACTAATGTGATATGGGTTCAATGAAACCGCCGGACCACTGGCAGGTTTGCCGGCTACCATCCTTGACTGCATCCTAACTTACAACCAGGTGGTATTGCAGTTAAGGATAAATTAAATAAAAAAAACACAAATCAAAAATAACGAAGCGTTCATACATATTCATCATTGCATTTTTGTGTGGTGATAACCATACATTCATTAACTTGACTAAAGCTACGAGGGTTCAAAGCACCCTACTCTAAGAAGAAGCCTGTATCAAATATAGCCGAGATGTTTTTCATATCACAATCTCACAGCCTATTAACAGTCATTAATAATTAATAAGTTAGAACAATTCATCCATAAGCTTTTTTTTATCGTCTATATAATTAATCCTTAATTGTATTATTTTTTATAATAAGATTTGACAATGGGCTTTTTATTTGGGCAATTTATTCAAAGAAATCTCCATTCGACAGTTTATTAAAAAATAATATTTAATCTAGTAAACTGACTGCACGTTTATTTTTACTTTTCATATTTAGTTCAGCCTAGTTATTTAATTTTTTCTGTATTAGTATTACATTATTAAGCAATAGGTGTGGTTCATAATGCTCATGCAATTTTTGAGCCTTTTGCCCCGGCTAGTAACAAGTTACTCCCTTTGCGACGTTTGGAGTATTACATCTGTTTGCGTGTATTGGACTATATACCATAACTATTTACTTGTACCTATATACTCATATGTACTTGATCGCTTAGGAACCGATTATGAGGGTGCGTTGAGAACAAAAATGTTAAAGTAAACAAGTTAGCTCTTTTCCATCTTGGAATGTATCACCACCAGGTGAAATTGCGTTCAAGGGCTAACTTAGATGCAGAAGAAGAAGTAAAGTTTATCACGAAAACTTGCGCTCTCTTCTTTTAATAAATTATCAGTCCGGAGTTAAGATATCGATAAAAAAGTGGACCATATTCACTTGAAGCTGTGATAGGTTGGGTCGTCAGTCTCCTAATTAGAGGTCCGGGGTTTGATTCCCGACTCGAGTCTGGTCTAGTGGGCTTTGACCGTGGCTAGTTACCACCATAACGAGAAAGACGTGTCGCGAAACGATTTAGCGCTCCGGCACGATGTCACGTAGAAACCAATTTGGACGTGTCGGTTTACCATACTCCTAAAAGGTTAGCTCGCTACTATCCCAGACAGAATTACCAGCAGGTGAGATAGCGGTCAAGGGCTAACTTGTATTGTATAAAAAAATAATCTCAAGCTTAAAGGCCATACCGCAAAAAGTGTTAAACTCCAGGGATATTAATGGCTCACTGCAGGAACCACACCTATGCATGCAGAACGCATGCATAAAAGATATCTATCAGCCAGCCAAGGTAGGTGTCGGATTAGATAAATGTTCCTGGATTTCGGTCATGGATCGATAAAGTCCACTGGAAAGTTTTAAGATATTCTCATGGCCCTTGCTCAGAAATCGCTATGACGATTATTTAAATAAAGTTGCCTTTCCATGCGAGAATTCTTAGTTAGGTCATATTACTAAACTCCGTTCTTCGTTCGTCTGTAAGTCCGTACATCAATGGTAAGAGAGTTCATACTTTTACACTCCCCCTTATTTGCGAAACATCGTACAGAAACGCTGACGCTTAACTCCGTACGTCTGTATCAAATTTTGCCTATCGAATAAAGCCTATCGAATAAAGGAAAAGGATTCAAATACTATCGAAGTCGTTTCCTCTCATTTATAGGATTACCGAGCTCCGCGTTACACCATTGAGATCGATTGACAACGTTAATCGAGGTTTTATTCACGCATTATCTATTCCAATAAGATTTTTGTGTTTGTTTTGTTTTAAACGCCAATCTCTAGAACAAGTGCATTAAAAAATTATTTCTTGCAATGAATAGTATCTCTGTATGTTACTATGTGAACGAGTATGTAGGCTTATTTTACATCGCACAACGATACGGCCCTCACGAGTCAAGCAACAACAAAAGAACGCGTAGCGAAACCGAGTTGCTAGGGAGAAACTCGTAGAGTAGAGGATGATACACTGTATTACAATAATGTACTTTTCTAAATTTGTACCTACGCGAAGTAATCGCGGGGAATGGCTTGTATATAATATACGCGCTCCCCTCTTCTGGGTGTTATCCTGTACCCGGTACATTAATAATCACCGTGTATAAATTTGTTTGTAAACAAGTGTTTATTAAAATTAAATACTTAGGCTTAAATTCATGCATGTCTACAATATCATTACTTTTTAGGCTGTGCAATCAATGCCTCAAAGCAATGGAAGTATGGGTCAATGGGAAAGAATAAGTAAGTGGTGATAGGTTAGAAGTTCCCGAGTTCGAAACCCGTCATGCACCTTTAACCTCTCAGAGATATATAACGGTAAAGGAAGAAGTGTGCTCCTCGCTAGATTGGTAACCGTAATAGATTGCTGGCACTGGGTTGGTAATGACGCTGATGAATTCTGAAAATTATATTGTGGAGGCTAAATAGTGTCATTTTCAAATGTTAACCTTCGCGTAGTTTTCGGAAATATTATTATGAATATAAATTTATTAATTATTTTATGTATAAAATTATATATTATTAAAGCAATAAAAAACAGTTTACTATATAGATGTTTCGCAGCTTTATGTCGGTTTTTTGATGACGTGATCTATTTTGATGATAACATTCCTCCATCGTAACTTACTCGTATGTCTAACGCATAAAATAATAGATCAAATCATAATTTTGAAATTTCAAAATTCTTTTTCATTTAACCTCTATTTTGAATACTTAGGACATAGACTTTCAAAAATGAAACCATTTTTTTCTAAAATGAAAGTTTTTGGATTCATTAGATATCTGTCCGTTTGAACTATGCATTAAAACACATGTCAGTCTCTTTATACATATAGAAGATTATTTAGAAGAATAATTTAGAGTATAAACATATTTAACTAACAGAGTGACTATGATACAAAGAAAAAAATGTGAGTGAAACTTCCAACTTAATCTTTAATTAAGATGTTCAATTATATTTACCTACTAGTACATGCTAAAAACGAAAGCTTTGGAGCTGGCAAGTATATAAAAAGTAATATATATTTATTAGGTATTCTGTAGATAGAAAGAAATATATAATATAACTCTTACTTCAAATAGTAGGTTTATATCGAACTAGAAATACGATCACAATAGCGAGCGCTACAATAAGATTTTCCAACAATGGCCAGCGCTGATATTCAGTATGCTCAGTAAGTTTGGTCAGTCGGATGAACCGCCCCCATTCGCCTCCCTTACCCTACCCTACCGTGCGCCTGCTCTCTCCAATCTCTTCATGTTGCACTACAAATCGTTTTCTTTTGTAAAACATATTTTAATATATAGTTTTCCACGAGTTTTCTTTCGGTTTTCATAAACTAGTTTTTTACCATTCCTGCGATCACACGTGGTGATTAGTGATGATGACATTTTGGACTAAATTACTTTTCATGGTGATAGCAGTTGTATCAAACAGTAGCGGTTAAACATCGCTTGGTGATACGTCTTTGTCGGTAGGGTGTTAAGAAGCCCACGGGCAGACTTCGGCCGTAACCAGACCAGGTCAGAGAAAATTTAGAAATTCTAAGTTCTTATATTGCTAGTGCAGGGAATTACATCCGGGACCAGGTAATGTCGCCAGCTGCTCTAATAATTATAAAAGAGCAGTTCAGATTATTATACGTTGGCCGGTTCTGATCTCTCCGGCCAACGTATATACCTTCACTTGGTACATATATTTAAGATATAATACCTATATACAGCACGACACTGGCGCCAATTCAACGTTTCGAAGCTATGTGCGTTTTAATCAATTTAATATCCCTTCCGAAAAAAGGTAAAAGAATACATCGTGACGGAACCAGCAGTTCTCCATTTGCCAAAGATACCAATTCGCCTTGGCCAGCGCAGTCCAGGACAAAACGCTTTCCATTCCTAAAGGACCTGGGCCTCATAACGGCTTTATATACCTCCTCTGTATTTACGGTGGCAATAATAAATAAGCTGACCTTTACCGTAGGTATATAAAGCCGTTATGGCTTAAGAAATTATTGAGTAGAAAGTAAAGTATCGTCGAAGTGGCTGGCGCCTGCCACTTCAACAAGCTCTGAAAACTTAGGATGCCTTTAATACTCTCAATAGACTTATGAATATTGACTTGCCTTGTCTAATTGAAGGCATCAAAGAGGATTAAAATAATAGCGATAATCACCTCTCGAGAAAATATTTAACAAATATTCATCTTTGAAAGTTTAAAATTATAAAGTTATAAGAAACACAGGGTATTTTTTTTTATTTGAATGAGTGGGCCCCATTTTCATCTCATTATAGTTCGCTACAGCCACTAGCCTACTCTCTCTTAGTACAAGGGGATTTTTTGAAAATAGCCCACCACCCCACTCAAAAGTAGATTTGCGGCATAAATGTTTCAAATCTGAGTACCTTATCTTTCTATATTTATCTACACTGTAGCATTTCAAAAGTCGCAGGTCCTGGGTTTGTATTCCCGGCTCGAGTTTGGTCTGGTGGGAGGCTTCGGCCGTGGTTAGTTACCACCCTACCGACAAAGACGTGTCGCCAATCGATTTAATGTTCCGGCACGATGTCGTGTAGAAACCAATTAGGAGTATGGGTTTAGATTACTCCTTACAGTTTAGCCAGTTAACATGTTGGACCGCATTCAGACCGCATCATCACTTACCATCAGGTGTGATCCCGTCAAGGGCTAACTTGTAATGTATAAAAAAAACAACTGACTGTACAGATCAAACTGAAATTTGACATACCTATTGCGATTATAACGTAGCAACAATGTGGATAAATAGGCGCTAGAAATCTGTACAAGTCCCTCAGATTGAAAGTAAGAAACGAGAATGATGAGCTCAAAGAGAACGAAGCTTCTAAGCATAAGGTGAAAAATAAGTTTAGTTCGCGAAATTAGATCTTCTACCTCAATAGTTCACGAATACCACATTATGACGTTATACCGTGACTACACTTGCAAATGATGCTTTTGACAACCATCCGCTGAACACTCAACGTCGGCCACACTCGATTACCCCCCGTCACCCGTCAACGACAGTGCCTTACAAATGCATTTAAGCGAATTAAGGCATGCAATACAAATATAGACTCATTAGGGTAGTTTGAAAGGCGGAAAACGTGTATTTGATAATATTCCAGCTCATGTTATGCTTTCTTCCATTCCGAATATAAACACAACTTTATTTTATAATAAACTAGCTGGCGCCCGCGACTTCGTCCGCGTGGAATAAGTTTTTAAAATTCAGTCAGAATAAGTTGAAAAATTTCTACGGGAACTCTCCTATGTCACTCTCCAGGTCCTCAACTATACTTTCAAAAATCACGTCGATCCATTGCTCTGTTGAGACGTGATTGAAGGACATACCAATATACAAACACACTTTCGCATTTATAACATTACTATTCGGACTTTCACAAATTATTTTCTTAGTGATGTCTACGGCTCTACGGTCTAACTTCCAAATTCCTTTTCATTCTTTGTTTCTACTTTCAAGGTGTGATTTTGCAAAAGAGCTTATACCTACAGGTATTATTACTGAAAAGTAATAATACAAGTAATAATACATGTAGCATGTACTCTTTACCCTCTTTGGGGTAGATCTTCGTAACATTGATTGAAACAGATCTTTATTATTTATAATTAACAACTTAGTTGCCAACTTTCATGTCTTTAACTTCAAAAATATAGGACTTTCATATAAACTTCCAACCCCCATTTCAACCCCTTAGGGGTGGATTTTTGTAATATTACGTGTATAGGATTTTATTATTTAAAACAAATAACCTAAATGTCAATTTTCATGTCCCTAACTTCGAAATCTTAGAATCTTCATGAAAACTTCCAACCCTCATTTTACCCCCTTTGGGTAGATTTTCATAACATTGATTATACAGATCTTTATCATTTATAATTAAAAACTTAGTTGCCAATTTTCATGTCACTAACTTAAAAAAAATAGGACTTTCATACAAACTTCCAACCCCCATTTCTACCCCTTAGGGGTGGATTTTTGTAATATTGCGTATACAGATTTTTATTATTTAAAACAAATTCCTAAATGCCAATTTTCATGTCCCTAACTTCGAAAACTTAGAATCCTTATGAAAACTTCCTACCCTCATTTCGCCCCCCTCGGAGTAGATTTTCGCATTATTGATCATACAGATCTTTATTATTTTTAGTTAACAACTTAGTTGCCAACTTTCATGTCTCTAACTTCAAAAATATAGGACTTTCATACAAACTTCCAACCCCCATTTCTACCCCTTAGGGGTGGATTTTTGTAATATTGCGTGTACAGATTTTTATTATTTAAAACAAATAACCTAAATGCCCATTTTCATGTCCCTAACTTCGAAAACATAGAATCCTCATGAAAACGCCCCACCCCCATTTCACCCCCCTTGGGGTAGATTTTCGTAACATTGATTATACAGATCTTTATCATTTATAATAAAAAACTTAGTTGCCATTTTTCATGTCTCTTACTTCATAAATATAGAACTTTCATACAAACTTCCAACCCCCATTTCTACCCCTTAGGGGTAGATTTTCTCAAAACCGTTTCTTAGCTGACCTCTACTTCATAAAACTAATCTACCTTCCAAATTTAAAGTCCGTATGATTTATAGTTCCTGAGATATCGTGATCATCAGTCAGTCAGTCAGTCAGTCAGTGGTATTTCGCTTTTATATATATAGATTACCTATTGATATCTTGGAGATGGCTATCAATACGTTCAAAGTTTTTATAAAACGAAAGCTTGTAGAAAAATCATATTACGATATTAAGGATTATATAAACGATAAAAAAGCTTGGGTGTGAATTGCTCTATCTCCATAGGTACTATAGTTTATTATTCATTTTATTCATTATGTGAGATGGTGATAAAAAACCCCGAAGAAGAGAAAAAAGAAAAACCCCGGCTAATTTTGTTGTGGGCTTCTTCTTAGACCGGGGCGCGTTTGGAACCCTCATAGCTTTAGTTTTAAGTTTACGAATATAGTTATCACCATGAAATAACTACTATGTAAATTATTGACGCGTCAAAAGTGCCTTTTTAAGGATTATTTGAATAAAGATTATTTTGAATTTGATAAAAAAGCTTGGGTGTGAATTGCTCTATATCCGTAGGTACTATGTAAGGCGATAACAAAAAATAATCACGGCTAAGGTTTCTTCTTAGAAATGGGCGCGTTTTGAACCCTCCTAGTTTTAGATTTAAGTTCACAAATGTAGTTATCATCATCACCCCACGGAATATATTTTATTAATTCAGTCCTCATTATTTTAATTCGTCATTCCTCAAGAGGCCTATATTAGGTTTACATGAATTTTACTTATTTTTTAGGGTATTGGTTGTGTCATTACCTTTCTCATGTTTTGCGTTCAACAGGCCATATAGTTTAATTTTTTATGTAAAAAAAAAACTGTGTGATGTCTGAAAGAACTACAGACAGTTTTCACAACGGAGAGGTCGACTTAAAAGGTTTTTTGGTCATGAATCCCCTTAGAGAGCTCTGAAAGTCGTATACAAGATATAAGTGGCATTGCTAAGCCTACATACCTAATAAATGATAGGCAATCCACCAAGCTCTGGTCGCATCGCATTTCACGCTGTCAGTTTTCGTGGGACGCGTCACCCAACGCTGCGTGATTCAATAAACCTACCAACTATCGCTGGACCGGTGACAGGCTGCCGGGCAAATTTATGGAAACCGCTTTAACATTTACAGCAGTTTCCATACAATTGTAATATGTCGACCGACCACTTGCGCTAATTGTTCAGTTAACAAGCGTCACTTAGACGCTGGCGGTGATCTGTCATATTAGTAAGGATTCTACAGTCACGTCTGTTATATTGTCAAATATGAAATTACTAAACTATTATGTGACGTTGTTGACATGAAAACTTAACCGGTGAGAATGATTGCTGAACTGCTCATACAATCTCCTAAATCTTCTTAATGTAACAAATATGCATGAACACTTCATAATAGCAAATTTTTCATATTAGTTTTAAAAAACGATTACCCATTATTATTATAAGATACCAAAAAGATAACTGGTTGGTGAACTGACGATATTGATTTCCTTTCATTTGTTAGGCTATCATTATTTTACTCTATTGTTACTTTATGTTTAGTTGAAATAAAGTTGTTTTACTTATATTAATAATTTGTGACGGTATTTCCCGCTTGGCGTTGCCCACACCGTCTTTGAAGCAAGCGACGTGAGAATTGACAATTTTCAAATCCCTAACCTACGAGTAAGTAAACGTGAAAGTTGCATCTGGTATAAACAACAAACACGTCTTTTATCAGGCAAAGGCTTGCATAACAGGCGGTCGTTGATCCGGCCCCCCTCCACCCGGCGCCTTCCCCTCACCGACCACAGTGCACAGATTCGCGAGCCTTTGAAAATCGAGCGATTAATTGTATTGTACTTAAATTATGATAAAATTTCCTCTCGAATGTTAAATGTTTTGTTAATTTTTATCCACCTTATTATATTTCAAACTTTAAAAGTCTAATTAAAAACTTTAGACATAGACATTACGTACTATCTTAATCATCACCATCTTAAAACTTGTCGTGTCGTACTGTTGGGTATAGCCTCATCAGTTATAGGTTTGGAATCATGTGAATTAACCCACTACGTCACTCCAATACAAGTTGACGTACTTTGGTACCGGCAGCTTCTGTACCCTATTTTAATTAGACTCAAGGACTGCGATGTGCCCAGCTGTATATTAACTACTGTGACAGTGATAAAAGACTGTGTATTAACGATAATTGTAATGAGACAATTACGTGACTAGTAATTGACTGCATATTATTTACAATCAGAAACCTGGTTAAGCGTGCGCTATATTTTAAATTAATTTTTGTTGCTATCCAGGGCTATAACCAGATTTTATTGGTTAGGTATTGCTAAAAGTATCCTATTTCTATATCCAAGATGCGAGCATCTCTACTAGGACTTTGTATATATAATTTTACGAGTAGTTGTATGTCCAGGTTTATTTTTTAAATTTTGTGGGATCGATTACCGGGGATAAAAATTTAACCGAATGTCATCTCTGTGCAACACACCTCAAAGCCAGATTTGATCGACGCTGCGGTGATATGAGCTTAACTATAGGTATATAGAGAAGGGTCTGTATCAAAGATGCGAAGTATGCAAAATTCTGTTAAGATTCGTGCATTGGATCAACTGAATAAGAAATTACAATATTTTATGTATGTCTATATAGCTCATTTATTTAGGTGTATATATGTATTTATTTATATCTGTATGTAAAGATTATGTAATTTCTATTATATTCTATTCTATTCAATTCTAGCTATTGCCCTTTCCTACAGGTTGTCTGGAGGAGATCTCTTTTAGCAATAAGACCGCCTTTGCGCATTTGTGCATGTTTGTCATTTATTTCTTTTGAATTCAAGTTTGTAATGTGCAATAAAGAGTTTATCTATATATCTACTAATACCAAACCAGCAAATATATAAACAAAGTGAACAGACTTGCTACGGCGTTCATAAATTTAAAATGGAATATGGATAATGCAGAAAATCCGATCTCAGCCCTAAGTAGACAAGGAAAGCTGTCGCCGTCGGCGATATTTGACTTGAAACGATTTCGGTTTAAATACGTCCACACCAGCACTAACTCCCATTAGCTAAAGTTTCAATTTTAATCTTTAGACAAGTCATTGTTTTTTTAAGCCTGGTTGAATTGTATATATATTATATATATACAATTCAACCAGGAATGAACCAGGATGAATTGTAATTGTAATTATATATTCAAATTATCTGGATTCAAATAGTCCTTTAAAAGGCGCTTTTGACGCGTCAATAATTTACATAGTAGTGATTTGATGGTGATAACTACATTCGTAAACTTATAACTAAAGCTATAAGGGTTCCAAACGCGCCCCGGTCTAAGAAGAAGCCCACAACAAACTTAGGCAGGTAAATTTTCTTTTTGTTATCACCATCTCACATGCCACTTAAAATTATATTAAGAGCTATCTTATTAGAGCAATATTTCACACCCATGCTTGTTTATCATTTACGTAATTCTTTAGACTATAGTAGGACTTTTCTACAAGCTTACGTTTTATGTAAACTTTAAACTTATTGAGCGACATCCCAGAAATGAATATATCCCAGAAATATACATATAAATTGACGTTTATTAGTTTCACAAAGCCTCGAGAACGGTTGGGCTAATTTTGGTTTTGACATATCAGTAAATAAAAGTTTTAAAGGTGAGAAAGTATTAAGAAATTTATTGAAACTGTGTTGGATTCGTCTTCACCATAATTGCAGAATACATAACGATAGGGTTTGTTTTACATACGCGGTGATAGCCTAGTGGTTAGGGCGTCAGCCTCTTAATCAGAGGTCGGCGGTTCGAATCCGGGCGGAGTTATGTGCGTTTTTAAACAATTAAAATATCACTTGCTTCAACGGTGAAGGAAAACATCGTAAGGAAACCTGCACGCCTGAGAGTTCTCCATAATGTTCTCAAAGGCGTGTGAAGTCTGCCAATCCGCACATGGCCAGCGTGGTGGACTATGGCCAAACCCTTCTCATATTGAGAGGAGACCCGTGCTCTGTGTTGAGCCGGTAATGGGTTGATCATGATGATATTCGGACAAAGACAACTTTTTTTCGCGGTTCGCCGAGTCCGCTAGTGCGTTATAATTAAATATGTTACTTCATGCGAGGGCTTGTAAGCATGCACAGTTTTAATAAAAATCGGTCAGGTGCAAGTTGGATAAATAACACATACTTTTGATATTACTCAGATCTGAAGTTTGTTGTATGGGGCTTGACGTTTATTCTTTGACTATATTTTTAAGATGATAGCGGGCTTATGTGTGAACCAACCATACCCCGGTTAACCCATACTCCTAATTTTAATATATTCAAAATGTGTAGACTGTTATTTAATTTAATTTAATTTAATTTGTAATTGTGTTTAATTCTTCCTAATTTGTTCTTTTGTGGCCGTTCATGTTCAATACACTTGTAACTGATATGCATACAGGTGAATGTGACACTTTTGTATGCTAAAATGTATATTTTTGTGTGTATATTGTAAGTGTATTTAAAATAAAAAATAAATAAATAAATAATTGGTTTCCACGCGACAAACAAATCGTTTAACGGCACACCTTTGCCGGTAGGGTGGTAACTAGCCACGGCCGAAGCCTCCTACCCGGCCAGACTCGAGCCAAGAATCGAATCCAGGACCTCCAACTTTATAAAGCGACAGCGCACGCGATGTGCCACGGAGGTCGTCAACGAGACGATTTGATCGAGAATCAATATTGTTGTATTCGTTTTATATCGAAAGGATTTTTTATAACGGCTCGACTTGCTTACTTTTTATTCGATCTCCCGCAATTAACATAGGGTCATACAAAATTCATCTGACGACCCTACGGAGCATCGCGCTACTAAAAATACTATCTCATTATACTGAGGGTCAGTATGGTGATTATTTTCATGTTATCATAAACTGTATGGTTTGTAAATTTACATAGGTAAAGCCCAGACGCGTGCGTATCTACGGCGATAGGACACTTGCTCGGACAAGCAAGTCCAGTGAATGTTCCAGTATATATTGGTAATATATGTAAATATAATAATTATTACCTATACCGCATCTAACATATAACATATAATATGAAAAATAAGCAATTATATTAAAATTAACATTAATAAGTAGACTTCATAGCATCGCATTTGTATTACATCATATTTTCAAATAGTAAGTACCTCATTAACAATTCAACCGGGGTACGCCTTCTTTAATTGTACCTACTAAATCCGAGTTAAAAACAAAAGTGAATTCATTTTCACTATCAACCGTGTGTACCTATACAATAATTATATGAGATAGGTAGATGTAGATATGAAATGTACATCTTTAATTTAGAAAAACCTGCCGATTGAGAATGTCTCATAGAAATGGCCTAGCCATTCTAAAGGTTAATCTAGACAAACAGACAGACAGATATATATATTTTAAGATGGTATAAAAAAAAAAACAAATAATTAAAGTTTAGTAAGTTCATAGTTAGTTTAGAGAATACAAGCCAACAAAAAAGGTAAAGGGTTCGAAGGTGTAGAATAGTGTTAAATACTGGCCGCGGGAAAAGCAAAATCAGAAAATTTCCGCCGACAAAATAGGAGATAATTTAATTTATATTTCATAATTGGATCAACTTTAAAATATATTATGGTATAGTTATTATCAACATTAACATTTAAAAGTATTAATCTGTATTATTCTCATCATAGCCCGATTGTGAACTTCTTTGGGTTGTATGTGTGTGGTACCCACAGGCGGAAGAAAAAAAACACCCAATTCAAGACCCGAGAAAGAAAAGAAAACTGGCCAGTGATGGCTGCGTCCATCGAGAGTTCCAATCGTTTTTTGGAAATGGAAAATGTTTTTTAGGGTGAAGTTATTACATAACAGTATAAATCAATATCAGTTGATGTTTTCAATGGCACTAGTAATAGATATAATAAACGGTTTGCACACTGCAAACGCTGCAAGGAAATTAAACCTATTTCCGTGTATTATGTACCTAATACTAAAGTATAGTGAAACTAATTTGATTGCTATTATTTTCAACGGATCTGTGTAACAGATAGTTCTGTTTATAGAAGCAAATAACAAAACAAAACTTCAATTACAATTAGCCCGTATATCCAATAAAAGTCAAAATAAAAATAGGCAATATCTATCTAATCTAATATCTAATAGAGCGATGCTGCGCTGAGCAAAACGAACTGACGGCCCGATTAAAATAGATTCCAAAGGGAAGAGTTCTTTTTCCGCGATATAATTAAGTTATCTGCTATTTCAGATCTACCACTCTGACAAATTAAGTTTGAATCCATTCTGCCTTTCTGGCGTGTTTGAGTAACGAACATCTGAAAGTTTGGATGTCCATCTTAATTTTCGCGTGTTGGTTTTTGAGTTCCCCTTATAACTGGGGTTGTTTTGGAAAAAATAAACCCAACAGTACCTAATGCTTCACAGATCCAAAAAGTTGATATTGGTAATTATTTAAAAAAATATCCATTACTTCTGATAAATTGTTTTCTATTAGGACAGGTTATCGCTTATGAACAACTGCATTCAAAACAGTTGAATCCCAGATTTAAAAGTCGAATATAAAATTACGTAACTCTAGTCCAAATAAGATATGCTTAAGAAATTAAAGCCAAATATTCTTAGTGAGTATATCAATTTTTTAATCCATAAATATTTACTCTGATTCTTGCAAATCACTTTGCCCTGACAGGGTTTCCAATTGCCGACAAAAAACAATTGTATGAAATGACGGTTTGCTAATCAGCTAGTAGGTGTGTGATCATCATCATTATCATCACCCCTACAAGTGGCCAATTTGATTCATCAAGCCAACAAGAAGGCCTGGGCTCACTGTGCGAGTTACGGCCGCTGGCCACCACTCTAAACAAGAGCAGATTGACAGACTGCACCAAGAAAAAAAATTGCTCAAACTAAAAACTCATATAACTCTGTTCAAAATGACCGCGCGTAAATCGAAATACACGTAAAGCGTGTAAATACAAGGCACACTTCATGCTTCGTGACCGGACCGATCCCTAACTGTCCTATAATTATTTTAATCACACACTCACATTGGAAAAATATCAATAGGTATTTGACTAATAAGCGCGCATAAGATTGAAAATAACAACCAAAATAATACGTTGTAGAAAACCTAATTGTCCTATAAATGTCACCTATGTCTGGCCCTCTCAACTAGTCAGATCATTAAATTGCAAAAAAAATATATATTATATTTTATATTATAATAAAATATCAAAGAGCAACATATGAAAAACCTAATGATTTCAAAAATAAAATTAAAATGATATTATGTGGTTCGTAACAAAGTGTCTACCTTATAACGAACCTTACCACCATCTCAGTGATTGGGCCTTTGAAATAAATTTACACAAAAGTCTGGGGAAAAATAATGTCACATATTATTCGTTAGAAGTCATGATAGCCAAGTAGTTAGGACGTCCGCCTCCTAATCAGAGGTCGGGGGTTTGACCCCGGGCACGCACCTCTAACTTTTAATGAATTAAAATATCACTTGCTTCAACGGCGAAGGAAAACATCGTGAGGAAACCTACATTCCTGAGAGTTCTCCATAATGTTCTCAATGGCGTGTGAAGTCTGCCAAGGTGGACTATGGCCAAACCCTTCTCATATTGAGAGAAGACCCTTGCTTTGTAGTGAGTCCGTAATGGGTGGATCATGATGATGATAATTTTTCTTTAGAATATATTAAAAGTTTTATATATATATAAAGAACCTTACATTAAGATATAACAAAAAAAAGTATTACCTAGTGAACACAATCAAATAATGTTTTTCAGTAAAATTCCTACCACGTGACAGGACATAAACACGAGGTCATCATAAATCATTGGACCGGGTTCAGGTCATGGCTGTCCTAGGTAGCAGAATACCTAATTTGGAATCAATCGCATGCTGATCCAGGTTGATTTTGCTCTCATTCATCAGCTAGAAAACAGCTGATCATCTGCAAACGGCTGAACACGTTTGCTTATATCACACCTAACCACAGTCCCGATCTAAATATCCGAGTACACTTTTAAAAGAAAAAACTAAATCTTATCTGGTTCATTGATCTAGGAACTGCGATGCTATATATCGATACATAGTTTAAATGTGTTGAAAATATCAAATATTACCTACTTACTTTTTACTGACTCCGTAAAACGGTCAAACGAAAATCCGGGATGAACTCTCCGGGGTGTCTGACAGACAGCGAGTCGGTCGGGAAACTGTTATGAATTCAATCTAATGAGAAACGAAATGTTAACTTATTGGACACAATGGGTAGGAATTTTATAAAAAGATCGCGTCAGCCCAAGGGTTCATATTATACCTACATTCGTTATTGTGTCAGCCAAATTGGATACCAATTGACTCATGTGTTTCGCATAAAACCTACACTTAGTTTTTAAATATTGTAATAAGTTTCAATTGCCATATTCTTTATTATTCTTCTTTTTACATATCCCGATAGGCTTGCGCTTGACGACAATCATGCCTGATGGAGGGAGATGGAAACTCGGTTAATGTGCTCGGCTAGCAAATGCCAATTCACTCTAGCCTTGAAGGTGTCCATGCGTGGCAGGAAACACAGATGCCGCGTTCCTCAGCTTACTGGTTCGCATCAGAAACGTGGATAGAAAACGTTTCGTGCGTGTTGATTGAATAACAACCACGTAATGATGCCACAGTTCACGGTGTCACGCTGTTCTGTGGTAGAATGACGACGGAGGAACAAGATCGTTAAGTTCCTGAGCTCACTCCACTCACCGAAGTATATCCTGTAAATACCGATAAACAGGCGATCTTGTGTCCGGCATTCCTTGTCCAAGTTCAGACGTTTGGATAAAAACAACAATTCATCACCGCTCTATGAATTCAATTAAACATTAAAATGTCGATTCATCAAATTCGACAGTTGCATTCTAATAATGAAATCAATGTGATATTTTATAAGTAATTCATTAACACTGCGCACCGAATACTCGGGTTCGAAATACTGAAACGTAAATATAATTTTGATTTATAAACATTACTACCATACTAATCTGATTACATATATTATTACATATATCACAGAATTCTACGACAGTAATCATAATACTATATAAACTTAACATTCGATAAACTGTATCGATATATTTTGAAATGTTATCTCCTGCCGCGCGTCACTGTGGGTGCATTATGATCGCATACGTACGTACGTACTCATGATTGATATTTATTTTGCTACTTACGCGTAATTGCTATATACTATAATGTTTGTATTTTATTGAGAAGCAAAGCTTAACCTGTTCATTATATTAATTAATAGGTGACATCAATAAAAATTGTTTATTGTGAAGCATAAATTTCGGAAGTGTCAGGTTTCCGAAATACTAGCTATCAAAGTCTTATTGGTGCTCTTGACTAAACTCATATTAAATTAAACTAAATATTTATTGGCTCTGTTAAACTGTTTTGGGTCATCGAAGATCAATCAAAAAGACAGATCAATCGGAAAAGTAGATTAAATACAGTACATTTTTGGGATTGGTATGTTGATTTTATAGGTTACTTTTTCCCTACCGTTTGTAGGTTTTCAGACTGTAAGTCAACCTTTGACTAGTGCAGAAATTCCAAAGACGTGTTTAGGGTTAATTAATACGTATAAATTTTACTAAAGTCCAAGTTATTCCCAGGATGGCGATCTCATTTGGTGGTAAGTGAACATTTGTCATAAGATGCTTATTACATCAAGCAGATCGCTTGGCTCGCGTATGTTGGTAGGGTCGTAACTAGTTAACGCCTCTTACCAGATCGGACAGAGAAAATTCACAAACGCCAAAAATTTCCCCGCCGACGATGAAGCCCGGGACCTACTTATGAGACCAAAGCGCTCATCATTGTGCCACTGGTGCTACATTACTATTTACCAACACAGATAATTATAGATATTAGATATGGATCTAAGTGGTCCAAATAAATAAATAGATTATACATCGGCCCGTGTACCAATTAAGTGATCCTGATTGCGCTCTAATAATATGGTAACATTGACCTAAGATGATGTCTCAATAATAACTATTTGGTCCCATTTTTAGGGTTCCGACCAAAACGGAACAGTCCTTTTTGGGCGTCTTTCTCCGTCTCGTAGCTTTTAAATTTTTGAATTGACCTTATTTTCGGATTCTACCATTGTATTATTATAGTATTAATAATAAAATAAGGTCAATTCAAAATCATTTGTTCATTCATGAAATATAACATATTGTTTCATCTGCCCAAAAAGTTCATGAAAATCAAGTGATTATTTCGAAATTAAACGGTTGCATTAGCGATACACTTTAGTTTCGTGAGAGACACATACGGAGCGAAGGTACTTTCTGGTGCCTGAATTTGTAACACATTATATACAAATATATCATAATGTAAGAGGAAGCGTAATGTGCGACCAGCATTACAGCTGAATTATCAACTAGCTCTCTATCTCGAGGAAAAAAAGTAAAAAAGCCCGAAGGCTTTGACAAAAAAGACAATCAACTAATATTCCACGACCTCGACGACGAACGACTGGCCCTAGAAATGATTTTCTATGCTGGGGCTTTTCTAGAATTACGATTTATTATTTTTATTTATTATTTATTATTTTTTTCTTGAATTAATTAATTTATCGCGAATTAGTAATTTCACAGCCCTCCTGTGCTTCGCAGAGCAAATTATGCCACCGATCTCACTAACCCGGTACGAAGATTTTTAGCACAGACCCACCTACTACAATTGGGGATTAGAGGGCTTTTAACTATTGCTGATTAGAAATTATTCAATTCAATTCAATTCAAAATAATCTTTATTCAAATAGTCCTGATAAAGGCACTTTTGACGCGTCAATAATTTTCATAGTAGTTATTTGATGCTGATAACTACATTCGTAAACTTAAAACTAAACCTATAAGGGTTCCAAACGCGCCGCGGTCTAAGAAGAAGCCCACAACAAACTTAGGTGGGGATTATGTTACCAAGACCAATTGCTTAGCTATAACCCGGAATACTTTCCCGAAGTCACCCAAAATAATTATTCTTCTGACATATCTATCTTGCAATCCATGCTAATACCACTAATATAATCAATTGTCTGGTGGGAGGCTTCGGCCGTCGCTAGCTACCACCCTACTGACAGGGACGTGTCACGAGAGTGTGGGTTTATTATTTATTACCCCTAACAGGTTCGCCCACTGCCATCTTCTCCAAACCCTTCTCATATTGAGAGGAGACCCCTGCCCCTGACTAGATCTTGTCAGTTACAAGTGAAGCATATAAATCGTGATAATTTTTTTTTTTTTATCAACTACAAGTTAGCCCTTGACGGCAATCTCACCTTATGGTAAGTGATGATGCAGTCTAAGATGGTAGCGGGCTAACCTGTTAGGGGTATGGTAAACCCACACTCCTAATTGGTTTCTACACGACATCGTGCCGGAACGCTAAATCGCTTGGCGACACGTCTTTATCGGTAGGGTGGTAACTAGCCACGGCCGCAGCCTCCCACCAGACCAGACTCGAGCCAGGAATCGAACCCAGGACCTCCAACTTTATAAAGCGACAGCGCGCGCGCTGCGCCACGGAGGTCGTCAAAGAATATCCGTAATTGACATAGAATCATCTATTAAGTCCTCTATTTCAGTAGGGGTGTATTAAAGAACTACCGTAGTATGGAAATAAGCTCGGACAGTACTTACGACCTCCGTGGCGCTGTTATATTATAAAGTGGGAGATCCCTGCTCGAGTCTGGTCTGGTGGGAGTAATGTCGAGTGGAAACCGATTAAGAGTTCAACTGGCTCCTCTGTTCCAGAGTTAGTCGTGGGCGACGGTAATCGGTTATGATCAGGTGCCCTCTCTGCTCGGCGCGCACAGTCTACTCGCAAATATAACAATAGTTTTGCTACCAATACACGTCTCAATTATTAATATAATTCATTCTGTAGATATCATCATCATCATCATCATGATCAACCCATTACCGGCTCACTACAGAGCTCGGGTCTCCTCTGAATATGAGAAGGGTTTGGCCATAGTCCACCACGCTGGCCATGTGCGGATTGGCAGACTTCACATGACTTTGAGAACATTATGGAGAACTCTCTCAGAAACATGCAGGTTTCCTCACGATGTTTTGCTTCACCGTTGAAGCAAGTGATATTTTTTTTTTTTAAACGCACATAACTCCGAAAAGTTAGAGGTGCGTGCCCGGATTCGAACCACCGACCTCTGACTAGAAGGCTGACGCCCTAACCACTAGGCTATCACCGCTTCTGTAGATATAAGAGAGTTTAACTGTACTCTGCTTAAGTGAGGGATCCTGCAGGAAGAGAGCACTCGCAGTGTGCACTTTTGAATTTTCCAATTTCTTGGATATATATACATTTTACACACAAAACCCGGAGCGCCCGTATAGTTGATACGGCTGATACAACCGTAGCGTTTGTTAGCTAAATATATCGAGATCTGGCGCTCTAAACAAATATTGCAGTTTCAAATCGCGTTATCTAGATTTTAAACAGTTATATAAAAAGGTATAGGTAATGCCGATTTCGTTCTACTTATATTTTTTAAAAGCTCTTCAAAGCCTCCTTTGGGAGAGCCGCCCAAACCCTCTAGTGGTTGAGGTGTCCAACTACATTCGCGACAACAACGCCTCTCCCATCAACATACGTTTCAAACACGTCTTTTACGACTTTGACGATCAACTGACGACCGACAACGCTCCCCAAGTAGGTAGTACTAGTAGTGGTGGGCCACACACAAACACAAGCAAACGACATACAACGACGGTCCCCGATTTTTGACGTCATCCGGACGTGGGTCTCATCCACAGTCAAGAGGGCGTTCGGACTGAACTCCTAGTCCAACAAGCCATATTCCCTACGTCACCGTAAGTCGAATCAAGTCCGATCCTCACATAAGACGGTAGGTAGCTAGATAGGACGGTAGGCAGGTAAGTAGGACGGGAAGCTAGGTAGCGTTCTCCCGATGTTGTCGAGCCCGTCTTAGATCCCGGAACCTCCCACATATTTTATGCTGACGGTGGCGATCGAGGGGGTTTTAGTGGGTAAAAATCCCACATAACCCGAGCTATTCCCCAGCAATAATCGGGTATCTCAGTAGGAGATTTCCCCCCCGTAAACAAAAAAAAAAGGTGCTCTTGTCTCAGCCTGTGGTCCCGGTGACGCTGAACTAATAGCGTGATAAGATATCATCAATTCGAAACACGTTGCCATTAAAAGATGGAAGGTTTTGGAGGTCTAACTTCGAGACGAACACTAGTTAAAAGGGCAAATTCTGTTGCATACAAGTCAGCAAATTGAACTAAATAGACAGGTCTAAAAGCAGTGCTGTTCTTTTCATACTCAATCCCAAGAAAAAAAAAGCACGCAGACAAAGAAGTATAGTCTAGACCAACGAGGTAGGTTATTAACTCATCGTACTCTGTCCAACAATCTCTTCCAATGAGGGTTGGCGGATCTGAGAGAAACGTACACCATCAATTTCCTAAATGTGATTGAGTAATGAGAGTTTTATCTGACAATTAGTAGTCCGCTTAGCTCGGCATGCTAACAATTACGCCTTTTTTTAATATTTTTAAACGAAGGATTTTGAACCAGCTCTCTAGCCTAGAGCCTAGAAGAGTTCTCTTCATTCAGTATGTGCGTCGATGTGCGTCGATACGCGATTCGATATTAAATTTTTAGCATAGTTTAATTTTTCATTTTTTTATCGCCTGCCAGCTCAATTCAGCCACCTATATTTTACCAGGAAATCCCGGCAAACTCGTTGTCTATGTACATGTGGTAGGACAAACAAACATAAAACGTATGCGAGAAATCTAGGATGATAACAAAAGATTGGGTTATAATTAAAAACTAAGACTTTTTTTTGGAATCCGCCGGAGTTTTGCTATGTAATTAATAATATGTATTTAACATATTATAAATATATAAAGCAAAACTTGAGCCTTTTAACTTCCTAAATTTTCCTTTAAGTCCTTACTAAACCAAACTATGGATTCTGGTAGAAAAACTAAAGAAAGAAATGGGAATTTTTTTATTGCTTCTCAATAATTCGCTCCTTTGCAATCGCCCTGGATTTATCGCGGATTATCCTGTTTGTCCAATTATCTTACAACATCGATATAGACGTCTATTTAACCGAAAGATTAAATAATAACGACTTTATGACTTTGTAATATGATTATTTGACTTTGGCAAACGAGAATAAAAAGATTACCGGGACAGCTTACGTTATAAAATGACTAATAGGACTTTGCAAAGAATATTTTTCGATCCTTTTTACCGCGGGAAATAGTGAACTAATACACGAAAAAAAATTTTTTTTTTTATGATAGGACTTACTGTGTTCTTTTACGTCAGCAAATATCGCGGTAAAAGTGCAAAGAAATTCTACTTAGCCTTTTTTTATAAGCTCAAATAAAACCTCTCAGCTACGGCCTTCTAAGACAAGAGAGCGAGATGTGGGACTAAAACCCACGACGCCCCTCTACTCTTCTGCTTAGTGGGCAATATTCAGTTATATTCGATATTCTAACGTTGTCATTACGAGTTTCATTCCAGGGTTCGATTACTAACACGCGAAGGATTGTTAGGAATTGGGTAAAGGGTTGTACTACCAAGAAATAGGCTGCACCATTTTGAAAAGTCTACCTCCAAGCCTCGTAGGGCAAGGTAAGCCTTAATCCCCGATAATTCTTACTAACATGTAATAAATCTCGTTAAAAGCTAAAAGCCCGACAGGAGAAATGGGTTTAAAGCTCGTAGCAAAGAGCTAACATGCGCGACGAAATAATTACGTTAACTCTGTCCTCGGTCTATTTTGTTTTTAAAGTATAAAGTCGATATAAAAAATATTGCGCATGGGCTTTACCTAGTCTAATAAGAGAGATCAGATGAAAAATGAGTAGGCGTAATTATCTGGTGGCATTTTGGCCCCAAAGGCCTTAAATTCCTCATCATATGAGACCGGAGACTTGTGCCCAGCTGTGGGTCGGGTACGCTGAGGATAAAGTTTTCAATCAATAAACGCAGCTTTGTTCGGTTACACCGAGGCGTACGGCACTCACCCGGCACCGGTGCGGAGTGTTGCGCTGCTTCTCTATCGAAGAAGTTGAGTGCGTATTCACTGACAGGCTGGATGCTCAGGGAAGGCGCGGGGGTTGCGCGCACGCACGGCGCGGACATACCGCTCCACACGTCCATGGTGTGCGCATTCCGGAACACAACTACCGCTGGCGACGTCGCGGCGCGCACTGCTGACTCCCCAAGCTTGACGGAACTCGGACCAAGTCGTCCGCTCCACGCTCCGCCGATGCACCCACCTCTGAAGCTTTTGAAGAACCAAAGCACGGCTTCGCATTCACTACCGCCCGCACGTTACCGCCAACTGTATCACGTGGGTTCTAACTTATTATTTTACATGAAAAATATATTACATTGAGAAGTATGGTCGCCTTATTTTTTTGGGTACTGTGAGTACTTCGTTTATTATCGAAGTTACTACCGCGCTAGTCTAGCGGTTGGCATTTTTGATTGCGAATCACGAGGCCCTGGGTTAGACAACCGGCTCATTTCAAGCATACGTATTGGTTTTATTATTTTAAAATCTCGATACCTACTAGATCAGAGTAATGAGAGTAAGGAACAAATTAAGTCCCAGAGAGTCCAAGAGATAAATTTAAAGATTATAAAATAATGACAAATTAATTGAAAATTTAATGTATGTTCATAAAAAATGTTGATAAATTCAAGAAAAAAAAATGGACTGTAACGCACTGAACATCAGAAGTAAAAGTAAACTTGTAGTACCGTTTAGTAGGCTGCACAAAATTAGTAACTCATTCAAAGGAAATTGTATTTTATTTTATAATAAATTACTTATTGATATCTTGGAGACGTCTATCAATAACTTCAAAGTTTTTATAAAACGAAAGCTTGTAGAAAAATCATATTACGATATTAAGGATTATATAAAAAAGCTTGGGCGCTTCTTAGACCCGGGCGCGATTTGTACCCTCTTAGTTTTGAGTTGTCGAGTGTAGTTATCACCATCACTTCACGAATAGAAATAATGAAATGAACGATTCATAGATGCCTATAATAGGTTTATGTGAATAAAGCTATTTTTGATTGATAATAACCTCGGAATAGACATTAAGCAGTCTTTCCCGATTATTTCATTTTGTGAAAATAGCTTAAATGCCCTGGATGACAACATTCAAGGTGATATTTAACTACCAATTAGGGAATAATGAAGATTGAAAATAAAAACGTAACTTGATTAAGGTTGACAGAAATGTATTTCGAAATACGTAAATCTAAAAGAAAAGCACTTATTTCTTCATATATTATTCGACACAAGCTGACATTTCTCGAGAAACTTCATATCTTTTACACAATATTCTCACGTGTTGTAGAAATTTGGACGTAATTTATCATCGTTTATGCTTTTATCTTAAGCCTCATTTATATGAAATCAAGAGTGTATCCCAAAAAAAAATTCCTGATATAAAATATTTTCTTATAGTAAGGTAAGGTTACTTTAAGTTCTCCAACTTTAAAGTATCTACATTTAACTCTAAACGGTCAAGTACCTGATTTTTTTTTTTTCAATTTGGATGGTTTTCGAACACACAGACAGAAAGAGTGTTGGCAGTTAAAAGACGTCGGGAACTTAAATCAGCTTCCCGATACACTGGCTCTGTGTAGGAGTGGACCACCAAAAATAATACGCCTACGGGAGCAATTTAACACGTGAAATCAGTTACTAAATTAGAACATATTTATAATTATTTAAAATATTTTTTATTTATTTATTTTATTTATTTATCTCCTCTTAATCTAGCTTAACAGGATAAAAACCTAATTTGCTAGAGTAGCCTAATATAAAAGTATATAACATCGAGTATTGCAAGGAGCTAGATGATGATGAGCGAGATGAAAACAAAAGGTTTCCATAGCGTTAAAGGACGGCACAGACGCGTATGGCGCCGTGAGGCGAGCGAAATTCATACCAGAGAAATTGAATAACACCTGATCAAGCACTCACTATTAGACATATCGAGGGCGTCAATGCTCAAGGAGACATGGAATCGATATTATCGGCCGTGTATGAGACAAGTCTGTGTTATGAGCTGTCGCCGCGGAAACGGACCAATTATATTTTTCCCGGGAAAAGAGTATCCTATTTCCGTTTCCAGGATGTGCACTATCTTTGAGCCAAAGATCGGTGCTGCTTTTGATCGGAAAATGGGGAATAAATAGACAGGAATAACAATCTAACTACTCATTGGGTATATAGTACCTACATATGAATCAGGTATTAAAATTTACAATAATAAATTGTACGCAATCAAAATTGCAATCCTTAGTATAGAGCTGGTGTAAATTTAATTTCTAAAGTATTTATTTACATATTAAGGGCAAAAGAAGAAGAAGATTAAACAAAAAGATTATTTATTAGAGGGTAAATTCATTTTCAGAATGACGTATTCAACATTAACTGTGACATAGTTTAATGAAAATATTTAGTACAAAAAAATACATTTTTATCCAAAATATAAAAATATTTTATAAGTTAGATCTTGATGACGCTCTTATATATCTTCCCGAAAATTACAGTAATATGGTTATATAATTGAAATATTATGTTATATATACTTGTACATCTTTCTAATGTTGTACTTTACGTATATATCTTTCATATAATCGATTTTGTTTTCCACTACAAGTTAGCCCTTGACGGCAATCCCACCTGATGAAAAGTGATGATGCAGTCTAAGATGGTAGCGGACTAACCTGTTAGGAGTATGGAAAACCCATACTACTAATTGGTATCTACACGACATCGTGCCGGAACGCTAAATCGCTTGGCGACACGCCTTTTGTCGGTAGGGTGGTAACTAGCCACGGCCGCAGCCTCCCACCAGACCAGACTCGAGCCGGGAATCGAACCCAGGACCTCCAACTTTATAATGCGACAGTGCGCGCTGTCAAAAATTGTGAACTTTCAACCAACCAACTTAAGGCTGAGCGTTAATTTAGTACAAAAAAATCCTTCAGAGTTGAGTGATATCGTTTCTTTTTATATTTTGACCACGTTCCGAAGCGCTTGCGCTGTTGCGTTATAAAGTTGGAAGTCCTGGGTTTGATTCCTGGCTCGACTCTGGTCTGGTGAAGTCGTGGCTAGTTACCCTACCGACAAAGACTTGTACGCTTAACCTAGCGTTCCGGTACGATGGGTTAAGGTTGAAATCAGTTTATGAGTAAGTTAGTATTTATTACGTTAACTTGAAGAACAAAATGTGAGTTAGTTAGTTGTAGTGTCGGTGATGACTAGTTTAACTCAGCTTGACAACCTCCGTGGCGCAGTGCGTGCGCTGTTGTATTATAAAATCGGAGGTCCTGGGTTCGATTCCCGGCTCGAGTCTGGCGGTGGCTAGTTACCACCCTACCGACAAAGTCGTGTCGCTAAGTGTCTTAGCGTTCCAGCACGATGTCGAGTAGAGACCATTTAGGAGTGTGGATTTACCATACCTCTAACAGGTTAGCCCGCTACCATCCTAGACTGCATCATCACTTGCCACCAGGTGAGATAGCTGTCCAGGGCCAACTTGTAGTGTATAAAAAAAAAGCTTACGGAACCAGTCAAGAAAGGTTGAGGAGTTGGAGCCCCTACCAGAAAGTGGGCGTCTAAATGAGCCGGTTTGTTTTTATAATCAGTTCATTTCATGCAGGGTAGCTACGGAGGACTTTCTGTGCACGCCTCTCCCTAACCGTTAATGAAAATAAGTTATATTATTTTTACTCATACAATTATTAATATTGAAGCGGTGATAGCCTAGTGAAGCGGTGATAGCCTAGTGGTTAGGGCGTCAGCCTCCTAATCAGAGGTCGGTGGGTTGAATCCGGGCACGCACCTCTAAATTTTCGAAGTTATGTGCGTTTTTAAAAAATTTAAATATCACTCGCTTCAACGGTGAAGGAAAACATCGTAAGGAAACCTGCACGCCTGAGAGTTCTCCATAATGTTCTCAAAGGCGTGTGAAGTCTGCCAATCCGCATATGGCCAGTGAACTATGGCCAAATCCTTCTCATATTGAGAGGAGACCCGTGCTCTGTAGTGAGCCGGTAATGGGTTGTCCATGATGATACAATTATTCAAAAAAGCAAGACACCGCAGGAACATACGTAGTCATAAAAAAAACTATATATTTGGATATTTGGTTGTTTAAAGGCGCGCGTCACTCGCCGATAAGAATTACAAATGGCAGCTTGAAATTCAATAATACAGTGTTTTTTGAAGGTTTCGCAGCTCCGTGCGGACTATTCAAATTGTCGAAATTTTTTGCGCGATTAAGGAAGTTATGTATATAGCGATCTGTATGTCTCGATATTATTATCGCCCGCTCCCTTCAAGCTCTTTAATGAAATTATATGGACCGTCAGCTTTACACACAAATAAAATTCTGTTTTATGAATTTTATATAATGTAAACACTTTACCGCAACAGGGTTTCTCAAATGAATAATATATGTGCATTTATGGGTTGCTAAATTATTGAATATGAATGATTGAAGTAACATAAGTGATGTCTGACACGTAGGTCTTTTTAAAATTTGAATCGTATATTCAAATCTCTGTATGATAAAATCGAAACAAGTAATAATTTATATCAAGTAAATATTTATTTATTGAAAGCTGTGATAGCCTAGTGGTTAGGGCGTCAGCCTCCTAATCAGAGGTCGGGGGTTCGAATCCGGGTACGCACCTCTAACTTTTCAAAGTTATGTGCGTTTTAAGCAATTAAAATATCACTTGCTTCAACGGTGAAGGAAAACATCGTGGGGAAACCTGCACGCCTGAGAGTTCATAATATTCTCAAAGGCGTATGAAGTTTGCCAATCCGCATATGGCCAGCGTGGTGGACTATGGCCAAATTTTTCCATATTGGGAGGAGACCCGTGCTCTGTAGTGAGCCAGCAATGGGTTGATGATGATGATGAAATATTTATTATAAGAACTATTGAACTACAAGTCTGTCTGTGGATCGTGATTCTTCCACTAGCTCGGAAGTCAGATTCTTACAAGAAGAAACTCAAAAGTTGCTCTGTTACAATTGTAACCCTGTCGTTAAAAAACAGCAAAATATATGGACACCAACCTCTGGAGATAGGGAATACGAACAAATTACGCTAATAATAATATTTGTTATTATAATTTATTAATTTTATTATAATCAACAGCGTTACAGATAATACTATTTTACATTACAGACTTAGCGCTAAAATAAGGCCAAATAGGATTACAATTTTGTTTAACAATTTAATTACTTAAATTAATTACTTACTTATAATATATTATTCCTTCATGGTTGAGCTGCTGAACCAAATTGGCTGAAGTTTTGGATTGCAGATAAATTATACGAATATATAAAACACTAGTTGACCCGGCAAACGTTGTTTTGCCATAAATTATTTCTAATTTTAGTCGAATTAGAGTGAAAAACATTCACAATAAAGACGAAAATTGTTCAAGTTGTCAAAATGATTAAATTACTAAAATGGCTATTAAAAAATAAGGGATGACCGTAGAAGGGTGAAAATTGAGGATTGTATGTATTTTGTATCATAAAAAAATAGAAATTAAAAATTTTGTCTAAAAAATAAAAAATAAATTTAGGGGTGGACATTATTTTTCATACCCCTAACATTTAGGGGGATGAAAAATAAATGTTGGCCGATTCTCATAGATACCGGATAAGCACAAAAAATTTCATCAAAATCGGTCAAGCCGTTTCGGAGGAGTATGGCAACGAAAACTGTGACACGAGAATTTTATATATTAGATAGAAACGGAAAAATCCATTGCTTTCGCGGCATTTGTGAAAAACTGAATTCCATGAGTTGATCTATAATTATGTCATTAGTTTACCGTTTAGCAATTTCCTTCCAAATGATTTAAATACTGGGAGAGAAAGTAGAAATCATAACGGGATACTGGATTTATTAAAAAACCCTTTATCACACATTAGTTGACGACCTCCGTGGCGCAGCGCGCGCGTTATGCATTATAAAGTTGGAGGTCCTGGGTTCGATTCCCGGCTCGAGTCTCGTCTGGTGGGAGGCTGCGGCCGTAGCTAGTTACCACCCTACCGACAAAGGCGTGTCGCCAAGCGATTTAGCGTTCCGGCACGATGTCGTGTAGAAACCAATTAGGAGTATGGCTTTACCATACCCCTAACAGGTTAGCCCGCTACCATCTTAGACTGCATCATCACTTACCATCAGGTGAGATTGCCGTCAAGGGTTAACTTGTAGTGGATAAAAAAAAAAAGTATCTACATAATAATTAACTTGAATATAAAAAATATTAATGTCTCATTTAAATTTTCACGGAAAATAAAGTTTTCAAGAGCTTCTTCCCACTGTGCCCCAAAGCAAACATCCGATGTGCCCTGAAGCTTGCAGTAATGACAAAAAATTGAGACAGGGATTTATCTCAGTGGACACCGTCCGCCATTAATCTACTTAATGCAACTAACTAGCAATAATGGCATTATCCAGCTACGTTCACCTTTATTATTTTCTCTGACCCTTCCATATAATGATTTTAAATTCTCGTTGTATAAAACATGTTATGCAATAATACATCTATACGCGAACGCCATATTTGTTGGTTTAATAAAAATCATAGCAAGTGTGATGAGGTGTGTGTGAGGGTTGATGCAGGGATTCTATCGATTCTAAATCTATTAAAGCATTTATATATAATATTATGATGGAATATAGAATATCCACACGAACTCTGAACTTGTAGTACCGTTTAGTAGACTACACAAAATTAGAAACTCTTTCAAAGGAAATTGTGTTTTATTTTATAATAAATTACCTATAAATCTTATAGAAAAACCATATTACGGTATTAACGATTATATAAACAATAAAATAGTTTGGGTGTGAATTGCTCTATCTCCATAGGTACCATAATTTATTATTGATTATGTGAGATGGTGATAACAAAAAAAAATAACCAGCTTAGTTTGTTGTGGATTTCTTCTTAGACCTGGGCGCGATATGTACCCTCTAAGCTATATTTTTAAGTTGGCGTTTCTAGTTATCACCATCACTAATAGAAATATTGAAAAATGTGATGTATAATATGAACGATTCATAGATGCCTGTAATAGGTTTAAGTGAATAAATGTATGTTCGAGCGCTTCTAAAGTAAATGTTATAATTCAATCCCTCAAAAAGCAAAGTTAGGCAAACGCTCTGTCCCTTTGATAAATAATGTATTAAATACTGGCTGATGCCCGCACCTTGAGATTCGCGTAGATTACGATTTTTATCGAAATACCAGTGGAATAAGCAACGTTTGTAATTAAAGATTATGCCATGTCTAATTTCAGTTCTAAACATATAAATCTGATTTCGAGGAAGTCAGATTTATGTATAGGGGATGCTATGATAAACTAAAGCTACAGTTGAAATTCATCGACGTGAAATTCGGTTTTGCCAAAATCTCGCGGTTACCATGGCTTTTTCCAGGATTGCAATTAGCCTATGTGTCAATCTAGGGTACAATCTATCTCCAATATGACTAGTGAAGTTTTGGAAATTTAAATGAATAAAAATCGACAAGGAATTAGTCTAGCCATTAAAAGGGGGAACGCTGCCAGTATCTTCGGAACCTTGCCTAAAGGGACTCCTTTTATAATAATATACGAGTATTTTAGTTCTGATATTAAATATTTATTTTTTACACACGTACATGAATAGGCGGACGTGAAAAACTCTTGCCGTCTACTATTATCGACGCTTAACTGTTAGAAATGTGTTTTACAACTCTAGTGTATTTTCGTTACTTATCTATATACTTCAAAGAATTTCTAACAGGCCAGTTATAATATATGTAGTGACTTAGATGATCCAATCTGCGCATGGCTGTTATTACGTCATAAATTTCATTTTTAGTGTTAGGTTAATCTAAGTTTTATTTTAAGTTATATATGTATTCCTAACAAGTAATTGTCTAATTAATCATTAAATACTTTATATAAAAAAAAATTAATAAAAATAAACAGAAATGTTAAAACAAGGCTAGAAGAAATATTTCCACGAATGAATAAAAATAAACAGAAATGATAACAAGGCTAGAAGGAATATTTCCACGAAGGTAATAAAGGAAAATTTTACAAGACATAAATTTTCCGATGTGGGGCTTATCAACTCCCATGCCTCGTGGAGCAAATTGAGACTGTTTATGTAATTGATTCCCGGATACTTTTTACCCACGCTCGGCTGAATCGCAGGGTCTTACACACGCACATATACAGTAAGACATAAATAGGGCTAACGGTGACCATTTCAATATCCACTTTAGTATAATATTTCACAGTGCAATGGTATGCATTCGTCTCAAAGAGAGAGTAACTCTGTTCTTCTTATTCGACTACAAGTTAGCGCAATCTGGCCCGGTGGTAAGTGGTGGTAAACGGTTTATATTTAACTTACTCGAACGGCACTTGTTATCGATAGGGTTTTAACTAGCTAAAATCATCATAATCATCATCATTAACAACCGATTGACGTCCACTGCTGGACATAGGTCTTTTGTAGGGAGCTTGCGACTCGTCTGATGTCGTCTATCCACCTAATTGGGGGTCGACCAACGCTACGTTTACCGGTGCGGGGTCGCCATTCCAGCACCTTGGGATCCCAACGTCCATCGGTTCTCCGAGCTAGGTGTTCGCTGAGCTATGTCGGTAACTCTGGTTCTTCTACGGATCTCCTCATTTCTGATTTGATCACGTAGAGACACTCCCAGCATAGCTCTCTCCATCGCCCGTTGAGTGACTCTGAGCCTTCTTATGAGGCCTATAGTGAGCGACCATGTTTCAGAGCCGTAAGTCATCACTGGCAACACGTTCGAAAACTTTAGTCTTCAGGCACTGAGGGATTTTTGACGAAAAGATGTCACGGAGTTTCCTAAACGCTGCCCACTCGAGCTGAATTCGGCGGCGGACCTCCTTCTCGAAATTGGACTTACCTGACTGGATTGTGTGTCCTAGGTATACATACTCGTCTACAATTTCCAGTGCAGAGTTCTGAACGATTACTGGGTACTGCGATCACCAACCCGCATGCCAAGCGTGGTGATTATTGGCATTATCTTTGTAGATGATTTGTCCAAAACTAGCTAAAATACTAGGAATAAATTCAGAAATTATAATTTCAAAAACTGTGTCTTCCGGGCTTCGAACCCGTGACTTCCAACTTAAAATGTTTCTGCTCACCTTTTTTTATACACTACAAGTTAGCCCTTGACGGCTTTCTCACCTGTTGGTAAGGGATGATGCGGTCTAGGATGGTAACGGCCTAACGTGTTAGGGGTATGGTAAACCCACACTCCTAATTGGTTTCTACGCGAAATCGTGCCAGAACGCTAAATCATTTGGCGACACGTCTTTGTTGGTAGGGTAACTAGTTAGAATCATGATCAACCCATTACAGGCTCACTACAGAGCACGGGTGTCCTCTCAATATGAGAAGGGTTTGGCCACAGCCCACCACGAGAACTCTCAGGCGTGCAGGTTTCCTCACGATGTTTTCCATCACCGTCGAAGCAAGTGATATTTTAATTGTTTAAAAAAAGTTTTTAAACTAGTTAGAATACTAGGAATAAATTCAGAAATTATAATTCCAAAACCTGTGTCTTCCGGGCTTCGAACCCGTGACTTCCAACTTAAAATGATTCCCGCTCACCTCTGTGCCGGGAAGGCTGTCTAGTTTTTTTGGCAGTCGAATTTTTTTTATAAGATCGCATATACTCATTCATAGATACAAGCCAATATATTCTATGTAAATTTCAGCTGTGCGATAGACGGCCACTGCAAATATAATCAACTTATTTCGGTTTTGGACACAGAACGTTGGCGCGCTGCATAGCATTAGGGTTAGCACATTTGTCGCGGTTTTCAGATCGCGAGTGTATCTACTCATTTTAACGCATGACTTCTCTGCCTCAATTACCTAAACTTGCAAACGAAATCAAATATTATCTTTAAGATCGTTGTATTTTACACACAATTTTATTATTATTAATTCTTTATTTGTACACCACATAGAAAAACAAGAAGAAAACAGAGATAAAAAGATACAAAAGGCGGCCTTATCGCTTAGTAGCGATCTCTGCCAGGCAACCTTAGGATTAGGATAAGAGAAAGTAGAAGAAAGTAGGTGGCGTGATATATAATAAAAAACCTGCATACTAATATATACACCGGATTACACGTAGCGGTAAAATTCTATGTCTATGGGATTACATTAATAAATATTAAATAAATAATAATATCAATAAAAATAAATAAAATAAAAATAAAAGTCGTCATTTTTGCCTGAGGTAATGAAATTTGACAGCACTTTTAAAAACAGTGAGTCAAATTATTTCTTTGATTGGCATGTTTAACTGTGTACTGCGAGAATCTAGTTAATATTTTGGATTGAGTTTTGTGTTAAAAAACGTTCGTACTAGTCCAGAGCTTCCATCCCCATGGTTCAGAGATGTGGGTCCCAGTTATTAACTAACATCATCAGCATCAACCCATTACCGGCTTACAGAGCACGGGTCTCCTCTCAGTATGAGAAGGGTTTGGCCATAGTCCACCACGCTGGCCATGTGCGTATTAGCAGACTTCACACGCCTTTGAGAACATTATAGAGAACTTTCAGGCGTACAGGTTTCCTCGCGATGTTTTCCTTCACCGTTGAAGCAAGTTATATATATATATTTTTTTTAAACGCACATAACTCCGAAAAGTTAGAGGTGCGTGCTCGGATTCGAACCGCCGACTAAGAGGCTGTCGCCCTAGTAGTAGTGGTCACTAGGCTATCACAGCTTCTACTCACTGCTTACTAAATAGATTAGTTTTGTGAAATATATTATTTTTAAGCAAAAGAAAGACTTGTAAAAATCAATAATTCACGCAATGCGATACGTTTTATAGGTCACCGCTAATCATAACTCTGGTCCCGGTTTCCGCGAAAGCCTAATGAGCGGGAATCGTACGCAGCCTACGCTACGTGTACATGTGTCATGTAAAAAGCCCCAGTCTCCATGGCGTTTGCGCAGGAAGCGAAGCTTTGCGCAGGTCAGCGAACCCGGTATAGCTGTTAGAAAATTACGATCAAACGAAATCATACCTTACCGCGATACATCTACGCCACAAACCCGTTTGAGTCGAGTCCATCTGTATGTTAGCATCTAATCAAACGTGTTGTGAGCATTTGTTTATTGAGTTTGAAGCGTATATTCATAAAAGTTGGGTTGAATTTTGATCGGAAGGATGTGGCGAAGGTTTTGCAAAGCAGTGCCATTAGTGGATGGGCCGGGCTGTCTCATAAGATTTGCTGATAACAAAGATTAAGTTTAGAATTAGTACTGGAGGTGGCTCAGTTGTGCCGTTTCAACGTGCGCCATAAAATTGATATACTAAGGCTGGTGTGATAGTTTCCTCACAGCTCGATACGGATAGTGAAATACTTTTTATTGCAGCTTTACTTATAAACTAACTAACTTTAAATTTGTTAATTTATTACGCACCGACTTCTGCACTGTTTTTCGGTAGGGCATGCTGTCCAATGAGTTTGATTAAATTCAGATTTCATGTTCTTTGTTCAAGTGGTTCTAAGAGTGGTTCGAAATAGGAAACGTACCCGTAACGTAGTTTTTGTACTTATGGCTACCGACATAATTTTTTGTATTATTAGTTTTAAACCGAATACTTAGTTGAAATTTAAATTAAAATATTACACGGCACAATTTCAATAAATATTACTGCCATGAAAAGGGGACCGAATGTCAATATTTAGCACTTAATAATGAGACCGTAAATGTATTTCTTTGTGTCACAAAACAAATACATTTTCCCCTATTTAAATACTTGCCAGTTTAAGACCGTTTTGTATTGGCCTAACACAAAAGTTCACTTTAAAATTCCCAAATATTATTTACTTGTGGTGTACTTTATAATTCTAGCAACAAATAGCAAAAACACCGATTCATACTCGTAATTAATTTAAACTTTGTAAAGATAAACGATCTGATAATAAATCTGCTTAAACTGCATGTCAAATAAATAATTAAGTTAATGACTTCAATTCAAGGCAAGTTGTTTTAAATAAAAAATTAACGGGAATAGGTATTTTTTTTTCTACTTAAATCGTACTCCCTAGCACAAAGACAAGCCTTATAATAGAAAATAGCTAGCTAGAACAGAAGTTAAATTAGTAACTTTGCTTCGGAGGTCTCATTTTGTGTTTTAACCTATCGACTTCGTGTGCGGGAGCGGTGCATCAGAATTGATCCTGCATCTTCTCATGGACAGCCCTCAGCACGAAGTAGCCCGGGAAGACTTACAACAGGTACTGCGGATGAGGCTGTGCAGGGGTTCCGTGCCCACAATTCTCAGCGAGGCCTCTGGCCGAGACGCATTCTTGAAGTACGCATGCAGGATAGCGAGAATTGCTATTGCCAGGAACAGAACAACCGATAGAGATGCATAGTGCCTCTTGTGTCCACACCACACCCTCGACTAGTTGTTAAGTTAGTGATAGTGATTTTAATTGTTTTAATTAATTAATGACCTTTTAAAGAAATAATTATTGTAAGTTTTAAATTAATTTAATTTCTTGTTATGTTCTCAAATATTTAAATGTACTGATTTTATTTAAAATAAAGCACAAAAGGTCTCTTTTTATGAAAGAGGACACCCTGCAAAAAAAAACCTATCGACTTCGCGACTCTGAAAGCTTCCGGTCGGTCCTAGTCCTCACAGTAATAATTACTAGGTGATTAGTTTGCATTCATCTCCTAAACCCCAACCCTCATTGATGCTGCGAGATAGTTCCAACTATACACTTGAAGAGAATAGATTAGACTGCGCTGTCGCGTTATATATTGTAGATTTTGCTAATTGCTCTCACGCTTTTTTATTATTCACTATTAACTTCTTAATATCTACATTAAGCAGAAATATTGGCAATGTTCCTTAGTTTAGCAATTTATGCCCATTTATGTGCTTCAAAATATTATTCTAATATTTTGAAGCCAGGTAAGCATAACTGAACTGTCATCATCACCATCGTCATTGGCACCCATTACCATTACTAATAAACGGACATAGGTCTACCCTTAAGAAAAGGAGTAATAAGCTATAGTCCACCACGCTGGCCAAGACTGTACTTCTCGCCACTTTGAGAACATTACAGAGAACTCTGAGGTTGTGTCTATCATCATTATCATGATCAACCCCTTTACGGGCTCACTACAGAGCATGGGTCTCCTTGCAATATGAGAAGGGATTGGCAGACTTCACACGCCTTTGAGAACATTATGGAGAACTCTCAGGCGTGCAGGTTTCCTCACGATGTATTCCTTCATCGTTGAAGCAAGCTGACGCCCTAGCCACTAGGCTATCACCGCTTCAGTCTATCAATCTATAGCAATGATATTTAATTTAAAATTGCTTAAATAAAATTGCTCATAACTTCGGGAAGTTAGAGACAGGGGATACCACTCGGCCCTCTTGAGAGGGATGTCGAAGTGTTAACCACTATAGATTGAATAATTAGAAACATACGAACATCTTGACAAACTATTAGATTTTTAATATTTCTAGATGATACTTTTATCATAGTGTCATCTAAAATTGATCTAATTGTCGCAAAGCCAGCTATTAAAAAAATTGCCACAGTATCACAAATTCTTACTTTTATATTATTCCAGACTACTGTACTGATGCGAAATAATTTGCAAATCGTCGATTCATTTACGAGTTGTTGCGAAACTCCCGCGCACTATATATTGTTTACATTTATAAAAACAGAATACGTTCGAACTTAAAGTACTTTAATAGCAGTGAGAGCATATCGCAGATAGTGGGAGTCCTGCTTCGGGTATAGCTAATACTGCTCGCGACTATCGTCTATAAAGAATATTGCAGTACAGGGCTCGATAATGAATGGACAGCCGCACAACCTGACTGGTTACCTAGGCACATATTTTACCTCTGCCTTTTTAGTGATGGAAATTCTATATCAAACTGCAACATTCAAATATAATCTTTAGAAGCTTTCGCTTGACTATTACAATACAAAACGAATATAAGTATCTACTTATAATCATCAGCCAATTAGAATCCACCGTTGTGCTCAGGCCTCCCTTATATGAGACAAGGTTTGATAGTTAGAACCCACCACGCTAGTCAAATGTGGATTGTTGCTCTCCGAGGCAAAAGGGTGATATTGTGAAAAATCGAATACCTCACAATTATTGGCCCAACCCGGAAATCAAAACCAGATCCTTAATCCATAGCTTAACATGGTGACTAGACCAGCGTGACAGACCTATTCGACATTAAATAGTAAAGGTTCCTAACTCTAATGCACTGAACATGACTGCTCGAAATTGTGCCCAGCATCCAATGGATTCCATTGGACTTATTTTTATTATTATTTATTCTTTATTTGTACACCACATATTAATAGAAATAATAAAAAAAACAAGAAGAAACAGGATACAAAAGGCGGCTTTATCGCTTAGTAGCGATCTCTGCCAGGCAACTTATTCGATGCAAGGGGCTGTTATTATCAGCTGAATATTGTTTGATGATAAAACCAATTTGCAAATTCTAATTTTGTCTATTGTTGATTAATTTTAACTATATTGTCAAATAATTGTACACCTCAAACTCAAAATGGTGGAAAATGGTTGATTCAAAATAACACAAATAAATCATTCTACTTAAATCTTGAATAATTTTGTGTTATTTAACATATGAACCAAAATAAATAAATCATGATATCTTATCACACCAATTGCGACAACTCTTTCAGATTTAAGAAAGAACTACCTGAAGCTCTTCTAGACCAGGTTTCTGGTTAGAAGAGTGACTCATCTAACCTGCGATTGTACGAAATAACGCGACTCAGGATATCAGTTCTTTCGCTGTATTGTGGTATTATCGTTAATAGAAGAAAGTGTTCCGCCATTATGTTCTAGATATTGAATATTCAGGTTGACACATATATGGCTGAGTTTTGTAAGGAAAAAGGCCAATTCGCTTGTATACACTGACATTATAAATTAGAATGTATGTGTGTGTAAGTTACTCTTTCACGTCGGAACTTCTGAACCAATTTGGTTGAAACTTTGAACAGAAATAGATTATACCCTGAAATAACAAATAGACTTGGCTCACTATTTGAAGACCTTCGTGGCGCAGTGCGCGCTTTGTCGCATTATAAAGTTGGAGGTCATGGGTTTGATTCCCGACTCGAGTCTGGTCTGGTGGGTGGCTTCTGCCGTGTCTAGTTACCACCCTACCGGCAAAGACGTGTCGCCAAGCGATTTAGCATTCCGGCACGATGTCGCGTAGAAACCAATTAGGAGCGTGGGCTTACCATACTCCTAACAGGTTAGCCCGCTACCATCTTAGACTGCATCATCACTTACCATAAGGTGAGATTGCCGTCAAGGGCTTACTTGTAGTGTATAAAAAAGACTTTTTGTTTTTTTTTTTGTTTTTTTTTTTTGTAAAACACTGATATCCTATGGTTTTTGTTATAACAATCTTCCTCATTTATCAACTCCTCATATTGGATTAAATGTTGGGAAAAGGAATGAGCCAATCGTCAATTACAAACACTACTTATTCCACAGGAATTTTTAATAAACCTTAATTTACGCGAACGAAGTCATACGTATACAACTATACCATGTAGGTAAAGAAGCATTTCTATAAATGAAATAGCTAATTTTAGACTTAGTTACGTCAAAATGGACATAAAGTTCAACATCAATGAAATCCATAGATCGGATTCTATTTTCTCTCTCTTGACCCTTTGCATTTCGAGTACAAGCCGCAATACGTGTAAGTGACGTCAAGTTTGACAGTGATTCGCCCGTTTGGTGGGATAGGTTAGTATTTTCCATTAATAAATAATATATATACTAGGTGCGCTGTCAGACGTCAAAACTCACGAAATAAATGCCAATATGTCTGTGCTCAACGTTTTTGACGTCACAAAGAAAATTAAATAATCTGATTATAAGCCGTATAATTTAAAATTGTATTCAATAGTTTGAAATATCCATCGGTGTTTTTTTAGTACGTAAAAAAGACGAAAGAAAAGTTATTAAGTATTACCAACTAGAATAGGTGTACAGCTAAGCTATACCGTGCCTTATTTAAAAATACGTCGCTGATTTTCAGCCGAGACCAGAGTGACGTCACAACAACAAAAAAGTAATAAAATGAAAGAAAAAAAAAAGACGGGTTGCACTCCGGGAGTGCCGGCAGAAGTGAAAACTTGATTATTAACGTTGAGCATGTTTGATATTTTGGAATGGTTAGGGAATAATTTTGCACCAATTGCTTTATCAGTATAAAAGTACTATCATTTATGTGGTAGAATACAATATTCATTTATTGCGCTATCGTACACAAACATGACAATTTATATTACATTAAAAATTTAACACTTTAAAACTATTACAATTATTTTACATTAAAAAGTTTATCTATATCAATTTCCATATTTTAAGCACTTTACATTCACGAATTTTTACGAATACACAACAATGTGATCACTACACAGACGGTCGAGCCATCAGCTGTCACCATCCATGGATGCGCGTGGCACGCTGTAACATACACGAACATTCGCGCAAGCGCCCTGCGCTGCCTAAACGAAACAGTAGGCCCAGGCATACATTTTCGCCGCGCCGTAGAGAGGGGATAGCTGTCTACTCTCCATCCGTCTTACGCTTTTTCGATCAGGTCACGTGTCCTGACGCGAGTTTAAGATTTTATACCCATTACAGAAAAAGTGCTCAACGCCGCTAAAGAAGTTTTCACTTCAAAAAACAAATTACAAGAAGGTAGCCGCAAAAAATATAAATGAAAATGTGTATGGGAGCGTGCCATGGAAAGAGCTATGCTTGGAATCTCTTTGAGAGATAAAGTCCGTAATGAGGTAATTCGGCAAAAAACAAGAGTAACCGACATAGCTCGAAGGGCTTGCACGCTGAAGTGGCAGTGGGCTAGTCACGTTTGTCGGAGAACCGACGGACGTTGGAGTCAGAAGGTCCTCGAATGGAGACCACGTCTTGGCAAACGGTGTGTGGGCCGCCCTCCGGCCAGGTGGAGTGATGACATCCGAAAAGTAGCAGGCATCGACTGGATGCGAAAGGCTGAGTTGGCGCTACTTCAAAGAGGCCTATGTCTAGCAGTGGATAAATGTTGGCTGATGATGATGCTGATGATGGGAGTACTTTTTTTTAAATCGAATGCTAGTATTCGTAAACGCAATTTCAGTTAAAGTAAAAATGGAAGAGACAGGTGCGCTTACACACATGCAAATGCAAAAAGAAATGGCAGGCTTTTTACCATCGCGCACGCATGGCGAGCTATCAGTCAGTGTACTCTTAAACGCACAATTACTGGAATGTACGAGCGCGGTGCATCGCTCCGCTGGTGTTCCCTTATGCCTCCACTCCAGCGCACAGAGCTACCTCGCCCAGGGACTCGCTTGCTAACGACACAGAACAGCTGCATCCACGAACCTGATTATTACTACCATCTAAAAAAAACGATGCTAAGTGGTAGGTTACAATATATAATCTAAACCATATTATTAGTGAGCTAACTTAAGTTCACAATAAAAAGAACTAACTAGGTCTCGGTAACTGGTTGTACGTATGCACAAGTACATTCTTCTTCACATACAAATACTAATAATTTCTCGTAAAATAAAACATAAAGCCACTCTGGAACTTGGTTATGATTGCGAATCCGAGCAAAGAACGTTCTGGACTTTACAAAGTATAAATGTAGACCAGCTGTAAACGTTAAGTCTATTCGGAGCGCGATGCGAACCACCTACACAATTAAAAAGTGGTCAATTACGATACTAAGTGACCTTGGCTTACATTCGGGGATGCCACTACGACGAGATTGTACTGCAATTTTGTACTAAACTTTATTAAAGAGTCATCAAGATTCATTCAAGAGCCTCCCACTGTTTTATGCTGATGGCGGCCACCGAAGGGGTTTTAGTGGGTAAAAATCCCACATAACCCGAGCTTTTCCCCAAAGCAATAGTCGGGTATCTCACTAGGAGATTTCCCCCCGTAAACAAAAAAAAAAGGTAGTTCCAAAACCTTATAATCATTTTCCTTTTCGAACGTCTTTTCGTAAGACAGTGTGTCTTTTTATCCAGGAGACTCACTTTTAGTGAACTAAGCAAGTTATATCAATCAGCTTATCGTAAAATCAGAGCATCATTAATCTTTAGCACCAAATTGCAAACGACGTTCAACAGCTACCAGTATCAAAACATTTTGTCGACAGAGTAAAATAGACCATAAGCAGCCAAATTTTGGCCGGATTACTAAAAACTACAATCGATGCAAAAGAGTTCAACGAGGTGAAGTAACAGAAATTCGGCAGTAGAGAGTGACAGCTATTTCCGGACTAACTGCTACTTCTTCTGGTCTATCTAATATAAGTCTAAGATATGTTACTATGAGTCCTAGGGTAAGTTTCAAATGACGGGGAAGTTGGGCGTTGATTCGTCCATACGCCTCCAAGGTCGAACATAGTGGAACATTGTATTGTACTTAATTAGGAGACGCCTGCTATTGCCAAACAGGTGATTAGTCTCCATGTCCGAGACGTAGAAGTGCATTCATCATCATCATGATCAACCCATTACCGGCTCAGTACAGAGCACGGGTCTCCTCTCAATATGAGAAGGGTTTGGCCATAGTCCACCACGCTGGCCATGTGCGGTTTGGTAGACTTCACACGCCTTTGAGAACATTATGGAGAACTCCCAGGCATGCAGGTTTCCTCACGATGTTTTCCTTCACCGTTGAAGCAAGTGATATTTTAATTGTTTTTAAAAACGCACATAACTCCGAAAAGTTAGAAGTGCAGTGCCCCCCTGAAATCTAAAAGTCCCTTATTGCTGCCTAACCGTATACACTAATTAGCTGCTTATGTTAGTAGCATCTAAAAGGATGTATCGGAGAGTCTCCATGGACAGTGCCTAGCTAAGCTAGCTACTTTACAGCTCGCAATCGCACGCGGCAACAGGCCGAAGTATACGCATTGATATTAAACTGCATAGACCTAGCAATTTTTGCGGTACTACTCCCCCCAGCCACCTTCCGGCGTGTGCGCTGGTCCATAAAATGTACTCGTGCTTCCTTACACAGTGTATTGTCCTGCGGGATCTTGTTATGGGCCAAAGCAGCATATAAAAAAAAGATATACATACGAGTATCTTTTTTTTGATATATATATACCTACCTAGCGACATAGCTTTATAACCCACACTCGGTAATTTCAATTTATTTATATGAGGAGTTTTGCATAATATCGTATTTTTTTTTTTTTAAGACAGAAACTATTTATACATCAAACATTTTCCATAAAACTTAAAATTTTAATTTGAGTGTCATCATGCGAATTAGGTTGTGATTGCAAAGTGAACTACTCGTAATTGTATTTTAAGAGATTGTTTTCATGAAAAAACTACATATCACAGCATTCATTAAAGACGTTTGCAAATCATCTAATATTAAATAAATACATAACATTCTAAACCATATTAAAGTATTATACAGTTTCCTCCCAATGAAGGGATTCATCCCAAGGTTTTCCTCTTAAACTGGTATTATCTTTTTTCTCCGACATTTAGTATTGGAGGTGCGCTGAGGGTTGCAGTGCAGACTATTTTCTGTAAGCGAAAGGACCCGTACATGACTATCGAACATTAATATTCTGAAGACAATGGATGGCAGTAATTATCCGTTTATGATAACCCTACCTGTATACGCGACGCGGTCTGTAATTTGCCTCGACAAGTTACTTAGTATTCACAAAGTACTTTTACTAAATACCTTATAGAATATTCACAATGAGACTTGGAATCTATGGTTTGGATTTTTAAAAAAAGGGTTAACTGTAAGGAACGAAATTACTACTTGACATCTGCATTTGAATAAGTTATGTGCTGCATTTTTTATGCCAAACGACTTTTCTGTTTCCACAGACAACATAGCCCACAACAAATGCTTTTGATTACAGTTAATCACTCTGCAAATAGTTCAATGCGAAAGTGGGTAATTGGGTTGCATACTCTATTGTAAGGGAATAAGTAATTCGGTCTTTATCGTCGTCCATCATTCATTGAGGCCTAGGGCTGCACGACATAAAGAGAATGTAAAAGCGCCTCTAATGGCACTCTTTATTTTTATTCCCTTGAAAACAATCTCATCTGATGGGATGTTATGATGTAGTCTAAGATGGTAGCGGGCTAAGCCATAGTAACTTAGATACTTAATTGGTTTCTACTAGACATCTTGCCGGAACGCTTAATCGATAGTCGATACGTCTTTCGCGGTAAGGCGGTAAGCCACGGCCGAAGCGGTCCCACCACACCAGACTCAGCCGGGAACCGAACCCAGGATCGCCAGACAGGTCGTCGAAATCAGACCGCGACTTATGGTTTCTCTGGGTACATTGGGATTGTTAGACCAGAGATTATACATACCGCCCCGTGGTGACACGCACGTCTGGGTAATATCAGACATCGGGAGAATGTGTTTATGCTTAATGGAGGACTCATAATTGTTACGTAACTGCGGTTCGAATCCAGGCACGCACCTTACCTGACCTGAGCCTAATATCACTTGTTTCAACTGTGAAGGAAAACACTGTGAGGAAACCTGCACGCCTCAGAGTTCTCCATAATGTTCTCAAAGGCGTGTGAAGTCAGCCAATCCGCACATGTCCAGCGTGATGGACTATGGCCAAACATTTTAATATTGAGAGGAGACCCGTGATCTGTAGTGAGCCGGTAATGGATTGATCATAACTAAGGTTTTGTACAAGCTTTTCGAAGCGTTGGTGTCTATTATATTCTCAAAACGATGAATTAACGATGAATATCATCAGGTGGTAAGACGCTAATATGCTAATAAAAATAAAACTGACACGACGTTGCATTCGAATACACACGTTAATACCGTAAATTCCACGACTGGGCACGTGTCACTGGGTAACATACTAATTATCTTACATCAACAGACGGCAAGACATCATTTGTCATTTCAGCACTATATAAATCATAGGTTCTTTAAACCTTTGTGTGCTTTACAGTTGCAAACTGCTTCAATTTTCCCACAACAGGATATGACAATTTTGTAATGGAGGAAGTTTGATGCCAACTCACGTCATTACATGCAAGTTGCAGGAGTTTAAAGCTTCCACTAGAGCAGAGCGGTATAATTTATGAGGGGGTCGGTATACCTTAACTGGAAGCTCGTTTTTCCATCGCTAATGGTCGTTGAACGACCACTTGTTAGGTAAAGACACTTATACCCAAACGTAATAAGTTTAATAAAGACTCATTTGTTGCGTCAGCTATCAACGTAGCGGATCAGCGGGAAAGCGCAGCCAGCGTTATTCACACAATTCCACAAGGGCATGGCAAAGATAGTAATCATCATCATTCATCATTAACAACCGATTGACGTCCACTGCTGGACATAGGTCTTTTGTAGGGAGTTAAAATGCTCACGGTCTTGGGCCGCTTGCTTCCAGCGGCTCCCTGCGACTCGTCTGATGTCGTCTGTCCACCTAGTTGGGGGTCGACCAACGCTACGTTTACCGGTGCGGTCGCCATTCCAGCACCTTAGGACCCCAACGTCCATCGGTTCTCCGAGCTATGTGCCCCGCCCATTGCCACTTCAACTTCGCAATTCGCTGAGCTATGTCGGTAACTCTGGTTCTTCTACGGATCTCCTAGTATATCTTAAATAAGATATCTTAAGATAGTAATAAGTTAGGTTTTTTTTAAGTTTTTGAAAACACACAAAAAAAGAACGATTAGGAGGAAAAAACAGCGGTTCGAATCCAGGCACGCACCTATAACTTACCTGACCTGAGCCTAATATCACTTGCTTCAACGGTGTACGAAAACATCGTGAGGAAACCTGCACGCCTGAGAGTTCTCCATAATGTTCTCAAAGGCGTGTGAAGTCTGCCAATCCGCACATGGCCAGCGTGGTGGACTATGGCCAAACCCTTCTCATATTGAGAGGAGACCCGTGCTCATTAGTGGGCCGGTAATGGGTTGATCATGATGAGGAGGGAAAAAAACAAAAATAGACTCTCCTTCTTTTTCTTTTGTTTATAATCATTCTTTATGGTTATCTTTGATCCACTACAAGATAGCCCTTTTCTGCAAATGTTAGTGATGATGCAATCCAAGATATGATAGCGACCGAACCTGGTAAGTGGTATTAACGCGGCATCGTAGTGGAACGCTAAATCGCTTGGCAGCACCACTTTGTATTTGTAGCGGGTAGGGTTTGTAAACACCGCCATCAACCAAACCAGAAAAATTTAATGTTCAAAATATTTTAACCAGCTCTTAGATACCAAATATAAATTAGTTTATTTACTTTTTTATTAAAGCAAGGCTTGCGCATAACTACTATAATTTTTATGTATACACTAAAAATGAGCCCTTGACGGCAATCTCACCTGATGGTAAGTGAGGATGCAGTCTAAGATGGTAGCAGACTAGCCTGTTAAGGGTATGGTAAATTCATACTCCTAATTGGTTTCTACGCGAAATCGTGTCGGAACTCATAATTGCTTGGCGACACGTCTTTGTCGGTAGGGTGGTGAACATCCAAGGTCGAAGCTTCCCGCCAGACCAGACTAGAGACGGAAATTGAACCCAGGGCCTCCAACTTTATAATGCGACAGCGCACGCATTGCGCCACGGAGGTCGTCAAAACATCATGCCTGATGGACAGTTATGATGAGATGATGATGGAGCGCGATTGCCTAGGAAAAGCCTATTAACTCTTCTCTTGAAGACACCAAGATTATGTTTGGCTAAGAACACGGAAGCTGGGAGGGCATTCCACACCTTAGCGGTTTGTATCAGTGGAAGAAAAACGTGTCGTTCTAGTTCGCTGGATATCAACCACGTAATGGTATTGTCATCCGAACTACATAAACATAGAAAAAAACATTTCAAAACAACATTTGGATATAGGTAAAAATTGTACTCCTACGAATTTTACATTGATAATTACAGCTAGTGAAGCAAATCAAGACGTGTTATAAATAAAACAGACACTAACCCGCTTAATATGGAATTCAGTTTTTTTACAGCTAAGAGGTTTATTGTATAAATATTAAAATATAAGTAGTAACGTAAAGTAATATAAAATAATGTTTATCTTCGACAGGCGAGAACGCGCAATAACTTTTACTTTTGACTTGATTTGGATACCCACTACAGCTCATGAAAAACTCAGTACGTAGGCATTCCACTTTCTAAATATTATGTTTTAAGTGAAACTTCTGCTGGAGACCGACACTGAAAAGGCAAATTATTTGGGCGCGTGAACAAATAAAACTTGAATCATGAAACAGTATGACTTTGCTAGTCCGGTTGCCACGGAGAGGACATTGGTCTTATTTCTTTAACCCAGCCTGACTATAATACTTATATTATGTAATCTAATATTGTACAAAGAGGCAATAGGACCGCGATGAAATATAAGTAAAATTAACCACGCCCATTATATAAGGACTCAATTTTTGTAAAACCTTTTCGAAGCGTTGGTGTCTATAATATTCTCAAAACCCACACCCATTACACCCATGGTGGGTTTAACGGTGGGTGGACAAACATAACGATATTTTTTCGTTTCACAGACAATACATTCAATTAGCTCAAAAAAAATTTGGTGATTACACAACGTATATAAATACTTCAGGGACGATCAACAGGAAATAAATCGTCGTAACCTCTTAGTGAACAGAAGATGCCTAACTTCTTACTTTTAACAATACTAGTTACTATTTAGTACATGTCACTAATGTGGCGGTGATAGGCTAGTGGTTAGGGCGTCAGCCTCCTTATCAGAGGTCGGCGGTTCGAATCCGGGCACGCACCTCTAACTTTTCAGAGTTATGTGCGTTAAAAAATATATATATATATATAACTTGCTTCAACGGTGAAGGGAAACATCATGAGGAAACCTGCATGCCTGAGAGTTGTACATAATGTTCTCAAAAGGCGTGTTAAGTCTGCCAATCCGCACATGGCCAGCGTGGTGGACTATGGCCAAAACCCTTCTCATATTGAGAGGAGACCCGTGCTCTGTAGTGAGTCGGCAATGGGTCGATCATGATGATGATGATGACATGTCACTAAGAAGTTAGTTTTGTTCCTCCTTTGTCCTGTTTATTCACTCATCAATCATTAGCAAACTATTTCAGAGCGCGGGCCTGAAGAAAGGATTTTGGTGTAGGTGGTCTACATGTGTGGATTGGTAGATTGTGCACACCTTTGAGAGCTCTCAGCATGCTGGTTTTCTTACGATGTTTTTCTTCACCACAGAGAATGCGTGCGCTGTCACATTATAAAGCGGAATGTCATCTGTCAAAATGTCGAGGCGGTTAATATGAATAGTATAAGCTTTCATCTGTGGTCAGGAACCAAAGTAGAAAGACTTCGTGTTGTTAGAATACTTTTAATAACTTTTCTATAAATATCTCATTAACGATATTTTTCGTCAAGTGCTTGAACCCCTAACGTCATCATGTCAACTGTCATATATGCCCGATGACCACAGATCATATACAAAAGTCAGGCAATACTCATTGTTACCTTTCATTAGCTTGCCCGTTATTAAATATTATGATTCTACCGTAGTACCGTTTAGCAGTCATGTGACTATATATATACAGTACTCTCTCATGAACACATAAGATTACGGAAGTCAGCCGTAAAGTTCATGGTATACTACGTTAATTTTACCGGTTCAAGAATTTCCTTCCGGTCAAAATTAAAACCATACTTATCCAATCTCTAATGCTACCTCTTCTTGACTATGGTGACGAGTGTTTTTTGGTTTTAAACACCGCTATATTTGGTAAATTAGAAAGACTACACAATTGTTGCATCCGTTTCATTTTCGCCCCTATATTTCTCATTACCGATCATAATTAAAATGTTTAAATTTGTGTCTTCTCTTTACCATTCTTAAAATAGACTACTCTCCTTTTTTCTTAAAATCTCACTTTCATTACATTAGTGATCCTCGGACTGGTGGAGAATGGTGCAATAAAGTTTATAAAAATAAATATTCTGAGTCCGACTCTCATACAACAACACTCCGCCAAGCGGTTTAGCGTTCCGGTACGCTGCAAAGTAAAAACCGATTAGGGGTATGGGTTCGGCTGGCAACGCATTGGTAGCTCCTTTCGTGCTGTAGATGTTTGCATTTAATGATACGTCATATGATACGTCTGCTCGTTTACCGTCGAAGAATATACAAGTTATATTTAATTCTTAAATTGATAATTTTTTTTACTTGCTGACCTTGCTCCCTTCGGCCGTGGCTAATTATCACTCTATCGACAAAGTCCAGTCACCAAACAATTTCGCGTTCTGGCACTTGGTCACGTAGAAACCAATGAGGAGTATGGGCTTACCATACCCCTAACAGGTATCATACCCATACACTTACCACCAGATGAAATTTAAAAAAAAAACAAAGTTGGTTTGCTGGAGTTTTAACCACAAGACTATCAAAAATTTATTAATAATTTGAGAAATCAATCCGACACCCCAACCCTCTCGTAGTTACGGCTTCTTTTTACTCCCCCGCCCTAAGCGTTCCTCTCCGAAAGAGACCTAAACATATCCGTCACGACCCTGACGATCAGATAACTACTGACACATACTCGTACCACCTATCACACAATCATACGCTACACACCGTCTTCGCCGGCGAAGCCGAGATCCCTGCTAACTTACGTCATCCGGACGTGGGCTCCATCCACGGCCTCGGAGACGTACGGACCACTCACCGTCCGACCCCCCCGTTACCCCAAACGTCGCCTAAGCCGAGATTCGGCCTCACAGGAGGCGCCCTTAGGCAGACGTTCCCGAGCCCTATGGCTCAAATTTTCTTCTGGCAGAGCTTCGGAAAGAAGCCCCGTTACTCTGTCGCAATTAATAGAGTTAGTACAGCTAATAGTCAGTCCGAAAAAATTATTAATAATCCAGCTTTGCCAACTACACCTATTTGCTGAGGACACATCGCTAAATGATAAAATAACTATATATATATATATATATAATAAGATAACTATGTCCGTATAAAACCGTGCTTTTATGTGATAACAACCTAAAGTACATAAAATCAAAGTTTGTAGAGTTTAAGATGAATTTTATGTAATGTGAAGAAATTGTATAAGAAAAAGAGTACTCATAATTGAGAATTCCACGGTTTTTGTGGCGCTGACCTTGGATTATATGCTTCAAAAGGGCTTTCATAATGAGGCTCTCTCGGATAAATTCAGCCCAGCTGCGACAGCGTAGTCAGAAAAATTATACAGTTTACCGACGATAAAACAGCTAGGTGCTTGTTTATTTGGCGAATTTTCTCAGTGTTATGTCCTACGGGAATATCCCGTCAATCAATCAATCAATCTTTATTCAAACAGTCCTTGAAAAGGCACTTATGACGCGTTAATAATTTACACAGTAGTGATGGTGACAACTACATTCGTAAACTTAAAACTAAAGCTACGAGGGTTCCAAACGCGCCCTGCTCTAAGAAGAAGCCCACAACAAACTTTTTTTGTCACCATCTCACATGTCAATTAAAATTATTTAAAAGTATCTTTTTAGAGCAATATGTTATACCCATGCTTGTTTATCATTTACATAACTACTTTGCTATAGTAGAACTTTTCTAGAAGCTTACATTTTATATATTACTTTGAACTTATTGAGAGACATCCCAGAATCCCAATTTTGTGGGACACAGAAGCCGATTTCATTACCATATCTATTTTTTAGGTAATAAAGTTCCTATCGTCTCTATATAAGCCAAAATCATGTTGTTGTCATTGTAAATCTTATAAATAAAGCTAATTATTGTCACGGTTGCAAGGAAATATGTTCATTCAAAATCTTTCACCTGAAATGCACACTTTTGACGATTTCATATTTTTTTGTTTGGCATTTATTATGTCAAGATGTCAAATTTGTAAGACACGTCTAAGTTTTAAAATAAAATTCTATAACTAGCTGACCCAGCAAACGTTGTTTTGCCATATAAATTATTTCTACGGAATTTCTATTGTAGAAAAAAATAACTAACTAATTATGTGTAAGGATGTGGTCTATGAGTGACAGAGGCATGGGGCGCTGTGAACGATGAGGGAGTATAAAAATAACATAAATATTGTTTATGTTCAAAAATGTTTTTTTTTTCAAATTAGAGTGAAAAACATTCACAATAAAGACGATAATTGTTCAGTTATCGAGCGGGATGACAAAATATTAAATTTCTAAAATGACTATTAAAAAATAGGGGTTGGCGATAGAAGGGTGAAAATTTAGGGTTGTATGTATTTTTCAATGCCGCATGATACAAAAAAAAAATATCCAAAAAATAAAAATAAACTTTTTGGAGTGGACACCCCTTATCACTTAGGGGTTTGAAAAATAGATAGTAGCCGATTCTGGTATTTACTGAATATGCATAAAAAATTTCATAAGAATCGGTCCAGCCGTTCTGGAGATGTGTGGGAACAAACATTGTGACATGAGAATTGTATATATAAGACTACAAAATCCTTGATTTATCTTTTTAAGATTACCTAATAGCGTATATAAGTTACTACTGTGGAACAATATACAGTATCTATTAGTTCCTCGAATACAAGGAATAATGAATACATACCGAATAATGTCGAATACCAAATAATGAAATCGCGACAACTCTAGGTACAAACATAAAATCCATACCGAATCGATTTTTCGTGATTTACTAGTCCAAATTGCACTTTGTAAGTCAGTCCGTCTGTCGTTACGCAGAGGCAAGCTGGCAAGCTGTATTCATTCTGCGGGATCTGACACGCGCACGAAATCCTAGTGCCTAGTACAAATATAATATTTGATTCAAAAATCGCTTGTTTTATTAGAATTTTTGAAACGTCTCGTTGGTCTATTCGCAACGACCCTATCACCGACCGGTTCGGAAAGCAGATTCTACCGTGAAGAAGACAAAAGACCCAACAGCAGGGAATGATCCCTCATTAATATTCTAAACTTTAACATGAGTTGTTAACAGCTATAAGTAATAAAATATATAATTTTAATTTTTTATTTTTATTTATAATCCTTTTTTGAGATGACTAAGGAGAATTTCATCAAATCTTTAGTAATACTGCTGCAATATGTATGTTTTAAATAATAACTATTCTATATTCGCAAATTAATCACTTTCCCGGATTGTATATTCATTTAGATTGTTGTGCATATAAGTATGGTTTGTTATGCATCACTATAACGGAATTTTCTTTCATTTTAACGCACACAAGTTCCAAAAGTAATAGAGGGATCGAACAAGGTCCTCTAATCCTCTAAATAAATCTCTCCTCTCCTCTTCTTCTTTAAAAGTATAGAAAGAAACAAATGCATTTTTTTCTTATGAAAGCTTGATCTTTTACTCTTTGTATTGGCCCGCGTTCGTGTTTCAGTATGTATATGTTACTAGTTAACTAAAGAGGTCAAACTCATAATGCATGAAGACGTTATTGATTACTTGACGCAGTTATTGACATATAGTTCGGAGGCAATACGCGCTGATATAAAAAGTCATGTGCATTTCTCTCTTTACTGAAAAATATTCTTTGTAGGTGTTAAATCTTAGTTTTTTTTTCTTGTAGGTAGTGATGAAACATAGTTTGGGTCACTTAGGGTTTAAATTACGAATTATTATTGAATTGCACAAATAGCTTAACATTAACATATCGTCTAAGAAAGGCGTAATCGATATCACTAATTATTTATATATGCACTTTGTTTATTAAGCTACTGTAAGTTATTATCTATACGTTTACTCCTAATAAACTGGGTCCCTTGTCTACACTAAAAGCATGATTGACTATGTAATATTTAAAAAGAGCATTTGGAACATCTTGAATGTTTACTTACCTGAAGAACTGTATCTGGACAGCGGCCACACCGGGTCTTCCCGGAACCTGGAAATAAAAAAAAACATTTTTATACATCTGTGTGGATCTGTCCTAAAGGGACTCCATTAAATAATATATTTTAATTATAGTTTTAGTTTTAGGTTAAATTTAAGGTTTATTTTAAGTTTTTAAGTGTTTATAATACAGTTACATTGTTTTAGTTGTTAATTATAATTGAATAAATTTTTGAAAGGATTTTTTGCTGTCATCTGTGGTGATGTGCCACATCGTCACAAGACATTGATAAGGCCCCACAGCTGGGCACAGCGTATACCTATCACGGGGCTTGCGACTTAATTCTATTGTAAATACGTAAATTCACTTTTGTACACAATAATGTATGTCCGCCTCCTTAGCGAATATCCGATCTGGCAACAACAGAAATCGAGTTTTGCTCCAAAGTCTCAAACGTGAGTTAAGAAGCTTCACTTTAAGATTTATTTATTCATACGTTGTTTTCTGGGTGTTTTTGTGAATTTTGATAACTCATTTGCAAACAAAAAGCAAAAGTGTAACGGATTCAAAATCTTTGAGGATTGTATAATATAAAGGATTATTCCATTCGATTTCGTCTCGGGCTCACTGGCTGTGGTTCTTGCTGTTGCTATTTGGAACCGACATACACTTAGGTACGCGATTCAATAGGCAGAAAAGACATATTGAATTCAGTACCTCTAGTCAAAGGGGATTAGTCTATAGGTATCCAGAATACATATGTGCTGTTCAGAAGGGGGATAGAATTTTTCAGAATACATCTGTGGTATTAGTAAGAAATAATTTTCTGGTCTGGAAAGCTTGGGCTGCAACTAGCTACCACTCTACTGACAAACAAGTCAACCATTTAGTGCTTTAGTATGAAGTCTATAAGGATGATGGTTTTGGGTATGGCTCCAACACATACACCATAAGCGCTATTCGGAAGGAAGAAACGACATCCAGAATATTTGAACGCTGTTCAAATGGAAGAAATGATATGCGGCATACATAATATATGTGCAGTTTGAACTCTGGAATAATAAAATGAGACAAGGAGTGCGTTTGCGTTATGTGAATCTGTCCATATGTGTGTTCAGCCATACGATTACGTTTTTCGTCAATTTGAAATGACAGATTTTAATTGTTAAATGTTTTATCAATTAAACCGTATCATATTTAAATCCTGATAAGTTTGTATGAGTATAGTTTTATATTCTATCTAGAAATATTTATAAAAAATACCTATATAGTACCTATAATATATTTAATTTTTTTATGAACAATCGCGTTTTGTGATTGTGTGATCACAATATCACAGCTATCTATTTTGTTCAATAACAACAAAATTAGTAAATTGTTTTGTATTAAGGCTGTCACAAGTGAAGTTTGCACGGTTGAACTAAAAGTAAGAGTAAATTAAATAATTTTGCTTTCTTTATTGCGTACTTAAATTTTTCGATATCCATGATTTTATTTGTAATGTACACTACATAATATAATGTTCATAAAAAAGCTGAACAGTTTGTTTCTTTGTTTGCATTTGATCGCCCCTTTTTTGAAATGTTATTACATGCAGAGTGTGTGAGTACAATTATGGGTTATAACTTGACACTTCTTCATAAAACAATCGAGAGTGACGTCACCATTAACAGTTACAAGAGCTCTACGAAATCTGTGCCATGAGACACAGCTGCGTGATAACGACGCGTTGTTTTGGCATCTTGAATAGTTTTTCGAAAACGCATAAACACGGCCAGTAGGTTATCGGGAAGCCTGGACCTTCAAGGACATCAGTTTTTGTGAGCAGCCCGGGTGAGACCGAGGCGCGTCGGTATCGCTTTACCTATTTGAATTGTAAACCGGGCTGACCAAAATCGTTTCTGCATTAAACTCGACGTCAATATTTCGGGACTGGCGGCTTCCGAATTAGGTTCACAAATTCCTCAATCACACATACAACATCCGATTGAAAAAGCGTTTGACGTGATCGCTCGGGTACCTAACTACTTATACCAACCGCTGTATTAATACAGACATGAACTAACTTCACCTCAGCTTGATAAAGCTTGTGTCACTGTATCAGAAGCGAATTCTCTTACATGTAGATATCCATTATTTTTATGGAGAAGAACTGATGATGAATGTTCGAGAACTTCCGTTCGGGCACATTGCGTTATATGAGAGAGAAGAAATACTTAAAACGCTGTATATTGTAAATACTATACAAGTCGCATGCACGCACGCATCCATCGGAACCAACGGGTAATATTCAGGTATCACATTAAATAAAATAAACTATGAATTTCTTTGTTTGTTAAACTTATTAATATATATATATATATCTATAACTATATTTAAATGAACTGAGTTTTCTTTCTCTCAAATACTCGATACCAACTGGACTAGTCATTAGAGTGGTAGTCCTAAAATAGTGGTCACGAATTATTCGTAGTAGTCCTAGTAAGTTTTAAAAAGTGGGAAAATATAGAGATTTAGCAAAATTGAATCAATCTTATTGCAGCTATGGTTTATTTGTTTCCACCCTCATTTGCAAGATAAATTAATAAGCTAACCGAGTTTGTTTTATAATGTGTAAATTGTTATTAAGACTCTTTTTTCGCGATATTAATTACGCTGGGTCGAGTAATAATATATTTCAGGTTTTCTTAAAAAAAGGCAAAATATGGGCATATAATGGATTGACCCAACAGACCCAAAGTTTGTCGTCCATTTACTGACTTGAGTCAAAGTTGGTTATTCCCACAAGATATAGTTTTTAAAACATTAATCTACGCAATCAAAACGCATCGTCTATCTGTCCCTAAACTGACTTTTCTCAAGCAACCGCAGTAGGTTTATAACTTTTTTTTATTTTAATTTTTTTTTTCCGCTGGGAAATGCGTTTACGCATCCCCTCCGGAAGCGATGTGGGCAAGACTGCGCCGCTTCCGACGGGGTATGTGGGACTCCCTGGCGGCCAGGCTGGCGACCAGAATACCCACTAAAACCCAGCGATGCTCTTTGCGTCGCCTGGTGGCTGGGTCACGGGAACACTTGTGCACTCGACCGCAAGTAGGTTTATAACTAACACAAAGGGCCGAAATACTTAATTTCCTTCATAGGGTAGGAAAGTAATTAAAAACAAAAATAAATTGGTTAAAATTTTTACCAAACCTTTAATTTGCTAATGATATAACGCAAACCCTACAATAGAAAAAGATTCAAGTATATTTTCTAAAACTATCTAAACTATGAAAGTCTGTAAAAGTTATTTTTTACTCCACTACATGTAAGACCTGGACTGCACCTGGTCGGTAAGTTGTAACGGCAGTAATTATTTTCTTTTATGAAATTATTGGCTTAGTTTTTTAATCGACGCAATTACAACGTAAATACTGGCTGCTTACTAGAATATTTTAGACGGTGCCTTTTGTATCAGTCTCTAATCTATTTAATGTACATGAAAAATATTACAATGAATATACAATCTGCACTGTTATTTTATGAGTTTTTTTTAATATAACAAGCTGTAATATTCATTATAATATTCAGGCTAATTTTAAACAGGTTAGGACGTCCGCCTCCTAATCAGAGGTTGGTGGTTCGAACCAGGGCCCGCACCTCTAACTTTCAGAGTCATGTGCGATTTTAAGCAATTAAAATATCGCTTGCTTCAACGGTGAAGGAAAACATCGTGAGGGCACTTGCATGCCTGAGAGTTCGCCATAATGTTCTCAAAGGCGTTTGAAGTCTGCCAATCCGCACATGGCCAGCGTGGTGGTCATATTGAGAGGAGACCCGTGCTCTGTAATGAGTCGGTAATGGGTTGATCATGATGATGATGATTATAATGATATTGGCGTCCTAAAAAAGGAGGTTTAGATGACGAATTCTTGACGCATGGACATCGACAATTCCCTATTCCCGCGATGATTTTGAGATTGGTATAATAACTTAATATCATTAAAAGACAATAATGGCGTAAGTATATGGTTCGTTTGTAATAAATGTTGTAAAAAAGAAATATAATTGTTTTCTTATTAGTTATAAACTTGCATGCATAGTGGCAGAAGCACGCATGGCGTATTGATCACAGTAATAGAAACACTAACGGATATATCTCAATGGTGGGTAGTTATTAAGTTAATGAGTGAAATAATTGAACATCCTTTGCGTGGTTTAGCAGAAAAACGAAGTGCTCAGAAAATAACATTTTATTTAGAACTGCCTCGTTGGGCTAGTTGGAGCCATGTTGAGGTTCTCGGGTCCAGGGTTCGAATTCATGCTGCATGGGCTGCTCGTGCAATATGCCTATAAATTGGCTCCAAGAAAGTCATTATGAGATAAATGAAAGTCAAAATAATTACATTGCACGACCAATACAAGTTTTAAAATTTAATGTATGTCCACAAATACAATAAAATTCTATAAATAAATCTATCGCAACAATTAGAAGTAAATATTGTGTGCTAATGAAATTAGCGTTTTAAACATAGAATCGTTTTTTTTAAATATAATAAATTAATTTAATCAAACTATGTACCTATGCACTCTTTCCATCTCACGGGTAGTTGATTGATCCCTTTACTAAATAAATCACTCGGAATCAATAAAATCTTAGAAGGTGCTTTGGCCCCATCGTTGTTGAATTTTTTCTCTTGCAAGAAGTTATCCAAATTTTGAAAAAAATGGTAATCTGCTGGAGCAAGGTCTGTAAAGCAAGGGCATACGGTGGATGTCTTAGACAATTGCAGCTCCTCTAGTTTGGTTGCCGTCTGTTGTGCAGTGTGCAGTCTAGCGTTGTCCTGAAGCAGCAGTGGCCTAGACTGATCGACCAGCCTCGATTAACAGCTAGCTTTTCCATCATGGTACGCAGTTGCTGACAATAGGCGTCCTCCGTAATCGTCTAGCCAGATTGAAGAAAGCCTTGGTGAACGTCACAGGCACTAGTCCACCAAACACCATTTTTTTTGAGTCGTTTTTCGCTTGGAGCAAGATTTGGCTGGTTAGCCAGGGTTCAGCCATTGCGATGAGCGTTTGCAATTGTCGTCAGGATCCACTTTTCATCGCAGGTAATGATTCGATTTAAAATCCCTTCATTATTGTGCCGGTTGAGTAATGTGCCACAGAAGTCATCGTGCGTTTGTCGGTTTGCTGCATTCTATTCATGAGGTTTCACCCCACCTTTCATCCTTCCCAATTTGCTTCAAGTGGATTATAACGGTTTTATCACTGACACCGTAGCCTGCAGCTAGCGGACGTGGTTTGCGATGGCACCGCGTCGACAATAGCGTTCAATTCTTCATTATTAACTTTTGTCTACGTTGTCCACGTGGCTTGTTCTGCAGGCCGAAATTTCCAGAACGGAAACATTGGAACCAAAAACGCACTGTGTTTTCTTTTGCGACACCGCCGCCCTACACGTCATTAATCCTTCGAGCCGTTTCAGCAGTAGGTTCTGATGCCACGATGGACCTCGCACTCGTAAATAACGCGGTATTTCAAGTTTTCCATTTCTTAAACAGAGTGACACAAAGAAAAATCCAAAAGATGATAAAACAAATGAATTAGGGGTCTCAAAACACAAAAGCATAAGAACTTAGAACAAGACTTCCTAAAGAAAGAGGAGATTTTTGAGATCAAAGTGGCCAGTACGACAAAACGTAATTACATATTCAATCAATCAATCATAAGCTTTATTCAAATAATACGTTAAAAGGCACTTATGATGCTACCATAATTTACATAGTAGTGAGTTGATGGTAATAACTACATTCGTAAACTTTAAAGCTATAAGAATTCCAAACGCGCCACGGTCTAAGAAGAAGCCCACAACAAACAGCCGGGTAAATTTTCTTTTTGTTAACACCATCTAATATGCCACTTAAAATTATTTAACAGCTATCTTATTAGAGTAATATTTCATACCCAAGCTTGTTTATCGTTTACATAATCGACAAACTTACGTATATAAAGGACCCAATATAAACTCGTGCTGCACGCTACTAGACTACATAAACTTAGAAATTCATTTAAAGGTAACTGTATGTCATAACAAAATACCAAATGACACTTCCGGGATATCTCTCAATAAGTTCAAAGATTATAAAAAACGTAAGCTTGTAGTAAAGTCATATTAATGTGTTAATAACTATGTAAAAGAGAAGAAATAAGCTCGTGTATGAAATATTACTCTAATAAAATTGCTCTCAAACAAGCAGTGATAGCCTAGTGGTTAGGACGCCTGCCTTCTAATCCGAGTCCCGGGCATGCAGCTCTTAATTTTCGCAGTTATGTGCGTTTTTGAACAATTAAAATATCACTTGCTTCAACGATGAAGGAAAACATCCTGAGAAAACCTGCATGACTGAGAGTTCTCAAGCATCCTCGCCTTAATACTTAATACTCGTACAAGTTTCTTTTGTACCGCTTCCCGCGGTAAGCTTCCAAGAGCGTTCCTCGCAAAGCTGCGAACAACAATAGTTCCAAGTTTCAAAGACTTCTTTCTACACGTAACTAAGGGAATTACGTGAAATCGGTACAGGAATAAACATACAGATCGGAGCAAAATAAGTTGAAGTAATCTTTCCGCGCGGTGGTAAGTGATGCAGTCTAAGATGGCAGCGGGCTTACACGTATGGTAAATTAAACCCATACTCCTAATCAGTTTTACGCGGCATAGTACCGGCACGCCACGTTTCCCAATGTATCCGTCACACCGTATATCATCATCATCATCATGATCAACCCATTGCCGGCTCACTACAGAGCACGGGTGTCCTCTCAATATGAGAAGGATTTGGACATAGTCCACCACGCGGCCATGTGCGGATTGGCAGACTTCACACGACTCTGAGAACATTATGGAGAACTCTCAGGCGTGCAGGTTTCCTCACGATATTTTCCTTCAACGTTAAAGCAAGTGATATTTTAATTTTTTTAAAACGCACATGACTCCGAAAAGTTAAGAGGTGCGTGCCCGGATTCGAACTGCCGACCTCTGATTAGGAGGCTGACACCCAAGCCACTAGGCTATCACCTATTTTAGAAATAAACGTGGCCACTGAATGGTTAACTTCGCTACCTCAGGGGCTAAGTCGAGATGTCTGACAGCTGTCTGCTGAAACGTTCAGCCTCGCAAACCAGTCTAAAATATTAAACAAGTCTATATTTTTGCCGATGGCCAGAAATAAGACTTATTAAAGTTCCTATACACTTCGCTTATTTATTATTGGAACGAAGTTCCTTATCGCGCGTTGTGAAAGGGGGCTAGACGGAAAAAATTCTTACGAAAAGTTGTCACGACACTTTTTGTTAATGTAAGCTGTGCGACTTCGCATGTTTCTCTGTCTGTCTCTCTCAAGAAATATCTTATAGAAAGCAAGCCAGATATTTTCATTTCTATTTCGCATTGAACAGTGTGGTGTCGCGACGATTATTTTTGTTGAGTGTATACAGGTTTTTTGTAAATAATTAATAATAAAAAATAATAATAATAATGAATCCTGACAGTGTTTCTGCACAAGTTCCGGATATTGCTAATGGAGTACAAAATTGAGCCTACTGGTTAAGTTTATATAACATTATTATTACAATTCTTTCACTAATTAATCGAAAGGAACTTCGTACTTCAGGCGACATGTTATGAACACACTTGTGAATTTGAATTCATGCCATACTGAACCCAGGATAGGTACAAGTATTTCGTAAGAAATGAGATTTCTTATTCGATACAATTCTGCAAATGCTCTAAAGGTTTTTCCATCGTGTAAAATCTCCTTTACCTCCTCTGTCCTATATTAAATCTATAGATATCTTCTAGAGATAAACTTTCCTTTGTATACTTCTTATAAAAAAGTTTGTTATCACAAACTTTGGTGCAAAGAAAAAACTTTACACTACCAAACAACGCCTAGGAACTAAAAAAAAAAAACAAAATACTTAAACCTTTTATTGCTTTCAAATAAGTGTTTATTTTATAATTAGGTTTGTAGTTAATTTTTCTAAGGGAAATGTAAGTTTATTTTGATGATATGTTTGAGTAGGAATTCGCATGAAATTTGTCCATTTAGGTGATAACTAAAACTAAATTAGGATAAGCCAAGTCCCGGCATTAAAAACAAAAGAACAGTAACCAGGTTGACAGGCGTTATCAAGCGAGGCAGACAGGCGCTGGACGCTGGGGAGCGTGGAAATGAACACAAAAGTATTATATCAAGCAGCGCCAGACGTTCTTTGGTTGATATTACGACACCACGTTATATTCAGTCAGTATCAAAGGATAAAGCGAACCAATAGTCTAGCTTTAAGCCGTTATGTTACAGACTAGCACCGAGGACGAACCTCTTCGGTTTTTTCTGTGCCGTTATTGTTATATGAATTATATTTTATATTAAATTAAAAAAAAAATTAAACTATGATGTCGCTTTATCATGTGGTAATTATTTGTGATTTTTAAGTTAGGTAACCACCTAAAAGTAGTTTAATACGGAGGTTCAATGAAAATTATTGGTTTAAATTTTGCATCGATTAAATATTTCGTACTCGGCAGGCGTTGCAATTCCATGTTTGACAGCGCGCGCGCTGTCGCATTATAAAGTAGGAAGCCCTGGGTTCGATTCCCGGCTCGAGTCTGGTCTGGTGTGAGGCGTCGTGGCTAGTACCACCCTACAGACAAAGACACACGTCTTCACGCCAAGCGATTTAGCCTTCCGGCCTGATGTCGAGTAGAAACATATTAGGAGTATGGGTTTACTATACCCCTAACAGGTTAGCCAGCTACCATCTTAGACCACATCATCACTTACCACCAGGTGAGATGCCGTCAAGGGCTAACCTGTGGTGTATAAAAAAAACGGAAAAAAAAAACATTGATGCATAAGTTTTTGGGCCAGGAACCCTAGGCGGTGTCCTTTCAATCCACCCCAGTTGTCAGATGGGAGGTTGTGTCTTGGCTACCACCCACCAAAAGAACCACCAAGTAACCACCCTACTAAAAGAATTTTGAATATAGTTTAACCACGCCCCAAATAAGTAAGCCCACCATCTGATACAACGTTTCATCGCTTACCACCAGGTGAGATTGCCGTCAAGGGCTTACTTGTAATTGAATAAATTAAAAAGTTTCATAACTGTGATGATTTAAAAAAAATCTGATTATAAAAGATGATTTTAAATTTTAAAGCGAGTTGCGAAGTTGAAGTGGCTATGGGCGGGGCACATAGCTTGGAGAATAGATGGACGTGGACGACCCCGCACCGGTAAACGTAGCGTTGGTCGACCCCCAACTAGGTGGACAAACGACATCAGACGAGTTGCAGGGAGCCGCTGGATACAAGCGGCCCAGGACCGTGGCCATTGGAGCTCCCTACAAAAGACCTATGTCCAGCTGTGGACGTCTATAGGTTGAAATGATGATGATGATGATGATTTTAAGGGGTGTATTGGATATAGGTAAAAGCAATTTCTAGGTTTTATATATGAAGGTAATTCGTATTGGATATTATTCAAACATACATATAAATACGTCGCAGTAAGATAGTTAAAGTGGGATGCGTTTATGTATCCCCTCCGGAAGCGACGCAGGCAGAACTGCGCCGCTTCCTGCGGGGTGTGTGGGATTCGCCGACGGCCAGATTGGCGACCAGAGTACCCACTAAAACCCAACGATGCTATTTCGCGACACCTGGTGCCTGGTCCACGGGAACGCTCCCTTGGAACATCCACCGAGGTCTTTTCTCCGAGGGCCCCTAACTCCGTCTCCGGATATAATTATAGATCGTAAGATATACGAAAGTGACTAATTACTTTTACTGGGAATATTTCGTTTTAGTGTGAAACGAAAGGAGATTTTTTGTATCCAATTATATCACGAGCCCCTAATTAATGAGTACTTAGAAAGACAACAGTAATTATCCCCTTATTTGTTCCTCTGCTGGTAAATATGTTATTCTCGATCATCTTTATTTCATAAATCCGTCTAAACAATAAAAACAAATTGCCGATTGTATGAAAGATATAACACTAAGTACGAATCGCCAGATTTGGGTGACTTTTTTTTGTATTCGTCAAGGTTTTTCTTTCTTCACGAGCTACCGAGTTTTAGCTTAAGTGTTGCCGGCTTAACCCATCCTCCTAATCAATTTCTATTCAGCATCAGACCGGAACGCTAAATCGCTTTGTTGTATGTCTTTGCCAGTACTATTGCTACCGTTGGTACGCGCGCTGTCACATTATAAAGTTGGAGGTCCTAGGTTCGATTCCTGGCTCGAGTTTGGTCTGGTGGGAGGCTTCGGCCGTGGCTAGTTACCAACCTACCTAGAAAGACCGAAAGGCGATTTAGCGTTCCGGCACGATGTCGCGTAGAAACCAATTAGGAGTATACTCCTAACCATAACCTTAGCATTTAACCAAAGGTTAGCCTGCTACCATCTTAGACTGCATCATCACTTACCATCAGGGGAGTAAGAAGACAAAAAAAACTAGTCGTGGCCGAAGCCTGCCGCCATATCAGACTCCAAGCAGACCAGGCAGTCAAATGTCGGAGCTAGTTAGTATAAACAATAAACGGTATTTTTTTTATTCAACAAAAGTTGCCATTGTGTTTTGTGATGATGCAGTAAGACTAACTAATATAGAAGCGAGATAACCTAACAGATATATGATAGTGATGCAATTAGATGTCGAAGGACCATGATTCCAGCAACCGGCACCAAACTGCAAACGAGGCAGCACGATAATATGCACTGAGCTGCGGGTGACGACCGAAGGGCATTAGATGGTAAAAGTCCCACGTAATACGATCTTATTCCCAACAGATAATAAAATACCCTCGGAGACTCTAGCATTTGGCTTTCACCAGAGACAATTAAATAATCATATCTAAATGTTTTGTGTGTAGAGTGGCAAAAGATCGAGAGGCCGCTCACCAACCAGATGGACAGACCAGCTGAGGGATTTGCAAGACTAGCCTCCGATAGAAGCAGGTGGTAGCAATTAATCCGCACGAGGTTGCAAGGAAACCAGGACCACGATCTTCAGTAATGAAAAGAGAGCGACTCCATCGAGCGTCTTGTCCTGCAGGGCACCAGAGGGCGTGGAAGATCACCCATGCGATAGACCGGTCAGGTTAAGTCTGCTGTGGGCGGTCCTTTGCACGAGTGCACCAGGCCAGGCCAGCAGAGAAACTTGGCGAATGCTCGTGAGGCGCGTAACATCTGCCCTCAAAGATATTGCTTCGTGATGACCATAACCGCTCTGCCAAGAGTATTACGACGAAGCAGAAGATTCGTAATACAAATCTGCAATAAAATACATGACCACCGCCAGAAGACCTCCTAATGAAGAACTGAAGCCTGAAGAAAAGTTCTATTTGGAATTGCCACCCGGCCTTCTTTCTTTCCTAATACACGTTCACATTAGCTGTATACGATGAAACTGTTAGATGGACCAAAGAATGAGATCCCACTGTGGTATTCGACTCATAGTTATCTTAAAAATCGTCGCAGGAGACAATATGCCCCAAAACTAGCTTAAGAGGGTCAGACTTTACCCGTGTTGCCAAACCTAGCTGATAATAATATTAAACTATTTTTCATATTCTTATACAAAGTTATAATGTCATACACAGATCATATCACCAAGGACGCGTATCATCAGTGCAAAGCACTCGACACTGACCCCGCATCAATTCCAACTTTACTTGTCAACGACACGAGTGTTGGTATTACAGTAGCTTATTGCGTAATTCAAGGACAACTTCAAGGCCGCGCTCCAGCTGATGCCGGTATCGATCTCGAGTGCTGAAAATGCAACCGCGAAACAAAACAATGCCGACACTAAACATGCTAGACACTGTATGATATTTTAGCAATTTTCACCTGGACGGTGTAACACCCACATGTATATATCACTTTCTTTTTAAAAGAAGAAAAAATACAAACCATATTTTTCACATGACACCAAATTAAAAACCCCGGCAACTACAAGTGCACGTCGAAGGCGCATAAGACATCTGAATTTAGCCGTGTTATCATAAAAAATCGAGTTTGTAAATACTTCAGTTTTGTTGACAACACATCTCATACAAATAATGCCTATTGTAGTCACTTTAACGCATTTTAATGGTTTGACACAGATAATTGATATATCCACTTACGCGTAAAGATCGTCAGCGGCGCTTGACGTCGTAGATTCCATCAAAACTGAGCAGCTCATTCTTGCAGTTCAAACTTTGTATCACTTGGAGCTAAAGACACGAGCTTTTGTGAAGGCAGAAGGCACGGGACTACCATACGGAAGAAAACATATTCCTTCCTAACAAAACTAACCGCGTATTCCGATTGTAATCAGAGTCTACGGGTAAGGGTAGACATTATACGGCGTGAACTTTGCGGGACGTCTATTTCACAACTATGATAGAGTTGCGATCTAGGTGAGACTAGGCCGCACTTAGTCAATCAGATTTGCCAGATGCATGAATTTTAAAACCGGAAAAATACTCAAATTGAATGTTTGTGACTTGATCGCGGGATTTAATGTATTTTCTTTTTATTATTATAAATCGTGATCGTGATAATCGTGTCTCTAAATAAGTACACAGTTTATATAAAACTTGTAGTAAACTGTAAAGGATTATGTGATGATCAACAAGCATGGGTATGAAATATTCCTCTATAAGATAGCTCTTAATATAATTTTAAGTGTGAGATGGTGATAACAAAAAGAAATTCACCGGACTGTTTGTTGTGGGCTTGGCACGAACGGGCCACGTTCGGAACCCTCATAGCTTTAGTATTAAGTTTGCGAATGTAGTTATCACCACCAAATCACTAATATGTAAATTATTGGCGCGTCAAAAGTGCCTTTCAAAGGACTATTTGAATAAAGATAACTTGAATTTGAATTTGAAAGAGTCCTATTGAAGCAGAGTCATAATGGGTTATAGATTAGGCAATAAAGATTTTACAATAATTGTTGGGTGGGTCACGACACACCTAGTACCTTCCAGTCTGGAGTTGCGGCGCTGCCTTGGAGAGCATTTTACGCCATCGTCGGTCCTGGTTGTTATCACCAACTTCATAATAATTATAATGCCCACCAACCTGAATTAGTGCAGCATGCAAAGCGGTGATGGCCTAGTGTTTAGGGCGCCAGCCTCCTAATAAGAGGACGGCGGTTCGAAACCTCTAACTTCCGGAATTATGTCCGTTTTTAAAAATTAAAATATCACTTGCTTCAACGGTGAAAGAAAACACCGTGAGGAAACCTGCACGCCTGAGAGTTCTCCATAATGTTCTCAAAGGCGTGTGAAGTCTGCCTATCCGCACATGGCCAGCGTGGTGGACTATGGCCGAACTCCTCTCATATTGGGAGCAGACCTGTGCTCTGTAGTGAGCCGGTAATGGGTTGATCATGATGATGATAATGATGATGACGTATGGGCCCAATGACAAGACAATTAGATAGTGATTACGATTAACACTTTAACACTATCATGTAATAAATCGTCGTAATTAAATATGTAATGATGTGAATTTTCCCTATCCTCAGTACACCTTCAGTGACTTTCAGGTAATAATGAATAGAAGCAGGCGTTACTTTGCGGAAGTCCATGATAAACAAAAAACGGCATGTATAATTTGCTATATTCCGCCGACAACCGGGAGATTTGTATAATATAACGCCACACAAAATCTTCCACTAGAACCTCTACGCACGTTTCGACCCGACACCGGATCATCCTCAGGAGATGTTGACTTCACAAGCGAGAAAAGTAAAAGCGAGTTTTACTTTGTTCTTGTCGGCGGAATATTTCAAATTATACTTGCTGTTTATTGTCTTTCAGGTTATACCTATACTTTTGAAAATGTTTTTCAATAAACTGTAAGCTGTTCATTTCATATGATAATGTTATAGAGTCGAGTCGGCAGTACAACATCACGCCGTGTTTTATCAACCCCCAGTGCGCACGCGTGTGCTTAACCTTGAAAACACTTCCCGGTTCACGGACAGAAACTGTCATCTGCCTACTAGGTCAATGTGTTTCTGTGTCTACCCCAACCCGGCAACCCAACTCGAAACTGACGAGCCCAAACCCAGCCGGGCTCAAAAGCAAAGCATTAAATCTCACTCGCACGCACTTACTACGCTTAATGGTGATAACGAAAAAAAAGAAAAACCCCGGCTAAGTTTGTTGTGGGCTTCTTCTTAGACCGGGGCGCGTTTGGAACCCTCATAGCTTTAGTTTTAAGTTTACGAATATAGTTATCACCATGAAATAACTACTATCTAAATTATTGACGCGTCAAAAGTACCTTTTTAAGGACTATTTGAATAAAGATTATTTTGAATTTGAATTTAACTTAGATTACGAACACGAGATTTTGTTACTGTTTCTGATCGCGGTTTTTTTTTTCATTTTTTTTTATTGACCACTACTTTGATTGATGAGGTCTAAGATGGTAGCGGGCTAACCAGTATATTAGTTTTTTGTTTATGGTAAACTTATACTCCTAATTGTTTTCTACACGACATCGTGCCGGAACGCTGAATCGCTTGGCGACACGTCTTTGTCGGTAGGGTGGTAACCAGCCACGGCCGAAGCCTCCCACCAGACATACAAGTTAGCCCTTGCTAAAAATTACTTTTAAAAAAGGGTATACGAGTTTTTGTTTCTAGGATCTGTACTAAAATAACTTAATCTGCTATCATTGATTTGGACTTGTAATTCTTACAATTCCAAATCTAATATATAATTATCACGTATTCGCTTATTAATTAATATTTGTCTGAATTAATTACCAAAGAAAAATATGTTTAAAATATCTTTAATGACAATGGTAGGGAAAGAAGAGCAGTCCATATTTTAAAGTTCATTTACGAGGTCAATTCATCGTTACAGTTACAGTCAGGCGTATTTATTTCAGGAATATTAATATTTTTTTCAGGAAAACTAAAACTTTTATTTTATTAATAACTAAGGAAATTAAATAAATTTCGGCAGGAAATCAAGGAATTAAAGCCACATAACATTTTACAAACAGCATTTTACATACTTTGAAGAGGGTGCTTATGTAAACAAATGAGTGGGAATAATTAAATAGAAGTGTTTCATGATCATATAAAAACCCTTATATGTATGTCCAAATTTATATCCTTCTAAGTACGGAAACGTTTAAATTTTTAACGCACAATACAAACATTTTAAAATCTAGTGTTGAGTTGGTTTCCCTAGAATTTTCCCTGCCTTTTTCTGTTTCTATCTAGAAATTCTAAATATCAGCACTGATAGTAAATTAGTGCTATCCACATCCACGACTCTGACTCGTATAATGTTGTAGCCCTCCAACCCACATCGGAGCCACATGGTGGGTATCGTAGTCCCTCTAACCAAGAAAAGAAGGAAAAGAAAGGAGGAAACAAAAGAAAAGTCCTTATCAGTCTGATAATAATTTTATTGCAATATAGGTGTAATGTACATGATTCTCTTAGATTCGCGTTTTATTATAGATTTAGGAATAACGTTACCGCTTCATAAAAAGCGGCAGTACTTAGGTTCCTTTTTTTTTATACACTACAAGATAGCCCTTGACGGATATCTCACCTGGCGGTAAGCGATGATGCTGTCTAGGATGGTAGCGGGCTAACCTGTTAGGAGTATAGTAAGACCACGCTCCTAATTTGTTTCTACGCGACATCGTGCCGGAACGCTAAATCGCTTGGCGACACGTCTTTGTCGATAGGGTGGTAACTAGCCATGGCCGAAGCCTCCCACCAGATACCTACCTAATCTTATGGCACTACTACTAGGTCAATTTTAATATTCGTGGTATTACTACTTTTTAGACCAGTCGAGTCTTCGTTTAATAGAGCTGAGTTAAACACGTTAAACATCACTGCCGCGTTGGTTTGCCTATTTGACGTTTTCGACGAGGTCTTCGATTATAAATCGTAAATACCGATTCAGGAATCCTAAGTTATTAGATTTTCTGTCCAAAATTTGCAATACCTAACCCAACACGGGACCGAACCTGCGCAGGCATTCGCGATTAGTGACACAACATATGTATCTGTATAATCGTTGTTAAAGCCCACCAACCAATTCCAACCTTCGCTTTATAAAATTTTGGTCATAGGAAGTGCTTCGGTATGCTACCGTAGTAATATATTGTGGGAAACCAAAGCGGTGATAGCCCAGTGGTAATCGAGTTCGATCCTAACACAAACCCCTAACTTTTCGGGGTAAGCCTGCATGCCTCAGAGTTATCCATAATGTTTCCAAAGGCGTTTTAAATATTTCTTAGGATTTCAACCACCGTAACAGAAATAAAGAGCCTCTGAAGTATCCGTACGTTAGTTCCATGTTGTCAGTAACAAAAGTTGAACGTTATATTGCATAACCACCAAAAGCCAGTGGTCACTTATACTGCAAGTTTTCAAGTTACCATCCTCGCAATAAGACGAACATCCAGCATTTCAAACTGAAAGTGGCTTACCGACTGCAATCGTAACTTAAAGGAGGACACTTCTCAGCGACCTGTAATTTAATTCAAGACGAGATTTCTGTTTCATGTTCAAATAGAAATATTAAATAACTACCTGCGCGATAGGAAAGATTTTTATTAAATAGAATCGAATTGATATTACTTATATAATATGTATTATGGATATAGTTTAAATAAATATGCTTCATAGTCAATAAATTATAAAATAATAATTATACCAATAATCGTAAATTTATACCAACTGAAACTTAAAATAAACCTTAGATTGAACCTAACCCTAAATATCTTAAAAAAAGAATCATAACGAAAATGAGTCCCTTTAGCCAAGGTTCCGAAGATGCTGGCAGCGTTCCCCCTTTGAATAGGAAGACTAATTCGTTGTACGAGGTAGCTGGCAGTTCTTCGGTCTGTTCGGTCAGTGTGATGTCGACTAACCATTTTGCAATTTCCTTAAAAAGCCTCATAGCGCGAGGACCCCAAGGACAAAGGGTCTCGACACCGAATGGGACAAGCCTAGGGAGCCTAGACCCCTGTATTTGCATGGTTTAGCTTTATCAGCCGCTTCGAAAGCCGCACCAACTCTGTTGTTGGTTCCATGTAGATGGGAAGCCAGCATGTCTGAACAGGCTGTATCCCATACCAGGACCCGGCCCATCTTCCATGGAATCAAACTTATACCGTCCGGTCTCTTACCATTGTCTCTTGCAATACCAGTCGGCTCAAGAAGACTTGGCACGTTGACGGTGGTAAGGCACCAGCGTATGATATTGTTAAGTGCTGCATGTCTCAAGAAGCGGCCTGCACTTTATTGGCATGACAGTCCGTGATGTCCTAACTTGTCGACATAACTTCCACAGGGACATTTATGATGAGCGCAGACCGGAACCCCAAGCCGTAGACAGGTTGCGATTCGGAGCCTGTCAGGCACAAGAAATGTTTCTGTATTTAATGATGGGTACGCGTGTAGCCAACAGCGGGCCTCATGCGCAGCAACGGCCAGAAGCCTAGCACGCGCCGAACCTGTACTACAGCTCAAAAGATCATAGGTCATAAATCAATTTGCAGTTTATGTCGTCCCAGCTCCTCTATGAATTTGGAGAAACTGGAAAATTTTGACCTGGGCATGCAATTAAGAAAGCGAAAATAATAACTTTTTTATTAAATAACATGCAACATGCCTTAGTACCTATTTAAACCTAATCATCAGCCAAAATTAAAATAAAATATACATTTTCTTATTCTTCTAAACCTAACGTAGGCATTTATGAAGCTTTCATATAATATATTTTTCAATATTTTAATTAGATTTTCAATTCAACATATTATGCGAACGAGAAGGCTTTGGGTCATATAGCGAATAGATGTACTTACTATTGACGACTATTACAATTAGAGATGTTTGTGATAATCATGGGAAACGAAGGCTGAAATCATGCGTCCCATTAGTTTGGTCTCCATTTTTTTTGCTAAGTTAATTATATAAAAACTAAAACATACTTTACTTACGTAATCATTTTTCTTCATCGATTTCTATAATTATATTTACTTTTTATAGTTATTATCCTGGCAGCCCCTTTCCGGCTTCCTTTGTTAAGGAGTCTATTGTCTAATACAACTCATTTTGAAGGCTCCGTAACCGGATGCCAACGGGACCTTATTATGTTGCGCAGTCTGTCTAACAAAAGTTTCTTATTATTGATATAGATATTGATACTATGAATTACATTAGAGAAGCCGGCTAAGTACGAGATAAATTCATAAGATATTAAGGAGCAATAGAAAACAGTACTGCGTACTGAGATTCGACTAAAACACGTTAATTAAATAAGAATCTCCTAGAAGTCAAGTTTTTTTTAGTTTAAATTACTCGTTGATATATTGACAATAGAAATACACATTCGGTTAAAATTTTAACTCTAGTTACCTATTACGGTTCATTAAAAGCAGCACGCTAACAGTGGGACTTACTTTAGTGATAAATTAAAATCAATCAACCATATGGAGTATTCGTCGTATTCTGTATATATTTTTAATGGTTGCTAACTGTTTAGCTTTTGAATACAGTTTACCAGTAGGTAAATGTACCATGTAGCATGTAGGTACTTTGAATACAAAGTACATGCTACATGTGGGGATTATACTTGACACCGGTTACCAAGTAGCAGAGTCATAAATGTTGCCGAGAAATGGAAATGGTAGAAGTAGCAAAGATTTATTTATTTGAAATGTGACATATTATATTATAATAATTATAACTTTGAAAGTCATTCTGAAAGGCATTCTGTCACCGCTATTATTTAATTTGTACTCTGAACATGTAATAAAAGATGCTCTAGATGGTATTGCTTTAGGAGTCATCGTTAATGGACAAGTTATTAATAATTTACGGTATGCTGACGATACTGTCCTTATAGCGTCCACACAGCAAGATCTACAAGTAATTGTGAATAGAGTAAACGAGTGCAGCGAGAACGTAGGGTTAAGCATGAATGTATCAAAAACAAAATATATGGTCATTTCGGGGAAGCCACAGTTGACGTCACATATACATATCGGATTTAATATCTTGGAGAGAGTTGACAAATACAAATATCTTGGCTCATGGTTAACAGACTCGTGGAAAAGCGAAACTGACATCCGAGTTCGCATAGAAATTGCTCGCGCATCTTTTATGAAGATGAAAAAAGTTCTTTGCAGCCGTCAACTTTCTCTAAAACTCCGAACCAGACTCCTAAAATGCTACATTTGGCCCGTTGTTTTATATGGTTGCGAGGCATGGACTTTAGTGGAAGCCTTACGAAAAAAGATTGAAGCCTTCGAGATGTGAACTTATCGTAGGATGCACCGCATAAGTTGGACGGCTAAAGTGTCTAACGCTGAAGTCCTTGCCCGAATGCAGAAGAACACCGAGTTGGTCAGAACCATCAAACAGCGTAAGATCTCGTACCTAGGTCATATATTGCGTAACGATAGGTACCGCCTGCTGCAAACTATTTTGATGGGGAAGATTGCTGGAAAAAGAGGTGTTGGAAGGCGAAAGAAGTCGTGGCTCAGAAACATACGGGAGTGGACTGGCATCAAGTCGGTCGAACAACTGTTCCGTTTAGCCATGGACAAGGAACGTTACAAAAAACTGACTGCTGACCTCCAGTAATGGAGAGGCACTTGAAGAAGAAGAAGAACTTTGAAAGAAATGTACTTAATTTAAGATCTTTTAAAATAACTACGCATGTTTCAAGTGTTTAAGGAAGTTCACGAAAAAACTGGTATGGTCATCAATCCTTGCCTGTTCGAAGGACATTTATTAATAATTGTAAAATTACAAAATTGATGACATCACTCTGTTATAAAAACAATGGAAACGTATATTATAAAATTTTTAAAAACAACCTACTACAGTCCGTGATTGGTTTGTCTAACTTGGGATGAGCCATAGTGTAAGCAATGATTAAGTAAAAAAAGGCTTTAAATTTAAGGTAGGCCAGATTCCTCCAATTTCCTCCAGATTCCAAAGGTAATGTAAAAGTTATAGAGCATGTAAATAAGACTGTATTTCGTTTGTTGCATTGTTGGTCGCAGGCAAAGAGGATATTAATACTACCTCACGATTGAATCCTCTTCGATGTTCCTTCTCTTTGACAAACCCTAACTCCAGATTGTTTTTAATCTTATTATCTAGTCTGTGGTCCGCGACCATAGATTCCTGACTTTGACATATTTTGTTAGAATAAATTGTCGTTTTTATGACTGTTTTAGAAATAATTCTCGGAAAATGCCCGTTACAATGTCACGCGATCCTTCCTAATATTTTCGTTCAGCAGTGAGGATCTGTTTGGTTAAGTATATAAAACTATGTCCTATTAGTTTTATCCAATGCAAGTAGATGACTGCTCGGAGTCGATGCACGAACATGACAACGAAGTCCAAACCAAGTTCCCCTCCTTAATGACATCTAAAATAATGGAAACACGCTACTACGAAGGGTGCGGGAGAGAAGGTCCCATCCGCTGCATATTCCTGGGTGAGTTCCACCCGGTTGCTGGTCCGAAGATATCATGCCAGGTACAGTAAATTTTTAATTTCGGATTTTTTGGTTTTGGTTGTGTATTATCCACGTAGCAGGAGTAGCAATTACTATGTGCCCAGTGCAAAATGGGTCCTGGGCATTTGATGTATATAAGATGAGATTAGGTGGAGCTTGCTTGCCTAGGAAAAGCCTATTTACTCTTCTCTTGAAGGCACCAAGATTATATTTTGCTGGGAACAAGCTAGGAGTGTGTTCCACACAATAGCAACTTTTACCTTATATCACAAACTTGGAAAATAATGTTTCATTCAAATATGGCTAGTTCTGTGATAGAAAAGTGAAGGTGGAGGAATTGTGGAGTTCCTAATCACATTCTCCGAAGTATATATCCTGTAAAAAACTGCTAAACTGGCAATATTGTGTTGGTGTTGTAAACTAAGCAATATTGCCCGTATTAGCAATTCCTTGCCTAACTGTATATATTCTGTAAATATTATATTACTAAATCCTTAGTAAGGTTAATCAAAGTTTATTTTAAGTTGTATATGTATTCCTAACAACTAATTGTCTAATTAATCATTAAATAAATCCTTAGATATATATGTATGTTGTAATAATACACAATTGAAGTATTATTTTTTAAATACAAATTAACACATTTTATCCTTGATGAATGTATATGGTTGTTTCCTCTATGAATCATATTATGGTATTCTAATTTCTAGTAATATATTTCCTCATGACTTACTAAATAGACAAATGCATCTGTACTAATGAGTAAAACATAAAATGAATACCAACACTATTGAGAAATTTATAGAGATAAGGCACAACGGAACACAAGATTATCATTCTAAAGTTTAGTAAAGTTATAATACTACTGATGACTTCAGACGAGTCGCAGGGAGCCACTGGAAGCAAGTGGCCCAATACCGTGAGCATTGGAACACCCTACAACAGACCTATGTCCAGCATTGGACGTCAATTGGTTGATAATAATGATGATAATAATACAACAATATTAGTTTAGATATTGTAACATCATCAACTCCTTATGCTACAAAGAATTCACTATTAACTTCTTCTGTTATATTCTTTTTTAGTTTCCTGAAGATTATGTATCCAAGGAGCTGTTTGATGCCATCAGTGCATACATAATTCCAAAACCACAAATACAAAAATGTACAATGACTATGTAAGTATTTCAACTTAAGCATAAGTATTATTAGTATTAGTTTACAACTATTTTGATAGGATATTGTAGATTGACACAGATTCACCAAAACTGAATCATAATTATTATATTTACATAGATATTAGTCATACTTTGCTACTAAGAGTCACATATCCTGCTAAAATTGATAAGCATTTTTTTTTTGTATGTTGTTAGACAAAAAATAATGAATAGAAGCAGGCGTTACTTTGCGGAAGTCCATGATAAACAATAAACAGCAAGTATAATTTGCTATATTCTGCCGACAACCGGGAGATTTGTATAATATAACACCACACAAAATCTTCCACTATAACCTCTACGCATGTTTCAACCCGACACCGGATCATCCTCAGGAGATGTTGACTTCACAAGACTTTATACAAATCTCCTGGTTGTCGGCAGAATATAGCAAATTATACTTGCTGTTTATTGTTTAGACAAAAAATAGGTTTTAATTAATAATTTAACATTATATGAAATGGACAGAAATTATTGTTCAATTTTCAGTCTGATCCATGCAAAAGAATTGATGGATAAATTGATAGATCAATCCATCAGTACCTTTTCCATTTGTATATATAGATAAAGTAATTAAAACTTTTTTCTATGATATATCTGGCATACTATAATCAAATCTGCAGTTATTTAGTTGTATTCATTAATGGCAGTTATTATTTGACTCAAATATTATATTTTCCTTTTCTGTTTCCTTCCAGAAATGCGCTAGGTCACAAGATAATTGGTTATCCAATAAGGATAGACAACTCTCGGTATGAGCGCAACATATACCTGTTTAATTTGTGTTTCGTCTGTGATAGCTGGTCCAAAACAGTGCAATATGAACCTGTTGTCAAGAAGCTTGGAGAGCATTTGGTGAGAATCTTTCATCCATAACTTGCCTCATCAAAATGGCACAGTTTAGTGCATCTCTTCTAGTACTTCGAGTTTTGTGTTTTATAGAAACTACTTAGTAACCTAGTAGTGTAACCTAGCTATTTATTTTGTTTTGGCATGAATTAAAATTAAATGCATCGCCAGTGGTAGGACAAAGTCAGGCAGGCACCCTTTTAATATGCATCCTTAGGCCTTATGCAAAACTTACGAATTATTCAGCACTTTTTATTCCATGAGTTGTATGCATCAGACATATTGTCTGTACAATAAAAAGGCTTTCACACTTATAGCTATTATCTCCTGCAGACAATAATGGAAGAAGAGACAGGGTTTGTGTCAAGTGGGTCCACGAAGCTGCCCACGCTACTGGCGCATCTCCTGCATGATCTCAACACTTTCCGAAAAGCCACTCTGGTTGGTAAGTACAAATCTTTTTGCTGTTGGTTTGCATATGTGCAATACAAAAAAGTTACTTCAAATAAATGTACTCATAAGATCAGTGACCTCATAAGAATGTCGCTCAGAGTCCATTCAGTAAATGATGTACTGTCCTATACTCGGAGTAATTCCAAGATCAACCCTGAAATGAGTGTCTTGCAAAGTTAATTGGCAATGAAACGGAAAGCAGTCAGCTGCTCGACGCAAGGGGGTACGAGACCATAATTTTTAACTGCATCTAAAAGACCTAGATCCAACAGTGAATATTTGACAGTAAAACTTTTAAGTCTATTCAATACATACAATTTATCAAATATGTTTATGGAGCCTACAAGAATAACCTCTAGCAGTGCCACATGTTTAGATAATATCTTTACTAATATAGCACCAATTCATAAAAATATAATAAGTAATTTAGATTCTGATCATCTTGGCCAACTAATTCAGTTTAAAAGTTACAAGAAACCAGAATCTACACAAAAAATAACTTTTGTGCCGGTCACCTCAAATAGAATAGAAAAACTTAGGACAAGCTTAGTAAAGGACCTTCCATTCTTACCTTCAACCGTTGGTCCTAATGAAATGTATAACTCATTCTTTAATGTATTTAATTCTGTATTTAATTCTATATTTACGAGTAAGTCTGTTCTGATAAGAAATGCATTAGTTTTTAGTGAGTGGGCATCAGTTGAACTGCATACAAAAAGGCAAGAATTATATGAACTGTATGCAGAACGACAATACAATACTGGTGTTGAGTTCAAAGAACATGTAAAATTATGTTCCAAGAATTTTAAACGTGATTGTATCTTGGCTAAGTCACAATATATACAAAATAAGATAAAAAATAGCTCTAATATAATAAAAACCACTTGGAACATCATTAATGAGGAGACAGGAAATGTTACACAGCGAAACAGGGACTTTGAACTAAATGTAAATAATCAATGTGTAACATCGGATGAAGAGGTTGCTAATGCATTTGAAACCTTCTTTACCGATATTCCTGTCTCCACAACAAAACAATTGAACTCTTCACCAGATTCTGCTCTCTCTTTATTAAATGTTAATGTGCCTGAATGTAGTAGCATCTTTACATTCAGTCATGTTAACAGTTGTGACGTTATTAAGGCTTTTAAATTAATAAATAACAAGAAAACTAATGACTTGTGGGGCATTTCCGTTAACATTGTTACATCCTTAATTGATATTGTTGCAACTGACTTGGCAATCATATTTAATAATTGTATAGATTGTGGTGTGTTTCCTGACTTAATGAAACATAGTAAAGTAGTTCCACTGCTTAAATCGGGGAGTACAGCCGACCCCAGTAATTTTAGACCAATTTCTGTACTACCCACTTTCAGTAAAATCTTTGAAAAACTTTTATTAAATCAATTACTGAAACATTTTAATAACAATAATTTATTACACAATAAGCAATATGGCTTTACAAGGGGTCGCTCAACGACCGACGCTGGTGTTGAGTTAGTACACAATATATTTGAAGCCTGGGAGGAGTCACGTGACGCACTTGGTGTCTTTTGTGATTTGTCCAAGGCGTTCGATTGTGTTCAACATGAAACATTGGTCAGAAAATTACACCACTATGGAATTAAGGGTATAGCTCTAGATTTAATGATATCTTATCTAAGCGATAGAATTCAAAAAGTTGAAGTTAATGGAAAGCGGTCTAGCGGTTCATTTGTAAAATTAGGAGTCCCTCAGGGATCTATTTTAGGGCCTTTTCTGTTCCTCATTTACATTAATGACCTTCCTTACCTTGCTAAGGATAGTCATGGGATAGTATTGTTTGCTGATGATACATCACTCATGTTTAAAATTAAGCGTCATGAGAGAGCTTTTGACGATGTAAACAACTATCTCGCTAAAGTAGTAGAATGGTTTGAAGTCAATAATTTGGCACTAAATGAAAAAAAAACTAAATGCATTAAATTTACATTACCGAATGTTAAACATGTAAATACCACTGTACTGCTTAAAAATGAGGAATTAGATCTGGTAAATACTACAGTTTTTCTTGGAATAACTTTAGATGCAAAGCTTCAATGGGGCCCTCATATAGATCATTTATCGAACAGACTTAGTTCTGCTGCATACGCGGTTAAAAAGATACGCCATATGACAAACATAGAAACTGCTAGGCTTGTATATTTTAGTTACTTTCATAGTATTATGTCATATGGTATTTTATTATGGGGTAATGCTGCCGATATTGAAACTATATTCGTGCTGCAGAAGAGGGCTGTTCGTGCAATTTATAATATGGCTCCAAGAGAGTCATTAAGAAAAAAATTTAAGGAAGTAAAAATAATGACATTGCATTGCCAATACATATTTGAAAATTTAATGTATGTCCACAGAAATATAACAAAATTCAATAAAAAATGCGATTGCAACAATCTTAACATCAGAAGTAAAAATAAACTTGTGTTGCACGCTACTAGACTACAAAAAATTAGAAATTCATTTAAAGGTAATTGTATACAATTTTATAACAAATTGCCTAATGAAATTTCTGGGATGTCTCTCAATAAGTTCAAAGTTTATATAAAACGTAAGCTTGTAGAAAAGTCCTACTATAGTGTAAAGGATTACGTAAATGATAAACAAGCATGGGTGTGAAATATTGCTCTAATAAGATAGCTCTTAATATAATTTTAAGTGGCATGTGAGATGGTGATAACAAAAAGAAAATTTACCTGGCTAAGTTTGTTGTGAGCTTCTTCTTAGACCGGGACGCGTTTGGAACCCTCATAGCTTTAGTTTTAAGTTTACGAATGTAGTTATCACCATCAAATCACTACTTTGTAAATGATTGACGTGTCAAAAGCGCCTTTTAAAGGACTATTTGAATAAAGATTATTTGAATTGAATTGAATTAATATGATGCTGGTAGAAACTTCTATTGTAAATCGCTAGTGTTACTGCTGTGTCCTTTCACAATGCATCGGAGCCACCTCTATGGCGCACTGCGATTGCAGTAGCATCATATGTGGGAGGCCCCTTATGCGATTCCAGGCTCTGGCCTGACCTAGCTAGTTACTAGCAGAGACATACCGCCGTAAGAACCGATTAGGCGGATGGGAACGTATCGGTGGGCCCTGTGTGCTATATTTCTAATCGGTGCGGCAGATGTGCGGCAGCATCTCTTAATATCAGGCAAAAAAAACAAGCAAAAGACGTAGAGGGGAATTTTTATAGCTTAAAAAGTTTCTGTCATTTTCTCCCCCAGAAGGCGAAACAGTGATGCACTTGAAAGTGCTGGAAGTGCGCAAGGATCCAATCCCTGTACACGACTACGACGTGCCAGTGCTGGTGGCATCGGTGGGGCTGCCGCGACCTGGCCGACCGCCGCGCGTCGAACCGCCGGAGGGCGAGGACGCGCAGAGCCAGGAGCACTTAGACGTGGAGGACGACGAGCCCTTCGAGGTGGACATGGACGCCGACTGGGACCTCACCACTCGACAAGTAAGAGGCCTCCCTCGCCTACACTGGTGACTCGGTGGAAACGTTGAATTTTCCGGCCACCTTTGTTTACTGTTGCTCGCATATAGAGCCACATACATAAATCTTTGAGCTAAACTATATTAACAAAAAAAATACAATGTGCGTAGGTCAGAAATAGACTTTTAGATCTGTCTTTGTAGCCACAAAATCTGCCCGTCCGCGTTACGAAAACCTTGAGTGGACATTGCAACTGCATATTTACACTAGACTTAAATTATATATTCACTATATAATAAACAGTACATATAATTTTACTAATATAATAATGATTACACCATCGCGTGAACAATTTGGATGGAATCGATAAAGCGCCATCTATTGAGTAATGGTTGGCGCTCTTCCGATTCTATCATTCTCGCACTTGGTGCAGCCCTCAGGTTTACTGGCTTACCAATAAACGTTGTAAATGTACTATACAAACAAATGCTTCAGCCGTGGTTAGTTATCCTACTGACAGAGACGTGCCACCAAGAGATGTAGGGTTCTGGAACGACGTCACGTAGAAACCAATAACGAATACAGGATTAAAACTGTCAATTTCCAAATCAAAAGATAAAACATTGTGTATATGTTACTGCAACTGCTATTCAACAAATATTAGTAAGGGGTTACACCGTGTGTTCTGATAGAAATTTACTCAATTATCTCTTAATTATATTAAAGTAAAACAAATTTTGATTAGATTACATCACTTTTTATATAATTAGTCGTCATGCTATTAAGCTTGCCGGGACGATACCGGTTTAGGTTTCTGGATATAATATAATTGCCATTCCCTTCATCATCATTACCATAATAAACTAAATGAACACTTACCACCCGGTGCGATAAATAAATGTGATACTGAAATATTTTGTTGTAGTTGCTGCCTTACATAAACGGTTACAACCACATCTCGAAGATTGCATCCGACACCAATGTCGAAAAAACACTTGTCAAGTCCTGTATACAAAATTTAGTATATTATAAAGTGGTGAGTTGATATATTTTTCAATATTCCGGACAATATTTAATCTTAATAAGAAATAGTTTAATCTTAATAATAAAGTCTGTCTGGAGTCCAAACACTCTGGTCTAAGAAGAAGCCTACCATCTTAGTGTTAGAGGGCCTATCTATTAACATCCCAAAATCAATCAATCATCATCATTATCATCATCATGATCAACCCATTGCCGGCTCACTACACATCACGGGTAGGACCCTCTCAATATGAGAAGGGTTTGACCATGTGGGAATTGGCAGACTTCACACGCCTTTGAGAACATTATGGAGAATCCTCAGACGCCGCACAGGTTTTCTCACGAAGTTTTCCTTCACTGTTGAATCAAGCTTAAAAACGCACATAACGACAAAAAGTTAGCGTGCCCGGGATCGCCCCGACCTCTGATTAGGATGCGGGCATCCTAACCTATATAACTAGGCTATCACTTCATCAATCAATCAAAAATAATGTATTCATGTCGGCAAATTTCAGGGACCCACGGCTGGGCCACAAGATACATATAATTGCTTGTTTTGCAGGTAACTTTAATCCCAGTGCTTAAGTTCAACAACATGTACCGCGCGACACCCAAGCTCAGTAGGTTGTTCAGCGATCATGAAATGCAGAAATCTTGTATCTCCTTCATCAGCAACGGTTGCGACAGCAAGGAGAAGGTAAGTTTTACACCACTTTACCTAACTAACATGTATTAAAAATGTTCATTTGCGATTTATTTACTGTTTTCTTAGGACGTTCCTAGCGTTGTGCTATGGTATAATTTAGTGTGTTAGTTATTGTCTGGTGGGAGGCTGCGGCCGTGGCTAGTTACCACCCTACCGATAAAGACGTGTTGCCAAGCGATTTAGCGTTCCGGCACGATGTCGTGTAGACACCAATTAGGAGTGTGGATTTACCATACCCCTAACAGGTTAGCCCGCTACCATCTTAGACTGCATCATCACTTACCATAAGGTGAGATTGCCGTCAAGGGCTAACTTGTAGTGGATAAAAAAAAAATAGTGAGAGATGCCGAGTTCGATCTCGGTAGGGACACTAGAAATTTAAAATTTCTCTGGTCTGATTTCCTGAATGGCACTATTTGCTTACAACAACATTATGGACTTTATTGACACGCTTATTGGTTAGCGACTAGATTTCTGATCAATCAGAACGACTATGATAATATGCTCTGAAGTATAGCCAATCAGGGCTCAAGTAGCTTTAAGAATAATATTCCAACTATCCTAAACAAACTACTTGCAAGTTTAATACTTAAGTTAGGATAATTGCGTAAATCTGCCATCGATTTCAATTATCTGGCCCAGTGAAATCCTCTTTTGATATGTCAAAGGACGATTTCACAGAGCCAGATAAATATGGATTGGGGTCCAAATATGTTGGTATCCTAAAACGTGTAAAGGTTTTGCCAAGAGCAATTCACACGCAAGATTTATAAAGTAACATATTGACAGCCGAGCATCGCGTGCGTGGCGGGCGTGCTGTGCGCGCTGCAGCAGGGCTCGACGCTGCGCGCTGTGTGCGAGCGGCACGCATCTGCGGGCGCGCTGTTCGACGTGCGCCGCCTCGTGGTGTTCGCGCAGATACACGGCCTCGTCAAGTGCCTGCGACGGTGAGCCAACTAAACATGTTTCTGTTTTTCCATGTGGCACTACTGCCTCGCCTTGAAAACAAAATGGATTCAAATTAAATTCAAATAATCTTTATTCTAATAGTCCTTTTTTATGTTTACTCAATGTAATTAGACAATTAGTTGTTAGGAATACATATTTATCTTAAAATAAAACTTAGATTAACCTAAAACTAAAAAAATAATAATATCATAACTAAAATATATTATTAAAAGCAGTCCCTTTAGGAAAAAAAATAGTCCTTTAAAAGGCACTTTTGACGCGTCAATAATTTACATAGTAATGATTTGATGGTGATAACTCGTAAACTTAAAACTAAAGCTACGAGGGTTCTAAACGCGCCCCGGTCTATGAATAAGCCCACAACAAACTTAGCCAGGTAAATTTTCTTTTTGTTATCACCATCTCACATGCCACTTAAAATTATTTGAAGAACTATCTTATTAGAGCAATATTTCATACCCATGCTGATTGATGATTTGTGTGCAGTTGCGGCCAACGGCGTAACGCTCTTTTGTGCCGTCACACCCTTTTGCATAAATTATTCTATTAACATGAGGTTTCGGCGGTAATGAGTGTTTTTACGACTCATCTGTTTTTACAAAGCTAACAGAACGGAGGCGTCGCTAACATGCACACCACGAGATAATTATCTGTACCTATTTACATGAAATTCTCAAACCATGTTGTGATTATTTAATAATTCAACAACTTGAAACCCCATTTAGGGAATAAGTTAAAATTCAACTGTACTATTTCTGTGTCTGTAGTAACGAAGACTCGTTTGACAACATTTTACACGTCTTATAAATATTTTATCTTTTCTCAATATGTAGATATTATAAATTATATAAAAAAAATTGGCCAAGCAGTAGGTATTCATGATTCTGAAAATGATTTTATTTATAATAAATACTATTTTCTTGCGTGCGAATACTATATATTACGTATTTTTATTATTTTCCCAAAAAAAGGAACTAAGGAATTCTCGGATCTCAGTCAGTGACTGAAACCTTGAGCTGTTGAGGTTTTAAATTATTATTTGCGATTTTAATTTATAGTTTTGAAATATGTAATAAAATAAACGAATAGTTTGTAATTTTTTTTAGTTTTAAAGTGTTATTTATAGTTTGAGAATATTATTTACTTTTTGCGAAATAACATATGTTTTCAATATTATTTATAGTTTGTGTTTGTTTTTAGTTTTAAAGTGTTATTTATATGCCAGTAAATTATTCTATATGCCAGGCGATTGTTTTGTCTTCGCGATGTTTTTTATTTATGTGATACTAGTAGTAATAGTGATTTTTGAATGAGAATTTATAAAATATGTGTGATATCATACACTTACACTACTTACTTACTTATATAACTTCATATATCGCGTGATATCAATATTCTAACAAGTGTAGGCGCTAAGCAAAACTCAGCCCGTAGATCTGAATCTCCATCCGGCTTCATATATTAGTAAGTTAGTCAGTGGTTACTTTTGATTGCGCCCCAATGATGATGCAGTCTACTACATCATCACTTACCACCAGGAGTAATTTAGGTCGAGCATATTCTCTTTTGAAGCGGTGATAGCCTAGTGGTTAGGGCGTCAACCTCCTAATCAGAGGTCGGCGGTTCGAATCCGGGCACGCACCCCTAACTTTTCGGAGTTAAGTGCATTTTTAAAATATTAAAATAGCACTTGCTTCAACGGTGAAGGAAAACATCATGAGGAAACCTGCACGCCTGAGAGTTCTCCATAATGTTCTCAAAGGCGTGTGAAGTCTGCCAATCCGCACATGGCCAGCGTGGTGGACTATGGCCAAACCCTTCTCATATTGAGAGGAGACCCGTGCTCTGTAGTGAGCCCGTATTGGGTTGTTTATGATGATGATGATGATGATATTCTCTTTAAAATTACCACAGTTCAAACCAGATTTTATGTTGGTAGGTTTCCAGTGTACATCCGCAATCCGAGTCGTCCGAACGGGTTCAGTAACCGCGTGGACGGACTGTCGGTCCCGACGCGGAATCCGGCGTCGGCAGCCCTCGGCGGCATCCGACGGCTTTTCGACGGCCGCCACAGCACCGACGAGATCTGTTGCCTGGCGCGCATCGACATACCCACGCTCGACCAGATCATCGACGAAGACCCCAACGTCGCCGTCATATGGAGATAAACAACTGCACCACAGCACGCATGGAAACATACTCTTGTGTCTCATCACGAACAATATGAATTAAGATGAACGCATCTAGAAACTTCTACCAAACGTGATATGCGAAAGAGTGTGCGGATTTTGTATTTCATTCCCTCTATGTTACACGGTGGTATTTGTACGTGTATCAAATACACATTAAATGAAGCCTTTCTGAAAGATCAGTATACAAATAGGTTGTGAAATAATGGAATAGTGGTAACATCTCGCATAGCGTCGCCAAATTTTTGAAAAAGACAAGTTAAAGCATTATGGAACACCCAGAAGTAAATCTTTCCATGTAAAAACTCTCGTTCTAGTTACCTACTAGTTTAAATTAGTCACAAAAAAGAAGAAAAAGCCCTGCATACATCACTGGTGCAGGTTAAGTAAAATATGAGTGGTCGTCTATTTGTAACGGTCACCGCTCAGAATAATAGTAGCTTGATTAATGCTTTCATCGTCCGGGAATAGACCTGTACACCATTACCACCAGAAAACTTGGTGCAGGCCGCGCCCGCTAGGGTTAATCAGTTAAGTTTCAGAGATGAGAGCGATCTGTTCCACCTCCAACTTAAAGAAAGATAGGGCTTTTTGGTTGGCCTTGAGTTTTAGCCCTACCAACACTTTTTATGACAAATAATGAATAGAAGCAGGCGTTACTTTGCGGAAGTCCATGATAAACAATAAACAGCAAGTATAATTTGCTATATTCCGCCGACAACCGGGAGATTTGTATAATAAAACACCACACAAAATCGTCCACTAGAACCTCTACGCACGTTTCGACCCAACACCGGATCATCCTCAGGAGATGTTGACTTTTCGCGCTTGTGAAGTCATATAGCAAATTATACTTGCTGTTTATTGTTTATTACTCTTTATGACCACTAATAACGTAGCACCGTCTGTAAAACACGTTGTGTGGTCGAAAGTAACATCATGGCAGAACCGATTTCGGGAGCTCCTTTTCACCGACTGCGACCCAACTGGTACATTATGGCTGGGACTTAGAACCGATTTCGGGAGCTCTTTTTCACCGAATGCGACCCAACTGGTCAAAGCAGTCGTCTGAAGGAAAAATAAATTCAACTCATTATATACGGCTTGGTATCTTGGCGCAGTTCCGTTATTTGAAAACTTATAAAGTAGCAGAACGTCATGGGGACTGGGCATAACTAGCCTCAGTAATATATATAGTGAAGCTATTAATAAGATAGATGAAACCTCCAACTTCATTCCGGGTCCGCGGCATGCCGCGTGCGTCGTAATTGTAAAATTACGAGTAAGTTAAGTGTCAGTTATTTTTGTTGTGAAATATTCACTGCCTCTGCGTTTATAGCTTACCTACCTCTGTAAACATTATTTATTTTCTTACAATCCTTATGATAAATATTTAAAATTTACTACTTTGTATGACAACTTGTGAATTTGTATTTGTCGTGCCACGTAAAAAGAACGCTAACATGAACAGTATATAATTTTATATACAGTTTATAATTCATATGCGAATGAGAAATGGTCTATTTTATTAGTTGAATATTTTGTATAAAAAAAAAACTTGAGAGGTGTCAAGGGACACCCGGATGGAACGAAGTTCCTTTAGATTAATTAGTGAAGGAATTGTAATAAAATTTTATTTTATTTAAGTTATAATAATATTTTTTTATTATTAACAAATATAATGTTATATAAACTTAATCAGTAGGCTCAATTTTGTACTCCATCAGCAATATCCGGAACTTGTGCAGAAACACTGTCAGGATTCATTATTTTTATTATTTATTATTTACAAAAAACCTGTATACATTCAAGAAAAATAATCGTCGCGACACCACACTGTTCAATGCGAAATAGAAATGAAAATATCTGGCTTGCTTTCTATAAAAGAGAGAGAGAGACAGACAGAAAAAATGCGACGCCGCACAGCTTACAATAACAAAAAGTGTCGTGACAACTTTTCGTAAGAATTTTTTCCGTCTAGCCCCCTTTCACAATGCGCGATAAGGAACTTCGTTCCAAAAATATTAAACTTGAATAAAATATGCAATTACTTTATCCACGTTAGAGATCTCCAAAAAGTTTACACTGACCTTAATTTTATTGCTATTATGAGATTTAAAAACTGTGTTTTTACAAAATATGCTCCACTAGGAGCACTGGTTTTAGAAACAAGTATTATTAAATTGTTAAGGTTTAAAACAAGTAGATTAGCTCCTCTTAACTTGTTAAAGGTGTTAAGCTAGCCACTTGGTGTTGTTTAAGTAAAAAATATGCGACTTAATAATTTAACACATTGCGTAGTAATTATGATATTTAGGACAAATTTTTCCTCCAGTTGAATTTTATCGGGAGATCATGAAAATTGTGAAATAAGTGTGTTACAGTAGTTTGTAGAAAACAAGGCGAGAGTATACTTAATGATTAATATATTTGTATATATTCGTATATTTGTTTTGTATATATATCCACGATTTAACGTCAGCGCTCTTTTTACCTTACACGAGTTAATGAATGACACGCTATTTAGTAAAAGATGATGCGTCTTGTTACCTTACTATGCCTGTATGATACGACTCACCTATCTTTCCAAAAAGACTGCGTGGAGAACATAAAAAAGGGCCTTTTATTAGTTAAAATTTATTTAGACACTTCGCTTATTTCACACCATTAAGCCGGCCTTACGTACTGAATGTGTGACAAAGTAAACTTGAACTTTTCTTGTGCCTTGTTTGTATTGGATGATAGTATTACAAATGCCTTCATTAATATGTTTGTGTGACCAAGCGCTCTGTGCAAAGGGTATCCAGTGTATGAACAGTTATTAGGAACTCTCTAGGAACTCAGCAACACCACACTCTCTCTAGACGTTTACTGTTCGAACCTACCTACTCAGGGTAGTATTAATTCTTCCACTTTTACTTCTAGTTGCACTTTAAAAAAAAGATTGTCTAACAAGTGAAAATTTCATGTTTTGTATTTTTATTACAATAAGAATATTAGAGTTAAAATGATCATCTTGATATATCTGTTTGTTAATTGAATAAAGTATCACTTAGAGGCTGACTTATCATTATTGTAACGCAAATTATATTTTGCTATATTTATGAATGTTCAGTGTTAGAATTACTGATAATTTTAACTTTATTGCTAGTAACAATGTGCTTTATGTTTACATATCCAAACTTTGTACTTGATAGTGACTAACATAATTTTGTGGCCAGCAATCTTTTTTTTTTCCACTGTGCTGTTCTCTTTATTCGCTCGTGATCTGAAATGACTGTCGTCTTGAGGTCGTCTATTTATAGACAGCGATGTTTTGTCTTAAAATCTTACTCTTCTTCTTCTTCTTGGTCGCACACTTCATTACTGAAGGTCGTGTCCACATGGAAGTGCCTTCGCTAAGTTGGTAACTAATGCCTTCCACTCTGTTCGGTCCTCGGCTTTTCTGATAGCAGTTGTAAGTGGAAGGCCAGTGAGTGTTTTCACCTGATCAGTCCAGCGGCTAGGTGATCGGCCACGCGGTCTTTTCCCCTCTACCTTACCCACAACTATAAGTTTTTCCAGGTTACTTGGCAGCCGTCGGGCAATATGACCAAAATAACTAAGAATCTTTTGGAAACATATGGTAGAGAGTCTGACGTCAACACGAAGCTGCTGCAGGATTGACAGGTTGGTACGCATCGCGGTCCATGGTAAAAATCTTACTATTATTAGTTAAATATTTATTTTCTTAGTTTTGGTGTTAACTATCTGTGTCAAATTTCGTCAAGGTTCGAATAAGCAAACAGGCATTCTTTCGCAATTTAAATGTATATATGGATTAGCTGGTACTAGTTTGCGGAAGTCAGTGTTGTGTAGCGTACATTGTGAACTTCGCGACAAATCAACAAATTATTATGTATATATTAAGGTCCTCCCCAGCGTGCCACAACGTCGGAATATACCTACTTATGCAGTGTTATCACGCTCCGACATTTGAAATGCATAGCTATTCCAACGTTATGCCACGTTTATTTGTTAGGCACAATACATTTTTGATAAGCGCGACATTTTTATCAATCATGATATATAAATATTCATATTATTAAAATAAGAGATTTGTCTGTTTGTAGCGCACTACAACACACGTTTTTGCAACTTTGTGTTAATGCTCTTTGATGCCCCGAAAGTGGAGTATATAACACAAAAAAAAAATGTTTCAATAAACAAACTCTTTCGCTTTATATAGTATTAGTATAGATTTTTATTAGTCAAATGTCTACTGTAGCAAAATTTGTTTATTTGTAGCTCCTCAGTAGTTTAAAGAAAATTTTGAAAAGCAATACAAATATATATAATGTGTAATAAATTTTAGAACGATCCTATTTCTGAGGCGCAAGTGCGTTTGGCTGTATTAGTGATAGACCTTCATGGTGACAGTATTATTTTGTCTTTAATTTAAAGCTTATGGATTAAGTGCCCCCGCGGACCACAGACGGAGCGTCGTACAGACGAACAAACAGGACTTAGCTTGGGTATATAAATATACCGTTTTCTCCAATAATGTCTCAGTGGTGAAACAAAAAGCATAGAAGGAATAAAAAAAAAATTGAACAAATATAATCACTATTGTGAATGAATCAACGAATAAGTCAATACAGCACAGAAACATAGTGATATCTTCCAGGTATCAATATATCGTTTGGTTTCTTTTGCCATCAGCATTGCAAAGTTTATAATACATATAATTTGTTGTGAAAAAAATACTTCGGTAATTTTTGTTTTAACGTCTACCACTGTAATATCAAAGGAGACTTTAGCCCAGGTTCGGGTTGTGATCATGATTAGATACTCGCTGAACGAGAGCGAGGTTGTCACCAATCAGTTCATCAATTCATATGAATGATAATGATTTTTCGTAGAACCGGTAAAATTACCTAAAACGCTTTTTTACAATCATTAAAAATAAATTTGTGATTAAAGTTTATTTGCATTTACTTAAAAAGTCTAAGTTACAACAATACGTTTATATATATATTTCTATGTTGGTCTTTAAATCTGTGTTAAATGCAATAAAAGAGACTCGAAAGGTTTACGCTATATACAAAACAGTACTGTTTCGAGACGTTCGTAGTTTATTACGCTTTGTAGGAGTTTGCCCAGATTATTAACAATATCACTAAACTTCCCTTCGCCTTTGTACTTATAAAGCACCTAGCTAAACCAACGGTCGATTAAGTTTGTAGTTCGCGGGGGCCCTAAATGTAAAGTAACATAACAGATCACCCCTAAAAGACTTTTTATAATTATGTTACCACACGCTCCATAATACTATGTACAACTTGATAGTTTCAAGCTCGTGAGCGAAAAGATGTTCATTTATATTTTTATTATGATTTTAACTGATGTGTAATGAAATCCTGCACGATTCGTCGATGCCGCTGCTAACAAATTTGAACAAATAATTATTAATAAGGTTGAAATAACGTGACGTGACGTTAATATTTATGTATTACTGATCTCATGCTGATCAGCACAGCGGTTATATTGACGGTGCAAAGGATTTAAAATAATTACATCATTCTAAACTCATGTATATCTATCATATATTTATAATACATTATCTATCTACGTGTATATATTGTGGACGCCTGCATGCACTTTTTTCTGATTCCAACAGTTTGTGCAGAGTGTTTAAGGGGTGGTTGCTACTTGTGGTGATTGCGAACACCGGCGGTCGATCTGCGCAGTGAACCACTACGTGTTATGTTAAAGCCGCGTATTCAACAGTAAACAAATGTTTCGGTTGCATGTGTTTTGTATGTACAGTATAGTAAAAGAAAATCATTGTGTATTTACGAAAAAGTTTTATTCTTCATACTTCTTTCCATTTAACGACAACTCTCTATATCGCGAAAAATGTACAACTCTTAGTGTCGTTATGTAGTTTACACTTGTTACACTATTTACTTTTGCCAGGAAACAAGGTTCAGTAAGCACCTTGAATAAAAGCTTCTATTGGACCTTGTTCGAGGCTCTAAAATCAAAGTATGATATACTGCAATGAGTAATAAAGCTGATATTTCTCTTTAATATTTACGTCATAGTTATGGTTAAGACCCATATATTAAACCATACAAATAACAAGTGTATACTCCATAATATGCTCTCGAACCAGAAAAAAAGTGTTAGTTTTACAACGCAAAATGAGTGCGAAAATAAGGTTCAATGCATTACTTTCGCAATACATTGTATGTTATGGAAAGCTCTTCAAAGTTATGTTCTGTCTCAAGTGTTCAGTGACTATGTGTAATTTGTCACATACGATATATTTACGTATTTTATTTCAATATATACGTATATATATATATATTATTGCACCACCTTCCTCCTTCCCTATCTCTTTTTGTCTGTCTGTGTCTTTTGCATCTTTGGTTGCCTGGAAGAGATAGCTATGTAGCGTAGTTTTATTTTTAGCCTATCTTGTGGTGTACTATAAAAGTATATTCACTCATTCACACATTTGTATAATAATGAATACGGGGCTCTTTTGCATCATAAGAAAGAAAGAAATACTGCAGAAATTGCGCTGGTCGGCTGTCGGCGATATTTTACGTGCCAGCAATAATGCGTTACTTATTCTATTACATTATTATTGTTCAAAATTGTATTGACTTAATTCTTGGATTAGATACTTATGTACTTTGTAAATTGCGCTTATAGAAGTAAATTGTAGCCGCTAGCGGTTGCTTATCAGACTGCTTTATAATGTGTACTTATTTATGTAAGGCTCTAAAGCTTTTATAACATTGGCGATTTGCGCAAGTCTCTCTAGCAAGCTGATTAACAAAAAAAAACGAGTAGTAGCTACACTTAATCGTTCGCAAATCGCCAATGTGATGAGAGATAAGTATTTAAACTATAGTAACTCGTGAGTGATATTCAACGTTCACAAATAGTTGTTGGTCGGTGTCTACATTTGAAACCACTCGGGTACCTTATTCGCTGAATCGGTTTCCACATATTTTATGTACAGTCCGTAATTGCCGGGCTCCTTGGCATGATGAATTACCGTTGGTGTTACAGACGAAGCACTGACCAAAACATGTAATTAAACCCAAACTATTTGTGAATTAAAACTCTTAAGTATTTATTTTAGTACAAAATTAGGTATTGGGTATAGTATTTCGACTTCTTGTATTATTTATTGTAGAGTTAAATTATTTTTATGCACGTTCTGTATAAAATAAAGCATTCGACTTTTTTAGAATGCGCTAATACCGTTCCGCATTTTGTAAAATTACTAACTTAATCTCTTTGTAGCTGATTGTATTAAATTCCGTCAATAAAGTTCTCTTCTTGTACTTGATTTCGTGTACTCACCTGATTCAGTATCCTATGTGATTTTGATTGACTCAACAGCGGCATCAAAAATGGAAGATTTGGGTTCAATTCCCAAAGGGCCTAATTCATTATAAATTCCCAATTTTGAAATATATAATGAATAAGGCTAGATTAATCTAGGGTGGCTTCTTCGGAGCCTATTAACCACCTGACGAGTAAGTCCTCTTTCGGTAAGAGTCTGGCTGTGATCTATGTTCTACGAATTACCTTCGTCACCCTTTTGAAGTTCTTATAAAAGTGAATATTCAGTAGCCATCAGGTGAAATTTATATCAAGCGATAATGAGTGATACGATACGTCATTTGTAGTTCTCTTTCCAGTAGAAACTAAAGAATATGGGTAGATCCTACCTTGTCTCTCGGAAAGTGTTCAGATTTGCCGTGTTAAGTAATAAATCCTTGGGGTTCAAAGGATAGGGTTTTTTTTTATTATCGTGGGTAAATCCTCATGGATACCTCTGCGCCACGGGGAGGCACAGAGTTTATGTCAGACTCCTACTGACTAAAACCCCCACGTGTTCCTACTCTCACTGTATGGTGGAGCCACGGGAAAGCTTTCGCATACAACCGCGACTCCACCAGCGGGTTTCAGCCGTAGCTAAACCGCCTTGGGCAAAACGTGCCCAGTTTCGCCGGTTAGAGGTGTGCCGGAACAACAGCACACCAACCAACTTGAGGACCGTACTGTGAGTGATGGACGGCCCCGCTTCCATCGCCCACAAGTCCTCCGAAGGCACAGGAGCAAGAGAGGTGGAAGAGGAACAATCTCGCAGCCGGCCTTCCATCGCCGACGGCAAGCGCAGCGAACGTTCCCCGTCCACCCCGGCTCACCAGTCCCATACCTGGACGGGCCGCAAACTTCCAATGGGGACGACCAGTCACCCCCCACCTCCAGCAGCTGACTGCCGCCCACCCCCGCCTACCAGTCCCATACCTAGACAGGCCTTCCACCACACGGAGTAATGCACCCCCTGGGTCATCCACTGCGCCCTCAGCTTGGTCAGAGGGACGCGCGGAGACCCCCACCGCGTCGGGTCATTAGCCATCGGCTAACAATATTGCACAAAAGATATTGTTAACCGATGTTACCAGGGTGCACCGGCCCGAATGCTGCTCTTCCCCCCGGACGAATCAAGAGGGACCCACAGCACCCGGGCGCACGTGGAGGTTACCCGACCTGGCACCCCAAAAGGTAAGTACGATTTCCAAGCCAGCTGTCACGCCGTCCATTGATACTAGTCTGGTTAGGGGTATGATCTATTTTATTGCTATACTCTTTAGTTGGTACTGGAATGAGAGAACTACAAATGGGCCATTTGCTTTAGCTGCATTATTTTTCATTCAAAATCAATCTGTTGACTGATCCTCGTTTCCTTTAATTACTAATTAGACACGGAACTATTGGGCAATAATAAAAAAAACATTTAAAATTACATACTTTATTCACGAATAACAAAACATCTCTATACGGTGATTATACGAGTGTGCGAAACATTCGTCTAACTTAAAACAAGCGAGGCCCGGCTTTGGTAAAGGTTTCAGGTTCATAATCATGCGGTTAAAGCCTCGTTGGCATTAGTATGCCTACATATTGTTAACATATAAGGTCCACACAATCATTATGGTTTATAACATGAACGATTGAACCATACACATTTACGTGCTCTTAAAAATACATATAAATAAATTACATAAGCACTTAAATTATAATTTATGTTTCATATTGTTATTGGAAATCTCAGAAAAATGTAATGCATCCGAAACATTAGTATACCTACTTACTTGTGAATACGTGGCCTTATGTAAAAACATTGGCGTCGATAGTCAGCAATTTTTAGTATCAGGTTTAGGTTTGAAATACCAAAGTATGCACTGTCACCGAAAAACATGTTAATTGTTGGTCTTCGATACAAGATCCCTAGAACGCGTTCTTAGTACAGCCGCAGCTCTAGACTATTTTTTTTTTTATTTTAGTACGAGTTAGCCCTTGACTGCTAACTCGCATGGTAAGTGATCATACAATGAACGGATGAAAACACGCATTTTTCAAAAGTTATCTCTAAGGTTTTTTTTTTTTTCAAATCAGTTTAAAGATTAATTTCTCGCCAAACTGAACGACCAGCTTGATGTTCAAATGTATATTATACATAGGTATGTTAAATCTTTGGCTATTTTGAAAATACTGACAGACGACGCAAATGTGAAATTGTACTTATAGAATGGCATGAAAGAAGATTGGTCACTATTTACCAAGTCATTACACTCCACAGTGACTAAGTAATTGGACGCGCACGGCTTATCCGGCGCGCATAATAAAGGTCTTTGTACCACTATCATCACTAGAAAAGTTTTCATTTATTTATAATAGGAGGTTGCTTGAAAAGGGGGTACTATTGGGGGTATTACAGTATCAGGATACTGAAAAACTTATCCCAAAACTTATTCTAGGACCAAGAATTATAGTGGATTAACAGTGAGCATCGGAATACGCGGTGACATGCATAACATTGTTGCGTATACAAATATATTGTTGGATACAAATGGCAACACTACAAATATTAAGGTGGAGATAATATATTTAGACAATAATTTACACCCAAGTTCACACTCGCGCATACATGTAAATGTGTGCGAGTTGGTGTGATCATTTAGGGATGGTGAAATTTGTTTTTAATTTATTTATATACGTGAATAGAAACATATTTTAAATTAGAATCATTTTTCTAGATTGAGCAGTTAATTAGTAGTGATATTTATTTTTTATAGCCGCTTTGTGTCCTGGTAAGTAGGTACCCATCCCCATCGGAAATGACCTTGAATCGTATTTAATTTCCATAAGAAAATATAAAGTGTATAAAATATAATATTCTTAAAACTAAAATTTTATTCATATTTAAAATAAATTGGGATAATAGGCACAGACATCTTATAATATGTACTAATAACTTTAATAATAAATATATTATTTTCTTAATAAATGTTTAAATATCGACAATGTTATCGTGGCTCATTATTCGTCTTTCCCCGTCAAGTAAAGTTTGTTTTGGGTTTCAGTCAACCTCACTACCAGGGCGAAAATAAATAAATAACGAAATAGCAGTGTAGGCAAATATTTTTTTGGGCATGAATCGTAAAGTAAAGGTAGTTACGTCAGTATTCAACCTATTTGAAGGTCAAGTGGGGAAAAAAGATCAGTTAGTTATTTCCAAGTTTAATTTAAGATCGTCTAGATCTGTTTACAGAAAACAGATAACAAACAAATTATACTTTTTAAAACAAAAAACAAAATTATTAATAAAATGCATATGTATGCATTGTGAATAGATTTTATTTTATATTTATTTTCACCGAGCTAATTAAAACAATAACCTTTCTTGCCCCAGGACACTTTAATTGGCGGGGAAAAATTATCTGAAGGCGCGCTCACAATTGCAAATTTCCTTACACGCTTATTTAGAGAATACATTTGACTGCAAATATAATCTGAATTAGCATCACAGCTGTTATCCGGTAACTTAATTCCCATTAGGTATTTTTTTTTTTTTGTTTTAATATTTACTATAAAATTCAAAAGATTTCTTAGGTTGCAAAAATATATTAATTAAATAATACCTAATAGATCATCACAAAACTATCACGTTATTATAATACCCAATTTGTAATTGTATATCACATGATACAGGGTTTTATTTTTGGAGCAGTTAGTAAATTAAAAGTTTAATAAGGTAGGTAATTAAAGATTTCGCCTCACTGACCGCTCCAAATATAAGACTCCGTAATATTTAAACCTATTATCTATTCTATTATAAGAATTGACCTACAGTACTTTTGTACTTTAAATATCAGATTTTGGTAGTGCCTACAGAGTAATGTAACAAGTTCGTATCTAAAGATAACTAGTATGTTATTTATTGAATCAGAACTATCTTTTTAGAAAGGCTACCGCTTAACTCAAAATCTCAAATTATTCGAGTTTTCGTCAAACTATTCGAGTCTTGATAATTAATAATTATGCAATGCTCGCTTACTACCTGCTAAAGTTGTACTTAAGCACACGTGTATAAATACAACTGTCGAGATTGATAGCAGGCGCAATATTTGCTTTGACGCACTTGCGTTTTTCATCAGCGCAATGTCACCGTGCCTGAGTGGTTACAATGGGAATAACATAGTATTCACATACTCCTTGATGATGCATTTAAGGCAACTAATATGGACTATGGACATGAATGACATGTTCTATCACTTATATAAAAAGACAGTGTGTGTTTAGGTTTGTGACAGTTCAAACCGATGCGGTTGTACTGTTCAGGATTTTAGTATATTGTTTTGAAGATTGGTTTATATTGCGAGTGGTACGGATAGGTTTAACTTGAAAGTACTATATTACCAATATTAAACAACTGCGATTTTTACTAAATTATTACAATGATTGCGTGATTTTCTGCGGTCCTTTGATGAGTTGCGTCTTCATCTCCAAAGATCGTTATCAGATTTTCACCAAACACAATTGGGACTAGACTATACTCTCGACGGAACAAATGGAATTATCGAATCAGATAAGATTAGACGGAATTACGGAGCAATATCTTAAGAAGTTTTCCTTTTGTAGAAGTTTATCGCTGTTGCTGAGACAATCCTTATCAACCTGATTTTAATTTAACTAGGACGTGGGTGCTGTGCAGTCTCGTGAGCCCATCAAGTCCAACATCTTGGACTCATTGTTAACTAGAACTGTCAACCTTGGGATGTTGTTATACTTGGACCATTGATCTGATTGTTATACTGGTTTCATGAAGTCCGTCGCAACCTAGCAGAGTGTCCGCATTCGCCTGTCCCGCCAACTGACACTTCAGCAACCCATCCGGTTAGCAGCTAATACAATTCGAAAATACGTATAACTAATTATTTTTTTCTTAAAATAATACCTAATAATAATACTTTAAATATAACACTGTACGATAACTCTAGAACGCGCGTGCAATGGACGCGATGCTCTCATATGTGCCGGTGATAAAAATGAAAATTCCCAGCAGGATTATAAAGGTGTTTTTCAGCCACAAATGAATCGGGACGCCGCCGTTGTTCTGGTAGGTGGACACCAGCTGGATGACTGGCGGGAACACGAGCGCGAGGGCCGTGCTACTGACTGCGCCCACCAAAGAGATGAACAAGCCCAGCTGTGGGATCGACTCAGCTAGCACAACTGCAATAAAAAACGCTGTTATTTGTACCTTCCTTGACTGGCTAAAATCCACGTTAACATACATTTAATCTAGATGAAAAAGAACCTTTGTTCCAGACTTATATCTATCTCTTTGCTTAATTTCATCCAGACTCAGCTCAGCCATCCTGGCATAAGTATTGGATTTATATTACTTACTCAATGCCTGGCATACCTGGCATTGAGTAAGTAATATAAATCCAACCAAACCCTCGCATTTAAAATGGTAGTAAAATAATGAGAAACAATCTTTTATATTTTCTAACTAAGTAATTAGTAATGATAATTCTGAAACTCAACTTCTAAAACATATGCTTCGACTGTTTAAACCTTGGGCTTTGATTGTGTTCTCATGGAATTTAAATGTAAATATAAAGCCAAATGCATCCTGTAACTTATAAAACAATGGCGCATCTTATAGTACGCGGCTTGGGGAGCAAATCTTTCTGTTGCTGCTGGATGATCAAATTGAATGCACGTGCGTCGCTCACGTTAGTTTTTCTCTGTTCTATCGCATTGTGCGTACGCGTGACGCGGCCACGAAATGTCACACTTCTAATTCAATGAAATATCGAATCGCCGCGAAGGTTTACTCCAGAATATGCATTGACATTAAATATTAACTTTTACTTACAAGTAACCAAAACCAAAACGGATCTGAAGCCCAACTCCTTAATGACAGACGACTCCTGCGCGTACTTCTTGCGTAGAGCAGGCCACGTGATCGCGACGGGCACGTAGAATTGCAGCGGGTAGGTCAACAACATCGCCAGGGTTATGAGTATTTGTACCGTCATGCTCAGCCTGGAAGTTTATTTTTATTTAAATAAACGCAGGTTGCGTTCAAGCGTTGGTCCAGCTTGACTCGCTTGTAAGATGGACCATGCTTGCCTCGAGGAAGCCGATACACTCTTGTATAAGACATTTTTATTTGGGTTGCGTTTAGAAAGTAGAGAGCAATGTGCTTCTTAATTGTCCATGGGGTTCCAACTTAAAAAGGGCACAGATCCTTAGGATTCGTTACAGTTCAAATCCAATCGCTAAACAATCCACGAAATTAATATTTTTAGGCCTCTCGGTGAAAAGTACCTACATACAATAAAGTATGACTTTGATTGATATGATCAAAGGTTTTTGACCTTCATTATCTGGTAATTATAATAAATTAAAGCCTCAATAGTACATATTAATTAACATCTTTACTAATATAATAAGTAAAAGTTGAACTGACTAAGTAACCTCGCAAGTGGAACGTGTAACGTGTTTAGCAATATATAAAGGTCTTACACATATCCAGGCTTCAAGTTGAGAGTAAGACTTCCAGCAACATCGTTTCCCCACTTAAGGTATCCAAGGAAGCCCACCGTGACAAATATGCTGGCCACGACCACCATGCCTACGTTCAATACTCCTAGTGGCTTCTGGAACTGCTCCGGATTTCTCATTTCATTCTTCAAGGGCAATACCTGTAGAGAAAAAAATTTAACACTTTCAAAATTGAACTCCAGATAGATCAGACAAAGATGTTATAAGACGATTGAAGAGATGCAGCAGTTACTCTCTGATGAATGCTATAATACACATAACGTAAAAAAAATATACAACTAAATGCATTATCAGACAATTTCAAATACTCATGGCTGTATGTAGTCACTGGAAATTGAATAAACGTGACCTTTTTCTATTGAGAATATTTATACTAAACTGGAGTGAAGCTTAGAACCCTCTTAGCTTTAGTTTTAAGGTTCCGACTATACTTATTTCCATCATCTCACGAATTAACAAAATAGAAAAAATATTATATAATTATGAAAGTTTTATAGATAGGTTAACATGAATAAAGCTAATTTGAATTTAAAAGGGTCGGCCAAACATTAATATAAGGATATACTTAGTCATTTTACTCACCAATCCAATGCCCTCAAAGGCGTAAATAGCAGTTCCGAAGTACAGAGGTAGCTGGGACCAGGATGCCAAGTAAACTCTCGTGCTTACTGGAGGCAAGTCCTGTGTGGCCTCATACAACACGGCACCCACGCCTATCGCCATCAGCACGTTAGCAAGTGTAGAGAACGGCGTCAGGTATTTCAAGTTTCGTATCATACATATTATAAGAATTGGCACGAACACAAACATCATGTGAATCGAAAGATCAATGTGGATTTCGTATTGGTCGCATATCTGGAAAAAGTGAAAGATATTAACAACCTGAAGTTCAAAAATAACAATACTTTAATTAGAAAAGAAAAGTTATTAATGTTGGTTGAGCTCACCATTTTAATGTTGTTGGCGATAAAGACGATGTAAACACAGCAGAAGCCTAGCTGGGTAATGCAGAGGAAGCTGTTGACGAGCAATTTCATGGCAGGCGCCAGGCGCCGCAGTCGCTCTGGCCCGTACTCGAATACAAGCGCTACCGTTTCCGCAAAGCCTGGCGGCTTGGCTCTCTTTGACTTCCTGTACATCTCTTCTGAACAGTCCAGCTGCATAAACATAAGTATGAGTGGTTCAATTAAAATGTTCATTACCTCACCTGCACACTATCCTAACCACTGGAAAGATGAAAATAGTAAACAGGAGCCCTGCTCTACTGTGCAACAGTTCACCCAAGCAAGAAATGAATCTGTGACAAATAAATTGCATGTTTTTGGTGTCATATGATTCGTCTCCAACACTTAATTGACTTTAAAACATAATATGCCACCGAGGTTCTGGATATTTCTGTAGGGTTTCTTCTAAACTAGTTAACTTAGTCACACGTGTAAGAACGTAAGGTTGCGAATGATTCAGAAATATGCTGTTCTTTTGGGCATACCTTGTCTCCAAACCAAATAAAATAAATGATGAACATTTAACTCGTCCTTGCTGTAACTCACAAGTAAATGTTGCGAATGGACGCAGATGATCCCGAGAAATACTGTCATGAAGGGAGAGAAGATGATGCCTCCATTCTTGAAGGCGTCTCCCATTGCCAGCAATCCCGAGCCAATGTTTCCTCGGAACAGATGCAGAAGGGTGTCCAAATATCTGAAAATAGAACAAAAAATATCAGTAACCTCCACCTGTGATCACACGCTACGATTCGCTAATATATAACTTTATAAGATCGTTTTATCAAAAAATTGGCTCAAATTCATCATTTTATCATTTTATAAATTACCACCTTGGACTTTGAAAGAAAAAATTATATTATAAGATAAGTGCAGGTTCAGGTGAGGCAGATCGTCCTCATTTTTGAGATGGCTGAACTGAGACGTGTGCTGAGGTCCTAGTAGTTACTTACGAGGTAGGATGTGTGACATGATGGTGGTGCTTGTCGGTGCCATTCTCTTCCAACGGACTCTTGCCCTCCAGGTTCAGGATCTGTTGCCGTGACGCGAATCCTTTATATCCCTCCTCAATGCAGCTGAACAATAGAAAGGAAATACTGACTGCTGCGTTTATTGTGATACGTTCAATTAGAACAAATGATGATTCTAAGAGCTTCAAGATAAATATTAATATACTCAGCAGTCATATGGAAAGAGTGATATTGGGTGCTCTGAAATGCATGACCCAATTAGACATGTGACCTTGAAAGATTTGTCTGAGTGGGTATACAATTTAAAAGGAATTTTAATTCAACACGACTTGTTTCCCCGTTTCTCCAAAAGAGATTAGTCTTTATTAAGTTATCCTAAATGCCTTATATATTATCATAATATAGAAAAAAATCGTGACAACATGCAGTTACAATCCAGAAACTTAATAGAAGCGGTAAACAGATTTATGGAGATTACAATTGAATAATTGGCGTCTGGCTCTGCATAAGGAATGACAGGGACACTCAAACACTGATATACCGGCAGTTGAAACGGAACCCTGCAGTGACCTCTTAAGTGATCACCGAGTTCAGTTATCACAGCCCAAGTTTCAATTGAATCGAAAGCTTCACACAAACGCAAAGCTTAGAGGTATTATCTTCAGTGTTCTATATTACCTTATTACCGGAACTATGTTTGTTAAAAAGGCCGTAAGTCCTTGAAGCTATTAAGTAAAATGTAAATAAAAGATAAATAATTTGGTTCTTTTTTGATAAAGTATTTATTCAATTACTAAAAACAGTCTGACGTTTACCTTAAATACATTACATCTTGTTATCTCAAGATGACTACTAATTAAATAAACTGGACTTACATAACATTTTTTGAGCAGTCAATGTGAGTGTTTGGTCTTAACAATCATTGTCAGTGAACGGAAAATGAGATTTTATAAAATGTATATTACTCTCTCAAATGTAATGAAGCTAGTAGGCATTAATTATACCGATAATCTCATTTTCGTGCAGTTTTTACTTCATGCCGCAATGTTATCGACGTTGACATTGTTGTTTGTTTTTTTGTTTTATAACTATGAATATATATTTTTTTAATTTTGTCCGTCGGTTTATTTTGACCACACTGGTGACAGAAGTTTAAATTATGAGGCGGATACACAATACACATTGTCCGCACTGAGGTTGGCGCATCGTAGCATATCATATCTAGAGGTGGGCTAAACTGTTATAATTTTTCAATAAATTATAGTGTTGTGTTATATTTTTCTAACTGTTATTTTAAACTGTTATAATATATATTATATGTTGTAAATTTTACCAATAAAAATATAATAATAAAAATAATTTACGCTGTTAGTTTTTGTCGCGTTATTTTATTAAAACTGTTATTTATTTTGGAATCATCGCAAGTAAAACTAGGTCTTATGTTTAAGACCCGAGTGCTTACAATATTTTGCAATCCAAAATAATAGTGTTATAAAATTTTTGTTCGTTGCAAGCAAAAATAGCTTTTATAAAGGTGACTAAAGTGTTCACATTACTTTGAATAATGAGCACTAAGCAGTAGGCAGTTTTAATACTCGAAACTAATAAATTATTTTTAAATGATTTTCGTTGTAAATATTATCTTCGAATCATCGCAAGTAAAACTAGATCGTATGTTTATGATCAGAGCGCTTATAATACTTTGCATTTAAAAAATAACAGTGTTATAAATCTGATATTTTTGTTCGTCGCAAGCAAAAATAGCTTTTATAAAGGTGAATAAAGTGTTCACATTACTTTGAACAATGAGCACTAGGCAGTAGGCAGTTATAATACTCGAAACTAATAAATTATTTTTAAATGATTTTCGTTGTAAATATTTTGAATATTATCTTCGAATCATCGCAAGTAAAACTAGATCGTATGTTTATGAGCAGAGCGCTTATAATACTTTGCATTTAAAAAATAACAGTGTTATAAATCTGATATTTTTGTTCGTCGCAAGCAAAAATAGCTTTTATAAAGATGACTAAAGTGTTCACATTACTTTGAACAATGAGCACTAGGCAGTTATAATACTCGAAACTAATAAATTATTTTTAAATGATTTTCGTTGTAAATATTATCTTCGAATCATCGCAAGTAAAACTAGATCGTATGTTTATGACCAGAGCGCTTACAATACTTTGCAATCAAAAATAATAGTGTTATAAATTTGTTATTTTTGTTCGTCGCAAGCAAAAATAGCTTTTATTACGATGATGGAAGTGTTCACATTGCTTTGAATAATGAGCACTAGGCAGTTATAGACACGTACTAATCTAATACTATTAGAAAATGAGCCATCTGTTGAAAGTTTGAATACCCACTATCTAGTATCTAGGTCAGGATGAGCGTTCGTGGACATAGATGGCGCTTTATTAAAATTGCAAACGAATTGACACTACGGAAATAATTTATATTATAACAGTCTAGTGGCATATTTTATAATGTGTTATATCGTTATAAAAATATATTCTAATATATAATGCGTTGTGTGTTATAATGCCCACCTCTGAATTGTGATATGATTCATATCACATCGAGTCCCAAAAATCCGGGTCGAGCCTTTCTAAACGGCCCAGAGACCGAACTTGAGTAAAAGATCTATCTTGACCTTGAATTATACACATACAATACGTATACCTGTCTAAAAAATCCAGAGTAGTTTCCCTTTTCATTAAAACATCACTTATAATTTCAATAATAATAATCTATACGCATTAGATATGAATCACTATAAAGTTTTACATAACAACCTTTGCACAACAAAGTCCGTGGCCTCTAAGACGCGATAATACAGCACAGTTTCAAAATAGGTGATATAACGGTCGCAGATACTGATTCACTTGCTTGTTAAACTTTCGGGGCCTGGTGAAATAGTTCGCTACCGCGTTGCCAAAGCCCGAAGCTGCTGAGGACACTGCGTTCGAGAAGGGCCCATTTTGGTACGGTTGGTTATAACCTTGGTTGTAGCCAAAATTAGGTTGACCGCCGTATCCGTTGTAGCCTCCTTGGTTTCCAAAGTTTCCGTGACCTCCGTGCCCTCCATGGCCTCCATGACCCCCATGGCTCCCGTGCCCCCCATGACCCCCGTGTCCTCCATGGCCTCCGTGACCTCCATGTCCGTGTCCTTGTTGCCCCACGGGAGCCGGAATGCCGCCACAACCAAAGAAATAATTAGTTATTGGAGCGTTAATATAGGTGTAGTCGTGTGGACTAAACTTCTCTCCAAATGTTCTGCCATAACATGGGTTATTCTGATGTTTTTTTTTCTTCCGATGTTTGCGACCCAACTCTTCGTAGTCTTCGTCGCCAAGATCTTTACTGTCGCCCGCTTCCTCTGATGTTACCAGGAACACAGAACATTGGAGCAGCACCAGTATTAATACAGCTTTCTGAAATTGAATTATGATGGTTATTTACTATAGGTTTACTTGTGTAACCTAATTAAATATTGTATAGTCATGAAAATAAAGAAAAATTGTGCATTATTTAATATCGAATAATTCAATATCACATCACAATCACCGGTTTAATTTTTTGCAATTGCCTTACTTTCAGTAGTACTCAGGTTAAGTACCTAACGATGGCCTGTATATGCTTTCTATTCATCGATAACTGTATTATAACTTCTATTGATTACGGGTGTAATGGTCTGAGCAAAGAGCAATTAATCGTATGAAAAGTATAAATTTTAAATAATATAAGAATAAGTAAAGTATAATTTTAAGTAGTTTCTTAAAACTAAAATTAACACATCGATCCCTAATACTATTTATTGCATACTAAATAACAACTATAATATTTAAGATAATGGAAAAAATACTAAATTATTATTACTTACCATTTTATCCGGTGCACTATGAATCAGCTGTGATGGTCGCTGCTACGAATTGGACTGATGCAAATACTCGTACTCGTGAGTTTGTTTTGGGAGATACCGATGATGAAAGTGAAAGGTTGAAACCTACAATAACCCACGTTACAAAAGTAACGCAACTGTTTACAAAACGCGACGTTGGCGAGGGGGTTATTGATTGAGCAACCTGGCCCATAGCACGTGGTTAGCTCATGGGGTCTAGGAGATCAGATTAATCGAGATTAAAGATTTTTTTATGAGGGACAATAAATACAGGAAGCTTAAACACATCAAAACGATGATCCTGCCGAAGTATAAACTGTGTTGCAGTAATCATCGACCTCCAACAAATAAATACATTATTCCACAAAACAAAAGAATAAACAAAACAAAGTTGTCTGTCAGTTCGTTCATCTGAGTCGTATAATGTCTCTTATCGACTTTCAAAAGCGTATCGATGTTTCATTGTTACGTACGTCCCTTTCTCATAGGAAGAAGATTTCTTGACATGAGAATATTATGAATATGAATACTATGACACTCTATTTCCAAAGACGTGAATAAAATGTGAAATGATATAAAAGTTATTGGAGCTCTACAATGAAATAATTGGGTGTCGAAATTTCTTTTAACACTTACTGCTGCAATAGAGATATACAAGAATGCAATAGAGATCAGTATTGTTGAAATTAACTTTACGAACTAGAAGATTAACGTAGGAATGATAAAAATTCCAACTAGCCAGTTCAATGGTGCCATTTCTATAGTTTCATCAAAATCAACCCATTACCGGCTCACTACAGAGCACGGGTCTCCTCTCAATATGAGAAGGATTTGGCCATAGTCCACCACGCTGGCCATGTGCGGATTGGCAGACTTCACACGCCCTTGAGAACATTATGGAGAACTCTCAGGCGTGCAGGTTTCCTCACGATGTTTTCCTTCACCGTTGAAGCAAGTGATATTTTAATTGCTTAAAAACGCACATAACTCCGAAAAGTTAGAGGTGCGTGCCCGGATTCGAACCGCCGACCTCTGATTAGGAGGCTGACGCCCAAACCACTAGGCTATAACCGCTAGTCTTATATTTTTATAATATGTTAAAAGGGACCTAAATATATTGCTCCTCCGTAGGTTATCTATAGATATACTGAATGGTAAAAAGATTGGCTTGTAGCATTCATTCTACAGTTAGAAGTTCCTTTATCCCTTACTCGTAAGATAAAAAGGTTAGATAAATATTTTATGAATTGATGGTTTTTGAAAGGCTTGTAAAAACACCGCACATTTGTGCACGACAATTTTGTCTCAATCGTAAAGGGTCTGGAAGACATCGATAATAAGCGATAAGGCCGCCTTTTCCATTCTACTTAAGTTTAACAGTGTTTTCATATTTCTTCTTTTTACGTTTTGTGGAAAAAAGAGTATAAATCGAGTTTCAAGCCTCTACGTTTTGGACTCTAGTCTTTATTATGGGGTTTTTTTTTATGTATGCCCAATACTAAAAATGCTTACTTAATATCATATTCCAAAAAAGTTTAGATCTGCAATCTTGTACTACAGTACAGTATATTTAACTAAAGTAAAATAAAATACCTAAATAGGTAGGTAATATTTTCAACGAATTCCCGCCACATATGGTGCTTATACATAAGTAAGCCAATTTTTAAACCTTTAGTTTGCCTTAAAACTAGACTACGCAGAATATTTACTAGCATTAGTTCAGTAAACCGTTTGAATTTTTTTTTTGCTCCACCAACCTCAGTATCGATATATCTAATAGCAGGTAAATTAATTATTATTATTATTGATTTGTATCTGTTGTCCTCCAGCTCAAGGAAGGAAGTGATCGCAGACAGTATTAAGGTCGTTTATTGTACCCTGTGTACCCACTAAGTTTAGTAATAAGATTGTATATTCCTACTGCATTGCAAATTCCAACCGCATCCGATATTGCGAAACCAGATTTTAAAAAACTTACTTATTACAATCGCTTAGCAGTATAACATAAAATATCGGTTTTATATGACTCTTCAAAACTGCTTACAGCCCAGTTGGTACCACTCTTTAAGCTTCTGGAGAGTTACTTCATGATGAACCCATTACCGGCTCACTACAGAGCACGGGTCTCCTCTCAATACGAGAAGGGTTTGGCCATAGTCCACCACGCTGGCCATGTGCGGATTGGCAGACTTCACACGCCTTTGAGAACATCGTGGAGAATTCTCAGGCGTGCAGGTTTCCTCACGATGTTTTCCTTCACCGTTGAAGCAAGTGATATTTTAATTGTTAAAAGCGCACATAACTCCGAAAAGTTAGTGGTGCGTGCCCGGATTCGAACCGCCGACCTCTGATTAGGAGGCTGAGGCCCTAACCACTAGGCTATCACCGCTTCGGAGAGTTACTTACTGAGCCGTATTTAACTTCGGTTAGCCGATAATGTACTTAGAAGCGATGACAGAGACTCTTGAAGATTCAAGACTACGCTCACAGACCCCAGCAGAGTTTATCAATAACAACAAGATGATGTCTAATGTTCGTGTTCCGCTCCACCCAGTAATCGCTGAGAACTGCACTTGAATTTGCAAACGATTTTATAAACCTAGGACACACGATCCATTTTACATAGTGAGAATGAGTTGAAACGCTAACTTGGCCTTGAGTTCGGGAATCTTCGTGCCATATTTTCCTCCATAATGACCAGTGTCTGAAGACCAAATTCTATATGAATGAATGAATAAACTTTTATTGTACACCACAGCTAATACAATAAAGCACTTTGATAGAAAGTACAATTTAGTGGCCTTATCGCTAAATAGCGATTTCTTCCAGGCTACCAAGCGATCAATAAGAATATGCTAAAGATACTCGGTAGGATGACTTACGACTTTGGAACGTGATCTCTTGTTATGTAAAACATAAGGAGGCTCAGAGTGCTTCAGCAGTGGATGAAGACACTCAGGGTATCACTAAGTGATCAAGCAGAAATGAGCAGACCCGTAGGTGAACAAGAGCTAATTTTGCCTGGCACATAGTTCTTAGAAGCGATCCGGCCTGCGTGGTGAAGGGTACAGGCAAACGCAGCTCCTGACCAGGAGGATAGACGATATCAAAGGAAATGCAGGTAGAGCATAGTTCCGTGGTAAGAATCCGAATGAATTATATTTACATGACTAATAATCTTTTTAGCTTGCTGACAAGTTAGGCCTGTGTGTTATATCAGCTGGCGGCCGTACACTTTTCCACGAAAAAGAACCCTATGTCGTATTCCAGAGTATAATTTACCTGCGTTTACAATTTCATCCAGGCCCGCTCAGATATTCTGGCGTTATTGACATTCGACATCCATGAATGCAAACTTTCGTTTTTAAAGTAGTATTGAAATTAAAAACACATTTATGAAAATGATAACGCGTTCTTACAACTATATACGATTTTTTATATTTTATCATACGATTTTCTTCAATGAAAGTATTAATCGATGGGTTTAAGATTGCCATGGGAATTCAAGGGTTTGTATCGGTGCGCTGTATTACAAAAATCCATGTATTTTATCTAAAAGTAAAAGTAAACCTCCGCTCTGCTTCAGTGTAAACATACCTTAACAACTAACTGCTAACTTGACACTGAGACTGCTGCCATTGAAACCCACTTACGTTGTGAGTGCGCTCACCTTTGGTATTGACCGCATATTTATTGACCCTAAGCATTCAATGCGTAGCTATTTATTCATTTTCTACATCAATTTCGATCGATTTTCCCTAATATGAACGGTTTGCGTACTAATAAACCGATATCGAGGTAAGAACAGGTTCTCATTATCGAGCCAAGCATAGATTAACCTATGCTTGCTGGCATACATTTAAACATTACAACCGGGTCTGATGGCTCAACGTATGGACAGGACATTCGATCATACATCATTCGACCATGCAATCGTTACGTAATCCGGTCTAGCCCAACGAGGCACTTGTGTGTATATCAGAGATGCCGGAGACAATTTCAAAGAGTAACCAGGCCACAAGTTAGTTAAGATTATTCTTTAAATATGTAAAGCATTTCGACAGCTAACCTCACACGTAAAAACAGAAATAAAAAAATACGAGTGCCATTCTGAAATGGTGCAGCTTCTGTAGTAATTCTTTACATTATGCTCTTCTCGGTACTATCAGTTGCCTATTAATCTTTCCGCGTATAATTGCTAAAATAAATAATTTCTCCATCCAAATTTTAATCAACCTTTCTACAACCTTCAAAAACTTTAGGGGAAGGTATTTAAATAAATATATAATCTGATGCTCGGAAATAATTTACATACGTTAGATTTTAGTGATTCAAAAACATATGAATGACTCTCATTTTACCTTTTGTGAGACTCTTTATTAGCGGATAGTAAAATTTCAGGAAACCTATCATATATTTATAATATTTCGAACGTGAGACACTTTTGAGAGATTTACGTAATTAAAAGGTATATATTAAATGGTATAAGTTTTTCTTTCTGTGTTATTCCGACTTCCGACCGATTCGACTATCGAATCTTCTGTTACAAAGGACCAAACAAACATAGAAGTAGATTTAAAAAAAAAATTTGGATAATGCTATCGTTAAAGAAGATAAAGCTTGTATCGTAACGACGGATATAGGAGTTTTTAGCCCCAGTAAATAAATAGTACACAATAGTGCACGGTTTTATCATGAAACGGAATCTAACGAGGACGAACTATAATTGAATAGGTGTGTAATGTTATGTTACCTGTCGTTGTCGACGGAGGCTGCGCTCCCGCTGATGTGGCTGATATCAATCTTCTCTTTGATCTTCATTTTACTGGGAAAAGAGAACATTGGAATTATATCAGTAGTTTTCATTGATCTGTACACGGAAACAGTGGTACCCGAGACATTAAGACTCCTCCTATGAGGGTATCGAGTTTCACCCTCAGCACGCACCTCCAACATTTTCGGAGTATGAGATTAATCGTTATTTTTGATCGTTAGATTAAACATCGCTAGTTTATCTAACCCATCTAGGGTTTCTAAATAATCCCTGGATCAATTTGATATGGGATCCTTTTTAGACCATCACTCGTTTTGGACCCTCGTAGCTTTGAATATAAATTTTAAAAAAATGTATTTATTGGTATCAATTCAGAATAAAATGTGTAGACGCTCTACATTAATGGAACAATATTGAATTCTGTAACTTCAGTGTGTTTCTTTTTATGACAATATAGAGGGATTTATAGCTTTAATGGTAACAAACTTATCATCTGGGATGACTACTAACTGGCCTTCCAAGACGCCAGTTTACCGAGTAACTTTTGGCTTGACCGGGGAAACAAACCGAGGGCGTTGTGATCGTGAGCTTACATACTAACGAAGCAGTGGAAATCACAAAACTAGGTAATTAATAAGGCAGTGGGTAATCCCGCTAAGCGTGCAAGGGTCCGCCGACACTCGCACGCCGCTCTGAACGCAGTAAGTGCTCATTTCCTTCATTTAAATCCGCTGACTGTTGTAATGTTGTTTCTCGTATTATCTAGGAAGCTGGTAGCAATTTTTCAAACTTAATAATATAGCAGGTACGTCAGCATCGCTAACGAGATAGCTTCGGCGTGGCCGTAACCAGGAGGTTTCGATTTCCGTCTTGACAATTGACATAGCGGTGATAGCCTAGTGGTTAGGGCGGTTCGAATCCGGGCACGCACCTCTAACTTTTCGGAGTTATGTGCGTTTAAAAAAAAAAAATTAAATTATCACTTGCTTCAACGGTGAAGGAAGACATCGTGAGGAAACCTGCACGCCTGAGAGTTCTCCATAATGTTCTCAAAGGCGTGTGAAGTCTGCCAATCCGCACATGGCCAGCGTGGTGGACTATAGCCAAATCCTTCTCATATTGAGAGGAGATCCGTGCTCTGTAGTGAGCCGGTAATGGGTTGATCATGATGATGAATTGACATGGATACATATGATCGACGAATAATTGTATCGTAACAGATTCCTAAAAGAGCCAACTATAATTTAATTAGTAAGCCTATCCGCGACTACCTACCAACCCACACCTGAAATATTTAATATATATATATTTTTTTTTATGTATTACACTTAAGTATAGTTTTTAAATCAAAGCTTCCTGTTTCAACGGTGGCCGCACGATCATTTCTGCCACCTACATACATATCTATGCTTAATTTCTAAAATATTGTGTTGCGTTACAAGGTCGCCGGCTACGTCTAATAACAATTGCGGCAATCACATAATAATTTCGTGGGTTGACAAAACTGTACGGGGCCCAGAGTTTACTCACATCGCTTAAAATAATATTTTAAAATTTTATGCTTTTCATCATATTTGGTACTCTTCTTTCAGAATTAATAAATCACCTGCCCATCTGAACACTTAAGAGCGACCCCTCGCCTACCTCATCTTTTTTTTTTCGGACTGACTATTAGCTGTACTAACCCTATTGGTTGCTACAGCGTAACTGGGCTATTTGGCGAGGTCCGGAAAGAAGCTCGGCCAGAAGAAATTTTGAACGTCTGCCTAACGGGCGCCTACTGTGAGGCCGAACCTCGGCTTAGGTGACGTTTGGGAAGCGCCTACCTCATCAACTTCCCACCCCATCAAGGACATCGGAATGTTGGACTGGAGGTCGCCTTACGTCGCATATCACTCTTAAGAAGTATCTAGAGCGATATCTACTTCAGAACACGCCTTCCCCATGACACACATGGCCTGTCCACTCTAAATTAATCCTCTAATTATGTTGAAGTCTTTCGAATATCAAAACAGTGTAACGTAGCACTAACATTATTGACATTGCATTATAACAGGTGACATCTGATTTAATTAAATCAAATGTCCTGTACAAATTAATTTTAATTTCAATTCAGTTATTACGTTTTTTCATTATAATTTTCTTAAAGTATTATCTATGTAACAGTTATAATAAAGTGACTTCAGTAAAATATTTTGCACACCTGTAAAGGCAAAACATATTTAGTTTCATATGTGTATCTTATAACTACATGTTACCCTGTACCCATGTTTAATGCGAATAAATTAATTTATTATTTATTATTAACTGTAGGATGAACTTAAAGCTATGGCGTGAGTACCGTTATACTCTGTTTTTACAGTGTTTCGATACCTTAGACGACTCTATAGCTGAGGTATGTAAAACGTAGGTACTATGATTTAATTCAGACTTTATATAATTTTAAAACGAGAAAGATTATTGCATACCTAAGTCTAAGTTAAGACTAAGCGCGCATTATACATAAAATAGCTAGAAAAATCACGTAGTTAGGGCACTTATTATGTATTACATTTTAAACGGAACGACTACTTAAGTCTTAACCACAATCCGTGACGTATTAATCGGCAGTCCTTATATTCTTGCACCATAAGTGTTTGTAACTAGTTGATACACGCGACGGTATCTAAGTGAGCTTCAATATACAAGGTTATTTGTAAAGGACTAGTTAGGACCCCATGAATAAAAAATATCACTACTATTCGATTTAGAGACATTATTACAATTTCAAGTAATGTGTGTTCCAGAAAAATAAAAATGCAACCTTTTCGTTTCAATATCATCTTAAATCTATAATTTTGTAAATTTAAAGGCTCAGACCCCCTTAGGACATTTACCCCTTATGTATTCTTAAGGTCTTAGAAATCTATAACCCCTTTGGCATCAAATGTAAATGTAGCTGATACTAGCCAGCAATAGCTGCTACCTAGTGACAAAACAGTCTTTTAAAAATTTGTTTAGGATGACTACATATAATACACCGCGTTGTCAGTTAGTTTACAGATGTGTCAGCAACATAGTGATTTGAAAAGTAAATGTTTTATAGGTCCCGGTCCACGACTCGAAGGTGGCTATAATAGCTAGCTATTATAACATCCGATTACCAGAGCAATTCCTGTTATGCGACAATTTTGATTTAGGCCATATGAATAGCCAAATGTTTCTTTTCAAGATAGAGGAATCCTCGGTACGGTAATATTATAACGATTTGCCCGGATTTTACATATATCATATAGGTTTCAGAAAAGCAGCTCAAAATATATACTCTGAACATTTTAAGTCTCAGACCCCCTTACCCATTTGCCCCTTTTATCAATTAATAAAAGCGGACGGTTTCTATAATAATATGATACATTTTAAAGTTACACTGTCTGTTATGATGTTTTCTAGTCCAGAAATACAAACGCGGATGAATTCGTGGGAAACCCCTAGTACTGATAAATCTTGCCAAAAAAATTACTAAAGCATTTAGTAGGCAGGTGTTTTTTTTGTATTGTATAAATAATTATTATTTTCTCTCAAGTAGTCTACAGACTTGGAGAATTTAATGAGCCATAAACCAAAATAAGTACTCGATTATTGAGACGGCAGTCCGTGACTGGCATCACGCATTGCTCGCTCATTGTTTTATTGTGCGCACTCGCTGGCCGCCGCGGCGCGCCCTGGGGCCGCGCTGTGACCGCCGACCACTTGTTATAGTACCTGGGGAACTGCTTGCAGACACGCTTAAATAATTCCGATTGTGTAGCAGACGATGATAATGAAAATTGTAAAGCTATGATTACATGTTATGATATAACCGTAGCTTTACCATTCTCAACGTACGCGACGAGGTCCTACATCTTTATATCATTTCCGAGATCCTATTAAAACAAATTGCTTTAACGGTGAAGGAAAACATCGTGAGGAAACCTGTACGCCTGAGAGTTCTCCATAATGTTCTCAAAGGCGTGTGAAGTCTGCCAATCCGCACATGGCCAGCGTGGTGGACTATGGCCAAAACCTTCTCATATTGAGAGGAGACCCGTGCTCTGTAGTGAGCCGGTAATGGGTTGTTCATGATGATGATGATGATGATGATGATTAAAACAAATATTTAATATAGATAATTGATTACGAAAGTTAAGCCTACTGTAACAACTACAAGTTAGCCCTTAACGGCATCTAACCTGATGGTAAGTGATGATGCGGTCTAAGATGGTAGCGCTGACTGGTTTGGGTATGGTAAACCCACACTCCTAATTGGTTTCTCGACATCGTGCCGGAACGCTAAATCGCTTGGCAACACGTTTTTATCGGTAAGGTGGTAACTAGCCACGACCGAAGCCTCCCACCAGGCCAGACTCGATCAGGCAGATTTTTATAATTTAGTAACAGCGCGCGCACTGCGGCTCGGAGGTTGTCAAAAATAATATTTTTTGCAAACAATTTTTTATGTTAATGTTATTTTGCTACGTTATACTAAAACAACATAAAACGTGACCAGCCAAGTGCAACATAAACACAATTGATATCTGCAGAACCACATTCCAGCGCTCAATATTACGAAATGGTAAATCTAATTGAAAAAATAATTCACTTAGGTAATGGAATTCAATAGCGCGACATTGAACCATAAATTAATTTGTATCGTGGGCAATCCGAACTGCTATGTACTTGCCTTCGTACTTCACATTTCTTCATTTAATTTCCTACTCAAGTTACCTACCTACTTCATTATTAGAAAAAAAGCATAGCAGATAATAGAAGTGTAGCCTTTTAACATTATCTAGTGTTAGGCGTAAATGGGCATAGTTAGAGTTTAAACTGGACATATTTATTTCGTATTTTGATTCTTACCTCTAAGATAAGTTTAATCACACTTAAATTACGAAATCCCTAAAAAATATCTCTGTCCTAAGTACAGGTCTATTGATTAATAGGAGTAATGATAATGTAATGGATGACATTCAAATCCTAGTCTTCTAAATCAGTAACAGCTCTTAAGAAAATATATCAAAATAAACGTCACAAGCTGTAAGCTGTGATAGCCTAGTGGTTAGGCCGTCCACCTCATAAGCAGAAGTCGAGCGTTCAATCCCGGACCTCTAACTTTTCGGAGTTATGTGCGTTTCTAAGCAATCAAAACTTCATACGTCACTTGTTGTTGTTCACAACTGTGAAGGAAAACATCGTGAGGATACCTGCCTGAGAGTTCTCCATAATGTTCTCAAAGGCGTTCAAAGTCTACCAATCCGCACATGTCCAGCGTGGTGGACTATAGCCAAACCCTTCTCATAGTGAGAGGAGACCCGTGCTCTAGTGAGCCCGCAATGGTGATGATACGTCACAAAATAACGAATGACGTCAAAAATTATGTTGTTATAAAATGGTAAGCATGGATTAGTATTACTAGACTAGTCCTCGGACCTTGAGTGATAAATCATAGATAGTAATCATTTATATTTCTAAGAACAAGTTATATTAATAATAGTAATAATAATCAATTGTATCTCTTAACTGTCTATCATAAATCGCTAATCCCTACCAACAGACTTGCTATACTTTGTTGTATCTTGCAACAATTAATACAAGCTAACTATAAAGTCGTTTCCGCGAATACACGCGCTAACTTAATTCGCAACGTAATTTTATGTTACAACAATCTTAATATGAGCCCCGTCCTACATATACGTGCGTATACGTCCAAGTTAAATATTATCCAGGACAAAATTTATCTACATATTAAGATTATATTCATACTAAAATTACTCTTTTTTTATTAGGATTAATATCTTCCTTATTTCTAAACACGAAGATGTACAATAGTTGACCTGTAGCAAATAATATTTATGTACAATCAATGCATCATTTATTTCCACAAAACAGATAACAACTGTAATATATCCAAAATATAAATGATCAAGTTTTAACCTGAGTATGTGTACACAAAAAAACAGTAAAAAAAAAGAATAATATTATATAAGATTAAGCAAATATTTTTACCTTGCATATAGCAAATATTTTTATCTAATTGAATTAAAAAATACGTAAAATAGAAAGAATACCCATCTTTGCTGTTATAAATGAAAAGGAAGCATTTTAAACAGCCCCTTCGAATTAAATCAAAGATTAAATAAATTAACAATATTATCCTATTTTAAAAAGCTCAGGCGATTGTTTGATTCCAGAACTTTTTGTCTTTCTATCGATTTATCCGGGCTCATCCAGGTATATATCTTACCAAATTATATATATAAGAGGAATAAACCTCTAAATGAATGCATACAGGTACTAGCTACTAGGTTCACTCTCAAGCTTTATCAAGCAAGAAGTGCTGCGTGCAACAAACACACCAAAATATCCACATTCCCATTTAAAATATAAGTACGTAGATATTATCATTTACACGCAATTTTACGCATTGTTACCTACAAGAAGCACATTATATGATTGCTTACAGTTTATAATGACAAAAGTGATTCTTAGCTCTGTGCAAATAGAGGCTGACGTCGGGCTATCAAGGTCGCTTTTTGTCATCGTATTTTTACTACTCCGAGCGCACGCGGCTTCTGTGAAACAAGATTAAAGTCAAATCTAAGACTCGCCTACCACATAGGCAATAATTCATTATCATGCCTTATCATATCTCGGTGTGATATCTCCCTGGACACATGTCTCTCTCTCGTAAAAGAGGCGGATTTAGAGCAAATTCCCAACACGCCGCATGACTTGGTGGGCTCTAACTATTATATTATGTAAGTGATAATAAACGAAACCAACGATCAGATGACTACTGACAACACACTCGTACCACCTACCACACAATCATACGCTACACACCGTCTTCGCCGGCGAAGACGAGGTCCCCGCTATCTTACGTCATCCGGACGTGGGCTCCATCCACGGCCTCGGAGACGTACGGACCACTCACCGTCCGACCCCCCCGTTATCCCAAACGTCGCCTAAGCCGAGGTTCAGCCTCAAAGGAGGCGCCCTTAGGCAGTCGTTCCCATAGTTTCTTCGAGCCCTAGGGCTCAAAATTTCTTCTGGCAGAGCTTCTTTCCAAAGCTCGCCAAACAGCCCGGTTACGCTGTGGCAACCAATAGGGTTTGTACAGCTAATAGACAGTCCGAAAAATAAAAAATAAAAAATAAACGAAACCGATGACGGTAAGTAATTTAATAATTGTCTATATTAATTTATAAACTCAATGTAATGTATAAAACTTTTCATGATCAACCCATTACCGGCTCATTACAGAGCACGGGTCTCCTCTCAATATGAGAAGGGTTTGGCCACAGTCCACCACGTTGGCCATGTGCGGACTGGCAGACTTCACACGCTTTTGAGAACATTATGGAGAACTCTCAGGCGTGCAGGTTTCCTCACGATGTTTTCCTTCACCGTTGAAGCAAGTGATATTATAATTATTTAAAACGCACATAACTCCGAAAAGTTAGAGGTGCGTGCCCGGATTCGAACCGCCGACCTCCGATTAGGAGGTTGACGCCCTAACCGCTAGGCTATCACAGCTTCAAAACTTTTACTAATTAAATAAAACAATATTCAATATAATTATTATGGTACGATATAAAAGTTGTTTACTTCGGTAATACTTTTAAATGTATGATAAGATCTGACCAGTATCCTATGTTACAGGCTTTAGCTTACCAGTCTTAAAGAACTGGGCTAGGGTTGATTACTGTTCTCAGAAGTGTGCATGGTTAATTTCCTAACTCTTGACTGGTACTAAGAATTACTTCATTCAAATAGTTCTTTAAAAGGCACTTTTGACGCGCCAATAATCTACATAGCAGTGATTTGATGGTGATAACTACATTCGTAAATTTAATTCTAAAGCTATGAGGGTTCCAAACGCGCCCGGTCTAAGAAGAAGCCCACAACAAACTTAGCCGGTTTTTTTTTGTTATCACCATCTCACATAATCAATAATAAATTATAGTACCTATGATTTTTCTATGAGCTTCTTTACCAGAAGAACCCAATAACTAGTCCATAACCGGCTCCGTACGTATGAAGGTTTCTGTCATGATATTCTTAAAACATTATCAAAAAAACGAATTAAAATTCATTTGCCTGCCTAGCTAAGCTAAATGGAAACAAGGTGACGTAAGAATATAATGAAATATCCTCATATAATAGAAAACCTTTTTCCTTAATTAAAATAAGTAAGGAGAAGTAGTCATTGTTATTGTCTTGAAACTGCCAATTATAAGATGATAGATAAAGTAGTGTAATAAAAAATTATCCAATCAAATATAACAGATAATGGCTGGCTGAGGCATCAGTTTTACCTCCTTCGACTAAACAGAGGGATCAGTACACAAAGGTACAGATACCTCTGTATGTCTGTCGTATTGTCAAAACCGGAGGTCCTGGGTTCGAGTCTGGTCTGGTGGAGGCTTTGGCTGCGGCTAGTAACCACTACAAGTAACAAACTTCTCGTTTGAAGTATTAAGCAGTGTAAATGACGATGATACGCCGGAACGTTTCGTTTACTTTACGTAACAAGTATGCCAAATATTGATGTAAGTGCGAATGTTTATCAATCGTGTTAACTAATTAGGACCTAGATATTATATTTAAAACCTGTTGTTACATCCACACTTATATATAGGTGGGTACGTTTACAATAATCTGATTGAACCTGAATAGAAGGATTTTTCTTTCTCAGAAATAATATAAGTACAGTCATACTAAATTATAGAGATTTGTGTTGTTGAATCTTTTTCTTAATTTCAATAAAAGATATTGTCGTAATGCGAGATTTTGCGTTTCCTAAAAATGTTATTCTATTCTTCAACGTTAAAGTAAGTGGTATTTAAGTAATACAACTCTGGAAAATAAGAGGTTCGTGCCGGGAATCGAACTCTGTCTCTTCAAATGGAGGCCGTAATCTTAACCACTAGGTTGTCAAGGCTATTTAACTCAATGGTCGGTAGCTCATTGATAAATGACTTTGGAGCTCCAAAGGAGGCCTTTAGGTACCTATTGTCTCGGTGAGATCGTTAAACCCTACCAGTTGGGTCATTATCACTAACAAGTGATAATAATTATTATCAAAAAGACGGAGTGGATCGTCTAAGCTTGCAATTCGCATTTGTGTAGCGTACGCTGGCATACATCCTACCTATCTCTATGGTCCTAGCTCTATATCCTTATTTAGTACAACTAGGATGGTCTATGCTGATCCCGGAACCTCCCACATATTTTATGCTGATGGTGGCGACCGAGGGGGTTTTAGTGGGTAAAAGTCCCACATGACCCGAGCTATTCCCCAGCAATAATCGGGTATCTCAATAGGAGATTTCCCCCGCGTAAAAAAAAAACAAAAAAAAAAAAAAAGGGTGGTCTAGGCGCAGTAGTTGACTTTTAATGAAATAAAGACTTTCAAATATATATTTTTAGCAATATAACTTCTTCGAAATTGTTTCTATCGGGGTGTCCGTCTTTGACGCAGCAGCATAACAATCAACCTAACGTTTTTTCTGAACAGAAATACTCGTAGTTAGTGGTCCGGAAATTAGTAAAGACTCTTTTTGATATCGTTTTCCTCAAGGAAAATACATCCTCTAGACATCAATTATTTAGTCTAGCGATTTAGTTTTAGTTTAGCAGTTAGATTTAGTTTAGTACAACACAATCGGCATCAATTAGATATTTTTATCTTAGAACAGTGTACCTTCTTTGTAATATCAAATGCTTATGATTTTATCAACTCTTGCTAAATTCATCATTATGTGGACGAATTCCGTTGAAAAATTGTAGGTGTAGGATAGTTTTTATCCTCAAGAAATAAATTACCGGGCAATATTTTTAAATGTTGAACGCATTTACAAAATTAGACAGCCTTTTTTTTTTTATCCACTACAAGTTAGCCCTTGACTGCAATCCCACCTGATGAGTGTGATGATGCAGTCTAAGATGGTAGCGGGCTAACCTGTTAGGGGTATGGAAAACCCACACTCCTAATTTATTAACGCCTGTCGCGTAAACGCTTGTTTTAAATAATAAGGCTCAACGCGGCGTCTACTGTAACAAACACGGAATAGTATTTCGAGTTCATTGGTCGGCAGGATCAAAGAACTCGCAATGACTACGAGTTCGTTGTTATAAGCAACTAACTCTCTTTAAACAAATAAATAAATAACACGACATAATTATATCTCTAGATCTCGTGTGAGTCGGTTTTCCTCAATAGCAATCACCCGGTGCCTTCCTGTTCGTAATATTTCCACTATATTCAAATCAGAGTATTATCTTTATTCAAATAGGCAAATTTTTACACTCACAAACAGTTTGTTGGTTTGTCCTGTTTCACGCTGCGATATTGCATGGGTTTGACGTCAATTTCCGCACAAAGATAGTCCGAGATTTGGGCGGAGAAATTTTCCGCAAAAACATCGATATGTTGTGCAGTGCGAATGCTTAGCAATCTGAGACGATATTGAAAATGCGAAAGTGTTTTTAATTTATATTATTTGTAGTATGAATGCTCTGTGAAATATGAATGTTAAAGAAAAATGCTATGTTAATTCGTGACAAACCATAAATGTACTCTATTTATGTCATCATCATAATCATCATGATCAACCCATTATCGGCTCACTACAGAGCACGGGTCTCCTTTCAATATGAGAAGGGTTTGGCCATAGTCCGCCACGCTGGCCATGTGCGGATTGGCAGACTTCACACGCCTTTGAGAACATTATGGAGAACTCTCGAGGAGGCGTGCAGGTTTGCTAACGATGTTTTCCTTCACCGCTCTCTATTTATGTAAAAACATAATATTCATTTGCTTCAGTCATCGTTCTCAATTACGTTTAAAAGTCAGCTACTGTTTCGGAAAACGAAATCCACCGACAAGAAGCCGACGAGAAACTGAACAGTTCTTCTTCTGAGAGATGAAAGCGGCCGGGTTGCAGCTTAATACGCAACAACACACAGATAGACGCACCAGCTGATGCTCACCACAACAGACGAAGTCACGAGAATAACTAAATATGTCGTCATACTAACATAAATATTTTCCATCGTTGTTTGATCATGATAATTATATTTGTCAACGTAAAAACTAAAGCTACAAGATTTCCAAACGCGAATTATTATACCTACTCGTTAATATGCTACTCTGCGCTATTTATTAGGAACTCACTCGTACGAAGCCAATAAGTAGGTAAGAGGTCTAGAATAACAGTTACTATGGTAAAATTGTACTTTATCCAGTAGCCGCTACACTGATGATAAACAACACGAAAACAATGAAATCTATCTATTTCTAATATTAGTTTTTACTCGTATGTCTGACTGAACTCCTAAACAGCTGGATGCATTGCATTGCATGTTTTTTGATTTAATGCCACGTATTTTTTTTATTCAATTTCTGAGTGTTACAGAATAACCGCATGCAATTCATATAAAGTTAGTGCGCAACGTTAGATTTAAAAAAAAACTTGAGAGGTGTCAAGGGACACCCGGATGAAACGAAGTTCCTTTCGATTAATTAGTGAAGCGTAATTAGCGAAATAGAAATGAAAATATCTGGCTTGCTTTCTATAAAAGAGAGAGACAGACAGAGAAACATGCGACGCCGCACAGCTTACAATAACAAAAAGTGTCGTGACAACTTTTCGTAAGAATTTTTCCGTCTAGCCCCCTTTCACAACGCGCGATAAGGAACTTCGTTCCAAAAATGATTTTTCTTTAATGCGATAGCCCGACTCCGGAAGGTTAAAGAAACTTCGACATCCCGCTGCGAATTTTAGGAGGCGGCTGACGAAGTAATAGTGCAAGTGGGCGTCACTCCGGATATGTTATATGTGTGGCGTAGCGGATGAAATTTTGCGGGAAATTTAGCGGAATATTATTTCATTATTTAACATATATGCACAAAACCAATGATTGATAAAAGCGGGTGTTTCTCTGATTTCGTACAAATCGCATTTCGAGTCAGATAAAAAAATAACAAATTATGTAGGCATTGTACTCGTATTTCAAATAAATTCTTGATTTATTTTTTATTCATTATTAATTGGCTCTTGACGGCTATCTCACAAAGACATGATTTTAAAGGAGCTGGTTTTTTTTCATCTATATAAATAAAATTAACAAACCTTTGTCACAAAAATATACTAGCTTAGAAAGATATTCTAACACTTAGGGTTTGCAATGACACCCGTTCTTCCGTTTGTTCGAACAACAGAAACTGAATAGAACAAGCAAGCAAGAACAGCAAGCAGCAAATAAATATTAACGTTTTTGTTGCCGAGATTTGTATACGTCACGGGTATTCACTTAAACACCAAAAAACTAATTAATGACCGTAAAGTAATTAGATTTCCTTAAAACTTCACCTTTTTTCTCGTATGAATATCTTACCACTTCCACATGTATATGTATATATTAATTACATTTTAAAATACTGCGCAAGATTGTCAAATAATCAAATACTCATTATCCTCACTACTATTACCTTCGTTTACCTTGAGTGAATTTGAATTTGAATTAATTGCAAACTTTATCACCAAACAGAGTATAAATTTTGCAATTAATATGGCTTACCTATTTTTACTGGAATTGTGTTAAATTCATTACGTCACAAAAACAAATACTATAACAAAAACAGCAACATATAGTATGTTGTGTTTAAATAACTTATGAAGCTAACCAATATAGTCCCGCCTGACTTTTGAGAAATATTGAACCTGGTGATATATTAATGTATATCTAATCACAACATAACCAATTTAAAATAAACGCGCAAAGAATAATCAACTTTGGTTAAACGAAACTAAAGATATTGAAATAAAGATCATTCTTTTGAGAAAATATGCCAAAAAGTATGCATATAAATAAAAGGTGAGAAACGAATGGCGTAAAATCAACCACTTACAAATTTAATTAATTTAGATTTATGTGGCTAATTAGTTAAACAATTTTGAAGTATTAAAAAAATGCAAATTAATGCTCAACTTTATAAGCGAAAATTACATCTTCACGGCTCACCCTTTTAGTAAGTAAACAAATGAATGACCGTCAAACCATTTTAAAGTCACGAAACAAGTTTTAAAATTATTCTATTGAGAAGTGATTTTTAAGCCGCAGTGAAGTAATTTAAACCTAACTTGTGAGTTAATGAAACATTTTACTCAATTACGATTTGACCGGATGGGAACTGAAACCGACCAACTACGGTGTAAACAGTTTATTATTATTAGGTATAGCTGTTCGTTCCTAATCTAGCGACCTGATATTACAACGCTAGATCGAATGGTCGTTCGGCTATAGCGGCTGATCAGGCCGGGTATTCCCATGGGAAAAAGGAGCCACCAGTTTGCCAGCTGGGCACAAAAGGATCCCATGCTCTAATTTAAGGATGTCATGATAATCTTTTCTTAGTCCTTTCAATTTTACCTATCTGTTCCACGAGAATCCATCCTAACCGATCAAAAACATCCCCCAATAGGATACAAACCCGTGCGACCACTTAGTAAGCCAAAACTTTTACCGCTAAGACAGGTCGCTCAGAAGACCTATTAGGAAGGAAAAAATGCGATCCGGAAGAAAAAAGACGATTACCGACCAGGAAAACGTTTTCAAACGACATGATATTGTGGACGAAGGTCTGACTACGTATAAGCAAAAATGTCGACATAAATAACTTAAGATCTTCTGAAGTATAGTGTACTTTGATTTCGCTCAAGTGATGTTAGTGTTAAAAAGATACGGAGTTCCCAACGTCACCCTGTCTCAGTCTGAGTCTAACATAAAGGTAACGTTCGAACGTTGTCGGACCTCTGTCAGGTTCCTGTGCCTCTCGTATCCAACTATTCTTGGACACTCGTTCGAGGTCTGATGAGGTCCATGAAATAACTACTATGTAAATTATTGACGCGTCAAAAGTGCCTTTTTAAGGACTATTTGAATAAAGATTATTTTGACTTTGAATTTTAGTTTGAGGTCGTTTCCCACACCTGGGGGGTCTTCCAACACTGCGCTATCCAATACTAACTACTATCACTTAACCACCTCGTCCCTTAACGTCCGCCGGCTCTCTTTGGTTCTCGGTTGTTATCAGTAACGTGTAATAATGATCTGCCTCACAACTCCCCTCTTCTATTAGAGAGGACGCTAGTGACAAACACTAGTGATGATACCTACTTACTATCTATATGCTGTATTTGTCCTTAGTTATGTTTGTACGAAGGTTCCTCAACGCGCACAAACAAGTTGACACTACTAAAGCAACGAGGTAGTGTTTTTATACAACGTAATAAAAATTGTGAGTGAGTTGAGAATCTACATAAAATAACACCTTTTTTGGACACCTTCACGGATCTTACCAACAAGTAAAACACAGTAAAGTTTAGTACAATAGGTAGGTGTGTGTAAAGTCACGAATGTAACGCTGAAGGTCTACGAACGTAGTAGACAATTTAAAAACACTGAAATATTTGGCGATCTGAGAACTTTGTCGCCCTACTGTATAGCTCTAAAACAGTATGACCTCTTGATATTTCTATATATAACTAATATTATAACGGGCATTGCTGCTAAACAACAATCAATAGTAACTTATATTAATTATAACAATGAGGCAATTAGTGTCATTAAACTTTACATTATTTCCCTTATAATGCAAGAGCACATCAAGGAGAGTTTTACTTCTTCTTTGTAGTAATGTTCAATTACTAGACATTTGAACAGGAGGTCGCAGGTATTTTATTAAAATATATAAAATACCGGAGAGGTAGAAAGTTGAAATTATCACGAGTAATGAAGTCAACGATGAGTGCACCTATTTCTACTGTCGGTTCAACGATTCTAATGTATCCAATATTATTCAGTTTTTTATATTGCACTATGAATCGGAACAACTCATACTTAGCCGGTTTTATTGCAACGCGAACAATACTACTATAAGCAATTATGACAGAAACCTTTACACATAATACTCGGAGATACAACACCATAGTCTATGCAGAGTAGGATCGCTATAATCTATCGCATACATCTCCAAAAAGGCGTGCGGTCTGACCCAGGAACGATGTCCTCTGACCATCGCCAAAAAGTCACATTCAACTAACTTGTGTATTGGAGGAACATGGAGGGAGGAAAATACTTTGATCTTACGTGAGAATTTTTTGCAGCTATAAGACAAGTCTTTGGAACTTGGACAGAAGAAAGATAAAAGTTAGCAGTGGAGACAACGGGTGACTAGAGTGAAGAAGCTTATCCTGTCGAAGCAGTTTATCCTTGAGATTGTTCGTCATATACGAGAAAGCCTGTGACCTACGCTCTGGGCTTAAATTTTGTCCATCGCAGAAAATCCGCTAGTATATTGGACTCTTTTCGTCCAGGGGGATAAGGGTGAACTCTTTGACGAAACTTAAGCGGAAAGGCCAACAAAAATGTCCCTTTAATATTTTCATGATAAGTATAAAAAGATTGTAAAGACCAAAAATATTTTGTGCCAAAATACATTCGAGCAAACAATTGAAAAATATACTTACTTATTTGTTTATTTGTAAGAATAGCGTACATAAGAGACTTCGCATTAAATATACCGTCACACTATCCACGTATAATGGGTCGACGCCCGTGTCGGGAATTATTTATGTACTCGGTGCTCACCTCCATCCTGAGGGCAATTTTACACTTGTTGCACAAGTTCAAGGTCGCTACACAATTGATGCAACCGCGACTATAAACCGTGCGCATTGATTTCGCGAAGATAGTTATATAGTTACTTTTGTTGCCTATTCCTTCCGTGTTTTACTACTACTGGTTGTTAATTTTTGTGTTCGATTTAATATTTTCAGGTTTATATGTTGAGAAGCTTTTGTTACTTAGAACTCAAACTTTCACAGACAGATACTTGGAGAGCTTCGTAAAGCAAAAAGTTACCTTACGTTTTTGTTTTAATCTTGGTAGAGCCGGAACTAACTATGCCATATTTAGCAGTTGCATTAAGGGAAGGTCTGACATGGAGTGCTCAAGATCACTGTAAGATCAAGACAAGATTTTAATGAAGAGTTTGCTAAACTCTTCATTAAAATCAGACCTCTATTACGAATCATAATTTACGGCTTACTCGCGCAGAAATCATTCGCTACGCAATCGCCATTGTTTCTCAGTCAAATATGTACAGATGTTCAACGTTTATTCAGGTTATTGTTTTTGAAAACGTCTAATCGAAAAATACGCAGAGAATAACACAAATAAGAGATCAGTTGCTATCAGCTTATCTTCAGGGCGTTGCTGTTTGAGACATTTGACGTCCACGTGTCAAGTGGAGATTGTTTGATTAGCAATAGCAAAGACTAATTCATAAGTCTGCGAATTTTGACAGTGGTGTTCTTTACTTAACATGTTTTGTGCGACGTATCCTCTTCAGAGGTGGAGCAGTATTAATCACTTAACAAAAGCGTCAATTGCTACGACCCCTCGCAAAAGGATATATATGTGAAACTGTGATAGCCTAGTGGAAGGACGTCAGCCTCCTAATCAGAGGTCGGGGGTTCGAAACTGGGCACGCACCTATAACTTTTAAGAGTTATGTGCGTTTTTAAGAAATTAAAATATAATAGTGAGGAAACCTGCACGCCTGAGAGTTCTCCATAATGTTCTCAAAAGCATATGAAGCCTGCCAATCCGCACATGGCCAGCGTGGTTACCATGGCCAAACCCTCCTCATATTGAGAGGAGACCCGTGCTCTATAGTGAGCCGAGAATGAGTTGATCATGATGATATATATGGTTTTTTTTCAGTTTGTTTTAAATTTTTAGTTTCCCATCTAATTACCAATTACTTACTAGGTCAAGTCTTTACTCTGAAAATCTACATAGTAATCTACTGAACCTTCTAATGCCAAAAAAAATGTAACCTATATTTATTAAATATTGTTTTTTTACCACTTTATACTAAAAACACCCTGGTAAAATTTGAAATGTCAGCAGCGGTTTTTTCTGATGTGGCTTGATACATTATTAGTAATATATTTTATTACATATCTAAAAATAAAAGTGACATATGTTTAAATGTTTGTAGAATAATACATCATTTCAATAGGCATTGAACGTGCTGAGACATGAAAATTCGCAATGAAATAAACGTTCATTTGTATCAATAATCAAAGGCAAATAACGTTTTGCAATTTGTTCGGGTAAGCCCCTACGCATGAAAACATGAAGAATTAAGAGACTTGACAATAGAAGTGATGTGATCTAAAAGTGTCTTCAGTTGCCGTGTCAGCCAAGACAATCGATGCTATTTGATATAGAAAAAGTCCGGGAAAATGATCATCTTTCCCAGGATTTTTACTTGAGTGGAAAAACCGAAATCGTGGACAGCAGCTCATAAAATGTTTACCACTAGTGTCAACTAACCCGCGGTCTGAGATATGGCATATCGTTCAAGTGCCTGACACATGGCAGGAGATTGCAACAACTATAGCCACTAGAATATTAGATACAGGGTTACTTTCTAAGAACAGTTAGGTTCGAGGGTTATTAAATAAAATAAAATAAAATAAAAATAAAAAAAATAAAAAAGCCATTTATTCTACTACCAATTCAATTAAAAATAACAAATGTCAATGTTATGTCAATGTTTGATTTTTTTTTTTTTTTTTACAATTTTCAGTCAAATTTTTGTATTATCATATCGTCACAAGTGTTTGGTAGAAGTCGCCTCTCTGGCGTAGGCCTCCCCCTTCGAGGGTTATTATCAAAGGTTAATTTGTTAATAACCCTTTATATCAATAAATTAACAAAGTTTGATAGTTATTAAAGTAATCAATTCATAATAATCATAATAATAACTTTTTATTAAATTGGCGTGGCGTCTCTTCGCTGCAGTAAAAGTAATGTAATATTCGGGTTTTAAAAGACTTGTAAGTCCACAAAGTAATCGCATGATTTCGTAGCTAACCTACGCTCTGGTGGAAAATAAGTGAGTTAAGCTTTAAAATTCAAGCGAATATACTTATTTGTGGTTTCATGTACACTGCGCATTATTTTAGCAACCTAGCTAACCTGCGGTGGAAAAGAACACTTAGAAAAAATCCCACATAATCCTAAAATGTGTCTTGTAGGTGTCTGTCTATTGTAGGATTATCCAGGATTTTTTTCTATAACAGGTCGTCTAGCAATGCTAATAAATGTAGGTAAAAAGATACATATTGTAATGAAGAATCAACATTCAACATAGCTATGAGGAAAATCTTATATATAAAAAAGATAATGACTAGAGACTAACTAGTTAGTCAAGAGTCTGTCAGGTATCTCGCGCGTGACAAGTGTTTACAGATACAGATGTTATTTCGGCATTAAATTGATAGCACACTGTGTCAAAAGCCGCATCTTTAAGCGTTGAAATGCGCATGAATTTTGACCAAACCTACCCGGCATATGTTGGAAGTATCTCTACGTGATCAAATCAGAAATGAGGGGCACTCGTAAAAGAACTAGAGTAACCCGTGGTGGAGTGAATAGTAACTCCGCTTTTATTGAAATTAGAAAATGTATGCGTATGCGGCACAGTTAGCAATGTGCAAGCAGCATTAAAAACACGTTGGTTATTTGTTATTTGTCGTATCGTGTTTTATATGTATGTCTCCTACGTAAGCACTCAACATAAGAGCTAAACATTATCACGGGCATCAAGAGCAGATAAAAAAATTGAGTCAATCCTTTATCAGTAATCATGACTTAGATTAATAAAATTAGAGCAGGGGCCTTACTTGCACTCACAACAACAACTTGTGACGCCAACATGGCAGCTCTCGAACGAAGGAGTGACAAACACTACACAGAAGTAAAAGGCATTCCATCAATGATACTCGTATACCAGATGTACTGCTGAGAGTCCTCAAAATCTCTCACCGATAGGGAGCTCATCTGTTGTCACTGAAGAAGCCTTTGCTGCTAATTTTCCCATACACTAAGTAATCTAAACGAAACAATATGAGCACTAAGATGTGATTTTAGCACCAACAAGAAATATCTCGTTTTATGTCAAAAGTTATTAATATATCATGATTTACCCATTGCCGGCTCACTACAGAGCACGGGTCTCCTCTCAATATGAGAAGGGTTTTGGCCATAGTCCACCACGCTGGCCATGTGCGGCATTGGCACACTTCATACGCCTTTGCGAACATTATGGAGGACTCTCAGGCATGCAAGTTTCCTCACGATGTTTTCCTTCACCGTTGAAGCAAGTGATATTTTAATTATTTAAAAAACGCACATATTTCCGAAAAGTTACAGGTGCGTGCCCGGATTCGAACCCCCAACCTCTGATTAGGAGGCGGACGTACTAATCACTAGGCTATCACAGCTACTACTTAATATATATGATATATAATTTAGTTATTAGTATCTTTACTTCTATGCCTACTAATATTTAAAGAGGAAAGATTCGTTTGCTTGTTTTTTTTAAATCGATAAACTCTGAAACTACTGAACAATTTTTATTCAACTACTGAAATTTCTTTATTAGAAAGATATTTTATCCCTAAGTAGTGTTTTTTAGTAATAAGATTCAGTATGTAATAAAGGTATTCGTAAATGGCAGCCTTAAAAGCGCTAACTTAATCGAACGGTGTACATCAATATAATGTACTACATACATGTATTTAATAGATCTTTAATAAAGTCCGCGGAAGCGTATGAAAATCTATATTATCTATATATAAAAGATCATGTCTGACCAGACAGGCTATCGACACACAGCTCCATCTACTGCACTGATCAGACTGAATTTTGGCATACATAAAGCTTCTAACATAGACGTCTACCAAGAAAGCAATTTTGAAAATTCATCCCCTTTTAAAGTTACAAAAAAGGAGATGTGTAATTTGTATGCCACAGCTGGTATTTTTTTTTCTCTTTTTATGGCTTTACACAGATTAGCTAATGTCAAGTTTATTGCAATGGAGAATTGAAATTAGGGAAAAAGAGCGGGAAAATTCGCACGGCGGACGCGGCTCCCTCAAACCTTTCCCAAATTAATACATGTTAACTATTCAAAAAACTAGCCAGTACACAAACGACACCAAAACTGTAATGTCCACAACACAACCAACACCAACCTTTTCAAAATTAGCCAAGAAACATGAATTCAAGAAAAGCGTGAAAAAACCACGCCCGGCTAATACGAAGTCTCCCGCCTTTCTCCCCAGCTGGTATTGTTTAAGTAAGCAATATAATAACGCATTTTATATGTATAATAATTCCACATTTTAAAAGATTTCTTTTAATTTTGGAATTATAATACTCGTATATCACAACCGTAAAAGTATATACTTAAAGTTAAACTGTAACTGGACGAATCCATGCAAATAATATATTTTGAAAATGTTGAGTGGGAGAGCCTTAATATCGATACGGAATCAAAAACTGTTTTTTTTGCTTTTCTTAAACTTATTATATGCGTGTTTCTTCGCGATTGCGAATAACCCTTTTTGTCTACTTCACTCAACCGACCGATTTTGTTGAGGTCGCATTTTTTTTGAGATTGAGGTTGTGGAGGAGGTCAAAGTTTTGCATGGTGGCAAAAAAGAGCAATTCGTAAGTAATAATAAAAAAATTAAAAATCATAAAATGCCACTGATAAAGATTCTTTTATACATAAATCACCAAACTAAAATGTCTTTAATCGAAAGACTGTAAATCTACTTAGGGAGAATTTAAGTATTAACGCAATTTTTGAAGTTTTTAGGCCCTCCCTCTCCACCCTAAACGTGACGTAACATTTATTTGACCATTAAAGTCACAATTATGTTGAACAGAGTAGAATACCTTTATTTATTGTATAAATACGTAATGCGTTGTTTAAATAGTGCCCCCGCCCGCCCTCGTAACGTTTTACAAGACCCCCCCAACCCGCAAATTATGTTACGTAATACTTGAATGCCCCCTTAGCTGTTTGGAGTTGAACAACTGTACAATCCTACTTTAACTTTATTGCTTCCCTTACATCGCATCGCGCAGGGTTTAAATCGAAGTAAGTTGCTAATTTTCAGGTATGATACTAGATGTCGCTTTGCAGGCAGATGCAGATTTGGCATCGCAGTAGGGAAGTTTTTGCCGGGTAGTATATATGGGGCAGTAATTTATGGCACTTTGTAAATGGCACTATATATTTACCGAGCATTGCACATCGCACGGTAGATAGGGACTAAAATTTTTGGACGAAAGAACGTAGAAATTACGTTTCTTTCTAAAATACTTTAGAGCAGGTTTCTGTCTCTCTTAATACCCACGTAGGCACAGTTTTTCTGTCATGGAAAATGTCCTACATCCGAGTATGTCTAGAGGATTCTATCTCTATATAAAATTTGACTAAGATGGGTTTCGCTGATAAGCTGTGTATATGTAAAAAAGCCTTTATTTTATTCTCGAGTAGTTACCCTGGTTAATATCTAAAATTTAAACTTATAATTAATACTCATCGCCAGAATTGAAGCTTTATGTATTGGCCAAAATACATAAAGATTGGAGTAGTAGTTGAACCGAACTAAGGTAAGAAACAACCAAAGAAATAAATAAACGGACACATTGTAAATACCAAATTTATAATTTTAGCAAGAATTTCTTACATTTTGATATTAATTATTATTTATCATTAAGTCCCATAACATTTACACTGCGTAGTGTATATTTAAATAGCAAATACTAGAGATGAAACTCTCTACTCGAAAACCAGGAGGAAAGCTCAAGTAGACAGGTACGTTGGGTTCCTTATGTCACCCTTCCGCGCCACTGCTATATATAAATCATAAAAGAGCCGCACGGAGGACCCAGGGACCCCGTGATTTGTTGTTGAACTCGCCAACCACCTGACCCACGAGACATTGAGATAAGAACCGGTATAATCCGCCACACAAACCCTAAACCTCTCACCTGTCTTTGACCCCGTTTTCTAAGCCTCTATTCATTTACAGAAATTATGAGCTACGAGGGTTGATATTCTATAAATTTCAGAAAATTTTAGCAAAAAATTTAATAAAGGAATACGCGGCTTGATTTCACCCACGGTTAAAGAAGATATCTATTTATTCTTACCTGTCAAGTGTGGTTATAGTCATGCATTGAATTTATTACCAAATAAAATTTAAAAATAGCGTAAATAGTTTAACTTTTTTTACATTTTGGTAGATATCATTGTTACTAATGTTATAAATGGTGTCGAATATTATGTCTCCACGACCAACGAAGCTTTTTATAGTAAAATACTTGTCTTAAGTATTATTTATACATGTAACTAACGTGTTAAATTCTCAATAGCTAAAGTAGATTTTGCAGTGCATTTAATTTTATGTACACGATAAAAGGATCACTAAATGTAATAAAAACATTAGAATCATTAAAAAAAAGCGCTACCCACGCTAAGGAAAAAACAAAATATCGAATCACTGAAATATATTCGCCATGGCTTTATTCTAAATATCAATTAAATATATCACAACAACTCACAACTAAATATTATTAATACAATTTTATTTTTCCTCACGAAGTACCGTATTAAAGGCGATGCAAAAGACTCAATCAAAATTTCAATTCAAAATATTTTGTAAATTTTTTAATAGTTATTAAAATGAATATAAAAATTAAATAACTTTTTCTTCTACTTTTATAATACCATTTATTTAAAATTTTAATAAAAAAAACACAAAGCTTATGTTAGTAAAAATTAATTAAGAGTACTCACAATTTATTATTTGATAGTGAATTAATATCGGAGTCCGCTTCGGAGGCGGGCGGCGGCAGTCGCTGTCACTTGTGCGTTGCGACTGTGCGGTTGGTTAACTGAGGGCGACGCGACGGTGCGCTTGCGCATGCCTTAAACTACAGACCGAGCGCGATGCTGGCTTGAGAGTTTTCACACAAGGACATTATTTACACCTACTTGTTCTCAATGCTATTATATTATTCAGATGCAATTTCAAATAGGCTTACTATAAAAAAAATTGGCGCGTTATCGTCAGCTTGTAGTCACTCTACTCCAATTCATGATGCAGGTTCTTATGCAGAGATAAGAGTAGGGAACTCACTAGTTACTCTCTTATTTAAGTTACAAATTTTCAGTAACTCGTTTTGTTGTGGATCACGAGATTCAGGGTACTATTCCCGCATAACGAGTTCTTTCGATTAGGGGGTGAGCCGAAGATTCTAGTGAGTTTACCTATATTCCATTCATATTCAGTTTTTTTGGTCACTATCGAAATCGAGCATGCGTTGCAAGGTTACGTTAAAAAAAACTAAATTATATCATCAATGGTTTCAAAGGAATCTCAAAGTTATTTATGGTCATAAGCAGAAACTATTTTCGTGTTTATGTTTTTAGATTCATGTATTACCTACGTGTTATTAACTGTTATTACGGAAACGGATAACGTTCCAATACTTATTTTTTGCATTGAGAAAAGAAGTGCCAAAAGCGAATGTAAGGAGAACCCTAACACCACACTAAAAGCTTCTAACAGAAATGGCCCCAATTTATAAATGATGAACGAAATGAAATACGGAGAGGGTAGGCGGCAATTCCGTGTATATATTACTATGTGCGCCTAAAGTAATGTAGGACTCGTGACAACACGTGACAAGTTAGCCCTTGACGGCCCTATCTCACCTGATAGTAATTGATGATGCAGTCTAAGATGGTAGCGGGCTAACCTGTTAGGGTATGGTAAACCCACACTCCTAATTGGTTTCTACGCGACATCGTGCCGGAACGCTTAATCGCTTGGCGACACGTCTTTGTCGGTAGGGTGGTAACTAGCCACGACCAAAGCATCCCACCAGACCAGAGTCGAGCCGGGAATCGAACCCAGGACCTCCAACTTTATAATGCGACGGCACAACAATTACTTAATGGAAAAGAAACGGAATAACCAGCTTGTTTGCTCAAACCATTATATCAGTTAACGCATTAGCCAAATACCTGTAGGTATCTACGTAGGTAACTTCAGCAAAGTAAACAAGTGTTTTTGTGACAAGTAAGCGCTTGTCGGCTCATTCACCAGACAGCAAAAATGGTCTCACACTTAAGCGTAGTTACCTAAAAGGGTTAAACAATTTATCTAACCCCTATTTATATTTCTAGTTGGCCTCATATCGGTACGCCAAATCTTTAGTAGGTATTTGGTGGGTATGGTAGGGTTACTGTCTCGTTTATCTTTCATGTTTATTTACGCATCACGAAATCTTGGGTTCCATGCATAATAATGATCGTTCAAAGCACATTCTTTAATTTAGCATTAATGTTATTTTATGAGATGACGCGATGACGTTTGCCCAGTGCTGTGGGTTCTTTTCGCTACGGTTGGCGTCGGCGAATGGAAGGCCCGGTGCAAAAGGGTGGTCCTCTTCCACTTGCTACTTGTGCCTTCGGAAGACTTGAACTTTGAATGGTCTGCTGCGGCCGACACCCGCCGGGGGAGTCGAATGTGCGAATAGCCGTGGGGATTTTTATTCAGTAGGAGTCTGTATAACCTCTATGCCTCCCCGTGGCTCAGAGGTATCAGTAAATATATAATATTTTGATAATTAAAAATATTAAAATATTATATTTCATACAGATTGTTTCAGGCGTTTGGACAATTTTGCATTTGCGCACAATATTTTACATATACATATTATTTCTAATTTTCATTACTTCACCGTCGTTCAGCAGAGTCAATATTGCAATAGTGGATTGGGCTCCAGTCATCTTCTACCAATTTTATTTTTAGATGGCAATACGTTGTGACATTATTCTAAGCCCATATGGTAGACTCCCAAATATAATTTTATTTTGCAGTTATAATTATCAAATAAAATGATTAACTTATAAGGACATCAAATGTTTTTTTTATCCATTACAAGTTAGCCCTTGACGGCAATCTCACCTGATGGTAAGTGATAATGCGGTCTAAGATGGTACCAGCCATGCCCTCTACGCATACCATGGTAAACCCACACTCCTAATTGGGTTCTACGCGACATCGTGCCGGAATTTATAATAAGACTGCGACTCCGAGGTCGTCAGAGTGTTGAAAAAAATATGAATAACAGATAATTATACTTTTTTTTTCAGTTGGTTAAAATCAAATATCATTTGTAACATGTTTCTAGTTTAAGGGGTTGACACAATTTCATCCAATCTCGTCCATATCGCAGATAACCTCTCGAGTGATATGCCAAGTGCTTCTTAACTTACTTGTTCTGAGAAGGTCTTCAAATCAGTGCAGATATGTAATCGCTTAATTGGCAATGAGCCTAATCTCGAGAAAATTCGGAATTTTCCTAATACAATCTTAACAGACAAGATCTTGTTTTGTATCCTAAATATGAAGGGCTACGAGATGTCTTGCTTGTTTGTATCTTCTTTAACACGTTATGCCCTATGATTTATCCATCTACACTTCTATAAAAATGAAACTGAATGATTCCTGTACATTGCATATATATATTTTGAAAATATTACCTTGATCAAAATTTCAAAAGCTACGATACATATGTAGATGTAATATTTTACAATTTTAACAATACAAGTTGTATACGATTAACGATTTTAAACTTACATTTCTTGGTTATTAAACATATAAGATACTAGTTGTTGCCCGCGACTTCGTCTGCGTAGAACTGCTGTTTTCCCGTGAGATTGAGGTTTCCCGTGCGGCCAATGCCCCACTTCAGAAAGTAAGCTACAGGCAAATTGTCAAATTGCCTATTTTCGTGTCCCTAAATTAAAAAACACTTTCACACAAACCACTTTTTATGCCCTTCAGGGTAGATTTGGAAGAAAAAATTCTAACCTGATATTTACGCCCTAAAAGAAACATATTTACAAAATATCAAGCTTTTATTAAAAATTCAACAAAAAATATCATCCCCTATTTAACACCGTTGAAAGGTAATATTTAAAAAAATTGAAATTCGTACATGTTTTTTATTTATTATTATTAATCTTAATGCGAATTTTTGTGTCTCTTAACTCTAAAAAACAAAGGATTTTCATACAAACTTCCAACCCCTATTTTAGGGGTCGAATTTCCAAATATCCTTTCTTAGCTGACCTCTCTTAACTATCAACTACCTAATTGCTAAATTAGCTTTATACGTACAATAGTTTTTGAGATCTCGTGTTTAATCAGTAAGTGACCTTGCGTATTTATATATATAGATGAAGAATGTGTCAAACAGTTCGCTATATACCACCGTAACTAACAAGAGGATGGGTAGATAGATTCTACCCGTGACATCCAACTTGACGCGGCAACACCGCAGCCGCCGTGACGATCCATGTAAGTGGACGAAATATCCACTAATAAATATTAACTACTTCCAGTCAGCTCCCATAACTAAAGAGGATAGAGGAGTTTGAAAGTGACACGACGATTACCCAAGAAAACTTTCTCCAGTAATTCCCGGCAGAAAACCCCAAATGTCGGAGCACATACTTTCCCAACGAAACTGCTTGGCTGGAATCCAAAACAACCTTCTTGCCAACGTGATATGTGCATTTTGTTGTAGATCCGGATTTCGATTCCCAGCTACTAGTAACATGATCTACCCATTACCGGCTCACTACAGAGCACAGGTCTCGTCTCAATATGAGAAGGGTTTGGCCATAGTCCACCACGCTGACCATGTGCGGATTGCCAGACTTCATACGCCTTTGAGAACATTATGGAGAACTCTCAGGCATGCAGGTTTCCTCACGATGTTTTTCTTCACCGTTGAAGCAAGTGATATTTTAATTGTTTAGAAACGCACATAACTCCGAAAAGTTAGAGGTGCGTGCCCGGATTCGAACCGCCGACCTCTGATTAGGAGGCTGACGCCCTAACCACTAGGCTATCACCGGTTCAGAAATTGTAGTAATATCTGGAATAGTTTAATTTGATGCGCTTCTTGGAAAGCGGTTTAGTATTCCAGCCTAAGCAGGGCTAAGTATGGTTTCTTCACCATAATCAAATCAAACACACACCCACGCTTTTTTATCGTTTATTTAATCCTTAATATCGTAATATGATTTTTCTATTTTTTTTTTGTCCGCTTGGAAATGCGTTTACGCATCCCCTCCAGAAGCGACCCAGTAAAACCCAGCGATGCTCCTTCGCGTCGCCTGGTGGCTGGGTCACGGGAACACTTGTGCACTCGACCGCAAATATGATTTTTCTATAAGCTTTCGTTTTATAAAAACTGAACTTATTGATAGACATCTCCAAGATATCGGTAATTTATTATAGAATAAAATACAATTTCCTTTGAATGAGTTACTAATTTTGTGCAACCTACTAAACGGTACCTATCAATTCATCATCATCAACCTATCAGTTTCCCACTTCTCCTGTTATGGCACAGGAAGAGTTATAGAGTATAAGCGCAACACGCTACTCCAATTCAGGTTGTTAGTCTCTAATGGTTATAACCATATGGTGGTGAAGTGCAGTCAATAAACAATTAGTTGCGAGACACGGTGTACCGGCCCAACAGCGTGGTCTAGACAGCAAGATGAAGATGTGATGATGACAGACGGCTTAACCTGCTCCGCAAAACTCTGGAGTGAGCAGCATCTAGTTCAAAACTGCTGCTGGCTAAATAAATAAAAAAAAAAAAAACCTAATTGTTCCGCATGTTGACTAAAGGTCATGGCATTTACTGAATCTACACGTCAATAGCTGGATTTAGAGGCCCGCTCAGTATCGTCACCACTCAGGTTAACGCCAGAGGTTAATAATCAATCTAATTCAATATTTAGATAGCAGATTGAATTCATCGACAACGTAGCACTACTAAAATCTTCATATAATGCGGAGCAAAGAAAGTGATGTCACCAATATAATGTTTTATATGAACGTAGAAGGGCAAAAGAGTAGAGGAAGACCAAAGAAGAGTTGCATGGATTGTGCAAAAGAGGATATGCGCGTAAAAGGTGTGGGTAGTGAGGTGACGGCTGATAGAAGTGAGTGGAAGAAGAAAACGTGTTGTGCCGACCTCACGTTATGTGGGATAAGGGCAAGAGAAAGAAGAGTAGTACTACTAAAATCTGTTGTGTGAAAATTTTAGATTAGATTGATTATTTCCGGCCGTAGCTCTCCACAAGTCACTTATACCACAATCACCTTCCATACCTACAATTGAGGTGATACGTATGAACGTAATGAAACTATATTGCAGCTTCCCCGTAGGTGACCGATTATCCAATGATGCATTTGTTATACTACCGTGCCGACTACAAAGTAAGCGATACGTTTATATTGAATCACGTGTCAATTGGTAGCCGCCAGCTCCGCGCACGGCTCCGGAGATCTCGTTATAAACTCCAGTGTCGTATGAAGAGCGCATTTTCATGAGACGACATCCACTCAAGCGTAGCGGAATATTCCCAGCGCTTAGCTCAATAATCAGTTCATAGTTCGTCAACATTTCTGCCATGAACTTCCATTGCTAGGTTATAGATCTTTTGTAGGGAGGTCAAATTCCAGTCACTGCGACTCGTTTAGTATGGTCGGCCCACCTAATAGGGACCGTCTACCAACGCTGCGTTTATCGTTGCGTGGTAGCTGCGAGTGCACCATAGGATCCCAAAGTCAGTATATGAAGTCACAACCAAGACCAAGATGGCTCCCATACGGTGCAGTTGTTTTTATACTGCCATGTTTTAGTGTCAAGCCTCCATGGAGAATGTTAGAATTATCTAAATACCAATTTTTTCTTTGATAAAACTTTTTCATGAGGATAATTTGCAAAATGTCAACCCAATTATGAAATTATAAACAAAAGTTTATTTCTTTAAAGTATTGATATTACAGAACAAGCGATTGCGAAAAACGCCTACTTTAATACTAAATTTAACACGAATATAACAAAACTGGATATAATTAAAATAATGAAGATAAAATTTATTTCACATAATGATTACCTTTAATTTATATATATTTTTAATTTTATTTTATTATATATATAAGTAAAATATACTTGGTAAGTGTCCTTAAATTATTTATTAATTAAAAAGATTTTTTGATAAACACTAATATATTTAAAACATGTGCAATAATATAATTTTACAAACGAGCTCACAGTGTTATACATGTGAAATTCCAAAAAAAGCTTATTATATTGCTTAACGTTTAAACTCGATAGTTGTAAATGTCGCGTGTTGCACCCTTTTTTTACAAACTTTTTTGCACAAGAAAATAGTATGCAAGGGGGAACTTAAAGCATTCTCTACCAGTCAACCATGATTCTTTAGGAATGTTAATGGTACATGAAAAACAAATAATACCCTCCGCCCGTCTTTAATGAAAAATAGTATGAAGAGCTCTATATATTTGGGGAGACTCAATAAAGTTCCAATTTCAATTCAACTCGGACTGATACGCATTTTCGACGGTTAGGTGAGGTGAGCAAATCGCGGACTATTCGTCGTCGACTAACTTTCAACAAAATACTCAGTTTTCCATTCTCTAAATTGAGTTGGGTTGTTGTTGAGTCGGAGACCATGCTCAGGCCACATAAAAATCAGGCAAAGAGCATTTTAAGCCAACATCGAAATAGCTAAATTAATTCAGCAAATTACTTTTTGTAGCCCGTTCTCCGAATGACTATATATGAATCACGTTACTCATGTTCTTCAAGCAATCCAATTCCAATCCAATTATAGTGGAAAGTATGAGATTGATCAGAATTTTTCTTATGATTATTTGATATATGAAGGTATACTTAGCCCACGTGCTTACATTAAACTCTTATAACTATTAGGGTTCATAAAATATGCCTGACAGATAGACAAAAAGGCGGACAGTGAAAACTTAGTAATGGTGTCCCTTTGGCACTACCGGTTACGAAACCTGGTATAAGTTTAGGTTAGGTCAGGTCGTATCCTACGAAGGACCAAGGCCTTCCCAGCTACACTTACATAGCAGTTAATCTTTTCAAGTGAACGTACGCAACGACGGAGTTATGTTAATCTGGAGAATTTGTACGTATTATCAAATAAAAGACAGTATTTTTGTCCAAATAAAATGATAGCTTAACGCGACTTTTGTGGCAAGAGGTAAATAACCGGATAGGCATAAAGCAGGCCGATTAAATTAAACGGAGAAATTATTTTTAATAGTAAGTATATATTAGTATCCAATATCATATTGCCCCATCATAATATTTGTTTTTTTTTTGAACGCACATAACTCCGAAAAATTAGAGGTGCGTGCCCGGACTCAAACCGCCGACCTCTGATTAGGAGGCTGACGCCCTAGGCTATCACCGCTTCAATTATATTTTCCTATCGTCCTAACTAATAACTTTAGCGGAAACGCACCCTTTCGAATCATATTAAACGTGGAAACTCCGGTTACGTGTGGATGTATTTGTTGTCTGCGTGAGCCACGGTGGCGAGGACGAAAAACGGCAAATAAATGTGTATAATACTTTAATAATAAACCTTAATATAACTATTTATATCTGTAGAAAATACACACTTCGTGCGTGTAGGGATGCGATACAAGCGCTACTAGGTGTTAGACAAACAAGTCCGCTTCGTCCGATAAAACCTGAAATAGAAATTTTATATTATGTAATCATCTTGTTGTTATGTATCATTCTATTAATATTATGTCGCAAACACACAGTTGTTGATGTTTAGATCAAAATCTCTACCAACACACAAACATTATCACTTACATATAGCAGTAACGGTAAAAAGAACAGGTAATGTCTACTAAAGGTAAGGATTTCCGACCTTAAGTACTAAATATAAATCATCATCATCATCATCACTTCAACCGATAGACGTCCACTGCTTGACATAGGTCTTTTGTAAGGAGTTCCAACGGCCACGGTCTTGGGCCGCTTGTATCCAGCGGCTCCCTGCGACTCGTTTGATGTCGTCTGTCCACCTTGTTGGGGGTCGACCAACGCTACGTTTACCGATGCGGGGTCGCCATTCCAGCACCTTGGGACCCCAACGTCCATCGGTTCTCCGAGCTATGTGCCCCGCCCATTGCCACTTCAACTTCGCAACTCGCTGAGCTATGTCGGTAACTCTGGTCCTTCTACGGATCTCTTCATTTCTGATTCGATCACGTAGAGATACTCCTAGCATAGCTCTCTCCATTGCTCGCTGAGTGACTCTGAGCCTTCTTATGAGGCCCATAGTGAGCGACCACGTTTCGGATCCGTAAGTCATCACTGGCAACACGCACTGTTCGAAAACTTTAGTCTTCAGGCACTGAGGGATTTTGGACGAAAAGATGTCTCGCAGTTTCCCAAACGCTGCCCACCCGAGCTGAATTCGGCGGCTGACCTCCTTATCGAAATTGGACTTACCTAATCGGATTGTGTGTCCTAGGTATACATACTCGTCTACAATTTCAAGTGCAGAGCTCTCAACGATTACTGGGTAGGGCAGAACATTAGCGTTCGACATGACTTTTGTCTTGCTCATGTTCATACGCAGGCCTACCTGTTGAGAAACTCTGCTAAGGTCATTGAGCATTGCGTCGAGGTCTTCCAGAGTCTCTGCCATTACGACTACATCATCGGCAAACCGAAGGTGATTGATGTACTCGCCATTGATGTTGATGCCAAGTCCGTTCCAATCCAGAAGCTTGAAAACATCTTCCAACGCTGCGGTAAACAGCTTCGGGGAGATGACATCTCCCTGTCGCACTCCTCGCTGCAGTTGTATCGGCTTCGTCGTCTGGTCCTGTATACGGACTGACATGGTGGCGTTTTCATACAGACACTTCAACACTTGGATGTACCGGTAGTCGATTCGGCATCTCTGCAGTGACCTCAAAACAGCCCAAGTTTCCACCGAATCGAAGGCTTTCTCATAGTCCACAAATGCTAAACAAAGTGGCCGGTTATACTCTTCGGTCTTCTGTACAATCTGCCAAAGTGTCTGGATGTGGTCTATGGTACTAAAGCCCTTCCGGAAACCGGCTTGTTCGGGAGGCTGGAAGTCGTCGAACCTATTAGCGAGACGATTCGTGATGACTCTCGAGAACAACTTATAGACATGGCTCAGCAGCGAGATGGGTCTGTAGTTCTTCAGTAAGGTATTGTCACCTTTTTTGAAGAACAGAACCACAACGCTCCTGCGCCACGCCTCTGGCGTTATGCCTTGCTGAATGACGGAATTGAACAATCGCTGAAGGACTATAAGTATCGGTTTTCCACCCGCTTTCAGGAGTTCTGCTGTGATTCCATCATCACCTGGCGCTTTGCCATTCTTAAGTTGTTTGAGAGCCCACCCAATCTCATATAGGCTGACGTCCGGGATATCTTCGGTGTAATGTCGGGTCAATTTAGCTCTCGGATCCTTGGCTAAATTTTCTACAGGCTTCTGTGTTGTGGTGTACAACTGACCATAGAACTTTTCAACCTCACCCAAGATCTCAGGTTTAGAAGAGATGAGACTACCATTGTCCGTCTTCAGTCGCATCAACTGACTCTGTCCGATAGACAGATCTCTCGCGAACACTTTAGAGCCTCGGTTTTGCTCGATTGCATTTTTAATGCGCTCCATATTGAAGTGCCGCAGGTCACATGTCTGTGATTTAGAGATCTGCCTATTAATCCTCCTATAGGCGGACGCATCCACTGAAGATTGTAGTCTCATCTCATGTCTCTCTTCCATGAGCTTGAGTGTATGGGTTGAAAACTTTCTTAATCTATTTTTACGGTGAGTCTTATAGAACTTGGACCCGACCGTATGGACAGTTTCCACCAGCCTGTTGTTCAAATCGTCCACTATGTCGCAATTTGCAAGACAATCGAACCGGTTCTGCAGTTCCAGTTGAAAGCTCTCGGGGTTTTGTATATGGGCTCGAGTAGGCCGAAGTGTAGACTTTACCAATGTGCCTCTTACCATACGATGATCGCTCCCGGTTTTCACCCTGTTGATCACAGAGACATCATTGAATATGTGCCGCTTTGTTGACATGATAAAGTCAATCTCATTCCTCGTGGAACCATGAGGGCTCATCCAGGTCCATTTCCTGTGTGGCGGCTTCTTGAAGAAGGAGTTCATCATATAGAGGCCCTCCTTCTCCATAAAGTCGGCCAACATTTGGCCCCTGTGGTTTCGTTGCCCATATCCAAATTGCCCCACTCTCAACTCTGAACCTGTACGCTCACCTAGTCTTGCGTTAAAATCCCCCATCACCACATTGTAATAGGTGTTTGAGGTATGTATGGCTTTAGAAATATCCTCATACAATACCTCTACTTCCTCGTCCGGGTGTGCTGAGGTCGGTGCGTATACCTGTATCACCTTCAACGAATACCGTTTGGTGATTCTGAGTATAAGGTATGCTACCCTACTCGACACACTCTCGACTCGTACAATATTGTTGACGAGGGACTTGTGGACGATGAATCCAACACCACCCTGAGATTGCTGGTCACCCTCCCGGCAGTAGAACAAGTTGCCAGAATTCAAGATTATGGAGTCCTCCCCCTCTCTTCGGACTTCAGATAATCCTATTATATCCCAACGCAACTTGCTCACTGCTTCTTCCAGCTCTATCACCTTTTCGTCGGTCCTCAAAGTGCGTGCGTTATAAGTTGCCAGGTCTAGTCGTCGGGGTTGGCAGCGGAATCTCTTCCGGAGATTCTTGACACCCCCTGCCCCGCCGTTACCATAACCGCTGCCAGAGCCAGGGATAGCGGGGCTGCCGGGGACTAGGGGACTTTTTTGTTTCTACCATACAAAGAAAATGCCGATAATCACCACGCTTGGCATGCGGGTTGGTGATCGCAGTGCTGGTCCTCTCGCACCAATAACGCTGCTGCCCGTTATTGTCAGTCAATTTAAGACCAGTTAATACTTAATGGTTATACCGCCATTGATCGGTCGCCAGAGCCTCGTCGGTAATTCGGCAGGGTGCACCACGGGCAGGTGAGGTTGGCAATTGGGAAGGCCGACTGGTACTAGTCTTCCCCTTACACCCCTAAATATAAATAGAACCTCATAAATGTAAGATACACCGGGTGAACCAGAAACCGTCTAATTTTAGTCTCAGAAATCATCTAAATTATTCGCGACACTAATTAACCAGGACTCTCGTCCAATCGTCTCTCTTGACGCGCGATCAAGGTCATAGTTAGATTCTAGTTTAGTACTTCTTTACCAATTTACAATTCGATTGAGGACTAAATTGATAATTACGTTATTCATTGTTTGGCTACATTCACAAGGTGTGTCATTATAATCAAGTCAGGATCTCATCAGGAGATCTCGGGAATCAAGAGGAATTCTTAAACTTCAGAGCAAAGTGTGTTCAGAGCAAACTCTTACTGTAAATTAAATCTATTAACAATTGATGTCGGTTAACTTTAATGTTCTCTCACCAGCTCCTCTCCATCAAGGACCATTTCATCGATCTCTCGTTCAATCTCATCCATACTGTCGAGGGAGTCTTTGCGCTTCTTTTCGGTCTGTGGCACAGTAGGTAGCGAATCTGCTGTCTTGGGCTCCTCAGTACTGAACAAACAAACAATGTTTATCAATTTTACAGCAGATAAATATTATTAACGTCCTATTGCTAGAAACCGACTTCTAAAGCCACCGGAGGGGGTTTAGAGCACTGGCCAAAACGTTGTTCAAACGCGGGATGACTGGCGGCAACGATTAGTATCACAAGTTACTGACAATAACCCACACATACTTGAGAGTTACTTAAGATTGTAGAGGCAATGAATTCAGGTAACGCAAGGGTGCTGGAATGACAAACTCAAGCCAGAAGTGCTTAGGGCGACCTTGCTCGGTTGAGACCTGTCAACCGAGTAAGGTCGCCCGCCCGCCTTTCCACTACAGCTCTGCTCCATTGCAAAGCTATGGATGTGTCAATCCAACCTATAGAATTTCTTGATTTAATATCTGAACTCTGAAAGCGGTTCCGGTTGTGAAATTCTAGTCATCCTAATGGTTGGTTAGCGACGATCCAGAGCTTAGAAACAAATTAAATCTCTAGTGGAAGGGCAGCCCAATCACGAAAAATCTCCCACCAATGTACACTAGCCCATGAAAGGAACATATTCTCATAGGCAAACAGGTTCACGCCTCCAACACCTGACTTTGGGCTGCAAATCCAATACAGGACAATTGCCTACTATCTACTTGTAGTTGAATACGAAGGGTAGTCGACAGCGACAACTATTGTGGGCAATGCATATGCTACGTTATTCCTTACTGTAATTCTTGTGAAAACAATTTTAGTTGGGCCGTAGACCAACACCAAAGACGGATTGTAGACGGCTTGGAGAACATTATGGAAAACTCTCAAGCAAGTGCAATTTGGGCGTATTTAATTTATATTGGCTCAAATTAAATAAAAAATCGCACGTACTCTGAAACGTGAGACGATTGTCATATGTGAGCAATCACTAACATTATCACTTCTTTCTACCGCTTTCTACTATATTATTTTCGCATCTATTACAATCTGTCCTTGGTTAATTGCAAATCATGGATAAAGTTACGGCGGCTCTTTACTAATCTTTTAGGCATCTTTCGATGGAAAGAAATTCGTCCTTAATATTTGCAAGGCAACGCAGCCACGCAGCAGGTGTTTTTAAAACATCAACATTCTATCTTCTGAGGTGATAACGGGCTGTTTCTAAGCGACCTTGTCATTAACACCTCACACTGAGTTAGTAATTAGGACGAGTACGTACTATCACGAGTTAGTAATCACGCAAAAACACAGAGAAAAACTCAATAATCAAAGTACTCACCCATTTGTAGCGATGGGTTCCACGTCGCTTATTCGGTTCATTTGAGATAACTCTTCCGCTAAGTCCCTCTTGATGTTGCATATTTTGGAATTCATTTCTATTTTATCAAGGCGCGACTGCGACGAAAGAATAGCTTGTCTCTGCAATTTTTCTAATTCCAGTGATTCCTGGAAATTGAACAAAAATATTGATTAATGGATTGCTATCATGCAATCGCTGGATTTGATGCATGTATATCACGTTAGAATAACTATATTTTGCGGAAAGCAAAATGAATCGGAAGCGAAAGGAAACTTCAAAAACTTTAATGGATTTGGCTGACCGATGATCATCATGGGTATTGTGAAATTTGGTATGAAGAGTGAATCTTGAATGTGTAAAATGAGTCAAGAATGAGTTGCCTTTATAGTTTAAAACAAGAAATCAAAACAATAAGGGGTCCATACGCGGAGAATGCTACTAACATCGGCAGGTGCTAAAAATTACGCGATTTACCACACCTACCTTTGTATTTACTAGAAGAATGTAGCTAATATCGTTTGGCGCGTCAAAACCTATGTGCACTAGTCCCATACCTACCTATACTGTTTCATACGTTAACTTTCTTTTCATTAGTGTCTGACAATTGTTAAATAGATAAGAGAACGTTTGAAGTTGTAACAAAGTGTATATTATTAAATTAGCCTTACTGCGTATTCCGGAAATAGGTTTTCGTATTTTTCAGGGTCCGCCAGCGACTGGCCTGACTTTTTATTCGTCGAGCTGATAGATTCTCGCCAAAGCTTCACCATTTCGTTCATTTTTGAAGGAACGTACGATCTAAGGGGAGAATTTTTTATGCAGTTACAATTTTCAAATCCTGTGTATGAACATTTTAAGTACTTCTTAGGTTAGAATAAGTTACCAGACTCATAAATTGTTCAAATAACGTAACTACATAATTTGGAATTCATATAGGTCAAGATAGATAGGTGGATAGGTCCACCTATGTATCTAATCCGGGTGGCTTATGATTCTTCAGCCTCAATCAAAGCAATATAACAGATTTTGGGAAAGGAACCACCAATAAAAATGTTTTCGCGTGCTGTTTAAAAATCCCCAGCATTTCAAAATCTTTTTTCATGAATAAATAATAAATACTGTCCTCACCATGATTGGAATTATTAAACGTTCACATCCCAAGCCAACTATGTAAGGCAAAATGTTGATCGGTTTTTTTTTTTTTACCCATTACAAGTTAGCCCTTGACGGCAATCTCACCTGGTGGTAAGTGATCATGCAGTCTAAGATGGTAGCGAGCTAACCTGTTAGGGGTATGGTAAGCCCATACTCCTAATCGGTTTCTACGCGACATCGTGCCGGAACGCTAAATCGCTTGGCGACACGTCTTTGTCGGTAGGGTGGTAACTAGCCACGGCCGGAGCCTCCCACCAGACCAAACCTGGTTACCTGGCGAAGAATGCGGCTTCCGGCAGCTTGCCCCTGCTGACCAGTAGTTGCAGACAATCGTCGAGCTGGCCGAGCAAGAGGTACGCAGCGAACGCGATGTTGTCGTCGCCCTCCTGCGCGGACATGCCCGCCACGTGCGACAGCAGCTCCTTGTCGCCTGCGCACGGACACACGCGTTACTGCCCCGCCCGTTTGCCTCGCCCCTTAACCACCGACCGACGTCCGAGACGCAGGAATAGACGCACACTAACGACCAATGTCACTGAGCCTGCGCTACGTATCGGCGAACCTACAAACCTCTCCCGGTACTTTTGTACCAATTTTAAATAAAGAAAATGACTACACTGTAGATTAATGACTGCAAGCTTAAAGCAGAAAGCATTATTCTATAATATATAGATCATTGATTCGTGATTTCGCTAATGTTTCAGAATTCAAATTCAGAGAGTCCCTTATATAAAGATCTTTATATAAGGGACATCATGTTCTGAATTATAGTGATCAACTAAATCTTTTATATACATCGTTTTAATATTCGCTACATACAATCGCTTATTCGCAAGCAATTGTAAAAACTACTCACATTGGCGCATAAATGGACAGATTCTCAGATCTGACATATATAAAAAAACCACCTGTTTCCCACGGTTTAATTGCGTTAGTCATAACGTAATGTTCTTTAGCATTATATACGTTGCTATACTTAGAATCGTACTTATTTAAATTTGAGGCTCATATTATGATAAATAACGTTACTTTTGCTATTAACTATACCCGCGTTGTCCGCGGTGAATATAAATTTGTGATGCGTCGTTTTGGAACACATTTTGGACGCGGAACGCGAAGTCCAGTTGTTTGTACGTGAATGAGTGTGGGTGCAGGTGGGGATCGCAGCGGGCACATACCGGTGCTGACGGCGAACAGCAGCAGCGCGCTGTAGTCGTGCGCCTTCTGGTAGCAAGTCTTCGTGAGGTCGGTGTCGGCGGCGGCGGCAGCTGCGGCGCCCAGGCGGGACCAGCGCGCCGCGGTCGAGCGTGACGGGCCCTCAGCGTCCGCGTCGCCGCCCTCGGCTTGAGCCGCGTCCTCGGCCAGCTGCATCGCACGCTTCAGCTCGCCCAGCGCCAGCGCCAGCTCGAACTGGTGCTCCGGCTCCGTCGACACCGCCAGCGCTTGTTGCTTGAAGCCCTGCGCAACGTTTGTGCGTTTTACACATTTAGAATACTGTGGTATTTTTAGAGTAATCGATGTTGATATTGACACCATATTCGTGTTGAAGAAGAATGCTGTTAGTGCATTATATAAGAGAGTTCAATAGATAAAGGACATGGCGACGGCAAATTTGAGACCCTAGTCTAACTTTTCACAAATGAAACCTGCAATTCTGGACTAGAATAACTAAGCAATCACTGAGAAAGACAATCAAATATAAAATAAGGGGAAATAAAAGAATATTTTATTAAGATATATGGAAAAAGAAACTAATAAAAAGCGCCCGACTATATTTCGTGAGATATTTTTTTGTTATTATGGTGCTGAATAATTTTATTTCAGACAACGAATTTAAAAGTGGTGTCTTAGCGTTTTATATTGATAAAAAATAACTCAACTCTCAACTCTCAACAAACTCTCAAATAAATAAACTCTCTCTCCAGTGGTTCCTTCATTACTGAAGGTCGTGGTCCTGGTGTCCTTGCAACCTCGGGCGGATTAACCGTTTCCACCGGCTTCTGTCAGAGGCTAGTCTCGCAATTGTGTGAAATTTGCTAGTCTATCTAGACTAGCACTCCCCAATCGCATGATGTGTCCGAAATAGGAGAGCAGGCCTTGGTAACATATGGAGGAAAGTAGTGTTTTTATTCCTAGCTGAGTTAGGATGGACGCGTTTGTGCGCTTGGCTGTCCAAGGAATCTTTAACATGCGTCTCCAGCACCACATCTCGAAATATCATGCATCATTGCATAAATAACCTGCCCCAAACTCTATGCGGAACTGCGTAGATGGATTTAATGGTGCGCCATGCAGCTCACATACCTGCTTCTCCAGGAAGTGCGCGACTCTGGTGCGGTGGTCGTGCGGCACGGTGGGCAGCACGCGGTCTGCGGTCTCGAAGTCACCACGCATCACCGCCGTCTGGTACTCCAACACGGACAGCAACAGCGAGTACGACATGATGTTCAGCTCCTTGTCGTTGAGATACAACCTGCGGCGGAAAGCGCAAGCTTGAGGTACAGAAATGAATACCACTTTTGTCCCTACAAACAGACATACACTTTTTAACAAAAGCCATCATGAAAAATTACAAATATCAAAAAAAAGGTCAAGTAAATGTACAGTGTGTTGCCAGTTCAGACAAACAAAAAGTGCGTTATTAACAAAACATTTTTCACTCTGTACGAATTTAAACCTACAACATCAGTTTGAACTAATTTGGAACAGTAAAATTGGTTACGATTCCAGCACACAATAAATATATTCGTCCTTGGTGCGCGAGTGCTCGCCACCAACGGCAAGTGCGTGAGATAAATGGTGCAAGCAGCGTCATGGGTGGAGCCCTAAATTGTCACCAGTTGTCCTTTTTCATGCGATCAAATTTCAACCTTCACCCGCGCTGTTAAAGTAGCTTTCACATTAACAAAGTTGACAAAGTGAATTTCCTACTCCGTTAAGTATAAAACCTGTGGTATTCAATAGTGGCTCACCTGTTTTCTTTGGCAACATATCCGAGGATGTACATGGTGTGATCGAGGTGGGATATAGTGACGATCTCGCCGCCCACATAGTAGCTTATCCTGTTTAGAGAGTTGGTGTATATAAAGCAGTCGCCGATCCAGAGGCCGGTCTTTACGGACTCGTTCACTTCGCCCACCACCTGCAACACGCAGTTGTAACATTTATTTTAACAATTTGCTGTATTATTTATTACCAGTGATCGGAGCAGGCAGTGAGATTTTGTGGCATTTCATGACGTTATCTTAATATGAACATATGATTGACGAATGTCATCGGGATAAATAAAATTGACCAGTAGCATTTCTAAGTCTTTAATATATTTAATCCTAGTATTGTAAATATACGTTAGAATATCACAACTTGAAACATTGCAGTTTCAATATAATTGCATAAAATTTGAAATCACGTGTGACAAAATAAAGATCCAGCCTTCCAAATCTTTTTTTTTTATATTATATCTATCAACTGAACCGATAGAAATATTATCCCTAACTTCGGAACATGGTTCTATATACCTAAGTGAAATGTTAAAGAAATTTTAAAGAAAAAAAAATCTTTACAAGTATTTCTTCTTTCTATATTTTATTATAATTATAATTTTGAACAACTGTTGATAGACGGCTAATTAGAACACTTAAACGTAAGGCTGGTGTGGTTCAAAATGCGTTCGAGTGTGTAACTGAATGGGAGGATGATGCTTCAGATCCAATTTATCTCTTTTCCTTGTTAATCAAGAAGGAATGATTCCTTTGGGGTAGATCTAAATGTAGTATTTACTTTTCTGTACCTAATCGGTTGAAAGATATTAATTAGTGCAATTTATTATCAAGGTATCGGACTTTTTATCTAGAAGTGTGAGACTATGATGTATGATGAGTGGTAGAACTATAAACTCCTGGGTTCGATACCCGGAACGAGTCCCGGCTGGTCTGGTGGCAGGCGTCGGCTGTTACCACCCTACCGACAAAAGTCTTGTCACCGCCAAGCGATTTAGCGATCAGGCACGATGTTGCGTAGAAACTATTTAGGAGTATAGGTTAACCATACCAATAAAAGGTTAGCCCGCTACCATTTTAGACTGCAACATCACATCCAACAAGCTGAGATTGTCGCCGAAGGGCTTACGTGTAGTGGGTAAAAAAAGAGAATCGTGCATGTTTACAAATTGTCAAATTTTGAAGTCTGTTCATCCATGTAAAAAGGCAGAATGACGCTAACTTTAATGTGACGTCACTTTACACACGCTTGGGCCGTTAGAATGATTTATAGCCAGTGCGCGATATGCCTCACCTCGAAAGCGTCTTCGATGCCGTCCTCCGTGATGTTGGTATTGGACTCCCTGGCGCGAGCCACGACGTCTGGGTTGTACTTCAGCACGAAGTAGGCCTCGTCGCTCGCCAGGCACACGAGGTTGCCGCTCTCCGACCAGAAAACGTGCCGGGGCTGAATCTCGATCCTGAAAACATCAACGTCTCCGTAAAATCAACAATTTCTTTGAAAAAAAAACCATACTTTCATTCGCTTCAATAAAAAAAGCAAGTCATCCATCCATTTGTTAAGTTAATAAAAATAAAAATAAATAAAACACACAAAATATATGAATAAGAATATAAAAAGAAATAAAATTAAAAAATATAACAATTCACCTTTCTTCTTAAATTAATTTTATTTGCCTTATGAGCTGTAGCTATTAAAAAAAATGTTATACAAACACAATACATAAACTTTAAAATAAACATACATATTTCAAATAAAATAAAGATTCGCTTCACTCATAAATAAATGGTTGAATAATAATGTGGTAGATTTCAAAATCATAACAAATGAACAACCGTAAGGTTATCTGGGCATGGTTTTCGAAATATGCAAAGTAAATTTTGTAATACAGTGAATAAAGGACAGCGCACATCGGGAACTACGTTCTATCTTATATAACTAGAGATAACAAAACAGTTTCTAATGTTTACAGATCGACTCCGAGGCATCAAACGTGATTTCCCGGGTTACCACACAGAAAGAAAAATAAATAAGCCACGCAGAAAAGGTTGGGGTGGGTGACGAGCAGAGTCACTATCACCGGACATAATTTCTTAAAAATAGGTCATACATGTATCGTAACTTTGTTATCAGTTATATATGAAAACAAACATATCAAACGCTAGGTCGGCATAGGCAGTAGATAAACGGATTGCATTGCGTTTCAAGGTGTTACATATTCCAGATTCTTGGTTAGTAATATCGTTCGCTAGACGCCCTTAATTCAGATTCGCAACTACATCATCGGTTAATAAGTCTTAGCACGTCATATTCAAAAAATATATATTCACGATAGACAAGACAGTCTCAATTTTAGCATCAATAGAAGTACTGCAGAAATATATATATATTGGCTAGGCACTTTCATTATTTTATAATCTTTAAATTGATCTGTTAATGACTCTCTGGGACCTAATTTATATATCGCACGAACAGCCCTCTTCTGCAAAACGAATATAATGTCAATATCAGCAGCATTACCCCATAATAAAATACCATATGACATAATGCTGTGAAAGTAGCTAAAATATACAAGTCTGGCATTCTCTAAATCCGTCAAATGACGAATCTCTTTTTTACCGCGTAAGCAGCAGAGCTAAATCTGTGCGATAAAATTATTTATGAATTTATGTCTAAAAAAACAAGCATGGAAGATTCCATTACAAGCTCAAATGTATACGTTTATATATATATCATAACCATAAAACACGTTTTTATTTATGGTCTGTTACTATATCTTATATCTAGGCTACTTTTTACGGCGGGAAAAACAATACTAAGTGATATTTATTTTAATAATTAGAGCACAAAATCAATATATGCACGCCATGCCAATCATATGAATGGCGTTTCACATGCAAGGCTCTTTGGCCTTTCCAATTGGGTGATATCCCGACGAAGTAATCCAGTATTCATCGTAATGAATAAATTTTATAAACTTCTATATTCTGGTGTTAAAAGTGAACTGTTTTTAATAAAGTTTAAATGTCAAAAAAGTTATGGTAAAAGAAAAAGATTAAGGTTTCACGTACACATGAGGTCATTAAAGTTACTTGGACCGTCAAATTTCTTTTCGCTTATGTTCATATTATGTTACATCAAATTATAATCAATTCTCGACATCCAGTATTTGTAATTTTTTTTTGGTTCCTTCTTCCCGAATTAATGTATTTTTTTAACGATGGCCACGTCATATTATATAGAAAGAAAATATGATAAAGAAATTAGTGACCTTCTGATCAGCTCCAGCTGTTCCCAGTCGTAGAAGGAGAACGCCATCCCGCTGATCGACTTCACACCCAACATGAACCCGCCGAAGATGCCTTGCGGGAGAGATAACTTAATTTTATATTGTGTCACATAATTTTTTGCAGTATGCGTGAGTTTAGAATACAATGCACCGACCGAGTGTGAATCACGACAAGTTGTTTATTTTTATTTTCGTGAGGAGCAAACGAGCAGCCAGTTCACGAATAATTATTTTTTTTATCCACTACAAGTAAGCCCTTGACGGCAATCTCACCTGATGGTAAGTGATGATGCAATCTTAGATGGTAGCGGGCTAACTTGTTAGGGGCATGGTAAACCCACACTCCCAATTGGTTTCTACGCGATAAGTGCCGGAACGCTAAATCGCTTGGCGACACGTCTTTGTCGGTAGGGTGGTAACTAGCCACGGCCAAAGTCTCCCACCAAACCAGACTCGAGCCGGGAATCGAACCCAGGACCTCCAACTTTAAAATGCAGCGTACGTGCTGCGCCACGGAGGTCGTCAATATCAGATTCATTGATTGCCGTCGCCCATGAACATCTGAAGTAGGTGAGACACAGATGCCGGCTGAACCCTGCATCCTCCAAATCGGTTTCTACTCTGCATCATAGCGGAACGCTTAATCGCTTGGCGGTATATCTTTGCCAGAATGGTGGTAGCTAACCGCAACCAAAGCCTCTGACTAAAACAGACTAGAGCCAGGAATCAAACCCAGGACCTCCCACTTTATGTCTTTTTTACAACCTCCCGACCATTGTGTAACATTCCCTAATAATAGTGGTTATACGAATTACTACCATATACAATCTATCTAATATGTTCCAAAATTGTTTGGTCGATATTTTGTTTTCCATATTATTGTCGGCATACGTCCTACCTACTCTTAGAACAACAGGTACAAATAAAAAATCAAAATAGAATTAAAGCAATCAAGACAAACTGATTGAAACCCCATTTATCAAACCCTTCCTTCCTTGCAATTGTAAAAGAAAGACTTGCTGCGTATCAGTTCCATTGTTTTCAAAGAACGCATCTTGACGGATAAATTCAAATTACCTTCAGCTCCATAGGCAGGCTTGAAGCTTTTCCTCTCTTTGAAGTTCTTGAACACTTTGACGGTACTCGAATTCTCCAAAGTGGCATACTCCGAGCTGTCCAGTGCCCACACGAACTCCTGCGCGGTCCCGAAGGCCTTGTTCCTGAGAGCCATGGCCGTGTATATGATGTACTCGCCGTCGCCGCAGACTACCACAAATCTGCCGTTGGGATTGTGCTGTATGGTCTGTGGGTATATTTCACATGCGCCCATGTCTTTGGCCACTACGGGCACGCGCTCGCCATCTTTAATTTGTGTACCTGTAATAAGAAAACACATCATTATAATTACACATAATTATATAGGTAAAACGTTTGATTATTTTATTTTGTGTCTTTTGAAAGCGCCTGACTACTTTCTCATCTTCATATTCTTTTTGTCCTTTTGTATGCTATTGACGTCAGCACAATGTCTTCAAACTCTACTTTCAGATTTTTACTAAGATTTAGCTTATTTTTAATGAGACCGTTGAAGATGGGTTTATTAATATTATGTATCTTCTTCATAAAAAGATTTGAAATCTACATATAGATATCAAAATAAACGAAAACATGTTAATCTGTTAAAATTTAGCGGTCTCTCATGGCATTTATAATTGAAATTGTGTTAACTGGTAACGTACCCTCCGGAAGAGCTTTCAAGTTGACCTGTTGCATTTCCGAGTGCTTCGCCCATATAATCTTTCCTCCATTCACATCCATAGATATTGCTGGTTCCTCCCTGCCAACCTTTATCATTATTGTACCTTCATCATACCTAGAAAAAGTATTTCATCATTAAATGTCATGTACCAAGTTCACAAGCTTGCCTGAATTACTTAAGCTGGCTTGATTTGTAATTTTATTTCTACTCTAATTAACAACGTCGTTTAAAGTCATACAATCATTAGAAACCGTTCCTGAGTTATTGAGGTGACTTCTACGTAATCTAACAGGTACACTTCTCAAGACCCAAATTGAACCAAACCCCAAAGGAATAGTAATTTTAATGTTGCTTCACGGATTCCTAATTTTTGGTTTATATGTAAAAGCATTTTAAGTAAGACAGGTTTTATCAAGATCGATTAACATTTGATGAAGATATAACCTTTTATATTTTTGATGTAGGATTCGCCTAGGAGTACTCTTACCCAATAGCAACATTGTTGGATCCGTGCAAGGAAGAGATGGTCCAAACGCGCTCAAAACCATAATTTAGTGAGGACTCCAGTCTGTAAGTTCCTGCATGCCATATTCTGACCGTGCCGTCCTCAGACCCCGTGAGGAGGATCGGCAACTCCGGGTGGAATGATACTGCTGACACGTTTTGGACATGACCTGGTAAAAAAACAAGAGAGAAGAGTCATCAATGGATTAACGGGACTTTTTTTTTGAACTCCACACAAATCTGCAGCTAACAGAAAACAAGCACATTTCACATTACTCTTGTTACTGGCCACAGGTTAGTCCAACCTGACATTCACCCCATGAGTTTAAAAGAAAGTGAACGTAGCACTAATCAAGTCAAGTCAGCATCTGCATTACTTAAACTCAAAAAACGTTAGATATCATAAACAGTGTCCCGCAGGTGCTTAAATTGCTAGTACTTCTACTTTATATTTATGACGACTATACTTTATATTTACCAGACCTAATAATCCACGAATGCATTAAATAAGCAGATGATAGTATAATTATAGTGAAATACAAATATGTATAAAGGTTTGTTAACAAAATCTTTGACTATAACTTTGCTTACTAACTAAAAATGTATGTATAATTTCCTAATAGTTTTATGTTAACCGACTGCAAGATATCATTCACCGTCTTGCGGTATGACTAAGACAACATTGCACAACATTATTTTAATCATTTGTAACAGGATGATGTGTAAGCTAACACATGCTAAAAATACACAAGCATGGGTTACTTTAAATATTTAATTGTGAAGGTATGTAAATGTACCTTCTAATGTCTGCACACAGGTCTTGTTCTGGTAGTCCCATATCTTGACAAGACGATCATCTGCACCACTGATGAGGTAAGGTTTATCCCCACCGTTGTAATAGTCGACACAGTTTACACCTTTCTCGTGTCCCTCAAGTGTGAAGTTAGAGATGGAAGAGCCCAGTTGCCATACCTGCATGTATTTCAAGCATGATTATACAAACAAAAAGATTTGTGTACATTTCATGTATTTCAAGCATGATTATACAAACAAAAAGATTTGTGTACATTTATATAAGATATTATAACATGGAAAACATGGCAATATATTGCATTATAACATGAAAAACATGGCAATATATTTGGTCTGGTGGGAGGCTGCGGCCGTGGCTAGTTACCACCCTACCGATAAAGACGTGTCGCCAAGAGATTTAGCGTTCCGGCACGATGTCGTGTAGAAACCAATTAGGAGTGTGGGTTTACCATACCCCTAACAGGTTAGCCCGCTACCATCTTAGCCTGCATCATCACTTACCATAAGGTGAGATTGCCGTCAAGGGCTAACTTGTAGTGGATAAAAAAAAAAAAAACAATGTTATTTTCTACTTGAATTATTAAAATACAATATAATGGCTCACATATCCATTCATGTAATATTAAGTATGTAAGTATGTAGTATATGTAGGTATGTTTGAAATATGTTTTATGTTCTAAAATACCTTGACTGTGGTGTCCAGACTAGCACTAGCAAACGTATTATTGTCCTTTGGGTTGATCACAATTTGCATGACATAATGAGTGTGTCCTTCAAACACCTGTTGGCAGGCCCAGTTGCGGTCCCAGTTCCACAGCTTGATCAGAAGGTCATCTGCAACAATGCTCATGAAGTAATAATAGTTCAAAAGCACTCAGATATTTGTAAGGACTAAGTATTTGGCGTGCTTGTGTTTGAGACTTGGAACACAAAATATTTCCTTAATATTATGTTCCAAATCTGATCCATACAGATATACCTTTTATAAGAGCACTTGAACAGATGCTTATTACCTGGTTGGCCACCTTGCCTAGTGGTGATTATTGAGATGTATATTTATGTAGTAGTTTTTGATTCATTGTGTAATATGTTTTACCCCCATTCTTATAATTAAACCATCTAAGCCACCTGGCCAGCCAAGTTAAAAATATCTTAAGAGAATTGAATAATTATACATTTAAAAAAAATGGTATCAATTTACATCAAAACTTAAATCCTTACCAAATTATAAATATGAGCAGTGTTAGTAATGAGTCATGCACATTGTTATCAGTTAAAAGTCTTGTAACACATAATTACACTTGTCCATTTTACACTGAAGATAAAATTGGGTAGTCTTCTACCAATTTGAAATTCAACTGAGAAGCTGGCAATAGACTCAACAGTTTTCTTTTTAAAAACCATCAATGTTTTATAATATTTCTATCAATCTTGTGTACAAAGAAAGGTATGCCACACTTCTATACATTTATTATTTATTAATTATTAATAAAAATCATCCTTAAGTAAGTTTAAATATTGAATAGAGTTACTTTGCAGACGTTCATGGTATACTATGCACAACAAGTAAGCTGTTGTTATTAGTCTTTTGCAGATTACAGCAAATTTGATCATATATACATATACAACTTGAAGACTTATAGTTGGCGTGTGTTGACTCACTAACCAAATTGAATAAATATATAAATCAATAGTTTACTTACCACTACAAGTTAAAATATAAGGCTGTGTCGGATGGATGATAATACATCTAACGTAGTCCGAGTGTGCCTCAAAGGAGTGAACACCCTCAAGGGTATTATAATTGAACACTCTTATCTGCATGTCATCTGATCCAGTAACCACCCAGTTTTTTCTGGGCACAAACTTTGCTGCTCGCACAGGCAGGTCACAAACCTAGGCCACAACAATTCAAAATATAATAGACAAATTAACATTTTTTAATTTAAAACAAAAGGCCTACAACAACTGGCAAATAAAATGTGTTTTGAAATGCAAGATCTACTTTATCCACTCTTCTGTTTAATATTTTGTCCACATCATACATGTAAATTTACATTGTACAGCAATGGAAAATTGGCAATGAAGATTACAAAAGAAATTGGGGGCCTCTACTTGTGTATGTTTGTGAGGAGTATAACATTCTTTCTTTGGCATCATTACAAAATAGTTTTTAATTGCATGCATTTAATTAATAACAATTAAATAATGAAAGGACAGGAAAAGGATAGTCTACCCAGTCAATAAAGTTCAAATTAGTATTAATTATATTAAATAAAATTGTTTTTGGAACAATGATGCAAAATAACACATAAGTCGCATATGCTCTCAAAATTTCACTCATAATTTTTTCATAATGCACCTAAAGTAGTACTTCAAAAATTAAGCAGAGCTGATTATGTAGTCCTACTGAGAGAATCAACATAATCCTATTAAATTCTTTCATACACTGTAATAATTGAATCTGTAAATATATATATAAAAAATATTATAACAAAAATGTCTGAATAACTAAGACTTTATTCACCAAAACACTTGAATACCAATAATGAAAAATTTTGCTACAGGATGTGAAAGTAAAATTTCAGTATGTTACTTTTATATCAATGTGGACCTTTGAAGCTAGGTGAGAAAATGTACCCTGGTGCAATCAAAAAACAGTTATGTATCAGTAATGTATGAGAATTTAGATAGGAATAAAAATGCATGCAAGAAAATAAATTGTTGCAGCAAAAAATATTAAGCTAAGGGCTATGTGTAAGTAAACACATGGCTTAGTCAATCAGAATTATTTTGATTTAACATTAGAATTACATACACTAATACACTTGTAATATTGTACAAAAACTACTAGAATTAAGGTATGTTTTTGCTGGCTTACCTCGAATCTTTTGATCTGCGTGTGTGTTTCATAGTTCCATATATTGACGTCGCCCCCGTAAATTGAACACAGCAACCAGGGCTCCGTCGGGTGCTGATCCACGCACTTGACGCGGTCAGACCTGGCCGTCAACTTCCTCTTGATGTCCAATCTCAACGGCTTCGGAAACATTTCAAAATATGTTAGACACGCTAAATTACACCGAATAAATCGAGAAACAACGATCACGATAAGCCGACTCACTAATAGTTGACGACATACTATGATACTAAAGAATTAGTCTTTCATTAACTATAACTACGTGGCCCAAACCCTGCTGGCAAAAAACAAACGAAAATTTAAATTTTTATAAACCTTTCTACATTAATACAATACGTTTTTCTTACCATTTTTAGTAGTTAAAACATAAAAAGTTGAGATGCAAAATCTGGGAAACCGTGGAAGTTATGACAAGATCTGGGTGGACGTGTCACTTTATTTTTTGAAATGTCAACGACAGAGTACAGACCCGTAATCATTTTTCCAACAACAATTTTTCTCCAAGTAGTTCTCCAAACATAGTAAATTATTTTAAATTTATTGAATTGTTATACGTGTTTTAATCCCCATCGTTATAAATAAATATTAACTACTAATAAGATTGGTGTTGAAATACTATAATATTCTTGCCAATTAACTCAAAAAGACTGGTTTTCACGTTGGTGTGGTCTTCATAATAGATATTTCAGAATTTAATATTTTCAGGATTCTTTCCGTTCAGAACTAAATTATTAACCTTAAACCATTGTACCACTTTAGCAAAAGAGTTATTTACACCGTCATAGGCTGATTGATTGATTGATAATTTTAAATAACATCAGCATCAGCAAACAATACTGTGTCGTGATTGTCAAGAACTAATTGATATAAATGTGTACTTATGAAGAATAGAAGATATCCTTATATAGACCGCACAGGAACCATTATTTTTATAAAAGACTCGTTTGGCCATTCACGTTAACTTTTTGAACTCTATGGTGTAGTTTTCTAACCAATAAACACAATTGAACGCCTTGAATAAATCAAAAAAGATGCCAAGTAAGTCACGTGACTCCTCCCAACTTGCAAATGTATTGTAACTTGTATGTAAAACTGTTATTTCAAGAGTAACTTTACATTATAATCTCCGCATACATCATCATCTGTCCTCCTTATCCGTTTCCGTCTTGTCAGTTTCCTCCATTTTTGGCGGCTTGATGTTATTTTACTCATTTTGACCGTCGTTAACAAGTGGTGGGAATTTTTTCGCGCCCAGCTTTCATCGTATCGCTGGTATGCCCAGGACGTTTCGTAGCATTTGGTCTGAAAAGCGCCATCGTTATCTTGAAATGTAAGTACAATAGGATTAGATTTTATAACTACCTCTACTCGTTCTTGATTTCGTCGAGGTGGTTGAGAACCACTGTCCCGCATCACTGTTGTATGTGAGTATCTATAACATAAAATATCATTACTTACATGTCGTAAAATATATTTGTTTTAAATAAAGTATGTAAAGTGTATCAAATAATAATATATTATGTTTATTATTAAACATTATTTACCCCCTTAGGGGTGGAATTTCCAAATATCCTTTCTTAGCTGACATCTCTTAACTATCAACTACCTACTTGCTAAATTATAGCTTTATACGTATAACAGTTTTTGAGATCTCGTGTTTAATCAGTATGTAAGTGACCTTTCGCTTTCATATATATAGATATCGTCCATAAAATAATACAGTCAATAGTCTGTTATTATTTTATTAAAAAGATATTGCTTACCAAAGATTATTTTATAGATGTAAAAGCTTTGCTAACAGAATCATTGGTAAATTTGGCTAGTTACATTCGTAATCATTACTTAGTAATCAATAGGAAAGTCATTGATATCACCATCTGGAGAGTTTTTATGCAAAACACACAAAAAAACACAAACTATAAAAGTATTTTTTTGTAGTTACTCATTTTTGAGATTAAATAATAACAAATTAATCTTTGCGTTTTATTGTTCTAATATAACGCAGTTTTACATCGTCTTAGGACAGGTTTTGTCAGTTCAAAGAAGATACAAACAATACTTTAGTTCCCAAATTTTAAATTCTAGTCTAAAAAACACAAAAATTATGCAGAAAGACAAAAAGGATTCATAAGTCCAGAAACAAATTATACGTCTTACTCGGATAAAGCTATATACGAAATAAAGTGTACAAACTAACGGTCGATTTAACTTAGTCCCGTAAAGTGATGTGTCAAATCGTATACTCTTTGTGACAAATGTACGGCCAAATGAGTTATGAGCTCACAAAATGAGATAAATTGCTAGAGCTCTGAGATGCCTATTTAAAAAGGTTGTGAATTTTTTGCAAGCATCTTCGTGACTGTGGAAAATTCGTTCAAATCAATATCTTTTAACCGAGAGTTAGCGTTTATTATTTTAAAGATCAAAATGTTACAATACTGGTTGCAGGATTGAGGAACGGGCAGAGATCTGGGTATTTAGAACGTATTTTTAGCTTGTTTATCTATTATTGTATCGCGCACAATTATTCCCGAGGATTTATTGATCCTTCATTGCTTGTGTAACATAATTTTTAATATTGATTTGCTTAAACTCTGTTCTTACTCACAATAGTTTCGACATGACTTACAAACATTATAAATTTTACTGTACAACAAGTAGCATATTATGTTTCGTTTTTGTCATATTATGTTAAGCTAAAAATGAATTTAAGCTAAAATATGATAATGTTGCTTGTTCTTTGTAATACGATTTAGATTTCAATATGTTGAAATTGTCTTTCTTTGTTTCTATCTATGACCCTATTATTTTACTCTTTCGTTGCTGTTATATATTTTAATATATTATCTGAATCATAATGTAAAACATACTTACTTAAATGCAAAAAAAAACATAACTAGGTTTGTGTTATGAACTGACACCCAGTTCTCACTACACTAAATGTTCTTCTGTTTCAATAAGCTTTGTTACATAGTCAACAAAATTATCATTACAGAGGCATATTGAGAGGCAGTTTATTTTGGTTGTACCAACAAATATTTTTACATACACATTAGAAACAAAATTTTGAATAAACTGCTTCAATTTTTTTGCAAGTTGTGATGAGATATTGAGATATATTTCGTATTCTATTATACTGTTTTGTTTATTACTTTAGTAGCTTTTTTACTGTCTTATTTTAATATAGTGTTTCTTACGATTCTTTGAATGTTACTAGTTATTATAGCTAATGCTCTACAGTATTTTCAATAAAAATTGGTCTGGTGGGAGGCTGCAGCCCTGGCTTGTTACCATCCTTTAATAAACACATGTTGCCAAGCGATTTAGTGTTCCGGCATGATGTTGCGTAGAAACAAATCACCCCTTCTACCATACCCGTAACAAGTTAGCCCCTAACCATCTTATAGTGGATACAAAAAAACCCTCTTCCAATCAAATGGAAACAATATGTGTGAGTGGTTTAGAGAGCCTATAAGAATAGAAAAGATTTGAACTTAAAATTTAATAATTATTATAGTTATCTTGAAAATAAATCTATAAATATAAATTATTGATTGAAACTGACCTCTCTGTGACTTCTCAAACATAAAATTTATATAGGATGATATATAGGAGTACTTACATTTTACAATTATTGGCAGAACTATAAATATTATAATATTTTATTCACTAACATATATTTTATTGTTCTATATCTTTGGTTGTTCAACCTATCTATAATCTTATTTTGTTTTAAAGACAACAATGCCAGGAAGCAAGAATAATGACTGCTGACTCTCTTTTTAGCTGCTTAAAATCTGCTTTCTAGAATTTGACATTTGTTAAGCTTTTTAAATGTACTATTTTCTATTTTTTTTATTTATATTTATGTAAACCTCAGATGTTGTTAGCGAATGTTTTAATGCTATTTCTCTTATTCAATATATCTGGAGTATTAGATAGAGCAACTGAAGTCTTAATTCTATGATAAAATGTGCAAGCTTAGTGCTATGCTTATGCTGTTCTAAAGCGAATATTTTTTTTTTGAGGTTTTTATTAGTTATGCTCTTTAGGGAGATTCAACCAAACATCACGGTTAATAAGTGTTATACTTTAAATTTTAATTAATATCTAATGGGGGATATATTAATATCAGAGATATACTCATATAGCAGTAATATAATATAAAAGTAGTTATCTAGGGGAAATTTTAACCAAAATCCCCTAACCACCAAAGGTTAATTCAATTAAAGATCAAAATCTACAAAAATATCAGTTTAAAAATTTTCTGTAGAGCACCAACTCTACAGAAAACAAAAATAGTTCACCACATTACTTCTACATTGAAATAGATTTTTTAAAATGTATGATCCTAATATATTTATGAGACATTTTTGCTCCGCCATTTAATTCTCTTGTTTGGATTTAAATGCAATGCAAAGGTATTTATCAAATGATTAAGCTTAAAATTTTGTTTTAGGAACAATGTCGAAGACTGGGACTTTTTTTGATAATGTTATCAAAGGTGAATTTCTTGGATATTTGGATAAATCTCTGTAAATTAAGAAAAATCACTGCAAGCTTTCCTTAAATCAATGCAAAGGCTAATTTTTTTTTTTCAATGTTTTTGTGCTCTAATACAGTAATATTATCACATCATGTCATTCATCAGACTTATTAGGACATAGCTGAGAAGTCCTACAGTACCTAAAAGGCTTAATGGTAAATGTTGTATTAATGCCAGCAACAGTATATTGGACTACTAGATTAGTTGACCCAAAATATTATATAGATCTAAAAAAATCCATATTGTTTTGTGACAGTGGGTATTTAAATGTCACAATTAAGACCCTACTCCACACAGCATTCTCAGTGGCTTATTTTGTTTGATATGTTACATTTAAAATTATACCTGACAATTTAGTTGAGATAGTTTACAATCAATATTTTACCATTATATATTAATTAATTGAATATGTGAAACCAATTTGAAGCTATGTCTTAATAATATTCATTTTTGTATTTTTGCTAATGTTGTTTTTAGTTGTGTTATCTATTTTTAAAGTGGAACTTCTTTAGGAATTAAATCAATTATTTATAAAAAACAAAATTTTGATTAACAATATTACACTTCAATGTTTTCTGATTTTCATGAATGCGTATTTAAAAATAAAGACTAACTAATTATAGGTCAGTTGCAGTTGCCTAAGAATCCTAAGGAGATAAAAATACAATACATGCAAACAAGCTCATTGAAAATAGCCCAAAGAAGTTTCACCTCTTTTGCGTGTACACATTTACGGATACACGCAACTTTTTTTTTTCTATTTTAGTGACATAATCACAATCCACCATAGTTCCATTCTAGCAGATAATAGTTGCTTACTCACAATGATGACCTCGGAGGAGTCTGACTCATTAGGCACCATACCCTCGGAAGGCCACCCTGATGACGCAACAGGTTTGTTTATATCGCTTATGTTTAGAAGCTTTGTTTCATCATGTATCTCTAAGATATTATTTTATTATAGAATTTGTAGATCTCACTTCTCGCTTCATAGATATACTAGACAGGCCATAGCCAGGGCCATGATTCTATGATATACTAATTAAGTCTTAAAGTATTTAGTGACTTCAAATTTAACTAGGCCATTGATTGTCATGGTTAACGTTACATATCGCAGTTACCGGTTATCGCCCATAACTGCAATGTGTAACAGTCTTATAGCGTACTGTACTGTTGATTCGCACATTAACCGACTTTCAACAACTAAGATAAGATTTTCAAAGAAACAGCTTCCTAACTAACAACAGCTAATCAGAGCAATCATATAAACAGTATACTAAAATCAGATGCACAGTACACGTATGCACTCATTTTTGGAAACATTATTTTGACTTTGTATACATTTGTACAGCGTCTGGCACCGAAGAAGCCCCATCATCGATGTTGTCAAGCGAGACAGAGTCGGATGGCAGTATACTGTCGGAAACTCGCCATGACGTAGACTTTGCTGCGGCAGAAGTCAGCGAGGCCAGTTTCATAGACCCGGCGCTGAGCTCACTTGAAAAGGCTCTCGGGCCATTGGGTGACGTGCGAGCTGCGGGGAGCACATTAGCATCCTTGGTATCAACGAGAGGTAAATTAAAACAACCATTTAAGCGAGATTTAGACACGCTCACGAAGGGTTTCGTACTTCGGTGCAGAGGATACACTACACAGTACATACATACACACATTATGAACATACAAAAACACCAAAAAACACGTTTCTTTTATAAAGCCTTTAATTTTGCTATAGAAATTGGCTTTTCGCTCAAAACTGGGCAAATAGCACGCCAAGCAAATTGTCTGGGCAACATTTCTCCTTATGATTTAAAGAAAAAAAAACTAAAACTGACATGTAACAGAAAAAGTGACATATAAAAAGCAGTCCCCTGACGCTGGGTAATGCACTTACGCAGACCCTTCGGATGCGGAGTTGCGCCGCTTCCTGCGGGGTATATGGGACTTGCCAGGGAGTTCCCAAGAGACTTTAATTTATCTTCATAGCGTTATCTTATTTCGCTACGCAAAGGATTTATTTATATCTTGCCAAGGGCCAAGAATGAAACTGATTTGGTTGCAAAGTCAATACAAAGAATTTCTTGTGGAGCAATAGAATGCTTTGGGACATTTTAGCAAACGTTCAAACTCCAGTTTGTACTCCTTTCCGGTCCACATATTATAGTATAACTTTAATCTGTAGCAAAATTTAATCAATAATGCCAGGGGAACGCTTCTTGGCGGTATAATAGCGTTACCGATAGATTTGATTATCCTTTTAAGTAATTGAAAAAAATACCTGAGACATCAAGTTAACCATATTACAGAAAAAAAGCCTAAATACACCATGCGAAAATTTTGTTTACTGACGATCACCAGTGCAACTTGCTTGGCATCTCTGAATCTAAAGAAAATTTTATTCATATAAAATTTATTTGTAATAATGTCAGCTATTTATATGAGGACTATAAACTATGGGTTATCAATATTTAAAAAAAAAAGTGGGAGGCAGGGTTCATAGGCAAACCATTAAAACCAATATTTTGAGTAGTTGGTTAGTTTTGAAATTTATATCTTTTTTGGCGTAATTGGTTAAACAGTGCTGAAATAATGTTACGTTCTCAGGCTCAATGTTACCCTGGGGTCCAAACAAAGGGGCCATGGTCCCGATGGCTGACTCGGACTTGAGGCCAGGAGAGTTTGTGATGCGGCTTCTCTTTACCGAGTTCACTGTTCAGGCGGAAAGGAAGATGGAGGCTGTCATGGCAGAACCATTGGTAATGTCCTTAGTCTATGTATATTAAGAAAAAAATGTCTTACTTGACTTATATTAATTTAAACATTTTTTTTCATTATATTTTTAGTTTAAACTTTGACAATAGTTATTATATATGTGAAACATTAAAAATAGAAAGAAAAGTTTATTCAAAACAAATTAAATTAAATAAAGAGGTTTTTATTCTGCTACTTCTTAAGTATGACTTGCCTTTACAATAAAAAAAAATAACAAATTAAGGCTCTGGAATGTTTAAAAATAGTACACTGTGCTTGTTTGGTTTCAGTTAACCCTTTAATTAATCATATATGCTATTATAAATGATTGGATGTGGGTGGAATTGCATAAGTTATAAGCTTGGTATGAATTCTTATCAATACCTACTTTCTCATCTGTTGGGTGGTAATCATAATATTTTTATAGCGGGATTTGTCTTAGGCTAGGGCTTTTTTGAAATCCTCTTAGCAAGTAACTATTTAATAAGAATACACCTAAATCAGGTCTCAATAAGTGTTCCTGTGATTTCGAAATTATTGCCTATGTCTTCTGATAAATTTTGTCGGCATTTTACCAGCACCTATAGGAATTTGCTAGAATTGCATACAGTCTTCGCAAGTTCGCTAGGTACGTTATACTATATTAAACGGAATATCAAAAATTTTGAGAGTTGCTTGTATGTTATATGTTTTAATAGGCGTTGAATCATGTGCAAAACCCACTTAAACGTTAACTACTCGAATACAATGTAGAGATGTGTAAGTATGGTTGATGATGAACGTTTATTTGTGTTTGTCAGGAGAAGCCATTAAACAAGACGCTGCAGAGGGGGGAAGACCCTCAACTGGATCAGATTTTGTCTGCGTTCGGAACGGTCGCGGAACATTGCCTGCCGTCTCTGCTACGTGCGCTGTTTGGATGGCTGGAGCGCCAAATGGCAGAGTCACCGCAGCTTAGCGAACAGGCCAAAAAGCCGCACCAAGATTTACGGAATAAGAGGTGAGAGCACATCCCTGGGTCACGTGTCAAGTAGATGAAAATTGCTACAGAAGGGGAACCCTCAACCGGATCTACCCCGTTTGCGTATCATAAGGGCTGCTAAGAGTGCTCGCAAGTCTTCTACATCTACTGAAAAAAACAATTAGCATTACTAGAGAGAACTTATACAAGTGCGCGACGCGGACTACTAGTTCTTCTGCTGACTCTTTCTTTATTTTTAAAATAAAAGCATTATAAATATATAGTGTGTTTGATATCGATAAAAAGGGATAATTTTTCTGCATAGGATATGTCAACATTAAATTGAAGATTAGGTTACATTGCTTTTTTAAATCCTAACCCATTTGTTTAGAAATAGAAATGTGCTTGTGTCCCTTGTAATTTTATTAACATTTCTCTGTCCACAATCTTAAATAACAATTTTGTTTCAGCATAATCTACATAGTATCAGGCAGTGGTGGCACCACTGAGCAAGTAGAGCGTAGCTCTGAGGAACTTCAAGCCGAAAGACGGGACTTGGCTGTGGAGTTCCTCTTCTGCCTAGCTCTTATCGAGGTGTTGAGGCAGCTACCGTTTCATCCGGGACATGAGGACCTCGTGCAGTATATCGAGAACGTTGCCTTCAAGAGGTTCAATTATAAAGAGGGGTGAATAACTTTAGTACTTTGACATCATCATCATTTAAATTGACAGATGTTCACTGCTGGGCACTTCTTTAGATAGCACTTTCACACTTCGGAGTGTCTAACGTTCGTGTCCAGCGTATTTACCACTGTCTTCGCTAAGTCACTTGCCTTACACATGTATACCTTTAAAATAGTGAAGTTTTTTTCTACCAATTATATAACATAACCTCAAACAACAAATTCCCATGATATTCTTAATATATCACTGATTGATTTGACAATGAAGAACACTTTATTTGTTGCAGCTTACAATCTAACCCGAACGCCGCTAACGTACACATCATAGCGGATTTGTACGCGGAAGTTATTGGCGTACTGGCTCAATCGCGTTTTGCGTCCGTAAGGAAACGCTTTAACGCGGAGTTGAAGGTAAAACACCATAGCAACCCCTTTTAGCTGCTCACAAGTCTCTTCCGAGCGCCCTAAAAACGCTCAATAATTTTTAAAGACTAAATTATTATAGGCTCTGGGCTGCCTATTTTGATCAGCATTATTGATGAGCAAAATGCTTTTACTCCTCAGAAGCTGTTCCGCACTAAAAAGGAAAACATTTATATTAATAAATAAAACATAAATTTATATTAATCCAAATGGATTAATATTGTTGGTTTTTTTCAGGAATTAAAGAGCCGCGAGCCATCGCCGCATACAACGCAAAGTATAATCTCACTATTGATGGGCATGAAGTTCTTCCGGGTGAAGATGGTGCCCATTGAAGAGTTCGAAGCCTCCTTCCAGTTCCTGCAGGAATGTGCGCAGTATTTCCTGGAAGTGAAGGACAAAGATATCCGGCACGCCCTTGCGGGTCTGTTCGTTGAAATACTCGTACCCGTGGCTGCGGTAAGTCAATCAAAATGGAATTCTTCATTATATGAATCTATCTGGGGTTATAAAGGCCTAAAAAGACGTCACACCTCATTCACTCAGTCTCCACCAGTCATTGACTAAACTCATCTGGCATCGCTTTGTTCGCCATCATGGGTTTTCTCTAGTACATCATTAGCGTCCAATGATAATAAACTAATCAGATGCAAGAAATTGATGCATGATGCATCCTTTTCTGAAAACAAGCCATAAGTGAACGGTCGGCATTATGTTATCATCAAAGCTTCATAATGTGACATACGAAAATAAATATAATAATGGGACTCCATAATCAAATTATTGGTTAACGTTTTTCAATAATCAAACTCTATTATTGTCTAATTTTGATGCTTTATTCCAGACGGTAAAGAATGAGGTTAACGTTCCTTGCCTCAAGAACTTCGTGGAGATGTTGTACAGTCACACACTAGATACGAGTACTAAGTCGAAGCACAGACTGGCTCTGTTTCCACTTGTGACATGCCTACTCTGTGTGTCACAGAAGCAATTCTTCCTGGCAAACTGGCACTGTTTCTTGGCTATGTGCCTGTCTCATTTGAAGAACAGAGACCCTAAGATGTGCAGGGTGGCTCTAGGTAAGAACATCTTATTGATCTAGCAATGAAATTTTTTATCATAACATTTGAATACTTTGACTTTTGAGGTATACATACTTTATACACGCCACGCGGTGCAATTTCTCTACAGGGCAGGTCAAATTCAGCACTCCAAAGTAGCTAATACAATTAGGTACGGAGTAAGGGCAACATAGCTTTCGACCAATTTGCTCCGCTTCAACTAAGCTACCTAAGCTAGTACCCTCAATGTAGGCAAGAAAATAAATGAGAACTGTACGCTTCACATATTTCGAAATAAAGGATGTTTCTGTTGATTAAAGTAGTAAATAACAGCTCGTCGTTAAAAGATAACGTTCAATAATGTCAAAGTAAAGCCAAGTGCGTCATTTTAGTAATTATAATCAAATTCGCATCCGAGCTAGCCGGTGTTGGCTGGCTTTGCTTGGTGGTCTAGTCTCTGTTATTGTTAGTTGTGTGTAATAGTATTTATATATTTAAGTTTTCTTTCCATTGTAGAATCGCTGTATCGCCTTCTCTGGGTGTACATGATTCGAATTAAATGCGAAAGCAATTCGGCGACACAATCTCGTCTCCAGAGCATCGTCAACTCTCTCTTCCCAAAAGGCTCAAAGGGAGTTGTTCCGCGTGACACCCCTTTGAACATATTCGTCAAAATCATTCAGTTCATAGCTCAAGAGAGGCTGGATTTTGCGATGCGGGAAATTGTATTTGATCTTCTGATGGTCGGAAGGCAGATTAAAATTATTTTGACTCCTGAGAGAATGTCTATTGGACTTCGAGCTTTCTTAGTAGTAGCAGATAGCTTACAGCAAAAGGAAGGGGAACCCCCTATGCCCCGAACGTCTGGCACCCTTCCTTCAGGAAATACACTACGAGTAAAAAAGACTTTTCTGAACAAAATGTTGACGGATGAAACCGCTAGATCAATTGGGATGAGTGCGTACTTTCCCTATGTACGGCGAGTTTTAGTGGAAATCCTCAGAGCGTTGGACGCACATTACGGAAGACCGCTGATGCTGACGAACACTCAGAATGTAACCAAAGAACAAGAGATTAACACCGGTGAACGGAAGCCACGGATCGACCTGTTTAGGACGTGTGTGGCAGCCATCCCAAGGTAAGGAAATAAATTAAAACTACATAATCCATATGTCTGTAGGTATCCATGTAACATAAAACTACAAAATCATTCCTTTTATTCCAAGGTCAAGTCAAAGTTATTTCGCTTAGCCTACACTCGAGCTTGTATTGCCAAAACAAATCTTTCCAATTCAGGATGTAGATCTAGGATCCGCGAGAATGGGTATAATGCATACAAACAAAGAATACATCTTTTCTATTATATTTTGCGAAGTTGTGGAGACCACAGAATTTTCATAACAATAGTTGCTCTTTTTAAACATGACAGTAGTTAAAACCTATTCAAGAGCATTCATGAAATTCTACCTAGAAAGAAATAGGCATTTTGCACAATTGCTAAAAATATAATTAATTCCGTTATTTCTAGGCTGATACCAGAAGGAATGAGTCCAAATGAGCTGGTAGACCTGTTATGCCGCCTCACAGTGCACATGGATGAAGAGCTGCGCGGCCTCTCGTTTCAGAGTCTGCAAACATTGATTGTGGACTTTCCAGAGTGGAGGCAGGATGTGCTGGCCGGGTTTACTCAATTCTTGGCTAAAGAAGTTCAAGTAAGTAACATGCACAATACGATTTCTAGTTGAAATGAATATAAGAAAAATATGAAAGTATATGAAATTTTAAAAAAGGTTATTTAATATACAGCTCTAAACAAATAATAAATATGTGTGAATCTTGAGTATAAACTATATATTATGAGTTTGAACATGAGATTGGAATATAGGACACGTCGCCTCAACTGGTCGAGAATGGTCTGCGTATGCTACTTCAACTGGTGACCAGTTGGAAGAACGGAGAGCCCAGCACAGTCGCACCGCCGAAGCCTGAGCCCCTGGCCTCAGTGATCCGGGGAACGGAAGCCTTGGGACTCGTCATGCTTTGTCAGTGCAAGGCGTATCCGCGACGACTTGCGGTTCATATTCTGAGGTAAAGTTATATGTTTATTGCCTTTCTTACCTTCTAGATTTTGTGATTCGGTGTAAAGCACCCACTAGCAACACACATAGGGTTCGAAATATTAAATTTACAAATATTCCAGTGAAAATAAATCATTTTTTGTAAAATGTAAGTAAAAATAAATGTTTCCAGAGAGACGAAATACCTTCTCGAAAGATTGCAACTGACTCGAGATGAGCCGGCGCTAATAGACTCGGCGGATCAGCACGTGGCGCACTTCACTGAGAAATGCCTGCCCATCCTGCCGCCCACGGAGAAGCAAGCCTTGTTGGCCTCCAGCTTGACTGACCTTGTATGGCTTGGCGAGAGGAGCCATGCTGTATGGACTGCGGGTGAGCGTAAATTGATTAGTGGATCTCCGAGACTTCAACTCGCTTAAATTGTGTTACTTAAATTTTAAACTTCTGCGCAATTCTGCACAAAAAACCCGGCCACATCGCATCGCTCGTCCAATTCATCACATTGAAAAAAACTTTTCTGGCTTATACAGTGAAAGATGTTACAAATCCGTCGACCATATTTCTAGAGATTAGCGTGTTGAAACAAAAACCACTCTTTTTACTTTAATATGTAATCCGTTCATCGGTCGATGCATGATCGGACGGTGCGAACGGATTCCAAGCTCGATGTGAATTTGGAAACCAAGTGTTAATACTTACTTACATTAGTAAAGCGTGTTAAGAAATAACAATATACAATAGTTTACACGTCATTTAGGTTATATAATTATGGGTTTGGCGTTTAGGCATTAAGTGAAAGTCACATAGTTTTCGCTGACTTGTCCCTTCATTAAAATTTAAATGATTTATTGTAAACCTAATGATGTATGTACAGGTCTTCAGCATGATGATACCTCTTCAAAGAACAGTTGGAGTGGCAGCTCTACCAACGGCGCAGACCCTTGGGAGGTACGGATGTTATAACCTAGCAATTGAAATTTAACATAAACGAGATGTCACTACAACCGACAATATTAAAGTCCATTATTTCGGTATCAAAAACAAATAAAATGATAGTTTTGTTTACTTTAAATATGCCGTTCCGTGGATTGTAAGATATGAGTGTAAATCAAATATTTTAAACAACTAGGTGGTTCTGTTTGGTCTTCTGGAGAGGAACCGCGTGCCCGCCCAGTGCTCCGCTACTGTCCTCCAGGCGTGGCCCATTCTGCATGCTCGGATACAAGCCCTTTACACCATCATTGAACCTGCGTAAGTACATTTCAAATTATAGTAAAAACACCAAATTGTGTTCCTGGCGAGTAGTAAATTAGATTAATGCGATTTTCGAATCATTGAACTTAGTTGAAACTAGTATTAAAGTTAGTAGCGAAAAATATTTTCTAAACCATATCTTCTTACAAGACCGCCTTTACAGATCTCAATGTTATGTCTAAGTGTGATCTGTGTGCTTGTCGTTTCTGTGTATAATTTTTGTATGTAATAAAGTTTTCAGACAAATAACCTCTCAATTTCACACCGGAACTGTTACCCGCTTCAATAAGATATACAATATCACCATCAACACGACAATAACTGACAGTTAAATTACGCTTTTTGAAGCATTTGACGGCAATCATAGTGCAGCGTCATCTAGTTTTAGAATCATGTACGACAAATAAGAGAATGGGATCGCCCCCTCTCTTTACGCAACACTAAGTGGGATACCCCACTTAGTGTTACGGCATTTACCGGTGGTCGAGACGCGGTAGTGCATAGTCGTACTTGGTGGAGCGTATAGTCTGCTCTTTATAAATCACGATACTTATAATTGTAACTCTGTTCTACCAAGAATAATAGTCGATTAACTATCGATCTGAGTATCTGGTCTCTTTTCCCGAGACTACCCACGTCGTCTACCCAAATTACCGATGAAGACACGCTCCGTGTTCATCATATACATTAATTTAACTTACTTTTTGCGTGTGCGCTTGATTGATTGAGGGATATTAACAAAATTAAGATGAGTAAAAACATTAACTTTATATCATTTAGATTATTGGCAGTTATAGCGGCATTAGAAATACACATTCAATGATGATTTCAATGCACTGCCTATTACGGTACAGTAGCTGAGAAACAGATTGACAGACTCATAGCGTGGGCTTAGTTACAGGATCTCGTTGTCACTATTCCAATAAGAAACTGTAGAAACTGAGATAGGCTCGGGTCTGGTTTTTTTACAATAGTCGATGAGCATTCATTCTGCATCGTAAATTGTTATTTTTCTTAGACTTTTCAATAATTTTATATGTCAACTGTTACAGCCCCGTAAGCGACAACCGCGCGTCGCTTCTCTCTCGCAGTCCCGCTCTACCGAGGAAGCCCGAGAAGGAGAGAGACGGCTATATGCAAGTATGGAAGTATTACATGACAATGGCGTACTTGGTGGTACCGGCCGTGCCCAGTCCCATCATCAGGTGTGCGAGCCCCGACTTGAGTTTGAGGTAATTTTACACTACACTATCTATTGCCTGCCTAATTAATACACACGGTTACAATTCGGAACATGCTTAGAGCATGTATTACTTTGCGTTAGTTTTTCATAAGATTTGTACGGTTTTATAGAGTGAGCTCTTAGGGAATATACGTATGTGATTAAAACTGATCTCTGTCGCCTCGTTATTAAAAAATATTTGAATAAAATGGTGAGCTAAGAAAGGTATAGTAAAGTAATTTAACCTCAGTAAACTGTCAGCCAATTAGGATCGTTAGATACGAACGTTTGAAGTACGCGCGATATGAGAGCGCGCCCGAATGTCAAGGTCATTTAAATCGATTTGCAGCCTTAAATATATTTACAATTACATATGATTGTTATAACTTTATGGTGATTTCCGAATTATTTTTACATTACATAGACCGAATCGTTAAAAATACAAAGATGCCACTATGTTGTGAGAGTGTATGATCCGTCATACGTGTCTCGATGACCTTAACACTTCCTATACGATCGACTCGTGGTGTGATGTAATTTCCGTTTTTAGTGATGATTGAACATCTTGCGTGGGTAGCGGTTTCTTTGATCAACAAGTGAAAAGTTTCACGAAACTGCAGTTCTATAGAAGTGACTTTACCGTTCTCAAAAGTTTAAGTTACGGAGAGATCAAACAATAGCATGTTTTGATAAAAATTTAATAAGTATTGACTCGGGTGTTAAGATAATGACCGGAAAAGACAGTTTAATATTAACACGGTGTAAAGCCTATATTCAAAAATTAAAAGTCGTGTAGGTACTAATCTGCTTACTAACTTGTAAATGAATAATAGCAGATACACAGATTGATCTACTGTTAGAAGCCATTTTGTTATCTGAGACGTTTATTGGTCTAAGTTGAATACGAGAATAGCTTTTAAAATTTATCATAATAGTTTCAAAAGTTTCAACTCGAAAAGTTATCTAGAAATATATAAATATTTATTTTTTAATCTTCCAGCTCCAAAAATTATATTTTAGTGATATTCCAAACAGATTTTATAAATAAACAGATTTTTGTTTGTTTATATAACAGCAGCTTAATTCTCCTTACACCTAGCATAATCAAAAACTTTAACAGTTATGGAAAACTTAAGTTTTTTACTCCTCATGGAAGTTAGGTAGGCCTGGGAAACGGTATGTGAGCGCTTTTATTAAACGTATCGAAAAATTATCTGCCAGTTGTTATTTCATGTTGAAATTTTATCTCCATACCAAATTTGTCTATAACCGTTGCTGTCAAATCATACGAGTTGTACGGAGATAAACCGTCAGTAAAAATGTGCATTACGGCAGCTGTTTTTCTGGACACTTCACAGTTCTGAACATCACTGTACTGTACACCTTCAGGCTGTATTATACAGTGAGACCAAAAATAAACGGTTTTCAACTCCCATGTAACCTTTGAATTTACACTCGTAGGAGCTAGTCCTACGAGCCTGATGTTATGTAAATGCAGTGATGTAGTCGACAAACATTCGGGAATAATTAAATTATGATGTCAGTTAATACATACAAACCAACTTGGAAAGTACTGAACACTGCGAAAGCTATAACGAAAAACGCAACGTTTCTTTTATGTCAGTAGAGTGTGACCTTGAGTCATTCACATAGAGAGGGTGAGGGGCCACGGACGGACTTCCCCGAACCCCAGTCTAACACGGTACAATGAATTCTACAGCGCTCGCTGGAATTCGGTTTCCTTGTCGCTGCCTTGCTCACCTCCAGGTGTCAAATTTGTAGTCCAGTAAACCCCTAAAGACGAAATGTCACGATTACATGTGATTCCACGGTTGATGTCACCGTGTTACTGTTAATGCCAGTCCCACTCACAAGGCGCAACTAGTTATTAGTTTCTATAACTCTAGTTCTAAAAGACGGTGTAACCAAAAATGTGTATGTTATCAAGATATAAATAGCCTGTAATACTGCGGGTAGAAAAAGCCGATATATAAACATTCGCATATTGTTGATATGACTTTAAGTACTACATGATGATAGCAGACAAGTAATGCGATTTTAAAACGATTACAAGCGTAGCAATTGAGAATATCTGACGCTTTGCATAAGCACACAGACAGGATTACAAAGACAGAAAAGTATTTTCCTTTAGTTGGATTAAGTGCCATATGTTTAATTAATTCTTTTTTTTATTGTCGTTGGAGAAGTTGAAAAAATTCGCTTCGGCTTGCCTTTTACTTGTTCTCTGACGCGTGGGCCCTGATTTCTCTATATCACTTTCTTCGCGAAATGTGAACTGTTGAAGTGAGCATCATGTATGCATCATGGGGCAGAGTATACGAGCCCGTATTAACGATTGCAGAAATGAAACGCTCGAGAGAGAGCTTTCGGTCATTTTATTGTATTATCTCTTTTATACCGAGATACCTTATATAACTATTATACATTTATGTATAATAAGAATCATTTTAATTAAATGGCATCTTTCCAAACCAAAAAAGAATTGTTGATCTATTTTATGACAATATTTTTAGTTACATAAATATTTTATGTTTATGTTAGAAAAGAAAACACAACACGCAGATGAACATTTGTAGTTTTCTTATCTTTCTGTAGGGCTTATTGTTAAACATGTTATGTTGTTAAAATATTTATGAATTGAATTTCAGTTAGTTAAATTTATTTTAATTATGTATCGCTGTATTCATTTTGATGAACTATTTATAGACAAGCAATTATTTTTCGGTGATAAGCATGTATTTTTTGAATTATAACTTAATTCACGTAGTTCATGTAATAGTGAGCACATTTTAATTGTTTCTTACATCGTTTTATATGATCAAATATTTTGTGTAATGTTAAAATTTCAAATTGAGTTGAGTCCACAAATTATTTATTTGATGCAAATTTTAATGTGCGGAATAAGATAGGACATATTATCCTTTTTTAATTGTTTTTACCTGTTTTACATATGAATTTAAATATGATGTGCCTCTATCGTATGTTCGAGGCTATTCGAGATGATGAGTGGTGATACTTTTCTAACTCGTTTATTGGTACAGGTACAGCAAGACAGAAAAAAAGCTTTGAAACATTCATATAATCAATATTTTAATAGTATTTGTTTATCAGGGTTGAGTGGCAGGTTTACTTCTGAACCCGGAAACGATTTAACACGCGTCGTAATGTCAGTTCCCTTAGTATTATTCTTAATTTAATAAACGTGACTTGGGCATACATATTATGTCATACTTTTATGTGGATTTCATGATTGGACCACTCCACATGAGTATGACAGAGTGACATTGCGTCGCTGTCACGGTTGTTAACTTGTGAAAGTGTTCTAGGGAATCTGATGTTCGTAGCAGTCGTGTTTATACATTGTGTGGTGATTTGGTAGCGTGGGCGCTAGTGCGGGCGAAGGTTCGGGCGAGAGAGAGCGGGAGAGAGAAGGTTGGAGCGCTCTGGTCCCGCTCAGCACGTCGAGCGATAACCTCAACACGCCCGGGGGCTTCTTCACGCTGCCCCTGAGCTATGCGCGCTCGTACAAGCACCACAAGCGAACGAGGTGGCCCATTGATGCGAACTATCGCACGCACATCTCATTTACGAGTATCTTATCGTTATCGCATTGTGCTACATCTGTCGATTCCATCATGCTAATTACGTAACTCGAGCTAAGAAGTACACATCCAGTTTAATAACCTACCTCATTTTTCGAAGTCGCTTGAAAATGTAAATATTGTTTAGGATTTATTTTCATGTCATTGTTACATCAACTATTTCGTAGAAAAATGAGACAAATCATTATTAATTTATATGTCGATTAACGGCACGAAAACTATTTTGAGGTAATATAATTGAAATCTTCAATTTAAAAGTTATATTCTGCAAATTGACCGATAAGTGATCGTCACTTTACGTTAGCGATTTCAGTTAAGCAATTTTATGTATTTATCTTAGAAATTACCTAGTGATGTTTTGGTTAATTTCCGTCTAATAAGCGGATGGAATCGACTACTCAATGTATGTATCGTTGTGGATAACTCTGGGCAGGTGCCTACCGCAATAAACCATCGCGACTTGGGGTTAGCTACAACATGTTTTGTTCATTCATAATATGCATTGCTACTGACTTTCATCCGGCTACGCTGATTCTAAATCAATTGAGAGCGTCTGTGCTGCACTGGCGCTAGAAGGCTCCAAAAGCGTTACATTCACAGCCTGCTAAATCTGGGGAGACAAAGCGTAAGCTCAGAAGTTGTCTTCCTGCTTGTTTGTGGTGGTCTGGTCTCTGCAATAAATACCAATTCTTGTAATTGGTCCCCCCTCAAGATAAGGCCAACTGTAATGGGCCTATCGATTGCATCGGTGCTCGGTATGGCGTGTTTTATTTGTTTACGACAGGATGTGGAAATCTGAAACTAAAATATGGTTTAATGCTCTGCTTTGCAAACTGAAAGACACAATTAAATTTAAATATTCAACATTGTGACTTTCTTATTTATGCCCACACAAAAGGAATTGTTATTCACTACGCTAAATCGTACAGAAATAAAAACAAAACTATTGGTTTAATTTTTATTGAGAATTCATAGCGTCTGCCTTTATATTATTGCTCAAAAACTATATTATAAACTTAAAGAACTAAAACTTAAAACTTCTCTGTATTGCCAATGGGTGATTTCTTTGTAGTGTCACAATAAATAAAACCCGTCAATTCCGCATTTCAAGTTCAAAAAAATTATCTTATATCTAAAAAATAAAAAAAAATACAGAATTCGTAGTCGGATCTAAGGGTCAGTAGCTTCATTTTGTGTGAATATGGTCTCCATTATCTTTCACCCGTCTTCTCTTCTCATATCTAAATAAAATAAAATAAAAACCGTTTTTTACCTGCTCGTTCGTGACGTAAATCAGGCGAAGACAGGTCGTCTGCCTAGCCATGTAGGTCTCACGACGTTACTCAAGTAAACGCGCTAATACTAACTCAAGGAGCCAAGCTCAACTATCTCTGCAGAGCTATGCAATGGAGCACAAGAACATCATATTTGCATTGCATACATTATTGAACACAACTAACGCCTTGCTCATGCTTCGTAAAATAATAACTGTTGTAATAACTAAAATAAGAGATAAAACTTAAAATACAATCCCACTGACTGGAATATGTTGGAGTATAAAAGAAACGCCTGTATTAAAATGGTGGCTATAAACCATATAGGTTTTCTGTATAAATTAGTTGAATGTCAGGGACGATTAAAATATTGTATGATTTTAAATCTTTAGTGTAATATTTAGTACAGCATGTAGAGTAGTATCATCTGTTAACTTTTCCTTTTACTTGATAAAGTATTTTAAATTCTTATAATATACTAATATGTCCTGCATATATTATATAATTTGTCCTAGTAGAATGTATAATGTTTAAAGTAGTATACACATATACATACATGTATTTTGAACACCTTCTGTACAACACGTACACCGACATCAAAACACGAATAAATATAGTTTTTATTAATAAAAATTTAAGATAGGTCTAACAAGTATGACTGAGTAATTAGTATACATTGTTGGATTGCTAGTATATTAGGCGTCATGTAAAAGTGCTGACCATTGACTTGCGCCGAGAATATTTTTTTTTTTCATAACATTTGGTGAAGTATGATAAAATATAAGTAAACATAAAATTTTAGTAAGGGTTTATTTTTTTATTGGAGGACAAACTGCTAGAGGGCTGTTTGTTAGATTCCATATGTGACAACTGTTAGAAAGTCAAATTTATTCCTTAGAGTTAATATTTTAGCGATTTTAATTTAAAAATATAAAAATGTATGTCATCTTCTTGTGTCTATCTAATTCTTATGTTATAATTATAGGTAGCATGTATGTGAAGCATACGCATAATCTTTGAAGCTATTATATCTTAACCAATACAAAAACTTATTCCCACATTCTATCAGAGAATTATTTTGAAAATCGCGGGTTTGTTTATATATTCGTAAGTACTCTTAGTGGTCAGTATAGCTATCTGTTAATGTGATAGTAGTGACGTAGCTTTAACTGAATTTGAATTCTATAGTTATGAGTATAATGTTTTATTTTGCCCGGACAGTGCGCTCTTCTTGTCTGCGCTTCCCGAGACGTTATTGGGGTAATAACATGAAGGAAAATATACACCGATACATATAATTAATATACTTTGCATGCATTTTTCCGCTATCTTATCGTAGTTTATATGTATTATTTTTATTGAATGTGCCTCTATACAGAAATATGCATGTGACTAAGTACACATAACATAAAAGGTAACTTGTAACACAAAATATAAATTCATTTGCAGTTTCGGGCCACTTAGTAATCAACCAATAAAATTTTGGAAAACTTTCTTTGAAACAATGGGTAGCACCAAAATTTTGCGTTAAGCTTACTTAAACGTACGTGCCAATTGAAGTAAAACTATCAGAATAACTAGACAAATCGCCCGATGGATAGCGAGCGAAAATGATCCAGTCATCTGCCAACAATCTGATTGGCCTGAATTAAGTTAATCTTATAGTCAAAGATATCGGTGGATATTTTCAACATGTCTTTATTTACAAGATCTAAATATACAGTAGAGTAAAAGCTTGCACACGTATGTTTCCTTCTTTTACTACGTACCTATATTTGTCCCCTTTGGTTCCAATATATGTACTTGTGTACTAACGTATATTGTTATATTTTTCTTATTTGTTGAAGTGAATGACAATACTTCCATGTTTAAAAACAGTTTGGTCTACGCCGATTCCAAAGTCACTATGATTTTATTAAACTTCTTGGGGTGCTGTTTTACAAAAGTAAAACATCACGAAAAATCTGGTGCTCTTCAACAAAATTCCCTTCAGACTGCTTCTTTTCATTGTTCGAGTTGAAGGAGTTCATGTCTGAAACTTATTTTGATAATCGTTATATTTTGTCTGGTTAATCGTTATATTAAACTAAAAACTCTACTTGAGATATGGACTATGATTTCATACGCGTGTCATGAATTCCCGCCCGATACGTGTGAAAGTTAAAAGCGTGTAGTTTAATGTTAGTTTAAATGTGATGCTTCCAAGTGTGAAAATACACGAATCTGAACAAAACTCTGACATGTTCAATACACAAAAATGTAGTCAGCACGTTTTCATTCTTAGAAATCGCTAGATTATACGTAGATGCACAATTTATAGTCCCATCATTTTATCTGTGAAATGATGATTATGCAGGCGACATTACAACCAAATCAGCAGATTTCACAACCAACATGTTGATAATAACATCGTCGATATAAAGATCCTCTTTTCACCACTTTACAGATATTTTGAATATAGTTTTAGATTTGTTATTCAGCTTCAACGCGTATCTGGTACAGTTATATTTTGACGCGCTAACTGGAAAAGCACTGATGTTAATAAGATAGTGCACGCTTTGCGTTTTGAAACTGCGCGTCAAAATATGGGTGTGTTCGAACGCTCGTGATAATATAAACTGAGAATGTAGATTACTTCATTGGACCCCTAATTTAGTTTAACCAACACCGCGTGTTAATAATCAAACTTAAATTTATAATATCAATAAGTAGACGATCAATGCTGGACGATTGGTCTTTTGTAAATATGTTCAAATTACACGCCTGTATCCAGCGGCGGCCTTTGAGCTTCTTTTGGTCTGCCAACAATTTCCGAAAGCGTTGTGGTCACGTAAGTTCTCTTGGATGAACAACACGTTTTTCAATTTGTTTCAATATGTAGTTAGCTCTATCCTTAGTTCTTCTTCAAATTTCGTCTTGATCACGTAGAGATGCTCGCAGCTTAGCTGTGCCCATCCCCCGTTGAGGGACGAAGTGCCGCGTTCTAACCCGACGCTAATTAATACCTTATCAGAAAACTAAGAAATTAGTTTAAATTCAATTATATTAGCACGCTAGAAAAAGGCGTCCAAGGGTGGGTGACGTTTCGATATTGTGTTTAATAGTCGTTTAACAGCTATGCCCCGCGAATTCGTCGTAGTTCGATTAATGCGTGATTACTGATTCAAATCTCTATCTATCTATCAAATCGACTGGTTATTTCTCGAATTATCGCGTTCACGCGTGCTCGTAGACTTTTAATACACTTTTTAGCATAACATCAAAATGAATGTTACAAGTAATTTTATCACACATGATACAATAGTTCGGTTTAAACCAACGTCTGTGAGTTCGTGTTGGGTAAGATAGCGTTGTGCCAAAACGTTTCCGTGCCAATTGGTCTTAGGTAGAAAAAAGAAAATATATACAGACACAAAGTCGCTAGTAAAATGATCAAAATTTTGTGTTAATTCATTTTCAAATCTTTAATTGCGTCATTGCAGTAACAGTTTAGATGTTTCGTGCCACAATCTGTCATTCTATTCGCCTGCTACATGCATATAACAATGATTAATAAAACGGAAAAACATTGCAATATAAAACATAAAAATAAATGAATAAAAGGTGATATTTTTAGTTTAACTTTAAAGAAAAGAACTACCTAAATAATGTCTACATTTTCATCACATCCATCCGTTTCGCCGCTTTCTTTGTGTGTAAGGTGTGTCACTCACGTGTTATCAGTTCACGGCTCTATGGACCATGTGTTTGTTTGTGTTCAAATTGTTGTTCCCGCTTTGTATCAGTCTTAGATTAGTTTCACGTTGACGCGTTATTTGTGTTTGTTGATGTAGCTATAAGCAATATAAACTGTGTGCTCATTTTCAAACACTTCGAAAAGATGCCTTCCTAGATATATCGGTGCTAATTCAACTAAACAGAAAAAGTTAAACCTACCTAAATGGACAGCTATGTAAAAACAATTTTGTCTTCGGTTGTTTCACTGGCCAGGGAACAAGTCCGTTACGATGTGAACAGTTTGTCACATTTCTATGCTCCGTTTTTGATAACGTGCCTGTAATGTTATAATCTTTTCATTGCTTTTGACTGTTAAGTACGTTTTAAAATAGAAAAATAATAGAATTTAGATCTTCCTCCTTTTATATTATAGATTTAAAAAAAAACGATGAAAATTAAAAGTGATAGATTTTCTTTTCCGTTTTTATTAAAATCGTTAAAATCTAAAATATATATCAAATTATTGTTAATTTATAAGTCAGGCAACAAAAACTGGATTATATTGGTTCGCATCGACACAGACTACCAGGTAGGTTTGCATTCGAACGTTGTTTTGGTACAAATGAAGCGAAAATGTTTTCCGAAGAAAACAGAGTGTAAGATGCATTATAAATATTAGAATTGTCCATTTAGTTTCGTTTAGAAATTTGTTTAAAAATGAATGAGCACTATTCTCTAAATAAAGTATAAGTACAGTACGCGCTACTAAAGTTGGATATTTGGATAATGAAGGGGCAGGCTAGGGCCTTTGCGTTTATGCGTTATACACTAGAGGTGACGACGTTAAACCAATTGTATTTAGTCACCGAGTGTGCAGAGAGTAAAAACAACGTACATGTTGACGGCAGTATTATTCAAGCGGAAAATTCCATAATTTTCAGGGGAACTACTTTTGTACTAAGTATTACGAATCTTGAAAGATCTATGCAATATTAGACATGATAGTTCAGACAAAGTCAGTATTGTCAGTGTTAGAACTATTAAAATGTGTTAGTTATACGATGACGTCAAAACTCCGATTGCAGTGATAATTTTAGTCTGGACTGGCTCACATGTTACTTGTCATCCCTCGAAAGATGTACAGTTGGCGAGAGGTATGTGTATGGAACAGCCAGTCTGTTCTCACACACTCCAAAACTTCCACGTGATGTTGCGGGCAACCGCTGTAATAACATTGTTTTAATAGAAATGAATTTTGAAATAAGTCAGACACACTTTAATAATATTTATTTGTTCCTATAAACAAGTATGTGTGTAAGTGATTACAAAAATATCAAACATGGCTGTCGAACACTGCAAGGTTATTCGCATTTGTAAATGGCCGCATTATGATATGCGCAATTATTTTCATTTTCAAGTGTAGCCATTGTCACTTGTGGTGATATAAATAATAGTAACCCATACATACGAATCTATTATATTTATTATTGGTGGAACCCTGAGGACATTTTTGGGCATTTTTTGGGTCAGTTTCACATTTCAGTCAACACACCCTGTAAAATTATATATTAATAGCGTATGTGATGCACTTCCAACTTTCGTAACGGTGTATGTACCAGTACTCTATTCGCTGTACATTTCACTACGTAGCAGCCGTAATTTTAGGTGATACACTCATATCGATATAATTTTCAAGAGAGACGGTAAACTCTCGATTGGACGCTGTTATCTACTAGTTACCATTTGTTTCAGATAAGTTGACAACAGATTTACTGTTATTTCAGCGATATATTGTACCTTCATTTTTGTAGAAGCGTTTAAAATACCAACTAATACTACTACTAATTAGTAAAATAAAACAAAACAATAAGTAACATGTAGTAAATATTGAAAAGTATATTATGTTTAGCGAAAATGAATCAAATTGTACTACATAAAAAGGGTTATGTATTTGAACGCCATAGTATTTATTAAGGTGAATAATAACAGATATATAGTTTGAACACTGGAGATGGACGATAAAAGCTACTTTTTGACTTGATAATTTCACGATAAACCAGAAGTTCCTAGCTTTCATTTAATGTAAACTTTCCTGAGTATATCAAACTGTTTTCGCGAAAGTTAAAGTCAGTTAAATGATGTTTTGATGTATTATTCGAGGCGGCGTGCTACTTATGACAGTGTATGTTAGACGCGTAATATCGCCTAAGATCACCTTATCTGAAACGAATATAGTACCTAGACGTTTGTTATGTGTTAATTTTAATACTTCCCACTCACTCCACTGTCGCTATTATTGTGAATGTTTGAACTGGTTGAATGGGACGCTGGTTCAGTGTGACATTCAACTGTTAACTACCCGTTAATTTCGATATGTGATGTCATCATCTGTCTGTACTGTCAAAATTGACGTCATAAATTGAATTTACGAGCTAATCGAAATATGAACGTAATAGAGAATACTATAAATATTTTTAGTAAGAGTTGCAAACCTCGCATTCATCGATTTTTTTAGTTTTCTCAGTACCACTATGATTCATTTGTACCGTTGATTAATGTTATAGCTACTCGCCTACCCCTAGGCGATGGCTGTGGTGAATGTCTTGAGCTTTAAAGCAAGGAGTATATTTTTTTTTATCCGACTTTCAGTGTTTTGATACCCGAACACCATCGATTCGCCAGGTTTGCGATGTCCTACTAGGAACTGGGCCCTCTTGTTCTGATGTTTTCAGTAAGCAATCTTATCATCGCTGTTTAGCGTAAAGTATGTTTTTAAAACTTCGAAATAATTTAAACATGCAGAAATAAGGATAACCTTTTTTTTTAACATACTTTACACTAAAATGTTATTGAAAGATTGTCTACATGATAAGACAAGTTTGGCATTGAGTATACATGTGTGTTTGATACTATTAGCTCGTCTCCGGACTCGTTGAGCGAGCGCAGCGGGGGCGAAGCGCGAGGCGCGTCGGCGGCGCCCGCCTCCTTGCACAAACTCGCAGTACCCCTGGCGCGATGTGAAGTCCCCGAAGTGAGAGACGCGGCCGTAGCGGCTTGTGGACACATAAACCCGGACGCGCTCAAGTAAGCTCTAATAATAAAAATGACTAAGAATGTTTTCCTTACGTGTTGCAGTTGCTTATCTAAAAAGTTGATATAACATTACAACATGGCGATTTGGATTTGATAAAAACAAATGTTTTCCCGTTAATTTAACATACAATTATCACACTTTGCCATTAGACACATTTTATATTTTTACATATTTAATAACATTATCGTAAATTAATGTCATCTTCCATTGGATAGCGACCTGTTCGCACGTTCCTGATACAGCCAAACTTTAAAATCTCAGTTTCATGAAATGATATGCTCCTAAAATAAAAAGTATGTTTGTTAAGAACTAGTAGAATTGCACTTCTTTATGCAATGGTAATATGTCTAGAATAACATTTTTCCACTTAATACGGGGACGGTTGAAAAAATAAATAGGAATGTCGAATGGAACTGTTGAAAATAAAGCAAAAACACGAAAATTATAGTTTTGTACAGTTATTTGAGATTCGAATTGGATAATTGCTGAGAAATAGTTGCAATTAAATCATTTTGACATCGTACGGACCTCACCGGATCATATGATAACGAATGTTTTGTATCCAGGGACCTGTTCGAAGAGCTAGTGCCGTTGCTCCGCGAAGCAGTGGACCGGAAGCAGGAGAACATGCGGCGCCGCCGGCGGCGCGATGCTCTCCGGCTAAATCTCAACAAAATGCTGCTGGTCATCGCGCAGAGGAAGACCTTCGCTACCAGGTGATTTATTCGATATATTACACGGACTAAAGCGTAACTCACTAGCTGACGATTACATAAAAGCTTTGGGGGAGAAGTGAGAGTTGATTCTCCAGGTTAAGTGTATCAATCTTTATTCCTTAAGCCACATTAAATTTTTGAAGATAAAAATATTCACCCAGAGTAAATTAACGTTTAACCAACATTTGCGAGAGTTTTACATGAAGGTACTCATTCTAAAGGCATAAAGCAAATTGGCATTTATGGACTCGCGATCTGTTAGAAATGACGACGTATCACAAACATGCGACGTCCTTTTTGGTAAGTTAGTTTAATTTAAAATAGCGAAGTTCGTTTCCGCCGCTACAGTTGTCTATTATTACATTTCGCTTAAATATACATTTTGGCTGGGAAAGCTTGTTTCTTTTTGAAAATGGGGAACCCAACATCCGTCGATTCGGTATTTATATCGGTTCTCCGAACAATGCACCTCGTTGAGTTGAGTTATGCCATTCTATTTCTGCTTTCGCGCGCAGCTCGTACGCCCTGGAAGGCGGAATGCTGCACTCCAGCATCACTGATTACTTGGACGGAGTGCGGCAGTGTCTGGAAGTGGAGGGCGAGAAGGACGCCCCGGCGGCGCGGGAGCAGAGACTTACGTTCGCGGACTTTGTCACGGAGCTCATCAAGAGCTTTCCATGTGAGTGTTATTTACCCGAAGTGGAGTCTGCTGGCTATACGGTCGTTGTGTCACAGTATCTATATAATATCAATTTTGTAAGCAATGATGATAGTTTCTCGCTTTATATTTGATAAAGGCACTCTCATCTTCATTATGTCGGGTGATGTAAAGTGACGACCATTTTAACACGTATCATCAAGTAGTAATGTGACAACGTTATAAAATGACGTTCTTTCTTAGAAAATGCCTGCTCATTTTGTTTTTAGATGTAACCAATGTGGATACAATTTTGCCTATTGACCTGCTGCAGTGTTATGGTAAAACGGTGAAGGAACTAGATCGAATACCCCAGCATAATCTCCGGAATAAAGTCTGTAAAACACCGATAAGCTTAGCGATTACCTTAACACCATGATCAAAACATGTCTACTCCCAATCCGACACCCAAAAGCAATGCTGTTGTCTGTAAGCGACCCGGTCATAGTTCGATATTTATTGACCCTTCTCTTATACAGTGGAAATGTACGGCACCCTACTGAAGAGGGAGCTCTGCAGGAGTCTGTTCAGCCTGTTCGCGGCCTGGTGCGGCCCGCTGGGAAAGCACCTCGGGGCCCTGGTGCCGCAGCCCCAGACCCCAGAGATTGACGACCGTTTAAATCTGGCTGCGCTTAAGGTAAACTTCAATCTTGACATCGCTAAAATAAGGGCTAAAAAGACTATACTACAACATTCATAAAAAAGCGAAATTTGAAGCATAAGTGTACAAAATGTTAACTTCACGAATATTTTTCTATTGTGTCCGATGGTCATAATTGTGATTCGTTTCCGAAACTTAGAGTACTACAACCGAGCCGATTCGACTCGACCAAGTCTCTTTAAATTAATTTTAATAGAATAAAAAGTATTTTGTTAGTTTTTAGCAATTTTTTATACAGTTTAAGTATAATAGATTGATAACTAAAATCCATTCACACAAGTATTTTCTCATTGCATAAACTAAAGATGCCTGTTCAGATTCGTATATGTCGAAACGAACTGAATAAATCAATTAATATTTCAATAGACTCGTTTTATTAATTTTTCGTAATCAACAGTTTGTTATAGATTAAAACCTAGAACAGAGCGCGCTGGGTTCTTTTTAGATTAATTCAACGAATATAACAATACTGCTATCACTATAACCTCACAAATTGGAATGAATATATATATTCGCTGCATAAGTGCTTGCTTACATTAATAAAAAAAAATGAATTTGAACATGTTTAATCGTTTGTTTTGTTGTCAGGCGATGAGTGCTCTCGTATGCTGCGGGCCGTGCTTCACGCCGATCGCCTTGGCAGAGGACGGGTCCCTGTACCCGTGGCTGAGCGAAATGTTGAGTTCAACCAACGATAAGGTAATGATCTTATAGCAATCACCACCTGGCTGGTATTGTTCAACCGTCCATTGTACTATTTATTTTACCATGTATGCGAATGTTGAGATGGATGTGTGCTGTGACAAGAATGGATAAGATAAGAAATGAATATATAAGGGGAAGCCTAAAAGTAGCGCCAGTGACAGAAAAGATGAGGAGTAACAAGCTGGCATGGTATGGTCATATAATGTGGAGGAAAGAAAGTGATGTCACCAAAAGAATGTTATATATGAACGTGGAAGGGCAAAAGAGTAAAGGAAGACCAAAGCAGAGATGGATGGATTGTGTAAAAGAGCATATGCGGGTAAAAGGTGTGGGTAGTGAGGTGACGGCTGATAGAAGTGAGTGGAAGAAGAAGTCGTGTTGTGCCGACCACACATAATGTGGGATAAGGGCAAGAAGAAGAAGAAGAAGAAGACATGCAAATTGTGGAACCAGCGACTACCGGGTAGTTTTTTCCGCTTAGTTTCAATATAAGGGGTATTAAAAAAGTCTCAAAAGCCTGCTGTTTTAGGGCGGCGGTAATCGCTTCACATCATTCCGCTTCCGCATTAATATCTTTATTAATAGATAGTCAGTATATTTGAATTGTTGACAGTACTACATATATTGCTGATGGCAAACAAATTATAGTGCAAATGATATAAATAATTGTATATGATGATATGGCGTCATCGGTTTTGTATCTTTAACGCCATCTATTGAGTAATCTTATCTACATGCACTATTTACAGGGTTGATTTTTAAGAGCTCATCATTGTCTATTAAACGTAGATGGGTGAAATATAAAATATATTAAAATGTGGAATAACCTTATGTACAATACAACGGGGTTAATGAGCGTATAATACTTTACAAAGTCGCTGTATAGACGATTTAAAATGTACGTGCATTTTTAAACCTACATTTTTATAAAAGAATATTCAAAAATATTTTTTAGAAAGAAATCCACAACCTAAACACAAAATATAAATGTGCAATTTTTGTGGAAAATGTCACATCAGAGAACGTTCAATAGATGGCGTTTGTTTTGATAATAGTTCGGTTTGCTTACCATAGATGGCGTTAGGATTAACAATCGCAAAGGATGATTTTTAGGTTGTTTATCAGATTATCTCAATAAAATTATCTTTATCTATCCTTTTCTTGCAAGAGAAACAATAACATAGGTCTAAAACATAATTGTTTTCAAAACTAATGTCTGAATATATGAATATATGAGAGTAGATCTGGTATAGCTGAATACCTCTTAATTGTGTTTATTGATACAGATAGTATTTAATACCGACGTGTTGATTGGATTAAAGCTAATCTCACTGTAGTCTATGTTTATCTATAAGAGTGTGGGTGTTCAGGTCAAATCCAGTAACGTTTAAAGTTATAGTATTTTGGTTTATATCAAATGCTAACTTTGGGATCTGAAGTCATCATGAACAACCCATTACCGGCTCACTACAGAGCACGGGTCTCCTCTCAGTATGAGAAGGGTTTGGCCATAGTCCACCACGCTGGCCATGTGCGGATTGGCAGACTTCACACGCATTTGAGAACATTATGGAGGACTTTCAAGCGTGCAGGTTTCCTCACGATGTTTTCCTTCACCGTTGAAGCAAGTGATGCGGTGATAGCCTAGTGGTTAGAGCGTCAGCCTCCTAATCAGAGGTCGGCGGTTCGAATCTGGGCACGCACCTCTAACTTTTCGGAGTTATGTGCGTTTTTAAGAATATTAAAATATCACTTTCTTCAACGGTGAAGGATCTGAAGTATCAGTATATATTTGAATATCTGAAGTTTAAGAATCAATATGTAGTGTACTGTAACACGCTGAACATTAGAAGTAAAAAACAACTTAGTGCCTTTTTTGCTGCAATAAATTCTTCTTCTTCTTTTTATTATGAGAGTAAATATGATGAAAAATATATCACAAAAAAAATTTGAATTTGTTTTTATGGTATTAAAATAGTTTCCATCATCCGTTTACATTGTGCACTCAACATTTTTTTTAAACACAAGCTAGACGTTGAAGGCTACACACCTGATATTATAGTCTACGATGGTACCCCTAACAGGTTAGCTGTTAGGGGTTATGGCAAAACCCATATTTCTAATTGGTTTCCACGCAACATCGTGCCGGAACGAATCCCTTGGCGACATGTCTTTAATTAATAGACAGTGAGAATTATAACCTTGTGTTTTGTCCCAGATATACGAGTTGGCCCGGGAGACCATCGTGCTGCTCCTGGACTGCAACCCGGACATTGGCCCTCTGCTGGATTGGACAGTGGACAAGTGCTTTACCGGACCGGAGCGCGTCGCGGACGGCTGCTTCATGGCCCTCGCTACCATATTCAGTGCTAGGTGAGTGACTTTTGTTTCTACCTTGTTTGTGAATTGCCTAACCGAGAATTTTATAGGCGACGGTTCTTCACTGCTGGTGGAACTCCAAATACTTGATCGTCGTATGGTAATCAGTCTTAAGGGTTTTAGAAGATATATTTTGAAAAGTGTGTTCAGGAACAATAAGTGTGTTCAGAAAGGAATAGAATTTGGCTCCGTCTTTGCCACTTTGACATTACTCGGCTAGAGTAACTTAGATTGGCCTTTTTTCACTTTGTAGTTAATGTCCCATAAAATTCTATATGTATATGTAGAGAAGCTAAAATAAATTATTTGAAAATTCTACCTCTAAAGGGTTTGGAAGTTTTTTGCAAGACCTATGTTTTTCAAGTTAGGGACAAAAATTAGGATTTAAGTTAATAATTTTTACTCAACAATATAACTACCTACCTACTTTATTCTGATTTTCATTTTTAGTCTATGAGCTTTGAAATATATTTAAATTTGAAAAAAGTTTTCTTTTATCGTGATCAGTTTAGAAAGAATTTTATTTAAATGTAAAGGTGTAAATAGTGCCTAGAAATGTTTTTTTTTTTAAATTTAGGGCATGAAAATAGGCAATTGGGTTGTTTATTATATATAAAGAAGAAGTATGTCGGCGTTATATAAAAAAAGCCTTTTTGAGAGTGGTAAAATAGGATAGGAAAATAAAACTACCCAAAGTTAAGTTTCTAAAAAATGTCCTGTGGAATAAGCAATGTTAACTCAAGTAGTTCACAACGAGCAGCAATAATCAATAAACGAAGGCTGGAATTGCAATCTCAGTTAACTTATATGTATAAGATTAACCAAGTTGTACCATTTTTCTCACGCCCGCACTCACGTGGCGTGTGCACATGCAGTAAACGCTAAGGAGTTCTGTAATGTTGAAGAAAACAGGGGGTATATTTCCACTGATCTTCACAACAATGGGACGAAACTAAACTAATACAATAATCTTTGTTGTAAAGTATTTACTTTGTAATGATTTTTTTATTTATGTACTACAAGTTAGCCCTTGACGGCAATCTCACTTGGTGGTAACTGGTAAGTGATGATGCTGTCTAGGATGGTGGCGGGCTAACCTGTTAGGAGTATGGTAAACCCACGCTCCTAATTATAGGTAGGGTGGTAACTAGCCACGTCCGAAGCCTACCGCCAGACCACACTATAGCCGGGTATCGAACCCAGGGCCTCCACCCTTATAAAGCGACAACGCACGCACTGCGCCACGGAGGTCGCCAAAATAAAGTTAGATATAATGGAGTCATGGACAGAAATCGGCAAAATGGCTTAGCTCTTTAACTCAGAATTCCTCCGAAACTAAATATTCTCCTTGAAGGGAGAGAATCGTCTAAAGCCTGATCATGAGTATTAGCTTTGTACTTATTTGTATGCATGTTATTATAATTATCTTATTTCACTTCAGTTGCTTTTGCATATAACAATATAGTACCATCCCCCAATCAATATATTTAAAATTCCTTTTAGGACCAATTCCTCAACCTCAGATAATTTTATGGTATCATAAACAAAATCTGTAAAATACTTACGATACCCAATTAAAAAAATTACCTTCAGTAAAAAAATAATAACCAACAACATACGATTATTTATTTAACAAATCTAATAAATGTACCTTAAACCATTATCCTTCCAACCGAACAAAGATGTTGCATCTTCATAACTCAAGTAACCGTCATAATCTCTTTTATCCTTAACTTGCGGATATGGCATACTTCTTTCTTGGTTGACTGAATATCTATGAAAATAAAGCACACTTTGATCAGTTAGTTTTTTCGTTTGTAATTGGATGTGGAAAGTGGTGGGGACGAATTAAACATTATTTGAATATACTCGTAACACTTCACTTCACTGAGCACTAGTGTTTTTTATATTTACTCAACTTATCTCGTATATAAGAGCATTACGTAATGGAAAAATTATTCACTTTCCTTTAGAAAGATTATTGTGTGGGCGGCAAGGATTTTTATATAATTCTCAATGAAAAATAAGGCTACCCCCACTCATTTTCCAAAGCGAGACAAAAGGCCTGCAAAGGGCTGGCCTCCACCACCACCTACATCGTCATTGGACTATTAACGTCCTCAGGAGAGATGAGAGAGCTACTCACATCGTAGATGTTCCAATTCTTCTCATACCTTAGTGATAACTGAGAACGACGGCCGTCGTATTCAATACTCTTTTCAGAGTATAAAGATAAGATTTCAGAGTATAAAATATTATATTCAGAATATAAAGGAGCCAATATTGCCCAATTGCTCATTGGTCTCGTTCTTATGAGAGAGGAAGCCTGTGCCCATGTTCAACGTGCACACGCAGTCTATACGTGTTAGTGCGCCCTGCAAACTTATCGATTGTCTCGTTTGTACTCTTTCGACGAGTTTGTACCACACGGGAGCCGCGTATGTTACGTGGGAGTATAGGTACTTACTAAAGTTTGCCAACCACAGCATGGGACAAAGCTATATAATTTCGAAAAAATTGTTGTATATATCATTTAATAGTGAGGAAAGATTCGTTGTAGACAGAAGAAATGAACAGAAAAACAACATTCTACGCTAATTAGGTTGCGATCAACTGCTAGTGATTCGTATACCTTTGCAAATAATCTCGGAATCACCTCAAACTAGAGTACTTTGTAAGAATCCTTTCTATTGAGTTCGTATTTTCTGCGAATCTTGATATAAGTCTTGGTTTCTGCGCTTAGGAAATTTTTAAATAATAAATGTGCACGAGAAAACTTTATCAGCTTACGTAGGGATTTAATTCAATATCCGATTAACAGGAAACGTCTCGGGGTTCTGATATGATGCCGACATTTTACCGACATTAAATTCGCTCACGAGCTGTATTTATTTCATTTACACTTGCGGCGCCTTATCTTAGTAATTTTGTACTTTATATGGCAAAACAGATTCTTATTTTATAAGTTTTCTTCTAATTCCTGTCTATCTGTCTGATAGCACACCATGCAAAAACTATTTAAATACACTTATAGCTGAGAATCTAGGGATGGCCTGAGGCTATTTTCATACAAACTATACTTTAACCCGGCCACTTTTAGGCCTTTTAGCTTTAAGAAAATTGTATTGGGCAACAAGCTCCTGGTATACCTACCACGAGAAGTATAATCTCCTGTCAGAACAACACTATGGTTTTCGTTGTAACCCCTCCGTTTTTATACACTATGCCACTCGCATCAACCAATCAAGTTTTGATTTGATTTGTCTTTTGATTCGTCAATAATACATAGTGGTGAGTTGATGGTGATAACTACAATCGTAAAGTTACGAGGGTTGCAAAGACGCCCTGGTCTAAGAAGCCCCCAACAAACTTGAACAATTTTTTTGTTATCACCATCTCACACGAAGTTTTATCAACTGGATATGAGATTTCCTGATTAGACGATCGATTTCTTTTAGATGGTATTTCGTCAGTACAAATGGTAGAAGGTAGGTAGTGGTAGTAGTGGTGGTTCCTGAATTGAGGTCAGAGGTGAGTGAATAGGCATTCATGCTCCATCCTAAACCTTCATCATCACTTGACATCAGGTGATATTGCTTCCGAGCGCTAGTCTATATATTAAAATAGAAAGAAGTTTTTTTTTGTTTTCTTATACTTACATCGCGGACAAATAAAATAACGGGTCACATGATGTTAAGTGATTACCTTCGGTCATGAATATCAAAAGTACCACAGGAGCCACCACTGCGTTACAGGCTGAACACATTTTTGTAAACTAATCGGATTTTTTTCTTCCCGGTGAGGAAAAATTCCCAACTTACTTCTGACTTACACGGACTTAAATAACCTCCCGACTTCTTTCGAGTCAGCACGGAACCGCTTGGTATTACATCTGTAATCTAATCGAGTCGCAACCGAAGCCCCCAACACGGCCAGACTCGAGTCGAATATCGAATCCAGTTCATTCATAATACGATAGCGCACGCACTGCGCCACAGCGGTCGTTCTTGCATCGAAATATCGTCCCGTGAAATTTCACAATAGTTTCGAATATCTTAGACGTTGGACATCTTGTGTTCAAGTGTATCAATCATCCTCCAATAAACACGAATCAATGATCGGATATGTTATTGTTGCTACGATTTCCGTTCCAGCAATATCACCTGACTTCTAATTAGGGATTGCGGTACCTGGACACGTTACCGGTTTACGCGTCACGTCACCAAATTAATTGACAGCTCCCACCGAATACGTCCAGTCTGGATCATAAGAGCATAATAATCCTGTATGAAAGGGCTGAGGAATATCGAGTTAAAGTGACGATGCAGTCAATCGCTGACCTGAAAAGAGAATGTGATTGGAAACTGGGAGTTTGTAATTTGTAAAACCATTCTGGTTGAGTTGGTTTTTATTAAAACATTTTGAAATTGGCAGAATAAGGAGGCTAAGATTCATAAAAAGTCGTCCATTAATCACACGTTGTCTTATTTAGCAACTTTTAAACCTCGTCGATCATGTTCTATAGTTGTTGAGCATTGTCCACGCGCCCGGTTTAAAGAGGTATTCTTCAACACTAACAAGTTGATGAGCATTCTCGTACACCACTAGCCGAGCCAGTCGGTAGTCGCGGTGGTTTGAGAAATCGTTGCCCGGCAACAGTGAGTTAAGGTAACTTTTCCTTTGATTTTGGAACACGTAATACCTCACGACAAAAAATCTCGAAATTTCACGCCTTCATTTCGGTTACGCCTACGCAATGGCCCCGTTTCGTCATTATTCTATGGGGTGAAAACACCAACGCAGAAGATATATTTGTCCTACAAAAAAAAGCGTTCGTGTTTTAGTCAATATAAAGCCACGCGAATCCTGTAGGCCGCCTTATCCTCCCTTCCATCTTTATACTCGAAACTCTCTAACAGAAAGACACGACCATACATACCAATTATATGCGCAACCAAAATAAATTACTGCCACCGCACTATGAACTCGCATTAGCTGAATGCGACCCCTACTTCAGATCAATTATGATATATAACAAACTCCCGCAGATAGTAAAACAAGAGAAGCGGGACCCTTGTATTCAAAGAAAAACTTAAGAAATGGCTCATACAAAAATGCTTCTACGAAGTAAAACATTAATTTTACCAGTAATGAACAAGGACCTAAATGACATGACCATTCAGAATTAACTTGACACAAACCTTTCATCAAACTTTTAAACACTTTATTATAACTGTACAATCTGATGTATATTTTATGTTGATAATTGTAAAAACTTTTGACATTTTGCTGTTATGTAGGGGACACTTATAACATATGTATAATTGCGTTGTTCTGACAGGGCCTCATGGGCACGCTCTTGCTATTTGCCTAATTAAGATAAAGTTATAACTAACTAACATTGTATTAAATGAATCCATGTATCTAATTCAAACGAAAAAATATCGTGATGGATCTCGCATCTTTTTAAAAAGAAAAATTTCTTCCAGCCGACAAAACAAGTCTGCGTACTTGTATCGAGTTTTTTATAAACAAAGCTTAATCTAAATACAATACTATCAAGGAAACATATATCTATATTTATGCTTATAATAAAGCTGAACAATTTTGTTATTTTCTTTGAAATATTTAATCTTTTCAAATACCAACCAGGAAAACCAGTTTCAGCCAAAATTTTAAATTTTGCAGAAGTTATTGTATACGAATATTTAAATTCATCATACTTTAGGACCTTAGGACTTTGACAATGAGCAGACAGATGCTTCTACGATGCTGGGACACCCACCATACACGAGTGGTCAAATATCAAAATTAATTTTATTTTTCATTCTGTCCACGAATGTAAGGCAGCTCTCGATAAGGTTCATCAAAGTTAAAATTTTGTTGACTTTGTTTTATCAGCATTCAGTCTCAGCTCACCTATTGTAGCCTATGTAGGTGTTTACCTACGTAACCCTGGCGAGAGCGCTGTGAATACGCAAGTACATCTCGATCCCCCGCCCATAGGTCTATCGAGTTTTAAGTGGGTGCAAGCCCCCCAATACGTTTCCCCTAATGGAGTGACTTTGGCATTATCTGTGTATTTTTTTTTTTTTTTTTTTTTTATTATTATAAATCTGCGATCAGTCTATCAGACTATGAACAGGTGAGTTGCAGTTGTACAGAATGTTTGGGGGAACTTAGAACCAGTGCCCTAGATCCCCTTAATAATGGAGCACATCGGCTCTTTTGAGTCTCTTAATGGAGGGAGGCTGAAGCAGCGAGTGTGACAGTGGGTTTGGATGCGATGTCAGGCGATCCCTATAGGTAGCTGTATAACGTTTTGCTTCTTCTGTGATGGTAGGAATTTCAAGATGTTCGTGAATTTCTGAATTGCGGGCGTACCAAGGGGCAGCTGATAAGACCCTGAGTATATTGTTTTGGGCTCTTTGTAAGCAAAGAATATTCGAGGTGCTTGCAGATGACCACAGTTGGATCCCATATGTCCAAATTGGTTTTATCACAGAGCAATACACTCTCAGTTTATTGCTAAGGGATAGTGCTGACTGTCTTCCCAGAAGCCATAGCAAGCTTTTAAACCGAAAATTTATTTCATTACGTTTATTTTTGATATGGTCCTTCCATGTTAACCTCCGGTCCAAATGGAACCCTAGGTATTTAACACAGCATGATTGTGGTAAGGTGTTGTTACCTAAGTTGACCGCGGGGCAAGTTGCGCGTCTCAGAGTGAACGTGATATGGTGGGATTTTGGGGCACTAGCCCTTATACGCCATTTATTTAGCCATACGTTAGTGCTATCCAGTTGAGCTTGCAGCAGTCTGCTTGCCTCTTCAGGGTTATCATTACATGCGAGGAATGCAGCATCGTCAGCATAGGTTGCGACTGTAACGTTAGGTGCCTGAGGCAGGTCGCTTGTAAATATATTGTATAGTACCGGTCCAAGTACCGATCCTTGTGGTACTCCTGCGTGGCAGCTATACAAGGATGACCTGGCGTCGCGGTGTTTTACTCGAAACATTCTGTCGCTGAGGTAGGAGGCCATCAAGAGATAGAATGAATGTGGAAGTCCTATTTTTATTTTGTACAATAATCCTTTGTGCCAGACTCGATCAAATGCTTGCTGGATATCAAGGAAAGCAGCAGAGCAGTATTCTTTCTTTTCCAGGCATTGTCGTACGGTACGATAGACTCTATGTACTTGTTCTAGGGTTGAATGTTGCTTGCGAAACCCAAATTGATGATCAGGTATAACTTGGTTATTGTCAAGGTGTGACTGTATCCTAGAAAGAGTAATTCTTTCCCATACTTTACTCAGAACTGGAGTTAAGCTAATAGGACGGTGAGAGGAAACATCGTTAACCGGCTTTCCTGGTTTGTGTATCATCACTATTTCGGATATTTTCCAGATTGCGGGAACATGTTGTATTCTAAATATTGCGTTAAAGAGGTTTGTTAGGAAAACAAGACATTTTCTAGGGAGCTCTTTAAGGACCTTCGGGGTGATGAGGTCGAACCCAGCAGCCTTTTTCAAGTCCAAGTTGGCTATTTCTTTGGACAGTTCTTTTGGAGAAGTGGGCCTTATCTGCGGACATAGTTGAAGGTCTTGATTTAGAACTAGGTCTATCTCAGGGTCCTCTAGATTGTCAGATTCGTTTGGTTTAAACACATTGGCGAGGTGACTGGCAAAGGCTTCCGCTTTTTCTAGGTCAGTCCGTGCCCACGTGTTGCCATTCCTAATTGGTGGAGAGCACTGTTGGGGTTGTGGCAGGTTCTTGGTAGCCTTCCAAAGGGAGTGAATTCCGTGGTCGTTTGGACACATATTCTCCAATCTTTGCGTGACAGCCTCGTTAGTGCAATCAGTTAGAAAAACTTTTAGCTCTTTAATTGCCCTGTTAAGTCGAGTCTTGTCTTCATTATTCCGGGAGAGGTGCCAGACTCTGCGAAGACGACGTTTTTCATTTATTCTCTCTCTGATTTCAAGTGGGGTTGGACTACTAGCGGAAGAATTCTTTAGAGTTGGGGTGTTCATCCACGCTGCCACTTGAATTAGGTTTGTGATGTACACACATGCATCGTCCACGTCTTCAGCTGTTTTTAGAGGTAATTTGAGAGTGATATTGTCCTCGAGATAGTCTCGGAAGCCATTCCAGTCCGTTTTAGCGTTAGTTAGGTAAGTGCTATGGGAGTCGCGGGGTATGGCAATTGGGCTTATAGTAAGCAGCACTGGTGTGTGATCTGAAGATCCGTCCAAGCTTGACTCGATTAGGGTATTCTGGTAGCATATACTTTTTGTGATGAAGAAATCTAGGAGATCAGGAGTTTTATTTCTGTCTGTGGGCCAGTTTGTGGGTTCTCCGGTTGAAATGGTTGCTAGATGGTTCGCTGCTACACTGCTTTTTAATTCTCTACCTCTGGTAGTTGTTAGCCTTGATCCCCAATGAGTGTGCTTGGCGTTCCAGTCACCGCCGGCGATGAAGCGGTTTCCTAAGGTTTTGAAGAACTCAGTAAACATATTCGCTTTGATGGTGTGTCGCGGTGGGCAATATACTGCAGAGAGGATGAGAGGTCCAGTTCGATCATCAATTCGTACCGTTGTAGCTTGCAGATGAAAGGTTTCATATGATTCCAGTAGACAATGCTTAATGCTGTCCTTGATTACGATTGCTGTTCCAGCATGGGCTCCGCCATCGGGATGTGAAGTTGAATAGATGCAGAATCCCCGAATGCATACGCGTGATCTTGATGTAGTATGGGATTCGGAAATAAGACATACATCGATTTTGTTGGTTGCCATAAAGATCTCGAGTTCTTTAGCATTAGGAGCAAGTCCATTGATGTTCCATGTGGCAATGCGTAGCGAAGTCATTTTGTAAGTTTCGAGATTAGGGTAGTTATAAGTCCTACTAAGGAGCTTATTTGTTGAATTAAGAGATCCATTTTCTCATTTTGTTTGGAGAGTATGTCTTCTAGTTTGTTAGATTGTTGAAGAATAGGTTGAGTTGTTGGCAGCCTAGCTTTGGCGATATCAGCGTAAGTGTACTTCTGGGTGTTATTGTATTCCTTGGGAGCACGGTTAGTGGCTAGAGATGTGTTGGCGGGGGCAATTGGTTTAGTTTTAGGAGGTTGTCTCACTTGAGAGGAAGAGTTCTTGGTCTTTCGGGCTAAAATTTCTTTATATATTTGGCATCCTTTGTAGTTTGCAGGGTGGTCGCAGGAGCACAAAGCGCACTTGGCTGGGGTTGTCCTATCTTTCTTTGTGCATTCTGAAGTTTTATGGCCTTCACCGCACTTGACGCATCTGAATGGTCGCATGCAGTTGTTTTTCGAATGGCCATATTGTTGGCAGCGTTGACATTGAACAATAAATTTAGATTTTCGGGGGTCTTCGATTTTTACTTTTTGTTGTGCGATATATTGGATGTTCTTAACTGCGGGGTTATTAACACTTGGCTCAATATTTACAAAGAAGGTCGAAGTTGGCTTCTTCTCGGGGCCATATCGTGCGTTGATTATTTCACCTCTAATTCGGTTGTTGGTTGCTTCAACTGCTTCAACAATTGCATCATGCGGTGTACAGTGATGTAGGTTTTTGATCACTATTCGATAGCATTTTGCATCCTTAGGGGTAAAAGTATGCCCTATTAGGCCGTTATTCCTTAGGAGATTGATTATATTTTTATATTGTTCTGAGGTATTAATTAGCACGTGAAGAATATTTTTACTAATCATTTTAAGTTTATATTCATCTTTATGGCTTACAGTTTCGATCAGTTTTATTAATTCATTAATATCTTCTATGCCATTCAGGACTATTGGTGGTGGTTTACTGGGTTTAGGGGTTTTAGTAAGGGCAATTCCGTCCTTTGGGTCAAGGGGTAAGTTACTAAACCGGTTCGAATTTACAAATCCTTCAGCCGGTGGTGGAGAAACGCTTAGTCTCCTTTTTTTGCTACGAGAGACTGGTACGCGCTGCCAAGCGGGTGGGGCAGGACATTGAGAGATAGGATCTGGAGCAGTAGTTTCATCTTGTATAGTTGATTTAGGTTGAGTCTTGTTAGTAGACTGTTCTATGCTTAAATCGGGGAGCGATGACGATCGCTCCTTAGAGAATAAATATGGGTTGAGTATTTGTTGCTTGAGTAATTTTTGTTGTGGATGGGATGTTTCTTTATTAGTGTTCATTATTGTTCCCACGAGTAGGGTCGATATAATAGGTCACTCACAGGGTTACGCCCATTCCTGAGAGAAGGCACTTTACAACGATGTGAGCCAGGTCCATCGAGGTTTGCGCTAGAGACTGACTACCCACAGCCATTCATCCTGTCGGCACGGTCACACCTTAGGATTGGGGTTATTTTTTATAGAGGTTGTCTTCCTCGTAATCCGGGCGATCAAGCCAAGATCACCGTTCCTGTGAGACATGACCACAAGGTTACGGGTGTGGAGATCATTTCCTACCTCCAACATGGCAGGCTGTTAGGCTTGCTAAGTAGGCTAGTTGACCGCCGCCTACGACTCGGCGTTTGTTGTTCATTTGGCACCACCCAGGGGACACGTGTAGGGTAGTGGTTAGGTAACTCCTACGGACGCGAACAACAAATATCCCCCATTATCTGTGTATAAAAAAAATTTACAACTCAATCAAAGGGCGGGCCATACGGCGCGGGTATCGTAGAATGCAAGTTACGAGTGATAAAAGTTAGTATACTACAAATTGGATGCGATCTAATTCACTGCAATGTAATACTTACCTATATATTGATATACCTATCAAACTAAGGAAAACTTCTCTTAAAAATCGTAATCGGATGACCTTTTAAATAATGCTTTCATACAAATCACACTTACCATCAACCTATAATGTTGGTTACGTAGGTACGTAAACAGCAATAAGCTAAGCTGAAACTGAATGCTGACACAACAAAGTTAACACAATTTTAACTTTGATGAACCTTATCGAGAGCTGCCTTACATTCGTGGACATAATGAAAATGTAAGAGCTCGGTATCGTTACACGTGTTGAGTTTTAACAATATTCTAGGGTTTTCAACTTTATTTCTTCTATATTTTTTTTTTTGATTATTTGTTGCTATAACGGCAATACATATTAAATAATAAAGTGGTTACTAAATATGCTTATAAGATATGCTTATTCCGACATTAGCAACTAACAGAATATTTATCACTGAGATAAATCCTTCATACAGTAGGTTTTCTTTATTATAATATTATTACATGTGCCTTTAATAAACTCGTAATATGGAGCGAAGAAAGAGTGTGAGTTATAAAAAAAGTACAAAAAATAACTAAAACTTTATTAGTGTTATGCATCGTACTGACTTTCAGTGAAACAGATACACACGGTCCTAACTCCGAGCGGAAAATTGAAATTTCTCTTTTGTGTCACCACATTGGTTTCCGTGCATCCCTTTGTGAAACCCAATACACTTTGCGTTCGGTTAGATTTACACAACGTAACGGATTAATACATTTTACTGATAAATGCATTGGCGGGACATTTGCGTATTTGCTGAGGTGCGAAATACGGTTCGTCGGACAAAATGTACCCGTTTTATACTTTTAATGCAATAATTGAGGCCTGTTGCTTAAACAATAAAACACTTGGTTCAGATAATACTTTAAAAGGTTTTAACTATAACATTTGATGCGTCAATAACTTACAGGTGTGATAACTACAATCGTTAACTAAAGCTACTTCTTATTTATATTCGAGAATGTGCTTCAGTCGAAATCATAAACAATAGGAAAGTTCCGGGATGGGAAGTTGGGTTCGGGGAATTTCTAAGAATTCGTTTGCTTGTTTATACACTTATTAATTAGCTTACCTGTAAATTAGTTAATTAGCAGTTCTCTTTGGCGAGCAATTATGATCTTAAGATCCTTAATGACATGGTTCTTTGCAACAATACTATGCGCTGTATTATAAAGTTGGAGGTTCTAGGTTCGAGTCAGGCTTCGGCCGTGGCTAATTACCACCCTACCGACAAAGTTGTGTCGCCAAGCAATTTAGCGTTCCGGCACGATGTCGTTTAGAAACCAATTAGGAGTATGGGTTTACCATACCCCTAACAGGTTAGCCCGCTACCATCTTAGACTGCATCATCACTTACCATCAGGTGAGATTGTCGTCAAGGGCTAACTTGTAGTGTATAAAAAAATGTGTATATGAAAAATGTACGGTACCGTGACATATCCAGCGTCAGTACGTTATCAGATGAGAACCGGACTTTTGCGATAACCTTATCCAGTAATAAACTAAAAGTATGTTGAAAATTTGTCTATATTGCTACTATATTCACTGCCACTATATTTGCTATGATATTCGCTCGTAAAATATTAATAACTGCAGTTTGTGACCTCTTCTTTACAGTTCTTATTTGTATAAACGGTTTTTTTTCCTCTATTTTTGTGAACATTTGCTTTTCTTTTAACAGATCCAACGATGAATATGTTCATTACGTTAATGAAACATTGCGTTGGGATTCATTATCCCAACGCAAGTATTGGTGTTTTTTCATCTTTTTATTGGCGGTCATCGTCTTCAACGCTCCATGGCTGTTCTGTCTCTTTGTAATATTTATTAAACAACCAAAATGTTCACTAGAAATAATTTATATGGCCGAACAACATTTGTCAGCTAGTTTACTTATTTACACCGATACAGTGAGCCTGTTTGGTGAGCGCGTAAGAAATGTGTTCAGTTACGTTAACTAGTTCGAGTTGAGTGAGGATCATCGTTATGCATTCATTAATATAATATGAGAGTTGGTCGATAACGGTTCAATGTTTCATACAAAAGCTAAATTCTTCATTAATGTCGCTTAAATTTTGCGCGTGAAAGGGTGCTTACATAATAGTTACCACTAATGGAATGTTTAATTTCAAATCCAATATGGTATTAGGCAGTAGTTTTAATCAAAATGAGTTAGTTGTACCTCTTTTTATCCTGGAATTATTACAGTACGTCTGTTATATATGGCTGTTTGGCTATTGTCAGCGGGGTCATATTGTACATTTAAAATTACGCTTTTACTTTTTTATCATATAACAACCCTGATTGAACAGTGACCGTTGCGAAAATTTATTCCTTGTGTCATTGCAAATTATTCAATTTTTATTTTTTTTATATTTTAAAACATTATAATTAATTTATTTTAAAACAAGTTGGCTAGGTGACGTGAAAGTGTTTAGGAACAAACGCAAAATTTCGTTCCAATGCACATTCACGCCTTAAACAGGTACTTCAACCGAAGTAATGAAATGTTGGAAATTGAGCATTGAAAATAATTATTGAACCTGGACTTACCTAAACTACCTTGAATCCTAAAGTTAAATCATATCACTTAATTTGTTTCTATAATTGGCTTCTCTGAAAACAGCTAAAAATTGAAAAAATAAACCTTCCCTCTTTCAATCCATTAGTCGATAAAGTCAATGCTATTAAAGATAATGTATTGCTTGGATGGTCATTGTTCTATTTGCTGGGGATTAGTCTTCCCTGTCAGAGGGCTTACGTTTGTCATAGTCTGGCTTGTGGTGCCATGATATTTTAAAAAGCATATCGCTTCCACCAATTAAAATAATGAGTTATGTTGTTCACTATAAAAATATGTATCGACAATTCTCCCGTACTAAAAAAAACAAAAAGTAATTTATTGATGTATTCAAATTCAAATTCAAAATAATCTTTATTCAAATAGTCCTTAAAAAGGCACTTTTGACGCGTCAATAATTTACATAGTAGTTATTTCATGGTGATAACTATATTCGTAAACTTAAAACTAAAGCTATGAGGGTTCCAAACGCGCCCCGGTCTAAGAAGAAGCCCACAACAAACTTAGCCGGGGTACTACGGGGTGTATTATACTACTACTAGATATTTTGGTGACGATTACAAACGTAGTATTGGATCCGATTTCACTCATCGCCTTTAGTATCCGTTGAAATGAATTTAGTGTGCATAGTGTAATGGTGTCCGCGCGTAGTAGGATTTTCTACCGCAACGCTTAGTTCTTGTACAGTCTTATAGGACGTTTTGTAAATAACATATAATATACATGGCCCCGTAAAAAATAGTCTAGAGGCGCCAGGTGTGGACTTCTTGCAGCCCAGCTGATCACCCCGTTTGTACCTATCCGGATAATGAATTTCTCATCAAGATAAAACCTGAGAATTCTACTCTTGAGAGCAGGTACACAGGCTCGTTGAAAAATTATATTTTTTCGTTCCTCTTCCGGATAGGAGGTTTAAATGATTTTGTAAGAGTTCTAATATTTTACTGTGTTCTCCGTTTTCATTCTGTTTCAAACCTACAATGAGTATGGATTTAGCATACCCCTAACAGGTTAGCCCGCTACCATCCTAGACTTAGGGGCATCATCGCTTACCATTAGGTGGGATTGCCGTCAAGGGTAACTAACTTGTAGTGTATAAAAAAAAGTATCGCTAGCATACCCCTAACAGGTTAGCCCGCTACCATCTTAGACTTAGGGGCATCATCGCTTACCATTAGGTGGGATTGCCGTCAAGGGTAACTAACTTGTAGTGTATAAAAAAAAGTATCGCTAGCATACCCCTAACAGGTTAGCCCGCTACCATCATAGACTTAGGGGCATCATCGCTTACCATTAGGTGGGATTGCCGTCAAGGGTAACTAACTTGTAGTGTATAAAAAAAAGTATCAGTCACTTTTCCATCACTTTTCCATCATGCGAATCTAATTTCAAGGAAGTTTGCTTTGTTAGATTACAGCTACAGTTGTGGCTCATCGGCGTGAAATTCAGTTGTTTAAATACAACCCGCGAAAACACAACTTTAGTATAATAGACTAAGTATAATTAATATTTAATAAACCAAAGAAACAAAGAGCAGAAATTCTCTTTTTCGAACTGAATCAAACATTCTAAATTATTCAACTGTCATATAAATAGACATATTGGCTGATACAACCTCATTATGACGCAAGACATCAATAATGTGTAATCAATAAGTTTGTTAGTATTTTAGGAATGTAACAGGGCGTTTCGAGTTTCCGGTTCGTTTAGGATCCGTTATATTTCGGCGCTCGCATTACATCACAGAACATTTATAGAAATTATATTTTTCCTTTAGATTGCGATCACCCCTCGCAAGGAGTATTTCATATTTTTATCCTCATTGCGTAATGAATAGGGAGGTACCTACCAAGATGAAATATTGTTAATGATATGATTTTAAAATAAAATTTCTAAATTTAATATTATTGGTATGAATTGTAATGCAAGCCGGGCTTTACGGTAGGCCTCCATGGTAGCACCGCCACTGTATACACTGTACAGACATTAGTTATTATACCTGATTCTTTAGCGAGAGGCATTCTTACTGGCAAAGGCAAACCGCGGGTATGATGCCAAGTATAAACATGCCGATTAGGAGTATGGGTTCAAATGGCATCGCAATAGTGGCTCCTCTGGTGCGGCGATGATCACTTAACATCGGGTGACCCTCATCTGCTCGTTTGCACGCGATATAAATATAAAAAAATATAAGATCCATCTCTTTAATTTCTAACATTATTTTGTATGGAAACATGCTAAATTAATGAGGACGTAACCGAGAGCATTTGATAAAATGATGGCAGGAGTTCTTCTGTATACGAGTCAACTAAGCATACGACTTCGAGTATTAACAAAATATTTTATTCAACAGTTACTATTCATTGACCACGGATTCTTACAATCGCTACGAACGTACAGTCAATAATCCATATAGTGACTTGAGTTTGCGTTGCCTACCCTATGGATTCGAAACATGTTGGGTAGTGCTACTAGGCCACACATCTCCCAATTTTAGGCTGTCATTCGTGATAGGAAACTAAAAGTATAAAAAAAGAGTATAAAGTAAATATATCTAACGCAACATCAAGGCATTGGACATGGCCGTGATATACAATGCGTCAAAGTATAAACTACTAAGCCACACATCTCGGCGCAAAATATGTCCAGCAGCGGACGTCTGTAAGCTGATTAAGTAAAAGTATGAACGTGTAACAATAGTTTGAATATTAAAAAAAAAACTTTATTCTAAACTAGTGTAGTTTTAATCGATCGACGGTCAGCTCGTGCGATATGACCGGAGGCGCGATTTGGAACAGGGAATCTAACAAAGGCCGCAGCGCTCGGATGTTGTAGCCTTAGCAACGGACGGCGACACGAGGGCCATTTTCTGAGAAAAATTATCTAAATTACTATAACGGTGACAGGTTACAAGCTCTTTTTGAAAATATCTCTCTGCAAATATCATTTTTACTTATTTTAGTTCGGCTTCGAAAAAAGAAGTTTCTCAATTCGGTTGTATTTTTTGCTAGCCCAGAACTCCATTATTTATAAACCGATTTGGTAAACTAGTAGGAGGTCCCTTTGTCATCCATATTAGGTTCTGATGGTGAAATTTTGGACGTATCGAGAGAATTCTTCAAATATTATAGGCAAACCTGTAACGATTTTTAGATATTTCTTTAATAATTTGTACATTATCTGTCTATAAGCACTATTTAATTTGATAATGTGGAGTACAGATGGTCAACGGAATTACACAATAATAAGTATTAAACGGGTTGCAATTCGTAAAATGTTAATATCGTTGCGAAAAAATAAGAGATATTTTCGTCAAAATATATTTTGTGAAGTACCAGGATGACTCCCCAACCCTCACCATTGACACCCCTGCATTTTTGTTTGAGGTATATGAGCAACTGACATTAGACTATTTTGCCATCTTGTTTGTAGTGACATAAACCTATTGCTGTAGAATTAGTTGGATTTCTGATCAAAAAAACACGACGTGTAGTTTTGGTAATCTTGTTGTTAAACTGAGGAGCATAGTTATCTTTAAATTTATAGTGATGATGAAAGACCACATATATACCGTCTGTATTGATCGACGCCGGCCGCTTTCAGTGTATGGCAGGAGAGAATCGTATCCATGGACTTGCCCGGCGGTAACAGCTCATTAACAATGGCCTTCCCACTATACATACAGCGTCACCGTAGTACGAGTTAGGCAGTCTGTGGAGCCTGATTGACCTTTGACCCCGACCCTTATCACTTTCTTGGCGTACGTGATCCACTTTTAATCACTAGTTATCAATCTATTCAAAAATGGTTCATTAGGTTTTTTTTGTTAAATGGGTAAAAACTATTTTGTGTTCAATTCTTTGTTTCGACCCAGCTGTGTCTTAAATACTGATAAGCCGATCATGTTCCACTACAAAAATGGCGTCCATTTTATCTGTAGCAGGTCAAACGGAGAGAAGCATATTTGACGTCAAAGTTCCCGAATTGAAATTTTTTAAATCAACTTATGTATTGTAACATTTTTTTCGCAACTTGCATTGCTTTGATGATCATGTTGAATGTTACATGGTTGAACAGGATTCTCAAAGTTTTATTAAGAAGTAAACTGCGAAATTATTGCTGTTATAATTTTAAAAGGAGCTAGGTGTTTATTAAAAACTATTGCTAGGAAACAAATAACAAATCATAAAAATTAACAGTATTCTTATTTTCCCTTTGCATTACCCAGCTGGAAACCAAATTTCAACTTTCTAGGTCAGGTCTAGGAAAGAGAGAGCTTTTAGAGTTTTTATGAAATTTCTGGTTCTAGTTAATCTGAGGGGGTTTGATAAATAAACTAATTTACATTTTTTATTTTTATTATAAAATTGAATTTGAGTTATTAAAAACTGTTGCTGCTTCGCCATTTCCTTTCTCTTGGCTTGATTCAGTTGAGTGAGAGTGATAGAGAAGTTTGTTTGGCGTGTATCTAACATATCAAGTTCAATCTGAAAGAGGTTTCATACGTAACAGAAGGCCTCAGCCTTATCGGACACTGTAATATGTGAACAAATAAATTTCCATTTCATTTCAATCACGCTATCGTTGTGTATAACACAGGTTCCGCTTGTACTGGTACTTAATCCTCGACATGTGCGAAATAATACTATGTTTAACATTTTCTTTGAGATAAGACTCGAACATTAGTAAATGCGTGTAAACAGTGCCGTTCACAGATTCTGTTGTCGGCAACTTCGTCCGCCTTTTTTCAGCGGCTCACACTTCGAGTCTAGTTAGTTAATTTTTTTTTAAATTCTACTACAAGTTAGCCCATGACGGCAATCTTGCCTAGTGGGAAGTGATGATGCATTCTAAGATGGTTACGGGCTAACATTTTTGGGATATGGTCAACCCATACTGCTAACTGGTTTCTAAGCGACTTCGTGCCGCAACGATAAATCGTTTGACGACTTGTCAGTTTGAACTATGGAGAACAAAGGTTTTCAGAGATGTAGATTCTGTTCAGCCGACGCTCACGGTATATGCTTGTCGGCAGGGAGTACCCATGCGATCACTACACCGCCATCATCAACGTGACGCTGATGTGCACGGGCTGCCCGCGCGCGCCCGTGCACGAGAGCGCGCTGCAGCTGCTGCAGCTGCTGGACAAGAGATTCTTCGGCAGCGTGGGCCCCCTGCCCGCGGACGACGACTCCAGTGAGTGTTTCTCTTATATGATTCTCTTATGCTGCATCTGCGAAAGCTTTACATGCCTAGTTGGAAAGGGGCAACTAGGACACCGCCTTGGTGGATCACTCAACCATTATTCTGGATGAGCAACACGCGACACGCGACATGACTTGTGTCCTATTCTTAGTCGAAATTTCAGTTCATTATTGTTTTACCATTGGTATGTTTAATACCTTTTAAAAACTTGATCTACAAATACTGCGTTGACAAAGAAAGAACATAGCCAACTTCATAATTTATAAACGGAACACGGCGTCGCGTCGCTTCGCGTATTTAAAAGTCGTCGTCGCGTCATGTCGCAGACTGATCAAGGCCACAGGCGTTATCGTAGGAAAAAAATAAACAATGAATATTCACCTTGCGTTGATTAGCTTCATAATTCTGTTTGCCGATAACCTAGGGCGGGCGGGTAGTACTGGATTTAGTGAAAATATATTGTTGTGTGTGAATTCTTGTTTTCCCGGTGATAATCGAGGAACTTGACCTTGACTGTTGCCATAGTTATTCGACCGATGTGGTGGTTGTCACTGCACAATTCATAAGACTTCTTTGCCAGGTATTTCTCGAAAAGAATTGAAACTAGATAAAACTGTGGAACATAAGTTTTTATGGGTTATTATAGTACGAATGGTATTACGGTATATATGGTATGGCTTAGTACGCCCTTTCCAACTGGCCCCCTATTTTACAAAATATATTACTGCAATATTTTTTCTTATGTAGCAAAAAATTAAATGTTTAATAAAAGACAATATATAACATTGAATTATGATAAGGATATTTTACTTAGTTATTTATTGATCGAGCGAGCATAATGCTGGTACTTTTACTTTGTTACTTTTCTCGTAAAGTTTATTATCTACTTGTCTACATATTTTTAACAACCAATCTGGATGATACTTGGTATACAGGTTCTAGGAATGTATTGAATTGGTGGTAGGGTATCTTCGATTGGACTGCTTGACATCTTTACCTATAGCATCCGATATAAACGATTCCCTTTTTTAATTGTATGGTAACTTAGGTTAGTCCTATAAAAATTAGTGAATATCTGCTGATGTTTGTAGGCGTATTGAGCGTAGTGTCCACATGTGGGACCCGCTCTATGAATCAAAAACATGGTATATTCTATTTCACAATATGGCTGTGTGTTCTAGAGTTTATAATAGAGTAGTGGGTGGTTTAATTACTTTTATTGTTGCAAAATATATGTGCTCGCGAAGTCTGCTATCAGCACTACTAGTTTATATTGTGTACGTACATAGTCAACTATATTTTGAAGGATCACTTCCTACGAGGTTGGTCCTGAGCCACTACTTCAACATTCTTCTGTACCCTTCCTTTAATATAAGTGTTGACAAACTCTTGAACTATATCCGTAATTAACTAAATAAGATATCTGTATTTCGGTGTTATTGACTTATATACGTTCATTGTAAGTATAATGAGGATAAAAATAAAGGCCAATAGTTGTTACAAGATAGAGATACCAATGTTAAGAGAATGACCCCAAAGACATGTGCACTTCCTTCTTCGGCTATTAAGAGCGTGCTAGAGGATGCCACGGCGGGGTATGGTGGCGTCCGCGGCCGTGCGAGCGCTGGGTGAGGCAGTGCGGTCGCCTATTGAAATCTTCTGCTTACGGATTTCCAAATGGCGTTCGACGCTTCATAAACCATTAACCTAATAAGTGCAGTATGGTCAACCTTCGACATGACTGTTGTTAACTCTTGAGCGAGCTCTGTGAATTAAACCTGTGACAATTTATCAAGGGTAGTATTATTGTTACGGATACACGACCGATCTGTATGTTATAAGAAGTTTAAAATAAAAAAAAATTACTAATACTCAAATAAATTGATTCATGTTATAAAGAATTAACTTTCTTTCATTTACTCGTAATACTAACCTCATTAAAATATAGATATATATTAGTTACCTTCTTTTTCAGTCATCGGAAATGTTATATTTTTGCATAATTTAAGGCACTTAATACACAGGGCGATTATATTGTATGCAAAATTGAAATTCGTGAATGTATGTACAGCTTTAAATGTAAGCAGTTATGATTAAGGTACGTTAAATACCGTAGTTCATATTAAGTGCTTCGTATTTGTGCGGCTTAGCTGTATTTTGAGAATCTACTATATTATACTTGGGTAAACAATTGTTTGTACTTTGGTAGGCTGTTCTAGGCAGACTCGCGTTGCACCTTGGTACTATTAATTTATAAGTATACACTTTTTGTGACAGTGCAACTAATCGCGGATACAACTTAGTTATAATTGCTAGGTAAAGTTTTATGTATACTTAAGCAGTGAAAAACTACTGTCGGACCGATGCTATGTAGCACTTCCGACATAACAATAATTTCAAATTCCCCAGCGACACAATATGATTAAGTTTTAATAAAGAGTGGAAATTATTAAAAAGTAATTCCTATCGTCTTCGAGATAAAAAAACGTGTTTATGAAATCAAGGCGCACATGAAGCGTTCATACAAATAACTAATTGCATTATGTGCGGTGATGGTAATAATTATGTATTCGTTAACTTAAAAACTAATGCTACGGGGGTGCAAATCTAATCAAATAAAAATCGATGTAAATCTATCACAATATTTAATTATTTATTTATTCAATAATTGCACTCATGCACATCTATCTACTTACACATAATATAGTTAGACCACATGAGACCCCGTCAGGGCGTTGCAATGTTACAATTTACAATTATTATACATTCAATTCATGAGGTGATGGTGATAACTACACTCGTCAAGTTATAATAATGCCAAGAGGATTCCAGTCGCGCCCAGGTCTAAGAAGAAACCCACAACAAACTTAACCGGGTTTCTTTTGTTATCACCATCTCACATAGTTATTAGCTATGAAGTTAGAGCAATTCATAACCATTTGTTTATGGTTTAATTCTTAATATCGTAACAGGTTTTTTTTTATAAGCTTAAGTTTTATAAAAACTTTCATATATATTCATATATTATATCGTTATAAAATAAAATACAATTTCCTTTCGATGAGTTAGTCATTTCATCGCAGCCAGCACAGAGCACTACACGTTTACTTTTACTTCCACTCGTAATGTTGAGTGCGTTACAGTTAATTGTGTATTCGTTTTATAATGACATTATTTTATACTCTTTAAAACTAAACCCGCCACGGTCTTATACAAACATAGCCGGGTATGGTATGGATTTTTGAGCTTTAAATTTATTTCCTATAGAAACTCTATAAGAAAAACTTACAACATATCTTTGACGTTACAATGTCTATTTTTACCCAAAGAAATATCAATTAGTTTTATTCGGATTGGAGTCACAATAATGTTACTACATCGTTAATTAGTGAATGTTGTGATATATGATGTATGTGACGCCTGAGTCGATAATTGGTACAACAGGTGCATCGGGCAAATAAGTCACGAGCGCGACGTCACACTCACATTTTTGTGTCGTTCGATGGTGAGGCCGTTGAACGATATAAAACGAGCAAGCTTGTTAGTTTGGGGCTCTTTGCTAGTCGTCCGTTGTCCGATGCACACGTTGCACTGCCGTGTAATATTGATTGTTTTAATTAATTTATTGTGATTTATTATACAGATTAAAAGTTGTGCAAGTTATTTGGAAAGAGTGTTTTATACTTTCTTTTAAAAAACAAACATTGTCCTACATATATTTTATTTGTTAGATTTAAATACGAACTAAAAATAATTGTTATGAATGGTGCTCCCTAACAGAGATACAATATCATAAATATACAATAGTTGCTCACACGTACAACTCTCGATACTATTAATTGTCACGTTGTAAAATATATTTAGTTAAGCTTCTCTATGTGAGCCCCACAATACATTTTGTGATTACATTTATTTTTTATTTAATATTCCTTTAAATTTCATAAAATAAATATTCATGCTTGCCTATGACATCTCTTTCTCTGTTCCGTCCACAATAAGTTATAAGAAATACAAGAAATATGTGATTTATAAATGCAGAATTTAATAAAAAATTTACGGTTTCACTGAAGTTAATTTTCGTCAGACTGTGCCTATTTTCTTTTAAAAGCTTGCTGTGCGCGTAAGTGCTTTAGAAAGAGGTATTAAACAATCAGGGGACAAGCCATTGTGTTGTTAATATTCCTCCAATTTCTAAATTACCATACTGTTGATAAACAATTTCAATTTTGTCGGTGGATACCTGATAATTAGTGCGTACGGCCCATGTGCAGACTGGCGGACGAGTCAAGCAGGATGGCGCGTGCGACTGGGCCAAATGAAATGCTTCGATCACCGGTACCATCCATTAGTGGTATTGATGACAGAAGATTCAATTGTCATTCACCGCGCTCGGGTTGTCGACTCCTCTTTGTGCTCGATCGTAACTAATACTTTATAGAGCGACTCTTGAATTTTAGATAAGATAAAATAAACTGCTATATGTTTCGAGTTTACATTTCTCCTTTTTAGAGTAAAGACCCCCGCGCTGCAATGGGGGAGGCAAATATGCATTTTAGTGATAATAATCTAGACCAAAAACTTATACCACTGATTTGCTTTAACCGGCCCAAAATTTCATATCTTTTTTGACAGTAAGTAAAGAAATCTGTCAACTGTATTAACAATTTTCAATGAATATAAATATAGGTTCTATACGAACGGCAACTTGTTGGAAAGGTTCGCCAAGCAAACGAATCAGCCTGTGTAGCCTGAGGAGGAAGAGCTCTGACTCGGCTATTATCGCAGTTTATTGAACTCGAACGCATTCGTGCACCGCGCGTAATACGCCCAGTTGCTCAGTGGTGTTATAAAGTGTTGTAACTTGTATCGCGTCGCGCGAATGGCCGATGTGACATTGTACTAGACAGGCGACACCGTTAAAACCACATGATAGTGTTTTCTCACCACGCCAGCCAAGTCCAGCAAGAAAAGTTACCGATTTTTTCTACTAACGGCTTTCCCTTGAAAGTTATTTAAAAAAAATATATAACTAGTTATATATTGAGCTTTAGAGAATCAAAGCAAGATATTCAAGTAGTTTTCTCTTTCTGATGTAAAGCCACATACCTAGAATAACAAGGCTTTTGCAGTAGTGAAATGTGGAAGATCGCCTCCCGTTGCGTGAGTGACATTGTTATTTTTCACGGACATTTTTTTAGCAGCGGACTGCATATCTAGTACTTTATTAATTGAAGACAGCGACTAGATTTGTGATTACGATCAGGTATTTGCCAGTACAATGGCAGGTAACTGCCACACAGTAAAGCCAGCCACAGATGTCTAACACAAAATTTTCGAAGCTTCTTTGAGTGTAATCGCTCACTAAGCCGTCCATTGAAGAGATAAGCCAATTTAGCGATGATACATTTCTTACTTTAGTGATCTTACGTGCACAGCACCTCAATTTCCAATTACATAGCGTATACCACATCGCCGGGGTAGTCCTTAGGATGTTCCGTTGGTTTGTAGCGTCCCCTTCACAGCTTCGTCCGATCGCTGATGAAACCGAGCAGTGGCCCGGTCCAAATTATCAAGCAAGTGTATTGCATCTGGCAGAAAGCTACCGTACTAACTTAAAGACACAGTGCGGACAAAGATTCCACTTTTTTAATTCTTATTATGCCACTACAATTTAACCCTTAGTGCAACCTCACGTAGTGATAAGCGATGATGCAGTTTAAGATGGCAGTGGCTTACGTTTAACCAGACTAGACTCTAGCCGGGAATCGAACCCAGGTTTTTTAATAAAAAAGCCACGCGCTGGGCCACAGAGGTCATTAAAAACTTACAAGACTTCTTAGTTGCGTAGTTCAGCTGCAGTGTAGTTCGGTGCGTCAGTCGTGATGGATTGAAGTCGTGTCACTTAAGAATACCTCTATTGGTAGGCAAGGTAACAATTGTATGCGGAACAGTTCGATTGTAATACTTTGTGGTGCGTCTCTGGTTGCAGAAAATCTCTTAACTAAATTTACATGTCCAAAATTTTTTTTTTTTTTTATTTACCACATGTTAGCCCTTGACTGCATCTCACCTGATGGCAAGTGTTGATGCGGTCTAAGATGGTAGCGGGCTAACCTGTTAGGGGTATGGTAAACTCATACTCCTAATTGGTTTCTACACAACATCGTGCCGGAACGCTAAATCGCTTGGCGACACGTCTTTGTCGGTAGGGTGGTAACTAGCCACGGCCGCAGCCTCCCACCAGACCAGACTCGAGCCGGGAATCGAACCCAGGACCTCAACCCAACTTTGTAAAGCGAGAGCGCGCGCGCTGCGCCACGGAGGTCGTCAAAAATTAATGCTGACCTTTATTTATCCTATTCCAAGAGGAACGTCTTGAAAAAGCATATCATTGCTTTTAGACCTATGCATTTAGCTTAAAGATTTCTGCTCAAAACAATTGACACAACTGCGCAGTAAGATCGTATGCCTTTTTACTCGATAAAACTTACCTCTATTAAAAATGCGAAAATGTATTTGAACTTGTTCGTAGACACAGTTACTGGGCCAGACAGGGAGCGGACTGGCTTTTGTGACAGTTTTTTTTCTGTATTTCTGTTAACTGCCAAAGTGGCTGAACGGATTTTGATGATGAATTTTAATGAACAAAACATAATATTGACTTTGATTATATTATAATGACCAGCTTACACGTTGATATTTTTGCATTTAACAAAAGAACGTTCAGGCATGATGTTGCGTAGAAATTGCTAAATTAGGAGTATGAGTTCACCATACCCTTAACGAGATCTCTTGCTACCATCTTAGATTGCAGCATTACTTGCCACCTTAGAATATAACAAAACGTTCCATATAAATACGATTTGACGAGCTGCTGGAATTATCGCGTAAAGCCACATATTAGTTAGCATACATTTTGAATTTATAACAAGACTATCAAACATTATAGCAAATAAAGTTGACTAAAACCGACCCCGTTTCGTTGTAGCGAAATAATCTAATATAATGTATTGTAAAAATTTAACCCTTGCCGACGCTAACTTTTGAAATTATTTGTAAACATTTAATACATAAAAGTATTATTAACCAAGAAAAATTGTATCAAATAAATGTTTCATGAGATTTGTATACTAGCAAGTATGTGGCTTAACTAATTTTAGGGGCGTTTTATTGAAGTAATCTCACTTGAGGACATAAATAAAAATTCAAATCCAATACCATAGACATTTAATCATAATTAATTTAAATCTAAACATGTTACAAGTATTGTTTCATATGTTACATAGTTATTATAGCATATACAATCATGTGCAGTCAAAATTCAGAACGACGTTGACGGGAATTCAAAACTCTACCGATCGTCATCTTCATTTGCCACGAAGAAACAGTCCTAATTACGTGCACACGTCTGTATTTGTCTATCATAACGTATTCTAGAATATCTATCTATTAATAGAAACGTATTCTATAAATTTCTATATCTTAATTAAAGTTGTTATACAATCATTGTATTCTGAACTAATCAGTGTGTTAATACAAAAAAATCCATTAAAGCACACTTAAGTCCAATCATTCATATCATTAGTAGTGCGTTTTCCAAGGCAAAGCGTAAGTTCGACTGCCGCAGAATGTTACATTAAAAAGGCTAGAGTGTAATCGTGACGAGATGGACTTCGGGCCTTCTCTTAAACGACTCCACGAAGCTGCCTGTTTACTCGGTGTTAACTGCACTTTAATAGAAGAAAAAAAACGTTAACACACTTTTTAGGTCAAAAACTATGATAAAATACTTCAAAGTTCCATACTTATAAGATATATGCTTAAATAACATATTAACATATTTATACTACTTAGCTATAGTAAACCTAATTAATAAGCGATACAGGAATATTGATAGACTTAGAGTAACGTTGTAAAGAGAAAAAATTGATCTATATTTCTATGTATATCTATACCTCCTTTGAATAATAATTATTACGAAAGCACTAATGTCTCGACAAAATAATGTTTTAATACAAAAAAACTATTAAAGTACACTTGGGCCCAATCATTCATATAGTTAATACAGTGTTTTCTAAGGCTAAGCGTATTCGACTGCTTGCCGCCTGTTAGTTTAAAAAGGCTTCTCACGAACGAGCCTATCAAACCGACTGTTTACTTGGGCGGAACTGTACTTTTACAGAATAAAAAAATATTAATACATTATTTAGCTTCGAAACAATACTTAGAATCTAAAGCCACTGGCAATTCTTTTTTTGATTTCGATAGGTATGATTTCGTATTATTAGTAGTCTGCCATGAAGCTAGACCAGTTTATAGTACGAAATATTTACACTATCATTTCATAAGATCCCGCAGCTTTATTATCCTAAGTATCTATCAACTATGTATACATATATAATTTTTAAAGATACAATGTCATGCTAAAATTCTAAAGATTTTTAAATATTCACTAAATATCATATCGCTTAATATCAGATCCTAATTCAAGATGATACCCGCGTGAACATACTGCTGGAAGGGCTCATTTTCCAACACTATGTTACAACCTTATATTATGTGAAAAAATTAAAAATTGTCCCTTAATTGTTTTTATGAAGTTAAAGTAAAAAATCAAGAACTAAGGTTATTTTCCCAGCAATAAAATTGTGTTGTTGTTTTTTGTACGGTTTTGTCTTTTTTTGTCTTTTTTTTAAAAGTTTTTTTTGTGTATACACTACACGTTAGTCCTTAACGGCAATCACACCTGATGGTAAGTGATGATGCAATCTAGGATGGTAGCGACAGCGCACGCACTGTGCCACGGAGGTCCTCCTCGTGTGTGTATAACAGTTTTTTTTATTTATTTTTTTGTCTTTTTTTGTTTTTTTTTTGACGTTTTTTTGTTTTTTTTTTGTATACACTACACGTTAGTCCTTAACGGCAATCACACCTGATGGTAAGTGATGATGCAGTCTAGGATGGTAGCGACAGCGCACGCACTGTGCCACGGAGGTCCTCCTCGTGTGTGTATAACAGTTTTTTTATTTTTTTTTTTGATTTTTTTTTTGACTTTTTTTTTGTTTTTTTTTTGTATACACTACACGTTAGTCCTTAACGGCAATCACACCTGATGGTAAGTGATGATGCAGTCTAGGATGGTAGCGACAGCGCACGCACTGTGCCACGGAGGTCCTCCTCGTGTGTGTATAACAGTTTTTTTTTAATTTATTTTTTTGTTTTTTTTTGACGTTTTTTTTGTTTTTTTTGTATACACTACACGTTAGTCCTTAACGGCAATCACACCTGATGGTAAGTGATGATGCAGTCTAGGATGGTAGCGACAGCGCACGCACTGTGCCACGGAGGTCCTCCTCGTGTGTGTATAACATTTTTTTTTATTTTTTTTTATTTATTTTTTTGTCTTTTTTTTTTTTTTTTGACGTTTTTTTTGTTTTTTTTGTATACACTACACGTTAGTCCTTAACGGCAATCACACCTGATGGTAAGTGATGATGCAGTCTAGGATGGTAGCGACAGCGCACGCACTGTGCCACGGAGGTCCTCCTCGTGTGTGTATAACATTTTTTTTTATTTTTTTTTATTTATTTTTTTGTCTTTTTTTTTTTTTTTTGACGTTTTTTTTGTTTTTTTTGTATACACTACACGTTAGTCCTTAACGGCAATCACACCTGATGGTAAGTGATGATGCAGTCTAGGATGGTAGCGACAGCGCACGCACTGTGCCACGGAGGTCCTCCTCGTGTGTGTATAACAGTTTTTTTTTTTGTTTTTTTTTTTTTATTTTTTTTTTATTTTTTTTGTTTTTTTTGTATACACTACACGTTAGTCCTTAACGGCAATCACACCTAATGGTAAGTGATGATGCAGTCTAGGATGGTAGCTACAGCGCACGCACTGTGCCACGGAGGTCCTCCTCGTGTGTGTATAACAGTTTTTTTTAAATTTATTTTTTTGTTTTTTTTTGACGTTTTTTTTGTTTTTTTTGTATACACTACACGTTAGTCCTTAACGGCAATCACACCTGATGGTAAGTGATGATGCAGTCTAGGATGGTAGCGACAGCGCACGCACTGTGCCACGGAGGTCCTCCTCGTGTGTGTATAACATTTTTTTTTATTTATTTTTATTTATTTTTTTGTCTTTTTTTTTTTTTTTTTGACGTTTTTTTTGTTTTTTTTGTATACACTACACGTTAGTCCTTAACGGCAATCACACCTGATGGTAAGTGATGATGCAGTCTAGGATGGTAGCGACAGCGCACGCACTGTGCCACGGAGGTCCTCCTCGTGTGTGTATAACATTTTTTTTTATTTTTTTTTATTTATTTTTTGTCTTTTTTTTTTTTTTTTGACGTTTTTTTTGTTTTTTTTGTATACACTACACGTTAGTCCTTAACGGCAATCACACCTGATGGTAAGTGATGATGCAGTCTAGGATGGTAGCGACAGCGCACGCACTGTGCCACGGAGGTCCTCCTCGTGTGTGTATAACAGTTTTTTTTTTTGTTTTTTTTTTTTTATTTTTTTTTGACTTTTTTTTGTTTTTTTTGTATACACTACACGTTAGTCCTTAACGGCAATCACACCTAATGGTAAGTGATGATGCAGTCTAGGATGGTAGCTACAGCGCACGCACTGTGCCACGGAGGTCCTCCTCGTGTGTGTATAACAGTTTTTTTTATTTATTTTTTTGTTATTTTTTGTTTTTTTTTTGTCTTTTTTTTTGTTTTTTTTTGTATACACTACACGTTAGTCCTTAACGGCAATCACACCTGATGGTAAGTGATGATGCAGTCTAGGATGGTAGCGACAGCGCACGCACTGTGCCACGGAGGTCCTCCTCGTGTGTGTATAACAGTTTTTTTTTGTTTTTTTTTTAATTTTTTTTTTGTTTTTTTTTTTTACTTTTTTTTGTTTTTTTTGTATACACTACACGTTAGTCCGTAACGGCAATCACACCTAATGGTAAGTGATAATGCAGTCTAGGATGGTAGCGACAGCGCACGCACTGTGCCACGGAGGTCCTCCTCGTGTGTGTATAACAGTTTTTTTTATTTATTTTTTTGTCTTTTTTTGTTTTTTTTTGTCTTTTTTTTTTGTTTTTTTTTGTATACACTACACGTTAGTCCTTAACGGCAATCACACCTGATGGTAAGTGATGATGCAGTCTAGGATGGTAGCGACAGCGCACGCACTGTGCCACGGAGGTCCTCCTCGTGTGTGTATAACAGTTTTTTTTATTTATTTTTTTGTCTTTTTTTGTTTTTTTTGACGTTTTTTTTGTTTTTTTTTTGTATACACTACACGTTAGTCCTTAACGGCAATCACACCTGATGGTAAGTGATAATGCAGTATAGGATGGTAGCGACAGCGCACGCACTGTGCCACGGAGGTCCTCCTCGTGTGTGTATAACAGTTTTTTTTGGTTTTTTTTTATTTATTTTTTTGTTTTTTTTTTGACTTTTTTTTGTTTTTTTTTGTATACACTACACGTTAGTCCTTAACGGCAATCACACCTGATGGTAAGTGATGATGCAGTCTAGGATGGTAGCGACAGCGCACGCACTGTGCCACGGAGGTCTTCCTCGTGTGTGTATAACAGTTTTTTTTTGTTTTTTTTTATTTATTTTTTTGTTTTTTTTTTGACTTTTTTTTGTTTTTTTTTGTATACACTACACGTTAGTCCTTAACGGCAATCACACCTGATGGTAAGTGATGATGCAGTCTAGGATGGTAGCGACAGCGCACGCACTGTGCCACGGAGGTCCTCCTCGTGTGTGTATAACAGTTTTTTTTATTTATTTTTTTGTCTTTTTTTGTTTTTTTTTGTCTTTTTTTTTTGTTTTTTTTTGACTTTTTTTTGTTTTTTTTTGTATACACTACACGTTAGTCCTTAACGGCAATCACACCTGATGGTAAGTGATGATGCAGTCTAGGATGGTAGCGACAGCGCACGCACTGTGCCACGGAGGTCCTCCTCGTGTGTGTATAACAGTTTTTTTTTGTTTTTTTTATTTATTTTTTTGTTTTTTTTTTGACTTTTTTTTGTTTTTTTTTGTATACACTACACGTTAGTCCTTAACGGCAATCACACCTGATGGTAAGTGATGATGCAGTCTAGGATGGTAGCGACAGCGCACGCACTGTGCCACGGAGGTCCTCCTCGTGTGTGTATAACAGTTTTTTTTATTTATTTTTTTGTCTTTTTTTGTTTTTTTTGTCTTTTTTTTTTGTTTTTTTTTGTATACACTACACGTTAGTCCTTAACGGCAATCACACCTGATGGTAAGTGATGATGCAGTCTAGGATGGTAGCGACAGCGCACGCACTGTGCCACGGAGGTCCTCCTCGTGTGTGTATAACAGTTTTTTTTATTTATTTTTTTGTCTTTTTTTGTTTTTTTTTGTCTTTTTTTTTTGTTTTTTTTTGTATACACTACACGTTAGTCCTTAACGGCAATCACACCTGATGGTAAGTGATGATGCAGTCTAGGATGGTAGCGACAGCGCACGCACTGTGCCACGGAGGTCCTCCTCGTGTGTGTGTAACAGTTTTTTTTATTTATTTTTTTGTCTTTTTTTGTTTTTTTTTGTCTTTTTTTTTTGTTTTTTTTTGTATACACTACACGTTAGTCCTTAACGGCAATCACACCTGATGGTAAGTGATGATGCAGTCTAGGATGGTAGCGACAGCGCACGCACTGTGCCACGGAGGTCCTCCTCGTGTGTGTATAACAGTTTTTTTTATTTATTTTTTTGTCTTTTTTTGTTTTTTTTTGTCTTTTTTTTTGTTTTTTTTTGTATACACTACACGTTAGTCCTTAACGGCAATCACACCTAATGGTAAGTGATGATGCAGTCTAGGATGGTAGCGACAGCGCACGCACTGTGCCACGGAGGTCCTCCTCGTGTGTGTATAACAGTTTTTTTTATTTATTTTTTTGTCTTTTTTTGTTTTTTTTTGTCTTTTTTTTTGTTTTTTTTTGTATACACTACACGTTAGTCCTTAACGGCAATCACACCTGATGGTAAGTGATGATGCAGTCTAGGATGGTAGCGACAGCGCACGCACTGTGCCACGGAGGTCCTCCTCGTGTGTGTATAACAGTTTTTTTTATTTTATTAATAAGTGAGTTAATTTTTTTTTCCAACACTCTTTTCCACTCTTTTGCTGAGAAAATAACTTACAGCTGGAAGGACCCAGTCCTTCCTTCAGTCCTTCTTGGACTAATATGTGAATTTTATGTAATTTATGAATTACTTTTTAATGTTTCTTAATTAAGAATGAGTCCGTCAGACGGACCGGCGGATACACGAATACTAACTCTAAGACCTAGTTCCGCCGGGTCAATAAATTTACAAGGCTAGTTTGAAAAGGGTAACTAGTACTGTACGTACTGTCCTGTGCCAATGTACTCCACATACCTCTATTTCTCGATTCCGAAAAATTATTATAATTGCATGTAAAATATTTTAGTTTGCGTATAAAATTAACCAAAAGTGTCAAACTCTTGACTCAGTTATTTGGCCAAGGATTTGACATGACGTTAACACCAGATGTTATGGTAGCCACTGCATAGTTTTTTCTCTCAAAATTTTGTACAGGTATTTCTCTTAAGGTAATGAATCCATGAAAAACTTGCGGAACAGAAAAGAAAAGAATAGCTTTTCACTGTGTAATTTGATACCTATCAGCATAGTACCCCCTTTTCAATTAGCGATGTTTTCAACTCCTTCCTCCTACAAGGAAGGAGTTGGAGATGGCATCCTTGTCGGACACAAGGTAAATCTTCTTGTGTCGACAAAAATGATTGCTGGCCCCACACTCGCCAGACAATGGTGACTCCTCCCTGCGACCGGGACATTAGTCGCGATTGAGCCTCCCCCTCCTCAAAACAAGGCTCGGCGCGCGTTTGCAACACGAGCCTTCTTGGTTAGAAAATTAATCGGAACTGGTATCTAAACCGATCCATGGCTCAGTGCAAGGACGCCCGAGGTTGATAATCAATCTAATCCAAGATCGTCAGATAGAAGTTTATAATTAGTAGTTTATATATTAGCTATCCTTTTTTTACTCTATCCTTTCGATAAGGATGGCGCTACTGAATTCAATCTGCTATCCGACGTGTTCTGGATTAGACTGATTCGCCTCACGCATACGCAGATTTAACTTCTACATATGCGTGAGGGATATCTTGTCTAAATGGTTAAATTCACATCTTTCGATTACAGTGTAGGAAAAAAAATTACAAGTTCCTTTTCAAATAAGAGAAAGTAGCTTGAAATATCTCGACATCTCAATTATCTCACAAAGCATTTTTAGATGTTAACCGACTTGAAATTAATCTTGCCAATGAATTCAATTGAACTAGGCTCTATAATTTTTTACGCCTAACGATGTAGATTACAGTGTAGGAAAAAAAAATTACAAGTTCCTTTTCAAATAAGAGAAAGTAGCTTGAAATATCTCGACATCTCAATTATCTCACAAAGCATTTTTAGATTTTAACCGACTTGAAATTAATCTTGCCAATGAATTCAATTGAACTAGGATCTATAATTTTTACGCCTAAGGATGTTATTTACATGATACTTGGCTTATATTTTGATTTTGATTTTTAATTTTTTGTATCTTTGTTGCTTGATGTAAACATATTATTATACATAAATAAAACTAAATAAGAAAAAAAGTGAGCACCAATCCGCTTATTTGCCGATGCCTCTTTGTAATATATTTTTTGTGGGTAATCGATAATTAGAGCGATAAAATCTGAATGATGTTTATTTCCATGTAAGCAAAAGTGTTGTTGCGTTATATAACGCGACGCCTCTGATGATTGTAATTGCTATTTGTGCTTTGTATCATTAAGAGTAAACAGGAAGGTCACTTCCGATCCTTATGAGAAAATAACAGTTAACTGTCATCTTCGTAATGAGTAAGCTAAGCTGTTTTATTTACCTAATAAAAATGAGGAAATTATTTTGAGCAGAATGTTCACGTTGCTTAGATTATGTGTGTGTATATGTTATTGTTTAGATATCGGAATGTTTAATATAGATATACACATTGCGATATAATATTCAGTACTGGGATATTTGTTTAAGTTTTAAGTAGGTGTTCATTTTTGGGTGCAAATAATGATCATACGTTACTCTAAGTCATCAAACTATACGTAAATATACTTTAAGAATAATAACATATCTTGAGCGGCTTTAGGCTTCAGCCTGAAAATTAAAAGAGACCTGAGATAGTTTTGCTAACCTCGTTTCTTCCCATTTATCAACCTTATAATAGGGCGCTTGAGCCTAATAACAACCAAAATGTATCTCCGCCCGATTGTGCCCCTTGTTTGGTTCGACTCAAAATAACCAGGTTCAAATGTATAGACTGAATATGCTTTTACAGAACTGAAATCATGTCTTTTTACAATCTGTGCATTGGTATACGATAAAATTATTAATACAATAAATAATTTAAACAAAACTGTGTTTGTTGCCGGATAAGCTTTTCCTTTAGAAAACATCTTGGCTTTGGTAGACAATAAACGAATTTGTTTATATTGTAAAATAGACAACTGAGAGATGATCTCTTACAATAAGCATAGAGCCATCACGTCCATTATTAAACGGCAGAATTGTCTGTGTACGTACATAAAAAAATAATAATAGACAAGAACGATAAGCAGGAGCAAAGTTTCCCTACGCATTTTGCTGAGGAGTTTTGGCTTTGTAGAAGTTTGTTTGTCTCGACCAAAAGGTCCTGTCCGTTAGTCTATTTTACCACCGAAGTTTACGCTTAGCTTATATGCGATACGGCTTAACTGGGTAAATTGTAACACTGGGTCCGAACAGTTCAGTTCACATTGAGGGACGACAATTCAATGCTCTCTACGACCGTGGAGATGGATCTGCAAGGGGTTGAGCTGCTCCTATTTCGGGTGTTGTTGAAGGTCCACCGCTTCACGTACTTGGGACGGCTCCGCCGGAGGCTGGGGCTCGCGGCGGTGTCTGCCCTGCTGCTGGTAGCTGGACCTTCCGTGTCGTATGAGTGGCTGTGATATGAACCTATGGACAAATCTTTATTTTAGTCGTGGTTAAGAGCTGTCCTCAATATAGAATATTGTAGTGATATATAAAATGATTGTGGAAAAACGAGTTTTGTGCTTCGACAATTTTTTACGATTAAGGCTCCAAAATCTAATTTTTCGGTTCGGAATTATAGCAATTTTATTCTCATATTGCATTTGTCTTATTGTAATCAGTGTGGCAAGCCCTTTTCCATTACAATGTACCTTCTCAGTTTTGTACTCGAGCTTTCGGCTTTAAATTAATACAAGTCTTTTATCGATACTAGCTAAAACTTTTTTATCGATATAAACTAAAATTACGTAGGAAAATCGGTATATTGCCATAATATTTAACTTATTAACGTAGCATTATCAAAGAGTGGGCGCACAGTAATTAATTAAACGGTTAGGACTCGGTGCGGGCTCTGCTATTTCTTTCTCCGACAAATGCACTTCTATGTATGTCTGGATATCTGATAATACATAATATGAGCCTTATTTATATCTCGGTTTAAAAAATAATTTATCGATACGTTACTATATTTAACGTGAGCAGTTTGTTATCATATATCGTAATATATACTGTCGCACTGTACTGCAGCGTTTATTTATGTTTGAGATTGCTTGTCGCCGCACGCGAGGAGACAGGGTTAAGGGTCATATTCTCCCCAGCGCGTAACAAGACCCAGTGTATATTGTATGTAACTTACTAGCAACTAAGGGTTGGAGACACTTCTTAGCCAATAATGAAAACTTATAAACATTGCGATCCAAAACAAATGGCATCGTTTTATAACCTTTAACAACAACAAATGTTGTGATATGATGTGATAACACCTATTATATTACGATAAGGGCGCTTTTAGAATAACGTTTTGGCTTAAAGTTACCGAATATAATCAAAACGGGTAATGCTGCGTCCGAGGCTTGCTCTTTGTTTATATATTCGCAAGTTACACAGCTTTGCCATACGCATTGCAATCGAATAATTTCGCTGTAAAGATAATGCAATGGCGTCAGAAGCGTTGACAGATTCGCAAGTGGCAAAGGAATTCCGATGCGTCAGCAGCGGTCATAGTCTTTCGCTGTACTCATTCGCTCGATTAATGCCGCTCAACAGTGCTAACAACATACTCAAATAGATACTAATAAAAAATATATTTTATTCGGTTTGCATTTTAAAGGCCCTTTACGTACATACAATTTTTTTGATTGTACTGAAGTGAAGATGAGGAAATTCATGATCTTGAGTTTGTTACGCCTTTACAGCTTATCACTTTTAACTAAGTTAATGTTCGATCGTATGTGGAGTACTGCTCCCATTTATGGGATTGCTGTACCAAGTAGGTACCAAGTTGTTGAAGCTTTGACAAATGATAATAACAGTAACCTACCCTCGTTAAAGAAAATTAAAAGTTCTGGAAAAAAATTAAAAAAATAGTAGTTCTGGAAGATCGCAATTTAGTGGGGACACGTCTGGCTGGTCAGCTAAATTTCATGTAAATCAATCAAATTGAATAGCCTAGGTATACGAGGGACTCTGTTTACAACATGACGCCGGCTATTTGCTCAACTAATTAATACATCCATTATTGTACGCCATAGAATAATAGCAGCAATATAAATATTATAAACCACTTGACAAGTTAGATACAAGGTACAATTTTGAGGCCTTATCATACATACAACGAGCAGTATATATGTTTCGGGAAACATATATAAAAAATAAAAACTGGGCCGTAAAAAACTGTTCAAAGTTATCATAAAAAAATATGCGACGACAACCTAAAATGTAAACACATCAGACAGAATAAGGTCCTGTAAATAGTTTTTTATAAAAACAATAATTAACAGACACATTTACAGGAGCACACATACACACAAACATATGCACATACACATTATATAGAAGTGATGTCAAGCCTTCAGAATTAGCTAAGATTTACGATTTGTTAATATTTTTTATAAAGGCTTTAATCAACTTTACTGTGATTTGTAAGTTTTGAAAATCAAGTATTAACGTAACGCCGTATCACAAACTTCTAGCACTCTTTAGTCCCTTTGTTACGCTGCAGCTGCAGTCAGCTCAACCGTGTTAAGCAAAATTCCTAGCCATGAACAGACAGAAAAAATATCCGAAGGAATGCTTTGTTTTACACTTTTTCATTTTTATTGAAGTGAAAACTTCTTTAGCGGCGTTGAGCACTTTTTCTGTAATGGGTATAAAATCTTAAACTCGCGTCAGGACACGTGACCTGATCGAAAAAGCGTAAGACGGATGGAGAGTAGACAGCTATCCCCTCTCTACGGCGCGGCGAAAATGTATGCCTGGGCCTACTGTTTCGTTTAGGCAGCGCAGGGCGCTTGCGCGAATGTTCGTGTATGTTACAGCGTGCCACGCGCATCCTTGGATAGTTCTGGTAATGATGATGGTGAAAAAGTCGTTGAAATTATGGATGAAAGTTGATTTTTCGGAGAGATAAACTTTTTAATGTAAAATAATTGTAATAGTTTTAAAGTGTTAAATTTTTAATGTAATATAAATTGTCATGTTTGTGTACGATAGCGCAATAAATGAATATTGTATTCTACCACATAAATGATAGTACTTTTATACTGATAAAGCAATTGGTGCAAAATTATTCCCTAACCATTCCAAAATATCAAACATGCTCAACGTTAATAATCAAGTTTTCACTTCTGCCGGCACTCCCGGAGTGCAACCCGTCTTTTTTTCTATATAAAACGGACTACACCTAACACGAAGAATTTCTTTTATGTACACGTACTTTGACGTCCAACAACCGACGCGAAAAACAATGGAAAAGAGATCACCTGCTGGTCCTTTAGTGCAAACAATACTATTTGCTTCTTTGTCCATCACTTTTACACCGAATCAAAATTTTTGAAGAGCATTCCTTTGTTATGACGTTCCTGTGATTGGTTTTATTAAACAGTGCCACCTCGAATATTAGGCCTGCCAGTGGTCCCCATTTTCGGGCTTAATGGTGAAATACGGCGCAAAATCATAATGATCTAGGAAGGTTCGCCCTGTTCAAAACAGCGTTTAAGTATTAACTGGCTTGGTTTTTATAAATTACGATCTTTCAATAAAAATAAAATAAAATAAATTCAAATTAAGTATATAATTTCTGTGTCATCGTTGATCAATGTTCGGAAATCTTTGTGTAAGATACATTAGGCAAACTTAGGCTTCGGTATAAATAGGTCATTTTAATTTACACGTGAGTGCTTCCTTCTGGTTCATTTTATTACATTACATATGATATATTTCGGGTGAGTATATGTATGTTGTATGTATTTATTATTATACATTATACATCTATTCTTGTATTAAGTTCATAATTGCCTTATCTATAAATGTACAGTGCGAAAAACGTAGTTGACCAGGTTTGAAATGTAAAATTAGTGTCTTTTAACAAAGACGCTGTCGCCGAGACAAATAAACTTATGGGGCTAAAATGATCGGAGTAAAAGAGACAAGAATCAACCACAAAATAATTAAAACAGATATCAAATTGGTAAATGTATTGACTGTATTATATAATAATCAGGCATTCATTTTTTTAAAGTTGCATAGTTGCTCTGTATTTTGTTGTCTCAGAAACTAGCGGCATTCTCCTCGTTAATGCTTTATCACGTTCGGTCGATCCTGCAACAAATCTCTTTAAATATAAACAAACTGTCCTCATATATCTTGTACTTTCATGTTGAGTTTTTTTTTTAATAAAAAATATAGAACATGACAACAACCCTCACGTTATTATAAAATAATATTTATATTTGTTTAAATAAATAAGTGCAACTCAGTTCAGAAAAATTTAAAACTTCTTTCTTACAAGTCGTCGTGTAGTTACGACTGGTGGGGATCGGAGAGACGTCGCCAATGTGAGGTACTATCCTGACGGCAAAACCGTACCGCTAAAGCCTTAACTCATACCAATTGGTCAGCCTTAAAATAAAACTATAAAGGTTCCTAACCTATTTGTATGTTTCCGACGCCTATCATAATCAACAAGTACATATAGCGGGTGATGATACGCAGGCTATACACGACATGGCCCTATTAAATGAAAGCCGACGATACGCCACGTCCGTCTGGCTAAACGACAAAAACGCAAAAGCTTCTGAGTAGAACTGTAAATATATATAATAAGAGCGTAATTCTTAAATGTATCACAACTGAAACACACCGCTGTATGTGCTATCCCCCTTATGCTGTTTGTTTTTTGTACATTTTATTTTTTGAAAATTAGAAACAATTGAAGTATTAAAAAGAAATATATTACGGTATTATTTCTTTTAAAGAGATAAGTAAGTATTAAACTTAAGGAATGCCCTGAATGATGTTTATATGATACGATTAATACAACCACTACCGAAAAAATATTGCCAAAAAACGCTTTTAACATATCTTTCAATTAGGCGATTCAATATTATGATGAACACAAGTTACAATTTAATCTAAATCACATGTTCGCCGAAACACTAGCATACTACACTACCACTAAAAAAATGTTGACATATATGCTCTGCTTCCCGTGAGAATCCGGGGCGGTTTGCTAGTAAAATATTTTTATTTATTTATAACATCATCATCAGTCAAATGAATGTTAAATTGACGGGCACAGAGCTGACTCTCTCTACGCTGCTGCGGTCAGCGGGTCTGCATTCATAATTCATAACTCTTAATGTAGTATGACAACTGACTCACTCGAAAGACTGCATGCACGGACTGGACGCGGTGGAGGGCGTCTTGGTTTCTGATGATGGAAGCACTGCAATGTTTGGACGAGAGCGCGCCGAAAGTTCTGGCCGGTCAGGCAATACAAGTAGAAATTCATTCCATTGTTAGAGTGAAATAATAGAATGGAAATCTGTTGTAATGCCGTCCATCGCCCGCTGATATCGCCAGTATTCTGATGACAATCAAGAATGATGACAAGGACTTAGTAGTCTAAATACAGTTGCCAACTGACAGTTAATATGTAAGCATATTTCTGAGCGGGAAATTAAAATATAAGCAAGCAATAATCACATCACAAACAGAACTACAAAGAAGCAAGCACAACACAGTCTAGTACAATAATCATACTTACAATTTGGCAGTCGTATATCTATCTATATACACCAGTAAAAGATACAGCTGCGTAATAAGGTTTACAGATTTTGCATAAACCCTTGTCGTTATTTCACATTGATGAAATGACTATATTACCCATGCGGCTCAACTGCCGCGTTTTTGCGGTGGTGGCCAGTTAGAGCGATAATCCTGCCAAATTTGTCCTCAGTCTAAAACTAGTTAGGAAAGCAGTAGGAAAAGCGCTGTTTTGGTGAATACAGAGTAAAAAGGATAATTGTGACTACGTATCATTTGGTTGTTTTGGATATAAGTTAATAGATATAGATATGTATTGTATAGATATGGATTATGTACGGTAACTTGCCTAAAATGAACGTTTATCTAGGACGTATTAAATTAACTTAAAAAAGGACCCGACAAGCACGGGTACTTTTTTAGTCTTGTTTTCAGCTAGCAGACGCTGGTCACGCTTCTCTGTGGCATGGTCTGATATTTTTATACTATGCTAAAAAAGAGAAACATTACTCTCGTGCCAATTTGAGCGCTTATTTTTAGTTTTTATTATTCCGTTTCCTAGTATTTCGGAAAAGCGAGATTTGTAGGTTTAGGTTTAAAGACTTTTACTCATTTAATGTATTCGTCTAATTAAACTTCTTGGTATTGCTAATTATGTATGCAGCTATTTTAGTTTTGAATGCATTGGTTATGTTTGCATTTATTATTGGCGTAGGCCTGTTGTAAATACGCGACGAATTTTATTTATATTTTTTGTGAATGTGATATTTATAAAACGAATGCTTGTAGAAAAATCATATTACGATATTAAGGATTATATAAACGATAAAAAAACTTGGGTGTGAATTGCTCTATCTCCCTAGGTACTATAATTTATTATTCATTATGTGAGATGGTGATAACGAAAAAAAAAACCCCGGCTAAGTTTGTTTTGGGCTTTTTCTTAGACTGGAACACTTGAACAAAGCGCGTTTGGAACCCTCATAGCTTTAGTTTTAAGTTTACGAATATAGTTACCATGAAATGAGTGCCTTTTTAAGGACTATTTGAATAAAGATTTGAATTAGTGTGGATTTTTTTAATTAATAGATTTCTAATCAAGATTTCTATCAATCGACAAATCAATCAATCCATTATTAACTTAATTGAAAGAATCTTTTAAACAATACTTTTGATGCTTCAAAAACATACGTATCCGTTGATGGTATAAACTACATGCGTAACTTAAAACTAAAGCTACGAGGATTCCAAACGCGCACTGACCTAAGGAGTTAGTACCACAACCAACAGTCGTGTCGTGTGAGTGTTATATTTGTTACTGGCCTCACTCACTTGTTACTATTTAAGATCAATCTTGTTAAAACAATTCATTAAATTGTAATTATCTTCATATGTATTTCTTTGTGTATGTAGTCTGGTAGCGTGTAGTTCGAGTTGATTTTTAGTTCGAGAAGAATCGTGGCAAGTACTGTCACACTGTCAAAATATGAAAATGACATTGACAGTTAATATTAACACAATGAAACATTAAGTGCGCATTTGCCGGGATATATTGAACTAAAAGTTACAGACACACCCGTGCCCCGTACGTGCAACTTACGTGTATGCAAATTAACGCGAGACCAATTAGCGATCCGCCGCATACCCACAGCCCTCGCAGCGAGTAATGTATACTTTTGATTTCGAAACAAAATTACTATCACTGTTATAATCGCACCTATGAAGGATATAGCGGCTGTTTTAGACAACTTTGTTTGACTAACTAACTGCCAATTAAACCAAAACTAAAAACCTAAAGACAACATATTAGTCGTGAAGCGTGGATAAAATTATATATATAAAATTATATATAATAATTATATATATTTGTTAGGGACAAATAAACAAAATAATTATAGCCTTCATTTATTTTTTCTACCTGTAAGAAAACCCAAAATTATTATGGAATAAAATTAATATTCATTCAAACCGCACTCAGTGCTTTATTTGGCTGCCATTCCTACTGTCACTACACGCTCAAACAATTAGTCTAAACTATTTAATATGTTACAAATCATTCACAATAGGTTTGCCAGAGACACCTATGAAAATTGTAACTAATGCTCCATTTTGTAAAATTACTATTATTTCAAGTACGTATATTCACAGTTTAGATATAAAAGTTATCCTAATTCAAATAAAAAAAAAAAAAATGTGGCTGTTGTACTGTGTCTGAATATTTATTATTTTGATAATGTCTATCTATCTAGATTATTCACTCTCGTAATGTTACTGCCCATCGATATAAGCCCTCTTATGAGCAAACCTTGCTCATCATGCTTTTAACTTTTTATACGCTATACTTTTTATGTTTTTCTAAAAGTGGTGTGTTTAATTGCGTTTTCTAAACAATAAAGCGGATTGAATATTTTTTGAAAGCTCTACGTTCGTCGTGCTTTTAATCAAAGGGGTGTTGCGCGGGTGCAGCGGGGCGGTGGCCGGGGCATGCGGCGGCATTGTCTATCAATTTTCAGCTTAAATTTTTGTCAGCGAGTAGCGGCCCGCGGACGCCGGGCTTTTGCTAACACAATTTATGGGGACATGTGCTCTACCCGGCTAAGCACATGAAAACTGGCGAACGAGGGTTTGCCTTGCGTTGATGTATTTTCTTTCATCTACAATCACTATACATTTGACCTCATATTAAACTTGACAACACCCGTATGGCGATTTTGTTGCACAGTCCCTATCGAATATAAAACTAACTCCTAAACCGATTTGAATAATTATATCATAATAAAAAATATATTACACGTGGAAGTAATAGATGTTTATATTAATCCAACAATTAAAACAAAATTTAAAGTATTTTACTCGGAGAATTAACTACGGAAGTTGTTACTGCCGGGAGACTACAAACATATATTTTTTGTACTTTTTTTAAATATATAATTATGTATATATCTGTAAGCGGTGATAGCCTAGTGGTTAGGGCTTCAACCTCCTAATCAGAGGTCGGCGGTTCGAATCCGGGCACGCACCTCTAACTTTTCGGAGCTATGTGCGTTTAAAAAAAAATATCACTTGCTTCAACGGTGGAGGAAAACATCGTGAGGTAACCTGCATAATGTTCTCAAAGGCGTGTGAAGTCTGCCAAACCGCACATGACCAGCGTGGTGGACTATGGCCAAACCCTTCTCATATTGAGAAGAGACCCGCGCTCTGTAGTGAGCCGGTAATGGGTTGAACATGATGATGATCATGATTTCTGTAAGATTATGTTTGGCTTAAGTTTAACGCATCGTCAACATTTCCGAGTTCGTAAGGTTCTGAGTTTGCGCAACAATATCCTGAACGGGGAAGCTCGTACCCATCGCTAGCGCGGTTGTAGCTCGCCTGGCGGCAACAGGTGGCGTTCCCGCAGCTCCGCTAGCGCCGGCGACATCAAATACTATATATACTTGTTGCGGTTGCATTGGATAATACCTACTTTTATCATATTCGGGCTCTTTATAACTATATATTCGTTTGTGGCGTCAATTTTTTTTTTGCTTCAACGTTTAGTTTAAAAAATACCTAAATTAAATAAAAAAAAACTATTAATTAATACCATAGCTCTTATGTTTATACACTAAATTTTACCTAATTTTTTTAACTGGTTTCCTAACATTTTGTGGGGCAGGTGATTTTTATCGATTCTCTCGTAACTTTTTGCATTTGTTGAAGAGGAACGTATTATTTAACTTAAAACTTTCTGCGTTCAATAGAAGGCCATATGAAAGAGTGTCTTTCTTTAGTGAGATGACACTTTATTAAAGTTATAAATAGATCTAGTGGTTCTGTATATATCAAAAGACATTTGTAGAAAAGGTGTTCAAAATTAAAATAACTTTATCACTATGCCCCTGATAAAGTTAAAGCAATGTTTTAGAAAAATCGGGATTAACAGCATTTTAAGATACTCAGTCATTCCCTTTTTTTAATATTATTCAAACGCTAGTGACCGAGATTTGTGTGAGCGTTCCTATCACCCAACGATAGGCAGCTAGATTCGATAGGGTACGATATCCGTCGTATTAAAAGGATAGATCTGCCCGTGTTTAGTTACTAAAATGAATGATAGATAATTTATTGAAAATGGCCTTAATTGGAATGGAATTAATTGAAATTGTATAGGGAAATGTTTGTATTTGAATAAATCGTTCCTAATAATGTTCGTCAGCATCGCGGTTTCAAAGTAGTGGCCGCAAGCTCACTCTACGAATCACTCATAAAATCGCGGCCTATTTTGCGCGGTATCGTAATGTCTCTGCCACGGGCTTTTGGAAGTATGCCAGGCATGCGGCGGAGGGCGGCGGTGCTCCTCGTGGCCAGCTCGGTGTGTTCATTACCAAATATTCGTCTTCACGCTTCGCTTCACCTTCCTATCCGCGTAGAAAGTTACTCTCGTAGCTTCGGCCCCTACGGCTACAATTATGCGCTACGGCCGCGGCTCTCGCTACGGCTACCATAATTAAAACTGCTACGATCATCCCTACGGCTACGGTTTTCTCCTAGCGGCTACTATTGCTATTAATAAGAGGTCATTTCGTCAGTCCATGTTATTTATTTTCAAAACGGCTTTCATTTAAATTATAGTTTTCTACTATCGTTAGTCAACCGTGGCCATATTAATATATTAATACATTAAAATTGAGCTTTTTGGGACCAATTATGGGAATAAATTTGCTTTTTGTGGATATTGCCAAATTTATTCATGAGTTAAGTAATTAATTAAATTAAGTGCAGCAAAGCCTGCCGGCCTAACTACAGTAAATGAAGTAAAATATTCGAAAATGTTATAACCAATATTTATTTTATTGCAGTAGCAATCCTCCATTGCCTAGCGGAAGATGTATATTTTCCAGTAATTTTAAGGAGGATCTAGAATCACAGAATGCTTCATCCGGTCTTTCGCTTTAACAGTATTTCCCGTCGCTTGATAGGTACAGTTCTGCCGGAAATACTGAAAATATCTTCTGTTTAGTATTTTGTGATTCTGCTCTACACATGGATGTCATGAGGCCGGCAAGTGCCGATACAAGCTACGTGTGAGTGTGATTTAATTTATATATTACATAAAAAAAATAAAAAAAACACTATTTGATTGTTATGCGTAAATTTAACACGAATAAATGAACGAAAGTATTAAGAAGTATACCAAGAAGATTCAACGCTATAATCCTATTTAACAGTATAAGGGCTAAAGCGTTGTCGGATAGCCAAAAAGTTAACTCAGATACATAAAACACATTAATCTTACTTTAAAATTAATGTGTTTTATGTAATACAATATTATTTTGTAAAAAAGCTTGAAAGTGACATCGGTACTGATTCACTAAACACCCATGGCGATATGTGCTCAGGGGAGTCATATATTTCCGAAGACATATATTCCGGGCCCCTTAAAATAAAAGAGTTAAAAAGACAGTAGTGTCACGATATTTAATTGTATTTTATATGTCAATCAATACAAATGAATGAATACTTTGTACATACTGTTGTGTTGTAGGATTGAATGCAATTCTGTAAGGCCGCGGAAAGAAGGATCAGGCGATTGGTATATCAATCTATCACTTCATATCAGATAATACTTGACTTAATTTTGTTTTAAGGAGTACATCACTATCGCATTTTTTTTAGTTAGGTCGTAAAATATTATCGTAGTTTGTTAAAATAACAATCGATATTTTGTAAGTTTTTAAACACTAAGAGTCAAATCAACAGTAACAGTAGGGCGTTTGACAGTTAAATTTCTAGCTAAAATATGTCAGCTTGGTTTTTAAGTCAATTGTGTTATGATTCGATGCACATGTAGATGTGTCGTAGATAAATAGGGCAGATCGAATATTTGCGAATAACCTCGGGTGATTATAAAAGACCGTATAGTTGCGAAACTGAGTAGAATTTTGCATTCCTTTAGCTGGGTTGATGCTATAATATAAAGTAAGTTTAGACTATATGTTCATTGCTTCAGCGCAAACCTAGGTCCGATAATTGCGAGGTTCATAAAATTTACTCAGTGCCCTATTGTCCTGTTTATGACATATAGATATAGTTCCACATTAAATATCTTTACATTTGTTTAATTCATATATGTTAATATATCACAAATTGTTGTAAAATAGTAACGTGTATCTCAATGTGTAAAATGTTTCCTACAAAATCTACGTTGACTTTTGATAAATTAAACGCGATGTATATGAAACCGTTGTTCATTAGCGAATACGTAGCTTTAAGGTTCTACAATTTGCTCCTGTTTTGCTTTATGATATCAGTAGGGAAGGAATTATTATAAAAGATAAAATGTTGTCTGCAAGTCTACTACGAGAGCCACTACAAAGTTAAAAGTTAATTAAAAATACGTGTAAAAACAAGAGTTATGTTTCACTTTGAAAGTGGAAATTGAAAGCGGGATTTTATGCGGGAGTTTGTTTGATCGTGATGCTCCTAGCGAGTGTATTGGTTTAAGCCATGTAATTATATTTTTTTCTTACTTCCTGTTATCTATCTTATACAGCACAACGTCATGTTAACATTGAGTTTATGATCGTCGAACCGACACAAAATCGTGGAGAACTAGTTTCTGATAATATGACGTGTACGGACAATTTAATTTGTAGGCTATCAAAGGTATACAAGTGGAATATTGTTTTTCCCCTGAGGATTTCAAAAATTAATCAATTGCTCTACACGATACCGCACACATAAAAATTAGAGTAAATATTTAATTAAACGTCGCAAAATATTGATACGGAGAAAAAGCTAAATAATAAACTTGATTTCATCCATACCATGACAAAGAGGTCACAAATGCTTTTATCATAATTTCGAGAGTTGGGTGCGAGTGGGTGTCTAGATCAGTGGGCGGAAAAACTGATACAGTGATAGTTTCAGTGCCAGTGTCCTAGTGCGAATGTCGGTCTCTCAATATTATGGCCAACACGGAAAGCACACCCAAGTGATAGCATTGAGTTTTATATCATGCGACGAAGTTTTGTTTGTAGTCCCTTGGCCAAGTCGTGGCTCATGCCGAATACTATTGGCGCTAAAATATTAATAAACGATGGCACATGACATACGGCTCGGAAATGCTTTTATTTCAGTGGGTGCTGTGTCTATACAGTTAGCGAAGTCCATTACTCTGAGTGCGAGTGTATATTGCGAGTTCTAGTGCGAATTGTAGTGCTAGTGTGTGTAGTTTTTTAGTACCTAAGAATAATTTATAAATTAGGATTTCTTGCGTTTGCTTACGTGCGGGTAAAACATCTTCTTGTAGTCATAACTACAAAATAAACTTGTACATGATCGTGTAACTTCTCATTTTCTGTTCGTTCACCTGCAGTTTGTAATAAGAAAGTCGACGCAAGCAGAGTCGCGAGCCACTTTAAAACAGACATATAAAAACATAAACTACTCGCAAAGCACATGTAACATTCGCAGCAAATAACTTGAATCTCAGAAAGCTGTAATCACGTAAGCATTCACGGAGATGTTCAACTGACATTGATCAAGTTGTTTGCCCGTCGCATAACTGAAACTTGCGGAACACTCATACAAACAAGGAAGTAAACGGCCGTGCTGGCGCATTGTACAAAGCTAATGGACCGCGCGCAGCGACTTACCACATCATAAGCCAGTAAACGGAAAGCGTACGCCGGTAGGTTGCAAGCCACGAAGACAGAGGAAACTTTTAGCAGCATGGTCGTTATTCGTCGCTGAGAGCGCGCGTCGTCGGCCGCCGACGAGCCCGCGCGCCTCACGATCTGATGGCGAGCGTCGTTCGCGCGGCAGATGTCCACCACGATTAGCACGTTGGCGACGACGATCACCAGCAGGGGTGCCGTGAAGGAGAGCAGTGTGTCGATTACGTTGAAGAGCCCCGCGGGCACCATGTAGTCGCGGTCGATGCTGCAGGCGCCGTCGCGCGGCACCGCGAACCGCAGCACGGGCGCGTTGAAGATGAGCGCCACGGCCGCCACGGCCAGGGTCGCGCCCCGGGCTCGCGCCACCGTGCACACGGCGGCGCGCTGCAGCGGGTACAGCACGGCCACCAGCCGCTCCAGCGTGAAAGCCACCACGAGCCACGCGCTGGCGCCGCACGACACGTATGACGCGTACATGAACAGCTGACAGAAGCCGGGCCGCAGGAACACGTCCGACGCGCCCGCGGCGTTAAGCCACGGCGGCAGGAGCTGCAGCAGGAACACCGAGTCGGATATGGCCAGCGCCGACATGTACGTGCTGGTGGACTGCAGCCGCAGCTTGCTCCGGTAGAACACGAACACGGAGAGCAGGTTGCCCACGCAGCCCAGCAGCACCAGCAGCGGCGTGTAGTACAGGTACAGCGACGTGGCCACCGTCGTCGCCCACATGTCGAACTGCGTCTGGTTGGCGTCGGCCACGGGCGGCCCCAGGCCCAAGCGTGCGTCGGACGCCATGGCGTCGCGTGCTACTCGCCCTCTGTGCCCGCCACGCTGCCACCTCTCCCTTCCATTAGGGAGATTAACTCACTGCTCCTTCCGCCGAAACGTACTCGCATGTGAAGATCTTACTACATTATGTCTTAGAACATTTTCATATCAAACTTGGTCCCGCCATGGTCACTGTGTTCACATTTATTGTCGTTTCAGGAATAGTCATTGTCTAAACACTACACTTTACTGCACTGTCTTATTCTAGAAAGTCGTATAAACCGATGTCGCTCCCCAAAGTTCCCTTAAAACATCCGCCTGCTCAAAATTATTGTCACCGTCAGACCCACCAGGCACCAGGCTGTTCCAAGTGGGCTTGACTAATGCAATCGAATTATTTAAGTCACATTTATAATGTTATATGTTGTATATCGCAGACGCGCATACTGAAACATAACTCGTCAGTACTCTATCAGAATGCACCAGAAGGATAGCGTACTCTTATTATTCAATCAATGTATTCTTAAGCTATTTTCAATGTAATATGTATTAAGTCGCTGAAATTTATAAGCAATAGGACGGTTACCTCTCGGATTAAGGATACATAATCGATCGCAACTCCTGTATTCTAAGACCTACCTCCTAGTAGGAGGGAGACGATGTTAATTACACTCGTTAACTTCAAGCCAACAGTTGTCAACGCGCCCTGCACTAACGAGAAGCATCATATTCAGTCGTTTTTTTTCATCATATAATTTAATAATCTCTTGTATTATTCATTATAGTAAATTTCTAATTGCGTTATAAATATCTATCTAAAAGGATCTGAAAGTGGAGCCAGGAATATGCCCGCGCTCACACTTATTTCACTAATCCGTGCCGATACGTTGAATTTGGCATCCTCCATTATTATTTATTTCATTGCGTCCTGGATGACGAAAACCTCACATTCATTAGTGCGTGCAATCGAATAGCATTCAGTTACCTCCATATATGTACTGTAATTACGTGCCGGCTACATGACCGCCGCGGCGGCTCATCTCAATTCGACTATGCGGCTCGGTTTTCGCAGTGGAATAGAATCATTAATATTATTCAACCATATTTAATACATGCAGTATCTAATATTATCCGGTCTATTTGCAAAACAGAATTTAAATGGTTTTTGGTTAGAAATTTTCGTCAATTTTCGGAAAACATTTGGTATCGGCTATGAAATCGGCGTTTAGTGGAATTATATCATAGAATATTTGATATGACAGCTATTCGCTTTGTATATGAAATATTTAGTATTTATATTGACCACCCGGATAATATTCGCGTTGTTTTTGATGATGTATCTCGAGGTGGCGACATTTGTTCCTGACTTTACTACCGATTGAACATTAAGATATTGGTTTTCTTTGTTAAGATTTTGATCTTGCAGACGAGACAAGATGAGACAAAATCTTAGTTGATCCGTCCCAAATGGCTGAGCTAGTATCCGTTTGTAATTTTAGTGATTCAAAATTAACGGTGAATTGGTAAAATAAAGCAGCTGAATTGAATTTACACATTAAACTTTGTACCATAACCGCTGAAATAGAAATGACACAAAACAAAGGCCTTAACCTGAATTGTTAGATCCAAGCTTCCCAGCAAACAGTAACGCAGAATAGCTTAGAAAGCTTATGATGACAGTGGCTTAGTATTCATTATATCTTATAATATAGTCTTGCCGTCTGGTGCCATAAAATTTGGTGGACTCGCAAAAATAAAGCGTAAAGGCAATCCTTGTAGTACACCCTCGTGTCTAACTAGTGGCTAACATAAAACTGCAGAGTATTTAAAATCCACTATTCATCAGGATTTGGTTAGAGTTAAACTTTTTGCGAGGTAAAAACTTCAAAAGCGCAGCGGCATTGAACATCGCATTTTAAGTTTTCGTAGATACCCGACATCGACCGCAATGCGCGTTATTTTATAGTGTACGTGTTGTTATTGAATGTTACTCATTGTCTTCTGCCGCCCGACACGGCGAGCAAACCAACCTGACGCGAAAATCTAAATCAATGCGCGAATCGCTATCTCGCTGCCCCGATAAAAATACAAATATTTACTTTACTAAAAAACAGATGCTCCAAAATTCATTCGATGTTTTTCGGATGGATGAGCGCACATGGACGCGAGACTAATTCAAGTGTTCAATCGATGGCAGTGTAGCTGTGGGGGAGAACGATACCGTCGCAGGTTAATCTCGCTTAAGCCGTTCAATGCACCTACCTATAAACAATGAAAAGATGACGCAAAATATTTTTGTATTCCCGTTAAATCTAAACCGATGTTTGTTGAAGTCTTAATTGCCAAGAGTGACGTGTTATGTAAGTCCCATTTAAATATGTGAGGAAGTAATATTGAACTTCTGAGATGAAAGCCGGAACCTCGTACTTGACGACGATCACTATCCTCAGTTTTTGGGCCGCCCCGCCCAATCCCTTATAACGTTACACGATGTTCCAATACGCGTTGGCGGGCTCGCAAATAATGTGCTGTAAGTCATCAGTAAAGAGTAGCTATTGATTGGAAGTTGATTTGATTATGTCATCGCGTTCCTGTTACTCCGCTCCCCGTCGGTCTGCGTCGGCGTCTGTCGTGCGGCGGCTGTATCTCATAAACCGGGATGCAGGACCTACCTATATCTTATAGGTGAAGTAACCACGAAATGTTTATTTATATAGCCGCTTTTTAAAAAGCAACTTGAAAATAAAATTGTAGACGCGTTTTTATATTTTGATCGAACTTATTTAGAAAAATATTACGTGGTGACATTGCATCGATGTACGGAATCCTATGTGCGGGAGTTCAACTCGTATCCTCTATTATCCTTATTTTAACCCCAACGATAATAGCGGGGTGTTATGTGTTTGTCTGTCACATCGTAGCTCCCAAAAGAATGGATATATTTTTCATATATTTCTTTTTGTAGAAAGTAACCGGATCCGGGTAGGATTCGGAGGTTCCCTCAATCTCGAACTATAGCGACTCGTCTATGAATTACATAAATATTATTTGGCGACCTCCGTGGCCCAGCGCGTGCGCTTTCTTTTTATATAGTGATCTACGTCCTGTGTAAGATTCCCGGCTCGAGTCCGGTCTGATGGGAGGCTTTGGCCGCGGCTAGCTACCACCCTACTGGCAAAGTCATGCCACCAAGCGTACAAACGTTTCGGTGCGGTGCCGAGTAGAGACCGATGTAGGTGACTGATCAACGTCGGCTAGTTTGCCCGCGATTTAAGATATAAAATTAAAAATACCATGGATCCTTTCGAAGTATGGCAACAAAACTGAAAGCTTTTCCAGAAAGTTTGTTGGATTCGTAGTCGAATTAAACTACCGTCTAACAACTCTCTGAAAATATTATGCAGCTGACTTTGAAGTTGTTGCTGCTTTTTTTTAAAAGCAACTTTGTACTTTTATTTCTCCCGAAACATTGATCTAGCTGTTGTTTTTATTACACAACAAGTTAACCCTTGACTGTTATTCTCATCTGCCGGTGAGTGATGACTGATGATGCAGTCTAAGATGATCGTATATATATTTTAGATATGTATTATTTGTATTGTTATTATTTTATATATTTAGTAGCATGTAGTTGTTAGTGTGTATGTATATATATATATCTTTAGCAACTTATCATGCCACTTTTAATTCATTGGCTCCAAAGCAATGATTGCCTGGAAGAGATCACTATTAGTGGTCAGTACGCCAGTGGCTGTTTCTTTTGTTATTTTCAATTATGTTACGTGCTAGTATGTATTGCAAAAAATTGTATAAATAAAAATGATAGTTATGTTGAACCCTTATACCACTTATCGGTGTCCAAGTGTCGTCGTACCGGGAAGAACCTTTATGACTTAGCGGCAAGTACTCGTCGCGATGGTGGTAACTAGCCAAGGTTGAAGCCTCCCACTGACCAGACCTGACTCGAGCCGGGAATCGAATCCAAGCACTCCCGCTTTATTATACGACGGTGCACGCGCTGCGCCATGGAGGTCGGCAAATAACATTTCTATAATTCATAGACGAGTCGATGTAGTTCGAGATAGAGGGGAACCGCCGAATCCTGCCCGGGTCCACTTTCAGCAAAAAGAGATATGTAAAATATAGGTACATTCGGTTGAGAGCTACGATGCGACAGACAAACACATAACACCCCGCTATTATCGTCGGGAAGATACAAATAAGATACCGTCAATCTTAAAATCCATTTCTAGTGTTGTAGTCAGCTACGTCCTAAAACCTATATGAGTTGAACGGCAGCGCCCCCGCGCGAAAGATGTGAAGCCGAATTAAAACTTATAACTCCACCCGAATCGAACCCGCAACAATCTCCCGATGGCGCAGTGCACACCGGGGCGTTGACCATTCTGGGTTGGCATCCGTGTCCCAGCAGCGGAATATTACGAGCGTCGATGGTCGTGGTATACCAGCGCCTACAATAATTTTTCGTCGTCTAACACTGTTCCATTACAAACTACCTCGTTGGTCTAGTTGTAAGCATGTTCGACAGCGGGTCACGAGGTTCTGGGTTCGACTTCCATGTTGAAAGAGTTAATTGTTAGGATTTTTTTTTTAATCCATTACAAGTTGACGGCAATCTGCCTTTGTGTTAAGTGATAATGCAGTTTAAGATGTAAGCGGGCTAACCTGCTAAAGCTGTGATAGCTTAGTAGTTAGGACGTCCGCCTCTTAATCAGGGGTCGGGGGTTCGAACCCGGGAACCTCTAATTTTTCGGGGTTATGTGCATTTTTAAACAATTAAAATATCATTTGCTTCATCGGTGAAGGAAAACATCGTGAGGAAACCTGCACGCCTGAGAGTTCGCCATAATGTTCTCAAAGGCGTGTGAAGTCTGCCAATCCACATATAGCCAGCGTGGTGGACTATGGCCAAACCCTTGTCATATTGAGAGGAGACCCGTGCTCTGTAGTGAGCCGGCAATGGGTTGATTATGATGATGATGATGATGAGCTAACCTGTATGGGTATGAGAAGCTTTTACTGCTAAATGGTTTCGTGCCGCTTGTCGATACGTCTTTGTGGGCAGGGTGGTAACTAGACACAGTTACCATACCATACCATCATCACTTACTACCAGGGGAGATTGCCGTTAATCTTCATCGATTTCCACGTGTTTTATTCGGGTATTCATTTATAACTTTCGGTGCAGGATTTTAAGGGTGCTCTCGTAAACTATCTCACTAAAAAGTTGAGGTGACTGTACGGCTATTGCAAACTATTAGTAACCGCCTCGTTCATATAATAATTAAAACGTTTAACTAATTAAACGTTTTGACGACCTCCTTAGCGCACGCATGCGTTGTCACATTCTAAAGTTTGGAGTCTTGTGTTCGATTCCCGGCTCGGGTCTAGTATGTTGGGAGGCCGCGGCCGTCGCTAGTTACCGATAAAGACGTGTCGCCGAGCGATTTAGCGTTTCGGTACGACGTCGCGTACAAACCAATTAAGAGCGTGGGTTTACCATACTCCTAACATGTTAGTCCGCTACCATCTTAGCATCATCACTTACCATTAGGTGTGATTGGCGTTGAGGACTAACTTTTAGTGTATTAAAAAAATTTGTACGTTGTATTCAATTTCCGGGTTAGACCTAAAATTGTTGATAGGGCGTGCGAATTCCCAGATATTCAACGTTATGTCCTGGTGGTTATGGCAGGATAAATCACCAAAGAAGCGGTGAAAGTCTTTGGTCTCCCTTTTGTAAAGGCCCGGGTTCGATCCCCTGCAAGTAGCGAGGCAACCTGCGTGCCTAGCGGGCGGCGCCCAACAGTGGGCCGGAAATGGAATGATTTCATTCGTATTTATCGGTTCGCATTTTTTTTTAATTTCCACCTCCCAGCGCTACTATCTGATAGGTACAATTAGGAGGTTCCGGGTTCTATACAATGCAATTAATTTGTGATTTTCCTGTGCTTGGGAAATGGAAATGGGCTTATAAGTATACGTTGTGTTATCTAACGTTAATCTGAAATTCGAGGTTTTTTATTTTCTGTTTAAATCGCGGGAAAACTATTCACTTGAAGTGTTAACTGTCGGCCACTCAGCAACGTCAGCAACTATATATTATGTACGCTAAATCGCTTGCCAGTAGGGTGGTAACTAGCCCCGGCCAAAGACTCCAATTAGACCGGATTCGGACCGGCGTTCGGATTCCGGGATACTTTATATAAATCGTAATACTAGTATAGTTTTATTAATTTTGCAAAATTTATCCGAGCCGGGATTCGAACTCAGGACTCCGTGTTACTTTTATACATCTACGCTAATCACTTGAGGTACGCGCCATGGAAAAACCCGGCTAAATATGACTTGGACTAACCAAGGGCTAACAATATCTATAAATAATAACATCGAGCAAAAAAATTACAAAAACACGATTGATGTACGAGGACCTCCCTGAATGTAAGGCGCTTTATATTTATTATTGGGCGACAGTAAAATTTGTTTATTTTACTGTGCGTGAAAACCTCATCTTTATACCACCCGGTACATGAGATACAGCCCGCTGGCGGTCCAAAGGCGTCAGGTTCGAATTATAGAATAATCTGTAAGCAATGCTCGAAGAAATAATATGTTGAATTGCGGACTCAAGCGACGCGACCTATACTTAATTTTTTCAAAGAATATTTCCAATAGTTGAAAGCCCGCCAACTGTTGCTGCTGCGCCGCCGTTGACCGCCGAAGACCTTTATCAGATTCTCGTAGAATTGTAATAAAGCTGCCCGACGTTCCTTCTACTTTTGTCTTCGAATGGAAATAATTTTTCGAAACCGGTGCAGAGTTGACGGAGATTTAATTTAAAATCGCTAAAAGAACTCGCCTACCTGCTATCCTTTCTTCATTTCGATCACTGAGTTGAAAGAGCCATTGCCGGAAACAATGTATAATCGAAGAACTATTCGAAAAGTTTATTAAAAACACACACTATTTAGCGTTTCTTAATTTCTTATAAACACTGATTTTATTTTAACTGTAATCCATAAGATTCAGATCAAAGTAAAATTTTCCACCTTTTAATCGACTTGGTACTATGAACGCGCCCTTTGTAAAATTTTCCGCCGTACGGTGCACTTGGAGATTCAGAAGTGCGTGCCCTAGCGCGGGCCCCGGTCAACTGGTGCGGAGGCGCAGGAAATCTGCCTTTTGTAGGCAGCAGGAGGGAAGCTGGAGACGTGGGTGGTGTGGGGAGATCAGGGAGGCAGGCCGGGGGAGGTATGGGCGGCGCTTGCAACACCCAAAACGGCGCGCCCAATCACGGCAGTTTGTTTTACCTATATACAGGTTTATAATCGCGATAGTTCCGGTATACAATATTATAAAATTATATATATATATGTTGAGCCCGATGCCGACTTCCTAACATTTTTAAATTCCTACAAATACACTTTAAAACTATTTGTAATTTAAATTTTGCGAACGGCCTAAAAATTAATTTGTTAAATAGCTTAGTGCGAAATAATTATTTTTCGTGTTTAGGATCTCTGCGACTGTACCCGAACTTAATGCACTGATTTGATAACGATTAATATAATCAATAGACACACAAAAACACAGTTACACGGCATTTTTCCCAACGATTCTGGGTCATCGTCACTATTTAACAATGCTACAAGTCACTAACTGCGAAAGAACAAAATATGCCACCCCGCTTATAGCTACAAACACTGAATTGAAGTAAGTTAAAAAGGGCGCTAATCGTCCCGACGGCGCTCGGTAACACCGCGCGGCGGGCGACGGGCCGGTTGATAGCCGCCGAGTGAGCGCGCCACAACACTTCCCAGACAATACACTCGGCCGAAGAACATACACACCGACACGCCTTATAAGTACCGTATGCTTACACTGAACGAACTGCACTCCCCGATGATCCCGCATTTGATTCCCACATTTCCCACAAAATGATTCACGACTTTATGTATTTAAGTTCGTTATTAAATCTAATGTAGGTCACATTATCCTCAAATAAATAAAATAGTAGGTATATAACCCGTGTACAAATCTTTAACGCTATTTATCTAAAATGTAAAATTAAAGGGCTGAAAGTTTATTCGTTACAAAGAACGCGCTAATCTCAGCAACTATTGGTCCGATTTGAAATATAATCATCACGGCATGACAAATTATATTGGAGCATGAATAGAAAATTTCCCGAAAAGGAGAACTTATTTCCGTTGCATAGGTAAATGGTTAAAGTTCAAAAATCATGTATGATATTTATTTAAGTCCCAAAAAAAGTCTACGACAGCAAATATCTATCTTTGAAGTTTGGCTCATTATAGCCTTTTTATGAAGGTGTTTTATAAACGTGATGTTAATCCTTATTCAAGTAAATACGTTATTCATCACAAGTCTTTAATTATAAACAAAATTACCCTTGACATTACTAACATTGTAGATTACAATTAATATTTTAGGAGATGTCAATTCGAATAATATTAACTTTATTTAATTTTACTATAGTTAAACTGTTAATGATAATAAAAGTGTAATCTACCTAAAATAGCTTGTAAGTCATACTGTTAATAAAATGGAATAAGTATGTTTATTTTAATAAGTTTTTCTTAAACTGACGCGGGTGAAACCGCGGGACCCGGCTAGTGATAATATAAAAATAAAACTTAGTTATCATGTAATTATATTATGTGATTTTATGGCGATTAATTAAGATTAGTCAATATAAATACGAACAATATCTTTAGTTAATTGCAAGGCTTTGTTGTTATTATTATTATTATAACTAATTGTCCTGGGCAACCGAAGCTGACCTATACTATCCAATGGTAAAGTTCTAAGGAACATGGCTATTCTGGTCCTACTTATTTTATGAGCGGCCGTAATCACTTACCGTCAGGTGATCCGCTTGCTCGTATTCTTGCAATTCGTACAACAATAAACTTAATAATATATATCAATCACCACATCAATCCAAAAATCACGCACAAACAGCACAAAAACTTTTTTTTTTTTTCGAAAATTCAAACATACACGTCGTCGCCACGGCAACGAGCGTTAATTTAAAACACGGGCTCGTTTCGAATGCCTTCAGTTCGAGCCAATCCCAACCGTGGGACGAGTGCGAGCGTCATGCCGTCCGGTCAGCAACTGTGGGGAGCTTCAGCGAGCCCGCACCACGCGCGCAGACCCGCCGCTCACACCGATAGATAGCCTTTTGAGTGACCATCGCGGGTGTTATAATGAGCTGCGTGCGAATTAAGCTAATACCTTAACACTGAAGAAATGCTATGCAACTCAGACGAGCGCTTACAAGCGGAGATTATAAACTTGACCCATAAATAAACTTTATAAAATCCAACCTAGATCAAAACTTTACTTTTCACATTACGCCATGTGAAACAAAACATTGATATAACTTGAATGGTTTTATTAAGGGTCATTTGTTTGGGTCAAATTTAGTACCTATTTGAAATTTTATCCACGTTCCTTTTGACAGATTGATCTGAAATTTGGGACGCACCTTTAGCACCATCAGAACGATGACAATAAAATTTAATATACTTATTAGCTTTGTAAATCCGGATAGTATGACTCCCTCAATGTATAGTTATACAAATGATAAATACCTAGCTTGACTACTAAAATACAGTATGAGGAATCATAACAAAAAATAATAGTTAGTTTATTTGTTTACATACACACCTTTCATCTTATCAACTTTACCATCAACTAATCAGACTTTACTCTTTTATGTAATACTAATTGCATGCCGTGGGTTCACTTGTGTTAAGCCACTGGGTTTAATATGTAATTGCTGTGATTAACTTCTTTATTTAAACTTAAATATTCGTTTTTATTTTAGTTGTATAATATCTTCTAACTTTGTAGGTGCTTTTAATATGTTGGAGATTTGCAATAAAGTAAGTGGTTACGATTTTATTTGTGACTATTTACATACACGTTATCGCACCATTATATGCCTATAACCTATTCTTAGACTAATTCTAGAGCCTTGTCTAAAATATCATTATAACGCAATAAATCCAATAGGGTTCAAGATTTTATCAATTAAAATTTATTTCACGTTAAAAAAATCGATAGCATTAGGTCTTTTACAGGCTTTGTTCCGTCTTACTGACATACAACTAGCGGCAGGTAAGCGGCTAGTTCAGTTAAAGAATGTATTACTTAGGAGATGATTTCAAATTGCATCATCTAATATTAGCATAGCTATTAAAAAGGCTACGTAACTAACAACAAGAAATATCTTAAAGATATTTTTTGACAGTATTTGCTTGCAATATTTATATGTTATTGTTTCTTAATATCCGATGGCATGGTTTATCTCTGTGTGTGATTACATTCAGTTGCGTGCAGCCGTTCGGGGATTATCGAGTCTAAACATTTTGACATCTAAACTTTTGCATTCATAATATAAGTATGATGCATACTAGGCATAGGGCCTTAACAATTATAACACACAGGCGAACTTCCTATATTTGGACGTATTTTTTTGTAGTCTTATCTTTTTTAGTGCTGGGGGTTAACTAAATTTACATTTTCATTCCAATTACTAGAAATTTATAGAGGCACGTTAGATGAAGTGCTAGTGTTAATGGATATCTTTGAGAAAAAAAACATTTCAGGAAAATATATGTTTTACAGTATCTAACGTTATTTTGTCCCGACGGGCATTATTAATAAATTACCGGTAGGCTTACATATGATGGCACTATGCAGCATCCTATTTAAACTAAAAAAATAGTTTATAAATAAACTTGGTTCAGGCAAAGGTAACACGACGTGCGGGCTTTTGTCATTCAAAGACGTACTTATGATAAAAGAAAAATGCAGAAAATCAAAACAAGATTTCTAATTGAGCACTGTAATCTTCAGGAGTGTTTTTTAGAACCGACTTTAGATAAAGGGGTTATTGAGAATGTTTTTTACTCTAATTCAACTACAATTTCCCTGAGCTTATAGCAAAGCTAAAATTTTTGAACTTAAACTTAAACTATTTCGTAATAATAACATAACTCTTTAGAAAAATCACACTTTGAAAGGGGAAACAAAGAATGAAAAGGAATTTGGAAGTTAGGCCCTGCTTAGGCGTAGACATCCGCTAAGAAAATAATTGGTGAAAATCCGCCGCAAAGAGGCGTAATACTGATGTTCAAATGTTGGATGAAAATCTTAAAAAGTTGTACTTCTTTGAATCCACTCGAGATATAATTAGTATAGCACTGAAATACTTTATAATAAGAAATCCTTACTACCCAAAAAAAAAAATATAGTAATATTTTAAGTGCGAAAGTGTGTTCGTATGTGGATATCCATCAATCACGTTGCAACAAGGCAATGGATCGACGTGATTTTTGGTAGTATAGTTAAGAGTGACATATGAAAGTTCCCGTAGGAATGTATAAAACTTATTCGGACTGAATTTTAAAAACTTATTACACGCGAACAAAGACGCGGGTGTCAGCTAGTACTTGATAAAAAGCAATTTTAATTTTAAAACAGATTAAACGAACATGCAAACCTTTGTAAAGTGCATTTCATAAAACATTTTCTTTAAACTTCGCATTACTTAGAGATAACATAATATTATAATCAGAAGATACCATATACCTTACATTATACAATAGTACTCGTACGTGCAACGTAATGAGCATACAAACACTTGTTATTATATTGCTGTACTGTCTCATTAGCGCATGGAAATATAAGTGAATTATATGTTACTTGATGGCCACTCAGCTCATGACTGCGATGTATGTCACATCACACTGACGCTAAAACGATATTTCTAACTTCTTAATCATGCGCTGACTAAGCAGTTCAGTAAGCTGCACTAGCTATAAATTTAAGTGCGTATGTGTAGACGTACTTATGAATGAACGTTTGATAACTAGATACAAAGATTTACTTATAAGATAACATTATATAATTGTGTGCACTTATTATTGCCATTAAAGCCATCAACGAGGAACGCTGTGATTACGAGTACTTACTGAAATTAATAAGAAGAAAACTTTGATATTGTAGATATATGCTTTCCATGCAGTTGGAATTACTGGAATACCTTTGTTATTCTGATTAAGTTTACTTGCACCGCAACAACATTTTGGGTGAAAACTGATGTGTTTTATAACTTTATAAGCACTAGCTGTCCTTTAATTACGCGTGGATTGAGGTTTATAAGATTTTTTTTGGAAACTCTTTAATTTTTTGAAATCCTAGAAAGTATATTTTATGTTTTGAGGCTACCGTAGGTTAATCATAATTAATTTATCAGACACTTCTTGATTGTATTTCATTGGCAGTTTTTTTCAACATTTTAACATCTAGTATCTTTCACCGCATTTGATTTTTGCTATTCGCTATGTTTTAGACACAATTTCGCCGTTGCATGTTTTAATTTTATTTTAATTTATTAATTCCTTTTCAAGAACTGCATAAAACATTTCGCGATTCGTCCTTTGATACAAAACATAAAAAAATTGAAACATAACATGTAACCCCTTGACAGATAAATTCATTTGCCTTCAAGTTCTGATTTATTTTTGTCGTTCGAATTGCTTGCTCAAAACGTTCATTAAATTCTAAACTGTGAAACGCTGTCGGAAAAAGATAGCTAGCTGAAACCCTTGCTCAATAAATTCAGCTTCACATCAATTATATAATTCTTATAATAATAGGTTTATAACTTTATTTAGTAGACTTAGCCTCATCGGGAGGTAAGTAAAGTATTCGTTCTATATTTTCTATTCGTTAGTCTTGAGTGCCATCATCTTTACTTGTAGAATAATAAGAACTCAGAAATTCTAAAACACCAAAAGAGCGTACATAAAAAGCGTAATTAAAACGGCACTTTTAGAGCGTTTGGAGGTTTTTAACCCGAAACGCTTAGAAAGAAAGAGAAATGAAAGACAGGAGAAATAATTGAGCAATGGAAACCTCAAATCAAATCAAAAATAGGTTTATTCACATAAACCTATTACAGGCATCTGTGAATCGTTCATTTCATAATTTCTATTTGAGAAGTGATGGTGAGACTACACTCGACAACTTAAAACTAAAGCTAAGAGGGTTCAATTTTAACAGATAGGTTCTAGGATAGATAGGTTTCTTATTTCACCAGATACACGATAAAAGACGCTCAGCTATGTACAAAATATTAAAAAAAAAAGTCGAAATCAATATTTATTTCATACTTCTAAATCTTCTGAAGTAAAACACAACAATTTAGCATATGATGAAAAGCGGATTTGACTAATATCCCTAAAATACAAGGTCATGTTTGTTCGCGTTGCTTATTTCGAAAAGGGCGCTCCCGCACCGCTGAAACACGAGGGGACCAGCGCCCCCTACTACGGGGCTAGCAGCCAACCAGCCAATGCTAAATTTATACTAAATTTAGTAATGTTAACTACTTTAGTAGTTTTAATAAACGACGGTTACTGACTATTTTTAGTGGTTCGCTCAAAATTCTATGTTGCTATTAATGTTGCTTTAATCAATACTGAATGGTAAAACGTTAATGGCTATTACGAATCATGTTCAACTCATTATAAACTCTTTTCTATTATGTAAACTGCTCGACTTCGAAGGGCGGTACAAGACTCCAATGTCGATATTTCGACTACACGAAATTATATGATAGACAAAATGTTGATGCTGCATGCATAGGCGATGTATTAACTGATGTTTCGTTTGTTGCAGGTTCGGATAAGGGCCGCGGCACGCTCGACGTGTTGCTGTGCACCACCTACTGCCGCTCACAGCTCTATCTGTCCCGACAACTCTCGCAGTTACACCCCGAGCTGACGATGCCCATGTTTTCTGGTGAGCACGTGTTTCTACTTTTACAAATGAAAATAATTTGATAAAATGTATTCAAATGCACTGACGCGAGACCTATCGTCGTTTGTCTGATATTAGTGACTTGATTCCAAAAGCAGATTCTACCGAAACTCGGCAGTAGTTCTTTTCCAACATCAACATTCAATAATTTAACATTCGTCTAGGTATCTTGTAAGAGATGAAACTGGGGCAGGCTGCTTCCAAACATCCATTTTATAAGGGAGACAATTAATTGTTCTGTAAGCTCGAAATAAGGGTGGAAGATCTGTAAAGCTTATTATTCGATTGATGCAGAGATCACGGCGCGGTTTCAAACGGCGCGTACGGAGGTGCGGCAGCTGCTGCTACAGTACCTGCTTCCTTGGCTCGTCAACATTGAACTGGTGGATCCCAACGTGCCGCCGGTGAACCCGCTCTCTTACATACAGGTATGTAATCTTTCCCTCGACATTCTAATTAAGAAGGTAATAATTTACTTTTAATTCACTTATGACCACAGACACGCGCTAGAGGATATGATGATGAGGAACAGGTTATTTTGAATACTGCAGATATGGTTTCTGGCGTAAGAACGCTTTCTACTTTTGTCGTCTACAGGATGCAACCTGTGTTTAATTTATCAACGGAAAGTAGGAAACAAACGAAATTTCACGACGACTGATTTTCGCGTTTATAATACCTACACACACACAATTCGAAGGGGGTTCATTTTGTAAAACTATAAGAAACTGAAATAAACTTTTATATTGTTATTAAAATGTTAGTATCAATACTTACTGTTTATATATTATAAAAAAGAAGTGTTTGTTTGTTTATTTATTTATTTGTAATTGTCTAATTCTGGAACTACTGAACCGATTTTAAAAAATTCCAGTGTTAGAAAGCTTTTATATCCCGAATCTAGGCTACTTCGTTAATAATAAGATTTCATCCTTATGTAGTAATATGCAAAACAAGCCACTACAAACTCCGAGCTCATTTATCGACGAGCGTTGTGTTGATCTTGAATGAATCTAAAAAAAGGTCCGCGGAAATTGTTTACTTGTTATTTTCCATTTAAAAGACGTTCTATGGAAAAAAATGTTGTTGTGTAGGAAATGATGTAACATTATAATTCAAAAACGTATTGAAGGGGAGTTTATATGTAAGCCTAACGTGGGCGACATTTTTGATGCCATGACACGTGATATTACGTAACAACCGTAACCAATGGGTAATATTGCCAGTGTCTTACTTAAATGTGTCCGCGATTCCACCAGGCAATCATACCTTCAGGCAGGTGGCCGGCCATAACACAAGAGAAGAAGTAAATATCTACTCATTTGCTAATATAATATGATCTCTGATGTACGGGCGGAGTGGCGATAGTGGTTAGGGCGTCAGCCTCCTAATCAGAGGTCGGCGGTTCGAATCCGGGCACGCACCTCTAACTTTTCGGAGTTATGTGCGTTTTTAAACAATTAAAATATCACTTGCTTCAACGGTGAAGGAAAACATCGTGAGGAAACCTGCACGCCTGAGAGTTCTCCATAATGTTCTCAAAGGCGTGTGAAGTCTGGCAATCCGCACATGGCCAGCGTGGTGGACTATGGCCAAACCCTTCTCATATTGAGAGGAGACCCGTGCTCTGTAGTGAGCCGGCAATGGGTAGTTCATGATGATGATGATGTACGGGCGGAGAGTCGGAGCTCTGTCAATTAATTAAAATCGCACCTAAATCGGACATCTCACATTATGGTACTGGAAATCACAGAGCTAACAGTATTTACAGAAAATTAACCCCTCAATCTCATATGATTAATGTCTTTTAAAAAGGCGCGGAGCTTCTGTGACTTTTAGGACAAAAGAGTCCCGCAAAACCAAAATTCTCTTATATAATGCCTTTGTGAGACTTTGCCTTGAATTCGTCAGTGTGATTCGAAATCCTACTTACGGCGTGCAGTCCGAACGAATTCAAAGCATTCAACACGCGTTTAGATATCTTTCCTTTCACGCCCGCGGTATCTCGCGTAGGCAGCCTCTCAATCAGCTAGGGAAGCTTAGTACGACGTCTGCATCTCACTGTTCTTGTTCAAAATGCTGACTTATTGGTCTGCCTGTTCCATGTTTATATTCCTCAAAGCCCATATTGGAGCAGGCAGCGTGGTACCGTACGATCTCTCTCCCCCTTACGATTGCGGAGGCCTATGACCGGTCAAAGGGCGGATGATCATAATTATAAAAATTCGTTATGAATCGAGAAGCAACAGTCTACCTAATCGGATATCTTCATTGGCCTTATGCTGAAAATCGTGCCAAATGTACACATATCATATTTGAATACATTTGGCACATAAATAACATATAATACCTTGCTCATCATTAACCTCCTTTTCTTCATGATATTAATATTGCTAAAATTTTCCGGAATCCCGAAAAAATGTATAGGTCGTCTGTGTCCGTCCTTTTAAGAGACGGCTTAAGAAAGTTGAAACTTATATAGAAAACTCACTGCACTAGCAGACGGCGAATATTAAAAACAAAAAAAAAACCTATTTTTGTTACGTTATCCCGACTCAACGGATTGTATTGAAATTTTGATAACCGTATTGAGATAGATTATATCTTACGAAAGTACATAGGCTAGCATTTGTCTCAAACACTAATCCGGAAGAGAGCTAAAAGTTGGTGTGGTCAAGCTTATGGCCCTGTGTAAGTGTGGCCTGAACTTATTATTCAGTCTTTTGGGAACTGATAAAGGATAGTACAGTGGAGATGTAAACTTTTATTAATTTTTATTAGTAATTTTACAAACATGAAATTAAGAATAGTTTCATGTTTGGTTACGTCCAAAGAATTTTATGTAAATGCGAGTTGTATGAAGATCCTCCGGTTTTCAAGTTAGATACACGAATATTTTTTATACTAAATATAATTACATTAATACTCGTGTATTAAATGAAATTATTGTGCGAACTGCACGGCTTTATTTTAGGTATGTGTTTGATTTTTACTGATTATATCCAACTAAAACGTAAGCGAAGGTTATTATTCCATCAATAAAATTATTCAAAAGGTATCTCATTAGATTATAGATACTTGATAAAGATTGATGTAAATATCTTTGTGAATAGCATACCTTTTTGAAATGTAATATATGAATTAGGTTACTAGGTTAAGTGGGATATTATATAATATAGAAGTACTACATTGATGTGTTATGAGTTATTCTAATTACCCGGTTTGCTTAACGTGCTCAGTGCGTCGGGAGTACATTTGCGCCCGGTATAGGTGTTGTGTCTTGTTGCAGTACTATGCGGCGGAGGCGGGGCGCGGGGGGCGCCGCGAGGGCCTCGGCTCCGTGGAGGCCACGGAAATGGTCCTCAACAACCTCTTCTACATCACCGTCAAGGTTGGTTCCCATGTGATTTTACTCTCTCACATTTACTCCTAGCTAGCTTCTCGCAGGAACCAGCGACCCAGAGAAAGCGACGTCAAGTTGGCGAGTCGGAAAACACACGTAACACACCCCAGGACGCCGAGAAGCACTGGGTGTACACGTTATACAATACAAAATGAATCGAATTACTTGAGACACTAGTATATAATGTGACAGCTAGTTAGTAATTTGTTACTTTGAGAGTATTTGATTTGTATGCAGATCTTCGATATCAGATGTGTGACGAGTGTGGCAGGTGAGCACGTGTTGTGTACATATTATGGCGTGAGTGCTGACCATCCATAAAGCCGTGAAACATGTATTGGCAGAGAGAAGGGGTGTCGACGGGCGCGCCCGTGTTTGTGGACTCGCTCTACTTTATGCAAACTGGGCCTGCAATCGCCTTAATCGTTTCCGATAAAGCTCTTCCTGCGCCCGTAGCGCCAGTGAGCGGCCGAATCTAGTGGCCTCAAGAAAGTTGCGAAAAAGTTGTAATTTTTTTGGAATTGGAATAAGGCACTTTAAAGGACGGTGATAACAATGATGGTAAATATATAAGTTTGTAAACGCGCTCTGGTCTAAGAGTAACATCAAGGGACTTCTTTACAGACTTCTTTTCATTTCATAAGCGCTCCCATTTCAGTTTTAAAATCCTTGTTTAGGGACGACAGGATATGTCACATGAATTTCTCAGTCATTAAAAATAACTTTGTCGAACTTTACCTGCTTTTCTTGCGTGGCACAGGGGATTTTTTTTTACATATGTTAAAAAAGTTTATATATTTATATATGTGGATGTGTGGGTGTTAGTTACTCATTACTTTACGCATAAACTATTTAACAAAAATGACTGAAATTTGCAATGGGCGTAGATTGTACTCTGGATTAACATGGTGTTAATCGCAGAAGAATCCGCACGCAACAAATAGTTATGTATATTCGGACCTCTACTGTAGGCACACATTCAATTATGTTATCAGATTAATGCGGAAATTGTTGATTTATCAATACCCGTCACATTGAATGACGCGGCCAGCAGCGCGCGGCGCGGCCGCTCAAAGGCGTGAACGTCGGCAAGACGCGACGCCGCTCCCCGTTCGCTGCGACACTTTACTGCGATGTGTTTAATTGAGTTTTCATAACATTTTCAACTCGTCCCACTGTTGCGTGTAGATACATCCAGTAATTCCGTTTGAGCCAGCCGGCCGGCGAGCCTGTGGGGAATTCAGACGATACAAGGACGTGCAACAGGTCCTTGGTTTCACAATTTACTTTTTAACTCGTTACGCAAACAGGGGTTTCAGAGATAAGATCGACTGACTGTGTTTGATTTGAATGCGTCTTATTATGTTGCTAACTTACTTACTTTTGATTATTTATTTTGTTAAGTATATTTCTATTACTTATTAATGAGTCAGTAACTTTATCTTTGGCTGCTTATATCACTTGAGAGTAAATGTCACTTGGTTTTAGTGGCGTGTGTGACGCACATAATCCTGCTAAATAGAGATAAGATTAACTGTCTTTCTTTTTTGGTAACTTCGTTTCATGGTTGTTTTACTTTTATGGAATATCTTGCGCAGCTTCAGATCATTAGAAAGCAAAGGTGTCAAAAAAAATCTAATGAATATTTAAAACAAATAACTCTGAAAAAAAAAAGAACTTTTTGAAGGGCTGTTCTCGACAATCTTGTAAAGGTCTGTTTTTTTTTAAAGATATTCTATCAAGTAACATATGAAACCTCATAAAAATCAAGAATACGCATACGTCCCCTACGTAACTAAACTAAACCTAGGGGTATACGGACATCAGTAAATATACCAAACAGCTTAGGACCTCAGCCAGTTAAATATGAATGTTTCATTGCCGATAAGCTGAATTAATATCCAGTAGCTCTCCAAAGCTTGCCACCAGCTTCCAGACTAATTATTCCCATTACTTGATACAGACGCTCTGCTATTGAATCTAGAAATTGCAATGTTGACTATTGATGTCCGTCGAACATCTCAAGTCAAATGTCACGTCAACCGGACGGGAATATCAACCCGGCCGAGCAATTGAAATCTTCAAACAATTACCAGTTGTCACATTATGTGATGCTCACCGGACTGCATACAAGCGCTATCTGGCTTTGTAAAAGCAGTGGGAGGGCACGGCGAGAGTCTATTTTGAAACAATTCCAAACTATAACCCGTATGAAAAGTTTTCACGCGGCTACGTGTCGTAATCAGTGAGGCGCGATAATTTGACTGTCGTCGATTTATTGCAAGCCGAGTAATTGCGACATGTGAATGCATCGATGTAGTTAAAATTACATACACTAACAGATATAAGTATATCCAAATAAAATATGAATATATCCCAAACTAGAAATAAATAATTCAACACACTCTCGCCCCACCGTGACGCAATAGAATCAGACTGAAAAACATTTTTCAGGACAATAGAGACACAACGAAAAGAAAAAACAGGCATGCACGAACCGAGCTCGCGCGCTGGGTTACACCATATACAGAAATGTATAAATATATTCGACTGCGTCGCAAACACATAGCTTTGTAAACATATATTGTTAATTTTTATAAAAACGTGCTTGTTAGAGATGGCTTTGAATTTTCCGAAATATACGAGAGTTTTAACTCTTGCGTTTTGTGCCTTAAGTTAAAAATATGCAATAAGTTTCTTCTTTCCATTTTATGTAGGTACTATATTATAAAGTTTGATGAAACTAAAGACACGATTCTTCACTACACAAGTCAAGTGCGATTTTGGATCAGTTGAGTTGGATATTTACTTATTCCTTTAAATTGTTGCATCGCAGGAATTGTAACAAGTTTTTCAGATTTCTACCAAACAGAAATATAATCGAATAAAAATAAAAATTAGCCTCAACGAGCGATGTAAATATAGATACATAAATGATGACTATTATCGAAAAACGTTTAAGATATATTAAATTATTTAACTTTATGTTGACAACAGTTTTCGGACAATCACCCAAAGGAGATTGAAGAGCTGTGGTCCACGCTATGCGCCTGCTGGCCGAACAACCTCAAGGTCATCATCCGGTACCTCATCATCGTCTCCGGGATGGCACCCAACGAACTCCTACCATATGTGAGTATCAATAACGTAAGCAGTGCGTTACAATTTCATAAGTCAGTAACTGACAGGCGATGTGTCAGGTGGGAATGATCGTACTACCTTTACTTCTGTCGTTATTTCCAGCTGATTCGATATAAGGCCACGAAGTAGTTCTTAGATTGATGCTATGCCTAAGCATACTATGAATGCAGGACCGTGACAGACGATATGCAACCGTGTGTTCTTAGCATTAACCGTGATTTTACTTTGCAGTTTGACAGAGTAGTATTACAACGCATTCAATTCTTCCAGTCTGGACTCAGCCAAGGCTTAGTTCGTAATTGACGACTTGTTAAAGTAATGTAACGAATCTGTTCATCGGGATTTTTGTGTTCGAGATTCACGACGGCACCACGGTCTAACTGGATACTATATTACTTTATAACTTATGTTGTCTTACTATGTCGGCATGTTCGTTAATAAACATTCATATCTTACTTGTAAATATAAATATATATTTTTTAATTCAACAATATATTATGCCTTGACGGCAATCTCACCTGGTGGTGGTAAGTGATGATGCAGTCAAAGATGGTAACGGGCTTACCTGTTAGGTGTATGGCCAACCGATTTCTTATTGGGTTCTACGCGACATCGTGCTCGAACGCTAATCGAGCCCAGCACCTTCAACTCTATCACGCATTGTGCTACAAAGGTCGGCAAAAAAAAAGCTTTGAAAATCCTTTATCCTACTTAAAATGTTAAGTAGTAGCTTTCAGAGGACTCCTAAATATATTTAGCGATTTATATTGTGTAAATTTGTTAAATTTCGTTGAATAAACTCCATACACAAATATCGTTAAGCTTTAATATATTTTTTTCAATAAACAACCATCTGTCTTTAATAAATTATATACTGAAAGTGCGTGTCGTGTGTGCGACAGGCTAAACGCGTCGTGCTATATCTGGCACGGTCGAGGCCCGAGCGTCTCCTAGACGAGATGATGACGGAGCTGCAAACGGTGGAGACCTTGAACTGCCTCATCGAGAGGACGGAGACGCCTCCTTTCTACAGGCTCACCTCCATGCGGAAGGCCACGTCTGGACACAGTGACGGTCCGGGCACTGGCTCACAGGTATTTACACTGGAGGAATTATTGACGACTGGGCAAGGGGTCGATGATTTTTTTATTACCTTGATGTTACACTCTTTCTCAGATAACGAATATGCTGCAAACGAAGACGAGCGCGTAACTTAACGATGATTATGTTTTTTCCTCAAAAGATGACCAACCACATTAGCTCTGTATAGCTTGAAAGAATTTAAATCTCACCGCTTCCTATCAAAAACATTTAAATTAGGGTTTATATTAGAGTGGTAACTGTTTATGCCTACTCGATGGCCTAGTGGTCCGGTTAGATTTCCGGATCGAACCAAGCTGGAATATGCTTACGAGTATATATCACTATCAACTTGTGACATTAATAACTGATAAAGGCGCCAATTTAGACTACGCGGAGGTCCTTAGCTTTGAACATCTGCTCCTGGGAGCGTAGCTTGTTAAAAGAGTTATGATGATGATGATGAGCAATATTTATGAGTGGAAATAAATGCAGGACGCTACCGGACGCTCTGGGGAGCTGGCTCCGGTGGAGAAGGGCACTATTCATACGAAGCGGCACAGCGGGGAAGATCCCGCCAAAGCATCGTAAGCATACTGTTATACTTTATATTATTTACTTAAGGTTAATTTAGTCTCTTAACATTTCCTATATTTTAGTACATTTTTATACAAATGCGCAAAGTATGTTAAGACGTGGAATGTTGGACCTACTGAGTTTGCATTCATTCGAACTTTCTTTAAGGAAAACAGCTCCAATAAATAGAATTTTAAGAAATTTATTTACGAAAGAGGTCACACCAAATATTTTCAAATTTAAACATGATTTATTGATTTCAAATTGAATTTTTGAAACGTCGAAGCAGCGTTGTCGCGTTTTAGCCACACAACTACGCAGCAAGTTGGTAGCTTTATTGAATCACGTCTGTCGCGCTGAATTGTGACAGCGTGAAATGCGATACGGTTGCGCTTTGTGGACTGCCTTTCATATGTTTTGTACCTACGAATCTCCCTTCATTATAACCTGTGTTCCATACTAAGATAATTAATACCTGTTCATTTGTTGTAAACCTAAATTTCTCTCAAATTCAATTTTCGATTCGATTCGACAGATATAAATTTTCTAGATACACTATTTCTTGTAACTCTTATTCAACTTTATTTTGAACGATGACATTCGAATTCCCTATTTGGTTATTTCTAATTATTCATATACTGTAGCCAAATCCTCCATCGCTCCCCATTGATTCCCGCCGCCCCACCTTAATTACTGATTTTAAAGACTCGAATGAAAGGTAGCTTAAAAGTAAGAAATAGCTGTAGAATTGTGCGTGTCGCCAACTGGTATATTTATAGTTATGATTTGGGACGATGGGTCGTAAGCTACGGTAATTAGATAAGCAAGATTATACACTTTTACGTCTTCATTAAATTGCAATTTATTTCAATTCAAGTTTGCCTTACAACTGTACGTTATGCCTCAAGAGCCAAATTATAATCAAAAATGATTTACAAATAAGTTGGAGGAATCTTCCTGAGGGGAAAATTATATTTAATTATGATGGCAAAACTGAAATTGGAAACAGTCAATGGGCTTATATAAAAAAAGTTCAATCTGATTTTGATTGAAACGTATGTAGATATTAATTTGCAAGCATTTTAAAGGTTTCCTAGATGAATCAATCAGATCTTATTAAATGGAAATATAAAAAACGATTCATGTCTCATGAATATGTTTGACCTCTCTTGCGACGGACTATATTTAATAAAGCTCAACTGTTGTACAGATCGTGATTAAATTTAACACAGAGATAGCTGACATTCCGTTAATGTAACAGGGGCAGTAGGTGGGTTTGATGTGTGGAAACTATAATAGTTTTTGCATCAACGTCCACATAATTTTGTAGTAACGTCTAATAGAACATTTTATTAAGGACCGTTGGGTTTTCTGTTTAGGTGCCATCTCTTTTTCTTCGGATCACTTAAGTACTAAAGTTTTTCATTTTTAGTTCTGACATCATCTCTTTCTGATTGATAGTTTTCGAAAGCCAAGTACTCTAGTCCACCTTCAACATATAGAGATATATCATTATAGAGATGACATGTTTCCACAGCGAGAGTTGCATGAAATAGTGCTACACTTCTGTTAACTGCTGATCCCCCCGATCGAGTAATTTTATATTTGTATATAGATTTAGAGCTCAAAACAGATTAGGTTTCAAGGTTTAGACACGCAAAAACTACTGAAACTAATAAAATAAAATAAAAATGTAAAATAATAGATGTAATGAATACTATTGAAGATATAGAACAGAACTCTTTAGCGGACATCAACAGACAACCCACTTAAGTCTTGACGATAGTTACAACAAGTTCAATAGATAGTACCACGTAAGTGGGGGAGCGATTCCAGCACTTAATAAATCTGGTAACTTTAGACTTCTCCGTGTACGTTAACTAAGGTAATGATAGGCACTGTGGACGACGGATGCCCGGACGGATTGACGGACCCGTCCGTTTATTGACTTAACTCAAGATTAACTAACATTACAGAATAAAACAAAAGCCTTTATCTCTGCGGACTCAATCGCAGGTATCAACTTGTGTAATATATGTCATAATGATGAATAGCCATTACGCAAACGAGGCGCAGCCGGTACCCCTTCGACACTAAACAATCACTTCGATTGCACAGTGAAGAGGTCTCGCCAAGGAACAAATATTGATATTCCTTGTTAAGCCATCCAGCTGAACGATTCTCAGCTTATCTAATTAGATTTATCTCAATGCAAAATGATTTAGTACTAGATCTTGGCTGCGAGTTCATCCATGTGAATATATAATTGCTATACAGTTATACGACATTTACGCTCATTAGCTATTTCTAATCAGAATGTTAAAATTTTTATCCCCTATCCCGAAAAAATTATATTATTGTAGCCGTGCCACCGCCAGAGTGAAGTGTATTTAGTGCAGTGTACTACAAAGATAAACAGAAATAAACTATAATTGGCCAATGACAGGCGAAAATTAAATAAAAACCTTTTTTTGGATTCCATATCGAATACAAACTTTAAAAAACAAATTGATCTTCAGTGTTTGACAAAGTGCGATGATTCTAGATTGCAATCTCTGCTATAAGTGCCTGTTAGTATCAACACATACTAGCCGCTCGTTACATTGTTAGGCACTAGAATTGGCGGCTCGCGTTATTTGATGTACCTATATGAATCGGTGCCCTTGCAATTACAGTCCCCACGACTGCTAGGGTGGCCCCTACTGTCGGTAAGTCGATTTGTGGATAGACTTCTACTAAATAAACCAAAGTGATCGCACTCATATTATAACGACGAAAGTTTGTATCTAAGTGTGTTTATTTGCTACTCTTGTTTAGCTCTGAACTACTTAAAGAAATTTGTGCCAAAAGTACCTTTTAAAGGATTATTATTACGATTGATTGATATACCCTTGATTAGCGCAGCAAGTGCGTATTGTACTTCGTATTTGTTGTACCGACAATTCGGGATTTCTACACAATTTTTGAAAAAAATTGATTTCACGTGGTACTATAGGAACAGGAACTGAAATGGCCCATGAGATAATCTTCTTTTTTTAAGAACGAATAATCTCCTCGTCGAAGTAATTAAATATACAAATACATAGCAATAATAAATATTTGTCGTCAATGCATTAACGTAAAAGTTATTAAATCGATAAGTTGAATAAGAAAAAAGAGTTGTCTATCGTGGAACGCTTGGCTTATTTTTATATAGAGTAGATAAGTTTCAGGTGAAGTTGCTTTCATCGTCTTAAGCATGTGGTGTTGTCCGACAGCGCGAAGACCGACATCCCGATGCGCATGCAGGACAAGCGCGCGTCCGCGCCGCCCTGCGCCACGCCGCCCGCCGAAGACGAGCCGCTGGCCCCCTCGGACGGCGACGCTACCCCCGTGAGTGTGCACATGCTCTTACACATTTTAATCCCTCGGTGCTCATAGATAGGTATAAGGTAACAAACTTAAATAACCGACCCTTTACATTAACTGTACACGTGAAGTGTGGTTACAGTTTAAATTTGCACATACGAGTAAGTGTTAGGAATATTGAGTACAGCGCAAGGTCGAAAAATAAAAGGAAACATGGCAGCGTCGACTGAGAACTGCACTTTGTACAGTGCACCGTGCGATCGTATAACAGGGGAGCCGTAATTTCCATTGTTAACGACGATACGCACGGAGTGTCTGTCACTTCTCTACGTTGTTTGATTGGTAGTAATAGCTGTGATTGAAGAAAATCACTCTGGCCGTATCGAAATAACGACCTTCGCGTCGTACTAAGTGGGAGGTCCCGAGTTCGATTCTGGCCTGGTGGAAGGCTTCGGCCGCAGTTAATTATCACTCTACTGTCGAAGACATAACGCTGACCGATTACCAGGAATCGATCAGGAGAATGCACGGTTCAGCCGGTATGGCGTCGGTGGCTCTGCTGGTGCTGCAGATAACAATTAGGTGTCTGCTCGTTTGTACAGCGATTTATATTTATATAAAGAAACATCAAAATCAACTTCTTTTTTCTATTGTGTGCAGCGAATTTCCATTGATGTGATCGATTGGAAATTTGGCTCCTGTTACTTCATCTAGCTATCCTAACGCAAGAATATGACAAACTGGAACCATCAATATTATAACCTTGTATATGACGTCATGGGGGTTATTTTTATTCTTTAATTTTATTTGTTGTACTCGTAACGCTCCAGTCGCTTCACGTGACGTATATGGAAGACAAACGTAACGTTTTCGTATGTGACATTTCTGCAAAAAAAATCGTTTGTCTTGTTTGAAGTTAGCAGCTCCTTCTTTCGCATTCAAAAAAATTTTAAGAGGGCTAAGCGATATCAAGCACCGGCAATAAAATTATTATCATAAGAGGCCAATTTCATCTCCGCACGAAGCTTTAATTCCATTCGAAAAAATTCACCCTCGTCGAAGTATGCCCTCAAAGAAAAAAAATAACCGAGTCGCGCGTCGGGGCTTACATCCTCGGCATAGGTAGGTTACTACGAGTACAATCCGCTGTTACGTTATAATGATGTGCAATTTTTTTATTTAATCACCAGTTGCCCTTGACTGATCCCACCTCTGTGTTATGTGATTCAGTGTAGGAAACGAGCGTATCTATTAGGGCGTATGGCAATTATATTAACTCATTTAGGGGTATTAATCTTTATTCAAGTGAGATTTATCCACGTCGTTAGCGGCGCGTCTTCTTCGGTAACTTGCCTCGGCGGATGCCTCACGCCAGTACAGATCAGGGAAAATTAAAATACACCCCATTTGTTGTGCAAAAACTCGACACAGTAATTGTCCAAGTATAATGATGACATTGTAAAAACTTTCCGAACACGATCGCAGTTCTGCTTTATAACATACAAGACCTTTGTAAATTTGGAATGCGGAAGCCTCACAAAATACCTATGCAGGGTTTTACATTTCCAATTTCGCGTTCCAACTGTTTCACTAATCAGTTTGCCTTTTAAGACCATTGAATTTCATTTTAATAACTTCTCTTATTCGAAACTCCTTTAGAAATACTGATAAATGGAAATTTCAAAGAGAGTTTTAATTTAAACAGGACTTAATATTTTACAAAGTCCATACATGTGACGCAGTGGCGCTCTCTTTGAGATAATTAATACCAGTATGGATATTAATTATTTCATAGAGATGCAAATAAATTGAAGTTTTAAAGAAGGTATCAGTCAGTTACATCGAAATGAGCACCATTTATTATTTAAACATCTTTATTGCAAATTAATCTAGAGCGTACTCGTATAGAAAATACCTATTGACTATATATAGATTTCAGAGTTGTTTTCATTTTTAAATCTTATTATAGATTATCTCTATTTTCATTAATTTCGGTTGTGTAAATTTTTATTTGTAAGTGTAAAAACCGGGATTAAAATCGATCCATTTGTCTGTCGATACAACGACAGACACGGAATACGATTACGCGTTTAGAAGAATTAGTTAAAAGAAGTTAAAAAAGATAAGCTGCTAAGTGCAGGTATTGAATATACAAACTAGCTAACTAACGAGAGATAACCTATTTTACTAGTGTTACGTTAGACAACAACTAATTATATTATCCGCAGATGGCCTAGTTGCGAGGACGTATGCAGGACGTTATTTAGAAATATCTCTAATTAATTCTGTTCAACCAGAAAACCTGAAAATTTAAGGATCGACAAAATAATAGGACACTTTGATGAAGAACATAACCAAACCATAAGTCAGCCCAGACGGTATCGACTTCTAAAACTGCAGGCTTAAAACAGTTCTGTGTTAACAAAATGATACCTTAAATACCACATTACAAAAATGAATCAATCTTTCGCAAAGCAAATAACTCTGTTATTAAAGTACTATATGTAATTTGCGCTTGTAGAATCCTCCGAGCGGTGAAGGCCAACGTATATGACACGCTTCCGTATTATCTTCATGCAACTGAATTCCGCCGCATTGTGACATCCAAATGTAAAATGATTTCCAAAGTCCAGTAAAATAAAGGTCTATGTAAAATAGTTTCGGCAAAAAAAACCAACGCGGATTTTTCTCTCGATATTTGTAAATTGATGGCGGAAAATTGACGATGTTTGCAACAGGATGAATACCGACGCATTTTGTGTACACCACAAAGAAAAATCAAATTCATTATAGCGTACCGCTATAATGAAGGTAGGACGTACAATTAAGCGAAAGTATACTGGGATATTTTCAATATAATAAACATCAAAGGATAGTATGATACTAGCGGTAACATATTTAAAAAAACTATAACGTCAAAGCATAGAGTACTCAATTTTGCGTTGTTATTATAGAATTTGCTACTAAAATGTTATAAGTAAAGAAAATGCGGACGGCGTAATAGTCTTTGATGAGCTTCAGTACCATTTCCTTAGAAAGGAAATTCATTTTATAAAAGTTAATATTATCTTTCAAAGGGCTATAAAATGGTTCGCGTATAAACCTTAGCAAATAACTAATTTAGCTGCTTTTTCCGATTATAAAATGGCTTCCAGTTTTTATAAGCCACATGTATATTCAAAATGTTGCTCTCACACACACATACTGAGATGTATGAAAATTATATATGCAGAATAAAATCATTTGCATTACTAGCAAAAGTTTAAGTAGACAGCAATAAACCTTCACAAACGAACTTAGTTATACTGTTTGGTATTTTCGAGTCAGTCGGATAATTACCCTACCTAGGAGTTTATTTATCCCTCAAGTTGCAGAATATATAAAAGTTTGCAAAGGTAATCTCATGAAATAACTAACTTCCTATCTCAAAAATCACATGTCGCTTACACATGACGTTTGCTTTTTTGATGAAACTTAATTGGTTAAATCTTTCGCAATGACTCAATTATTTTAATAATTATTTCTTGCAAACTATATATTAAAACAACGATTATCAAATTTGTAACAATTTGATGATTTATCTGACACTTAAGGTTTGTCCGGTTTGTTATTTCTAATGAAAACGTATTTATATCTAGTTAAAAGTGTTTTCAAAAAGTTGTGTTAATTTAAAATAAAATAGAAATATCCTATCTGCCAGCAAAATAATATAGCGTTACGTTTGAAATAAAACCTTGTTTACAAATAAACTAAAAACAAAGAGATGTATTCGAGTGGCTCACAAATATTTATTGGATGCATTTATGTGGAAATGGTAATAAAGTTTCGGAAACCCTTCGGTCTACGGTAAGGGTTAAATAACTGGATTAAAAAAAAACCTATTCCGATAACTCTTCCGATACCCAACTTGTTCAGTGATATTAGAGATTGGCATTCGTTATGAAAGCGAGAAAGCATAACATCGAGGTGTTAAAACCCCCAAATACATTTTTTTGGCAGTCTTGTAATTTCGGAAATGGCCTTCTTATGAGTGCAGTTAAATGAAAGAAAAAAAAGGCTACGCGACTGTTTTTATGACGTTTTAACAAGCTTGGTGTAGTAATTATAAATGTTACACATCTTAGTCATAACAAAGAAACTTTAATCCATACTGGATAATCGAAGCAAATTTTACTAGGGTAAAAAATTAATACAAATCTTTTCTGTACAAGATAATTGTGACTACCGTATTTTGACGAACTTCGTAGCGCAGCGCGTGCCCCATAGTATTATAAAGTGGGAAAACCCAGGATCCTCGGCTCGAGTCCGGTCTGGTCACCCTTCGCAAAGACAGCTAAAACAGATTTAGCGTTCCGGTACGATGACTACTACCAGATTAGACTCGATCCGAGGGCCTGTATAATGCGCCACGGAGGTTGTGTAGATGTTTAACATTCACATGTTTAAATACGAACATGAGCACTAAATTCAAAATCAAGTATGATTTTGTAAATGTGATGTAATATCTACTTGCTTGAATACATGTTGTATACTGTAACGTTGCCGTTCATACACTAATCAAAAACACTTATGCGTGTATCTGTAGCTCTGCACACAATATTAAATTAACATTCTGATATCAAAACGGAAAAACTTATTGCGAGAAAAAAATACAGCCGCATCGCTGCACGAGTGTGCAGGCGTACAGGTTTTAAAAACGCGTAATGAATTAGATTAGCCCGTGCCGGCCGGGACGCTGAATTTTCACTTTGATATCTGGTTCTTGTTTATTAATTGTAACAATACTCGTATGTGCACATTGTTGTGAGTCGCATATGAATCCGTTTTTATTATGAACTCTCGAATGCTCGCGAGTTCATTCGCGCGTATAAAGGTTTTTAAATTTTTCTTTTCACCGGAACATTCTTCGACTGAGTGAATCTGAATTTTTGCATCGGTACTCGAGTCCAGTCGTGTGCTTAGCATTCAGCAACAACTTTTAACGATTCGTTTTTTTTTTTAATACAGATAAAGTTTCTTTGATTTCTGTGATGAATAGAAAAGTATTTCAGCAACATCATAAAAAAAAACCTTAGGCGGCAGTACACAGAGTTTACACCCTCCAGGCTGCTCCAAGGCTGGGGAGGGCTAAATATGATGTGTCTAAACGATACCAAAGTATTCTTGCATAATCTTTAAACGAGTTTATCCCTGCGCCCACTTGTAGGTACATGCACTTGTGTAACTGTTTCATATAAACTCATTTCACTCGTCAAAATTTAAAAAGTAGCATGCAGTTATATATTTACTTTTTAACACATAAACTCTTACATTGTTTTATCTCATGACAATGTTTTAGTTCTATATCAAGTCAGACATAGCATGCGGGCGAAGCCGTCGGTTTCTGTTAGTCTTCAACATATTTAAAATTTTTGTTGCTCTTTGATGATTACCCGATGCTTAGTGACTTTATCCAAGTGGATTGTCCGTCTGGAACGCTTTGTCTTTGTGTCTGAAATCGCATCGTACGGATATATTTGTTCCAGTGTAGCGCGCATTTCACTCTAATAAAACGTGTAAGTTCAAAGTCTGAATACCTTTTGTGTACACAAAGCTGACTCTTGAAGTTCATCTTGCGGCGATGTAACAAAACGGCCAGCCATCCTTGAAGAGTAATCAAAAGGTCTGGTCAATAGGAATGCAAACGCTGGATTCAAGTTTACTTTGTCAATTAAAGGTTCACAAGCTAGGTAGCTAGGGCAGGTGCCCTGCTTTGCAACCGACTCTCGACTTTACTCCGTAGCACATCAAAGGGGCTTGTGTTTACAATAAATGTAGTAAAAAAAGGTATGAAAAGCCACACTCAAAATTAGCTGAAAAGTAAAATTAAAATTATAAAGTCTATATATAGTCCTACGAGTCCACCCTTCGGTATTATATGTAGTAACAAGGAAAAGTATCACTAGGTTTGTCACTTTTATGTTTTCCGATTGCGTAGGTACCTGAGGTCAGAGTCTTATCCAACGTTTGTTACCACGTGTTGGTGAAGTCGCAGTCGTCACGGCTAAACGTGCAATCTGAGAATGGGGGAAAAGTTCAGATAATTTCCACACTTCTGAAGTCAGTCACGTTGCCGAATTAACAAAATTCGTGGGATAACGTAACAAAGCCATACCACTCTCATATTTAAAAATGGACCATCCGGTCGTTCATAAGACGACCGACTCTCAAGTTTCGAAACACACAAACTTTCCACAGGAGGGGCAGGAGAAATCTCTGAGGCTATTACTTTATGCTATAAGACTTATTTAATTTTTTTTTTAAATTTACTTAGCAAACTTATACCTACTGTGAAATTACTTCACGCTTGTATACGTCGAAGCTTGATATCAGACCAAACTAAAGATCCCACATTAACAGCGCTATATACGAGTATGTTTAATGTCGCTAGGGGTGGATTACAGACTTCAAAGCATATTAAGGTTGTTTATTAATGCGAGATTGTTTGCAGACTTTACACGCTTGCGGACATAAAAAAGATCTCCCGGGCAAGAGGATGTCATCGTGATGTTTTTGTTGGCCTTTCAAAAAGCAGAGATTTTTAATTTCGAATTACACATACATGAGACATGTATGAAGTACATAAATGAGACATGAAATTATTTTTGACTTACATCTATACAAATAAATAAAATTGGAGTGTCTGTTTTTAATATTGAAATAACCGTTTTTTACTACATGCATATGAATATGTATACGGTATATACACAAAAATAACATTTTCTTCAATTTTTGTCTGTCTGTCTGTCTGTCTGTTTGTTCCGGCTAATCTCTGAAATGGCTGGACCGATTTTCACGGGACTTTTATTGGCAGATTGGCTGATGTAGTAAGGAGTAACTTTTCTACTTTTATTTTAGAAAAAGTTTTTATTTTAGAAAAATAAAGTAATGTTGCAATGTCCAAGTACTGTCCAGTACCGCGCGCAGCTCACGCGCATGCCACCGCCTGTGCCATCACGTCTCGGGCGCCTCCCACAACTTCTCTCACCAACGAATCAATATCCGATTTCACTCATTCTTTTTTTTTTTTATAGAAAGGAGATACTTTAATGTTTATCCTGTAATTATTTCAAGTAATTCGGGTTAGTAATCTATTGCTTCGTGATTGAAAGACAAAGAAACACAATAATTCAACGCAGACGAAGTCGCGGGCGTCAGCTATTTGGTCTATAAAATTAAAAGGTGTACCTACCTTTTCTATCTTCGAGATAAAATTAAAAGGTGGTGAAAGTAAAGGTGTGCTATAAAGCATACATAAAATGTAACATAAATCATTAAAGTTGCACACATTTGCCGATTTCATTTACAGCGATTATGCAGTATGGAAGAAAATTACTACACTATATAAATAACGTGACGCACAGAATAAGCGAGTGTAGCCAGTATTTGTTAACTTTCGACAGGGCTTTTCATTGCTAATTATTACAGGAAGATTATTACATTTGACGACCTCCGTGGCGCAGCGCGCGCGCTGTCAGGTAATAAAAAAAAGTTGGAGGTCCTGGGTTCGATTCCCGGCTCGAGTCTGGTCTGGTGGGAGGCTTCGGCCGTGGCTTACCACCCTACCGACAAAGACTTGTCGCCAAGCGATTTAGCGTTCCGGCACGATGTCGCTTAGAAACCGAAAGGAGTATGGGTTTACCATACCCCTTACAGGTTAGCCCGCTACCACCTTAGACTGTATCATCACTTACCATCAGGTGAGATTGCCGTCAAGGGCTAACTTGTAGTGGATAAAAAAAAAAAAAGTTGATCTCAAAATACCGTATTTGTAGGTTTGGTAAAGAAAAGTTTTTATATCAGAATTATGAAAGTGTTTCGACCGATGTTCGATTGTTCGATGTTGTAAAGTTTACATTTGGAGGATTACAACGTTTCCGTTACTTCATAAGAAGTTGTATCTATAAGTATCTGTTTTATATTATAAGTATTTGATATTTTTGTTGATAACAGAATGTAGAATTTTTGAGTATCAATACGGAGATTGGAATTTGGAGTTGCCCAATCCCGAGCTTTCGGTATGGCTATAAACCGTCAGTCCTGATATTTATAATAAAATATAGATAAAAACCCGCAAACCTTCATTTGAGCAGCGTGGTGGGGGTGTACGTAGTAAAATCCTGTCTTCAATGAGAGACCCTATGGCCAGCTGTGAGACATCAATAGGCCGTGGATGATGACGCACTGGGCACATCACAAGGAATACTATGCCGGTATTATATATTTATCTCTGGTTCCAGACGGGTATGTGCAGCGAGTCAGCGGGCGGGAACAGCGCACCAGGCACGCCGCTGGAGGCCCGCGCAGACATGACGCAGCCCCGTCCCTTACCCATGCCGGAATATGGCGGATTCTTCGCGCTCCTCACTGAATACCTTCCTGACACCAATCAACCCGTGTCGGGCTTCCATCGGTGAGTACTCTGGACTAAACCTCGGCACTACATTCACTACATAAAACGTGGTCAGCTACAGCTTCATCAGTTCGTTGGAGGAGGATTAAAAGACATCAATAGATTTGCTGCCCTGGACTCGCAAATAATTGATTCTGGAGTCGATGAATTTCATCTCAAACGTTACACCTAAAATTATTTTTACAAAAAGTATTTGTGTTAATGTACTTGTAATATTCGAAATTTTCTGGTCCCTTGTATCAATTATGTTACGCTAACGAATATCTGGTATCCGCAATAAAAAGTAATAAAAAGTCTTGATAAATTATAAAATTATATTGGAAAACACCAACTGCTGAGTCCCTTTCCGGCTTCACCTCAGAGTAGTCTCACTCTTGAGAATAAGTCGGACAGGGACTTCCCGACAGATCGCATTCCTGCAAATAGACTAACTTTGTGTTTCAACACGTCCAAGTGTTTATGAAGTAAGACTACTAAACTAGAAATATATAAATTCTGAATTTAAATTTGACAAAGTCCATTATCACAGGCATGAATACTTTAACCTAATAGTTATGACACGAATTCAAAAGAATTGGGTACTTTTTCCACTACTGCACACCGATCGATAAGGGGCAGAAGTGAAACTATTAACAAAAATATATTGAAGCTGTGATGGCCTAGTGGTTTGGGCGTCCGCCTCCTAATCAGAGGTCGGTAGTACGAATCCGGGCACGCACCTCTAACTTTTCAAAGTTATGTGTGTTTTTTTAAGGAATTAAAATATCACTTGCTTCAACGATGAAGGAAAACATCGTGAGGAAACCTGGACGCCTGAGAGTTCTCCATAATGTTCTCAAAGGCGTGTGAAGTCTGCCAATCCGCACATGGCCAGCGTGGTGGACTATGGCCAAAACCTTCATATATTGAGAGGACACCCGTGCTCTGTAGTGAGCCGGCAATGGGTTGATCATGATGATGATATTGATTAGATATTTATTGTACCGGTTCGTGATCGTAGTATGTTGCGTCCACTAGGTGCAACGTGGCCGTGATGCTGCTTTGCGACGTTGTGCTTGACGGCGTGGAGCTGGACTGGTCTATCCACGTCCCGCTGATGCTGCACATCGTCTTCCTGGGGATGGACCATACCAGGTATTTAATTATCTGGAGTAAAAATTATTCTGTCCCACGTTTATGGATCACATTTATAGATCACTGTGTCAACATTTTATCTGACAGCTGTTAAACCATATAAAGTTTGTTTTTTAAATATCACGGGAATGGTTTTTAATGTTAATATCGGTGACTCGGTTTAGCAGAGTTTAGTAATAATGGTATTAATAGCATATACTAACAATTTGCAAGGGCCCATTTTGAGTTATTTCAATTTAGTAGAGCAACAGTAGAGCAATAATATACTGCAAAAGAAAGTTGGCTTCAGTTAGTCAGTAATGTGAATATTTTTTGTGGGTTTCTTTTTCCTCTCGTCCGTCAGCATACACTGCCACAAGTTACTCTTTCTTCACTAAGATGTATCCCAACCTTTTTTTTTCACACCTTATCTTCACATCTACACCTCTTTTAAGGACACCGTACCTCAAATGAAAAAACGGAACTCTTATAGCATCACTTTGTGTGGCTGCCTGTCTGTCCGTCTTCAAAATTTGGAACAGCTATATGTAATAGTGACGCAACGATATTGGAATTGGAAGAAGTATTGGAAGAAATTATTTTTAGTTTAATTATAATAAAAAGGAGTAAAATCTAGAGTTCAATATATGGGTATTATATGAAAGGTATCAATCTGCACATTCTAAAAGAGATTTATATGCAAAGTTTTTGATTTATCGTGCAAAATGTTGAAAACAATATCGTCACCCTAAATTTACCAATTGCAAAAACATTGCATGTATGTATATTGTATCTTATTGTTGTCTCAGTTCAACAAAGTGGAGGCAGCGAACAAATAAACAAACAGACCAACTTTCGCATTAATATAATTGTTAGTTTTCAATTCACGATAGACGTGACAACGGAGTTGACATACATAATTTCAAGTCCAACAATCGGGCACGCAAAAGGGATTGCGTCTGCATTTGTGAGGAAAGCTAGTGCATTAAAGTGAAACAATTCTGTTTTGCGAGAACTCCGCGGCTGAGGCGTCAGCAAACTAGAGGGCCGAGCAGCGGGCCTCGCGGAGACGGGGCCGTGCTGTTATCACGGAGATGAAACGGTCGTAAATATTTGCACGATGCAGCGTTGCCGGGCGCCGTGAGCCGCGACCCGGGGTGCGGGCCGTGGGAAACGCATGCGATCATTATTACGAAAAGCTATTTTCATCTGTACATATCCCAACTTTTTTTTTGTCAAGATACCCACTTATTAATTTTTTATACATATTTCGAAAGTGACTATCATTTTTAGAAATCTGTCCATTATAACTGCTTATTTCATTTATTACATAGTTTACAAGCAATATTAACATTATGTTGCCCACCGCGAACGATCATGACGAGTTGTGTCGGTGGGTATCTTGATATAAATACGATTTATACGGCATTACACTTTATTCTTGTTGAGAATCGGACAATACGAAGATACTTTCTGGTTTTTTGCGTCGTGACATTTTGTTACGTAATATCAACGTATAATTTTATCAATGATGAAAAAAGCTAACATGCGCTTTTCTATCCCAGATGATACGTAAAAATCTGGGATGTATCCGAAGATGTAACACTTTTATTTTTATACAAAATAAATAACTATCGTAGTGACACATCATATATACATAAATACGTATTTATTGAGTATTGGTATGTAGTGCGGTTAAACGTAACAGTACTCCTGTATTGAGTCGTGAAAATATCCGGTCGAAACAAAACACGTTACACTGTGTCAGATGTCATTTATAGCTTTTGACGACCTCCGTGGCGAAGCGCGCGCGCTGTTGCATTATAAAGTTGGAGGTCCTGGGTTCGATTCGCGGCTCGAGTCTGGTCTGGTGGGAGGCTGCGGCCGTGGCTAGTTACCACCCTACCGACAAAGGCGTGTCGCCAAGCGATTTAGCGTTCCGGCACGATGTCGTGTAGAAACCAATTAGGAGTATGGCTTTACCATACCCCTAACAGGTTAGCCCGCTACCATCTTAGTCTGCATCATCACTTACCATCAGGTGAGATTGCCGTCAAGGGCTAACTTGTAGTGGATAAAAAAAAAATTAAGATTGTTTCCAAAGTGTTTATTCTGAATTCATGTAAATGATGACAGTCGTCATGATGCTCGCTGACAATATGTGTTAGGTGTATTAGGTACGGGCGCGCGAGCGAGGTTTCCTTGCATCGACCGCATTGTAAACGAATGAATACGCGCCTTTGATGTATTAACCTCCGCTCGGGATCGTAAGCTGGATTAATATAACAGAAAGGGCTTATATATTTTTAAATCCTCGGGGCTTTCATGAGAATAGATGCAATTAGCATTAGCAATTAGCAATATAAAAATAGGAAATGTATAATGTATTGATAATGCATTTGTTCACGACATCAAAGGCGAGACATTTTTTTTAAAAAGCTCTTCTTTGTCTTTCGTTATCGAACTCCAATTGTTTTTTTTTATACACGACAAGTTAGCCCTTGACGATAATCTCACCTGATGTTAAGTGATGATGCAGTCTAAGTTGCTAGTGGGCTAACCTGTTGGAGTATGGTAAATCCCACATTCCTAATTGGTTTCCACGCGACATATTGCTGGAACGGAAGAGTCTTTGTCGGTAGGGTGGTAACTAGCCACGGCCGAAGCTTTCCACCAGACAATCCGAGCTCCGTTTACATTTAAGTTACAAACCGATGCAGTTTGTAGGTGCTGTGTATACTAGCTGATGCCCGTGACTTCGCGCGTTTTACAAAATTTCCTGTGGAATTATAAAATTATTTTATAAAAAAGTATCCCATATTACATTCGTGATCCCGTTCTCCTTAACTTATAGATCTAGTTTCGAGAAAGGTCGGTGTGGAACGATAACATTCAAACTCCTAAATCTAAAGTTTATTTAGAATAGATTAATTTAATACTGCATAGTGAACATAGTATCAATTTTAATTAATTTATCATTCATGTATTTTGGCTGTAATGGCTCCCAAATAAACCATTCACAAATTTCCTAGACAAAATAGTTTCCATGTGTCACATAAAATACTTCTCAGCCCATCATAACACCGCCTCACCAATCCATAAACACCATCTAGTGACGTGTTAAAAAATACACCAAGTTTTAATAGCGAGGTACGTTTTTTACCACGATCTCGTGTGCAGGGCCCGCGCCGGCATTGGAGAATTAAATTTTTGTTTTATAATTACTTCACGGCAAATTCACAGACGGGTCATATGATGCTAAGTGATTACCGGATCGCTTAATAGCTCGCCGGTATTGGCCGATTTAAACAAAAAAAAAAGCCAGATTGGCCAGAACCAACTTATATAATATGACAGTCCGGCAGATCGTGATCGTTTTGTTTGGTTGTGCAGGTGGATAGTCCACCAGCACTGCCGGCAGCTGCTGCTGAACATGCTGGTGGCCGTGGCCGCGCACCACGACCACCTCACCGTGGCGCGCGTGCTGCTGGCGGCGCGCTCCGCCCAGCTGGGGCTGGGCCTGCCGCCGCCGCCGCTGCCGCTCGTGCCGCACAACTTTACAGGTGAACACCGCTACATCTGCCAGACCTGGTTCGATTGTTTGAATCCTGACCCACCTCTCCAATTCATAAGTGCATGGCAAAGCTGTCTTGGGGTTTTAACAGAATCATGAGGAGGAGATTTTTAATTCACTTGTCAATTCAGGTGACTATTTTTTTTGTTACCGAGGAAACAAAAACTCCATCATTTATTAAAAAAAAAACAAATTTGTAGGGGTTTATAGCCTTCCCAAGTGGTCCCATTATCATCATATCAGGATCTGATGATGGAATTGGGTTATTAGTTTTTGTTTTTTTAATTAAAATAATTATTTTAGATATTTATTGGAGACAATTGGTTTTATTGCTGATATCAAAGACATGTGGTATTGTATTATCTAACTTGTTGTTACTGATGTAATTTTTAGGTTGAATAGTTTTTTTTTGATATTTCTTTTCTTCTATCTATCCATTTGACGTAAATCCTATGTAACCAATTGTTGTTTTTGTTTTAGAACCGGATGCAGTATTCGACAACTTTCCTCAGTGCGGTCACTCCCCGCGCTCACATGTGCGATCCCTCTCATCTGACCCGCAAGTCACTCCTGAGGGTAGGTGTTTTGTATTCATACAACCTTTCATGATATATATTTTATTGATGTTTAAATTTTTGGTATCAAATGTTGCGTATAATTTTTTGCGCATAGATGACTAAGATCTAATTCTGTGGCTAGAGTATAGACAGTACAGTAATTACTGCATATCCTATAGTTTCGATACAGAAATTAAAATTTAAAAATCTTTACTAGTGCTACGGTCCCCAGTATTCAATAATGGAGACAAATTTCAATTTCAATTTATTTTTTGAAGTACTGTTGCAAACATTTACCTACTGCCGGCTGGAACTCCAAGCCGAAACAAAATTTTCACGAATATGTTTCCTAGTCTCTGGAGGCTCCTGCGGTGTGCACTAAATATATGAAGTGCACGGCTCGCCGCTGATCTTACTTTGTACATATAGATATATAGATAGATTGAGGCTTAGTGCGTGTTAATGTAAGGCTTAGCTGACATAGCCGGTGGCGCAGGTGAAGCGGACCACTACCCGTCGCTGCCGGTGATCGTGACCGGCGACGCCGAGCCCGAGGCGGAGGCGGAGGCCGAGCCGGCGGCCGCGGAGCTGCCCGTGGCCGACGCCATCAAGTCGCTGGTGCACTACCTCGCCAGCAGGCCCACGCACATGCCGCTGTGGCAGTACGAAGACATCACAGCCAAAGGTAAACGATTCTTTGCCAGTTTGCAAAATATACTTTTATTGGATTTTTGTTACGCCGACATTACTGATCTGAATTAATGTGACCAATCTAATGTGGCGGGTCAGCGCGGAGATGCACGCAGATTAAATAAAGAATAATTAAAAATAATATAGCAGAATATTTATTTCCTTTACTAAGCAATCTGTGTTGCATGTATTCGATACAAAATATTCCTGATGTTTCACATCGCCAAGATTTGAATGTTACGTGAATTGTTTTTTTATTCGGACTTACTTTCAAGATAATGGATAATTAAAGCCTTATGAAATTAAGTTTGTTTTTTATTAGTATTTTTTTTTGTCGCCATAATTTACGCTTGTGACATTATATATATGCCTAACTTATAATTCACGCTGTCCTCGCAGTGTGGGCCCTCCGCAGCTGCCAGCAGATGGCGACGCTGCTCCGGCACACGTTGCGGATATTCCGCGAATCTCTCCCTCACGCGCTGATCTCCGAGCGGTGGGCCCAGACCGCTCTGCAACTCGGCCTATCCTGTCCTTCTAGGCACTACGCGGGCAGATCGCTGCAGGTAAGGCATTCGGAAAATTATCAATACTACCTAACCGGATTTAGAAAATACATCTAAATCTCCTCTCTCAGCATCATATATTTTATTATTTTAATGTTATATTATGATTTAATATATATTAGGACTTTATCATAGCATTGCTCACCCTGTTTCAATAAACTTAAGACCAAATGTACGCGCTCACCGTATTCTAATAGCTAAACCATAATAAGGCATAAGATAAATACTAATACGATAAGGCAGCCTTTTGTATTCTGTTTCGATCTTTTTTTCTATGGTTTTAACTTCATAGTGGTGTAGAAATTATATAATTTATTTCCCAGTTAATTTATTATTTTGTCACCAGGTGTTCCGCTTCATCGGCGTCGCTATGACCGGTCGCATGGTATCAGATATACTATCTCGTCTGGTGGAAACCGTGGCAGAGCAAGGCGAGGACATGCAAGGCTACGTCACAGAGCTCCTCCTCACCTTAGAGGCGGCTGTGGACTCACTGGAGTCCAACTTCAGACCGCTGGACTACATGAGAGACATTTTCAAGTCGACTCCCAATTTGAACAACAAAGATGGCGGACCACAACCGAACGGCAACGTGTACGCCGCGGGTAAGATTTCTGACACATTGGACAAGACATCGAAACGAACCAAAAGATCTTATTAAATAAAAGATTTTTACTGGACACTAAAACGTCTCAAGAGATAGTTTGCACATTTTGTTGGACAAATCTACTGTGAGATACGGCTACTAAAAAACCGAATTATTTTTAATTCGTCTAATAAATCAATAATGCGATCTGCAACCGTGAAATTATTTGCACAACCAATTAGTACCCGGAAACTACACTGTTCGAGTCGATTATCTACTAAAGGATTAAGATGCAGTTGAACTGCTAGGAATTAAAGTCACTCTATTTCAACGTCTGAATTAAGTGATTGCACCTGGCATCATTTTCAGTGTACTGGGAATAGCTTCTAACGCCAAAAGTTTGTTGCAGGTAAACGTTCGCCGGGGGTGTGCGTGGGCTGCGTCAGCAACCACACGCGAAGCACCAGCTACTCGGTGTCGTACTGCATGCGCAAGAGCAACCCGCCGGCGGAGAAGCAACCGCACGGTGAGGCGCCACGAGGGCTAACCGAGCATATATTGAACAATGACGTCATCATCATGATCAACCCATTATCGGCTCACTACTGAGCGCGGGTCTCCTCTCAATATGAGAAGGGGTTTGGCCATAGTCCACCACGCTGGCCATGTGCGGATTGGCAGACTCCACACGCCTTTTGAGAACATTATGGAGAACTCTCAGGCGCGCAGGTTTTCTCACGATGTTATCCTTCACCGTTGAAGCAAGTCATGTTTTAATTACTTAAAAACTCACATAACTCCGAAAAGTTTTAGGTGCGTGCCTGGATTCGAACCGCCGACCTCTGTTTAGGAGGCTGACGCCCTAACCACTAGGCTATCACCGCTTCGACTATGATGCACTTAGTACTAAGTCTGATAGACGCGCTTAATATTCCCCTTTCCCTATCAGCTGGTTCTCACAAGATACTTCCTTACGGATTTCAGTCGCGTAGTGCTTTGCGTACATCTTACCAAGACTATTCTCTTTCGCAATGAACGTGAATAACAATCTAATCAATTCCTTTACCTAGACAAAAGCGAACAAACAAATCTAAATGTAACATTTGTGGATAAAATACTTTTAATACATGTAATCTGACCATTAGTGAACTCCGCAGAAGCTCGCCCCCCACGGCCCTGTGAGCCCGCGAAGGGCGGCTGCTCCAACCTGTGTCGGTCCAGGTCTGCGCAATCGCTGAAACTCTTGGGCGATTCGGCCACACAGGTATTTAACTCTATTATTTATCGTACTTGAAAAAATAAAATGTTTTTATTACTTAACAAATTATTGCTCTTCAGTAATAGAAGTATGACGTTATTGAGATGTCAAATTCAGTTTGACAGTAATTTGTACGAATCCTTTCTTGTTGGTACAGGACGACAAATTGACAATCTTGGCGACGTTATTCTGGGTGGGAGCGTCTCTACTGGAGTCTGATTACGAGCACGAGTTCCTGCTGGGAGTGCGCCTGCTGTCCCGGGTGATGGCCCGCCTGCCGCTGGACCGGCCGGACGCGCGCGAGCGCTTGGACCGCACGCAGGCGCACGGCACGCACGGGCCCTCCTCGCTGCACTCGCTCTTGTTAAAGGTTTGTTACCTTCCACTTAACCAAGGAGTTCCAACAATATATGTGATACCCGCGCATTTCACTCCCGCCCGTAGCAAGCTGGACATCTGTGTTTACGGTTCATTATGTTAAAAAATTTAATATGAACGGTAAATTTAAATCTATTCTATCAAAAAATACGGCGCTGACCCTTTTGTTAAATTGACTATGTGAGATGGTGATAACAAAAACAAAACCGGCTAAGTTTGTCTTCTCAGACCTGGACTCGTTGAGAACCCTCCTAGTTTTAGTTTTTTAAGTTGAAGAAGTTCAGATGTCACCGTAATAAAGTTACGCTTCAAAAATGCCTGAACTTGGTTTACAGGAATAAAACATTATTCAATTTGAATTTGATTTAATTAAAAAAGATATTAATTATTTTTGTACAAATATAACGTGGTGTGTGCCCCTCCGCCCTCGTTCACGGCGTGCGTTTGTTCGGCAGGGCTGCACCCACCCCAACACGTACGAGCCGGTGGTGAACGTGCTCGTGGACATGATCCCGCTGCTGGAGCTGCCGGTCATCGACCCCACGCAGTCGCTCGCCTTCCCCATGACGGTGGTGGCCATGCTGCCCTACATGCTACTGCACTACGAAGACGCCAACGAGCAGTGCGTGCGCGCCGCGCGCCACATCGCTCAGGTGCGTTGCGCATGTGCGCGATCCTGACAGGGACCGGTGCCCTGACGTGCTCTCCGAGGTATAGGGATGAACACGGCTAATTTCCTGCTCAAATTTAGTAATGATATTTCTTCACGGAATTATCCAATACCTTGCAATTCCTGGTCGTGTCGAACCCAGAACCTCTTGTTCAATAGTTGAAAATACTAAACCAAAGTTAAATAACTATATATAGGAGTATAATTGTAAAAATATGTTTATTCTTATCTTTCTTACTCATTGGCTTTTAGAAATCTTAAAGTAATTATATGTGTTTCCTTTTCTTCTTTTACCTACGCGCACTTTTGCGCCATCTTAATGTATAACAGCTGAGTACAAATAATAAACCAACGGGATCATCATAACGTGTAAAGCCTTCACACCACACTGAACGTTGGGTGAGGCTCTACCACAATGTCTTATCTCTTTTTCTTTATGTATATTGTATATCCGAGACTGGGAGGGATCGCTATGTATCAATCGATATGTCCATAATTTGCGAAATTTGATCCTATCTAATTATCTTATCTATCCCAGTTCACATCAGAGAAAAGCAAGAAGCTGGAGAATCTCGGCACCGTGATGACGTTATACTCGCGGCGCACCTTCAGCAAGGAGAGCTTCCAGTGGACCAAGTGCGTTGTCAAGTACCTGTGGGACACGTACTCGCACCTTTCACTGCAGATGCTGGCCTTCCTCGTTGAGGTTTTGGAGAAGGTAATATGCTTACATGCTTACCTGTTTCTTAATTATTATTGATATACCTGATTATTGACTAAATATTCGGATTGTGATTCTCAGATTTGTACATGTTTATTTATTTATTTGTCAAGAACAGCCAACAGAATTACACGTATATATGTTACAAAAAACATGCCTCAGGTTCAAAGTACATGTGTGACCCCAATTATACGTAGTTACGTCGTGCAAATTGAGACAAAAATGTCGTACAAAAAATATACTAATAAACCAAAAATTAAGATAAAATTCAATTAATGAGTCTAATTTAGATACAAGAAAAAAAGAGCCTAAAATAACAAAATTGCAGTGAGAATTTACTAATAATTTTTAATTTTTAGCCCAGGACATTCCCTATTTGAATCAATAGCAGTAGTAAGTCTATCCCTCGATAAATTATTACTCTGGATAATGAAATCCTTAAAACCTACCTCATATATGTCCGTCATAATAAACAGCTAAGAAGATTTGTACGGACATATTTTTAAAATGATGTCTGAGACAGTCAATCTACTGATCGCTAAGTTTCAAGTTTAAGTCTTACGTGCCATATAGATTAAATAGTTAAATTTATAGAATGTATACGATAGAAAATGTTTTAAAAGTTTTCTACCCCAAATGTTAATGTACGAGTATAATATGTCAGACGGCGTGACCCAATTAGAAGCTTATCACTAGAGAGCTCTTCCTGGAATACAAGATGGATAAAATATCTAATTTTCGATACCTATTTACGAAATACAAATAACATTTGATCTCGCACTTACTTGTGCCATAAAGAACATGTAGTGATCTTAAAAGCACGCACTTACAAATACATATATTACAAATAATAACATGAATGTTGTTTTACTATTCAACCGATGCGTTTGTTAAATGCGACGTATTCGTTACTTTTACGCAAGCATACCGTTGCACACTCTGTGTAATACTTACAATATAGCCTGTCACTTTTGGGTCAAATATTTTTCTAGCAACGAATTATCAAAACCAGTTCAGTAATTTCAAAACACAAAAAATCAAATTTTTCACTTTTTGGACGACCCCTGAGGCTCTGTGGCGCAACGAGTGCGCTGTCTCACTAGAAAGTAGGAGGTCATGGGTTAGATTCCCGGCTCGAGTCTAGTCCGGTGGAAGGGTTTGGTCGTGGCTAGTTACCATCCTACCGACAAAGACGGTACAAAGTTGTAGTACGTAAAAAACTGTGCTTATATTAAAGCACAGTTTTATAATACAAGAACATTTTCCACACGTATGAAAAAGTTTAAAAACAATTTGGAATAGAAAAATATTTGGATAGTACAACATAGTGTACGAAGTATTTCTCGCTAAAGCTAATTTTAATCTGAAAAATGTCCGACTCGTAATATTTACTGTAAAAAGTATCCAAGAGAAAATTATTTGCAGTCGACCTATTTTTTCTACCGGTCTTGGTCTTTTGATGTTAAACATTTATTGCGGCGAGTAAGACCGAATTTAAAGTAAGTAATATTTATGAATATTTTATTTTCGAGTATACCACACTAACTCTCTCTGAAAAACCATCCTTTCGCTTATATTTTCTACACAAAATAGTTGAATGTTTCGCATTATTACCTTGCCAGGCGTTTCGAGACCGTTACTACCGCGAATACATTCGAAAACTCGAACCTAAAAGAATGTAAATATTACGTTACGATATATTTGGCTATTATTATATTATAATGCCTAGCATTGGACGTCGATTGGTATTTTCTTCTTTTTAAGGCTTTACACAGATTAGTCGATGTTAGGTTTATAGCAAAAAACATTGAAGTGATAAAAACCAGGTAGTATTTTCAGACATTCTGAATGTCATCTTCGGTTTTTTTATACAGGGTGCGGTGAATCTGCAACTACCAGTGCTGTCCATACTCCACTGCATGCTTTACTACGTGGAGCTGAACGCTCCGGCAGCGCAACCCGTCAACGCGGACCTACTGCGGGCGGTCGCCAAATTTATTGACGTGAGTTTCTAATTCTCAAACGCTACATAGTACTCCGATATACTGAATATAGTACATATTTAACATAGTGACTATGCTATACAAAATTATTAAGGACTATTTGAATAAAGATTATTTTGAATTTGAATTTGAATTTATTATAATAATTTCGAAATCTGTGTGTTATGCGCATTATAATAAGAAAAAATATTTATATAAGAAAAAACAAATTAGGTCAACATGACCCTTCGCTTTACGTACCGTACAACGCATTTTTGTAGCAGACACGAAAAAAAATCCAACGGGAAGACTATGAACCGACGAATAATCTATGACATTCATGTCCACCAATTACCATCTCAATTGGACTGACAAGAAAGTTCAAGTCATCATGAAACGTAATCGTAATAAAAACCTCTAGTAAACAACATACGTTTTGTAATACCATTTAACCGTTGCAAAAGTTTGTTGCGAACTTTTCTGGTCATGGAATTCTCGTTGCTTTTGTTTTAAAAATTGTAAGCTTTATTACATAACGAGTTTATGAATCAAGTTAAAGTTTGCTTTTCTGAATTGGGTGTTAAAACAGTACTGTTGAGAGGTGAACGCGACTAAAATATACCACGGACACTGTTAATAAAACATTATATATTTACTATTTAATCCACTTTCTCGTATTCAAAACAGCAAGACGGAAACAACTATAAGGAAGCAATGAAAATCCTCAAGCTAGTGGTCACTCGATGCTCCACTTTGGTGGTACCACCGCACTGGGACCACTCGTCTTCCGTTCTCGACACTGACTTGCACGGGAAAAAGGTAGCTAGCTGGCCTTAAACTAATATTCACAAAGCTTTACTTAATAAAGGTTTTATAGTGCGCAAAAGTTTTTGCACTTTGATAATTCCAATATGCAATCGCTATACAACCTTTATTAGTAGTACCCTGTAGTAGTAGTATCTAAATTCGACATTGCAGTTCATACAAGAATAATTGATTTTATTTCATTTCCATTTTTTACGTGAAACTTTTTTGGGTAACTTTTGACACTGCCCCATTATATATTGCCCATATTATCCGGCGCCATAAGCAGTATAATATATATATTTTTAAATAAAGTAACGTAATTTTTTTTTATTTAAATATTCATGTTTAATGATTATGAAAGCAACAGCATTTTTAGACATCTATTAAGTATAGACATTTCGCACGAGAAAAAATCCAACTATTATAATGTCGCTCGTTACCCTAGGAACTGCCCGGCCGCACGATGGACTTCACGTTCGACCTGTCGCAAACACCCGTGATCGGCCGCAAGTACCTGCCGAAGAGTGGCAGTCAGCCTGCCACCGGCCCCAGCTCGCTGTCCAACGCGTCCAGCGCTACTGCGGATAAAGGTATACGTTCGTCGCAATCAGAAATACGTTTATTGCAGTCGTATTAACTAGGCTCTGGATTAGTGAGAGGACTACCAATGGAGATCACCCGGCCGATCTATACCCGCGGAAAGTACACCGCGAAAAACCGCGTTATTCATCCATACTTGTTATTTATAACTCCAGGCTCTAGACAACGTTCAAGGAGATAGTGATCGTTACAATTGAAGAAGAAGTTTTAGGAGTTAGAACTGGTAGCGGCCGCTAAGACTTGTGAAGTGACAGACAGACAGACCATGTCTAAGGAGGTTTTTAGTAATTTTTCAACTAAAAGTAAGCCCTGGAATGCTATCTCGCCAGATGGTAAGTGATGATGCAGCCTGAGATGGTAGTGGGCTAACTTTAGAGATTATGAATCGAGGTGTCGAGTGGAGGCGTAATGTTATCCGCGGTGTGGCAGGCTCGTCGACGTCGGGCTCCGCATCGACGGTGGTGGGCGCGGAGGGCAGCGGCGCGAACGCCGCGCAATCGCACAGCGCAGCCTCGCCGCGCCGCTCGCTGTCGCTGTCGCCGGCGGACGCGCAGGCCGCCGGCTGGAAGCGCCCTTGGATGTCGCAGGTGGGTGGCGCTCGTCTGACGGACACCCGACACTCTGCTGATCCTACTGATCACACTGCTCACTACTGAGATAAATAATAGAATGTCCTTTAAAAACGGTCAGTTGAAACAAAAGTTCATATTAAGTTAAGACGTACAACGAATTATCAGCGGCATACATGAAGATCAAGTTGGTGTTGGTATTGCGATAACAGTTCTAGGGTTATCGTGCTACTAGCCATCTAGTAAGCTTGTTGGTAAGGGGCTACTATGGCGATGAGGTACGAGGTATGTCACAATGGTTGGTATATGCTAATATAAATATGTTTTTCATTATGTAAAAATAATAACGATAAAACAAGAAAAACCCCGGCTAAGTTTGTTGTGGGCTTCTTCTTAGACCGGGGCGCGTTTGGAACCCTCATAGCTTTTTTAGTTTTAATTTTACGAATATAGTTATCACTATGAAATAACTACTATGTAAATTATTGACGCGTCAAAAGTGCCTTTTTAAGGACTTTTTTTTTTATCCACTACAAGTTAGCCCTTGACGGCAATCTCACCTGTTGGTAAGTGATGATGCAGTCTAAGATGGTAGCGGGCTAACCTGTTAGGGGTATGGTAAAGCCATACTCCTAATTGGTTACTACACGACATCGTGCCGGAACGCTAAATCGCTTGGCGACACGCCTTTGTCGGTAGGGTGGTAACTAGCCACGGCCGCAGCCTCCCACCAGACAAAACTATTTGAATAAAGATTATTTTGAATTTGAATTTAATATTTGTCACTAATTGTGATGATTTTCCACAGAGTCGAGTCCGCGAATGCCTCGTGAACCTGCTGACCACGTGCGGACAACGTGTCGGCTTACCGAAGAGTCCTTCTGTAAGCAAACGCATTCTTAGCTACACGTGTTATTTTTTTATTTCGATTGCTAATACAAGCATAAATTGTACAGCGCATGATGGCTACTTACAATATAGCCGTATTGATAAGCCACTTATACTGCTGATAATTTATAAATATAATATGGTTATGATACAATATACAACTTTAGGTTTAAGTTGCACAGTTCAATTAAACGGTAAAGTTGAGTTAAGTTGAGCTAAGATTTCACAAATTTAAGTGACCATTTGAAATGGCGCGTACACTGAACTATGAAATTTGTTTGAAACCCAGGTGGTTCAGCTTCCACCAATTATAAAGGGTAGACACGGCATGTATGAGTTATATTTTCGTGGAGTCAAATGTTACAAGGGGATCCTTCTATTCACAAACATTAAAGTATAACATATCCACATTATCGCAGTATAAATCATATTATATACACGAAATAACTTAATAAATCATTTAGTTATTTCGCGTTGTCAGATTTTTTATGTAGGTATATTTATATTTTAGCTTTAACTCACTGACATACGCTGGTTGCTGTGTTGGCGTGCCATGTTTGTGAATACAGGTTAATAATTAAAAAAATGTTATAGTTCGATAGGTGACTACGTCTTTTTTATCTTTGACAATTGTACTGGAAAATGCACTCCTTGAAGGTATCATTCATACCCTTTGTCTAAACTTATTTTGGATACTGACGACACCACCCCTCTTTAAACAGGCTTGATGTGAAACGAAGGGGGCAGTGCTAGCCATGTTTGTAAGATTTAGTAGGAAAATAATAAAAGTGATATTTCTATCCATCGCTGCATATAGGACGATTTAATTACCACTTTATGTTCCAAGGTAACGCCGAAAACATAATATATTAACATACATGCTTTCGCACACACACCCCGCTATGTTGACGTCTCAGAATAGACATACGGAAACATTATTGCAACCAACTGTTGACCCCAAAATGTGACCTTTTGGGAATTCGATAGTATTTCCATGGCTTATAGCTTTCCATCAACTGTCGAATGTACTGGGTGTGACGTGATCGCTACTGAATGTCTTGCTGAAGTCATTGACGTCTTTTAAGTTTGCACTTTCTTGTTTTTGTTTCAGAAGCCCATATTTGTTATTTTTGCTACGAACGTCTTATGGACTTTATCCTGCTCGTTTGGGGCTTCAGCGAGGACACTTGTAAATGTTCTAGCATTTAAAAGACCAAGGTTTCGTGCTCTGTTTAAAATTACATAAAAAAACAATTAAATTTTCGACGTCACAATAACATTCGCGAATTTCAAGAAACTGCATAAGTTTCAGGGGTCTGGTAGACGAACTCACAGAGTACGCCTAAACAAAAACTTTCTCACGAAATTATGTGAAGCGAACTAGAACACTTTAAAATCATTAGTTAATGAAGCCATGCATCTTCACAGACGCCCAGTACATTGCGACATGCTGTATTACATTTGTGTTTGTGTATGTGTCGTCAAATTTTGTGTTGCTATAGCCGCTTAATTACCATGTTGTATAAGAAATGAGCTCAATTATGCCTTTCAAGGTTAAATTCTCGACAAATATTACCTTTTCCGGAACGTTAGACCCTTTTGGCACATTTGTTTTATGGTAGAGGCCATCCATGCCAACGGTGAAATTAGTAGAACAAAATAAATAAGTAATCTGCTTACCGAATAGCAATTATGTTTTAGTCTAGCAACAAGACAACGAGCATACTTTGTTATTATAAGTTCATATTAATCCCACAGTAGTAGCGTGCTATTTGATTTACATCTAGTGATCGGTATTGACGTTAACGCCAATCCGGAATAGTTTCACAAGGTGATTACAATCCGATGTTTGAAAGAAATTCTTTAGAGTTTTTATTATATCTGTTCGCGACGTTAAAATACTCCTCACTAATCGATCCAACTAATGTAACGAAAAACTGGCAAAATTCATTTACCCGTATTGAACATGAGACCGGCCTAGCAAACAAAGCCAAAAGGGACTTACTGTTTGAATATTACCATAACTTGGTTTATTTCAACAGATGTTTGACCAAGTAGTCTGAGTGACTCACTTGATGGCTGTAATTGGTGTGCATATTAATGTATGCTTATTCGATTTGTGTTCGTACAAGTTCAACGCAGAAATGGCGTCGAGCGTTCATATGACATAAACTATTATACATGTTTCCACGCGCTTGATTATATTATAATGCGTCGCGTGTGTCCAAAACTGCAGTGTGTGATCCGTCTAAAACTTGCAGAGGTATTTTTGATCTTTTGACCATTTTTCAATTTACTTCTATGAGATTCGTCGTATTATGATTTATTTTACCGACGTTAATCTCGACAAATCTGGAATAATTTCGATTGTTTTGTTTTTTAACGTTTAGTTTCGTTTAGTTAAGTTCCTTATGGGAAACGGTTCATCTTCGAAAGTGGACGATAGTTTTAAAGTAAACCTAATGTTACGCAGCATGAAAATTATTTTTTATTATATTTGTACCACTGCACAATTGCACACAGTTGCGTAAAGAATGCAAGAACAAGCAGCCTAGATCTGAAAAATGTATATCTCAGCGAGATCACGCCAAATACACTCGACAGCAAACTCTAACAGATTGTCACCATTTCTTCTAGTTATAATACTCGTAATTCTTTACAAACTACGTTATTATTGTTGTTTTCTCATTAAATTCTCTTAGTAATCTGAATTGGGCCGTACCTAGTTGTAGAGTTGCACTTTCGGGTATTATAATTAAGCTGCTATCTACGACGTCATACGTGTTGGCAGTTGCTCGCATCGCTGACAGCTCTACAACTTGGCTGGGTCCACTATCAATGTAATCCTTCATTATAATATTTTAATGGTGTTATAATTAACTGTGTTTTGTGTAGGTGATCTTCAGTCAGAGTTCCGAGTTATTGGAGCGCGAATCTTCAATGGCATCCTCCCTGGAAGAGGTGTCCGGCACTCCCGGAAACGAGCCCTCCGGTGGAGCTCCGCCGACTGATCACTTCGGGGTGTTCAAGGACTTTGACTTCCTGGAGTATGAGAGTGAAAGTATAGAGGTGATTTGTTTTATTGAAATGCTAAACTAACCAAATTAAAATTACTTAATGATGGAAAAGACTGCAGACACTTTTGAGAGGGAGAGTGTAATAATATTGATATTATCCTAGGGTGAGAGTTCGGACAACTTCAACTGGGGCGTGCGGCGACGCTTGCTTAGTGAAGAACGTGAAGAGGGTGCAGTGCCTGAACGCAGTCCACCGCCGCACCGAGCCAAGCTGGACCAAGACGCCCCTCAACTCTGCAAGACGGTGAGACACCCTTACAAATTGTACAATAAACCCTATCATGTTGATTTTGGAACTAAATTTATTTGAAAAACCGTTAAAGAAAGTTAAAGAATTTTGTTGTAATCTCGTTTTTTTTTTATAGTTTGAATAAAGTTTTCCAGTTCCAAAGTAAAAGCTGCTGCTATGAACGCCAAAAATCAGATACGATAAACATGGGTCTCGATATTGTTTTTATATTACTGCGTGTACACAACACAAGTGCCTTATAGTAGATTAATATCTACCTAAAATTGATCATTTAAAATTTTCTGATTTTTCAGGGTCACGAGGACTCGTCAGATGACGAAGCAGGCTGGGAGGAGGCTGGCAATCGAGCAGAAGGAGGAGAAGGCGACGGGGGAAGCTCAGCGCAAGACCTTGCCGTGCGAACACGCGCCCATTCGCTTTCCAGCGCGTCCAGCGGCGAGCACGAGGGTGAGCTCCTTTGAACCTCATTCACTTTGAAAGCTAGCGTATTTAACAGGTGTATAATCCCAAGAGCCACCTAAAAAGTTTTATGCAACACATATCAGAATATATTTAAATTATATTAAAAAGTTAATCATAAGAAGTCATTTTTTTTTTAATAAGAATTGGCATCATTTAAATAAATGTTGGGAATTGAAAAAAAGGAAATCCAGTAACGGTGTTGCTACTGTCATGAATGAGGAGTATTTCCTTGTTAATTCCATAACACTTTTGGCATTTGTACCTAGTAAAGAAAAAGAAAGTTATCAGATCTGTTAAGTTTAAAATACATGCACGCTTAAATGCGACTGCAAGAGATGGTTGTTGCGTGATAATTTTTTGAAGACCTGCTAAATTTATTTTCTCGGCCCTCTAGGTTAGTCAGATCATTTTAAATAAGCCCCACGGAAGTACACATCTTGCAATCTATACAATGGTTTGTGAAATGCCGCGAAAACATCAAAACTAAACAATATGGATTTGCGAAACCCAAAATTGACTATTTTTATCCGATTAAAGGCGCAGGTGAACGTGGTGACGTAACGCCGGTGCCAAGTTCGGTGGCAGGCCACGTTCCGGACGCATGGCGTTGTTATGTAACCACGCTGTTGCGTCAGACGGCGAACTCTCCACCCATGGTTCTTGTACACCGCCTGCATACAGTACTCAAGGTACGAAATACTTTAAACTATTCAAGTGTGGTTAATGCTGAACAATTGATTTCATTTACTTAAGCAATCATTGGTTAAACGGTCTAAAAAAGAACTTGGCTTGTTACATCGGAAGATTTAAATGGGTTCTTCCTAAGACTTACAGATATTTACAAGTTTCAATTTCCGATCGGACGTCGCAAACAATTATGATTATCTTACAGTACGATCTACGCGTCTAAATCAGTAAAGTTTGAAATAAACAAAATCGTTTGAAGGAGGTTATATTCTGTATACAGGAAGTAATGGCGAAGACGTACTCAATTTGCGGGGAAGGAGCGCTATTAAGCATGGCTGGCGCGTTGGAGCTGATCGCACTGCTGGAGCGACTGGGTGCTGAAGAGCCGCCGCTGCTGTGGGTGGGACCTGCCGCGGCCGAATGTACTCGCGTGAGGGACGCCGTGCGCTACGCCGCGCTGGAAATCAACGAACACCTCGAGACTTTCTTCGATAGACGAGAAAACGTGCTGGAGGTATGCTATTCTCTTCTCACCACTCTTTCTCTTTCGCTGTTTCTCACTTACACAAACTTTGATGATGGTAAACAATTGGATAGCAGTTCGGTAGGTTTGTGTCGCACCTCAAATGTTTGGGTTACCGGTTGTTGCTTCCGGTGAAAAAACTGCTCTTCCCTCACTCAATTTTTATGTGAATCTGACATCTGAATGACACCACTGATCCCACCATACCATAAACACTGCAATACATTCACAACTTTGGTGAAGAGTACTAATTCAAGGCCAGCCTAAGAGATGGCGCTGCCCATGCGATACTGATCCTACATCTTCTATGGGAATGGAAGGTTTCTTAAAGAAAATAAATATCGGCTCAGAACACTACATATCTACTGGCTACTAGTTAGTAGTTTGCTCTTGTTGCTTTCGAACCTCCATCGCCTCCAATGTTTGTATCTTAAAATCTTTAACTCCAGCAGCATCTGTTGAATCTGTGTCGATATCTTATGCGAATGACCTAAGTATTTGAATTTCATTTCGACTGAGACACTGACCAACGAATAGTTCGTTATTATTATCTTAGTCCCCGTTATGCATTCTGTCTTTAATCGCATTAAACTTCCCTTTCTTGATCGTAGACACCCTTTCTTAGTCTTATTCAAATAGGCTTAAGTATTTGAATAGTAATGCTTTAACTGACGACCATCGGTTCACTCTCTTTGTTAGCACCTGTCTAATGCACATTACCACTAGTTGCCACTTTTGACGCTCATTGTACTTCTACAACCTTACAGCCATAATCAAAACGCCCGCGTTTCTTCAGCGTGAAATTCCTTTTCGTGAAATCCTCAATTCGCTTGCCTTTCTGCAATCCGCCATTAAAAGTCTTAAACTCCACGGCTTGTTAAAGGACCTAGGGTCAGTGGTGTTGCGTTGTCGACAGTCACGACAGTCAAAGATTAGTAGATTCCCATAAAACGTGTGTTGTTTTAATTCGACATCGAAAATAAAATTGCTGATTTTTACAATTTCGATTCATTTGGGAATAAACATATGTGCCTTATTTTACTTAAAACTGTAGATTACCAGCAATTGTTTTTGATAATCTGACTGAGAGAGAATGTTAATACGATAATAGGTTTTGTAAGCCCATATCTTTTTAACACTAGAACAACAGTAACACAATGTAACTTGTAGGACTCTTTTTTTTTCGATGAAGTGATTAAAAAGTTCTAATAAAAATGAGGTAACAAAATCCCAAAAAACTTCATGATATACTGTATCGAATGTGTTTGATAACTAACAATATTTTTGTATTTTAAGCTTTAGTTCCAAGTCATCTCGAAATATATTAATTGAATGCTTGGAACTAAAAAATAAATATTAAATGTTTATTATAAATAAGATGTAATTTATTTTATTTACGCCATCATAAAATTCAATGAAACAGTTTGCGTTTCCTAATGATGTTTCCCAATATTGTTCGGAAATATGGAACGACACGCGTCATCAAAATGCGGAAATTATATCCAAAAAGGGAAAATCAAAAAGAAAGGATTGCGTTTTAGGGCCGTCTATTTTGCTTAGTTCCCTGAAATCTATCCATCTTGTTTCCTGTCACCTTCCTTTTGTTATTGGAGCAGCAAATCATCTCTTACAAATTTCAATCAAATTCTGCTTTTAATAGTTCTGATGTTTCATTTTGTTTCCTCTCTTCAGTTTTACATGGGTTAGTGCTTTAGGATAATCCTGTACAGTACCGAAGACATGTTTATCTTTAGCGAGGACTGATTTGAACTTATCGACAAATTTTGACTTCCATCCGACTTTTTACTACGTTCATTAAAATTCTCCTTCGTTTTCGGAGACATATTTATCGTGGATTTATAAGGAATCAAATGATAAGTGTCCCAGTGTCAATTGTTGTCAAGTAATGAGCCTGTTTGATATTTAAAAGCTAGATTATATCTCAAATGTGTGACCAAACCTTGGTAGAAAGCGACGCTCAAAATGATTCAACTGTTAGTTACAGCTGAACCATACCAAAGTGCGTAAGTCCGTACTAAAGTACGTGTATTTGCTTTTTTCTTCATTGACTAGGAAACGAGTTCCTTATTAAAATCTTTAGTCCATTCGTGTCCGCGCATTTGAGTTCCTGCCCGTAAGTGACTGAGTTAATAGCATATCATTGGCTAAGTATACTGTTGCCTGAAAATGTTGTTAGATGGCGTTATTATTAAAGCTTTCAACGGCTCTAAGAAATTAATTAACTTTATACTTTTAAAAAACTCGAATTTGCAAGTGGCTAAACCACTATTTTTCCAACAGGCGTTGGAGCTTGGCCGCAGTGGAGAGGAAACGGGCCGCGGTCTGTACAAGCTGATCTTCCAACTTCTGTTGCTGCTGGAAACAAACAACAAAATGGTGGTCGCCGTCTACCACGCCGCACTTGACAATCGCGTAAGTAAATCCGTGCTATGCAAGCGCAGTCCTGATTTTATTAGTTTTATTTGGCATAGCATACTTATTTCTTGCTGTAATAGCTGTAATAGCCTAGTGATTAGGACGTTCGCCTCCTAATTAGAGGTCGAGATTTCCATCCCAGGCACGCACCGCTAACTTTTACGAGTTATGTGCGTTTATAAACAATTTAAAACGCTTCAACGGTGAAGGAAAACATCGTAAGGAAACCTATACGCTTGAAAGTTCTGTAATGTTCTCGAATGGGTGTGAAGTATACCAATTCGCACACGGCCAGCGTGGTAGACTATGGCCAAACCCTTCTCATATTGAGAGGAGACCCACGCTCTGTAGTGAGTCGGCAATGGGTTGATCATGATGATGATGATGAATTGTTTCTTATTTACGTACGTTTTGGCGTTTTGTTGTTTGAAGAAAAAAACAACTAGAACCTTATAGTACTTTTTATTGTTTTTCAAAGTATTCACTTCGTAGCTTAATACACTTTTCCATTCGTTCATACCAGTTATTATAACATTTATACCACTCTAAAGTGGGGGTGTTCAAAATGGCTGACTTGAAAGCGTCGACGGCTTCTTCACCTGACTGGAAACTTTAACCACGAAGACTTTCTTAAGTTTAGGATATGTAAAAAAATCGTTAGGGCTTAGGTGATGACTGTATGGAGGATGGTCAAGAATTTCTACTTTTTCCTGCTTCAGATACTCAATCGTTTGAGTCGTTTGATTGGTGAGCTTGCGTTATCGTGGTGCACCACGTTACGTTAGCAACACGGACGTGTTATACGACGCGGTGTGTCGGAGTTTATTGTCTAGTATAGGAAATGAAAATTTTTGTACGAAAAACGTTTGTTCTTGTCAAAGTCAACCGCTTTGTATATTGTAAATTATATTGTAGTATACATCTATGACTTTATATACTACGCCCGGTGAACTATGGACAAACCCTTCTCATATTGAGAGGAGACCAGTACTCTGTAGTGAGCGGCCAATGGTTTGATCATGATAACTACGCCTTTCGTTATCTCGCTATGCGGTATCTCGCGATAAGGCCAACAAATGTTACCTTCTACCTTACTTGATCATCATCGTCATGGCACCAGTTTCCTTCCCCATAGGAGGTGGGTTAGGTAAGATTAGGGTCTTAGATCATAGACCACCACGCTGTTCCAGAGCGGTAATCGAATTTTAAACATTAGTACTCAATATCAGTAAAATTAACTATTATTTTTATATTTATTGCTACTCTTTTTCTTTGAAAAAATCCTCCATTTCTAGATACTTTTACTAAATATTAGAGACAACTAACGACCAGAACTATTATCCGTTTAAAAATTTGGCATTAGAAATCCACCTAACATGTTTGGTCTTTATCCTGGCATAGCAAATTATCTATAATATAATAAAACTGTAACAGAACGAATTCTGTACATAATATGTGTAATATTTTTAAAATTTAATTGGGGGATCCTTTACTATCTATACTGAGCCCAAAATACTTGTTTTTATTTTTTTTGTCTGTCTGTATCTTGGCCATGCATCACGCCGAAACTACTGGATGGATTTGAATGAAATTTGGTATCGGAGTAGCCGATACTCCGGTTCAACATATAGGATGGTTTTTATCCCGGAATTCAGCACGGTTCCCTTGGAAGAGGGGATGAAAATCAAAATGTGTATTTAGTTGTAATTCATTAACGCGTACTTCGATTTCATACATTCTTTGTTAGAAAGGAGTTACTTTACAGATTATTCTGTAATTATTTCAAGATTATCACAGAGATATCTTATCACTTTGGGTACATTAGATACGTTAATTTTGTGAAGCTTAAATTGGGAAAAGGAATAAAATATGAAGATCTGCGCATTTAATTAATAAAAAACTACTTCTGTATGTATGTAAATAAGTAAATTATTTTTCATTAAATTTAAGTAGTACGAATATCATTACAAGAAGTGTCACAGCGGTATGTTTCGCATTGAAGCAAACACAGTCCTTGTAACCTAACAGGCGATGTGTGGGAGTAGGTTAGGGTTGTAAGCGAGCAACCCTCGATACCGGCTAGCGAGGGGAAATATTTTGAAGGGGTGCCGAGTTGGCCTTGAATCTAGGGTTGCGATACTCGCACTTACAAAAATTGAGCAAGTTTCGGTATTTCCTGTTTTAACAGTCCCTCTTACAAATATATTTGTCAATTTTACATTCCAGATATGAAATGAGTGTAATTTTTTCATCTGAACGGACGTCATTAGATCAACCGGGCTGAAATATTGCCATACAAAATATATATATACAATAAGGCATTCATAACTAAGTAAACATTTTTGCAAAGTTGACAAAAAGTATGGAAAAGAGTAGTAGTAGTAGTATGCTATAGATAGGAGTAGTATGTTAGTGAGCTTTGAAGTTAGTCACCTAAGAATGATGAACTTTAGTTGAAATAAAAAAGAGAAATTCAGTATAATGTTTGCCGCGTTTTAGGTCGGTTTTAGATATGTATTTTCCGAATCAAGTTTTTTTATACGCTACAAGCTAGTCCTCGACGGCTATCCCTAGTGGTAAGTGATGACGCTGTCTAGGATGGTAGCGGGCTAACCTGTAAGGAGTTTGGTAAACCCACGCTCCTAATTGGTTTCTACGCGACATTGTGCCGGAACGCTTAATCGCTTGGTGACACGTCTCTGCCGATAGGGTAGTAACTAGCCACAGTCGAAGCCTCCTACCAGACCAGACTCGAGCCGGGAATCGAACCCAGGACCTTTAACTTTATCATGCGACAGCGCACGCACTGCGCCACGGAGGTCTTCAAAAAATATTGGTTGTCAGCAATGTTCGCATTCCTAAAACAAAAGAGTTAAGCTTTGCTTTTCGTTTGTTAGCCATTATTTAAATTCAAATTCAAATAATCTTTATTCAAATAGTCCTTTAAAAGGCACTTTTGACGCGTCAATAATTTACATAGTAGTGATTTGATGGTGATAACTACATTCGTAAACTTAAAACTAAAGCTATGAGGGTTCCAAACGCGCCCCGGTCTAAGAAGAAGCCCACAACAAACTTAGGTAAATTTTCTTTTTGTTATCACCATCTCACATGCCACTTAAAATTATATTAAGAGCTATCGTTATACTAATGCATATAAGGCCCAATCCATGTTTACTCATATTAGATATTCAAAATAATATTATTGATTGTAACAAAGTTTATTAACACGTACAAGAGGGTGGTTGTAAGTGCCCAATAACGCCGTGTGTGGCGGCCCTACTGGAACGAGGTCAAGGCCGTGAAGATGACCGCCTCCTCGCAATTGTACGTAGGCGAGGGAGCGAGCGGGAATCAATATGCTCTTATTGCGCACTACTTTTAAAACAGCTGTATAAAAAATACCATCTTAAGATTATACGTTTGCATATATAGGTATATTATTTGCGATATCAAGCTACTATCTATGAAATTAGCAACTATTTCGATTTTTATTTTTCATTTTAAACTCAAAATAAGAGTATATTCAAACAGGCCTTTATTCTCTTAGGAAATGCTTATACATATTTTTCCATGATCGCGATTTGCTAGTACTACTACTGTGCTACTTTTTTTCATTTTCAACCCTTACATACAACCACACGCATCATGCAAACGATCAGATTAACATACGTACATTATTAAAAATACGTAAGCCATTGATGCTATCAATATCTGACGCGCTCGAAGATGTCCATGCAACAGTTTTTTTTTACATATTTAAAAATCTATAGCCTTTTCCCCCACCGATGGAAAGGTATATATCATATTACATTTTTTTCTTCTTATCATATAAGCTTTGCAACCCAATAGGTCTCTATGACGCTCGAGTAAATCCCCATTTAGCATCATGGGCTCCCCTACCATAGTGAGAACTACATTGATAGCCAATACCAGTTTGTTTTTCTTTTAATATTGTATTAGTGGGTATCCATTGAATTAATTTTCGTATTTGTATCTATTGCGCACTTCAGCTGTGATACCCTAGTGGTTTGGTTTGTCCCCTCCTAATCAGTTGTCGGGGGTTCGATGCCAGGCACGTACCTCTAACTTTTCGAAGTTATGCGCGTTTTAAGTAAATAAAAAATCACTTGCTTCAACGGTAAACGAAAACACCTGCACGCCTAGTGGTTAGGGCGTCAACTTCCTAATCAGAGGTCGGGGGTTCGATGCCGGGCACGTACCTCTAACTTTTCGAAGTTATGCGCGTTTTAAGTAAATAAAAAATCACTTGCTTCAACGGTAAACGAAAACACCTGCACGCCTAGTGGTTAGGGCGTCAACTTCCTAATCAGAGGTCGGGGGTTCGATGCCGGGCACGTACCTCTAACTTTTCGAAGTTATGCGCGTTTTAAGTAAATAAAAAATCACTTGCTTCAACGGTAAACGAAAACACCTGCACGCCTAGTGGTTAGGGCGTCAACTTCCTAATGAGAGGTCGGGGGTTCGATGCCGGGCACGTACCTCTAACTTTTCGAAGTTATGCGCGTTTTAAGTAAATAAAAAATCACTTGCTTCAACGGTAAACGAAAACACCTGCACGCCTAGTGGTTAGGGCGTCAACTTCCTAATCAGAGGTCGGGGGTTCGATGCCGGGCACGTACCTCTATCTTTTCGAAGTTATGCGCGTTTTAAGTAAATAAAAAATCACTTGCTTCAACGGTAAACGAAAACACCTGCACGCCTAGTGGTTAGGGCGTCAACTTCCTAATCAGAGGTCGGGGGTTCGATGCCGGGCACGTACCTCTAACTTTTCGAAGTTATGCGCGTTTTTAAGTAAATAAAAAATCGCTTGCTTCAACGGTAAAGGAAAACATGGTAAGGACACCTGCAAGCTTGAGAGTTCACAATGTTCTCAAAGGCGTGTGAAGTCTGCCAATCCGCACATGGTCAGCGTGGTGGACTATGGCCAAACCCTTCTCATACTGAGAGGAGACCCGCGCTCTGTAGTGAGCCGACAATGGATTGATCATGATGATGATGATGACGCGCTTGAGAAGTGTCTTCTTGTTATTCCATTTAGATTTAGTTAGTCTATTCTAGACAGAGGACGGAACTTTTAACATAAAAAAAAAAATCGGTCAGGTGTTTTTGTTTTTGTAATCATATTGTATTTTTCTTTGTTCAGTTCTCAACAATATTACGTAATACGAGAGTTTTTTAGTAAGATCATGTCAACAAATATTCCGCTCTACGTTGGATCTATTAAATCCTTAATACCTATACTCTATATACCCTATATATTATAACTTTATTATATACATTACCTCTATGATCTATACCTTGATGACAAATTCGAATTCGACGCCTGCGAAGAATAATTATAAATAAGCGTACCCTGGGGCTATGGAAGCCCCACATATTTCACCACACCCACGCGAGGTCATTTCGATGACGCAGTTAGAATTATTGATTGCAATGCCTGCACCGCACACATGCGCGTTGCATCTTTGGTATTTACACAGCTTCGCATCCTCCCACACCACCCGCGTACCGGCAACCAACCCCCCCCCATTACACCCCACGGTCTTGCCTGTAATGTTCCACGCAAATGATTCTCGAACATTCCTCCTCGAAAACTCTTTAGAAAGTTTGAATGTCAGATACCAGGTCAGCGTTATGGTGCCATAAGCGTTTTTATAGTGTTTTTTTTTGACTAACCGGAGATCTTAATGTGGCCGAAAATGTTTGAATGGTGGCTGGTGGATTATTTTACATTAAAATATACTTATGTATACAACCACCCTAACGTAGCTGGATTTTTTATGTTCTAAAGTTATTCTTTCATTTGTAATTTATGAAATACCACAATTAATTTAGGATCATTTTCGAATAGGGCCAACTGCGATTACGTGATTGGCTACGACTAATCGTTCCTACACTGTAACTTGACATCATAAACACCTGACGTGAATAGCCTTTATTTAATCTGTGGATGGAAGAGAACATTAATTCTGGACAGGAGATTGTAAAGTTTTTATTCCTTTGTTTTGTATGGTTCTGCCCTAATTAATGTTTTGTAATGCATCTACGTGGGTCAGTATTGGTACCTGCGTTACCCATTCTAGGATTTGCCTTTGCTATCGCTTTGTCTCCGCTAATTATCAATAACAGCTAGTATTTCTTAACTAAGGGTTGTATTTCGTTATCCGAGCCCTCAACAACCGGTGTCGAAGTCTCCGCCCAGAAGTAGTACACTAAGGATAAACGAATCAATTCATCAATGAATATGAATTAAAACTTTCCTTGATCTGGTTTTGGAACTATTCGGTGGCGTCTTAAATAAAGCGATCTAAGAATAAGTGAATGCTAAAACTCACTCGAAAGTCACTCAGTCAATTTAGGTTATCGATAGGAATACAAAAACTATATTGCACGTTGCTCACTTGACACTCTTCTTGACAATCACGGCTCGGTAGTTAAAACGACGTTGTAATTATCTTCACATACCAATTGCCTCCCAAATACGAACTAGCCCAGCTGGTGTAGATTGCGTCATCTTATACCGTCTCTTACAATTGTAATATGTACTATGTATTTAATTAACCGCCGTACTTTATTGATTTAAATCGCCACGACTGGGAGTATAATATGTCCCAGTTAGTATTTAGGTGACCTATATAGAGCTAAAGGTTTGCGTTCCAGTAACCTAATAACGTTACCATAGTAGCGGTCACCCTCCCGCGGATCTAGATTTATCTCCGTGACCTAAATTGAATGTAAGTACCCGTTGACCTGGAAATCGATTTGACCGCTGTCCTGCCGCGGTGCTGCCATTGTTTCAGATATTCGATAATTGAGTAGATATTCTGGCTCCTTATTATATATTTTGTATGCGGATGTTATATTAATGCGATTGTAGTAAGGGTTTTAAAATTAAACGAAATCGACTTTGTCGAGCTTTATATATTAAAACCCGCATTTGAGTAGTGTGGAGTTTGTCTTAATTTGATGGATTATCGTAGTGCTTCCCGCGGCTTCGTCCGCATTTTTTGGATTTGCGCCAAACCCGGATAAAAAAAAAGCATTCTGAACATTTCAGTTAAATTTGTTGAGTAGTTTTTCGTGAAGGAGTAACGAACATCGATCTGGTGTCGTGTTTCAGGGCGTGGAGGTGAGCAACGCCGTGGTGACGGTGCGAGCGGCGCTGGCGGCGCACCTTCACGACTCGTGGGCGGAGTACTCGCCGTCCACGCACGACGACGCGCGCCTGCTGCAACTGCTGCAGCGACAGAGGTGCTCACTCCGCACGCACAGACTTCACACCACACACACCACCATATGTGTGTGTGCATACGAATGGCGACTGAACGATTTATGATCGCACTTATTTCATGCTGCACTCTAAACACATTACATACATCACTCGTAAAATGACTTGTGGCTTCAAAACGTGATCACTCACTATGGTAGCTAGGTAGAACACAAACCAACGTCGCGATTTGATAACTAAACATACAAGTTACGTTTACGTTTTTGTGTATTCAAAAATAACGTATCAACGGTATTAATTTTACAAGGTGTTCAAAATTCATTTATTTACACAAAAGCAGTATTGAAATGCTAAATCTATCTCTTGTTTGCGATAAATATGTTTCATTTGTGTAACAGCAAGAATGCAATAATATCAAATATTCATCTCGTATCTTCGTGTAATGCTCTTGTGAAACATCAGAGCTCTTATCGACCAGTGTACTGAAATAGAACAGAGGCACGGAGGAGCGGGTAACCATGGTAACACGCTGTAGTAATTAGTCCGCGACCAATCACGGAAATTTTGTACTGCGTGTGCTTTTCCTATTGGGTAGCCGCGCTAGGGTGGTCCCCCCCTTGGATTGACGTCATTGTGGAGGTAGCTTATTGAAATGAAATTCCAACTAGAATATTCTGTAATTAATTTTGCTTGCCATATTTATATTTATACAAAGTAAATTTAATGGAATGTAATTGGATTGTATCCATAGACGAAGATTGCATTTGAAAATACACACGCCTTACCACACAGCCTCTTATTAATCAAATACGGATACATAAAAGTAAATATTGATTATTTCAAGAAAACTCACTGCTTGCTTTTTCGCCCACGTTGATATTGGCTATCAAAAAACCCTGTGGCAAAGTTTAAACTTTAAAAATACGTGGGTCAATTTAGTAAATGGATGATGACTAAAAGGTGACTAAAACCATCATCACAACATTGCCTCAATAATTAAACCAGCCGATTGGTGCGCCTTTGCTCTCGAAGCGAACCGTGTGTCGTTACGGCAAATGACATGACTCACAATAATGACATCATATCTTCTACTTTCAAGTTGGATATGAACTGCGACAACGTGTTTGCAAATGTCTGTGAATTGTGCGCAGGTGGGGCATGGCGCTGTCGCTGACTCGCCAGCGCAACGCTGAGCGCATCCTGGAGCGCGGTGAGATGCCCGAGGATGACATCACGAGCCTGCTGCACGTGTACTGCCGAGGACTGGCGCAGGCGCAGCCCGGTGAGTGGTAGCGGATGTTTCTACAAGTTATCATTTCACTGCAATTCATTATAGTAGTAGTAAAGCCATCGTGCCGGAACGCTTAGTCGCTTGGTGGCATCTTCGTCGGTAGGGTGGTAACGGCCATTGCCTCTCAACAGACCAAACCAGACCCAAATAAACTCTGTGGGGGATAGATCCCGAAACCTCACGCTTATAAGAGCAAAGCTCTCCGTAAAATGATGTATATGAGTCGTCCCAGCTGAACAATGGTATCTGGTGGTGTTTCAGACATGGTGGCCATCACGCGGCCCGTCAACGAGCTGTCGCAGAACCTGTCGTTCATGATGGAGAGCCTGTACAAGGTGTCCGTGGCGCTGCAGCGGCACGAGTACTCCTGACATGAGTTTCGCATGCCGCCCGTGCAATCCGAGTACAGGCGGCAGCACCACTACATCTGCTTAAACGACGACACCATTGACCGGATGCTGTTTAGAACCAACTTTATCGGTGGAGAGGATCCAGAGCTCGACTAAGGCGCCCAAACAATCACTATTTCAGTTAAGCAGCGAACATGTTATCCATTAGATACGAATGCGAACTTCACCGACTCGTCGGACTTTCGTTATCTGACATTTAGATGCTTTAGTTCTCGTTCAATTGTTATATGTTTTTGATTTGCGTTCTCTTCTCTGCCTCTGCTTCGACTTGATAATTTATTTCTGTACAAATAATTAAACTTTCTAATCAAATTCAAATTCAAATTCAAAATAATCTTTATTCAAATAGTCCTTAAAAAGGCACTTTTGACGCGTCAATAATTTACACAGTAGTTATTTCATGGTGATAACTATATTCGTAAACTTAAAACTAAAGCTATGAGGGTTCCAAACGCGCCCCGGTCTAAGAAGAAGCCCACAACAAACTTAGCCGGGGTTTTTCTTTTTTTTCGTTATCACCATCTCACATAATGAATAAAATTAATAATAAACTATAGTACCTATGGAGATAGAGCAATTCACACCCAAGCTTTTTTATCGTTTATATAATCCTTAATCTAATGGATATGTGATCGTTGTATTGAACCAGTTTTTGACGAATCATATTTTGTTTAGTGACTGTATTGTTTATAGTTTGAATGGACAGTACAGCTACACAAAAGTCTATGGCTACAGTATTGACGCATTTTATGAATTAATTTTGGATCTTTCATTAGTCGATGTATTTATCCGGTTAGCGGAGGACTAAACACGTCGTTGTTTAAAGTATTCTACCGCTACACTGGATTGACCTGACTACTGAATGTATTCTTAATTCTTATAAAATTTGGTCGGGTTCTTGGGTTCGAATTTCCCGTTTTTTTTTTAGCAATTTTTTTGACCATAAAATAATGTAGAAGTCATTATCGTTGACCATTGCTTAAAATGACGTGCAGAATAAACACGTTATAAAATGATGTCAGCAATGTTAACGCGTCATGTAATAATAATGTAAGGTTTTTTAAAAAGTGTTTGAATATTTTCTACCATTTTTGTGCATTTTTAAACTATTCGAGTATTTCCAAGCAGATTATAAAGCATTTCACATGCTGGAATATGATGCAAGATTAAATTGGATTTGTTTGTAACCCAAAATTTTATTAAATCTAAATTATTATTTAAGTTTGTAATTTACTAATATTTCATTAATAAATATGTATAACAATTTCATCGGAACTAAGAAAGGTATAATAATTCCACCTACATTGGTGGAATTTTCAACAAATTTCGTAATACACATCATTATTACGAAATTTGTTAATTAACAATTCAATTTTGTCAGAGTTATAGCTGTAACCGTGACAAAATTAAATTCACTCGGTTAAGCCTGGCTCAGAGGGCGTTAGGTTAGGAACACACGTTCAAATAGTTGACACATTTTGACCGATTGACATTTCTTATAGACTTCTATATGACGCTACTAACCACGCGCGTATATAGCGTATTCTCTGAAGTCGCATCAAAATGAATGTAGGCCTCATGCTGCCTGCACATAGCCCCACATAAGCCCGGCTGCAGCATTGCCTTTAAATTACATTCCATGTCCATGTTCTGGAAGACGTATGTCGGTCCCTTTTTAAACTTGTCACATCACGAACGCCCTCATGTTATGAGCGCATACAGCCGGCACCGCCCGGTGATCCTACACAGTTCTGCTGAAATTAAACACGCTTGTGTAACACGTGTGGGTGTGTTTACCGCGGTGTTGTATTCGTACATCGCGCAGTGAATCATCGACGCCTACACCAGGACGCACTTGTGTGCGGTCACGTGTAGGCGTCCCCCCCTCCCCCCCCCGCGCTGCGGCCTCAAAGGATACGAGTCACAGCTACTAATTATATAATCTTACAAAACATAAAAAAAACGTATACCAACGAATTGATACTGGGTAGATTCTCTCGCGTCCCTCCCCTAGTGTTGGGTGAAAGGATTTGAATACCTGTCAAGCGGCGTAACAAAAGCCGAATTACTTCACGTGCAAACAAATAACTAGATGTAGGTTAAATTTCTATTTTATATTTAGCGTATGATTTTATGTAATGATCCACTCGGATGTCATTTTTATTTCTTAATTATTGGGCCACACGTCATATTATTCAATCTTGAGGAGGATGTTTTTTTTTACAAAAGGACAGAGAAAATGTTGTTTTTCAAGAGTTGAGCCCACTCCCTGCCCACTCTGCACCATTGAGGCAAACATTTCCAAGTATTATATAATTGAATTCACTTTGAAGTAACTTAGGAAGCCTCTAGACCTTTCATGACCGATTTCAATTAAATAATTTAGGATCAATCTCATCGTTGCGGTAAACACACCCACCACAAGGTGCGATTCGGTCGTATCGCAATGGAATGTCTTTTAGAGCTATGGAAAATTTCGACCGGGTATAACATGCGACCCGGACCAAACATACAAATGACTTAACGAAATAAAGTAGTTTTTGCTACTATGATCTTTGAACTTCATGAGGTATATAAAATATTCCATGAGCTTTTAACATGGGAAGCAAAATGTTTGCCAATATAAAATTTTGCTCTTGATACGGTCATTTTAAATTACACGGTGTACGACTTATATTAGCTGTGTGAGTACACACACACATGCAAATCTCGTGGTAACGGATCGGGTTGGTTTTGCTGCACGTACGTGCGTGCGTGCGTGCGTACACTGCAGTCCGCCCACTGACGGAATACGTTGCTGACACCTAACAGTTGTTCATATACAACAAACAACTCAGCTGACGTAGCCTTGTGACAGATATTTAAATATATCTTACATTAAATTGAACACAATAAAAAAAAACTGACGTAATGTTAAACTTAAATCGAGGATGGAAACATTTTAACCGTTAGTTCAAGGGCGCTTATTAACATGGTCCATCGTATCGGGACCTGCCAAAAAAGCATTTATCCAACGGCGGAACTTTACTCACAAAAGTTTAACTGTGTATTAATTAACCAAAAATGTATGTGTATACGTAGGTATTTATATTAGCATTTGATGTTTAAAGCTTGTATAGTGGTATAGTAGGTGTCACGCCAAAGGAGCGCTCCATTAGCATGTGTATGAGTGCGGATATTTAAACACACTTTTGAAATATCTAGGGCGTGTCGTACGCATAGTTTGAGGGAGGAATACCTTCCGTAAAATTATATCAAATCATTGATCCTTTTTTAAAGATGCTCATTACGTGTGTATCCAAGCTCAATAATTTTAATGACGTCATTCATTTGAAGCCAGCGCTCCTTTTACGTGACACCAATGGTTTACGAATTGTCAACCAATAAATATATCTTAATATTTGTCTATTACATTTTTGACAGTAATAATTAAAGCTGAATGCACACAAGTTCGCGCCGCAAGTACCGCACGCTTCGAATTTCTTAACCTCAAGGTTAGAAATGAACTTTTAATGCCATGTGTGCGAGGTCGCAGAAATTCGTTGTATGCGGTTATTTTATGTGTAGCTTTCGGCGCGGACGGAAGCTTGATTATCTGTTATTTAAAACATTATCGGTGTCTGTATCACAATTATTACATGTTATACAATAATAATAAGGTATGTTAGGTATAATCATTAGTGTCATACACACATTACGTCACACGAAATACCGCAGTAGAGCCGTTTTAACGGCTTGCTTGTGTTTCAGTAAGTTAACAATAAATTATAAATCACAATTTGATATAACTGCCAGAATGATACTCTCGTCTATTTTATTTTACATTTTAATATATATGAATGCTTTAATAACACTTGCGTTTAGTAATATATTAGCACATTCACCACCGAGGCCGGATACTCAAATTTAGTGTGACGTAGTTATGGATGACATACCGAACTGCAGTCTCCGTATCACTATTTATATCTACGCTTTACATGTTTTATATCCGTACGTTAAGAGATGTTTTGTCTTAACTATTAGTAGTAGGTTAGTGAGGCTGGTGGCACAGGCAAGCGCGCCGCAACTTTCACATTTTTTGAATTCCTTGTATACGATCCGTGCATTCTGTCGGACGTACGGAGCACGCAGCACGTGCGGTGCGTCGAGATGTGCCATCGCCTTTAACGAACAAAAATCTAATGTTAAATGCATTACATTAATACAATATGTACACATGAGCTATTGTTATGTAATCGTAAGGGCTCGTTCACATGGGATGACATAACAGGTTAGCTTTCAATTCCCGCGGCGGGAGATATCGCCTCGTGCGAACGCAGAGAGGCTACGTATTCTTCAATGAAACATTTGGCTATGAAAAAGTATGAATCTGCTTACCAAGCGCGTTTAAGTCATAATTAAATCGCGTTTTGTGTGTTGCAATTTCAAGGAGAATCAATTCATCATTCATCGAACTCAGCTAACTCTTAGCCCCGTACGTCTAATACATAACAATAGCCGATGTTAATTAATAAACATCTCATTCAGCTCTCGTCTCTATGATATTATAACTATAAGATAGATAAGTAAATAGATTTTAATTAACCTATTCTACGATAAATAAGATTCCAATACCGGATCCAGTGTCTATTTAACTATTTGTGTCTATTTAACTAGTATGTACGTAGTCTTATTATAAAATTGACAGCAGTGTCGAAATGCGTGTAGGTCATCACGGCTATGCGATATGCGCCTTGACCGTCGTGTGAATCTCAGCTGACCACAAACAATGGTCGATAAAATAAAGGTATCTATTTTATTACTACGGCAGGCGAGGCGGTATCTGCTAGATGTAAGTCAGTCTGATATTTTTTTTATATCAATATTTAATTTCGCAACAAATTGGGTATTCACTTCGTCGTCAGTTTCCCTTCAAATAGAATGATGCAATGAACATCAAGGCTTTTATTATGCGATATCAGAGCCGAGAAATCTCACCTCATTTTATTAACTAAACCTATTGATGCGCTCTCAACAACACGTTCTACATACCATTAAATTCTTTATTATACATCAAACATTTTACATAAAACTTAAAATAAAACTTAGATTAACCTATAACTAAAAATCTTAAAAAATAAATAAATATTTAAACATCATAACTAAAATATATTATTAAAAGGAGGCAGCCTTTAGGCAAGGTTCCGAAGATACTGGATACTAGATTTACACTATTTTTCATTAGTATATTCGTATTGCAGTATCTACCTACATAGCGTGGTAATTATTACAATCTCAAAGTATATAAACAATTCTATAACCTCAATGAAATGTCACCGCATTCGATGAAATCAAAGATTGGTGTATTACAATGGTTTAAGATATTTTATAGTTTTCGTAATACCAGACCAAGTTAGCGACAATATATTCTGAATCGACTTTTAAGTTTTACATATTATTTTTGAAGTACAAATGAGGCAGTAGTATGTAGGTCAGAACGCCATCTTGTAACGGCGCATCGATCGTGTTGGCAGCCGGGCGCCACCCGCCCGCCACGGCCGCTGCACTGCGCCTGTGCATGTGCAATCAATAGCACAACTGCGTCTTACAGTGTTACTGCGTGATTTAAATTAAAACTCCTCCTCTGCCTTTGTTCGAAAGCGGTACATAGTGATGGTGGCAGTACCCTTACTGTTCACCACACTTGTTTCGCGGACTCATTTGACATTGTCCATTGAGGAATTTTTCTATATTCGGTTAAATTGAAAAAAAAAATTAATTGAAAGAGACGGGATTATTCGGATGGAGATGATGCCTTCGAATTAGTCCTATAAGTAATGAGTTTTATACGTACTAGGAAACCAATTTTTTTTATGTGATCTTTAACGCCATCTTTATAGTTGTCCACCTGACTAGCCTGTGTTACGCGGATTACAGCAAATTGAGCCTGATGTTCATGGCATTATTGTTTTGATGATGATTATTATTTACTTGGATTTCACTTTAAAGAAAATATGTATATTTCTGTGTGTGTATACACATACCCATACACTGTACACTGTCCCGGGAAACGCCTATTATGAAGATGAGAATATGACGCAATTGGCTCAGTCCTTGAACTTTTGACCTATTTCCAGCGTGGGCGAATGGAAATAGGGAGGCTGCCCCTTGTCCCCTTCCCCCTCTCTTGCCTTCTCCTCTTGCGTGGGCTTGCTGGAATATGGAGGGTCCCCCTTCCCCCGGATGAACTTACACATGCGCATTTCTAGGAAAATGTAGTGCGCATGTGCAATGACGCATTGCAGCTTAGGGTGGCGGTGCCGCCCCTCCAAGCCCCCCCATTGCACGGGTGGTACTTGTACCATTTTAATATTTTTTTTATTTTTATTTTTAAGTTCGTATGTTAACCAATAAACACACATTCGCATTTGTAATGGTAGGGACGTGTGCGTCAAATAGTGTCTATTCGACGTACGCGTTCTCATTCTCACGCCCTAGCAGTGAGATCGTCCCGTATGCCTCCACAGCATAACGCATGAGCTTACATGAGCCGTCACGCCCCCTGCACGTAAATTCCATTACGCTGCGTTAACGGAGATGTTTCTACTCGGCTGAACTTTTTAATATCGTTGCAAAGTGTATTCATTTTATTCTTTTTAATTTTTATTTATTAAAATTTGAAGCGAGGCGAAATGCATTTCAGCTTCGACCTATGCGCCCCTCCCCTTTTCAGTTTTCCCCCTTTATGCCTCCTTCTTTCTCTAATCTCCTCGCCCACGCGAAAATGCAGTGCGCGTGTGCAATGGTGCAATGCAGTATCTATCTGTGTCATGGGTTAATTAAATGCCACACCTTTCATATTGGAGCGGCCCTTTGTCTCCGCTTTTACTTACAGCTATTCGTAATAAATTATAGATATCTCGAATCGATTTTTGCCCTCTTTGTTATACCATCGAAATGACGATTTACACGTGTTTAGCTTCTTCTCACAAATTTTACGGAATATTTCACCTCATATTTATTTCCTTATTGAGGGCGGGTTTTAATAAAATGTATTTTTAGCGGGAGCTTTTAAATCTTTATATGATGTTATCTTGAAAGTTCGAAAATTCAGACTTACATTTTCGTTAGCTATTATCTTTGTTTTTTATCCGGTCAATCGATGTTTTCCGTATCATAAGAATATAAAGCTATCGCAGGAAAATTAGTGAATATTTACGAGATCCCAAGAAGGCAAATGAACGGCAGTGAAGAATTTAAAACTTTTTCTCTCTAAAAATGCCTAAGAAATGCGGGCCTTGTTCTCAAGGCCACGACCACATACGGAATGCATTTAGAATGACAAATTGAACACATCTCAGGGAACCGGTAGGAACTGACGACAGGAGTAGGTACTCATGCGAAATTAGAATTTAAATTGGAATGTCGCATTGAAACAGTCCACTGTACTAATGTGTTTTTTTTTTCATACTACACTATACTAAATTATCACTACACAATTGTAATTTTGTATGTAATTAGATATTTCTTAGTTTTGAAATAACTGATCTCAACTAGGGTATTGTAAACGCGCGCGTTATCTTAACAACAAATACCCTCAAGTAAGGGATAATTATAATACCCCAAACTATTACAATTAAGTTATAAGATAATGGAATTCCTTCAGCTTTTTAAATAATATTTTAAGTCAGTAAATTACTCGAAACGATAGCGCGTGCACAACACAACCAAATATTTTGCTTATATATATATATATATATTGAAGTCTGGCTCACATTGCTCGCGATTTACAAAAAGAGCTTACCCCACCGCACTGCCTGAGTGCGGATTTCCGGTAATCATTTAAAGATCAGTCCTCAGAAATGAGCCATGGTCATTAATTTTGTTTTACGAAATGTATCGCCCGATTGTCCGTGGAATGTGTGCCAGCTTTACCTTAATAGGGAATTTAAGATGAATCGTATAACGTATAAGCCGATTGGTGCCGATCACATCCTCAGGGTACATCGTTAAATTAGTGTGCTTTTGTCAAAGATACACTATGAGTTTGACCGTAATAAGAATTATTTTAATTCATCTGTTATGTCGATTATCTAAAAACTACTACTAAATAGGGATGCATACAAGAAGCGAACGATTCATCTTAACTCATCTCTCATGCTTATTAATAATACTGCTTACTTAAGTTATTTTTTACTTGGTCACGTGACATGTGTTACCGCGATCATTAGCGCACCAATATAGATCATTTTCGTATTAACTCAATTATTGTGTTCTACCAAATAATGTATCAGTTTTTTTTTTCTTTACGATAAAACCTACATACTCAAATGTTTTTTTGTGATATACTTCGTACGTTTTCACTTATTTTAAGTTTTGACTAACTACTAATTACAATATTTATTTTTAAAATGACCGTCGCTATCGCGGCATGTGCATAGTAATGCGATATTATATACTAATATTTGTAACCTGTTGTACATGTATTTAAAATTAATAAATAATAAACTCTTTCATAGTGTTTTGTTTTGGAAAACCAACGTACAATTTATTAGGACCCTATTCCTCTGGATATCCTATGGACTACCATTCAGCTTGGTCTCTGAGAAAGCCTTAACTAATGTTACATTCTAATGCCCAGAGTTGTTCGAGACGTTTCTCTTCGGGACGTAAATTGCCACATAATTGTGTAAGATTTCTACGTTCTATTTCAGCTAATAGTATGCGAATACTAAGGAAAATGCATGCATTGCTGCAGTTTTAATATACGAATGAACAGCAAAAGCGAAAGGTGAAATCATCTGGAACGGTTGCAGTTTTGTCGCAGGAACAGTCCAACTTTTAAACTATTTGTTTTAACTTGGACTGATAGCTATTTTTCTCCTTTGTCTTACTTGGGTTGAAAGGTAAATTGGAATAAAAACAACATTTTCAAAGATTTCCATTTATTCTATATGAATATTGAATAATAAGATCTGAATACATTATCAAACGCACGAGACTTAGCGAGTGTCCGACATCCGCGAGCGTGACGTACATTTTAATCATAAGTTTTCTAGCACTCACAGGTTACGCTTACATCGTCTGGAAAATACGCTCCTGTTACTCTCCACCCGCACTACGAGGTGTATCGTTACATTTCCCTAAACAAAAGCAAGTTGGTACCGTCTGAATGTTATATTCACAAACATCACTATCTCAGTCTCTATAAACGCATGGTATGTCTATATGACAATAGGTTCTACCTTTTTGTTATTGATTTGAGCGAACAGCTTTAGCAGCGAATTGTAATGTGAACTAAAATTACTGTAGATCCATGAAGGATACAACAAGTAATATAACGCGTAACGATTCCGTAGACCGTGCCGCATAATAGTCATGTTTGTGGATGTACAGTTAGTATAATCTTGAACTTATAGTAATGCAAAATAAATTGTGCGAATCATTCATAAGATCATGTAATAATGTTTTTATATGTTGTTGTATATGTAACGTTTTTGTAATAAAACATTTGTAAATAGTAATAATACCAGACGTATTCATGTTACACATTTGAATGACCGTAACTTTCATGAACTGAAAATGAGTAAAAAATAATATTTATATACATTATATTATGTATATCACGCGTATTATTTTGCATATGCATAAAATAAATGTGGTGTTGCGGTTTAAGAACGGATAAATACAGGTACACACACATAAGTTCCCCTTTTCGAATGCTCACTCAATTAATTGATAGGAATTATATACTGGTGGCAATATAGCGCTGCACATTGGGCAATAAAACGTGTTTCGCATTGTTTTGTGCTTCTATAGAGCAAACGATACCACTAAAGTAGCGACCAATTACATATGCGCTTCAAAAGAATAACACGATCAAGAGATCGTGTCGATCGATTGGCACCTTCGTTGTTAATTTGTCGAAGTGAATTGTTTCATTATCTGTTCGTTAGTTCGAGAGAATTTTTAATAGTGTCAGTAAGTGGAGCATAATTAATATATAATCTTTGAATTTATTACTTGCCATACTACTATGATTCTTGGTAGTAATAAAATCGTATAATAAAAATAACATTTTTATTTGTGCTTAGCGCTTCGCTACGCGTTAGGTACCATAGAATCCTTATACCATTTATTCCCCGGGTGCAGCGTTTTATTGCAAATATCGTATAATTCACACTTATGTTAATAATGCAACAGTGGTCCTGATAGTGCGAGTGGAATAACATCTACGCGCATTGTATGCCATACAGGTTTAGTAAAAGTATATATTTACAATTCTAAACATTGGTTCATCAGTCCATAAATACAGCGATAGATAGCTTACAATTAGCAGAGTTTACTATGAAGTTGACCGCAAATTGCCGCAACAACCGAAAGTTTTCTCCATAAAAAACAGGCTTGGGCTCGACGTATGAAAGAAAGAAAAGACGAGGTCTCGGTCGGAGAGTGCTTAACTAGAAAATGCCTATTCAATCCTTGAAGATACTCAACTTATCCTATATCGTAGCTACCTTTAATAGACTATATTAATTCTCAAATGTGCTATTTTTGTCTCGTTTAATATTACAGCAGATGTTTTTTTAATTTTCAAACTTAGTTGGAAGACCGCAGCCGGTGTTTACGGCCGCACCAAGACAAGGTGCCATCGAAATCACTTCTGCAGTAATCTAAGTGTATAAATGACAAATAATTGACACCAGCTAACAGGCCTACACCACTGTATAGGATTGATCTTCCCTTTTGTTTCCAGTACTCAGATAAAAACTCTTATTTATAGCATTTATCCTGCAGGTAGCGATGTCATGTCATTAACAAGTAAAGAAAAAGTTAAAGCAAGAAGTTACCAGAGAAGCCCATTGCCTGGAAGGGATACGTCTGAAGCTACGCACGTGCGTTATGCTTTAATTCCGGTCCGCAATTGCGATACTGAATAATGCGAAGCTTGCGGCTTCTGCGACTATTGCAGCAATGTGCGATTAACTTTTACTGCTTTATCATTCACTATTAGATTTCTTTATTAATAGATAACGCACGTTTTATTATAACGATAATAATACATTAAAAATATTAATTGTATAGTTAAAAAGGTAAACAGGTAAAATTGTATAAGGTTTATGGATTCTTAAATACGATCGGAAGAAAGGATCACATAAATATTGCACGTAGGAAGCTGCCCTGCCCCCTCGGCACCAAACTCGGACTCACGGCTCACAGCTGTAGAGTTATTCAAGTACGAATCAGTCATATAATCTCTCTTGAGCGTGAACTTTAGTCAACGACTGAGTAGGTGGTATAATTTTACAAGTTCAGCTAAAACGGTGATTTCCAAAGTTTGGTGCTGCGGGGATCGCTGACTCTATATTAATGGCAATAATCAATAATTTTGATTAAGATATAAATGCAAAGGCATACTGTTCCACATTGTAAGACGGGATCTAAAAAAATATGTAAATAATTCTAAATAAAATATTATACATGGAGGATAGAGAGAGGTAGACACTAAGAAGGGAAGAATAATGATATTTTGCGAATGCACTAAACTCTGAATGTCGACATTCGGAGTTTAGTGCAATCGCATCTATATATTTTCTATCTATAATATCTTGAAAAACTTATACAATGATTTCCGGAACCTGGAGATAGACGACTTGGAAACTGTGGTTCACACAATATATCGTTAACTTAACGGGAAATTTATGGAAGTTTGGCAATTTTTCAGACGATGGTTCAGAAATGATCTATGAGACAAAAACGTTACAGTTTTCATGTTTTTAAAAGATCTACCGGCTGTTGCTCTTAGAGTGTCTAGAGTAACAAACTATTCAATCTATTGATATGAAAGCATCCACGCTAACGAAAAAGAACTCAAAAATCAAAGAGTGTTGATGGGACATTAAATAGTGGAGGCGCTGCCCCGTCCTGGTTGCTTATTGTTATTTGCAAGACTGATGTGTGGTGCGCGAGAAGCCTAGGAATTACTACTGTATAGCTTACATCTAGTTACACAATGATATTAGAAAACAATTAAACGGCACATTCATTAGTATACAAATGTTTGACACTGTTTCGGATACATACGAGTGGAGGTTTCCGTTACGAAATATGTCTAAAACTTTTCGTTTTCGACTCATAACTAACATTTAAGTTCGCAACATACTATATATACATCTAGATAGCACATTTTCAAGAGCACACATAGGAATACAAACTTTAATACCTATATAATATCACAAGGAAGTAATGAAATCATGGATTTCGTCAAACATCATAAGAATGTAGTTACACAAACCATCCGGTCGATATTCTCAGTGATATGTCGTTTCACTCAACTGAAGCTAACACCGCACTAGATAATATAACACCAAAAATATATTGTTTAAATTGAATAGCAACAAAAACATTACTTTCAATATTCGAAAGAGCCGCCTAGTTCAGCGTTCAGGTTCATTCAGCGATGTCGCGATATCCTTAATCACTGACGTCATCGTTCGACTGCGGCACGCGTGCGTCTGTATGTATGTATATTCAAACATGGTGGTATCCACACAGTTACATCGTGTATACTAATGAATATAAAAAAAGAGAGAAAACACAAAAAAATCCAATACAAGCTGATGATATGTGCATTATACACCGACAACTAACGAGATGGACAAACACACTAACATCGATTATTATTATTGACAATTCATTGATAACGTGATATTACGACTAATAAAACACCTATATTGCATAATTCCATGATAGTTATTAAAATACATCGATATATCTAAAAACATGACGTTACACACAAAGAAGACTTTATATTTAACGAAGACCGCAGCAGTGATTTTGTGAGCTAACATCTCATAAATACAACGGATCGCACCTTCCTGGATGGAGAGAACGCAAAAACGCTCACAACCCATCCGTAACCACTGAAATCTGACCATCTGGAGCTATACAATACTTCAAATATTTACATATTGCTTTACACGATCGCGTCGACGCAAAGCTCCATATAACAATATAAATCTTAACATTGCACGTTCACTGCTACAGCCTGGGCCGAACGATCTTCGTGATATATATCGACTGCACGAGATAGTTATAGTATACCTCGAATCGTAAAATCATCACATTATTAATTAGAATAATAAAAATTGCAACACGCGATTGTGTGGGCTTCAAAAAAGCGTTTGTACATTAATTCATATAAAATCACACAATATCATGTCAATATAAAATAAAATTAAAAATAAAGAAAACAATAAAAATTACAGGGTAAACAATGATTATGAACTAACTTATTTAGTATTAATAAATCAAAATATATAACAATAGGCCTGTCTACGTCATCACTCAGCTGCCAACCACTTATATACGACAAGTTGTTGCGGTGTATTTACATCACTCGCGAAAGAACCTCCTCAGTATGTGATCTAATTTCCTTTAGTTACCTTTTAATTATTATAATTGCTGACGCTAGTTAAGATAGAGTTGCTACTGTTTCACTACGCTGGCGTGGTCGTTCGCTACAACTATACATATCTATCTACGACTATAATACTCAAAAGTTGGGCATAGAAAACAGTTCACGTTCCGACCTCCCCGCACTGGACGAATTAGCTGCCTCTAAAGGCACGACGATAAAATATAAGCCCCTAGTACTATAATAACTATTCGATTGGTCGAAACTCTTCATCTATGAGATAAAACCGCTAGTTCGAGCTAATGCCAATATGAGGGCTAGACTTAATTCACGTGGGCTCAATCGCCTGGATGAAATAAATATACGAATTAATTAACTTAATTTTATTATTCCTATTAAACTATTGATGTCCAAAACCTATAGCTAGGTTAATTTGGAACATAATATAAATATATGGTGAGACCCTAAGTACCCAGCCGCAGGTTCTGTGGGGAGTAGTAATGCATCACAAACTTAAATCGTAAAAATCCTACCTATCAGAATACACAATTAACCTAGGGGTATAGCTATATTAAGTCAACTAATTAGTATATTTATTTCACCGAGGCGATCCTACGCAAATTAAATCAATGGCACGCCAATATTGGCGGCGTGGCGGGTTGAGTGCTAGGGGGCTAAAATACAATTTACTCTGATATATGCAAGACGTTCTATTGTTGATATATTATATAATTTAAGCGCATACATTTTATATCAATTAACATTCCTTCTTATAGAGAATTGGACTTACGACCTATCAACAAAAGATTTTCATTTTTGGTTTATACAGATCCCATTTCTGAAAGTGCCGGCTCACTCACTCACTTTATTATAAACAAACCGGACCTGATGCGAACTGATTACGAATGGAACCTTAAAATAATGTCCCACAAATGTTCAGATCGGAACATTAAGGACAGCTTTATTCTAAAAATTCTTAGACGCGATTCTTTAATAATCTCTGGAGGAATGTTTCGATTTTTCCGTCTGTATACTTACACGCTAATCCGTAACAGCTAGGCTTAATGCGTGTTCACGATAGCGATAGCGATCGCACTGGCGATTACATCAATGGAATCGCTCGCGTTCCAAACGCAGGTGTACGCACCGATATGGTTATACCAATGGAGCCCAAAACGCGTCCACTGCTGCTGCTGCGCAGGCGCGGCCGCCAGCGCTGCACGGGATCAGGCACTCGTAATTGACACGGATCGCATCTCAGTGATCGCGAAGCCAACCTTGGTATGCGCTGCGTACCGGTGACGTCATTTTGAAGAAACATCTCATCGCGAACTGCGCCACATCACAATACTTATTTAACAGCATTAATACTTAAAGCCTAACGCTATTATCATAGAAGAACCGGGTCGAGAACAAACTACAAGTTTCCAGCTTGCTATTGTAGCCTTGCAACTCCAAAACGAACGACGGTGATTCGTGGACTCGTTTTCTTACGAAAAGGCTCCGTCAAGGAGCTGCCGTGAGAACTCTTATTGAGTCCCTAAAATTAATTAGATAGGTCGCGATTGATCCAATCTCTCACGTGTTGCCAACGGCGTTAAGTGAGAAATTGTCGACAAACACTCGTTCGCTTTGGCGTTTACTCGGCAGTGTTCAATCCGTGGCTAGTTGTTTTATTACACATCGACATGAACGTTAACAAATGGAACGCACTAAAATAGGCGTTTTGCGTGCTAATGAGCTGCTATTGACTAACTTTACATACAATAGTATTGCATTTGGACTTGACAATAGGGATTGTAATATATTTCTTACTATATTATTATATTAAATTTATCGTTTATATATATTATATCGGTAATTCGAAGAACGAAAGCGACAAATGTAAATTCTCACAATTTGATCTAATAATATTCCGCACTTGAATTGGATAGAATCTTTACATTAGTACATAGTTATTTAACTACGTTCATATAGACAGTAAACATTATTATAATTCCATTATATTAGACATTTACATTAATATAGATACTTGTGTTACATTTAGTTCTTAAATCTACATATCCATTCGATCAGCCAATTTAATTTGAATTAAATTTCCAATTTCACATCATTCCATTTACATATTCATATCCAAAAAAAAGGATACAGATATCATTCGAACTAGTGCACGATAATTAGATTTAAATAGACAATGTATACCGACGATAAAATTATAACATAAATTACTTAATGATGCCAATTCTGTACAAAAATATCTAAATTCATTTGAACAACCAGACGTCACAGTAATGCTGTCCTTTACACAATGTTTACTGCCGAAAAGGATAGCAGATGTTAATTTTATTTAGTTTTAGAGATTTATGTCTAACAGAATCGGCACCATTGTCAAATGTAAAAAGTAACTTTTCTTCGAATGAATCGTAATTTGATACAACACATTGAAATAACTTACACATTAACTTAATTATTGAAATTAATTAAAATAAAAAAAAATACGACTTATAATAATGTTTGATTACAAATTCCTTAACATACTACACTCGTAGGTTTAAAAGTTACGTGATTACGATATAGAATAAATAGTTATAATTTTTACACCTGATTTTTTAAATAAATAAAGTCTGCATTACATATACACTGAAAATTAAAACATTTTTTTTAATCTGTAAACACTTCAATTATTACTGAAACAAAAAATATACAAATAAAAACTAGAAATCGAGAAAATAGAAGATTTAAATAAGAAATTACTGATTTCTAAATATACAGCGGAAAGGTTAACTTCGTGCTTTTATATTAACATACAACGTTATGTGTCACATTAACTTTGGCTTAGTGAAGTCTGAAGGATGGTCTACAGACTATTAAGCAGAATTTTGACGCTACTATTAAACATGATAAGCTACTGAAGTTTCCTTATCAAGAATTAAATATTAGGAACATTATGTACACGTGCGGAAAATTGTGCCTAATGTATTCCAAACGGGGAGTCCGTTTGGAATACATAAGGCACAAAACCTTTCCACTGTAAATGTGTATTCGACGTATTTGGGTATAACACTATAATGAACATTTCGTGTGGAGTTAGCGCAGGCGCGGGCTCCACAGCGCTGGTCCGGGGACCCGTTGACCTTACCGTGATGGTGTAGTATTGTCTTTCACACGACACCGTGAGCGCGTTGTCCAATCCGGTGACGTCATAGAACCACCCAAAACACAGTGTCGTATACAGCTCGAGAACTGACCTGTCTTGTTTATCCCCGACCGATTTAACAGTGTAGACGTCGTGAATAAACAAAAGAGACGTCTCCTAATTGGGCTGGCTGGAACAGCACTAAAATAACCCAACTTGTATCCGCTCTGCATTATGAAGGGATCGTATGACCGTCGTGTTCACTTTAACATTGACCGCGCGGAAGCAGTTAAGAAAGGTATCTTTGCGTGTGGAAAGCAAGGTTTCCGTGATGAACGGCATCGAGACGTCTTGAAAATCACTCGTGAATAGTCAGCTACGCGGTGGAAAGTGCGGGCTAAAGCCGCGGGCGTACGAAAGGTGGTCGCGCCGAACAAAACAGGAACCCTGCTGCAAAGAGTCGTAGCAGTGTTTGCTCCGGGTTCGTCCGAGTGTGCACTTCAGACAAACGAGTGGGGTGCGGCGCCGGAGCAGCGGCTGCGCCCCCTCCCCCGCTAGTTGAACAACACGGAGTTGGGGTCTTCGTTGTCCATCTGCTTCACGTGCCGCAGGACGTCCTTTTTCGTAATAACTCCGAGCAGGCGCCTGCGACAAACAAAATGTTGTCAGCAACGTTTCGATCGCGACACAATCCATTGCACAGGATCATAAAAATAATACTGTAGTTTAAATTAAGAGGTGTCGGTCCATTGTTTTATAGCTTTAGAATTGTGTGAGTCATGTCATGATTAATAGTGCAGTGTCGACGCACTCACCCGTTGTGCGTGACGAGCGTCTGGCGCAGGCCGAGCTTGCGGAACATGTCGACGACGGTCTCCATGGGCGTCTGGTCGGTGACGGTGATGGGCGCCATGTCCAGGATGCGGTTGAGCGGCAGGTGGGCGGCGCCGCCGGCCGCGCCCGCCGGCTGCCCCGCGAACACCACCACCGACTGGCCCGAGATGCCGTCCAGCGTGCGGCGCGCGTTCGCTGCGGCGGCAGGCACAGACAAGCAGACGTTTAGCTTACAAGACAGTTCCATACAAATGTTTGATCACAGCACTTGTTGCGCGGTTCGGTGGGAACTTTATCGGTTCCCAATTAACAATACGGTTACGCAGTAAGACACTGTCAACGGAAATGTAACCGCCGCGCCCACTGCCGGCCGCAGCAAGTTTCAGTGAACATTAAACTTGACTTGCTACAATCGGCTGAACTGCGCGGTGCAATTATTTATTTACTAATGCAATTATTAATTATTGCTTTGTTCTTTTAGCATTCTGGAAGCATTCGGATCTTTCAGAGTGCCCTACCTCTGTAACGCACGTTACACTCCAAGATTTGCCTCTTCTATGGCAGAGGCATCCGCTGCCATTGATGGTTATCTCATCTGGCGGTTAATGATGAAGAAGTTTAAATAGCGGGCAAACCTAAATGGTTGCGCGACATCGTGCCGGAACGCTACATGGCTCGGCGGCACATCTCTGTCAGTAGGGTAATAACGAGCCCAATTTATTAATAACTTTCAATAATTCGTCGCGGATTGCCGCTCGCGACGCCCGCGAAACTAAACAAATTACAAAAAAATTATGGATGTGTAAGTTTATATTTAGAAATTAAATTCACATCTTCGACTAGTAAAACCTTTACCGATTTCGATAGTTAAGATTTTATAATTTGAAACGTAACTGTGTGAAGATTCCCACTAAACAGTTAGAGAACAAAACTCCTCATAAAGAGAAAGTTGTCGATTTTTAATAATCTTATTTTCGTGTAGGAATATATTATCCGATTGGGTCGAGTTGGGTACCTATTGCCAAGTTGAGGTCCCTGCGTAGCACGAAGCCGACGAGGTACTGCGACTCCTTGGAGACCACAACCGGGTATCCGTTGTGCTCGGTCTCCTTCAGCAGCGTCTCCACGTCGTCCACCGTCATCGAGTCTTGCGTGATGACTGCCAGGGTCTCGTTGCGTCTGGAGAGTTCCATTACCAAAGTCAATATACATGGCCTACATACATGGTAGTTTAGCCCGGAGGATGTTAAAAATTATAACATTGGTCCTAATAAAAGCGTAAGAAATGTTCTCAGCTTAGTTACGTAAGCTTCCTAAAACATTACAAAAAATGTGAACGCAAAGCTATATGCTATATGCTCTATGTAGAGTCCGCTGCACAGAAATAGTAACTCAATCAAAGGAAATTGTATATTATTTTGTAACAAATTACCAACTGAAGTCTTGGAGATGTCTCCAATCCTAGTATAATATAGAGGCTTACATAAACGATAAAAAAAACTTGGGTGTAATATATAATAGCTATATAGTATAATAGCTAAATTTAATTAATTATTGACCACTTGAAGCGGTGATAATAAAAAGAACAGGTTAAATTTGTTACTGGCTTTTTAAACCTGCGTGCGTTGGAACCCTCCTAGCTGTAGTTTTAAGTTAACAAATGTAGTTGTCGCCATCACCTTACGAATTAAAATAATGAAAAATATAATATGAACCATTCATAAATGAAAGAAAGAAACGTTAACTCTTTCAAAGAAATCCTAATATTTGTGACTAAATTAAACAATGATTAAAACTGTTCATTTGTCGCTAGGGCATAACTCATCAACTAACACGATTTTGATGAAATAATTAGAAATTTCATAACAATTATACGAAAAAACTTAGCAAACCGTCGCACACAAGACAACAATAAAAACCTCAAAAAATCCTAAAAGTAATCTATATCGGCTAAAGCGAAAGCAAAGGTTATCGCAAAACAATAATTCAACTTCGCACCCACTAGAAATTTCAATGGTTTGTATATCGCTAAAACTCGCACAAACAGTCGATGTCTCGGCTTGGTATCCAAATCGCGGGTCGTTCGCTAGCGGTGTATAAATCACTAGCGGATTTTAAATAACTATAGCAGCGCAAGCACATGAAATCTCCATACAATATTTTTAGCAACACACACAGTAATTGTAACAGAGAAGAAAAATAAAAATAACAATAAAATTGTAAATCGCAAGAGGGCGCTAACACACATTATGGTGCTTGCGGCGCTATGACATGTCAGTTATTTTTAAATAATATTGCAACGTAAGGAAAGTGCAAGCAAAAATAAAAATAGTTAAATAGAGCAGTTTAATAATAATAAACTAATTTTGTTCGCATTGATCCCAAAGCCTTGCAAGAAAAAAAAATTTGAATTTCACTCTCAAATCTTGTCAAAAAAAAAGTAAATTCCATATTTATATTTATTTGTGCACAGTTGCGTTATCAGCTACTTTACTACTGTTCATGAACATCACTTATGAACTACTGTTTACTGCTTTACTTTACTATAAGTTATTCGCGCCAAATAACAACTTTACGCCTTACACACAGATTAAAAATATGTATTTTGCAACAGAGGCGTAGCAAACTTAGCAAGATTCATTTATTAATTTTCCGCCTGGGTCGCTTAGCGCGATGCGTATTAGTGTTCATGTCGCTAGCAGTAAAACTAACAAATGAGCACAAACAGAGCAAATGTGAATGGCATAATATTGCTGTAAGTTGAGGCTTCCCCCAATACCTCCAAATAGCCAGCAACGGGAAATGAGTAACAGTGCGGTTGGGATAGCTTTGTCGCTCATCTGAGTTTTAATATTACGTATTTATTAGACTCGCCAACATATTGTACACTTTTTTTTATACACTACAAGTTAGCCCTTGACGGCTATCTCACCTGGTGGTAAGTGATGATGCTACTGTCCGCTACCATCCAGCAGACTAACCTGTTAGGAGTATGGTAAACTCCTAAATGGTTTCTACGCGACATCGTGCCGGAACGCTAAATCGCTTGGCGACACGTCTTTGTCTATGGGGTAGTAACTAGTCACCACCAAACGAGATTCGAGCCGGAAATCGAACCCAGGATCTCCAACTTTATAATGCGACAGCGCAAGCACTGCGCCACGGAGTTGCAATAACGGCGATACGGTACAAGCGTTACACTCACTTGGGCTGCATGACGTCGGCGGCGAGCGAGGTGTGCTGGAACTCGTCCTTGCTGTCGAGGAAGGGGTAGCCGTTGAGCGCGATGTGCGCGTCGTAGATGCCCTGGCGGCCGAGCGCGTCGCCCACCCACTTGGACGCCATGGCGGCCGCCATCAGCGGCACGATGTAGCGCACGCCGCCCGTCAGCTCGAACATGATCACCACCAGCGACACTGCGGGGAACAGCTCCGTGGTAAGCGGGCAGACGATCATGGCGATGGATCGCTCCAGACCTTCACATTGTCTGTGTGTTCAATTTTAGACCGTATAGCAACTTTATTTTCGTATGGTCACAAATGTGTTTATTTATCAGCTAACAAGCTATGAAATTTGATACGGAGTACCACGAGCACCCTGGAGACCAACAAAGGGCTATCCGGAAAAAGAACCCGGGGACCATTCCCAAGGAATTTAAAAATAATCTTTGTCAACTATGCCTGGCTTAACAGCTCAACTGATCTTAGGCTCCGGTTAGCTGTCACAAGCCGAAACGTCAAACATTCACTGTCACACAGTCAACTACCTAAATAGGCAAATGGAACTGACCAGTCATCCTGGTGACTCCTCCCAGCACGGCTGCGGCGCCCACCATGGCATACAGTCCGGGAGTGATGCAGTCGTCGCCCGTGGAGCACTCGCCAGAGAAGATCCAGATGTTCTGGTAGTTGTACGCCAGCTGCTCCATACCTATGACAGAAACCACCAACTTACACCTGATGGAGATGTCTTCGAACCTTATAGATTTTTTTGTTACATTAAAACAAAAAAAAATCTATCTCTCTCTCTCGATCTCTTCGCTTCTCTTTCGATCACTAGTTCTGTCAAAGTTTCCATTAACCGGGTTGTAGTCCACGTAGATATGTTAAATATGTTCCTACCTGGAAGATGGCCCGTAAGCCCGTAAGCGTAAAAAATTCGTTCACTCACCGATGCCGACGATGCGGCCTGCGATGGCGCCGAGGGCCAGGCTGGGGATGAAGAGGCCGCAGGGCACCTTGATGCCGAACGTGAACACGGTCATCACCAGCTTCATCACCAGCGCCAGGAACAGCAGCCCCATGGCGTTGTACACCTCGGTGGTGGCGGCGGCGCGTTCGATCGCCGAGTTCACGTCCGTGAAGTTACGGTTGTAGCGACTGTGGCCAATACGAATAGTCGTGTATAATCAGTGTATACTTATGCATATAGAGTACGGCTTCTTTGCGGTTCTTGATAAATAATTGCAATCCACTTTGAGGGAAGTTAATATATGTCTTAAATACCAAATTAAAAAATGTTAAATTGAATTTAGCTGACACATGACCAAACTAAAATAGGCATTGGTAACATATGATCGTGCTCTTGTTAAAGAGCAATTTCTTACAGAGAAGCTGAAGATAATGGAGATATTGAAAAGGGGACAATGGTCTCATTATCAACACACTGCTGGTTGCATATTTGCCCGTCGGTCTGTCTGTCAGTCTACTCATAATCTTTGTTTAGAATATTGTTAAAACACATAGTTTACTTTAGCTTTCCTCCCGTTCTGCAATGCCAACTCACCACAGCGGGTCGGAGTTGGAGATCCCGCACTGGTTGAACAGCAGGTAAATGAGCTGGCTGGTGTTCATCCGGGTGTAGGGGTTGGGGTACGCAACCACGGCCGTCACCAGCGTCACCACCAGCACCTCAGTGACGGGGTACTGGCCCAGTTTGGAGAACTTGCGGTAGCGGCACCAGTAGATGTTGGCCTTGATGAATATCGCCGCTATTACGCCCTGAAAGCAATACAATCATCAGTCATCACCTGTCATCTATAATATACACGTCTAGCGGTTACCCAACAAATCGTCCGCTTACAGTAAATAGGTCCAATACAAGCTATCACTCTAATATTGACCACCAAGCATGAAAAACAACGTTCTACAAGATTTACGAAGGAATTACGAAGGATGATTTTTTAATTCATAAAAAATCGTTTTTCCAAAGTGCTATCAAAAAAAAAAAAAAGGTATCCGCATAAAATAATTCCCAATCACGATTTCTTTATTGCTACATTATTGATTTCTGTATTGCTACATAATATAATGCATAACATTTTTTTTTGGCTGCCCAGTATTTTGTAGTGGTAGTCTGTATGCGAAATTGCCTAAATAAGCGTCTATTTATAACATCCACCAAAGGTTATCTTAAGTTAAAAGACACATAGGCACAGTTTCACATACACATGTGATGTTCGCTCGGGATGTGGATCAAGAGATTTGACATTGGATAGGCGTTCAAGGTCAGGATGTGAGCACCGTGCATTTAGAATTTTTCTTTCGAGTATCGAGTTCAAGGTTTTCTTACGAGAATAAATGATGTGCTTGGAAGTGCTAGCATAAACATTGGGATCAACATACAGTATGGATGTGCACTTGAGATAAAGATTTATCCTAGGTATGAGCTTTGGATTTGTGACAAACGTGCAACGAAAGACAATAGATATCTTAAGTAAACAGGTAGGTTCAAATATCTCTTGCTGAAACGCAAAGTTATGGTTGTTCGGATATCATTCTTCTATGTATGTTCCGCTTAACATTTTTGGTAAAGGTATCTCAGCCACTTAGCATTCCTCTACCGGAAAGCTGGCCGCTGTCTCACTTTGAAGCTGATCGCTCATCCATGTGCACCACGTCCGCGTCGTCTTCGTGCCGGCTTGCGGTTGTGCACTGCAGCAGGGTAGGGCTCATTGAGGCAGGCCTATGAGTAACATAGAGTTTCCTCAATGAACACCACCACACGCAGTTAGTATTGCCGTGCTGAATTGCAGATGCTGCCCGATCCGTTGCTAGTCTACTCTGTCTTATTTGTCTCTGTTTCTTCTCTAATATCTCTTCAGTAAAAACCCTGAACTTTAAAGCATTCAAAACTTTGCGCTGCATTGTGTACAGTTCTTATCGAATATGTGTAGAAACATAAATTGACTAATAATTGTAGGAAACCCATGTGAAAAAATAAAATATCCACTGACGGCTGAACAGATCGATATACATTAACGTGGCTAAGAAGCAATATATAAATAATCTATATATATAATAATCAGTACTATTCGATAAAATAAAAAAAGTGTTCAAATCGATCCTTCCACTTAAACACTATGATCAAAAACTAATGGCTAATTTCTGGCGGCTACATAGCATATTTTGCAATAAATACTCACTCCAATGATCCCCAGGCCCACGAACGGGATCAGCTCGAAGAAAATCCATGGTTTGTTGTACTCCACGAAGAAGAGCACGGAATGCTCGTTGCCGAACGGGTTGATGGACCGCAGGATGAACGCTGCTATCAGGGCGCAGAAGAATGATCGCCATAGCGTCTTCAGTGGAAAGTAGTACGAAACCTGAACAAATATTACAATTTAAATTCATGCACACGGTCAGAGAATAACGGTCATAAACATCATCGTAACTGATTATCTTATACTAGGTTCCAGAAACGCTGCGTGGACAAAGTCCACTTATCGTAACAAAGTCATACCTCCTCAAGACTGAACAGTACTCCGCCGATGGGCGCGCCGAACGCGACGGACACGCCGGCGGCGGCCGCTGCCGATAGGATCTCCCTTTTCTTCGCCTCGTTCCGTCCGTACTTCGGGAACAAGTACGACAGGATGTTTCCTGTGCCGAAGCAAAGCAAAATAAGTTTTTTTACCTTTTTTTATTGCAAAAGTTAAGCCTTGACGAAAATCCGACATGGCGGTAAGTAATGATGCAGACTAAGTTGTTAGGGGTACGGAAAACCCATAATTCTAATTGGTTTCTAAGCGACAAGTTGCCGGAACGTTAAATCACTTGTTGGCACGTCTCGGTCTGTAGGTTGATATCTAGCCGAGCAGGGAATCGATCCCAGGACCTCCAACTTTGTAATGTGACAGAGCACGCGCTGCACCACGGAGGTGGTCATAAATATAATAATTCGCTAAGTGGAATTGGTTCTTGAACACAACCTTTTAACTTTATTAATAAATAATTGTAACATTGTAACTACAAATTCTTTTTACTTCTTTCGATGCAGAATGCATACAATAAATAGTTAGTGTAGTACTTTTATTGTTAGTTCAATTAGTGTGAGTGGTTTTACCCGTACTAATAAAATAATGAAAACACGGCAGCCCCATGGGATCTGTCTGTGTACAGTGAACAGTCCTTTCTCACAGTTAATCAATAGTATATTAGTTCTATTCCAAGTTCATACTGAAAGTAATAAGAAGAGAGACTCTTTTAAGGTGTTTTCATATTTTAAGTTTAAGACTCACTATTTAAATATATTAATACACTATAAGTTGCAGTAAACTTTTTAAACATAAAAACTAGCATAGGACTAGGGTTGATTTGATTAATTTTTTAATTACATTTCAAAATGAATATTATACAGCATTACATACATACATTTACATATTACATATTAAAAATTACATATTACCGTATTATACCGTATATTACATATTACATACAGCATTCTTACCTAAGCAACTGGCTATATGGACCATGGGTCCCTCCTTGCCGAGAGACAGTCCAGATGAGACTGAGAGTATGAGTCCGACAACCTTGATGATCAGGGTCCACTTGCCCAGATAGCCTCGGATGATGAAGCCGCTCAAGATGGTCTTAATCTCCGGTATACCTGACAATGAATAGCCCTTATTTTAAATATGCCAATCTTACAGAGTTCATGGAACTTTTACACGAGGAACATCTCTGTTTTTTGACAGTCAGCGATCAGAAATGCAGATTGTTGTGAAGAATGCTGGTTGCACTTCGCGACGACATTATTTTAAACAATAAAAATAAATTAATTGCTTGTACGCGGTCGTTTATATAATGATAACGTAAATCTTCCATTTACCAACAGAGAACTGTTACCGACATGCGTATCTCACATTGAGAAACAATTCCGTAGTAAAAATAATAATAACCAGGTAAGTTTTATGTACCAGGACATTTGGCCTGATTTTCTATTTTATTTGAAGTTAACGAATCTCTTTTATCACATAATATTATATATGACTGGGGACCTAGCATATCGCAAGCATACCTATTAGCGCATCGGTAGTAAAGTCCACCAACGGTGTCAAACGGTGTTACGCCTCCTTGTGCCATGAAAACTAAGCCTACTCCTTCCAATAGATATAATGTTCAGACAGTTTGAATCAACATTGACGCCACAAAAAGTACGTACCTGATCCGCACGCGTAAGGCGCGAACATCCGCACCAATGAGGCGGAGAGCGCGGCGAAGAGCAACGCCCACACGATGTAGAACAGGTAGCTGATGATGTAAGCGCCCACACCTTCACGAGATTCACCGAACAACTGCGGCCAAGTCATCCACTGGAACGACAATACTACTGTTAAAAATATGCTCGATCTGGGTGTCGGGGCTGTGCAGAGCGTAGCTTATCTAAGGGTGCTGGGTTTATTTCACCCGTATTACTTTCTACTGACACAAAAGTACAGATGCATCAATTTCCCGCCTTGAACGGCGCCGTTGGTGAAATTGATAAGAACTCACCTGCACCAGATAAATTTATGCTGTGACGTCACCTAATAAAAGGTCGCGGGTTCGAACCTGATCATGCACCTCTAACTTTTCGGAGTTATGTGCGTTTTTAATCTTATATCACTTGCGGTGTGATTGAGAACGGTGAAGGAAAACATCGTGAGGAAACCTGCACGCCTGAGAGTTCTCCATAATGTTCTCGATGGGGTGTGAAATGTGCCAATCCGCACATGGCAGGCGTGGCAAACCCTTCTCATATAGAGAGGAGACCCGTGCTCTGTACTGAGTCTTAAATGGGTTGATGATGATGATGAGTTAAATTTTATTTATTTTAGTGATGATTTATTTACTAATAAAATCTTGCCAGTTCCCGATATTTCTTTTTTGAAAGGGTTACATCTCTCTGGATATATTATTACTCTTGAAAGTTCTTTATGTATAATCTGAAACCTGATACCTGCGGAAGAGATCTTTGCCCAGCAATCGGACGTTATGATGACGATCAATAAAGAAGTTTACCTGCGAGCAATTGCCGTGGTCGAAGGTGATCTCATCGTTGGACCAACAGCATTGTTCTCGGTTAAACCAGAAGGCTTGTGGGCAGATACCGAACTTCAGGTCAGTCATCCAGGACGCGCCGATGTCGATGACGCCGGCCACCACGCCGGTGCACACACCCACAAGGAGCACGCACACCCAGCCCGACCACGCATCGTGAGCGCCCTGAGAATCATCACGTTACTAATAATAAACGATATAAAATAACGATGACCAAGCAAGAGCTGTTCCATTTACATTGAGGGTCACTTGAAATTCTATTTCGCGTAATATAAAAAAAAGTTATAATTATTATAATTAACTGATGCCGACTTGGTCAGCGTATATTGTTTGTATAAAAAGTTCGGTTCTTCTCAAGTTTTTGGCAACAAATAATATTTTTTATAAATTTTACACGAATATCAATTAAATTCTTGCCAAATTTAATTGATATTCGTGAAAATCTTGAGTATGGAAGTAGAGTAGAGTAGTTGAGTATGGCTAGAATTATTAGCTAGCATTATTATTAGGTTAGAAACACTGTACTGTACTGTATTTTCAGCCACAAAGTTATCCTAATTAGAGGTCGGAGATACGAACCCAGGTAAGCACCTCTTTCGGAGTTATGCGCGTTCTTAAGCAATTAAAATATCACTTGCTTCAACGGTGAAGGAAAACATCGTAAGGTAACCTTAATGCCTGAGAGTTCTCCATAATGTTCTTAAAGGCGTGTAAAGTCTGCCAATCCGCACATGGCCAGCGTGGTGGACTATGGCCAAACCCGAGCAGGGTTTTTGAGACCAGTGCTCTGTAGTGAGCAGGCAATGGGTTGATCAAGGTGATAGTAGAAAATGAATCCTTTTCAGATAAAAACTTGACTATATGTTTTCATAGTATTTGTTTTTAATAATTAAATTAGTTATCTTCATTTACCTTGATTAGGTCCCATAGGGAGTCCTGGCGTTTCTTGACGATGTACCGGTGCCGCATCCGGTCCCTCGCGATGTCGCGCTGCCAGTCGATCGTATGGAAGTCATCGTACTGGCCGATACCGGGGATGTCGTCTGCATCGCCTGCGACATGTGCCAAGTGAAGTGTTAACACCCAAAATTTAAACCAAGTTATTATCATAAGCTGAACGGTTAGTAAAACATTTTATATTTATATCATAATTACATATATATAATGATATGACCCTTAAAGCTGCGATGGTCTGCTTGAGAAGTATGTGTAGGTACTATATCATTTCTCACTTGTCTTTCAATGTAAACCTTACTTGTGAGTGATAATTTTGTATTAGAAATAGAAAATAGTGTCTTAATATTATTAAGAGATTTTATCAACAGATAGTTCCGAAAAGTTAGTTAATATTATAAGACGATGACTAACAGACCAAGGCCGCAAGTATAGAGCGAGCTTAGCATTACCTATTACAGTTAAAACGAAACTGATTTATTTCGGACACATGACGCTGTCTGTTTTAACTGGTTCTTAAGCCGGAGGTGAGGCTAAGCGTACTTTATTGATTTCCTAAGTGTCTAATTTCTGTCAGCTGCACTGATATCCCAAGAGGATAGAAATTGAACCAAACCAGTAAATGGATTGCCATGAGTATAAAATTTATATCACGTGTGTTATATAAATTTTATACTCATGGCATGGCATTATATGAAATAATTCGCTAATTTAATTTTCACTACAATATCACATAATGGTTAGTGAAGATTTCTCAAGCATAAAACGTTACCGATGAGACTAGACACATACATTTTAGTCTAAGAAAAGAAAAATGTATCTAAAGGTGCCTAATGATATTTATGCTAAAGTAATCGCTCGCAGTCGCCTAGCCGTTCTAGTATTTTAATAGCCATTTAGTTAAATAATAAATTAAGGTAGTTAATTATTCAAGATTACATAATCCAATCAGCTGAAAATGAGTAGATTAAACATACCCAAGATAAGATAAGAGTAGATGTAATTGGAGGAGGCTATTGCCCATTACATGGAGTCCGTCATCAGACTAACACCAAATTCAATAACCTATTTATAAATACCTTTTAATATAATTAAAAAATATATGTCTTTTTAGACGAGTAATACCTTTAAGTTACTCTAATCGTAATATTGTGTGTATAACAAGAAACAATCGCCAGAACAGGAATAATTTTGCAAATTCCTCCAATGTGTCCAATGTGTACCTCCAATAACTACCATGAAATAACTACTATGTAAATTATTGACGCGTCAAAAATGCCTTTTAAGGACTATTGGAATAAAGATTATTTTGAATTTGAATTTTTGAATTTTGTGTTTATATTAGATTAAATACAAAAATAATTAATTGCCAATATATAACATTTTCACGTGTAAGCACCATTTGAAAATATCTAATGAACGACGTTGCCGTAAATAAAAATATGTAATCGGAAATTCGTCTTTCGTAATTGGGAAATATACAATGAAATGTTGACGGCCTATAACCGTTATTATAGTCTATACATATATTGGGTACTGGCGGCACATTTAACAAAAAAGTTCCAAAGCGGAAAAGTTCCCGCCCTCGTACGTTTTCTTATTGATTATTTATGATCTGTAGATCTCTCCCTTCTGGACTCGTTTCAGGGTGACAGTTGTCGAGGGTCTACACTGTCTTCCTCTCCAATAGAGTGTTGATAGCACGTTGGATATCAGGTCAGTATACATATTATTTCTTGCAGGTGGTGTTCAAGTTTCAGTTCAAAAAAGAGCCCAGGTTCAAAAATATAAAAACATTAACTATTTTTGACTTCTATTCAACAAACTCAGTGTAGTTAATCTATTGTCAAGATAAAATCTTTCTTTGTATGTAGGTACCTAGGTTTAGATAAGTAATAAATACTGATTAGGCATTAGCATGTGAATTGGTATTTTCGCTTTATACCACATTCTTGAAGCAATTTTTTTAGTAGTACACACGAAAATTAGTCTTACTTCTTATTTCTTTTAGTAGCCGGCAATGACTGCGCATTTGTATATGGAATGCTATTCGCATTGTGAATATAACAACGACAAAGACGTCACGTATGTCTATTGTCAAGACGCCGATAATAAACTGATAATAATCTATAATGGCCTACCAAAACAAATAAAATTTGATAACAAATACAAGAACAAAACAGAGAAAGCATTTACAGCTACAAGCAAAGCAGTGTTTTTGTCGCTAGTTACTTAATTATGGATTGAAAACAAAACCAGTCAATTCCTGAAGTGCAAATAATTCTCCCTCTGCCATACATTGGAGTAGAATGGTGACTCGAAGCTCTATATCACTTTATGTAATGTGAGAGGAGACTTGTTTTCAGCATTGCAATATTATCTAGATTGGTGAATGTCCATTCTCGAGTTCTGACACTTATACCAAGAGTTTATTCAACTTGCTTAGAAAAAAAGCACTTTCAGTTTTAACCATATTTTTCAATAATTTCAATTATTTTTAACCTTATCTGAAATTTATAAATAATATTTAGCTAACTAAGTATCAATCTTCTAAAACTTTGCACACTCATGGTTGCTTCGGGAGGTATCTGTGCAAGGTCGCAAGGCGGGAGCTCACGGAGGAGTGCCATGAGTGTGGCTACGCTCAGGACTCGGCACAGCACACGCTGGAGTCGTGCGTCCGGTGGTCGGTCCAGCGAGCCCAACTCGTGGCACAGGTGGGGCCAGACCTTTCGCTGCCCGCCGTGGTCCGCACCATGGTGGCCAGCGAGACGTCTTGGGCTTCCGTCGCCTCCTTCTGCGAGGAGGTGATGACACAGAAGGAGGCGGCAGAACGACGCCGGGAGAATGACGCAGACGCGCACCCTTTCCGGCGTCGTAGGGCGGGGCGCAGGCGAAGGGTGCACGATCGCCGTCTGCCTCCCTGACGAGGAGCTCCGGGTGACGGATGAGAGGCATCCCCACCCGTCGAGCCTTATCCTCGGGTCGTGAGGCGCGTCCAATGGTCCTGGCGCGCCTCGGACGGAGTTAGGGGGCCTCCATCATAGGCCCCCCGTGGAGGGTCTGCCTCGGCGGACGCCGCTGTCTGGGTTGCGGTCGAGTGCACAAGTGTTCCCGTGACCCAGCCACCAGGCGACGCGAAGGAACATCGCTGGGTTTTAGTGGGTATTCTGGTCGCCAGTCTTGCCGCCAGGGAGTCCCACATACCCCGTCGGAAGCGGCGCAGTCTTGCCTGCATCGCTTCCGGAGGGGATGCGTAAACGCATTTCCCAGCGGAAAAAAAAAAAAAAAAAAACACTGTGCTTAGCAATAAACAGCAATGTATTATATATATTTGTTCAAACTTTTATTTAATTATATGTATTACAAACAAAACTTCTATGACAATACATGTTATGGTCAAGAATTGATTGTAGATACAGACATACCAAGATTACACTTATTAGATTGGATCCAGTCCATATTTGATGGAAAGATCCCAACAAAGCCAGCATCAGAATATTTTAAAAACATTGATTATTTCTATTATATCAAGAAAATCTATCTCCTCCGAATTTTATCAAAATCTAATTGTTAGCCATATTAAATAGTATCAATATGATGAAGGGGTGATAGCCTAGTGGTTAGAGCGTCAGCCTCCAAATCAGAGGTTGGCGATTCGAATCCGGGCACGCACCTCAAACTTTTCAGTGTTATGTGCTATGTGCGTATTAAAAAATTTAAATATCACACTTGCTTCAACGGTGAAGGAAAACGTCGTGAGGAAGTTCTCCATAATGTTCTCAAAGGCGTGTGAAGTCTGCCAATCCACACATGGCCAGCGTGGTGGACTATGGCCAAACCTTTCTCATATTGAGAGGAGCTCTGTAGTGAGCAGGTAATGGGTTGATCATGATGATATGATGAAGGTGCACTTCCTTTGCCATCTCTTACCACTTCCTCTTTGTTTCCTAAAGTTTATGAATAACTATGAAAGAAATATGACTTGCACATTGCTTATTAGCATATCAGCAACATTTATTATTTCGAAATGGAGTTGGGAGTTTAGTAGTAAGAATTAAGACATCCTTTCAATATCCAGACAAGTTTTAGTGCTTATTCACTAGTCTATATTGACTACCAAATGTTTAGTTAGACAGCATGTTTAGTTTTTCACCATCTAAATAATTATACATGTTTTATAACACACTGCACTTGTTTTATGATTGTGGGTACAACTATGGCCACAATTTTTTTTTTAAACATACATTTAATTTTTTATCTAGCTTTTCAATCAATCAAAAGAGGCAATCTGAGGCGCAACTCAGTATTTCCAAAAATCTCTACCCAAATAAAGGTGAACTAGATAAAGAGCTTAAATATACCACACTACTCAAATGCAGTTTGGGCTTGACTAGTATAGCATTTCTTTAGCAAGTCTTAGGTACTTAATGATTTTTATCATGTATCACAATCAGGTAACTAACCTATGCAACATTACTTAATGACCAAAACTCGACAGCTTTAACAATATTTAGTTGACAAGTAATTTGTCAACTAAATAAGTGAATTTGAGAAATGGTAAACCATTGTTAATGAAATGAATGAAAAAATGTAATACTTCTCAATGCCACATGACTGTGACGAAATTTCGGTTTCATTTTCTTAGGTAGTCAATTATATTTTTCCTTGTAATGTAAACTAATGAGTATAGTACATACTTACGATTAAAGAAAACGGTCAATCGTAAGTTCTCAGGCGATTATTGCATCATGTACTAAATAAGGTGTAAAAAGAACTAAATACTATACGTACCTTGCATTCCGGAGAATATAACAGCGTCCCCTGTAAATGAGTTTGTATTTTAAACACCAAACTGTACATTAATTGCTACATTGATCTAAACATTGCTTTCCGTTCTCGTTCTTTTGATGCAGGCGTAAAACTTTAAGTAAAACCATAAAACTACTTTTTTAAGTAAAAGTTGTGAAAGCAAACAAAAAAGTAAACCCAAAAGATATAATAAACTAACACAGCTACATATCAAGCAACGTCAAGGCACAAGTGATAAAAGTCAATTGTCACTTTGACATTCGAGAGTGACATAAGTCGTAAAAATAGACCAAAACAAAATTTAAATGTTGCCATGCTCAGCAGCAGCTTGCTTGATAGCAAAATAATTATTAAGTATGTTCCTGAATCATGCAAAGTAATATTTAAAACTTAATTAAAAAAAAATTTGCTTTCAAATATGTTTTTCAAAATAGTTTTATATTTTATTAATTTTATTTTCCTACACTTGGGAGGAAATATCACATTTATAAATTTAAAATGAATATAATTTTTTTTCGGTCCGAATGAATCGCTTTCTATGAATTACGCAGATTCCAAAAAATATTGAAACCTTTTTTTTAATTAGAGTACGAGAGTAGAGAGTACTAGAATGAAAGCTATACTGTTTTCATTCTTTAATAGTAAAAACTAGTTATTGCACTTCATTATGGTATTTGCTTAGACTAAGTAAAGATGCATTCAGGTAGGTAAAGGACCGTGCTATTTATTAAAGCTTTAAAATACTTCCATCTTTTGCCTAAGGAAAATTGCGATTAGGATGGTAGAAAACGTTTAGATTTTTTTCCATATATACCTACCTACCGGCAAAACATTACCTTTCCTCTAGAGAGGTCAGGTGAGAAACATTTCGGCCGAGTAGTTAGTATGGCGAATATAATGCACACTATAACTTAAGCGTAATATTGAAAGGAAAAAATTTAGGTGTAATATGAATTCATGTATGAAGACGTATTTTAAAAGCGCGGAGATTAACTTATAATATAATTTATCTTGTGAAGCGGCATTGAATCCTAAATACTTATATCCAGTGCCGCTGTACAAGTAAAATTATTTAAAACCAGCAATATGCCTTAAAAGGTATGAAACAATAGTAATGAATAATGATTTTCTACTAGGATTTCTTTCTACGCGTACCTACGCAATTTGCACATCTACTCGTAATAATAATTAACGACACAACCACAAGTCACAACTTTACCTACATAGCTGTGGTCCACCAAAGGTTCTCTGTCGTCTACTTCAGTGGCCGCCACGGAATCCATATTATCACTTTATTTCACAATATTAATATTACTGTAAATCTATTACGTTTTACGTAAATCCGATTCCAAATCTTTTTCATGACTAAATTGTTTTAATCACATGTTATAGTGTATCTTATCATGTTTTATGTTATTACAAATTAATTGGGCAAGACAAGAGCTTAGTGACATAATATCAATCCACGATAATACCGTGTTTCAAATTTATGGTTGAGCCAACGAGTCTTGATCACAGAATGATTTCTGATGAAACGCATGTCTCGTTAGTGGCATCGTGAATTAATCAACTCATTAGTTCCTGTACCCTTATAAGCACCAAGCATAAACTAATTTGTATAGCATTGCATTTCCCGTGCTAGTGGAGAACTCTTCTAAATGAAACTAAATGATGATATTAGACCTTTCATAAATTTGTCCAACGAGTAGTTGGGTCGCGTGATGTTTACTCATTACCGTTGCCCGTGAATATCTCCAGCGCCAGAAAAGCCACCAACCTATCCACCTAATCGTCTTCTACTCGGCAACTTACCGGAACGCTGAATCCCTTGGAGTCTTTGCCAATAGGGAGCAAACTAGACTCGAAACCGGGAATCGAAACAAAATCGTTTAAAATGTTTCGACTTAATAAAACGAAAGACGTTGGGTGTTTGTAGCATCCAAGTTTATTGTTTTTTTTGAAACACAAACACACGCCTTTTAATCCGGAAAAATCACGAGAAAACAGTCGCCCTGTGCCTATAAATGGTTGCTTCCTGCCAGTTTGCTCCGCCGAGCGGATGCTTTAAGGGTATGTTTCCGCTCGCAGTTATTTAAATTAAAGTCTGGTCTTTCTTCGCGATACAAAGACCTGTTTGTTCGACCAGATTCCAAGTCTGATCCATTTATCACCCATGGGTGTTTTAACGTGATAACTGACTTTCAGGTTAAGTTCATAGCAGACGATGGTGCAAGACCTAGCGTCGAGCTGCTGACTCATTTCATTCGCAATCGTAATTTTTGAAAAAAATACATTGAGACTTTTCGTCACTTGTAGCAGTGAGCTATCAACTTCTTATAATATATCGAAAGTGGATAACAATTTTAGTGATAATATTAAAAAAAACTACTTAACATTGCAGGCATGAAACCTAGATAATGTATTTTGCCTTTATGAATTATTGCAGCTATTGCATAATATTTAATGAGTCTATTTGCGATGCATGATTTTCAAAATGCTTATGCCCCTACTTAACTAAAATAATAGTTGCATTAATTTAAAAATATTATGTTCTTTGTTAATCCACGGAAGCGTAGTTTTAGGTATGCATGTAAGTTGATCGCAAGCTGACGAGAGTGGCCTTACATCGAGCTTTGTGCACACTTTATTCACATTAGTAGATGATAATAATAATAGACTAGCTAGCGTTGCTGAGATATCACTCACAAAATGTGTACAAGATCATTTGCAAAATCGTGCAATCGGCAGCGTGCGATTAACTATGGTAGTATACCTCTGAAAGCTTATGTTATTATGTTACAAGTCAGATAAATTATATATAACGCATTCCCGGTTGCTCTTACCGGCTGCAGTGTTGAAGAACTGAGCGATGTATGCTTAAAACAAAAATAACATATTGTCACTGCCATGAAAATCAAGTATAACAATATAATTATTACTAGAGCTTAAGAAAAACAGAATTAGAACAAATAACTCATCATCGTCCGAACCGGTCCAGTCGTCATACGCCTCATTTATTAAAATGCATTAAATGCACTTCTTGCTACTCATAACTGATTACAGTCTGCGACAACTTAATACTCGGTTATGAATTATTATTCCAAGTAGGTACTATAATAGCAGTCTTAGAAACGTCATTGTCAATAACGAGCATTCTGGCATTTTTTAATACACGACTACGTAAAATCACTACAGCACGCTCGACTGCTGCAATTAGTTATTATATTTGATGATGAGCAGGTAACGAGGTGAGTGAGTGGATATTATAGCTAGCGGCAATAATGAATGCCTGCATTCAAGGTAATAGAGGTGAATAATGAATGAAGCCAAACCCATTGTGTCTCTGCGGAACCCGCCAATCCCATACAATAACACAATGATGCAGATTGTGGCTTATTTGAATCTCGATACATAAAACGATCTTCATCAAAGCAGATTTTTTAGTCAGTGTTCCTTATCATTTTCGTACGAAAAATTTAATAAATCGTAGTACATTAAAGAAACGACTTCGAAAGCAAACTGAAATTGATTTTTCTGATAACTTGAATTTGAATAAAATCTCTTTGGCTATAGCTACTACTATAACTATAGCAGACTGGTTTCTAGATATTTTTCTTTCTTCCAATTCCTATCACCTGTATATTTTTATTATTGAATTAAGCCTTTGTAAGATGCATGCTACCCTTTTGGTAAGAAATGAATGACATAGAAGAATTTAAGAAGCCATGTTGCCACCTATATTGGACCAGCCAAGCTGCAAAAAATATTTCTTATGGGAGAGGAGACCGGGCCAGCGGCGGGACGTTGATGTACCTGTGGATGACGTCGTTTGCTAGGTTATTTTAATGGGGGGCACTCACAGGTGGCGCTGGCACTGCTGTTCCTCCCGCTGTGCTCGTATAGCTGGAAGGTGCCATGGCTGGTAGGCGTGGGGTCTGGCGCGCGGTGCGTCCCCGGGGTGATCTCTACCAAGTCATCCTCCATCGCGAGCCCCCGCCCGTTGCTTGCGTTTGTACCCTGAAACAAACACTCGTTGAAGCATTGCCCAGACAGAGGCGCCGGCGGCCAAAGCTAGTGGCCTTGGAAAAGCACTTTTGTTAATTATTATTTTAACCATTAGCTTCACTTCACCATACGATACAAATTGCTTCGTACCATATTAAAGTAATGTAATCGTAACTCATGAAATTATTACGATTGAGTGGTTCCAGTGGCCAACTGAGGTCTTCATCATCATTTCCTCTTCACCAAATGTAAATTTACATATTGATATAAATAACGCTAAAATACGTGTGCCTATACTTTTCCAAGCAATAACTCGATTTTTAAAAGAATTTATCATCAAGTCCTAACCGGATTTCAAAGGGGCCGCCTGAAAAGTATACCCTTTCTGACAAAAAAAAATATTTGTATTTGAGCTTATTTATTTATTTATTTTATTTTCGTTGCATATTGTTTACACATACCCAGTTTGGGTGTTGCAACTTGGTCTGGAATCAACCGTAGTAGGGAGACCGATTTCATTTATTTTTACTTGCATCGTTTTGATCCCGCAATACGAAAAAAAAAAGTAATTCCGACAAACTGAACATCTCGTCCTTGTTTTAAACACGGTTAAAAGGTTATTTTTTTACATTAGAATGATTAAAATTACAAATACAATATTGAAAAAGTCAAAAGTTGAAAACCTATACAAAAGTGATTCTTTACCGATGTAATAAGTATAGTAAGTCAAGTAAGACGCATAGACGATAACATGAAAAAAGTTGTCAGACGCAGAGTAAATTGTACCTTTGTGCTGTTGAAGCGTTCATAAGCGACCGCCCTTTGTGAGCAGAATCGATTCAAAATTGACGTTTAATCTACCTCGCCTGCGAATAGCAATTCCCAAAGGTACCCTAGGCGATGTTGATTATTATTATCCGCCCCTTTATAACATATTTAACCTATGAAAATTAATTAAAACTGTAACTTTAGAATTCCTTATCTTTAGCATTTGGGGAGGTGAAATCCGTTAGCTGTTTTAAGTAAGACTTGTCGAGGACCACTAACGGCCGATGTTAATAATCAATCTAATATAAAAACTTGAGATAGCAGGTTTAATTTAGAAGCGCTGTGCTTACTGCGTGCGACTGTACCAGTACTAAATGCAATCTGCAGTCCATAGATTTTGGATAATCGTCTAAGAGTTTCATTTTTGGATGATTTGTCAGATCTCATTTACTATATCTCATCTACTATATATGTCTATCATATATATAGTTTTGTATTTATATATTTTTTTAACTAAAGGGTAAATTTCATTGTTCTGATCATGATTCTCTTTGTTAAATAAGCGCCTCAAAACTAAGTCCCATTTTTTTATCCGGCATCTGGCTGGATACAAATTTTTAAGCCGGATAAGCCGGTTACCGGATAGTTACCAAAGAACCGTTTAACTTTTATTATATATTACGCTTTCTATTACTTTGTTTACGTGTATGCTTGACTCGCAATTGTTGAATTAAATTTGGTTTTCCTTATAGAAACTATCCTGAGTATCCTTAACTATCCTCAAGGATGCAAGGTATCTCTGTGCCCAATTTCGTCCGTTGGCTACGCATCCTGGAGACAGATAGAGTTTTTCCTTCTAAGTCTTGACTCTATAAAATCTTATTTCTAAAACTTGCCGAAGGGCAATATATGTAGCTCTCAGCAGACTCATGACTCGCAAAATATTGATTCTCCTAATCCAGGGACGTTAATTGGTGAGGAGTTCTCCAGGTACTTTACCATCAGGTCAACTTGCCACCAAATACATTGTGACAAGTATGAATCCCTTAACACTTATTGTCGAGTAGTTCTAAGAGTTAGGTAATTAGAAATATTTTATAACTTCCCTCGATTTCTTTAGGGAGGATCTGATGAAGGTATCATCAGATCCAGCTTTGATGACACTGTTGGCCCATTGTCCTGGGAAGTAAACCCCTTTATTTATTTTTCCCAAATCGATTTATAATTACGAACTCCTGTGGTAACAAGCATAAAGAAAAATACACCGAATTGAGAACCAAAATAAAAAATAATAATATAAAAATAAATTTAAATATTTTTGTGCTGGCTGAGATTTTTTTTAGTTTTCCTTAATCCAAAGATAAATAGAAAGAAAGAAAGAATCATCTCTCATAGGTGTGAGGGTTTCAGGACAGTAAACGCTGCTCCAATCTATGGTTGACTTACACGCACGGGCGTGGTCAGCAACAATTTTCTAATTCTGGTCTCGTAGGTACTTTTGACAGAAAAAATCTATAAGTACCATACAATTCTCGGCCCAAAGAATGCATCATAATATCTACGGATAAAAATGTATCTACCAAATTAGTTCAATACAAATAAAATATGGTAGGCAAATAAAAAATTCCCAATCGAGGTATAATATGTTTTTACTCAAAATTATATAATATAATTTATCTATTCAGAAAAAACTAAATGTAACTAACGAGAAATGCAAGTAAATGCATTCGCGGGGTTATTGATTTATCCTGCACGGTGCACGCTGCGCATTTAATATTTTAACTCACATTTCAGGCATCCCAAAATTCTTCGACTCGAAAACGAAGCACAAAAATTCAACGAATCACGCACACAGTGCTTCAACTAACGGTAGGATCTATTTTTTTAGGAGCACTGGTTAAATGCGGAGCGGGTCGACCGGCACCGCACTCCACCGGGTACGAATGGCTGGAGCTTGGGAAAATCAATACCGCGGGGTATCTACCGCCCACGATACCGTGCACTGGCTAAATGAGGGGCGCACTCGGATCCCGCTTCATATTAAAGGCTCCCTTCCCTTCGCAGCGTTTATTATGTGTATCTTATATATATTATAAGAACGCTTTAGAGACGCCTGTGCTGGGTTTACAAGAAAATACAATCATGCAATATTGATGTGAGGTTTCATCTTGTATTGATACCAAGCTGTGCATAGTTTCGTAAAGATCGATATAGCTGTCGTGATACAATAGTAAAAAAAATGCTATCCTATATCCATCTTAGGGAAACCAGCTACATGCGTGCCTAATTACATAGTGCAGACCCAAAAATAGATTAAAAAGAACAGACAGACTGCAATCTTACTTGGTGGTGGCGTCACCACCACCACCAATGCTGTAATCCTTTAGATGGCTGAGGGCTCACCTGTTATGGGTAGGGCGTTATATAATATAACCCAAACTCCTAATTCGTTTCTACGCGACATCGTACTGGAAACCTAAATTACTAGGCGGGGCTTTGTCGTTAGAGTGATAACTAGCCAAGGTCATAGTCTCCTACCAGATCAGACCAGAGAAAATTAAGAAACTACAAAATTCCTAAATTGCTCCTGCCGGTAATATTTAGCGGACTACTACCCACTTATAAGAAAACAGCGCTCACTTATCTGATAGAGCAGTGTTTCCCAATTAGTGGTACGCGTACCCCCAGGGGTATCAGTAAAAACAAGAACTATTTCCAAAATGTTATTGTTTAACGGTCATCATCGTAAAAGTACGGAGCGCCGAGCACTATCCCGCGCCAGATTTTCAAGCAAATTTGCAAAAACGTGCATATTTGTCACATTAGCGTCTTTGCCGATACATCATATTCCGACTTTCACTATTGTTCTGTAATTTGAAGATAATAAATGTTATTTAAACTGACTTTTTTCTTTATATATCATTGCTACAATAAGAATTTACGCAGGTTTGAGGTTTTTTATGAAGTGGCACGCAGCAAAAACTAATTGGGAACCACTGCGATAGAGATTACAGCTTCTTGGTGCAGAAGTATGGATTTATCACATCGAATATATCGTGATAATATTATATAAGTCTACAGGATGTGTGAATATTCAACGCATTATACCTAGTTTAACTGAATTCGAATTCGCCGCGCAACGTTCTCCGCTGTAGATGAAGCTATTCCCAGCGTCCGTCTTTCTAGCATAGTGTTTTAGTGAGTGGACGATAAGACTATACAATAATTAGACACCAGTATTAGGGTTTATCCCATGTACATAAACGATGCGTCTGATAAGTTTTTTAGTTTAAAATTCAGATATTCTTTCTTTGATTTTAAATAATCAGTGACAGTTAAGAAGTTACAGATCTCTAAGCTGAACTCTATTGGCAAGTGTTAAATAATTCTGTTTTGTTTCACAAAAAACATTGTGATAATGATGACATTATTTGTAGATCTGTCAATTAAGTTTAGACATTTGTGTATAACGGAATTGACAGATTATTTCTTTTCATAACACTATTTATATTTCAAATACTACTTTTTAAAAAATCAATACTACTTCAAGCCGAAGATATATTTCCTTCCGAATAGAGTTATTCAGGACTCTGGAAACTTCTATGATATATGTAAATGAAAATGTGTTCAGCTGTGTTCCCGACATGTGACATGGTTATGTACGAGCGATCCGCAGTGGCCTGTGAACATATATAGACATATATGCACAAATAAATTTAGATTAAATCTCTACATAGTTTAAAACCACTCCGCCATCTATCTATATTTTAAATCTTACAAACTCGGCAACGCACCTTGATGCAGTTCTCACCAACAGCCAAAATGATTCAAAAGGCTTATATGAATATAACATATATATCATGGTATACAAAAGAAGGGAATTTCAAAAGTTTGCAATGATCTCGTAAGAACAATATTTATGCACGCTTATATTGTAAACGCTAGCCAACTAGTATTATTTATGACGAAGAAGATTATAAATTTCTAAAGAGTTGATGATGGGAATAAACAATTGACGGGCCCCGTGTTGGCTTGTTTTGGTAGTCTTCACAAACAAACCAACTTGACCGTTTCAAAGATGGTTTTAAGTAAGCCTACTAAGGTACTACTTCTAACTAAGTTGAATTTAAATTATATGCTGGGGACATATAATTTTAAGAAAATGCTATGTTATCCATAAGAATTGCAGTGACATAAGCATGATATGCAACTAGTTATGTTTTCTGATGAATTTTCATGTAAACGTCATAAGAAAATTGATTTATTCTTTAGCGAAACTAATCAGCGTGTGATTTCCAGGTCGATTTTTAAAATTTCTTTTGAGTCTGAATAATTTACATCTTTCACTGAAATTATATAGGTACAGGTTACTATCTTATTTTTAGAAGCCATAATTTTGCGTAACCTTTGAATTATAATTGTCACACTTTTATTTTTTGCTGTCTTATGTATGTTGATATTTTTACTTATATAAATCACCATACCATCATCTGCGGATACCACACTAGTATATGTTTGTAGCAGTTCATTGATGTATATGAGGAAGAGAAGTGGTCCTAAAACACTTCCCAGTGGCACCCCAAAATGAACTCTTTAAACTTTAGGGAAATAACGACAACTGTAGTATTTTCGCTTACTATTATTGCTAGACTATAAATCAAACCAAAACTAAAGCTTTGGATCGTGTAAATACTAGGTGCTAACGTCAAATTAAATTTACTCGTTTTAACAATGAGTATTTATTAGCATTTATAGCTAGTAGCATATACATATTAATATTATTATTACTATCATTATCTCAACCGACGGTCGTCCATAGGTCATGCAAAGTTTTTCGCACGCCACGTCTTCCTGTGACGATACAATTTAGCGGCCCCCTACATTTATTGTAATCTGTTCATCTTGCAGGGGTCAACGAGCATACGAATCTTAGGGTGTCGCCACACCAACAGATCGACCAGCGATCTATACCAGAACGAAACATTCACCTTTGTTTTTTTTTATTGCCTAGAAGATGGCCTTAGGCACTCTAGACTTGAAGGAACCCAAAACAAATGGCACTCACCTACTAACAAATGGCACTACTGTGTGCCATCCATGTCTAAAACAAAAGCCCTGGGCATGTGCAGCATACAGTAGAAAATTAACTGTGTAACTCTGGCTGGCAGTTAGATGACTCCTGCATCTAGTTGCAAATTGGCTGCAGCAAAGCAGCATAACAACAGACTTTAAAGAGCCAAAAAGCCTACTACCACGTTGATAGGATTATATAGCCTCAATACGGTTAGTGCGGCGGAAACAATTCTGATTGTAGGACCTGGCGGCTAAGTCGAGGGCTCTCTTCTAGATTGTGATAGCATCCAGACCTTTTTGGGAACGGGCTTCGGCCCACACTGTATATACGCTTCATCTTTAGCGTATTCGACGTATTACGAAGTAGCTTGTTTTATTACCTGTGATATGGTTTGTTAGCAGCTGGAGGGATCATTAAAGGAGCATCGCAAGCATCTAGCCATCAAGGAAAAGATGCAAAGAAATGCTAAAGGTCATCCCATAACCGTATATATAGCGAGCGTTCAAGCTGAACTCCATTCCAGAGGGTGATAGGTTTGATACGGACACCGCGCAGTGATCAGCATAGTAGTCAAAATGTGCTCAAGGGAGCAGCAAATGATACTGAAACCCAGCCTGGGTCAGTAGTCATCAGAAGATCGAGACATCGGGTACACGTAGTTCCTCTTGAACCAGCTGAGAGAGATCTAGCAATAAGGCAAATTTAGGTGTCTCCCTCCCAGCGAGGTCGATAAAATGGTATGGAAATAACTAGTTCTGGTGGGATACCAGAATTATTGTCTACTTGGCCTATAGTACTAAAAGAATATGATTTCTTCTAGCACCACTAGGAGTCACCTGTGGTAGCAAGGGTAAAGAACTATTTCGGTTTTAAAACTTTGCTTTACAACTTGCCACCATACCGATCGGACCATCAACAATCGATTGGTTTGGTAACAATATTTTTACCACTGGAAAAAAGACCGGCAATCCGCCAGACCAAGCTTGCTCAAAAAACAAACATTCATATAATGAGTACATTCATTTCTCAATATTTACCACCACCAGCTCATATGGGCGTAGACGCTACTTAGTCAATTGTATAGATTGAAGCAAATGGGTCACGATTTCCTCTCAATCTCAACTAAGTGATCCGCAGTTGGATCTGCTTAACGCTCGTCCAACAAGGCGGTTGCACACTACACGTATTGTACATAATTACCTAAACACAAATTACTCCTTAATTGAGGTGCTTTCGTTGCCTATTTATAAATATAACCCTAATGAGAGACCTGCGACTGTCGCTAATTTATATTATTACTCGAATTGTAGCCAGGCGCTAATTCTTCATTTATTTTCAAATGAAGAATTAGCGCCCGAAAAATTAATTATGGATTTAGTTTTTTTTTTTTTATTAATTACGAGAGGAATAGTGCTTACGACTCACCGCTACGCTTGGTGCGGAAATTCGGAGTTATCAGGTGATTTTATTTCCACCAGCAGGTATGAGCGGCTTGACGTGCTCTTCGAGGCACGGACCACCTCACTTGAGCAGAGCGACCGACCGGTGTGCGCCGTCGGAAAGGAATTAGTACCCTCAGCAGAGCGTGGCAATTGGCTATCATATTATGTCGCTGATTGCATATCCTTTATGCGACGCGACGCCCCAGTGCATCTGACTTGAACGATCATTCATAATGATCGGATCTCAATTGGATAGTTAGCTTTGACGGCCCTATTCAACTGGCAATATTCATATCTCGAAATAGACGTCGTGAATAGCTAGAGGTACCTACATAAACTGTTTATTGAAGCAAATTGTCACAATTCAAAGATACAAGATGCCCCAACGCCCCAGCGTACGACCTCTAAAACACGATCAAGGAGTATGCTCTCCGGTGGTACTTACGTAACGCAAACGAGAATCAAAATCGGCCCCGACCTTACCTTACACTAACTCAAAATGTGAACATTAAAAACTTTGAAAAATTTAACAGCGCATTTTAATGGCCGATTGCGGTGTTGATTTTTTTTTCTTATTTACTAATACTAGTTAGGTATGGCATACTAGTTAGGAACTAATAGTAGTTAGGCATGCATATAGTCTTTGACATGGAAAAGAACATAGGCTACCTTTTATCCCGAATCCCTTAAGGAGTTCACGAGAGAAAATTGAAAATTGTTTACGAGTAAAGCCGCGGGCAGACAAATTTGAAATTTGGTATGAATGTCAACTATGCTATGAAAAAGAACATGTACATTCTATACCGATCTCTCAAATAGTTCCCGTGATTAAAATTTGTTAACGAGCGAAGCTTTAGACCCAATTTTGAAGTCCACGCAGACCAAGTCGCGGGCAGAAGCTGCTACTACTACTTTTAATCTCGATTTCTCAAATTGTTCCCGTGGCAAAAGCATAAGTAATTGCTGCACACCAATAATTTGTTAATAATGTAATTGTTCTTTTATAACAACGGACGAAGTCGCGGGCAGAAGCCAGTAAAGAATAAAAATGTCCAGTAATTTAATCCAATCACAATATATTCGATTGGGGAATCAATTTATTTGGAAAGCTGTTTCAAAATTGCATACCTGTGTATTGTATCGCTCGTGAACATCTGCAGCACCACAGGAACATCCGATGCAGTGCCGCCTGAACATGGGTTCAGGCGGCACTGCATCGGATTATGTATCGGATGTATGATGCCGAGTAGAAACCTAGTAGGAGGATGGCCTCCTACTAGGTTTCTACTCGGCATCATACCAGAACGCTAAATCACTTGGCAGTATGTGTTTACCAGAGCCGTACGGCAACTAGACCTGGCCGAAGCCACCCATCACACCGGCCTCGAACCGAGAATCTAATCCGGGTCCTCCCTTTTATAATAAGCAGCACACGCAGTGCGCCACGGAGGCATCGTTTCAGCTTCACTGCCTTTGACTACCTACCCGTGATTAACATCTTTAAACAGCGCGTCCATCCGCTACCTTCCCATCAATCAACTGATTACAGAGACATACCATACAATCTATTACCAACAGCTAATCAACGCTACCGCAGAGTCGTTTTCATTATATTATATATTTTCATTCTTTGGAAAACTTACAGTTTGCGCCGCCATTTTAATAAAATAAAAAACACACGACGCAAACAAGTTGTCGTTTAATGGTTATATATAAATATATTAAACTCATTACCATATAGCAATCTGAATTTGAAAACAGAGGATTCCTATACCATATTAAATTGGAGCTCTATTTGAGGAGAAAGTTAACATCAAAAAAGTTAAAACGCGATAGCAGTGCCATCTTGTGGTGTACGAAGTCGAACATTCAAAATAATTAAAATAAAACTTGCGCCTGAGGCGCAATTCCGTCGCGGTAGCTTCGTCGTGATTAATTAATCTGTAAGTAGCTATGTTTACATTGAAATTATTTGGAATAATTACTTAGAAACACAGACTTAACAGCAACCTAAGCTATTCAGAGGCAGATGGTTCCAAATGCATTTAAACAAAAGTTTCAAAATATCCTACCACAATGAAAAACTATGGATTTTGTGACTTTCTTGTAGTATAAAAATCTTACCTTTTTGTAGACAGATTGATAAGTTGTACCTGTTGTAGATACAGAGGACTTAAGGGGAAAACGCTCCATTCTATTATCCTGAAAAAAAAGACAATATTGTTTGTATCAAATCTATACACTGATACTATGTACAGAGATTTCTTTATCCATTTTTGTAAAATGTACTTAATATTACTACCTAATTATACCAAAATGTGATCTGAATGAGGTAAGATTAATGTCATATAAATAATATTAAATATCGAAAGAGAACACAAATAAAGAAAAAGGATTAAGGATAACCATTATATTTTTATGTTTATCTACTACTGAAGGATACAATTTTAGTCCACAATGGTTGAAAAATAAAGATAACCTCTAATCAATCAATTTAGATTTATTAAATAAAATAGTCTTTTTACTATTTATACCTGTGGTTATACAAACAAATATATTACCAGTAGTGTTTATTTTAATGATAATTGGGAGGTAATAGTAACAGCCGCAGCCCGGCTAAAAGAAACCCTCAATTATACATTGCTGTATTTGTCATAATATATGTAGGTTCTATTTAATCTCATAACAGGAGTACATTAATAAAGCCAGAGAAAGCATACACTACACTTAACTGATGGATAAAATCCAACAGATTAAGAAACAATAACATAATAGAATTAAAATTTGTCACAATTTGTTGACTATTTTACCCTACAAAAACCTCAAATATGTATTATGTCAGTTTTATTTGTAAATCAAATTTAAATTATTCCTTTATCTCTTTAGCTTTTATTAATAAAAACCACAAATTATATTTCCAACCACATTTAAGGAAGATTTTCAAAAGGTGTTTTATAGCCTATATTATACGTTAACTGTAGTAAGTACTAGTAAATAATTTGATAATAATTATGCTTAAAATATTATTTGAAGTATTACAAATGATAACTGGAAGTTCCATAAGTGTCCTGACATTAAAAAAGAACACTGCATCATATTATCCAAATAGTAACCTAGACATGATGCACAAGGTGAAACGCAGCATAAGACAGCAGTATATTTAATGAGCTGACCGAAATCTAAATTTTACAAATTTAAAAAAAAAAATCAAAGAATTTTTGATTAGGAAGCAATACTATTCAATTCAATTAAAGTATATTTAAGAGACAGCCATGTATAGTTACTACATGCATTTATAATCGTTATAATAAGTTAATTAGAATAAGGTTGACATTCATAAACTATTAAATTTTACATTTGACATATTGATTAGCCATAAACATAAATTATTAAAATATTATTGTTGCATGCCTGCCCGGCAGATTGTTAGCATCTCTAATTCAATGTAACACCAATAATCCGACTCAATGCAATAAATGATTTGATTTGAAATCTTTCTAAAGTGCATATGTTATACTAATAAATATAACCATGTCTTTGATTTAAAGATAACTGCCCTATCATACAAGGCTAGATGGGTACTAGATGAAGTATATCAAATCAAATTAAATCAGATCAAAAATAATTTTATTCACATAAACCTATTACAGGCATCTATGAATCTTTATTTTCATTATTTCTATTCATGAAGTTATGCTGATAACTTCACTCGACACTAAACCTAAAGCTAAGAGGGTTCAAATAAATCACGTCCAGGTCTAAGAAGAAACCCACAACAAATGTAGCCCGTCTTTTTGTTATCACCATTTCACATAATCAATAATAAATTGTAGTACCTATGGAGATAGAGCAATTCACAGCCAAGCTTTTTTTTATTGTTTATTTAATCGTTAATACTGTAATACGATTTTTCTATAAGCTTTTGTTTTATAAAAACTTTAAACTTATTGATAGATATCTCCAAGATATCAATAGGTAATTTATATTTATAAAATAAAATACAATTTCCTTTGAATGAGTTACTAATTTTGTGCAGCCTACTAAACAGTACTACAAGTTTACTTTTTCTTCTAATGTCAGGGCATTACAGTCCATTTTTTTTCTTTAATTTATCAATATTTTTATGAACATACATTAAACTTTCATATTTATATTGGTTATGCACTCTCATTATTTTATAATCTTTAAATTTACCTCTTAATGACTGATATAAAGAGATGATATATGAAGTTCACAAATTAAAGTGCTTCATGGGGTTGTATTATTACCCCTTACATTGTTTTTTATTATTTGATAAATAAGTAACACCAATATATTTTATGGATTTTATCAATCTGTTTCTTCTGCTTCATTTATCAACTAAATTTAATTTGATTGAGTTTTGACTGTTTTTTTTTTCACAGAGACCAATAACAGGTTGAGGTTAAAAAGGTTTATTAAAAAGGCTTGTGCATGATGCATTTTTGGTGAACATAGGAAAACATAAATCTCTGTTGTGCAAGTGGTGTTACTAAAATTTAGTTCAGTGTGACAGATAAATATATATCTTGGATATGTGAATAATTCAGATTTCTGCAGTGTACCTCTTATTATTATTATCATCGTTAAAGTTACAATAGTATGAGACTAAAGAAATATTCATTCTTTATGTAAGCTTTTAACCTTTGTTTTGCTGAGTGATAATGTGCAAAACAAAGTTGAAAGCATCCTATACTCTCATAACCATGCCCCAGCTAGACACTGCCAGTGTTGTGATCGCAATTCAGGTAATTGGAGGGATCAAGTTATGCATGCATCAGTCAATCAATGCATTAATTGAATAAAACTGAACTCAAATAATATTCCTTTACAAGGCACTTATGATTTTTTTAATTTAATTAGAACAGACAATATGATGTGACAGCAGTGAAATTTTACTCAAATTTTAGTGAGTAGATGGTAAAAACAACATTAATGCAAACAAAAATAAACTGCATTACAAATGTGCCCTGGTCTAAGAAGCAGCCCACAACAAACTTAGTAAACAATAATTTTCAAATTATAGTTTGAACCCTATCAAAATGCTGCCATTTTCATTCCAGGTTGGCTAGCTTTAACAATATTTTTCTAATATTATTTGTAATAACAACTAGGAATGAAGGCTTAACATTTAGTTTTAAGTTTACAAATATAGTTATCACCATGAAATAACTACTATGTAAATTATTGACGCGTCAAAAGTGCCATTTAAGGACTATTTGAATAAAGATTATTTTTAATTTGAATTTGAATAACATGCCCTAAGAAGCACTGAGATGGACAGCATCATTTGCCTAATCCCGAGCTGGTACCAAAAATATCTAGAGACAAACTCAATACATAACAATTTTCCATGATATGATCTATAGTATAACATGCTGCTACAAGACCCAAGAGGCAGTGCTTCAATATAAAACAAGACAAATCTAAGTTAAACTTATCTTTATTTTTATCATCAAAAAAAGATTTTTAAAACTCTTTTTATTTTAACCATGGGATTTAAGCAAATTAAGCTCTTGGTGTATGCCTTCAGATGTAGCCCATTCAATAATTTCTGATATTATCAAGACAAATACCTCTTTCATTTTATGTAAGACCAAAAAGATTTTAGAATCTAAAGTAATTCAGGGTGGGTTACCAGTCAATCAATTATAAACTTTAATCAAATAATTCTTTAAAAGGCACCATTGATGAGTCAATAATTTACATCATAGTGAGTTGATAGTGATAACTACATATGTAAACTTAAAACTAAAGCTATGAGGGTTCGAAAAAGGAATGGAAAATATCGACAAATCTCTTGAAAATGGTTGGTGTGCTGGGCCCATAACCTATTGAGTGGTAGATGTGGCTCGTGGGATTGGTTCCAAACAAAAAAAAAACCCTCAAGGAGTGACGAGAAAACTATTTATCTCATCTTAAACATTTTGAATTTATTGTACACAAAACATAATAATTATGAAATTTATATAAAATACAAAGGGCATGTCAGACATTCAGACATGTTGCTTCTACAAGCGATTGTCATGGAAAATTCTAATTTGACAAAATTCAATCTAAAAAAATAAATCTAACATTCCAAATTTAAAGTAATTCAAACATACTACATAAACCAACCAGATCAGAGTTGACATCAAAAGAGTATGTATAATCTGAGATTACCAATCAACACACCCCCTTAATCTCAGATATACATCATAACACCATACAAGTACAGTAAACCTAAAAATTTAGAAATCATCAAAAACATCAACCTCCTCCATCATTAAAAACATCAACCGTCAAGTTATTGGTGTTGAAAAATGAAGAGAGTACAGAATTAGATGAGGTGGTTTGTGAAGAAACAATTGTTGGATGTGAGGAGTGTTTTGTTGATAGTCTAGATGAAGAGGTTAAGAGGCCATAGGAGATTGTTGATGGTTTTGGTGAGAGAAGAGGTTGCTGTTGTTTTTGATGATAGAAGAGATTGCTGATGTTTTTAATGATGGAGGAGGTTGATGTTTTTGATGATGCTGATAAAGCATGATAGTTTAGACGAGGAAGTTAAGAGGTGATAGAGGTTGTTGATGTTATTGATGATAGAGGTTGATGTTATTGATGATAGAGGTTGTTATTATTGATGATAGAGGTTGTTGTTATTGATGATAGAGGTTGTTATTATTGATGATAGAGTTTGTTGTTTTTGATGATAGAGGTTGTTGTTATTGATGATAGAGGTTGTTATTATTGATGATAGAGTTTGTTGTTTTTGATGATAGAGGAGTTTGTTGATGGTTTTGGTGATGGAGGAGGTTGTTGATGGTTTTGGTGATAGAGGTGGTTGTTGTTGTTTTTTATGATAGAGGAGATTGCTGATGTTTTTAATGATGGGAGGAGGTTGTGGATATTTTTGATGATGGAGGAGGTTGATGTTTTTATTGATGCTCATGAAGTGAATGAAGAGGAAGCGGAGGTTGTTGCGGAAGGTGTGGGTCCGGGAAGGAATACACTGAGCTATAGGTCTTTGCTTAAGATTTATAACAATGTGTGTGTTACAGATGTGTTAAAAATTTTTTGGCCGAGTTTGGATGTTTTAAATGTTTGAGGAAGCATTTAACTCCAGTAAAAAGGAGAAATAGAAGAGAAATTTTCTTTAGAGAAGAATGGCACATAGGATTTGGTGATGAAAAAGGTGCTGAAGGGAGAAAACTTTTAACAAATAAACAGTAGGCTGATGTACTTGCTAATGAAGAATCTAACCAACATTAACTATTTGTGGCTTCATAATCTTATAAATAATTCATAATAAAGTTTTAGTGAAGTGATGGTGTAGGTAGAAAATGAATTAAGTGACTAGGACTATACCCTTTAGTGTAGGTATTACTAGTATAAGGGAGTGTTAATAGTAGAGATTCGCGCAGTGGAAGCGTGTGTGTGAGATTATTGTAAGTGGGAAAGGATTTAATGTTTAAAACAGAATTTTTCAGAGAAACTCTTTTACAGAATTTTTTGATATCTCCTCGTCCTTTGTAGTGTATTGTTTTTTTCTTGTATTTTTGTGGTTTTAATTATTATTTAGAGTTTTGGTTTTTGTTGAGAGAGTCTTATTATTGTTGTTTTATGATTGGTGGTTTGTTTGTTGATAATTTCAAAATTTTTGGGTTTTCTGTTTTTGTATGGTGTTATGATGTATATCTGATATTAAGGGGGTGTGTTGATTGGTAATCTCAGATTATACATACTCTTTTGATGTCAACTCTGATCTGGTTGGTTTATGTATTGTTTGAATTATTTTAAATTTGGAATGTTAGATTTATTTCTTTAGATTGAATTTTGTCAAATTTGAAGATTCAGTGACTATCTCTTGTAGAAGCAACATGTCTCAATGTGTGACATGCCCTTTGTATTTTATATAAATTTCATAATGATTATGTTTCGTGTACAATAAATTCAAAATGTTTAAGATGAAATAAATAGTTTTCTCGTCACTCCTTGATTTTTTTTTGGTTTGGAACCAATCCCACAAGCCACATCTACCACTCAATAAAATCAGTGTTGCTTAGAACTTTTTCCCTAGTGGATAAAAGGTGGTGTTAAAATATATTTTTAGTGCTTGTAAAATTGTGTACGATATTGTGCTCTAGTATGTCCTTTATGTTTAAGCAAAAATTAGACTCATTAATTTGAGATTTTCATGTAGGTTTTACACTTCATAAGCTTTAGGTGTGGTACAAATCTAAAAGTATTGCTATCGTAGGAAACTCATGAAAAAGACAGCACTATTTTTAGAAATGTCATTTTAGTTTAGCATAGATTTGTGTAGGTACAATAAAATTGGCACCATTACTTGGTAGCAAATAAAATGTTAGTTGTTATGGACATGAACGGTTTCTCGTAAAACTTTCCAAAATATGAAACGCCCCCTCATAAATGTACTTTTTGTTACAGTTTTATACCAAGCAGCGCAGTTTGCGGATATGCAAAAATATGTTCTTATTAATTGTGTTCAATCTATATGTTTGGACTGATAATGATCCGTGCAACAAAGTTATAATAAAATACTAAAACAGAATAGAATAGAACCTTGATGGACTAACCTAGTTATTTGTAGACATTTTAATAATGAACACGCAGCTTTAAGAATAAACTCAAAAACAGCACGGCACCAGAGCTACAGCGGCAAGTTATTCTATGCAGTACTATTTACATTAGAAATCAAAGATTCGTATAAATAGCACCCAGCAATGGTGTTTTGTAGTGGAATTATTGTTCGTTCGTTTGTGACTTGTGACTTTGTAAATCGTGAAGCGAATGTCATTGTCAAATTTTGTTAAACAATTTTCTATATTGTCAAAGTCATGTCATACTAAGGCAGAAACAAAGAGTATGTACTACTGTATGATAGGGAGGGTCGCTTTCCGCTAAAATCGAATAAAATGTACTGGGTTTTAAACATCTCTTCAGTAGTATTAGTAGTATTTTATATTTTATAAAATAAGAACTTAAATTTATTAATAAGAAAATTAAAGTAGTAATGATGAGTAGACACAGCTGTATATTGTCATGCTCCAATTCATAAAAAAATAATTAAGCGTTTTACAGCTCCTTGGCTCGCTAAGGATATTAAGATATTACAACATAAGAAGAATATTGCTAAAGGTAAGTACCAAGCTTGTGCTGTGGATAACAGGCATAAATATAAAAACATTCGAAATCGTTGCACCAGGTTGTGTTGGGATAAACTAAGAACTCATATCCATGAACCTGTACTTGAAGAGAACACTGTGTTGTTATCAACACAATGTTAAATTTGTAGACATAGTCATAAGGTTATGTCTACAAAATTAAAAGTACCTACTCAATTAATAGTTTAATAGATTTTAAAGTAGTAGTAAATAAAATGTCTTCCCCAACATATCTATTGAGACGTTTATTGGTTTCAAAGTTGCTTCCATTGACGTCATTAGCGAATACGTATTGAAGATTCATAATATTCCGACCTGTGTTTGATGCATGCTAGGGTGCTGCAAGGTAGCGTATTTTCTCCGCTCCTTTTATCACTTCTCATTAATAATTGTTCGTTTACCCAAAAAAATATCTTCTTTCTATAACTTGTATGCTGATGCTGGTCGTATTGACGATCATGGTTGGGACTGTGGGAACTTAACAAGAACACTAAAATTTCTTATCTCTTACAGTGTTCTAGAACTACTTATCTGAAAGAACGGTTTAAGTTCTTTAGCGATTCTGAGTGTGGCTCCCTCCGGTCTGACTACCTATATATACTTATTTTAAAAATCTCGTAAGATTTCCTATTTTCTGTCGCAGCTGTGTGATAATGACATGACAACCTTGCCTCACAGAGATCTCTTTTCAGCGATAGGGCCGAATATTATAGTACATCTTATTTTTTAATTATGTTTCAAAGCTGTTTTTAAAGAAATAATTCCTTAGTTTGTTCTGTACAGTGAAGTATATTTTCATATCATTATTAATGTATAAATTTATTTAAATCTCAACAAAACTCAACACTACAAACATTTTATAATTTAAGAGGATAACTCTGAAATTGAAAAGTAGATTTATTCACAAAAAGCAAATAACTCAAAAATTAACTTAGCTAGCTTAACACAAGATACTGTTTTTGTAAAATGTTATTGAGCTTCGATCTATCCTAACTAGATCTATTGATCCAAACTCGAAATTGGGTATTTCCCAATTACGAGTTTGGATCTATACTCCCTACGCCTCCTTATTACATACCACCATCGCTACTTCAAGTATGTAGGTAAGTAAAATAAGTAACTGACCGTATTACGACTAGGTTTCCTATTAAATATGACGAATTCTTTCTTACGTATAGGTACTTACATTCATTTATTAACCTTTTTGAATCTTATATTCAACTTTTACAACCCTGTTGGGGATAGATTAGAAAAAACATCTATCCTTAGTAATTGAATTGTAGGTATGTCATAAAAAGATATCTACGACCGAAGGATTCCAAAACAAGTTTTTACCACTCACTGCCACAAAGTACAATTATATTGGTATAACATAAGTGTCACTGCCCACGAGTCACTTCCGTGGCTGATGGTAATTATTTATGTATTTAAAGCAGGCTTGCCCCTTTCGTCAGAAGGGACTGAAAATTAGAAACGACAAATTCACGTTATTTAGGTGCTAATAATTATTCACCTCAGTCAATAAGGCAAAGAATATTAGTGGCGAAGTGGGCACGCTGGACAACTTGATCGTAACTGGATCTAGTGTGTCAAGAAACCTTGCGGTGTGCGGCCGTGTTACATCGGCACATAACTCGAGTTCACCGTGGCCGAGGTGAGTTGACAAAGCCATACAATTCAGCTAATACGTAGGGTGGCAACTACTTGTGCTACTTGTGGTACGTACCACAGCTAGGTAGCTACTTGTTCTAGGCAGTTGGGTTTTTATTTTTTTTTCGTCTACGTTAAATACAAGAAATTGGTATGATAAGAAAAAATTGATTTCTTTATAATTAACATAAAAATCAAAAAATGCATAAAAAGCACATTTTTCAAATATTTATTTGTGTACTTTCTCAATTCAAAGTATAGGTATCTATTTATTAAAGTAGGTTCGTTAAATGGTTTCGTACTCACATAGATGGCCGTGTGTTATTGTTATCTCAGCTTACACACGAAACTGCATAGAGCTATCCTTGTCCAAAGGCCCTCATGCTCTTAACTATTGAGATGATTCCAGGCAGGAAATCGTAACTCCAACGAAGACGTCCGATAATCCAACGACACGTCGATTCATGCCAATGACCAATTTAGTAAACAGGTTTTAGTGCCGTTCCAAAATGTTTATGTAACCGTTTTTTTTAAAATATGGATTAAAATTTGTCACATGCATCTACTTATCTAAGCCTACGCTATATACCTTTTACGTGTAGGAGGTGGGTGCTAGCTCATACCTGCGTTTAATTTTCTCTTTTTTAGACAATAAAGCAAACAAAACAATCTAGTACCTACGTGGAACTATAACACTAATCATGAAACCTGTATTCGGAGTATCTGTAACTAAAATACTTTTTATATTCTGTGTCTCCTAAATCATTAAGAAAGATTTTTAATATAATAACACCGATTTTATTAATAATACATAAATCAGTCCGAATGCTACCAGCTTTGATTAAACTTAATCATGAGTGGATCACTGATCCTAAAAACACCCGTAAAAATAATTATATGTCGTCTAATAAAGAAAATAATACTTTAGTTTTGACACCCATTGTTAATTATTATACTAATAAAGTCTGTGAGCATGTCTAAATATATGAAGCCCATCGGACTGACTAGGATAACACAATAAAGACTAGAATGCATAGGGAAGGCTTTAATACTCAGTGAGCTTTCAGTCACTGACTGGATTAAAACCCTGATTTTATGCGGAGATTAACTTTGGTATTTGGATAAAAATAATATATTAACTGTTTCAGCAATTTTAAGACAATCTGTAATCGAGGGTGATATTTTTAATCTAACGTAACTAATGTAGATTCTATATAATGATCTTATGAATTTAAGCCGGATACGAAGCTAACTGACGCAATTCCCTGAAATATATAAATGGCTGCCCCATAAAATATGATATGATAAAGATGTTAATTTCTGTCAGCAGACGAAGCAACATGTCTAAGAAGAACGGATTGGAGGCAGTAATGGTGCCGGGCAAGTCGGAGCCGACCGAGTCTACTCCCCTCGTGCCCAAAATTGTAAGTGACATCTTTCTCTTGCCACTTCTCTCTTTCTCTTGTTGTTAAGTTAGTTGTAAGGGTTTTCACTTCGTAGGTGTTCATAATTATTTTCCACTTTAAATTACAATTTAGGTTAAGTTAGGCCATATCTTAAGCGTAGGTCTAACGAAGGCGGCCATGACTAGGTTCTGGCTTAAACCACCGTGGCCTTTATACAGTCCAGCGCAGATATAGCTTGCATGCCTTGATTTGGCCGAAGACGGGCTCGGATCGGGAGATAAATTTTGAGTAATTGCAGTATAATTTTGTATATTTACTTTAGTCTACCTCAGAGCGGCAAACTTGCGTACAGTTCTTGGGTAAATATAAAGTTATCGAGGCTAGTCTATTGGGGTGATTGCACCGTATCAAGTTACCTACAGTAGAAGCCGCAAGGCTAAATTACCATCTATCAGGGCTTAAAATAATATATAGTTTAACGTTAATTATATAACTTTATTTCGATTAAATTGATTAATAGAAGATTTTGTCGTAGCATTTCTTTACGCGTTATTGACGAAGAAATTATGATGCTGATAAATTTAAATAAAAACTGAAAATGGTAAGTAGGTAGACGTAACAGTATATCATGAATAATTAGTTAATTTAGTAAAAAAAATGTGCGATTGGTATAATTAGTAAACTACTTTCAATGATATAGTTAAGTACCTCGCTTTTTAGGCTCTAATTTATAAGCAACGATTGCCTGTGTACAAACTTACCTTTCTTTTATGACCATTTCTATTAATCTCTCAAAGAAAATTACCGCAGAGTATTTTAAAACGATCGGCATTGTTGTTTTTTAGAAACGGATAAAACGAGACAAAAATATCTGACCGGCATAATCGTTTTAACAATAACTTTGGCTAAGCCACGTCAAAGTACGCTCTATAGATCTCGGCCTCAGCTAAGTAGGTATATATTAAGTTGGTAGATGAGTATGGAAGTTAGTCCATGTTATTCTCGAACGAAAACCGGTTTAGTAATAACTATTGAAACAAAAATATCGTAACCTCAGCTCAGTATTATAATTAAGTAGATGTTTTAGTCTTGCGCAACATTTCCTCCAGTAATGTAATATAGTTGACTTGACAACTTGTTTATAAGTACGTACCTATTCTACAAACTTATAATAATTTAAAGCTAGAGACAATTTAAGGTTACCATGCGATCTTAGAAAACTTGTTAAAAGTTGTTGGTATTCCTATATTTCATAAGATTGCAAACGCCGAAATAGCCTCTTATTAAATAATTGACACCGATCTTAAGCAAGAGAAACTGATCCAAGCTTTATCGTCATCGTCATTACCAACCCCGCAATGGGGCTCTTTTCAATATGAGAGTGGTTGCCCGTAGTCCACCACGCAGGCTAAATGTCGATTGATAGACTTTACACGTCTTTGAGAGCATTATAGAGAAACGCTCAGAAACGTATTAGTATAAAAACGCACATAACTCTAGCACTAATCTATCACCGCTTCTAGGCGCTGTAAGCTTGATGAAATTTTATTAATCGGATCCTAGAGCCTGAGAAGATAATCTTGCGCCTTTTTGCTGTAAGGTTTCTGCTGTGTGCTTTTAATATATTATAGCTAAAATATCTAATGAGACACGGAATACTCAGTAACCGGCTAGTGGAATGGTTTGCCAATATTTTTTGTCACTTAACCGCCTCGAGTGTTTTTGCTGAATGAGGTAGGCTAATACCTGTTCTATTTTTCGTCCCAGTAGTTACTTTAGGGGCTTCCTAAGCTTGAGATGATGAAGCTCTAGATCTATCTTCAACGGATAGATAAGCCATTTGCACTTTAAGAAATAGCTCTGTTGGAGGCATTTCGACTGTTTCCAGCGGCTTCCTTTGCGGGCTAATCTTTCGCCAGTACCTTTGGACCAGACAGTACCTGTTGAGTAATATTTGCGAGTGAGAATTTGACACTCTTCGAAGAAACGTACTTAGTTTACCAGACATCCGTTGCAGAAATTCTCCGGTGAACTGTGTGAAAGCATGACTCTATTTATCACTCATTCACGGCCCTATGACTCCAAGTTTTTTTAACAAGCCACAGTTTAGTTTGTTAAGTTAAAGGTTCAGCGTTCGGCGTTTCTATGGACTCTCTGGCTGGCGCGTTTTGGAACCGATACCTAATTAGTTTAAGTAAGCAGCTGATGTGGGGTAGCACGGTAGGTACTTACTAAGTTATCCGTTATTTATTCACACGGCTTCAATTACGGCTTCCCAAAGAATGTGAGATTAGGGCTATCAATAAAAACTAATAAACTCACGTGCCCCAGATTCACAAAAGTGCTCTAGAGTATTGTACTACTTAGCTGTCGCACGCAACGTTACAAACGTGGTTACATGTTTTTAAATAAACGTATCCAGGATGCAATTCATTTGTAAATGGAATGGTTTTATGGAAATCGGTTATTCTCGCGTCGGGCTCAAAACGATAAAACATTAGGAAAGCGACAGTTAATTCCATACAATAGTATGCATTACCCAATTCTCAATACAGAATTTAAGCAAGGGTATGGTAGGCCTTTTTTACAACAGCTCTTGAAACGTCTAGTCTTGAAACTTTGCCAGCGGATTTTGCTTCCAGTTTTGGGTCTGTCGGAAAGCCAGTGCCTCTCTTAATTGGCGTGAATTAATGGTTCATATTGATTCAATGTAAATTATGTCTCCTATATTGATCATTTACATAATTCAATAAGTTTCATCTCGTAGTGTTAGACTTTAATTGCGTTTTGTGTAATACAATATGGGAAAATATATTTATACGTTGGAGGTTATTTCCTTAGTCAAGGTTTTGAACGTCGTGGCATAACATAGCTATACATAAACAAGTGACCACTATGTAAAGTGCATAATTAACTCAATAGAAATAGCGTAATAATTCCAACCACTCGCATAAGCAGCAGATTGGTGTAACTTTCTAAACTTAAGTAGATACTCTTGTTGTCACAAATTCTTGATCTGTGCTATATATATACAATTTAAGGTTCATTTTAAAATCTAGTCTAGTTAGGGCATCAGCCTCCTAATCAGAGGTTGACGGTTCGAATCCGGGCACGCACCTCTAACTTTTCGGAGCTATGTGCGTTTAAAAAAAATAAAATATCACTTGCTTCAACGGTGAAGAAAAACATCGTGAGGACCTGCACGCCTGAGAGTTCCATAATGTTCTCAAAGGCGTGTGAAGTCTGCCATTCCGCACATGGCCAGCGTGGTGGAATATGGCCAAACCCTTCTCATATTGAGAGGAGACCCGTGCTCTGTAGTGAGCCGCTATTTGTACAAATATTACTTCCATCACAATACTAGTCTAGTCTGACTTTACTTCTCAGTTTACGCTAGCTTTACTTTGCGGTTGATCGGAAACTTTAGTCGGTGGTATTAATTACAAGCAACTATGCATAATATTATTCATATCGATTGATATTTCCGTCCTACTAAGCCTACTCTGTAACGAAAGGTTTACAATTCGATACCTACCTATTTTAATTTGAATTCACTTAAAGGAAGAGGTTTGTTCGTGGTTAAATTGTTTTTCGCACGAATTAAACTCGAATTTATTATATAAGTCCTATTTAATTAACTATTGGTACCTGATCTGAGGGATTACAGAAACCTCGAATAAACCAGAATTCTTTAGCCAAATGTTTTTTTAAGTAAGTATAAACCTATATAAATAATCTATAGCGTTACACAGGTCAGTCTACTACAGCGAGATCATTAAAAGGTCAGTTCTCATGAGACAAAAGAAAAAGTTAAATTCAAGTATACAAACACATACCTAATAACCATCACTTCGCAATAAAAAATAAAATGTTATAGCTGCTATACCGAGCTGAGTTCACTTGGGAAATTATTAAATTTCATTTTCGTCTTTCGGCATTGTACGTTGCTTGATTTATTTGCAGTTAAGTTATAGTTCTCTGGCAGACGGAGAAACAATTGGCAAAGTGCAAATTTCTACTAAAATCTGAGAAGGCGTTTCGCTCGGTCAATCAATTCTTGTGCGTTTATGTGAAGTCGATTGCTTCCGGCGCAAACACAGTCACATGGGTTTCTACAGTTGTCAGTTCATGAGCAGCAATTAATAGATCGGCAGTTCGTCGACCACGACCTAGTACTTAATTCACTTAAGAAGTTATCATCAGAAATATTGGGCCAGCAACGCATTGGCGGTTCCTCTGGTGCTGCAAATGTTCATGGGCGGCGGTAATCACTTACCATCAGGTGACTCGCCTGCTCGCTTTGTATATATAAAAAAAAAAAAAATTGTCGGCCCCGTAGGTCCCGTAGGATTCTGCAATACGGTTCACTATCATGATGCCCGTATTGGTAACAAGATCTGCCTACTTATAACATGATACTGACAGTGTTCCACATGTCACCTTTTCCAACTAGCTGAGACAGCCGGCCGAAAACACCCGCTAAAAACGATTTTTACGATACGATTTTTTTACATAATTACCATTTTACATTTACATAATATTATTATGATGTCGCGTTGCTTCATATAGGTAGGTGGTATGTACAATTTATTTTTAGACCAAATTACCAAAATGACGTCTACACCAGATATTAGAAATGTCTTTATTCGAATATAGTTGTATGTGAGTTTTTTTACTTTTAAATATAAAGAGTATCAAATAAACCACGCAGCAAGTGTGGCGAGCGCTAAGTACCTCGTGGAAGTTTAGGAATACAAACAGACAGGCCTTTATTGTGGTGAGAGATAACGAGTACAAAGAAAATGACTGTCGATTGCAAGCCTCAACTCTATTAAACTCTGCGTCAAACTCTGATACGCAGGGTTGTCAGTTTCGTCTGAAAACTTCTTGTTGTTTAATTTTAAACGCGAGATTAAATTATACTTTCTTAAGGGGTAGGGCTCTGGGATCCTTTATCAAAAATAAACAAATGAATGATTTAATAATTATTTATTTTTTTAATCTCCTCGTATTCTAGCTTAACAGGATAAAAACCTAATTTGCTAGTGTAGCCTAATATAAAAGTATATATATATATAATAATTGCCTAAATTTAAATATTCCGGTAACATATCATCCATGATGCCACTCTTGTGAGTTCACTCAGATTACAACTGAAAAGGCCAGTCCAGCCTCTGCGCCGTCGTTAAGAGTGATAAGTGCGCGCGTCAGGGGCGCCTGGTTGAGCAGGTTGGTGCGTCCCCTCGGCACTGCCGGCAGCGGCGGCCTGCGCCTTAGATACACGTATTTATCTGGGACCCTAAGCCGCACCTGCACTAACACATCTGCGTTAAATATGTGGCCTCTCATTAATTTAAATATATATGTTGTAAGCTCGCTCCTAACCCTTAACACTTTGTCCCCGACCATACCCAAAACAAAAAGGGTATACTTCATAAAGTTTTAAATATAAAACCCAGCAAACATTCGATGTATATAAAGTTCTTCAACTTAAAAACTGTCCAATGTTGTGCCGCATTTTGTCTGCAGCCGTTAAAATCTATAAGTATCTGCTCGAAGCCTGAGTGTAACTTGTCATCTTGTCACTTCGCATAAAAGTTACCGTTAATTTGTCATTTTACAAAATGATAGGATACATTTTCTTCAATAAGCTACACTAAAGGCTCAGATTTTTGAAGCTTTTCTTAATATGACTATTGAAGAATAATAAACCTCCACACACACGTGCCTGCTGGTGAATTTAATTAAATAGCCACTGACCCAACGATTGAAGATTCGAATGTAAAAAAACTGCTATTATAGGTTTTCAATGTTCCGATCTATCCAGGTCAGTGGACGCCTTGGACAACGTGTATAAGGCATTAAGTCCGGTGGTGTTTGGTTTTTTTACAACCTTTAAACTTATTACTTGGTTGTTGGTGATTGGTAAGCTTAGAGTTCCCCATATCAGCATAGCATAATCCTATTTTATTCAACAAATCATGATTGAAGTGGTAGCGTATGTTTAAAAAATTATAACTGATCAAAGTAACTTTTTGCCATGTTCAGGAATCACAAGATGACGCCGGTGGATCTAGCAAAGGCGGCGAGGGAGGGTTGTCAGTGAACCAGACCGCCTTCCTGGTAGCTGGAGAGATGGTCGGCAGCGGCGTCCTGGCGCTGCCTCGCGCTCTTGTCAAAACTGGTAAGTTGTCGCCCATCGAAGTATTTCTTTAGTAGCCTGTTGCTTGAAATTTTTAATTTTTTTTTTCATTCTTTGTTTACTTTAGCGTGGTATGCAATAAAAGTGTCTTCATTCATTCATATCGGATGTAGTCATTCGCCTCACTCTGCATGCGATAACTTATTGAATAAGTTTCAGCTGCGAATGATGCAACGTTTTATGTTACTAAGCACCGCGAATTTTTTAAAAATACTTTATTTTATTTACTGAGCGAATTGCTGTTAGGAAGTAAAACAAATCTACTACAATATCTTAGTACTATAGGTCCTCTTATGGTGTTCAAAACTCAAAATTATTATTACTGAACGGGACGACTACTCATCTATTAATCTATTCGAAATGGCCCGACTTTAATACAAATTTCATACCTTTCGCCCATTTATCGCCGGGAGGGATTACTGTCTGGAGCGTTGTAACTTGCAAATTCATTTCCGACTTTCGAGACTTGGGTCTTTGAGCTATTTACCCAGCTATATCCGCTTAGGCGGTCGTAAGATTGGTTCTCGTCAGCATATATAAGGCTACGTAATCTGATAAAAGCTCACTCATCCTTTTATGTGTAATCTCTTTTTTGTTGTTTGTCAAATTAATTTTTTAACAATATAATGTGCTAATTAAAGGCCGAGTAGCCAAATCTTTCGATTTTTTTATTTAAACTGTTCGTCACGGAATTTGGTAAAACCTATATTTTTCAGCGGTTGGGCATATGCCATGGGCACTACATGATTGAAACTACTTGGCTATGATGGTGTCACATTTTCAGACCAATTCCTGCTATATTATGATCCTCCCGTTAAGTGTGTGTCTCAAATCCAAAAGCCTCAAAGTAACGAGATATATAATTTTTAACTCCTTATAGTTAATTTCGTTAGATCGTACGTTAGATCTAATCATTGAATCAGCGATGTACATTGAAAGGTTTACGAGTTCCCACTGGAACAACCGTCATATCCCAGCCGGGCCCCGCTACACAGAACATTAGTGATTCGACGCTAGAATAAAAATAATAATAATATCAGAATCCGATCGACAGTTTCACTTCAAGAAAAAACATCGCGTGGATGTAATAACCTCCTTTTCGAAGACGCTTGAAAACTCAGTTTGTATCAAACAGGTTCCCATATCATTAGATGATTAGATAAAAGTTACTGTAGTGTGTGTGCGTATTGTTGGTGGATAGTTTTAGTATGTGGAGCTCCGCTATCTAATTAAACAATCATTCAGGCTGTGAATATTATTAGGCGGGCTATAAATATACTATGAGAAGTGAAAATGTAGGTACCTAGTCTACGCTCTAAACTTGATTTCATTTAAAAGTAACTTTAGTTAATGACATCTGATATGACTTCTAATTGACTGGTCAATTTGAACCGAAGCGGTCGAGCTGTTAGGTAGATTGTGGTAAAAAGATAAAGCGTTCATTAAAACATTCTAATACGGTCAGTATTCTCTTCTTATCGCAAAATGTTGTGTCTCTTAACATTTTGCGACAAAAAGACAGTGTATGAAGAAGTTTCTTATCTAAAGTCTTTGAGTGCATTTCATGCGTTCAACAGTTCGTGGTCATTGACTCCATAGAGAGTATGAAATTAAATAAAAAAGGACCTTATGTTATTACTTCCGAAACACATAATAACTCAATTAATAATTTATAAATAATTCAATGCTATGCGAAGTACATAACTACATATTTAATTGTATGTGGGTTGGGGCGGCCACTGGCGAGAGCGAAACACCAAAAATTAACGATAAGAATTATAAAAACTGGATTTGATTGAAACACAGAACGTGGCGGGCCGAGCTCTGGCCGGCTGCCAACGACAGCGCAGCGTGGCCGTTAAATTGAATGTCTCAGTCAAGCGAATTTAAACTAGTTTCACTTCTCTTAAAAAAATATATTGTTTTCGTTTTGATATGTCACATCAGAAAATCACATCTTTTCTAAACAAAATGTTTTGTTTTATTTTGGTCATGGTCACTAGCGCTCGGCTGCAATCACATCACATGGTGAGTGATGCAGCCCACGCAAATGCAAAATGGATTCAAATTTGTAGGTCTGACTTTATAGTGTAGTTTAAATTGCTTTGAAGACGAAAATTTTGAGATATCAAGACGTTGGATAGGCCATTTAACTATCAGAACTCTTTACGGAGATAAGGCTTTCTTGCCCAAAATTAGCAATTAATAAGACTAAACTTCTATTTAAGGATGGGTAGGCGTCCCCGTCTTGGTGCTAACGTGCCTTGTAGCGGCGTTCAGCGGCAAGCGCCTCGGCGACTGCTGGACGATCATCGAGAGCAGGGACCCTGAGATGAGGACCAGAAAACGAAACCCATACGCCATCATCGCCGAGCAGTCTCTGGGAAAGACTTGGAGGTAACATTCCCACAAAAATAATGCTAATCTTTACACATTGCTGCATAAAATAACCTGCTATAGACATGCCAACTGGGAGACTGGCGACAATTTTATATATTTCTGGTACGATATCGTACGAGGCCGTACTCCAACAAGCCGCAATCGTGTAACTACATCATCATCATTAGCAACCCGTTGCCGGCCCACTATAGCCTACGGGTCTCTTCCATCATGAGAAGAATTGCGGCTATAGTCCACTACGCTAGCCAGGTGTGCACGTTAGATTTGTAGACTTTATATGCATTTGAGAACATTATATTAAGAGACTCTCAGATTCCTAAGAGGTGGCCGAAATTCAATCATGGATTACTTGAATAATTTAAAAACAAAGTATGAGGTGCATCCTGGTGATCAATAATCGGCTATCAGCAAAGTTGATTACTAGCTATGAAAGTTTTTAATTTTAATTAAAGCACGTTCTGTACCCAATTTTCTATCTTACAAAATAGCTATTCATCATGATCAACCCATTACCGGCTCACTACAGAGCACGGGTCTCCTCTCAATATGAGAAGGGTTTGGCCATAGTCCACCACGCTGGCCATGTGCGGATTGGCAGACTTCACACGCCTTTGAGAACATTATGGAGAACTCTCAGGCGTACAGGTTTCCTCACGATGTTTTCCTTCACCGTTGAAGCGAGTGATATTTTAATCGTTTAAAAACGCACATAACTCCGAAAAGTTAGAGGTGCGCGCCCGGATTCGAACCGCCGACCTCTGATTAGGAGGCTGACGCCATAACCACTGGGCTATCACCGCTTCTCAAATAGCTATTAACATCTCCTAAACAATTTTCTGTAATGGAAGTCAAACGTACGTAGAGCGTATATTGGAATATGTCTATGGTGTTGCGTAAATAGTTAAGTTACACCAAACATATCTACTGATTGCCTTTCTTGATGACATTTTACTTCGAGTAACATATATATATATATATATATATATACGTACCATGTTAATTTATAATAGTTTACTTTAACGCAATTGGATTGGGAAGTTGGCATGTCTGTAGAGGCTACGTGTTAGGCCTCCGAAACAGGTTGCGAGCGAGACGTGCCTGTGTTCGTCACACGAAGGTTTTTAGTTTCCTCCGGATTGGAAACACATGGAGCCGTCATTTCATTATGCATAGAATTTTGAAAAGGTTATGAACTTATATGTAAATATTTAAATATTTGGACTTGATGAAAACAAGTCTAAATCATATCAACATTTTATCTCGAAGCCAGAGATAATTTTATGATCTACTTTTAATATACTACATAATATCGCAATTTTGACTAAAGGAACGTATCAAATTTACTCGAGAGTAGAAATAAGAAAAAGTGGATTTACATGTTAGGCCTACTTTAATTATCTATAGAGTAATGCAAAGGTATTGGATTTTATATTAAAGCATAGTTTTAGTAATTATAATTATTTAATACCTACCATGTTTACAATGGCACTAAGTATAAATAGACATAAAAATTTATAGCAAAATTTATAGAAACGATGATCACGTACTGTGAAGTTGTAAATAATATAGTTAACATTCTAATACTATCTGAATAGATAATAAATGCATACCTTATTTATTTATTTATACTACTTTATTGCATATTGAAGAAAAGAAAGGGAAAGAAAAAAAAAATAGATAATGTAAAAGCAATAGGCGACCTTATATCACTAAAAGCGATCTCTTCCGGGCCACCTTTTTTAAAGAAGCCGACAGAAATAAAAGCGTACTATGAAAAAAATAGTATAAATAAAAATTTCTATAATATATACATATTAACTCTGGTCCTTGACTGGACCAGAGTTACCGACATAGCTCAGCGAGTTGCGAAATTGAAGTGGCAATGGGCGGGGCACATAGCTCGGAGAACCGATGGACGTTGGGGTCCCAAGGTGTTGGAATGGCGACCCCGCACCGGTAAACGTAGCGTTGGTCGACCCCCAATTAGGAGGACAGACGACATCAAACGAGTCGCAGGGAGCCGCTGGATACAAGCGGCCCAAGACCGTGGCCATTGGAACTCCTTAAAAAAGACCTATGGACGTCTATCGGTTGAAATGATGATGATGATGATACATATTAATATAAAAATATAGAAGGAAGGAATATAAATAAAATTGACAGATAATGTTTCTTGACACGGGTTTTAAAAACAACTTATGATTGAGAGCGCCGAATTTCACCTGGGGGAGCATTCCACAGCTTAGCTGCCTTCACAGGAAAGGTCTCTGAATAGCTCTGCGAATTACATCTCCACATTCTGAGTATAGTGAGTCATACCTTGTTCCCTTACCATACGAGTGAGTTGTCGTGGTCGCTCCAGCGTGGCCGTGTCGCTGGCCATGATGGTGGCGCAGTTCGGCGTGGCGGTGGTGTACCTGCTGCTGGCGGCGCAGCTCATCGAGCAGGTGTTCGCTACGCTGGCGCCCACCGTCACCATCTGCATCTGGTACCTCGTGGTGGTGGGCGCTATGACGCCGCTCATGCTCTTCGGCACGCCCAAGGACTTTTCGTAAGTTCTATATTTTTTTTATAATTAACTAAGAATGTATGTAATGTTATTTGGCATAGCAGTTAATTAAAATGTTTCAATATCTCCTCATCTGTACGTTCATATAACATGCTTTGCAAATGATCTGTGAGATTATCCTGGTCTATTAAATTATAATCTATAATTAATGTTATAAAGTCAAGGCGTTTGTTTGTCTGGTTGGTTTAACGCGCAAATCTCGAGAACAAAAACTTGAGAGGTGTCAAGGGACACCCGGATGTAACGAAGTTCCTTTCGATTAATTAGTGAAGGAATTGTAAAAAAAAATTATTTTATTTAAGTTATAATAATATTTTTTTTATTATTAACAAATATAATGTTATATAAACTTAATCAGTAGGCTCAATTTTGTACTCCATCAGCAATATCCGGAACTTGTGCAGAAACACTGTCAGGATTCGTTATTATTATTTTTTATTATTTATTATTTACAAAAAACCTGTATACACTCAACAAAAATAATCGTCGCGACACCACACTGTTCAATGCGAAATAGAAATGAAAATATCTGGCTTGCTTTCTATGAGAGAGAGAGAGACAGACAGAGAAACATGCGACGCCGCACAGCTTACAATAACAAAAAGTGTCGTGACAACTTTTCGTAAGAATTTTTTCCGTCTAGCCCCCTTTCACAACGCGCGATAAGGAACTTCGTTCCAACCGGTTTGAATTTAATTCATATTCCATTTGTCACTCATAAAAAAAAGCATTTTAAAATAATAATATTGCCTCCGTGCATTGTTTTAAATATTACCATTGGTTAGGTAGGTGCTACTTTAAGCGATAGTAAGTCCACGGTTGTCCATTGTTCGAAAACTAGATTCTTTAAAAAGGTATATTAATGAAAGTAAGTACCTGAAAGTAAGAAATAATTCAGCTTATGTAATATGAAACCTGGTTTGTAAACACTTAACACACCAGTCTTCCGGCGCCAGCTCAGGGATGTACCTACACCTTACCATATTTGCATTAAACTTATTGTACCTACATACCAACTTGATGAGATGATGGTGATTGGTTAGACAACATTTAACAGTTAAGTATGATTAATAATTATATTTTGATATTTATGACGTTTAAGAAAATGTAGATTGAAGTTTGAATATAGCAAAAAAAACAGTAAACGCAGGAAAAAGTTTAATTCTACAGATAATTTTTGAATAGGTATATAATAATACTTAATAATTTATTTACAAAAAGTAATGATATCAAATCAAATATAAATTTTCATAACATATAGGTAATTTTAAAAAGCAAACAACAAGCAACGAGAAGAAAAAACAAGAAATTGAATTATGAAATGTAAACTTTGCATCGTTATAGATGTCAATTGTTTTGTCGGTGAAGTCAACAACCACCCATTGTCGCATACCTGATATTGACCTGGCTGTTGGTTTCACATTTATCAAGGAAGGCTATAGGCGTTATAACATCACGCTGGGACCTATAGAAACAGTAAACTGTTTGGCAAAAATACTCTATGAAGGAATTATTCCTTTTCAAAAGATTAAAAAAAAAGTCCCCGACAGCACAAGTCTATCATTAAAGGTCGACTCAGTACATACCTTTTTGTGGTAATCAAAAATGTTCTAAAATAATAGTTGAGTGCAATTCCCTTATTGGATACATTCATCTAAAAATTAAATAATTACATAAATTGACAATTCAAGCGAACAATTAGTAAATATTAATTTAAATCACAAAAAAATTAGACTTCATAATGCATTACTTGCGAAGGTGTTTTATCATATTAATGCTCATCCAAATAAGTTTGTTCATCACAAGTATTTAATTTGAACCAACATTGCCCTTGACATCAGCATTTCAATGAATATCTTTTTAAAATGACTGCGCAACGATATAATGATCACTCGTGATATGAGCTGTCAACTGGGGCGCTATGAAGATTTATGGTAGTGCGCTCGCTGCACACACAACGACTCCAGGGTGGCGTGTAACCCGCCGCGCGGCGGACCGCCACCACCGACCCCTATATTGCTACAAAAAGTCCCCTTATACGAGTGCGCCCATTAGGCGATTTTATGTCACCCGACTAGCGAACTTCCAACGAGCTAGACGTGTCTCACTTGACGGTGGAGAAGCAGTCAGTACCTACTGTAAAACAATAATAATTAAAAAGCATAAAAGGAAAACTTTGGGAAGTGATACAATAACATACCTACCTGCATTTTATTTTTTCTACCACAAGAGCAAAAATAAAATGCAGTTAGGTAACTGTATCAGTATTTCACTATCCAAAATTTACCAAACTCCTGCGGCTTCCTTTTGCTATGTTCATCTTTTAATGTTTTTAGAGCATTGACCCACCATGCTTCTCCAATGCGGGTTGGCGATTATATCATCTTTGTGACAATACAGATACCGAAATCAACTTCTAGACGTGCTCCCAGAGGCACGGGTATGCACACGGTCAAGAACATATCTCCAGACTAAGAATTCTTAGTATCTACCACTAAAATTCTTGTAACAAAAAACCCCCAAAAAATAGGCCTTGATTTATTTGGTATTTGGTTTTGTTGAAAAGTTTCCATCTTTTTACATACACAAACCACGGCGAGTTCATTGAACATTTATAGCATGTGGTCTTTTTGTCGCACTGTAACAGTGGCCTAACGTAAGCGCCAGTAGGTAACAGCGACAAAAAAACACGGCAACAAAAGGTCGCAATGAGTGGCGGCCCTAATATGCAAGGCGGGCGGCAAGCAGGTACCTAATGAGAAAAGAAAGCGCCGCTGGCCACCGCCGCGCCGCCGGCACTCGGCCTCTGTGAGGCACCGGCACACTCGGCGACCTTTGATATTAACGATACCTACCTACTTCGGATTTTTAAAGCTATCTTGGTGAAAGAATTTTTAAAATCGATCAGATTTTTATCGATTAAAAATACCCAAACAAACAAAATTTTCCTCCCTTTGATTCATCATATCAAAATATCAATATCAATATTTCCCAATTATGAAAATGACAGGAGGCCATTTCGTTACAGGTAAACTTTTACCTACCTCAGATTAAATATACAATATGAAACAGCAATATACAAATTAATTTTTGCTGTCATGGAAAATTTTCCCCAAATATATGGAAAACAAAAAATATACGGAATGCTGCGAACTACTAAAAACCAAGAGAACAACAGAAATATTGACAGATCAAGTTAACTTTGTCATCGTGATCCTTTTTAATGTTTCGCCTTTATGACACAGAAGATACGAAGCTTATACTCAATGTTCTTACATACCGGATCCATGTATACGCTTCAACCACATAATTTGGGAGAAATACATATCTTCATATATAAAAAATTAAGAACAACAAAAAACGAGGTAACAATTATTAGCTTAAATTGATTAAGTCAAGATAAGGTTATATTATTACTACGGACTTGAAGGGCTTACTGCCCTAGTCTTTCCAATTTGTTTTTTTTTTTTTTGCTTTCTGTATTCTTCTTTATTCTGTGTTCTTTATTCTGTATTCTGTGGTAGGTGTTGCCTGAATAAATTCGGACCTTTTAGGAAAGTGCAATTCCTAATAGCATGGTGTCGGTGTATAGTAATGGGCTACATGCATTTACCGATTTAAATTATGGAAAAATCTTACAATGTAAAATGAAACACATCGCAGTCTTATATTTATTTAATATTAAAGCTAAATCGTGTGCAACAATAGAAATTAATTATATTTAGCATATACCCGATAACCGAAATGCTCCAAAGGTCACTTTTATTTATACTATTGATCAAGTTAAAGAGCTTTATGAGGGTTGAGCTGCTAACAATACAGAATTTAAATGTTTTGTTTAGTTGGGTATACATATATTCAATATTGTTGTAACCCTATATTGTACAATAAGATTGCATCCTGGGCAATTTTAATCCGTGAAATGAGTAGCTCCCGCATCATTTCTAAAAAAACCGGAATGTTTGTTCCGGTTTTTTAAAACGTTGCAGATAAGTCGCATACAATCTAGTTACACAAATATGGGTCCTTAATTCGAAGAACATGACAAATCATCAGCAATGTTAAGCCCATTGCTGGCTCACTTCAGAGCACGGGTCTCCACTCAATATGTAAAGGATGTGGTCATGTGCGGATTGGCAGACTTCACACTCCTTTGAGAACATGATCGAGAACTCTCATTCATGCAGGTTTCCTTACGATGCTTTCTTCACCGTTGACGCAAATGATATTTTAATTGCTTAAATGACACATATTGTACATATTTTCTAACTATGCCAGGCGGTTTGCCAATGAAAGAGAGAGCTGACACTGCAGCCATGGTTTTTATGGTGGAATTCCACCATTCCAGTCGATGCGAATAGCTATTGTCACACATGGCAAATAGTGTTACCTTCCACCTTTGTAACAAACTTATAAAGTAGGAGGAGGTAGAACTTACTTATTTCGTCGGATTGATTCAATTACTCGGAGGTGTTGGGCGGATTACGAAATATGAAGACTTTCCTGAAGGTCTCATTATTCTTTTTTTCTCATTATTAAGAAATCGAAGGGAAAATGAATTATGCTCATCTATAGCCTTTTGGGTAGGTAGGTATTTATATAGTAACACGTGCATTTACTCCCGAAAACCACAATTTTGTGAAGTTGAACTGACGATGAAGAATCTTCTTCTTCTTCTTCTAAAGGTCAAAGGAACTACTAAACAATAAGTAGGTTATTGAGGCTTGCGATTCGATATTTTAATATGATTGCTAGTAATAAAAGCGTTACTTTAAATACCGAAACGACTCACTTAAATTTAATCGCAGGATTTTTACGAATTTTAATGAAGTAACTGAGAAAAATGACTTCCAACACTACTTCTAAGTAATAATTTTGAACTTTTAAGTTGTAGCTGTAATGAGTATTTTTTTGTACAAGATATTTTATTTTATTAGAAATTATTATTTACCTTTTAATATATCTATAAATTATCTTTTAGCCCTGGCTCCAACTATCGGAAATTAAAAAATAAGCAAATGCAAAAAAACGCGGCAATAGCAAGCCTAAAAAAAGTGATTTCATTCAAAGCTCCCTCCTGTTATTACATTACCTACTACCTACTCTGTGCACCAATATGAAGGAAGCCAAATCACTCGCGCGTCAATTTGAACCAATGAAATAAGAAAATTTATGACACTAACAATTATATGTACCCACCTACACCTAGTTTTGACATTGAATTGAACAGACAGGAACAGAATCTACAATCATTACTAAATAGATAGAGATAGATAGAGTTATTTTCTATGCGACGTAAGTGTCAAGTAAAAGTGTAATTTATTGCCTGTCTGAACAATTACATTTAGGTGACATTTTAAACTACAAAATCAATAAAGTTTGAATATCGAAAAATGACGGTATGGTAAAAAAATAACAGTGAACCTCGCGGCCGATAAAGCCTTCTAAAGCAGCCTTTTATGCATAATATAGAAGACCGGACTGGAAATCAAGAAACTAATATGGCACAGTACTCTCGGAATTGTGGGTTGACGGACTTTAACATAGAAAAACTACTAGGATCGGGTTCGTTCGGCAGTGTTTACCTGGCACGTGTAAAGAGTTCTCAGTATCCGTTGGCATTAAAGCTAATCTATAAATACAAAATCCGTAATAACAAGTTGGCGCTTCAAATCAATCGTGAAATCCAAATCCAGTGTGAACTAAACCATCCGAACATCCTACGCATGCACGGCTACTTCTCTGACGAGAAATGTTTATATTTAATTCTAGAGTACGCGAGCCGTGGCTCGCTCTTCAGCGCATTGAAGATGTACAGGCGTCTCGGGGAGACAACAGCTGCTAGATACGTCCAGGATATAAGCAATGCGTTGAAATACTGTCACTCAAGAAATGTTATTCACAGAGATCTTAAACCAGACAATTTATTAATTGGCCCGAACAATGAGCTAAAATTAGCCGATTTTGGACTGTCGGCGCAACCACATAATGCAAGATGTAAGACATTTTGTGGAACTTTGGATTACATAGCCCCTGAGATTGTTCTAGCCCGGCCTTATGGCTATGCTGTTGATATATGGAGTCTTGGAGTTATTTGTTATGAAATGCTTGTAGGATTCCCACCATTTACTGGATTCAATGAGTATTACACTTACCAAAACATCGTAAGAGGGGTAGTGGTTTACCAGGCAGTCATTTCTCCAGGAGCAAGAGATCTGATTGAGAAACTACTCGCCTATATACCAGAGCACAGATTGCCATTAGTAAATGTGTTGCAACATCCCTGGCTCACACAAAATGCTAGACAGGCTCTGGTAGCTCCACCACATCGTTATTAAACTTCATACACTCATAAAATATGAATAATGATTAATAATATTTGAAAATGGGTGTTACTTTGTCTTAGATAGTTCACAAATATTGCTATGAAGTCTGACTGTTTTTAAATCTAATAATCATTAAAACTGTAAAATAGCTGGTCAGATAATAGAATTCTTTGTATTGTGAGGCTGCATAGGGTCTTCTGCCTGCCCTTGGTCAATGTGCAGGGCCCATGAGGTGAAAGAAATTTTCTCTTTTATTGAAATATTATAAGAATAAGTTTATTTCAAGATTTCTTTTTGTAATCCATTTATTTCTTAAATGTTGGTGTAAATGTATGGCCTAGGTTAAGGTTAATGTTAAAATAAGATTCAAATTCTTCTAGTTTGAGTGTTACGCTCCTAGCACAAGGTTTACTTTGTAAGGACGTTCCTGTAATGCTCACACCCGCACTTTACTAAGGGTACCTCATCATCAATAACAATCTTATAAAATCTATTTTGTGATGTGACTTTAATATTTCTTAAATGAAGATGTGTCAATTTTGCACTTGGTGCCTGTGAAAGATAATAATTTGCTAAAGAGATTGTAAGAGGCGTTCATACAAGTCAAAGTGTAACAATGGGATCAGTTACAGTGACATAGTTATAATGACATAATTAGAATAAAATGTGCCAATGCAATGAATATTGATGATTATATTTAGAACCTAAAGACAATTTCTGGTTTTGCTATTCAAACTTTAATCTTGAAAAACAATGAAGTAGCTCATTATTGCTATATTTCTTAATTAATATATTTTTATACATATAATTTTTCGCTTGTTTAACTATAATTTTTGTATAGCTGCTAAACTGAAAAATCATTGCATGTGTAAAGTTTTTCTTGAATAAATATAGTTAGCATTGATAGTTTATTTATTAATAAGCTTGAGTGTGACTACTCCGTTTTTCCAAAGGTTGTTCATGTTTGTAGTAATGACCATTTTGCAAATAGTGTGATCTGTTACTATTGTATTAGTAATTCACCCTTAGGTGTCAACTTTATCAGCTATCTTAGTTATATTAATAATTCTGCATTTCTGATTTGGTGTTTTCTTATTATTATGCGGTTATTTAAAATCAATGTAAATACAATGTATACTTGGATATGTTAAGAGTTTATAGATATATGGTATCTAATAAATACTTCTTTTGATTGTAGCACTGTTGTTTTTTATTTCACTGATTTGGCATATGTAAAAATGGAATTAAAGTAAAGTCTTTAATAATATAAATACTTTATTAATATAAAGTCCATGTTATATATATATCTTATTCAAATGTATTAATTCTTTGACTTCATCTTAAGTACCTATTCATAGTTTTTTTTTCTTTACATACCAGATATGTAATTACAGGTACAACTATTCAGATATTTAATTACATTTGCAAAAGGTGACAATGGAGATGTACATGCCTTGTTGGATCTTGGTTTAATGGATCCGGGTCAGGCAAATAATTTGTATTGGAATTTTCTATAAAAATAAACTGAATATAAATTAGGAAATTGGAGATAATCTGTTTTGGCCGGTTAAATCACTGGCATGTCGTAATAAAACAAAATCGGGCCCGCCAAACCGCATTAGGGCGGTGTGGTGGGTTTTTGCTCTTAGAACTTTTCTTATTAGAGAGAGGAGTCAGGGAATCTTCAACGTCAATCCATTAGTGTCCTATGAAAGAGAGCGGGTTTCCTCAGACGAGATTTTGGCCGCAGTCCACGCTGGCAAGTGCGGCTAGGTAGACTTATCGACACTGAGAAACTAATGGCGAATCTCAGGCACGTAGGTTTCCTCAAGACGTCTTCCTATATGCAGATTAATCTAGGGGTATTTATATATTTAAAATATCTTAAATTTAATTAAAAAGGAGCAACACGTCTAGTTAAAACATACATACGAGTACATTTCGGTCAGACCAAAGACCAAACGGGTCACCTGTGAAGTGAGTAACGTCGTCTATATCCATCTTCAGCGCTAAAGGAGACATCGATGCTTTGCCCGCTGAACCTACCCTCCAAATCGGTTTCTACTCTGCATCCTACCGGCCCAGTAAGGTGGCAACTAACCGCAGCCCAAACCAGGCTCGAGGCTAGAATCGACGGGGACCTCACACTTTATTATGTGACAATATTAAACTATTTGTCCCGGAGCACCAATGAGGAGTTTTAACAGGATTTAAAAATAGCTCTGCTTGTAACTCTAAAAATTGTGTTAGGCTAGTTAGGCTTCCAAAGTGAGAAGGCGGGTAGCTATTGGGCTAGTTGTCCGCCATTGCACAAGTCTCCTTATAGTTTTGGGGGGGGGAATCAAGCTGTCCTGATCCTTCCTCTTGTAGTGCGGAAGAGGCTCGGCGGTAGGCTGGGATGACTGGTAGGCGACCGGGAAGTATACAATGGGTCCCCCGGGCGTCCTGTAAAACCAGCGAGAGGGACATGCCGTGGTGGTTTTTAGTTCGGGTAGACCACCCATGGGTGGGAGTCCCACATAACCTCCGTCCTGCCCAAGGGACGGAAGTAGCTATAAAGCTTTTCCACCACGACAAAAAAAAAAGGCTTCCAAAGTAGGATTCAAGTAACTAACAATTAACTTATAGTACCAAAATCTTTTAACACATTGTCTCTGTCCACATTATCTTGAATTCGATCGACAATTATATATACAAGAGACGCCAAGGAATTGATTCACCTATGAAATATTATTACAGGTTCTTGGGAGTGATAGCATTCTTCTCTACCGTGGTGGCCTGTATTCTCTACTTTATACAAATGATGAACGACGTGAGACCCTTCGTGTTCCGCTGGGGCATCCACGGCTTCAGCGACTTCTTCCTCGCCATGGGCATCATCATGTTCGCGTTCGGAGGCGCCTGCACCTTCCCCACGATTCAGAACGACATGGCTGACAAGACTAAATTTAACAAGAGTCTGCAGTATGGCTTCACTGGTCAGTACTTTTATTGAATGAGGTACCAATAAACCTACTTAAAAACAATAATGATAAAATTCAATTTTACTTGGTAAGTAGGTTTAAGACTCAATCAATGATGTCCCTTTGTCATCACGCTACCTAGTTGTCGGTTCTCGGAACTACCTACCAATATTGTTGAGATACTCTGCTACCCGGCGTATTGGAAAGAACTGATGGCGTAGTAAAATAAACACTTAAGGATCAGCACTGTTTATTCACTTATGAATATTATAACAATGTGTTTCCTGCGGGCCGGCGCGGCGGAGACTGTCGTCCCGCCTCGCGCGCCTGCTTATAAAGCTAACCCTTTGTTAATATTACATTGCATGGAGCGTTGATGGTTGGATCGTAGGGTTGTTCCCACAATATTACTTACATTACATTTCGACTCTAAACCCTGGAATGTATAGAGCGTACTTTCACTTGGCTCGAGCAATGTTAGTATTAAAACGAGACATACTTAAGTCGGACGCATGACATTGTCTCGTTTTACCTGTTTCTTAAGTTAGGGGAAAGGACCCTGACCTAGACAAGGCGGGGAATGAATACGTGTATATATTGTCACTAGCCCAACTTTATGGGGTTGGTTCTTACAGACAGTTGGAACTCACGATGCTTGACTATATATATATCGATTCGTTTTTAAATTAAAATACCAAATTGCTTCTAGCGATGCTGGCTCTTTACCTCCCCATCGCGACAGCTGGTTACGCGGTATACGGAGAGTCAGTGGGCTCCAATTTCGTCACCTCCCTGGGTCCCACAGCACTGACCCTGGTCGGCAACGTGCTGATGTCGATCCACCTCATCTGCGCCTTCATCATCCTCGTCAACCCCGTCTGCCAGGAACTGGAGGAGCTTTACAGTATTCCTAGAGGTTAGTGGAGTCATACACAAATAGTTGCTACGTTATATTCATATGTTTTTGCTGGATTGACTGTGACCCTCGCAGCTTTAGTTCTAAGTTAAGACGTCACTACACAATCCCGACAATAATGCAAAACAATATCTGTCACGCACCAATCTTACAGTTACGTGTGTTTTGGTTTGAGCGTGTAAGAGCTTGGTAAGTTTTTAGCAGCGGAGGGAAACACCGCGAAGAAAGAGTTACCTTACCTTAGAATTTTCTGTAATGTTCTCAATGGCGAGTGAAGTCTAGCGATGCACACATGGTTGGCGTGGTGGACTACAGCCAAGAGGCACTATTTGAAAATAAACAGAATGAGGAAACTATATGAAATCTTCTTCTACTACTACGTAATAACTACTTCTTCCACTGTTTATATGAAAGAGTATTGTAATGACTACAGATTCCGTGGGTTACCGCGCGCTAGCTCGCCTGTCCATCATGGCGGGCATCCTTTTCATCGGCGAGAGCATCCCCCGCTTCTACACGATCCTGGCGCTGGTGGGTGGTACCACCGTCGCCTTCCTTACCTTCGTGCTGCCCTCATACTGCTACCTCAACATCATCAGCCAACCGCCCCGGGAGGGGCAGCCACCACAGTGAGCAGTTTTTTTAACATTATTTAATTATGAAAACAAAATGTTTACATTTTCTTCGGTGTACTGAAAACTCCTATTATTGTAGAACATAGTCAGCGCACGCGGATTATGCAGCTTGGTGACGCTTCTGCTACTCGCTTGCTTTACATACACCATTATTTCATGCTGAAATATTAAAATTACTTAAACATAGTCTATGTAACCTCGGGATAAATCGATTTCAATAATTTATTCACCGTTTGAAAGCTCAATCGATGTGTAAATTATTGAAATCGATTCCATACTTTCAGATAGTAAACAAAGAATGAATTTTTCCACTTTATAATACGAAAGCAGGAGAAAAGATATAACGAACTGAGACTATAGCTGTGTAATTTTGATGTTCTAGATTTAATTCGGTTCAATTTTACTATCTTGCTTGTAAAAAAAGATAAAACTTAAAAACAAGACAATAACAGTGAACGCATACGAATTGAATATAAATGGCATGGTGCTGTACTCATAGTAAGTAGGTACAGTGAGTCAGCACCGTGGACTGGGGAAATATTTACAAAAAATACCGTTCGAATGTAAAAAAAAACATGAAAATAGTTGTAAAGTATATCCTTATTCATTTAATTTTGAAATAAGTATCATTAATAATTAACTTTTGCCTCCAGTGAAGTGGCCAGCTGGGTCAAGTTCGTGTGCTGGGAGATCATCGTGGGCGCGGCAGTGGTGGGGGTGTTGGCCACCTACAGTGCGACGAGCGCCATTTTCAGCACCTCCATGGTCACGCCGTGCTATCTGAAGTAGTCGCCGGAGTCTCGTCCCGACGGCAAGAGCGCTCCTATCTAGAACAAGTATCGCTGCTACTGTATAAAAATATATCATATACTTAAGACATCCATTTTTGTCCGCGATGCCCAGCTAATTTTGATTTACCCAACAACCCTAGCGTCAAAATATCATTAAAGCGTTCAACCTTTTAATATTATTTTCCGTGCTTTGTTACATGTTTGTCCATGAGCGACTCTTGTTTCAGGAAGGATTAGCATAGCGGGTAACGTCTCCGTAGAGTACTTGATTTGTACTTCCGCGAGTAAACAGTTACTACTGATACGTTACTATATTCCACTGATACGTTATCTGTATTTAATTCTTGAGCGTTTTTTTCGAACACTGCGAAGCCCCAATGAGGGCCTTAAAGTAACTAAGTTTTAGGAAATATTTTATCTCTATATAATCTACTACAATTAAGAATAGCGATTTTATAACGATATTAATAACTTTATTTTGGGAAGGCGCTCATAAGGTCGGTTTTGAGAGCGTGAATTTAAATGATTTATACTAATTTGTTCGATTTTAAGTCAAGGGACAAGCTGACCTGCTAATACCGGGCTGGTCGTCCGAATAAACAAACACTTCGGAAAATATTTACAGGTGATGATATATATCGGTAGGGACGATTTTGGGAGATTCCAATTTTTTTATTGGCTTTGGTTTAACATCAAAGAAAAAATTGAAATCCTCATTTTGAGGCATTTTGGCTGCCGCCAATCACCGCTCTACCGCCAAAGCCTAACCCGCCGGCTACTAAGTGTTTCACTAGGAGGATGGGCATCTCCTAACATCATCATCGTTAAGAGTAATTGGATACTTTATGTTCCACACCCAATATATCCTCATCGTACGAAATTGTGCCGCCAACAATAACTTAAGATTCACATAATATTGTTATTAATAGATATTGTTGATTTCCCTAGATTTATATGATCATTTTTATTTTTTTGTACGAATGTATGTTTTTATCATAAATAATAATAGAAAATATTGTCTAATTTAAGTTGTTTTATTTAAAAAAAAAATTAAACCTACATGCCCATGTTAATTGTTATACAACATTTGTTAGATTTTGAAGTTACTAGTAGCTGAAGGTATATTCGACCCGACTTCAGTGGATTTGCAATTAACTCCCGATGTTAATTATAGACAGGGAAGAGTAGAAAATGGGCAGTGCAACTAAATTCAATCCGCTCTCTCAAGATTTCAGGGATTCAATTTTCTGTGTGAGTTTTAGTTAAGTATTAATTTCTTAGCTACAATAAATTAATTAAAATTGTTTCGTCCAATATCCAAAAGATAAATTATAAATCTCTATTAGATATCACTAAGCTGTGATAGCCTAGTGGTTAGAGCGTCAGCCTCTTAATCAGAGGTCGGCGGTTCGAATCCGGGCACGCACCTCTAACTTTTCGGAGTTAAATGTGCGTTTTTAAACAATTTAAATATCACTTGCTTCAATGGTGAACGAAAACATCGTGAGGAAACCTGCACGCCTGAGAGTTCACCATAATGTTCTCAAAGGCGTGTGAAGTCTGCCAATCCGCACATGGCCAGCGTGGTGGGCTATGGCCATACCCTTCTCATATTGAGAGGAGACCCGGGCTCTGTAGTGAGCCGGCAATGGGCTGATCATGATGATTAGATATCAGTTATCATAGAACTCTAAAAGTAGGTAATAGACCATTATAGAACTCAATTAAATTGGTTAATATCGAATGTGAAATGTGTAAAATCATTGCGATACTTACCTAAGTCACATTATCGGCGAGTGAGGCAACATACCTAGCCCCCTGCAGAGTAGGTAAATATTTGTTGTGATATAGCTCACAAGTCACGGTGATAACACACTGAGACGGAGTTTAACTAATTGAGATAAGCATTTGTAGTGATGTACATTTATTTATAAGTGTAAACAAATTACGCTATAGGTATTTCGATTTCTATTTGAATCAATTTTTGGTTATATTAGTGCAGTTAACATCATCGGCTTATATCGGGTGCAGAGTACAATACCTACTCTTTTTCGCAAGAGAAACGACGGTTCCGGTAAGTTACACTAATTATTTTCTTTTGTTATTTTTTCTTCTATCATATTAGTCCTTAGGACTTAAACGTTTAGGAATTTTCATAACATTAATCACGTCAGCCCCATCATTCCAAAGAGAATATAATCACTACGTTTTAACCATTCCCTAGACAACGATTTACATCTTTTATTTAGTTGCAATACTTCTTAACAAGAGTCAGCTAGGAGACGGCGCATTAACTTACTTAACAGGGATTAGGGCACTAATTTACCTGTTAAATAGGCGGAACTCTCGAGCATTGGGCGCCTCATTAATTAAACGTCTAGGAGAAAGCTTGTTTTGCATTAATATGCAGGCACGGATTATTACTGAAATCAAATGAAACTTTATTTGTTCACATGTTACAGTGTCCGATAAGGCTGAGACCGTCTGTTAAGTATAAAATCTGTGTCAGAAGGACTCGCTCTTCCCATCATAAAAAATTTAATTTACATAAAAGGTCTTACTTATTTAATTAGGTACTCTTGGGAAAATCTGTAACTTGTGATTAAAAGTTGATTCTCGACGATAAGTATTAGTGGAGCACAAAATACATTATATTCTGCAGTGAAAACGTAATTACTAAACCCAAATTTTAAATTAACAAATGTTGTATCACCGATTACAAAGACGTACCATAACCATAAGCAATTTAATCTACCAGTAACGATTTTTGATTTTCCTGTGTTTTGACGCATTTTCAATTTTTGGAATTTTGCCATATATCAGTCAAATTTGTTCTAGTTGTGGTCCAGGTTTTGCTATTTGACACGTCTGCGGACCACAACTTGAACTTTAACTAAAAACTGAGAGAATGTCCAATTTTTCAGGCGAATTTTGCTTTTAATAAGCCGAAATCCAGTAAAGATTAGGGGATGTGGTATCAAACATGATCTGTAGGCCTAAGATGCGCGTAGTCCTGTTGATCAAACACGCTTTATAAATGCGGGCACGAGAGCTTTTAGTAAATACTGATAGATAAATCACCCCTCTCTATCGAGCACTTGCCGCAATAGTTGTTGGATATTTGTGAATGTTACATAAACAATAGTAAAGTTCATACGATTACTTTAAGATATATTTAATGGTTATTTTTGTCAAACTAATTAGTAATTATATTCAAGTACAAGTAAGTCTCAAGTCTTCAAGGCTACTTCCAAGGTGGGGTAATGAGTTATTTAATTGATCGTCCACTCCCGTGCCTCGGGGAGCACGTGAAGTCATCTTTTCCTATTATATGCACTTGTGTAGTACAGCCGTTGAAGTCTACTAAACAGCACTAGAGCGACGTAGTAGGCCAATTATCTAATTCCCTCTGCAATAAGAGGGGTTCCTGCCTCAGCAGTGAAACGTTTATCGACGTACGATTCTACGAAGCTTTAACCTTAGGTAGGTACACTTCATCGCCGTAGGTATTGTTCATAAGGCGGCATCGTCATCGTCAAGCGTCAAAAAGAGGCATGTACTGGTGCTAAGACATTATATCAGGTACTGCATATATGACTATTTTCAAAGATTGGGATTTGTGCTGCGCAATTCTCGGGAGTTCCACAGTCCTTTTGTAATACGATTGCTATATTACGCCTTAGTTCGAAGCAAATTGGAAACAAGCATCTGTGTTCGGCATACGTACGAGAAAAGGTATGGACTTATAGTAGAGAAAGTGCACAATTCCTTCCTAAGATACCTTTACAAACGTTGTTATGGTTACATAGCTGCATCGGTATCGGTAGATTACGAAAGACTTAAACAGATACCTACTTAGCCATTATATAGAAGCATTTCAAACAGTGGTTTAGTACTCAATTGCTAGTTTTAAAATATTACTTGTTAGATTCACAGAGCACTGTAGTGGTAAAAAGATTTTGCTATTGTTGTTAATAAGGGTCCGTTATACGAATGTTTGGTAACATCGTTGGGGAAACATTCTGAAGTATTGATAGCCAGTGCTCACTCGGTGTTGAGTCAAGACCCGTGTGGAGTGAGTCTGTGGATCTGTTGATAATCAGAAGTCAAGACACTCTGTATTCGCGGCTTCCTCGACCCGGACGTTTCATTACTGATAAGGTGAGTTGATTGTTTTAATTTTTTTTTTTTAATAGTTTCTTATAATTAGGTACCCACTATCACTCAAAATGCTCGATATTCTTGATTGGCAAAGCGATTCTCTATGTGTGGTCGGTCGTGTAGTTTAAGGCGGGACTTTATTAACATGCTAAGCGCAAGTAAATTTAGGAAATAATGTACAATTTGTATTATTGTGCGACCAACGTCGTGCCAAATTTCAAGATAGTAAAGGGGGAAGGTAACATATACTTACGCCTACATATAATACTGTCATAACGACACCTGAAACGTAGGTAGATATTATTTCTATCATGTTTAATTATTAGTGTCTCATCGGTCGTGTGGTTAGAACGTACAACTACGGCCTACAAGGTATTGGTTTCTATTCCGTAGTCGGATCAACAATGGTTTGGTCTTTAATTTTTCTGTCAAGATAGAGTTATGCTCTAAGAAGCCCGGAGTTAGAACATTTCTGTAATCCTTGTACTTACCCGGGATAAAAACCATCGGTCCCGTTCGTTGATTTATCGTTAGGTATATGAAAAAAGCTTGAACGGCCGACAAACCGTATTGGAGCATTGTGAGGCTTTTGCCCATCAGTGGGATGCTAATAGTTGGAGGGTAGTATACCTCAACCACCACACTGTGTAAATGGTAGGTTCCTTTGTAAGAACAATATTTACGACTATGATCGAATGATCCGGGGATAAATAAAAATTTCTAATCATTAAACTCTTTCGTTTGTATACATTTTTAACGGTACTTCAAGATGACCCTGGCAAATAAAGATGACGAAAAACGGACAAGGACGGTGCTACACACCGATAGACAGACAATTATATTTAGAAAATAAAAGGTCCTTTTTTCTTCTTGAGATACGGAACTCTCATAGAACTAGGTGATAAATTTTATAGTTTATGAATGGTTTCTGTATTTGTGCTAAAATATCTATGTCTATCGTTATAGGCTTCAAGATCGCACTCAGGTTACCCCGAATTTCTTTATAGGTTTAGATTGCTGTTGAAGCTTGATACCTAAATCTTGTCCTAAGCAATAGGCTGTAGTGTATTACATCTTTAAAGTGTACCCTAACGTCTTCTTCTCACGACTGGCACGCGAACCATTAAATTGAAGAAATTTACGTGAAATTGATATCATAAATTAAGTAAGCTTGTAAGCTTTATCAGTGTTTATTGAACTTTTCTAAACTAACCGACCAAAAGTTGTAATAGGTTGGTCTATATAGCTCAAGGCTACGCTGAGATCAATAGATCACGCGCTGATAAACTAAATATTGCTTCTCGGTGAGTTCGGACTACGCAATAATGTACACTATATAGTTTCATTCACATAGTGTAATCAGTAGGTATATTAAAGCATATATTGACAAAAACTTCTGCGATAGGGGGTTAAAATTAACATACAATGGGTTTCTTCGTAGGAGCAGGAGAGTATTATGGCGTTGTGCAGTGTGATACGAGCGGTGTCACGATTCGCCAGACCTGGGGTCACGCCTCGGGGCCGCCGAGCGCTGTTCAGCACCGAGAGCGAAGGTGAGCGACTGGCGGAGAACTAAAGAAATGTAAAGCATCACCAGATAGCCCACAAAGCTACTCCAATGCGGTCGCCACTGTGATATTTTATGAAGAATAATGCAAAAAATCTGTGCTAGCGAATTTTTAGTTGCTCTAACACTTGAGGTATCATCCTAATATTGGCCATTATTTTGTTGCTATAGTTTATAAAAATTTCACTTTAATGTTTAATTTAGGTAATTATTAAATGGAGCGCGTCTCCCATCACGCTGCGCACTTGATTAAACTCGTGTTGTGTTTTCACCCGTGGTTACTCTATCATGATTAACAATTTGTCAATTATCCGTGACTGAGTGTTATTTAGTGCTTAAACTTAAACGTTCTTATAACTGTTGATCCTCCTTTATGGTAGCTCTCTTAAGAAACGTCAACCGTTTTTCGGTGACTTCATCAAAATTGGACTTCTATTTTAAAAAGACAGCTAATTTATACCTACGTAATTTAGGTTGACCCTGATGATTAATTCCAAATACAGGCGATGGATACTTCTCATATCCAACGTGAAACTTTTTTTCATTGAAATGGTAAGAAACGTTCTGTTAAAGGTGACGCGTTTTTAGTAATATTGCATGCGATTTGAAATTTGAACTTATATGGCGGCCCATTTAGGTAAGATTGCTCCGGCGTATTTAGAAATGCAGTGCGAAAATTTTGTTTAAATTTTTAATCAAACAAATTACAAAAACATGAAGAATTGTTGTGTGTAAATTACTTCATGGATAGACTTCAAAATAGTGTTTTTTTTTCGCCAAATATCCTGGATGGAAATAATAAATAGTGGTTAGAATTCGACCGATATATTATTATTAATATATTTTTGCTTTCTGCATTTCCATCTGTTATATTTATTTTTGTATTCTTGTAGTCGCGGTTCCTCCTGGAAGCAATGACGAACTCTCCTCCACTTCCGAAAGGGTGGGCGGGAATAACAAAAATACCTCAGCGAAACTGTTCCGTTTCGTTGATTTTTGTCATGCAACATCCTTAACACAGACTTATTTATCATGTGAATTAACAACTATTCAATCAAACTCCTAACTTCTTATATTATATAGGAAGATAGTAAGTTGTGTGTACGGTCCGTTAGCTTAGAAAGTACATTTTTGATTTTACGGTCTCTTCAGGTCGATTCTACACAAGAGATCACGAATGGGTGACGGTGGACGCAGGCGTCGGTACGGTGGGGATTTCAAATTATGCTCAGGTAAGTACCAGGTCTCGCAATTTTGACAAGCTTAATATAGAGTCCATCTAAAATTCTTGTGTCACGTTCGTTCCCATACTCCTCCGAAACGGCTCGACCGATTCTTATGTAATGTTATATACATATTCAGTAAGTCTGAGAATCGGCTACTGTCTATCTTTCAAACCCCGCAGTGATAAGGCGTGTTCAAAAATTTTTTTTAATTTAATTTTTGTATTATGTGGCATTAAAAAATACGTACAACCCATAGTCATTTTAGTAATTTAATCATTTGTCATCCTGCTTGATAACTGTAAAATTATCGTCTTTATTAACATTCGTTTTTCACTCTAATTTAACTAAAATTTTCCTGAGCTTATTGTAAAGCTAAAATATTTGAACGTTAACCATATTTATGTTATTTTTAAATTGCCTCCTCGTTCACAGCGCTCCATGCCTCTCACTCATATCCCACATCCACATAGTTATCGGCCTCGACGTCTTTTTGTTTTTTGTGGCACCCAATGTGTAGCGGCCTTTGCCCACAGTTCGTCGGACATGCGCATAACATGCCCAGCCCAGTTATTTAATATGTTATAATTAGAAAATAATGAACAGGAATATATTGATGTTTGCGATTGATACAGTTACCAATTTGTAGTAAATTGCGTCAACAGTAACGTACGGAGGTAATCGTATCGTTCTGGGGAATTTATATCCCATGACGTATATCCCGCATTCAGACATGATTGTACAAGGACATTCGCACGCACATTCCAGGAGGCCCTAGGCGAGGTGGTGTTCGTGCAGCTGCCGGAGGTGGGCACCGCCGTGGCGGCCGGCGACGAGTGTGGAGCCGTCGAGAGCGTGAAGGCGGCCAGTGAGATAGTCGCGCCTGTTTCAGGGACCGTGAGTATCTTTCATTTCATTCGTTTGTAAGCCTGGTTGAATTCCCGCATCGCGCTAATACTAAAAAAAATGAGCTTTTCCGTTTAGAAAATTCCCGGTATCTCGAACTTATGAAGTTATATCCGACCCCGTGCTCCGGAGAGTACGCAAGTCATATATGCAAATTTAATGTAACTTTCACGCGATCGAATGAGTAGAAGTGCATATCGCAGGAGCCTTCGGAGTAGTCGACATCTTTGTCGGCATTAACGAGCACTTTATAAGAGTAAAGACACGTATTAGAGATGATTCTTTATATATTTTATCAAATGTTCAAAAACCCTGTGCATGCCACTGCCAGGTAGTATTACTAAAAAGCTTATTCTCTAGTCGATATTCTCGAAATTCTCTCCTACGCTGTATTTATTGTGAAATCTTTTTTTTTCTCGGATCTGTTATACGATGATTGGTATCTAGTATTCACGTTCACGAGCACGCGGGATAGGTACTTATATAATTGAAAGGTGCAGTTGGTGCACGGGATTAATTGTTAAACCCAAGATTTCACTTTTTAAACTTATTTCAATTAATTATTATTTTTGATTTAAGATTGATCCCCGAAATGACTTTTTGGCTTCGTACTTGATTTCAGATAGTGGAAAAGAACAGCACAGTGGAATCCACGCCATCGCTGATCAACAAGTCGTACTTGGAGGAGGGCTGGCTGTTCCGGGTGAAGCTGAGCGCGCCGGACGAGCTCAAGCAGCTGATGAACCAGGCGGCGTACGACAAATTTTTGGAGGGTTCCCACTGATATTTACTTTTAGGACTAAATGCGAACGGATACGGGTTTATAATACGAAGCGACCAGGGAAAGTAATTAACTAGTCTTGTCAAACCCAACGCGGTCTTGATCCGGTTTTATAGACAAAAATACTATGCATTTTATATCACAGCACCGTTGTATCCACATATATATAGCAAATTGAAATTTATGCACTTCACACCATAAAAGCTTTCGCATGTTTTTTACTTGTATGCATGTTCGGTGGCACCAAGACAGTTAAGTACGCTCTCGTAAATAGGTTAAGTACGAGCAAAAAGGAAATACAATCTTTTAGGCCTCGTTTTCTCAAGTTTGTTCGTAGCTAAGTAGTTAAACTCGTAGAGCAGAAATGTTTAACTTAATAATGATGAACATCGGCCAATCAGAAGACTAGGTCAAACCGGCGCGTCATGTGATTGGTGGCGCGCACGGCTCGCAAACTTTAACGCTAAAGGATTACGCAGACCGGGACGGCATGGCAAGGGATTTTGCCCTGAGTCAGCGCACACTGGCCGCTTAGATACCGCGGCATTCCAGCACTTTGCCACGGCATGCCACGGCGTGCCGCGGCACGACAAAGCACGCCTCAGCGACTCCTGCTGCCTGATACACTTTTAGTCTTCAGTTGCGTTTGATCGAGTGTTGGTGTGCCTCAGTTGGAGCGCCGGAGTCCGTGGCATGCCGTTGCCTACCGCAGTATGCCACGGCATCCCGCCACGGGAGCCTCTGGCGCGTGTTGCGATAAAATCCCTTTCAATGCCACGGCATCATTTTAAAGCATAGCAATTTATGTCGTATTTCTGTACCAGTACGGTTGAATGTCCATTAGTAAAAATTAAAATCCCTTGCCTTGCCGTCCCGGTCTGCGTAGGCCTTAATGTGGATGCCATGATTGGCCTTGCATTTAGTGAAGCATTTGGAGTAGCGGCGCCTCGGGCAGAGGTCACGAACTGAAAACATATGCGGTGCGAGGACAGTAAACCCTGTAATTCTTTAACAATATTTCAATTATTTTAATTTGTAGTGTAAACGCTCCACGCTCGCATTTAGACCTTACTTAGCCTATATATAGCCTTATTTCTGTAAGTTAGCTTTATTTCCGTATTTAAGGCGTAAAGAAAAGAATTTGATGATTTGCTGATATTATATATCCTTCATTACTAAGTGAAATCTATATAAAATAAGAGTTTGTTTTTGTAAGATTTTTTATTGCATTTGTTAACCAAGTAAAGATTCTTAACATTGTTGTTTTAATTAAATCATTAACAGCTAGTGATCAGAATATTTAAAGATTAAAGTTATATATTATTTTATGAACCACGACATAATTTATACTTATAATAAAACTGCACCTAAAATAAGCCCATGGGTTCCTACTAGTAAATGTTTTTTTAGGTTTGGTTTGACACGAGCATCTGACGTTTCACCGTTGAACAAATCTGTTGATTTGTATTTAAATATTATATGAATTAATGAATATATCGTATGAATAATGTAGCGTATTAAAAGCACAAAATGTTTTTACCATATATGGTATCATCCTACCCGTAAACAATTTTTAAACATAACTGGATTAAATTGTATATAGAATTGAATGAAGTGTAAATATTTAAATTTATGAACACATATTTTGTCGGCGCTATTCATAAAGATTCAATGATTAAAAAAACAAGCATGGATAACTCTTACCTGGATGATGGAATGAAAGTATGCAGACTTGGTGAAATGATTTTAAAGAAATTCTCCTGATGAAATGGCCTACAAGGCGGCGGCACCCGAAATGATCTCGATGAGTTCTCTGGTGATGACGGCCTGGCGGGTGCGGTTGAACAGCAGCGTCAGTTTCTTGATCATGTCCTCCGCGTTCTTGGTGGCGTTGTCCATGGCCGCCATGCGCGCCGACTGCTCCGACGCCGCGGACTCCTTCAGCGCGTAGAACAGCAGCGCTGCGAACGTCCACTCCGAGTAGCTCTCCAGCTCGTCCTCCTCCACTTCGTCGAAGGCGTTCATATTCGGCGCTGCCTGCGCTTTGCAGAAATGTGGAGTGTCAAGTACACAATGTTGTTTATGGAGACCTTTCCACTTGTTATGGGATCCTATATTCACGATTTTGCACTATCCAACTAATCGAACAGGAAATTGAACTATTTTTGCTCCATCTCCATTTAAAATTACAATTTAAAGCTAATTTGCAAGAATCAGGCAAAAATCATCAATCAAATTATCGGTAAATCAATTTTTTTTTATACACTACAAGTTTACCCTTGACGGCAATCTCACCTTGTGGTAATTAATGATGCTGGCTAGGGTGGTAGAGGGCTAACCTGTTAGAGGAGCATGGTAAACCCACGCTCCTAATTGGATTCTAAGCGACATAGTGCCGGAACGCTAAATCGCTTCGCGACACGACTTTGTCGGTAGGGTGGTAACTAGCCCCAGTCGAAGCCTCCCACCAGACCAGAATCGAGCCGGGAATCGAACCCAGGACCTCCAACTTTATAATGCGACAGCGCACGCGCTGCACCAAGGACAATCAATCTAGTGCGGGCAGTCGCGTTTATGATTTAAATGCGCTTCCTAGATTTATATTTTAGATAGGAACAGTCAATATCCTCGTTGTCTAATTCATCATCATCATCATGAACAACCCCTTACCGGCTCACTACAGAGCACGGGTCTCCTCTCAATATAAGAAGGGTTTGGCCGTAGTCCACCACGCTGGTCATGTGTGGATTGGCAGATTTCACACGCCTTTGAGAACATTATGGAGAACTCTCAGGCGTGCAGGTTTCCTCACGATGTTTTCCTTCACCGTTGAAGCAAGTTATAATTTAATTTTTTTTTTAAACGCACATAACTCTGTAAAGTTATAGGTGCGTGCCCGGATTCGAACCGCCGACCTCTGATTAGGAGGCTGACGCCCTAACCCCTAGGCTATCACCGCTTTTTTTTAAGTCTCAAGTAATGAAATTAAATTACTACTGGAAATAAGAATTGTATGTAGTGTTTGAACTGTACTGTAACTGTAGTACGAACAGCTGAAAGGCCAAAAATTGTGATGTTCCGACTAACCTCAATTTTGTATTTGTTGAAAAACGGCATGACGCTCATCTCGTACTTGACGGGGCTGAAGTACTTGTTGTAGTAGATCTCGCCGACGTCGTACGCGTAGCCCGACTGCACGATCGCCGCCGCGATCACCGACGCGTCGGCGAACTCGGGCGCTATGCGGCCGATCTAAACAACATCAAAATGATTAAAGTGCAGAGGTGAGATGCTCTAAACGTATAATTAAAAATGCATACCGGCGTTTTACTTTTAAAACCTATACATACCATATTACATAAGCAGAGTTGTATGACATAAATATGTATGTGGTCTTCGACGCTTAATTGCCTACGTCATACCAATCGTACGGTAAAGGTTCCAAAAAATTTCTTTGAACTTTGGCAAAATTGAAAGGGGGGTGGATATTAGGATTATCCCTTATTTTCATGATTCAGTGAAATAAATTTAATTTCAATGTAAACAACGCCTCGTATATTAATTTTATATTATCTAATTGCTAGCTAATTGTAATGACAAATATTAAACTTCACAGAATCACCTGCCGGGGTAAATTAAACCGCCTGAAAATTGCATAACAATTTCAGTCTTCCAGACCAGAGGTCACATACATGAACACATAGTTTTTTTTATTATATAGATACTATGATACTTTAAAGTGTAAGCGCAAAAGAGAGCGAGAAGTCGTTCCAGCGGCGGGACTGCGTCTGTGGTCGTTGGGTTTTGCTGCAGTAAGTGCGGACGTAACTGCCGTTCACGGATTGGTGTCCACACTCACCGGAGAAAATGTCTCCGAGACAATGTTTAAACCGTCTAGAATAGACGTAAAGGCCTAATTGAATGATGAGATACTGTGACACCGTATCGCCCGTGTGTGCGTGCGTGGCATATTTACATCCTTGACATTGACGAGCATGTTCTGGGCGAAGGCGCGGCGCAGCATGGCGCGCGACTTGTCCCCGATGCACACGAGGCGGTGCGCCGCCGCCTGACCCGCGCGCTCGCCCAGCGCGCGCCGCACGCGCCGGGACACGCCCGAGTGCACGCCACCGCACAGACCTGCACCGCAGCACAACATACAGCACACACCAGCTTGCTGTTCCTACTGCCGATTGGACCTTCAACGATGGCCATACACGAAAGTCTACCGGCTAGCTTGCTGACACATGTGTGCACAGCAGCACGAAACTTCTTTTTTGGTAATAAGTATATGGTAGACCAATACAATGAAGGCCGCCAATTTGCCTACCTGTATTTGTTTTGCGGTTGCGAAGCGGTGATAGCCTAGTGGTTAGGGCGTCAGGCTCCTAATCAGAGGTCGGCGGTTCGAATCCGGGCACGCACCTAAAACTTTCGGAATTACGTGCGTTTTTAAACAATTAAAATATCACTTGCTTCGACGGTGAAGGAAAACATCGTGAGGAAACCTGCACGTCTGAGAGTTCTCCATAATGTTCTCAAAGGCGTGTGAAGTCTGCCAATCCGCACATGGCCAGCGTGGTGGACTATGGCCAAACCCTTCTCATATTGAGAGGAGACCCATGCTCTGTAGTGATCCTGTATTGGGTTGATCATGATGATGATGATTTGTTTTGCGTACACTTTCAGTAAACTCTGTGTTTTTTAATATGTTTAAAGAAAAAAATCTTCATCCAATATATATTATAATTTTAAAGCCACGTATAATATGTTTAGTTTTTATTTACCAATGTATATTAAGTACTTAAAGTATTTTAATCTCAGTAATTTGTTAACACTTATCGAACCCGTGACCTTCTGATGCGTGCTCACCCTAAGGCTATCGGCTTTGAAAATATAATTAATGCTATCAGTCTGTAATCGACCATACAGTGAAAACAAGCATGTTTTTAAATTTAGATTTTTCTGATGTAAGTATGAACTCAAATTCTTGAGAAGGGTATCACACGTAATCATTTGGAGTATGACAGGTAGCTAGGTCCGCGGTCAATTTACCTCAGCTAATGTTAGTATACAAACTCGACCTATATCTAGTTAAGAAAGTTTTTTATGCCATTACCTGTCATGAGATGTGAACGCTCGCGAACGTACTCGTAGTGTTGTTTCGAGTGTTGGAACGCTTGTAACGTCAAAGTAAAGTGGATAGACTGTTTTTCGATTATTGACCTATTTTACTTGACTTATAACTTAGTTATTTTATGAACTAGCGCTACTAGAAAATTTTCAAACAACTCTCTCTCATACAAAACTCATGTTGTTTTTTCGATTTATAAAAATACGTGTTAGTTTTAGTTATTATAGTCACCGGGGTTTTAGCGAGCGCGAAGCTCAGCCTCAGAGAAGAGCGTCAGGGCTCCACGACATCGGGAGAACGTTTCGCTAAGGGCGCTTCGTGTGAGGCTCGGACCTAGACTTACTGCGGTATTTGAAATTTAGACTGACTCTTGGGTGACGTCAGTAAAACGGGGAGCTCGTCTTCGGTCTTTAGTTGAACATTCAAAATAAATAAAATACTTAATACCAACACATGTCGTGAAACCGCTGGGAACGGCTGATAGTACAGAATAAGTAAGTTTAAGTTAGTTTTTTTATTAAGTAGTTATTTACTTGTTCTGGTAAAAAAATTATACTTTACAAAAGCAAAAATTGGACAACATTTTATAATAATATTTTGCGCGATAACTAACCTATTTGAACCTAAGTACTACATATCAGTAATTATACTACGCATTAAAGTTAAGTAATTTAGTCTGCATCAATTATTCATGGCATTGCAACAGATATGAGCAAACACATTCTGCTTTGCAGAAAATAATAAGAAACTATATAAGGCTTTAAACAGTTTGTACTATTTGTTCTTATTTGCCTTATTAACCACACAATTTTCGTGCCTTGTTACTGTATGTTATGTATAGTATGTTTTTTTTAATGTTAAAAACATACGCACTTCGAAAATTTATTTTAACACACTTCATTTCTTTCTGGTTGCCAGTCATAAAAATGCATTAATAATAATAAAACCTTGTGTTCATCAACTGATATCAATATTATCAGAGAAATAACGGTAGGTGCAAAGTTTTCATAAAGAAGTACACTGTGATAACATTTTAGACTGCATCATTTAGCAACAGGAGGTTGCAGTCAAGTTAACTTGTCGTGGAATAACAAAAGAGATAGAAAAAGAGAGGTTTATTTATCATAAAGAAAAAATTGCGACCGAAAACCAGTAAGGCAATCTGGCAGAGTATTTTGTTCTATCTAGCTTACAGTGCAAAAGTCTGCCCTGCAATCAGAGTCATCAAACTTAACGTCACATGACTGCTGTCTACCATTATATCACAAGTATAGAGCTATCTTACCTCGATCTGAAGTCACAGCCACATAGAGCCTCTTAGTTTTGTTATTATCCTTGTCCTCGTTCGGTTTCTCTTTAATGGGTTCAGGTGTGGGTTCTTTGCCTGTATCACCTTTCTTCGCTGCCTTCACTAAATGACTGGATTCGTAGAACTTTTGTGGTCCATAGCCGAAGGGGCGAGCTGATGCTAGTTCACGTTCTGCTTTCGTAAACCTTGCAAATTTGGTAGTACTTATATTAGTAAATTACTTAAAAGGAGAAACCTGCGTTTTAGCGTATATACTTTGGAGTGTTTTTAGAAAGTTTGGAAACTTGTTCCTCCTCCATTTTACAGTCAAAAAGTAAGATACAATGACATCCTTATGTTTTTTTTTCCAATCAATATTTGTCATACACAAACAGGTTTTATTCCTAAATTGTGTATTTACAAGAAAAGAGTGAATAAGCATTTTACACTTAAGTGATTGGAAACAACAAAATTGGAATCAGACTGAAATCGAACCAGTCCCTTGCTAGTTTCTCCCAATTTTTTTTTTTTAAATTATGGATTTAGTGTTCCCATCCCAAGCCTGCTATTATAGGTTGAGATGAAACAAATTAATTTTTTTGTTATTTTTTATTTAAATCATAACTATAATACACTTTGATTAAATACCAGTGTTTCTGTTGCAGATTCTGATAGTACCATAATTTTAGGCCATAGGGTCATAAGATTCTCGATAAAGTAACACAGCAAGAGCTGCAAGTTATGGAGGGTCTTAACACAATGTTTTGCAAATATTTCAACCTATAAACAGCTGTAGAAATCGCTTATCTATGTATGCAGCTAAGTTTTCAGTAGGGCACCCATTGGCTGAGCATGTGCTATAGTAACTTCAGCATCAATCTGTCCCAGTCTAGATCTCTATAATTTAATTAAAATTTCATTTTTGTAATATTGAAATACTTTGATGTGACACAAGATTGTTCAGCCAGCTATTTATCAAAAATTGCATGAGCTCTCTTCTGCTGAGGAAAGATGATTTCGATCTTCAATCAACATTGATTATTTGTCTATCTCTAAACTGAAAAAAGTGCATTATTACTAAACTTATGCTTTTACTATAAATTATCCTCAGTAAGATATAATGCTTAGACAGGTTACTTACTGGTAGTCATTCCATTGGTTCGTTCGTCACTTTTATTGGAGCAGTCCATCTCAATAGAATTTAATATTAGGGCGCACTTTGCCCGACGCGGCTATGCCAGGCACTTCCTGCACTTGTACGGGTGCAGTGGCCCAACGCTAGCTTTGGCGTTCTCCAAAACATAGCGATGCGCATTAATTTGCTCCAGTGGGTCCATTTTTTAAACTATTTAATACAACTACAACTTTACAGGCAAACTAATTTTGAATTTTTGACAGTATGAGTATGTTTTGATTCTTAGATTTGAACTCTTACGGGTTATTTTGACACAGAGACAGAATACAATAACTCCAAGTATTTCGAGGACGAAATGTCAAATGACATAGACAAAATTTAATGTCAAATCAACAGCTACAGACAAAATATATATATTTTCAAAGTCTTTTCTGTGGTGATTAAATTACCCCAGTCGTAGATATAAAGTCATAAATTAAAAATTCCTTCTATTCAGCTAAATAAATAAATTTTAGTGATTGTTTTTTGACGATCTCTTCCGGAAACGCATTTTGAGCTACTTACTACTTACTTATTTTCGAAGCCTGAAAGGGTTTTAGATTTCTATTACAATTCCATTTCAATACTAAAACCATTCACCGGCCATTGTGAATTGATATCTTTGAAAACCTTTTATTCAAGCGGTAATTAATAATTAAAAAAAAAAAACGGTTTATTGCCGACCTAACAATTTAGTTTTACAATGGGCCACTCAAAAACCGATGTGTTGTAGTAGTATTGATTGCTGATGATTCTCACTAGTTTTAACAATCAAACAACGTGAAATAAATATTTACAACTATCTCGTCAAAATAGTACAAAGGTTTGAGACTAATAAGTTAGCTCTTAATGAGAAGAGTTTACTTATTAAACAAATTTACGTTACCGAATGTGCAACACGTGAAAATCAGTGTACTTCTTAATAATGATGGAGAATTGGATGTGGTAGATTCGGCAACATTTCTAGGCATCACATCAGATGCCATACTTTAACGGGGCACCCATATAAATAATTTATTGCACAGATTTAGCTCTGCTGCTTACGCGGATTCATCATTAAACGGATATATCGAGATTGTACGGTTAGTGTATTTTAACTACTTTCACAGCATTATGTCGTTATGTGGTATTTTATTATGAGGTAATGCTGCTGATGTTGATTCTGTATTCGTTTTGCAGAAGAGGGCTCTTCGTGAGATACACAAATTAGGTCCAAGAGAGTCATTAAAATATAAAGTGTATTAGGTTTACATGAACAAATCTAATATGATTTTAGTATCCACAGGGGAGATGATTAAATAAAAGGGGAATGAGATCAATAAAATCTTCAAAAAAGGTTTGATTGCCACAAAATCATTAGTAACTAATCAAATTGAAAAATATTTTTAGGTATTAAGTAGGTATAATCATCATTTCAGTTTTAATTGTAGGAATAAGATTGATTGCATATTTATAAAGCGGAAAAAATTTTAGGAACTAATATACCGAATACCTACCATACCTACTCATTCACACTTCTACATTGTTAGAGGCACTAGTATGTTTCTCTTAATATTTTAAACTATTAGCTAGGTACTAAATATTTACTTGCTAGCTGACACCATCTTCATCGTTTTCGTTATTTTTTGAATATTCTTAACCGACTTCAGACGAAGTGCGACTTGTTTTAACTGCACCATTTAATTATTTCTTCTTTGTTAATATTATAATATAAGGATGCCGTCAAGCCCCGCTCAGGATGCCGTCAAGCTATTGTCAAAGATTGTCAAGGAAACCTTCCCACATTTTGAAAGCTGTGTTTGTTTTGTCTTTGCACTCAATGGTTTTTAATATTATCTCTGCTTATGGTTACATGTTTGAGAGAAACAGTGTTACCAGTGCATAGTAATTATTATAATCCTTATTTAATTTACTTTAAGTAGGCGTACGTCGCTGCCAAGTCGATCTATTTTATGAGCCAAATGATGTTAGGTACTCTCAAGTTAAGCAAATGATCAAATGTTACTTCGGCTAGGCTACGATACACTTGCAACTGAAAGTGTTGTGTTGTTTCGGATTGACAGTTGCAGGTAACCATATTAGTTATTACTGCGTCACCGGGGGTTTTTGGCGAGCATGAAGCTCAGCCTGTGAAAAGAGCACTTGGGCTCGACGACATCTGGGGGAAAGTCCCCTAAGGGCGTCTCCTGAGAGACTCGGACCTCGACTTAGGGTGACTTTGGGACTTACTTGTTGGACTGGTGTATAAGTCCGAGCGCCCCCGTGACCGTGGATAAGACCCACGTCCAGATGACGTCAGATATCGGGGATCTCGTCTTCGCCGGGGCGAAGACGCTGTGTTTTGTAGTCAACCTGGGAACCTCACTGCAACTGAAAGTGCGCTCGAAACTCTGAAACCTTGGACCGAAAGCTTATTTCAGTCTCGCCAGAACAATGACGTCTTACCAAATTCCCAAACTGACTTCTCGTATTAGGATAGTATTGATAATAACACTCTCTTATAAATCAGATCAAAAGGTGACTAATGAGGAGGTCTTGCGACGTGTTAGTTGTAACCGCGAACTTTGGAAGACTATCAAAAAGAAAAAAGTTGCTTATCTGGGGCATGTGCTTAGGCATGACAGATACAGGCTCCTGCAACTCATAATGATGGGAAAAATAGCGGGAAGGAGGCGCATCGGTCGCAAGAGGAAGTCTTGGTTGCGAAACATCAGGGAGTGGACCGGGATCGCGAGTGCCGCCCAGCTTTTCAGCCTCGCGAGAAATAAGGCAAAATATGCCATTCTGACTGCCAACTTTCACTAGTTGGAGAGGCACCTAAAGAAGAAGATAAATCAGATAGACCAGTGTGCGGTTGTAAGCTTCATAGTTTTAGTTTTAAGGGTGCGAACAAAGTCATATCCTCGTCTCATAATTTATATATTGTTCTCACGCATATAAAGCGCTTTTTAATGGACGATTAAGGTTATTTTGATATGACTTGCTTTGTTTTTATTAATTTACACATACACATCACATTAAGTTCGCTTCAAAACCGGCTTTGATTTTAATTTTTTTTATTCACCACTAGCTAGCCCTTGACGGCATATCGCCTGGTGGTAAGTGATGATGCGGTCTTAGATGGTAGCGGGCTAACCTGTTAGGGGTATGGTAAACCCATACTCCTAATTACTTTCTACATGACATCGTGACGGAACGCTAAATCGCTTAGCGACATGTCTTTGTCGGTAGGGTGATAACTAGCCACGGCCGAAACCTCCCATCAGACCAAACTCGAGCCGGGAATCGAAACCAGCACCTACAACTTTATAATGCCACTTTTGCCACTCGAAATTAGCCTTTTTTTTAGGTGGGTAAGAGGAACGTAGCTGTTGATAACAATTTAATAAGCTCAGTGACGTAGTGAAGATCTTCCAAAATTTAGAACACGTTTTTCTGATGTTAATGTCCTTAACTGATTACTCGTCGGATTACATGTACCTTATGTATATACTCTTTCAGTTCAAGGACTCTCGCCAATATGCCAATCTCATTTATCAAAATTTATAGACTTTAGGATATACGAGAGAGTTGAAACTATGCACTTAGTTAAACAAACACAAGCAATCAAGTACCCAAGTTGAGTTTCGTTTCCGACGTACTCTTTACAGTTTAAATATAATATTTACGCAACATCTCCACTAGATGGCAGTATGGGTATTTTGTATCGCGCTAGAGAGATTCTTTCCCAGTGGTATAAGTCATCCGGCCCGCAGGGCTAATATGTTTTTAAGATTTCCGATAACCTTATTATCTGCAATTACAATTTTTGTAATTACGGTACTCAATTGAGTAACGTAATCTAAATCATCGTAGAGCTGAACCGGTGTTCACTTTTAATAGTGTTCACCCAATTTCGTCGAAGATACACATCATGAGTGAGTGTATCTTCGACGAAAAAAAATTGTACTTAATTCCTATAATAAGACATATAGTCTTATTATAGGAATTAAGTACAATTTTTATTATTACATTTTTATTTTATTTCTCACTTCGATATCGACAGTTGTACGTGATGGACAATTTATTTTCTAACGTAGACTTCGTTTTTTATTGAAAACTAAGCCCAACAAATATGCCAGCTTAATTTTATGATGATTGATTGATTAAGATGATTCGGATTAAGATAATTTGTAATATAATATATCCATTTATTAAATCTGGTCTATATCGATTACCTGCGATTATGCTGAAACGCACATCATTTTATTATACATATTACATTACGCTACGCTCCGTAAGTCCGATGAGCTCGAGCGAGATAGTCTGATACTGATACCATCGGAGGACTTGTGGGTGATGGAAATAGGGTCTTCCATAGCTCACAGTACGGTCCAGCTGGGGGGCTGGGCATGGTGTGCCCAAGGAGGTTTTCTGAGCAGACACTCGCTGGTAGAGTTGCGGTTGTGAGTGAGAGCCCGTGGCGCAGAGGGTAAACCCCGATAAAAAAAGGACACCACTTATTTCATACCCGGGGCTGATACTAAGAATTTTAATGAGAAATACTCTTCAACTTTCTTCTTCTTTGATTCTTAATCAACCCAGGAATTGGACCCAGGACCTCATGATTGATAGTTAAACGTGCTAATCACTTCCTGGTTATCATGACCAACTAGCCTTAAGCGCAGGCTAAATCATCTTGAATGAGAAAAGCTTAGGTTACACTTTGTAACTCATTGCAAACCTTACTAAATAGGAAAGCCTGCTTAGACTGGATCACCGCTTACTTAATAACTTTTCAAGAACACAAACAAACCGCTTCATACCGAAGTAAACAATGTGTGATAAGGTCTGTGTGTCCTTTCGTTTCGTCAGGTGTGTCTTACGTTTCGAGAGGCGCGATTAAAAATAAAATAAAAAATAAAAGAGCCATTTATTCTACTACCAAGTCAATAAAAATAATAAATTATGTCAATGTTTTTTTTTTTACAATTTTCAGTCAAATTTTATATTATCATATCGTCACAAGTGTTTGATAGAAGTCGCCGCTCTGGCGTAGGCCTCCCCCCAGCTCTTTCCAAGTCTTCCTTTCCTTAGCTTCTCTGGTCCATAGCGGGCCACTGACGCGAAGGAACAAGTCCGCTCACCGTCTTCTTGGCCTTCCTCTTTTCCTTTTGCTACTACGCGGCGCGATTAGTAGAGCTTATTTGGAGTAACTCCCGACTGAGCAAAGCGAGATTTTTGTATAGAGAGTCATAAGTGTAGAAGATAAGGGACGTAGAATCGATGAGATCACTACTCTCCCGTTGAATCTATATGTCACATTTTTTTAATTTAAATAATTAATGACAGTTTTTAATAGGAAGTTCTTAGGTGCAGACCGTGTATAATGACTATTTTCATGTTAATTTCCGGAGTTAAATGCCTGCTGCTATTGTAGTCACTTTTCATCTAGTTTTAATAAAATAATGTATTGGAGCTAATTTAACATTAAAATGATCTATTCTATAGCCTTTGGCCAATGAATTTAAATGGCGAGTGAAAATCATCGAAGTATGAACAAAATTTTCATCGGATGTTTTTAATTCAAATCACATTCAACACATTATTTAACCCATAGGAGCTACATGCCTTATGACTGGATTATCAACGCCGCGATACCGTACAATAATAATATAATCATAATATTACTAATTTTTATAATAATTATCGACATTGATAACCCAATGTTTCCACTTATCTTTGTGAGGTTTGGTGCAAAATATGTTTTGTATCTTCTTTGATTGGAAGAAAATAAGTTATAGTAATGTTCAATTTAATTAGATGGGTGTGGTACTTACGACGAAATGGCGGGTAACTAAGAGCAGCTACATAACATTATCAACGTTCGTTCGATAAATTAGTACCTACTACAGTTATACATATTTCCTATCACCTACTCTAGAACTAAAATAAATAGTAATAAACACAATAATTGTTTGCCAATGTAATTAAAAAGTAAACAAATAAAACCTTGGCCTTGTCCTTTGTTATTTATGCTCGAGTGACGAACGTAAGAAAACCTAAGTGCAACTCTAAGCTGGTATTGCATCAACAATTTTTTTTCTGACACTTGGACTTCACCATCTTTGCGCCTATATCTGGCTAAGGCAGTGGTCAGCCTTACATATTGATTCTAATGAAAATTTGAGGATTCAAGTCTTTTAAGAATGATGTTGATGGGGTTTAACTCATTTTGAGATAACGTACAACTTTAAACTTTTCCCTGAAATTAATGTTAGAAGAGAAGTAACCGTACCAAGTTTTGTTTTATCAAAGGAAAAATAGGGCCCCAGAGTATTAATGTAAATAGACTCCATTATGCACCAACAAACGAAATACTAACATAAACATGAAACAATACAACTGGTGGCCTACTCTACCTTGGGGTGTCAGGTCGGGTAACCTCCACGTGTGCCCGAGTGCTATGGATCCCTCTTGATTGGGTCCGGGGGAAAGAGCGGCATTGGTGCACCCTGATAACATCGGTTAACAATTTCTCTTGTGGGATATTGTTAGTCGATGGCCGACGCAGTGGGTGTCTCCGCGCGTCTTTCTAACCCAGCTGAGGGCGCAGTGGATGACCCTGGGGGTGCATCACCCCATGTGGTGGAAGGCCTGTCCAGGTATGGGACTGGCAGGCGGGGGTGAGGACTGTGACTGGTCGTCGTATTATTACATCATCTTCATCTTGATCATTACTATAATCTGTATACGATTCTGCAACGAGCTCCTATTTCTTCAATATTCCTATTTATAGAGAACATCGAAATTATTTGTTCATAATTTAAATTAGATTAGCATTTTGTAAGCTTAGCTGTATTTATATAAGTTTATGCGAAAGTTTGCATACGTGTACCTATGTATGTGTATGTTTGTTACTCCTTCACGCCGGTACTTCGGAATCAGATGTAGCTGAAACTTTAATTGGAGATTGAATTTAGTTTTATATTTTAGAAAGAAAGTGAAAACAGAATCGCGAACAGCTATGACACAACCATCTGTTACATACTTACTTGTTCTTGCTAAAACTTAATCTACGTGGACTAAGTATCAGCGTGTCAGCTAGTATATTAACTAAATAATATTAATAGATTACGCTCTCTACTACGCCTAAGCGTAGCGAAGAGACAAAAAAATTAATGTGAATATATGCTGATTGATTGCATTTTTATAGAGCTCGCTGACTTCGTGACACTACCCAGCCCATGTCTATGTTCGGCGTGAACACAACATTACCGACATTCTGTTTCGAATTAAAACGGGGCAGCGCCCTCTAGGAACGAGTAGGTAGATATTCCTTGTTCGTGCGGGATGTCAACGACATCTATTGTCCGATTGTCGAAAAGTCTAATCTGGGCTATGTTGTGAATGAACCTACAACAACTATACGCAAGGGGCGCCCCCAGAAGCGCTTTAACAAAATCTTTCGAAAAACTCAATGCATATTCGGCGTATGACTTTCGTGCGTACAAATTAAGTGAAATACAACAACTAAAATGTTAATAAGTTCTTAAAAAAAATATTGTGTTTGTATAATATTGTCGAACGACATATATTGAACCGGTGAATTGGATCTGTTAAATACGGCTCCATTCCTAGGCATAACGTTAGACACTAAACTTCAATGGGCCCACATATAAATACTTTATCGCACAGACTTAGAGCTCTGCAGCTTACGAGGTAAAACAGATTTGTCATTTGACAGATATAGAGACTGCCAGACTAGTGCATTTTAGCTACTTTCACAGCATTATGTCATATGGTAATTTATTATGGGGTAATATTGCTGATATTGACACTGTATAGAAGAGGGCCGTTGGTGAGATACACAAATTGGGCCCCAGAGAGTCATTAAGAGATAAATTAAAAGAATATAAAATATTGACAATTTACATATGAAAATGTATGTTCGTAAAAATATATAAAATTCAAGAAAAAATGGACTGTAACGCACTGAACATTAGAAGTAAAAGTAAACTTGTAGTACCGTTTAGTTGGCTGCACAAAATTAGAATAATTTAAATTTATTTTATAATAAATAACCTATCAGAGATATATATAGAGATGTCTATCAATAAGTTCAAGTTTTTATAGAACGAAAGCATATAGAAAAATCGTATTATCTATATATATAAAAGCGAAATACCACTGACTGACTGACTGACTGACTGATGATCACGATATCTCAGGAACTATAGAACGAACGAATTTGAAATTAGGAAGGTTGATTTCTTTTATAAAGTAGAGGTCAGCTAAGAACCGATTTTGAGAAAATCCACCCCTAAAGGGTTGAAATGGGGGTTGGAAGTTTGTATGAAAGTCCTTTATTTTTGAAGTTAGAGACATGAAAGTTAGCAACTAAGTTTTCAATTATTAATGATAAAGATCTGTATAATCAATGTTACGGAAATCTACCCCAAAGGGGGTGAAATGGGGGTTGTAAGTTTTCATGAGGATTCTATGTTTTCAAAGTTAGGGACATAAAAATGGGCATTTAGGTAATTTGTTTTAAATAATAAAAACCTGTATACACAATATTACAAAAATCCACCCTTAAGGGGTAGAAATGGGGGTTGGAAGTTTGTATGAAAGTCCTATATTTTTGAAGTCAGAGACATGAAAGTTGGCAACTAAGTTGTTAATTATAAATAATATAGATCTGTATAATCAATGTTACGAAAATCTACTAAAAGGGGGGTGAAATGGGGGTAGGAAGTTTTCATGAGGATTCTAAGTTTTCGAAGTTAGGGTAATGAAAATTGGCATTTAGGTAATTTGTTTTAAATAATAAAAACCTGTATACGCAATATTACAAAAATCTACCCCTAAAGGGTAGAAATGTGGGTTGGAAGTTTGTATGAAAGTCCTATATTATTGAAGTTAGAAACATAAAAGTTGGTATCTAAGTTGTTAATTATAAATAATAAAGATCTGTTTAATCAATGTTTTGAAAATCTACCCTACGGGGGGTGAAATGGGGGTTCGAAGTTTTCACTAGGATTCTATGTTTTCGAAGTTAGGGATATGAAAATTGGCATTTAAGTAATTTGTTTTAAATAATAAAAACTGTATATGCAATATTACAAAAATCCACCCATAAGGGGTAGAAATGGGGATTGGAAGTTTGTATGAAAGTCCTATATTTTTGAAGTTAAAGAAATGAAAGTTGGCATCTAAGTTTTTAATTATAAATGTTTAAGATCTGTATAATCAATGTTACGAAAATCTACCCCAAGGAGAGTGAAATGGGGGTTGGAAGTTTTCATCAGGATTCTATGTTTTCGAAGTTAGGGGACATGAAAATTGGCATTTAGGTAATTTGATTTAAATAATAAAAACCTCTATACGCAATATTAAATAGGGGGTGAAATGGGGGTTCGAAGTTTTCACGAGGATTCTATGTTTTCGAAGTTAGGGATATGCAAATTGGCATTTAAGTAATTTGTTTTAAATAATAAACACTGTATATGCAATATTAAAAAAATCCACCCCTAAGGTGTTGAAATGGGGGTTGGTAGTTTGTATGAAAGTCCTATATTTTTAAAGTTAGAGACATGTAAGTTGGCAACTAAGTTGTTAATTATAAATAATAAAGATCTGCATGATCAATGTTGCGAAATACCACCCCAAAGGGGGTAAAATGGGGGTTGGAAGTTTTCATCAGAATTCTAAGTTTGGGACATGCAAACTGCCATTTAGTTTATTTGTTTTAAATAATAAAAACCTGTATATACGCAATATTACAAAAAATCATCCCAAAAGGGGTGAGAGGAGTGAGGGGTTGGAAGGTTACATGTAAGTTCGGAGTTTTTGGAATTTGAGAAATGAAAATCGGCAATTAGACCATTACTTTTCAGTAACTATTACATGTATGGTATAAGCTCTTTTGCAAAATCACACATTGAAAGTGGAAACATACAGAATGTAAAGGAATTTGGAAGTTAGGCCCTGCTAAGGCGTAGACATCCGCTAATAATTTGTGAAAATCCTCCGCAAAGAGGTTAATACCGGGGTTCATGTTGGTTGAAAATCTTATAAAGTTTTACTTCTTTGAATCCATTGAAATACTTTGTACTAAGAAATCCTTACTATCCAGACAAAATCATAGTAATATTATAAATGCGAATGTGAGTTTGTATGTTGGCTTCAATCACGTCGCAACAGAGCAATGGATCGACGTGATTTTTGAAATTATAGTTGAGGACCTGGAGAGTGACATAGGAGAGCTCCCGTTGGAATTTTTACAACTTATTCTGACTGAATTTTAAAAACTTATTCCACGCGGGCGAAGTCGCGGGCGCCAGCTAGTATATTATATAAATGATAGAAAAAGTTTGGGTGTGAATTGCTCTATCTCCATAGGAACTATAATTTATTATTGATTATGTGTGATGTTGGTAACGAAAAAAAAATCGATTATGTTTGTTGTGGGATTCTTCTTAGACCTGGGCGCAATTTGAACCCAATTTGAAAACTAAAGCCGAGAGCTTTAGTTTTAAGTTTGCCAGTGTTGTTATCACCATCATTTCAGGAATAGAAATAATGAAAAATGTGATATATATGAACATGATCATTGATGCATGTAATAGGTTTATATGAATAAAGCTATTTTCACTTTTTTTTTCTATACACTTAATGATTACAAAGTTAATGTATTCTGCATCAGTCTTAAATATGTTAAAGACTAAAAAATATAAATAAAAAGATAAATAAATACATGCTTTTACTACGCACTAATAATTATTATAAAGTGGCTAATTAAATTGCCTTTGTTACGACACATTATGACCTTGCCAATATTTTAACTTCATACTAGAATTAACGCGAAACTTTTATCTCTTTGTTCAATACACGGTGAATGATAAACAATTTTAGAATGTAAATGTGTTCATAATATTAGTAATAAAACTTATTCGTAATGCATCAAGTAAGGGAACGAAAACTATATAAGGGAAAGTAACCGACTATCATTTCATTACTATTATATATATTATAAGATTACCTACAGCTTCAGGAAAAATCGCTACCGCTATGGTAAACAATTATCAAAATCGGTTCATAAGTATTTATTAATTATATAGGATTGGCAGGGACTAACGCCTTACCTTGCTCTCCGAGGCACGGGGATGGTAGCCGCCAAAAGCCTTACTCAGGAATGGTAGTGAAAATGTCAAAACACAAACCTTGGCACGAAACCAGGACGTGAGCCGTAGATGCCAACCATTAGATCAAAGAGGCGCGGCAAATAATGTACGAAAACACACTAACTTAACAAAATTTCGCTGAGCCCCCTGCTGAGTTTGCTTAAAACTTAACTGAAAACGTCCTGACCCTGTAACGGATATGTACTCGCTTTTACATTGGTTATGTTTAAAAACAACGGATTCTGCGAGTGAGAAAGTGTGAGTTGTGTACGCATATAAAGGGAGCCCTATCAAGGTGCAATATGGACCCTACATATTATTGATGTTATAAGGAGCTGGGAAGAAACAGCAACCAATAAGTGAACTTTTTTATTTATTTAGTAGTTATACGGGTAATAGAAGTACACTGAGTACTTCTATTTTTAGGGGTAAGTATCCGCTGGAAAAAGAAGAGCAACAGTAATTTTGTAACTTTCCCTTAACCTACACTCGACCTACTTAAGTTATCCGAACTCCATGTTAAATATATTAATTGATAACGCAGATTATCTCTCTGAAAGCGCCTCATCGGCGTTGCTCAGATCTAGCATTCGAACTCTATACACATGCCGACTTGCCTCTAGTTTTATCACACTTTGTATCGATGCTGATAAACGTTGACGCTGGTTACACTTGTTACTTCCAAAGTACTAGCTAGGAGTAATGTTTCCTGCGTACAATGACGCGAATGAATGCAAAACTGATTATTTTATAGTGCGCAGGTTTTGTTTACTGTTAATTGGAACGAAGTTCCTTATTGCGCGTTGTGAAAGGGGGCTAGACGGAAAAAATTCTTACGAAAAGTTGTCACGACACTTTTTGTTATTGTAAGCTGTGCGGCGTCGCATGTTTCTCTGTCTGTCTCTCTCTCTTATAGAAAGCAAGCCAGATATTTTCATTTCTATTTCGCATTGAACAGTGTGGTGTCGCGACGATTATTTTTGTTGAGTGTATACAGGTTTTTTGTAAATAATAAAATGAATCCTGACAGTGTTTCTGCACAAGTTCCGGATATTGCTGATGGAGTACAAAATTGAGCCTACTGATTAAGTTTATATAACATTATATTTGTTAATAATAAAAAAAATATTATTATAACTTAAGTAAAATAAAATTGACTGGACTTGGACTGGACTTAGCGGTTATTCTCACCGCAATTTATAGATCTAGAACTAAGTTTGCATCATTACTTAACTGTAGGTGAGTACAGGGCTAACTTAAATTGGAATTAAAGAGCACAAACGTACTACATTAAAAACCTGTGCCATTTTTGGAAGTCATTTACCAATACTACTAATTACTATCACATTTTATATGAAGCCTAACTTGATAAGTTTCAAGTTAATTAATATGGAGTCTACGATATTTGATGCTTGGTCCTCGACAGTAAATGATGGATTGACGCTAAAGTAGAATTCATGTGAGTTTACAAGAAAACTAAGATCACTGTACTAATCTGACGGATAGTATTGGATTGGATGCAAGGGATTTTTGCAATTCTAGACTTGATAATTCAATAGCACGTGATATTTTATTCAGCAGCTAAGATTTATATTTTGAGTCAGTCTCTAGAAGGTTGTTGGCCGGCTTTGACATAGCCGACTGGTTGGTACGTCTGTAGATGTCATAAATGAGCATAAAAGCGTTGCTCGGCGTTCGAGATCGTTTCTTGTACGGCGTGCCCCCGTCCCGACATAGCGTTATTCTAGACTTCTACGATTCTAGAATATTTCTGTATTATATTTCTACAAAATTTATTGTAGTATATAACATTTTCGGGGCTATTGTGTTTTCATTATTCTTAAAGAACATGGAGATGCTTTCACCCAGACAAGAAGAACTATTGTCTAAAGATAATAAAAAGGTAAATAAATATATATTGGCTGGCGATTTTTGTTATTGGACTTATGTGCATGCTGATAATTTAAAAATAATCAATGTCTCCATTGTTTTTTGATGCTTTTGAACCCTCGACACATTATTTAGGGTAAAACTCTGACTGCTTTGTCAATCTGCCTGTGTCTGTGTTTAATACGAAGGACTAATTTTCGAAGTAGTTAGTTTGTATCACGTATATATAACTTGGGGGGTTATAAGATACGCGCTACGCTTAATAATAATAGTCACAAAGTGGATTTTTTAAAATGATTTTTAATCATAGTAATATTGTTATTATATAATTGTGGAACTTTGGTTTATCGTGTTATATTTTTAAGTTTTTATTACCTTAGGCCTTATAAGTTATAAAAACCTAGATAATCTCGTCTAAGTTCTTTGACCGAAATTTTATGATCATGCCACATTGGTCAAGTGTTTAATGTCATCGCCGATAACAATTTAGAGGGTGATTGCTTTTACTTCTTAGCCAGAATATCAATCTCTCTCAAGAGTTCTGTTCCCTGGACTAATGAGATAATATGCTGAGGATAAATAATAAAACTGACACCTTCGGTAAACAGCGCTTTTTGTCATTCGTATAGTACTAAAACTCGACTTTCAAAACGTCCATTACCTTACTCTGTTAATTTCTACATGTCTAGGTCTAAAACAATAGACCTTCGTGGTAATTAATCTACGTGTGTTACCGCGCATTGTGCGATAATTATCGAATATAATAAGTGTTTACTGGTCTAATGCGCGTTCAGAATCTTTTTGGGCGACAACCCTTATATTGGAGTATCGTATCGTCCACTCAAAATACGTAAAGAGTTTTTAAACTTTGGTTAGCTCACTCTTATGTGAACATGTCTTACGCTTAACTAATCTTAATCGTCAGATTCGAAAGTATTGCTATATAATTACACAGAATACAATGAGATGAGCTAAATTTAGAGGCAGCCCATTAACACCCGATGTTAGTAATCAATCTAATCCAAAAACTTCAGATATTTAGTAGCGACAGGGTAGAGTAGGAAAAGGCCAGCACCACTAAATCTGCTATTGAAGATTATATATTGGAATGATTAGTAACTACCGCCGTTATTTTAGTTTAATACTATATTATTTATTCTGTGGTACAACCGACAATAGAGTAGCCCCAATAATAGTTCCATTACAAAAAAATGGACAGTATTAAAAACATCGAATCCCTCCGATATGCTAATCAGTTCCGAACCGATCTTACTACCATCCCTCGAAGCAGTAGATTAAGTAAATTTTTTTTAAATACCTTTTTGTCACATAATATCAAATTCAAATTAATCTTTATTCAAATAGTCCTTAAAAAGGCACTTTTAAATAGTAGTTATTTCATGGTGATAACTATATTCGTAAACTTAAAACTAAAGCTGTGAGGGTTCCTAACGCGCCCCGGTCGGTATGTATAAGGATTCATTCTGTAGCCAATATTAAAATAATACTGCTGTAGAAGATAGCCATTATCTTAAGAGACGACTAATCTGAAACCGGAAACAGTTACAGATGTCGGCTACCGGGCGCGTTTTAAACCCTCACAGGTTTTGTTTTCGCATCACAATAATGTAAACAATAATTACTGTTCATTTACGTAATAAGTATTCGCATTACTTATATTGCTGCATATGGGTAGGCAGGTAACGAGTGCGAGTCAATTCGCCGAGTTGCCTTGTACAGGGACCGTTTTTGCGCCAATGCGGAAGGCCTCACTTAAATGAATATTGAAAGTAAAATTGCTGACGTTTCGTTCACTACATTCCGGTTTGCACAATTGCTACCAAGTGTTGACGACCGGTTTTATGTGTCACATATTTTATATATTTTTTTTCCATAAATACAACTTTAAAAACTAACTTGTATTTACGCGAGAAGAGTGTTAATTACCTTATAGGATCCATCGCAAATAGAACTACTATATAATATTTGAAATGCACTATGCACATTAGCACTTTTACCCACGGAGAGTAGTTTATGCTAAAATATGCGTAAGTAGTGCAATGTTGTGTCATAATATAAGCCAAGTCGCTTATTCTCCTTGAAACTTATGATATAACTTACATATGAAACTGTTTTAATTATTGTATCTTGTTTCCTTAACATACGATATGGTACTGCGGATTTTTTTGACCTATATTTTTGGTTCATTGTAGTAAGTAGTAGTGTTGTTTTAGACATATAACGCGAATAAATGGTTTTTTCATTATTGCAGGCTAAAATTACTTATAAAGCCTATGTTTATGTTGGACAAATTAACTCGCTTTTGGTAAAAAAATTACTTCTTTAGTCTCAAAGTTCATTGGTTACAAACAAACTTTCGTCTTTTATATTATTAACAATATTAGTATAATTGGAGTCTGGCAATTTTTTTGTCAGTTTATTTTAAAGTGTTTAGTTTATTTTATTTTAAATCAGCTACCAGTAGGTTAGCCTAAATATTCAAAGGCCTTAGTAAATAGTGCCTAACTAGTTATTGAATTTAACGGGTGACTTTTCTTCTATACTATGAATCCCAGTAGATCTACTCTCGCCCGAAGTTAGGAAATCTGTTTTGTTTACACCGTGACTTCTAAATTAGATTTTGGTCCCGGTATTTGACACACCTGGGTACTTATTATGACCACTCGCCAACGCCAACGCGTTAGAAGAATTAGCGGGTATTTTTTTTTTATTCACCACAAGTTAGCCCTTGACTGCATCTCACCTGATGGTAAGTGATGATGCAGTCTAAGATGGTAGCGGGCTAACCTGTTAGGGGTATGGTAAACTCATACTCCTAATTGGATTCTACACGACATCGTGCCGGAACGCTAAATCGCTTGGCGACACGTATTTGTCGGTAGGGTGGTAACTAGCCACGGCCGAAGCCTCCCACCAGACCAGACTCGAGCCGGGAATCGAACCCAGGACCTCCAAGTTTATAATCCAACAGCGCGCGCGCTGCGCCACTGAGGTCGTATACGCTTCTAATCGCCCATTCCTTTGAACAATTCCTCATTCCACGTTCCGCGGAATAATAATACGTTGACAATGATAATGCTCATTTTTGTTTGTCATGCCTGTCATAATGACGTTACGACACTGAAGCGCAGTCGACGCATCTTATCTGCAGAAGAGTTATGAGAAAACATAATATCAGTTTATGTTTAGGTACACATTAACGAACTAACATCGAATCATTACTAATTAGTTCCGGCTCGATCTAGATAGGAACGCGGCAGTGTGTCAGTCGAGTTCAAAAACGATTTAACACAAGTGATTACTATCGGGATTTTTTTACAAACGTATGGCGGCTTTAACATTACGCGAGCGAACGACCGCGTATTTGGTTCCACGATTCATGAACGAACTACCAGCGTTCCAAAAATTACACATTAAAAATGTCAAACAGAAATTAAAAGAATATTTTTTTGGCTGAGTTGGACGGTTGACTCACTAGTGTCGACCGTCTAACACAGTTAGGAAATGTTCTTTTCATGCCTAATATGCTTACTCAGCTCCTCTAGTTTGAAGCTGTTAAATTACAGATTAGCACCGAGGACAAACCTCTTTGGTTTTTTCGGTGCCTTTATTGTATAATTAATTATATTCCTTTTATATTAATAATAGATAAATAAATAATACCATTATACAAGGCTGCTTAACTACAATGAACAACAACAAAAGCATTGTAGTATATAAAAGTTTAGGATTTTTGATGGAATACACGATTGGGTTCTTATCTATTAGTTACTTGCGTCACGCGTTGCATCACATTATATACACTACAAGTTAGCCCTTGACGGCTATCTCACCTGGTGGTAAGTGATGATGCTGTCTAGAATGTTAGCGGGCCAATTAGTTTATCGTGCCGGAACACTAAATAACTTAGAGAAATAACAATGCACTTATGCAACCTATTATTAATTTTGAAAGCTTGTTTTTTATTTAATCAAAAACTTTGGTAAAGCCTTCTTCCTACACGGACGAAGAACTTTTTTACTCATTGAAGAACAAGCGAACACTAACTCGCAATCTGTGCAATGGGCAGATACAGACCTTAATAAACAAGAGTCAATTTTATGTCAATTTCTTTAGCTTCTATGGCGGTCAAAATTAATTGCGAAGAAACTTATTTAATAGAAGAAGCACTTGCAAGAAGGGCCATTGGTTACTTAATTCTGCGGCCGTCCGGAACTTCCGAGCAGACGCTAACGAAGCTCTAGAGGACTATGTTAATGTAGTCGTAGGTACCCATATTGATAGATCGCTGACGTCACTATTGTTTTTAAAATCTATTATTATTAGTGTTATGTCGTCATTATTATTGAACATGGCTGATCGGATCGGGCGTCGACATCGACATCGGCGTGACCCGGGGTTATCGGGGACTCAAAACATAACCTCAATGTTCGATACATCTCTTATCAAATGACTGTTTTAACAAACACTACGTTTTAACGTTCTTTGGGCTTATATACAGATGATATTCCGTGGAATCGTGTTAAATGCAAATAAATCTTCTGATCAGCTGGCTGCCAGAACCAGCTTCTTGCTGTTATCTCACGGAGCGTGGGAAGAAATAAATCAGTATATTGAGTGGCATCCTTAATAACACCAGCCAAATGATGACATGAACGCAAATGATTCTATTTGATATATCGCAAGCTAGTAGTGGCTAAACGTTAAAGTAATATTATCTACATGGTCATCATCATCGTCATCATGAACAACCCATTACCGGCTCACTACAGAGCACGGGCCTCCTCTCAATATGAGAAGGGTTTGGCCATAGTCCACCTCGCTGGCCATGTGCGGATTGGCAGACTTCACACGCCTTTGAGAACATTATGGAGAATTCTCAGGCGTGCAGGTTTCCTCACGATGTTTTCCTTCACCGCTGAAGCAAGTGATATTTTAATTTTTTTTTTAAAACGCACATAAATCTGAAGAGTTAGAGGTGCGCGCCCGGATTCGAACCGCCAACCTCTGATTCGGAGGCTGACGCCCTGATCACTAGGCTATCACCGCTTTTTCTACACGGTAGTTTCGGTAAAATACGTCATTTTATTTAAATACATTTATTCAAATAACCTGAAAAGCTATAATAATAACAATGTAAATATTATCTACCCATAGTTCACAATAGACGGGCGTATTCCCATGGAAAATAGATATTTAAACGCACGCAAATATAAGATTGTTTTCGTTTCGCAATTATTAATTACAATAAAATACACTTTCTTCATTGTTTTTAAATTGTAAAGGAGGTAATTTACCTATTGCTGCAATTATAAACATTGACGGTGAATAAGTTTTTAAAGTAAACTGAAAAAATTTGCTACTAAGGAAATGCTGCAAAATACCTATAATTTAAAAAATATTTTTTGTTTTTATCTTATTTCCCTCGTCTATTTGCGTTCGCCCGCAAGCCAATTACTTACATTGTCGTTGTGCCAGGTTAATACTGTTATTAAAGCTCATTATTATACAGAGACAAAGATTTCAGTAAAAAATAGTTTGCGTGCCTAATGCATAGCTTCGTCTGCTACGTTTAACCGTTGAAGCCTTTAATATTCTAGACGGTCCACTTGGAATTAATTAAAGTCAGTTTAGAGTCCCACTTTATCTGAGGTCAGTTTTATAATTGCGACCCCTCCAGGCGCCTCTCGGGAGAGTTACCTGAAGGGATCTCGAAGGTTCTCAAGGCTACTCGGCTAAGACTTGAATTACAAATTTTGCTGAAAAGCCTCGTTAAGATACGGTTATAACTTTTAGTGATTAAGTAATTTATGAGCAGCACTTGTCATTAGCCTACTAACGCTTCAGGGCTGGGCATAGCCTCCCTCGTGGGAGGAAGGGTTTTAGAGCATACACCCACCATACTGTACTATTATAGTTTGGCGGGCTTTAACGGTTGTCTTTACAATTCACGACCAGAGAATATTCAGGGAACTCGCAATTATTATAAAATAATACGCTAAATAGGCTAAGGATATTTATACATTATTTTTTCCCAGGGAAAGCTTGTCCAAGGAGGCAATTACGTTGCCGAAGGACCTGACACCAGCAAATCAACATGGCTTCTCTTTTCGCCTGCAACTCCTGACGAAGCCGGTTCCTTGGCAAGGTTTCTGGGTATTTTCTCTTCGCATGGAGTGAACCTCAACCATATCGAGTCTAGGTCCTCCGCCAGGAGACCAGGGTACGAGTTTATGGTGGAATGTGAACACGGGTCTGGTGACTTTGGTGCAGCGCTGGAAGATTTAAAACAGATTGCTGGATATTTGAATGTGATTTCCAGGAATTATAAGGACAATTTATGTAAGTCATCATCATCATCATGATCAACCCATTGCCAGCTCACTACAGATCATGGGTCTCCTCTCAGTATAAGAAGGGTTTGGCCATATTCCACGACGCTGGCGGACTGCGGATTGGCAGACTTTACACGCCTTTGAGAATATTATGGAGAACTCTCTAGCATGCAAGTCTCCTTACGATGTTTTCCTTCACCGCTGAAACAAGTGATATTTCAATTGCTTAAAAACGCACGTTTGAGGTGCATGCCCGGGATCGAACCCCCGACCTCTGTTAAGGAGGCGGATGTCCTAACCACTAGGCTATCACAATTTGTATTTATATAAGTTTTGTATATTGTGTAATAAATCAAAGAGATTTTGGTTTTCATTCATTCAAGTCTTTGTACTAGAGATTCATTTATGTAAGTAATTTTTGAATCTTCTTTTCAGCCACTGTACCATGGTTCCCAAGACGTATTCGAGACTTGGACAGATTTGCCAATCAGATTTTATCTTACGGCGCTGAGCTGGATTCAGACCACCCTGGTTTCACCGACGCAGTGTACCGGGCTAGAAGGAAGTACTTTGCCGACATTGCCTTCAATTACAAACATGGCCAGCCTTTACCTCACGTTGATTACACCAAGGAAGAAATTGCTACCTGGGGCATAGTGTTCAGGAAGTTAACTGAATTATATCCAACCCACGCTTGCAAAGAACATAACCACGTGTTTCCGCTGCTGATTGAAAATTGTGGCTACAGGGAGGACAATATCCCACAGCTAGAAGACGTTTCCAACTTTCTGAAAGGTGCATAATACTCCATGATAGAAAATTTAGACTACTCCCTGCTTAAGCCGTACGTGGGCATATCATACCATTTACGAGTTACTTACTTACTAACTTCTCTTGTTAATAACCTAATTATAAAATAGGGTTGAAAGCATTATACGATATGATATGTTGAATGTGATTAGATTCTCGTTCTATTCAAGGTTCTGTTAGATCGCACTGAGGCTTTAAAGAGGTCGCTTCAATTGATTCTTTAAATTTTCTCTTAAAATCAAAATCCACCGATCAGCATTAGCGCAGCGTTTCAGGTCTAAATACCCATTTAAATATATTGGTCCAGTATGGGCTTTAATAGATAAAAATCATAAATTGAATATTATATCTTTAGTGTTACAGTATTAAAAGTACATTTGACAGTTCAGCCAAATCAAAAATCGAAATGTTAATTTATTAAGAAATATCTGATAAGTTCTTAAGATGAAAGTAGAAGCTCTCCAACGGAGTTAGTAAATCATTTAGAATTGCTAATATAGTACAGCAGTCTAAACCTATTTTCACCTATACGAATAGGATATATTGAAGGTTTAGTTTTCTAATAATTATTTTTATGTTTCTAATGTTTTCCAGATTGCACAGGATTTACCCTCCGACCAGTAGCTGGCCTCCTGTCATCGCGGGACTTCCTCGCAGGGCTGGCGTTCCGCGTGTTCCACAGTACACAGTACATCAGACACCACTCTCGCCCGCTCTATACCCCCGAGCCGGATGTGTGTCACGAGCTGTTGGGACACGCTCCGCTGTTTGCTGACCCAGCCTTTGCACAGTTCTCGCAGGAAATCGGCCTGGCTTCATTGGGTGCTCCTGATGATTATATCGAAAAACTTGCTACGGTATGCTCTGATTTCTTTAGTAAATTAAGATCGACCTGCGGCCCTGCGAGGGCGTTAAGTGGGTAGGAGAATATAATATGAAAACTTATTTACGAAAAGAACGCATCAGATTGCTACTGAAACTGTATTCTGTTTTATGTTATTCTGAAGTGGTTATAGAAGTTACTTTTCAAGTCCCCGTTGTCTATTAGAACGTCGTGTTTTAAAAACCTTCTATTTTTCTTGTAACATACCTTTTGTAATCTAACTTGATTTTTAGTGCTTCTGGTTCACCGTGGAGTTTGGGCTGTGTCGACAAGAGGGGCAGCTGAAAGCCTTCGGTGCTGGTCTTCTGTCGTCGTTCGGTGAACTACAATACTGCCTCTCAGACAAACCAGAGTTAAGAGAGTTCGAACCGAGTATTACTGGTGATCAGAAGTACCCTATTACGGAGTACCAGCCGATATACTTCGTCGCCCAAAGTTTTGAGAGCGCCAAAGAAAAAATGATGTAAGTTATTCAGTGATGAACAAATAATGTAACTAAATATAAATTTCTCCTGATCCCAACGAACCTCAATAGTTTTTCGGGATAAATAATAGTATATAATAATCCAAAAGTATACCTATGAGTCTACCAAATTGCATTCTAAATCAAATCCGTTAATTAGCGTGATGCTAGCACGAACGTACAGTTATGATATATATAGATTTCTGCTGATGGCTTTAGTGTTATACAGATGGCGTTAGTAGTAACAATACATCATCATCTTCAAACATACGCCCGACTACAACGAAACTCTCATCACTTGAAGCCCCAAGTACGTCCTTAACGCGTGTTCAACCAATCCACGTTTTCTTAACAAGTTTTGCTAAAACATGGTTTAAATTATAATTTTTTCCAGAAAATTCGCCCAAACTATACCTCGGGAATTCGGCGTGAGGTACAACCCTTATACACAGAGTATCGACATTTTGGATTCCTCGCGCCAAATGACGGACCTTCTCAAACAAATTCACACTGAAATGGAACTGTTGCTTGGCACAATGGACAAACTGTAAAATACGTTTTGTTTCCAGTTTTCCTGAAGTTCAAAGAATTACCACCACATGAAATGTGAAGAGTTGCTGAACAAGTTTAACTTTAAAGTGTATCGTAACCTAGAATTTATAAAGTAATATATACAAGAGGATAGTATGTTTATAATAATACTTAATTATGATGAATGATTGCTTAAATGTTTTGTAAATAAGGAAATAAATGTACAGTTATGTAAATTAGGATTTATTACAGATCAATCAGCAAGTTTATAAGGATTGCGAAAGATTTATATTATTACCTAGCAAGGACCTAGACCTTCACATATTACTCTGCGTCTGATGGTAAAAACATCAGCGTGTCTTACTTGCGACTCCGACGCCTAGCACCAGTTATATCCTGAAAAAGCAAAATCGATCCTTGCTAAAGACTGTGATTCGTGACTTCAAATCGGAAACGATTGACCTAGCGCCGAGAGTTCAGCCCAAAACTTAGGACTAAAATAGTGAGGAAATGCCTCGAAAATCTGGGTGGATCTCTTCGGAGAGCATGTTACCTAGTCGGCGATCCCGGATATGTATTAATGATTGGTTTAAGCCCGCCAACGAGCATCATAGCAGCATGGAGTTTTGAGAGCTACTCGTATATTTGAAATAAAGCTTTATTCGCTAGTAAAATAGGCCTCTCAGGCCACCTCTCTCAGAGATGACTGCTATGGGCAGGTAATAAATACCAGAGCTCACTATATCACGTGGGCCATATAAGGGGTGAGAATGGGTAATGATGATAGCCTAGTGGTTAGGACGTCAGCTTCCTAATCAGAGGTCGGCGGTTCTAATCCGGGCACGCACTTCTAACTTTTCGGAGTTATGTGCGTTTTAAAAAAATAATACTTGCATATTTTAATATATCGTGAGGAAACCTGCACGTCTGAGAGTTCTCCATAATATTCTCAAAGGCGTGTGAAGTCTGCCAATCCGCACATGGCCAGCGTGGTGGACTTTGGCCAAACCCTTCTCATATTGCGAGGAGACCCGTGCTCTGTAGTGAGCCGGTAATGGGTTGATCATGATGATGATAATAATTTTACATTTAACATCCTATTATTGAGTTTGAACCCCTGAACACTACCTCTACTTTAAAACCAGTAATTCCTCTTTTAGGTTTTGTGTTTTAATAGTACTCCACAAATAAGTGAGGAATGCGGAATTCAGAGGCGTATACGGATTATTTGTGAAAATGGGACATTTTGAGTACCTTGTCTCAAACAGGGTGCATGTTTTTCTCTTGTACTGACACTATTACTTACTTGATTTCTATCAGTATTTCTGTTTTGATAGCGGTTTCTTAGGGAAAAAATTATATACGAGCAAATATGAAGTTGTAGATACCCTTATGTCTGCTTTATGTGGGCCAGGCTTAGATAGGTATTCATGTCTTCTCAGTATATTCTCAGATCTAATCTTGTACGCAGAAGCGTGCACAAGGTAGACACTAAACATTCAGATGACATAAAATGGAAACATAAATAAGATTTTAGAGAATACCTTTCAGTGTTTCAATGCAGAGGGTTACAATGTTAGGTTAAAAAAAAAACTGTCCTACCCTTGCCATACCTCACCATATATAAAAAAAGTGTTAAACGTTATCACTCTAACTTGCGCACGTTCTGGGTTCAATAATATTTTGTTGGTAACGGGCTAACCTGTTAGGAGTATGGTAAACCGATACACCTAATGAGTTTCTACACCACGTCGTACTGGAACGCAAAACCGCTTTGCGAAACGTCTTTGTAAGTAGCCACGGCCGACTAAGCTCATCAGACCAGACTCGGGCCGGGAAACGAACCCAGGACCTCCAATTTTAAAATGTGACAGAACACGCGCTGCGCCACGGAGGTCGTCAAAAAGAAGGTTCTGTTTGAAAGTTTGGGGGGGTAAAGTTGTTTCATCAGCTATAATCTATCCATTCAACCCTTAAAGATCATTAGCTCATTTCCTATTTTTCAAAAGGGTTCTTCCACACATCCGGTTTATTTCGTTTTCCGGAGTACTCACGCCTAGCTTGACTGCTGGCGTATAAGTGTATATAAAACAGGGGCATCTTACTGGTTGTATATGTAAATGAAACAACCATTTTAACCAACATAATATAATCAATAATTTGTACAGAATAATACAAGTACCTAGTACTCGTGTTTATATTATAACTATATCTATAAAATGACAAGATGGAAATTGAATCGGCCAACTGACCTATAATAATTACTTAATTATCTATTATATCTGTTTTATAATTTACAATAATAATAATATAACTAGATGTATTTACAAAAAAGATTACGCATTTAACTAATATCGCGAAATTGGCGCTAATTCAGTTAAACACACGTGTACCTGAACTTAATTGCCAGGTCTGAGCCCAGTCCTGTTCTTTCAGCCGGTAAGAGAAGAAAAAAATGGCACTACTTGAGACCTGCCAACTTAGTTACCTAAGGAGTACCTCTATACTTCGTAAGTAGTTCAAAGAAATAAAGGTATCAAGTTTATCTACAAGAACATACACAATTACTATTTAGAAAGATATTCTTACAGTGAAAAATTGCACACAACTGTTAAAACATTCATTTTCTTAATCTAAAACATAAATATACCTTCTTCATCTATACCTACTTAAACGTCTTTCGATTACTTTTTATTGTAACGTTACTTAAAAAATTGGATAAAATGTATCAAAAGAAATAAAATTAAATGAGATATTTATGTATGCTTATAATAATTAAAAAACATACTTGACAATAAAAAGTAACAAAGGATTGTTCACATAATAAGATAATAAAAAAAAAAATAGACTTATATCTAGCGATTGTCAGTAATATCAGTGATTATTATGATAAATGATCGCTGTGGGCTGACTTAACATGGAATCGAACAATGAAAAAATGACGAACCACTGACCCACCGAGGCTTCCGAGTCAGGTATTTCAAGTCATTTGACTAACAAATCCTGAGAACTTAATTCAGGGAGATCCTTGACAATTTACAAGTGGCATTCTATCGTGACTTGGCACTAGCTGAAGGTCGCGTCACGTAAAAAGACGGCCACGTCGAAAAAGTGCGCAATTTATCTATAATTTAATATTTGACTAACTGTGCCCCGCGGATAAAACCTAGTTAACTGTGTCACCTATTATAAAGAGAAAAGATTTGTTTGTTCATTTGTATACGTAAACTGTTAAACTACTTAATTATGGTTTCAACGGTTCAAAAGCTTTTTTCAGAAACAACATAACACACACAAGACAAGTAACTTTGGCTATAATTTATCTCAGTTAAGTATAATAAGCTTACAGTTATAGTCATATTTGAAAAACGTATGGAAAAACTTCGTGGTTCATATTTATGCTACGTTGCATTATATTATGTTATGACTATTAGTTAATGCGAGTGGAACCGCGGGGTACAGGTATAGCTTATACAATTATGAAAATACCCATTTAAATAAAACATTTCATGCTTTATCTTTCTAACAGGCAAGTGTAGGTGTAATAAACTGATATAGTATTTCATTCTTCTTTATAATGAAAACTGTAGAAAAACGTAGTCATAATCAAATATCAGAAAAAGACAAGATAATGTCTGACGGGTCGGTGAGAGCTCTGCACTAGAAATAATTCATTTAATATTCGGTTATTAGATCCGATTTTAAAAACGCCAAAACCATCTCCTAGCTGATATTACGCAGGTGCAACCTCCGAGGCACGTGGATAAACTATTTTCCAACTCCAGGAAGGTTTCATAAAATTATAGACATAGGAATTCAATACTTAACTATTTAAAAAATGTCCCAACACGGGAAACAGTCATCGTATTCTGTATTCGAACGCGCTTACTACCACTAGACCAGAGAGGCGCAGTTTGAGTAGGTTCGCATAACACAGCTCGGAGAGCCGCGCGCTATATAAATAACTATTATTCAAAACCACTAACGAGAAGATCATACGCACTTGACTTTATTGTATGCTTACACATCTACATAATACAAACGTAATACAAACTCAACGTTACATACAAGTTACATTGTAATGAACTATATTTAATTTTGGCACTATATTTAATATAATTTCTATAGCGACGCAGAAGAAGGTTAAGCCACGCTAAATGCAAAACTGATTGAATACAATAAAATAATATAATGATTGGGAATCGCACGCAAATCTGAGCGCTGTGCCAACTAACATATCGTAAGTGAAGCAATCAAGCATACTTGCTGGGACACTCCATGGTATGCAACGGTATGCGCTGAAATCGGGTAACTTACGATCGCGGGATGCCAGCGAATTCTGTAGCCAAATCCCCTGCCATTCCATCCCTGTGCGTTGGCTCTCGGTGTGGCGCGCGATGTCTCGAGTAGAATCTCCTGGCCTGCCATCCCGAGTGTGCACTGGCCATGAGGAGTTCGCACTAAGCGTCATGTTCTGTTCACGTTACATTCATTCCTGACAGTCCCCACAATGCACCCTCTAGCAGGAGAAATTGTTGGTTTGATTCCCTCTTGAACGTATCACAGCTATTTAAATAAATAAATAAATACAACTTTTTACAATAATCGACAGTCCGTCCATTAAATAAATCTATTTTAATTTTTTTTATATACCTATAAATATTTTTACAGACGCGTGATATATTCGGCAGTATAATAATCTTAATTATTTACAGGTTCATTATAATTGCGTACTTATCATTTAATATCTATATAGACAGCAGTGGCACGCGGAGTCATCTGCCTTTTTTTTTCAATTTTTAATTTACGGACTCTATCGGCGACCGTATAAACTCAACTCAAATAAAAGCTTTATGTCAGGATATAAAACATAAGTCTAACAATATGCAAGTGTGTCCACAACAACACGGTTTTTGTAAAAGAAGTAGAGTCCATGTCACTACTTCTGCCACAAAAATTTCGAAAAGTTTCTTTTAATTGAGAGACATTTTACAAAGACACATTCCAATGCTTTAATTCGAGTAGAGTCAACACAGTGTGCGAAGGCCAATCACGACACTTAAACATCGTAAACCAATACAGAACTTGAAGTATACTATATTATCTATTCATAGGCTATATGAGTTAATTTAAAGTGAAATAATGATATTCAAAATCTCTTTATAGAAGAAATGCACAAGCATTGAACGATTTTTTTTTTAATTTATGTAATTAGTCTTATAAAAATGATGAAATAATACTAGATATGTATATATTGACATTGAGATAATTACTTTAGTAGTATTTAGAAATGGCGCGATGTATTCGCAACGAATAAAAGACATGAAATGAATTAACGGAAATTCAAAGTACATCTATCTCAAAGGGTAATTTATTACATTTTAAATAAGGAGTTCATCAGATCTGGCGTAAAGTTTATTCTAAATTGGATCTCAAAAATTATGTTATTTTCCAGCAAAAACACTATAACCCATGTCAAGTTTGATTCCATATAATTTATTTCTCAACGTTAATAACATTTTGTGTAATATTTAAATTAAGCAAATAGACTGAAATTTGATATATTTTTGTTCCAAGTCATCCTTCTCTTTGTTCTTTGTTGACACAGTTTTCATTTCGGTAAAATTGTAGAACCAAATGGTAAATAACGCTATAAAATTTATTAAACGCTTTAAATTTAATGCCCACATAATATTATCGATTAAAAATAACAAATTTGCCTTTATCAAAATATATAGGCAATATTCCTTACAAAAAAGGGCCAAATATTAGGCAGTTTGGAACACCATAACTTTATAATTTTTTGGTGTTAGGTATCAGAACATGCTTTATAACATGAAATGAAATCGATGGGTCAACGGTATGTATGATGGGTAGTAAGTTCACTAAAATAAAAGTAAAATCACTCTGTGCACTCGGAGAGGAGTACCGAGCTCTTTCTAAGCTGCTTAACCTTCGGTGATTCTGCACCTGTCACGCGATGAACCTGGTATCAGCTCGGTGAAACCATGGAATGCTAAAAAGTTCATCTCGTCCCACAAGTTAAAACGCGTTACTGATTAATGAATGCGTCAAAAACATCATGAGATTTAAATTTGATTTCAGTAATGTTGTTCTGACGGTCAGGCACAAAGTTATCAGCAACAAAGAAATTTAGTTTGCCAGCATTGACTAGTTTTTAGTAGTCTACTAAATAGCAGCATTGTAAACAGGCTGGGATATTAAGGATTAGGATTTAAGTGCCCTGTGTTTTTCTACAGAAATCTAGTACACTCATTTAATTCCGCCCATAATTGGATGAAAAATGTTGACATAATATATCCAGAAATATTTGGAAAGCGTTTCATTTTTTGCTTTATTTCCAGTACAGTTAAACTTATTTTTAAGAAAACAACTATTTCTTAAGAGTTGGCAGTAGAATCTGTCATTTTGTATGGCCAAATTACAAACGAACTAACTAAAGAAATCGTTTGTCAACTAGAAAGCTTACAATCAAGGCTCTGTGTAGGGCAAAGATTGGATGAATGGCAAGAGGTTCAGCTTAGGATCCGTTCAGACCTCACTCTGCATACAATGGATCGACGAGTCTTCTGACAACTCATCCATTGAAGAATCCGTGAAAGAAGTGCCATCTGAAAATGAGCATTCAAGAATTTGATTATCAATAAACAACAGATTTGCAAGATCAAAAATGTGTTAGTATAGTTTTGCTAAAATAAATGTTTGTATAAGTTTTTGGAATCGGAAAGGTAATGTCTGTGATAAATTTGTTTCCCTATTATATGGAACTTATTCTGAAACTCCCCCTTTGGGTCTCCTTTGGGTTACTGACAATAACATCCTGATCCTTATTAGCAATAATAGTCAGCCAATTAGATTGACTTGAAGAACTGATATGAGGCATTTCTTACTGTTGGGCAAAATTGAACGACTTTATTCTGGCTAAAATGACATCAACACCGAGTTAGCATTACTGATCTAGATCTAAAAAAACCTCTAAAAAGTTAGTGACAAAGGTCATATTGAATATCGTAATAGCCCTTAGCAAACAGGTCTAGAACAGGACTGAAGGAATTAAGTACATTATTACAAGATAATAAGAGACGAAGAGGAGACAATACGTTCAGCAAAATTTAGGTAAGAAGGAAATAATATAATTATAGACCGAAATGAGAGAAGGAGGAACTGGTACAGCCTACGCTGTACAACACAGAAAATGTACTGGTAGAAAAAGAGCATTTAAACGAGTCATCTTTTCCAAAACAATAATAGTCTTTTTCCAAATTGCTACCAGTGGCATGGGCTATGTGATACAAGTATAGAGTAGAATTTATTGTCAAAAGTTGCCAGGATATCCGAATAGTACGACGGAATACTTTGAATATCTTTAAAGTTTGACGAATACGGCTATAGAGCGGTGTCAAGGTGGGTGTCATATTCGAAATGATGTGCTGTGATCACTGTCATCAGATGAGCCAGGAAACCGGAAAAAGTTGTCGTCATTACCGAAACCGTATAATAATATATAATATTAAATAAAATAGAGCATGATGGGGCACTTATACAGAGTTATATATTATTGGTTAATCTTTTCAATAGAGATACAAAAGTTTCTACAGATTTCAAGTTTACATACCTATCGGGACGAATGGCGGTTTGTTCTGGAAGGAATACGTAAGGTGAAGGTTGATAGGCCGGCCAAACCCCACCGAGTCGGCCTCGCGGGACATCGCTGCGGACAACACGTCACTTGTACCCATCGTTAAATGTCAATAAAATTAATAACTTTCGCAGGAGAATATAAAATAATTCGCAAAAAAAAACAAAAGTATATTATCGCATAGCGGAAGCAACACGTCAAAATATATAAAATGTAAAAAATAATAGAGCACATAATTTAATATATTTTTTGCATGTATACACACCGATTTCTTCTTTATTCAAGTGTCTTGATTATTTACGTGAATAATGATATAGATTCTCGACAGAGCGAGCTCTCAGAGGCTTCATAAATATATCAATAACTTCGTTGTAATGACTGTATTGAACTTTACTTAAACTTGGACTTCACTGCATGACTTGTTATTTTCAAAATCACTTTTTGTCAAATCATAGTGCTATGTCCTTATGTACTACGGACCGAGAAAGTGTAAAAATAAATTACGTTTGTATTTTGATTAAAGCGATTGTACGAGAGCATAAGATGTGTGTGCTTGCGAATACTACGTAAATGTTCGGGGTTGCAGCCTGCGGACACAGACCAAGAACTGCATCAAGGAGCTGATCCCCTGCAAGTCTCACCTTGACTTTGTTTGCCTTTCCCCGTGTGCTGATGCTTCTTCTGACGCGCCCGACTGTTCTGGAACCACACTTGTGTAACTCGCTTGCTCAACCCGGTGACCTGTGCAATCCTCTCTAGATCCTGCCCGTCTGGGTTGGAGTCCAGCTGGAAGTTGGCCTGAAGGACCTGGAGTTGTTCCTCGGTGAATGTGGTGCGGACACGTTTCGCCTTGCTCTTGTGGTAACCTTCAGAATCGCAGCCGTCTGAAGTTGAGATGCGTTTTATGATGAAAAGACATAAATAAGTGGCGATTGAAAGACCGCCATAGCAAATGTAGTAATATAAATGCATTCCATGGATAGAAAATCCCTCAGGAACGGGTGATTTGCCTGCCAAAGGACCATAGGTTGAAGAAACCCAAGGTATTGCTCTTTGTTTTTACAGATTGCATCAACAATAAGAGAGAGAAGAGATAACTAGATATATATTAATTACACTATACTTGAAGTGCGCGACTTCTTTCGCGTTGAAAGCTCCTCCGCTTTTCCGCTCCCTTTCCCAACATATAAGTTTAATTTCGAGGATGTCTACCGTCAAATAGAGAAAAAATTATTAAGAAAATTACCGTCTGACGAAATGGATCCTCCATCCAAGGTTTCCAAGTAATGCGGCTTGCAAAGGACCCTGTCCTCATGCAACGCGAACTGTTCTCCAGTCGACAGCTGGCGACCGCAGGCATCGCAGGCGAAGCAGGCGAGGTGGTAGACTTGCTCCCGAGCCTTGCGGACCCAGTCTGATGATGAGATGCCTCGGCAGCACTTAGAGCACTTGGCGCCGAAACTCCTGTGCACAATGCATTTCAATTGACGAATTCGGAAAAGTAAGTTGTAGCAATACGAGTACAATACGGCCGATGTTAGTTTTATGTATTAGGAGTTCAATAGATTTTAATATCATAATGAGCAGAACATTCGAATAATAATCGTTACATAAACAAACCTTTACATAATGAAAATAAGGTCAAATATGTATATTTATACCACTTTGAAGCTGTTATACTCATAATTACACATTCGGACATGTTCTCAAAACAGTAATAGCTTTTTTGTTTTTGATTTAATCCCAAAGAGTGAAAAATTTCTAAATCCAACAAAAGCTTAGCTTAACCAGCTGACGTGTGAAGGGTTTCAAGCTTATTACGCATGATACCATTAACACAAATAAATCCTCAAAACTTGAAATTCTTCATCCGAACATGTTCTCAGTATTAATCAGGGTCTAATTATTATTCTGAATCCAATGTCGATAGCCGACTAGGTTACCAGGGTATTACGGGTTTGCCCAATTAACATTTGTTGAAAGGAATGTTTAAAAAGTTAATCAGCTTGACCGGCGTGTATAAAATTAAGCATTTGAACCTGCATACTCCAGCGATCGTGGGATAGAAGATATTCGGGTTTGTATGTATACACAGAAAGCACCAGTATTATGCTTTTTCAAAATATATCTTTTGATACATTTATATCACTTCGTTCACAAATGAAGTACTTGGGCGATGACGTATTGCAACTTTCACCATACATCTACAGAACCGTACGCCTACTAGAAATGCATCGTTAGATCTACTTTTACCAACGTAAGCATATTTTTAGCCTCGAACTGTAACGCCTGCCAACACACATCGATGCAGTGTGTGGTTCTCATTCCCTCTAATTCTTTGAATAGGAGGTCTATACCCTTATCAGGTGAATTATGTTTATAGGGATTCCTATCCAAAATAAAGTAAGAAGTAAGTAATGCTACAGAGACTGTAGCGCGAGGGAAAACTCTAGAATGTTTAAAGAACGTACAATGGAATAGATCATTTGGTATATTATGGAGTTTGGTGATAAAATAACAGCTTATAGCAAAATTCCTACTATAGTAAAATCCTTTAGGATTTTATAAGTTTCGTTGTGAATTGCTCTGACTTGATAGCAAGTTTTAATTAAATTACTGAGATAGTGATAAAAAAATTGTTGTAGGCTTCTTATTAATTTTAAAGTAAATTATGAACGCTTCGTAGACGCTGCTTTGCTGAATTGATGCTTCGTTAATAATGAAAAGGGTTTCGCATTCTGTTTTTGTACCTAATAATGTTACCCTGAGAACAAATTACAATGTACATTTATTATGCGCATAACACTCCTTTGCTTTGGCTGGTACTGGAAACGAAACATCTTCTACTTCACTATCGTTACAGTAATCGCGTTAAATATTAAGTAGTTTTACGAAATGATTAAAACTACTTAATCTTTAACGCTGTGGTAAGTTTATTACAATGTAAAAAAATGTAACACTATAACAAAACAGTTGTTACACTTTGTTGGCATTCACAGTTTTTACAAAATGTAGCTGAACATGCATTTGGAACAGATGTTTTCTATAGATAAAAACGTTCGCACTGGCTCTACTCACACGCGGTTATTAGCATTTACAACTTTCGCTTAGCAACCGTGAATTTCGCAACGAAGAAATATGAAAACAATAAGAAAAATAATAATAATTATGTCTTTTACACATTTCTCGGCTTCAAGCTTATTAGGAATCTTCCAATGGGTGGGATATGTACCTTTTAAATTTCGGAAGGCGCTCGCCCCGGCAATCGAATGGAAGCATCTCCGCGGTTCGATTCCCGAGTCGAGCCAGAATTGTTGTTTTCTAGTAGTGATGAAATTTCTTAAAATTTTTATAAAAAACCTCAGCCTAGAAAACCGTTTCTTTATGAGTAAGCCTCCTACTATGCCAAACTCGAACCGGCAATCGAGGTCGGGGCCTCTTTTTTCATTTACATGCAACTCCGTTAGAATCATCAGAATTTTGCACCCTCCATCTATTATTTTGCTGCTCTTTCAATTATTATTTAGCTTAATTCCCATAATCTCTTTACACTCGACCGAAACAGGCTCTCTATGGCCGTTTGATTTGGCTTTGGTATTTTTGTCTCGACACAAACGCGCATTGGTGTGTTGAAGTCAACATCTCGCGGAGATTCTAGTATTTAGTTCCATGGATCCCAAACATAGATGGCACTTCAAAAGTACTACAATTTAATTTAAATAATAGATATATAAAAAAATAAACCTTAGATTAAAACTAAAACCCTTAAAAGTCCTTTTTAGTTCTGTTACAACAACTACAACTAGTAAGTAGCACCATTTTGTAGCGTCTGTAAGATCTTCGGAAATAACCGGCTACGCGAGTCGGGCTTCGAAGGGAAGGGTTCCGGAACACGGCGCAATAAAAAAGATTCTTATATCTTGCTCTTAATTTTCAACCGAGTGTTATTTTTTTTAATAGTGGCGATAGATATACATACTTTGTAATAAAATTAGCTTTCTACCTATTACGGTAAGTACAAGGTGTCTCAAAAGTAAGTTCACATTTGCTTATCTTATTACGCGAAAGCAACTATTCTGAGGGGCGCGGGGGGTATGTCAGTCGGTAGTCTGGCTCTTGGGAATTTAGTCGCTATGGAGCGTTTCTCTGGTGCGGACCGTGCGTTGTGCGTACGTGAGTTTTACAAAAACGGTAATTCGGCGACTGTAGCGCGTAGAAAATTCTGCAGTATTCGACATATTCGTCACTTAAATGATGCGCCTAGCACTCGTCTCATTGCAAAATGGGTTGAGAAGTTTGAAGAGACTGGGTCAACTCTGGAGAAACCAAAATCTGGGCGACCAAGAACATCAAGAACAGCCGAAAACGTGGACAGTGTTACTCAGTCTGTTCGAGATGATCCAAACCTCTCGATTCGGAAGCGTGCTGTTGCTTTAAATGTGCACAGATCTTCATTATGCCGCATTTTACACAAAGATTTAAAGCTGCACCCGTACAAAATTCAGTTAGTGCAAGAACTGAAGCCTCAAGATGCTGGTCAGAGGCTTGCCTTTGTAAATCAGATGATTGAGCGCTTTCCAACGTTCACCAACATCTTGTTTTCCGATGAAGCCCATTTTCATCTGAATGGGCATGTAAACAAGCAAAATTGTCGTTACTGGAGTGCAACCAACCCAAAACAAAAACATCAGAAACCGCTACATTCACCCAAAGTCACCGTATGGGCAGCGATGTCGGCGCGAGGAATTATCGGCCCTTACTTTTTTGAAGATGGAAGGGGACGCACACTCACAGTGAATTCAGAGCGTTATGTGGAGATGTTAGACGAGTTTGTCGTACCCCAACTGCAAAACTTTCCTGGTTACAACCAAAGAACATGGTTCCAGCAGGATGAAGCAACTTCACACACGTCCAACAGATCTCTGCCTCGAGTTCGAGAAATTTTTCCGAACAAATTAATCTCCAGGCGAGGTGACATAAATTGGCCTCCACGGAGTCCCGATTTAACGCCTATGGATTTTTTCCTGTGGGGTTATGTCAAATCAAAAGTTTACGCTAATAAACCGACTTCCCTGGCACAATTAAAAGAAAATATCCGTCATGAAATGGCAGCCATCACGGAGACTACCTGCCGAGCTGTCATAGGCAATTTTAGTGCCCGACTAAATGAATGCCGAGAGCGCAACGGTTTACATTTGGACGATGTTATTTTTAAAAAATAAATTCCCAAACAGTGTACTTCAATATAAAGTAAACATTTTTTCAATAAAGCTAAGACTTTTCTTTTAAAAAAAGATTTAAATGTGAACTTTCTTTTGAGACACCTTGTATTATGACCTCATCAGCACCCTGGGTGTGGAATAATAAAAATCATGTTTTATGAAATGTTAAATTTAACCTGCCAAGTTAGCTCAAGTTTTATGTTAACGTAGCTGAGTGCAGCCGGATTCACCGCCACCTCGCAACACCTGACGAACCAAACCATTATGTATTCATGAACACTTCGTAAGTGCCTGTGACAGGCTGTAGAAAGATGAATTTTCAATTTTAATTTAATACGTTCAGGACTTCCATTTTTCTACTTATTTGCCAAACAAGTTTCCATTCAAATTAGGAAAACTGTCTGATTATGAAGGTTCTTTCAATTTACATTAGGACTGCTAAGTCGGTTATAAACTAAATCTGTTAGAAGGGGTTGTTCTATAAACGCATTGGAAAGATCGGCCAGAATTTTTATACAGACATACAACTATTATAACGTAGGCGCATATTAAGTAAGATTATTGGAAAATTCACCCTCTAAAGACGCTAAACAGGGGTTTTAAAAACTGTGTCAGTTTCGCAAATAGAAAAACGATTTAAAGTTATTACTAACTTCACCGTTCGCTTATTCCACCAGACCTCTCTTTTACTCTTCTTAGACGGGGCGCGTTTGGAACCCTCATAGCTTTAGTTTTAAGTTTACGAATCTAGTTATCACCATCAAATCACTACTATGTAAATTATTGACGCGTCAAAAGCGCCTTTTGAAGGACTTATTTTTTAATAAAGATTATTTTGAATTTGAATTTGACTCACACAATTAAGATAGAGTGACTTAGAAGCAGAAATATACGGGAAGCAATTCGTTACCTCTCGTTAAACTTTCGCACTTTAGCAGCGTTGTCCCCGAGAGGTCGTCAAACGTCCCTTATCGGCGGGAGGCGGCTGCCATTTCGCAGGCCTTAATAATTAATTAATTAAGGATACGCGTGCAGCCCAACACTCCATTAACACCGTATCATATCACCCGCGCCGCAACATTAAAACACTTTTGTTTTTTCTCTTATTTCCGTTTTTTATTCTGGTCAAGGTTCCGTGTTCTGATTTGAGGTGTTTGAGCATTCATGGGACCTTTCATGAATGGGCGCTGGGTAAACGGATTTAAGAGGAAAACTTATGTCCGTTGTGATGTTTATAGGATTTAGCGTACGAGAGAATGCCGGATACTGCATTGGTCCATACCGGTACTCCAATATTTTTACACCAATTCACAGTCTATTTCTGATAGGTTTATGGAACTATAAATAGTGTGTTTATTATTTAAAAAAAAAATCACCTATTTTTAATATTATTTACATTATTATTAAATGTACTATATATATTTTAAAATAGTTCGCTTTTATTTTGGGTAGTTTTAGTTAATATGGGTAGTTAAAAAAAATACATTATACATTCGAATCATATTCTTGTTTCTGAATGACGTCGAGGTTGTAACTTCGCGCAAGACTCTTAATTTCGAGACTAAAAATACTAAAAAGACAAAAAACTTTGAAAATAGAGACAACAGATAGAGTCTGATACGTTTTATACGGGACCCTCTTTGGTAACCATGGACAGGGGCCTGGCCGGTGTAACTTTTGTTTTTGCTTTTTCAGAAGCCACTTTGCCGGATCATTGGAGATGAATAATCAGCCCCTTATCTGTACGGCTCGAATCTGAAGCCAATACTTAGTATGCGGAGTGGAGATAATTATAGGAGGTGAAGGTTTGAAAAAAAACCGGCCGTGTTTTTAAAATGGTTTGTGTGGCGATGTATTAATGGATTCGCATGTTTATAATGTTTTGTGATTGTAATGTTTGTTTACTGAGGCCTTATTCAAAGTTGGACTCTTTAACCCTCTAGTACGTATCTACACACTGTCTAAGCTAAGATAAGCTGTAGAATTAGAACTTAGATGAAATACATGTACTTGCCGTGGATCATTATTTTGATTATTTATTCTACTACCTACAAGTTAGATCTCACCAGTCGGTAAGGTGGTCGGTGATGGAGGGCTAGCCTGTCAGGGGTATGTCTATACTAATCAGGTTCGCAATCATCGTACCGGAACCAAAAACCGTTTGGTGACACTTTTTTGTTGGTAGGTTGGTTGCTAGTCATCAGGTCAGACCAGAGTCATCGAGTTCATAATTAAATTGGAGTTCATAATTATAAATTTCGGTGCTTAGATATAGCACAGTGAAAAGCTGAAAAGTTTAATTCGCAGAAATTGTGACTGTAGTTTGGCGAAAGGGTCTGTTGTTTTCCTGGGCCGATCTCTGTACTGGGTTGGATCGAGCTGATCGGTGTACGCTGTTGCGGCTCCCAGCGGAAGGTTAACAGGGCGAAGACTTATAAACGTCGATAGTAATTTTTTTTTATCCACTACAAGTTAGCCCTTGACGACAATCTCACCTGATGGTAAGTGATGATGCAGTTTAAGATGGTAGCGGGCTAACCTGTTAGGAGTATGGTAAGCCCATACTCCGAATCGGTTTTATACCGGAAGGCTAAATTGCTTGGCAACATGTCTTTGTCGGTAGGGTGGTAACTAGCCATGGCCGAAGCCTCCCATCAGTAAAAGTAATATTACAATTAGTATACTGGATTTGGACTTTTAGATTCAATTTAACTTTATAGACTTTTTTTAATATATCCATAAAAGTGAGTTATATGTCACATGGAACGCTAAGAAAACCATATCTCATTTAACAAAACTGTATAAATACAATATTAATTGAATGAGAACAAAACTAACACCATAAAAACATTATATGTGTTCCTAATACGACCACTTCCGCGGTCGGGTGTAAAGACGAGAAGCTGGTCACTGGACCACCCGAAACAGCGCATGAATAGTCAACGTCGGTCGTTTATCTCGCCTACCAGACATCTTCATTACCGCAAGTGTTAAGACTTGTTCATCTGTCAGCGCGTTAATTACTATGCGAGGGCCGCCTTTAATTGATTCAGCCGGCGACAAAATGTTAATAAGGTATGATAACGGTAGCGAAACGTTCCTCTTACACTCTCCCCCCGCTCACTCCCGCCCCGCGCCCCTCCCGGAGCAGTCGCCCCCTCAACCCCGCAAACACGGCGTTTTCAAATGCAAATCTCGTAAAAACATTGCCGTGGATAAGCGAGATAGGAACCTATTTTAGGATCCGAGTACATGTGCCAACATGATACACAAAAACCCACCTCCACGGAACCTACTCGTGACTTGCAAAATTTATTTTAATTAATTACTATCCGATTAATTGCAGATTTGTGTGCACGCTAGAACTGCCTGGTGCATTCTGAGGCTATGATGACACTCGCTATAGTCAATGAATCAATAAATCAAACATTCAATCAATCCCTCCCTTAAAAGGCACTTTTGATGCGTCAATAACCAACATGGTAGCGAGTTGACAGTGAAAACTACATTCGTTAACATAAAACTAAATCTACGAGGGTTTCAAACGCGCCCTGGTCTATGAAGAAGCCCACGACTAACTTAGCCGCATAAGTAAGATTCTTTTTGTTAACACAATTTTACATGCCCCTTAAAACTTGTTAAATAGTTTTAAGGGACATGTAATCTCATGAGAGCAATATTTCATACCCAAGCTTTGTTATCATTTAAATAATTTTACACTGTTATTCCGGAAATATCATTTAGTAATTTGTAATAAAATTGTAGACCTTTTAATTAATTATGTACTAATATTTATGTGAATATCCGTAGAAGAATCATCATCAACGAAATAATACTGCGCTTGAAGCTGAAGTGGCAACAGGCTGGGCAGATATGCCAGCAACCTTTGACATTTAGACTCCAAGACATGTTAGAACGTATAATCCAATTCTAACGTGAAGTTGGCAGGTCTGTAGAGGCAGTTGTTAAGAAATGCAAATCGTGGATAAGCCAGCCGCAGATACGTTGCGATCAATTAATATTCGTGCTACACGCGAATCCGCACTAGACGGCAGCGGCCCCCGCGCCCCTACAAGTTACAAGTACACTACAATCACACCTGATGGTAAGTGATGATGCAGTCTAACATGGAAGCGGACTGAACTGTTAGACGTATAGTAAACCCATACTCCTGATTGGTTCGTACGCGACATTATGTCGGAATGCTAAATCGCTTGGCGACACGTATCTGTCGGTAGGGTGGCAACCAGCCAGGCCGAAGCCTCCAACCAGACCAGACTCTAGCCGAGAATCGAACCCATGACCACCAACTTTATAATGCGACAGCGTACGCGGCGCGACACGGATATAGTCATAAACTAGGAGAAGACTTGATGAACATTGTTACTTACAACAAATAAATCAACACAATATAGGAAGCTAGCTCAAAATTAAGTAGAAATATTATATTAATACAATTCTTTGTCTCTTTCCATCCGCTCTAAAATTGCAAGGTCCTTAGTCAGTCAGTAACTGAGTGTAAAGCTTCGCAGAGCTTTAAATCTGCCATCGGAACTTTAAACTTACTAAATGGCTACTTATCAAGCTAATGTACGTTTATGTTTTTTGTTCTAGTCGTGGGTAAGCGATGTTTATTCATTCATTGTATATTTCTCTGATTCCTGATAATTCTTTTTGGAAAATTTCAAAAATTCGGTAAATAAGTGATTCGAGTAGAAATATCATATTAATACAATTCTTTGTCTCTTATATTTCGCTCTAAAATTGCAAGAACCAGGACAGTAAGTCAGTAACAGAAAGGTAATTACTGCGTACATATAAAGCTATCAGTCAGGCGTTGGTCCGGTCGTTGGTCGCAGTCGGCGGATGGTGCGCGGCCGGCGGCGGCGCCCGCGGCCATTCTCAAATAAACGTATAATATTCCAATGAATCTCGCTGGTGTTTCTAAAACAAATAACTTAAATCATTCCATAGGGGCTCGGGCAGACGCTAGATAATCAACTGCGTTTCTGACTTTACAACGATGAAGTGGCACTTTGTCCCTGTCTATCCGTTTGTCAGACAGTTTGTGAAAAGAACAAACTTTACATATAGATAATCATTTATTATTATATTACTAGTGAGCTTATTCCTCATCTGTTTGCTAATACATTTATTGGAGCAGTATTAGGATTCTCAGCAATAAATTGGCAGTTTATTCAGCCCTACTTCTGTGCATTAGTTAAAAAAAATCTAAATGTGGTTAAAATAAAAAATGGAATGAGATATTAAATGAAACATTGATATGCATGTGACTGACTAAAACTGACTGGAGGAACACATCGTGTGATTTACTGTGACTCTTTTTTTTTTATTCACTACAAGTTAGCCCTTGACGGCAATCTCACCTGATGGTTAGTGATGATGCAGTCTAAGATGGTAGCGGGCTAACCTGTTAGGGTTATGGTAAACACATACTCCTAATTGGTTTCTACGCGACATCGTGCCCGAACGCTAAATCGCTTGGCGGCACGTCTTTGTCGGTAGGGTGGTAACTAGCCACGGCCGAAGCCACCAGACCACTATTTTTTAACAGAGTGCCGGGCCCCTACTAAAGTTTCGTTCACTGTCATCAAAAGTCGGTATTGTTACAAACATTATAAATGCGCTGTATATCACACATCCAAGTTTTTTTGTTCAAAGAATTTTAATTTAATTTTGGTATTGGTTGGTCAAATAATATAATTAAATATTGCAAAACATATATGTGTACGAACCGGTTTCTTACTACTAGGGAATATTTTACAGTTTTAAACTCTTATTACTAGTATTTATTATGCTTGCTACTCACATTATTAGATATTCGTAAGATCTCCTTACGCGAGATGGTGATATCAAAACCAAAATCGGCTAAGTTTGTTGTAGGCTTGTTAGACTTCACCGCGTTTGAAACCCTTCTAGATTAAGCTTTTTTGTAAGTTAACGAATACATTTTTCATATACATCTCGCTAAAATAGTAATTATTATATGAATACCCAATAGCCATGAGCCTCGCTGAGTAGGCTTGATGAGAAGCATTTCTGGGAGGAGTTGACTTTTATAACTTCGACTGTTATGTCGGAGCCCTAAATTCTTGGTTCCTTCTAGAGGGAGAGGAGTAAAGCAATCAAGGCGTTGGGGATTTATTGCTTGCCTCAGGCCGAGCGGACACCGGAGCCAGGTTTTTGTCACCGGGACAAACGGATCGGCCGCCGCCCAGGAATGTTAATAGATTTCAATAAATCTGTTTGAACGGCGCGGAGCCGTTGTTATGAACATCCAACGTAACGCAAGATTTGTGAACATGCTCAGCGCCAGATTTTAATGCAGGCCCGGGTGCGGCATATCTTAGGTCCGATGTGTGTGTGTGTATGTCATTTATTTAATTGTTGATCGGCCACATCTCAATTAACATGTCGTAACATTTTTTATTGAAATAGTAGAAATAAGAGGACCTACTACAGTAAACCAACTATTCAGATAGTCCTACATAAAGTGCTTTCTTCGTTATATTTTCTGTAATGGTTATAATGTTCTGATAGTTTATTTGTGATCCAAGTTCTTAGTATTTACTTTGTCTTAAATTTCCGAATATGTAGGTAGTAGTGGCGAGTATATTTTTTCGGTCGCAGTCTTCTTCTACTAAAGTTTCTTGTTTGATATTGGGACACCTTTTATTAAAGGTGTCCCAATATCAAATCTTTATAACAAGAAATTTTAAAGAAAACAAGAAGAAAAGATGAAAAACAAGGGTTACCGACATAGCTCGAAGAGCTTGCACCACGGTATGTGGGCCGTCCTCCAGCCAAGTAGAGCGATGATCTACGAAACGGCAGGAATCGACTGTATGGGAAAGGCCGGAGATAGGATGAGTTGGCGCTACTTCAAAGAGGCCTATGTCCAGCAGTGGATTCATGTTGGCTGATGATGATGATGATGACGCTTGTCTTATAGTCCATATTAAGAAAATCATTTCTGTTTTTATTTCCAACTTTTTTTATAAAGCAGCAATAAATTCTCGAAAATGAAAATCATAGTTAAGAGTAATATTAATAATATTTTAGCTGTCAGAAGATAGTTTTCATTGGGAGCGCTCGAGATGCGATCTCTTGTACGAGTATGTGCTCTCGTACAAGCGATCGACATTCGCGTACAAGCCAATATGATTGCGCCGGCGCCGCAATGTTTAATATGCAGGGTGAATCGATTACGGCGGGTTTATTTATGCGGCTAGGGATTAATTAAACCAGGGGCGACATGCGCCATTTACATAAGACATGGTGCGCGCATTTGGAGCCGAGTGGGCGCTACTCTGCGTGAGAGGTAGCGGGCCAACTATACTTAGTACTCCGAGAGTAGGCAGTGCCATTTTCCCGAGACGTAACTACTCACTTTTGGCCTCCGTGGCGCAGTGCGTTCGCTATTGCATTATATAGTTGGAGTTTCTGGGTTCTATTCCCAGCTCTAGTCTGGTCTGGTGTGAAGCTTCGGCCGTGGTTAGTTACCACCCTACTAACAAAGACATGTCGCCAAGCGATTTAGCGTTCCAGCACGATGTCGCGTAGAAACCAATTAAGAGTGTTGGTTTACCATACCCCTCACAGGTTAGTCCGCTACCATCTTAGACTGCATCATCACTTACCATCAGGTGAAATACTTGGTTGGATTTAATGCCCTTGAAATTTTATTTTAACTTTGTTTTAAAGGCTACTGGAAAAGGACTGCGCCGATAGAGTATAATATTTTTCTGATATTTGTAAAACGTTTTGATTAAAAATACCCATTGAAAACCGTAAAATTAGATATGTATGCATTAATGAATTAATGTTTTGGATTACTATTACAAAAAAAAAGTTTACAAAACAATAATTCGAACACATTTGAACGTATTAATCTATAGTCTTTACGAATAATTAGTTACTTTGTCTTAATTCATAGTTTTATATATCAGTAAAAGTATGTTACTGAGAAATTACGACCTTGTGAATTAACACTGTGCATCTTTAGAACAATAATTGCTTACTCTCCAAATACCTTCATGTGTCTGAATGGAAAAGCTACGACTCACCAAGCAAATGCATTACAAGATCATTATCACATATAAAAACTTCTCGCATCACAGCTCTTTGATTTTTTCAGAAGAATCAGAGTTATTATGTTTCCCCGTTTTTAATTTGAGGTCGCAACTCGCCGTGTGTCTACGAATACAGTTCCCTCAAAAATGATGTTTTATAATCTATTTAATTAGAACTGCAGCTAACCTTTCCACCGGCTCTTGGTTTATATCCCTGTAATAGAGCCTACAATGTCCTTGTTGGAATGTTTTAGTATTTTGTTACAGCCCGGGGACTTGTATAGGTACTCCTTACACGTAGGATAATGTCTATCGGTAATGAAGTGGCAAATTGTGCTTAAAATTAAATTTTATATATTTAGCTATGCAATGTATCAACAATAATCTGTATCGTTGATCCATTTTTTTTTAATTATGCGTAGTCGAAATCACAATGTTCCAAGGTTTGCTAAGGTCCGGGTATCCGGTAGTTTTGATTACTAGCGCGAAGTTCAATTATCATCTATTCCGTGCATACTCGTATATCCACTGAATAGATGATAAATTGCCTCAAAAGTACCTGATGTTATGTGGTTGGTTCAATTTTTTTCTCACTGACCAATCATGGTAACATGGGGAGGCCGAAAAACTGAAGACTGAGCGGTGGACTACGCCATGTGATCAGACCAGGTTTGAAAAGCCTTAAGCTGTTTCTGATAATAGCTACGAATAAAATTTCATTATCGTATCACTACAATGAAAAAAATGAAGGGACGAACGTTCATTAATTTTTAAAGTTTTCTGTGTAGATCCATACATGTCTTTAAGATCAATTTGAATTAAGACAGTTTTAATGTGTTTCTTTGATACACAAATGGCATTTGAGGCTTTATTTGAACTCGTCACCTAATTCTACCTTCAGCAGCTACTAATAGATCCATATTACCCTATTAGAAATGTAATACAATTGATGTTACTTATATACTTATAGCTAAATGATTAAATGAGTGATGTCGTTCGTTAATAATTTACGATATTCATATCATTGAAATTTCGCTTATATGAGAGAGCTAAGTTATCGTAATAATCAAAGAAATGAGGTACACTTCTGGCGTGATGATTCAGTCTAAAACTTCTAGTTGGCTATTGAAAGATCTATCCCTTGGGAGACTACTGGACTGTGCGTACTATTCTGGACCTTTAAAGTTAACATGCGTGCCACAACTAAATTTTGACTAAAATTTACAAATACACAAAATTATTAGAAGAGTAGTCATGACAAAAGTGGACCATTACGTGAAAAGTTACTTAGGTACATAGAATACTAACGATGGCGTCGATTAAATAAACTTTAAGTGTATTATGATGACTTATTTACGCAAAGGAAAAGTTTGATGAGTTCCCTGGAGTAGGGTGTAGCGCTTTGTCTATAAGTGGTCCCAGGTTCGATCCAAGGCAAAGACAATTTAGAAATATATCATTTCTTAGTTTTCTCTGGTCTGGTGGGAGACTTCGGCCGTGGCTTGCTACCCTACCGACAAAGACGTACCGCCAAGCGATTTAGCGCTCTGGCACCAATCAGGAGTAGATATATAAACTGCCACCTAATAGGCTAGCCCGTTATAATCGTAGACCGCATCATCACTTAGCACCAGGTGTGATTACAGTCAAGGGTTAGCATGTAGTTTAGTAATGAAAAACACTTGTTCGCGCCCGAGCCAAGCCGAACACTGTGGCAGGATGTTAAAACAAAGGCGCTCGGCTCGGCTACCTGACAAAAAGGCGCGCTAAATAAACAATAAGCGAGATATATCAACAAAAGCAATTACAGCAGGAGCCGGCGGCGACGCCGGATTTACTGCCGACACTCGTTTATACTGCGTTATTTATACCGCGACTCCGAGACCCTGTTAACGACCGCTGTCAATAAGCATTTTAGGGGCCCGCGATTGTTCCACTGCGGAACCCTTACTACTGCGCCACGTGCTCGTGTCCTTCTCTCTGTACGCCATTGACATTTTAGCCAAAAACTATACACAACTTAATGATATATTGCACTTAGCTTCCTATTAAAACAGACATTTTTTTAACAAGACGTGTCGTCAAGCGACTTAGCGTTCAGGCATGATGTCGCGTAGAAAACAATTAGGAGTATGGGCCTACCATACAGGTTAGCCCGCTGCCATCTTAGACTGAATCATTACTTACCATCAGCTGAGATTGCCATCAACAATTTATAGTGGATAAAAACATGATAGTGTTAAAATATGTTAGCCTAGAAGCACTTCAAATATTATAAATAAATTATTTATTAAATTAAAAATAAATGTTATGAAATATTATATTATAATAATATAATTAACCTTGCAATGATGATTAGTTAAATTTTGATACATCAAATGATATCTAAAGTATAGTCAATATTGTGAAATTCATCACGTAAAACATTCACTGAAAAACGGTTCCGAATACATTTGACAAAATCTTGCTTTATACTACACATTTGCGCCGTCATTTACTTAAAACAATTGATACAGAAGCAAAACATTCAATCCGGAACAATTCTGTTACTAATATTTTATGATATTGTACATATACTTTGTTGTATAAGTACGGAATCCTACTTAATGCTTGCCCACGCGCACACTAGATCAGATTTGGACTACAGGACCTTTTGGTAGGCACCCCATTTACATTATATCATATTTGAGGCATTGAATACGTCCTTCATGATACAGTTTTTATACGTTTGCGTTTAAGCTGTAGGCAACTCGCATAGCAAGATATAAATTGCAGAAAGGGCTGTCAAAAGAAACGAAAAGATTAAAAATTTAATAAAAAACGTGTTGTATTATTTTATGTACTTATCTTATTTAACTTTATGCTTACGAAGTTAACCAGAAAAAATATCGATCAAATAAAATTTTCACACATTAATTATGAATTTTGTTTTAGTTTTTTATATAGGTATATTTAGTTATACTTTGGAGAAACCAAAAGGACTGTTCGGTATCTTGTGTTGGAATATTCATGGATACAATATGTAGAGACGTAGAGAGAAATCACGTCCACTATCAGATTCATATTACCTGGCTGTATCTTAATTCTAAAGATTTGTTTTTGTCTTTTTCCATCTGCTAACACCCGCCCTAGCTCTTCAAATATTTATGTCCCTAAGATTATTAACGTGAAATAATTATTCAAAATTAACATTTCTTTCTAAGCTCACTGTCGGATGGATAATCATTTGTTAACATCTAACATTAACACTCGGCCCCGCGGCTTCTGTCGGTTTATTAATTTGATTAAAACAGATTCACTACTAACAAGCTTGGAAAAAAATTATGTTATTTGTCAATGTACCCTACCGACGCCTTGTTTGGTGGAAGGCTATTTGTCAACTATTTATCTTGTTTACACGTTGTACTAACACTTCACAGCTACATTGGTGGGTACGGTTGTAGTTTTATGAGAAATATTGTCCCGTTTTGATTCTTTAGGATTTAGTTTAGGAGAACTTAATTGCATAGAGTCAAGGAAATTGTATTTAAACGTATGAGTTTACTCTGGCTTTAATAAGATAATCCAAAATTTAACTGAGTTAACATCATACACCTAAAGCTATTTTAGGTTAAAGATTATAATTAGTTTTGTTCTGGGATTCAGCCATTCCATTCTATAGCGCTCTCCAAAGTGTCTATCCAACCATGTTATAATAAATGGATATGCTGTTAATTGATCGAGGCGATACGGATGAATGTTTATGTAGTATTCATTTCTTAGGTTAGTTTATCAATAAGTCGAAATTAGATCGCTTCTACTTCCATTGCAAAATCTATTATATAAATATTATAAACGCGCAGGCTTGTGTGTATGAATGTATGGATGTTTTCACGCAAAACTATAGATCCAATTTGAATGATATTTGGAATGAATTGCGGGATTTTCGTAAAAATAAGAAAACGCAGAGGATGATTAAAGATTTATACATTCTCTAATCAAATGTTTAGCTCGCAGCAAAGCATGTTGACGGTATCACGAAACCCTAGCGCAGTTCACTGCGATGTCTGATCAATGATCAATGATCAAAGTGATGCGGTTCGCCCGACCCGTGACTCCATCCAACAAAAGCCATAATGATGGTAAGGTAAATAAAAAATAAATACATGTTCAACCATCACACTTAATGTCAAGATGGCCATACCATCGCGGAGCTTGCATTGTACTGCACCGATTTTACTTGGTATAGTAAGTACTTTAGTTTAGACAGTTATAATTAAACTAACCTCTTTCTGCGGCTTGGTCCGCATGCATCTTCAAATAAGTAATTTTTTCCCATACTAAGCTATTCTATTCAGTACAGACTCGGCACAATGCTTCGCTAACTTCATTTTATTTGAGAGTTATTATCAGTTATTTTTTGATCAGTTCCCAAGGCCCACTTGCCAAATAGGTAAAAGGGTTATAATTATTTAATACTGGGTTTTGTAACGTCGGATTAAATGATTAAAATTTCAACTCTATTTTGTGGTAAGAAATACAAAGTTATTTTCTGATATGAATAAAGACTGATATACTTTACAATAGCGAGGGATTATAATTCGAAACAATAGCTTAAATTGCTCTCCGAAGCTAGGAGTCAGAGATCAGATCTCTAAACTTACCAACTGTGTCTAAATCGAACTGTTCTATGATGTCTCAAAGATGCCCAGCAAACTTGCACCCATGCACAAGTTATCGTTTTAATTTTTGATAGCACAAGAACTGTCAACGCTCCCATTACTTGATCCGAGATATGTAAAGGACGTCAGGTGCGTGAGAATACGCTATCATGTAAAAAAATCAACTTCGATGTCCTAACTTCTAAGAGTGGTTTTATTGAAAACCTCCTCGAGTGTGGCACAACAAAGCGACGACGGGGAATGTTGCCAGTATAAAAAATACCCCGAAGTGCCGTGACTTGCAACACCGGCGTTTCCATTTGTCATTTATTTTGATTGTCATAAGTCGATGCGACGGCAACGATATAGTTAGGGAGCCGGTGGCGACATCACGGTACGGTTAGTTTGTCGTCCGGAATTAGGGGTTAGTTAATATTCGTCCACCCAATGTGGCGCAGCGAAAGCCTATTCGCCCTTTTACATAAACCCACTGCGCTGTTTCAATGAGGAATAGCGGGATTTGATGTGATAATAATGGCCGTGTACTCTCCCAGGCAATGGTGGTGGACAATCGACGAGTAATTTATTAATATACTAGTTTTTGCCGGCGATTTCGTCTGCGTAGACTTCAGAATTGGATCTAAATTTTCGCTCTTTAACAATTTTTAATCTACCCACGGGAACTATTTGGGAGGTCGGTACAGAAAATACATGCCCTTTTCCATAGCATGCATAGCAAATTTCAAAGCTGTCTGCTCGCGGCTTCTTAAGGAATCGGGATAAAAGGTAGCCTATGTTCTTTTCCATGTCAAAGGCTACATGCATGCGAAATTCCATCCAAATCCGGTAAGCCGTTTTTGCGTGATTGGGTAACAAACATCCACACTCATACATTTATAATATAGGATATAGTATTTGAGTGTTAAAGATGTAAGCGGCAAGCTCCCCAGCTATGTATAAGTCGGCAACGATATATTTGAATCACATTTGAGTCGCGTTTGAATTGGAACGCGGTCGGACGCGGCCCGCCGGCGACCACCGGCACTCCGGCGGAGCCCTCGACGAAATATTTCGGCTTCTTGTAAGAGAAAGATAGCCTTTTGAAGTCGCTCGGAGCCAGGGTCTCTTTGTGATTGATTTCAATAAACTTTTGACAGTCAGCGTGGACGTTAAATAGCTACGTTGACGATCTCCGTGCCGCAGCGGCGTTGCAGAGGCCTTGAGACGGGCAGTGCGGGTTCACTCTGAGGGCGATTTGACTCTAACTCAAACTATAATAATAATATGAAGCGGACAGCCATGATGGTGCTGCAACAGTGTAGCACTGTTCGTTACATAACACCATCGTCAGCAACAGGCAGCAGCCTAGGTAGGCCATACTGCTCAAAGGAAGGCGGCTTAAACAAGGATTTCCTTTTGATATTTTCTAATTGAGGCTACGGAGATCAACTTGGGCTTTCCAAATCCAGTTACTGACCCAATTACTGATTTGATTGAATAGCTTAACCAGCGCAACTGGATGATTTAGCGAATTGGCAAATCATCGTCAATCATCATCATTTACCACTTCAATTAAGCTTGCCAAAATGATTAAGTTGTAAAAAAAGTTATAAATTTTCACTCTTCTTAGAAGTGCTTTTCATTATTTGGGTAATGGAGTATTTGGATATCTCATATATTCTCAGCATACAATTCAAAGCTAATTAAGTTTTCTTTTAAGAAATAGCGCAGCAAGGATTTTAATTATTAATAATAATTTTAATTCAGCGGTGTAACCTGCTTGCAACCATTTTACAGTTATGAGGTATCTCCGATGATTAGATCTTATCGCATTGTACCCGGTATTGGCGCTAAGGGAGCGCGAGCGCTACCCGCGGGTAGCAGATAGTGCTGCGTCACGGCCACACAGCACGGGTCAGGGGTCGCCGCGCCGCATACCGCGCCCGCCGCCGACACCGGCCACACTCGCACACTCGCTTGCCATGGGACCCGAGTCGGTATGCAGCTGATTACCGGCCCACGACCTTGGCAGAGGCATATGAAAGATATGCTGGGTGTAAGGGTTAGAGACAGAATCAGTAATGGTAGTCATAACAAAAATACCGAAAGTGCGCAGGACGTGTTTGCAGATTGCATCATGCGAGATGGACGCAAAAGGTGACTGAATGAAGATGAAAAACAATGCAACAAAGAGATGATTTTTGATGGATGAATCAGGCTCACAATAGGAAGCGTTATTGTGACTTGGAGGAGGCCTACGACGTAGAAGCGACTTAACGCTATTTAGGGAAAATAGTTTTAAGCCAAGTTGCTTCGGCCGTGGCTACTAAACTCGTTCTCAAGCTGATGGGTATGCCGATATGTCATGAATAAGATGACAGTCATAGGTTTACTGGTAGTGGAATATAAAATAGTACACCATAAAAATGAGCCCATTTAAATTTATTTTTTATTTTTAGTCAGTCTAACTTACTGAATAATATGTTATCTTTATTTTTAGCAGCTACCACCGACGCAGAAAGCGGTTTCTCTGAGAACGAACCGGCAAGAAACACAATGTATTAAAATGGTATTTAAGTGGAGCTAATCATACCGCGGGACCGGGTACGTCAACGCGCCGGGTAATCACTGCCGTGATTATCTCACTTACAGATACGCCAATTCGTATAGTAAATTGCGGTTAAAGACGTAGTTTAGAACATCCCTTAGAGGTGCCACCATTAAAAATAAAAGTACTAGCTTTTATTTTTACCGAGATTGTAACGTAGGTAATTTCACTCGGTATCTCAAACAAATGAGTTTTTTTATTAAAAATTAAATATTGTTTATTGACAATCACGCGTCAGTCTAATCTTGGCCCGTACGTCTGCGGCCACAACAAATATTCCTCGGACGCAATGACCAACGCAACATGACACCGTATCGCCTCAGACTACACGAAAACACTTGACGCGTTCGACTGTGTGACCTCAGGCGTATGTCTGTGTGGTTATTTAAAATAGTAAAAGAATTCCTAATTAATTCAATGTCGAGGAGGGAGGGTTTACCTCCTAAAAGGTTAGCCCGCTACCATCCTAGACTGCATCATCACTTACCAGGTGAGATAGCCGAAGGGCTAACTTGTAGTATATAAAAAAAAAAGTTATCTTAGGTCTGTCCTGGTGACCTGAGACTTCAGTGTTGTTTATTAGACATCTGCCAGGAAATTCAATAGAATCAACGCTGGGTAACAATTATCAAAAGTAAGGGTTTAAAGACAATTATTTGGACGCAATTTCATTCAAGCAACAGATTTTAACACGACAAAATTCAAAAAATCTTGAAAATTAATATGTAAATTACGACATGTTCAGCCGTTATCCATATCAATACTAATATATAAATTCGAAACGCCTTAAAAGAAATTTATATAAATTTTGCAATTAATAAATTTTGAAAATTAAGGGTTAAGATTGAAGTCGCTGTTATCAGATAGTTTATAGTTACAAGGAAAAAGATAAGCATTACATAACATTATTATCCTACCACAAATGCTTGCGCGATTGCGTGTTCTGAAACTTGTCAGCTCACAAGTTTCAGAACGTTTCACGCCCGCTCCGTCTGCACTATTTGTTAGCTCTGGGCAGATGACTTGGGAAATCGCCTTCTCCGAAGGTTAATTGGACTTGGGCAGTGCATTGTTGAGGAATTAATATAAACGATTATTATGAACTTTGGGATTATGAGAAATTGTTTCCGAAAGGTTTTGTTGCTACGCATATCGGTTTCACGCGTCAGCATTTTTGAAATCCCTACGTCGTTAACGCACGGCTGTGACTTTGAGTTCGTTGCCACAACACTTTGACGCAAACATCGACACCATCTCTAATACGGTAATGCATTGTTATTTATATCAAAATCCCTCGAAAGCAGCAACGTGCACACCCAAGAGATTTTTTAGCGATTTAGCGTTCCGGCACGATGTCGCGTAGGAGTGTTGGTTTACTATATTCCTAACAGGTTGGGCCGTTACCAACTTAGGCTGCATCATCACTTACCATCTGGTAAGATTGCCGTCAAGAGTTTACTTATAGTGCATAAAAAAAAAATGTTTAAAGTTGGCATAGAATTCTATATAATTCTATATAAATTTCAGAAAAAAAGACTGTTTTCGCCTCTGTGAACTGGACCTATTATTCCCTATAGCGAGGTGGTGGTCCTAATTATTGTTTTGTCACCTTAAACTAAAGCAACGATGGCTTAACAATAAGCCCACGACACACCAAGTATGTTTCGGTATAATCAATTTACACATATCTAATAATAATGCATCTAAAAGCATTATTATATAATCAGATAAAACCAGGGTCGTTGAGTAACTGTCATCTTTTGTCATAGAATTATCTTGGCTTTTACCTGAAATACGTATTTATTATACTTATAAATACCTAATGTATGAAATATGTATATTAACAGTATAGCTGTAGTTGGAGGTATATCTTATAGCATATCTTTCTGCCTTAACAATTGAAAATAAAACTAAAGGCAAAGGATTTTAATATTTTGGCTGTTTCGTGTATTTGAGCAATAGTACCCACTATCGTTCTTATTTGTTATTCGTGTTTTATTTTATGCTTGGTTGTTTTGTAATATTTCTACGACAATTAATAATCTTCATTAACATATTATTGGTAACTTATAATAATTAAATGCTATGCAATTTTATTGGTATCTTACAGGTGCTATGAACCTTTATAAAATCTTTTGTGTATATGCTATGAGTAAATTCTGATGATTTATGGTGAGAATTGAATGCCGAAATGTCAAAGTAACATATCCCACCGTTGAAGCAAGCTCTGAAAGCCGGTGGACGGAGAAGTGCCGCTACTCACTTGGCATAGTCTTGCTTGCAGTAGACCTGGCGGTCGCGCAGGAAGCAGGAGGGGTGCCGGTCGAGCTGCACGGCGCACACGCAGCAACGGAGGCAGCCCGTGTGCCACGCGCCGCCGCCCACCTCCAACAGGAAGCGGTCCGCGATGGGCTCGCCGCACGCGCAGCACGTGCGGTGCTCCGTCTGCAAACACCACACCGTTACAACCACATCACACCTATGGTGAGCCGCACTCGGCCATGAACATGGCAGTGGACGTCCGGTTCATCGCCACCCTCAAAACTGTTTCATTAAGAAAATACCACTTTTCAACATTCCAGTAGACGCAGTACAATCGCTCCAAACGTTACAATAAAAAAAAATGTAAAGCATTAAATTAATCTATCCATGTAAGTTGCAAAGATATTTTTATATATGTTATGCATGTAGAATGCTCGCGAGCGTACAACATCTGTCCTCAAAGACATTGCTTCATGATGACCTCGACCACTCAGACAAGAGTGAAAGCACGAAGAAAATGGATGTATAGTATGTACTATGATTTAGCATATTTTTCATTTTGTATGTGTCATCATCACCATCATCATCATGAACAACCCATTACTGGCTCATTACAGAGCACGTGTCTCCTCTCAATATGAGAAGGGTTTGGCCATAGTCCACCACGCTGGCCATGTGCGGATTGGCAGACTTCACACGCCTTTGAGAACATTATGGAGAACTCTCAGGCGTGCAGGTTTCCTCACGATGTTTTCAATCACCGTTGAAGCAAGTGATATTTTAATTTTTAAAAACGCACATAACTCCGAAAAGTTAGAGGTGCGTGCCCGGATTCGAACCACCGACCTCTGATTAGGAGGCTGACGCCTTAACCACTAGGCTATCACCGTTTTTTTGTATGTGTACGAATACAAAATTATTTTATAATACCATGCATATATCATCTATTTAGCGGTGAGGGGCCGCCAAATTGTATCTCTATCTTGCCGATATCATTAGCTATAGCGTTATATATTTGCACTTTGTACTATTTCACAGGCAGCACATCCAGTACTTTATGATATTAAGCCTTAGGAGTGGAAGAGCATATTTTAATGCAGTTTTTTATTTACAGACCGGTGCAATTTAAATAACTTATTTGTATAAACTTTTACATCTAGAATAGTTTTCAAACTACCTTCACCCGACGAACAGTTTGGTCTAGTGGTTACCAGTTCGATACACGATAAGCATACTCAACTTTTATGAGTTATTTCCGTTTCAAATGTTATTTTAGCAATGTTAAATTAGATATCAATTGCTTTAACTGTGAAGGAAAACATCGTGAGGCAACCTACCCTACCGAGAGATCTGTAATTTTCTCAAAGGTGTGTGAAATCTCACGCTGAGAGGAGTCCCGTGTTCTGTAGTCACCCGATATTGAGGTAATAATGATTAAATATTTATAAATTTGCAATCGATGGCAAGACTATTTGCAGGTTGCATTCTTGGAGTCTACTTCCAAAATTGGAACTTTGGTATAGTATCTGCCATACAAAACATCTGATATTATAACAAGGTAAAAGCTGCGTTTCTTAAACGCGAGTGGTTGATTCGCTTTCGATGTTGTCTCAAACAAAACTCCTCTACAAACACTGCAAGTCCCTCGGATGCATTTAAATCAAACACACCAATTTGATTGTATTATAAACAGTAAATGCAAGAATAGAACATTTATTGACAACAATTCGGAACGCGACATGTGTTCAAAGGCGGGACCGCCGCCGAGCGCGGCAGCCGTCGCCTAATCCAATAGAGGCTTGCATAAATACAACACCCCTTCGCTTTGAGATAATCAAACGGACAAATTGATTTAGTCAAATATTTGCTACGTGACTCAAATACAACTTTACAATTGATGGAGGCGTCGCGTCTATATTACGCGTATACCCGCGCAAGAAGAGCTGCGGTATAAGCTTGACCGCCTTAACTGTGCGTTTGAGTCATCGCTTCTCTTACACTGATGAACGCTCACCATGCGGCAATAAACACGTATGATCAGGAGTGCCTGAAAAGGTTCTAGAATTTGTTAAAGCAACATGAGAGTGTCTCATGAGAGCAGTTCAAGCCTGAACAACTAAATAAATAAATACACTAGCAACGTAATAAACTTGGAAAAGACACCATTAATGTTCTTGAAGCCTTTTTGGCCTAGAAGTTTTCTTTGCGAGGTTACAACTACAGTAGTATTTAACTATGTAATTTTGTTACATGTGGTTTATCTCTAAATGCACGAATCGTTCATATATACAATATTTTTCATTATTTCTATTCGTGAAGTGATATTTACATTTACCAATTTAAAACTAAAGTTAAGAGGGTTTAAATCGCGCCCAAGTCTAACAAGAAACCCACAACAAACTTTTTTTTAAATAATCTATATGATGGCCAATCAATATTAAATTATAGTACCTTTAGAGTTAGAGAAATTCACACCCAAGCTTTTTTATCGTTTATATAATCCTTAATATCGTAATATGATTTTTCTACATGCTTTCGTTTTATAAAAACTTTGAACTTATTGATAGACATCTCCAAGATGTCAATAGGTAATTTTTTTATAAAATTAAATACAATTTCCTTTGAATGATTTTGTGCAGCCTACTAAACATTACAAGTTTACTTTTACTTCTGCGTGCGTTGCAGTCCATTTCTTTTCTTGATTTAATTATATTTAATTAAATTATTATATTTAAAAAATTTAATGATATTTTTACATTAAATTTAATTTTGTTATGCTAATCCATAATAACCACCCATATTCTTCATTTTGAACATTTGCCATGTTCATTTTCACATTTATGTTTTTGATGGGATTCTTTATCTTAAACTTTGAGTTTATTATACATCAAACATTTTACATAAAATTTAATTAATAATAGATTTAAACCAAATTTATGAAATTTAAATTGGTTTGTTATTATTCCGTCGGTCCACGTGTCCGTCAAAGCCTTAAAATGTACTTCTGAAAAATAACTAGATTTTTGCTGCAAAGTTCTAAAACTTTTGAAGCGGGGAAAAGTGTATGCTATTTGAAGAGAATATAAGAAATTGTGTGCGTCTATTTTTGAAGCGGCCGGATTGGGCCGTCGGGGAATCGTCTCCTTTTGCAGGGCGTATTTTGCAGGAAGGTAGTAGACCTCCGCCAAATTTATTTTTATATTAATTCATTATTTTATGAAAGCTCAGGTGCTTTGTCGGTTTGTAAGCGTCTTATCCGAGAAACATCCATATAAACCTCAAGTTTAAAATCAAGAATGTTTTATTTATTTAAATCATTAATATATTTTTCAACAACGTAAGATTACGCGGCACTGAGTCCAACGAATGAACTTTGCGATAACCATTCCAATTACACAAGTTGTTTAAAAAAATAAGTGATAAATACTGTAAAATTAAATAAAACGCCGGTATCTTCAACTATTGTGTTTTGATAATCCTATTATTTGTGAAGTTTATCTTGTCGCTTTTCTCCAACAATGTGCAGCTAACAATAGTCAATAGTGCATAAGTCGGTAAGTCACGCCCGCCAAATCTCCGCACAATAGTCATTTTGGCACTCGTCCCATGCGACCCGCCGCCGTCGCTTATCTCTTTGTCATGCCAACCGTCATTGGATGGCGATGATGCTCCAGAAGCCAGCGAGCGGAGTGAAGTATCATTTTCGGATTGTCGGCTTTTGTAGACTGCGGTCTCGTGAGCTTTTAACAATGTTTTAATTGCAGCGATTAACGGGTGACTCGCTCTACCTAATTAGTGTGAGGATGTTAAAATAAAGTAGATGGCTTACAGAGCTTACAATTTGTACAGCAGGGCGACTCGTCACGGTTTGGATTTAGTTTTTTGTTACAATAAAACTGCGCTAGTAGAATTAGGAATAAGAATATTTTATATTTTTTATATGATTAAATAAAATAAGTTTCATAGTAAAATTTAAAGACAAAATAAAAAAAATGTTTTCAGTCACCTTACTCATCGTGATTATTTAATTATTTCTGTGGAAACTTTACGTGGCCACATACTGCGTTAAATGAAACAAACAACAAAAACTTGTACATATCTAATTATAACAATCGTCAATTAATTAAAATGCCATTTATTTTACTGAAATAAAATTGACGGAATCATAATGGTAGCTTTTCCCCTTGATGAAATGTGTGTCATAAACAAATGATTGTTTACTAACAGTCCTTAGACAAGCTCGTTGATGTTCTTCAAAAAGGTTTTAGTGAGCGTCCGTTATAAGTAACAAACCAAAACGGTTATATACGTGAGAGGAGCAAAAAAGCCTCCGCATTTGCATAATACGAGGCGAAATGGAAAACAAACAAACCCTTCTAAATGACGCGTTAAACGCGGCCGAACATCATCATTACAGGCGAGTGGCCGGGCCCGTCTCCGTCCGGGTGCGCCACAAAAACTGACGTAAAAACCGCATCAGCTGAAGTGAATGACAATGGCCACCGGGGCGCCATTCTCTTGTGAATGGTCCCCTTAAGAAATTTGTTACGACGACTTGGATAGGTGACACGTCCTTTTGTTCCGGTGGGGGGCTACATATGCGCGGTGTGCATTTGTGGCAACGTTTATTGCAGTAACGTTTCGGGGGGCTATAAAAGTGTTGTTCGCGTATTGTTTGTTGTCTGATCGGCCGGGTGCGACCATGTCACAGCATTATGCGTGAAAGTCAGAATTGAGTGGAAATTTATTAACCCGAGGGCTGTTCCGCCGCGACTCTATCATATTGCAATTTTAAGGGGAAACGGTCGATTTGTAAGTTGGGATCTAATCGGTGCATGCGAATTCTGTATGCTTATATCATAGAGAGTAAACATTTGTTTCTTGTTTATTATTGATCGATAAACTCGGAAACTATGGCAATGATTTAAAAAATCTTTCTTCATTACGAAGTTATTGTACCACGAAGGCTTTTATAGGCTATTTTTTATTTCAGAAATAATAAGATTTCAACATGAAATAAAAGTATTTCTAAAAAGGCCCGCACATACCACTATTAAGCGGCTTGAGACGTTTTATGTGAAATAAAGGGCGTTATTTGCAATTATTTATGGATGAACTATAAAAGGAGGCCCATACCCAGCCGTAGGAAGTGATGAGGTCGCAACGGCGGTGTGTGGCAAACAGCATTTATAAAAAAATATGAAAATATAGTACTACTACGAAATTGTAACGTAAACACAATTATCATTCATTGAATAGCTACAAACGTAGATCTAATATTCTAAAAATAAAAGACCAGTGAATGCCCTCAAATGGCGCCCCGGGGGACCAATCGTGGAAAGTACTCGAGATTTTCTCGATACAAATTATAGCACAAAAATACTTCCTCATTCTGATTATCTTTACTAAGTCAATTTGTTACGCAAATAATTTGTGTACGGATATTCTATATTTGTGTTATTCAAAATGGGGTTAATAACCTGCGAGGCATGTAGGCACGATATAATTATGTCTACTCGTTTCTCGTCTTATTTCTATAGACATAGACAAGATAATGGGTAGACATAATTTTCCCGCAGATTGCAAGGAGTACTTGCAACAGAATCCACGCAACAGGATAGCCGTAGAAATAATTACGCAAGATTTTGGTCGCGGGAAATATGGCATTGTCTGATGCTATTTATGCCGTGGTTGTTGCTTAATGTATGTATGAGTCAATCGACAGATGTTGCGTGCCGGATGCTGGACGTGAGTCTTTTGTAAGGAGGTCCAACTAACTGCGCGGCAAGTGCCGCTTGCGGTTGTTTTGTGGGTATCGTGTAATTACACCCAATTGACCGAATTGTATTCAAAAATAACTAATAGTTCCTGACGGAATATTGCGAGATTTACTGTTTAACCTCTGAGGTAACGTACAGTGCCCCGTCATTAATAACCGTCGCCATGCTCCACCTGTGTCCCACCGCGGCGCACGGACCTCCTCCCACGAAGGAAAGAGAGCTTTAGAGCCAACAATGCCTTGGTAGAGTTACGATTATGATCACTCAGTAGACATCTCACACGCCTTCTAGATTACATACAATTTGTAAAAAAAAAGTTGCATAATATTTTTTTTTATAAATGACCAAATATCATTAAGAGAGCTACTATCTCTCAATAAGTTGATAGTTACTTAATAAAATATTCTAAAAAGGATGATTAAACTAAACGAGGACTATGAATGATTAATTAAGTAAACGTCGGAAAAAATCTAAGGTATTAATTATAGCTATAAGCTTTTTTAAAGTAAAAATGTGGGATTTTGATGTTCTATAATCTAACTTACTTGGCTTAAATAGATGTGGGCTTAATCTTAGATCAGGACGCATTTCAAACCCTCCTTGCTTTAGTCTTAAGTTTACGAATGTATGTAATATGGATCTTACAACTTAAAGAAAAACACGTAAGAATTAAAAATGTCTTCTATGACCTATTTGAATAATAATAGAAGTAAAATTTATGATAATAAAATAAAAAATATAGGTAGGTATTTATTATATCCACTACAAATATATAACGACAACGACTTATAAAAGGCCGCGGCGAACAGTAAATTGTATGCAAATTTATTCTTTATCAGTAAATTTATGTTACCCGCTTGTATTATAAACGAAACTTGTTTTAATTATTTTCGATTTAATCATCCGCCACAATAAATTAAGCGTGAGTGATTTAGTTCAAATTAAAAGCCGGTGAGTCGTGGCGCAGTCGTCAGCGAGCTCGCAGCCACTCATAATGCTACAGAGCAACGCTCGCGCTGCGCAAGCGACGGCTTGATGGACGATTTTGACATTTTCTTGAGTACTTAATTTTTACATTAACTTGGAGTTCCACAGGAAGTTAAGTTGGCTAGTATAGTCATCACAATCACTTCACGAATATAACTAATAGAAAATGTGATATGAACATAGATGTCTGTAATAGGTTTACAACTTCTTCTTTAGGAGCCTCCCCAACTAGTGAAGGTTGGCAGTCAGAATGGCATATTTTGCCTTGTCACTCGCCAGACTGAAAAGCTTGATTTACATGAATAAGGCTATTTTGATACGAGTATAAGTGATATGTTACGGGTCGGTCCAAACAAACCCGTAAGTATGCTGAATAACTCAGATACTCACTTATGTAGAGAGCTATGCTCGGATCTCATTTGCGATTTGATTGCGTAAAGATATGACGCAATCAAATCGCAAATGTGATCCGAAGAAGAACAAGAGTGACCAGCGTTAATGCGAAGCTAAAGCGATATTAGTATTGGGGACGTAAAGGATAAAGCGGTTTACACGCACTAGAAAAGATAGGCGTTACTAGACGTGGTACCATCAGCATATGCACAGGTGGGCACTTTCATAGAAGATTGAATTTAAAACCATAGAACCACAACGTTGCGTTATTGCAGTTTCTTCTTCTTGCCACTATCCCAAGACACGTGGGCTCGGCAACGCACTTCAAGGTCCTCGACGAGTTCAATTAACCGTTACCTCACTATCTACTCCTTATATGTCCTCTACTTCTTCATCCTTCATTAATTCTTGTGGATCATGATTTAAACATTTCTTCGCATTACATGACCAACCTTCGCATTACATGGCCTGTAATGGACAAGTTGTAACAGCACCAGCACTAGCTTATTAAGACTGATTTAAAATGTAACATACAACTTGTCACTGGCATGCCTTATGAATAAATAAATAAATAAATAAACCTATTATTTCTCGGGTACTAAGAATTTCTTAAATTAAGTAATTACTTAGTACCTAATACTTTGTACCCTTAGCCTGGAATCGAACTAAGGACCTTGTAATCTGCTAATAACAAACCTAATTTACGAGATTTTTTAACACACTAGATATAGTAATTTTATAACGTTCATTTTAAACAGTTGCAAATAGTTTGATCAGTCGTAGGACACTCTATTCACAACCTTCCAACCGTAAAAGTTTCACTGCAATCAAATGATTGTAAAACCGACATAGGTATTGTGTAGTGACTTTATAATTCACAAATAGTATAATAATAAGGGTAGATTAAGGCGTGTCGGACACTCGGCTTTGTCGGAGCGATCCGGGGCAAACACTCCGTGGCGCAGTGGTGGTGATCTGAAAGGTTTCGAGTTCTTGATTCCCAATCTCGTAATTTAGGAATTTGTTAGACGTTGTTGTTGTTGTTGCCGCCTACTAATGAGATTGTTGAAGTAGATACTTGTGAAGGGTTCATAAAGTAGAACAATTATCAAAATGGACGGAGATCGAAAGTACCTAAGAGCATCTGTTATCGTATATCACCTATACAGGGAAAACTATTTTATTTATGATTTGTTTACTAGTAAGTAATGCGTCCGTGACTTTACCCGCGTTCTATTTTCGCGTATTATGTGCCTTACCAGCAATATCAATTTGATAGTTCAAGTTCATGATTGTATAAGTATACAAGGGAAAGGCTATCAATGCAGAGAAAACTGATCCGTGGTGAAATTTGGCATATACACATTTTGGCATATACATGTAAGATTATGGATCAAGAGGGTCTGACTGGTCTGCCAACTAGTGGTGATGCGAGTCAATACTCTAGTCCTCCATATAGAGAGGAAGTGCCCAGCCATGTGACATCAGGATGGAAGCTGTCCGTACGGTTACGCGGTTCAACCATGAATTGGTAAATCAACTGAGATAGTAAATTACATAAGCATAAAGCTAAGATTACTTTCGCATTAATTATATTAAAGTTGAATTTATTTATTACATCCCGGTTTAATTTATAAACGGTTTAAAAACTTGAATATTAGGATATTAGCTTTAGATTAGCCAGGCAAGCGGGCTCCCAAACGCATGACCACTTACTATCACGAGAGATTGCCGTAAAACGCTGAATTTTCATAGTGAAAAATAGTATCGAAGAGTCGACGCAAAGGTGGCAACGCGCCCGAGCGCGCCATTGTCACGGACTTACGTTCGCAAATCCGATTTATATTTGAATATAATTGACTCTCGGCCTCATATCAGGTACGGAGAGCTTGTTCCTCATTGTGTTCGCCTGATCTCAATGGCATTTTTATCGGTTCAACATGATAAATGTATTTTGGGGATTAAGCATTCTGGGTGCGCGCGCGCACGCCTTTCTATACACGGGCTTCAAGGAATTTTGGTTTCGTATTCTGACTTACCATAATAATTGTAAGTTATAGTTTTAGCTGTTCTCAACTTGATGCTTTTGTTTTTTAGGTCTTGATTTTAAAGTAATGTATATTTGCGTAACAATAGTATACTATATAATGCTCTAATAGTATTAGTTTGAAAATATATGTATATTATGGTATATGGTGATGGTAAAAATATCAATAATGAATGTTTTTGGATACACATATCCATCCTTAGTTAAATTTAACTACTGAATAGGTTATCTCATCATCGTCATTAGTTAAGCTACAAGGGGACCAGAAATCGTGATTACTACTATGCTGTAAAATACATTAAACAGGTAAATATCACATAGAAGATCAAGAGAGCTATGGGAAAATCAGCTTACATCCTGATTACGAATAACTTATGTATTTAAATTTAGGCCTACTTTTGTTATTAATGATATTCTATATTTTGCCATTTTTTTCCCTTCTCCTTACTATTATTTTCTATTAAATTCTGTTACATAAAATAAATAAGGTTTAATGTTCTAGCGCATTTTCTGTCATTACTTGTATGTTTTCGTTGCACTAAAAACGATACACAACAAACACCTTGGCCCTTTATGAGTATCACTTTCACATACTCCGCGTGTTGGATCGAAGGCGGCTATCTCAAGGTGGTAGCCCTGCGGATGACGGATGGTCGCTATGACCCCCGTCACCGAGAAAAAAGTCAAGAGCGACGCGTGAATGGTGTGAAACTCTCTCTATTATCCAGCGGCACCCCCGTCGCGCCCAGCGCTCGTCTTTGTGCTTAACCTTAGGCTGCTCCTCCACCGAGGATGAGCGAGCACAGAGACGCGAGGCAGCGCAGGTGACCCACTACCATCATCATCACCAAAAACTTTCGATTTTTTACCGAACCAATATCTTTTTTGACGCTATGAGGACTTTTGAAACGCTTATATGTTTGTAGTGACTTTTTAGAAGAAATTTAAAATTATTTAATATATTTAAGTTAGAGTGAAAAAGTATTATTCAATGCTTATTAATAGCAACTACTGTACGCAGCTATTAGATAAGTAGGTATCGTTAATTAATAAGTGAGGGGTTTGCTGTGCGCTGATCACTTTAATACTCTAGCCCAACATGATTACCGGATCTTCACGAATTTGTGTAAAACTATATATATACTCGTATATAACATTATTGACAACAATAACTAGTAAAATCGGTCAAAATTGTATGGAGTTATTGAGAAGAAAAATGAGAAAAAAAATCTCCAAAGGTATTAGTTTACGGCAACAAAAATAACCTAAAAAGCCTGACCTTGAGTATCAGCGACATGAGTATGAAAATTCAAATCCCTTATGGATTTTGTATGTAGATTCTCACGGTCAAAGTTTTCAAAATATTTTATCAATTAAATTCTGTACGTAATTAATGTACATACCGGAATCATCCAGTTACATATTTATAATCAGACTAATAAACCAATTATTATTTGAGTTAATCAAGTTGCTAGTCAGCCGTGCAACCAAGCTTTTTAACTACAGTTATTAGCTTGTGTTTAAAAATCTAAGCCCCTTCGATCAAGCTATGCGAAGCTATGAAATCAATCGCATAGCTCTGGTCAAAAGGCCTGACCCCTCTCACGTCCCTTACCTGCCCGCTCCCCTCCACAATCCAATCCGACCCCGAGCTCGCTGACACACGCATAATTTATTTCCGATCCTCCTTTGTTGCCGTTGGTTTTAAACTTTTGATATTGAAAAGAGAAAAAGGCTTCGGCCGTGCGAAAACAAACAATCGAACACTCCAACACCCAAAGTATCTTTGGCAGGAGTTTTTTGATTTATAAATATTTCCAAAGCCGTCGCTTCCCTTCCGGCCTGAATATAAAACGGTCTGAAGATACCAATTTCCGAGATTGACTGCCTACTGTTATGGAGATTGGAGGCGGAAACTACGCCTCGTTTGCTCACTATTGTTAGCTCAGTACTGAAAAATACTACGAAAATTTGGTAATATTAATCTAATTTACACATTAAAATATTATTGCATACTGTTTTATTTATTACATTAAATGTGTCTCATGTTCGTTCCGTGTACTCCAGCACCGACATTGATGAAATTCTCTGATGACAGACAGCAGGACAGTGTGTCTATTTAACGTATATGCATGTTCAATAAAGAAATATAGCACACCTAATATAAAGCTTACACCAAGGGAGAGTACTCGGCAACCTTTCTCTTGAGATAAAATAAAACTTTGTTACGTATGTGAGGCTTAAAAATCTTGATATTCTTTTTGAACAGAAATAAAAACTTTTTTTTGGCATGCATATAGCTTTTGACATGCAAAAGAACATAGGCTACCTTTTTACCCGATGCCTTAAGTAGTTCCCTAGGGAAAATTGAAAATTGTTTACGAGCTAAGCCGCGGGAAGACAGCATTGAAAATTGGTATGCATGTCACATATGCTATGAATAGGACATGTATTTTCTATACTGATGTCTCAAATAAGATTTTTAGACCCAATTCTGAAGTCCTCGCAGACAAAGTTGCGGACAGAAGCTAGTGAGTATATAAAATAAGTATGTATGTAGAAAGCAGTACACCGCGATTTTGTCATTCACCCTTTATGTAACCTTTCGAATAATTGTAATGCCAAAAATATACACTTTCATTTCTATTTGGATGGCCCATCGCATTGCCAAGCTAATTTTATTTTGCCACAGACTTCGTAATTTCCTTTTAATGTTTAATGTGTAACAATGTGTGTGTTTGCAAAACGAGAGAAAGGCGGGAGACTTCGTATATGGCGGGCGCGGTTTTTTCACGCTTTTCTTGAATTAATGTTTGTTGGCTAATTTTGAAAAGGTTGTGTTGTAGACATTATAGTTTTCGCGTCGTTTGTATTAATTTGGTAACTAGATTTGAGGGAGCCGCGTCCGCCGTGCGAAGTTTCCCGCCATTTTTCCCTAACTTCAATTCTCCATTGCTCTAAACTGGACATTGGCTAATCTGTGTAAATCCATAAAAAGAGAACGAACGAGTTCGCAATACATGTGACTGTTTGGTGCGTCCGGTAGACGGGGAACCTGAAACTGACTTTCAGTTGTCGCACGAAATGTGCAAGGATATTGAAAGCAACAAAAACATGACTGGAGCATAACACAAGCACAGTTTTATATCCATTATCATCATGTTTGTACCGACTACTTACTGAATCAGAAGGGGGCCATAGTCCATCATGCTTAGTCAGTCGAGGTTGGTACCTAGACACTAGATGCATTGGAAGCAAAATGGAGGGTTGACAGACAAATCTGCATGAGGCTTCATTAGGCTAACTATTCTTTCACCCTAAGACTAAGCGATTTTTAGTAACTCAAACGCACACACATATCTGAAAAATGAGAGGTGCTTTTCGGGACTGAACTGTTTCCCGGCGAAATACATATCGGTCTTCGCTTCCAGGCTTTTAATTATTAAAAATAACTAAATTGTTAAAAGAATTAACGATTGAATTGCTCCAATCAAAAGCCGGTGATATTTCCAACGCTGCAAGGCAATGTAACTCGAATGAAAGTTACCTACGTAATCTTTCTGTCTGGCAGAAGTGACACGTTTGCACGTGTTTGTGAAACAAAAAGGCCTACTAACCATCACGCGGCCCGCTTCTCCGTGGGCAGCATCGAAATCAAAAGAAAACTCTTGCAAGAGAAGAATGGACGTGTATTTGGAAGAACAATCAAATATCCTGCCCACATTTTCGAACAGTTTCAAGGAAAAGGACCTTTACAATTTTTGTGTTATCTCTGACTCTTGTTCTCTTGTTCTTATTTTCTATTGTTGACTTCATTACACCAAATGTAACCGCTCGAGTGTTAATTATTGAAAATTGCTTATGAAAGATGCAAATTAAATGGAATTCGATAGGCCGTCATACGGTTTTGTCAGCTGAAATTTTTTGTACTTTCATTATTCATAATTGAGATGTCTGTAATGCAATTTTTATTTCTGATATTTCGTTATACCTACACATTCTGTAAGTAGGGTTATTTACTTTATTTATTTATACAACTTTATTGCAATACTTATAAAGGACATAACATAGGTACATGAAAATAACAAAATAAACAGCAATTGGTGATTTATTGTTTGATGGATTGTTTATGTTTCAAATGAGAGATTTATTATTTAAAATGTATTTATTATTATTGTTATTTATTTGTTTTAACTCTTCTTATTAGATCTTGTGTTTAAGTTTTATAAGGTGCATAGATCAGAATAATTGAAGGATCATGATTTATACAATTTTATGTTTGATAAATATCTGTTGTCAATTTTCTTGTTTATCTAGATGTCTGTGGATCGAGACGTCCTGGGTTTGATTATAGTGGCAGGCCAAACATAATTAGGTAATGGTTTTTTATATCAAGAGTTTCTTGGTCCAACCTCGTTTGTATTGGACTCTCGTATCTTGGAGAGCATTAAAGCCGTCGGTCTCGCAAAAGAGAATAAAAACAGCAGTCCAAGTGTCGATGAACATCTGTTTAGCTGTTACATATAATTTGAGGTATAGTTTGTTATAAAACAAACGGCTATGATCTATAATTAACTGAATTGTCTAAAATTAAAATAAAGTTATTTATTATTCAGTATCATCTTACGTGGCTCAGCCGATGCATATCGAAGAAAACTTTCTAAAAGCGATAGTATTATAGCAAACAGAACGTTTTGAAATTAATATTGGTACAACAATTGCTAATTTTTATTTTATAATGCCAACTTTAGTAGTGGGAATTCGACAAAGCCGTATGTAAAGCCATTGTATAGACAACAGTTTGGGGTACTGCTGTGCCAGTGGAGATTCTCCCGCCGACTGATAAAAGTAGATACGCATTTCGGCTCAGACATCGCGACTGAATCTGTTCATTTACAAATGCCCCTATATACCGGATGACTCGTGTTTACTTAAACGTTAACACCTCGAAAATAAAACAAGCCTGTTGTGACAAAAATTAAATACATGGCGGCCATTAATCTTTTTCGAGTGCTTAATCATACTGGACTAAAATTAACATGCGATTAATAATTTAATGCTGATTGATTGTATGAATAATTAATTTCGGCCGCACATCACAGCGTGCTTGTGTTGGTTTTCGGTTATTACTCTCTCACATATTACCACATGCTTGTGAAGAATATACACGTTTTTATAATTATATGGATATGGATTACGCTGCTATACAGTTTACGTTTGATCGAATGTAGGGACATATCAGAAATAATAAAAATGGATATGGTTAGTGCATGGTCAAAAATGAATCAGCAATACTTATATATAATTTTTTTTAATTAATTAATTTATTTATTTTAGACAGGGTTACTTATAAAGGATACTAAGCATGGTGTTGTATTAAAGGCTGCAGTAGTGTAAACTGTGACGCAAACATTATTGCCCTCCTCCAAACCAACAAATAGTAGTATAATATAAACTACATATTTGCTAACACCTGTGCAAAATATGCTTAAATTGTTAAAAAAAGCCCTAAACAAAAATTGAAACTGATGGAAGTCAAGTTTCCAGTAACGAAGGTAACAGTATCAAAATTTTGTCGAACACTTCAAGAAATACGTACACATTGTATGAAAGAAAAACGAAGATTTAGCTCTGTTTTCTTACATAATCTAATATATGCGCTAAAATATAAATTTACTTTCTTCACAGCCTCAGGGCTATGAGATCAATGAGCATGGTCTCGAAAGCTGGGCTCAGCAGAAGTTGCCAGTTTCCATGGTTCACTGCGTGATCGGTGACACCGCCGATGGTGTAAGACCAATACTTGAATTAATCACAACTGGATAGTTTTCGTATGCTTGGATTTGTTTAGATAAAACACTACAGTTGGATGAAGCAAGTTCGTACAAACTACATCAATTGATGGTAAATTCCTAGGTGCTTGTAAAGTTCTCTGGAGTTTCGTCCGTTACGGACGTAAGTATGACGATATTAACGAAAAGATAACTCTGCAACTCGCTTTACGTCACCAAACACATTTTCCGTTAACAGATTCCGTCATGAGATGCTTGAGCTCATATCGTCCATTACCGCCTCAAATATACTCATTCTGTCTGTCTGTTTCTTGTGCCTCTACCACCGATTCGGATGGCGGATACTAACGAGCAAGATATTAAGTAGGTACTTAAGTAGTTGCTCTTTTTAGACATTAGCAATTTACAATTTGACATTAATTTAAGTATTTGACATTCTTTTCGTAACTTTGTAGTAATTAGGCCTCCAAAGTAAAGAAGTGTAAACCTTTTTTGAATTCGGACTGCAATCGATGTACCTATTTAGGGCACTTTAAGCTTATTTGGAGAGAAGAGGAATATGAGTAGGTCGTGATAAATACTAAGGCGGATTTTATTGAGCTTATCGTGTTAGTAATTTATCAGGCTCTACATTAAGTAACCGCGTTGCCGTACGCGCCACAGCCTACATCGGCACATAAGTAAAACAAGCAAGTTTTACTAAAATACTGGTTTGTGTCCCATGTGATTTCCTACCCTAGCACATTCAAGTCAACATTTCAAAGAGATCTACGTCCAAATTGCTCGAGTATTACGAAGTACAGGATGGGTCGTACACAATTTTATACATTGGCAAGTTATAATAGAGTTTAGTTTGGTGCGTAAGGCGGGTGGAGAGGGTACGCGGGCGCCGACAGCGGGCGGGGCTGGGCGGGGCCAGTGACGTCACGCCGTATGTTTGTACGTGTAAGAGTGTGTTGTTTGCCATACGTCACACGTCAATATAAGCGGAACGGCGTGAGTTAGTCTGCTCCGAGCTCCGCATACTATGCGCGAGGAAATATATCTACTCACCGTCCTTTCCGATAGAATATAACGGTCTATACATATAACTGTATCGTTGGTCTAGTGGTTAAGATCTTGTACTGCGGATCACAGGGTTCTTGGTTGGATTCCCGGGTCGGAGCAAAATTTGTTTTCGGTTTTTGATAACAGTAACTCGTAGCTGTACCGACCCGGAGTTTGGACATAGGCCGCCGTCGGTTATTATCTCTAAAATATTTTGATAATAGCCATTAAAACAGTCTAAATAGGAGCGGCATGGTAGGTTTACTCTCTACAACCATCTCCTCTATAGAACAGCGAAGCATGGAATTGAAGTAGGTACTAAATTAAAACAAGTAACTTTTAATAACCAACAAGCAAAGAAAGGAAATTAAGAATAAAAATAAAAAAATTCTATGTAAATAAAACATAAAGAATTAGAGCATTTCGGTTATACTTTATATTTATATCTGTAAAGTCTTGCGCTATATAGCCCGCTTGTTGACCATTGACCAAAAAAAAGTTTTTATATAATATCTAATTGAGATGATATCTAGATCACTTTTAGTGATGAGATAAAACCTAATATTAAGATAAAGTAAGCATTTACTGTTTGTTATATTAGTATATAGATATTGACAAATGCGAGGTTAAAACAAGTTTGAACACCTGAGAAAAAAACTATCAGAATGACCTCACCATCTGGGTATTCTACACGCTAACATTTGAAAAACATAAAAATACATATATATCTATTGAATGTAGTGAGATCTGTCAAACACAGTAATTATAGTATCGGCTTTAATTTCAACCGAATACCCTACAAATAAAAAATACAGTCGCCATTAAACATCCTTTGTAAAACCCGGCAAGGCGGGTATATTATGTAGCCATTCTATAAAAATCTCATCTCGATTCGATCCGGGCTTTAATGTTACAAGCATTAGTATGGAATAGTTACGAGCGTACAATTATAGCTGGAGAGCTGCTGGCAAATCTGGCTTAAGTGTTTGATAAATATCCATCTTAACTACTTCTTATCGTACCTTCGAGTAGCGTCAGCAAAGTGCAATGTGCCTCGTCTTTAGTCTAGGTTATTGATATCTATGTGTCACTTGGTAACATGGTTTCCATGTAATTTGTTCTATCACAGGCCCTATAGAACTAAACTAGGCAAATATTCTCCCATACCAAGAATATCTGACATATATAATAACAGTGTAAAAATACAAAAAGAAATGCATTTATTTCATATATTGACATCTTATATAATAGTACTAATTGACATTTGTAAATGAAATCTTGGACTTGAATGTTTTAACTTTATTATATCATGTGACTAGTTTCGATTCTTTCTTTTGTAGTTGATCTTTTATATTGCGTTTTTTTTATTATTACTAATCTGTAAAAAGCTAAACATTCAAATTAGCTCACAATGTTAAAAATTGGTCATGAAAAAATGTAGGTTTTCCGTAATAAATAAATAGATATCCTCAGTTTGAGTCGTGCCATCATTTTTAGGGTCTATTACAAAACCCCAACCGATTCCCATATTATAAAAAGGTAAGCTTTACTTGTTTATTTGCAAATAATTTATTTTGAAACAACACGACGATTTTACAGATTCAATCAAGGAATTTCTTAAATCGGGTCAGTTATTAATACAATGCAATTTATCAATTCTTATCTTTCTATAAGAAACTTTCAAGAGACAGGATCAAATAAGGCTGTACTAAAAGAATAATAAATCACGAGCATTATTTACAGGCCAATTATATTGAGCTTTACATATTATTATATAAATATTAAGCTTATAGTATCTCTAGGCCACCAACCTCGATTTAACTCAAAGTTGTGGTTGAAGCCGAAGAGGAGGTGTAGTTACTTGGACTGACATTTCACTGCTGTCATTGGGATCTATGGTTTAACTTCTGGCCAAGCTTCGCTTTCCTGTGGCGCTATTTAGGTGGTTATTAGATGCAGACAAATGAAACAACATCTCGCTACTGTAATATAGGTTAGACTTGATGGGTAAATATTAGGTCTAATCTGGCTGCGTTGGTAACATAAACTGGTGTTTTTGATTAAAACTAATATTAAAAAGCCTCCTCGAAATTTTCCCACAAACTCTCGGGCAATAATATCCATAGACTATAAAAATATATAATGGTACGAGGCGCCGGCCGGCGTTATAAAAACGTAATGTTATCGAATAAGACCAAAAATTAATTAGCCGAGACTTTATTGAGACTCACATAATAGGTTAACTATTGCATCATCGCTGTTTATAGACAACATGTTGAAGATTTCACCAACATCTATCATTCTACGACGTGTCCACAGAAGATCGACTTACTGGGAAAATACAAAAAGCAGAAACAAACTCTCTCCTAGTTTGAAAACAAAATTTGTTAATAGGTTATTTATGAAGAGAAATTTACTAAAATATTCTTAGAGCATTAAGTTTTAAATAAAGGAACGGTGATGGTGATGACTGCACTAGTAGACGAACTCAACTAAAGAAATATACTTATTACCATGTCTGTCATATTTATATATAATACAATATTTATGAATTTAAATTCATAATTTATCCCGATCCAGGAATTGTGTCTTGGTGGTGGTAGCTGAATGTGTCAATGACGTCATTCAAAGAGCGCTAACCATTTCATAGAAATGTTGCCACAAGCGACGGTAGTAACTCCCTACGACAGGAAGTCTGTTTTAATTTATATGTTAGCAAATAGTCGTCCATAGTCACATATATTGAAATCAGCTGATCTGCTTCACTATAGAGTGACACAAACACCTAAACAGACGAAGGCATCTCACACACACGTTAGATTTGATATTCTCCTGCCTGCCACCTCTCGATTGAGAGTAAGTTGAAGAACGTTCATACTTCTGATTGAATCACATTTCCAAAATAGTCGCTAAGGCTCGCTGTGACAGGAAAGACGATATATCTACATCAAAATTAAATTTAAATCATAGTTATAATTCGCTATAACAATGTGCCTTGACCGCAATCTCACCTGATGGTAGGTGATGATGCAGTCTAGGTTGGTAGCGGGCTAACCTGTTATAGTAAACCCATACTCTAATAATTGGTTTCTACGCGACATCGTGCCGGAACGCTAAATCGCTTAACATTATAATAATAATTTGATTAAATAAATAATACACTAGACTGGACGAAGTTTTAATGTTTAATATATACATAATAGTTATTACTCAAATTCACGTTATATTTTGTGCACTATTTATTCAGTTGATAGGTAAGGTGTATTTATTGACAAAATTGTATTCACCATTATTATTATTCATAGTCGTCCGAAATTAATCTGACTTCAAACTGAAAAACGATTATCACAGTGATTAACAGCAATGTACGAAATGCCAACGACCAAATATGTTGATGTTGTTTTTGGGTCATACTTATCATCATCATCATAATCAACCCATTGCCGGCTCACTAAAAATCACGGGTTTCTTCTCAATATGATAAGGGTTTGGCCATAGTCCACCACGCTGGCCATGTGCGGATTGGCAGACTTCACACGCCTTTGAGAACATTGTGTAGAACTTTCAGGCGTGCAGGTTTCCTTACGATGTTTCCCTTCACCGTTGAACGAAGTGCTATTTTAATTGCTTAAAAACGCACATAACTCCAAAAAGTTAGAAATACGTGTTCGGGATCAAACTCCGTATTGGAAGGCGGACGCCCTTACCATTAGACTATCACAGCTTCATGCAAATAAATGTTTTGTTATTATTATTAAATGTCTTGTATTCCAATAAAGAAAATTTTGACTTTGACTTTTGACTTAACACGACTAATGAATGTATCGTCTCATCGAACCGATCATCACATAAACTGCGATAGACAAGAATTCGTTTAACGTCGAACTCGTCGCTCGCTCGCCTGTCGGCGCACTGCGCTTTATACAGGGTGACCTCACTGCACGGCCTTTAACATTAATTCTAACATAAAAGCATTTATTTTGCATTCACATAAATTCAAAATTCAAATTCAAAATAATCTTCATTCAAATAGTCCTTAGAAAGGCACTTTTGACGCGTCAATAGTACATAGTACTGAAGCAACGGTAACTTGCTAGAACTAGGGACGGCAACAAATCGTGAAATTGTGACCGGAGATACCATAAAGTTATTTCTTCAATTACAGTCCAACTCGAGTAATATTTAAAGATAAAATATTTAACTCGGTGTCACGCGAGAATCTACATCGTTTTAGAATGTGAGACCAAGCAGGTATACTAGTTAATCAATTGGTTATAGTTATGATACTATTTATTTAACCCTGTTTTGATATTTTTTATTGGAAAAGTTTTTCACTCTTTATGTAACGGAATGAATGAGAGATTCAGTAAATTGGATTGCGATTTGGCATACCCATAGCAGCTAACTTTTATTAAGAGGTTTTTTTTTGTCAGGTTTGGAACGTTTCAAGGAAGTCTGTCAGTTTGGTCGGCCATGCCGAAGTCGGTAAGATGCGAACAAACCAGCTCACCCTGTGTTTCTCTAATAGACTCCTCAATCGGCCTCATAAGGTATAAGGTATTAAGCAATAAACAGCCAATAAACGCGATCCGGCGGGACAGGCCGCCGCTAATTACAAACAATTAGACGGCTTGTGGCGCCCCCCGGCGCGCCGCGGCCTATCACCCTATTTATTGCATATTGGAAACAAAAAGAGCGGCCCACAGGGCCGTTATTATACGAATATTCCTAGTTTCTTTCGGCAGATCACTCTGAAGATACCACGACCAACGGGAGCGGGATGTCGGGCATCTTTCTATCTTTTGGATCTGCCACAACCGTCATAAATAGTGCTCGTAAGCCGCACGCATTTCAGCGTTTTAACTCAATCAGAAACCCCAACCCTCTCGTAGTTGCGGCTTCTTTTTACTCCCCCGACCTAAGCGCTCCTCTCCGAAAGAGGTGACCTAAACATATCCTTCATGACCCTGACTACTGACAACACACTCGTACCACCTACCACACAATACTAACTATCCCTAGGGCTCAAAATTTCTTCTGGCATAGCTTCTTTCCAAAGCTCACCAAACAGCCCGGTTACGCTGTGGCAACCAATAGGGTTTGTACAGCTAATAGACAGTCCGAAAAAAAAAAATCAGCGCTTTACTTCTAATGCAATAAACTACAATAATCTACAAGCTTTGAGATTTTACGACCTCCGTGGCGCAGCGCGTGCGCGATTGCATTTTAAAGGTGGAGGTCCTGGGTTCGATTCCCGGCCCGAGTCTGGTCTGGTGGGAGGCTTCGGCCGTGGCTAGTTTCCACCCTACCGACAAAGACGTGTCGCCAAGAGATTTAGCATTCCGGCACGATGCCACATAGAAACCAATTAGGAGTGTGGGTTTTCCATACCCCTAACAGGTTCGCCCGCTACCATCTAAGACTGCATCACCACTTACCATTACGTGAGATTGCAGTCAAGAGCTTACTTGTAGTGGATAAAAAAAGCAGTGAACTCCCAATGCCATGATTTGGTGAGCAATAAAATGTTAATCACGAAACCGTTACACTGGCGAGAAATACAATGCTGTCGATGAACTGACACATAAAACTTGACGTCACAAATTGATCTTCTAATAATAATTTATTTGCATGTAACACCTGACAAGTCGGAAGGTCATTGCTCTATTACAAATTAAATAAGGGAACCAATATTACAGCGCGATGAACTGTTGACTTATTGACTTTCAACAGTTGAAGAATGGCTATTTTTACAACAAATGTTTTTACTGTTATAATTGCGAAGATTTAGATGGATGTTACAGGATTAAAACAAACTAGCTACCTTACAGTTCTCACACAAATACATGACAAACGCAGTCGCGGCAAATGCTAGTACAGTACATCATAATGATGATGTATATAGTACTAGTACTTTTTTTAGTGTATATTCGTATACTTATAATTGTATTTATGACCCACGGCTGGACACTGGTTTTCTTTTAATTGGGACTTATCACGCTACAGAAATAAGAATTTTAAAGTCGGTTTCCTAACTTAATGGTATTCTAATTTCCCATATTAAGAATAACTCAATAAATTTTTGACCCAACTTTAGATATCAATCCTGGATCGGGTGATTATAAATTTATATGATGCGGTTATTAATTTACAGGTATAAATAAAAATTGCACGCCATTCGAAGAGTTCGAATTTCTCTTGATAGCAATATCCGTAACGTAGTAAATAAATCGCTATAGAAATAAAGTTAATCCAACGTCTCTCAAAGCGCACTCACGCGTTAATTGTATTACACATGATTATCGGAGGACCGATGTACCATCGATAGATGAAGGATGGTTTTCCACTGGGAAATGGCTAGCACCGATCAGATTATAAAGTTTGAAGCACTCGGACAGTTTGTAGCACATATTGGCGTAAGAACAAGTTAGTAAAGTCAACCAGAGCTGAGTTCCACGGCCACTCTAATGCGGAGCACCAAAGTTTCTGTTAGCTGTATCTAGGTCTGATTGAATGTTCACTGTTTCACTTTTGACTTTGAAACCATGCACATGATGCAGAACCATTTAGTGCATTATGATCGCTTCGCTGACGTTGAAATCTATTGTATCTAGAATTGCTTTAGAATGTTTTATGCGTTTATTTGAGGAAACTAACTGCGAATTATTAAATATATATATATATTAAAATACAATATATCTATAATGTTTTTGCGAAAGTGGTCCGTATTATTATCCTAGCTTCTAGCTCTTTTGAGTATACTTACAGTTTTCAAAAGAGCTAGAACGAGAAGTATTAATATTTTTATTTCATTATAATTTATATTCTAAAACGGTGATAGCCTAGTGGTTAGGGCGTCAGCCTCCTAATCAGAAGTCGGCGGTTCGAATCCGGGCACGCACCTATAACTTTTCGGAGTTATACACGTTTGAAAAAAAAATTAAAATATCACTTGCTTCAACGGTGAAGAAAAACATTGTGAGGAAAGTTTTCCATAACGTTCTCAAAGGCGTGTGAAGTCTGCCAATCCGCACATGGCCAACTTAGTGGACTATGGCCAAACCCTTCTCATATTGAGAAGAGACCCGTGCTCTGTAGTGAGCCGGTAATGGGTTGATCATGATGATTATTTATATTCAACAAAAATTAATCTGACTTCAACTTGAAAAACCTAAAATACTAGAAATTACGACAAAAATGACTAGCACTGTTTTAACAGCAATGTAAGAAACGCCAACGACCAAATATATTGATGTTGTTTATGCGTTATACTATACCCATCTGCATCCAAGCAGCAGTACAGTGCCTACAACAATAGTTCAGATAAAGTCATGTATGATACAGTTACTAGGCATGAAAAACTCATGTATTCATTATTAAATCTCAAGCTCATCGAAATACTGCACTGAAAACTTCCTTTACAGTCATATAAAATATGTTTAAAGTAATCAGGAACAATCTGGGGGATACTGAAACTCCAGTACACATATATCTTGAATGTTACAAGATGTTGTTACAAGATTGCTGATTTGTACCTTAATTTTCATGGTAACAAAAAGATTCCGTGTTATTGTTTTAGTGTGTTGTTACTCTCGGCGCACGTGGAGTGGTCGTCGAGGTAGAGTTAGTGTAGTAACATCTCAAACGCGTCCTTTCTAGGGCGATGGTGTGGGAGCGGGTCGGCGGCGGCGGGGAGGCGGGGTGCGCCGTCGTTGGGTCTGTCATATAACTCACACGCTAATAGGAGCGGCGCGTCTTGCCAACTATTAAATACTTTTACGATAATGTCCGACAAACGAATATTGACGAATAAATTCCAACTTTTAGGAGTTCCGCTTTAAAAACGCTCAGGCAAAATCCGCTGAGCGATCATCTCGCTGGCGAGGAAGTATGTCCAGAGTCACGTGTTTTACATATACATCCCGGGCAATTGAGAAGAAGGGCCACCTGATTTTAAGTTGTCACCAGAGGAGCCGCTGCTGCACCGATCCTCCTAATCTGTTTCCACGTCGCATGACGAACGTCTTTGATTTATTTATTTATTAAATTTAATTAGAACGGACAATATCCAATAACACTAATTAAATGATTACACATAATAACATTATAAGTCTAAACAAAACAAATATACACTAAAAACAAAAAAAACAGACAAGAGACAAAAACAAATATTTACGATCTATGACAGAGTCATAGTGGTATTATTATACTTTTCGGAAAACTGCAATAGTGATAGTAGGGATTGTCATTAGTAGACATTGCTTACCACAGACGCTACTGAGTATGTTGACGGGGGTCTACACACTCAGTAGCGTAGGGAAATGCTACAAATTAAACTTTGAAAAAATAAGCACTACAGCAGCTGATTGACAAATCCGTTCTACTTGTACTCGTCGGTTCATTGTATTTTAATAACGGCAACAGTTAATTATTTATCCAAACGCACTGGAATAGTGTTATTGAATTTAAAATATATTTTATGATGTATCATGATCAACCCAATACCGGCTCACTACAGAGCACGGGTCTCCTCTCAATATGAGAAGGGTTTGGCCATAGTCCACCACGCTGGCCATGTGCGGATTGGCAGACTTCACACGCCATTGAGAACATTATGGAGAATTCTCAGGAGTGCAGGTTTCCTCACGATGTTTTCCTTCACCGTTGAAGTAAGTGATACTTTAATTTTTTTTTTTTTAAAAGGCACATAACTCCGAAAAGTTAGAGGTGCGTGCCCGGATTCGAACCGCCGACTTCTGATTAGGAGGCTGACGCCCTAACCACTAGGCTATCACCGCGATGTATATATGTATCATCTTAAATTAGAAGCGCGTTACGTTACGTTTGTACACTAGGCACAAGCAAACGGAACCCAATCGGTGAGTTGCCGCGGCACGCTTTGCATTATTTTTTCCCCAAAAAGCCGAAGGCGCCAGTTGCCTCAGTTGCTTCCCAATATTAATAAATGCTAGTTCTGTTTGATTCTGTTTTTCGGGCATTTAATTGCTCCGAGCGGGAAAGTAGTAAATTAAACGGTCGGCTCTTAATATTCATGGGGTTCTCAAACAAAATTCAAACTAATTAAAGTTAACGTGGGCAGAGGCCGAACGCGCTCGCCGGCCAGACCCGGAGCCCCAATTATTTGCGTTTCTCGCGGACAGATGTTCCCGTCCGACTCCGGGCGAGGTGAAGGTTTTATGACCACCTCCTATTACAGTCCCTCGCGAGCGCAGCTCGAGCGAGCGGCTCTTTAGACTGACTGCCCAGGCACCACGACATCGACGAGCGAGGGTTTATTATAAACTTTTAATTAAGCCATAGTTTTATTGGTTGACTAAGGTAGTATACGCAACGAATCGCTGCCGGCGGGGTCGTCGGTTGCATCAAATCTTTTTATAAGTTACAGAACCCCACCGGTCGCACGGTATCAATTTTCAAATTAAGCTGAGTTCCGTATTGCATGTCAGTGAAACTCCGCCTCCATGTTGGTGACACGTCCTCGAGCAGCACGCACGCGCGCTATATATTCTCTTATATCATTCTTTTCGTATACACTAAGCCGCCGGGATTTCACGGCGGATAAGGCGGGTATTTGCTGAGGTTTGGACTGCGCTAAGGGTATGAAAACTTGGGATAAAACTCGACACTACTCAAGTTCAAAGTTCAAACGTAAAAATGTGAATAGACGATTGAGAGTTATTAATACTAGTTTTTAGTGCGGAAATTAACCTCCACCTAACGTGAAGTGGATTTAAGAAAATTACATAACAAGCTTTTAGAAGAAAAATTTTATATCAGGTCAATGAAGAAATGGTAGGAGTTTGCAGGGCACAGCAGCTTTAAATAAAACATAACGATAATCGAAAAGGATGTCTTAAAGTTGGACATGGTAATATTACCCGAACACAAGTTCGATTTATCTCATCTTATTGGATAGATTTCTTGCTAATTTTGTGAGGTTTATGAAAATAAAAGATGCGCCGGCAGGTGTGAATAGCTTGTACCAATGCGTCAACTAGTGATGCGCCATCTCGATCGATGAATACCTTTAATATTGCATTTGGTGTTACGATAAGTGATGTATTGCTTGACTCAACGATCTAAAAGCAACACTTTCACTTTTTAAGTATTCTTAATCTGTACATTGCATATACATCGATTATTTTCAATCTGTCTGTTTGGCGCGGTAATGTTTACATCAAGATGTGACCTAAAATTTTTCAATTTCGTTCTTAGGTTAGTTGTTCTATATGATAAATTACATAAGCTTTTGAGTCGTGGTTCTCAAATGAGCCCTTCTTCGATCAGTATATTTTCTTTCTTACAAATATTGTATTATAGTATTATACTATTTGAGTACAATTTAATAATTGATTAATTACACACATTAATTGATTATTATTTTCTAGTAATTCCAATTGTTAAACTTTTGTTTTCTAATAATTGATGGATAATATTAATTCGACATTTGTAATTTTGAATAATGAAACGAAATAAATGCTATGTATAATTGTAACTTGCAGCGCCCTGACGGGGCCTCATGTAGGCTAACTATATTATGTGTAAGTAGATGTTCATGAATGCTATTATTAAATGAATAAAAATAAAAAAGATGTGGTGTCCTGGGACACCAGGTAGGAACGAAGTTCCTTCGGCTAATGTAGAATCGACACAATTTGCAAAAAAAAACGTGCTCAATTTTATGTAGGTTTTCTTGATTTTTCTCTTAAATTTTGCTGATTAGTTTTTATTTAAGTACATGAAAGTATTTAGGAAATAATAAATTACGTAAAATAAAAAAAACACAAAATATATCTCTTTATTTTTGTTTGACAACATAAAATTACATAGAAATAGAAATAATTACAAAAAAGTTAATTATTATCATTATTATAAGTAATTCTTATTAATCAGTCTCGTCATTAAATTCTATTGCTGAACGAAAAGAAAGAGGGAGAAAGAGAGAGGTATTATACACTACTCGCTTGTGTATACGACTGTCGCGCCTGCGCACGTCTCATTTAACGGTATTATTCCACGGACTTTTTCTTACGGTTTTACTACCAAATTTTTTTCAGTTCGCGCAGCAAAATCCCTATCTCCTCCAAGCCTGCCGTAAGGAACTTCGTTAAAAAAAGGCTCTGTCGACAACTAGCACGTACCGCACTAGCGGCACTACGGGCATCGGTGTCACACGCCGCGGGGCGCCGCTCGTGCCGCCCCGCCCGCCGCCCCCGCGCCTTCCCCCCCGCAGACACCTATTTGCGCGTAAAAGCCTCCCATTGTCTACACAAACATACCTACAACTGTTTGTTAGGGGCGAACACCCCGCTGGCAGGGAACAAGCAATCCCCGGCACGGTGGTCGATGGATTGATGATCACCTTAATATTCACAGATAGGCGATAATTTCTCGATGATTTTTACCGATTTATCAAGTTGAAGGGTTGAGCAACATCTCGACTTTACAATGATATCTGACACGTTTTCTTTTTCTCACAAGCTTTTTTGTAACATCACTTGTGTGTCGAGAATTTTGGTCTTTAGTTCCAACTGCGCATTTTTATTTGAATAGGAATGACATACTAGCACTTTGTCTACGAGGTATGGAGACGAGCAGGCGAAAAAAATATACCACATCCAAAACAAAGACCGACCCACGACGCGCTATAAGAGCAAAAAGAATGAAAGTGACATTAATATCATAGCGTTTTACCCCATAGTGGTAAACAAACTATGGGCCTATGTTGTGGAATACCATACCATACCTATCACTGCCACAATCATCAACGACAATTACTATATTCGACACCGTGATATGCCCTGTAAGGCTGGTCACAATTATTCTTTTATGATAATTAAGTTTATCAACTACAAATCTAAACACACAACAAAGGTTTATTTAAAGTGTTTAATGTTAAAATATAATTATATAGATATAAATAAATAAAATAGGTAGGTACTCCATAAAAAAAAAAATCTAAACACTAGTAGTACATAACTCTTTCAAGACTAATAGCAAACCATTGCACTAGTTTAGTTTTTAGTTTAATTTCAACTATTAGTAACTGGTTTATAACATATCGTATTTTTTTTTCTCTATTTTGTTTTGAATAGCGATTCAAATTATACATACATATACATTTGGTGAATGGTAACAATTTACGAATTCTAACCTTTTAGCCAATCGGGTTAAGAATTACGTTTAAAACAAACGTAGGTAATATATATTTTTTATTGATAACTATAAAAACTGAACCCGAATTCTGCCGGCAATATCGCCAGTGTTCGGATAATTTATTGGCGCAGCGCACGTCCACGCGAGAAAGAATATAAATTTTAACGTCAGACAATTAAAATGTTTGTATTTCTACATTGTGTTTCAATTGTTTGTAATATATGATGCTAGTAGGTAGGTATGATGACTCAATCGGCTCTCTACATTTTATTTCTAGTTGATAAGATATTACGTCACATCTGTTTGTCACTTTCTATATGAACTCGTCACGAATTGCAGTTGCAAGTGAATTCCAATTAGAAGTCTTTTCCTACCCAATGCGTTAATATTTGCAATTCTAAGCTTAAAAGTAAACCCTACCCGCTTGACGCCGAAATCTTTATCAGGCACAGTTGCCCGATATGGACTGAAAAATGCTTGCTCGCAACTTACTTTTAATGCCACTAATTTAGGGTACAGAGTTGAAATGGAAGCGAGCGAGAGGCTACAGTATTGCTACCATTTACCAGTTTACTTCGTAATTTCTATGTTATACTGTATAATAATAGGTATACATATTTATTCCTTTATTGTTTATTATTTAGAATAATAAACAATAAAGGAAAGTATTATATTTCTAGTTGAATGAAACATGAACCAATCGTTTCCTTGCGGATGGGAAATATGAATACGCACAATCTCTTCATTGTTACTATTCCTAGGCGATTGTCAATCTTTGTCAGCGTGAGTCCACTGGTCTTGTGTCACTTGAGTCTCGAGGCTATCTGCGACTCTTTTGATAACATGTGGCAGTCTATTGGTAATTCAGGTCTTCCAAAAATAATCATATCTATTAAATACTAGTGCAAAATCAAAGGAAGAGTAAGTTATTAATACAATAGCATAACAGGTAATAATTTTACGTATAAATCAAGTTGCTAAGCTCTCGAAGTATGTAGGTCGGTCAAGTAAGTAATCGAAGACATAACGTGTGAAATGCAAACGAACGTCTGCGGCTCCTCGCTCTCCTGACATCTATATTACAGTGACTCTCATCTCCCAAATACCGTATAGTCTAGAAACCATCAAACCAATTGCAACCTAATAAAAAATAGAAATAGAGTTTAAAATAAAAGAAATAGTAATTGTATACACAGATTGTATTCTAGGCTCACTTGTGTCAATTGTTTCAATGGTTGAAATACTAAATTAAGGTAACATGCGGCTCAACTTTTTAAGTAATAATGAACTTTGTTGAAACGTGATAAGGGATACATTTGAGTGTTAGGTGTTAAATGTTTCTGAATATTGAATGGCGTATGTTTGTATGACGATCAAATATATTATGTTGGTTTGAATTCGCTTTAGCTTGAGTCAACATCGGTTCGCTTTGGTCTGCCGCGGATAAACGAAATAGTTTCACTTCGTCATTCTAATAAACATTAGAGTCACTTTCATTGAGAGATAGTCATAAATAAAAGGAAGAATTTAATACTATGGCTTGTATTATTGAGCAAAAACTAAACAAGATATAAGAGCCAACGGGATGGCAGTTTAAAGAGCATTATAAGGATAACACATTCTAAATGACCTACCGCTGGAAAATCACCGATTTTAGAAAAGATTTTTTGCGCAGATAAATAAATTAAATTGTAGTATTCGATAAACTTTACGTAAGAAAATGGCCTCATTTACCCCTCGACAACACAGTCGGTACCATTTGGCGTAGTTCGGATATTATCGTCGAGGTCTGGCCGCCATACTTGATCACATTGTTAGTTAAATGTAAATCTCAGATTGTATGATGTAGTCAAAATAGATGTAGCCATGAAATAATTAGGGATGTGGAAGTGAGAAGCATTTATATAGATTCGGTAAGAAAATTGAGACAACTTCGTTACTTCTGTCACATGCAGCATGCTGGTACACAAAGTGCTGTGACTTCTTTTAGTTTCTTCTTCTTTCTGTTTAGAAACCTTTTGGGATAATTTAACATAAGAGCGTCATTTTAGTTTTATATTGCTTATTCATATACTATTTGAATTTTGATCTGAGGTCAAAGGTTTTCTGTGTAGTGTAAGCAGGCTACTTTTCACCAGTAAACGGGACTCTCGAAAGTAACTGCTACAAATTAATAAAAAAGTAGTCCACAGCCCAATCGACGAGCCCCGTGCTTCGAGAGCAAAAAATTACCCGTCATCATCTCACAATAGCTCACTCGCCCGCACCACGGATCACTCTTGTTTATTTAATAAACACCCATCCTGCCCTCCTACCTTTCTACGTCTGGCCCTTGTCAACCCTTTTTATCATTTATAGGGTTTCGTTTTCAAACAAGAAATCCAAATTCACCATGGTCTCTGTCACAGTGTTTTTTAACCCCAACCGGGTGTCATAAGCCAACATGGGTGTTATAAGCTTAACGTATGCAAATGTGTGTCCGGTCGTGACATCGTAGCTCTCAAATAATTTTGCTGATTAGGAGAGAGTTCAGATTCAAGTAAGTCTAGTCTACCGTTTGAAGATCATCAGCCAGTCATCAATTTCAAGTGGACAACTCTTATATAGGTCTGATTGATAGGAAATTACCTTTGGGATGACAAAGTTTTAGTAAAGAAATAAACATAATGTGCCCTTCTTACAAACGAAGCAATTTATTTAAGTATGTAGAGGTTAGTATTTTATTACGAAAACTTAAAGCTATTCATTTAGCTACCTACTATAACAATTATTTTAAACAATAAAAAAATAAGTATAAATACATAGGCAAAGACAAAATAGTTAAACACCATTCTGCCTTCGTATTCGCTTTAAAGGAAAACATTATATTTATTTTAAAAACTACTAAATAACTAAAGTAAATAACTACACTGCAAATAGTACAGTGCAGTCCGTAGATGATACTGCCACAAGATGTAACATCGTAACACAAATAATACTATTTTCATCGCCGCATAAAAACTCTCCTGAGAATGTTGATACCCTGGCATTGTCACTTGTCTGCTTGTTACGTTTTATTTTGAATGTCTATCAATTATTAACAGAGTCTACTTGAAGGATTTCAAAATCTGAACATAGAATGACTATTTTCTCCCTATTATTGGTTGCATTACGGAACTCTGTGTTGTTCCGTGTCTGACACGCTCTTGGCCATTTTTTTTAAATCTCTTTGACGCACTCAGTAGCTGGGATAAGAAATCAAACGTAAAACACAATTCTTTTTTTTTGTTATCAAAAAAAAGGTTTCATTTAGAAACTATGAAAAGACTTACCCATATGAAGGTTCGTAGCTACGTACTTAGTGTAAAGAAATAATGCAAAGTATAAAACAATGAGATTAGTGACTTTGAGATGATATTGAATAATTTTTATTTTTTACTTTGTAAATAATGTTATTGTTCTCTGTATATAAACACGATCGGTATTCGGTAGGTAGGTACACTCAACAAAGATTTCGGCCGAAGATGGACAGACGTGACTAATCGTTTATTAAAATTAAAAGAACCATTGCGAGAACACAATTGAATCAAAGATATAACGAGTTAAGAGTAGTGCCGACTATTGATAAGATACGTTTATTAATTTCTATTTATGTTTCGAGTTGGTAAGAACAGCCTCAGTAGGATACTGTCACAACCGACCGATTCCCACGCGGCATCCTACCGCAAAGTTTAATTACTCGGTCGTAAGATTTCCCCGGTATTGAAGTATCAAATCATGGTTCGCCCCGAACTGAGGCTCAATCGACTCATGATTTGAGATTATTACAAAATAATAAACTATCGCCTCTTATTTCCTGTTGAAAATTTGATACAAGTATTTCTTGTACAACTATATACATAAGATTCTAATCGTAATATAACACCGCCGAAGCAGTTTCTTTAATATCAACCCTGTTCATAAGCGTTTTTCAACGATAAGACACAAGTTAGTGTCAAGCATAATAAACCAAAGTTTGCAAACATGACAGTATCTCATTTTTTTAAATCAAATATTTCATTTTCAGATTAACATACTCCGTTTTTCTCAATTTAAAGTTACAAAGCTAGAGAGCATAAATGAAAAATCGGGCAGACGGCAAAGTTCGTTTCATTGCTTGCTTTGCAGTGATTTAAACATTATTTTATCTCTGGCAGCCATGCGTAGGCTTACTCCTCGAATCTTACTCGTAGTTGGACTCTACCCACAAAAAACTTCAACGCATTGCAAGCTCGCCTGTTAGGTAACCTTTGATTCACGTATGAATATACCAATCAGTTAAACTAAAGTGTCGGTCTGTGATCTACAAATATGATCATTACCCAAACACTTTGCATAGTTTGCTTGTTGGTCTATTGGGGCTGTTTAAATCTCGTTCGATACTGCAGAGACGTTCTCAGACAGGTAGCCGTGGAACCTACAATCAAACGATTGTAGGTTCCACGGCGGATTGTTATTATAGCCTAGGTCTGTAAGAGTAAACCTATGTATTACAAATAGTTAAGCGTAATGTATATTTAATAGGTACGCGTGTCGAAGTTGTCTATTCCCACAGGAATTTCTGCGAATGATTATTCCGGACGGACGATCCCAAAGTCAATACTAGCAGTTGATAAAATTATAATTAAATACATAGCTGACTTACTTGACGACCTCCGTGGCGCAGTGCGTGCGCTGTCGCATTATAAAGTTGGAGGTCCTGGGTTCGATTCCCGGCTCGAGTCTGGTCTGGTGGGAGGCTTCGGCCGTGACTAGTTACCACCCTACCGACAAAGACGTGTCGCCAAGCGATTTTAGCGTTCCGGCACGATGTCGCGTAGAAACCAGGAGCGTGGGTTTAACATACTCCTAACAGGTTAGCCCGCTACCATTCTAGACAGCATCATCACTTACCACCAGGTGAGATAGCCGTCAAGGGCTAACTGGTAGTGTTTAAAATAAAACTTAAACTTAGCTTACTCTTTGATTCAATTAATTTAATTAAATCTAATATCATTGAATCGCTCATGATATATTTAATTGAAACAATCTTTTCCCAGAAATCTTTTTGAATAAAAGCTCCTCGATCTCTCTCAGTGCAGCAATAGCAAAGTGAGATAGATATACCTAAGTGAGGCTCTTCTCGCATTGATTGACGCTACTTAGGCTTCAAGCAACTCCATATGTATATCCACTCGTGAGTTGAACAGCCTCGGCATCATCGGATTTAATATTTGAAGGAGGTTTATTTTGAACCTTTGTAAATATTAACACCTCGAGAGCTGCGCCGGGTCGTATGGGCCGCGTGATAAATTAGAGCGCGGTCACCGCGCGGAAGGATGCGTCTCCACTGCAGCCGCGCGGCTCCAACACGGCAAGCTGAGCAGAGAAACTGTCCACCCCATTATTATTATTTTTAAAAAGTATTTGTGTTTTTGTGAAATGAAAATACACTTTATTGTACACCACACAAACAGAAGAAATACAAGACAGCAAAGAAAAAACACAAAGAATAGAAGGTAAAATAGGCGGCCCTATCACCAAAGAGCGATCTCTGCCAGGCAACCTAGGCTTAGTACACCCTATTACGAAAATATAATATAATACATACAATATTCAAACATAATTGTCAAAAAATTATTTTAAATTATATATATTCCTATTAGTTCGTATTCCGGGAAATATTTTTGAAGTTGTGACACGTCTCAGAAAGCGATTCCAGATTTATTTTGGTCGAGAATCGAAAGGATGTTTATTCATATTTTTTAAATGAGATTGTAGTAAATTGTTTATATCATACACCTTTTCTTAGCTAGCAAAGCCCAGGGGAGTCAAGGAGCCGAAATGAGCGAATGACCTAAGCACATTCGAAAACGCCGTAAGAATCCTATACTTGGCGTCTCGTCTACTTGGCCGCCTACCATACATAAATTCTCCATTTCCCAATATGTACCCAGTGTGCATCGTATGATTTTATTGCTTTTTATAACTCGATATACAGAACGCGTTTTCCAAGCTTACCAAATCACCAAAGATTTTTCCGCAGGGACAGTTTAAGCAATCATTGTCACCAGCATCTCGGGTGAGCAGCATTCTGAATACTTTGTGGCATATGCGCGAAGGTCTTCAATAGTGTGTGTCTTGTGATGACGTTACCAAGGGCGACGGATGGAGTGTCACTCAGCGGTCAATGGAGAGAGTTATCCTTGCTTGGAGTACCTCCAAAGCAACCAAACTCTTCCAAACCAACCAATCTCTTGTATTGGATTGAATAATTTGCTAGTAGAATAGAGCACACCTACCTCGTACATCCGGAACTCAAGCTTTCGCGAATGTTAATCGTAATTTAGTCGAATCTCTCAAACGAGCATATCCTTGGGGATCAAGCGACTATACTGGTCATCCCCGCTCAGTTTTGGTGGAAGGCTGCCCTAATGCTCGCCTCGAGGAATCTCACCCCATTAATATTTCATCAAACAGATGCCTCCGATATTAATAGTCCTCAATACACTGACGGAGCATCGAGTCGCCGATACAAAGCATTTGTTACGTCACAAAAAACCATCTCTTGATGGCGAGGGAGTGAAAACATTACATATTTCACTCCGGGCACGCTGAACGGCCGACCTGTAACGTCTGTTCGGGTTATATCGTTTTTTTTCGTATTCTCCGAGCGCTATTATAATAGGAGATAAATGTTGCGCGTAATTTTTTTAACAATATTATCATTACCACTGTCATTCGTCATCTTCCAAGTTGTTGTGTCCTAGCCATATTATTATTTTTTGTTGAGTGTGCGGGATATTAAGCGATGGTGTGTATATTATAACCCACTCACGTCCGGTACTAAGCTGACAGATCATTATATATTAAATGAAATTCTCCAATACACGTTACCGCCATGCAGTGCTTGTATGCATGTATGCACTGCTTTCCCTACGTTATAAAGAAGTCTAAACCTTATTTTATTCTATTCACGTCATTAATGACATCAGAATTAACTTTTAGGGCTCATGTAACCTTTACAAAGAAAAAATTCTTACAATTTCTATGTTGCCGTGAACCAAGCACAGTTTTATTGTTTCATTTTAAGAATATCACCTATGGTTTTTTTTTATACACTACAAGTTAGCCCTTGACGGCATCTCACCTGATGGTAAGTGATGACGCAGTAAGATGGTTGCGGACTAACCTGTTAGGGGTATGGTAAGCTCATACTCTTAATTTCTACACGACATCGTGCCGGAACGCTAAATAGCTTGGCGACACGTCTTCGTCTGTAGGGTGGTAACTAGCCACGGCTGAAGCCTCCCACCAGACCAGACTCGAGCCGGGAATCGAACCCAGGACCTCCAACTTATAATGCGACAGCGCGCGCACTGCGCCACGGAGATAAAAAAGGTAGAAGCATATGACTAATATTCCCCTTTCCTCTCCAACTAATACATGAGTTTATACAACAATACATGCCTAAATCTATTGGAAGATAAATATAAACAGATAATAAAAAGAATTTATATAAAGAAAGAATTAAAACCTCACGCTCTGAAAAATAAATCCAACACTAAATTATTTCAAGCCATAGTTTTAAAAACTAAACAGTACAGCCATTGGATAATCGATTGGTGAGTTTTTTGTTTCAATTCTAGAGGATAATACGCATAGAATATTGAAACTCCGTTTTATTTATAAACAAGTAGCTTACTTTGAATATCAGCCGTCAAGATCTATTTTATAATAAATTGTTTTGTGCTGAGTTTCCCTTTAAACGATGCCGCAGAAGTTTAAATAAAGTTTCAAGAAAAGAAAACCTTGTTTTACCTTCCTTGCAATGGCGGCAAAACAAAACTTAAACTTTTAAACAAAATTAGTTTTAGGTATAGTTTTTGTAAAAGTGTATTCTTACTCGTATATTTAAACAAACTTTTATAGCTGTTTGAAGAGAAATCTCGTGCTTACAAATATTTAGCCCGTGTCCTCTGATTAAAAGATAATATACCCCAATAATTTTATTATAGCCTTAATATATTCCGTTATTAACCGCCAATGGAGTAGAGAGTGTATTATTAAAGTTGTGTTATTCGTATTAGAGTTATGTTATTCGTATAAAATGGGCAATAAATCTCGCGACTCTATACGAGGCGACAAAACCCGGGCGTCATTGTCGCCGATGATTTAGAGGCGGCTCATTACATACGCTGTAGCGGGACCAACTGAAATGCACACATCCTTTTTTCATTCTCAGCCTGTAAACTTGCCAACCCATGTTGGAGTAGCTCCTCCTCCTTTCACAGTAGTGAGTAGGGTGGTGGGTGATGAAAAACCAAACCCGGCCTTTGCCCGGCTTTGGGACGTTAATCGGATGGTGATGAGTGACGTATCATGTCTTAAGTCCGAGTTTAATACTCACAATATTACAGTATTTCTGAAATCAGTTAACAGCGAAATAGAGCTTCCCGAAACGTCCTCGCATGTATGAATAGGAGAATTCTTTTCTTAATTTAAGTGTGTATGTACTTCACGTTAAACGGTTAACCGAGGCGAAATAATATATCCTTATATATCCTTGATTCAGCTAAATATATAGCGTAGATATAAAAGCATGCAGATATTCCCACGTAGCAACCTCTCTATCCAAGCAAGTAGTAGATTTATTACCAACGGACAAGACAACGATTCAAAAGAACCTGTAAGGCTTATTTAAATAAGTAAAGATTTGATTTTTTATTCTAACATAATCATTGAATGGCTGCGTACAAAAAGCGCGGGAAAAATATTATGGAAACGTCAACGTGTTCCAGGGGATACAGAAAAATCCCTCATTACCATAACTACCTTATCAACACGCTGGTCACACATTTTTCACTACCAATTTCCTATTAGACTTACACAGAACCTCTGTATGCTTACAAATGGCCCCGCGGTCCCAACAATGGCGCTTCATACATCATAACCCTCCCGATAGTGAAGCCTCGAAGGGAGGCGGTATACCTATTCTGTAATCCTCGTGTAAGAACTTATTTCTCAAAGATTAACCGTCGGGATCGTGGTAATTTATCAATTTATGCGTTTAGTCGCAGGTACTGGTATTTCACAGCTTACAAACCGAATACTATTTTTAGTCGGTCGCCTAGGCAGGTAACGGTGCTTGGGATTGTTGATCCAGATCAGTTTCCACTATCGACTAAACGCTTCTACGATGTTAGGTAATCTACCTAGAGGTTATAAAAGGAGGAATGCAAATCATTACTTCATTACTGAAGTTTTTTAATGATGTTTTTTTAACTTCTATTTTTGTGGTGTTTGCATTGTGGATGGCCTAGGTACACTCAGATCTTGTTATTTTGTAAAAAAAATGTCAGCATTACAAGGGCATTTTAGAAATGGAAAATTTTAGGACATGATTGCATTGTAATTTAGTTATAACGGTTCATCGAACATAAATAAAAATATCAATGTCTATTGTCATTTATGGTGCTCCATCGACGCGGCAAAGAATATGAAACTAATATTGCAATACGTTCCTACGAAAAAATAAAAAAAATGTATATTATAGTGTATCTTGCATCGCGCGAAACAAATACTCGTAAAAACTTCTCCAATAAATACCGATAGTATGAGAACTCGCGAACGCAACGCACAATCGCTCGTGCGACTCCGGGCCCCAGCATTGCCGATCAGTAAGCGACGCCGCTGAGAGGCCCGGACGAGGAACTGCCTTCGCCGGCCGGTAATCCGCGCCGCGACGCCACAATCCGATTACATTTGAATCGGGTGCGCTCGATAAATCGTCGCCCGCGCCGCCTGTCGTCGGCGATTCGTTATGTCCCGGTTTACCGAAAAGTATTCGATACACGGAGAAATATAGCGGCGGCCGCTTTATAGGCTAATATGTTATTTAAAGCGGCGAGCCGGGCCGGAGTCCCGCGGTGCCGCCACCGGCTCAATGCCGATATTAATGATCCGCATGTATCACGCGCGGACGAGTGCGAATGTCTTGCTCGAGCGCTCGTTTGACGAGCCCCGGCCGCGGACGGGTCCCGGCGCCGTCCATCTCCCCCCAGAGTCAATATTTCTTTATTCTAAATCCAGCGATACAAAGAGTGCAGCGTTTCGGGTATGCCTATCATCATCATCATCATCATTATCAACCGATTGACGTCCACTGCTGGACATAGGTCTTTTGTAGGGAGTTCCAATGCTCACGGTCTTGGGCCGCTTGCTTCCAGCGGCTCCCTGCGATGCCTATATATATATACTTAATACAAAAATGTCTTAGGTTCAAATAGGCCTACTCTTATAAGCACCATAAATGCGGAAAACAGATTCAACTGAGAAGGAAATGACAATAGACTTTGTTGTTTTCCAGCAATGGCATTATACTAATTAACATCCATTTTTGAGATGAAAGCGAAGCTACTTCTGAGCAAATTTATTTTTTTGTTTAATTCGGTGGTAACCTTGATGAAATAAAACACATTCGTTGAACAGCGCCGCTAGCTTCTAAACTAACTAAAGCGCATGAAGAGTGTAGGAGTACGATCGAACGAAATTAATGAATTTGATCTCCATTGATGATAAACTTATAAAGATCTTCGCCAAGCGAGGAACGAACGCCTAAACCTAAACTAAAATAATGAAAATAACCAAACCACGAATAGTCGAGAGGACCCCTAATTGTTACCTAATAAATATACCAAATTAAATTCGGTTCAATCATTTGATCAAGGAAAGACAAATACCGAGAGGAAGCTTTCTTAAATTTAAACCTTCCCTGAACTCGTCAAAAACAAAATTAGGTGACCCACTTTTGTATTCTCTTTGAATGCCTACCTACCCACCTCTTTTGTAACTTTCTTTTTGTCACTGACTTGAGGTGTACTTCACAACCAAAAGAAAATCTCTTACATCGTTCTACACATTGCATTTTTAATTTCATTACTGTGACGTCTTTATAAATATGATCAAAATTTTGAAACAAGAGCGTAAACTATATTGAATGAACACTACTGCAAGTGATGGCCACCTGTTACACGTTTAACGTAATTAAAGGTAAATTTTTGAAATCTGGTTTATGCATTAGTATTCGAATGAATGTTAATAAAAGCCATCTGCAATCTGTTTTCCTCATGTTTTCCTAATCAAAGTCGTCTGGCACAGATCACTAGGTAATAAGCGAGGCTGCTTTTTGTACTCTTGTTTTTTTATGTTAATGTTGTTTTGTACCGAATACAAAATAACTTCATCGAATCACATAAACCTAAAAGTGGATTTGATGTACCACGGCTATGCACTGCCTTATTCGCTTACGGGACTGGGGGATATAGGACAAACTAAAGAGATATTAGCGTGCACTGCCCTACTCTGAAGTCGAGATGTTACAAAAGACTTCCATGCAGTTCTCCTGTGGACCCTCTCATTTATGACGCAGAAATACTTCCCATTATGTTGATAGGGAAGGCTCCCTATCAACATTACATAACTCCATCTTAGGGGCAGTTGGTTATACAGTTGTATAAATAGTATATATAATACTTACATGTATATACCTAAGCTTTATGACTTGTGAGATGGTGATAGTAAATATAACCCAGGCGAATTAAAATATTGAGAAATGTATCATTGATTCTTGAATCAAATATTTTTTATTTGATTTGATTTATAAAATTATAGTTGAATATTGGAAATTTCTATAAAATAAAATATAATTGTAGTAACTTTTTAATTAAAATGTTTTCATAATACGATAGTGTATTTCAAATATTTGACCTTTCCTTCGACGTCACACATTTGACCTTTTTCCATAGTATTCATGAGTGAGCAATTTGCAATTTTTTATTCCATTAATTACATTATTTAATCAGACTAAAGTATAAAAATTCACAACGGAACAAGGTCTTTTACATAGAAAAGTAATTAACGACAAATTATTATCCGATGCTATGATATGTTCGTGCCGAGAGGCAATTAATTTAAGTTATGAAACGGGATCAAGTTTTCTTTGTAATTTATTTTAAAAGACTCGCTTTTGAACTAGAAATGTCCATATATGTTTGTAATACGAATAACTAATTTATATTTCCGCTTTTAAATATGTACTGGTAATATACTGATAGGTCCAGTTAGATATACAAATTGATTTGGACATATGCTCGAGGTCTGTAAACACTCAATCCGTTTCAATTACTTACCAATATTCGGCTTCGATTTAGAAAAGAGTTGGCAAACTGGAGTAAAGATATTTTAATGAGTCCATTTGTATTGTTTTATCCTGGGAAGCTAACGGCGTTGCGTGCCCGGCGGATTTTAAAATGGCCTATGTTACCTTCGTTCTGCTTCTATCCAAAAATTTAAAATTGTATGGAGAATATCTTGCAACTTGAAGGTGGCAAATTATGCTTTCTATAATAAAAATTATGCTTTTTATACTTTTTTTTTTTGTCGTGGTGGAAAAGCTTTATTGCTACCTCTGTCCCTTGGGCAGGACTAGAGGTTATGTGGGACTCCCCCCTAGGGGTATACCCAAACTAAAAACCACCACGGCGTGTCCCTCACGCTGAGTTTTTCCAGACGCCCGGGGCACACCATTGCATTCTTCCCAGGTATCTAACAAGCACCCCAGCCTTGAGCCGGGGCTCCGCGCGGAGGGGAGAGGATCGGGACAGCACGATCCCTCCCAGACTGACAGGAGGTTTGTTTAATGTCAGGTAGCTAGCGGGCTACAGCCCTAAATCTATGTATCCTAGCCGGAAACAGAATGGATGTAGACTACTTATGTTTTTCACCGTTCCCTACAACGCTCCTATAGCAAAATCGGTTGTTAGCTGTTTATTTGTATGTTTTTCAAACTCTTGAACGGCCGACGGGTATGAATAAAAAAGTTTAAAAGCTTACAACGTTCTTTTTTATTCGAATCTTGTTTGGATTCACGGATGATTTACGGTTGACTAAGACCTTGACTGAACCGTGACTTTGGTTACTTGCTTAAGTCGCTTTTAAATTCCTCAACGTAGCTTGTAGCAGGAGATAATTGGCGAAAATCATCACGTAAGGAAAAAAGGAGTCGTTGGGTTCTATCCAGCGTCCCACTTGTTTCAAACATAGTAAGTTAGCTAAGTATACCTAACTTTTTCTTTTTTTCTAGTCAGAATCGAGAATTTCAGTATTTAAATCCTGGGGGTACCTGGACCGGAATTTTTTTATTCTGACACTATTTCCTGCGTTTGATTTAGGTATATAAAATTCGAGGAACTGATTCTTTTTCTATGCTTAAGATGTAACATACCTTAATAGGTCTTTATATAATCTATCACCTCTTAAAATGTTATCAAAACTAGTTTATTGCTTTAGGCGTGAATAGGTAACAGACAAACAGGGTTACTTTCGAAGCATACAGGTAGCATGGATTCATAATTGAGCTCTAAAAGGGATGGGATAATTTTGCACAATTTGAATTTGCCTATATCTACTGATCTGTATCATATAGTATATGCCTTTAAGGCATTCATTAAATCCCTTAGATAAAACCGGCGGTTCAATTGTGAGCAAAATCCTATAGGATTCTTCTATGATAAGTCTTTAGTTATCTTATTTACTATCATTATTATTATATCTTGTAGTTCAATTGTAAAACATATTTATTTTATTAACTACTTGACGACGGAAAAAATGAGTAAAGTAACGCGGTGTTAATGTAACTAACTAACCTAGGGTTTTAAGCTGCAAAGGAGAGTTATTCAAAAAATGGCTAACTTTTACTGTCAAGCTAGTTCAATGACCTAGCGTTTAAAGGTTGGTATAACTCGTACGTACTAGTCGAAAACTAATAAATTTTAAGATTTTATATAAAGGAACTGAGGCGATACGTTAGTGAAAATTAAGACTTCAGCCTGCCTTCAGGGGCTTGCTTTAACGGTGAAGGAAATCATCAGCATCAGAAAACCATCATTCCTGAAAGTTCCCCATAGAGCGTATGAAGCCTACTATTAATCCACACTTGGCCAGAATGGTGGACTACGGCCACTAGTCTTTTCATGCTGAGAAAAGACCCGCGCACTGTAGTGCGCCCTCAATGGGTTGGAAATGAAGAATATACTCGGGTATATCTTATTATATATTATATGTTCTATCTCTATTATATGTATAATTACAATTTGAGGTTATAATGGTGCGTGATCACTAGCTATTGACTATACTTGCTATTGCTGGTACAAGCCTCTCTCATAATTGAGACCTGCCACACTTCTCCAATTCTCCAAAGAGTTGATGTTCATAAAGATTTTACAGGTCACCTCATAATAAAGAAACCCCTTTTCTAATAAATACCTTTACCTTAAACCGGTCGAGCTCTCCTACTTCACTTATACTTTACTACTTACTAGTTACTTCCCTGATACTTCAATATCACATTACTATTAATATCTATTTTAGCTACTTTCACAGCATTATGTCATGTGGTATTTTATTATGGGGTAATGCTGCTGATATTGACACTATATTCGTTTTGCAGAAGAGGGCTGTTCGTGCGATATATAAATTAGGTCCCAGAGAGTCATTAAGAGATAAATTTAAAGATTATAAAATAATGACAGTGCATAGCCAATATATATATGAAAATTTAATGTATGTTCATAAAAATATTGATAAATTCAAGAAAAAAATGGACTGTAACGCACTGAACATTAGAAGTAAAAGTAAGCTTGTAGTACCGTTTAGTAGGCTGCACAAAATTAGTAACTCATTCAAAGGAAATTGTATTTTATTCTATAATAAATTACCTATTGATATCTTGGAGATGTCTATCAATAAGTTCAAAGTTTTTATAAAACGAAAGCTTGTAGAAAAATCATATTACGATATTAAGGATCATATAAACGATAAAAAAGCTTGGGTGTGAATTGCTCTATCTCCATAGGTACTATAGTTTATTATTAATTTTATTCATTATGTGAGATGGTGATAACGAAAAAAAAAGAAAAACCCCGGCTAAGTTTGTTGTGGGCTTCTTCTTAGACCGGGGCGCGTTTGGAACCCTCATAGCTTTAGTTTTAAGTTTACGAATATAGTTATCTCCATGTAATAACTACTGTGTAAATTATTGACGCGTCAAAAGTGCCTTTTTAAGGACTATTTGAATAAAGATTATTTTGAATTTGAATTTGAATTTATTATCATTAATCTCACTATGTACCTAGTATGGACCTAGGTAATTTTGAAAGAAGTCATTTAATCTAAGTTAGTAAGTAAGTAATATACTCTAAGTAAAATAAATACTCAAGTGTACTTTTCTAAATCTAATACAATATTTTATTTATGTTCTAAAGACAATTATTTGGTAGTAGCTACGCAATCGCATATTTTGTGTTAGTAAAATGATATCTAATTTTAAAAGTCAACGAACCTAATTGCGTAGAATACTACGCAATTAGGTTATTAACTTAATCTATTTTGTTTATATTTTCTCTTATTGAATTACTGTTTACAATAATTGTTTATTACTGCCTCGTCTTTTCTTCCTTATCTACTAATTATGATTTAAAATCCTTGGATGGCTTTTCCTATAGTTGTATTTTTAGATATTTTCATTATTATCACTGTCAGAACTATAAAATTTAGTTCTTCCTTTCCTCCTTTCAGTTATTTAGAATGACAATTTGATTTGAATTCTTTTTCAGTTCAATCTCAATCTCGTAAAACGCAAATAATGATTCCGTTCATACCTATTTGTGAGGCTTAAAGAAATATTTAATGTTGCCGTGGCAGGATGAACTTTTACAAACGTATGTGCCGATACTTTTATTTGTTATCACAAAAATGATTAAAGCTATTTCACAGTAAAAAGTGACATACCATGTAACTTGAACACCGGTGTAAAGAAACAAAAAGTTTAATGAATACCATAAAAAAACAACGGAAAACCTTCCAAATGTATCCAATCATGGCACCGTTAAAGTTTGCGCAACACGGATCAAACGCATGTACCTTATTACACGTCTCCATAGCAGTAAGGGCTTGGAGTAGTCCTGGAAATTGTACCTAAAGAAATTATCTAACACAGTGCTAAACCGAGGCAACTATCAACTCAAGCAACTGCATCCAGTTTTCATTGGATAAATTTCCGGTCTATAACTCTACATCAATAAACCAAGTATTTATGATTTATTTTTATAATAAATAGGTACTAGGTATATTGATAGAAGATATATCCAGGTAAGGGTTGCTTGGAAATAACTTTTCAGCAGTTATTATGATAAGGTTATAAATTGCTTCCTTAAGAAACGTTTTTATGATAATTCGATGAAATTGCAATGCTTGCGCAATTGTAGGTAATATTAAATCGTTCCTTTATAAACATATTATTACTTTTACCAAAAGTAATACCTATAGTCCCGTGTCACTGAATATCTATTTAAATGGTCACTCAAAATTCAATAATTATAAACTACTTAAATATTGTTTTATAGTGGATTTGCGACCTATACCTATCTTCTTACTTATTAATTATAATTTAAATACCTACGTATATATGTTTTATGACTTTATATACCTACATAGATAGCTAGATACTTTTGTAACTGTCAGAAGAAAAATATAACAAGTTATTTACTTACCTACCTCAATAATTCAAATCTAAGAGTGAGGATTTGCATTCGCCGAGCTTCTCATAGGAATTTGAATTTGAATAAAATAAAAACTTTTATTTATATGAGATACTAAGCTGATTCGTTCACTAAAATAGGCCTATCTTCATATGGCACGGCTATATCTTCCGTCTTAGTGACGAGATATTGAATTAACTATCTCTACTCTAATAAAAGCTTAAGAAACACCTTTCAATCGGTAAAATAAGTCTTCGCAAACCTTCCGAACGTGTTGACTTAATATATAAACCGCTAATACACTTACCTTCATCTCCCGTTTTACACTCAACACTTTTCCTTCTTTACCGTCCGCGCACAAAGTGTAATGACTGAAACATTCAGTACCTTCACGGATCATTAAACTGCCAAAACATAGCTCGAAATTCACTCAAAAGCCGTGTGAAGCACGCTGCTTCGCTGGCTGTGGCCGGGCCCGGTCGTGTTCGTGCACAGTTGCTATTGGTGGTGCCAACGGTGGTGCAGCGGGAGTCACGCCGTCGCAGCGACCAGCCGTCACAAAAGTAAAGCGCTAACTAACTCATGGGACGAGGCGGCGTCGAACTCGCAGCCCTCGGCCAGCCATGCCGCCATTGGTGGATGCGCGACTGCTGGGCGTGGTCGGCACGAGTTGCCCTCGCCTATGAAAATTGCAGTACACTAAAATTCCCTTCCTTGTATTATTTATGAACGGGCGGTTTGAAACGATCGCCGATGCTCAGTATTGGATTTCAACTCGGACTGTTCTGAAACACTTTACTGGCGGCTCAAATAGCCATTGATTATTCGGATATTGATAAGCCGGATAAGCCAGCGTGCTATGTCTACCTGGTTTGTGTACTCTGCACTCCAAACTGGGTGCTAGTGTACCACCTACCAATATACCGGCCTGGCATCAGGGAGGCTGCATGAAATAAATTTAACAGATCTAATCGGTACCTGTCTACCAAACCTGCCTGTCTGTTGTGATGTCTACCTGTCTAGATAAAGTTACAAATGCGAGGTCCTATATCATTTTAAAGTTAATCATTTATATTGGTACTTGTGCTTAAGTTAGGATAGGTTACTTAGGATAGGTTTATCCGACGTAATCTTCAGATTGGCTAACCCTCCCACTACAATGAACGTAGAGGATTTTTGATAGAGAGAACCTAGTCTAGAATTTATTACCTTCTTCACATTTTTTCCTCAATCTTTTAAGCTGAGAGAAATTATTTTTGAATATAATTTGTAACGGATTTTAAATTTAAAAAAAAAACTGCGATTTAAAATCTAGGTAGGTACTTCAACTTACTTAAAATACACAAAAATATATATGAATCATCATCATCATGATCAACCCATTACCCGATCACTACAGAGTACGGGTGTCCTCTCACTATGAGAAGGGTTTGGCCATAGTCCACCACGCTGGCCATGTGCGGATTGGCAGACTTCACACGCCTTTCAAAAACATTATGGATAACTCTCAGGCGTGCAGGTTTCCTCACGATATATTAAAATATGCAAGTATGCGCTTTATTATCGCAAATTAAAAGTTAAAAGAGAGATTCGTTTTTAGCATTTTGGCATCGGATTCCTAAAAATACAGATATTTGATTATTAACGATGACGTAAACAATTCATTTCAAGCATGGTTTTAATTCGAAAACTATATCTAGTCATGTCCTAAACTAGAAAATGGACCTACTCACTCATATAATTTTCGAAAACTTATTGATAATTTGATGCGAGTTTTTAGTATTTCCTTGGGGCTGACATTACAATTTGTACGTATGTCCTGTCAGCCTGTTTGTCAGAAACTTGATCAGTGAGTCGAGACCAGAAGAAAATACTACTTATTTAAGGTAATACAAGAAAATAAGTTTCCAAAATATGTAGGAATAGTTGGAAACAATTTCTGCGTATTTTTTTCATACACTACCATTTAGCCCTGGACGGCAATCTCACCGGATGGTAAGTGATGACACAGTGGCAGTCTAAGATGGTAGTGGGCTAACCTTTTAGGAGTATGGTACACCTACGCTCCTAACTGGTTTCTACGCGACATCGTGCTGGAAAGCTAAATCGCTCGTCAACACCCCTTTGTCGGTAGGGTGGTAACTAGCCACAGCCAAGGCTTCCGACCAGACCAGACTCGAGCCGGAATCGAACTCAGGACCTCCTACTTTATAATGCGGCATCAGACATACTGTGTCAAGGAGGTCGTTAAAAAATAATTATAATTTATTTTTAAACAGAATGCAAAACTATTAATCTTTTGAAATGGTGATAATAATTGACTATTTTGGGGCTGCCAAAGAAGCTGCTTACAGAGGTTTATATCTAAAAATAAACTAATAGAGATGGGGTATTATCTCCATTAGTGTAAATTTTATCTAAAATATAAATTTTACACAGTCTGCGTTAAAAAACCATGTACAAGTTTTGCAAAAAAGTTTAAAAATCTGTATCTGCTACCCCAGCGTGCGTACGGGCACTGAACAATGGGTCGCGGTAAAGGGATTAAGTTGGGATGCTCAGCGAAACCGAGGGTCCCCGCGCGCCGTAAGCTAAACGCGCTTTATTACATTACGTTTTCGAATAAGTCCTTTTAGCAAAGAGAGCTACGATTAAGTCGTGGACCGAAAGAAACGAGCTAGACTAGTTTACTTCTGCCGCCGTCCGCGGGGGCACTGTGACTTGCCAAATAGGTATGTGTCAAATATTGCTACAAATATCAACAAATTTAGTAACTCATTGAAAGGAACTTGTATTTTATTTTATAATAAATTACCTATTGATATCTTGAGAAATGTCTATCAATGCGTTCAAAGTTTTTATAAAACGAAAGCTTATAGAAACATCCTATTACGATATTAACGATTGTATAAACGATAAAAAGGCTTGGGTGTGAATTGCTCTACCTCCATAGGTACCATAATTTATTGTATTAACAAGAAACGACCGGCTAAGTATTTGTGGGTAACTTCTTAGCTTTAGTTTTAAGTTGGCGTGTGTATCATCACTTCACGAATAGAAATAATGAAAAATGTGATATGAACGGTTCATAGATTCCTGTAATAGGTTTATATGAATAAAGCTATACGTTTGATTCATCCCAAAAAACTAACACCAGAGTTTTTTTTCGGACTGTCTATTAGCTGTACAAACCCTATTGGTTGCCACAGCGTAACCGGGCTGTTTGGCGAGCTTCGGAAAGAAGCTCTGCCAGTGATCACCACCGTGATACGCCTGGCAAATATGTATGAAAGTTACCTACCTACGTATCGGAACGTTTAAACTATTGGTAAATATTAATAATAAGTATACAAAATTCAATTAAAACTGTCACAAAAAGTAGTTTTACCAACCACATTAGATGTTACAGATCTAAATGTCCATTTGTTGGTTCGAGTAGGTTTAATTTAGGGCGTTGTCTCATGATCCAAAATAAGCAGAGAATTTATTATCATCGCTGTAACAACCAATAAAAAACAAAATAAAGTTAAAAATTAAAGTAAAGCCCTACCTACAAGAAATTTTTTTTGTGCGTTATAATTAATGAGAATGTAGTTTTGTATAATGTACGTCATCCATAGAGCGCGACACCTGAAACTTAGCCAGTTTTCTCTTTTCAGATTTGTATGCACATGTTTTTATAGTTTTCTTATTTTATTATTATTAATTTTTCATTTTACATTCAATATTATTAATTTTTCATTTGGCATCAGTGCAGCTTCGAAGTGGTCTGATTCAAATTTCATCTGTATTATACGGACCCTGGACTCCGAAGATATTCCTAGAGGGGTATGTACATCTCAAAAAGCTGAATCAATTATGGATGATATTTTGCACAGAGACAGCTTCCGGTAGCGGAAAAAATTCCACGGGATTTAAACAGGCCTAAGAATCAAAATAATGCACAACTTAATAAATAAACTAAGTTGATCTTGACCAAGTTTGCCTCGACTTTTAGCTGAACATCGACTTTACCTTTGGTTTCCTTGAGCTTTGAAAATTTCTAGCTGCAGAGGAAACTGTTCCCAACAACATTTGAAAGATAAGTAGGTACGTACCTAACACGCAGATATACTCTGGAATAAAGAAAGATTATCTGATAAGCGAGAGTCACTTCTTTACGTATTTCTTTAAGTATGTTTGATTCCAATAAGAAAATTATAATTACCTTTTCAATAAGACTATTGGGTGGGGTTTTGGGATGAGATGACTGACGAATACCACTTAAAAATCTCATGTTATAAAAATATGACAGTCTAATCTATTCAGCTAGTGGATGGACCCTCTACATATACAGACGACCGTGTCTCGGAGTGCGCGCTGCTGCAGAACCCATTCCACCATCTTAAGAAGTGTCGAGGTTCGCGCGTTTTACGTTGACGTAGACACTTCCGCCCGGAAACATACAACATGTTAAAATTTGCTTTATTATATATTTATTATCAAGTAACTTGTATTATAATAAGCTATTATATAAGCTGTGATAGCTTAGTGGTTAGGACATCCGTTAGGTAAGCAATTAATATATCACTTGCTTCAACGGTGAAGCAAAACATCGTGAGGAAACCTGCACGCCTGAGAGTTCTCCATAATGTTCTCAAAGGCGTGTGAAGTCTGCCAATCCATACATGGCCAGCGTGGTGGACTATGGCCAAACCCTTCTCATATTGAGAGGAGACCCGTGCTCTGTAGTGAGCCGGCAATGGTTCGATCATGATGACCATGAACTTGTGTTAAATTTATTGACGAAGAGAATTTTTTGTTGTTTTTTTTTTTTTTTAATTCTACAGGTATCTAATACTAATAAATCGAGGTATTAATTTCAAACAAAATTTTGGTATTTGGAATAAACGTGGCATGACTTAGTTATAGCTACGAGGTTTGGTCACACTTCAACTGACAGCGCCTTTCAAATGCCAGGGTGTTGTTGTAATAAGTGTCCTTACAAATTGGATATTTATAATGTTGAATGTTTTAATGTTCAAGTTTGTAGTAATAAATCTCTCAAGTCTCTCTCTCTGTTCCGTGTACCCCGTTGGCGTGGTACGCGGCGCAGTGGTCGGAGGCGCACCTGTACTGCCGATCGGTATCAGCATATAGTTATCCGATAACATCGGCCCGACCGCCCTCGGCCAGCCTCGCCCCCCCCCCCCCCCTCCCGTGCGTGCACGTCCGTCACGTGCACGTCGCGAACAAAACATCCTTGATTGTTGCATTCGCCTCTTATTGTGATGAAACCCAATCGCAATTGATAACGTTTTTTTTTTACAATAATTGAAAATTATATCTATTTCATTTTGCGGGCTTATCAATACGTGAAGTTCTGTGTTTGCCAAGTTAAAAAAAAACTCATTTTAGAATACATGACATGAAAAAGATTTTAGATATCTCTCGTGTATTAGGAGGCAGTTCGAATGCAGCTTCACGATTATTATCATACTCAGTAAATCTCAGCTAGGACTGACGGCTTGCCACACGGATGGACGACGACAATTTCCTAGCTCCAGGCTGGCAAAATCTGAGATTTTTAAAGGAATACCCCTAACCGAAAATAAACTGATATTCAGTAGTCAAGTATGCTAACTAAACCTATGAACAATATTTCGCCATCAAGTGACTGCCGCGACGCCGCATCTGCGCGCCTCAGAACGCTGTGCGAATAATATCTACTCTATCGAGAAAATACAATAGGTATTTATTTATTCGGAGCTGGCGCTCGCCCGCCCGGCGCTCAGTAATTACGTTTCTTTCGGAGCTCATCTATATCCGAGAGGCTTTTCCCGCATTTTTAATCCGCAAAGGCTCCGCGCGTCCGGATTGGCCGGAACTCCGGAAGGATCGATTTTTCATTGCAAATTGCGAATTTGAAATTCTAATAGCGTTGACGCTCGGCGTTTTTACGCGCGGGTAATTTCGTTACGGATTCTGCTTTGAGCATCGCGACAATTACTCATCGGCCGCTTTAAACGAACCCCTCGCCGGCGCGGCGCCTCGCGCGACCGCGGCCGACGGCCGACGACGGTGCTCTTATACACCCCTAATTAAAAATCAATTTAATCCAAAATCTTCGGGTGGTAGGTTTGGTAGTAACACCTGATTTTCCCTGAATATATGTGATGATGAATAGTTGTGTTTCGTTTGCACTCTTTATATTTCACCTTATGACTCGCACCTTGCAATACAGGTAGCTTCTTGTGTTATCTTTATATATTATGTCGTGTTCAATATATTTTGCGATCGACTTCCAATGCAAGTTCGATAAAAAATTAACGTGAGCTGAAGAGGAAAGTATTCTTTGTGCATGCTCACAACCTATTAGGTTAGCTTAGTTCCTGGTAGTTAGTTGGGCCTAAGCCTATCCCGAACAGCATGAGTAGCATCTAACAGTAAGTTACTCATGAATGATCGCAAGCTCCCGGCGTGTCTGCATTGCAATGAGTTGAACCCCCCTCGGCCCTCGGGCCTCAATAATCAAAGGCGGTGAACGATCATTAGACTCCATTGCCTTGTAATTTGCGCATTACAACATTATTCTGCACCCATTATGTCATTCGTGATCACTTCGGTCACTCTCGAGAGAATGAGTGGATGAGTGAGTGAATGGCGTGGGAGCAGCGGTGACACGCGACGCACTTCACTTCGCTGACTCTAAATAATGAACGCAAACCCGGGCGCGCTGCCGCCACCCGCGATTACGTTCTCTACTCCGAGGACATAGGGGTGCTGTTCAGCGAATTTGTTGAATTGCACGACAGAAGTTCATTACAAATCGCAGGCATAGAATTAAAACCGAACCCAACGCTGTCGAGTCGAGGCATATTACTTCGTATGCCTTTGGTAATAAATACTACAGCGTCAGACCAATGTTGCGTGGTTTATTGCACAATAAAAAGATTTGTTTAATTCCACATCGGACAATGTAAACACGGGGGCCGGGATTACATTATAGTACACATTGCACTTCGTGAGATAGTTTTGACAGAGATGGTGAAATAGAAACATGGTTCAATGTAAGGTGACGCCAATCCTTTTACAAAGTATTTTTTTACATCGTCAGCTAATTGTGTCACCTAATGTTAAGTGATCACTGTTGCTCATGAACATCTGCAGCACCATGGCCACCATGCATGGCCAGCGAACTTATCTTCGCTACATCGTACTTGAAACTAAACTTAATTCAGCTCTGAACATATAGCCCTATATTTTAGGCAAGCAATGTGACTGTTCACTTTGAGACTTATTAAAGGTATGACTATGCAAAGTAAGTTCTCAAAATACAGCCTACATACACTACATCCGAACTTTCATATAAATCTTTAAATATAGAAAGGCCCAGTCTTACATCTTAGGTCTAGCTAGCTGTAATGTATGTCAAACGTATTGAAGACCAGGATTTTTGAAATTCGCACCCTGGGGGATAAAATAGAGGGATGAAAGTTTGTATGGGATTCCGAAATTTTTAAAGTAAAATCCTTAAAATTTGAATTTGAACTTCTGATTCTAATAAAGAAATTCTTGAGTCGTACTATAAAGCGGACGGGCGATGCGACGCTGTGAGTTGGAGGATGTGGTGTAAAAATGCAAATGAAAGGTTTTAGACGGGAACGATGTACCTAATCATCAAAAGTTGGACGTGGACGGAGTCGCAGGGTAATATAAGTAGATTCCATTGAATCCTTATGCTATATACACTAATAGATGATGTTATATGTAAAGTTTCTCTATACCACCGAGAATCTTCCCAGCGTTGTACTTTACTGTGAAACACGGGAAACAAGATTTTTAGACATCTTACACTCGATGCAATATAAAAATGTTATGCCTTATCATCATCATCATCATTATCAACCGATTGACGTCCACTGCTGGACATAGGTCTTTTGTAGGGAGTTCCAATGCTCACGGTCTTGGGCCGCTTGCTTCCAGCGGCTCCCTGCGACTCGTCTGATGTCGTCTGTCCACCTAGTGCCTTATATAAAACATGAACTCACTGCAACATTTTTCTATCCGCAAAATTTCATTTAGACATTGCTGTTTTTATTGCAAGAAGTCGAAGAGAAAGCCTTCTAAATACCAAACCAATGAAATAACTAAAGCGTCTACACATTTAACATGTTGTGGGTGAATAGATATTTGCGTTGAAGCCGCCGGGAGCGCGCCGCGTCCCCCGGGAAGGCGTATTAAAAACAATAACAGCGACAATCGCGACAACTAGTTACACTAACAAGTCCCGCAGGAATACAAGCCAGGCCCGCTGCTCGCCCCCACACCATCGCGCTCACAAATGGCGCTAACACAGGAAAACTAGGGACACATTGCGCGCAACTTATAAATACATTCCGTTGTAATGATGGCTATAATATCCAATAAAGCCGTCAGATGTACAACCCTGTATCGCTTTTATGGGAATATCGTGTTTCTTTAAATTAAATATAAGTAGTATTTATATAGCCTACACTAATAAGTGGTCCGAGGATCGATCCCGGGCACGCACCTCTAACTTTTCGGAGTTATATGTGTTTTAGGCAATTTAAATGTCACTCGCTTCAACGGTGAAGCAAAACATCGTGTGGAAACCAGCATGCCTGAGTCGGCGTGATAAGTCTGCCAATCCGCATATGGCCAGCATGGTGGAAACCCATGATTTGATCATGATTTTGATGATATAGTATATTACATTGACATCACCATCTGGGAAAGGAGTAGTTATCTGACATAATTTGATTTTATCACTGCATTTCATCATGATCAACCCATTACCGGCTCACTACAGAGCACGCGTCTCCTTTCAATATGAGAAGGGTTTGGCCATAGTCCAACACGCTGGCCATATGCGGATTGGCAGACTTCACACGCCTTCAAGAACATTATAGAGAACTCTCAGGCGTGCAGGTTTCCTCACGATGTTTTCCTTCACCATTGAAGCAAGTGATATTTTAATTGTTTAAAAAAGCACTTAACTCCGAAAAGTTAGAGGTGCGCTAATTATCTAAAATGTTGGATCCCCGCCATAAATATCATTTGGTTGTACTAAGTTACGCTACGTTTAGTTAAAGGTGGTATTTATTTTACTAGTCGTTTAACATACACTAACTTAAACTATTTATTGTTAAACTATTTACTTTGTAGAAAACGAAGAGACTATTGCGAGTAAAACTTACTCGAAGAATTCGGAAAACACCGCCGAGGCGGTGGTCGTCATGATTTCAAAAAAGGGGGTGTAATTTTTTGGGCAGAAGTGAGGGTTCGTTAATCGCATCGCTGCGGTCGACCGCGCGCGCTCTGCCCGTGTAATCTTGTTGTCCTAATGGTCTTAAGGCGCACAAAGGGCTGATCAAACGCACCAATTTAACGCACCAAATGTTGCCGATTCCTAACCTGCCCAGCATCCACCAATGCAGTGAATTCCGTTTTATTGGACGATATCTGCTACCTCGGTTCGCGTAGTGACGCGTCCGCCGATGCCAGCACGGTCAGAGCATACTGCGGGAGATGGTTTGGATCGCATCATAAAAAGTAGCTCTGACGAGGTATGTTATTTTATGTTATTACACTAAACTATCAATCAATAACTAACATAATGTATTAATAAGTGTACATAACAGTGGAGTTACAGTGATAGCCGGTGCCGGTGATAGTGGTTAGGGCGTCGGCGGTTCGAATCCGGGCACGCACCTCTAACTTTTCAGAGTTATGTGCGTTTTTAAAAATTAAAATATCACTTGCTTCGACGGCGAAGGAAAACATCGTGAGGAAACCTGCACGCCTGAGAGTTCTCCATAATGTTCTCAAAGGCGTGTGAATTCTGCCAATGGGCACATGGCAAGCATGGTGGGCTATGGATAAACCCTTCTCATATTGAGAGGAGACCCGTGCTCTGTAGTGAGCCGGTAATGGGTTGATCATGATGAAGTGTACATATTATGCACCCTCCTCGTATCTATGTGTTTTTGTGTTGGTTTTTCAGTATTTTTCTGTACTTTTGTTGACAATTTTTAAGTAATTTACAATAACTTTATTTTCCAGTTTTTCTTATAAGATTTCTATCCAAATTGTTATAAATGTACATCTAGTTTACATACCTTATCAACAAAGTACTCAGCGTTCTTAAAAAAAACAGCTTTACTCGCTCTTTTATACCATTTTCAATCAGGTCTAGTCTAGTAGTTATCGTGACAACTGTAATGTGTGTGATTATAACGTTCTTACTAGCTTCTTATTGATATTAGCCTGTAAAAGTAAGAGCTTAGCCAGAAGGTACTATCTAACCAGTATACCTAACATTGTACCAGACACGATGAGGCGCTTCTCTCCGTCACTCAGAAATCTCAAAACACGAACAAAAATCGAGTCGTTAGGTAACTCACAAAATAAGAAAACTTCGCTCCCTGTGTTGGCTCCTAATTAACCTCAGCACGCACTCTATGAACACGTTCCTCTCACGGGGCCCCGTGGGACGTTCAAACAAAGAAATTGTGAAAACAAACAGGTGAATAAAGCTTATTGTCTTCAACTCCTTCATTAAGTTCATCCGTTACGATCACGTTATATAATGCGACCTCAATTAATCAAAGGAGCCAACCTCCTTTGAATAATTGAGGTCGCATTGTGTTTAAATGTCAATACTCGGGACATTTGGCCGGCCGTCATATAACAAATAGAAGGTATTATTTGCAACAAAAGCTTCAACAATAGCACTTCAGGTGATACTATACAGTATTAAAAGACGTCATATGACGAATATATAGAGACTAATAATAAATTAAGGTACCTATGGAATAAGAGCAATTCACACCCAAGCTTTTTTATCGTTTATATAATCATTAATATCGCAATATGATTTTTCTATAAGCTTTCGCTTTATATTAACTTTGAACTTATTGATAGACATCTCCAAAATATCACTAGGTAATTTATTATAAAATAAAATACAATTTCCTTTGAATGAGTTACTAATTTTACTACTAAACGGTACTACAAGTTTACTTTTGCTTTTAATGTTCAGTGCTTTACAGTCCATTTTTTTCTTGAATTTATCAATATTTTTATGGAAATACATTGAATTTTTATATATATATATTTATATATTATATGTAGGTAGATTTATCTCTTGTATGACTATCTGTTATCTTGTGCAGCCAAGATTTGGTTTGTAGGTAGACAACAAAATGCTACCCTATTCGCGAACCCCTGTGTATCGCTTCGGTCCACGGGGAACATTAACAATCAAGGCCGTCTTGTCCGCTTCTGCGGATTTCTCACCCCTTACCTACACCCCCCATCTGCAGCGCATGTCAATACAACCAAACATCGATATAAACGTTGTTATATGCTAGGGGCGCAGGATACGGCTGAGAAAATAGGTAATATCATTTGCTAACTTTTCCTTTATTTTCTTCTGTTCAAACCTCAATAACTCTACATTTAAAATGTAACTAAATACACAGTTCAAATTTTGGCGATGATGATGACGATACTGATGGTAAGTCTTAGATGGAACACGCTGGTTGTGGTGGCAGTTTATGAAACCCATTATTTTCTAATAGGAATATAAGGGAAAGTTCCGTTCAAATTCTAATATACTTAGGTAATATTTTAATCGATAGCGTCAATTGCAGCTACCTGTTCAGGTGATAGCCTAGTGGTTAAGGCGTCAGTCTCCTAATCAGAGATCGGCGGTTCGAACCCGGGCACGCACCTCTAACTTTTTGGAGTTATGTGCGTTTTTAAACAATTAAATATCATTTGCTTCAACGGTGAAGGAAAATATCGTGAGGAAACCAGTACGCCTGAGAGTTCTCCATTATGTTCTCAAAAGCGTGTAAAGTCTGCAATCCGCACATGGCCAGCGTGGTGGACTATGGCCAAACCCTTCTCATATTGAGAGGAGACCCGTGATCTGTAGTGAGCCGGCAGTGGGTTGATGATGATGATGATGATGATGTTCAGGCATAGGAATGAATGATCATAGTAAATCTCTAACTTTCGACATTATGTGCGTGCGAATTTTTAAACTATTGATATTGTATTGGCTGGTGATGGTTTGCTGATGATTATGATGATTATTCATCACTGTTTCACCAAGTCACATTACGAGAATTTTACGTTTGACAATGAGTTATCTTTTCGAAAAGCAACTGTTAAAATTTCATTAACTTTGTTTATCTTCAAAAAGGTATAATTATGACACATTACTAAACTGTTGTACTAAAAAGCAAACCAAAATTTTTTTTTGTATAACTTTCAGTTCACTTCAAGTTTTAAGTTTTGGGGCGCCAAGTCTATTTGTAATAACTCTGCCAGAGATTTGTACGATTTTAAAAACTCAATACCAGTAGGTTACTTTCTTATTCATCACGATCATTCATCATTTATTAGCGACATATTAGCGTCGACTTAAGTTATTATATTAGGCATGCTGTAGTAACCTCTAAATTGATTTATATGTATATCCTAGCACTTAAGGTTTTTAAAATGTTTATTTTTTTTACATATAAATCTGTTGGTGGCGATTTGGATAAATAAATAAATAAATCATCCCATTGCCGACTCACTACAGAGCACGGGTCTCCTCTCAATATGAAAAGAGTTGGGCCGTAGTCCACCACGCTGGCCATGTGCGGATTGGCAGACTTCACACACCTTTGAGAACATTATGGATATTTCTCAGGCGTGCAGGTTTCCTCACGATATTTTCCTTCGCCGTTGAAGCAAGTGACATTTTAATTACTTAAAAATTAGAGGAGCGTGCCCGGGTACGAACCCCCGACCGATTAGGAGGCAGACGTCCTAACCACTAGGCTACCACAGCCTACTGTTGAAGAACCTAAATATATAAAATACTAAACCAGTTCTCTCAAGTTTCAACCAATACTGGGGACAATTTATTTATAGATCTTATTCGAGGACAGCGGCGAAACCCACAACAATGGTTTTTCAATTAAAGCACATTCTGACGTCGCTGCTTAGGACCTTTGAGCTGTTCGCACATTACGGTTGCTGGAGCCGAAATGAAGGAATCTCAAAACGAATTCAAAAAAGGACGCGGACCTGAATCAGACCAAACGACAATGACCGAAAAACCGGCTCAGTGCGAGGCGCACGCGCACACCAAGTGTTCCGTATCAACTAGCAATGTAATACTGACTTTTGACATTGCTATGATCTAGCAAACAAACACGCTGCTTGTAAGAGGACCTTTAAAACATTATTATATTTTTTATTATTTGTGTAGTAATGCACACTATGTAAAATTCAATTCTCTAACTATAACTTTTTCAGTCTGCCGACAGACAGACAGAAGGAGGGCCCGGTTTTTTGGTTTGGTTTTTGATTTGCTTTTACAGGTTATGTTAAATTAAAAATTTTGAATAGCATTTCCTTAATTTCGAAAAGTAAAGTTGAAATCAAATGGGCTTATTATATAGGTTTTAACATCATTACCGATGTTAATAAAGTCAATACTTGATAGTATTACGTGTAGTACCTTAGTATAGACCCTCCCCGTGTGTACTCGCACACTGGCACTTCATTTTTGTTTTCGAGCAAATAGAAATTATTTATATCCTATTTGTAACTGGTTCGCTGCGAACTGCAATGTACGGTCAGCACCCGAGGGCCGCGCGATCGGCGGTGGAGGCGGTAGGGATCTCCAGAACGGGCGGGCACGCGTTAAAAGAATTTAATAACTCGGGAAGCAGTAAATCAAAATTTGATTATGAGAATATGGTAAAATATCCCTCGGACGTAGCGCTCGTAACTCAGGCATCGGGCGTGGATGAAGTCTGAATGCTCACGGTGATAAAAACGCGCTTTCATTAAGCATAATTTATTCGATGCACAACTACTAAATATCGAGGTATTACAATGCAGCGGCCGCGGCGGCTGCACGCGGCTGCCGCGCGGACCGACCGCGACACTCGCCCGCCGCGCCGCCGCGCCGTACCGTTGGCGAAACACAACTCGCTGAGGGGCTAAGCATTCCGCTTGTGCCTGCCGCGGAAGATCACCATCGTCACCTATTCCGAACAAATCATCATCATCATGATCAACCCATTACCGGCTTACTACAAAGCACGGGTCTCCTCTCAATATGAGAAGGGTTTGGCCATAGTCCACCACGCTGGCCATGTGCGGATTGTTAGACTTCACACGTCTTTGAGAACATTATGTAGAACTCTCAGGCGTGTAGGTTTCCTCACGATGTTTTCCTTCTCCGTTGAAGCAAGTGATATTTTAATTGCTTAAAAACGCACATAACTCCGAAAAGTTAGAGGTGCGTGCCCGGATTCGAACCGCTGACCTCTGATTACGAGGCTGACGCCCTAACCACTAGGCTATCACAGCTTCAACAATATTTGTAACAAATAGTTCTAATCAATCTTTATCAACGCCTTTCACATGCTGTACCTTCGTTTGTAGGAATCGTGCTAGATGGCTTCCGCGTATGAGTTCGCGGTCTCCACTCGTAGAATTTCCGCGTCCTACAGGCATATCAACGATGACTACTACATTCAGCTCTGTGCCAGATCACTTTTCTAAAGGTATGGAATATATTACAACATTAAATAAACTTCAAAGGTTCCGAGAAGTCCCCTATTACTAAACCTTACTTGAAAATCATAATAAATTAAAGTCCCGATTCAAGACATATGTTTTTACTCTCCTTGTCCAATTCTCGACGAGAATATCTGCTTTTTGCTTTCTAATGATAATTACAATTCGGAAACGTTACATCCTCAGTGTGATCTCGTCAAGTGTTGGGTAAGTTAAGAACATATTCTATAGCACTTCATTACCAAAGAAGTTTGATTCAAATGCAATTTATTTTGCTGTCGCTACATTCTTCGGGCCGCAGTAAATAAGAGGCTTCATATACCTGTCGGCGCTGAACGTGTGGTTATTTACGGCGGGCGGGGAATAAATCGCGCGGTGTGTAAACAGCCTACACACCCCCTTCCCCCCTTGCCCCCCTTTCACGCGACTAGCCGTACAGGCTTTGTGCAAATCGACTCACTGAAGAGAAATGAAAAATACTTATCTTTCTAATCTTGATTCAAAGTGTCGTACCGACTCCAGGAAGTTTAAGATACAAGCTTAGTAACTTAGCATGGATTAAATACTCTCAAACTTCCGTACAGCTGTCCAACATATTATGTTAGAGCATTTCAGTAACTGACTTCAAAATACCTACATCTCCCACAAAATGATATCAAAACCAATTTAGATAATAAAACCCCAGCTAAGTTTGTTGTGGGCTTCTTCTTAAACCGGGGCGCGTCTCATAGCTTTAGTTTTAAGTTTACGAATATAGTTATCACCATGAAATAACTACTATGTAAATTATTGACGCGTCAAAAGTGCCTTTTTAAGGACTATTTGAATAAAGATTATTTTGAATTTGAATTTATTTTGAAAATAAACGACTATTTTGATTATCGATTACATTACGCCACACCGAATAACTTTAGTCACTCTTTTTCAAGTAAAGTATCAATTAGTGAAAGATCCCAGACCGTGTTCACAGCACAACCACGTGTCTGAATCTGCAAGACGCCGTCGATGTCACAGGGGACACATTGCCTCAACGCGGAAATTAATAGCAACTTAGTAGTGCTATCCTTTTGCTACTCGTTGTATTAAATTCAATCTGCTACCGGAAGTAACATATCTAATCCAAAATAATTAGACTGTTTATTAACATCGGGAGTAATTGAAATATAACGAGTTATAAACGTTAATTATTTGTAAGCACCGCGTGAATGACTAGGTTGTCACTAGTTTGGCAGGGGCTTATCCCGTTCAATGTCTTCTGAGCACGCGATCGACACGCGCTTTGGTTCCAAAATCGGCCATCCTCATGTAAATTCTACTATCAATTTTAATGTTTTATAACTGGCCACTTTTCTCTTAATCTATGAGCCACCTGTAGGATTTGTAAAATCTTTCTGTTGTAGATAGCTCAATCCTTGAGGAAGGTTATAGCCACGCACTTCACGTTACAAATGAGATCCTAGGTGTGACTCGGTAGATCTGGGTAATATTTCTAACAGTGTTTAAAAGATTGAATAAAAAATAAAATTACAAATGGTCCGCGGGAGAAATCGCGGTTGACCGCCAGTTGGTACGAGTATATATTTTATGTTCGTTCGCGAAACGCCCCGTCTCGATGCAATCTTTTCGGACACGGCTTCCTGCTCGGTGATGAGTCAGGCTGAGTTATATGTTTGCTCTTAAACCAATTTACTGGCGCAGATAATAAAGCAACCAACTTCGAGGTGAGGCTTTTTATCTGACAACGGAAGGTTGTGACTTAGTTTGTATGTTTTTTCTTTTTATAATGAAGTTATGTAATGAAAAAAAGAATGTGAGTTATATAATGAAGAATAAGTAGAACGATGTAATCGGGTTTAATATGTTGGTACAAACACTACGTTCGTTTCTTTCGTCCTAAAAATAAAATTTTCTGAATTCTTGAATTTTTCTTGAATTTTTTTTATCCATTTTTTACCTCGGGGCTGGTACTAAGAATTTTTAACGTAAAAACTAATACGCTACAATTGTAGGCCGGAGCCGTAAATCGAACCCAGGACCTCGTAATTCGAAAGAGCACGCTTCCACAAGACCGAAAAGGTGAGAGAGTTGTACCTAGCTGTAACATAAACGTTCGTTATACCTATCGATGTTCTTCAAGGCAGTTCGTTACTCGCTCGTAACGAACTGTTTGCACCGAGGGGCAGGTAATCTAATCAAGCGTCCCCGAGGACCTCTACCCCTGCCTCCCAGCCCTCCCAGTACTGTCAAGGCATTTTTCCCGCTGTTTATTTCAGCATCCCCAGACTGTGCGTGTCTGGAATGATACTGCGGTTGGGGAAACTACAGAGTATCATTGTTTAGTATTGATACAGCATTGCGAGATGTACTCGTAAATACGTGTGTACATATAAAGGCTTCTGCCCGCCACTTCGCCCACGTAGTTTACAGGAAACATAAGTATTTTTTTTTCAGAAGTAACATTATAAGCGCTCTCACTACCTCTCAGTTGGATGTACAAACTATCCCAAAAGTTTTCTGTAAAACTAAATTAATGTTTAGTATACGAAGTAGTATGAGCTGATCTTAACAACACTTGCACTAACATATCAAGCTTCCTGCGAAAACATTATGTGACTCAGTTCAGGCCCCGATTCTCTGTGAAGTTAAAAAGTTAGACGTCACCCTTTGACGTCTAACTTAACTCAGGGAGGCAATTGAGACACATTTTTCCTTAATGTCTAAAAGGGTTACACTTTTTTTTTAATCACAAATTAGGAACTGCTGGAGCGAGTGGCTAAACTCTTACATACACTAACTAAAGATGCCATTTTGAACCTTAGTTTAATTCCCTCTCAAACCATCGAAGTTGGCCACCCATGCATTTACTGTCCTATTGTGGAAATCCGCTAGCTATAAATCTGAATATAAAAGATCATCCCTTATATTTCTCATAGGAAACTCTTAATTTCCATTTTTCCCAAATTTTCGAAATTTTCCGGCGTTTTCTTCCAAAACCTCGAGGCGCTTTACTCCAAGAGCCATCCGGCACCCGCCCGCAGCGAATCCAGAACAGGAACACGCCTGGAAACATTAATATTTTAGCTTAATTCAATACTAAAAGTCTACCTATGTGACACAAATACGGCACAGAGTAGGCCTAACCCAAATTACGTTCTCCAGTGAAGTGCCATCGAGGCGCAGCGCACAAGCGGCCTGATTGCGAGCCCGCTCATATTCATGTCACATTGGACTCACAGCTAATCCCACTCGGCGACCTGCTACTTACGTGAATACGCTGAGGGAATATTAGGCCGATGAATCTCAGGCGCGTTGCTTTAAAATCCAGACACACAGTTTACGGCGTCTGGCGTGCCGTCTATCCCGATTTCCAGCTAAATTAACGCTGAAAATTTATACCACTGGCAATGTTTCCACTTTGCAGATTAAATTCAACAAAAAAAGCTTTAACGAGTCCTCCACATTACACTTTCATCGTTGTAAGTATAAGACAGCCTTAACTGGCTCGCTAGATCATGGATTTATATCGTCTATATTATACGTACTCGTATGCGTACATACATCTTTACTGTATTACAGTACCATATAAGCGGCCATGACGGCCGACGGTGTTGAAGGAGCCACGACATTTCAGTAGACAGCTCTCTCTCTGGAGGAGCTGGAATATTGGCACCCGAGATACATGGTTTTAGTTAGGATTTTTTTAAGTACAAGAGGAACAACAGCAAAATTTCTGAAATATAGAATTATAATAGTTTTATTATAATTCAATATAACAACGCTTTCAGGATGCTGTTGAGATGCCGTGGCGCTGCAGTGTCTCCAAGATGTTCGCTGAAGCACACACGAATGACTTCTTTGCCATAATGCGTAGAAAAGCGGCGTCTCTCCTGCATCGACGACAACGGCATCCTGAAGGTAATTGCTGCCAGGCCTGACAGCCCAATACTGTACCACTGTATGGAGGCAGCTATTGGGCGGATCAAATAAAAAAAATATTAAATATAAAAATTGTATTTCTGATGTTATAACAATACTAGCCTAGTAATTAAGGATAAAATTTTACTAACATACTAACAATCTATGGACGCTTCCATGTCCGATTTAAATGAGCAATAAATAAATAATAAATAATATCAAAAAGGTTTTTGTGTTTCATTATTGTCTGTCAGTTAGCGTATCACACTAAGACTAAAACAGAAAGCATTTGAAATATACTTCTAGCTGATACTCCATATTTATATAATCCTTAATATCGCAATGGGAGTTTTCCATAAACGTTCGTCTTATAAAAACTTTGAACTTAATGAGAGACATCTCCATGATTTGAATAGGTAATTTATTATCAAATAATATACAATTTCTTTTGAATGAGTCACTAATTTTATGCAGCCTACTAAACGGCACTACAAGTTTACTTTTACTTCTAACGTACAGTCCATTTTTTTCTTGCAATATTATATATGAAATAAAGTAGAATTCTCTGAAACTGAAATTGTTTCTTATTTTGACATAGAGCATAGAGTCAGTTAGTCACTTTCGCTTTCGTCCAGCTTGAGACGGAAGGTTTTTGATCTCACTTTGTTTTGGTGAAGAGAGAGTAGGTGACCCATTTACATCAATTTGTTTACTAGCTTACTTATAGCGTTTCTAGATATTTCAGTGGCTTACAGCAACGCGATTTTTACCTTTTTCGTTTATATTTTAATAATATGTTTGTTTCGTGTTATAAGTATATAACAAGGTATACATTGTAAAATATTTGCTGTATCGTTCTTTTAACTAGTTGTAAACTTTGTTGAAATATTTATCTTTGACCGATATCATACTTACCGTAGATTGATCTAATTTTTTGCTGATAAGTACGTCGATGCACATAAACTGCTCTGAAGTACTGTAACCAATAATAGAGAATGGTTTTATGGATTAAAAAAAAACCATTTTTTCATGCTTAATGATCTTTATTTTAATTACAACCCATCACACGTTTTTAAGTTTTAGAAAATGTGTAAAATATTATTGTGTTATAGGCTGTTTATTCAGACTAATCTTGGCAACTATGGAATCAGTTCCGTAGTTAACTAATTAGAGAACAGGAATCTCAGCCGCTGTATAGTGCAGAAAACATATTTTAGGCGCGAACTTATTCACGCAATCCTCTAGTTTAGTATAGGTAAAGCTTATATTTCAATGCGCACGCTAAAGCGATTTCATAAATGTGTCATTACTTTCTCCATTATACATTTATAAAGAACTGATTAACAGAGAATAAAATAACCAATATATTGTATAACAAGCATGTAGATACACCTGTAATGTAACCTATCACGCAGGGTGTGAATTATTATGGAGCAGTGATGATACGTCATACAGCGTATAGCCCTCGGGCCGGGAGATATACGGCTCATCCTCGCACTCGGGCACCTACGCACGTGTAGGCATCAGTTTGACCGACACGCAGTCGGGGCGTGATAATGATTTCAAATGAAGATAACACGCTGGCCAATCGATCGCTGAACGCTGGTGTGTGGCTCAGGGTTCCTTATCAGCAGATCTCTGTTTAAATAAAGAGGCGCGTTGTTACCGCCCGTGTGCTGACCGTCTCTATACTTTGATGGCATTTTCTTCGGGAATGCGGCGATGTGCACAACCTACCAATCATATACAATTATTAATAGATTCCAGAAAACATGATGGATCTCAATTTTAATTTTTTACATTAATATTAAGTACGTTTCGTCAAATTACACGTTTCATGATATGCCATCTGGTAGATATATGTAAGAATATTCTGCTGTTTTAAAAACAATTCAATGTCTTTTGGAGTTATTGTTGCTAAATTGAGCCTGCTGTGATCATTTCTTGGGTATTCAGTCGGATGTGTGTCGTCGTATTTCTCTTTTCTCTTGTTGATTTTAAGATACCTGAACATTTAAAAATTTTAGCCCAAATTGTTATTTACTGTTTAATGATCCATAAAAATAATGTATAAAATAATGATTAACTGCCTTTCAAATCTAGTGGTAGGTAAGTATCAGGGATCTAGATCTCGGTTTTAATTTCCGTTTTGAGCCAAACATTTAAGGTTATTAATTCTCTGTAGTACAGCCCGTACTTAGAATATTATTAATAGAAGCCCGCGGAAAGTACTCTAACCCGTCGGTCTCAGTAATTATTAAAGCCACCCAAACTAACAAACTACGTGCTTGAAATTAGCATCTGTAAAACTAACTTCAATCGGATCCCGTTTTTAGTTACGTATATACTTATTGCGTTATCAATCCTATCCCCCGATTGTGCTCATACCTAGAACAGAGTAGTAACTATGTTGCCAAGGAAGATGTTTTAAATCCCCTCTTATCTCGTAATCTCGTAGCCTTAGTATTACATTTGCACACTCGCAATCGTGGAGTCGCTTTCGAGCATCGAAACGCTCAAGTACGGCAAAACAAAAGTAGTAACGCTAAAGTAAAATGGATCTTATTGTTTCTAATTAGAGTAGCAATTTACACTGTGTTACCTTTTTTTTCGGACTGACTGTTAGCTGTTCTAACCCTATTGGTTGCGCAACCGGACTTTTTGGCGAGCTTCGGAAAGAAGCTCTACCAGAAGGGAAGCTCTGCTAGAAGTATTGTAACCTTGGTTTTGGAAGAACGTCTAAATTTAGTGTGCGTTAGCGAGTTTCGATATTCGAAAACGAGTCTGCGATTGTGAGCTAACACCTCTCGTAGCCCCGGCAGTGCTGGCCGGCTTATCGCGGCGGTTGCCGGCGCCTGGCGAGCTCGTGCTGCGTCACTGATCAATAGTCTCTAACAAGCATCACTTTTGCTGCCGCCGCTATATAATTATATATGTCGCACGCGTCACTGTGCACAACCCCACTCTGGCAGATTGGAATAATCTTGAACGTTTTTGAAGTTCTTCAAGGAGATGACGAATTGGGCGTTAATCAATTCCGACGTTGTTATCCATGAAATCTGAATCGGTAGTTACGATTTATTTGTTTAGTATTAAAGTATAAGAACTAATTATCGACGCCCAATCATATTACTCTTGCAAAAGTTTATTGTAAATGAAAATCAGTTTAAGTTCTATAAAAATTCTATTATTTCATTTAATTTAAAACAATAGAAGAAATACAAGACGGCAAAGAAACACGCAGAAAAGCAAAAAAGGAACAATAATAATGACTATAAATTCAAGGTTAAATAAGGCATATCAAAAGTGGCGCAGTAGATTTATTTAAGTTTGAGTTGTTCAACCTTTAATAACCACTTAAACAACGGGATAGTTCAACGGGGTTGGAAAAAATTCAAACAATTTACGGTTGAATTTTTGTGACAAAATTACCTTCCGCTGAAACGTAAGCGAATTAGTCTTGCTATGTCTGGTAGTAAAAAGGCCAGCCCTGTAACGCGTACGTGCAAGTATCAAACTGTTTGTATCGCGGTGTTGTACAAATGACAGTGAGCGGTGATTACGCCGGCCTAATTCGATAAATAGGGCTCGAGCCCCCGCCAGGTCGGCGGCGCGGGGCGCGGCGGGCGCGGGCGGTGTTTAACTGAATTTATTACTTGATTGCAACGCTTGTGTCGTCCTGCACGCGCTCGGGCCCGCGCACACCGAACACCGCACTCTCACCGACTCTACTGCAGATGATTACAGATAACAGATGATGGTATGTCTTCAGTCACGAAGTTTTGGACATCACTCTGATCATCATTTTTTTCTACACTATAAGTTAGCGGCCTTGACGGCTATCTTACCTGGTGATAATTATGATGATTATCAAGTAATGATGATGTCAAGGATGGTAGCGGGCTCACCTGTTAGAGGTATGTTAAACCCACGCTCATAATTGGTTCCTACGCGACATCTTGCCGAAACGCTAAATCGCTTGGCGACACCTCTTTGTCGGTAGAATGGTAACTAGCAACGGCCGAAGCCTCCCACCAGACCAGACTCGAGCCAGGAATCAAACCCAGGACCTCCAACTTTATAATGTTACAGCACACGTACTGCGCCACTGAGGTTGTCAAATCACTACTTATAATACTACTAACATCACTATTTATAATAGTTCTAGTTTTCTGGAATTTTGATATGCTATTCCATACTAGGGGATGGCGACCATCATTTAGTTGTGTCCTTTATCCGAACACCTCAAAGTTCCACAATCACAAACTTCCTTCGGGATTATAAATATTTTAGTCCTGGGAACTTTTGTTTTAAAACGGTTCAATATTAAATTATCAGACCATATTCAAGATGCATAATTTAAGCTTACAAGTTAAATGCTGCTGTTAGCCGCGCAGGTAACAACTTTGTGGAAGCTGTACAAGTGCCAAAATTATCAAAATCATGATACAAACAAACACAGAGTATGCACCGCTCTAATGAATGCTACTAAATTCTTCGTACACGAAATCTAACCTTGAGGAAATATTACTATCACGATTAAACTATCGGGCCACCGATCTGTGTGGTTGGCGGGGCCCCTTAACGTTTGACGGCGGAATTACACAATGTTGTGACGTTTTGAATGCGTGTAAAGCCGCGGCTCGTAATTTTAGTAATGGCATTGTTGTGCGGAGGGAGACAGGTGGCGCAGGGCTTATCTCGCCAGATTCCGCGATAAGGATTTGTTTCAATTGTGCGTACCATGAATGCGCACATCTAGGTTGATGGTATTCGACAGTACCTATAGGTCATCTTCATCAACCGAACATGATTGGCATCCACAGCTGAAGGTGGATACAACATTTCTGGATCCGTGCTTCGTCGAATGAGGGAGCCGTCCCTTCCTTGAATGCCGCCGTTGGATGTCGTATTTGTAACGAAGTCCACCTAGTCAGGGTCTACCAACGCTTCAAAGACCTGTACGCGGTTGTCATCCCAGCACACTGGGAACACAACTACCATCGCGTTGGTTCACTCAGCTATACGATACGCCCGCATTTATTTGACCCTGCTCATAAATAGCTTACTTGTCTACATTTACAAAAACATTGAGCAGTATATAATTTAAGCAGTCGACATCACAGGGGACCGAAGAGCTGCCAGCTACCTTGGACAAAGAATTAGTCTAGCAATTCAAAGGGGGAACGCTGCCAGTATCTTCGGAACTTTGCCTAAAGGGACTCCTTTTAATAATATATTTTAGTTATGATGTTATATATTTATTTATTTTTTAAGATTTTTAGTTTTAGGTTAATCTAAGTTTTATTTTAAGTTTTATGTAAAATTTAAGCAGTATTTAATTATATCTACCGTTGAAATGTTAACGGTTACGAGATGTACGTGAGCTATTGATATTATTATGAGTGCTCCCATTACAGAGTGTACCAGGCGAGCAGACTTTGACAAGCAATGCAGCACCAACAATAGACCATCAAGTCGCCACCGGCGCGTCCCGGCGCGCACCTCATAAATAGGAATTACCACTCAGGAGCCCACCGAACGTCTGTGAAAACTACCTCCGGACATTAACAGCCTCGCCTCAATACGAGCCTTGTAGGGCGATATTTATTATTAATATTCCCAGTTAGTCATATACTTCATTCAGTTTTACGATGTCTAAGTAGCATTTATCTATTCACTGCTGTTGCCCGCCGTTGATCGTCCGCGTTTGTATCGAATCTTTAAATTCCCGCGGTAATCATTACTTCACACTATATTGTAATATATAGTACTATTTGTTGTTAATATTATCACATTTTCTTGGACAATTTCAATAAAATTATGGGTATCCTACAGTGTTCTTTGATCCACGCAGTTGTCAGTTAATTTTTAACAGTAACATTTAAGATTACCGTTGTAGTACAGTGCGGGCGTTGTTATAAGGGAGTTAACACCGAAATCCACCTTCTCCTTAAGCAAGAACTTCAAAGCAATTCGCACGGAGGATGAGCATAAGTACAAAAAACAATAGAGGAGCGCTAGAGATATTCTCGCAGCGACGCCCGCATGGCGGTGTTTGCAATCGCAAATATCGTTACCGATGGCGAGGGGAGCTACCACGCGACCGGCATAATCCCAACATGTCCGGATCTCTTTTTATGAACCAATGTAATATACCTACCTTGAAATGAATTAGTACCCATACTCAGGAATTTGCATGCAAACAAAAAGTAATAGAAATGGTCGTGATCCCCTGGTTTTATAGCTAATGTTCGTCAACATTGGTACAAATTATTACATGATTAAGAATTTAATTGAATTAAAAAGGAAAGTCGTACCTGCCAACCTCGTCTGCGTTTTTAGCGTTGTTTTTAAAACTGAGTACATAGTCTCAGTTTTCCCGGGACAAAGTATATTGCATTAATAATATTATTAGTTCAAACGATAGCAACGAGGATTAAAAAATAAATAAAAAAAAAACAGTGATGCGTTTGTAGTCACCTAGATCCGGGACCGTTCACGGATTCGAATCTCATAGAGCGATCAAGCAAGTGTACCGATAGTGCTGTTTTTACTATCGCTCAGGTAATGGCAGGCAATTAACGAAACCTAATTTTAGTATTAAGTTTGAAACATGTACATGAGATGAAATGAAAAAGCAAATAATCTGTTACGCGCGAGTTCCGAAGGGTTCCCTACTAAGATGAATTAGATAACACTTGATGTTGTCCGTGTTTCCGTCGGCGTTGGATTAGTTTTTATAGCTCCCGCTAGAGCTGAATGATGGGGCTAATAAACTTTCTGCGGGTTTTCCTCGCCTTTAAATGTAGATCCTCTCGCTCTAGCGGCTCTCATGATGTTACCTATTAATGAGAGCCGCGCGGCGCGTGGGTACCTTATCGTTAACACTCCTGTTCCGCTATCTCCTAAACCACACACATAAATGACATTCTTTTTTCTTAGTATTAGTAAGTATTTTATGTATGTAAGAAACTTTGTAGTACGTACTTAGTACTCAAGTACGACGTTTGAGATCAAGCAAAATACTCCATGAATATGTATCTTGTATGGTTTAATATTCACATATGATTATTTCTTATACGGTTCATCAGATACAGCCCGCTGAGAGACAGACGGACGAGCGGACAACCGAACAGCCTAGGTATGTAACTGGCACCCGTTGGCACGGAACCCTAAAACTAACCATCCACTGTACATTCTCACCTCGTAACATTTGAAAATATTCAAAAGTACTATCCAATATCGTGCCTACCTCAGGCACATACAGAACACAAAAAGCACATCATAATCGGTCTAGGACTACCAGAATAAATTATAATTCTCATAGCACGTTTACGAAATTTTACGAATTAAAGAAAGTCTCGCGTAGATGTAGCACGGGATGAATTTGTCTCTATTAATTTCATTGACTTACCCAAGTGTGATTTTTAAGTTTCTATTTAAAAAGTTACTGATCGCGACTCACCGGGGGTGGATTAGGTTTGATTACACCAGTCGTTAAGAGGAGATATTTTATAATTTCATATATTCTCGCAGGGCTAGGGAATGACGCAGCATCATCATTACAAAAAGAAATCGCGTAAAATGCAAACCTAACAAAAACCCTGGGCACGTTTTAACCAAATCAGGGATCCCTCGGAAACCTATCGGGGCGTTTATAATACATTTAAAAAGGTAGGCGTTGCAGGAAGGAAGCGATCAGGCGTATTGTGAAGAGGCGCGCGTGCCGTTTTGCACCGTTATTGTAGTGGCACGTGGCGTCGCGGCACGTGGCACGCCGAATTACGCGACACCGTTAGATAATCATTGGTAACTAATCAGCTTACGTTTCGTGAATTGAAACAAGGACCGATGAATATTGAAAGGGTAGGAGAGTTAGATTCGCGAGAGCTCTCCTAGGTTTAGTCCTCATAATTGCCATGACAAAAAATTGTACCTATAGAAAGCTTATCGACAGGCGTTGTTTGTTTAAAGGTCGAATCCCTGAAAAGAGTGGCGCTTATTGTTTCGCTGTTTACGAATATTTAATTTTTGAATTGAATAATTAAAAATTCAAATAAAACAATAGATACCATATAAATTCCTCATCAAAGGGTTGTACTTTACGTAAGGCGGTTGTTTTCATTGATGCTTGATTTACAAAGACGCTGTAAACAAAGCTTGCTACAGTTTACGCCGTTGACACCCCCGCATTGTGAGTTCATGTAATCAATGGACGGGTTAATGAAGCTTTTGTGAAGAGTATTAACACCACATTACTTTTGGCCCCTGTTTCGCATCGTAAATCTGTAATTCAAGTCGTGATGCCTAACGTATGCGGCATGGACATTGTAGCTTACACGCACGCCGCGAGTTGATGTCTCTTTGCTAACCTATTAAAATAGACGAGAAATGGGAATAATTATTCCATAATCCAAAAGGTAAAGGTAGGTAGGTATAGGTACTATAATTATGTGTATATCGATCTATTGAGTGACCAATATTTACTATACTTTATGGTATAGAAAGAAAGGTTAAATTGGTTATTCGTAGTTGTTAAACTCTGAAATTGAAAATGAACCGATTTTAATAACTTTATCAAGGATAGAAAGTTATTTTAACCAAAAATGACTGAGGCTATATATTTTTCAGTAATTATAAGGTACCAGCCAGAAACGATGGTATCCGTCAAGCAAGCATTAAACTTGAGAGCTGCTTTAAACTGCGATTACTGAATGGTTGTTCATAGATTCTATACTTCAACTCTTTAGTATAAGTGCAATAAAGTAAGCGATATTATGTATCTCTTAATAACATAGTCACTTAGTAATAAAAAAATGAATTTATAACGTCATTAATAGCGTCTAGGATTAAGCAACAAGTAAATTGAAACAACAAGATTATGACGACAATCTGCTTTAAATAAACTTTACACTTTACAGCGTGTTATTTTGTTTATAATATAATGAACAAATTAAATAAAAATACGTGCAAGAGATTTCCTCGATGTGTAATTATGCAGAACTTCAGGTAACACCACTCCTTATTTATTGCGAAAATGCCCATAAGGAATCACAACTGAACCCCTGAGTTTTTAAACGATCGCACAAGCTATTTAAGTGCTATTATGCTAAATACGAGTACATATTCCATATATATTAGCTCTCACGCCCGTGTGCAAAATAAATATATATAAAAAACCAAAAGAGATATAATAAACTTAAATTGATAAAAATAAATAAACCTACATATACATTACATAAATACATATTTGCACCGGGCGGAGGATTACACCCCGGCAGGGGAGACCAAACGGCCGGGGGTCAGGGCGACAGGTTGAGAAACCGGCGGACTATCCTAGCCGAGTCCAGCAAGACCGCTTTTTGCATCCTGGCTGCGAGCGAACTGCCACGGAACCCCAGTCGCCTCAGATGGTGAGCGAGGCTAACTGGGATCGAGCTCGGTAGCGTTGAAGATGTTAGAACGCTGAATATACCGAGCCCGGTCTGCCAGGTTCTGTTCCGTGACAGTTAAGGTCGGCTCGAGCAGCAGGAACTCGCGGTACATTGCCGCTCGGTAGCCAGTCCGTCCGGTTTCCCCTCCTGTCGCCCTGTAGCGAGTACATATTTATTATTATGGTTTTAATCAAATCTACGTCCTGTATTAAAATGTTATATAAGGTATTTTTATATTTCGTGATGAATAACCTAATCTAAGTTTTCAGAATAAGAATTGCAGGCAAGTAGGTATAGTCGCTCGCTCCCGCGACCAGGCACGGCCGCTGCGGGCGCGGCGGTTGGGAAAGGCCACGGGGTTTTCTTTGACCTCCTCACGATGGAATGCCGACCTCTGGCCCCGAATTGATAGCTTGCGAGTTGATATTTAATGGAGAAGGTAAATTTGGACAGTAAATTACATATGACATTAGCTAAGTTTAGATAGGTAATCAATTAATTTATCCAATTTTTGTTACACAAAAACTTATTAAGAACTGTATGAACACGACGTTCAAACGTTGAACAAAAAATATCCACTAATGTTATCTTTTTAACACTACCTTACTTTAGTTTATTAAATATGCTGTACTACATATAATAAATACAATAGTGCAAAGTATTACCTACCTAACATCTCTATGTATCACAAGTACATCCATAGTAGTTTTTATAGACTACTACTTGTTTGTCACCTGACCATATCTGTACATCGGCCAATTAACAGTAATGGGGTTTTGTTCAGTGTTTATTAATGATTAGGACACCATGTATAAAAAACGTATATAAAGTATTTCAGTTTCGATAAACCTAAAAAATAATTGCAGTCCAAGCTCCTACTTAATTGTACCTATGACTTGTGCGCGAGTGTGAATCTTGGTTTTAAGTAATATTCTCTACTACCATTCGTTCCATTCTTAATTTGGTTTGGTGGTAGTCACCACAATTTTTTATGAAATCTTTGTGCACCTAATGTGTTAATCTCAGGAACGAATTGTGAAACATAGTTCTGCAGAATCACTTATACCTCATCGGCCTTCATGAGCCCCCTTTCGTCTTGATTATTTACAAGTAGATATATAGGTGCAGGTGCCTCGTCCGCGCAGCGTGGCTCGGCGCGCCCACTCGAGCCTCTAACAGATATTGACGTGGCATCAAAGCAACGCGTCATAGCCTCTCCATATATCATGCAGTGCGCCTCGTACCGGCCTTTTCATGTCGCCAGCCGGCCACGGCGCAGGGTACTCGCTGCTCACAGAGAGCTGCACCACAAGAAACTTATCCACAACACATTAGATACTTTTTGAGACCTTTCAAGTTTCAACATTTTGATATCTTGTAGATGTCTATCAATAAGTTCTAGAGTAAGTTAAAGTCTATCATAAGTAGCTTATAGAAAAATAATGTTACGATGTTAAGGATTATAATATAAATGATAAAAAAGCTTAGGTATGAATTGCTCGAATAAGTAACAAAAACACCTGGCTAAGTTTGTTGTGAGCCTGTCCTTAGACTGCGATTTGAATCCTCTTAACTTTAGTTTAAAGTTGGCGAATGTAGTTAACACCATCACTTTACGAATAAAAATTCAACGAACGATTCATAGATGCCTGTAATAGGTTTATATAAATAAAGCTATTTAGATTTGATTTGAACAATTATTAACATCGTTTTGCTATAAGAGAGACCTAAAGAACCAGTATTATGGCCCTGTTAATTGTTCGCTATTTCAAGGCCATTTTCTCATACAGATAGCCTGGGTTTAAACATACCTATACTTATAATAAAACTGTGAAGGGACGATTCCTGTACAATATGCTATGAAAATTGTAATTAGAGACCAAAACTAATATTCTAGTATATAGATTTATTACAATTTTTGGTTTGTCAGTTATCACGCAAAAATGCTCTGAACGATTATAAAAGCAACTGAGTATGCAAATAGCTGATACTCCTGGTAAGGCATTAGGCTATTATTTTTCCCGAAAAATTCTTTGTTAGGATAGGAAATAACCTTTGTGTCAATTTTACTATATAAAATCATTAAATCCTTACCAGTTTTGACAACAGCCTAGATCAGCTAAGTTTAAATTTCGTCAAAATCTGGTAAATAAGTATTTTTGGTGACAGAACAACTTAGAAAACAGTAACGTGAGACAACGATACTTGACTTTGACCGTACTTGATAAAACCGTACCGTTTCTTAGATGAGCTTCTGCACAAAAGTTATGCAGAAGATAACACAGTTATAGGAGCTGTGGAGGAGGGATGCCCTGTCCTCGGCCAAGCCGTTTTTTATATAACTCTAATCTTAAATTACTTAACTCTGATACATATTCCGTCATAAACCGTTTATGAATCTCACCAATTAAATGATATGACTGGCTGGTATCATTAACAACTTAAGAACGTCTAACAGTTAAATATTAAAAGTAATTTCAGCTGTTTCGTTTCCTCTGAGCGCAGAGTAACCTGTAGCCGGTGGTCGGCGCGTGTTGTGGACCACCAGGCCTGTGCAAGTCACTCTAACTCGCACGTCTCTGTGAAGCCGTCGCCTCTACCACCCATACATATAAAGGTGCTATTAGTGCGAAGATCGCCGCTGTTACAAAACAACTCCGAGGTATCGATATCAGTGGATTTTTTGATTTCGGTAATCGGCCGCCATGACGATAATAATATAAATTCTAAAGTATTTGTTCATCAGTACAATATACTAATGACATAATATAATATGGTTTTTATAAGTGACCAATATTTATTATATATTTATATACACCAAATGTTAAATGATTACCGCCACCCATGAACATCTGCAGCACCAGAGGAGTAACCGAAGAGTGTCCGGCTGAACCCATCCTCCTAATCTACTCGGCATCTAACGCTACATCGCTTGGGTACCGCCAATTCCTTGCCACTAGAGTGGCATTTAGCCTTGACTAGTGGTTACAACATACTTTATCTTAAAGCAATACTTAATTAATAGCAATCTTACTTACCACGGGGGGACGGGGCGCAAATATGTATCTTCGAATTAAACCTATACCACTTTAAGAACACATCATATACAGATACCAAACTCGATACGTACCTACAAATATTCATGATTAGAAAAGTCTTCTGCAGCGGGCATTGCTTTTCATAGTGGGCTTATGTATCGCACGCCGCCGTATAACATACGGCGAAATATTGATTTTCCAGTGCCAAAGTAACTAATAGGTACATATTTACCTATATTATTATTACTGTACATTTGCATACCGCCTAAATATTTTGCAAGTCCTATAATACCTACCTATCGCCACAGACGAGCAAAGATTATTAAATCAACTGCGCAGTAGTTCCAGTTCCAGAAATATTTATATACTTATTATTTTAATATTTTCTCCGGCGATCCAAGCCACTAACGGAACGGGTGCTACTCTTGAATTTTTATGTTTTTAACCTACCCCTCTTACTTCCTCGTTACTTTGAGGGATAAGACGTCATCACTGACATATTTTAATCAGTACGTCTTCATCATAAATTATTGCATCTTACACTGCTGAACATAGGTCATTTGTAGGAAGTTCCAAACTCCACTGTCGTAATAGTAGGTTAAATAAACCTCAACCGTATCAAAGAAGCACTCTGCGTCTAAATACCGATATCAACACTTTGACAGTAAGTAGGTTTTACTTTATAAACCCTTTTAAAACTTCAATCAAGTACTGCATGAAAAATAACAAAAAAGCTTTTACTCTGAATTTAGTTAGTTATGTATATAGTATAGTATATTGACAAAATGAGATGGTGAATACCACGATAATACCCAGATTATTGTAGTGGGCTTCTAAGACTAACCTCCCTACTCAGTAAAGTTAATGAAAGATAGTTTCCGAAAGTGGACTGTCATCTCCGTATTAAAATTTAGGATAATTTTACAAAGGTCGTAGTCTGATAATCACAATTGCACGACAATTGCCACACGATAATAAAGAAATATACGTATGCAAAAATTAGTTTGCCCATTCAAAGGGAAAATGCTGCCAGCATTGTGAGTGCTATGCATTGTTCCGGTAGCATCTAAGTTTTAGGTCTAATGAAGTTTGATGCGCTTTTTGATCAATTACATATTTTTGAGATGACGGTGATAACTACATTCGTAAACTTAACTTATTCGTAAAACTAAAGCTAAGAGGATTCTAAGCATGCTTTGGTCGTTTGTTATCACCATCTCACATGCCACTTAAAATTAATTAAGAGCCTTATCTTATTAGAACAATATTTCTTACCCAACCTTGTTGATCATTTACATAATCCTTTACACTATGATAGGACTTTTCTACTACCTAACGTTTTATATAAACATTGTACTTATATACGGACATCCGTAAAAAATTTGGTAGTGTGGTGTACAATTTCCTATAAAAAAATCTAATATGTGCAGTCTGCTAGCGTGGAACACAAAATTATTTTTACTTCTAAGATTGTTACAATCGCATTTTTATTGAACTTTACTATATTACTAAGAAGGCTCAGAGTCACTCAGCGAGCAATGGAGAGAGCTATGCTAGGACTATCTCTACGTGATCAAATCAGAAATGAAGAGATCCGTAGAAGGACCAGAGTTCCCGACATAGCTCAGCGAGTTGCGAAGTTGAAGTGGCAGTGGGCGGGGCACATAGCTCGGAGAACCGATGGACATTGGGGTCCCAAGGTGTTGGAATGGCGACCCCGCACCGGTAAACGTAGCGTTGGTCGACCCCCAACAAGGTAGACAGACAACATCAAACGAGTCGCAGGGAGCCGCTGGATACAAGCGGCCCAGGACCGTGGCCATTGGAACTCTCTACAAAAGACCTATGTCCAGCAGTGGACGTCTATCGGTTGAAATGATGATGATGATGATGATATTACTAAGGTCATATGTTAAGTTTTCATATGTATGGGACATGCAATTATTAAAAAGTAATTTTTGTTTAAAGACTGCTCCAAAGGAATAAACAATATTGTAGCCTGCAATAAGTCTGTCCTTAGTCCCCTAAAACATGGATGTTCTCCGTTTTTAATAAATACTGTTCTATGACGCGCCGCGTTGGTTGTGCGCGGTGGTATCGGAAGAGCGGCATATTTGCATAGCTAACGAGCTACCCTGCTTTGCCCGGGGGCTGAAGCTAACTAGACAGGCATTTTCACCGACATATACCTACCCAGGGTGAGTTTTGAAAGCGGGCCGCGTATTGCATCCTCAGCCTATGAATATCCCACGGCAGGGTATAGATTTTTATGGCACCAACCCACCGCGCTACTCTGACCGTGATTTGGTTGTTCTTGGTATAATTAGACATGGTGGAAAGAGGAAAGTATTTAGGTGATATTTTATTTATTTATGACTTCTTCACATAAAATCTTTGATCTGACAAATGTTGGTATAACCAAAGAAACTATAACCGAAACCCTATTTTTTAAAAATACTTTATTGGCCAAACTATTATAATAATTGCACAGAAATGTTTTTTAGAGTTACTAGATTTAAAAAAAAAAAGTTCCTGCCTAAAATAGTCTAGCTTCGAGGCACTTATGCCCGATCTACTGGACCTATCGCAGAAGACTCTGCGTAGACTAGAATTTAAATAAATCAAATAAAAACTATATTAAATGCCTGCATTAAGAGTAAGTAATTAAGGAGAATACCTAATACAAAGACTACTAATAAGAAGACTACTAAAATGAGAAGAAAATGAGAGTTTATGTTCTTACTGACATCTATTGAGCGAGTAAAGAAACATAAAGTTTAGGTGATACCATGCTTGCCTAGTTTTCTTAAACAAAATCGTCTAAGATAATTATACCATTGCTAGACGATTAAAAAAAGGATACTCAATTTAACTACAACGTACATTTTTAACATTTAAGTAGCTACGTTCCTGTTTTGTTAAAAATATAGTTGCTATTCTTTTTTCATTTCAATAGATTTGGTTTTGAAGCCATCCAACTTAGATTTCAGGTTTTATCATGGTCGCCGAAGTAAAAAAAAAAACTCTGTATACGAATTTCCATTATTGTTTTTGATTTTCCCCCGTTTTGATTGCATAATATTTACACTGGCAGCACAAAATTTAACTGACACTTGTCAGTGACAACACTGACAACCCAAAAAGCAAACTAACTGTACCTACTTTGTATTACGGTACCTACAATAAAGTTACGCGATAGTACGCCCATCGCAATAACCACAACAACAAAGCAACTATGAGAATTATCTGACAAATCTGTTTCCATTTTATTTTTTGTTTTTGTTGTTTTGATCAATCTTTTAGTTTAAAATGTCCGTGAGTGCGAGTGCTGAGAACCTTTCGACAGATGCCCAGGTTTGTATTGTTTAAAAAGTTACTAATTAGATTTTAATTTGGAATGTAACATGTCGTAGTTACTTCAAGTTATAGTGAGTCGCTGCATTTCTGGTTTTAGTATTAAGTCTTATTCATTATTTGTGAGTACAATACAGGACGTCGCCATGAGTCATTCATAGTCACCCTATTACAGAACCAACCAGCGACTCAAATTTTTCACAAGCCAGGTTTAATTTAAGCGTTCCAAATGTATATTCGCATAATCTAACATCTGATCTATTGGTATTTAACATTGAAACCACAATTTTAACTTATTTTCATCCTAAAAACAAAGTTACAAACTTTTAAAAAGTGTAAAGTAAGTTGGGCAAAACCTACCTTCTGATTTTTTGTCTCATACAAACTTCATCAAATGACAGAAAAAAGTTGTGTATGTTTTGTTATGGTTTTTTCTTAAAAAAAAAAAACAAGAATTGGTCTTGAGTTCTTATATCAAACATGTGTAGAGTATATAGTTAGACCCAGTACACAATGGGTATATGTCTTGATGCTAGTAAATTATACACTAATACTATAAAGAAAAGGCTTTTAATGAGAAGTAACTTGTGTACATGTTTAACTTGTAAGATTGCTTTCTGAGAGTCTTATTACTTTTCAAGACCTTCAAAATTATTTTTTGAACTACTTGTTTACAATGGCTGCAGTCATATTTAAAATAATGAAACTTAGCACATTTATTTCTGATGGTAATAACTACTCTTAAAAGGTAAAACTATAGGGGTTTATGAACACATGCTGCTTCAAGAAAAAACCCATAAACCAGGTCAGGTGTACTTTTTGTTTATTACTATTTAACAATATCTCTGAACACTAACTTGGATCAATAATTCATATACTTTACTATTTTCATTTGTACTCTCTCTTAAAGCAGTGGTTTACTCAATTATGCAATAGAGGCTGATTGATTTGTGTGTTATGTTAGTTTGTGTTTGTACTATTCAAAAAACTTTTATGTCTGGCTTTGCTCATATTATTCTCATTGTTCTTGTGTTTCTAACTTCAAAGCTATAAGACATTTATAAAAAACTAGTTGATGCCCGCAACATTGTGCGTAGATTAGTGGTTTTAAAAACTCCTATGGGGTTAGTGACAAATTTGAGGAAATTCCGTTTTTCATAAATCCAGCAGGAAATATAACATGATACAAAGTAACATATGTGCGTATTTTCTGCCAAATTGGTTCAGCCATTCTTACGATATAGTGTAATTAACAAAACTTTCTTTTATATACCTTCTCTATCTTGCCCCTTAGGGAATGATTTCCAAAAGTATGTTCTTAAATTACTGTCTATCATGTATCAAGCATTCATTTATAGTGTATTTTCATTATTTTAATGAGGATCTTGATGTTATAATTATGCTATCTAATTTTATCCCATCCCATCTAGTGGTTTGCGTTGTGCATTCATAGATGATTCAGTCTGAGTCTCCCCTGGTCGATATACAGTGTGTTTTAACTCCACTACTGTTTTTATTATCTGTTGCCTGGAACTTTGAAAGTAACTCATACCTTACCTATAGATTTCTCCGCATCATTGTAGCATAAAGTTAAATCATCATTGTCAATATGGTGGTAAGTAATCCTGTTGCCAATATCTGTGCTGCAGGCGAGGGCTGTTCTTACAATTTATAAAATGAGAGTAATAATAAAACAAGTTCAAATAATGACATTGCATGGAGAATACATGTTTGAAAATTTTACATAATATGTCCATTTAAATATAATATAATTCAATAATAAATGCGATCTTAGCATTAGAAGTAAAAATAAATTTGTGTTGCAACTACTACTAACTATTTACATAAAATTAGAAATTCATTTCAAGGAAATACAATGCATTGCAATGCATATGCAAATAAATGCAATTTTATAACAAATTACCAAATATACAATTTCTAGGATGTCTCTCAATAAGTTCAAAGTTTATATAAAACATTAGCTTGTAGAAAAGTCCTACTATAGTGTAAAGGCTTATGTAAATTATAAACAAGATTGGGTGCCATACATTGTTCTAATAAGATACAGCTCTTAAATAATTTTAAGTGGCGTGAGATGGGTGATAACAAAAATAAAAGTTACCCGGCTAAGTTTGGGTCAGGATTCTCCTTATACCAGGGCCCACTTGGTACCCTGATAGCTTTAGATTTTACTTTACAATTGTAGTTATCATGTTAAAAGGTGGCCTTTCAAAGGATTATTTGAATAAAGTTTATGATTGATTGATCCCCTGGCAACCCACTACAGACCTTAGTAAATTCAGAAATTATTTATTCCCAAATGCCCTCTGCAGGGTCATGCCTACACATTATAAGATGACAAAGCTCAGTCTTGTGGTTAACTGACTTTGATATGAATAATATCTGACTTTGATGATGAAGTTCTGAAGAAATTATAATTAATATTTTGGAGTTAGAACATTTGCATTATCACTAACCGAATATTATGAAAATAATCAATGAAGTGCTGCAGCACTATTTTTGCCTTTGTCCTTTGCTTATCTAATAGAAGGTCTGTGCACAAAAGTAGGGCATGGCCTGAGGATAATGATGATTGTTACTGTCCTATTTAGGATGTGTGACCTATATGCATCAGTCCCCCCTTACTATCATTATGAACTCAATGAACTCATTTCAATTACAACTGGCTATAGGTAGCAGACTACTATTTGTTCAATCAAAACTAACTTGACTGAGTTGCTATAATATTATCTTTTGACTAAGTAAATTTTACTTGAAAAATGGGCATTTTGGTGGGTTTCTACTTTTGGTCATACTTCGCGAGATAGACGGTGCAGTTGGCAGATCATAAATAAGATTCGAAAAATAAAAGGGTTACCACTGCCTTTGTTCATGTTTGAAGACTCCAGTGATCGTGTTTTGTCATTTGTTATTAATCTTTCGTTTCGACCGAAATAGTGTTCTTTAGACAAATAGGGAAACTCATACTGTTTTACTGGAGCTAAATGCTTAATTACCTAGGCAAACAATAGTAATGGAAATAATTAAATAAGTCTGAATGCCTGGTCACATGATAAAATTAAAACTTCTTTAATGACATCAATCGTGTGTACCGATAATTTCACAACGCGATGTGTCTGTATATTGTTGTGTTGTTGTTGTTGTTGTTGTGCTCATATTGTATTACGTGTTACACGTAAATGAACACGACGTTTTTTTTTTATACTCTACAAGTTAGCCCTTGACGGCTATCTCACCTGGTGGTAAGTGATGATGTTATCTAGGATGGTAGTGCGCTAACCTGTTAGGAGTATGGTAAACCCACGCTCCTCTAATTGGTTTTTACGTGAACATCGTGCCGGAACGCTAAATCGCTTGGCGACACGTCTTTGTTGGTAAGGTGGTAACTAGCCATGGCCGAAGCCTCCCACCAGACCAGAGTCGAGCTGGGAATCGAACCCAGGACCTCCATTTTTATAATGTGACAGCGCACGCACTGTGTCACGGTATTCGTCAAAAAATATACTTTCTAACCGACGAGTGTCTACAAATTATTGCTTTAAGGACCTAATATTGGTCGGTGGTGTGTTAAGTTACAATTTCCAATTTGACAGAAACATTATGAATGTAAACCGAACATGCAATGTTATATCAGCAATGCAATGCAACAGGTAACAAGTTAAAGTAATTGAAATGCTATTGTTACGTAAGTGGCTATGCAATATGAGATTATTATCCAATTTCCTACTACTCAGAATAGTATAGAACAAAATTGCTATTCCTCGTCCGGGGTTTTACGACGCAGTTAGTCAGTAGCAGAATGAAGAAGATTGTGTCCAATGTATGAAAGAAGCAATAATAAACAAGGAATTATAAATGTGTATATATATAATTAGGGTTATCGAAGACAGAAACCTACTTTTAATATGTTAAGTATCGGTTATGCATGGCTGGAAAGTAGTTATTTGGTGCGACTAGTTTTGCGAGGAAAACAGACGCAGTAATAGTTCGTCACGTTCTCGAACTATCAATTGAATATTTTAGTATGGAGCCTGGATTACCGGCTGGCCGCCATTTTTATTTTTCATTAGCAGCCAGGTGTAGACCTATATTTTTAAATAGCTGGCACCAATACCGACAGCTAATTAATTGATACCAAAATCACCTAAGTGTCGTCGTATATGCTCGGTCTTAATAATGTTAATACTGTGTAGTATTTTATAAAATATGTATGTATGATGTGCAATGTGTTGTACATGTTACGGAACAACCATTCATGTGCGAGTCAACTCGGACTAAGCCGATTTTTCTGTGTTAATGATATTGCTTGAACTGTATGAACACCTTTCACAGAGTTGCGATGGCGGATCGATGTGCCTCGAGCTAGCTCTGGAAGGGGAGCGCCTCTGCAAGGCCGGTGATTGCCGCGCCGGAGTGGCATTCTTTCAAGCCGCCATCCAAGCGGGAACCGACGACCTTCGCACTCTTAGCGCTATCTACAGCCAGCTGGGCAATGCTTACTTCTACCTGGGAGACTATAACAATGCTATGCAGTATCATAAACACGACTTGACATTAGCTAGGTAAGTTATTGTGTGATGGTGGCATTATATTGTTGTTTAGCCTTCCTTCCGTTGCCAATGTTTATTGACCCTTGCTGGCAATACTGTTTCATCCTTGGGTCTACTAGAAAACAGAGGTCTACTAGAAATCAAATCAATCTCGGTAAACACGTTTCCTCACGTAGTATTTTTTCACCGTTAAAGCAAGTTATATTTAATTGCTCCGAAAAGTCAGAAGTAGGTGACAGAGAACCAACCGCTGAAATTTTTATCATTAAACTGACCTAACTGATTCACTCTCAACAGAACTGACCGCATATGATGCTTCTTAGATTTATTAGCCTCTCTCGTAGGATTAAAGAGCATCTTTTCTATCATGGAGAACATGATCAGAATGCTATTTATTTGGGATTACATACAGACCTTCGGAGTTGGAGGATGGAAACAAACATTCTCTGCAATCAGTGCAAAAGTTTAGTAACGCATATATTTCTACCTATTAGAAGTTTAATAGAGCTGATCGTCGCTCGCCTATCGAAATATAAATGTCCGCTTTCTCTCTCGATTCAAAATCAGTACGACTTTCAATAGAGTACGATAAAATAGGTGCATATGGTTTTATCAAATGTAATATTACTTAATAGGGCATATAGCTGTGACTTCACACACTCGATTCTCAGCTCGGCTTACATTGACAGACAGATATAATATTTATTACATTAGTAGGTATTACACGTAGCTTTTGTAATTACCGTACATGGATAAATTAAAATATATATATATATAGATATAAAACTATGCACATATAATAAATTGTTGTGGTAGAGGTCCCCTCTCTGGCGTAGGCCCGTGTCCCCGTGTTCTTTCCATGTCTTTTCAATTAGAAGAAATGACGCACTTTCCATGAAATGTAACCAATAAATACTGTATTTTTTTTTTTCTAAAAATGACTTTAGTAGGGATTTGTAATGTAATTGAAAGAGAAAACGAAATAATTGATCGGATAGAAATAATATTCGAAAAATATTGGTATAAAACACGTTTGAGTGCGTTAATTTGTGCGTAACTGAGTGTGGATAATGATTCTGATTGCACAATGCTAACTGCTTGCAGAACAATGAATGACAAGCTGGGCGAGGCGAAGGCGTCCGGCAACTTGGGCAATACGTTAAAAGTGATGGGCAAGTTCAACGAAGCGATCCAGTGCTGTAAAAGCCACCTAGCGATATCGCGGGCTTTGGGAGACAGACTGAGCGAGGGCAGAGCCCTGTATAACCTGGGCAACGTTTACCATGCCCAGGGGAAACAGTTGGGTAGGGTGGGCCAAAATGATCCGGGCCATTTCCCGCAAGAGGTTCGAGACTGTCTCATGCAAGCCGTCGCTTATTATGAGTAAGTAATTTGTGATCTAAATATCGATTTTACGACTTTTCAAGTACGAGTCCATGAAAACTGGTGTGTCAGATTTTTGGGAAAGTCCAACTCACAACAAATAAGTGAAATTTATATAAAAATCCGTCATATTATTGTTTTATGTCTGATATTTGGGCTTTAAGTTCGAACGTATAGATCATATTAACGGCTAAATAACAAAGTTTTCAAATTAATCATTTTAATTGGTTGGTTTCTTGTCTTAGTTTTAAAGTTTTAAGGTTTTACAAATGATTCGTTTCATTATATTTGTTTCCACTAAGAGGAAATTCTACCTTAAATAAAAGGTGAAAGCTTGTAAGAAAAATCTTAATTTTAGAATTATGTTCGTGGAATTTTCTAATAATATGCCAATTCGAATTATTTTTTTCTTTATAAGAGGTAAACATAAAGTTTGGCAATATGTGTAAAAGTATGTCAGTTTAGAAGAAACATGGAAACGACGACAACACGTGAGCGAGGGTGCAAGGTTATATAAAAATGTTATTTTATAACTAGTAAAGGATAATTTCCTAAATGTTGAAACGATGTCATTATTATGAAATATGGCGATAGATATTTACCAGGATAGACGAGGTTTCAGAGTGAACAAATGCAAGACTGAAAACGATGATTAAAGTAATAAAATAAATTTTTGATGGCGTTCACGCCATTAGGGGGATTTCTTGACGTGCTCAGGGTAAAAGTGTTTTATCGCTAGTTTGAAAAGAGTAGCAGCCGGGTCTCATCGTTGAACTCGTGTTTTCCAGGGAGAACCTAGAACTGATGCGGAGCCTCGGCGACCGCCAGGCCATGGGCCGCGCGTGCGGCAACCTCGGCAACACCTGCTACCTGCTGGGTGACTTCGCGCGCGCCATCCGCTACCACACGGAGCGGCTGCGGATCGCGCAGGAGGTGGGCGACCGCGCGGCCGAGCGGCGCGCCAACAGCAACCTGGGCAACTCCCACATATTCCTCGGCCAGTTCGAGAACGCCGCTGAGCATTACAAGTTAGTGGCATTCGAACTTACTGCGGCACCACCGACCACCGCGCACGGCGACCGCTGCCTGGCGCGCTTCACAGCGCTTACAATGTGCATGACTTGTATAGCACTTTCAAATTAAACTTAAACGATGCAATTAAAAATAAATGAAATCGGTCTCTCTACTACGGTCGATTCCAGACCAAGTTGCAACCCCCAAACTGGGTATGTGTACACAATATGCAACGAAATAAATAAATTGATACAGGATGCTCCGGGGTCTGAGCGAAATGTGCGTTGATTCAGCATTCTGGAACGTGTATGGCGTGGCGGTTAAAGGTCGACGAATTATAAACTGCACGGTGCAGAGTTGCCGGTCTCACGCTGATTACAGCAAATTTAAGCTTAGTAATGTTCATTGTTGCAATAACAATTTATGATCCTTCAGTATTTGTATGCATATATTTTCTAAGCCTAATGTTTGGATTCTCATTGTACTTTGTAAAACCCTTTAAATTTATGTGGAGGCATAGGCCCAAAACAAAGGTGCTACGTGAGAGAATTAATCTAAGCTGTGGGATTGGTGTACATGAGTCTTATTCTTCAGTACGTCAGTATGTTGCACTGACTGGTAGGAGTGAATGTTCTGATTAGTCTATCGGGGTGATGCAGACTGGGTTTTTGGGTTATATAGATGATGAGATGTGATAACGAACGCCTGCCATGCTTTATACGTTTTATGTAAGATACGACGAATGTATATTTTAGGAAGCTATTGCGATTTTACTAATCCTTGCTGATATCAATTTGGTGTTATTATAGTTATTTGTGGCTTTAAAAAATTATTTACCTTTTTTAGTATTTAAAGGTCAAATAAATAGGAAATTTTCTTTCTTGGGTTTCCTAGATAAACGGTTTTAAGAGACCCGGGGATCACAAAGACTTTGCTGTCCGTCCGTGTGTCTATCAGACCTTATAAACTTTAATAGCACACAGCAGCTTCAGTGGTACGTGTATTGCTTTGTTAGAAATGCACTCAGATCCTGCCAATTCTGAAATTAAGAATTTACAATTTAAAATCATCAAACACTATCTCCTTCAATTATTTGCAAAAAGCACTGATTGCGATTTCCTATTGGCGAATGATGTACTACTCTTCTAACAAAGAAATTAAATAAAACCTTTTGATTTGTGAAGATCGGAAGACAAACTATAATCATCTAATCCATGAATTCCGCCAAATTGTATCTTTTATCTTACCGCTCTATTCATTTGAATATTTTTATTATATTCACTATTAATTATAAAGTAATCGCCTCTGATTTTTGTACTCCAAGAATCAATAAGCATCAATATTTGGAACTTATCTTTAGTTAATTTAAAATGTTGCGAATGCTATACTGGTACATATTGAAAACGTTTTCCTTATTATTAAATTGCTAAGATTTTATCAATGATTTTGCTTCAGCAAATAAGTTTTATACTGCACGCTGTCCTATCCTAATATTATTTTGTCTCTAAATATAAAGATAGCATGGCATGTGCATCTTTATTATTTTATTATTTACTGAGCTTTGCACCGCATAATAGAAATACGTAGGGAAGTGCCCTGGCGAATTCTGAGTCATTTAATTATATATTAGGTCCGGGGAAAAGTCTTTTCGCATATATACTGTATAAAATTGCAAAAAAACTCGTTGTTTATAATAGTATAACTCCAGTACATATCATTTAATCTAGTCAGATACAGATAGCTGTATCTGGCTGGATTTAATGACAAAAATAATCCAATAAAATAGGTAAACTTTTTTCAAGTATTTTTTTTTTCATAATTTGTGAATGTAATAGCGACATTCAGCGCATTTAAAGATTTTATTAAAAAATAAAAACTCCAACGAGCCATGAAAAACATGTGACGTTTATGTTAATGGATTACACCCTATTATATGATATACGTAAAAACGCCCTATTACAGACAAAATAGACGCAATTTAAAAAAATTTGATCAAGATAGGCATATCAGTTATCGACGTCATTGCTAAAGATCTGGAAAAAAAGTTGAGAATGGGCCGCCGAAATCGATTTGTAGAAAGGGTGCGTGCCTTTCATCACCTCAAAGCTTATACCATTTACAGTATTAGAAGTCCAAAAATTTCTACAAGATAATAAAAAATCATCGAACAAAATGACACAATATATATACCATTATTAAATGTGACTAAACTCTGAGAAAATTAATTCTTGAGTTTTCATAAACGCGAAGAAACTTTCCCTCGACCATTATCAGTTTGGAATTTATTAAAGTTCAGTAAGGAATGATACTCACTCGTTTGATAGAGTTACTACTCGTGGGTGTAATGGTTAGCATTTTAAAGTAAGGAACTTTTAGGTCTGGGTTCCATACCTGTGTCGGACCATGAATTGTCTGTCCCGCTCATTATCACTCACATGTCATAATAATCGTTAATTGAGTTGGTGCCCACAGACCCTCTCTTCTGTAAGAGAGGAAGCTTGTGTCTAGCAGTGAGACTTTAGATGATACAAAAATGTACTGAGTTCCAAAATATCTAGTGGGCCGACTTATGTCCTGCTATTGGCATTACACAGGTATATTTTAAACAGTTACAGTCCACCAGAGAGCGCTGAGGAATATTTTAATTACTAATTAATACTTAAATTCAGTTTTATGTAACTCCAGACGAACGCTGGCCCTAGCGGAGGAACTAGGCGACGCCGCAGTGGAAGCCCAGGCGTGCTACTCTCTAGGCAACACCTACACCTTGCTGCGAGAGTACCGCACGGCGGAGGAGTACCACGCGAGGCACCTTTCAGCGGCTAGGAAGCTGCAGGACAGAGTCGGCGAAGGAAGGGCCTGCTGGTCCCTCGGAAACGCGCACGCGGCGCTCGGGAACCACGAGAAGGCGCTTTATTACGCGAAGGAACATTATAATATCTCTGAACAGGTATGATTCTGATCTTTTGGTAATCTTCAAACCAGCACAAATACTTTTTATTTGTAACAAACACTTTTATATAATTTGGTGCAATATTTTCTTTTAAAAACTACATGTAATAGATATTTTAAGTAACACTGCCGGATATTATACTGAGATGATAAGCATCTCAGGAATAATATACCGATTCGACGCTTCCGTTAAAATCGATGAACTTCATCAAAATCAACTCTGTTCGTATGGGGGCTGAATACTCTAGGTAAAGGAAACCAAATCTGAATTGTGGGGCCAAGTAGAAATACAGGCCAATAAGCTGACTTAAGAGTTAACTCCCAAGAATAAGGACGAGGATTTATACGTCCTAAAACCATTGTGTATCGCTTGCACCGTGTGTGCTGAATATTGCTGAAAAGGACATTTCAGAAGGTTTAAGGCATTTGAGGCGGGCGATTGTGACAGGTTTCCGAATAAGGTTAACAAACTGGGTGGGATAAGGTACGCCGTAACGGCCGAGTACGCTATGGCACAAGGCACATTGATGTGTAGGGCCTGTAATGAACACACACGCTCTGTGGAGCATGTGCTTTGTCGATGGCATCAACGCGAATGGATCTCTTGGGGGTGGCCTATACACACCTAGAGGAATAATGTGCTAGAGGCAACTTAAAGCTACAATCGAACTCCTGGAGTGGGTATTTGCTGCTATTTAAAAAGAAAAAGGATTTTAGTATGAGGCAGGGAAAATACTAGAAAAATACTGGGCAAGCACCAACATTTCAGAGAGGCAACCGAGCATCCAGACCTGATATAACTATGGTGAACTCAAACCTTGTTGGTAGGATTACAGATTGGAGAGTCTTGATTGAAGAATCCATGAGCGGCCATAAATACATCGTCTTTAACATAAGTGAAAAACCACCAAAGTTCGAACCACCACTAATTGGTTGGAATCTCAACAAGAGTAACAAAGAAAAGTTTGAAGAAACACTCAAAGGTGAGTTCATACGAACACCACCTGAGTTGGTAACCGCAACAACGAAAGCCTGTAATAGAGCTATGCCAAAAAGGACAAGAAACGGAAAAAACCGGTCTACTGGGGGAACAGCGACATTGCCTCAGCCCGATCACAGTGTCTTGAACACAGAAGAGCATACACTAGAGCTAACTCAAAGAAAAATAAACTACAGTCTGAAGAGGAAAGATTTAATCAAGCCAAAACTAGTGAAGAAGACAAAGAAAGGTATAAGATTGCTAAATTAAACCTACAAACCCTAATTATAAAATCAAAAGGAGTTTACTGGCAAGAAGTAAGCGACGAAGTGGACGAGGATTTGTGGGGTTTGCCGCCTGCCCCTTTAAGTCCGAATAAAATACGTGACACTGTGTCAGTCCTGTTCCCTGATCATGGGGACTTCGCGAGGACCATGGTGAAATCAGATTCCAAAGATTACAGGAGAAGAACTGAAGAACGCTTGCAAACGTATCAAATTAAGAAAAGCGCCAGGGCCAGACGTAATTGCACCAGAGATAGTCAAGCTCGCTGCCGATGTTATTCCAGACAGAATAAGAGAAGTCATGAGCAATATCTTTCAAAATTGTGAGTTTACGGCTATATGGAAAACTGCGAGGTGGATACTTCTGCGAAAAAATAACAAGCCAGCAGACGATCCTTTAGGTTACAGACCTCTTTGCCTCTTAGACTCCTATGACAAACTCTTGGAGCGCTTGCTTCTCAATCGAATAGAGGGATTGCTTCCAGACCACGGTGGATTGGCAGACGACTTGCACCGTGTCGAATCGAAAGAGTTCAAAACATAGCAGCGGAAGCCAAACAAGTAACACAGCGTACCAGAAAGCTTTGTGCCGTTGTCGCCATAGATGTGCGGAATGCTTTCAATACTGCATCATGGAACCAAATCCTTAAAGAGTTTGAGGAGCGCAAATTCCCAAAGTACATCTGCAATCTCACTAGCAGCTACTTAGATATAAGAAGCATAATATTAAAAGATGCTGCGGGGTTAACAGAGACAGGGTGACTAGTGGAGTTCCACAAGGCTCTATTCTTGGCCCAACCTTTTGGAACATAGTGTATGATGGAGTTTTTAAATTAAAACTTGGTGAAGGGGGATCTGGCCTTAGAAGTTGCTGCCAGAAAAGACCAACTGCTTATGGAAAAAACCAACTGCGCATTTAAGCTAATTAACGAGTGGATGGCCACATAAAAACTGAAACTGGCACCGGAAAAGACCCAAGCAATTATGCTAAGTGGCAGGAGAAGGCATGGTTCAATAACCTTTAATATTAAAGGCATACAAATAAAACCAACTGACAAAGTAAACTATCTTGGAATCTGGCTAGATAAAAGCCTAAAGTTTGATAAACATGTGGTGCAAACTTGTGAAAAGGTGGAAAAGTTAAATCAGCCCTTAGTCAGCTAATATCTAGGAAAGGAGGGCCAAAAGCCAATAAAAGAAGAGTCTGAGCATCAGTTGCTCACTCTGTCATGCTGTATCCAGTTTGGGGTCAAGCGCTCCAAATAGCTAAATATAATAATATGATGGGCAGAATACAGCGGTGTTTGGCTATTCTAATCTATGGTGCATACCGAACCGAAGAAGCTGTTTTGGTAATAGCAGGCTTAATTCCCATAGATAGGTTAGTAAAAGTGCGAACAAGGCTAAATAAAAAACTTGACCACGCAACCCCAAAAGAAGAGCGGCAAAAGACGCTACAAGAATGGGGAAAGGAGTGGAAGGAAAAGGGACAAGGGACCTTATACCAGACCTTGAAAAGTGGCTTGACAGGAAGCATGGCGAGGTGGATAGGCTAATAACACAGGCACTAAGTGGGCACGGAGTTTTTAATATCTACCTGCACGCAACAATTCAAGCAGCCAGTGAAAACTGCCTTTATTGTGGTGAGGAGGATACGCCTAACCATGCGATATTCGATTGCGAGTTTGAAGAAGAGAGAAGCAAAGCTTACGAGACGGAGAGCGTTTGACAAAGGAAAATTTGGTGCGCCAGATGTTGAAGAGCAAAAAGGAGTGGACAAGTGGTGCAACAGTACTCCAAACCATAATGAAAAGCTGCGTAAAGAATGAATGCGATCGTCAAAAAGTCAACGAAGCCTGGGCAGACTGCCCCCTTCCTGAAGTCATGCAAATTGCGGTTCCGGGAAAGACGGCCAGTTTATGTAGGAGGTTTTAGTCCGCAGGGCACTAAGAGGTTTCATTTTATTCATCGTGAAGTCGGGCATGTCAGCAAAGGAAAATTTGGTGCGCCAGATGTTGAAGAGCAAAAAGGAGTGGACAAGTGGTGCAACAGTACTCCAAACCATAATGAAAAGCTGCGTAAAGAATGAATGCGATCGGCAAAAAGTCAACGAAGCCTGGGCAGACTGCCCCCTTCCTGAAGTCATGCAAATTGCGGTTCCGGGAAAGACGGCCAGTTTATGTAGGAGGTTTTAGTCCGCAGGGCACTAAGAGGTTTCATTTTATTCATCGTGAAGTCGGGCATGTCAGTTGGTTGAAGCCAAATGACATCCATGAGGATTTCCTCCTACAACAATAAAAAAAAAAAAAGGATGAGGCAGGGAAAACAGATCCTGAAGGTCGAAGGGCGACCGACATAGCGGACCCAAAACAAGATAAAGAGAAAGGCTTGCACTCTAAACCGCGTCTAAGGGTGCCTTGTAAATAAATATTTAATTATGGAGCCGGCCTTATCGGCCTTTATTACACCAAAATCATCTAGTCAGGTTTTTGAGATACAAGCTATCACACTATCGCAAGTATCGGCAAAGTGACATGTGCTCTGCCCTTAATTCTATTGTTTTAAATTGGGTAACTTGGAAGTTTACTGTTATGCATCTGATTTCCCGATAATTCTCCTTATAATGTTCTCAAAATATTTCTTAAAATTGTGTGATCGGCAAAATATTGTATACATTGACTCCACAACCAACCATCTAAAAAAATATGAAATGCTTAAAAATATCAACAATTTACAAGTACAACTCAAAATAACTCCAATTTATTTATGACGGATACTCGCGCACCGCTTGTAGTTCTGATTGACAACTAGAGATGGCGCTGTTTGGTTCGAAGGGGAGAGTGCCTCGCTCGTTTAATAAAGGGTCACTTGGTGCCATCTGGCGTCGAGTAGTCTACCTATTTTTAAAGCGGTTTTTTTGTTGCTAGGTGTTCGGATAGTGTGCATAAATCAAAATATTAGAATTTTGATGCAATGATTTGCAATGAGACTAACCTATAACCCCAGATTATTATTCCCCGCTTGCAATTTCGCTCATTACCGTAAATAAATTGCTTAATTTTCTCAAACAACCACTCAGCCAACCGGCCTGTATATATATGACACCACTTTACTAATTACCCTAAATTTATTACATCTGTAACTAACCAACAACAATTGTTAACAGTGGAATTGGGCGATATGCTGTTAATTGAATATGGACATAGTCCTTGCGGCTATTACTCACATTATGACCTCACCATTGACTGCTGGTGTCCTCAGATATGAAAAAGCAGTCAAAGTCAAAACAATAACCAAAAAGGAAAATCAATAGACATTACACATATTTCTCCTTTAATTGCGTAGTTCATGATATAATGCTGGCGATACGCCTGCCTCCACTTACACAGTCGGCGGTGGAGTGGTTTCGATTGTACTTCTTCCGTAATGAGGCATTTTCTAATTGGGACAATGCTATCACTGGGGTACCTCAAGGCGGGGTACTCACTCCATTACTCCTTTCTGTGTTTATCAATACCCTTTTTATCTGTTTCAAAATTCACTACATTATTTATTAGATTTAGAGCTGTATATATATTTTAAACCAGAACTTGCGTACGACTCGAGTTACGATATTTCGGTGAACGAAAGACTTACAAAAATATTTTGATTTGAAATTAAAACTAATTTACAGAATTGATTTGAATAATTAATTATATGTAACCCCATATGTGCGTGACGTCAGACTGCGTACGGCATGGTAACTCTCGATGAGCCAATTAAACACAATATATAAAACTCAAGTTTTTACATGAATGTTTTTCTCGTTGGCCACAGCTGGGAGACGTTCACGGCATGGCCACGGCGCAGATGAACATCGGCGACCTGTGCAAGGTGCTGGGGCTGCCGGCGGACGCGGCGCCCGCGCCTCCCTCCGCCGCGCCCGTCGCGCCGCGAACGCCCTTCAGCGCTTTACGCGTGCGGCGCCAGAGCATGGAGCAGCTGTCTCTGATACAGGTACTCACCCTCAGATTAACATCGGCGACCCGTGCGAAATGCTGTAAACTTATTACCACCAGTAAATGCCGAATTTTCTAATTCAGTTTACTGTTTCATACATTGGGGAGTTACAAACGAAAGGTAACAAAGGGGAATGGCCACGATTTATAAACCAGGACCGGTACGAAACAGATCTTATTTTTTGTTTGCTTTATTTATTTTATTATTGTAATTGAAATATATATGTAATTTCACATTATCAGCACAAATACATAATCTTGTTGGCTGTCATAAGATGCAGTAATAAAAAGCTATTTTCATTCGTTTTCTCTGATAATTTGAACCCTTTTTGTGCAGTTTTGGTAATGGAGGTTATAGAAAACTCATTGCTAGTTTTATATTACTAGTAGCTCATTGAAGTCTCTTAATGGGTTACATTTGTGACCTACCTAATCGCAACAAATGCAGTCTGACTCATTTAGTATGAGAAAAGTATTCTGCGGCCCATCAAGCACACTTAATTTACTCTTAATACTTTCGACACTTACTCTTTCATTAGCGTGAAGAGCGTGACCTTGAAATGTTGGTGTTTATACAAAAACTCCATCTTAACTTGATATCCTACTGCTACACTTTGGGATTCTATTTATCAAAAGCATTCTAACATCACTAAATTCGAAGGGTGTAATGTAATGTCAATATTTTGACTACCTTACATTTTTTTCTCAATCAATCAATCAATCAATCAGCCTATAGACGCCCACTGCTGGACATAGGCCTTTCCGAGAGCGCGCCACCACACACGGTCCTCCGCCTTCCTCATCCACCCGCCACCAGCGATCCTTTTCAGGTCGTCGGTCCAGCGAGCAGTTGGTCGTCCTACGCTGCGCTTACCGGTACGCGGTCTCCACTCCAGAACACGTCTGCCCCAACGGCCGTCGGTTCTGCGACAGATATCACCCGCCCACTGCCACTTCAGCTTGCTAATCCGTTGGGCTATGTCGGTTACTTTTGTTCTCCTGCGTATGTCCTCGTTACGGATTCTATCCCTCAGAGAAACACCCAACATAGCCCTTTCCATAGCACGCTGAGCGATTTTGAACTTTTGGACAAGAAGGCCTACCGTGAGTGTCCACGTTTCTGCTCCGTATGTCATGACCGGTAAGACGCAAGCGTTGAAGACTTTTGTCTTTAGGCATTGGGGTATCGGCGAGTTAAAGACTTGACGCAGTTTCCCAAATGCTGCCCATCCCAGCTGAATTCTTCTGTTAGCTTCCTTGTTGAAGTTGTTCCTACCCAACTGTATAATCTGTCCTAGGTAGTTATATTCTTGGACAACTTCGATGCTGACATTTTCGACAACAATGGGCCTTGTGATGACGTATTCATTGAACATTATCTTCGTTTTGTCCACGTTCATCTTGAGACCCACCCGTCTGGAAGAAGTGCTAAGGTCGCACAGCATTTGCTCAAGTTCCTGCAGCGTGTCTGCCATTATAACTACGTCGTCTGCAAATCGTAAGTGCGAGATGTATTCGCCGTTTATGTTTATGCCACAACCTTTCCAATCCAAAACCTTGAACACATCTTCAAGAGCGGAAGTAAACAGTTTCGGGGAAATAACGTCCCCTTGTCTTACTCCCCTTCGAATTGGTATCGGATGTGTTTCATGGTTTTGCACCTGAACGGTCATTGTGGCGGCGTCGTATAGACATCTTAGCACTTCGATATATCGCCAATCAGTCGATTCGATATATCGGCATCTCTGCAGTGAGTCCAAAACCGCCCAGGTTTCGATGGAGTCGAAGGCTTTCTCGTAGTCCACAAATGCGAGGCACAGAGGCAGATTATACTCCTGGGTCTTCTGCATAATCTGTCTTAGAGTGTGGATGTGGTCTACGGTGCTGTAGCCTTTTCGAAACCCGGCTTGTTCCGGAGGTTGGAACTCGTCAAGTCTCCGGGTGAGACGATTAGTGATAACCCTAGAGAATAGCTTGTAAATATGGCTCAGAAGTGAGATGGGCCTATAATTTTTTAATAAGTTCTTGTCTCCTTTCTTGAAGAAGAGTACGGTTACACTTCTGCTCCATTCTTTTGGCGTTGTTCCGGTCGTGATGACGGCATTAAAGAGGCGCTTCATTTCGTTTAGGATAGGTGTTCCTCCTGCTTTCAGAAGCTCCGCTATAATGCCATCATCACCCGGCGCTTTATTATTCCGAAGCTGCTCTAGTGCTATACGAATCTCGCCAACGTCGATATCCGGGAGGTCATCGGTGTATTGGCGAGCAAGTCTCGCTCGCTTGTCATTCGTGATTTGGTGAGAGACCGGTTTAGGAGCATGCGCAGAGTATAATTGCCCATAGAAGTTTTCAATCTCAGCTAACACACTTGGAATAGAGGTAACGGTTCTGCCGTCTGCAGTCTTCAACTTTGTAAGATGGCTTCTCCCAAGACTTTTAGCAAATACTTTGGTCCCTTTGTTGCGCTCGATCGCTTCTTCGATTTTTCGCGTACTCGAAGATCGCAGGTCAGAACGTATCCGCTTTTTAATGAGCTTGTTTAAAGTATGCCGATCTACTACAGACGGAGAATTCTCCAGTCTTTGCCTCATTAAATCCAGTGTCTCGCTAGAGATCTTGGACTTTGCACTTCTCCCGCCTTTCCTGCAAAATTTGCCTCCCACTTCACGAATGACCTTCACCAAATCACCATATTTCTGATCAACTTCGTCAGTGGTTTCCAGCGAATGGAATCGGTTCTTTAATTCTATTTGGAACTTCTGTAATGTTGTCATGGATGCGCGTAGTTGCGGGTGAAGATTAGACCCCATCATGCGACGCCTATATAACTGAAGGTCTATATTCAGAGAGCCTCTTACAAGTCGGTGATCACTCCCGGTATTAAACCTGTTGATCACAGAGACATCTCTGAATATATCCCTACGATCCGTCATGATGAAGTCTATCTCGTTCTTGGTCATGTTATCGGGGCTCCGCCAAGTCCACTTCCTATGCGTGTTTTTCTTGAAGAAAGAGTTCATTAAGAACAACCCTTGCTTTTCTAGAAAGTTGACTAGCATTTGCCCCCTATGGTTTCTCTCACCGAATCCATGTGGCGCAATTTTCGACTCGTCGCGGTCTTGTACACCCACCTTTGCGTTGAAGTCCCCCATAACAACCGTGAAGACGGACTTGTTGGTATTGCCCATAGCTATGGATACGTCTTCGTATACAGTTTCTACCTCTTCATCAGAGTATGTCGACGTTGGTGCATAGACCTGTATTATTTTAAGAGAGTATCTCTTATTCAACTTAAGAACAACATACGCAACCCTCGTCGACACACTACTGATCTCCACGATGTTGTTAGCGAGGACTTTGTTGATCAAAAATCCCACTCCGCCTTGGGACGATCTATCGCCTTCTCGATAGTAGAGTATGTGGCCCGATTCTAGGGTTACAGTATCCTCCCCCTCTCTACGGACTTCTGACAACCCCAAAATATGCCACTTAATCTTTTCTAACTCCACTAAAATCTCGGCTAGGCTTTCGTCCGACCTCAGTGTCCTTGTATTATACGTAGCCAAGAATAGTCGGTTGTGGTGGTAGCTCGCCGTCGCCCGGAGATTCTTCGCACCCCCTGCCCCGCCGTGACCACGACTGCTACCAAGGTCGGGAATAGCAGGGCGACCGGGAACTGGGGGCCATTGTGTATTGGCGCTATTCATCGGAAGGTATGCCCATAGTAACCACGCTGGGCAGGCGGGTTGGTCACCGCAGGGCTCAACTGGTCGCACCGGTGTCGTTGCTGCCCGAGACCGGCCTGTGTTTTTGTTCAGTTGGGCCGATTGCGAAATGGTTATCCCGCCATTTGTCGGTGAGTGGTGTTTACGCCACACGGGGTCCACTCATGTCCCCGGGGGGCTGTCTTAATTTTGTGAGCCAGCTTCTCACCATATGTCCCTTAGTCGCCTCTTACGACACCCACTGGGTAATAGGGGTGACACTATTCTATTCTGCCGGTGCCACACGGCTTAATGACTCTCTTAGAGCCATATTATAAATTGCACGAACAACCCTCATATGCAGCACGAATATAGTGTCAATATCGGCAGCATTACCCCATAATAAAATACCATATGACATAATACTATGAAAATAACTAAAATATACAATCCTAGCTGTTTCTATATTTGTCATATGGCGTATCTTTTTAACCGCGTATGCAGCAGAACTAAGTCTGTCCGATAAATTATTTATAAGAGGGCCCCATTGAAGCTTTGCATCTAAAGTTATTCCAAGAAAAACTGTAGTATTTACCAGATCTGATTCCTCATTTTTAAGCAGTATAGTGGTTAAATTTTAACGTTTAGTAATGTAAATTTAATGCACTTGGTTTTTTTTTTTCATTTAGTGTCAAATTATTGACTTCAAACCATTCTACTACTAGTTAGTTGTTTACATCGTCAAAAGCTGTTTCATGACGCTTAGTTTTAAACATGAGTGATGTATCATCAGCAATACTATCCCATGACTGTCCTTAGCAAGGTAAGGAAGGTCATTGATGTAAATGAGGAACAGAAAAGGGCCTAAATTAGATCCCTGAGGGACTCCTATTTTTACAAATGAACCATTAGACCGCTTTCCATTAACTTCAACTTTTTGAATTCTATCGTTTAGATAAGATATCATTAAATCTAGAGCTATACCCTTAAATCCATAGTGGTGTAATTATCTGACCAATGTCTCATGTTGAACACAATCGAACGCCTTGGACCAATCACAGAATACACTCCTCCCAGGCTTCAAATATATTGTGTACTAACTCAACACCAGCGTCATCAGTCGTTGAGCAACCCCTTGTAAAGCCATATTGCTAATTGTGTAATAAATTATTGTTATTAAAATGTTTCAGAAGATTTTACTGAAAGTGGGTAGTACAGAAGTAGTAAAATTACTGGGGTCGGTTGTACTCCCCGATTTAAGCAGTGGAACTACTTTACTATGTTTCATTAAGTCAGGAATCACACCACAATCTATACAATTATTAAATATGATTGCCCAGTCAGTTGCAACAATATCAATTAGGGATGTAACAATGTTAACGGAAATGCCCCACAAGTCATTAGTTTTCTTGTTATTTATTAATTTAAAGGCATTAATAACGTCAGAACTGTTAACATGACTAAATGTAAAGATGTTACACTACATTCGGGCACATTATCATTTAATAAAGAGAGAGCAGAATCTGGTGAAGAGTTCAATTGTTTTAATTTTAATACCCGGCTTTAAACCCCGGCTAAGTTTGTTGTGGGCTTCTTCTTAGACCGGGGCGCGTTTGGAACCCTCATAGCTTTAGTTTTAAGTTTACGAATATAGTTATCACCATGAAATAACTACTATGTAAATTATTGACGCGTCAAAAGTGCCTTTTTAAGGACTATTTGAATAAAGAATATTTTGAATTTGAATTTGAATTTGAATTTGAATAATATTATTATAATAATAAGATTAATGTAATATATATATATAATATTAATATAATCATGATCAACCCATTATCGGCTCACTACAGAGCGCGGGTCTCCTCTCAATATGAGAATGGTTTGGCCATAGTCCCCACGCTGGCCATGTGCGGGTTGGCAGACTTCACACGACTTTGAGAATATTATGGAGAATTCTCAGGCGTGCAGGTTTCCTCGCGATGTTTTCCCTCACCCTTGATGCAAGTGATATTTTAATTGTTTAAATACGCACATAACTCCAAAAACTTAGAGGATTCGAACCGCTGACCTCTGATTAGGAGGCTGACGCCCTAACCACCACTAGGCTATCACCGCTTCATTAATATAAAATTTATTAATTGATTTAATATTTTTTTATGTTACTGAAAGTGGTACAGACTGATATCGGTCTTGAGGCAGTGGGGTCACTACTACCCGATTTATGCATTGACTATGGAACTATTTTACTAAATTTCATTAAGTCATGAAAGACATCATGATCTAAATATTTATGAACTATAAATTCCATGTCAGGTGTTACAATATCATTTAATGATTTGACAATGCTAATTCCTCACAATTGTTAACAAACCTTTTTACCATTAGGAACAATCTTCAAAATATTAGTCATTCGTACTGAACTGTCTGTACTGTCACCAGATAACACCTGATGCAAAGAAAAAGGAGGGAGAAGAGAAACAAGACCGCGAAATGGTACGCGCCGAATCCGAGGAGGGAGAAAATCCCACTGAGATGTTCATGAAACTGGTGGAGCGCTGCCAGTCGTCGCGCATGGACGAGCAGCGGGCCACTCTGGACAAGGAGAATCGGCCACGCAGCAAGCTGCAGCGGTCTGCCAGCAACGGGAACAAGAACCCGTGAGTACTTTGCATATTCATATTCTAGACAGGCGTGACTGACACCGTGTAAAGGAATCTACAGCGCCGCAGCTCTAGGTGTCACGATTATTGTTACAAGCTAGATAACTTTGTCAGCGGCAAGATCGAGACATGTTGCCTGTTAATCGCGCAACGTCGACATTCTTTTAAAATGGGTTGTTTTTTTAGATTCAGAATATGGTCGGATTTCGGAATATTTTAATCAAAACTGTTGAATTTGATACGACAAACTACCTACCACATACAAAAACTACTGTAAAACACTAATAAAAATACTATAAAAAACGACATTATTGGCTTGGCTACCCGTGCCAAGGCTGGCCGGGCGAATAAAATATAGTAAGGAATACATTAAAAGCAATATTTTATTGAAATAATTGTAAATTCATTATCTTTAATTACAATAAAGTAGGGAATTACTAATCTTGACAGTTTTGAGTGCAGTAAAAGCTATTCAGACAACAATGAAGATATGTATTTAATCTTTGAACGATTGCAAAATCTTCATTACTAAAAGTTTGTAATTCAAATGTCTTTTTGTTATTACGACATATTTTCTACCAGATATGCGCTACGTCACCAAGTGTCGGGTTCCTGTTCGAATAGAATCGCTTGAATTTCGTGGCTTAGCTTGAAACTTGAGTGTAGTAGTTCAACAACGTACCGCCACCCGACTCGCACAAACATCTTCATCACTCTCTCCTATGAGGCAGGAGACTTCGTAATTCGCAACCAACCATTTTATAACTTTTTTTTGAACGTTCATACATATTTTTCTTTTACTATGAAGTAATGCTGATGGCTACATTCGTCAACTGCAAACTAGATATGAGAGAGTTTCAAACCTATATCAGAACAACAGATTATTCTCGTACAGTCAATTTGTACCTAAACATTTTTACGTTTTTTTGTAATATTTCATTTTTATAAGCTGACGTAACACCTTTAAAGTTATATATATAATACATCGCTAAAATTTTATAAGATTTATTTATGAAAATAATGTACGCAATTTTTATATAAACAACAAATATATAGTATGATTTAAACAACAGTTATCTCGCCAAATCCTCCAAGTTGAGACCGATTCAATGCGACGCGTAAACAAGATGCTATCGGGCCACCACGTGACATCTCAACCTTATCAAGAAGATTATCGCCCTTGTACCATACTTGACTAGTCACTCCAGTATACAATACAGTTCGCAGGATCGCTTCTTGAACAGACTTGTAAATATGTATATTTGGAGTGAAGTTTAGTCGGCGAGACGTACCTACACCTATTTGTTGTGTTTTACTATTTATTTTTACATTTTAAACTGTCACATTTTGACAACATTGTGTTAATATTATAATCGTGTGCGGTGAACGAGTATGTCAACTGAAAGGTAAATTTCTTGGTCCTTGCATCGTCCGCGTCTCTCGTACCAAATGCTGCAATTTCTGCCAAAACCACATTACATAATATAACCACCACTGCACATCGCTCCACTGTACTCGGGACACCTGTAGTCTGCTCGAGACGACACACCGCAGCAGCCGCCCCGCCGATGTAGAGTTGCGGCTGTGTCGTCCGCGGGTTACAAACTAGTTTTTATCATCAGCAGTAAAATTACGACGGTTTGGTATATTTTTGTTATACTTCAGTTTTCTTTGAGAATGAATTTTACTTTTGGGTTAAAGTTTAAAACGTAATGGGAATTAAGCAAAAGTGGATAACAGGGTCCCGCTTGTGCAGTGTCACGCTGTTGCCGACATTGTAACACCAATCAACTACACAATCTATGCAAATAAATGATTTGATTTGATTGCAACTTCGATCCCTGAGTTGCCTTTAAGTGAAAAGACCCGATTGGGTCAATTTAGAAATCAATAGTTTCTTCTAAATTTTCTTTCTTCTGATCTGGCTTCGGTCCTGGCTAGTTACCGAAAATGACCTGCCGCCAATATACTTAGTATCCGGGAGGATGTTGCATTGGTTTCTAACTAATTGGGAAAATGGTAACCTGGTAATTGAGCCCACTACAATCTTAGACTGCATCATCACTTACCGCCAGGTGAGATTGCATACAAGGGCTCTAACTTTTAGTGAAAAAAAGAGACATCTACAAGAAGTTAGGCTAGGCGGCATCGTTAACTAGATCATGTAGCATTATTAAGCATCAAGAGTGAATTGTATATGTTTATTTTTGTTTTGTATGAAGCTACTACGACAGCACGTTCACAAATGAATGTAAAAGTGGATGTCCGCGAGCCCGTCCGACCAGAAAAATACATTTGCTCTAATTAAAATCGCTAAAGCTTGAAAGGCACAGAGCCGTGGATGGCGAATACTGGATTAAATGGTGGATTTTATTTCATTTTGCATTTTATCCTTTCATCAATCTGTCACGGCCTTATGACTTCTGAATTAAATGAAGTGTGGAATTGTGAATATGTGAAGCTTACTTTAATATGCTATTTTCATACTGGCGGTTCAAATAATACAGTTGACTATTTTAAAACGGCTGATGTATTTAAAGTACTTCCACTTGTAATTCCCTCACATGAACATCTTTAAGGTTAAGCTTCTTGTTCAAAATCTCTTTTTAAAGAACTACTGTCTACTCATATTAGCGACATAAATGTAAATGTTATATTACGTAAATAATTACGGTTTATTTTATCCATAAAAGTACAATTTATTACTAGGATATAATATAAGACCCTGGATCCCCAAATTAGTCTCTTTCCCAATTGTTATCAATGTAATAGGTGTACAATATTGTTTAAATCTTCAAATGAATTATATACATACGTGGTCTATTTTTTTCCAATAACTTAATATATATTAAGTATCTACAGATATTAAGGCAAACCAGTTACGCGGCCTACCGTGGCAGTAACGCACATTTTATCTTAATGAAGAATGAACGATACTTATTCCAGATTACTGTATGTTAGAAATGAGATTTTTGACTTTGCATTTCGGCTAATGCACGATATGCACGAATGCAAGTATAATTGCCCGTTCTGAAAGTCTTTATCATACGACTTGCACGTTTAGCTTACACGTTATGGATTTATTTTATACTAGCTGATGCCCGGACTTCGTCTGCGTTGAGTTAATGCGTGAAAGGGTGTTTGTTTGTCTTCCAATCACGAAGCAATGGATTACTAAACTACGACAGACGACCTTGAAATTATTACAGTACATGGACATTGCAACATTACTTTATTTTTCTAAAATAAAATACTTTTTCTAAAATAAAAGTAGCCTAAGTTACTTCTTATTACATCAGCTACCTGCCAATAAAAGTCCCGTAAAAATCAGTCTAGCCATTTCAGAGATTAGCCGGAACAAACAGACAGACTGACAGACTTTGACAGAAATTGTAAAAATATATGTTATTTCGGTGTATGTACCGTATACATATTCATATGCATGTAGTAAAAAACGGTTATTTAAATATTACAAACAGACACTCAAATTTTATTTATTTGTATAGATTGACACCATTAAAAATTATAAAATTAAATTATTAAAAAAAGTAAAGCCGCTTTCAAAAAACTATAACTACTATAATTTTCATTAGACCATCCTATTGCGAGAGCATTAAAAAAATTAATGCTACGTCACTCATATTGCAAAATTGCTGTAATCTTTAAAGGTTTGTGAAAAAAATTAAATATCAAACAAATTATTTTTTTTCTGATTAACGGAGTTAAAAATACTAGGTTAACTAAAACGAATAATGATAAATTATCTACGCGGAAAGGCGCTTGGAGCGATCTCCTTCAGACAGCGGGAAAGCGGAAAGGTATAGTGGGCAACTTGAATCATATACTTATCCCGTTTGATTATGAAAGTTTTGAGTAGTTAAGTTGTATCTGAAATCTTGGAACATGCAGCTATAATTTTAATATTAAATTCAAAAGTGGCCGCGACATTGATACGGTATCATTCTACTTTAACCTCTATTAAACACTATATAACCCCAGGGGAAACGGAGATTTCGAGGTCAGGCGTCGAGGGTGCACAGCCCTCGATACACCCCTCTCGTAATAACTGAAGTTGGCAAAGTGTAGGTACAACAGTCATATGTCAATTATGGGTGATAATTGACATATGACTGTTATATACCGACTGACTGTTGTATACCGTGTATACACGGTCATATAGGACTGAGAAATGAGTTGAGTTGTCAGACCTTGCCATTGTTTCATTGCCAGCCAGGAAGCGCGACTTCCCTCTTATTCACAACGACAAATCTTTATATAAACACTAAGAAGTGCTTACGTTTAGTTTTATTAAAAGTAAATAATTTATTAATTGAGGTTCACAAACAACGACATGCTATGTGCTTATTCAAGGGATTTACATAAAATAATAATAATCGCGGCGTCAACCACGTAAACCACATGTTAATCATATCGAGTAGACATAGCTAACTACATGTACATGTAGGAAAGGATACTTAATAAAAAAAAAACAAATTAACTAATATTCGGAGTTATTTTTTAAAGTATCTATAACCAGCCTCTTAAAAGCACCTACACGCATTGAAAGATATCGCTATTAAAGATTTCATTATATGATTGCGTCATTCTAAATATTAGAGACCTCTTACCCGCATTAGTACATTTTGTAGTAGGAAAGAGTTGATGCATTCGATTACTTCACTTAAGACAAGCGGGATTGAGGCCATGCTCATGAAATGTCAGCTGAGATGGTGTGGGCATGTCGTTCGTATGAGTGACTCCAGACTCCCTAAGGCCGTTTTCTACTCGGAGTTAAAGGAGGGAAAACGTAAGTCTGGTGGTCAATTCTTACGGTACAAAGACGTGTTGAAGCGCCATCTCATTTCATGTCATATACCTAGTGAGAGATGGGAGGAACTTGCGCTGCAGAGGCAAGAGTGGCGCAAATCAATAGATAAGGCTGTGGAGTCCTTTGAGGAGCAGCGACTCAAAGACATTGACGCTAAGCGCTTAGCCTAAAAAACCAAGCCAAGGACCTCCTACCTCTACACTCTTAACGCATTGGGCCAGTTGTACTGTGCGCCGTGTAATAGGATTTTCAAAACCAAATTTGGTTTCGCGAGCCATATTCGCTCACATAATCGGCTCTAGCCAGGACCGCCGTTGACGGACACGTCAAGGAGGATCATACATATAGGTATTTTAAAGGGTACTCTGTAGCATAGTTTTTGTGTCAAGTCTGTACAGTCGTATTTATAATGACACAAACCGTACAATAACATTGCTTCTTATTATTTACGTCTCGATTAAAGTTCAAGAATGTTGTATAAGAATGTTGTTGAAGAAGTTTCGATTAAATTTATCATTCATCCTGCGTCGTAACAGTACAATACGACTATGAGTTTCTTCAGTATCCTCTGCCTGGGAAAAAGGGAGGGAAGGATTAGATCCATCTCGCTGCTTCAATAAGGATTGGCAGTCGTTGATGCTTACAATCAAGTGGCTCGGTGAGCTATTTACCACATAAACAACGCCAAACAAAATTACTAATTAAAGTTTTTCGACTGTACCTGTGTACTTTTCCTAATTTTCTTTTTTTAGACAATCCCTGCACGGAGGCGAATGAAACTAAAAACAGTAACTCGTATTGTTCGAACAGTTTTGAAATGTACGAGTGAAACGCGGAACGAAATTTTCATCGGTATAAATTACATAGACGTAGCGATGTAACGACCGATTTCCTAACTCTGAGCAACTTCTACGAATTTTTTGACTAAAAACCCCGATAGCTAACGTATCCTCCGATAATCTAAACTAACTAGTAGATAAGTTTAGATTTATTAGTACATTAAATTAGGTCTTAAATAACTCAGGGTTGATAGCCAATGCGGTCTACTTAAATAGACTCTCAGTAATATAAAGAGTAAGCAGCGAGTCGCCCAATAACTAAAAACAATTTGTCGAATTACTAATTAATCATCTTCACCGTCATCAACACCCTCTTCATTGACTCACCACTTCATTGACTAACCGCGGACGACGGCTCAGAGACGTGCTATCCGAAGCGTGGGAATTGCCCAACTCCTGAATAATACCCAAATTTCTAAATAAAAGAACTCAATAAACAATATGAGCCTGACCCGGGATTCGAATCGAGGGTGAAGAATGAAACTTTGTGAAACAATACATGATGACAACAATTTTACAATAGCCGAGAGTACAAACATAATTAATTAGTCAATCTCAAAGTGGTCTATATCTACCCCAAGGGCCGAGTCAAACCGAACGGGGATCCATGTCAATAAAAAAAAATAATTACGCGCGCACGAGATGTAAAGAGAGAGGGGCCCGCGAGAGTCGATCCCAATTCATCAACGTACGTACAGACAAACACAGACGGATTCATAACTATCGTAGTTGTATTAAACCGCGCCCCGTTCAAGCGGCCAGTTTGTAGCTCGAAGATAAATAAATTCAAAATATAGAATGTTATTTTGTTTTTGACGACCTCCGTGGCGCAGCGTACGCGCTGTTGCATTATATAGTTGGAGATCCTGGGTTCGATTCCCGGCTCGAGTCTGGTCTGGTGGGAGGCTGTGGCCGTGGCTAGTTACCACCCTACCGACAAAGGCTCGTCGCCAAGCGATTTAGCGTTCCGGCACGATGTCGTGTAGAAACCAATTAGGAGTATGGCTTTACCATACCCCTAACAGGTTAGCCCGCTACCATCTTAGACTGCATCATCACTTACCATCAGGTGAGATTGCCGTCGAGGGCTAACTTGTAGTGGATAAAAAAAAAATGCATTTTGTATTTTGAACGTGATTGAATCCTTATAGTTTTGGGAATGAAAATATGACTCCAAAGTATTTATCGATAAAATTAGTATTGGTTAGAGGCAGGGGATCACGTTGCATTCTTAAAAGCTGATGAAGGCTAAAAAGGATATGAGAGATACATGTGGTCGTAAAAGTTTGTTTGAAATTCGTCATTTTGGAATACTTTATGTATTCTTTACTTATACATTTATATTTTCCCGAGTTGTATGCGTTTTTAATTTGGTGTAAATAATTCTAAAATGAATATCACTTGCTGCACAAATCTGCTGTAACGCACGATATAAAAATGCTACAAAACAACTCACACGCCACAAAAACACGATCTTCATTCAATGACGGAAGGGCTTAGGTCGTAATCGAGCACGTTGGCAAAGGGAGGACTGGTAGCTTCCACAAAGCCTTTAGACATTGTGAACACTTTGCAGGCATGCAGGGTTCACGGTGTGTTAGATTGCTTAAAACGTAATCAACTCCGGGCGTGATGCACCTTGCGTGCCGTGAATCGAACTCCAGAGCGATCCGCGAAATGAAAGCGACGCTTTTAAAACATAATTAGCCATTTTTATAATCAATATTTATCGTGTGAATGCTTTCTTTGCCGGATTATTTTCCTCTATATTTTGTAAAAATTTAAGGATTCTTTACATCATGACATAGACTGGATAAAGACAAGTATTGTTTATTTATAATACTAGATGTGGGTGGGTATACATGGGTTCTGTGGGTACACAAACTACACAAGGGTAGGCCGCGGCCGAACTCGCGCCGGTCTAAAATATTTTCACATAATATAACTTTGAGTGTCGCTTATAACGCTAATGAGTCGTGGTAAATTCAACAATAATTAATTGAAAGCTTTTGTAAAGTACGCCAAAGGTATCCCTCATCCCAACTCGCCCCCTATGGCGTAATTGGTATGGTATTGCTGTAGTATGGGCTCTGAAGCGGATTTCAACCGACTTGCTGAAACGGCGGAGCCTCGCAATTAGTGGTGTTTATGCGCACACGTACTTTGTCGACTTTTCTTGGCGATTCAATTGAAATGAAGAAAGCTATACAAAATAATGTAACTGTTAAAATACAAGCAACACCAATAATAATAATAAAAAAACTTGAGAAGTGTCAAGGGACACCCGGATGGACCGAAGTTCCTTTCGATTAATTAGTGAAGGAATTTTATTTTATTTAAGTTATAATATATTTTTTTTATTATTAACAAATATAATGTTATATAAACTTAATCAGTAGGCTCAATTTTGTACTCCATCAGCAATATACGGAACTTGTACAGAAACACTGTCAGGATTCATTAAATAAAAAATAGAAATGAAAATATCTGGCTTGCTTTCTATAAGAGAGAGAGAGAGACAGACAGAGAAACATGCGACGCCGCACAGCTTACAATAACAAAAAGTGTCGTGACAACTTTTCGTAAGAATTTTTTCCGTCTAGCCCCCTTTCACAACGCGCGATAAGGAACTTCGTTCCAATAAGTTTACTAGATTGTTATCGGAGAAACATAATAAACACAGCTATATATACATATATAAAAATATACATAAAGCTAGTAAAGCTTTACCCCGGCGATTTCACACGTGTCAAATAAAAAAGAGTCGGACAAGGTCACCAGCTAACGCCACATACTTTTTTTCAATCGAACTGGTAATTGTTGGTATCAGCGAGTTCAATTGTATAAACAAACATAAATATCTACAGAAATGATAAGATTAATATGTTGAGCGGGTATACAATTTCGACACAGTGGAGTCTTAAGAGTAAGGTAACGAGAGTTCGGGTTTCGATTCCGGCTTAGGTTTGCGATATTTGCAGGATCTATACATTAACACACGAAAAGAAAACTTTCCACACCCTCTAACTAGGCTGATTTCGCGAACGGAATGTGTGTTTGACCTAGTTAAATTTTGTATGAAGAAGGACTAACTTTTGAAATATAAACGGATGTGAGTGAGATTAATTTCTAAATTATATTCACGTGTTTTCTCATCGAAGTTTTCCCTTTTAGTTTCAAACCCATACACACCGTATGGCACGCTCACGAGCTTGCACAGTGCACACTGATGCGTACATGATATATTAAACTTTCAGCATTTAAACAATATGAAATTTATCATTATCAACCCATTACCGGGCAACTCATCCGGGCGCGGGTCTCTTCTCAGCATGAGAAGAGTTTAAGCCATAATCCTACACAATAGCCCTGTGTGGATTGGGTAGACTTGAAAATATTATTCTATAACTTTCTGGCAAGCAGGTCTTTTCACGATCACCGTTACAGCAAGTTAATTAGAAGGAATTACTTAAATTAATATTTCCGAAAGGTAAGAATGGGCGCCGGGGATTGAACTCGGTCACCCCGAAACAGAAAAGTCGTAACCACTGATCTACAAATAATATTGGTTGATATATCATAATTAGTGGCGACGACCTTTAAGTAGTGTTACAATATCACCCCACAGAACTCTGTTCCATGTCCTCGCCTTATAATAATCTCATGTAGGGCTGCTACTTTATTTTATCAATATCACTGAATCAAAAAATCCTACGTATAAATTAGTTTTGGGTATTTTTAGTTAAAACCATGAATTAGCATAGATCATAATAAATACCAAGGTTTAAAAAAGGGAAATCAATTATGTCCAGTAATTGAATCTGGCAAAAGTTAGGTCTGCCATGTTCGCTTGGACACGTTCAATTTCGTTGCTGCTTTGAATCAAAAAATTGAGTCGAAAAGTTCGAACACTAAAACTTGACATGCCATGGCTGGTTCGATGATTCTAGATCAAATGGAATCGAATGAGTCTTGAATTTGTAAAATCAGCTTCAATTACTATATAAATGTGGTTACATTACGGTATTATGATATTTCGATGAAGTAAGGTCCCATTGATTAGCTGTGATGGTTAGACGGCTGTGTTCGAGTAGCTGATATTAGCGTGGCGTAGAAAATAACTAACATTATGACATTAACATTATCACGCAGATGGTGGGTTTGTTCCTAATTACTTGACACTTATCGGCATATTTTGGACAACTCACACAATATCTTTATAAATTGTAGCCTGTATTATTCTGATTTATAAAATATATTATTGTAAAGTTTTCATGAAAATCCATTCAGTAGTTTTGACGTGAAAGAGTAACATCCATCCATCCATACTTTCAACTTTCGCGTTTATAATATTAGTAGGAAGTAGGCTGTATACCTTATACCCTTATAATTATCGTATCAATTGTTTCAGTCTAAGGATTCTTATGTCGCATACAACTTCTGACTGATACTTATCAGAGTTCTTAATCACTATTAGAAGATGGTTAAGTAATGTTATAATTTATCATAACGTTAAGTGCTCAAACAATTGGATGTTAATAATTAATTATGATCGATATTATTATGATAGGGTGGATGAATGGATGTAACAAGGTGGAATTAATGCAATCGTTTTTTTATATATAAAATTAAGTAAATATTATCTTTACGTGAAATAGTATTAAGTATATTTATTAGTGTGAAGGTGCATGCCGCTGTATGCAGTCCAGGTCGTTATAAAATCTTGGACATTATAGAAGCATTTTATAACAGCCATTCTTTAATTTTCCTCTTAACGTTAATTTCAGTGTTTTTTACCCTAATAATATTTGGTATGCATATTTATTATGCATAACGATTGGCCTGAAATATGGGCTACTTCGACTAAATATTTTAAGGTAATGTTAGCTGGGATTTGTGGCAGGCGCTTGTCATGCTTATAAACAGGTGCTTGTTTCCGGCAGGACAGGGCTGTCATATCGACGGAAGGTAATGTTAATATTCTCCCCCTATGAAATTAGATTTGCAACAAATTCAAATTCAAATTCAAATAGTCCTTTAAAAGGCACTTTTGACGCGTCAATAATTTACATAGTAGTGATTTAATGGTGATAACTACATTCGTAAACTTAAAACTTAAGCTATGAGGGTTCCAAACGCGACCCGGTCTAAGAAGAAGCCCACAACAAAATTAGCCAGGTAAATTTTCTTTTTGTTATCACCATCTCACATACCACCTAAAATTATATTAAGAGCTATCTTATTAGAGCAATATTTCATACCCATGCTTGTTTAACATTTACATAATCCTTTACACTATAGTAGGACTTTTCTACAAGCTTACGTTTTATATAAACTTTGAACTTATTGAGAGACATCCCAGAAATTTCATTTGGTAATTTGTTATAGAACTGTATACAATTACCTTTAAATGAATTTCTATTTTTTTGTAGTCTAGTAGCGTGCAACACATGTTTATTTTTACTTCTGATGTTAAGATTGTTGCAATCGCATTTTTTATTAAATTTTTTTATATTTCTCTGGACATACATTAAATTTTCAAATATGTATTGATTGGCCATGCATTGTCATTATTTTGACTTCCTTAAATTTTTTTTCTTAATGACTCTTGGAGCCATATTATAAATTGCACGAACAGCCCTCTTCTGCGGCACGAATATAGTATCAATATCGGCAGCATTACCCCATAATAACATTCCCGCGGCCTTATAAATACATGAACTCGTATAATTCTTTTATCTGCGCAATGAATAGGTCTTATGCGTACCAAGTGCTTCGTCCCAGTATGACCGAGTACCGATGCCAGGAATACACACATAACAAGCGCTCGATGGGACGAGAATGTGATTTCGACCCTTGACTTGAAAATCACCGCTTTTGGTGGTAATGATGGAAACTGGAACGACGGTTGCCCATTTCCCTTCAAGTCTCCAAAGTGCACCCGACTGATTAATGACCGAGTAAACGCGGCTTATTTTTAAAAGCCTCATTCTCAGCGACGCTAGTCACGGCATCAGCTAGTATTGTAATAAACGTACGAAACCGTGTGCCAACCATTATCTCCGACGTACTGAGCATTAAATTTGTAGCGAGCGAGGCTCATAGAGCATTCTCTAATAGATTCTGTTGTTGTACAGACGGACATTGTTTAGCAGGTTCGTTTCGTTAGGGTTTAAGTTATAATATTTACAACTGTTTTGTGATATATATTATTTTATTTGTTTGGTTGTACGAAAGTATAATGCTATTGTATTTTGTAGCAATTGTGCTGATTGAGAGTGGTCGGCTGTATTGTTTTGGTTATTGGGCAACATTTTAAGCAGCTTACGCTCGAGCACGCATTGAAAACTAAATAGTCTTCGCTTGTTGTTCTGGATAATTAAGCTGATCCCTGAACAATGAATAGATGTGCAGCTTCCGGCCGCAGAATATGTTATTCCTTAATACGTAGTATGATACGATAGAATTTTATCATAAAATTACAATACTTTATGAGTTTTGTTCGACCTGAGGACCTAGGATTTCAAGATCTGCAGACGAACATGGCGACATTTATAGTTCAGTGACATCGATGACAAATTTATAAATTAAAATGCATACAAAAGTTTTACTAAACGGTGGGATTTGAACCCACATCTCTCCCGCAATCGCAGTCTGTGAGCTTTGCCAATCAAGCAACGGCCCACATACCGCCGACACCGAAATTTATTTACCTTCACCTGTCTTATAGGGACTGAAGTTCAATAAACTGTAAATTTATAAATTTGATATTTGTGTAAAAAACCTTGACACTTTAATAAAAATATTATAAAGTTCTGCTTCTCTACAGATTCATAATCAACTTATTTGATAAAATTGCTTCTGACAATTCAAGAATTTAGACAGAATAATAACTAATATCAGCAGCGATAGCTCAGTGGTTATTTGGAATGGAACAGTTACATACGAGACGGCCATCTAGACATTTAAAAATATTAAAAAAAACACAATACTGCAATAATTAGGCACAATAGGAACACAATTAAGTTTAGGAGTAGGAATGTACCTATTAGGACAACGGGAAAGGAAAGGTAGCCGCCCGTTATGCTGGGCATATATTAAGATTTTATTGAAGTTGATTTGTAATTTTAATATATTTATTGTTTTATTTTAATATAATTCAATATTAAATATAGGCAAATTCTGAATTGCGTATTAGGTAGATAAAGCAAGTTAGTTTAGATGTCGCCAGACGTTACAGCGGTTGGCATGGAGCAACCGCCGGTTCGCTGGATGCCGGATAAAATTCGAGTCCTCATGAGTGAGCGAGATAAATTGGAACGGAAATTTAAGTTAAATCGGCCTGATGTAACTGGGGAGTGATTTTCAGACGTCTAGAAATCACTGCAACCGGGCGATTAGGATCAAATCGCAAATCGCAGCGCATACTCTCTCCTCTGTTGAGTTCCCTCCACGTAAGCTCTTATTACATTTTAAGGGTTTCGGTAAACGCCTTAACCGTCTCGACATTTCATTTGCATGCCTACTACTATCTCACAAACGATCCTCACAAATTGTGTATCATATTACCATACCAGCACCAAAAAGGAAACAATCAAATTCAAATAATCTTTATTCAAAAAGTCCTTTAAAAGGCACTTTTGACGCGTCAATAATTTACATAGCAGTGATTTGATGGTGATAACTACATTCGTAAACTTAAAACTAAAGCTATGAGGGTTCCAAACGCGCCACGGTCTAAGAAGAACCTCAAGAAAATCAAACAGGCATTATACATTTTCGACCGATTTCGCTATTCCTACCTTTTTTTTAAAGACAACAACTCTCGAACTCACTTCAACGAGCGTTTCCTCTCCATCTCATAGTTCGTGTCGCCCTCATATCTGACGACTGAAAATAACTGGCGACTTCTGTTCGATCAGGAGCACCTCGTTCGTGGTTCTGGACTTCAGTAGCACTTTTAATTGCGCGGGGCTGAGGGTTGTGTGTTCGAATTTATGAGGTTGCTACTGCTGCTTTATCCCACTTTCTCAATTTCTCTTTTCTATGTTTATCAATAGAATTATATGTTTTAAATTTATGTTCCTTCGCACTGGGCGTATCCTATATAATCATTTGCCAAAACATATAACGTCAACACCTGGAAGGTTTAAAAGCAAGTTAAAAGTAGGCGACATCTGTCGTATTTTCTGCCACTCACTCTGCAGGATGCAGAACTTCTTAGTGCAGAAAGCGAGAGCTATGCTGGTAAATTTCCAAACGACATACATACATACGTTATACGGAGACCATATTGAAAGAAATTGCCTCATAGCATTGAGTTCACTTTTGTACCGCCTGTAGTACAAAAGAGAGAATCAAAATAAATTTAATAGGAACTCTTTCGAAATCCGATCCCCTATAGCAACAGACGAAATATCCGTGTCATGTACATGCCAAATTTCTCGTTGCCTTTTGCTGCATTTTTTTTTTGCATATAAAAAAAGATATCTACACCCGATACGGGAATCCCGATTTAGCCCTAGAGTTCATATCGAACCACGATAGGGCTCGCGAGGTTATCGATCGTTGCACTGAAAAGCGCGCTTATTTCTTCGAAAGTGCTACAACTCGTTAGCATTAAAAAAATAAAATACTGTAAAGTGTCGATAGGCATAAGCGATCTTTCGCTATCCCCCCGTTAACAAAATAAGTAGGCATGAACTGTGGCCAGAGTCCGTTAACGAGTATTTCCTTTCAAATCTGTAAAACATGCAGATTTTCAGCACCAGCTGCATGTTTTTCCATTCACTCGGCAGCAAACATGAATCGTATTCACTTTTTAGCCAATTATCTTTTATGTATAAAAGCAAACTCCCACTCACTGATTAATCATGCAAACTCGCAATGCCGCCCGAGCCTGCCAACTTGAAATTTAAAGTGTCCCTTCTTGGACAAAAATCGTAATATCTAGGTATACAATAAAACTCACTTTTGTCGTTCATGCTCTATGCGTTCCTAGAACAGTTTTCAGATGTTGGTAGCTTGTTCTTGTGACACCAGCGTACCTTCAAAGCCATAAAATTCTTTAGTATATAAAAGTGTAATAATAATAATTTAAAAAATTACAAAACCGCTCTTCATGTGGATGCATTATAAAATTATTCAAGAAATTAATATAAGTCATGCCGGGTTCGGCAGAAGGCCTACTAATTTTATATATGCGATAGTTTCGATTTATGTTTGTTACTCAATAACGCCAGAATGGTTAAATGGATCTGAATGAAATTTCGCACCGAGTTAGATTATGGTCTAGAATAGCACAAAGGCTTTGTTGCCATTTTATCCGGAAAAATGCACGGTTACAAAGGGAATTATTATTTTTGCTTTTCACAGAGCAATTTTTTTTTGTAACGACACGGTATATCACGGATCAGGGAATGATGTAGGCACATCTATCCCGGGAAATGACACGGTTTATATGGGATAGCTTAACAGTCGTATCCTTCGACAAACTTGTATTTCAAAGTTTCGTTAGCAATCGCAAAAAAACATGATTGTCTAATACATTTCATGTCGGTTTTTAAGTCATTACAGTTTGGACATTATAACAGTTTGGATTTTCGTTTGTTATTTAATATAATACGCAATCTTAATATGGGAATACTGTTCAAATTCCGGCACGGCTTTCTAACTTTATGGAGTAGTATGCGTTTTTAATTTTATATCAGCAATTTATATTAAATATTGCTTGCTTTTCCGGTGCAGATCTTTCCCAAAGTTTCTCCTTTAGTTCTCAAAGGGGTGTGAAGTCCACCGACCCGCACGTGGCCGGCGTGGTGGACTACGGTCATGACCCTTTTCTTGCTGAGACAGACCCGCGCCCAGCAGTGCGTCTGTAACGGGCTGCAGATTGATAATAATGAAGAAACCAAAATAAAGATAGGGCTGCGCTGGACGCACATCTTGCCTGATGGATAAGGAGAGCTCTTTGCTTGTTGCATGCAAGTGGCAGAGCGATCCACGAGGACCCCGAAAATGGAATGAAAAACATTTCGTCTTAGTTGTTTGGAGCCACCTTTGCTATCTGCTACTCTTGTGTAGCTGTTATTTAAATACCACTGGTTAGATAATTGAAGTTTATTTATTAAACTGATTCTTTCACAGTAGTCGAGCAAATGCAGTTCTAGCGGTACATTAAATGGTACGCACCACCCCCGCCGCTGTCAGTCAGCCAATTATGTGATGAATTTTTCAGTCTGTTTGGGGAGAAAAGGACTTCCTCTACTCCTCAATAATAAAATGTGTAATACGTTAGAGTGTACCTGCATTCAATTTGTTGCTTCTATATTTATATCCTGAAGATGTAAAATTTCTTCATTTTTATTTGATAAATTTTCTTATTTCTCAAGTTTAGAACGGTGATAGAATTGAACACACCTTTTCGGAGGACTCAGTTCGGTTATTTTAATTAAATTATCTTTTTCCTTAAATGATAAAAGAAAACATCGTGCAAAAACCTGCCGGAGAGTTCTCCATAATGATTCTTGAGGCGTGTGCAGGGGATCGACATGCACTTGGCCAGCGTGGTGGACTACGACCACCCTTTTCATGCTGAAAGATGATTATCGCCAGCCGGCAATTCAATCAGTGTACTTAGTAGTACATTACATGTACTACTTGTTATCGTGGCGAAATCTAACACAAAGATTGCCGACATCCTTGTATATAGGACACCCACTCCCTGGAAAACAAAAAGGAAAACAATTATAAAGTAACTAATTATTATAAAAAGCAGCCCTTAAGTGGGTAGACTGCGAGTGGGTTGAAGTAAGGAAAAAGAAATAAAGAACGACGAACTAAACGTAAAGGAAGGTGCAGAAATGCTTGCCTTCGATGGAAATGTTTAAAAACAGGTTTTATAAAAACTTCTACTAATACTGATGGTAGCTGAAGTGTCTTATATATACACACGATATTTATATTAGTTTTTGTTGAATCTTGCCCACGAGGTACTCAAGTCATTCGTGAGAAAAGTTTACAAACAGGTATAATCCCGGTGGGGTCGGTCCTCTAACATTGCGTCAGTGCTGTAAACTTAGCGGTTTTCCTGTCAGCGGATCATCAAGACAATCCACCAAGCTTCGAGCAAGCATATTATAAATAAAGTGTTATTTTTTATGTCCTTTTTAAACGCAGCAACTGACATTAAACTTACAACTATTTTTAACATGGGAGGGAGGGTAATACAATATTAAAGTGGGCCAAAGATATTTTTTTTTATGGGTTTAGGTGTTTCAATCAGACAAATAGAAGATGAGGTGGTAAAACTCAATAATGTTTTCTATAAAATATAACATAAACACTTTTGTGTTTAATTTACACACAGTTTCAGACATGAGTGTATCTGTGACATGGCGTCACATTTTACTCTGTGTAATGCTTATATTATTTCACACGTCCTGTATAATTTCAGCTTTACCGTTTACATTGGTTTTACTGGTAACAAATTAAATAGTTCGTTGTAGACATAAGTGGTGACGGGCCGTGTGGCACTCACACGCATTTTATCCGGAACGCACCTCTTGTCTGATGGGCGTAGGTACGAGTAACAATGGTACGATGTTGAATTAATCCTATTTGGATTCCTTCCCTTAACAGACAGCACGCGACGATCTTAGACTGCATCATTCGTTCACCACCGCTCGAGATTACATTCAAAGGCTAACTTGTACTCCAATATTTAAAAAGAAACACAGATGCTTCTATTAATGCCTGTTATGACTGGATTAAATGTTTAAAATTACCTCGGCCCAGTCTCTATGGCATTTCAATCTTAACTGCGCACTAAATGTATGTTGTGGAGTGACGTTGAGATTTCTTTCTACTCATGCCTTTTTAATGTTCCAATTCTGTGTGAGGAGTTTGTTACGATTTAGAAAACTCGGCCGAGAGCAGTAACATTGTATCCTTGAAAGCACCGTTTGCGCTCAGGAGCGTGAGGCATGCGCAGTGGAGGCCGCGCTACCTGCGATGGACTTCTTGTTCCAAGTACGAGTATCTACTACGGATACATTCTTGCTTTGACTTTGACGATTTGGCGCCAGTTCAGTACTGTTGATCACTGTCCGTAACTGGATGGAGGTCCGAATTAACAATTGACCTCCGTGATTTTTGTCTGCCTTTCTACTTTCTGAGCAGGGACTTCATCAGTGATCTCGATATTTCCTTTTACTGCGTTAATCATTTATATAATAAAAATGTTACAATAAAACTAACTAGTAATATCAGTTTCTTGCAAAACTTTTTTTTTATTACTACTCATAACTTTATTGTAATTTTTTCAATAATTAAAAAGTTTAAATGAAAAAATAAGGTCATTCAAAACTCAAGTCTTCTCTTTAGTTACTTATTTATAACGACATTAATTAGATGAACTATTTTTTTTTTTTTTAATTTTAATGAACATTAAAAATACAAACATTAATTAACATTAAACAATAATGTGGAATAAAGTGATTATCACTTTATTCCACACTAGCTGTTGCCCGCGACTTCGTCTGCGTGGAATTGCTGATTTCCCTTGAGATTGAGGTTACCCGTGCGGCCAATGCCCTGCTTCAGAAAGTAAGCTACAGGCAAATGTCATATTACCGAATTTCGTGTTTCTAAATTAAAAAACATAGGATTTTCATCAAAACCCTATTTTACCCCCTTGGGGGTAGATTTGGATGAAAAAAAAACTAACCTTATACTTACGCCCTAAAAGAAACCTATTTTCAAAATTTCAAGCTTGTAGACTTCATAATTTACCACCCTTAACAGGTAATATTTAAAAAAAAAATTTATGTACATGTTTTTTATTTATTATTATTAATCTTAATGCAAATTTTTGTGTCTCTAACTCTAAAAACAAAGAAATTTCATACAAACTTCCAACCCCTATTCTACCCCCTTAGAGGCCGAATTTCCAAATATCCTTTCTTAGCTGACATAACTATTAACTACCTACTTGCTAAATTATAGCTTTATACGTTCAATAGTTTTTGAGATCTCGTGTTTAATCAGTACGTCAGTAAGTCAGTATGTAAGTATGTAAGTGATCTTTCGCTTTTATATATATAGACTAGCTGGCGCCCGCGACTTCGTCCGCGTGGAATAAGTTTTTAAAATTCAGTCAGAATAAGTTGTAAAAATTCCTACGAGAACTCTCCTATGTCACTCTCCAGGTCCTCAACTATACTTTCAAAAATCACGTCGATCCATTGCTTTGTTGCGACGTGATTGAAGGACAAACAAACACACATTCGCATTTATAATATTACTATGATTTTGTCTGGACAGTAAAGATTTCTTAGTACAAAGTATTTCAGTGGATTCAAAGAAGCAAAACTCTATAAGATTTTCAACCAACATGAACCCCGGTATTAACCTCTTTGCGGCGGATTTTCACAAATTATTAGCGGATGTTTACGCCTAAGCAGGGCCTAACTTCCAAATTCCTTTTCATTCTTTATGTTTCCACTTTCAATGTGTGATTTTGCAAAAGAACTTATACCTACATGTCATAGTTACTGAAAAGTAATGCTCTAATTGCCGATTTTCATTTCTCTAATTCCAAAAACTCAGAACTTACATGTAACCTTCCAACCCCTCACCCCTCTCACCCCTTTTGGGATGGATTTTTGTAATATTGCGCAAATACAGGTTTTTATTATTTAAACCAAATAACCTAAATGCCAATTTTCATGTCCATAACCTCGAATCCTGATGAAAACTTCCAACCCTCATTTTACCCTCTTGGGGGTATATTTTCGTAACATTGATTGATACAGATCTTTATTATTTATAATTAACAACTTAGTTGCCAACTTTCATCTCTCTAACTTCAAAAATATAGGACATTCATACAAACTTCCAACCCCCATTTCAAATCCCTTGGAGTAGATTTTGGTAACATTGGTTATACAGATATTTATCATTTATAATTAACAATTTAGGTGCCAACTTTCATGTCTTTAACTTCAAAAATATAGGACTTTCATATAAATTTCCAACCCCCATTTTAACCCCTTAGGGGTGGATTCTTATAATATTGCGTGTATAGGATTTTAATATTTAAAACAAATTACCTAAATGCCAATTTTCATGTCCCTAACTTCAAAAACTTAGAATCCTCATGAAAACTTCCTACCCCCATTTCACCCCCCTTGGAGTAGATTTTCGCATTATTGATCATACAGATCTTTATTATTTATAATTAACAACTGAGTTGCCAACTTTCATGTCTCTAACTTCAAAAATATAGGACTTTCATACAAACTTCCAACCCCCATTTCTACCCCTTAGGGGTGGATTTTTGTAATATTGCGTATACAGGTTTTTATTATTTAAAACAAATTACCTAAATGCCCATTTTCATGTCCCTAACTTCGAAAACATAAAATCCTCATGAAAACGCCCCACCCCCATTTCACCCCCCTTGGGGTAGATTTTCGTAACATTGATTATACAGATCTTTATCATTTATAATAAAAAACTTAGTTGCCAATTTTCATGTCTCTAACTTCAAAAATATAGGACTTTCGTACAAACTTCCAACCCCCATTTCTACCCCTTAGGGGTAGATTTTCTCAAAACCGTTTCTTAGCTGACCTCTACTTCATAAAAGGAATCTACCTTCCAAATTTTAAGTTCGTATGTTTTATAGTTCTTGAGATATCGTGATCATCAGTCAGTCAGTCAGTGGTATTTCGCTTTTATATATATAGATTAGTGTCTGAAACACAGTAGTGTTAATCAAGTTCATAAGAGTATAAACGAATGTTACTAAAACACTCCGGTTATATTGTGAACTAATAGCTATCTAATTAAATTTAACGTAAAATAATGTTAGAACATATCGCATGGAAAGCAGACGTAGCGATTTGCTGTCTCATGTGCGCGAACCTTCGCCGCCGCTTTAAAAAAGGCTGGAAACAAAATTAAAGTATATCGTTGTAAGTTAGGCCTTTTATCTTAACGTCTAATTGGTCATCATTTGTCTGAACCTCCAGTGAAGTGACCCACCCCTCCGAAGCTAATTATGCCAGCAAGCGGAGAGTTCCCATTGCAAGATATACGTATAGGTCAACAAACACGACGGCGCAACAGCAGTATGCACTCGCCTCTACCCCCCTAGGATACCTGCCCTGCGTCTCGCCATTCCGGCGGTTGCACCAATCCAGGTCTAACGTGTATCGAGAACCTTGGAGCCTAGATTCGAAAAGTTTCGTGTTTCATCAGTGCTTTTGAACGGGATCCAAAATGTTCTGCTGTTTCAAGGCTAAATCAAAACAGAAAAAAAGCGGAGCCCGCTCGCCGAGGTGAGTCCTTTTACAATTTTGATTCGCGCGAATTCTAATTTAGAAAACTTTTTCGGAGGTGCGGCGGCTCGTTTACGGCGATTTTTTTTTCTGATTACATGCGAATATATGTAATACTATTACAGCTTTTGCGTTCGCTTTCATTATTGTGTCGCTGTGTTAGCGGTGATCTGGAAAACTTTGTTAGTCTTCATTCTTCACTCGGTCTCTAATGAACAATTAAAACTCTTGTTTTTAATTGTTTATTAGTATATGGTGAAAATTTAACTAAATTTAAATTTAAATTCAAATTCAAATAATCTTTTTTCAAATAGTCCTTTAAAAGGCGCTTTTGACGCGTCAATAATTTACAAAGTAGTGATTTGATGGTGATAACTACATTCGTTAACTTAAAACTAAAGCTATGAGGGTTCCAAACGCGCCCCGGTCTAAGAAGAAGCCCATAACAAACTTAGCCAGGTAAATTTTCTTTTTGTTATCACCATCTCATATGCCACTTAAAATTATATTAAGAGCTATCTTATTAGAGCAATATTTCACACCCATGTTTATCATTTACGTAATCCTTTACACTATAGTAGGACTTTTCTACAAGCTTACGTTTTATATAAACTTTGAACTTATTGAGAGACATCCCAGAAATTTCATTAGGCAATTTGTTATAAAATTGTATACAATTACCTTTAAATGAATTTCTAATTTTTTGTAGTCTAGTAGCGTGCAACACAAGTTTATTTTTACTTCTGATGTTAAGATTGTTGCAATCGCATTTTTTATTGAATTTTGTTATATTTCTGTGGACATACATTAAATTTAATTTTAAAAACTTATTAAAATGGATTTTCCATATGTTTTCAACAAAAATTGTCAAGCGTCGTGCTCCATTTAGCTTCGACGGGGCGGGACCAAATTATCAATATTAATTGGTGTTTATTATGTAAATAGATTGGTGTTTACTGTGAAATTATAACGAGAAATTTGTCAAAACTGATGAATCAATTTTTATTCTTCTTGCATCCGGTTAAAAATCATATTAAAGTTTTTATAGTAAATTCCGGAAACCGTTTCTACGCGATTATATATGGCCCAGCGGTTAAATTGATCTAACTGACAAGTATTTTTGTGACAAACAGGATAATTTTTAGACGGAAATCAACGGTTTTCCGGAATTCTTTCAAACCCAGACAAACTCGGACTCAGTAATTGCAACAGCTAATAGTGTTTAACGGTTAAAAATATTGATGCGTTTGCGATTGAGTTATTTTGAATTACTTCTACTCGATTGATTTAGAAGCCGAGATGTTATTAAATTCAATATAGCTAATGAAGGAACCGATAGTTAATATCAAAACAATTTAAACTAAGTAACAACCTGCATAGTAATTTCAGTTAGAGGATAAGTAAGCCTTCCAGGCTGAATAACGCTGTTATGTGTTCGCGAAACTGTGGCTTTGGTATTTTTAGGTTGCGAACTTCGGCAACCGACGGGAAGCTGGTACATTATAATATTAATAAAGTTGTTGTTGTGTTCAGGCACACAACTCACTCTACATATTAAATTATAAATACGTTTATAATTTAATAGTAGTCGGAGTCCGCTATCCGCCCGTTTCTCCATCTGTCTGTCAGCGTGCTGCATCTAATGAGCCGTAATAGTAAGAGAGTCGTTATTTTCAGGGAATGTGTAATTGTGTTGCTGATAGGCTCAACAATGTACTAATTATAAAAATGAAATAATGTTAACAATCGAACGAACGCATCTAGATTCGAAACTCGCCGGGGGTGAATCTCATTCGCACAGAGCTGATTTTTTCAGGTACCTATGTTCTACCGCATTTGCAAGAAGCTACATTTAAAGTTACTTAAAAGTGTCTAAGGGAAGAAGAAATTGACAAATAATTTCTGCAATATTTTTAAGACGGTTTTTTTTACGTATAGTTTTTTCATATTTTTTGTTATTATATTATATATTATATATCGTATTGTTATGACAATATAATGCTATCATTGTACGAGTAATCAGTTTTTGCATCACACTTCTCTACGTACGTACTTGCATATAATTTCTCTACGTATTACAATGTTTGTGTAAATAAGTTTTCTCCCTATGACCGCGGGGAACTGGTTGACGGGAACACCTAGTTTTAATAAAACAAAAACTTGGCGCTGTTGTTCTCCAACAAGAGTACGGTATAGCCTTAGAAGTTCCAGACAGAGTAGCCCGTCGGCAAACGTAGCCGGAAACTGATAGGTTTGCCGACGAGGTCGTCTTTAAACTTTTCAAAATAGTATTTTCCAATTGAAGCGAGAACAAGCTTGTATGTGGGTCTTCCGGGCGGCAGGGGGTAATTAGTACAACCTTTATATTGCAGACGAGATCTGAGTCTTAAAATTACTTATTAATAACTTATAGAAATTTGCATTTTCTTTGATTTGCTGATTTAAAAATCACTGTTTTATTTTCTATTTCGTTTACTTGTGACAGTTTACCGATAAACTGTCCCAAAGCTGGAAATGAAATCATAAGTTTAAAAGTTTCCATTAAAAGCACATTTTAAACTAAATAAAATTTAAAAAAAAATCGCAGTCATCTTATACATTTCATATAAGAATATTTTGCTGCAGCTGTATTTTATTAAAGATATAAAATGATACGCTTACATGGAAAAGACAAAAACGTTTTATAATTAGTTTCCTTTATCCAGAAATATTTATTTCAGCCCATTTTAAAAGAAAGTAAATTAAGTAAAATTCACCGTAGCAAAAGGTCCATACCAGACCTCTCGAGCCGAGAACCGTTGCAGTTTTCAGGGGATAACCCTCCCACAGCTGTTTTGTAACGTTCAGTTGATGTAGTAATTTTATAAAATAATTGACAACAAAACCATATGTTTTTTTTTGTAAGGATGAGAAAGTTTACAGTAGACCAATTAGTTATAATTTTGAGTTTCTGAAATATATATGTAACGTAAAAGTATACGTAAACGTTGAGCGTAAAATGCGGAATGTGAAATATCTTTTCTATCATCGAAAAGAAATGTGCCGAGAAACTAAAAATATGCCGGAATCGCCGACTTCACCTCTTCATAATTAGTAAAGTTACTACGACTAAAACGTAAAGTTCCACTACGGCAGGTGCAATGATCAACTGCGTTAGATTTCTGCGCTGAGTAACGCCGCTAGACAGCTTTGACTTATTAATTATTTTTCTGGTTCAAAGTGTATGAGAGTCTTATAATATGTAAATTTGAGTCGGTCAATGAATGCTTCATCATCGGGATTAAAATCATTGATATCACATTTTTCCATCTCTTTTTCTATCTTGTAGGATTTTATTGCATTAATTACCGAAGTTACCGATACGTATTACTTTCGAGAGCATATTTATATTGTCTACCAAGAAACTTGAATTTTCATAGCAACAAGAGAATATTTACTTTAGTACTACGCTTGATACAGAGGCATGCCACTAACAGACTGACAACAAAGTGATCTTACAAAGGCTCCGTTTTTTTTGCGATGTGCTAGCAGCAACCCTTTAACAGCGTTATTTTATAATATTTCTCATTATTCTGAATATTTATCTTCATTAAAAACTTTTTGCGTTCTCATTGAAGCTGGCGGCTGGCGGTTTTCCTTAGATCTTAAACTTTTTTACTGCCCATCAGTAATTACTCGTCCATATACATACTCGTAAAACATATTAAAGTGACATTTGTAAAATCATTTTCGGTTCTGTTCTGCATAATACTAGCCAATACGCTGTGAGCCTTAAAGGTCGAGCTACGGGCATTTATTTAATTTTAAGAAATTGTATGAAGAATTCTTGAATACATTTTAGAACAAGAACATAAACAGAAAAACAAACGAAAAATTTGATACAGGTCGGTACACACGACACACGATACAATACAACTTACAATTGTAGGCGGTCGTCGTCGCGACTCGCGAGCGACCGCTGGTGGCTCATGCGCCGCCAGGGGCTGAAACACGGCCGACGTCGTCTGTTGCGCTGAGCCATCCTCGGAGATTATCGTTAGATCTTAATTCAATTTCAACAACAATCAATTATTATCAGTCAACCATGGAATCAGATGACGACCAGTTCAACGGTGAGGAGGAATCCTGGGGTGCGCAAAGGTCACTCACTTTACTCAGAGTTAAGCTAGTTCATCGACGCAGAATTTCTATATCCATATTTCTCATGTCATAAAGTTGCCTAGACACTCCAATATAACATCCGAAATCGTTTAAATTTTCCTCACAGTTACAGCCTACATAGTACTCCATCGAATTCCAAAAATAGACAAACAGGCAGCGGTCTGCCTGTTTGTCCTGCCATTTCAAAATAATTATTTATAGAAATAAACGTCCAATTGTTTTTGAAGATTGCCTTTAATTTTCGTGGTTTGGTCAAAGTTCCCTGCGGCGTTGTTTCGTAGGTTTGACCGCGTAGAGCCTCAGTTTTGCTGGTCAGGCTAAACATGCTACGGCGTAGGACCGTATCTAATTGTTGCGCGTAGAAATAACCCTTAGTACCCGTTGTCGTAGCGAATGCTCCGTATCAGAGAGAACGCTACGCTTGGCATGGTTAAGAAACGGTTTCGCGAAAATCCACCCCTAAGGGACTGAAATTGGAGTTGGAAGTTTGTATGAAAGTCCTATATTTTGAAGTTAGAGACATGAAAGTTGGCAACTAAGTTGTTAATTATAAATAAAAAAGATTTGTATAATCAATGCTATGAAAATCCACACCAAAGGGGGTGAAATGGGGGTTGGAAGTTTATAAGAGGATTCTAAGTTTTCGAAGTAATGACATTAAAATTAGTATTTAGGTTATTTGTTTTAAATAATAAAAAACTTTATACGCAATATTACAAAATCTACCCTTAAGGGGTTGAAATGGGGGTTGGAAGTTTTTATGAAAGTCCTATATTTTTGAAATTAGAGACATGAAAGTTGGCAACTAAGTTGTTAATTATAAATAATAAAGATCTGTACGATCAATGTTGCGAAAGTCCACCCCCAAAGAGGGTGAAATGGGGGTTGGAAGTTTTCATGAGGATTCTAAGTTTCCGAAGTTAGGGATACGAAAATTGGCATTTAGTTTAATTCTTTTAAATAATAAAAAATATACCCCAAAAGGGGTGAGATGGGGTTGGAAGGTCACATGAAAGTTCTGCGTATTTGGAATTAGAGAAATGAAAATCGACAATTAGAGTACTTAAACTTTTCTGTAATAATAACATGTAGGTATAAGCTATTTTGAAAAATCACACCTTGAAAGTGGAACCATAAAGAATGAAAAGGAATTTGGAAGTTAGGTCCTGCTTAGGCGTAGACATCCGCTAAGAAAATAATTGGTAAAAATCCGCCGCAAAGAGGTTAATACCGAGGTTCAAATGTTGGATGAAAATCTTATAAAGTTTTACTTCTTTGAATCCACTCGAGCTACAATTAGTATAACACTGAAATCCTGGTTACAAAGAAATTCTTACTATCCAGACAAAATCATAGTAATATTATAAATGCAAAAGTGTGTTTGTATGTTGATTTGTCCTTCAATCACGTCGCAGCAGAGCAATGTATCGGCGTGATTTATTTAGTAGTTTACGACGAACCGCGGGCGTCGGCTAGTATAACTGTAATTAAATGTATTTAGATTTTATCATCTCTGAATAAAGTCTTGTGGTTTCGTAAACTCACGTCTAAGTATGTAGTTCTGCAACTGTGTCCTAAGAAGACTACGACTTACGAGTTAAGAAAATTAGCTTAATTAAATTTGTAATTAATCCGAGTTTTCTACACCTTAAACATGTAGCCGTCTTTTAGACTGTTGACCTAATTTCTTGTTGATCAGTACAGTAGTATACGACTTTACAAACACCGCAGCTTTTGAAACAAAGTTGATTTAGAAATAGACCCGGGGAGAGAATACCTCGTTTCAAACATCTTCTTATATAGGTCAACTGTCAATTTATTATCACAATATTAAATTATGATTGCATATTGTATCAGCAATTTTGCTGATTCACAATGAGAATAAAAATAGTTATAAAAAACAAGCTTTTTTTTATAAAGAGTAATTTAAAATTTACAATTTCAATTTTCACATAATAATGTGGCAATGAAATGTATTTATGAATGTGTAATTATTGAATAGTAGATATACCAGAAATTATAAAAATTATATTTGGAAAATAAAACGCCGCAAAGTTTCAGACAAGTGTGCCCGTTGTTGCTAGGGCGGTTTTTAGTATAAATGCTGGGCGTGGTATGAGACCGGATGCAGTGTGCTTCACGAGGATATTCGATACAGCTTTTAAAACGTATGGTATTTAGTTTGTAAGTTTTGATGAACGTCGAAGATACCAATCACAGTTAATTTATAAATAATGATCCCACATAAATCTGGAGTAAACAAGGATTACATACCGTTTGCGTTTGTCCGGCTTACCCGCCACTTTGAATATTGTAGACAAATAGCAATTCGATCCGGGAATAACTACGTTTTGATATTTTAACAACGATTTAATTTTTATTTCAGTTTAGTTTTATGGGGTGATGTAGATAATAATAATACGGGAGGTTTCTCTAAGATAGTGATTGTATTTTTAGACCGAACTGTACAATACCAGTGAGTACTGAATCATTCCAAAACGCGTATTTTAAGTTGTAGGCACATACTATCTATTCAATAAAAAACCTAAATCTACCGATAAACAACTGTTAATAGAAGAAGTAGAGTATTTGAGTAAGGAACATTCGGTACAATTTTTTTCTTATAGGAAAGTTCCGGACAATGACATGTGAACGTGTGCTAGGGCTATTTATTGTGAATCAACTGTATTGTCAATACACAAGTCGAGTGGTTGCGAGGCAGGCTCAGTCAAACGTAAAACTTGAAGTTGATTCTCTTTGTGATGTTTACGAAATACTGCATCGGTATAAAGACATCGAGAACCAATTCCATATGAGTGTTTAAGTAGAAGAAATCACAATTAGCAAGAAAGGTAAAGGTAAAATACAAGTAGGGAATGCTGCTATGCAAATGGGATCATTTTTTTAGAAAATTTATATTTCTTAAACAAGGATGTTAAAATTTCAGTTTCGTGGCGTTGAATATCTGTGTTCTCACATCATAACTTTTAGAATAATCTTTCATATGAAGAAATCTTAAAAAATCGAATTAATGAATCCGTGCACCTTGCGCATGGTGTAAGAGGGTTAACTGTCGGGGTCGTTACAGTGGGGACGCCCGGGACAGGTAACCAGTTTCAATAATTTAATTAGGTGCGGATGCTACTTAATGAAGCGTCCTTTTTACCTCACTATCGATGAGTTAAATATTTATGTCCCACTGTCATGTCCCACTCTCCTTCTCCTATTTGGAGCAAGACGAAGACGACTTAATCATGCCCTAAGTGTTTTATCATAATCTATCCAGTCGCTATTGATACTGAACATATTAGCCCCTCGACTCTACATATAGCTTTCGTAATTTTCCATTATGTTCTAAACGCAAACTCATTACCCACCCGTTAACGCGTAACTACGTTCAATAATCGTCATTAAAGTTTTGGTGTGCGTTACTTAATCTCATGAAACTACAATTGGAGCAGCCTATGTCTTAAGCTCGTCATCCCTTTTTGCTATTGAAGATGGAGATGGAACATGTTAACCAGTTGTAGGGCAACGTTAAGGACACTGATACCTAGCGTACATTATATCAACTCATTCAAGTCCTTTATTTATTAAATGAAATTTAAAACATTGAAAGTGAATCCTTACGCAGCTTGCTTTTCACGGCGGGAAAATAACAATGACTCAGTAAAGCTACAACCGTAGAGCTATCTTCATTATCCGACACGTTATTGTATAATGATTGGATCTTCGTAACAGGAATAACCACGGTGCGTTTAGTAGCTTGTCATGAGCGCATCATTCTAGGCCGAAAAACGTCCATTGCCAGGGTCTATCCTTGGATGCATTAAGCCACGCCCCTAGCCACCTTATGCCATGAATTTAGCTCGCTAGCCTTAGTCGCCGTCAAGACATTGAATTATTGATGTTTGCGAGGTTCTAATATGCCATCTGCGATTTTGCCCGCACTAAGGGCGTTTGAAAATCGATATTATAAATATTTAATAAGAAATGGGTAGTCCGCATGAAAATGACACATACTTTTAACGGATTGTACGCTGCAAGTGTTATTGAAAATAACGTCTTCGCCTTATTTAACAAAAACTGCTAGACAACCACCAGTTATTAGTTATCGTAAATTATTTCTTTTTTCAATGGCGTTTAGTGTATCTAGTTTATGTAGTCGATACTGTATATATTTTTTTAAATAATCATTTCCATGTTTCTAACACTTCAGTTTTACTGTCGGCAAGAATAGCCTAGTTCTCAAATAATCATCTGCCTGTCTATGTAAGTCAAAACCTGTAAGATTTTTTCGGGATCCAGACATACAAATAGTCGTGTGTTATCGTTATATTTATCTTAAAAAGGGGAAGGAGGACTAAATTAAGTATAATGTTTAACCACAAATTTTGTTCCACTGATTCTCACATTCACAAATCTTCCGCCATGAGCGCTAGACTGAAGCTAGTGAATGCAGAAAAAAAATATTTTAGTTAGGTCTTTCCATTTTAAAGTAAGGCCTACAGCGTTTTACACTCCATAACCACCTTATGCTTTTGAGAATCTAAATATTGGATAAAGGTTTTATTTAGAGCTGGTAGATGCTGGCAGGCAGGCATTTCATATATGCACTCATTCACCCGCGCCCGAAATAACTGCTTCAACGGGTTAGAAGCTCGCCTAAGAGTCTCGAGGTCCTGGGAGACCGCACCGGCAGCCGACATCCACCGATGCAAACACGTTTAAGGATACCGTTAACTGGATAAGGTTTATTTCGGGATTTCATACAATACTTTGTATGCTTTGTCACGACCGAATTTTAGTTCTGTCGCCCAAAATCAATTTAATAATCATTAATCGGATAATGTTTATTAAATACAATATTTTTACAGTGTAAAAATAGATTTATCTGATTTTCAAAGTGGTTATTTGTTGTCGCCTGCATTATTGACATAATAGGAATAAAAGATTTTTCCACTATTGTCACAATAGGTAGGAAATTTCCGTCCTTTTAAATCATAAAAGATATTTTCTCTTTGTGATCGTGTTTATTTCGCTGTTTCCATTTAAGCGAGTGCTCTATAATCCTCTGCTACCATCGGGGTTAAAGGCGTCGGAGCGGTAGGCTATTCGACCATCAGATATTTTTATTTTTGCCAAAAAATAAACTTGAAAGCGCTCTTCTGTACGGAGCGATTAAATGTTCCCTCGGTGTACTAGGTGTGCATAAACTAAATAAAAGTGTAGCCTTTTAGCGGCAGTTGGTCACTAATTGAGCAAATCACGTTCTCCTGGTGGTCCAATCCCTCCAATGTGGATGTCAGTGGAAGCCACCAGTCACTTCATAGTGAGAGACGATCACAAACAGACCTACCGACACACTTTTGCGTTCATATGTATTCAAACGGATTTTTAAACCCGAAGTTTCAAAGATTTCCCTGACCAACGTATAGACGTATATTTTGCCATAATAAGCCTTCATCACCCCGTTGCATCCCTCCCCCTGATCAGAGTGGTTGTAGCTCAACAGATATGTTTGATATAACTTGAAGAGATATAGATGGTAATTTTTATTTTGACGTTTTCATAAACATAAAGATACAAATATCCAAATTTATTAAATGTTTATTAACGTCTCACCTCAAAAGAATCTCTTTTCGTACTGTTTACAGTAAAGTTTTTGATTTCAATTTGAGTATCTATCTAAATTAACAAAACGTAAAGCTTTCATAAAAAAGTCAAACCCCATTTCGCCCACTTAGAAGGGTTCATCTACCTTCCGCCTACCTACATGTATTGTTAGTCACTGAATGAATCAGGGCCTTTGGTTTTCATATATTATTTAGATTCCCCTTGTCCTTTATCAATACGTCGTACTGTATTTGTAGCAGTCAGCAGGCCGGCTAGTATTTCCGGCCCTGACTGTCGTTTACCTTCAAGAATAAATTAAAACTTTTGGCAACACTACTTGACATGCTGTTCTTATAATAGAACGCGACAGCGGAAATTAAATTTTATTTTAGATGCTGTGCATCCCGCGGCTGCTCCGACATTAGCAGTTGGGGAAGTTGCTTGATTGTGTTTTATATATATATTAACAAATAGAACCATTTCACTTACTTTGATGGCTAAAAGTTGACATTGAAGCTGGTTTAGCTTTGATAATGAAAAGCACAAAACCGGAGTCTTCATTTTAAAATGGGGTTATGTTTAGGTAAGGGGGTTACTTCATCATGATCAACCCATTGCCGGATCACTTCAGATCCTCTCATATTGTCATATCGAGAAGCGGGTTTGATCATAGTCCATCACGCTGGCCTTGTGCTGATTGGCAGACTTGACACGCCTTTACCTTCACCGTTGGAGCGAGTGATATTTTGATTATATTTAAACGCACATAACTCCGAAAAGTTAGAGATGCGTGTCTGGGATCGAACCCTGGACCTCCGATTAGGCAGCGGACATCCTAATCACTAGGTTATCACAGCTTCATGGGGTTACTTAATTCCATTTATTTTATCTTGTTTTATAATATTTTAACGACCTCCGTGACGTACCGTGTTCTATCGTATTATATCCTTAAATAAATAAATTAAACCTTTAAAAGATGGCTGCGGTGCGATGTAATTGACTTGGTATAGGTTTGATCACATCTGAAAGCATCCCTCGGGTATAAGGAGTCTGGTCCAGGGGGAGGATTAGACCGCGGCTAGTTACAAGCCGATTGGCATAGATATACCGCCAAGCGAATAAACGATCACGGGCGGCGGTAATCACATCAGCTGACCGGACGGCACGTTTGCTAAATACGAATTTAAAAATATTAAATAGCTCTTCAAACATTTTAAATGCGCTGAAAGGGGCTGTCGTTGCAATGTATAAAATGGTTACATTGAAAGAGAACAAAATAATGACTGATGAGGCATGGCAACTCACTTGCAAACCAACTGTGTTATGGGGTTGGTGATTTCTAATCAGCCAAATTATAATTTAGCCGAAAAGATAATTTATGTAGTCATGGTTCCCTTCAAGATGAAATACACCAGCGATGCAATAGCATGACTCAATAAATGTGTATAACGTCATATCGCAGCATTGCAAATTGTCTTATTATGATATCCCCTTTATTTTTACATATTCTAAATTGATATTGGATTGAGATTATTATTGTATGTAAAATTACAGGATATTTGAAATAACCCCTTGTTTGTTTTATAGTAAAGCGAATTTTGTAGACGCACGCCACAAGCGTAAGCCATAATTCGAGGGTGACCGCGTGCGTAGCTTTGTGCATCATTCATCGCGACGTTAATTTTACGCTTCCTACTCGCAATCATGTCACTTGTGAAACAAACACACCAGCCTTAATAATTGATGTACGAGGGTACTTCAATTTTATTACTTGTCTTACTGGTAACAATCTTGGCGTTACTCTGTAGTGAATATTTATTTAAATAATTACATTAAGTTAAATAATAATGATTTGCTTTATGTGTCTTCGAATTCATAATAAAGTAATACTTTACAAAAAGGAATGTTATATATACTCTGTTGGGGAAAATAGTATAAAGTCGCCGGGCGCCGGGCAGGTACATCACGGGGTGCTGGTGGCACGCTATTTATAATATAAAACCCACTGAAATCAACTTAACGTTTACTTTGACATTATTAAATAATTTAAGTATATTTTGCACCTTTTTACTGAGACCCGGGCGCGATTGAACCTTTTTAGCTTTAGTTTTAAGTTGTCGAGAGTAGTTACGATCACTTCACATATAGATGTGAATGTGAATATGTGAATAAAGCTATTTTTGTCTTGATTTGATTTAATTGAGATAAAATAAAAAGTCAAACTGCCAACAAATGTCTGTCCATTCGAATGAACGCTTCGCAGAAGTTTTACGCTTCTGCTGTAGGTCTGAATTAGTCGTTGAACGTTTAATTACAGAGTACCTTTGAGTATCAGTGGACCATGTGTAACTTGACATGCCATCAAACGCGATACCCTCCGGCAACTTTAATAACAAAATGACGACTGTCCAGCGCGATCCGTTACTTGTTTGTTAACTGGCGCGCTCGATGAAATGTACACCCGTGAAACAAATATTAATAAAGTTACACAGAACATTTGAGTGCACTGTTTGAGTTCGCAATATATCGATATTGACGAGCGTTTGACTACAATCGCATACATTGCATGTTACTAACAATGCCTCCGGGTTGCCTTTTTAATTCGTACGCCACGATTAATTGTATTGCGTGGGGAATTGCTTTTTGGGAGATTATTTTTTGTGAAAATCTTATGAAAGGATCAATAATCATGTCAGAACTCTGCTCACCTTGACCACATGTAGTATTTTCTGCATTATATAGAGCGCCTCGTCTGCCGAGAGTGTTTTTGTAAGGGGAGAGCGGATTCAGCCGCCGGAAAAGGCATGAGTGAGAGGCCGAACTTTGCTAGTCATAATTTCTGTGTAAAAGAAGGTGTGTGCCAAAAGGCAGCTCCGCACATTTAGACGGTTAACAAGACAACAAATAAACACACCGACCATCGGCGACTGGGATCTCCCCACCTCCCCCCTCGCCATCTCTACCGCCTCCCGCTCTTCAATTCCTGACTTACCGTTACAAAGTGTTACCATGCTTTCAGTCTTGGTTTGAATATACCCACCCACATTATAAGGAGCAGGAAAGCGGACGCGGAAAGGTCACTCCAGATCTTGGCGGTGCGGCGTTTTCTTTCTATTTTTAGAGAAGCAGTCAGTCCTTACTCTGTATTGTATACTAGTCAAAACAAAATAAGGGCCACTGGATTTTCTGACCTCGTTAGCGATAATTTATTTTTTATTCTCAAGCATCTCATTATTTATCGCGGTGTTACCTTATTTGTTTACAAACATTTTTTAAGTATTCCACCTGCATTATTGCTTAAGTAGTAGTACGTACTTTGGATAACGACTCTACCCGATTTTAAGACACAGTAAGTTTTGTTTAACTAGGGGCTGAATTAACTTTTTAAAAAATTTATTCAGAGAATTGGACTTCATATGGACTTACAGTACGGCTGTAACATTGCTTCAAGAAGGCCGTTCGCCTTTACCCGGCGGGCGATCCAAATCCATCTGCGATTCATGTCTCAATAACTTTATATTATATATAATAAACTTATTATTTAATAAATATTACATAATAAACTAAAAATCCATTATAATCGGTTAGTCTCATTCGCATTTATAAAATATGTTAACATTAATATATGCATATTAATACTTGAAGCGAAAACTCCGTACCGCTTTCAGCATTTCTAAGCGGACGAAGTATTGAGATTCGGCATGCCTGATATCTATATGGAGGAGTGCGCAAATGTTAAATTATGCAATATGATATATTGGTCGAATTCCGGTCACTGGGCGAAGGCTAGTTAAAATTCATGTGCCATTTTATAGCTTGATGCTAGAATCATATTAATAGTGATTAGTGAGAGTAGCCAAGTGGATATTTGAATTGTTATCCTCGCTATAGTGAGATGTAGTGTTGTTTCTTACGCCTGCACTAAAATCCTCAGTTACTAACAGCTATCCAGAGCTGCTAGCCTGGTTCACTGTCCATAATTGTCAACGCTTTTCAGTTATAATTGTTTTGTAACTTTTAGTTAAGGTATTTTGTAATTATCTCAAGTTTCGCAGCGGGAGAATATCTTATTGCACACATGAATAGATTTCAAAAAGGTAGTAGATCCTACGGATGATGGTTGAAAGGGGTTCGCAATCATTGTCCTATGCAATGTACAGAGTGAGCGAGCTACGAGCTACGAGGAGGATCGCGTTGATGCCCGCGCGTCGTGAGAACCGGCCTTTGCATAAATGATAAAATCATATTTGGGGCAATAAGTAGAAAATCGCTTGCCTGGAAACTGGCTATTAGAAGCCTGCTTTGATATGCTTTGAGGGCACTAAAATGATTACCACCGTTAGTAGCGAACCACGCTCGCCGGACATTGATATCATTAGTCATGATAAAAGCGCGCCGACCTTGAAGTCCAGTGGTTTCGGCTTTGCGTTGATTGATAGATACTCATCTATCAATCAGTCTTCTTTTTCTTTTTATATGTGGACAGATTATATATATATATATATATATATTAAACAATCATGTATATAGATAACATTGCCCGCCTTGAATATAATTCAATAATTTCATTGTAGAATTCCCTCGACGGGCTATGAGGAGTGGCGATAATCACTGCTTCAGCCACTTCTGCTCGACAGCCTCAGTACAAGATGGTGTTTGTTTTCCCAGCCCGACGGACAGCATGCTTGAGATGCTGAATATGATCTCCGACCTGCAGTCCGAGCGTATAGACTCCCAGCGCGCCGAACTCCGCCCCGTCAAGATCACCAAAGAGACGAAGGCGACTTCGCTGCCCGGCCTCCGCCCTCTGCAAACCACCTGTACTCGTCCCGAAGACGACTTTCTCGACATGATCGCTCGAGTCCAAGTAAGTGTGAGCCAGTTTACACTTAGCTATTGCTGGCATTTTTAACAATGGTTCTTTAATTTGGCGTAATTTTTATGAACCGAGTACAAATATGATATTTAATCGCAGGGCTCAACTCGCATCAACGACCAACGGTCAGAGCTGCCTTCACAGAAAGTGGAAGTGCACGCCGCTTACAATCCTCCGGAAGATGAATTCTTGAACAACTTGATGCGCGCCCAGGCGGGCCGCATGGAGGATCAGAGGGCAAGCGTACGTATCTTAATCATAATCTTTGTTTTGCGTCCACATCGGCTTGTGCTGCGACCTAGGCCGCCTCCGGACACTTGTTCGCAGCATCTCTTGTCCATATTCCATTTATATTCCCTTATTATTTTTTATTATAATTGTAATATATTCTGTTACATCGTTTACTTTGGGTCTTTTTTCTTATTGGCTTTAAATTGGTTCTTTTTTCTGAACTTCTATCAGGCTGGCAGGCACCAACATAATTTAAACCAATTTATAAACTTCTGGTTCCAATTAAAAAGTTAAGTTTGTGTCGGGTCCATTTATCGAGGAAGGCTTATAGCGCCACTCTGAGACCGAACACGCGGACAAATGATCAATGAGAAATGTTGCGAAAACGGGGACGTCTATTTTAAGGTTGACTCTCATTGGTCTTATTAATGAATTTTACCTTATTTTCGAATTAGTTACGGTTGGCCAAGGGTGGGAAACGAAGAAAATTCGGATTGACTTACAACTAATTTTAATTAAGAAATTAGAATCTAAACCTTACTTACTAACGCGAGCGGACTATTCGGATGTTAGGAAAGTTCTCGGGAACTTAAAATCTAACTACATTCTAAGTCCTTACAACTAACGCGAGCGGACTATCCCGATGTTAGGAAATTTCTATGGGAAACTTAAAATCTAACTACATTCAAAGTTCTTACAACTAAGGCGAGTGGACTCTTCCGATGTTAGGAAAGAAGTCGTGGAAACACTCTCTTACCGCGTTCACGGGCTACGGGTTATATTACGCCGATGCTAACGCCTCGTTATCGTGGCGTAGGGCTGTTCTATAACTAATTGATAAACATTTTTTTTAAGAATTAATAAAATTAGTTAACGTTATTGATCACAGGTATTTAATTTTGAACAAAACTGTTCTTGATAACTTATGATTTCAACATATATATTATTAGATATCACAATTAAAAATAAAATTGCAACCGAATAATGATCAAGTGGGTATCGCGCGCGCATTTGTGATATGCAAAGCGGTAAGTTCTTGATATGAAGTGCTGAGCAGCTCTCGGTCGGTGTTTGATGTGTGGGCTTAAGCCGCCTAACAGGCAAGCTCGATACCATCTCGGACTGCACGCTGACTGCCCACCGGATGAGATTGCAGCTAAAGGCTATATTTTATATATTTTTTTATTATACTGTAACATATTACAGTATAATAAAATATGTGTAAGCCTCCCTCACGTCACTCATTATTGGTGAAAACCGCATGTAAATCAGTTATTTTGTTGGTGTTGTTGGGGACTACATCGCGTTCAGACAAACAGAAAGACGTGGACTAATACTTTGTTTTAATTTGCAATGATAACTACTTACATTCTTGTCGTTCTTATTTCAGATCCCGCTGAAGGAAACATCCCAGAACAAGGGGACGAATTCCAAGAATGTCAAGTAAAGCACTTTGGCATTCTCCAGCGCGCTCTTCATTTGCAGATTATTATATTTTAAATTCCTCTTAACATCGTATAACATTAGAATCACTTGAATATTCTCCACTAATGAATGTGCAAAATTTAATGAAACTTTTGATTGTTCCACTTTAAACAAAATAAATCTGAAGGTGCTTTTGTTTATGGTTTCACATAACTATGTACTTTTCTAAATGCAGTTGAAATATTTCATAAAATTATTTAGTGTTCCAAAAATACGGTCGTGTACCGATATCAATTGTTATTATAATGCAGCGATATTAAAGACAATCTCTCTACAAAGTACTCTCAAGTTCAAATGATTCCAATGTTATAGCACTACCCCCGAGCAGTGGAAGGTTCCCGAAGTGTTTCAAAATTTACCTTCAGACATCATTGGCGTAAGTCTTCGTCGAAGACTTGCAATTATTATTTATACCTGTAATACTGTCATATCATACTCAATCAGGATTAAATTGGTGGAAGACCGATCTTTGACCGCGGAACTTTTCATTACTTGTGATAATTATACGCTTTTCACTATCTTTTCATTACACAATACAAGTTGGCTACTTTCGGTGCAGTGTGCGGATACCTTTTAAATCACTCTCCTTTATATATAAAAATGACATCGAATTAACTAACCTCACATCTAAAGTCATTTAAGCTAACATGAAATGAATTTACTAAGTTTTTATATATATTTTAAAAACGTAGCTCGTACTGAACTGAAGATGCCGTCGTTCCAACGAGACGTCTTTAAGAAAGAATACCAATTTCCGTTTATTCTAAATGAATTCCAAAACTTATCGATTCCCTACGCACTCATTTGATGCAATTTATTGTGCTGATGCGTTTATTATTTTACTTTAAATAACTTTATATTTTGTATTTAGAATTACTTTAATAAATTATTTATTCCATTGCTTTGATTTTTATATTATTTTATTTTTTAACTTACTTCAGTACTGTATATTATTAAAAATGTTTAGTTATAAAGTAAAATTGCTGATTTTGAATAAAATTCTTGCGAACATGTTTTGCTCTACCTGAATTTCGGAACGATATATTAAATCATGACATAAATAAGTAAGATAAGTTAGGTTTAAATTAACACACAAGAGTTCGGATAGTAAGCATATTAAAGTTACAGTTAGACTTTACAATAAACGACATCACATGACTCTGTTATCTATACATTTTTAGTATATCCAAAACTTTTCATGTGAAAAGGAAATTCGTATAATGTATGTAATGTAATGAAAATTAAAAAGAATTATTAAGTTAATGAGAAAAATTGACGGAAGGATCTGTTTTAAGTCTTTCTGAAATTATTTGGGATACTTTTTACAAATTATTGTAAAAATATAACAAAAGTCTCATTAACTAGTTTCAAATGGAAAAGCGCACAAAAATCTATTAAATGTAATGTAAAGTGTGAATGCTCTCAGTTTGTATGGCTATGAGTGAAGTGACCGTCCCCGAGCGTCCTGACATTCTGTTTGCAGTGAACCAGCCAACGAAACATTTGCTAGCGCTACTGTTTAGCGGCTATACCGCAAGTTTAAGATTAATTTACGAGCCCTTGAACAGCGCGCCTGCCGACGGTGGCTCGTGTTTGGTAAGAATGCTTACCATTGAATTCAAGTACCCCAACTCACTGGACACCGTGCCATGACACCGTTACGTTTAAACGTTGCCACGCACGAGAAACACTGGGATCAGTGGTCGAGTGAGAAGCCAAATAGCTTTAAAAATGTTAATTATAAATTGTATGAAATCGATTCCGAAGTTTCGTCGTGATCATTGCCAAGATACAGACTGACTGACGGAGGGAATCGTTTCGGTTTCAGTCAGTGCCAGATTAACCCGGCGCGGGACACGCGGCAAGATCATTCGAAGTTTATATATACACTATAACGAATAGCTAATGTTATATTCTATAAATGGTACAGATTATAAATGTTTGTACGTACGACGTGTGGTATCTTAGCAGGCAAAGGTGTAACGTGTCACGGTTTACTGACATCAAGTAAATTCAATATTACCTGCTGCGGTTAATCCGGCACTTTCAGTCTTTTTCAAATAACCATTTACGGTCCGAATTGGATTTATTACAGTTTTATTATAAGTATATTGATAAATAAGAACTAGCATTTGGAGGTATGTGAGTGAGTGACTTTAAATTGTAATAAGCAGGATGCAAATGGATTTTTATAAGTATTGTATAATTTCCTATTTAATTAGCGTTAATGTTGTACTTGAGATAGTTATACACTTTTCGGCCTAACATGTAAAACGTTTTTTAAATAAAAGTTGTCGTTTAGGTCGCAGTACTGATAAATGAGAACTCAATATTGCGTTTAAAAGTTGTTCTGTTTATGTATATTATATTTTAAGAGTAAGATAGTTCGTATTATACTTTATGCACAAATAAAATAATAACATTATTTTAAGTTGAAATCAATAATAGATCTCCGCCACTGCTATTGTATTACATTTCTAAAATTAATTAAAAATTAATTGGAACTATTTCGACCAATGATAATTAGTATACTACTTACATTTGAACCGGAAACACCTTCGAATTTTTCTAGTAAATATGGCCAAAGCTTTAAGATTTAATTGTTTCACACGTAGGGCCAATAGCAATGCCAAACCTATTAAATTATTTTTAACCCTTCGTGTTGTTTTATTTGTAACAAGCGGACTGTAACCCCTCCATTGTAACACCTACATCGTATGTAAAACGCGCTGGAACTTGCAAAGAAAACATCTTATAATTTAATATTATACAGCGCAGTTCCATCATCTCCCGAATGTCTCATAAGAGACAGAGTAATAAAGAAAAACTCATTGGGAAGATGTTCCGTTTGTACTTGCAGTAAAACCACAAAGTCAAATTAAAACTTAATTTTAAAAATACAAATATAAATTTAATGTCAAGTTGATCCATAAGTTAAATACGGGCATTTGTAAAGGAAAATAATATTGACAAAAATAAATTGAGAGTTATAAAGAAGTATATGTTAAAGCAGTGATAGCCTTGTGGTTAGGGCGTCAGACTCTAAATCAGGTCGGCGGTTCGAATCCGGGCACGCACGTCTAACTTTTCGGAGTTACGTGCTTTTTAAAAATAAAAATATCACTTGCTTCAACTGTGAAGCAAAACATCGTGAGGAAACCTGCACGCCTGAGAGTTCTCCATAATGTTCCCAAAGGCGTGTGAAGTCTGCCAATCCGCACATGGCCAGCGTGGTGGACTATGGCCAAACCCTTCTCATATTGAGAGGAGACCCTTGCTCTGTAGTGAGCCGGTAATGGGTTGATCATGATGATATGTTAAAGTGAGAGAAATTTTAGTATTTGCGAAGTGATGGGAATACACAAACATCTTAGTTCATACAGCTACAGGGTAAGCATTACTAACTTTAAAAGTCCATACAGTGTCTATTATATATATATATATATATCTCATATTTCACGCGTTATTGATATAATGTTTTTTTCGCATCTGGACAATAACCTCAAGGACCTGATAGTGCTCCCGCTCTTCAGTGTTCGAGATGTCAGAAATAGAGTAAATGAATGGATGTCGTGAAATGAATCTTGGAACTATTCCAACTTATTCTAAGCTTTTAAATAACATGGTGGTCGAAAACTAACTGTCGCGTTTATTTTGGATCAGATATCCCAATTTTTTTTTCAGGAATGGCATCGTGTGAACAGGTTTTTACAAAATGTACATAAACAAAAAGACAAAAAACAAAAAGTTGTTTAAATAAATAAAATAAAATGCCTAGAAACTTTTCTGCTAATGTAATAAAATAAGCCATATCTTAGCCGACATTAGTGCCATCTGAAACTCTTCTCTCGAATGTGACCCTCCTTGTCTACTTGCTAAATAACCATGTGGAACTGATTTGATTCTAATCTTGAAACACTGAAACTCGGATGACAGGAAAAGGTTGATAGCGCCATCTATACACCTTCGACAGCTGACTACAAATAAATGGCGTCTTCAAAGATGTCGCTGTGCTCAAACACAAAAGTTTTATGCACGTATACAGTATTTGCACGGTAGAGTAATAATCCTATAAGTATAAACAGAAGCGAAATTATTAAACACTTAGCAGTGTATAATAATTTCGCTTCTGTTTATTTTTTCATCATTTATTTCAACGAATATGTACTCAGCATATTTCTACTAGCAGAACATATGTATATAGTTATTACAGTTGCGAATAGATAATAGTAATCTAATAGCTTACTTTCATTATTTAGAAATAATACGCATTATTTTTTATTATTTTTATCTAACATGAATTACGAAAATCGTGAAGAAACAATAATAGACAATTTCTGTATTTTTCTATGAAGTCGGTATACTCTGTGGCTGTTATCAAAGAGTATGTAACATTACCTTTTACCCATTGAGTTTGTTATTGCTAAGACTTGGCAACTAGTCTAATATGACTCTGACGATGAAACCAGTAAAACGTCTCACGTGCTTTCATTAGGGTCGTCTTAATCAAGATTTTTTTAATTATTTGGTAAAAAATTCTAGAACACTATTGGTTAAATGTCCCCTCCGTAAGGCTTCTGTAGTTATCGGCTAGCGAATAACAAATATTTAATAGAGAGAGACTCGGTAGAGACTAGGGCGGGGCGCACCCATGAGTATTAGATGTGTGCGTAACACGCATTTCCCAAAGGTTAGTTACTAGAGACAAAAAACTAGTACCCTTTTGCTATCTACAGCGGCGCTTAGACTATTTATTTAACCTGTGTCGATAGCAGATGCAGTTCCTAGTTTCAAGCCAACATATTAGTCCTAGCGGTATAATGCACAACTATCTCTTTTAAAAATAACTGCGTTTTTAATGAATATTAATTTTACATTTTTGCATCATCCGGTAATGTTTACCAGATATTTATGTTATTTGGGTAGTTAAAAGTAGGTAAAAACAGAAAATTATTTTTCCTTTTTCACAATTTCCTTTTTCTCCGTTAAAAGTAGTAAACGGTAAACCAAAAATAAGATGTGAAGATGACGCAGCAGTAGGTAAACAACTTTACATTCTCGTTTTACTGACAGTACCATAATTAAGGCTTTCTGAAGTTGCAGTTTTAAATTAAGATTAAGCAGATGAAGCCATGAAACAGAGAGGACTGTTGTAGTGACGCACTAATACGGATTTTGTAAGAAAATAGCGACAAAGTATCCTATCTTCTACTCTCCTAATCCTATCTGCTCGCTGATAAGCCGATTTTTCGCTAGGCGAACATAATAAGTTCGCCATGCGAAAACCCGTTGTCTTCATAAAACTTTAAAAGTACTGTCACAATTGTTATTCATATCTTAATTTCTTTCAGTATTTTTTTTTCATCATCTTCTATTTGCATTTAATCTGAGGTTTTAAGCTCTAAAGTCGCTTACGTCTAGTATTTGCAGAAATCTTGTAAAATCTGAGCAGTACACTTACTAGTCAACGGTCCCCACGCGACTTAAAGTTAACTTTATGAACCAGTTTTATTTCACATGTAGATGTAGTCATGAAACAATGCGGAATATGGAAGTGAAAAGCGTATCGTAAGCGAGAAAATCGAGACAAATCTTCGTCTCATAATTATATCATGCCAATTTTATGCTTGGTGGACTTTAAAAGTTGTTCATGTGCTTTATTTATTTGTAGGTACCTATTACATCTGAGAGTTAAATCATCTAAAAGTCAAAACTAAAAGAAACCTATAGTCATAAACTACGTACCATAATATTAAATTCTTTGCCCCCTGCATAATTTGACAGTTGTTTTCTAAACCTATCAAGATGTATACCAAGGTATAAATCCTTGGTTCAATCCACCAATCACAAAGGAACATTTATCTACTTGTCAATGTCATAATAAATACCTATGTAGTATGTCAGCGATCTGTCAAAAAGTTTACAACTTGAAGAGTTGTGAAGTTTACTTGGAAAAGACTGGAAATGTCCCAATAAAATTATCGCAAAGAAAAGATTTGTTACGTATTGGATATTTGTGGCTATCATTGTAAAAAGTGCTCTTTTGACCTTCGATTCAGTGAACCTGTGTTAATAGTTTTTGTTTTAGTATTGAAAACTACAGCAGTAAATCTAAGAATATTTGTAAATATCTCATAGCAATACAATCGGAGTTTGAATAAAACATTAATCGTTGCTCGCGATAGTGCCGTGCCTACAAACTAAGAACTTGTTTTGTGTTCACTCCGCACCTCATACACTCTGTGAACTATATTTTCTTGAAGTTTCCATGCTTTATCACGCAGGATGGATTCTCCACAGCCTAGCACAGCAAACTGTGGCCAGTAAGTACATTTGACCTTCAAAAACTGCACCCGCTGTGTAATTTTTTATTAAATTATTATATTGAGTTTTTGAGTAAGCATTTGTTAGATTAAGTGCTCGAGACAGAAATTGTACCATGTAGAACAATTAGTATAGCTTGCTATAGTCTACACTGACATCCATGATATTTTTACATATTTCATTAGAACATAGAATTTTGACTCGGTGGTAAATTCAATTATGTAGTAACATTAGGTACTAACCATTGAAGAGCCCAAACATCTCTGGTACAATAGATTCTTGAGTAGATTTCTGGACACACTAGATTATCTAAGAATACATTAGATGCTAATGGATAATGCTTCTATTCTTGTTACTTCTGCAGAAGACAGGATATATAAGGTTGGAGAGTCTTAGAAAAATAAATTGAAATAATGTAATGTATATGTTCATAACACAGATTTGTTTGGTAATTTTATGAAAAAATGAAAATAACATCTTACAATAGACTTTTTCTTTTTTCTCCCAATAAGTTCAAAGCTATTCATGCTTCAAAGGCCAGGTACGCTATAAATGTTAATTTGTATAAACATTATTTAAAATTAGAATTTAAAATATTTGAATATGAAATATGAATTTGAATTTTATTAGTTACCTCTACAGAAAATGTCATTTCCAGAAATTCTACTCCTTAGGGGTAGAATTTTAATAAACCCTGTGTCATGTATTTTTACATTTGTAAATTGAAATTGACAGTGTAACTATAAATTTTCACAAGTAACAATTTATACAATACAGTCATACATATAATTAATCCCTTTTTTATTTATATTTATAATTTTATACCTTGTTTTAATCCCGGATTTTATACCTTTGTCAGGAATTTCTAAAAATTCTTAATTTCATTATATTTATTCAAACCTTATAATATATTAGCCTATGCCAGTACCTGTGTTACCATAGATTAACTTTTAAAAATTCCCGTGCAGTAACTAAATCTTTTTCGCGGAAGTTTGCTATAACAAACTATAGCTGCAGTAGGTCATCCAGTTAAAATTCAGTTTTACAGAAATCCTGCGGAAACCTTGGATTTTCGCGAAATATGTTTCAATCCAAGGTACAATCTATCTCCATTGCAGATTTCAACCAATCTGGTTACGTAGTTGCAGCGTGAACGTACCACTCGTTACTACAAACATACTGACTTACATTCAAACTTGCGCTCTTAAAAAAATACGCTTTAACTAAGAGCCATCTCTTAGTTTAGGCGTTACAAACAGAAGGGCAATTCGAAAGTTAAGCTGTACAAGATTAGTGTGCGTAGCGTAACGTATGTGGGGTGGGTTAACAAGCTTAATCGCTCGCTAACGAACATCGGGTTGCGCGCCCGCGGATTATCTTGCTCCCTGGCCGCTTAACTCTTAGTCTCACGGAAAAACTGAATCGTGCTGTTTTCGACGTCCAATTATATCTGTTAAGGATTAGGGAATAGAACAACACAATTTTCTAACGTATCAGTCTATAAGCTAAGCACTTCTTTCCTGGGTTAAATGTTATGCAATCTCCTTCAGCAGAATCCCTCAATATTCACACTTTTGACGAGATCATTCCATTGGATATAACTGTTTTTAGTCCAGTGGTCTCAATAGCTGTTCCAGGTTAAAAAGGATTTTATCTCAGCGTATGGGAAACATGAGTTCCTTTCCTGAGAATTACGAACAAATAAAGAAACTTACCAACCACTTGTACTACTACTACTTCACTTCATTGCCGTTTCGGCAACAGCGACTGGATCTCTGTTAAATCTTTAAAATTAACCAACAACTAGACAGTTCACATTAATACGTTTTGTAATTCGCTGAGTAAGTATTCCCTGGTTTTTTTAGTTGACAATCGCGAAGCACTAAAAGTTCCCAATATCAAAACTTGAAATGGCATCGCAATAAGATATCAAGTTTAATGATAGAGCCCTTAGTAGTAGGCACGCAGGAATATAAATTCATCAAATTTCGTAAATTCTTTCACGTTTTGATAAACAATTGAATCCATGCGGGTGATTAGAAGAAATTTCAACATTACTATTTTTCGGTGGTGGCACTCTTTGTATATGGTACCAGCCGGCAAATCAGAGTCAACTATGGACTGATTTATTTAATCAGAGGGTTGATGAGTTGAGAGAATCAGCTAGTATGATAGATGACAGCTCTAGGTGTTATGGCTTAACTTTTTCAGACAATCTTGTTTCACCTTTCGCCCCTCATTGTGTTAGTACTGCTTATTCGTAACATTGCCGTTTAAGCCGATAGGGGTCATGGAGAACCCATTAGTAACTTTTTTACACGAGCGTCGTTAAAATAGGTCAATGGAAGTAATGTAAAAAATATAGGATCACGTTAAGCTGATTCTCAAATGGTGACTAACGTTAAAGCCGCCGGTAAGGCCCCAACTCACATAGCACTACTTATAAACATAGATGTTGACTTTAATACAAAGTTAGGAACATGACATCCCGCTATTTTCTTTAATTCATTCATGCTGTCATCTTAACAAAGTTTATATATCGAGGCAATTAATATAATAATACCTATACAGATCGGCCGGCGAGAGAATGCTCTCCTGACAGGATAAATACGAACGGTTGACGTACGTAACCTACGAGGTCATTCACAATTAATCGTCAATTTATAGAGTCAGGAAAGCATACAGCGCATTATTGATTGTAACAAACATTGTTCTTAATTATTTAATATTAAATTTAGCGCATAATCATAATATTATGTGCAGCAATTTAGAGGCAATAACAATATGTTTTAAGTATACGAATCTAGTTATCACCGTCAAATAACTACTATGTAAATTATTGACGCGTCAAAAGTGCCTTTTTAAGGACTATTTGAATAAAGATTATTTTGAATTTGAATTTATGGTTTAGTCAATAGCACCACCTGGCTCGATCACCAGAAAATTGTCGCCAGGTGAAAGTAAATAAATCGGTAATTAAAAATTAAAATAAATAATATTATTTATCTACTAATACACTCGAGTACTAGTAGCCACTGAAGAGTTCCACTATCCACCTCCTGACTCGATAATCAGATCAACTATGACAGAATAAATAATAATATTGTAACCCGAACTTTACTTTTTAATTTCGATCAAATACAGATTTAATATACTACCAAGAAGTTAGGTTCAATCGTTTTGTATTATAAGCGAACATAATAAGAGCTTGTAAAAAAACAAATCATTGCAGACGTAATTGTCTTCCTCGTTAATTTCTCTGCGACGAGGAAAATGTTATCGTCACGTGCACGCCATTGCATAGTTAATTATTTTCACATAATTGACCGAACGAAGCGAGACACCGCTTATACTAAGGCAAGTGGTCTGTTCCTCTCTAACTCGTGCTTCGGATGCCATCATCAAATGATGCTTATTTTGGCTCTACTCTACGTCAAATCTATGGGAACGTCTGCCTAAAGGCACCGCAAATGCGAGGCCATGTGGGGCCAAACTGGGATGGGATGTCGGATAGTTTTATTAAAATGGATCGGCTATAATGTCAAGTTAAAGGAGTATATATAGGGCGGCGTTGCGCACGATCTTGGAAAAACCGGTTGGATACGCAAGAAGCAGGTTTTTTAGGATCTATAAACTTGGGTAGGATGCATGGCGCTCGCATCTGTACTCCTACACAAGTTTGGGTAGTGCGTTTTAGCTTGTGTACGCCCAGTCCTCTTCTAGGCTTCCATACCATACGCTGCCCTCAGCTAGCACTAGGGATTAGTGAAAGTTGTATTGCGCCTCTCAAGCAGAGGAATGCCCATGCAGCTGCCTGCTGTGCCACTTTTAACATTTCAGCTGGTTATCATCGGATATATCGCAAGTTTGACCACCAGAGCTTCGTGCGTTTATCAGCGGTCGAGGTTGGCTCATATATTATAAATGCGAAATTCGTTTGTTCAGCAGCAATCTTGACAAATTTTGTCTCGAGGAATCCACCTTTTTGTATTTTACAAAAAATAATTTTATTTATTAGCAACTAGGTACATCGTTGACTTAAGATCAGTTTTTGGGCTTATTTCTTGATAGAGTTGATTGCTGGAACGCACGCGGAATTTTTTGATAAAGAATTAGTCTAAATATTAGTGTAGTCATCGTAGTTAAATATTTTACTTCCAGTAGGAAGTAGAAAATGTAAAAATGCTGAATTAGTCTGAACTGTAACATAGTTTCATTTAAAGTTTGATATCAAATAAAAATCTTTTTATTTTTACACTATCTCATTTACATATTTTTCATGAGTGCAAAATGCTTAGCGTGGTCACATCCACGTACCTCTACGGCTGAATGTGGGTCAGTTTGTAGCTCGAGTAGAAGAAATAAAAAAAGTTTTGAGTAGCTTTGTATTTTCAGGTAGCGCCGCCACAAGACGAGCCCACAGCGGCCGCGAGTCATGACAAGAATCAGGCACACCAGGTATTTATTTCATTGTATCACGTGGAAATCTAGCTGTTCACATTTTTATGTATTAAGTATATTATACTCGTAAGTAATCGTACCTTTGTACAACCGCGATCCACACATTTGACATCGCGAGTTAACTCTCCTTAAATGGCGTAGAGCCGTAACTCTGAGCGTAGGTATCACAGTTATAATCGAGTTCACTCGGACCCACAATGACTCGAGGGTTACCCGACAAAGTTTACAAAACTTGGCTGGTCACCAAAAACAGGACAAGGCGCGTTTGGTACACTCGTTGCAGGCTTTGATTTTAAGGTTACTCCTTTAATTAGTTTTATAATGAAAATTTGTATTTCCGCATCAAAACATCCTTATATATGCCATTTTGAATGCTCATTGCTCTTTCGGTTAACTAGATTTTCGAACGATTTACATTTAAAATGTATGATATGTGAAAAACCACAGTACGTTTTATCAATCGTTTAAACCGTGCACTGCGCCAATGCGGGCTAGCGGCCTTTAACGGTTATTGTTTTATGTCAGTGATAATAACAGAGCCCACGACGCCATAATGTAACTCGCTGATGTAACTGACAAACACATTTTTATATTTATGCGCAGAAACGTTGTAGTGTTTGTTTAACCAATCTGCTTATTACGTAACTATCAATAATCTTTCTTCTTTATAATATTATCCCTTTCTTGTAAGAGAAAGATGGTCAAACATGGAACTCGTTGCGTTTGCTTGCCACGTGTACGTATGTAGGCCCGAGTAGGTGCTGCGCATAATTGCATGCGCCTCTCGCACAAGGAGCCGCCGAGGCAGCGTCGCGTTGTGAAGGCCGCTGGCGGCGCGTACGCGCGGGAGGAGGCAGGAGGCTCCTCGGCGGGCGACGTGCGCCGGGAGTGCGAGTGATGGACGCCGCGTCGGTCGGGATCCGCATCTCATTAAGCTGTCGTCGACACGGCGCCCCCCGCGGCTGCTCAACTCGATACCTACACGTCTTTATCATAGCTACAGGCTACAGGTGAGGCGTATTCCGAATCGACGCGACGGTGCGATTATCAATCCTCGAAGAAAAAATACGTCACACTAGTGGTTAAACGTTTCAAAAGTTATTTACCGAGCGTCCTTCCATCCATACGATTGACGTATTGGTATAATCCGCGGCAACTCGTCCGATTTATATATGTATTTTTTTTTGTCTTGTACAATATAAGTGCATATTTTATGACAAACGTTTCTTAAAAAGTCCACAGATCTTATAAAACGTAAGCTTATGGTAAAATCCTATTATGATATTAGGTAAGGATTACATAAGCCATAAACTACTTCAAACTGATGTAATGTGTATAGCTAATTATAATTAATTATTATTTTATAACAAAAAAAACCAGCTCAGTATGTTGTGCGCTTCTCAGAATAGGGCGCGTTTCGAACTCTCCTGGATATTAGTTAACGAATGTATTACGATCACCTCACGAATTAAAATAATGAAAAACATTTAAACGCCGCATAGATGCCAGTGTTAGGTTTACATGAATAAAACTAATTTATGATTTTTGTTTTGATAAAAAATAGTCGAATCGTAAGTTGTACTCGCAAATTTATCAGAAAGAATAACAATTTTATTGAATACGTTTCTAATGAATAGTCTATATGTTAGATATTTGACGTCGAGACAAAAAACGTCTGCCTCTGCTAAAAATAGTTTCGTGGAAATGTATGATTTTATTAATAAACATGTTTGTGAATTTGGAGTTATCATGTCTCTTTATTTATAACTTATATACGACTTTGATAGATGGACGGATCGAGTAACGCGTTACTTAGTTTGTCCTTTTTTTGCTGTCTGTGTGTCTACTGCATTCAAATAGAACGATTGGGGCTGACAGTACCAGTCAGCGACATCAGAACTTCCTTGCTCAATTTTTTTTTGTATAAATATAAATGGAATCAGCCGATGCTAGAGCCGGTGGCGTTTCCGAGGGTCCGGAAACCGCACTGTAAACTACCCAAGAGCAACAGACAGCGCCTCACCCGTGTTTGATCTATCGACTTGAGAAACTAAATATCGAAACTAACTAACTAAATAGGTCGAAATTATCGAATGTAAACATTATCCAAGCCGAGGTTTACGGTGCTATGCTGTGTTACGAAATGCTACCGATAATTAAAGCAGTAGCGGCCCTGTGTAGATTTATTTATTAAGTTTGCGAAAAATAAATGAATGCGTGTAAATATTTTTAACCCGATCCGATAACATAAAACTAAAATCTGTTAGGTTAAAGTTGAAAGTATGTAGGTATAGCTGTTAATAAATGGTTCCTCCCGAACGGTGGAGCGCAATTGTTTTCTGTTGCCCGTAACCGGATATCGCCCCGGCGGACAACTGACACCTCGCCCAGCAAATGATGTCTGTAATTGTGTTTTACAGTGCCTGCACACGCACCGACTTCAAACGCCAATTTACATTCCAACCTAGATTCAGAAAATTACAATCAGCGTGGTGCCTGGAGTGGTGTAACGAGGGTGGTGTGCTGGCGTCATGGTTTCGTTTGAAGTTAATTGTTTAACAGAAGGGGTAAAGCAATGTCTTACGTCATGGGTTTTACGGGAGTGCTATACGGGAAGACGGCTTTAACTCCGCGTATGCATATTTGTCTATGCCTACTCCAGGACGTAAACTCGTATGTGCAAAATTAACAATCAAAGTTTGATTAATTAAGACACGCAAGCCTAACAAAACTAAATTCGCATTTATGATATTAGTAAGGACTAATAGGATTTGCACGGCTCTATCTGAGCATAACAGAGAGTTGCGTTTTTTGTCAGCCATGTTAATTGTAAACCTAGACTGATAAATGACAATTTAACATCAAAACTATTACATTAAAAATGTGATCTGAATGTACGAGTATATAGGCGTTTTTGAGTTTCACTTTCTGCCTTTCTATGCGCTATCAAGTTGCGGTTATGGTACTTACCTACTTGAAAAAAGTTGACAAAAACTATAATATATGGTTGTCGAGTTGTAGATTAAAATTATAATTGTTCCTTATATGATTATAATCTCATTTCCATGGATATATCTGTGGAAATGAGTTGGGGCACTATTGCTTCAATAATGCTTTGATACTAAGTACCCCCTCAAGTTGTACGTGGCAGGCAGCATAGGTCGGTGCATGTGTAGAAGCTTTTATATGGACTCGCCATGGTAGAATGTGGACAAGGTAATCATTAGGTGATAAATAGACAGAGCTATTGGAAATAACAATTATTGTTCAGAAGGTGGAAAATTAGATACTTCACTTTTAAATAATCATACATTATTTCTTAAATCACAACCGACTAAAAATTAGAGTAGTGTTTACCTTTAATTTTGCTAAATAGGCACATGTCACTTTAACTGTGGCATACATAAATTGCTTACCTACTTACTATGTTCGTAGTAATGTTTATTACGTAGAGACAACATTTTAAAAACTGAATAGGTAATAACGCGGTCAATACACTTAAATTCCAAAATAATAGTATATTATTCTACATGCGAGCAATGCAAGGCGAGGAGCGATCGAGGGATTTTTGAATAAGGTACATTGAATACGCGGGTTTAGAGGCGCCACAGAAGAAGACAAAATTACCCCTGCGTTGAATACTCTACTTTCACACCTTGTACCGTCTCAATAATGCATATTCTAAAGTTTTCAAATAAACGGACTCTGACCAGTAAAAAAGACGCCATTAAACTTTAAGAGAATAAGGAAGAGATGATATGATATTGAGAGGTGGGCTTCTTCATTCAAATCACTATAGAACCCGTCCAGGCGGCCGAGCGAGTGCTGTGAACAAATTTCATACTGTATCGTATTTTAGTCAAGCGAATTATATGCGTGAATTAGAAAGGCTTCACCACCGATGAGTTGCGTAAGTTTCTAAAACCGTCGACTTGTCGATTCGGGGCTTCAATTTATAGGATTTGATTAAGGTTTTGTTGAACCGCTACCATTGCTTTGGATTTGAACAACGTGCGCACAGTTAATATTTAATATTTCTACTCTTAACTTTTAGGTAATACAGCGTTCGTGGTTTAGGGTCGCGGCCGTCGTGTGCACATGTGGGCTCGAACACGATCGCAATAGACGCAGGCGGTTACTGATGAGGCACGAGATGAATTTCAGCCGCGTATGGGTAGAGTTAGGCGTTTTAACAAGCAATCTTTCATGATCATCTTCATTAGAGGTCCGCTGCTGGACATAGGTTTGCCGACATTGTGCCGCTTGATTGCACTGCTTTTTATGTCTTCAATGCCTGTCCGTCTATTTGGAAGTCTACAATTACGACGGTGATATTAGAATAGAACTAAAAATGTTATCGAGAATCACTGAAGTCACTGAAATGTGAGTGTGATGTGTGCGCTCTTTAATTTAAAAGTTAAAATTGATAAATAATGTACAAAATAGGTCAAGTAAGCTTTGGCACCTTGTGATTTGTTAAAAGTTATTTGAACTTACACTTTCTCCCTTGCCATACCTGACCGATGTCACCACCGGTTAAGCACCATATAGTTTCAGTTCACATCTATATGGTGCTGCATGTGGAACGTCCTGTTAGAAAATAAGTCCATATGCAATTCATTTTACACATCATCTGCAATGTTATGAGCATAACAATAAAATATATCATATAAAACAATGAGGTCTTCGAACTGGTATCTTCACAGACCGCATCTGTCGCCCGTGTGTAAGTGTGCGGCTTTCCACACGCGCTACGAGTGGAAATTTTCACATGGATACGGCCAAGCTGAAAAACAGCTAACACCTAACCTAAAGTAGGCCTTTCGTGAAATTAAGTAGGATCGGATATAACGAAGCTCATTTCATAGTGGCGAAACCAATGCCCCTTGCCAGCTGACACTAGCATTTTTAGTGACTTTGGAAGTGTGCTTATAAATTTTCGCGAACCGCTTGGTTAAGTGATATGGTGCATAGTCTGTACGGGTAATGTAGTCACTCGCGCGCTTGATTTTAGGATTAGAATATTAAAACATAATAATTGGCTAAGATTTAACTTAGCTGCGCACGTCACGTTTCCTAGAACTGCTTGGGCCCGGCCGTAACCCTAGTAGAGATACCGCGACTTGTTTGCCGACCAAGTACTCGGCCGACCTATTTACTCGGCCTCGTTTATGAAACATTAGATAGGTCTCCATCTCGAATTGATTCCTATAAATAGTTTTTCTAATTTGGAGAATTTGTGTGGGTTACCCTCTAATATAAAGATTTTTTGTAATGTCTTGTCATGTTATTCAGACTTAATGACAATAAATTCAAATTCAAATAATCTTTATTCAAATAGTCCTTTAAAAGGCACTTATGACACGTCAATAATTTACATAGTATTGATTTAATGGTGATAACTACATTCGTAAACTTAAAACTAAAGCTATGAGGGTTTCAAACGCGCGCCGGTATGGAGATAGAGCAATATAGAACAAAATAGACACACAAGTTTTTTTTTATCGTTTATATAATCCTTAATATCGTAATATGATTTTTCTATGAGCTTTCGTTTTATAAACACTTTGAACTTATTGATAGACATTATGTTTTTAAGTAGCCTAAACATTTTAAGGATATTTGCCTCTTTCACATTTATGATCTTTCAAAAAAGTTAAAGCTTAAATCAGTTCTACGTCAAGAATTTAGGGAAACAAAATATTCTTTAGAAAAAAAATGAGCTATGATGATGGGCGTTGAGTCTGTCAACCACGCGTAGAGGATTAGTAGCGACTCCTAGTCGTATTTGCGAAAAATATTCCATTTTATGTTGGAATACTAAAATCGAGCTACAGTTCTAACTTTATCTCGTTATGTCGTGAAAACTTTTTTCTGATACTGAATACCATTGTTCAATCCTCTATTCTATATTTGTTATAAAAAGATGAGAGTGTTGTTTTTTAGTTTTTTGTTTGTATTTGAGAGTAATACTATCTACCCTCGCCATGCCGCCCTCCAAATTCGAACGCCCTAGGCAGTTGCCTCGCTTGCCTATATGAATGAAAATGGCCGACCCTGGCTCTCGCTGGAAAATAAAGCTACGACTGCGTACACATCCGGACACAGGTAGATGCACTAGTGTTAGTGACTGATTTTAATAGAACTGTAGCGGTGTCATCAGATATTACAATTGGTTTCCATTGTAGGCATTTCCTGCAATTTCGTACCTTTAATATTGTGTTGTATTTATGTGAAATTTGAATTTCCTCACTTCATCGTAGAGGAACTCGAAATCTGTAGTATATAAAACAGCTAGCATTCACACCCGAATTGCTCCATTGTACCTATAATTTATTATTGATTATATGAGATGGTGAAAACCCAGCAAAGTTTGTTGTGCGCTTCTTCTTGGACCTGGACGCGATTTGAACTCTTTCAGATTTAGTTTAAGTTGGCGAGTGTAGGTAACACCATCACGTCACGAATAGAAATAATGGAAATGTGATATATTATATGAACGATTCATAAATGCCTGTAATTAGTTTATATAAATATAGCTATTTTGATTTGATTGTAAATTGCCGGTGTACACCTGCTGTGCTGCATGGTAACAGTAACATGACGTGCTAATAATTTCATAGGTATTATTGCCTATATTAAGTTTAAACAAAAGCCGGAGGGTCTCAATTTGTCTGTTGAGGTAATGTTTGTTATATCTATTCTTGCACAACTTTTTTGTATAGGAACCTTCCCCAGGTATTCCTGTATCGTGGGTGCCAGTATCACTAGTAAGATATTTAATACAGAATTATTGGACATAGGAGTTTGATGAGATCTGGTACAAACATAGGAGCCGCTCCTATGATCAAACAGTGAACTTCTCGATAACCGAAGCGTTTCCTTGGTATTCCGAATTTAACCAATTTTGGGGTCCAAAGTAATCAACAAGCCAACATACTGTTATCGTAATATTTCAAGACTACTTCAATAAAATTCAAATTTCAGAACGTTAGTACTACGCGGCCGCGATGCCCCGGCGGCTGCGGCGAGGCTTGCTAGTCACGCGTAATGTTTCTCCTCGCCGTTCATTTAACTTAGTAAGGATCGAACTTGATCCTCGGCTATCCACTGGGTTATCACCGCTCGATTTTTTATTCAGTAACATTTGTTCGATGCTCCTGAGCTTTTCTTTCGACGGGAAATGTTAGATCTGCGTCACGCGCATCCAACTTTTCGGGATTTTATTTTCTCTATGACGGACAACATCAGAAGAGTCCAGCATGGTTGTTATCTATTATGAATTCAAAATCGTCTGGACTGCTGCCTTCCCTTGCTGAGAGGAGACCCGTGCTCTGTATTGTGCAGGCGATAATTATGATGATGTATGCATGTACATATCAATTATTCCGTAAAATAATAGGTAACACAATTCAAACGAGCGGAACACGCGTGCAGCCTCTGTGAAGGTCATGCGCCACGACGCAGCTCGCACCGGCGCGATCACGAAAATCACATCTCTAACAACCTAGCCCCAGGTAGCATTCACCTGCGTTATCGAATATTAAAGCGAACACCTATATTACATGCAAAAATGTATCATTCCGGTCGTCATGTCGCGATGTCGCTATAAAGTTGGAGTTTATGGGTTTGATTCCCGGCTCGAGTCTGGTCTGGTGGAAGGCTTGTCTAGTTACCGCCCTACCGACAAAGATGCAACACTACAAGCGTAAGATCATAAATTAAAAAAATATGCTGACTAGTAGTAAAAACAGCATTCAATGAAGGATATATCACTAGGTCACGTCCGTTTCCGGCCATCCACTATCTAGAAGCGCACGGAACGGATTTCATATAAACTTTTTAATAACAAAGGTAAATGTATTACGAAGCTACTGTGAACAATTAATTACCACATAAATAATAGCCTAGTCTACCTTCAAATTTTTACAACTAATTCTCATTTTATTAACTGGATAGGCGGCTGGGCTGAGCTCACGCTAGTGGCCCGTGTCTTATATGGAAAAAACCAAGAAATCGTACGGAATTTCTATCAACTTGCCTCAAATCCAGTAAAATAAATTCCAGAAACAATCACAAGAACAAGAACAGATTCCTGCATTCGTCTTCATCCACTGTTTAGCATTCGGGAGGTGTAAATTGTGGGCGTGTCTTGTGGGCGGAACCGGATTGATTGTTTCACTGACATTTTAAGAGAGATTTCACAACTTTTTTTCTTACAGGGCCATGATTTTCGTCACGCTGAAACATTAACTGCGCACGCTAGAGTTTAATATAGACAAAAGTTAAGTTAATCTTTATTTATAGACTTGAATTTTGTGGAGAATGTATAATTACTTCGGCATAGACTTGGATAAAGGCTTGAAAATTTTACGAGAGATTGATTGGCTAGGCCAAATGCTGGCACTAAATTAAGTTACTCTACCGAAGATATCCGTAATGGATCAACCTTTACTAGATCCATGTGATTTGTGTAGATCGGTGATATGCTATTGGTAGTATCACAGTAGAACTACTTCTACTAGTAGGAGACAGAGCGGATGCAATGCAAATACATCTGTTGCTGTCTAATTTAATCTTTAAGGGTTAAGAATACTTGGCGCACGAGGGTGTTAGGTCTGTTCCTCAAACAAGCAATACCTCGCAAAATATTACTAACCATTGTTCTTTTTGTTGAATCTTCGAAAGTTGATATCGACGGTCTTTACACAAACTATCGCCCACACAACCTCCAAGACCTGCCACCTGCGTTTGACGATCGATCTGATTTTGTTTTTCATTACTCGTAGCGATTTCTTTGTCTTGAATTAAAACGGGTGTTACGAAGTGGTAATTTGAGTGTGCGAATAACAGACGGCTGGCGCCATATCTGGTGAATAAAGTGGTGGCGAGGTGGTATTCATTGAATTTTTTGTTAAAAAAATTGTTGACGATAATCGCCTTTTTGGTATAAGTTCTTAACGTTAATCTCTCATAATTAAATTGTAGGGCATGGTTACTGATGATGACATACGCATGGTAAATCGGTTGGCGACACGTTTTGTCGTTAAGGTGGTCTGGCCACGGCCGAAGCCTCTCACCAGACCAGACTCGAAACAGGAACCACGAACCCAGGACCTTTCAGCTGCCCCATAGACAAATATTTTTTAGAATTTGTGGCATGATGCTCCATTAATGTCTTGGCAGCGCTCAAGCGCCTGGGGCATGAGTTCACACCGACGACGTCATGTTGAGTTTGGCTTTCGATCGACTTTCGCTTCGGATGCGCTTCAGTTGGTAGGCGCCACTTGTTGCGAAGCTTGTTGACTAGTGTTGGATGTGAAACTCGCACTCCCCCGTCTCGTTACCAGTGTGAGTCGTGAATGCTCCTTCAGACGTTGTGTTTGTAGTCGAACTCGTTCTAGCGTGTCCTCAGCGACTTGCGATTGAGTTTTTGGGAGGTCGTCGATTCAGGTCTTGTGGGATAAGCCGAGCGGCAACGTGTTTCATACCCAGGTGAGACTATTAACAATGGTATCGATGGACTCCCGAGAATGTTCAGCGGCGTCTCTCTCGAATTTGAATGTAGATTTTCAGTCACTATTTCCTTCACCTTCGCGATGCTTACTTCAGTTGACGAGGATGATGGCCTATCAGAGCGAGGCGAGGCTTCCATCACATCTCGACCGTTTTTGAACGCTTTGTATCACGCATAAGCACGTGTTTGGTATTCCGAACGAAATTCAGTTGATGATGCAAATTTTAAGGAAACTCTATTTTGTTTTTTCCTTTATGAAATTCGCAATACGCACTAGATAGAGCCTCTGTACCAAAATGTAAAACAGGTGTGCCGATCTAAAAAAACAAAAAAAAAATTGAATCTGGATTTGTAAACAAATTATCGAATCTTCGAAATTTGGCATCCAGCTGGGTAATTTCGGGTTTGCAAAGGAATAAAATATAATCAGAAACAGTATATTTACGATTTGCTTAAAATCAAATTCCAAGTAAATGATTTTTATTAGCATCTAGGTAGCCCCATTCAAAATTATAATAACAAAGAATTTTTTCTTTCTCAGCAGAATAAATGAGTGATGATACGTTTCGTTGTCCGCATTCCGCAAAAAACAGGCAAATCTGCAATTCATAATTTCTTCAATAATTGGGAAGCATTGAAGAAATTACTCAATCTGTGTGGTGACACAGATCTTCCAGGATGCGCTCGCGTTGCGCGCCGACACCGGCGTCGTCAGGAGACGTTGAATACCCAACGTGCAATTGCTTGGAAGATTATCAATGTTGATTGTACAATGTCCACCTATTATATAATATACAGTCTAAATGTGCAGTTTCGCAACATTACACAGCAGTACCTATACTTGTAGAGCAAACATCACAACAATACATAGTGCGAGTGTTCTGGCGGAATGCTTTCATGTGAATGTCAATTTGCTAAATAGGTAATTATTTTCGAAGTATAATCAGCACTTACACACCACTTAACACGTGATCGAAGTTGTTGTTTGATTCGACACATTTTTATGGTTGGACCAGCTCATTCCCGCGACTGGCCACTAACAGGGCCATATTTTTAAATATTCCTTTGCAATAGGCATTCTTATTCACATTCTAGTTTCCACTAACTCCCTAATAAAACTAAAACATAACAAAAATATAACTCTAATTTCGAGGAAGATCGCCAGGCAAACTAAGGCTACAATTATAGCTCAGCGACGTATTAAAATTCAGTTAGTTCACGGTATAATCTATCTCCATTCCGAATTTCAGTCGAATTTGTTTTGAATTTACGGCGTGAAGAAGAAATAAACATATACATACACACACTTAAAAAAACATAAAAGTGTAGTTTTTAAATTTATTATTAAAAAAAATGTAATTTTTTTTTCAGCTTGTCATCACTATCATTGCACGGTGTAGTTCACAACATAAACAATAATCACACCTTCATCACCTTGATCCAATAATGCAAGTCAAATGAAATCAAAAATGTTTTATTCATTTAAGCCTAGTATTTATAAAGAACTCGCACGTATATTTTTATTATTGTGAAGCGATAGTGTAGGCTTATTTAAAACTGGGTGAAGCCTGTACTTTTCCACATTGATTTTAGAAAAATACTATACATACATAATAACATCGAACTAAGTTGGTAAATGAAAGAGTGACCCACCTTGGTGCTACGAAGCAACTTTCTTTTACAGTTTCAAAAATTAACAACGATTAGTAATAATCATTAAAATTAGGTAAATCGCATTCTTGGTTAACTTTTATGTAGAAGGTTAAGCATAAATGTTCGCACCACTGTTATGACGTGCTGGCGGCCGTTCACTCCCTAGTTCCCTCACTCACGTAGCATATGCACATGAATAAAGTATCGTTAACTCCGGACTCAGTCTCACGTCTCAAATAATAATCACCGGATGATCTTCACCAACTTTAAATTTACTGAAAAATCGACTTTTCTTAAAAGCTGGTGAAGCCCTTTTTCAGGATTATGAATATCCTAAAGCTTGAACCCTTTTATTAGCTATACTGTCTTAAAGTTTTATATCCATCGTACACATCTTCGCGTATTATCTACATCGATGATTTACTTATCCCCTTGTGGAAGACAAAGGTAAACATAGCTCAATGACTTTTATGAATTAACAAAAGACAACGCCTGAATGGTCTCTGTAAGTGAGGACGAGGTTGTTGGCATTAAAACAGCCCGCAACAACTTTAGCCGGGTCCAGACTGGGCTTTGCTTATTTATCGGTGTGTACCTTTGCTTCCAAATCGGAATATGCATATAGTTCTTTAAATACTTTTACCACACGACATTGTATTCAAATCTTGTGAGGTTATATCTGCTCTGGGAGTTATAAAATTAAAAAAGAAAATCTACTCCTGTGTTTCATATTTAACAAATTGAAATACGTGATTTGCTATATCAGTTAAGGTTGATTGATTGATTTATGTTAATTGTGCACTTATAGTTATTTATGAAAGCAGTTATTTCTTCAATTGCGGTAAGATTATTACCTACCTTATATGAAAGAAAGAATGAAAGATTAATTGACATTTTGAATAATTGTTTTTTTTGTTAATATATTTTTAATTTATAAATTAACTTTAAATTTGTTCTGTAATATTGCATGTCATAAGGCTCAATTTGGCTGGATGTAATTGTATCTATTAGATAAGACCTACCTATTGTAGAACCTAAATTCGCAATTAAAATTAATTGAATTGAATAGAAACTGTCGCCCGAACCAGTAGAATCATAGTGATAGACTTCATGGTTCAAATGTTATTAAAAATAGCGTCTACACAAAAAAATCTGATCAGCTTGAAATCGGCGAGCCAAGACTCATTAATCCTCTTCGGGAACTTCTCGTGACCGTCGAAATATTCGTAAACCAAGGCAGGCAGCAGCTCCCTGCTACGCGTGGTTCGCAACCCTTAGGAGCGCCTGACCTCACGGACGGTCCGCGACGCTCGCTGCTGGCGCAGTCGAGAGGGTTGCGTTCAGGAGGGCGGTCCGGTCCATTCAGCGCTTTCGAGGGCGGCCTACGCACAGCGATCGCGGGTTGAGCTGCGGCATCAGCGCTTCAGTGAGGTGACGCCGCGCGGCCCGACCGCACGCCCGCGACGCTATGGCGCGCGAATTCCCGCGTATTAACGAGTTCTTTTTCCAACTGCAAGAGCTGCAGCCGCAGCCGTCGCATTTCACATTCCCGTACGATTTGCAGTGAGTACCTAGCGCTAGCGTCCGCGGCCCGACGCTGAACCTGCCAATAATATCATCAGATGTAGGAAAGAAATGTCGATGACTTTCTACAGAAAATAGTTATTAAAGTCAAAAGTAAAATACCTTCTTTAAAGTTAAATGAATACCAAATATACACCTTGCGTAAAAATTAAATTCCAAGTTATGTTGCGAGTACCCTATAGAACCTAATTGGCACCTAAGTTATAAAGATATATGTTCCAATCGAATACAATTTTAGATTTAATTTAAAAAAAAAAGCCGTGAAAAAAGTGCAAGTTTACTTTTTTAAGTTCTCGAGAACCGCTAAGAGACGCAAAAGCTGGTCCGGAGCAGCCTTCATTCTAGATTGCGAACTACCTCTGAATGTCAGAAACAGACATTTTCGCATATTAGATAAAAGCATATTTATCTACAATAAACACTATACAATGAGTCATTCATCTCATAATCGGTTTAATTAATTATTAAGTGATGTAAGTGAGGCGGATTATACTAAATAAAATATAATGCTGCTTGTATATCATGGCACTTCACAAAGAAACGCCTGCTTCTAGTCAGTACACATTCAAAACCGCGACGCGCTTAAGTGATATTCAAAATTAATGTCAATTTAAAATTTCTTAACTTAAGTTAAAAACGCCGTAAGCCGAAGGCTCTCACCGCTAGGCTAGCTAATAAAACGCGTTATTGGGTCACATTCACAACAGCAAATAGTTTGTACCATTTTTATTAATTAAAAATACATAAACAAATAAACCAAGCATTCCTCTCCTTTGTATTTTTATGAAGAGTAGCATAGAGATGTCATTCAAAACTTTACTAACGCTATAATGAAGCGTTGTTTATAACGACAAACACTTTGAATAAATATTTAAGGCACACCATTTTCTTAGACTAAACCTTCCTCATACGAAGGATACGCCGCGACAGCTACAAAGAGTGGACAGTGTTACCGGCCGCTGTGCTTAGCATTTGGGTAATTTGAGAAAGCCTTCGATTTGGTGGAATCCTGAGCTACGAACTTTAAGAAATGCCTTATAGCTTTATGCGGAACTAAACTATATATTTACCGCTGCTTCGAATGCGTCTGGATTGGAACGGACTTTGCATCAACATTCGCGGCGAGTATATCATTCAACGGCGAGTCTCTTAAGGGCAGTCAAGGGCAGTCTCTGGAACACCTTCATGATGTGAACATTAGCACCACAAATGTTATGTATAATACTCATTTTTTTGACGTTATTTCATACGTTTATTTAATGATTAATTAGACAATTAGTTGTTAGGAATACATATATAACTTAAAATAAAACTTAGATTAACCTAAAACTAAAAATCTTAAAAATTAAATAAATATTTAATATCATAACTAAAATATATTATTAAAAGGAGTCCCTTTAGGCAAGGTTCCGAAGATACTGGCAGCGTTAACCCTTTGAATGGCTAACTAATACTCATTTAATATATAATACTCATATTCTACTACGTTCTCGTTTTACAAAGAAACTATGTAAATTTTTGGTAATACTCGGGAATGGAATCCTAGACCACATAGTCCGCAGTTGGATATGCGACCCACTAGACCATCGAGGCACTTAATGGCGGCTGTTACCAATGAAGTTTAATGTGATATCCACGGCGTTCAGGGGCCAAGAGTTACATACCTACTGCACTCCACGTGTAAGATTTTCCACGCAATAACAGAAGACGACTTAGTCCTTTTGCATTCTGTCTATCCACCTGCGTGTGTGTGTGCGTGTTAGAGTTGCATACATTTTTAATAATATATTTGTTCTTATATCTATAGAATCATTAATAATAATTGTCAAAGCCTCCTCACAAAAAAAAAACTGTCCTCTGGGAGAAGTGGCATTTTCCTTTCAACCAACTCTGATTACGCACCTGGTTTAGTTGGTAGATATTTGGAGCATGAAGCTTTGCCTATTTAAAGTAATTCATACAATTATTCAATTTGTAGGCTTTGTGTAAGTACCATTGAAACCAATCGCACCATAAAAATGACTCCGACATCGTTTAAAGGCTCGCAACCCGCTGTCCGTGACACGCTGTCATGTCTGATGACTCGTGAGGGTGTTAGGAGTAGGAAGGTACAACTTCTATAGTTTTTAAGTCAATTTTTCTTACTCCGTTCTTTGGTACGCAGAATGATACGAAAATACAATACCAAACATTTTTCAGCATATTCGAATCGAAGCGGGTTTACTGCATGTATACTGTGTATTGTACTGCATTGAACGTGTAATGCTTAAATTGCTGTAATAATAAAATGAATGCATAAATTTCTCTCTTAAATTGAAAAATGGGGTCAAGTTTGCAAAATCTGGTTCGCTGTAAATTCACACACAGGAACAGGTTTATTTCATCTTTATCGAAATGAACCGAAAATAGGCGTTCACGTGACGAACAGACAGACGTGCGAAACACAGATTTTTTATAATATAGTCAATCTATTGTAAAAAAATTACGTGAATGTAATGTCGGCTCTAGGTACATGAATTGCCAAAGATTGCGACCCTCAATCTGGTCTAGTTAGTATAATGAAAGAACAGACTATTTGTTTTATGGTTTGCATGTCAGTCTCCCTTATTTTAAGTTTGGTATATTTGACTCCTATAGTAAAAAAATATCATCTTAAACAAAACTTTTTTGCCAATAATATTTTATCTTCAATGTGGCATACTTCATCACTCAAAAGTGTCGCCTCGCCCGCCGAAACGCAACACCATCCGAATGAGCGGTGGCGGCTGCGTCGTGATCGTAGCCCACGATCTGTTATCCGCGATATTGTACAAATGAGTATTGTTTTCAGGCGCGATAAGCCGCGCTGTAGCCTCTACTGGTAATATTTTTCAACATTTTCACAAACGTTGTGTTTTACTACCGATTTTGAATAATTCTTCAATAATATCCTGAAATAATTGGATAATTGGTAATGATCGGCCCGTTGCTAGGAAACTTAACGTCCTCTCTAAATATCAGTGTACTGGATTTTAGTTTAGTTTAACTGCTTGGAAATATAGTTAAAGTAAATATGGATTTGAATTAATAGCCCTGGGTTTTGGATCAAAAGTAAATCAACGGCTTTAGTGAAGAGAAACCATCCGGTGGGATCGAAGAATCTAAGAAGTTAGATGTCACAAAATCCCACATACGAAGATCACACGTGGCGCTAAGGACAGCTAAATGAAATTTTGTGTGAAAGTAAGAGCGGATACGGATAATTGAGCTATTCAATCTCCAGAACTGCTCTATGTATCTGGATGAAGTGAACCACAAAGGTTGTCGGAGAATAGCACACTGTACGGTCCAGATTTATTGGTTAGACCTTCAGTTTTCACATACACACTTCATATTCAACGTTAGGGAAGTCGTGGGCAGCAAATAGCTTTATTAGCGGCTGAGAGCAAGTAGAACTTGCAAAGGGTAGGGTTCGCATCAAGGTGCAAAATTAAACACTTCATAGTCTATATCTATATCTATTAAGATCGATCGAACGAAAACACCAAAAAAACAAGTTTCAATTTAACATTTGAAAATGCCTCGCACAGCTTACTTATACCTATAAGTAAGGATTCTATCGATACATCAGTATTATGCAAGTATCGCCTCGTTTTTAAAAGGTATTTTACCGAGCAGATAAGGTACATATAAGTGTCATCACTAGCACTACATAGTATAAAACTAACTCGCTTTCTCTGTCCCTATATCCCTATGTATTTATTTTTAAAACTACGCAACGGATTTTGATGCGGTTTTTTTTAATAGATAGAGTGATTCAAGAGTGAGGTTTATATGTATAATAACATCCATTAAATAGTGGAGAAATACTGTTATTTTTGAGGTTTCTAATGTGATGTCGTAAATAATTACAATTTTTCCGCTTACATTGCAAACTCAGGCTAAACCCTACGCGATCTATCAAAATAATGTACTAATAATGTACTATTGTTCACGTTGAAAAGGTCTACAGAAAACTCCGCTGTGGTATATGTCTATCTCTTATGGATGTCCCACAATAATTTTTTTTTTGTCATTTACTTTTTACGACAAATTATGGCTAATAAGTTATTTTAACCAATACAGCAAAACTACTGGATCAATTTTAATAATTTTTTCAGTGAATGACATAGGCTATACATTTTATACCCGTGCGAAGCCAGAGCGGGCCGCTTGTTTTGTATAAATTGTATCTCTCTCAATTATTAAAAAAGCATGGCCAACTCTCGGAGTTTATTAATTAATTGATTCTCTAACTGGTAAACTTTATTAGTTCATCGTTATAGACTGTAACAAAAACAGGAAAAGCTTGAAGTTTTGATTGGCTGTAAGTTAATGCTTTGTTACTGACTTTAATTAAAACAATTCAGCAAAAATAAGGAATACTCATATTTGGTCATTTCTGTCCTCCTAAAACGGATATACGAAGTTCTCATAACCGCTGCACATATGTCGGTTTCCACCCTCTACAGTGGTGTGACACACGCGTCGGCCAGCGGCGGGCCAGTAACAATGCTGCGACCTCCGACGCCTGCTCTTCATTCCAGCACAATAAAAACCAACGTATGGCGGTCCTACATTGCCACTGTTGACGGATTGGCATCGTAAACCTCTCCATTAAGCGCATTAGGTACTGGATCTTGAAACATAAGTAACTCTCACCCCGGAAAATCACCTCGGCTGTGTAATGGCATAGTACTGAACCTAGCTTGACGAAACACAGCGAGGCAGACAGTTTACTTGCCTGATGCATCTATATACAGTAATATGCATCCAATACACTGTATACTTTTTGTTGTGGGTAGACACATAAAATATTAATAAAGACAGTTGTCATCCAGACGCTCTTTCATTTACACAACATGGTGGCAGCGGTGTTTTAAATTACGTTTTTGTGCAGTAATTGACATTGTTAGTGGTGCAAAATGGTTTAGTTAGAGAAATAAAGAAACAATAGTGATTTGTTGCAATGGAGCACGCGCGACCTCCGCCAGAATTGAATCTGGATGGCAGCCCCGTCAGCCGGGCTGACGCGTGGCGTAAATGGAAGACGCAATTTGAGCTATTCCTTAAGGCATCCGGGGTGCACAAAGAGGAATCAGCAGTGCAGGCCAGCCTTTTGATTAATTTAATCGGGCCGGACGGATTTGATGTTTATCAAACCTTTACGTTCATCAACGAAAAAGAACGAGAAGACGTCCAGGCTCTGCTCAAAAAATTTGATGGATATTTTGGAGTTAAGTCAAATATTACGCTGGCAAGATACAACTTTTTCACACGTGACCAAGAACACGGTGAAACAATAAGCCAGTACGTAGTGGCGTTAAAGCTTCTTAGCAAGAAGTGTGAATTTCAATCATTAGAGGATTCATTAATTCGCGATCGCATAGTTTGTGGCATAAATAATGGAATTGTACGCGATCGTATGTTGCGGGAGAGTGATCTAACTCTCGATAAGGCTATAAAGATATGCGAGGCGGACGAAGTATCCACGGACGGCAGCAGGTTCTTGGAGAATCGCGGATCCGGCGTCGCGGGTACCGTTCGCGTGGACAGGGTGCGCGCGCCGGGGGCCGGCCGCGGTAGCAGCGGCGGCTGGCGCGGGCGCGGCCGGGCCCGGGGCCGGGCGCCGCCGGCGCAACGCGCGCCGCCCGCCGCCGGTAGCCGCGCGGCCCACGCGCCTCCGCCGGGGCCGCAGTGCCACGGGTGTGGTATGCAGTGTTTACCGGGAACGTGTCCCGCTATTCAAGTGAAGTGTTACATATGTCAAAATTATGGTCATTACGCGAGAATGTGTAATTTGTCGCGCGGTGTTAAAAAAATGTACGACATCGGTGTTCACAGCGACAACGATGACCACTCCGAGGACGACCGTGAGTTGTTTTATGTTTCTGTGGTAGAAAATATGTCACCCGCCAAGCAGCCGGTTAATAATGAGTGGCATGAAAACTTAACTTGTGACGGTGGCTTAGAAAAGTTTAAATTGGACACGGGGGCAGACATCAATGTTTTGTCATACGAACGATTTAAAAATTTGGGATTTAATGACTCGATTATACGAAAACATAACATTAAGTTGCAGTCGTACAGTGGTGACGTAATACCAATAAAAGGTATATGCGATTTAAATTGGTCGCATAAAAATAACAAATATTGTTTAAGATTTGCGATTGCGAACTTGAATTGTGAAAGTGTACTGGGCAGACAAGCGTGTTCTCAGATGGGGTTAATACGTCGAATTCACAGTATAAATCTAAACGATTATTCGGATTTATTTAAAGGGTTGGGTTGCTTGCCGGGAGAGTATAGTATTGTTGTTGATACGAGCGTGCCGCCGGTAGTGAGCGCGCCGCGCAAGGTACCTATAGCTCTGCGTGAAAAACTGCGGGACGAGTTAAATAGAATGATTCACTTAGGCGTGATAAGAAAGGTCACTCACCCCACTACATGGGTTAACGCAATAGTAATTGCTGCTAAAAAAAATGGTGATTTACGTATCTGTCTTGATCCGCGACCATTAAATTGTGCTATTCGACGTGCTCATTTTCAGCTACCCACACTTACAGAATTAACATCAAAATTACACGGGGCGTGTTATTTTTCGGTTTTAGATGCTAATTCGGGATTCTGGGCAGTCAAGTTGGATGAAGCGAGTGCAGACTTGTGCACGTTCAGCACACCCTTTGGCCGATACCAGTTTACAAGGTTACCTTTTGGATTAAATTGCGCACCGGAAGTGTTTCATGCCAGAGTTAAACAATTAATAGAAAACTTAGAGGGCGTTGAATCATTTATTGACGATATAATTTGTTGGGGACGAACTAAACAGGAGCACGATAAAAGATTGAACGCTTTATTAGAAGTCGCACGGACAAACAATTTAAAATTTAACAAAAACAAATGCAAAATATGTGTCGAGGAAGTCACCTACTTGGGTCATATTTTTAACAAAAACGGGATGAAACCGGATAGTACTAAAGTTGAGGCGATCGTCGACATGCCTCCACCGCGTGATAAAAAAAGTCTAGAAAGATTTTTGGGGGCTACTAACTATTTATCTAAATTTATACGGAATTATTCGGAGCATACAAAGCTGTTGACTAGTTTATTAAAGAAAGATTCGTGTTGGGTCTGGGACTCGAAACATCAGGAGGCATTAGATAAACTGAAAAAGCTGCTCAGCATGGCGCCAGTGCTGGCGCTGTATGACGTGGCGGCGCCGGTCGTGCTGTCGGTGGACGCCAGCAGCGTGGCGCTGGGCGCCGTGCTGTTGCAGGGCGGGCGGCCCGTCGAGTATGCGTCGCGTATGCTCACCGACACGCAGACCCGGTATGCGCAGGTGGAAAAAGAAATGCTGGCTATCGTATTTGCCTGTGAAAAATTTCGACAGTATATTTATGGTAAAAATAATGTAGTTGTGGAAACTGACCACAAACCCCTAGAAAGCCTATTTAAAAAATCATTGCAGTCTGTCCCAGTACGCTTACAGCGAATGCTATTACGTCTCCAAGGCCTAGACTTATCAGTCGTGTATAAGCCCGGTAAGTACATGTATTTAGCAGACACACTGTCGCGCGCGCCTCTGCCCATATTATATGAGGAAAGTATAAGTAAAGGAATAACATATCAAGTCAATCTTTTAATGAGTCATATTAACATATCAAATAAAAAATTAAATTATGTGAAGGAAGAGACCCAAAAGGATAAAAACTTAATGCAATTAATGAAATATTTGAACCAGGGATGGCCCACAAATAAATACGACGTGACAGACGAACTGAAATATTTTTGGTCAATTAGGGATGAATTATTTGTTGTAGATGGTATAATATTTAAGAACAATTTAGTCTTGATTCCGCGCTCGATGAGGCAGGACATGCTTAGCATAATTCATGATGGCCACCTGGGTATTGACCGGTGCAAGAGGCGAGCGCGACAAGTATTATTCTGGCCGGGTATAAATAAGGAAATAGAACTTTATGTGAAACGTTGCTCAGTGTGCCAGGAGTATTCAAACGCACCTAGTCGTGAACCTTTAATACCGATACCCATACCCAATTTACCGTGGAATCAAGTTGGCACAGATATATTCGAATACTTAAAGAAATATTATTTGATTATTGTCGATTATTTTTCGGGTTTTGTGGAAGTAACTATCTTAAACAATATTACAAGTTCAACAGTTATACAATCACTAAAAGAAAATTTTGCAAGATATGGGATACCAGAAAAAGTTATCAGCGATAACGCTAGACAATTTACAAGTAGGGACTTCAAGCGGTTTGCTGAAGAGTGGGGATTTGAACACGTCACTTCTTCACCTAATTATGCTCAAGCTAATGGGAAAAGTGAACGTGCCGTGCAAACCGTTAAAAATATTTTAAAGAAATCACTAAGAAGTAAAACAGACTTTCATCTAAACTTACTTAGCTATCGTAACACACCTAGGGAAAATTTGAATTCTCCAGCACAACTGCTGATGGGCCGGATACTGAGGTGTAGGTTGCCGGTGCATCCCAATTTGTTACAGCCAAGCCCAGTATCAGCTGATCAGTATAATGAGCTCATTAAAAGGCAATGTAAGAGTAAGCTCTACTATGATCAACGTTGTAAAGAATTGCCTAAATTAAACAAAGGAGACGATGTTATTGTCATTGATAAGAATCGTAAAATGAGAGGTCAAATAGTGTCTGAAGATGCTGCTCCGAGGTCATATTTAGTAAAAAATAGACGAGGAATTTACCGTCGAAACCGCAGACATTTGATAAGATGTGAGCCTCAGTGTAGCACTTCTAATATAGCTAAACAAAAAGAAGACTACCAACATGACCTGAATGCGTCGTCACCCTATAGTGATTGTTACTGCTCTGCTGGGTCAGATCATGACAGTGTTATAGAATCTCATTCACCAATGATTACCTTAAGAAAAAAGTAAAAGGTTTTATTTTTATATACTTACATAAAAGACTTTTTAATGTAACTAAAATTAGTACCTATAGATAAATAAGTTTTTTTTTTTAATCATAATTTTAAATAACAGTTTCATCACTATATGTTAATTTTATCTGCTTCTCTGCTTGAAGGGGGAGGAGAGAGAATGTGTTACATATTTTATTTGGTGCTGGGTTATAATTAAGATAAATTCAATAAGATTATTTATATCTTTATTTCATTTATGGGGAAGATGTTGTGGGTAGACACATAAAATATTAATAAAGACAGTTGTCATCCAGACGCTCTTTCATTTACACAACACTTTTTATCCCGAAAACCATGTAAAACGTCGAAAAGCTCCGCCTTCGGCGTATCATGCATATATTAAGATTAAACTGATTACACGTACGTTTCAGGCAGCTGAAGCCGCAAACACAGCTATTTTTTCATGTGAAATATAAATATTCTAAACCATCTAGCTTTGCCGTCTCGGCCTCTAGGTTCGATGCTAATTTATGCACTGCAGTGGCTTCGATAAGCTGTACTCATCAGCCCATCTTTAGCTTTAATGAGATAGTAATGCAAGGACTATTGGATGAACACAAAGTAAAGGTAATATAAAATAACATATTTAAAAAAAATTACTTACCAAATAAACATATATTAATATTAAAATATTTAACCTATAATACATGCATATAAATACTTAATGAAAACATTAGATAGAACAAACAAATTAACACACTTGCACTGGAATTTGGCATGATTAAATCTGCACATAAAAATCACTTTGAGAAATGGCCGGCCAAGTTCTTTCTAACGAGTCAAAAAGTTGTTATGGGGTATGCTTTGCATACATACTCGGCAGAGCTCATATTTCGAGCATATCCCGAGAGTGTTCAATTGGGTTGAGATCAGTCGTTTTAGCATCCATGTTCTGCCGTGAGGCAGAACATGGATGCGTGCATTGGCAAGGGTGTATGTTGCGACTCGGAGCCGTGTGTGGACGGGCTTGGACATGCAATGACATAGGAATCGAACCATCAAATAAATCGCTAATTTGCATTGTTTGTGATGATTACGTCTGAAACAATACTCATGAGCAATTGAGGTCGTTCTTCCACCCATCCAAATACCGGCCCAAGCTGTTTTTTCCCTCACCAAAATTAACCAACTTCCAATGAATGAAATTTCTGACCAAAATTTCAAAGGTCCTTGACGTCCTCCAAACTGGAGAGAGTTTGTATCCGGCCTCATACCGAAACGAGATTCACCGGAAAATCAAACACTACGGCAGTTTTTTCCTTGAAATTTCTGTGTTCTTAAACCCATGTAAAATAGGTCCTACGACTACGGGATGTTCTCCTCATGTCAACGATTTTGGCTGGTTTGGTCGCTTATCAGCCTCTTAGCTTCGTCGCGCTCATAGTACATTTCAGACAGGCATTTCAGCAGTATTTTGGATGTACCGGTCCTGTCTGCGAGCGGTGATACAAAATCATCCTCCATGTCGCCCGGCCTCGCTGCTTGTGATACGTTAGCATGTCGAGAGGCAGCTTATGACGCTATGTGTAGTTCCCAGCGCAACCGCTACAGCACTTTGCCTGGATTGCATGACATGGCAACATTCCGACAGCTCTCATCCTTTATTTTCGTGTAAAATGATATCATCACTCTATAACGATGCAATTATTATCAGTTGCGATGTAGAAATTGTAAAATAGGTATCCTGATTAACAATCGATTCTATAATTTAAACAAACTTTAAAAAGAAAATTCTGGGTTTTAATAGTGAAATCCAGAAAAAAATAACAGATTGACCCGTTTGATTTGTTTCCGGTGATGCATATATAAAAATGCATCGCGTTATAAAAAATCATAGAGGTAAGAAATGAGACTAATGAGACTGAGGCTGAAGAGTCACAGGCGTCTGATAATGTGTCCCGAGACTCGCTGGTATTAAATAAACGCTCCATTTATTCAAGGAACTGATTATGTTGAGCTTGGAGCTGGTGCTAGTCCCAGATTGAGAACGATTGAGGTTGTTCTATAAACCTGCAAGCTATTTAGTTAAGATTTTGAAGATAAAGTAGAGGAAAAAGAACACCGCCTTACGGGCTACCAGCACTAAAACTGCAACTAGGAAATATTTGCTTTCAATTTCTGTGTGCATTAAGAGCAAATGTTTCTTACTCACTTGCGATCTTGGGCGGCAAGACGGCGAAAACATAATGGAATTTCAATATCGACTTATTAACGTTATAGCCACAGCCTTAAAAGCGTTGGAGATGTCAAGTAATGGAACGACGCTGACGTTTTTTTTACCCATACCTTTTATCTTTTAATAGGCCTTGGTAAAGTAAAATAAAGTTTTATGGAAATCAGTGGATTGGTTAAATTGCGTAGCATAATAAACCCCCCAAACTTTGTAAGATATCTTCTGTATTCATTTTTATGTGTGTTTAAATATAGTCGCACCGACTTTGTCCTTGTTTATAAGTCTTTCGGCTTTGCAATTCAATTAGCCGTTTTATATGCTCAGTATTGACCTTGTAAAGTCTTATTTCTATTTCGTCAGGTCGCCTTTTACCAAAAGTTTTTGAGAAGAGTATTCATTGAGAAGATTGATAACTTTTGCTGCCCGTCGGCTTGTTATCACAGAGTATTTCAAAAACGAGGAAATACCATTCGAGTTCCCGTTACCACTAGGGGACATAAATGCTAAGTGGTGACCATTTTGGACAACGCACAAGATTTCATTTTGTTCTTTAACTTTTCAGGGTGTATACAATGTTAAGAGAGGAACTCTTATGATACGTATTCGTACGTGAGTTGGATTCAACTCGTTATTGCAGTAACTATTAAAACTATAGATTTATTTGGAATATTACTTCTTCAACTTTATTGCTATAAAACATTTTAGGCATTTTTTATAATTATTAGTTATAATAATGTATTTAAGTTGCCCTTCCAGCGGAATTCTCAGTGTTGCCTTTGCCTGCTATATTATGCATAATATTATGGTTTTCATCTAAAAGGGCACATCGCTTATTGCTTAGATCCTTGCACTACTAATGAGTACCCATTATTACCGTTACAAGCGTTACACAATACTTAGAGTTCGTTTCTTCAGTCCGTCAACCCACATTAAATCAGCGTTATATGTCTAAGCCAAATATCTTTGTAGCGCAAAGTACAAGATTTATGCACGCTCGCAAGATTGTGCGTAAACCGTTCATTGTGCTGATGATGATAGACATGCGTAACTGCTGAACAGCGAATCTGCACCGGAAAAGGCAATTTCGTAGATCCTCATAAATGGGGCAATGGACAACAAGAGCTTTGGACGCGCGTTAAGAGTGCAACAAGGCCGCCGAGTGTAGCACGTGCGGCAGACAGCTGCGCCAACGACTAACAGTGTGCAATCGCAAACACTTTGGTAAATAAACCAATCAGAGCAACAAACAGCCATCAATGTATTATAAACGGTTCACATATCTAAATGACGTGCCGCACTTATTGCGCTGATAGGGGTTTCTGGCTATTTATAACCAATCGATATAATTATAACAAAGTGCTAGTGCGAAGAAGTTCGAAGCGAATTCGAAACTAGCCCTTTTTTGTTTCGAAAGTAAAGCCAACCAATTCTTTCAAAATTATTGGCAAGTAGGTAAAAATTGCATACTTTTAACCATACATTGAATGCTTTTAAAGAGACAGTTCCTGCGAACCAAACAATCCAAAACAAAAACCGACGAAATTGCGAAATATCAATCGTACAAGTATCTATGAAATACTTTATGTGCAATACAAACTTATTCTTTTAGAAATCTGTCACTGACCTTGCTCTTCTCCCTAAGCCAATTGATTCCTAAGTAAGTACAACAAAACAGAAGCAAACCTTCTACGGTATGTGTTTAGTACTTGGTGGTTGTTATTGTAAACCCGCACTGAAGTTTACTAACTTCAACGATGACGAACTCTACACCGGCGGGTTATGCAACTTAGCTGAGTTGAATTGCTTATTCGTTTCTCTCAGAACGGAACCGATAACAACTGCCCGTCAATTTCGTAAGATAGATATTAGTGTCATCTGCCTCAAACGTATCTAATGCCCTGCTGTGTGCAGTTGATCGGGTCGCGATAAAACTCAATTTATTGCTTGCACATGTGCAATAGTTACAGCTACCAGGACAGCGAGTGGTTGCAGCGGAACCCAAAGGTACGCCGGCATTTAGCAAGTTAGTGTTTCATTCGACATGCGGCAAACGAGAGCAGCACAAGGAATGAGTGAGGAGTTAATCCTTCCAGTAAGCTGAAGTAACAAAACTGCAGAGAGCCGCTGAGCGTTCCCGGCAGAGTAACGTAAAGTGACTTCTGTTATCAACTGATTATTATTGGTTTACCGATAGACGTTCGTTCTTGTTTGTCATTAATTTAAAGTTTTACATTTAAATGCTTTTTAGTTTAGTTAATTTTAACTGTTAGCTGAATCAAGGTACCGGAGAAACGATGACTTTGAAGTGCGGTCCCAGGCGGGTTAAGGCTTCGCGCGATCGATCCGCGGCGCTAATACAATAAAACTAATTAATGTTACTTGCTATACTCGGCCTAGCTGCGGAGCCGGTGACGGAAACGTCCCGCCGCCAGCTCCACTGGCAGATGTTACAGAAATAAGAAGATTTCATTGAAGTACACTGAACACAAAAGTGAACGGGGGTACTTCTGACCAGCATTGCCAAAAGAGGCACCTTTTACATTTTCTTTGACTCTATATACTTAGAGTGATATAGAATATTAGCCGTGAAATCATTTAAAAATTATATATTCACCGCAGATGAATACACCCCATTACCTTAGCTATGATATTATTTGTCTTGTCTTCTCTTCGCCAAAGATAATCGAAATATTCTCCCTTGTATGAGTTTGAAGAGGGGGGCCGACAACCTGGCATTCCAATTTCTTTATTCTCTCTATTAAAGGGTCGTACGTAATCATACAGCGAATATTGTACCAGCTCGCGGGCTAGACGCTCACCGTAGTTCCAGTACGGCAGCGTAGTTTCCAGGCAGGGGTTCATATGTTTTCACTAAATCAAGTTAGTCCACACGGCGTATAAGTGATTCAAAATTAACTGTGATTTAGACATCAGGCAGGCTGTTAAAAGTTTCTGTTGTGAAATAAAAGTGGATGAATGGTGTCAAGTGTTTAATATAATAATGACTAGCGCTTGGTTGCACTCACGCATCACGGTAGACAATATATCGTAGTACCTCATATTCCTACTGTATAGAAAACCGGTAAGGCATTTCGGATCCTTCAGCGGCACCTACTAGGAAAGAGCCAGCAAATCGCTTTTTCCATAGAATTTCATCTAATTAATTGGTATCAATTTTGACCTAATATTTGCCAGTCAAGTCCGCCTCATTGATATCAGTAGCCTACGACAAGTGGTCACAAATGGCCCTGTTTTGATAAAATATAATCAGTGTCTGTGGGAGGATGATCCTAACCTATAGGAGATTCGCGCACATTTGATCATGACGCAACCCGTAACTTCATACAAGCAAGAATCGTGACGAAATAAACCAACCATTTACCTTTTTAATTTTGAATTAAATCTGAAGTGTTCAGTTTGACAGTGAACCAACTGAAACTGAAAACAACTTTCAAGTAAATCGACAGACACGCTGACGTAAGCGCTCTGTGCCGAATCACGTGACCGACCCCGGCTCCAACCGACGAATTGTCTTTACGAAAACTAGATCGCCCCGCTGCTTTGCCCACGACCTATTGCCGCGTACCCCCACTTACCCCCGTTCTTCACCACTTGTGTGATAGGCGTATGCGTCAAGAGGTTATAACTTAAAATATATGAGCTTTAGCTCTATTTTAAAGTTGCCTGGGACTCTCTCCCGCCGATAAACTTTCTCTAAGCTTAAAATAACCTCAAGAGCAACGTCCGTGCTCGAAGGGCAAACCAGTAAACAAACTTTTGCATTTATAATATAGGTACTATATATCTATGGAATAATCTCATGATATTTGCATTTGAAGTCTGATATAAAATAAACACAATATGTGAGTAATATATCTCTTTAAACACCCACATTGCATATTTGCTGCTTCCGGCAATTTGGCAAATGTTGCTTAGTTAAGTTGTTAGGTGTGACGCAGGTCTCGGCTGCGCTGCCGGCTGCGACCCGCGCCGTGTACTGTGACAATACGTTCACAATGCGTGGCGTCATATGCTGAGATGATACCAGCAAATATTCTACGTTTTTACACTGGAATAATTCATAACGTGGACTGTTCGTACAAACAACAAGTATAAAGTATGAATTAACTTTTTTTCGTTACTTCTACACGGTTCCTAAATGTATCCATGACAACACAACGTGTTCGGTCACGGGCGCTATGAAGCAATTAGCAAATCAATGATCAATAAACGTTTCACGTATGAAGGACAAGCAATTAAACATTTTTACATTGTAATTAACGGGCAGGGTACTCATTGGCGTGTGTCCAGTCTGAAACACCGATCCAATTCTAAATACTTTGTATTAATCGTCGGCTTCAATACGCTCAGACAGTGTAACTGTCATAACAAACGTGTTGGTATTCATCCTTCTTCCTTCCAACAGGAGATTATGGTAAGAGCAATGCTAAGGCAATGTTTAGTGTTCTGTTTTGAAGTGTGAAGCAGTTCACAGTTATCCGATGAGGATGATAGAGGGCGGAACTCCTTAGCGGAGACCAGCGAATGACTCGTGTCTGTGCCATCGCTTAATTAACTAAAAGATTGGATCAGAAGTTACCAACTTAAGTAGCAGTGGGCGGGTCATATCTGTCGCAGATGGCCGACGGCCGTCGGGGTACACGTGTTCTGGAGTGGAGACTGCGTAAACGCAGCGTAGGACTACCTGCTGCCCGCTAGACCGACGGCTTGAAAAGAATCGCTGGTAGCGGATGGATGAGGAAGGTGGGGGACCGTGTGTGGGGGCGCGCTCTCGGAAAGGCCTATGTCCAGCAGAGGGCGTGTGTAGGCTGATTTATGTTTACCATTAGAAATACATACTGCATAATATCATGTGCGTAGTAGACGGGTCACCGGATGATATTTGGTCACCGTCGCTCATGAACAACTCCAGCAGAGAACCCACCGTCCTTATCGGTTTCCACTCTCTGTCATACCACATGTTTTTGCAAGTAGGGTGATAGCAAGCCAGGCCAAATGTAAGTTCAGACCAGCCGGGAATCGAACCAGGGTACTCCCACTTTATAAGATAGCTGCGCAAGTAGGTACCTACTAAACCACGGAGGTCGTTTTTTTATTTGAATCTCATTACTATAATTTTATAACTATTAGGTAAAAAACACGAATCTGCTGTTGCGAGGGTTCTTATTTACTACTTTATTGAACGCGTGTCCGCCTACGATCGTTCATGAGATACAACTCGCTGATTGACAGACAGATGGACGGTAGAGATCAATATAGCGAGTTTAGCTTCCTCTGACATGAGAAACAGTTAAAACGAGACCGCGCTGTGTGTCCGCATAAGTTGGTTTGGTGTCACCGTAGCTGTAGCTGAGCCAAGAGGAGTTCTCCGCATAGACGCCGGCGGCAGCACCCTTCGGGTAAAAAGCTAAATGTGAATAACTTATCGGTTTGCGTTTTGGCTGGTTTCAGTTGTAATAAGTTTCACGTTTCACATTGTTTGCTGTTATAAAGGTCCTGCAAAGAGATGCCTTGCACTGAGCGCGGTTTGCAACACAGGAAGCCTAGCAAAGATGGTTGTAAGTTGGAACAATTACATTGTGCAAGTTCATTAAGGTACGATTGTTGTTTCGGCTACTTTCTGCTTTCGATCCCCTTCCTTTGATTCACGAGCAGCCTTGCCGGTGAGAGGTGGCGTTACATTCCCGGTTCATATACATTTTGGAATTCCCAATTTCTAATATGCTTGAGTACTGTTGGAGGTGAAATCTTCAGGCAAGTCTTCAGTTTCAGAGAATTGCACCTAATTTTTGCGCAGCTGACAGCGCTGATGCGTTGACTACGATACAACTTATTACATTAGTTTAACGGTATTTATGTACGTTTATTATATTTACATATTAGCATTTATGCTTGTACTACTCACAACCTGCCCCAATATATTATATTAAATCAAATCAAAGTTGTTTTATTGTGAACTTGCTGGGGTTTTTTGTTATTATAACAGCACATAATCAATAAATAAATAATAATGAACCATGAAGTGAGAGCAATACACACCCAAGATTTTTCATAGTTTTTTAAATTCATAATATCATAACAATATTTTTCTATAAGCTAGAGTATTGTAAACTATGTACTTATTGAGAGAGTCAATATTTAAATTGTCAGTTTGTGATAAAATAAAATTCAATTTCATTTGAATAAGTAACTGATTCTGTGCTGCTCGCTAAACGGCCCTACAAAATTATTTTCAGTTGTAATGTTCAGCGCATTACAGTCATACATCTGCGAAGTCGAAGCGGACAGACCAGATAACGCAGTGATGCCTTTGGAGTTCAGTTTCTCATTCGGAAACATGCAAACAAAAAAAAAGTTTGAATATTTAGTGTAGAAACGAACGACCATTGAACTTTGTTTGTTTAGCGCGGCTTTAGCAGTGCGCAGACAATGGGCACATTTGGAAAGGGTATTTTTACAACACTCCGCTCCTTTAAGCAAGAAGCCGCAAATGTTGAGGCTAGCTTACGTCATTTTGAGCCCGTGACTGGGCGGGAACGTGCTCGCCGCACCCGAACGCCGATTGTCCTTCTCGCCGGGCTCACCTTTTTCAAATTAATTGGGGTTTCAAGGCGGTTGTTTTGTTTTGTAAAAAACTTTTTCAATCAAAGTTGAAGTTTTGAATGAAAAACACCCAATTTAATGAAGGAAAGTTTACTTTTTAGGGTTCTGCACTCGAAGAATGCCCGCTTCTTCGAGGTGCCGATGCACCTTTTCAGTGAGCCTCCGCTGCCCGGCCGGAAGGCTATCGGCGGGCAGGCTGTGTGTCTCATGAATCATCGTTATAAGTTGGGAGCTAACATTTTGACAGAGTGCGTAGTAGGTATGTGCACTGCTGCAATAATAAGTAATAAATAAATATTGGAAATTTTACAAGCTTAGGTACAGAAGAAACGGTTGTAATGTTGTTTTGATCGGTCGTAATCATGTCAATACTTTGTTGTGTTTAATGTTATGTTACACCGCAGTTGGGAGCCCAGTTCGCGCTGGGCTGGTTTTGATTTATTGTTTTTACTTTTTTTCTATAAGTATCATACATGTACCGGTACATTTTGCAATATATAAATAGCTATGATTGTTTTCAAAAAATATTGGCAGCAGTTCGACCGCGCAGTACTCCGTGCTGTAGACAGGCGGTAGTCGGCACAGCCACACAGGCAGTAATGACAACCGGCCTGCTGTCGGTCACACTGCTGAACGACTCCAAACACGCGACGTTTAATCTGGACTTGTACAGCGTGGCCCGTTCGGTGGCCACGTGTGCCGCTTCGACGGGGTCGGACGGAGCTACAGCTACAGCTCAGCACTGATGGCTCATGAAAGCGTGGTTGAGCCGCGGTGCCGTGTGCTCAGCGCGTGGCGGGCGCTAGGGGCGGCGACGCGCCCCGCCCCGCGCGCCGCCCACCCGCGCACCCCTCGCCGAAGAATGAGTTCACGCACTCGCCGCACGCAACGCCGAGGCACATCAGCGCGGCGGTGGGCTCCAAGCGGCTAAGGGTGCCCGGGCGCGGCGCGAGCCGGGCACCATGAACTGACTAAAACAAACTCTCGTAGGATGTTACGCCTGTCACCAAACGGTAACATGGCGGAGATATAGCTGACTCCGGCAGCTGAAGGTGATCATTAACGAACGTGGTCACACATAGCAAATACAGCTCAGTGTCCACTGTACAGCGGAGTGTCGCAACGTGACGCCGGACAACGTTAGGAAAACAGGACACAACGCGCAACCAGAACATAGCATACGTACTATACAAAACGTTGAAGTCAGCTCTATGATATTTTATTACTAACCGAAACAATATTTATATGTAATGTGATACATTGGCCACTATTAGGTACGATTGTTTCGTCGGTACGCGTTTTAGCTGAATTTCCTTTTGTGTAGCGAGTGCGCGCAGCCGTGGACGCTCGGACATACATTAAAACAGCGTCAGGCGTTTAATTAAAGTCATTAGCGCGGCCCCAAAGACGGACCAACGCATCGCAACCAATAGGTACACCTACCGACTACACGCTTAGCTTAGTTGGTCAAGATCATGGATTTATCTAATAGAGCAGACTCATAAATCATTCGTTTGCAAAAATGTCAAGTAAATTCATTGAGAAACCAATAAAAACTCTTTTACTTAAAATATATATAAATGCGGTTCAATTTGTCCATATGGATATATTGGTTTGATTTTTTTCTTAAATATAAATGGCAGGCAGACTAGTAAGTAGGTCTCCTGATGTTAAGTGATCACAGCCTTCCATGCCCATCTGCAGCACCAGAGGAGCCACCAAGGCATCACCGCCTTTTGGGAAATTCGGTTATCCGCCCCTTGAATTACCCTAAATCGTATTTCTGCGAGAACACAATTGTTCCACGATTTGCATTTTCGTTTACAATTAGAAGTGACAAGTCGTCGACACTACAGAGATCACGCTGTGTTACCGTTCGTTATCCCAATACGTTGTCGACGATATTGTTCTGCTGATGCTGTATCAGTGACAAGTGAAGCGATGTATGTTTTTACAATGGAGGTAATTAATAGCGGGCGGCGGCGCCGGGGACATTTGTTGCGGATTGAGGGAACTAAGGGACGTGGCTTACGTCAGAAGCGGGAACTACTCGTACTTCAAGAAAAATGTATTCTTAAGAAATTTTATGACTGGGTAACTTTTATATTCACAATCAAATAATCTTTTGGCCATTGACCTATAATAAGCTCTTTAGAATAATTCAAATTCAAAATTAATTTAGTTTAAAGTAAAATATTAAGTGATATTTTACTTTGGACGACAAGTTGTACTATGACTCTTCGCCCGGTTCGGAAGGCAGATGCTACCGGCCTATTTTTAACACCAGGTAGATAATGTTGTAAAAAATAATAAAAATATTTTTGAGTGATGAAAGTGTAGCCGCCTGTGGAGTACGCTCGTCATAAGGAACTTATTATTTGCAGTAACTTGGATGAGATCAATCTGTTCTGACACATTGCTTAAATTGGCAATGGCAGGTCCAAAATGTTACAGCAATCAAGTTATACATATATATATGCGTACACTCTAATTCACAAATGACTTCTGTTCTCCTCGCAGGCGTCACGCCGATGTATGTTTATTTCTAGTGAGTCTATTGTTCATATCCACGTTTCCTTTATACAGACTAATATTTTGCCTCAAAAATATATTGTGAAGCTACTTCGAGTATGGCTTTTTCCCGAAGTAATTCGCATACAAAATAAGGTTAATAATCGAAAAAAATGCTCATTGTAGCACCGGGCGTGGGTCGATGTCGTAACACTTAATACGAGTGCAAGGAACAGTATCAGTAATGCCTCCTTGGCATTGCGGTAGTTCAAGATCAAGAATTCCTTGACTTTGAATTCCGGAGCCGGGCCTAGGGTTACCATCAGTACGCGGCGCGCGGTCGGAGCGAAATAACTCACGCGTTGCTCAACTCGCCGATATGGCTATGGCAATGGAGAGTGGTGGCTGGAGAAGTACAGAGTGAGCTTTGCACCCTGAAGCGCGTGTTCTGCGAGCCATGTTACTTGATAAATACAATGGCCATATAGACAAGCCCTTGTAGCAATAGCATTTTAATATATCATTTTTAACCATATACTTAGACGAATACTTGCACTTTTTTTTTTTTTTTTATCCACTACAAGTTAGCCCTTGACTGCAATCCCACCTGATGATAAGTGGTGATGCAGTCTAAGATGGTAGCGGGCTAACCTGTTAGGGGTATGGAAAACCCACACTCCTAATTGGTTTCTACGCGACATCGTGCCGGAACGCTAAATCGCTTGGCGACACGTCTTTGTCGGTAGGGTGGTAACTAGCCACGGGCGAAGCCTCCACCAGACCAGACTCAAGCCGGGAATCGAACCCAGGACCTCCAAGTTTATAATCCGACAGCGCGCGCGCTGCGCCACGGAGGTCGTCAACTAAATAACTTTTCGGGAATTATTTTTGATTAAAACGTTTGCTTATTAAAAATCTGACGTGGTTATTCAACTAGGTCCTGGGAAACCCGACAGTCTTGTCAGCCTCGTGCCACAAGTGCCACAAGCTCATTACGGGCGGGCTACGCGTTTGAGATTAAAGCCCCGCGCAGACGTTGGCACTTCGCCGACGCGGCAGTCGGGACGCCTAGCTCAAGCAACCGCGTTTGCTGTGATCGGTAGCGGCAACTCGGCACAGTCCTGGTTGGACTACTTCTCTACTGCTCACTGCGTCACTGCTCTTTATCGGACACTTTAAAGTTTCGCGATTTTTGTCGACACGAGCGCCTTCAGTGTGTAATTGCTATGAAATGTCGTTGAAGGCATCACTAGACGATATTAAGTTTGTAGTTGCTCACTCACTCCGAAGGCTATATGTTTGATAATCGATGTTTCTAAAACACCGCAACTTCTAACAGTCGAGCCCCCTCCTATCGGGAGATGTGTGAAACAAGTCCCTTGAGACACAGGACATACCGATTCAGTCTCTGTACAGCAGCCGGTATTAAAAAATGAAGACGAAGACGAAGCCCCCGCTTTCTTACGGACTTGGGTCTCCAGTCACTCATCCCTGGTCATTTTAAGTCGAGGTCCGAACGTTGACACTCTAGATCTCTGTGCACTGTGCACAAGCAATGAGTGTGCCGACTGGAAGCAACCAGCCGGCTGTTCCCCTTGTGCGCGGCTTTTTGTGGCGCTGCAACAGGTGTGTGTCAGGGTCAAGGGCACATCGCTCTGCCGCGACCGCCAGCTCAGACAGACGCACTCAATTACCCGGCTAGTTGTTGCAGACTTTTAGACCTAGGCGCGTTTGAAACCCACCTTCCTAGCTTTAGTTTTAAGTTAACGAATGTTGTACCGTCGTTATAAAAAATATATTATTTGAACGCTACGTTTATACCCAATTTTCATGAATAGAACATTTTTGAATTGGAGATATAGCTTGGACACAGCTAAGGCCAAAGGTGATAAGTTCACGCTCGTCGTAACATCTGATACAAATAAAATGAAGCTAAACGTCGGCAGACGCTGGACAGTACCAAACCGAAGTTGGATCCATACGACGAACCTAATCTTAACATTATTCTTGATGGTCCAGCCAACGCTAACTGCCTCGTTGACAGTTGACAGAGTGATTGTTCACTTGTTGGTTTGTCCTGTTTTCATGAAGCAACTTTTGCGTTTGTAAATTAGTGCCGAAAGGGAGATGCACTCTGTACACAGCAGTCAAAGTGGCGGACACTTTTACTAATAATTAAATTCTAATTTATGAGTTTATTGATTTAGTACTGAATTGTTATTAGCATTTCCGGCGACTACTTGCGTTCAAATTATGATAATGATAGATCAGTATTTTATTAATATAAAATTATATCGTGTATTTTAAACAATACATCGTCAATCATTTCGCCGTGTCCTTTTTCGCTCTCGAGAATTTGGCTATCGAAGATTTGGCAAACATTCGTTTATTCAGTTCCCTTGAAGAATGCATAAAATCCATACAGCAGCCCTTTCAAAGAGTTGAGCCCTAAGTGTAGAAACCACATTCAAGCATTTATGCTTTTTCGTTCCTAATCGGGGCAAGTGGGACTTCACAAATTGGAAAAAGTTGCACCTGCCCTAGTAAATGAACGCACCGTGCTAACCGGGGCAGTTGCAACTTTGATTCTGTGAATAATGGGAGCGACCAGATCGGAGTTTAGCGAGTTCTGACATAAAAAAACCACTTGAACATTATCATTAGTATGCAATACAGATGAGAGCTGTGCCCGCAGGCCGCACACGAGCGCGCAGCCGGCCTACGAGCTGACGGTGGGCGTCGGCGTGGAGAGCGCCAGCGCCGACGACTGCTCGCGCGCGCTCGCGCTGCCGCACCTGCAGCTCGCGCACCCGCACGCGCGCTCGCAGCTGCAGCACGAAGCCAGCCTCGCCTGCAAGGAGACCGTCACCCAGAACAGGTGAGGACGCGCGCCCGCACGTCCTAAACATTCGATACGATATGCCCATCTCCTGTACAATGATACCTCTGGCTACGCCTCGCACTACCTCATCTAACACTCTCGACCAGCTCATTGATTTACGCTATTTTAACAATTTATATATTTGCACTATGTAAGCATTTTAATAGAATTAATGGGTAAGTGGAAGAGCAAGGGTGTGTGGAAGGGAACATGGACGCCAGATTAATCGCTGCGAGGGCGCTTTCCAGTCGAGTGTAGACCGGCCAGCCCCGCCCGCGGTGCCAGTTCTGTAGCGTGTTGTTTGAACGCAGGCTCGGTCGGTATATGGAGGTTGACGGCGAGGGTCTGTTCGTCACAGAGCGGCCGACAGTCCCCTGCGTCGTCCCGCCGCGAACCTACCAGGATATACGTAATAGGAGCAGCTGCCAATAGTAAGCGTTGCTTTCCACTGTGGCTGAGAATTAAGAGGTCACAAGTATGTCCTGTAATGACAAATAAATAGCAACAACTATTTACTTGCCCTTACATTATTGATTTTAATAGAGTAAAAGGTGTGCGAGTAATCGCATTTGGTTCCGTCCGCGTGTGCGCTCTCTCTGCTGAAATATGGATCATGTCCCTACCCCGAAGTAGTCATTGATTTTATTTCTTTATACTTTCATGCTTAGTTTATTTTTCTTACTAAACAATCAAGAGTTTGGCAGATACAGTGTCCAGTGTCGTATCTTGGAAGCATAAGTATAATTATTTGTCTGATGCAAGTATTTAATCGCCTGTAAATAATACTTATTAATAATAATAAAATGAGAAGATTTATATCAGTAAGAGGTTACAAGGATTTTATGACAAATAAAAAATTATCCTTTTCCAAAAAAATTTAAACTATTTACTCTTTAGTTATGGTTTAGGTCTTGTGCGATAAGGTTTATCATGCTGCGACTATTGTACTGTTACTTGTTTATACTGTAACTAAACATAAGCATTTCTTTTTTTTTTTCTTTTTGTGTGATTCAATATACCTATTAGTACCTAGATTCAAGATTGCGTAGGACAACAGAAATGGACGGACGTAGGAGCATATAGAAAGTAATACTATACGGATCCCGTTTTTTCCAGACAACACCTACAAAAAAACCTACAAAGTATGTCATTAATCAAGTTAAGACTTGATACATGCACTTGTGACCTTTTACCTATCAAGCCGCATGAAGTGTAGCACGATGAATGGGCCTTTTATTTAGAGCACGCGAAGGCACTTGTGCTCTTCAAAGTGCAAGTAGGGCTTGTTGGTCCCCGGCAGCGGCTGGCGCATGCGAGGTCGAATGCTATCATTCAAGTTTCACGCAAGTCTGGCGCAGGACGCGGCCACAAGGTCAACTATTGTACCGTATTTTGGGCCAATATTTCAATCGCCAAATAACAACCCTCACCTGACATATCAAATATATGACACGACACAGTCATATATTTGAGATTTCGACAGTAATTGTTGTATTGAATATCTGTCACATTGCACCACAGGCTAGTTGGCTAGCGATTGAAAAATCAGCCCTTAGACATTAAAATCGTTAGATATGACACCGATGACCCATTGTGCCGAAATTCAATCAAAATGACAAATGCGTGTGTCGACCGCGTGAAGTGAAAGCGAGGGCATATCGAACGATTTCAAATGTAAGCTTTATTAAATGTCGAGTTGTAGGTGTGTCTGTAGTAGCATTAGTGTTGTGTGTCATTCATTTTTCATTAGGACTATTGCCGCTTATTGTGACCTTGGATGGAAGCATATGCTTCTTTGCAGAAATCTATGATATACAAAGGACATTAAGCTTAATTTGAAATGATCTGCGGAAACCGACGGCCTACCTAAAGCTAACCCCGGCACCGGACCACTCCGGCTGACTCCAGCGCACTATTCCTCAGTCGAAGTGTGTTTTTGTTATCGTCAATGACATTTTTTATGGTAGTGAGGTAGTGCATATTTCATTCTATATATGAATTATACATAATATGTCGGGCGGCGTGCAAAATATATGCGGCCATTTGGAAAGGGGGACTCAGGAATCACACATCAAAAGTATCATTGATACTCGACTGACCTGTCAGATCCCGCAGTGTACTTCTCGCCCTGGGGTCAATGGGAGCTAGAGTTGCAACGATATATCTTCCTAATTTCAAGCAACTTGTTTTTGTTTTCATCTAATGGTGTGTAAGTAACCTAAAGAAATTTCAACCCCAATTATTTGTATTGCTTGACATTTCACCTGCCTTAGGTCTCATTGTATGCCTGTGCATGTAAAGGTGTGTGCTAGTTGTTGTTTATATGTGGTCTAGGGCCAGTAGGTATCTTTGTTGTATTGCTCTAGCAATGTAAGGCCCTAATTTACCTTAAATGTTAAGCCAGCTAAAGTTATGACTGTCGCCGCAAACTTTGCAATGAAGAATTATTTCTCTGGAAATATCCCGTATCGTGTTATAAATGTTCTCAGTTGTCATGAATAATATAATACACAGTGACAGTTTAAAGCCACGCTTTTGATCCCTCGCAGGTGGTCATAGTCTGGTGGTTGCAGAGTTCAGTAAATTAAGCTAAGTGTTTGTTGTGGACGGCAATAAGCTCACTGTTTCTATAACATGCGGAATTATAAAGTCGACATGCGACAAAAGCTATATTTTTAATTGCTATGGAAATTGAACTAAGGGGTAGACTTAAAACTTGGCCGCCCTCGAGCTAGCTCGCGCATAGTCAGGGCGGCAAAAGTGTGAGAGACTTTACACTTTAAGGCCTAAGGCCTCGCTGGACTGAATTTTATCTATCTGGCTTATGTCGTAAACGGCTTCACTAACATTCGAATGGAATTATTCTTAAACAAGTCCGTTTTTTACATCTAACTGTTAATAATGCGGGTGGTAGTCGACCGCTCATTTTCATTACAATTGCACGTACGAACTCGCGTTACTAACACGAATAAAAGTGCCCCATTCGAGTAGCGCGTCTCAGGCTGCCATACGCTCACAAGCAGGTACTATTGTCGGTCTGTTAAGGTCCATTTTCGATGAATTAACGCAACACAGCATATAACGTGTAACATGCATAATACTTCTCACTTACTCTCATAAATAAGTTACATTGCGATATACGTGTGAGTCTAGTGTACGTTTTCATGTGAGCTAGCGTCATATATAAGTTAACGTTAACTTGTAATTTTATCTGGGGGACAAAATGTCTCCTCGTTCAAACGTAATAGATAGATGCTCACTTTCAGAGACGGTTGTTACACTAGGCGCCGACGCACCCACCCTCGCGTCACGACCCGACACGTGAAGCGAGAACCGGCTCCCGTGTCAACTCTGGCGCACCGCTCTCCTAACCACACGTGTAACAAATGGCCGTGTCTCTGCATTTTGATGAGTTTTCAAATATGATGTTTAATCCTTCATATATAGTGATAGACTAACGCTAACTTATGTGTGACATTATTTTACATGAAACCTTACACTAGGGCTATTGATTGTAAGTTAGCAAACGCCACGTAGGTTTAACGTCAGCCTTTAATCCGACAGCATTTTAAGTACGCACATTTTGACTGGTGGGCGTTTCTGTGACCACGACGGCTATATTTACACTTATTAACCGAAGACTTATGGATTCTCTTGATTCGCCGGATTGTAAGTAACTAGCGACTTCTGTACAATTCCGAATTCCAATTAAAAATGTAATTAGTCGAATGATCAGGGTTATATTCAATGTTTGATCTAAATTCGGATCCAGATTCTGTGTCACAATGCTCACTGTCTCATAAATCATCATCATGCCATCGACGTACCTCCCACCTCATATTGTGTAATTAGACGTGTGTGCTACGTTTTAGTTCGGACGGCTTCGACTTGGCGAGTTGCGATGTGCTCTCCGTGTCGTCCACTTCCACCGCCACCACCCCTAGGAAACGGAAACCGTCGCCCTAGTGAGTACCGTCACCGCCAGCCACCTGAACATCGGCCAGGCATCTTACCGAATGTACATTCTAAATATGGTCCGGGACGTCCGGGTCGGACTCGCTGTGGCCATCCCAGGCGAGTAGGTACATAGGTAATATAAGAATTGTACAAAATTTACTTCCGTGGAAATATAACTCGGACAGGAGTGTTCTAGAAAAAAATAATTCAGAGCGGAATATAATGTAACAGCCCGTAGCCCGTTCATAAAATAATGGTGATGACGACATGACAGATGCGCGACATGACAGCGCTGCATTATTTTCCATTGTGCCAACACTAGCTACCCTTGGAGCAGATAGCTCTCTGATCGAAACGACACGTCCCCTGCGCCGTGATTTCGATGTCTCATAATTTGAGCATTCTCCTTTTACAATGAAACAAAATAAGCGCTTGACGACTGCCATGCCACGCAGAAAACAACTACGAGATAGATTTGAGATGAGAGCCTCAACGCACACGTGTGCGGCCGACCGTCGACAATATTGCAAACTCTCTCTGCGTAATATTGAGTGGCCGGGCTACCGGCCGGCGGATGTGGCTCGCAACATATTTGCTTGCTTCGTATTAACCCGCTCTTGAGACATTGAAAAAGTATGACTTGTAAACTTTTATTCTATTCTCGGGTCGGGTCAAAAGTTAATATTTCATTCGCGGGAATAAATAGGTTTCGTGGAGTTCGTTTTATTGATTCCGTTTTATTTGATTGAGAAGAAATAAAATTTTATACATTTTTTTTAACTGCTTTCTTTTTTCGGGCAATTGGATATTTGTAACATAACATACAAATTAAGCAAAACAAAAAAGTTTTGCCTTTGTATCAGTAAGACTAAAACCCAGTCGGACAGTCTGTTTTAACTGTATACTTTTATGCAAGATCCAATGAAATTGAAAACCTATACAAAAAGTACTTACACTTCTCCGTTTAAACTTTAAGGATACCTGATATTATGAGAAATTCAAAAGTATCTGCTGTAAGCTATTCGTATAGAGATTAATTTTATCATAGTAACAGTCCAACGCGGAGACCGAAAAAGTACCTATTGTAATGTCTTGAAAAGCCTTGCCCGCCGACTGCCTTTCAAATAGCTATTTCTGTCCAGGGAAAGGATACAATTGGCTAAAAGGATGGCACTGGAATAAAAAAATAAAAATTGGTATACATCGGACACAGTACGAAGAAATCGTACTCCTTATTTTCTTGACAGATATTGGTTTAAATGAACTCAATATACCATTTTTACCATTGCCCATATTTCATTTCATTAATTTAGGCAAGCTAATATATATTATTCACTACACGTTGGATTATTGATACACTAGGCTAGCTTCTGACTAATTATATAAGTACGATCACTTATATTATGGATAATTCAAAAAGCTTTAGCTTTTTTGATTTGCTGTTTGACATAAAGCAGTAATAATATAGGCACCGTGGACCAACCAACTTCTTTTCTTGGGCGTCTTTGCCTCCGCGCACGGAACTCATGAAAGCAGTAAATATATCAGTTTAAGTCAATATTCACAATAAGGACTCTGGCACTCTACCCTACTCTCAACAACTAGGCAACTCTGTCGCCAATTACTCCGAGAGCTACTCGTACCTGTTGCCTTAGCAACTCGGTAAAGAAAGCCCACCAACCTTACGAGGCGACCGCGGAAGGGTCGCGACTCGATTGTTTTCCGCCCTTCCATTTCGCGGATAACGGGTTGAAATTGGACTTTCAACAAGCTTCACAACTTACGCTCATGTATTTTGCTTTTTAACCGACAGCAAAGAAAAACTATAAGGGAAGGGTTGTTAATTGTTTTCTTAGTCAGTACTTAAGCATTTTCGTTAGGTATATTCCATGTTCCATCGTTCGGTTTGAAGACAGTCGGAGTTGTTGAGCTCTTAAATTTGAAAGGACCCAGATTGAAAGCTTAGGAAATCAGTTGGTGATCTTCAAACCTCAGAACAGATCTTCTAACGGCCGATATTAATAATGTATCTACATTCTGAGATTGAAACCAATCGCAGATTGATCAATATCGAAAGATCTATCTCCAATCTGCGTGCCAATATGGGAACTTGACAATCCCGATCTTATTCTCTCCGTGGATAGCATAGCAATCCATTCCCTCTTGAACGTTCCGTTGTAAGCAAAACGCAGTAGAATCTACTTAAGTTGGCATAATTTTATAATCGTTAATTTACTATTTAAACAAAAAACAAGTAGAATATGCCTGAATTTGTATTGGAAACTATAATATATCTTAATGTAATACTATATTTGTATCAAAATATGAAGACATAACTATTTTTATTCTTGCATTTAAGTTAAGAATTTGCATAAGTTGGAACGCAAACCGAACTTATGACGCTTAGGATTGGCGTTGTCTAACGGCTACGGTCAAGTTGTTTTGCGCGTGTTTACGTTTAACACCACGTTTAATTACTCTGCGTCTTTTTATAAATCTTTGTTTTTTACCAATTTGAGAACAACAGTGTAAAAATGGATTCGGTAACCGTAAGTGATAAAGTAATTTTATATTATTTGTTACAACAATAATTAACTTCTTTCCTCATAAAAGATCCCTGCTGACTATAAAGTTTGATTTCATACGTTACAGTTAGTTAGATATTGGATGGTAATTAAGGGATGAATAAATAATATTACTTGTTGCCTTAACTAATTCATGAGTCGTCGTAATGATGTAGTTTGCGAAAACTCAGGAATTAGTCTGTTTATATATTATATTATAAGAAATGTAGTAAAGCCTCATTAACCTAGTTTCATGGTTTAAGTAATTTCTATAATTTTTTATTCTGTAACCACCTTTTCTATTTTATAGGTAAAAGGTAAACCCTTAACCAAAGAGGAGACTAAAGCTCTTCTACAGCTTATTGAATCCAGCAAAATTATAACCACTAAGACCACAAATGCTGCCAGCAACAAAATGAAACTGGATGAATGGAAGAATATAACTCATATATTCAATGCCACTGCTACCTCTTGTCTCCGAACACCGCAGCAATTAAGATTAAAATGGGAAAATCTAAAAAAGAATGCTCGGAAGCGTAGTACAAGAATTAGAATGAACCATATTCAGGTTTCTGTCCATAGCATAAAGATATGAATTATGTATATCTATTGTTTTCTTATCTTTCTCACAGCTAGATAAACATATTTGAAAAAGGATTAAAAAATATCTACTGTAAAGAAGCCTATGAATACACTAGATACACTGAATAGATGAGATGTGTTTTATGTAAATAATTATGGTAATGGTAAACCAATTTAAAGTTAAGCCAGTACAGAGTTATAATAAATACATATTTTTGTTTATAATAAAACTGCATGCTTTAGTATATAGTGGGCTTATATTTTAGTTATTTCAACTATTATTTTCAGACAGGTGGTGGTCCCGCTGACTATATACCCCCAGATGATATATTGGACAGAGTTACTGGCATGCTAGGAAGTACTGCCAGTGGATTTACTGTGCCATTTGGGGGTGACAAAGAAGTAATGGGGCTTGATGTTGGTGATGGTAGTATTAGTGGGGATGGTGATGGTACTGTTGATGCTAAGGTATCCATAGAATCAGATATAGATATGATGCCAATATTTATTGACAATAGTGTAGAGACATTAGTCTGTAATGCTACTCACGATAATGCTAATTTGCAGAATAATGACCAAAAGATAACACCAAATAAACCAAAGAGGTTCACATTAAGTACACCTAGGACAGGTAATTATTTTAGTATTATTGGGTAGGTGTTTTAATATGTATGGTTTAATAAATTAATTAGTTTTGGGGTGTTATCTGGAAGCCCAATCTATAGAGTATACTAAAACTGTATTATTTTAAATCTAAGCAAAGTCCAAGTGCACTGGACTGTCGAGGAATACATACATCTAAATTGTAAATTTTAGAACAAAATACAGAGCAACCATAGTTGTTCTGTATGTTGTCTGCCACTCAATTATACAGTACATAACCATAGATGCAATCAATCTGCAAGCAATCCTAATACTTGTTTATTTTTCAGTGGGCAAGAAATTTAGATCCGATGACAGCAGGACTCTAAAAAATAATGCCATTGCTGAATATTTTTCAGTGAAAAAACAGTGCCTAGATGAGAGGCTAAAAAATATTGCTCTTGAAAACGAAAATTTAAAATTATTAAACAATAAATTGTTATTAGAAACAGAAAAATTAAAAGTAGAATTAGAGGCATTAAAGAAGCAATAGCACTTTCGTCTTTTTGTATTATTTTTTTATTATTGTTATGTGTAAGTTACAGAATGTTTAAATAAATAAAACGTGAATTAAAACAACTGTTTTTAATTATTTTTTAACATATTATTACCCATCCTAGTAACAGAAAGTATGAGTTATACTTTCTGTTATTGAAAATAATTACTTATAAGCATGGCTCTTTCTTGAATATCATGGCCTTCATTATTTACATTTTCAGTACTAAATTCTAAAATACTGTCTTCTGGTGGTAGATCCACTTCTGCAGGTACTTCTTCTAAATTATAGTTCCTGCAAATGTTATGAAGCACAGCAGTGGCAATTATTACTGCTTGGGCTTTGGGTAACGATAAACGCAACATTAGAGCCACAACAGGAAATCGCCTCTTCCAAATGCCAAAAGTTCTGAAACATTCAAAATATTTCTATAACAACTTGGAGGGGCTTCGCCACCCAATTTTATGGTCTAACCACAAAGACAAGCCTTTTTTATTATAGGTATTGGTCTGGCAAGTTATATCAAAGTAACTTAAAAGAAGCTATTTTTAAAATTACCTCTCTATGGTATTCCTAGTTTTGATGTGTGCTTCATTGTATTGTTGTTCTGCTTGAGTAACAGGATTTAAAAGTGGTGTTAATAAATAAGGTCTATTTGGATAAGCACTGTCACCAAGCATCCAACGATTACCAAACAGACCTGCGTCACATTGAGCTGTAGACAAGTACTTATTTATTAATTTATTTATTCAATTAAACAAAAAAAGTTTGGTTACTACTTTAAAAGATACTTATAATTAATCAAAACACTATAAGCTTACCTCTAAGAACAGAATTGTTGAAAATTGTAGCATCATGTGTTGAACCTGGCCACCGGGCAACCACATTCATAAATTTTAAATCCGCATCACAGATTGCTTGGACATTCAAGGAAAAGTAACCCTTGCGATTTCGAAATTCTTCACCTATTAAAACACCTGCAAGAAATAATTATTTCACTTTACTATTACATTAAGAACATAATATTAAATAATTTATTGAGCTGTTAAACACTTACATGGCGACTGGATACGTATATGAGTGCAATCAATTGCAGCAAGAACGCGAGGAAACTGTGCAAATCTGTAGAAGTTTTCTGCACTTTGTTGGTGCACAACAATATATTCATCATATAAGTTGGCGATTGCTGATGAGATATCTCTGACAATTCGACCTGCTGTTGATGTGGAGACTCCAACAAAATCGGCTACAGAAATTAACATAGTACCTAATGAATAAAACCTTAATGTTAACAACAGTTGATGGAGTGGTGCCACACCATGATTCCTGTAAAATAAAACATGAATTATTAGATATACTGCTATGTATGAGAACAAAAAGTTTCAAGTCTAAAGACATGCTTAGGTAGGTACCTACCTGGTAGAGGTTACACGGACAAACGGCATTAACTGTGTTAGCAAATTATTCACTGCAGGTTTCGATAACCTAAACCTAAAGGTGAACTCGGCATCATCCAGACTCTGCATGTAGTTGACCCTTTTTAATTTTCGTGCGCGTTGCCTTTCTTCCTCTTCGCTATCTGTATCACATTCCGATAACTGAGCAAGTATCTCCATATCACTATCGTCACTATCAAATAACACTGCCATTTTCCGAAGAGGTATTAAAATGATTTAACGCTTATATTTGTTTCTATGAAAGAAAACAATCACAGAGTCTACTATCTCTTATTTTACTCAACAAACCCACGACTTTCTCAGATTGCAATCTGGATTGTTTACACCGATCGAACTTAATGTCAAATCTGACGGATTGGTTATTGACACGCACAAACTGTCATTTTCGAACAGAGGCCAATCTTTAATTTGCAATCTGCCCTCCCAGAGATCGATTGATTCCAAAGATACCAAACTCAATCCGAGGATCGGTTATTGGCATGCTTAGTCCAAAAAATAGATTGAAAAATCTGTCTTAGATAGAAAGAAATGGATTGAGATTGATTATTAATTTCGGGCGTTAAACAATAGGTAAGATCTATATGGCTTTTGATATATATCGATAACGGCAGCTTTCAAACAAAAAAAAACATTTTACCACTTGATTTAAGCATCGTGGGTAAATGCCGCTAAGCTATAGTTACGACGTTGCACTAAAATAAAGACAAACACTATAGCATAAATGTTTTAAAAATATATTGCATTCAACGTTTCTAACAGTTCGAGGAAAATCTTGCAGATAATAGCAACTAGTCGCTACCAGTACGATAACTGGTTATATCACGGTAATTAAAGCTATTATACCTACCTCTTGGGTTCCTTGAATCATCACGAATAGAACTATAAAAAACTAGAGACAAGCACTAATCATGTCTCTCCCGATGGGGCAATCGCAGGAGACTGCGCGCTTTGTAATTGTTATACAAGCAAGTTACTTTTTTAGTGCATCTTGTATGTTTTATGAGGCCGGCGGTACTGACAGTTGTCGCGGGCTATATAAAGCAAATGTATCAGACAAATGGTACGAATAAACAAATTTAAATTTAGGCGTTAATGATATCTGTAACACGCTGTGATTGCTTACGAACTTCATCCGTATAGAAGAAAACTTTCGAGTCTCGAGAGGCGCTGAACTTCAATTAAACTTAAACCTGATATTTCTGAATTAAGTAAGTGGTACACCAGAGAATACTATTGGAGCCGACGCGGTCGGAAATTTTCAAAACGAATACTCGGCTGCGGCCCACGCATATGAACGCAGGTTCCATTGTATGGAAAACTGTGCCCACAAGACGGACGTCCAACAAAATTCAAAATAATCTTTATTCAAATAGTCCTTTAAAAGGCGCTTTTCACGCGTCAATAATTTACATAGTAGTGATTTGATGGTGATAACTAGATTCGTAAACTTAAAACTAAAGCTATGAGGGTTCCAAACGCGCCCCGGTCTAAGAAGAAGCCCACAACAAACTTAGCCGGGGACTTACAGCCGCGACGTTTAAATTGTGAATCAATCCCAAGTTACAAATTAAAATTACGAGATACTCTAAATGACAATAATAGTGAACAACACCGCGGAAATTCAAATATTTCGTACATTAACTTAGACGGCAGGTGTAGTTGGGTGCACTAGCCTAGTCACTGGAGTAGACATCACAAAGCAGCCTCGTTAGTTAGGTCTTGAACAATGAACTACGGCTCAAAGCTGGAAAGTTTTCAATTGAACAGACGTAAGCCTTCAATATTGGTCTGTGGGAGTCGGGCTAGCCGCCTTCTGGCCTATGCATCCGTCAAGGAGGCTTGAAACCTCTTTGTTATTAATTTGCTATAAGTCGGTATTACTTTTAGAGCCAATGAACCGTTGCGCGCTTCTCCGCCCGCTTTCGAACCGTTTATTTCTCGTGTTCAAAAGTATCGGTTGGACGCCCTCCCGGCGCAGTGGTGAGCGATATTGTCTTATAGGTGGGTAGTCCTTGGCACGATACCCGGCCCGGCTTGTTTAGGAATTTATAATTTCTAAATTTTCTGTATGGGGAGGCTGTGTGCTTGGCTAGTTACCACAAAGGCGCGCTGCCACATCGGTCGTCTGTCTCACCTACGTGCATGGAATCTCCATCCCGTTCGGTCTTATCTTACAATGCGTACGGGGAGCGGTCTGTTTTTCTGATCGTGCTCAAATATAGTACCGTGGTGTTTCGCCGGGCCATAAGTATCCCAACTCTGCATATCCTATAACAGCGTAGTAATTGGCGACAAAAACATACTTTATCATTAATAATCTATATACATGTAAAATGATTTGTGTTGACTAATCTATACAAACAAAACATTGTGCATTGGCGAGATATGCGCAAGCGCATCGTGCGTATTATTATGATGACAGTTTGACTATTGATACACGTAAGTATGCAAACGGCTACAGTAACCCGACAGACGGACGGTTAGTTCCGCATGTATCGTAGTGTAGTGGTATGACGTGGCGCGTCGCGGGCGGCGGCTTAACGCGCGGTGTGTTGTGTTGCAGCAGCACGTGCAGCACCTACGACGACGACGGCAACGAGGACACACGATCTAACCGCAGCAGTATACCGGATAAGCGGTGAGTCGCCGTTGCCTTACTACGACAGACTGTGGCCGGTCACTCGCATCAGGAGCATGGCGATCGACCCCTTACTGAGACTTGAACGCGTATCTCAGCCAGAGCACCGTGGCGCACGAGGATACCTCCGTATGTGGAGTAGCTGGTGTGATAGTGATCAGGGGTCATGAACCTCTTAGCCCAGCCTCAATGTGCGCGAGCACGGCCGGGCTTCCTTTCCTCACCGACATGTATCGGCGAACGTTTGTTTCTGCCACTAACGATTGAGTGCGGGTAGCTTTTGATAGGTGACGCTTATTGAGTTTTATGTATCATCTTAAAGGCATACACTTCCAAATAATAACGAACTCCAGTTCGTTGCTTCTGCTATATCAGCTGCACCTAAGGTATATCCGCTATGAGAGCGGAGGCCATGCTGCGGGAGCGACTGCGTCACGCAGCGAAACGCGACACGAGTCAAATGCCTTATCTATTTCGTTATAGAAAAATCGAAAAGAAAAAAGCTGTATCGAAATGCGAATCGGCGTAAACTAAGTTAAAGGTCGTTACCTATACCGCCGTCTGTATTGTGAACGCTGTGACCCACGTCGCACGCTCCTGTGCTGAGTGGGAGCTGTGCTTCACTTCCCGTGCCGCGGTACTATATGAAAACCAGGAGTATTAGCATTATTAAGAACGAGGCGAAAATGACAACAATACCTTTACGACGGGACCTCTTTGTTTCTGAGCTTTATATATCTTGTTGGTGCAGCCGCAGGAAAAGTACACACAAGTCTTCTACGTTTCACAGGCGGACGAAGCGCAGGAACGGGGTCCCGCGGGTCACTTCGTGTGGTGAAATCTTACACAGTTGGCTGAGCTCAACGTTGTACCAATCAAAGCTACCCGACAGGAACAGTCATTTCGAAGTATACATATTCAACCTGCTCCAATGTAATGTTGCAGGCAAAACCACAGCGAGATAGAGAAGCGCCGCCGCGACAAGATGAACAACTACATCACGGAGCTGAGCGCCATGATCCCCATGTGCAGCGCCATGCCGCGCAAGCTCGACAAGCTCACCGTGCTGCGCATGGCGGTGCAGCACATCAAGTGCGTCCGCCCTTGTTATATCACGCCGTTAGGTAGCCTTCGCGCGATCAAAACGGTTCTGTCACTTTTATAAACCACTAACCTAATCCATTTTTTCGCAAAATCTAACGGAAACGTCAGTGGCGTGCACTTGCTGCATGCCTCAGAAGCCTCCGGAGCGGACCTAATGTTGTTAAAATCGTGCTTAGACACACAAGGTCGCACTTCACTCATGCTCAAAATTGCTGTCCGCTGAGAACCCGAATTGGTTTTTTTTTCTATATTGTATCAAATGTCTGCATACCATGGTCAAAAAATGTGCGCGCGTACGCCATTGCGGAACGCAATGTCTACCTGCCTGTAACCTCGCGGCGGCCGCAGGTCCATCCGCGGCGCCATGTCCGCGGGCCCGCTGACGCCGCGGCCGCGGCCCGCCTTCCTTCCGGAGCGGGACCTGAACGGGATGGTGCTGGAGGCGGCCAAGGACTGCTTCCTGATGGTGGTGGGCTGCGACCGCGGCCGCCTGCTCTACGTGTCCGCCTCGGTGACCAGCATGCTGCAGTACCAGAAGGTGCGCCGGGCGGCCCGTGACGTCACGAGCCCCTGTCACAGCATTGTCTATTCTATCCCAGTTTATGTTCACTTTGGCAGGCGGGGGAAGCTTTGTTGTTGTATTATAGTTTTACTTGGATCTAAGTTGCTTTTGTATTTAACGTGTTAGTGGACTAAATCATTTTGGTACCAAGTGTACGAGGCCGAGTATTTCATTTAAAATAACAGTTTTATTCGTTTTTTAAATATAAACGTTATTTTAAATTTCAAAAGGAATGTACAGTGGCCTCGGCTAATCGACTTCTTTGTTCACACCTAAACAATGGTAATCGTACGTGGTTCAGGCGGAGCTGCTGGGACAGAGCCTGTTCGACATCCTGCACCCGAAGGACGTGGCCAAGGTGAAGGAGCAGCTGTCGTCGGCCGACCTCTGCCCGCGCGAGCGCCTCATCGACGCCAAGAGTGAGCGCCACCCTCACCGAGCCGAGCACCGGCGACATAACGCATCCGACTGTTATGCTATGCTCCAAACAAGCTAAACTATTAGAGACAGTGCACCTTCATTATGAAATTTTAATATTTATCACTCATTCATACAGCTTAGCCTGTAGGTCGAAGATAACATTATAATAATAACCATTAAAAGCGGTTAAAAGAAACGTAAGGGTTATAGAGGTGCAGAGCGATTTAAATCTTTCGAGAAATTATGGATTCACATCTAGGAGTGAAGCGGTGATAGCCTAGTGGTTAGGTCGTCAGCCTCCTAATCAGAGGTCGGCGGTTCGAATCCGGGCCCGCACCTCTTACTTTTCGGAGTTATGTGCGTTTTTAATAATTAAAATATCATTGCTTCAACGGTGAAGGAAAACATCGTGAGGTAAACGCCTGAGAGTTCTCCATAATGTGTTTAATGGAGTGTGAAGTCTGCCAATCCGCACATGGCCATCGTGGTGGACTAATCCTTCTCATATTGAGAGGAGACCCGTGCTCTGTAATGAGCCGATAATGGGTTGATCATGATGATGATATAGGAGTGTATGCGAATATGTATATAATATGTGTGTAGAATTTTGCACGCAAGGTTAGTGTGTGGTTTAGTAAATGTGGAGGAATTTTAAAGAATGCCATATTTGCCATCAAAGACAGCAGAAGTACTCAACATAAAATATGAATTCATCCAGTTATTTGGTTGGTTTGCTGACACTAGGAGCAATTGTTTTGCGAACTGGTTGAGAATGAATCTCGGGAAAACCGACACCTACTCGGACACCAGCATACAACAACGCGGTATCGCAATAGTTATAATAATAGATAAATTAATCATTTAAGTATATACAGCGGTGTTGTAAGAGCACAATGCAAGTAGACCTGGAGAGAGATATAAAAGTATTGAGGTTCACGTCGGCCTTCAGTTGCCCGCCTGTTGCAGCCATGCTGCCGGTGAAGGCGGAGCTGGCGGCGGCGACGCCGCGCCTGGGCCCGGGCGCGCGACGCTCCTTCTTCTGCCGCATCAAGTGCCACGCCTCCGGCGGCGTCAAGGAGGAGGCCGAGCACATGCACGGCGCCCCGCGCGCCTCGCTGGCCGAGAAGAAGTACTGCGTGGTGCAGTGCACAGGTGGGCCTCGGGGACGACGCGCGCGTCTGAGCGACGCGGCCGGCCGCGGCATGTCTCGACATGGCAACGTGTTGCAGGCTACCTGAAGTCGTGGCCGCCCGCCGACGTGTGCGAGCCCGGCGGCGAGGGCGCGGCGGCCGACGAGGGCGACGCCTGCAACCTGTCGTGCCTGGTGGCGGTGGGGCGCTGCCTGGACGACCTGACGCCGCTCGTGACGCCCGCGCCCTACAAGCGCCTGCTGCAGTTCACCTCGCGGCACGCCACCGACAGCAAGTTCGTGTTCGTGGACCAACGGTGAGCCGAATGACTGAGCTGTGACCATGTCTGTGTGATATGTCAGACAGTGCGTATTGTGTTGACGTGGGGCCGCGCTGTTGCAGAGTGACGCTGGCGCTGGGCTTCCTGCCGCAGGAGCTGCTGGGCACGAGCCTGTACGAGCACGTGGGCGCGCCGGAGCTGGGCGCGGTGGCGCGCACGCACAAGGCGGCGCTGCTGCAGCGCGGCGCGCTCAAGACGCCGCTCTACAATTTCAAGAAGAAGGACGGCTCGTACGTGCGCATGCAGACGCACTTCAAGCCTTTCAAGTGAGCGCATCCCACGTGGCCGACGACTCTCTACTAACAAAATGTTTCCGTTTCCGGAGCGCTACGAGTACATGCACACAATTACAATTATTGTTTGAACGTTGTCTAGGATCTTTTATCTAGATGTTTTGTGCTGTAACAGAAATTCATGAGCCCATTTAACTTTACCTTCGCTAATGTTCTTAAATATAGCTATACTTAATATAGCATTAGTCCTAGGATAAAGTTGCCATCGTACAATGGACATAGGATATTTTTTATCTCGGAAAGAACTCCGAGATAAGAAACGGTTTCCGATTTCGAACGCAGTCTAAGTCGCGGCATGAGGTACGTCAATTTCAAATTGCGGGCAAAGACGTTGCGTCGGTATGCCTAAGCTCGCCGAGCGCAAGTCTAATCACCGCCATAACAAAAGCTGATGACGCAACTAAAGCATCTCTCATAGGATTCTTTGAATAAAGTGTAGGACTGATTTTAGCACACAACCCTAAAACTGATCAAACAATCAACTTGCAGCAACCCGTGGACGAAGGACGTGGAGTGCCTGATCGCCAACAACACGGTGGTGACGGACGAGTGGGCGCAGGCCGTCGCCGGCGTCTGCGCCTACGACCTGTACAACCGAAGTACGTGTAGTGCGCCGGCGCGCTGACGCCGCCCCGCGGCCGCGCCCGCCGCGCCCGCCTAGTGGCACATGTTTCCAATTTAAAATTTAGTGACCATTCATTTCGAAAATTGTTACCAAAGTACTCCTTATCTCCCCATTAAAGTTCGACATTTTAGGCAGGTAATGGAGGATTTTAACATGTACCTCTTTTAACTCTATTCGCTATGTCGATTAATAGGCACTCATTCGAATAGCCTAGGTTAGCGGCGACTCACCGCACGTAGTTACGTTATTAGTACGTCTCAACCCCAGATTATGTTATTCTGCGGTCATATCATATCATAATGGTCAAAAAATCGACTAAAGCATGCCTTCGCGTTCTACGTGGCGCCGCTCTAGTACAGCAGCAGGCCTTGCTGGCACGGCCAACTCTAGACAAAGTGTTCAGTACATGATTCCGACTCCCCTAGCATTCGATTTTATCGATGAAGATCTTAATTTAGAGTACGATGAACTAAAAGCGGTTTCTCGATTTAACAGCTTATTTAAACAAAACCAAAAAGCTTGCGATGCCTGAGTTACCGAAACTGGTTTGAAATGATTTCCGGTTTCCAAGCCCTGGCCGGGGTGTAGCAAACTGCCTGGGACGGGCCGCCTCGGTTGACCGCTCACCCAGACCCCTCATGTAACGAATCAAGTTAACAAAAGTTAGCGGCGATCTGTTGTATTTACATGGAGTTGGTTAATTACAAAATACAAAAAACCCCAGGGTAGGCAGGTACCTAGTGCACCCGACCTGGCAACAGTTTACCAGTAAAATAGACGGATAACATATGAAAGCTCTATGTTCCGCTGTAGTGGGGGTACACGTATATAATATGTGAGTTCACGTTAACGTAAAAGGTTAACGGAAGTTTCTTGTTAGTATCTGTTTAAGTGCTAGACTAGAATAGTTATACAAATGTTGTTGCCTATTTTTTTAAGTTATTATATTGTGTCGATTTGACTCCATTAATACTAAACTGAAGGAGGCGGTCGGCGCGCCACACGGCAAACGCTTAGATGATCTCCGACTTCTAAGCTTTCCTTTTTTGTTTGTTGTAGTATAAATACATGTTTTTATATTTGATGGGACATTGAAATGCAATAAAATACAATTTTTATTATTGGGGTTTTTATTGTATATATACAAATTAATAAAAATAATTTTATTACTAGATAAGTCACAATTGTTTTTCCACTATTAAAATTGGTAAATCAACAATATACCAAAATTTGGAGATAACAGCTCTATCTTACATTACTTTGAAAAAATCCTGAATACGTTCAAAAACTGCGGCTTTACGAGCATTACAAAAAGTAACTGACTTGAAACCCTTGAATTATTCACTATAAAACGATTGTATTAAAAATGCCAAAAATAGACCCTCTCCTTTAGAATATTGTTCCAGATTCAATAAAAAAAAACTATATGTCAACTTAGAAAACTGTTAAATTGAATTCTAGTTAAAATACTATCATAATGTATCGGTAGTGAAGGAGACAGTGAGGGAACTCAACTGGTTGGTGTTGTTGAGTTCTGCTCACGTGGACAGCTAATTTAATGAATTTGTGAAATCCCTCGATACCTGCGACTGTACTTAATAATTGCTTTAATTTATATAATTTCGGACAAATTTTGTTGGCTTTTTAACATTTTCTATTTAAGTTTTGTTTGAATTTCACCCCATGTTTTTTTTTAAATTAAAGTATATATTTTACATTTTGACAGTCAATTTTATTTTTATTGACAATATCATGCTCGATATATTTTCGTTTTACATTTGTAACATCAAATGTCAACGTTCTTAGCTACGTAAGTTTCTTCTTGAAAATAAAGGCTGTGAGGAGTGTTAACTAAGCCGCTAGGTACAAGCGACTTCCGCCAACCAATACGCAGACAATAAAATACGTTAAAATACTTTTACTGTACAAGAATTCATAAAAGTAATAAATACCTATATATTACGCAATCAAAATTGTATCCAATTGTTAAACAAACCACTGACGTGCAATATTTCAATCAGCCATGTTGCTAATTACTCATAATAACTTCATCCATTACAAACAGGTTTTCTTACAATGGTAAATGAGTAAAATAGGTATAGTTTTGACAGTTGGTGTTACCCCGTTTATTTTTTCGCAAACGTTTTCTTCTGTGACAACACAAGCCCTGCGTTCTGGTCCCGCGTCCCCGCCCCGCCGCCGCTGTGTGTGACCGGCACGCCATGCGTCCGTTTGTTCGCAGGCGAGCCGTTCGTCGGTCACGTTGATAGTGGGCTTTCAGAAGCCGACGCGGAGATGCAACGACTGATCGACTCGCAGGTGGAGTCGCACAAGATCGGCTCCACGATCGCCGAGGAGGTGTTGAGGTCGTCCACGGAGTACTCGGCTGAACCCGCGGCAGATTTGCTGCAAGACGCTGTGTTTGTCCAGCAGGTGATAATTGGTTAAACGAATCAACCATCATCATCATCGCTTGTCATCATCGCCATCCAAGTTTAAGAGCCGCTATACCAAGGTTTCTAAACTATTTCGAACTTCACTCAACTTGTTTCCTCGGGGCAGCCGAGCCCACTCCATCCCTTATGAGGTTTCACCATTTGTGTTTGCTCTTTCTAAGATTAATCTAAGCTAAGGTTGGGAGCTAAAATTTGCAAATTCCTATGAAGTACTGTTAGCTTATAGTGTCACTGATAACTTTCATTTTTTTGTTTAAAAAGTATTTTATATAATTTAAAACGTTAAATGAAATAATAACCACTTTAGTGTCTGACGTTTGTTAAAAATATCTCTTTATACATTGGAGGCTCCAGCACACCCAGGTACAGGCCCCTAACAACTTCTTCTTATGTTATCATCATCTCACACACTATACATACTTATAAATAGAAAAAGATTGCAATTTATTTGTTCTTTAATCTCGTAAGCTGTCACCTGCGGGTTGGCGGACACAAGCCTCTCAAGTTGTTGTTATGAATTACTTTTCGCTGCTGAGGTGGCCGTACACTCAAGTTATCGTGTATAAGGCCTCAACAGCTACGATCAGCTCAACAGTTTCCGCCGCCGCATCTGTTATCATGGCTCAACTTTACTTTTCATTCAAAATTCATGACGTACAGTTGCGTCGCGTGAGTGTGCCGCTCGGAAGCCCGACCCCACCCGATACAGCTCCTAGTGTAACTGCCCCTAGTAAAACTTGCCAAACGATGACGTTGGGAAACCCTTCACGTGACAGATTGAGAGCAGCGTAGCGCGTGCCCACTGCTGATTCGGTTGTTGTTTGACTTCAGGGCGGTAAACTTGCTTTTCATAACCAGTTTTGAAGTGAATGAAATAATATATATTTAGTGCATAATAAATATAAAAAGCGAAGACCTTAAAACTATAAGATATAGAACGGGTTGGACCCGCTCGCAATGTCCAAACGTCATTCGGTAAGAAGCTGAAGATAACAAGTGAGATGGGCCTTTATACCTATGCGAGAACATCATAAGACATTGACGAAATTATTTTATCGAATCGATGTCGGGTCAGGTACGGGTCAACGCTGGTCTTAGCCGAATGTGGCTAGACTTTAGACTAGAAGCAATAATCGACCTATTCGATATGCAGCTCAGTATATTAGTGACAAATACAATGTGAGAATGCTCAACGAGCAATATAAGTGGCGGCATGTGTCATTGATGTGATTCGGGCGCGCCTCGGCAGCAAAGCCGACGATGGAAATTGAATTAAACTACAGAAGTTATAAAAAACTGCTAACATTTTCGTGGAAGGAGTTGTTTTTGGCTGCCTTTGATGGTAGATATCTTTATATTACGTAAGTTAGTTTTTTTTACTCTATCCCCAAGGGGGTTGATTAGGATGATGATGTGTGTGCCATTCCGCGACATGTTTCATACAATGTGGTAGGTTATGAGTGGAGGGGTTTGTACTTTTCCCCGCAGCTACAATCGATAGTGACTCCGCAGGGATGGTTGTGATTATGATAATTTTACTAATTCATTAAAACAAACAGTTTACAATATTATAATGCAGCAAATATCAATATAATTTCGTTCAGTTGGTCTCTCTGTCTGTCAGCGGTTGACGTGAATATTTAATTTAAATCGTACTTTAAAGTCTGGTTTGAAACTGGAATCACAGCTTTTACAAAAATCCTGATTAGGATGTTTTACTGTTGCAACAATTTTATTTTTGCATTTGACACTATGTTTAGGAATATATTGTACCAGATTTGCCTGTTTAATGTATTAATCATGAGAATTTACTTTGACGGAGTTAGGCGCTAGAGGATTACACAGGGAATAACTTGAGACTGAACTCCAACCTCCCGAACGAGTCGGTACAATGAAACGTGTAAACTTAAAAAAGACCATTGATTTCTATGCAAGTGCAAAGCTATAAAACCGGTCCCATACAAAAGTGTCCAAGAAAAATCCTAATCCTTTATAGCTCATACTGGCGCACCAAAACGTATGGCGGGTCAAAACTTCGCCCTGGGACACGGTAAACGTGTGGATTGTGAAATATATATGTTATTTTAAAATATGGTGGTGTCTGCTGCCCTGAGATAATATTGTCGCACGCCGCTTGCAGCCGAACGCCGCCGCGCCGCCGCCGGAGCCCGCGCCGGCGGCCGGTGCCGGCCCGCCGCCGCGCTCCGGCGCGCAGGCGCAGGGCGCGGCGGGCGGCGGCGGCGCCCTGCCGCGCTACGCCGAGCAGGGTCGCCGCGGCTCGCCCGCGCCCGACGCGCCCTGCGCCAGCAGCCCCCCGCGCGCCTCGCCGCCCCTGGCGCCGCTAGAGCCGGACGGCAACGGCGAGGCGGCCATGGCCGTCATCATGAGCCTGCTGGAGGCCGACGCGGGGCTCGGCGGGCCCGTCAGCTTCTCCAGCCTGCCCTGGCCGCTGCCGTAGAGCCGCTTCGCTCTCACTCGGAGCCCGGATGTGGTGAAATCCCATCGACGAGCCCGCAAGTTATTATGAAGAGACTTGGCCCCGCGTTGTATTGTTTTATACACATTTGCCATTTTTCTATTACACTTTCCGTACAAGTCAATATGTTAACTTAATGTTAACATACATCTGCAAGTGAAGGTTTTGATTGTCGCAGGGATATTTCACTATACAGCGTTTATTTGTAAGAGGGTCCGTGAGCACGGCAAGCCGCGCTCAAACCGACAAATACTATGTAGCACATAAGCCATATATGTTTTTTTAAAAGAAACGTAATTCAATATTCAAGGCTTATTAATTAAAACTTGTGCATTGTATGCACACTCGGAGCAGTCGGGGCGTTGTCTGTAACGCGCTAATCTTATCTTATCGCGTTCCAATTCAGACACACGCCGCGCATTATGTTTATTACTTTAATAAGACTTTAAAACACGTTAACTCATTTTTGCTAATTATTTAGCAAATGATTTGCTGGAGTTATTCTATGAATTTGAAGATTCCCGCTTCATAATAATGTTAGGTATACCGTTTCTTAACAAACATTTTAAAAATGCAAACTTTTTTGCGTTGAAATTTAGAATCGTGTGTGGCAGGAGGGCCACCTCCCCCTTCCCCTCAGTACCACTCCCATCACAAGGCAGCGCACCGTTCACGTGTACGTAATGCAATCCCAAGATTTGTAAATTTTTGCTTCGCTACGCTTCGCCTTTGCGTAACACGACAACACGTACAAAAAATCATAAGCTTAATAATTTCAACTATACTTAAAATGTATCAGACAATATCTGTGTGTGTGTGGTGTGATATCTCCGTGTGTGCGTGTGCGCGCGCGCTTGTGTGTGTTTGTGTTAAAGCGCGCGCATGTGTATATTTTATTGTGTTCTAGTCTAGAGAGTTCATTTTTAGTTTTATCATAATCTAAATATTAAAGACATTTATCTACTTTTTACAATTATGGGGAGATCAAGGAAGAAGCGGACCAATGAAATAATCTTAATATTATTAGGCCGTATTTAGACATTGTCGCAACATTTGAGAGGAGCTGTTTCCACAGATAAAGATCAGTATGCCTTACATCTTACCGCACTCACACAAATATTTGTATCCTGGTTTCAGAATGTTTTTACGTACCGCTTTCAGTATATTACTTATAAAAAGGTAATAAATAAATATTTTTTTTCGTAATTAAAAAAAATGGTGCATTACCTTGTGACGCGAGTGCTATTGTCCGTGATAGGGAACCGCCGCGACCACTCGAGTTATTAGAGAACTCCAAACCACACTGAATAATTGTGTGCATTTAGCAAGACGGCTGCTTCGTGAGTTACACTTTTAAACCTACAATGATAAAGTAAATACACATTTTTATAAGTTCTATTTTATTCTAAGACGTTTTTATTCTTTGCTATGATTAGCGATCGAAATCAGTACATAAGTTTCGCTTTCGTTTTACATTTTACACTGTTTCACAGCTGATGGCGGTGTCGCTTTATTCGATTGAGAGTATGACATACGAGTCGGCCTCGTGATTGTTTCAATACTTTAACTTTTACGAATTTATTCAAACAATGAAATTTACTTCACGAATTTCAACATTTACACATATTGTAATATTGCCGTAAATGAAGAGATGAACTTTTTAGTGAGTTCTTAGAAATTTTATTAATGTAATGCATTTTTCGAGCCTCAATTAAGATTTTTAATATTTTTTAAAAACCATATATATTATGATATATACAATAATACAACGTGTATCGAGTAATTTATTATTATTTTGAAGTTTAACCAACAAATATTAGTATTGCATTAGATAGGCGTAATCAATATAAGACAAATAATTAATTCATATGTAACTTTTCATGTAAGTATGTAGTGCATTTTTATGCTAAAATTAAGAATCTTAAACATTTAATTATAATTATTTAATATAAAATAAAATTATAACCATAACAAATACCTTGGACAAGGCGTTGAAAGGGGGTCCTGGTTTAAGTATATACATAATCGGGAAACACTTTAGAAAGTCTGTTCAGTATTCATAACAACCAACCATGACATAAACTTTTCCATTGAAGGATAAATATTCTATGGCAAAAGAGAAAAGATTGCGAACCTTGATCGTCTAGATAATCGTTACTTTATATTAAAATGGGGGCATGTACTTATGTACGCGCGTCCGAAGTTATACTTTTTTGGCATCATTCAAAAATAAAAACATTTAATAATATAATAAAAAAGTTTAAGCACAATTTTCTTCACTAATATTAACGAATAGTAAATAATATTAATTAAAACGTTCAATTTAAATCACTACTGAATATAATTTATTAGCACATATTATTCGCAATTTATTATTTCAAATTTGATTCACAAAACGTGTTTTAGTTTCATATTTAGTTTTAGTGCTATTGAGAGGAGACCCGGCGAGGAGACGACAGAGAGAGGGTCGGTTTCTATTTAGTTGGTAGCTTTTTTGGGGCGGCTTAGCGGACAGCTTCAACCTGTGATTTTTGAACTAAGTACAGTGATGCGTGCGCATTTAAATATTTCACTCTCTTCATATTTTCATAACGCGCCTAAAGAAGTATAACTTCAAAAACTGAATAATTCTTAATACTTTGCTAGCTAGAGTTTATACATTGTATATACATGATGTTTGTCCGCCTCGCCCAGCGGCCGAGTGCGTCACGTCTCCTTTACTAAATTTAATGTTTTTACTCTAAGTGTGTAGGTTGTGTAGATAGTATAGTCGTATTGTTCCGGGCGACATATTTTTATGTATTGTGGAATCGATGTTGGTCTCCGCAGAGTTAGATAAATCTATAGAACGTATTTTGACTTTGCTGAGCCAAAGTTAGTGTTAAAACGAGAACAGACTTATTTGTGACACATAAGGTGGTCTCCTTTTGACTGAGCCTTAAGTCCGAGGTAAGAATGAACTCGCTTTAGAGATCTCTGTCTTAGGAGTGCGCTAAAATAGGCCCTCGTGTGCCGCGGTGCTAGTGCAAACGAGTGGCCGACAATCGTGTGGTGGGCCACGAGTATGACACCCACTAGACACATGATAACTTTGATCTTAATGCTGTGATCTTTGTTTGTTGCTCACTGCTAGTTTTTCTATATACGTAAACTTAATAAAAGTCATATAGAGAACGTACCTATTTAGTTAATACACTATATCGAGTCACGGAACGCGATTGATATTTTTGCCACCGGAATCTAAAGACATACCAACCTTGTCTACCAGACAGCGGAGAAACAGGAAAAATGCCCACCCATTTTTGACCCTCTTTTCGTACAAGGTTAAATGCTTTCAAGTTTTATTCTTGAAAATGTTTTGAAAACAGTAGTTTGAAACACGCGTGTGTTGATGATTATATAACACTAGTATTAATCTTCGAACAGCGCTTCATCGAATTAAATCGAGCCGGGAGTAATAAAATTAAACGTATTCCCTGATCTCCGGTAGATATCTCCCGGCACGGGGCGGCCGGGTAGTTGGACCCATCGGCACCGTTCGCATGCGAATTAACATTTGAACTCTGCGGACCCCTTAGCATATGTCTCGAGGTCGGTGACGGGCGGCGCCCAGCTTTACGTCCTAAAGCTGGAGTAGCCACGTCACACTGCCAACATGCGTATGGCATGCAGCCGGCCACACCACAGTTTAGTAGATTGGTTTGACGCGCTGCCAGTGTCCGGCGCCTGTCGCCCGTCGCGCTCAGCGGAACCGTACTTTAATAAGTAGGTACAATTAGTAAATGTATTTTAATTGTAATTGCGAGTAAGTTTATAATATTGTGTTAACTGTCGTGTTGATTCAGTTAAACTGTAGATTTATTTATTTGACTGGATTTCATATTCAATTTAATATTTTTGTTTGTCTGTTGAGTTTAGTTATGTTGATTTAGTGTTTAACAATTGTGCTCTGTCATTGTAGATATTCCAAATTTGGGGCAGTCTCCTTCATCTGACCCTTACCTTCTTTATCGCCCTCACGATCTCAGTCTAGCCGTGATTTTCCCTTTGCTCTGAAATTCTTCTTCTCTTCTCAAATGGGGCTGTCTGGAGTTGAATTGGTATGTCCAATTCTAAACTTATTCTCTGAATGGTACTTCACAAAGGCCTCAGCGTGAGTGCAGGAGTGCAGCGGCTCACTAGGTGCGAATCCTCTGCTGATTCTCGAGAGGTACTTGGCTCGCATCATATCATCATCACGAATTTATTCGTAATATTTTTACCGGACCGGTGTTTGAACTGACATTTGACATCGCTAGATTATAGGTATATTCGTTTGCCTTGAAGCTTTTGAAAACTGCGTCCACGCAGACGTGTTGGAACAGGTCCCATTTCCAGTGGGTGAAAATTAGCGTCTTCCTCCCGTCGCTCGCTAAACACGTTTGAATTGGAATAGCGATTCCCTGGGCGAGGGCTTTACAATGAATGTAGGTTTAGGATAATTATAGGCGGAAAGACTGAAAATTAGCTAGGAAGAGAATGTGCGTGGTGAACTAGGCTTATTCTTAATGCTGCAGAACCTGGAATTCCCTCCAAGAACTCGCGTATGACTGACTGCTCATGCCTATCAAATGAATCTGACACACTTTCATTTTGTAATCGTTTTTATTTATCTCCTGTGGCTCGAGCGCTTCGGGGGTTCGGTGGCTTTGGTTATTAGACACAGATTGTGACATCATTACCATCTAGATCAGTACTTATACTATTGTAAATTATATTTATACAAATGGCAAATAATATGTGTTTATATACTCCTCTACTCAACATTTTTTTTCTATTCTTTAATAATATTTTTAATAATAAGCCAGAATTCAATGTTCAAATTGTCGTAAAATGAGACTAGAGGACAGCATCATGAAGGGGATGGATTCCAACCCCACGTGTGCGGAAGGTGACTGGAGCGTATAATGCTGTTACCAGCACGTTCAGTTGACACCACAGCTGAGAAAGGTTTTAGCGGGATGGGAGGAAAGCGCGCCTGGCCCATCAGCTTTCTTTCGTATTAAATAACCTCGTCTCGGGAACCTCAGACCAAACGTCCCTGAGGTATTTTAGTTTTGGAGGCGGCCTGCAGAAATACGTCAACGAGAGAGAGATTGGAGCGTTGGTATTTCATCAACTTCTCCGCGTTGGTTTCCTAGGTTAACTGCGTTGGCGTGGAGGCCTACCTAGATACATATTAGAGTATTCGGAATCGCTCTCAACAGTCTACGGTCACGAAGAAAACTGATACCATTGATGGTCTAATGGTGTAACAGTCGTACCTAGTTGTATTTCGGTTCAGTGTGGCCATCTCAACTTATTTAGAAATTTATTTTAGTATAAGTTATTTAGAAATGTTCACTTAAAAGTTAGGTTAATGCTACGAATACCGCCTATTTTTAATATTGCATTTGTTTTTCATTTAAACATTGTAAGCATCACGCTATTATATTTATACAAGTTTATTTCTAAAAGCGATAGCATTTTAATATTAAAAAATATATATTAAATTCAAAAAAACGCTTTACTCAACATATATAACTTGTTTTGTTATCGCTTAGCGTTCAAAACTCATGACGTCACAAAATACAAAATTTTCATTTTTTGATCAAACGTCATTTGAAAAATATTTATGTTTTAAAGCATAGAGCAAGCTTGGTTATTTTATTTTTATTTCTGTGAGATGCCTTTGCCACAATATTCAAAATGATTCAATTTAAAAACAGCTGGGCTCACGGCAACCGTCGACGGAGCATGCTCGACTAGCTCAAAACTCATTCGGGAATCCTAAACATTGGCTGGTTCGCGCCACGCGGCCTGAAACAACTGCGCTTTGTAGTACGCCGTTTCGCGCTTATGACCAAAGCAACCCCACGGGATCACAACTAGTCGAGCATACTCAACCAATGTAGATGTCTAGCAAATATGCTTTTAGTACCTCATTAATAAAAAACATATGTATTCATTAAATATAAATAAGATCGCTATTTGTATGTATCGGGGGGATGGTCATACTTAAGTTTCGTGGAAAGATAGTCATGTTGTTAATTTGTATTGTTGATTTAGTTACATTTTTTGTTTAGTTTATTTTTATTACAATAAAGTGTTTCAAGTATTTAATGAATTTTATTACGTCTGTAACTTTAATTATAATTTTAAATCCTATGAAGAAATATTAGGTAAAGGTAATCGAGTTGAACGATTCTCAAAGACTAGAGTAAGTTGACTTGGACCCATCAGTGTTTATGCCAACTACTGCGTCCAGGCTTTTTAAACTCATTATACTTTTTCGCTTCGCTTCGGCTGTGTAACCTTCGGGAAAGGAGTTTCAATTATGTCAACATTGAAGCTCAACTTTCTCGAGGGTGATTTGATCGTCTTAGGTAACTACGTCCATTCTATAATAAAAATATAATGCTCGAGTAGGTAAGTCAAAATATAGAAAGAAGGTCCTCTCGGATGACGGTCGCCAGATAACGCTGTCGCAAGTCGTCGGTAGGCAGGGTGCTCAGGACCGCGGGCTAGCCATATATTAATAATTATTTTCTTGAAAACCAACCCGTTTACAGCAGATGTCCGGCAACCGGCCTCTCTCAATCAAATGTTAATAATCTAAATATAATATTTGAAAGCTCCTACGTAGGGACGGAGGCAAGAACAGTCGAAAATGCATATGTAATAAATTATAAAGTCGTGTTAAGGCACAAAAAGAAAATATCCCGTCAAACGCTTATCTACTTTATTCCTTTTTACAATGTTGATATTTCTATTCTAAAGCACGAGTTGTTCACAATGATTTCGTAAGCTGAAGCGTCATCCTTAATCTGTTGCCACTAAATCATACGTGAACCATAATTTTTAAAATTTTAAAACTACAGTAAGTCAGTTATATACAGGTCTAAAAATTATTAGGCGCGGAACTACAAAGTGCACCCCTGGTACGAATGGATAGCCAGCAGAAATACCTCCTAAACAACAGCTGATTGGGATCCCTGTACTGTGTGTGATGCCACCACACAGACAGGCTCCACAGACAGTGTTGAAAGAGGGTTAGAAGAAGCGGCATTGAAACTGTTAAACTAATATATTACACCTGGGTTTTATTACAATAAATAATTTATAACTAATACAGTCGCAATTATTGTACATGCATACATTTAGCCTACAGAATACGTACAATTCAATGTGTGAGAGCAAATTTAAGAGGATTTTATATGAGGTTAAAACAGGTAATTGAACCCAAAATTTGTATTCCTTTATCTTTATTGATGCTCTCTGTACACATGAAAACAGCATTACTTCGGCAATTAAACATTGCTGAGATAATTGTTATTGGCTGCATTAGTGACAAAATAAGCGATTCCTGTCAATAATTACAATTATTACATCACACTTTAATATGGTTTAAAAACGCAGCGCGACCCGCTGAGCCGGCCGGCGGCGGCGCGGCGGCGTGGGGCTCAACGGTTCAAGTAAACTTAGTGCGATGTTTTCAGTTTTATCAATAGCTTATTTCGTCACGCTCGGTACAGATATGTATCTAAACAATACATTTCGCATTAATCATTCGCGTGGCAAACGTTTGATAAAATTAAGAAGAGACAAATGTAAATGTTCTGTAATCATTAGGAAACGAGATACAAAGCAGGATATGTTATACTTGTGATGAACTTTGTATTTTGTGTCAGCGCAACAAACGGGCTCATCGGATATAAGGTGCACTTTAAAAAACATTCAAAATACTTCGCAGTGAATTGTCAAATAAACCACTAATCAGCCGTAAAGTATACAAGTAATGTTTTCGTCACCGCCGGTCTGTCCGTGCGGCTACTCCATCGAATCTCCGTACTTGTTCGTAGACGGCGACCGCTGCGGGTCGGGCCTGGCTCGCGAGATGGGTGGGATGTTGCTCGGTTCAATTCTGAAACGGAGATGCACAGTGCAGCAGGTTGACTGGATTCTTTTAATCGACGCTGCTTTTGAGGGTTCACCATTTCACAATGGAAAAATGGAAACCTTAAGGGGACGCACACACAGAAGGACTGTGTGTTAGTAATGCCCGTTTTTTGGGCTGATCGCGAAATCGTTGAGGCCCAGTGTATGAGAGCCACGTTGTATTAGAGCTGGGAGTCAGAAGATAACGGGAAGGCCTCACTTGTAGGGGTCCTGCCGGGCGTCCGTGTACTCGCCGCGGTTCTTGCGGCGCAGCTCTTCGTACGACAGCGCGGGCCGCGCGGGGCCGCCCTCCGGACCGAGCGCCCCTGGACCTGGAAACATGTATACCCTAGCGTTAGGGAATCGGCTTATTAAACCGGCACACCACTGGACGTGGGTCTCTCAGCAAGAGAGGTTTGTGCCCATAGGCCGCTACACTGGCCAAGTGCGTTTCGGTAGACATAAATTCAATTGAAAAAAAAACGCACAAGAACTCCCCAGATGTTAGAGGTGCGAATGCGCCACTCCTCACTAGTGCGGCCGCGAGTCGGACGGGCTCCGGCACTCACCGGTTTCCTGGCCGGCGCGGTAGTGGTCGTCGCCGAACAGCGGGCGCTCGGTGTCGAGGTCCAGCGAGCTGCCGGGCCCCGCGTCCGAGTACACGTCTTCCGGCGCCGCGCCGAACATGGGCGCGGGCCGCTTGGGCGCCTGCCTGCAACCAACAAGGCAACATTGCTGAGCTATTGTAAGAATACCGAATAACTGTGATGTTCTATTCAGAGAGCACCACTATAATGATACTACACGTAGTAGGTGTATGGAATTAATGCCAGTGACACCACCACATACTGATTCAATATAAATAACACTAACTACTCTCAGATACTATGTTTAAAACTATTGCTGACTATTTTGTGACTTCAGTTTGTGAGGGCTCAAGAGTGTCAGAAAGCAGTGTCAGCATTAACATCAAAGTAATAACACCACATGAAGCTTCTTAATAGTATATTTTAAAGCCTGTTATGTTTTCATGTAGGCTTCAGTCATGTACGACACACTACATTAACAAGTTCATTGTAGACTATTTGTGGCAAATGCATGAAACTTACAACAAGTTCATCTGAATATCACATGGTCTTAAAAAACAGGAGTCACCCTTATGTCCACTAAAATATAAAATAATATCTCTTCTGAAGTTTTGGGCTTGAATCTCTACCAAAATAAAAATCACTTTTAACATAGCACTCGCACTAGTTGGCAGCATGGCAGGCAAAGTCTAACACTTAAATGTAAAGCCACGAACCAAGTTTTTGTTACTTTGGTTTTGTTAAAGGTTCAACATGTAATTTTTTTAAATGATGGGGGAATATTCTATATTAAAAAGCCTTAGCCTCTATTATAAGTATTCCACCATTTAATATCATATAAAGTATAGAAATTTAATTTCAGCTCATGCAAGTCAATTCAAAATTCCATTAAAGTTGCAGTCTATACATACCCCATCCTCCCTTCCTTCTTATCCCTCAACAGTTGGCCTATGTAACTGCCTGGTAGTGCCATGAGCTTCTCTGCGCATGCTTGCTGGTAAGACAGCTTGCCTAAGAAGTAGCCCACTATCACAGCTAAAGTCACCTTGGGGAACGCGCCAAAACGGGGGTTTGGCTTTAGGTGACCTGAAAACATTTAATAATATATCTACTTAAACTGTTTTATGTCTGAATTGGTACCTAATTTTAAAAAACTTTAAAATTTTTCATCTTATTAAAGTTTTCAATAGTCTTGATTAAAAGTATTTAAATAATAAAATAAGTAATATTAGGACTGTGATCAAAACAAAGATCTTTGTTCGATAAAAGACATCTATTGGTTAAAATATGTGATCATCAAACACACAAACATCATCCACATCTGCTCTGACAAGGAATTACAGCTTATCTACTCAAGAAAAAGTGAAATATGCTGAAGCTGAGGGCACCCCCTACCTGTGTGTCAGGCATTACTAAATAGAGCTGCAAAGAGTTAAGTTACAACAAGACAGTGTGTATTTATTGTTAGCAGTTTTAAGCCAACAACTCGAGAAACTGAGACATATAATCATATTATAGTCTACAGTTTTTAATTATTTTCTGATACTTTTACACATCTGGAAGTATTCGCTGGGTATTACACTAGGACTATTGTATGTAGGATTGCAATAATTTGAAGTTCAGCATATGCATATTAGGCTCAGGCCTCCTGTCAAAGAGGACAGAGTTTTGGAGCCTAGACCCACCAAACTATTTCAATTCAGGATCTCATTGTAAGTGATAGTAATTGGAAATGGTGGCTGCATTGAAATGTGTTGTTTACATAAGTTTTAAAATGCCACACCTTATCTGTTGAAGAAATGTTATTTTGAAATAAGTACAATAAAAATTAAATTCCTCATCCAGACCCTATATTTACTTCTAATCTGAAGAGTTGTGTTTACTTGAACTCAAAAGTTATCGCCTATGCTTGTAATATAGATGTGAAAATAAAGTTATGAAAAAATGCATTTTATAAGGCAGTTTGAATTTCATAGTGAGATGAATTAGAACTAAATAAACAGGTCTAAATTTGTTTAGTGGACCCTCAGTCAACTAAATTTATTAATGTAATGTAAACATATCAGCAAAAACTTTTTTTATTCCAAAGTACAAAAGTTACGAAGGATGTTTAACTGGTTGCCTTTATAATGAATTTATTTATTATTATTTATTTATTTAATTTGTGAATGGATGATGGTTTGAAAGTGTATGCACAAAATAAAAATAACAACTCACCTCCCTGGACACCAAAAAAGGCGGCGAGACCAAAAGTAGTACCCAGTGGCAAAGATCGTTGATAAAAGCTCTCTGTGTTGCACTCTTTTAGGACTCGCAGCTCGTCCTGCGAGAACTTGTACTGCGCCTGAAGAACCACAGCGCTTTACATCTCACATCATCCACCGAAACAAACTAATAGCACACCGGGATCACATAACCTTACCGCAAAGCGCGCACCGCCAGGCGCCTCTCCTTCATCGCGTACGAAATTGTTCGACTCATTCATATCGTTAAAAAGATTATTTGCATCAGTTTCTAATACAATATACGATGGAATAATAATTGTGAATTAATAAATATTTAAGTGATGAATCAAAATAATCCAACCCATAGATAAAAAATAAGCCACAGATTACTATAGAAAGCCAACCTATATGATCTGTCATTTAAATTCTTCTGATAGGCTACAGTAGCTACCACGCATTCCCACTACCAGACACCAGTTCCAGTTGACCGACCGAGTTGTTCCTTACTATATTTTCCATATAGCCCAGCCAGCATTACCCATGTAGCGCCATGTGTACCCAAGTTTCGATTTTGCAACAGTAGTAGTTTATTCTCCATAATCCATTAAACATTGTAGGTAATAGATTCTCGATGCAATGATGGCTTTTCGTAATTTAACGTGATCCGTTAACCCTTAGTTCCTCGTTATTCGTGCATAGACCTTCATATCCCTCTTTCGACTTGACAATGCCGTAAATGTGAGGTTTGGGTACAATAACTCCGACATTGAGATTGTTGTTCACCCTCCTTGAAGTAAATCAAGTTCAAGGATTTTAGGATGGAGTCCTCTCCCTCTCGACTTGCTTACTGCTCCTTCCAGCTCAAACATCTTTTCCTTTCTTCTCAATATGCGTTGGTGATACGGTGTTTGGTCTTGTTGTTAGAGTATCTTTTTTCGGAGATTCTTAACTCCGCCTCCCCAACCGTTACTGTAACTGCTCTCATGTGCGGATTGGCAGACTTCGCACGCCTGTGAGAACATAATGGAGAACTCTCAGGCGTGCAGGTTTCCTCACTATGTTTTCCTTCACCGTCGAAGCAACTGATATTTTAATTGCTTAAAAACGCTCATAACTCCGAAAAGTTACAGGTGCGTGCCCGGGTTCGTACCCCTGACCTCTGATTAGGAGGCTGACGTCCTAACCACTAGGCTATCATAGCTTCAACCAATCGAGGTGTCTCAATAAAATTCAACAGAAGAATGTTCATATTATTACGACTTCTAGATACTTCATCAGAGGCAGTAATTTTATCCCGGGTCTTATTTAAAATGAAATGTATTTTAAAAATAAAATATGGTCTTCTAATCCTATTTTTACATAATTTCATATCATGTATACGTTCTGTACGTAATATAAATATCATTTTGTTCATGATCGAGGTGCCACTGGACAAAAGACCTAATCCATCCGGACCATGAATAGAGTCGGAAGTTATTTGCTTGAAACATTGTACGACACTTTAAATAGGGTGGTATACCTCGGTAGAATTATTACGTGTTGAGGTTCGCGGATTTGGAATTAGTTACCTGATCCTTACCTATATATAAGTTACCTGGCTGTTCATGAAACTTAGATCAACTCCAGGTCAATGTTGCAGTACACACTTACCAAACAAAGCTCGCAGTCGTTGTCTACAAAAGTACAGTCACTAGTTTCGCACTCGACCACATGTTTCGCTGGGTTGTCGCTTTCCTTTGCTCTGCGAACTAGGCGGACTGCCTTAGCAACGTAGGCCGGTATTTATTGTTTCTAATCCTCAGAATGTATTTTCTTTGGAACCGGAATACGTCGGAATCATAAACAAAGGGAAAGTTCCAAAATGGTTTGGATTCGGGGAATTTCTGAGATTTCGTTTGTTAGCAAGAAGGTACTCTTTAGACTACCTACCTACTTAGGTACTATTGCTTACTTAGTTTATGTTAGGGGCGATCATGAACTTTCAAACGTTAGTAATAAGGTTCTTTGTAACAAAAGCATAAAATTATTTTAATATTTCTGGCAGCTCTTACATTTTTGTTCGCTAATTATAGGTAATATAAGTATCGCTAATAATAACTAATTATAGAATTCAATATTTTGTTAAGCCGCAATTGGTTTACCGTACATCACTGGGACAAAACATTCCCTCTAGCTGCAACTGTAACAGCTAAACCCAGCAATTACGGTTATCCCGTAGTTGCCATTAATGTCTAAAACTGGGTGTAAAATAAATATGTATTTTTATTTTTAATTAGTAATTTTAAATCACCGAAAAGTGAAACGATTATTCGTCGAAATTTCCTGAATCACATAAAAACAAACGACTACATATAAGATGTATTGGGTAGATATGCATTGTTATATAACATCGACTACAACTACATTCTAAGCCCTTTTATTTTATATTTTAATTGAAAAAATTATTGTCCAACAAAACAGTCTCTAGGTTCTTATCTAATCCCAGATAAGAACCTAGAGATAATTATCTCTACCCATTTTCTTGATAATCGCTTTTTCTCGTTATCTCATACGTATCTTGTATGGGACGAGAAGACGGTAGCCATAATTATCTCGCGCGCATCTTAGTCTTTCAGACGATTATAGGAGACCTGCGATCGCAACGAACTACAAAAATAAACTATTAACATCTTTAGGCAAGGGATTATTTTAATTCGCTTCTGTTACCAAAAATTCTATACATATGATATATATACAGGTGGATGAGGTGGGATGAGACTAATGTATCGTATATATGTCGAAGTATCATTTCTTAGTCGGGGGCTTTGCGTCGTGGAAGTGCTTGCGCATGGTGTTGCCGAGGTGGCTGTCGGCGGGCAGTCCGCGCAGCTTCACGTCGCACTCCGGTATGTAGGACAAACGTCCGAAGCAGTGGCCCATGAGCGCAGCCAACATTACCTTGGGGTAGACGCCGAAGTGCGGGTGACTCCTAATGCGCCCTAAAACAAAAGTTCAGAGAAGTAAGATATCGAAACGCAAAAAATTTGTAATTAAACTTAAAAGTTATGAAATCGGAAACATACATTCTTACTTCTATGAACTTCCTTACCTTTTTCTTTTTCGCAGGTATCGAGAATGATTACAATATACAGAATTGAAACTAGAATTGAAGTTTTGACAACGTTCTGCCCACTCACTGTGCGATCTACCTACCTACTCTGTTGCGAAGAAATAAACCTCATACCACCATAGAAAGTACCGTTACTTTGGCACATTATACGTATACCTGTATATACCTGTGCTACGGTTTCTATGTCTGGTCTGAAGTTCACTGACCGACTTCAAGCGTGCAACACTGGAATTCGTTTTGCTGGTTCATGTTCAGTTGCAAGATTATTGATGTCAACCGGCACAGGGGGTTGAATCATAAATTGCTTTGGGGGGGGGGGGGGGGGGGGGGGGTCTATCAATGCACAATTCAAAAGTGTACGGAATTGGGCTGAAATCTGGCACAGAAGTATGAAAGGCTGCAAAATGGCGGTTTGTAATTTTTATGAAATAGCTAGTTAGCTAAAAATATACAAGAATGCAAGCCTGACAGATGTTTTACAACATTATATTAGAATTTAAAAAGAAATAAACGCTATCCTAGTACGTCTGTGCAAGTGTATGGCCATAGTGTTGGCACCCACCTCTAGGCCATGCTGTAGGTCGCGCTCTCGTCGGCGGAACGCAAACAGCGCTCGGAGCAGGTTGAACGCTGCAATTGTCACTCACTCACCTAATTTTATCCCAGCGTAAGTGAGAGCGGCGAACAGAGTCCCGAATGGCAGGCAGCGCTGGTAGAAGCTCTCCCTGTCACATTCCTCGAGCGCTTTAATTTCATCAGGTGTAAACTCGTAGTAACGCTGTAAATATTTCCTTCATTTAGAAGAATTACCTTGCTTCAAGTGCTTATGTTACGATGTAATTTTATAACAAATTACCAGGGGATGAGTAATGTTTCGTATGGGGGGGCAGGTCCACTTAAGTTCCGCTTCATCTGTCCTACACATCACCTCCCCTTTTTCATTTGTGTTCGGCTCAACCATTACGGGTTAGTTTTGTGAGAGAGAAGGTAGGTCATTAGGTGCAGAGGCCGGGAGGGTTTAATTTTGTGCATTATAATCACAAATATTTTGTAACATTATGAAAAATGTATTCTTTCCATGTTGAGGTTTTGACAATGTCAAAATATATAAAATTATGTTTTTGTGAGAGCTACGTGATAGTTGAATCAGCCAGAACTTGCAACACATGCAAAGAAGAAACAGAAGAGGTGTTGTGCGAAATGGTGAGCGCTGTGTTTGTATAAGTGGATGGTTTGTTTTCCGACAGGCTCAATTTTTGCATTTTATAATTTCTGAATGTTCTCTGGTCTGGTCTGGCGGGAATTGATGGTCGTGGCTAGTTACTACCCTCCCAACAAAGACGTGTCGCCGAACGATTAAGCGTTACGGTATGTTGTGGCACACCGTACTAATTTGCACATTTCTTGAAATAAAATCCTTGTATACAGGTCGAGGAGGTGCCACCCGAATTTTCTTTTAAGGAAAAACGCATAAAAATTTTCCGGCGTTTTTCACAAATTTCACCATATTTCTGCCAATTTCTCTAGCGTTTTCTCACAACGTCTCGCGGTGCTAACTCCGGGAGCCCATGCCTGCAGAGAATCCAAAAGTCCTCTTTTGGATTCACTGCGGGTGCACACGCTCCTTCGAAATATCATAATAAAAAATCGTCAAAAAGCTTCTTTGAATTCGGGTGGCACCTGCAACACCTGTATACTGTATATATAATATATATATGAGATTTTTATAAGACAAATTCGAACGATGTGTGGGAAGTTTGAACTGGTTATTAAGGCTTTTTAGGACGTCACAACGTAGTTTACCCAGTGCAATGGATTAATATTTTCTGCTACAAGGCTATACCTACTATATATTTTTAATCAAGCGTTCTTGGAACATGAAAGTATGGAAACTATGAAATAAAAGTGTAACGGTTCCCCTAGAGGAATAATGCTCTCGTTTGTTCACGTTACTGAAGCAATACAGTTATGGGCATTATTAAGCGCATAGACCTCAATCTTTAGTTAAACTCGGCCATCTACACTTAGAGCGCTTAAAACTGAACGGGGTTTTTATACGTCTAGACGTTTTACAACATTTGTTTTGCATTAGATGGTTCGTTGGTTGATGCAGGATGCACTGCTTTAAACTGATGCGAGTGCTTATGATAAATGTGAAAGTGACACAGCCTTAATTCTTAAAATAATACTCGACTTTTTAAGACTGGCTGTTGGTAAAAGAATAAAAATAAAAAGACTATGTAGTAATCAACGTAATTTTGACACTATATAGTTGTATAATATGTTAATGTAAATGTCAAATTTGTAGTTAACTCTCGGGAAAATGTCGCATATAATTTTGTCTTTATCGCTGGATTGTTTAACTTTACTATAGTGGCGTCCCCACCTACTTCCAACACAGTATCCTCGGACCATGATACCGGTTTTGATTCTTCTGGCAGTGTGCGCAGTGACAAGAGCAGATCGGTACGCGGATTACGCGGGAGGGAGCATGCCACATTATAGTATGGAGGAAGGAAGCCATGATGTTGCATCGCGGTCTGAAGATTACTCCGAACGGTCACCTGACGCGGACGCACCCGTCGCGTTTGATTATAAGTTCGAGGAGGAGTTACGAGGTTCCTACAGTTTCAAAACATATCCGCAGGCCCCAGCTTCGTCGCATAAGCTGCGGCGCAGCGGCCGTCTATACATTTGATTTTGTTGCTTATGCGAGAAGGCTGTTGACCACGCTACTAATATTAATTTTAGTTACGGTAGTTTTATCGCATTTATTGATTATCCTTTTTACTTATTAAAGCAAGGTAATATTTTGGGTCAATAGTTGTGAAGCTATTGAAGAATTATTTGTCATCAAAGTTATTTAGATATTTGACTGAACTTACAGACATTAATTGTTGACAGAGGTGGCCCGATTCGTCCGGGTGAAAATCGTGCTAATAAATTTAAAATTAAAATAACGTTCAACAAGCAGTACAATGTTCTATTTAGAATGTTTGATTGGGTAATAACTAAGCAATCATCTGAGCTTAAGAAGGTGCAATTATTACGCAATAAAGGACTGGCGCTTCTAAAAATTTTATTTATTTCAGAAAACAAACACAAGATGCCAATGAAGATTGAAGAAGAAGACTGGCACACACAAAAAACGGAAGATCCGCATGCCTCTGATGATGATGAACATGAAACGCATGTACATGAATTACTTCCGCAACCTCGGAAAGGAAGTCGCGAATATAGGAGACATCGAACTCGTACCAAAAATAAACAAATTGACGGAGACGAGCAAAACTATAGACAAAAAGCACCTTTTAACGATCGAAGTCGACAAATCAACGGGGACGCTATAGATATTAGAAATTATAATACAAATAAGGGTCGTGCGCGGGAAGATAATAGTATAGAATCTGATAGTGATAATGTTAGAGGTACAGAGAAAGTGATAAGAAGAAAACCACGAGATAGAAGGGTAAATTTCAGAAGGTTAGATGTTGATTATGAAGACTATGGTGAAGATTTGAAATCTTTGGAAAATAATGATGCGAAACCATTGAGAAGGGATGAAGCGAAAGCATTTGTGAGGGATGAATATGTTCAGAATCGAAGGGCCAACAAAAGAGCACCCCACCCCGTTCCAGAGAGAACCAGATTGGGTAATAAGAAATACCCAGTGTACGATGACGATTACTATGACATGAAAAGAGTCAACCAAATAAAAAATAAACTGCCTGATCTGCATCGCAAAACACAAGGTAGATATCTCTTTACAATATTATGAAGTTTTCTATTTGTAACCTTCCCTTTAATCTATCGGAATAGCATGTTCTCTAAAATTATACAAGTTTTATTGGATTTTGCAGTGAACAAACATTTCGAAAATTGGTTTTGCTAGTAGAGGGCTGCTTTGGAGAGCATGTTAAAACCGTTTGATTTTTGTTGCCGGTTGATATTACTAAAATGTGATATTAATCGATAATTCTCACACACCCTCAGTGGAGCAGTATGGTGGGTCTATGCTCTAAAACCATCTCTTCTACGAGTGACGAGACCGTTGCCTTGCGGTAGGGCTTTAAAAGTGAATATAAGATAATGCTATAATTAAATCTACAAATTTTTGACATTGTCAAAGGGCGACTAAATATTAGGCAATTTTCGACGATAGCGGAGTTTTGAATTGAATAATGTGAATTTAGTGTGTAAAGATTAGTGTGTAAGGTTCGTGAACCAAGACCCATGTCTCATAATTATTTGCGAAGACTACAAAGTTAAGTAACAATAGGTTTGTGTGTGCCCAGCGAGGGGTACCGAGACGCCGAGCATCCGGGCCGTGCAACAGTTCTCTAACCGTCGCGTCGACCCTCCGCGGACTACTGCACCGACTTCTACTAAGACTTCCAACACCATCAGGACTGAAGCGACTGCCTTCACCGAAGGAGCCTCTTCAAATGTAACAAACTCGACCGGCTTGTCGCTAGCAGAGAAATCACGGTTGTCAATCCTAAAGAAAGCTCAAAGGAAAGACGATGCAAAAAACGTGGCATGGACGACCAAGCCGCCGGTCCTGATGCGAGTGACGAGGCGCATGCAGACCGTGGTGATGGTGGAGCCGCCTCAGGCAGGCGTACAACTACGTGCGCGGGAAGTGTTCTACGACACGCCTGAGAGAATTGGGAGAGCCAAGAAGCTTATGCGTAAGAAGCTAATGAAAGACGCCCGCAGCATCCACGATCTAACCGATCATTGGGACGAAATGGTGTGCGATTACATAGACGTTTCTCTACTAGACTGCTCGACATCGGTGTATCCTACGTTAGGAACACTATTTTTATGTCTCTTGAGTCTAAAATGGTCACATATACTAATTTGAAAAATGTTGTCAGAATTTTTATGTTACTCACATTTTAATTATACTGTTACCAGATTGTTCAATTGTAGTAAATGGCTTTGCGCATAATTCGTTTATATTATAAAACAAACCAAATAGATTAGAATACATAGAATTATTGCTGTTTTTGCCTTTTGATGGGCACATAAACAATAACAAAAATAAAATTTAAGGATAATTTACCGAAGTGCAGGTCGACACTTAGTGAAGCCCCCTATTAGCAACCATTAGGCCACATAGGCTCGATGCGACTTTTTCCGAGTTTACCGTGTTACGCAACCGCGGAGCAACATGCTGAGTTATTTTTACAGTTGAAATAACCGAAGAATGACAAGTGCTAATTTTAGGTAGCATTTAAGTTTTTAAATTTGTAAAAGTCTTGTGATGTGAGTATAACATTTTTTTTTTTTAGTAATTTATGTAACAGGCCAGTTGCGGACATTTGGGATATACAATGTAAATTTAAACGAAACTTAAAGAAACAATGAAATAATAATTAATTAAAGTGTTTATTAGAATACTAACATTTTTTGAGTGTTTAATAATATGAAAGAACATTTTGTGAGTATTTCTTTTACGCTTACTTTATAGTAGCATGCAATTTCTAATTAGGTACCTCTTACGAATCGTGTCAAAACAGTTACGTTCTTAGTCTTTTTTTTAATACTCGGTTTGTAACCAATTAATGCATTTCACTTGCTTCATTCGATTTTAATAGTAATTAATTAATAAAATAAGATTCAAATACAAGAAAACCAACACGAGAAAAAATATTATGGAAAGATATGATTTTCCACAGAATATCATTCTTGACAAAAATAAACAAAATCACAAATGTCACATTTATCGATGAGCCTTGGCTGAACTCGCTGGATCAGGGCGACGAGGTTTTGTAAATGATGCCTTCGAGGCTAAAATTGCGTAAGAAATGGATCCAAATAAATTCACAGATTGGTTTACTAAGTTGTTAACAAACCTCCCCGAACGGTGCAGAATCATTATGGACAATCTATAATATAATGCACCATTCAACTCAAATAAATAAAGCACCTACTTAAGTGCACAAAATGACTGATTTAGTGGAATACGCAACGGCAAGGCGTTGAAGCTGATATGAAAATGTCGAAAGCTGAATTTCAGAAACTGGTGAAAGAAAAACTTGCGAGACTAGAGTATGAAATTGATGAGTTGGCACTTGCTTTAGCATGGACTCTAAGTGATAAGAACGCCGTCGTACCATTGTCAGTACAATGCTATTGAGTTGATTTGGGCTCAAGTTAAAGGATACGCAGCACGTCTACAAAGCTGCCATCCTCGTCTAAAAAATGATGACATTGTTGAAAGAAGCTTGTGCCACAATCACAAAAGAAGACTGGGCCAAAACTAACTCAAAATACTAAACTTAAGACATATCTACTGTATTAAAATTTCAGTAAAATTTTCTAATCTACTAGTTAAGTTTAATTTAGTGCATTGAATTAGAAGACCTTTAATCCAATGCACTATACAATTCATATTCAAATCGATCTAATAGTGATACAATCTTGAATTGATTTATCGAGTTCGGTACTGGTTTTGACTTTTGTCATCAGGACGTAACTAGTGATGGTCCGTCCAAAATATTTACAAAACATTTGTATATAAATAACGAGAGAACCACCAAACTGCTCAACCAGGCGCCCCTGATGCGCACACACTTATCACTCTGAATGTTGTCGCAGAAGGGATATATGTATATTTATATTTATATATATATTCTAGCAAATTAGGTTTATTATCCTGTGAAGCTAGAATAAATAAATAAAAATAGAGGAGATAAATAAATAAAATTTTAAATGCGAGTTCACACTTCATCACACATGAAACGTTATATTTCATTTGTCCGATTTAATGTCGCCTTGCGCGAGCGCACGAGCAAATAAACGTAGAGACGGACAAACGTGCACTGCCCGATGCTCACTCTTCCTTTATCGGTTATTCGTTTAGATTTGACTATACTTACCGTTGCAGCGACAGCACATCAGACGGCGAGCGCTGCGGAGCGAGAGCTCAAGGCTTTGCTCGGCCATCGGCAAAGAAAAGAAGCTCCCAGTTCGTCGCAGCTTACTCCGTACGCTTCACTGCCTGCCACATTCCCCCCTTACGCGATAGACGCTGCCATTAACGAAGAGTGGCTTCTATTCCTGGGTTCCAACGGAGCACGAAGGATACTACGATCTATATTTTATATAACTACGCTAGCTTTATTAAACTGTATACAATATTACTTATAGATTGATATTTTATTGTACACTTAAGTGAAGAGCACGCTCCGCTTCACATAAGGGAGGGCGCGGCGAAAAATCCACTACGCATTTACTAAGAGAATATTATTCGAATTGAATTTATAAGAAAAATAATAAGTTTGTTCTGTTAAATTGGTTGTGGGCTTCTTCTTTGAGCACGTCGTTATCACCATCTTCTCTATACAATGTAAAATCCGCCATTATATTAATTTAAATACAGATCATTTTGAATTTAAATATAAACTTGACAGCAACGCGGCGGGCGGTGCCTATAGGGGTTTTTTATATTAATTAGGTTTGGAACCTTAAACTTTGTGTAACCGTTGCTCTGTTCCTGTGTTAGAGAAAGACTAAGCAACTAACACTTTCATATTTGTATTCAAGTTAGTGTAGGGTTGTAATACAAATGTTCGATTTAGCAACCTTAAGAAATGTGCAATCATTTCATGAATCAACTACCTACTTCATTGTTACCTACTACCTAATTCTGAACAGGTTGCTTATAGATTACCTAGATAGATAAGTAGGTAGGTTAAAATAGAAAAGATAGGCATAAGGTCATAAATCTGTTTAAAATTCAATAAACAGTAATATGTTGTAAGTATTAATATGTTTTATTAATGCTTACACTAATACTTTCACTATTCTGTACCCTTTCTGAATTCACTGACACATTGAAATGTATAATTGAGCGATTTAGTTTACTTATGAATTTGAAACGCACATATAAAAAACTTTAACTGTCCGCGTGCAAGTTACTGCTATATTCGTTCCTGCTGCAATGGCTACCAGTGTCGGGCTGCCTAGATCACGATAGTGAGCCGCTTCCGAGGGTGGGCCGCCAACGCCATCTGCGAGAATGAGTGCGCTTGGTTGGCGGGGCGGCAGAGGTCGCCAGCGGTCCGGGTGCAGTGGCGGCGGATTGATTGCGGGCGGGGGCGGAGGGCGCGGGGCGCGGCGCGCGGGGCCGGTGCGGCACACGCGGCCGCCGGTCGGGAGCTGCGAGCGGAGCGCGAGCGGTTCGGTTCGTTCAATTTATTTATTGGCGGCGGCTCGCGCGGGCCGGAGGTCGCTCGAGTGTGTGCGGGGCCGGCGTATCCTCGTCCGGTCGACCGGTGTCGTTACTGCCCCGACGTGTTACAAGTGACTAGCATGAGTGACAGGGACAGGTCGTCGCCCTCCCTCACGGACACCCCGCTCAAGACGTACATCGGCCGGCACGACGACGACTACCCTCTCATAAACGGAAACGGTGAGTGCCACTCCTGAGCGACGTCTGTCGGAACAGCCGCAGCAGCCAGCTTCGGTCACGAGGGCAGCGGCGCCGGCCGCTCGAACCCTCACCTTCAATTTGCAATCCGTGCCGTTTTGCCGCAGTGTACGCGCGGTTCGATCGACCCGTCTTCCGAGCTTCAATGGACTAGATATTCATATGTCCCACAGGCCTCTTCTGCCTGCCCTACATAGTCCACACGGAAAGGGAAGAACCCCTGCTGACGCATCTCATTCATTGTTCATTCGCTGGGAGTCCGTGACCGGAGCCAAAATCCATTTTCCGCATACGCTAAATCTACACATCCTTTTTACACATCCATTAAGCTACACATCCTAAATATTTTCCATTTTCAGTCACGCAAATCTCTTTACAACAAATACTAAATATCCAGAGGGACAGAAACATCTTTCAACCCTTAAAGAGGTTTCGGTTTCATGCCTTAACTACGTCGATAGACTCGAAGTTGGGAAAGAACCGATTCATAGACGATACTTAATGGATGACTTTATTCTCAGGCTGGTCATGATAGGGTCGGCTGTTGTCTACTCGTGCGAAGTAGGGGCATTCCTGTACTCCTATTCAAATAGGTATGAGCGTGCAGTGCCGGCAAGTGGAAGGGTCATGTCCGATGAAGGTGGACGAGTCAAACGTTAGGTCGATATTTCGGACAGGGTCCAACCTTGCCCGCCCCTGCCGTCCTGCGATCTGCGTGACTATCTTTTTATCACAGAGTTGGCAATTTATAAGGATGCGGGTCGGTCGAGTCGGCGCCGCGGTGCGGCCGTTGCAGTGCCCAAATGTTGGATCGATACCCTGTGACCTTAGGTCTTCGAGCCGGAAAACTTTCGTCGAAACGGGAACTGTCGCATACCGTTTGAATGTACTAAAATGTTACCATGAAGTTGTGTCGAGGCCATCGACCGGTTTTAGACGATTCGGTAATGGAGGTCATATTGCAGGTGATAGATAGTTCGTTAGGCGATACATACCAGTGCACCACGACCCCTCGGCCTTGGTCTTGCCGTTAGTCACAAGTACAACTCTTTCGTCGCTGATTTCCTTGCGACGTACGAGGCGACGTCATCAGGCAGTTTATCTAAAAGCGCGTGATCAATTTTTAATACCAGTAGCTACCTACTTACGATATGTGACGAATTGCTAATTATTCAAAATGATGGTTCGTAGTGGTTCATTTCAAATTTTTATTTATGTATTTTCATTTTTCATGGGTTTAGGATATTTCCCGGTTTTGCCATCTTCTGTTGAATGCAACCTTTACATTTCTTCGTCACATTAAAATAAGAGCGTTCAGCTGTTTAGCCGTGAAAAGGTCACAACCCGACCGCCAGAGACACTTTCGCATTTATAATAACTGGCCGAGCGCAGTGCGCGACCCGAGCGAGCCGCGCACGCGGACCTGCGGGCCGGGGCCGATTCATTTACGAATCACAAGGTTTTATGATACCACAATGCATCAACTCGAGCAAATATTTCCATCGGGTTTCGGGCAGTCCCCCGTAGCGAGTGCACCGCTTGCAGTTCACTTTATTCGACAAGTTGGGCTCCCGTATTGCTGAAGTGTGTGCCGGCTGCGGCGATCGCTCCGCTCGTGCGCCCGGCCGCTCGGCGCGCCAGCGGGAGGGTTTCCTCCAAGGTTGCCGTTCACAATAGACACGGCGCTGGCCGCCGCGCCGCTCGCCGCTGGACGAGCTCATAAATAATCCTCCGAATAGTTTAGTTTCGACTCGACACCAATATAGATATATTTAGAACAGCTTCCGCTACTCTTTGGATATTTCAATATGTTTCTGACATTCGTACGTAAACAGACACGTAGCCGGGCGGCGGTACCTACATAATCCAATAACCCATTTGTTATTATTATGAAATAGGTGCAGAGTAATTTTGTTATTTAAAGTTCCTCTTAACAAGTCGCCATATTGTTATTCGTACGCAGAATATAATTGACTAGCGTCTGTCCGACACCGGCCACGGGGCATCCACGCACTGCGAGATCGATTTATCTTATTATATTCACGCTCATGGAAATAGATAATTTTCGACACTCGACAAATGAATAATTCGTTAAATACATCAAGTTGAAGCATCATCAAATAAAAATCGATACATTCCATTTTTCATCGAATTATCAAGACGGGAAAATACGTAAGGGAAGATAGTTAATGAGTCTCAGAAGCCGAATCAAAAATGTGAAAATTAGGTCAAATTTATATCAAAAGATTTTTGCGATTCAAACAACAGACGCTATAGATACAGAAGTAAGTCGGCGCGCCACTTCTCGTAGGTTGAACGTTAAACATGGATTCGACCAGTTTCTTACAGATATTTAAAAGTTTATTTGTGTCACAGAAAAAAATGTGAACACAATATTCAAAAATGATTTATTGAGCGCTGATGACTGATGTATTCTGAAATGGTAGCGGACTGAATTGTCAGGGTATTTTAGTTAAACCCATACCCCATCGAGTACTACTCGACGTCGTATCGGAATGTGCAGTCCGGTCGCTTGGCAGCACGTCTTTGTCAGTTGGGTGTTAATCAGCCACGGCCACCAGAGCAGGCCTGAGCATACTGACCCAGCCGAGAACCGAACCCGGGACCTTCCACTTAAAAAATCTCAGCGCTCACCACCACGCTAGAGATCAAAAAGGAAATCAAAATATATTTTTTGCTTATGAGAGAGGAGTTCTGTCCTCAGAAGTTAATGTCAATGAGATGATGAAATACTTAAGAGTTATAAGAGCGGCACCGATCGCGTCGGAAATCATAAAGTGCCTGTTGGTTCCCATACAAAAAACCTTTTAGAACACTTCGTATGCAAATTCTATATCGCCCGCAGTCGTGTAAAATAATCACAGCCTTAATATTTGGTGTATCAATATCATCTGCGTTATCAGATAAGAGGCGCCGAAGCCCGTACGCGCCCGCGCTCCTATATCACTGTCGCGCGACACACTAGTAACCCACTGATTAAAATATTTAAGTCACATTTAAAATTCTTCAATGATTACGATTAGGTACACTTAATGACTGCGCAACGCGATAACAGTATTGCGTGTTCGGATTCAGACGTTTATTTTGCTTTATTTATATTAATTAGACAGTTCGCAGTTTCGCTGAGGCGTCGCGCCCTCTGCGATAGTGGTCGCGGTGACAGCCCTCATTTGTCATTCCTCCTGAGGTCCCCACGGCTGGGCGCACGTGTCATAAGATACGGATAATGTTGGACACATAAATTATATTCTCATTAACCTTTTGAGGTTTTTACAAATATAACTAACATTGTAGGAAACTAAAATGGCATGCCCAGGGTAGTCGACCTTCCCCGTTGCGCCGTTCCTACACACCATGATAACTGACTCTTAATTTTTAAACATTATTTTCTGTATTTAAAAAAATATGTATCTTGGGTAAATAAATTAAACGGCCTCCCTTTGCATATTAAGACTAAATTCACATATTAATATGAGCTGATGCTCTACCCGCTACGCTGCTTCATCACATGACGGGGACCGACGTACGAACTCTGGATGTGAAGTCGGTTTTGTCCGTTCCCATTGGCTGCTAACAAAACTTACAAGCATGACCCAACCAATTAGCTCATTTCAACATTCAACAATTTTACTTCTTTATGACATATTGTAATGTAATGATCCAAAATATTCAGGAATGTGTTATATCTACTGGTTTAATCTCATAGATTTCAAGTTTAACATAGTGTATTAATCTCACAGTGACGGGACGCTAAATTGGGACTTTCAGTTTTTGGTGCGAATTAAAAATTTGCAAAATGAAAGAAGATTAACATTCCTACCACTTGGTCTGAGTAAAATAGTTTTTATTCCGTTTAGTTTCCGAGGTATTCATCAGAAAAAAATGGAATCATCTCTAGTTGTGCAGTAATTTTATTCAAAACCTAACCACTTGTATGCACTCATTAGTGTTACGAGAAAATAGGTGCTCGGGAGTTTTAGAACGTTGAGATTTCTTCAAAAGTCCACATCATTCATGTAAATAAATAATTATATATAATAGGATAGATTACTAAAGAGCAATCTAGTTAGAGCAATAATTAAACAGACTCTTTTTATCACTTTTGTATACGCTGACGTTTTAAATATTTAATGTAAACTTTGTCAAGAGGCTTCAACAGAATGTCATCCCATAAGTTATATTAATATTTTTAAGAGGAAAGATTTGTTCGTTTGCTTGTAATTTGTGATTTTATCTCATTAATATTAGGATTACAACCTGAAACAATGGTATTTATGAAGTGAGCTATTAGAAAAAGCGCTTTTGACCGGCTCCTTGTTGTGTATAAATACTATGAAGGCCGAGAAAAGGGTCGTTGGTAGATCGAAAACAAAGGTCCATATCTCATTAAAATCAGACACTATAACGAATTTAATGTCGAACATAATTTAGAAATGTAATAGCGGTTTTCAATCGCATATCATTACGAGGCATAAAATTTATTATCCTTACAAATAGAATTTATATTCTAAAAATATAGAGTCAAAGATAATTTTGTTTTTTTTTATAACGCTAATGTGTGAACTCCTTCATTAATTTGGAAAGGTTACCGGGATTTTACTCGAGAAAAACGTTGATTTGATTGAAAGATTACCAAAGAGAGCTTTGCGTTTCGGCGTTTATCGAATAATCTCAAATGAATTAAAAAAACGAGTCGGAAGACGCAGAATAACAAACATACGGCCTACCGTAACGGCAAACCATCTTCTCAAATCTCAATCTCATTTGAAAAGATGCGATGCGCCCGCTACTGTCCAAGGCTGCATCAGCACTTTACCAAACAGTAAAGAATTCTGACAAGGGTTAACTTGTAAATAAAATAATAACGATCTCCTTTTATCATTTTAACGCTTCGCGTTCTTTGGAAGCTTAAAATAGACAAAAATATGAGTGAACGTTAAGCTCCACACTCATAAATGATTTAATAATAAAAAATATTGAAGTTGAAAAGTCGCTTTACGTCGTTCATGAATTCCGAATGGGGTTGTCGTGCCGGTATCCGTGAACTGTAAATCGACTTTCGACAACTCACAAATTAAACTGAAGAGCTAAATACTCCATTTAACACGATCTAATTGGGGGTTAATTTTTAGAATGCATTTTTAATATTTATTTTCTCGATGAATGCTTGTCGTAGACTAATTATCGTTGCTTCTCTTTGTATTAGCCACTTGATTTACTAAACATACGGCAACATGCCATCATCATCATCGTCGCTTATTATTTAATGACGTTTTATTCACTTCCAATATAAAAATAGTATCTTTGATGTCTATTTGAAAGATATGCGCGTTTGGAACCCTCATAGCTTAGTTTTAAGTTTACGAATCTAGTTATCACCATGAAATAACTACTATGTAAATTATTGACGCGTCATGACGTCATTGACGTTGCATTTTTAAGGACTATTTGAATAAAGATTATTTTGAATTTGATATGCAATGAAAGAGCTGTGAACAAAACGTCTCCTGTTAAGTTCTGAACTCATCTTACGATACACCCCAGCGCTGGGCGCGGACCACCTCTTTTACAGGAGTTCATTTCATCATTCTTCTTGAAATGAATGCTTGTGCGAAATATTAAAATTGTGTAACTGTAATAATGCAGTTCTCATCAGCGACGAGGCGTTGGAGCCCTAACGAGTACTAATGGGCCGCGGGTGTCTGCAATTATCACCAGTTTATCTGTTATTCGATAATGCTAGTAGCAGTGCAGTGCTAGGGCCGCATTTCAATAGGGCGCGGCAGACGCCATGGCTACGTCGCCAAAATGGCTGATACTACTTAAACTCTGCGATGTCGCTTGGCTTAGTCTGTAAAAATTGCACGCCCCCGGTGGTCTCAAATCTGACGAGTTCTTAGTTTTGTGCCGATAGGGTTACTATTTTTTTATGAAAATCTATTTATTCCATAGAAGTTGTTCCAAGAAACAAAATTCTGTTCATTTATTTTTATATGAAAACTATTACCTTTTTTGCGTGAATCTGAACTATAGTTTGTGTATGTATGATTAGAAAATGTGTAGTGAGTTTATGTTAGTCAACATAAGTCAGTATCACTTTTCCACCTTTTTACACTATCTATATTAGGTGTGTAGGTTATCGAAAGATATCGAAATATTAGTCATAATTTGACAAACAATATCCAATATCTTATAATGGCGGTTGACCGCGACATCTCTGTGTTTAACGTGTAACATAATTCCTAATAGATCTTTTTTTAAATGCCAGTCTCGTTTGGTGCCACGTCGCATCCGAACGCCCCTGCCGCTGTACATATTTTATCAGAAGTGCTCACGCCTGTCGTGATTTAGCGATGACGAGAGGGTACTCCTCTATCACTACAAAACGATCTAACCGAATCTAAATTAAAGGAACGAGCCTTTAATTTAGATTCGGTTAGATCGCTTCGGTTTGATTTGGGTTCGGTATGGAGGCAATATTTTTATCGGTTGCCGTAGCAATCGTAGTCCAGGATACTCATCATACAATTCAATAGCTACGTTTGTCGCGTTTGTCGAAGTCATACTGTGGCGTCCTAGTGAGATGCGGGCCTTACAGTTTATAGCTATATCGTAAACACTCATTTCCTCCTATGTTTGTACTTGTTGTTTGTCGTGTACACACAGGGAAGGAAAAGTTCTGCAATAATTGTTCAACGTTTACATTGTAATATTTTAATTGATATTAAAATATCGAATAAACAGTCACACCTATGACCTCCCCGGAGTGGGCTTCGCTCTTGTACTGGCCGGAGTTCAACTTCGGCGCAGGTTTGGATATTCTCAATCTGGATATTAGTTTAATCTGCTTCTGCGGCAGACTATCAAGCGACAAAGAACTAATCAGCATTGCAGAATTATTCTGCTCAAAACCGATTAGGGATGAGTTTCTGTTACTGCCCTAAGAATCAAAGCCGACAAATCGTAGATGGTATAGTAGAAAATTTTCTGTAACTGATCGGTTTCGTCATTAAATGGTGTCGTGTCGTGGCCGGGGTCATAGAATCGGCTGGAAATCGAAACCAGGATTAGCTGCATATACAATTCCGCAGCGCGACCTCCACTGTGACTGAGACTGAGGACATACATGCACAGTGTCGGCAGATGAGAAGCGATCGCTCCGGGACCAGGCACGGCTCGATCGGCCAACCAGATGCCGCTGTTACTGGCTGTGGTGCCAGTTACCGAGTAGCCCCATTACCATTTAGTGGAGGCGGTACATCGGCTCCTAGCGCTAGCAAAATAAAATCGGCTAATTCTGTTTGTACCTCTAGTATAATTTTTCTGTTATCTGAGTTAGTAATGTAGGGTCGTAAGAAAACTATTTAACTGAGCGACTAAGTGCGCGTGCCAGCGAAGCCTGCTCCAGAATAGCTTTAAGTAAAAGCTCCTTAGATCCTGAAGTCCCCGCTGACAAACTTCTACGTTGACATCTCAGCTATCCCAATTGTTCACCAGACACCTCGTCTACAACTATTCTTAATTAAGCTAACTTTATTAGCAAGAACTTTACTCAACAGCTTGCTTCGACAGATTTACTCTCACTATCAGCGATATCAGCGACATTAGTATCGCGCATAAAACATCAAAAAACACGTTTCTTGACCTCCTTTAATTATAAACGTATATCAATTTTATTATTACTTAGTAAAACCTGCAATAGACGGCTTAACACACTCCCACATCGACACTTCACTCTGTGTTCAGAGCGTGTAAAGTAGAGAGTACATGGGTTGAGAGTGACAGATTCTGACAGGTAACCTGAAGGTCAAGCAGAAGACACTTACAGAGGCTCAGTAGCGAGGCGCGTCGGCATCCATCGGGAACGGAACCCGGGTCGGGCGCGGCGCTCCGCGGCTGACGTATCGGTATCAGCAGCATCGTTCGCGCTATCTGCGTGTAACATGACTGATTACACTTATCACCCGCGGCGCGCCGCCGACCTAGAAAGGAGAAGAGGCGCGGTGTGGCTGCGAGCAAGTCAATCTACGTAATATCATCTAAAAAAAGAGACGGATCCCGCGCCTGGGGTCTTTATTGCAAAATTTAAACACTATAACTATATATACTATTTATTTATTTAGCTGAACTACCGTCTAGCCTGCTAGTAAGTGATGTTATTAAATGTTGAGTGTAAGATATTAGCCGGCTAACCTGCTACGGTTACCCTGGTAACAACACCCCAATACCCCTAGCAATGGAACTACTCGTATATTAAACTCTGCTAGTATTATTTTGTACGCTATATCGCTCGGCGGCGCGTATTTGTCGGTAGTATGATAACTAGCAACGGTTAAAGCCTCCCACCATGTACCACCAGATCAGACAAAATTCAGTAAGGATAACTGCATTGATTTGCACACAAAAGAGACTCATACATCGCTAGACCAGACTCGCTAAACCACTAACTACAAACTTATGTTCCCGATATTTTGACAATATCAGTTTACCAGCAGACGAAATGCAGGCAAAAAGACTACCAAATAGGAAGTTCTGTTCCTGTTCTACAACAGATGTACGTTCATAAAAAAGATTCAACATAGAAAAGATGACGGTGATAGATTTACTTAGTCTTATACGAGAAACTTGTACTAGCACTCCATCTCTAAATGACCTCGTAGGTATAACTTATACCTATATACAATGTTCGCTCGTCGATTGTCTGTCTGTTCGTGTAAGGTGTACAGGTGATTTCTCAGCAGCACGTCTCATTCAGCAAGCGTGGCCGTACGCCCAGTCGGGCTCATTCACGAGCCACGTCAATCGCTGGGTGGCGAGCCGCGCCGCAGGAATCTCCTCGTCACAGGTTGCGCAACGCGCCGAGATGCACGCGACAGTTATATCGAGAGTTGTCAAGCGGATTTTGACGAACTGCGAGCCAAGTGATGGACGACACCGTTTACTGACTAAAATATAAATTACCGATTGTTACATGCATCTGTCACAATAACAATGAGGGGTTGTATGTAAATGCATTAAATGTTGGTTCATGAATATCCGGCTAGCCCGCGGTCCGCGCGCGTCCGGTCCTCCATAGAGACCTAGACCTTTTAAAAATTTCAAGGCTGAATTTGAGAGTGCGGCCCGAAACGTTGGCCCGCTTTTGATGTCGCAACCGGGACAGTTTGAGATTTATAATATTAGGAGATATTTGATGAAGAGGTTGTCGTACCGTCAGGGTCCGTCCGTCAGACTGGGAGATGGTCACAGTTTGTGAACGTGATAAGTTCAACTATCAAATTGCATCACTCGAATAATATTTTGTACGAGTATTTCACAGAGACCAAATAAATGAATTAATAATAGTTTGGCGTTCGGCGCCAAACGGAATTGTGACACACTGTGACCTTCTTCACCTAAGCTGTGTAAGCGTGTTGGAGGGCGAACTACATTAGCGCCAGCGAGGTGGCGGCTGCCATTTGACACACGCGTGTCCAACGAGCGGCACCAGCGTTCGCCACTCGATTTTTATTATGTACAGGTTGCTGTTACTAAAATAAGTAATAGAAATGTGTAGCCACAACACACTACACACTATTTCGACCAAAAATAAACAATAGATCCATTTATCAAAATAATTCGAAAGTTCAGTAGTCGGTTCAATGTTTATTTCTATTACAGTAACGATCTTGACAAAATTTGGCTCAGAGATAGAAACATTCGCAGGCGGATATAATTTTTAATCCCGGAAAAGTATTGCGCGGCATGTGACTCCTTTTAGCTCGCCAGAGTTATACCTCCGGTACATGTGGCATGTGCTCTATTTTGGCAAAAATTAAAAAGTTTCTTATTCTGATAACATTACCGTAGTACGACATTTTTGAGTTTTCATGAAGATATTGAATAACATTGGAAAAATAGGACAGACATGCGACGTGAGTGAGGCCGCGAGCTTCACAAAATGGTAAAAGTTCTTTGGTTAAATGCGATTTGGAGCCTAGTTTAATAAATAAATTCTTTATTAAACAAAAACAAGCATCAAAATAAGTACATAAACAACTTGCAAATTAACTTATTAACGTACTTTAATGGTGACTACAACATAATGGTTACTAAATCATCTCTAAAGTTTGTCACCATCCAATTATTGACTGCAGCGGCATCATAGACATCGTCACTGATTGCTACCACCAGACAGTGGTACCAACACCTCCGCCTAGGCAGATAAAGTACGGCCAGAGCGGGCGTCGCCTGCTGCGAAATGAAAACAAATATATGTCATAATCATAATATCCCGCTATAGAATGTATTTTTAAAATTAACAGAAATGTCTTTACGTATTGCTGATTTAGAAAACTATGCCCCGTTTTAACGGTCTTAAACTAAGCGACATGGTAAAAGACCTAAAGGCAAAGTTTTAAATTGCCTCAATCATAGATAAGTATGGGATGTAATTGGGCTTAAAGTATGAAACTGCCGTTGTTATGGTAATAGGTTTTGAATTGACGTAATTTTCGAGTGAAAAATTTTTACTGTATGAGATTTTACTTTTAAAAAAAATTTAAAAATGTGCACATTAGATTTTCAAATTTCAATGGATTTTTTATGCAGTTTAGACGTGAACGTTGAACGTTCGTCTTGGCTTAGCGCTTTAATAATGAAGAAACTTCGTCTTGAAGAACGAATCACGTGGCGGGCTGAATCAAAGCAGCTGGTGCACCGGTACTTAAGTTACTAGTATTGTATATCGCTCGCGAGCGATACTTACACGTCAGTGAACTTATCGGAAAAGCCAAATCGCACATTCATAGGCAGGTACAACATTCGCGACATTGTGAACGTTAGTGCTAAAATTCATATAGATGCAGCAACCCATCCTCATCATAAAAGGAAAGGCATGGAAGCCTCCCTTGTGGAATACTCCCAGCATGCGGAGCAAATGAGAAGCTGAGACAATGAGATTCAAATATAAAAAATTCAACTACCATTGTTGTGCAGTCGCGTGGGTTATGTTTTTTAGTATCAATGGAATACAGTAAAAAGATTCAGTAACAGTTTTTTTTTTAGTTAACTTGAGTCTGTAACTGGATTTATTAGTTTTCCCGAGTCGCGAGAGTTGTCACAGTAATAGATGCAGAGTTTAAAAAGGTAAACCTTAACATGCAGTCCCATTTATTTTCGTATTCGATTTTATAATATTGTTTAAATATCTTAAAGAGTTTATCTTAAAACACAACTATTAGATCTGAGTCGACAACTAAAATAAATTGTCCGAGTGTTAAGGAATGATTGTCAGCTCATCATCGAGGAAAGCGGGGCACAATGAGTAGATAGTAGTAGTTGACAAAATAATTGAAAAGTGGTCATACTTGATGCCAAGTGGCTAACAATAGCAACATTTGCATTGAGTCGCGCCGAGAACGCGCTGCCGGAGGGTGTCGCGGCGGAGCTCTCCCGACGCTACGTCCACTAAGCGAGTGCCCACCTCACGGATTTATGACATATCCTCACTCACAATCTTTTTTGTCTAACATTGCATATTTTCTCAAAAATGGTTTTTCGTTTAAAAACAAACTCGTAGGTATACTAAATAAAAAAAGAAAATTAAATAACAAAATCATATCGAAATCTTAACCTCGGTCCAAATAGTTACAGCTATATCCGTGATGCACTATATGTATTTTACACACACACACACACACATATATATGACAGTCATATGTGTGATGTGAATTGTCACCGAGTAGCGCTTGCCAATCTTTCATTTAATATGCTGATGTTGCGAGTACAGTCTGTTTATTTCGTACACACAGATGTAGTCCAACTGGGACTGTAAAGAAGTTATCAAACCTTTTTTCTTGTTAATACTGTCAGAAAATTGAAGGAAACAATATTGTTTTATTTATGTATAATATTATAGAAAAATTGTGTTAAATGCTATTAATATTATTTAAATATATACTTAGATAACAATCACCAACCGGTCATTGCCAACGACTGTAGTTTTGACATTCGTACAATATAAAATTCAGAACAATCTTTTCCATATTCTGCTCAAAAAACTTTCACTATCTTTGGTAGTGCACCGTATTGAATGATGCATGTTTAATTTAATTCCTAGCTTCGCCAGTGTCAAGTTTTAGCAGTAGCAAGGTATATAATACCATCATACAATGCTACCGCTTTCATATCTCAGAGGATGTACAAATCCTTGTTAAATTATATTGTGACGTCAGGTTACATGAACTCGTTACAATCCGCCGCGCGAACCGGTGATGATGTTACTACAATCAGACAGACATATCACAAAGTAAGCCTACTTGAAATTGAGTTTGGTCGGTCTGGAATGACTGGATTAAAACTCGGTAGCGAGATGTAATCCACACACACGAACTACTCAACACCACAAGTTAAATAAAAAAGCTGGTGAAAGCAATTGTTGTACGATTTACAAGCATTTTTCGTAAGCCTATTTTAACAAAAGCGTTGTGTTTAAGTTTTTTATGGCCGCAAGATCCCGAAGCTTTAAAATTGTGGACGTGTTGACGTTATGAAGCTTTTAAAACCTCTGTGTAGCATTTTTACTTTTACCTGAAAAAAATAAACTCGTGATATGTGACGCGCCGGGCGGGCTCGCAAAGCTGATACCGCGTGCATTTTTAAATTCGAAATTTGTCATGTCACTTAGTAAGCTCAAAGTTTTAATACTTTTGTTTTTAAGCTTATAGAAAAATCCTATTATGATATAAAGTAACGATTAAACATTAAAACAGCTTGGGTGCGAATAATTTTAACTTCATAGTTAAGTTTAATTACTATTATTATTGACTATGTGAGGTGGTTCAAACAAAAAACCTAGCTAATGTTATCGTGGGCTTCTATATTATATGAGCGCTTGATATATTCTTTTGTTTACACGAATGGAATGAAAGCTAATGGTTTTCGACGTCCCATTCGGTCGGACGAAGATGGATCCGCGGCACTCGGTATGGATGTAAGTAACTGGCTTTATTGTGAGCGTGATGAAGGAAAACAGCGTGACGAAACCCGCATGTCACACAATTCTCTGTAATATTTTCAAAGGAGTATGAAGTTTATTAATCAGCAGCCTGATGACCTCCGGCCAAACCCCTTCTCACGCTGAGACGAGACTCGTGCCTTGTAGGGTACCGGCTGATAGATCATGATCGGTTTTTCTTAATGTATTCTCATTTAAGTGCTTAATTTTGAGTTTATATTCTAGTAGTATTTAACTTGCATAAATATTTGAAACATTCGTGCTAAACGATAGCAATATTATATTGATGTCATAATCTAAAATAAAAAATAAATGTTGCTATAAACTACATCAATAAAGCAAAAATTATTTATTCATATTGATCTCCGGCGCCTGTAAGCGCTCACACATATGGCTGGAGGCAGTTATTAGACTGCACCTACATATTTGATACATTGCATGTTCTGAATACATTTAATAGCTTCACACTTACTTGTAACACAATGAAATCTCCGCAAACACTTCACTTTTTAATAACTTGATCCATTACCCTTTGTGAGTGTTCAAAGTGCGACAGGTGGGGTTATTGTACATAGGCAACTATGAAAAGTGTCATTTTTCCGGACCTTTTAGAAAAGCGTCTATATTCACTAGTCACAATTGAACGGTACATTTTTTTCGCACTTAATTTAAAATTTGTTTTTTAAGTATTTAATAATTATTTTAAATTATTTATAGAATAACAGTTTCCATCTGTGATTTTATTAAACTATGCCGCAGTCAGAGCATCCAGATACTCATAATTTAACAAAGACTAAAGTTTCAGCCAAATCTTACCAGAACCATTTTTCCCATGGAATTTTTTAAAACTTGGCAACAATAAAAATGTCTGACTCACGCGAAATGTTTATATAGAGACAAGTAAAAAGCGGACTGATGGTCAGTTACTGCGCAGTGGGCGAGGTCTCCCGTTACCTACACTTGGTCAGTGTTTTGCTTAAACGTACATAGACATCTAAGATTGTTTTTGGGTTCCGTACCTCAAAACGAAAAAAGGAACTGTCATAGGAGCACTCTCTGTCTGTCAAGTCCCATTTTCATACAAACGTTTAGAGCTGTGAAAAAATATTACATAAAGCTGTTTATGTCGCATATTTTGATACTTGCAAGGACATAAACATGATATTTGACAAAAACAATATCAAATAGCTGAAGGAAAAGATAAACATTTTTGCAATTACTAATTCGCATTTTACAAACTGACCGCGTTCTATATGGATTAATGGGTTCAACAGTATTCCAACGGCAAAGTTAAGTTTGTTCTCTGAGTTGAGTCTGACTCATACTTGGCCGTTTTCTTTAATTTACATACTCAGACCATGCTCATCAACCAATATGTTTCAATAATTTTCAAATTATAGCAGACTGAAGTTGGCCCACTTCGCACAAAGCGCCCCCTGGCTGGAACCTAATAAGTATTATCTGCGCAATATGATGGAGAGCGCTCTTTTTAATAGGCGCAACCTATAAAACCAAGCGGAAAAAGCAACCACTAAATTAGGTTAGTTCAGTCGAGCCTCAAGACCGCGACTCAAACAGACAAACGGACAGACAGGATAAGATTAATTAACTATCAGTGGGCGTGAGTGGAACCCGCGGCAACCGCCTGCAGCCGCCGCGGCCGGGGCCTGGCCGACGCGCCGGACCCGAAAGGCTTCTACGAGTTTAGCACAAGTCATGTTTGTGTTCCGCATTAGCTGACTTCTCGACACACTGCGGCAGGGCAATGTTAAAATGTCACACGTTACAGAGTTTCACTTCAAGTGTACAGTGTAGAGATGCAGCACGCTGCGAACCAGCGTGGAATTAAGTATGACAATATTATCAGATACCTATCTCTATGTTAGGTTCCTGCCTCGGTTATATTTTATAATGATTTTCTGTTTATTCGGCTATTGTGCTGGTTTGTCAGTCTGCGCCGTCCTGCTCCGGATGGCTTTCATCCGCATCTTGGCTCGTAGCCACTTCTCGTGTCGCGGGCTGGCGGACTGCGAGCTGGCTTGCCGGTCGTCCTGACCTGACCCCGCCGTCGTGCGTGCGCGCATATTCTATTTTGCTCTATTGCTTCAACTTTCCCGGTTAACTGATGGCTTCTCAAAGGTTCCCGTTGTTTCTGCGCGCAATTCGAATGCAACATTTGCTCCGTTTATATGCGTAGTATGTATATAACCGGCAGGGCAGATCGACTGCAGCCAAGACCCTCCCACAGCAAACAGCAAACCGAGTCGTGAATGGCGTGGGTTCATTAAACGTGACGCGACACCAGTAATAATAATCCTCGCTTTGTTTATGGATCGGTTTCAGTCCGCTTCGATAAACTGTCCTATTGGAATTTATATGTAAGTTCTTACTCTCTAGCAGATTACGCCATATTTGCCTGCGGGCAAAAGGAGAGCATTCTTCTTTTTATATTTGCGCCGTGTATTGATGATACACTGGGGCTACGATACCACCCCATCATGTTGTTGAGTTGAGTTAGGGAGGTGATGTTGCCGGCCTGCTGGACCCTGCTCTTACCGGGTTCCCGAAAACCTTGCTATCCCGTTAGACACAGTCCGGTGAGACAACCCGCAGTCCGGTGAGATTATGTATAGTTATTCTTCCCAATATTTATACTTTAAGTAAATTTCAAACCGGTTGTGTATTACACTCGGTTTACAAAATAATACTCATTTAACTAGTGAATAGTAATGAAGCAGTAATGTATTCATCAGTAGGTCGAGCATGTTTCGGTTCGATTACTGAATTGTCCGGATTCTGAATCTCCCTAATTGCGACTTAAATTTCGCTTGTCGCAACTGTCATACTGCTGCGTCATACAGACCGGGAGAGGGGTAGCCTCATCAGTGAGGGGTTCGGGTTTGAATCAGGTGTGCGGTTTACTAAACTGTGTCATCACAAGTGCAGTTTCCATCTAGCACGTTTCTCGTACCATGCGGTGAAATCGTAGTGAAGCCCTAACTCGTCATCGCTGAACAAGTCTTTCCGATCGATGTAATGACGATCGCGTGTCACAGGCGCGCTGGCGGCGGGCGGGCTGCAGCGCTGCCGACGAGCGCGACCACCGCCGGCCGCGCACTGCCTTGAAGATGAACATTTAGTTCACGACGCCATAAAATGTGTGGGATTCACATTACTGAATGATTTGTTTAGTTACTACTGTTACTGCCACTCACTGTAAACTGATTAGTCATAGACTCGCTCACGAACTGTTAACGCATACTTACTCGTCAACTTAGGGATAATAGTTACTCGCGTACAAAGTCTTTTCGGAAATGATATGATGATATTAAAAGCAAACAATTTAATGCGGAGTTCGTAAATCGTTCGTTCGATGCAGTAAGTACATATCGACACTAAATTAAATTATAAAATACCTTTGGAATGACTCGACCATAATTCATTTGGCCTACTGTGGTAAAATATTTTTATTCAGAGAGCCACTGTGCTTGAAAACCTAAGCCTCCTAACGGTGCGTGGCTCCAGTGGTAACGTATGGCTTCGTAAGTGTCAGCGCTAGAAGGTACCGCCGTGTGCCTCAACGTACGATGAACAAGAACAAGCTGTTTTCAGAGTTTCTTAAGTCGATCAAATCAGAAATGAGTAGAACAAGACTGCCAACATCCAGCTCAACAAATCATCAAAGTGGCATTGCACACAGTTCGGAGACGCGTCCGACGCTGGGGTCCTCAAACATGAACCACCAGGAAAAACTGTAATTAGTCGGACCTCGTGACCGATCACAATTACTATTGTATTAGTATTTGTGTATTTGTGTAAATTTTGTGTACAAAAATTCAAGTAGCTGTAGTACTGCAGCCGGTGCGAACCGAGCAGCACTCCTCCGATTGAATGTCCCCGCTCATTGTAACTACGTTAATGGTACGAGTATATCGACAAAATTTGGTTCACGATCGATAGCAATAACTGCAATCTAAAATAAGCCATAACCTTATTTAACCTTATTTAAGGACGAGGACAAATGTCCTGCCTCGCCACTGAGAAATGATGGCATACGTACCTACAGATTGTAATTTATCGCGTATAGTCACGTTCCTCTCTTTCAAATGTAAATCTTTACTTTGGAGCTACGCAGCCTCTTCTGTGAGTTAACTCTATTATCTTAACGAGCCGTAACGAATAGTGCAATTCCTACTGTATTCATTTTTAAAGTGAAATATAAGTAAGTGAGGACTTTGTGCACTTATACTCTTACTTTCATATTCTTGTCGGCACAACTTTATAAACTCCGACGAAACACGAGATGAGTTATTAATTAGATCGCAAAGTCCGCGCTTCTGCATCAGCGTCGTGCACTAATGGGGGGACGGAAGAGAAAGTTGTTATCGACCGCCGCAGGCTCTCAGATGTAGGTCAAAAGAGGATGACGCAGAACTTACGTCAGGAGTCACATGTGAAACTCGACCCCAGCCCAGCCGGGAGTCAATCGGTCAGGACGCCCAGTCGGCTCACGTATCGGGCGCTGGCTGTCCACAAGATCGCTTTCGATTTATCTGTGGAGCATTGAGCGAGTGAGCCACCACAGCTACCCGCTTTGTCCGGAGGCGAACTAGACCAATATGCCGTCATATTGCATGTTCAGTGCCCTATGTTTAACATCGGCTTTGACTGATTGAGACGATTTATTGTATGTTTCTAATATTAATGTTCTGTACGACCTAAGAATTGAGCATTAATCTCATAAGCCCAAAGATAAGGAGCAGGCTTCTAAATTAGGAAGGTAGTAATTAATTTTACCTTGTTAACTATACTCCTCGCTTGCTTAAGGTCTAGCCCAGCGGTGATATTAATAAAGCTGTGAGATTCAGTGTGACTGGATCCCCTTCCAGGTAAGCTGCTGCGTTGACATCGCCGTCAAATACTAATTTCGGTTTCAATTGACGAGACACAAACAATTCAGTTTCGTTGCATTCAGTTTCGAATTATTTATAAAAATGTATGGTAGGTACATAATTTGAAAAGTTGATGACTACCCTATTCTGTAATTTCTGTAACGCCAGTTGTAAATGCTTGATTTGATTTTACGGGCCTTGCTAACACGCTGGAATTTTTAATAAACGATTATTGTCAGTTTGAGTCAAAACGAACAGAACAATTATTGTTCTTTTTTACCCGGGATTTTCGAGCATTGAAAACTACTCTGAAGTAGCGAGCTCAAATGTTTATCGACTAATGACTGTAGGTACCGTGGCGGTAATGTAAGGTCTAGTAAACTGACGTCACGTTAATCTTAATTTTTATACGAAGGACGTCATTATTTGATAACTTCATACACATGTGACAGATAACGGTGTGTTGTTAAGTTCCAGGTCGGGCTCTGGCGTCAGCGTCAGTGACCTGCACAATTAATTATTGTATATAATATGCTTCATTGAGTTGTGATTGCGACAGCTAAATGTCAGACACGTGATCTCGGTGTCTCATTCGTGTCGCGTAGCTGAGTGCAGTCGGGCCGGGCTCACACCTGGGTGTCCTCTGCCTTCCACGTCGCGTCTCCTGACATCGAAACATTTCAATGTATGTAATCAAATTAACCGCAAAACGGATTTGTTGAAATACTTGGCAAGTTGAAACAGATTAGGATATTTGGTATCTCGGAAAATATATGAGTTTCCGCGGGTTGTTTAATGCGCGGTCTTCTTGTGACACACACACACACTTTCCCGGTGGGAACAAAATCACCCGCTACAAAGTAAATAAGTGCCTTATGTAATATCGTTTATCATGAACGTTAAAAATATGAATATTGTTCAATTTGAAGTTAACGTTCAAACGGAAATTAGCTTATAAGATCCCAATAGGAGGCCATATAAATTTTCTCGACCCCATCTACTTGCCAGAGAAATATTACTTATTTGTAAGTCCACTTCTCCTACTAGCAGTAATAGCGCCTATAACTTCTAAACTGCCGTCTTCATATTGTTCGTTGTTCACGTTTTCTTACTTTTCCTCTCGGTACATAGTTACTTCGTGAAAACAAGACAGAACATTCGCTCCTCTGTGTGTCCGCTACTGCACTAGCTATGTGTAGGTTAGTTAAATTCTAGAGAAAAACTCCTTAGGAACCAGCGCGGTTTCATTTTGCTATATTTATAACTAAATTTGGCACTATTGTGATGGTTATTTTCGTATCATTGAAAGTGTTCACGAAATTCCTTCTTATGACCTGTTTTACAATAATCATCATGTCTTTTGTAGCGATATGTTCATATGCTCTTATAGTACAGATAATTATTTATAGCGGCTGTTAAGTGGCTACGAGGATATTCTCCAGTGGTATAAGATATGCAAGTCCTAACGTTATGTTTGCTTAACCAATTTCATTATAAATACGTATTACATGTACTTACTTATTAATTTAAATTTGGTCTCAGACATTTCGAAAAAGCTGAAAGTATGGACAGTAATATGAGCAAAATAACTTTAATTAAGGTGAGACTTAGCCACAGTGAAGCGTGGCCGGGTTCAGCGAGTACAATATATTTTTATTCGCTTTACACATTACATTACATTTTTATATATTTTGGCCAGGAATTAGATTAAAGCTGGTCACAATATAAACAAAACGGTTCCTACGTGATAAAACGTAAAAACGGCTTTTTATATTATATTTCGTCGAAATGTGTGGTATTTACCAGACGCTTCATTGAAGATCGGCTTTTATTGTTAATTTAATATAAATTTTCAAAGTAGGTACTACCGCCAACTGTTAATAATTCTGTAATAACAAAAAGCATGCTCAGCGTGTAAGCGAATGATACGCGATAAACATTACAATGTTTATTGCGTATCATTTGTTTACTGATCCTGGATGATTTTAGATCAGATGATTCTGTGATAACAAACAAGAAATAATTGTTAACATCTACAGATACCTCCTCAGCGACTGTCGCCTTGCTCTGATGGTGGGTCACAAGAGGCCTGATTCCAAAAGTGGACAACAAAAAATGACGATAACTTATTGACTACACGCTGGTGCTATTGGCTCCATGGCCTTGCTATAAATTGTCAATATTGATCATCATATCATCCCCAGTGCAAAAGTTTACGTCGATTGTGTTTTCTCCGCAAAAAAACACAATCGACTCTGCGCCTACCGTGTGGCATCGCGCTATACTCGCTCGTTAAAATAAACAGCGCAGAGTCTCATATAGTGTCACGTTAAGGCGATATTGGAGTGGATCGAGAAGGAAATTGTGCCGAGCCAAGTTCCGTTCGCCACAGCTCATTAGCGTCGCCCAATATTGGCGCATCGTCTGCGAGCCCCCCACATTATGACGCCGATAGGAAATTTGGTTTAAAAACTTTGAAGTTCCTCGCAGTTCACAAATTAACAGCCACCTTGTGATATTCCAGAAGGTGTCCGCGTCGGTTCGAATGCAACCCGCAGTACTGCGGACGTAATGACCCGCCCCTTCCACGAGCACACGCCTAATTAGACGAGATAATATATTTATAAAAGAGTTAAACGTTTGATTGAGGGACACAAGGTCGCATTACACATTATTTTTTGCGGACTTTTATGTCATCATCCTCAGCAACTTAGTTTAACCAAAACCATCGACTACTTGTTTGTTGGATGTAAGAATCACGAGGTAGATCAAGAAGGTGTCCGAAGGTGCACACAGTAAAGACATGTGTTAATACAGCTCAAAGACGACAGACCAGCTTACCTAGCGACCGAAGCGTACTCAGGCGAGCGTAGATTGACCAGGATATTTGAAAGACAAAATCACCTCGTCCTTGTGGAAATTCTGGCTTCCCATGAGAATAAGATAACATAAAAATGCTTATTCACACTATTCTCATTCTCTTTTCAAAGAATAAAGTCAAAGAAAATCTCGTGATCCTTTGTCTGAAAGCTCACTAGCCGATGAACGAGGAATATTGATTAATGAGGTATTGTTTACCTGGGATCAGCGTTGCCGGTTAGCCGACAAATGTGACATATGCGGGAATTATATTTTGCGGTGCACGGATCTATGGTGTCTCTCCGAATTGCTATTTATTGTTAAATTAGCTAACTCTTATCTGCTAACTACATCTATACAAATAATAAAGTTGAAAGTTTATTTTTTGGGTGTATTATTCTCAACTCCTAACAATCGGATTAGAAAAGTCCAATACAGGCAGAGTTATCACTGAGTGCACTCTCTCATAGCTCAGCATGCACCTCGTGTAATGACCAATATATTATGACGTCACCTATTTATTGGTGGCACCTTTTAATACACGGGCGGTAACTATTCCTTTATAGAAACGCAAAAGAATAATTTAATAAAGTTTAGGAAAATTTGGTGTAGAACATAATGAGAAATGAGTCGGAGGGCTTGCGAAAGGAAACGATGACTCGCCACAGGGTTCTAAGACAGCGGGTGGGAGGACGGCACCGGCCGCTCCCTTTTGTCGGCGTTTTACTTTTGGCACTGTCACCGGCGTACTCTTCGTGTTCTGGACGTCCATGTAAACGGAGCGACTGCTTCGACGTGAAAGCTAATGACTTTTGCTCCTCCACCCATCGACACAATGAGACGGGTCCCACAGCTCACTGACACGGGTTATAAGTATGTATTGAAACGTTTCAATGTTTACATGGTACTTATCCACACTGTATTCCTTCTCACGCAAAGTAATTTTTACAATCGGGGAAAGGAAATATTATAGTGGGCTTAAAATGCAACGTGCGACTCGTGAGAAAGTAGTACGTTGTCCGAACGAACGTTGAATAATATGAAAACTGAGTGCCCCGGATCAAACCATCAGAAGTGTGAAATGTTCAGGCACACGTTTGACTACACCTTCCAGGGAGGGTGGGTGCAGGCGCGGGCGGCGCGGCGCTGACGAAGGCACCTAACGTCCGAGTGGTGCGATGACGACAAACATAATATATCTAGTGTAATCGATCGACAGGTCATCATTCATTATCAGTATTTAAATTTTGTTTATTTAGAACTACATCGAATTCAAACGTCTGCCGCGCTGCTAGTATGTAATTGTCAAATATACTTATCTCGTAGATAGAGAAAAGTTTTCAACGATTGGGTGCTTGGGTAGTCCATTATACAGCGAAAGTTACTATATTCTTGCCGTACTATTAAGATCACATCAAATTTGCAGACTACGCTCGGGCTAATATCTTCACAAGACAACATATTATAAAACACGAGCTGTCACCGTCCGTTTGTTTCTCACCATCACGATGCAAGTTATCCGCTACATCTATGACCCGCATTTATCATAGATTATTTTAGTTGTTGCATCGAATACATACAACAAACAACCAGGCTCACTTTTGTTATTATAATATTGGAATAGGTTAGGGGATAGTGTAAATACAACTTAAATACGACACGGTTCAGAGCGCCTTCAAACAAGTATGAGCGCTTATAATCTATAGAAGCTGGGTTTTGAGAAACAACGGTTATACTGGCCTTGGAAGGTAGGGAAGGATTCTAACTCTGCTAAGTATCTTATGAATGCATCAATAAAGTTTGCCGACAACTCCAAAAGCTGTCCAACTATCTCAAGATGACGCTTGCCTGGGCAAAGTTCTCATTCGAGTACTGCTCTCGGGCTGGCGATACGTCAGGGCTGCCACCGGCGCTGCCAAACGATTTCCTTAAAAGTGGGACGCCCTGATTCTTCCTTTTAACGAACGAACTGACGACCTATTTCGAGAGAAGTGTACTAGCACGAGCAAAGACTTCAGAAACATCTTAGCTTGTTAGTCTTTTTACAAAAATGAAATATGTCATTAAACATATATTTGAGGCCGCCCACTTTTATCATTGACGCATGAACTATGCCACCGAGCGTAATTAGGCCACAACGTAGGTTCCAGAGGGTACTTCAAATAGTTGACGCTAGTTTTTAAGCGACTTACGAAAGGACGGGTTGCCTTCCCCGTACTTTCGCGTCGGATCGCGTCTGTCAAATACTCGAAGTTGCGACGAACTTTGCGATAAATAAACCTATAAATATGCACTGGGGCTTGTGCCTGCCGTCACATAGAATTTGCCGCGGAATTTTTGAATAGAATTCAATTTTGACTCGCAAAAAGAGTCTCATGACGATCAATCTGGAGTTAAAACGATTTTATAATTAAGGGAGTTTCGCTCGAGCGACGAGGGTATCTTTAACGTGTTGAAAATATGTTCCTTTTCTAATATATACACAGTATGATTATAATTCCTAATATATAAAATAAACATACTTACGATTAATGACGCGCACACTTAAAAAACAAACTTTTTAACTAAACGGGGTTTCAGATGCGAGAGATCAATTCAAAATTTAATTGCAAGTAATTTTAAAATTAAATAGTTTTGTGTGTTAGTGGTAATAATTATTTGGAGCAGGTAGGTGCGACGGACGTACGTCGGCAAGTCTCAGTATATCAGTTTTCATAGTATTTTATCTATTTGAGCTTGGAACATGTAAGAAGATTAAGATTAAAATGTTATAAAGCACTTGAAGCACCGTACAGTGGCACGGGGCGCGGTGCTGAGATTTAGAAGACATGTATCAGACAAACTAGTATATAGACGCGTGACATTATAATTGTATCAAGTTATCTCCTAGTAATGTGAGGGTTCAGCGCTGCGAGTGTTCGCTTCAATACACTGTTAACGACACAGGGGCAACACTCAGGGAGTTTGTTTGTGTACTAGACTCTTTACACGATTAATGATTTCCGATAGTGCACTGCGGAACTGACCGGCCACTGTGTGTTCGAGCCATTAAAAGCTTTTCAAGACTGCATTGTAGATGAAACCTTTTGCATGAAACCTCAATTAAAAAACAAAGAAAATAAGTTAAAGTCAATATTTCAGAACGCCAATGCAAAGCCTTACAGCTCCTTTGATAATAAACTAGGTTAGTGTACTGCGGCCGGCACACTTGTAATTGGCTTTAGATGAAAAAGGTTTCTCGCTTTGGGCGTTCGGTAACTTATTGGCATACTCTGTAGCCTTCCTCGCCATCACGAGTTTACAGTATTCAAGTGAAATCAAAGGCGTTAAGTGATATCACCGAGAACGTTTCGCAAACTAAGTGCAGCACACTTTCCGTCACACAATAAGTCTATTCTCGTAGCCGCGTTTCGCGTCCAAAAAGGAAAAAATATAAAAGAAATCTCTTTGATTGTCAGGCAAACTGACAGTTATTTAAGCCGGGAGTAGATTGACAAGTCGCTCGCTCTTCGGCGCGACGCGCAACGCGGTAAACCGATTTAGTGATTTGTCATGTTTAGAAACGTGAGAGATTTTTATATAATACGATATTATGGACTTTTAGTTGTTTATCGAAGGCCGTTTTTTTATATATTGCAAGTTAGCCCGTGACGGCAATCTCATTTGATTATAAGATATTATGCAGTCTGAGATGGTAGCGGGCTAACCTGTTAGGGGTATGGTAAACCCACACTCCTAATTGGTTTCTACATGACGGTAGGGTGGTAACTAGCCACGCTGAGGTTTTGAAAACATTATTTTTCATGTTAGATTAATTGAAGTTCTGGGTACAACATGAGAGATGTGAAGTAAAACTGGTTTAAGGATGTTCGGAGTTACCGTTTGAGCGTTAAGCGCCCTGAGAGCGGCGCATGGCGTCGTCGGGTGTAGAATGGCGTATTGCAAAGTGCCAGCCATTATGCTTCATTAAAGCAACCCGTGCGCTCTTATCGCGCTTCTGTATCGCTCTAGATATTACGGACGCTGTTAAAACAATAAATCACGATCAAAGGCACATCAATTAGAATCCCGTCTAAATATTATCCGATTAAACAATTATTGATAGACTGCCGCGTGGGGCGGCGGCACGCCACTGCCCGGCCGCCGCCGCCGCCCTGGATATTGGAATGCCCGCCTTGCGACTAGTTCACTAACTTCTCCCGAGCCGTCGTTTAGCACGCCACGCCGGCAGCGTGCGCGGGTCGAATCACTGCATTTTAAACTAGAACTCCGACTGACCGATTGAAGTGAAAGAACAAAGGCAGAAGTGGAAATGTCCAACGCTACGATTTACCTGAAATCAATAGAAAGCGTTGTCAAAATTTCACATTCATTTCAAATTTATATTTAGTACGTATTTAAACAAAGGTGTTTAATATGTCGAAGTCACAAAAATAAACATATTAACATTTCAATGTTAATATAAAATTAATACACATTAAATGTAGCTAATTACTCATTTACAATAGTTTTATTCAATGAATATATGAATAAAAAACCAGTATTGAATTTAAATGTAGCTTCGTATAAAATAACTAATTGAATCAGTACGTTTCGCATAAGTCTCGTTGGTAGTTGTTTGCATCGCGTCGGCGGCAGAGGGCAGGGCGCGTTCGTTCACTCGTCATTCTAAACCAATGTAATATTTCATTCGCGTCCAAAATATAGTTTATATATATTACTGGTTTTTTAATTATTCACGAACGCTTCATATTTTAAAGGCTTCCGGGCGAATTAAATAAAGTCAAAAATACCTTTATTCATGTATGAAGGCAGGCATCTATGAAGCGTTCAAATAACATACTTTTTTACAACATTAACTGAAAACTAAAGTTAGGAGGGTTGCAAACGAGCCCATTATAGCGAAAAAGCCCTCATTTCTGTGATCTGGTAACCCTAGGGGTATACGTGTAATTGTAGGTACTTGTAGTGCTCAGATAGTCGTAGAAGGTGGTCGCGGATGACTGCGAGTGCAGAGTTATAACTGCATCGCTGAACTAGACTCGGGCCGCGTCGGGCGTGCTCCGTTGTCTACCCGCTGATTAGGGCGGACATGAGTAATCTCGAGTGAAAGACGATGAATGCCCTATTCATAGCACCTGCTTATGTGCGGCTCGAATGTTATCACACCTGTGCCTCTATGAGTTGAGCGTGCGACTACAATTGCGCCGCCCGGAACTGTGATGTGAAAATCAAGAAAATGGAAAAGAATTTATTCTATGATTCACACTTGTGTTTCCTAATGGTAATGCTAATTTGACAAGATATGCTGTGCGTGAGAATGTTTAAGAACTCCACAATCTTGTACCTCCTTCGCCTTTCTACCGCAGAACCGCGAGATGCAGAGAAAAGTGGCATCCTCATGTGGTTTGATCTCAAGCGAACCCGAACGAAACGTTTCTTTCGAGTCTCTGATTCGAACCGTTAAGGTATAAAACGCCCTCCCAGCTTCTGTGTTTCCGGCCGAGTATAATTTAGGGGCCTTCAAGAGAAGAATGGAAAGGTTTTTTCTCGGCAAGCGCGCTCCACACCCTTGAAGTCATCATTGCTTTTCATCAAGCATGGTTGCTGTCAGGCGCAAGTCTATCTATAAATGCAATTTAAAAAAATGTAGTCAGCCAACACTATAACATATGAAATAGAGCAGATGAATAAATTATTAGAAACAATCTTAGTTCCATGATTTTTGTAACAAATTGTTACAGAATTGATTGATTGTGACGATTACTACTAAGCAAATACGAAACAAGGACAGGTCTGTATTCTGAGCGTGGATTTCCTTGAATCATTATGTGCTGACGAAGTGCCTACAGGTATCAAAACAGAGCTACAAAACACAAATGCAGACAAAGCCATGGGGCAGGTCGCAGGCTGTGGACCGATCAAGTCCACGTCAGCAACACTTGGGTGCACGTATCCGTCGTGGTGCTCCACTACTCGTATGTTGTGGATTTTTATTTAAAGAGGATTCTGATTGGCCACGTGGGAAGGAGGATTATTCGTTGTTTGTTTTTTATTATTTAGCAAAATTAATGATTGTTTGCAGAAGAACAATAATTAATAATGTTTTTGAGTGCTTCGTACAGGGAATACGGAGTAAATTATATATGTTCTCTATAAAGTTGCCTTATTCTCGGAGCAATCAAAATTAGAGTCGAAGTATTGCAGGGTATTGTAATTACTTACGACTGTTTTAGGATAGTTTTCCTCGCGTCCAAGTACTAGAATCGCTGCGTTCTTGGAAATGAGTATATTATGTTACTATGGAAAAATTTTACAACCAGCCTGAACATTTACGCAGACATGCAGGCGAGTCACTTGAACGCTCTCATTACTTCTCATTAACATTTGTTATATATAATAGTTTTGTTGTAATATAATATTTCCTCCGTTCGTGAACAGATATTATGGTCAATAACAAACGAGAGCTAAAAATGGAACAAAATATTTTGATCTCTTATAAGTAACTTTGTATACGCCTTTAATGAATGAGTTTCTTTAAGCAAAATTCACATTTTCTTCTAGATTTCCTCTCATCGGATGATGGAAAGTAGTGGAAATATAATTGTAGCTCCTAAGATCTTTACTAACTCGGGAATGGCGCAGAAATGAGAATAAAATATACTAATGAATTCATGTCCGAATGAATGCATGTCAAGCTGTGATAGCCCAATGGGTAGGCCGTCCGCCTCCTAAGCAGAGGTCGGGGGTTCGAACCCGGGCACGCACATCTAACTTTTCGGAGTTATGTGCATTTTTAAACAATTAAAATATCACTTGCTTCAACGGTGAAGGAAAACGTCGTCGAAACCTGCATGCCTAAAAGTTCTCCATAATGCTCTCAAAAGCGTATGAAGGCTGCCAATCCGCACACGGCCAGCGTGGTGGACTATGGCCAAATTCTTCGCAAACTGAGAGGAGACCCGTGCTCTGTAGTGAGCCGGCAATGGGTTGATCATGATGATGATGATGCATGTCCGAGGCTGTGGACAATAAAAACAGTATTTTGGTAATATTGTGTACAGAAACACGATGAGATGGTAAGTGTAATCCTTGATTTCACTTACCATCAACTACAGACACTGAGAGTCAACGCGCGTGGTGATTGCACAATACGATATTTTGTTTGTAGTTTTAACAATGAACCGAGTTCAATTGTGCGGTGTCGTATGTGATTCGACTTGAAAAATATTCTCTTTTTATATTATTCTAATGAATTTTATAAAAACGATGGATGAATGCTTTTGTTCGATGGGAAGTTCCTATTCACCCCTAAATATTTTTTATCAGTGAATAAACATTAACTATAATGTAGAAAGAGATATAGGTATTTATAAAAAAAAAAGTCGCAGTCGCAAGTCGCAAATGATTGTAAGAGGAAATTAAGAAATTCATAAAACAACGTTATATTCTTTTCTATATCCACACTCCATTTTGGTCAGACTTAAATAAAAACGAGCCCACCATCGGCTATCGCGCTCGAGAGCTTTTTCTTGCAGCGCTCCACGGGGCCGACGGACTAGACCAGGCTTCTCTTTCCAGGACGAGTTCTCCTTTGGCAAATTTTGTCTCTGCTTTTCAAAGAAATTCCGTGAAGTCGTTTTTAAACACGCTTGAAATTTGCAATCTGGTAAAGTTTCTAGTTATTTGCCGAGATATTTAGAGTAGATTTATATGCTACACAGAATTAGTTTAATTAAACTTTATGTTATTAAATGAAACCCAGCGTAATTCCTCAGATAAACTTGCTGGAGTTAGCTCAAAGGAGAATAGTAATACGTAACTGCAACAGGAATTTACGCTCTCGCCCTTATTACTGCGAGCTTAGTGCCGCAGCTCGGCAGCCCTCTGTACCCGAGTTGTTGGTAGTTGGCCGACTGAGTTACCGCCCGCCGATACCATCCCGCAAACTTTACAATGTAATTACGAGTTCATACAAGATTCAAAGGTAGCTCAGAACCTATTAGTAGTCACACTGAAAATGGAAATTGTTGGTGATAAGAAGTTGCGGCGCGGCTTTAGTAGTCACCGGCTTATCGTTCTTAGAGCTCATGTGGTCCGGATAGGTCTTAATGCGTCAAATTCAGTGGGCTCGCCTCCAGAAAGGGAGATTTTCAACGAGTGTCAAGGAAGTGGACAAACATTTCAACGGAAGTCAAAAGGGCGAGACGATAATACGCAAAGAGGAAATGCAATTCTCGTTCCATCTGGCTTTATAAGAATCTATACTATACTCTAACAAAGTTGAGAAGTTTGTTGGTTTGTTTGGTTGAACGTGCTCATCTCGGGAAATACTGGTTCCAATTGAAAAAATATTTTCGTGTTGCATAATCATAATCCATTTATCGAGGAAGCCAATAGGCTACATGACGTCACGCCCCGACCAATAGCGCTCCTATTGGCATTCATGAAAAATGTTGCAAAATGGGAAATATTATTCCATTTAGAGCTGCCGTCCCGTGCGCTGCGTACACGGTCAAAGTTACGCAAACCTTACGCAGAGCGGAGTGTTCTTCTTTAGCAGTACTATAAAACCCGCAGCATATACTTTATATCTTCTTAGGTTGACTCGCTATAACCTTTGTATGGTAGTCAAATTAAATTTCTACAACAATGCATAATTTGCGAAGAATTTTCATAGACATGGTATTAATCCTTTTCTAAGTAAATCTCTTGACCGTGAATTATTATTAGCAAACATTAAAAATTTAAACCTTGCTTGCTATAATAAAGCCCGAGAGGAAATCTTCGAGTGTGATCTGCGCCTCGACATGGTATAATTTGTATGCCGAGACGGGCCGGCGTCTCCGATTGAAAAATTAGCTTGACCGAGCCAAGGTTTCAGAGTTGATGATAGTGACGAAGGACCGATAACTTTTTGCGCGCGATATATAATTCCCCGGAATAACTACTTGTTACGGAACTCAATGCAACTGTTAGAAATTAAATTGTTCGATGGCAGATAAAAATGTCGGAGGCGGAAAAGTCAACAAGTCCCCGGGGACAAATGAGTGCGCGGCTATATTTACACGCATAACATATATTTTGACGTACAACTACATTTCGATGTCAGAGTAGTACAATGAAAGGTCGTGCACGACTGATGAAACCATTGACATACATTCTGTTGAATTCTTTGGCGCAGAGCTTTACTGTTGCCGAGCAATAGGCCCGGGTTTGATTCCCGTTAGATTTTAGGTTTTGACAAATGGATGTTTCTACTGTAGCCTGTGTTATTCTATAATAATATGATATGTCCGAGATATTTTTATAAAAGCGGGTGACGTTATCCCGAGAAATACCGGAAACGGTTATAGATTAGTTTTAAGACATAGGCCCGACTACCACGTGTGTAAAAATATATAATAAATTTAATACATACAAAAATTAAAAAAAAACGGTTACTTAATAGATGTTATTATTCAGCAAATTAAATTAAGTGTTTTGATAAATAAATAACGTTTAGAAAGATTTAGATTTTACCAATGACATATATTTTATACTTGTTGAAGTATCGATTTAAATTGAATAATTTTTAACTATATTGACTAAAATGCGAAAGTGTGTTGTTGTTGGTATGTTGTTTATCATGTGGTGAACACATGAGAACAACAGAGCGTCGGATTGTCGTTATTTTTGGCTTAACGAAATTTATTGGTCCCGGGAGAAAGAGGCCACTAGTGAACCGGACAAATGCACGGATCCCATGAGATGGATGTAATGCTCAGGTCAACCGACATGGGCTTTTGCTGCTATTCCAGATGGTTAGTCTAATACGACAGTAGTGTGTCCTGAGAAATTTATCTATATAGTCGCATACATTTTTTAAACGTCATTATAGGATGTACTGTATGTTTTTTAATAAATCACGCCTGGACGGCTTACAAAGGATCTGGATAATTTCCGCACGGAAATAGATTAATTATTACTAGTACCAATATTAAAATTACTAGTATACTATTTATCCCAATAAAACTAACGTCTTCCGCGTGATACGCGTGATGGCGTATGAGATCAGAAAGTGGATCAAGCCGTTAGTTCTCGTACGGTCACATACACCGACATTTCCCACAATTTTATAAATTAGTACGCACGCAAAGAAGCTATAATCCGAAGAATTACGTGTCCTTGATGTAACAGTGAGCACGCGGCGCCCTCGTCGGCTGCCTTCAGCGCGCTGCTACATTGTGATACTTGAGGTGAGCTTATATTTGTCATTGTCAAGGGATTCGCACTCTATTGTTTACTAGTAATAAGCGACGCGGCGGTTAACAGCCTGCAGGAGTTCTGTACACAGAACGTATCGATATTAAAGCGAGGCTGCTCGGCGCGTTACGGACATAATTGTGGCGTTAAATGATTAATTTGTTGTTTAAAGTTCAATTAGTTTATCTACTAAATGGAGTAGGCTAGGTTCTTATGATGCACTTAGTTTCATAATAACTCCCCAGCTCTGTATCTAAGCATGAAAAAACGGAGTAAAACCGAAGGGAAATTTATTCAAATCAGCTGCGATTAAAGCATTCCGATTGAATATCCTCGTTGCAAATCCGGGATCGATTTGTGAGAACGCCGCGCAGGTCGCACTGATTCATATCAGTTCTACTTCAACAATTTTTATCCAGAAATTTAAAATATATAAGATTACCGGGAAACCCGTTTCGTGCGTGTGTGTGTCGCGTCGTGCGCTAAACCACTACTACTAAGATTTGCGACCAATTCCGGATTGGATTTAAAATATTAGTTAGTTTAAATTAAATTTTCAGTAACCTCGACGAAAACGACGAAATTAGAGTTGCCATCTCCATTGCTTCAGAGAACAAGTACAAGTAACGCCTGGCGACACTGTTAGGCCGCGAATGATGATGAAAATAATATTTAACTAGAACTGGTCATGAAGTGCCTCCAAACTGAAATATCTGGTGAAGAGGTCGCGCGGCCGCTGCTGGCCGTCGCAGCGCCGGTGCGACAGCGGCCGCCAATGCAATCGCCCCGGCGCTTGAGCCGGCGCGGGCCGCCGCTGCCGCAGAACGCGTTCCGCTACTCGGAGGCAGTTCATATATATCGTTTAGCTGAAATTTTGCATTCTGCCAAAATTTACTGCAAGCACACTGCCAATAACTAAGTTCGTACAATATTTTTGATATAAAATGCGGCTGTCCATAATCTATAAGGGGCAGTGGGTCTCAAACCTATGTTATTGCTAGTTTTACGCTGATGATTACTTTAAAAGGAGGTCATTATTACCGGTTTTTTTTCAAACACTTTGCGAGCAAACAAGCAAAGGAGGCACTTGATGTCCATGTGATGCGGAACGTATCCATCACGAAACTCCGGACAACAATTCGCGAAGAGTCATTAAGTGCATTTATGGAATCTATTTACTTGCATAAATGACAATATTTTTTTACGCGGAAAAGCTTCGCGAAAGAGTCAAACGAAATGTAGCGTCACATTGTTTCGAGTTGCAGCTCATATTGCTCAATAGATACGTTACCAATTCATTCGCAGTCATTTCGTGTCACGTTCAAACGAGAAGTCGAGTTGAATATCAATGCTGTTCATTTATTTACAAACACATACTTTCTGTTATTGCAATGCTGTGACAATTTGTGCCGAATTTAAAACAGCTGCCAAAATATTCGCGACGATCAAAATACCTTGCACATAAAATGCGTTATTGTGTGCGTCGAAACACGCGCTTCTTTTACTAATCTAACCTTATCAACATAATCCACACGGACTCAAAACAGTTTCAGCAGGACTTTGAATTTGAATCGATTCTTGATTAAACTGTAAAAAAAGTACTTTTTTATTCTTAATATTTTAATAGCTTCAGCCGTTGAGCCGGTCCAGCTAATATCTCAAAGAACTTATTCAATTTTGATCGCTGTTGCCCACGCTAAAAAGGTAAACTAGAGACAAAAATTTTCACAAGTGTCTGCGATACCTTAGTGTCTAACACTAGTACATAGTTATTTATTATGTTTTAACGTAGTAATCAGATATGGTTTTTGTTTTTCAAGAAGCTATAAGCTTAGCAGCCGAGCAGAAGAAAAAGCGCGGCCGGGCGAAACGGTAGGCTAACGGCTAAAAATTGTGTAGATTAGGGCTTAAAAATTTGTATGGGAAAAATGCACTTAACAGAATCTGTATGCGGGCCGCGAACTGAATATTTTTGTTCGTATAAAAGAGGTGTCATTGCCTTCCTTCTTCACTTGTGTTGCTTTTAACGTTTTCACTAGTGCCATTTAATATGGTAATAAAATACTTAAAGTTGCATACAAAAAATAAAAGAGTTACTAATTTAGTAAGATCTTTTAGTAGCTTGCGCTACATATACATCCCGGTTATATTTATTTTTAAACTATTTAATTTTTTCGTCGAAGGTTTCTCGGGTAGTTATGTGTGTACAACCCAGGTTGGGCCTGGTGGAAGGTTTGGGCGGGCTCGTTGTCAGGCCACCGGGAAAGCTAGGCTGCCAAAGCGCCAGTGGCGGCTCAGTTCACCACATGATTTAGTGTACGTTTGTGTGCTTATGTAAAACTAGTCCGTACGTAAGGCTCGACCGCTCGTCCGCTGCAACGCAAAGCTTTCGGCTTTCCTTTCTCGGAAGTAAGACGAATACTTGTTACAGCCGAGATTTCGAAATAAACCAAAATTATAAAAGTAATACGTTTTCAAAGATTTCAAAGTTTCTCTCAAAACAATACACGGGAAGCCTGTTCTCGGCATAAATTTAAAACTTATTGTTTCTAGTCCACAAGTTTGCAAAAACAATAATTGTTTGAAAAATGTTCTTTGATAACTTCGGAGTTTATTGATATTGTTGACTTTCAAACGTTCCAGCCTTTTGATGAAGTTATGAGCAAAGGGTAAGCTAAAAGGTCACTTCTCTCCGAAGGGCTTCATTTGTTTACCTTCATTTATTTTTATTTTTCGAGAAAGATGTGGACGAATCATGAGCCCGGAAGGGCAGCGATCGGGAAATTTCTTGAAATTTTTAAATTGAAAATAGCTCAGCGCCTGAAGCTTTTGAAACTTATGTAGTGAGTCAATGGTTGACTTACAGCTCTGAAACATCGCTTACTATTGGCCTCTATGAGATAATTCAGGATAACTAAGCAGGCGATATAGATAGCTAAGTTTAGTGTTTCTAGTTCTAAATCGAGGAGATCCGTATAAGAACTAGCTTAAGCTTTTCAAGTTGCAGCTGAAGTAACACTGAGCGGGGCATTTAGCTTAGAGGACCAGTCGAGCATGAGGCCCCAAGGCGTTGAAGTAGCGACCTCTCAGTGATGAATCCAGCGTCGGCCGTCTCCCAACTTGGTGGGCAGAACGTTAATTAGCAGTTGTCAGCAGGCGTCTTACGTCCACGTAATGTGAGAACGTTAAACTCATCCGACGTCGCTGGTCGGCTGATGAATAAAACTTAACATTAAAAACAAACATAGCTAAGCTAAAATTTAATTAAGGTGAGAGATGGGGAAGGGAGATGTACAAACTGTATGTCAATGTATATATTGTTGAATTAGATGATAAGCGTATATACTGCGATGTAATTAAAACCTACCATTTATCTGGATCAAACATTTCGTTGGACGCACCATCTTGTCGAACACGTAACATTTGCGGCTCCGGGTTCACGAGCATCGTGTTCGATCTTTTGTTGCTATTCTCGAAGCAATGCTCTCGCAGAGTGCACTCCTTCGCCTATCCTTGATTGCGGTGACGCGAACTATATGGGTTCAAAAGACAGGATCACTTGAAGTACTACATAATTATATTAGTAATAAGTAAACAAATAAAAAAGCTTTTCAAAGGGCAAAGTAAATTTCGTAAGGGTTTAATACCTTATCACTTATAATTACAACAAAAAACACCGGGCTATTTATAATTATTTTCGACACAAACTTATTATTTAAAAAATGATTACCTAATATTACTTTGACATATAATAGTTTTCTTACGTAGGAAGGATTTTTAATATTTTCAGGGTTTATCGATTACAAACAAACAAATGTTTCCCCCAACAATATCAGTACAAGTATCATATTACAAATAAATAAATTGTATTTCGCACGTCGCTTTCAAAGTCACCACCCCGGCCTGGTGTAAAAGGTCAGAAAACAAAACGCATAGAAAGTGTACGTTTGGCGACCAATATAAATGTCACAGTTAATTGCTAACCGTGCTCTAATTAAACCGTTGCGTCACCTGCGGCGGGTCATTGGCACGGGCGGCGGCGACGCTGCGCTGACGGAGCCCCGTGCAGCGCTGCCACTTGGCCTTGAGTGGTCCCTGCAGCTGCACTCGCCGATCACTCCAGCACCGGCGACGCGCCTCTGCGGCCATCTCTCGAGCAGGCGTCGACCCAGCCCATTGCATTCCAATCGACTAATAATCTCGCACGAAAATATTGACATCTAGGGATAAAGCTTACACTGAGCTTCAATGTTTCCTTAACGATTTGTATGAGGTGTTGGTGATACAGGCAGTTTAGATAATGGAAGCTTTGCTATGTCAATCCGTATATAGATCGCGACATCTATAATTGAATGGAATCCTTTATATTTTATCTATCCTTTGCGAGCAACACCGTTCCCATTAATTTAAATAATATAGATCCAGCATTGGTTTAGTTTTGGTTCTTTGGTAGCATGTCTTCGTCGCTAGCCGAACCCTCCCATCAGACAGAACCGGAATACCTTGCATCTTCAGGTGTTATCTTTAAACGCATGATTGCGAAGTTGACACACATCCGCAGTACCCATACGGTACGAGTGAACCCACCGCAACGCACTGACGCTCCAATGTCGGCAATCAGAGGTCAAGGGTTCCGATAAGAGGGCTACGAGATAACCGCTTGCGATGCGACTCGCAATTACCCTAACGGCGGATCGCAGCTCCACGCCGGCCCGACCTTCAGCGCCCGCCGCCTCGCTGACCTTCGCATGAGCGACTTCGATAGCTCCTCCTCTGCTATGACATTGTCTCTTCTAGTTCGAGAGTATGTAGTCTACCCAGGAATGTAATATTGGGTCGAGCTCACGAGCAGCGTCCAACTCCCGAATCCCTTATGTCCCTACTCCGTATCGATGCTCGGAATTCTAACTGCATTACTTCTCTTCTTACTTGACACCCTTAACTGTTTCAAAGCTTTGTTTGATTACGTTGTTAATTTGTCCTAAATAGTTAATTTAAGTTTATAGCAGGCCGAGATAACGTCTAATTGGATCTACATCATAAATTATTTATATTTCTAGCTTTTATTTTGTTGGCACCTTTGAATAAAATAAATGCTTCTAAGTCGCATTTTTGTCAATTTAATAGCTAATTAATAGCATTGGAGAGACTCACACCTAAATATCGCACCGAATTTCACATATTAGCTTAAATAATACGTGTAATGTTTTGTATTTCAGAATGAGCTTTATCAGCGGTAGTGTTTCCAAAGATTAAGGACATCGAAAACTTTGATCAAGTCTTAAACTCAACAAACTATTGAATAGACAAATTAATAATAAAAAATATATTATTATAACTTAAATAAAATAAAATTATACTACAATTACTTCACTAATTAATCGAAAGGAACTTCGTTCCATCCGGGTGTATAGACAAATAGTGCGTAGGTATAACATATCTTTTTCTCGTAAAAGTATTTTCCTAGTACGTAGTAGTACGTATAAAGTTCAGGGTCAACTTTATTAATATTATAAATGCATCGTAAAGCTTGACGCTGTGGTGAACAGTTGGAAAACGCTATGCCCCAGAGGTTTAAGCATGAAATAATGGAGGTAAATAATGCCGCCACTCGGGGGCGGCAAATGGTAGCCGTCAGTCGGAAATCGCTTTGAAAGTCAACATGGCTGTATCAACTGTTCAGCAAACAACTGTTTATGTATTCAGTACGGAGTTACGTAAATACAAACAATCGTGTAAATGACTTACGTTGATAAGTTTTACAACCGGCCCTAGAGATTGACAACTGACACAAAAATCAGACAGAATGTCAAAAAGTTTGTTAAGCGAGGCCCCCTTGAAAAATATGCCTTTGGTATCTTGTTACGTAGAGAATGCTCCCAGGCGTGCCACGCAGCATGACCGGAACTTCCCGCTGCCCAAAGCGGCTGTACCTTGGTAGTATTCAAGAAACAAGCTTTGCCTATACCAGTACAAGGGCTAGGAATGCAAAAAATCCATTATAATTGATAACGTTAGATTTATGATACTAATGGAAATCTTTTCTATATCGTATTAAACCAGTGACTGAGTGACTGAGTGAGTATGACTTCGACTGCATAGACTATCCAATTTTCAAATGCCTTAGGCCTATGCCGTCACAGCAGGAGCTATCTGCAAATACCCAAGAACAGGTTAATATTCTAAACACCTTAGTGTAAATTTTCATGTAAACTAAAGTCACACAAAAATTCTAACTGAAAAATGTTTGTATTACAGGCATCTATGGTAATACATTCTTTAACTCAAAACTAAAAAAAATGTTTAAAATGAATGTGAGATAGTAATATCCATTATCCGGTTTAGTTTGTTGTGGGCTTCTTCTCAGGCTAGGGGCGATGGAACCCTCTTAACTTTAGCGTTCAGTATTCGAATATAGTCTTAACCATTGACGTTTCAAAACTGCCTTTTAAAGGATAATTTCAATAAGTTTTTGAAATGATTGATAATAATTATTCGTTATGAAATTTAAGAAACCTTTTATATAGGACTCATATCTCTTATTTTTATTTTAAATGGGTAGGTGTTATGTTTAATTTTATACTTGTAATATTTTTGTGTACATGTTTTAAATGTTCATATATGTTGCCGCGTCAATATTTCATATTATTAAAAGTCTTTTGACTCTCTTGAGCTCAATTAAATTATTGCACGAACAATTTTCTTCTGCAAAACAAATGTCAACATAATCAAAAGTTACCGGTAATTTTTTATATTACTGACCACATGTGTCAATATGTTGCATTAAAAAATTCTACAAAATTTTAATAGACCAATACGTTCAGTGAATTTAATTCACATCATATAATGTAAGCTTCCAGAGTTGTCAGTGTGTACTCTGACGTGAAGGCGTCCGCGGCTTGGTATCGATGCACTGACTATAACGAGTTGAGCTATATTCGAATCAGAAAGGGCGCAGCGCAGGGCAAAGCGTACGCGGTAGTCCGAGCAGCGGCCGAGGCAGCCGCGTCACAGGGACGCGTCCTTCGTGGCGCCGCGCACCAAATCGTATATAATTCAAACATGCAATCACGATACACATTCTTCCTTTGCAAGGCTATTACTATAATAAGTTCAATATCAACAATTTTATTGTTATTCACCGGCCGCGCTCTGACACGTGTATGACCGACGGCATCAATTCATGATTTATTATTGCATAATTGATAGTGGGAGTGCTATCACGTGGTAACTGATTTCGGAACACACTTTAATCGTAAAGTTTAAACTTGGAAGAGACGTCGTTCGAGACGGCCAGAGTTTGTGTTTTATTCTGATGACTGTAGCTATCACTAACACTTACGAGACTTAACGATCGTTAATATCTGTACAGATAACTATTAATACTAGTAGGCGTGCGATGTTATGCCTTATAATGCCTTCGATGGCTGGCTCGCCACAGTCACTTCAGACATAAAAGATCGGGAGGCGAAACATTACATATTTTTTGAATGAAATACGTGCAAAGTTTTTGTTTGTCGTGCAGGTACATCTATTATTTTGATTGAACTGTTTTCCTTTGTTTTGCAGGTAAGTTACCCGGCGGCCAGCTCCCTAGTGCGGAGAAGTTCACTTGCGTTGCGCACTGCTTGCGCCCGGTGACAGAAAACCTCGGAGGTACGCTTGGTGGTCCGTGCAGTGTACGAGGCGGATACAATACTAATCATACGGATATAACATTAATCGCCTTATCGTCTTAAGTAGTCTGTACTTCTATCTGTGGATCTATAAACTGTGAAAATTGGAAAATACCACACTACTGTTATTTTTCATCGTTATTAAAAATAATGGGGAAAAGCTGAATAATTCAGCTTATTTGAAAACTACGTAAGAACCTCAAAAACATTTTTTTTATGTAACTATCTATAACGCTTTTTTTGGGTAACATCGAAATAAAGCGGCAGGAATTGAATGGTTATAGTATGCCAATTTATAAATTATTTGGTATGACACAGTAGTGTTTTTTAAATAACGTGTTTAGAAATATACAAATCCTTTTATAAAGTTCTTTCATAGGGTAACCCATTAAAAGTGGTGACCCGAATTTAAGGCCTTTTTAGTAATGAAAAAGAAAATACATAATATATTTTAGTCTTGAAAAATTATTTCGGGCAATCGTTCCAAATCACAAGCAGCATTAATGTGGCGTCTGTTTCACTGTGTGTAACGGACGCTACAAAAGTAATAGTTTCAAAAACTTCATCACACTCATCATCATCATCATCATCATTAACAACCGATTGACGTCCACTGCTGGACATAGGTCTTTTGTAGGGAGTTCCAATGCTCACGGTCTTGGGCCGCTTGCTTCCTTGAGGGGTCCCCTCTCAATATGAGACGGGTTTGGCCATAGTCCACCACGCTGGCCACGCTGATTGGCAGACTTCACACGACTTTGAGATCGTTATGGAGAACTCTCAAGCGTGCAGGTTTCCTCACGATGTTTTCCTTCACCGTTGATGTTTACCGAGTGATATATTAATTCTTTAAAAACGTACATAACTCCGAACAGTTAGAGGGGCGTGCCGGGGTTCGAACCACCGACCTCTGATCAGGAGGCGGACGTCCTAACCACTGGGCTATCACAGCTTGAAGCTGCCTGTGAACGTTTGTAATTGTTAACGTTTGTAGTGCAATTGGCATTAATCGGCGGTATCGTATATCCGATTATCTATTCAACTGCTCTTCTGTTCACTGACACAGTTACAATTTCATGAATTTGACGACCGGTTTAGCATGACCTCGCACCTAGTTAGCCCGCTGTTACACGAGGGGGCCAAGCAGGCCGCGGCATTATTGTGTGTGTGTGTGTGTGTGTGTGTGTGGGTGTGGTGATGCGGCATAATATTTTGGACGATAATATACGCACAACTTTATAACCTATATATATTCTACGTATTTATTACTAAGTTGAGATTTTATAAAACAAATAACTTTGTTAAAAAAACGATAAGAAAGAAGTAAAAAAATCAATAATTTCAAAAATTATGTCAAACAAATGAATGTGCTACGCCTAATATCGTACAAGATAAACAAATAAATCAACTTATCTTATTAACTCAGTTACCCCAAACGCGTACTTCTCCGTTCCGTTACATGATGTAAAAGGTCACGTGGTAGGTACTACATCTTCTGTCTATACCAATAATATGAAGAGGAACGATTTGTTTGTTTGTTATAATATGTATGTAGCAGATCATAATACAAAGTTCCCGAAACCATGCTCCTATATTTATAGCAGCCCGACACCCTCTAGTGGTTGAGGCGTCAAACTACACCCCCGACCCTAACTCACCTCTCATAAAGAGGAGACCGAAGAACGTCCTTGATGAACCAGACGACCTACTGACTATTGACAACGCATACCAGGGAGGTCATACACACACGTCACAAAACAGCACACAGCGTCTTCGCCGACGAAGACGAGGTCCCCGATATCTGACGTCCAAACGTGGGTCTCATCCACAGTCACGGGGGCGCTCGGACGCTGTTAGGGGGGCGTTCCCCAAATGTCGTCGAACCCAAGTGCTCGTCCCTCAGGCTGAGCTTCATGCTCGCCAAAAACCCCCGGTGATGTAGTAATAACTACTATGGTTATCTGATACTGACTAAAATAAAATAAAAATAATGTAATTTGCAAATCGTCATCATTCAGTGTTATAATTATAATTAAGAAAATCTTACGGAAATAAAACTTGAGTGTTCATGTAATTTGGAGATAATGAACAATTTAAATACGTAGCTTACGTAAGTATTTTAATTTTTCATAAAACGGAAGTTATGTGAGTACAGCGCCTTATATTTTGAAATAACATTACGTTGCCTCCTTTTTCAACGCAGATGAAACCGCGGGAGAAGGAAGGTACATTATAATCGTCTGATGCATGATGAGCGAGTCAAATTAACTGAACTAATTTAAATAAACAAAGTGAACCCATCGCACTATTTGAACGCTACATTGTTGTGTTTATTTTAAAATAATTCGCGGGTGTGGCATTATAGACGCGTTAAAGTTTTTTGATCGAGTTTTTGGTGCGCTTTTTTGACAACGAAGTACCTTATATATTTCAACTATAAAATAAATTTCAATATAATTCAAGTTTTGAACTGCAATATTGAACTTGATTTTGACTTTCATTCTTTAATATCAAATCGTTCTAAATGATTTTGTGAACTCTTTATTTAACTTCGAAACGAACCGTACGTAGCTTTTAACATGATGTGGAACATTTTTGTAGTGGTCAGCAAACATCTTTCATTTGCTTTTCAGAGTTTTCCCAAACGTTTGGGAGTACGTTATCCCAAATCAAATCAAATTATCGAGCTGCTGGTGGCAAGTAGCCGTCGGCAGGGGCAGGCGGAGCTCTCTATTGCAAATAATTCTTAAATCCGGAATAACGGTCTCCGGTCTTACTTTTGTACCAACGTTATTTCCGATCTACGGATATTAAGGCACCGTTAACAACTGGGTCAAGACCTCTCTTCTCTTATCGCAGAGAGCTGTAGAGAATTTGAATCCACCGCTTTGTGCACTTTTGCAACGCGCCTCTGCAGAAATGAACTACAACTCGAAACGTTCTTCGCGCGCTGATTCGTTTCATCAAAGCAATCCTCATGCGGCAAACGAAGACCCTTTGATGGGCATCCATGTACTTGATTTTATATTTTTGGAGCCGATGAAAATAATACACTATATAAATAAGACAATTTAATATCAGAATCTGTCTCATTCATTATACAAAGAAGAACTTACAAGTCGAGCAGTGTGCATTTAATTAGTATTCAAACCAGCCAAATAACTTCTCGGTTTAAATAAACCGATATAGTTTGATTTCTTTTAATCGATAATATTAGAAGCGTAGCCGCGGAAGGACCTGTGGAAAGTCCTTCCCGGCGCAGGTCCTTCCGCGGCTAACGAATAACATACGAAGGAGAAGGAGCCACTTCTTTGTTTGAAGACATTCTCGTTATTCTGCTGCCAAGTGGCGACCAAGACTTTAAGTAAACAGCACGTGTGGAAAGCATTCAGCTGCACTGTTGTTGATACAAGAGTGTTGACCTGTTGTAGCATAAAGCTTCCGCTTACATACCATTATTTTTTTATAGAAAGACTCCTAATGATTTGAGATTGATCTTTTTAAATTGTCTTGTATAACAGGCCTATACGTTGCTTTGTTGAGGCGGCAGTGTGAAGGTTTCAGGCCCTGCTGTTTGGATGAACTCGTACTGCTTTAAGTCATTCCTGTTTTCTTACTTTTCTAACATTAAAATTTCGTATCCTCGGTAGACCTTGGCTTAAAGTTACTAATCCATCGCTGTATTTTTAATAATTATAATATAATTCCTCACGATGTTTTCCTTCACCGTTGAAGCAAGTGATATTTTAATTGTTTAAAAACGCACATAACCTATAATAAACCTGCAAGCCTGAGAGTTCTCCATAATGTTCTCAAAGGCGTGTGAAGTCTGTCAATCCGCACATGGCCAGCGTGGTGGACTATGGCCAAACCCTTCTCATATGGAGAGGAGACCCGCGCTCTGTAGTGAGCCGGTAATGGGTTGATCATGATAATATAATTCTAGAATGTTTTGTACGTAAAATACGTATATTAAGAGTTCTGACTGTGCAAGCGAGAATCAGCGTCGACACAGACTGGGCTGTGTATGGATTTAGGCCGAACCTTCCCCCCCCCCCCCCCATGGCCTGTTATCCGTGCAGATAACATTTAAAATTGGGGATTCGGCCTCCCCCGGCTGGAACCTCGCCAGACGTGGGCCTTGTGAAGCACGGGAACTTGTAAATATATTTTGTGTACCTACTCGTTGTGGGGTTCGTGTCTGCTGAACTGATGAAGACTTGCACGAGCGAGTGAATCGTTTGTTTTGCCTCATCTGATTCCTCAGGCTCGGCTCAATTGTGACCCAAGTTTAGTTGAGGCTGAAACTTGGGAAGCCAAACGCTTCCGTGGATCAGAAATCTGTGAAAGCAACAGTTTTATAATTAACAATAAGCACCATTATCAGCAGATAAACTGTAAGTATCTGAATAAGTACAGTTCCCGCAGTGCTATCTCTGCGATAAAAGCTATTTGATAGTAATTTGTAATCTGATCATCCCATCTGATACTGAATTTAAAACAATTCAGCTTGTTCGAGTTTTTAGCGGAAAGATACTGCGGTAAGTACAGTAGGACCACAATAAAAATGCTAAATGCGGTAGAACTTTTTTGAAAGTAGTTAGTTATTGAATAACTGTGCCTGTGCCACGAATCAGGTCACTCCTGATTTACGGATGCTTAGCCGAGCTCCAGAGCTGCAGGTAGCAGGTCCGCATGGGTCCGTCCGTAAACGTGGGCCTACGCTAAACTAAACGCCACTTGTGAGTCGGAACATTAAGTTTCCTTACTTACTGTTCATCTGGTAAAGGTTTATTCCGTTATCGCCGAGGGGATTTGGCAATGTTACAATGGTGCCGTGGGGACGGGGGAGGCGTCTAGACCTGATCGGGCGGCCTCGCTGGGGCTTGAATTGCTTTTTGATTCCTAACGTTGATTTCCCGGATAAAGAACTTTAATAGAGAAATGCTATGGGGCTCTTTAAGGGGCGGCTGACGGCTCTTTGCCTAAACTCTTTCTCTGACACATTCATTATATTATCTTAAGAATCATTTAATGTCACATTAGAGCGAGCGATGTTCGCGTGTCCTCCGCCACGATCTCGCGAACTTCTCGCATTAATGGCAACCACGAGTTCGAGCTATTAAAATATTCTTGCGTAGATAATATAATTTAAATATCCACGAAGGCAGCGGACTGTGTACAGGCTTAAATTTTGCGGCTTGAGAATTATTTTAAGCTATTGAAAGTTCTAGACTTTTTTAGGTTTACATCTTAGTTAATCACGTTTTGAAGATATTTGATTCTCTTAATTGTTGATCATTATGACACACTTACGCACACACACACACACAAATAAAGGCGAGTATACGTACCGAGTCAATGGAGGCGTACAATTAAGCAGTTTGATTGCTACTATCTAAATAGGAACTGGTTGATGGCGCACTTGGACATTATGTCGCTAACAGCGGCGGTCGCACGCGTCTGGTCGCTGTTCGTCTGACGAGTGGCGGGCGCTGCTGATATTGTATTCAAATTCAAATTCAAATTCAAAATAATCTTTATTCAAATAGTCCTTAAAAAGGCACTTTTGACGCGTCAATAATTTACATAGTAGTTATTTCATGGTGATAACTATATTTGTAAACTTAAAACTAAAGCTATGAGGGTTCCAAACGCGCCCCGGTCTAAGAAGAAGCCCACAACAAACTTAGTCGGGGTTTTTCTTTTTTTCGTTATCACCATCTCACATAATGAATAACAAACTATAGTACCTATGGAGATAGAGCAATTCACACCCCAGCTTTTTTATCTTTTATATAATCCTTAATATCGTAATATGATTTTTCTACAAGCTTTCGTTTTATAAAAACTTTGAACTTATTGATAGACATCTCCAAGATATCAATAGGTAATTTATTATAAAATAAAATACAATTTCCTTTGAATGAGTTACTAATTTTGTGCAGCCTACTAAATGGTACTACAAGTTTACTTTTACTTCTGATGTTCAGTGCGTTACAGTCCATTTTTTTCTTGAATTTATCAATATTTTTATGAACATACCTTAAATTTTCATATATATATTGGCTATGCACTGTCATTATTTTATAATCTTTAAATTGATCTCTTGACTCTCTGGGACCTAATTTATATATCGCACGAACAGCCCTCTTCTGCAAAACGAATATAGTGTCAATATCAGCAGCATTACCCCATAATAAAACTTGGAGAGTAGCCTGTATCAGCAGTACACGGTTGTACCGGTGCGGTGCCCGGTGAGCGGCTACATCGCATCGTAAAAGAGTGTTTAGAAGAGTCCCGCTTCAGAATACAATACCTATATAAAAACTAGCTTTTGCCTGCAAATTTGTCTTCTCTTATTAATTTTTTAAATCAACAATTAAACAAACAGACATACTTCAGTTTTAATGAATTAATAATTAATATATATTTTTTATCATATTGTATAACTCTAAAGCCACCACAGATCTGCTTCGTCAAATATGACACCAGTAGAGGCGAACTGTGAACTGACGTAGCATTCTGACGTTAGGCTGAGTCTGTCTCCTTCGACATCGTCGTGAGCCTCATTAACGTCACGGCTCACGGCTGGGCACATGCACCCGCACTCTCGTCACAAACGCTACTCCAATTTAATACCCGGGGCAAACCTGCGGATCAACCCGGCCCAGGCACGTGTGATTATTATATATATATAGATTATTATAATATATTGTACAGCTCTTGTCTGTCTGATTGGGACCAATGTACGACTTAACAGCTCTATATAACTATTCTACAGACATAGTATATATTTTACTTGGCCCGGACAAACAGCCGGGCATACAAACTAGTAAATAAAACGAGAGTTCAATAAGAAGTAGTAATTTCTTGATCACAGACTGACCTTGCGGTTTTGTTTCATGTAGATGTCCCAAATGATTAGCAATGATTGGCTGCTTAGTAAATTTAATAAATATCGGCTGGTGGCGGCGGTGACCGCGTGCTATGTGCTCATGTGACTCAATATAGCAATGAACATTGTATGACGTACACGTCTCCTTGATTGCACAAACGTGGATTACACGAGGGGTGACTTCACGCTAGAGTTTGAACACAACATTATCATTTTGGTTTACAATGTCCAACTAACGTTTTTAGAGTTCAGAGTAGAGTCAGCCAGAGATGCAGTGTAAGATGCCGACCTGGCCACCTGGTGAGATGCTTCAGGCCGTTAATTAAACCCCGCGCTAATCAGTTTGAGATCAATTGAACGCAAGTCATAGGACCGTTTAGTGAATGATCACTTTGTCCTTAATATAATCAACTCATCTGTAAATAGCTAATCGCTAGATGATAAACCGAATTAGTAAATGAGTAAATCGATTACGTTTATCCAATACGGTTGATAACATTTTGATAACGAGTACTGCTTTCGAGAGCTATTCAAATCGAGACAAGAGCGTGGAGTTGGGAAATTAACGTTTGATTCTAAAGGACTATTGATTTTTTTGTGTCTTCACCACCAGACTACTGGTAAAAGTACAAAACATACGCATGGTGGGCGCTGCGGTCTCCGCCCGGTTACGCTGTGGCAACCAATAGGGTTAGCACAGCTAATAGACAGTCCGGAAAAAAAGCTGCGGTCACATAATTGAGAGGTTGCGGATTCAATGTCCGGCACAGGTAATTAGCACTTCACAATATCTTTTTATTTTCTCGATTCTTTACAACCTTTACGAGAAAACGTGCCACCACGGGTGGTTTGGTGTGTTTGCTTCCCTAACTACGTCATGTTGAAACCGATGAGAGTTTGATAATTAGGGGTTTTATATTACTACCATACTCTTAAAATAGCAGTCTAACCTGCTGCTATCATCTGAGACCGTATCATCTCCTACCTGCTCCAGGTGAGATTGTAACCAAGAAGTACTTCACTACTAAGTAAAAAAAAAAATACTCAGTCGTTTTGAATATCCCATACTTAATGTAATTCGTAAGTCGGTAAGTTTCCCAATTATATACGACCGCAACATGTTCAGTCGAAACCGAACAGTCAGCGCAACATCGTGATTTCGACAGGATTTCGTAAATTTCGATAATGATGAAAAATAATGTATTTAATGTTATCGTAGGTACTTTATTTCTGGTCGCTATTTCGATACCAAATTAATAGTGATTCCTAATTCGCTCGTACTGAGACGTCTGAAACGTTCTTAAAAGTTCTAATACAGATGCTCAAGGAGGTAGCATTTACGGTGTAGGTTTTTTTACGGCCGTAATAAAAACGCACAGTCACTCTCCCTGAGGGAGGGAACCCGAATACTTACAGTCCGCGACGAAGAGGCCGATTAGGGGGACCGCACTTTTTGTAACATTCCATTACATTAGAACTGGTGCCTCTGCTGGTTCTAAAGCCACGTTTCATTCATAAAAATAGTTTAAAACTTACCTGCCATAGTATCATTAATACTTATAAAATAAATATCAATGATTAACCGTTAGTATTACGTTTCACAAGACTTATAAATAATTTTTCAAGGAACAAATATGTCTATTACCTTGATTAATATGTTGTTTAGTATATTTTTCACTTAGAGATATGGTTATAATCTAAATTATGGTTGTTTATGTAGCGATAAGGCCGCTCAATTTTATAATTTTTGTTGAGTTGACATTTTGTAGCAGGCATATAATATGTCCATTTACAGATTTGTTAAACAAAATATTTTGTGAATCCATATAGCACTATCCAGAGCAACTTGATGGAAAATGAGGATGCCTTTTAAAGGCTGGAAGCACCCATGTACTGACGGTCGGCGAAACGCAACAAAACTGAATATGCGGCATACGAGTTATACGAGTATTTTTGTTCGTACAAATGATATGAAGTAAGTTTGTTTGATCGTGACAAAGCGGTCCGGCGGCGCTCGGGCGCGTGGTCGCCTCCGCGCCAGGGAGCCCCATCGACCCAGTTCCGCGCGCGCACAGACTGCGGCGCGCCGGCCGGGCCTCCCGCGCGGCCTTCGCCACGTTCCGCATTGATTGCAGCGATCGCTCTCCAGCCGGCTGCTGGGTACTGCTGCCGCAGCCAGCACCTCTGGGTGAAGTTCATTTGTAAATCCAATTTTTATTATTAACCTTTTGAATAAGAGATGATTTAATTACATCAATACGAATTATTCGTGTATCTAATATAAAAAAATTAAATGCATTTAATTTTTTTTATTGGATTGGATTTGAACCAATTTTTCTCCGAAAATCGCAGACGAAGTTTATAAATTTACTGTTCATTCTATGTTTAGGTAAAAAACACTTTATAGTGTATCATTTCTCATTAAAATATGTAAAACATTGTATGATAAACATTTGAATAGTAGATCGAAACTGTAATCCTGCTACGAGTAGATGGCGCTACCGTCGCAATAAGATTGGTGAATGGCATACATTAATTTCGGCATCGGTGGTGCGGTAATGTGGCTTGTTGTCTTCTTCTTAGAGATCTTCTTAGCCCCATAAAGATTGTCTAAGAACCCATTTGGAACAACCACCTAGTGAATATATTATATGAGCCCTTCATAGATTAGATTTGCACGAATAAAATATATTCCATTTGTCCCCCAAATGTATTTAAAAATATTTTAAAACATTTAATACAGCGAAAAGCTTTTACTGGTTTTTGTTTTTTTCGTTAAGCGTTTAAATTTGTTGATGTGACGATGTTACTCTGGTATATGCGCATTATTAAGATGCACAGGGACAAAGAACTGACCTCCTCAATGGACAGCAACTCACTCAGACTCATGCTCCTCAGTCAAGTAGTACTGAGGTACACCAGGTGCCTACCTACTCGGTGAGAGCATGGATTATGCATGGATTATATTGCAGTGGATTGCAGTCCGTGGGGTAAGCGGTCCGCAAACAATCAATTTCGATTTAAAACGAAATAAAACACCCGTGTAATCGAGTTCCGATTAAATGAAGATAATCGCGCTTCAATTTAAACGCTTTTATTTAGTCTCGTATCGATATAAACATTTACGTAATTTAAATTTGTAATTTGATTTTGTTTAAAGTAATACTTGAAGCTAAATACTACTGAATACTGCTCAATAGAAGTAGTTCGTAGTCAGTCAGCGTTTGTAGATAATGTGCAGCTGTCAAGTTACGCTCGCTGAGACCCCGGGGAGTCTGCACTGACAATCCTTTTCCAGCAGCGGAGTGCCGGCTGTCGACAAAATTACGGTGAAAATTTTTATGTGCCTTTGATCTCATCGATGAATCATAAGATATTAATTATAGATGTAACCCTGGATATTAGGAACGCTTGCAAAGCCACCCCAGTGCTCTGGCATGCAGCCCACCGACTGCGGAAGTAATCAGACGCCTAGGAGGTCGCCGTACTCGATACGGTACAGACGGACTGACTTCCTTCCACCTCCCACTTACCGAAGCCACACAAACCGCGAAAATATAATTAAGTCTAGCGGCTAACTGTACATAAAAAAAAACGCTCGTATCCGATCGGTATGTTCAATTTTGATGTGAAACCTATCGAGACGTCTCCACTGAAATGATGACAACACTAAATTTTTGTTTGAGATTTCCAGTATATTATTTGAGTATATATACAGCCAGTGTTAGTAGTCGTGTTACCGCCACGTAAGCGTTCCTCTACGCTGTATATGGACGGCCCGACGTCGTGTTAGACAGCTGATGCATTTGGCGGACTGAGGTCGGTTTCACTTGCGCAAGTCCGGTCTCGGCGTCCGGGGATCAGCGACAGGGCGCAGCACCAGGCGCTAATCGAGTTAGCGCGCCACACACTCCGCCGCCCTGATTGTCTGAGTAGGCTTGTGTTCATATCGGTTGTAGCATCGTATGTCTCCTTAGACGAATCGTGGGCAGGTTATAATATTGTAGGGTAGAATATCCAGTTTCAATACATTTAGAGCCTCCTCCTCGAAAAACCATGTCGTGACCGCGGCATTCTACTGACACAGGAAGTCCTCACAAGAATGGACCAGGGAGGAATGCCAGCTTGCAGACAGGACCGTCGATCGGAGAATGGACATGATCGACAGTCTGACGTCACGCACATATGGGGTTACATATAATTAATTATTCAAATCAATTCTGTAAATTAATACTAATTAATATTTTTTTTATAGTTTTTCGTTCACCGCCATATCGTAACTCACGTTAATACTTTTTTAAATAAATATCAAAAATATAATCGATTTTTCGTGATCTATAATAATTATAGATCATGAAAGTAAATTATTTCCTTTTACATAAGTATCCAATACTTCATTTAGTTAAGCTTTCTTCTAAATAGAAATAAGCTTAACTTGGTGGACGTCCATTATTATAATTTGCTTTTAATCCGCAACAGTTTAAATATGTTTAGGAAACATAATCATTTTGCAATATCACTTTAAAAATTTAATAAGGTACCATTTCACTACTGATAGTTTGCTTAATATAATTATGTTAAGTTGTAAAATCAGTGAATAAGTCGGCTTTATATATGTTTCCCTCTGCCAATATTTTATATGATAGTGACTAACAAAATGTTGTTGGCAGCAATAACCTTTTTTTCAGTGTTTATATGTATAAAAAACATTTAAAAAAGTCCTAATAATCGTATACCAATCTATTATGAATAAGCCACAATAACACAACTGTCGAAACTAATTAAAAAATTAAAAGGTGGTTTAATTATTATTTGCCATTACTAGGGACCAGCCGTTGCCAATTATCGAATTAACATTCGATGTGGCATCGCTCCCGTGGCCTCCACGCAGCTGAAGTTTTGGACGTTTTAAGTACTTCATCATCGCTCCTCTTTATTGCCGGCCACATCGTATCAATGTGGTTTATTGCAATAGAATAACCTCTTTCGAAAACTGACTCGTCCGGAGGCTGGGAAGATAGAAAAACAATTGAAACTCTTTTGTTTTGGTTACGCTATCGTTCATGCGAGGGAGAGGGACTTATTTCGAAGAAGTTAGAGATACAATACAATACGATTATGTTATTTTTATACCATTGAAATTGTTGCAATTACTGTATCAACCGACGACTGCTTCATCTGTGCAGGAAAAAAGTAAAGTCGACCCCCCCCCCCCCCCCCCCCAATCGATGCAAATATTGTTTTTGTTAGAGAACAGTCCGAAGCAGTTGGCAACGCGCGCCACCGTCTACATGTAGGTCAGAAACACATGCGGGCTGCTAGGGCTGGCACCTCTCTACTCGCCCCACCTTGTCTCTGCTTTACCCTGCTACACGGGCAGCTTCTCGATACCAGCTGCTAAGACGTCGGACGTCAGCAACTATAGCGAGGAGATTGAAACACATTCCGACTCTTGATTATCTCATAGCCTCTCGATTTATTTGCATTCATATACGAATATGAGTGCTAAACGTGGAAACTGTCAATTGCCTTCAAAACTATCCAGTTATTGGCATAACTATACATAACTATTATTCAGTTCTATTTTTTTTCGTTTTTTTTTGGCGGTGGTGTGCTGCTGCCGAGTAGCCTGTGAGGTAGTTCAGCCACCACCGTTACATTTTATACCTCCCTCACCAATTGATTCGCTCGCGTTGCCAGCTCGCCTCACATGAAAAATGTGTACGTTCTAGCCCATAATTAGCTATCATTCACGAGCTGCGAGAAAAACAACTCGCTTCAAAAATAAAGTAAATTAAATCAAACAACGCTCCGCGACACACGCGGCAGCCCTGCGACTCTGCTAAAACATGAACACCCGCGTGCGAGCCCGCTCCCGGCAGCGCGACTGCTCGCGCCCGCCGCCCGAGCGCCGCACGGAGCAGCCGCTGCACGCTTCACGCGTACATTTAAAAAAACAGCTTTTTGAAGTAATCCCGTTGTATCGATTAGAGCCAGAGCTTTGCGATCTCGTGGTCGGGATCTTCGTCAGTTATATTTGGGTACGCTGCGAACAAAAGGCCGCCCACGCGGAGGCGCCACGTGACGGGTTCGAAATAAACCCTGCCATACAATTACTTATTTCTGTACCTTACCTCGAATCTGCGGAAAAGCATCTGAACTTCGTTATTGTGTTTAACTGCATTAATTCCAAAATGCGATGGTTCAGCGTGTAGCTGGAGACTCTCGCGTCAGGTGTGTCTCAATTCAGACACCATTCGGCCACCAGCTGTGATCAACCCTGATTGAGCAGCGTATCGTTGAGACTAATGTTTAGGATGTGGAGTGCCCCGCGGCGAGTCCGACGAAAGCGTTAGACTGCAAACAACGATTCAGGATCATCCAATTCTCAATAGAATATCTTCTTCGCGAAGGAGAAGTGACGGACCGGCCTCGTGTTACAGACATTATGTTGTTATAGAAACTTACCGCAGAAATCGAATAAATATGTCGGTAAGTTTTTCTTCGCGCCTCCTGGATTGCGGCGTCGCACGTCACAACTGACTTCAAGAGCACGTGCGATGTTTCTTTTAACTGCAGAGGGAGCTGGCTGTTGTAGGTCGATTCTATTGAGAGGAAAAATTTGCTACTTTTTGTAATCCAGAAAAGCTATTTTAATCTGCTAAATGCTTGCACGTAAACACTACGCCCTCGTAGATAAAACAATATTCAAATGTTGTTAATTACAATATTTAATTTGTTATACCAAAACTCTACCTATCATTATGAGCCTTTCGAGGGGCACAGACCCCCTCCCGCGTACGAGCGGAACATACGGAGCTTGCACCTGTACTGCCCACTGGCGTACCGCTCGCTATCACACTACGCCGCTGATGATGAGCTCTGCTCTCCGGCGCGTCGCTATCTATAAAGAGGATGTGATCGCTGGACCGAGGCGGGCGTATGACAATCGGATTTATCATTTATTCGTTTCAGAACTTTAAGATGCACATCTCAGATTCGATGTTCGACTTCTCGTTCAGATCAATCTGGAAATTAGTAGTTTCCGCTGTAGCCCAGCTTGACAACGGTATTGGTTGAATGATTCGGAGAGAGGCCTCATGTATAGGAGTCATTTTCACTTCATCGGCTTCCTCGTATAATAAAGAAGCTCATCGCCAGCCCAGCCTCGCTGCGACGGTGTTGCCATTGCCCTAGATTCTCAGTATATCTAGTCGGCTAGCACGTTAAATCTATGATAAAAAATTAATGATAATAGTCGGCTACTATAAATTTACGTTTACTTTGATAAAGGTTTGTGAAAACTCTTACGGGAAATCTATATCTATCCGCGATTAAAAATATCTCTCTCTATAGGAATGGATATAACAATCGATCTCAAACCGCCCCTCAAATAGACCAGTAGGAACATTGGAATGAAAAAAGAAAAATGTAGCTTTTCCGTTTCCCGTGCAATTTGGCCAATTCCACTGTTCACGGGATTTTGCTCTGGATATAAACGAATGTTTGAAAACAAGATAGGCGCATCATGCGTGCGCTGTCGTTCTCTAAAGTGAGAGGTCCTGGGTTCTGTTCCCGGTGCGAGTATGGTTTGGGGGGCTAGTTTCCACCCTACTGGCAAAGACATACTGTTAAGAGATTCAATGTTAAATAGAAGGATGTGTTCAATCCGCAACGTCTTGGTGCAGACGCGCATGCGCGACGGTAATCACTCAACGTCTCATATTTTGACCTCCATGTAAATAGAAAAAAAAAAAAATTTAACGGCTTATATCAGTTTATTTTTTATCTGCGCGCAATAAAAAGCGGAACCGGTTACTTCCCTGCTCTATTGTGATCTTCGGCGAGAGTTAACTATACGTAAGTACTGTTAAATGCGCCTCGACACGGCCACGTACGTCAGCTGAAAGTTGATAATTATGTTTGCCTGTAGTGTGTCAAAAGAAGTATCGCCGTTAAAACAGACTTGCTGTAAATAAAACGAAAAATGAATTGCGTCGAGAGAACAGCGCGGCGCAGAACACTGAAACCGACGCTTCTCAGTGAATACGAATTTACGAATCGTGTGTCAGATGGAGAAGGTGCAGTGGATCTTTTTTCTATTCCTTTCACGAGTAGCTCGTCTGGCTGGCACGACGCTGCAGTGTCAGCCGGTTCACAGAGACAGCCACACCATCAATCAGCATCGACAGTATTCTGTAAAGAGCGGGAAGTGTTGCGGACGAACGAACTGCTTGATCGGCTTGTCGTCGATGTGACTTTACCACAAAATATTTGTAAAGGTCAGGTTTGAAAGAACGTGTTAGTCGCCTAGAGTGTCTCCAGCCGGCGCTGGCAATCGCCCGCCGGTAAGCAATCACGCGTACTTGAACTGCTGCGCCGCAGCAGGTGGCGTGACGGGATGTTCGCTCTCGGTAATAGGATTGGTCCCCGGCGCGGCGCAGCCTCGTCGCGCACTGGTTGCCACGACGCACGTTTAGATACGATGCGATCCGATTCGTCGCGGTTGCGTCCATCGAGAACATATTTTGCGAAGTATACGCACGTTTCATTGAAGAGTCAAAATGTAGTCGCATTTAATCGTTAATTTCCTGCGGCCGATACAAAATAAATCTATACAGTGTCGACTGTGTCGTCGGTCGCCGCAGCTGCCACGTGACACAGTCGACGGACATGCTCATAAAATATGCCGCGGTCGCTCCAGAGGCGTTCACGTCCAGCGCCCGCGCGTCGGCGCCGGCGACCAGCACGTTTTGCCGTGATTGCTGATAATGATCTACATCTTTAATCGAGCGGTGCATTCGTATTGTAAAGGAGCCATTAGAAACATTGCGCACTGTAGTATCTCAGCTAAAGAGTCGCTCGAGCGACCGGTGACTCGGTAAGTACGTACCGATAAATTAACCACTTTAACAACAAAAGAATTGCAGTAACCGTGCAAAGTGGTCTACGGTGCGCAATGACTCTCGGGCTAACAATTAGAGTCTTGTTAAACCTCAATACAGCTCCTCCTTCGGAGGCTTGTGGGGCTTTTGTGGAATTAATGTCACTCGAGTGCGAAGCCTTCACTTGGTCTGAGGCCACAGAACGCTGAAATTAAATTACTCGTCGAGTCGTTTGATTCAGCCGCGCCGGCGGCTCGTTATTCTCTACCGCTTCGATGCTCTCGGCCGCCGGGGGGCTCGCCTGGCGCCTGGCGCCTGCAAGGGTTTCCGTTTGAAGCTTATACCTTGTATTCCGTTTTTTAATTGATGGCAAGATAGCGGTTTCGAGTTCAACGATGTGAACCCACGTACATTTTAGCACGAGCGTAGCAAGTTTTCCCTTTCAGGGATTGATATCAGTAAACTTTCCAGATTCGTGTAAAAAACTACCGTAAAGTTTGTTCAAGATCGTCTCTAGTTTTCGAGTATCAAGGTACCGGAATAATTTCTTAATCTAACGGTAAATTATAAATTTTACACGGAACGTTAGTAGGTCAACAAAAAGACAAGAAACCGATTGCAAGTTAATTATAGCTACGGCACAAAAGAGCCGACGACAAATAGGTCGCCATTCAAATGGCATGCATTTGTCGTCCACAATAATTAAAATAATGGAGGAAGTATTGGTACTGTGGGAAGTTTTTATTAACGTGGCAAGTGTACAGCTGATATTGTAACGTTATTACTAGTAAGTCGCTGACTACAGCTCCGCCTGATGGTATGGGGCTAGTCCAGACCTTATTGGAGATCGTACCCGGGATTCTATATTTATAATTCGTCAACTTTGTCTGTCCGATCATCAGTCGCAGGCAATCGATATTTGTAACGCACATCGACATGCAAGTTGGAAAATTTTACTATAATAGAAGCGCCCTACTATTTTAATTTTAACTGAAAGGGGTGCTGAAGTCCTTAAAGTGGAATCACTAGACGGGATAGTAAAGGCAGCGCCTTTCTTTTACATTATTAAGCATAATTAGTATTCCTTTATAGCATAGTATTTTCTATATTTTGTCAGACTGTCCGTTAATGAAGTTTTACAGTAAAATTAAAACCAAGATATAACTGGCATAGTTGTTTAATTATCACTTTTATATTACTGCGGTGAACGTACGTATTCAAAAGTTAGAACATTATTACCGATTCTTACCGAGTCTTTAATAATTTTTGTTTTGGAGAAAAAACCCAAAGATCGTTTCGTTAACCCAAAGATTAAGTACCGCTTTCCAATTGCTTAGAGTTTCACAAGTGGTGCGCCCGCAGGTCTGCTCCGAGACTCAAATTACTTCGCTTCTTTGTACAAGGTCTTGTAAAAAGTATCCTATCACACCAAGAGTGTGCGACTCGATGGCTGGTGCTCGTGTTTCTAAATTGTTTCCCGAAAACGAAATATAATATTATAATTGAGCGGCTCCATGATATATTTCGTTTCAGCGTCAGCAATCCTCAGGCAAGAAGTATGAACCGACGACCCCGAGGTGAGTGGAGTCGCAGATAAAAGCTACTTCCTAAATGAACACAAAATAGAAAATAGGAATGCTGTGGTAGTAATAACATTGGCTTATGGCTGTTATTAGCTGTTAGCGGGTTACTCGATTTTGTTAGCATGTTCCGAGCAGAATCAAACCGAGAGCGGCGTGCGCGGCGGCGGCGAGCGCTGAGGCCTGCGCGGACACGCACTCTACTGGATTCTGTTATACTCTTTGCTACATACGGAAAGCGAAGCGAACAAAAATTACACTCTACTTTGGGTTTCAGTGTAATCGTTATAAGGTGGTCCTGGGGGGAGGGGGAGGGGGGGGGGGACACACGTCGTGGAATAGTGGCTCATATTATGCTAATATATGGATGAATCGTATCTATGGAGGCATTTTAGTGATTCGTTGGTGCGGGGAGCGGGGCGTTTCTTGCTTACGGACAGGGTTGGAACTTTTTTACAAATTATATTATAGATTTGTTGCGTCAGTAGTGAGACGTGAGTGCTCCATTGTGACTTCATCTTATAATCAAGTTGGTCGCTCACAGCACACGGCCGCAGGCACGGCGAGACTGCACTGAATGGTTCTTCTGATAAAAGCATATGCCCTGTATTGATCGAAAACAATATGTTTAGATTATTTTCATAGAAAATAAATATTCTTAAATTATAAAAAAACTACTCATATAGATACCAAAATGAAAAATTTGGAAACTTATCAATTGACGCGTCTTATTTTATCAGTTATTTGTAGTATTTCAGTTTGTTGCTTTCGTTCAAAATTGATATATTTAAAAAGGCTTAACGATTATACAAAAAGTTTTGCGAGGACATCAAACGAAGCATCGCTCTCGGTATTCGCGTACTTGGCAAGCTACGACGTCTTCACGTAGCTCACCTCGTATAGAACGTGAGCTGTGTGGCATTTTGACAAGCCCACTCACTTACAGCTTGTGTGACTCCGTTGTACATAAGTCAGGTACATTACGTCGACATTTACGACGGAGTAGGCAGCACAGGCGGGGCTGCACAGGTGGAAAATCGATGGGGATCGTTTCTGTTCCGATGCGTAGCGACCGGCCCGGCGCTCTTTTAGCTGCGGACGACTAAGGACCTAGTAACAACGCAGTTTGAGATAATCCACTCACGATGACCCAAACAGCTGAAGTCGTCCGCCTCTGCGATACCCTAACACTGCTGGCGGTTGGGCGATCGGGGGTCATGCAGTTTGGCTGACTGGTGCTACCTCGCGCCCCGTTAAACCATCGTCAGCATCATGTGCCATTTTCAAAAGCAATTTTGCGGTCACTCGACTGCGATGAGACGTCTTTCTGATCTCCGAGTAACTCTGTCGGGGCCACTGTTGATAGCCAAACCATTCCTCCGTCGGTGGTGCAGGAGCTCCTGCACTCTACTGTCTAACACCCATACGAGACCAAAGTATGCTAAATATTAAACGTCGTCCCGCCCTCGTTGCGCCTGTCGTGTAGCCTTTTGATCGGAAGTCCTCAGAAATTGCTCCGGTTTTGAGGTCATTTTAAATATTGTATCATATTAAATAAAAAAAATCTTTCAAAATGAATAATAATTAAAAATCTTGTAGATTTTGTTGGTATCGTTATGTACCCAACAAGTTCGCTTCCATACTTACGTACAATATAGGAGAGTAAAACTGTTAATTTGTGTAAGGGGATCCAGATAGCATTAACGTGAGCCGAGCCACATGAAGCTTATAACAATTATCCTACAAACTCTGTTTGTGTTTGAAATCGACTAATACCAATAATAGTCAGTATCTGCTGAAAGCTAATGGAGCTAATGAATACAAAGTGGCACATCATAATCTGCATGTATTGATTGCGAAAGATAATTAAGTTAAAATTCTAGCTTTACAGTTGTTAAAACACCGTGGTAAATTTTACCTCGAATAGATTGGGCAGCGTGTACTAATGTGTGATCTGGCAAACTTAGTAGTAGAGTAGATTTCACTCTTTATTATTTGGTCGTCGGCGTCGGCGGAGCAGGGTGCGCCGTGCCGCATTACCGGCAAGCGACTATAAGTAAAAGTATAATAGTATAAGTAGTAATAAGTAAGACTATAAGAAGCGGTGATAGCCTAGTGGTTAGGGCGTCAGCCTCCTAATCAGAGGTCGGCGGTTCGAATCCGGGCACGCACATCTAACTTTTCGAAGTTATGTGCGTTTTTTAAAATTAAAATATCAATTGCTTCAATGGTGAAGGAAAACATCGTGAGGAAATCCGCACGCCTGAGAGTTCTCCATAATGTTCTCAAAGGCGTGTGAAGTCTGCCAATCCGGACATGGCCAGCGTGGTGGACTAACCCTTTTCATATTGAGAGGAGACCCGTGCTCTGTAGTGAGCAGGTAATGGGTTGATGATGATGATGACTATAAGTTCCGGTACGTTGCCGCGTAGAGACGAATAGCAGGCTGGGTTCGGCCGCGCGTGGGCGCGCTGCATCGGTGGCTGCTGGTGCTGCAGCTGTACGTGCTCGATGCTAACCACTTCACATCAGGTGACGCGTCAGCTCCTATACCGGTGATGTTATATATATATATATATAAATAAATATATATATATATATATATATATATATATATATATTAACTATATTTTCTTTTATATATATATATAAATAAATAAATATATATATATATATATATATATATATATTTATTTATATATATATATATATATAAAAGAAAATATAGTTGTAAATCAGTGATTAACTCCATTTCTGTTCTACTAGAATGTCCGTGCACAACACCTGATGCAAGCGATCGCTTAGCATTTAATAAAGCTATATCTAGCTATTAATAAAGTGTACGAGCTGCAATTAAGAAACAACAATGACAACAGTACAGCGGTGCCGTACGGACGACCAGCCTGTACTACAAGTAGTCAACTATTGAATAGACAACTGCAACAGTGTCACTACGTTATAGGTGTGCTCTATCCAAAGAGTATGTAAACCGAGCGCGGGAGTACGCTGGACAGCTATTGCTTCGTATGACATCATTTTTTCTTTGACGTTATTTAATCAATGTTGTATTAAACTAAACATTTTGTTAATCGTGTTCAAGTACAGAAATCAATGGTTTAAAAAAAAATCTTACATAAACGCTTACAAGTGATTTCAATGGTTCGTTCAGTCCATACTTCACCTCTAAACTCTACTCTCATAAACTATATGTTGTATTATTTGTGACACACGCTGCACGGCTCGCTTGTTTTCCATTTGTAATCGATCAAAAACTAAATGTCAATCACTTGCCACTGTGTGCCAATTTCATCTCCAATGAATTACGGCTGAACGCGTGATCCAAACCTAGGTACATTTTACAATACAGATTTTCGTAATTCGTAAAGTTTCCAGGCAGCGAGGCACCTTTGTGCCAAATTTTATTGGATTAGTCGCGCCGAAAATAGGAAACAGACATACCGCCCCACTAACTGTCACTCTTCAGCAGTAATCCTTTAGTGTGCTTCGTAGGTCTGTCGTCATTCGCCAGTTCGCCCCACGGATAACGTTACAGAGGAGCCCGCCTGCCGCTCCAGCGAGCCGCCGCGCCATTTAATAACCGCAAAGATAATTGTATTGATGGTTGTCCGTCGTAAAATCAATCAGTCAAGACACGCTTGGCGCCGCTCCAAGCGCGCGCATCAATAAAAAGTATGCGCCGTCCCCACCGGTGGGCGGAAACTTACAGCGGTCCTCCGGGCACTCTTGACCGAGGGACGGACACGCAGCCACCTTGCGACTTTTGTATGCGTTTTATAATTTGGAGGAGGGTTTTACCATTTCCTGTTCCGTGCGTGGAGCGCTTCACGCAGCTATCAGTTGCGTCGTGCCGGGCCCCGCGGACGAGAGCGATGGCTGCTCCGAGGCACGCAGTGAAGCGAATGTGAGAATGTCGATCCCGTTCAGTGATAGATTTGCTGACCCAATGCTTGAGTCCGGATACGGTGTCAATGAATACACTGGCAGTGTACACAGAACATAATACAAGACTGCGGTAAGCTGCTGAAAGGCAACGGCGTGCCATGCAATACGTACTAATGTAACTGAAAGGAGTCAAACTACTGTGGTCGCCAGCAGGGCCCCTGCACGAAGGAAATGTTAATTCAGACTTAAAGTGTTGATGAGGAACTTTAAAAAGTGTAACGACTACTCAAATAAACATTACTGATGATCAAATAATTTACGATGGCATTTACTATGAAAACGTTTATAATGTTTTATTTCCGATAGTTCTGCGACAGCTGGCCTCGCCACCTCGTTGACCCGTCCGCGAGCTCCAAGGTCTTGTTATCCGTACGGCTACTACTCGCTATATCATATTTTTCCGTCACCTCAACCTCACTAGCGCAAAGAGGGCGCGCTGTGCGCTGCAACTAGTCTCACTGATTGCGTGTGTCTCGCGAAGATATTACTTTGGAAATGATCCTATGAAGTAAGGTCTTGAGTTGCAAAAGAGTGTAAATTTAATTATGACGTTCGGAAACTGTGTACAATATACCTGACATAACGATATGTAGTAAATTTTTTAAATATTTTCATTATTTTATGAACTTTTTAGTTATTCTGTACAATAAATGAACATAAAAATTAGTATCCGAATGTTAAAGGAGAGAATATAAGATGACGGCAAAAACAATTCAAAGATTTTATTGGTTGGTAAAAAGAAATAAAAGTTTTAAAAATATATGAGTGTGTATATTATTGAGATAGTTTTAACTGTGTATGTTGTCTATACCACCAGATACAATTAAATGAAGCCAATCTTTCTTTCTTTCTTTTTTCTTTCTTTAATAATTATTATTTATTGATTGTCTGACATTGTTCAAAAGTTTCGTAAAGCAGTTTTCTTAAAATTAACGGTTTACGAAACCTCATTTAGGATGGCTCGTGTGTCGTCGTTTCTGAAATCATACCAATTGGTTTATAGACCCATTTAAGCTAACCAAACGCGAGCTATGAAATAAAATTATAAATAAGTAGCGCAAATAATGCAGTTATTATTAGAGCGATAGACTATATCGGTGGCGCGTTATTTATAAAGGCACACGCGAGGCGCGCGCTCGCCGCCGGCGCCGCGCGCTGAATGGCCCGCGCGCATCATTCACCGGACCACTGCCGCTCTCTGGTACCTGTAGTCGCATTTATACAACTACGCAGGCTTCATTAACAACTCGAGTGGAGGCCGATCGTGATTGACGAGTCGGACATTTAATGTACACAAAATAATATAAAAGTGAGCCGGGCCGACATTTGGACGGGACGCACAGGCGCGCATGTTTGGTTTATGCTATCATTGAAATGATCCGTTGAGTTTCATTTTGCCTTCTTGTAAATCATGTTGATGTATCCGGTAGCGCACTGCAGCGGGCGAACAATTTATACTGATACTTAACAATATAAATCATGGACCAGGTAATTAGTCCCCATAGATTCGTGAACAAGTATTAGAGTCCCTTTTTTGGAAACCTTCATAATCCGTGCGCTTCTTCGAGCCGCACTCATTCTGGACCGGAAAAGAATGAAAAATCCGTCAAAGAAAATATTTATTAATTTTTAGTATACTTTTGAATAGTCAGTAAGTATTAAAAGTGGTAGACACGGCGTATGGACATTAGTGAATCCTTCGGCGGGCGGTGCGCGTCGGGAGGGCCGCGCGGCGCTCGCTCTATTTATATCAGTCCCGTGACCGAAGGGGAGTGGAGTTTGTTTACGGGCAGCGCGCGCCGCGTGATGCGCGCTAGCCGAAAGTGGCCGGCCGGGCGGCGGCGGCGGCGGCCCATTCCCAGCACGATCCTCAACCTTAGAAATATCGGATTTTGATTAAATAAAAACTTACACATTTGTATCACCGACAAACAGACGACGACACTATCAAAAACTGTAGTCTCTCAACGTGAGCTGACTCAGGCATACCGGCCGCCAGATCGCAAACTTTCCAGTACAAAAACTGCTCTCACTCAATTAGTTGTTTTGTTTGTTCGGACGACTTTAGTACTCAGAAAAGTGACTTTACTAAGTCTGAATATATTTGAGCGAATTATAATCTTACAAGCACATACATATATATTGTCGCCGGCGGAGTGCGGGCGGCTCCGGCCGCCAGCGGCAGACGATCCGCCGAGCGGCGGCTGCCACCAGACGCGGTTATTGCATTCAGCTCCAGCGGATGCTGACAACTGTGCTGATATGATTAACCGCTTCGGATAGCCGCCGGCACTGGCCCATTTCTTTTTTTCAAAAGCTTAAATACGTTTATGATTAAAACCAAACAATCCATTTATTTTAATCATACATTTTATTCGTGCAACAAGATAAGGGGCAGTACTCGGAAACAGTAACATAAGTAAAATATAAAATGGTGGTCTTATTAGGAAAATATGAAGACCTCAGATTGCGTAGATTTAGAAGGATTCTAAAACAAAATAGACACATATAAAAATAAAGGCGGTCTTATTTCTCAATGCCGTCTCCTCCCCCTCTGCCAACGCTTAGTGAAAGGAACCAAGTTAAGTAATAGATAAAAAAATATATCAAATAAGAAAGGAATTACATATACTTTACTTACTGAATAAAACATAATTAAGTGATATAAACTCGTATATATGTTATATAGTCATGCTATGTGGTACAGAGGTTTACCACCTCATCAGAAGAGCCTGGCAGGCTGCTATCATCCTCAGCCCGCAGGCGGACGCCAACGTTGCTACCAAGATAAAGCTCTTTTAAATATAGTGGCACTTGACAAAATTAATATAAGCTATAAATATTATATTAATTTAAGTATTCAAATTGGGTTTAAAGTTTTCCATTGTAAAGCATCACGCAAGTCTCGATTTACCTGCGGGCGTATCCTCCAGGCGCCGTGAAAACTACTGCTCACCCGACAATACCGTCAATATTGATAGTAACGGTTGCTTTAGGCTTCTATTACCATAAAACAATATTTCAGAGTTAATTCGTGCGTCGATAGATGTACAAAATAAATATTTAAAAGTACCACTAAAACCTTGATAGCGTATATTTCCGAAACAAGCTCCTCACAAAATACAATATCTAACGTGCCTGTAGGCGAAGCTGCCGGAAGCAATGGTGTCACATGGTTTCTGTCACAACAACAGGCCTGGTCAGTGAGCTAGCTCTCAATGCCCCGGAAACGAAATTGGGCGCCAGGCGCGTCTTTGTAACCTATTCTATTCAATTGAAATTCTTGCAGGAACAATTCTCGAACACGCTCACCCATGCGTCGAGGTTTCGATACTCGCTATAACAATTTCTCAAATGTTGCCATTTTCGTTCGTTCTTAAAAATGATCATTTAAACTGGCTTTAGCTAGTTTGCCTCCCATGATCAATAAAACGATAAATTTAAAGAAAATTAATATTTAAGAGTAAACTTTAGAGCATTACTTCTGGCATTTAACAGATTCTATGTATGTCAGATAAGTGTGTATTTATATACAAAAGTATATAAAATAATGAAAACAATCACCCGCTCACTCGTATTGCGCGTATCGAAGAGGAAATACCAGACATGGGCGAGTGAAGTCGCAAATGAAATATAATTTTTTTATTGACACTTGGGCGGGAGATGAACTGCGTCGGAGATCACTCGCCGCCTCGCTTAGTTCAGCCAACAATCAAATAGGTCATTCAGTACAAATATGTGCCTCACTGGCCTCAGTTACAAATTTAGGAACAAAATCCACTTATTTATAACTGAGAACTGCTCGTATCGATGTTACCGAGTAAAGGCTCACTCTTGTCAGAATAGAAAATATAACACCTAAGTGAGGCAGGCAGACTATCGAAGTAGACTTTGAAATGTTTGAGTCCGGTCGCCATGGATACCGCTCCCATTCCATTCTTGAAACAAAATTTAAAATGGAAAGCTTCTATTTACCCAGCTGTCAACTGAACCTTTGATTTCTGAGTTATTATTTTACGGTGAACATTGTTTGAATTTCTAAATAGTTTTAGGTCCTTCACTCGTACACAGGTCCGGTTTAATTGTATAACTGTTACGCAGCCGGATTGAATGTGCGCTGACTGTCTCTACTATATCCGACTAAGGGTGAATGCATAATGTGATTGTCGTAACCAAACAACATAGCAGAAGACCTACGAATACATAGTACCTAACATAACATATACAGAAATAATCGGAATCAAATGATCACGTCAATAATCGGAATACTCCTAAACTAGTTTGACCTAGTGGTCTGGTACTCTGGCTAAGAGAAGCGGTGCGTATTGCTTCTTGCCGATTGCCCTGCTCTTTGTTGGTGGTAAAAGAAGGTGGCTACTAATACATTTGTTAGTGTTCATGTTGTTCTTACGTCCGACTCTGAACAGTTTATATCGGGCGCACCTTGGGACTGCCAGAAACGTGCTGCGGACGAAAGCCCATGGACTTGGAACGCAGGGGCGCGCACCGCACGGGCACCGGGCGCGCCTGCGTCTCCACGCTGCTGCAAGCGCGTACAACCTGACGTTTCGAATGATCGTCATCATGATGGCTGTTATTCACCTCTACCAAAATGTTATACAACTCGAGGATGGCAGCTAAAGCCATTGCTACTAGTTGGGGCAGCACCGCGGTGCAGAGGTCCAGTCTGCCGCGACCGCGCTCATGCAACACTAGAAGTTGGTATTGCTAATTATACTCGTGTATCGTGTGTTTGTAGATTTTGAGATGCTTCAAAATTTATAAAGTTTCAACTCAGCTCATAACTCATTGAAAGCAGTTTATACTCGACGCGCAGAGGGGGTTTATAAATGTATTTAGAATGTTCTACAACCGTAGAAGAAAGCGCGCTGACGAGTTTGCTCCCTGCTATGTCTGCGAATCTATGCTCTAAACCCTGTCTTTTAGCTAGGGGGATAGAATAAAGTTACCGATAAACATAATCATTAGATAAATAAGTAACTTGTGTTTAAACGTTTCATAAAACGTTTATGCCTGCCATGCAAAAGCGAAATCAGTAAACGCGTAGGTAACGCCTTTCCGCAAAAACTTAATAGATACCTATGTCCGAGCTGAACAGCATTATAACAGAATCAACACACAGACAGACGCGCGTGGCGATCCTGCACGGTTCCTATTTTCCGTCACGGACGAGACTATACCTGTACGTACCAACATCTCCCATCGTCACACGAATGCGACGTTTATAAAATATTTTCGCGGGCAAAAATAAAAATATCAGACACAAATAGCCGGTGGAAAAATAGAGATTGTGAATTAGTGACACAGTTACGAGTGCGTCTTCGCATGAGATTCATTATAGCAGGGCGCGCGCTCGCACTGACCCGACCACGTGTCCTTACATTACTCCATTCGCTATCTAGTAAGCTCTATGTAAATAAAACGTTCATATAGTTAATGTTAGCCTATATATTAAAACAGCTGTTAAAACTTGATCTTTGTGTAAGACGTTTCATAATTTCAATCTGTTAAATAATAATACATGTTATTAATATTTGCGAGTTCATTAGCTTATTATAATTAATATTTTTCTAAATATAATTCTAACACAGTAATTTGCGTACGTGGTTGTTTGTACGTTTACTTAGCACCAGCATAGTTCACTATCAACAAGTCAATTGTAAGTGAATAATATTTAATTAAATATATTAAGAATGTAACGAGGTCTCTGCCGACATGCCAAAGGGCACACACCTCGGAGAACTGATAGACGTTGGGCTCCCTGGACGCGATGGTGATCAGATGTTAGTGATAATGCTCTCCCGGACTAGGGGGAAACAGGAATACAAAATTCGATCAAGCATGTAGGCTATCTATATAACACATGGATATAACTTCGAGCTGTGCTAAACCAAACCATTCGCTTACCGTTCCGCGGTCGCGCCAGCCCTAGCGCACGGCTGCCACCAAAATGTATAAAAAATGTCTTTAGAACATTTCAAATGCCTTTAGGACAAGGTATGTAAATTTCTTTCTTTATCTTTTACACTCAATTTAATTCTTACGTTATTTATTTCAATCGAGTACTGTCGCACACTGTATTATTATTATTTTATAATTAATTATTAGTTTGATTGACACAAACCATTACTTCAGGCTGACAGTCTGTTATTACTGAACCTAAATATAGTCTGTGTTCCATTTATTTAGCAGCTCCAGAGTTTATCGATTACAAGTAAAAGTACTGTTTTTTAATATTATTATAGACTAGCTTAGTTGAGTTAAGGCAGTATTAAACACGCACCAGCGGATGACAAAGCGATCAGAGCAGGCACCACATTGTGAGATACTGACTAGTAAAATTGGACGAAGTGCTATTCGCTATAACCCACGAGATCACTGGCGCCGGCCCGCGCCGCCGGCGGCCGCGGAAAAGTTGACGCTTTCATCTCCGAGAATGATTGTCGAATGCGTGAAAACGAACGCAACGCCGCTGTCACTGTGCACTCCGCGATGGAACCGCAGCCACGGCCGACGGGCCGCAGCGGCGCGACCCTACTCATGTTATGAATGGCCGAGTTATGGTGGGATGTCCGTTGTGCCTCTCCCACCATATTGATTGAACACATTTGCCAGGAATCAGGAATAGTCGGAGCTTAAACGCTGAACTGACACAGGCTTCGGCACCGGCGGGGAAATTTGAACATTTCGCAGATGTCACTTGAGCGAATTCCCAGCAGAGACGTCGCGGGCGGAGGCTAGTAGCGATATTAAGCGTCTCTTGAGAGTTCGAGTCTCGCTCTGAGTGCAGGGCGGGGCGCAGAGTGCGCGCCGCGCCGCCCGCCGCGCTCGTGGCGGCCGAGCGCCGTGGCCCTGGAGTTATTTTGTTTTCTGTGGGAGATGCTCGTGACCTGAGTCAAATGTGAGTCATGTGATTCGCTTGGAGCAAACGTTGGCACCGATGCGCCCACGTTTGCTCCAATGTTATGACGATTACCGGTTATTTCTGCCGCGAGTTCAGCGCAGAAGTTATCCAAACTTTATGTTATAATTGACGAAATTATATCAAATGAATGCTCTTGTCGAGAGTGCTCGTGCGTGACGCAGACGCTCTGCGCGCTGACATCTGTGGAGGCGGTGCGGCGGCGCGAAGACTGCACACTCGGCGGTCACGTGTCGCGCAGCCGGCCCCTGGCGGCCGGCGCCGGCTGCGTGGTGCGCGGTCACCTCTGCAGCATGATGCTCTCGACCCACGGAGATACGAGAGTGGCTCGCAGGCTTTTTGTGATACTCGTAAATATATATTTTCATCACTGGCAACACGCGCCACTCAATGTCTGGCAACTTTGAAAAATATCTTCTCGAATTATGTATATCTGAGTTATATAATATATAAAGTATCCTTGGTTCGATTCCAGGCTCGAGTCTGGTGTAGGAGGAGGCTTCAACCGCGGAAACGCATCGGTGGATTCCCTGCAGGTGACCCACATAAAAAAGTGCCAAAAAAACTTTTTTCGATAATTATATTCTTATACATAAACAATATTCAATGACAGACAAAATGTCAAACCCCATAAAGTTACAAATGGGGTAACAAAGGGTTACCAGCCCACTGTTCGTTTTTTTGGGCTTTTGCTATAAAATACAATAATTTACTGTTTATATACACAACGTAAACATATTTGTTGCCACCAGAAAGAAAACTACTCTACACAAATATAAAAAATAATTTACAAAGAGCCCTGAGCACTGAGCAGTCCCTCACAAAGCATTTATGTCTGACCACATGTACGTGTGTGTGTAATGCCGGACTCTGCGGAATTACATATAACAGCTCATCACTTATTAAATCCCTTTGAGGATATTAATTAGGTTAATTCTCAAAAGAAAACTTAACGAGTCCAGTCCGCTTTGTGGTGTACGAAATAGCAGCTGTCCGTGTTAACAGAAGTGGCGCGTTTATAATTTAAACAATGCTTTCAGTTTGTTTTCGAATGACACAAAGGACTGCTCGCTGAAAATCTCTTTAAGTCGATTACAATACGGTAGGGCTCGACCTGTACTACTGCCATATTACTTCTAGTTTGGGGTAATCTTAACTGTCAATTTCTTGTGTTTGTTTATGATTTGTTTTGAAAGCAATTCGTGTGCGTATGGTTTCTGTAAGTATTTCTCCTATTATGAAATATTGATATATTGATTTTATATACTGTATATGTAAACTGAGTATGTTGGTTTATAAATTATTATAAATTATTTGGAAAGCGATAATCTAGTTGGAACAAGATTTTCGAGATTTTATTTTCATTGTAAGTCATTTGCAAAATTTTCATGTTTATTTCATATGTTCTTACCCAACAGATATCATTCAATATCAAAGGCATCCAATACAGAGTCCCCCTCGTCATTTTAGTTTTCGTCAATGTTTAATACGGTCGCAAAGTACGGCACCTCCTGCACTTGTACTACACCGGCACGACATTCGTCCCTGGTCCTGTTCGAGCGAGACATCATTAATACACGAAACAAACATAGTTTAATTGTAAGCCCGACGTCTGGGCCAGACAGGGATTTCTCGGCTATGTGACCTACTCAGAGTACGTGAGCCCAAGTTGTGCTTCCGCGAATGCCGTGCGGATCAATATATGCGGCTCGTATGCCAATTCCGTTGTAATCATTATAGGAGGTTTTGAATCGGATTATTTTGGATTTTCATATACGTGGACCTTAAAATAGAACCCACCAGCAATTTGAAGAGGAACTGAAATGAAGGTGATCGTGAACAGATAATTTTTCTAAAAGATTCATATACCCTTTATAAACAGCTAAGCTTGAGACTGGTTTTATAGACAGTCAGGTAAAAGCGGCGATGGATTTGGTATGACAAAAAAAAACAGTAAAATAATTAAGTAACTGGTTTTGAATAATTAAGGATAAATACGAAGTTATCCTTTGAGGGTTTTCGGAGTAAAATCAATAGTTGTTGATTACGTCACTACAACTAATAATAAAATTGAGTTGCAAGTCACTATCAAAGGGCTATTACTTTTTGCCTACTTTTTATAACAGACCACCTGTGAGGTAAACAACATATTATATATCTATATTATAGATAATTTATTGACATTATTAATAAAATTAGAAAATTTTCTAAGAGCTGATTGTGCGACTATGTCCGCATAGATTTTTTTTGTAAAAACCTGTGAGATTAAAAAATATTACCTCAGGTCAGTAAATGGATGGGTGACCAACTTTGAGTCTGAAACCATCTTCGCGCTATTGCCATACTCATGTCTACTACATCGGTCGGATGGTTCCAAAGTCGACAATGGATAGTAGAAACAATGTTTGTGTTCTATACGTATAAGATAGACATACTGTTATGGTGTGTTTTGATAAAAGGTTTTTATGAAATTATACTAAGCTACTCATTAGTATTGAAAGTAAATGTACTTGATAGACAAGGACGATGATTTTTAAGAGAGCACAAGTAGTGCTGCTGTTTTCACTTGCGCTTTGCGCGTCGGCGAAATATGACTAGGACGTTCTTCATTTAAGAAGTGTCGCGCGGAGCCCGACGCCCGGCGAAGCGCTCAGTAGCTCTGGCGAAGCATCACAGTGTTGGAGCTGCAGCCTGCTGTTAACAGAGTGATTTGTGCACGCGAGGCGTAATGTTTCAGCCTCTGTAGTGAGCTTGGTTCGCCGCCCGAGCCGACAGCCTGTGGTGGAATTTGCTCTGCGACGACACGAATGCTATTTCGATTGTGATTTCGAAAATATAAAACTGCGCTGGGGTTTATTTCTGAAATAACAATAGACAGTACGGTCAGCTGTGAAAAATATTACTCGTGGAAATGTTTCATTAACAATGATCGGGCATTGGGCGCCGTCGCGGCGGCGCTCGCGGGGTCCGCGACCCTGGCGCAGGATTACGGCGCAACGCAGCGACAGTCGCAGACGCGTTCAGAAGGAAGCACATAAAAATCTAGGCCAGTTGCAAATAGAACAGCCTCGACATTTCCGAGGCATTCAAAGCACGGTGTCGGATATAGCCGCGGCGGCTCGCTCCCTCCGCCGCTGCAGCGCGACCACACGCCGGCGCACGGGCCGCGGCGCGCTGATACTCGCAACATTCCTCCATAACCAAATTAACAATCAGTTTGAGGCAAAAAGGCCACAAGTCCCGTCCACACCGGCTCTTCAGATGCCGCTAACGGGACGCGCTGTTAAGTCTCGCCCCACCTAGAGTGTCCGCTACTCTTTTAATAACAAACAAAAGCTGTCACCTATGTTAACCGCACCGCGCACGCCGCGCCGATGGCCTGCTAGTGAGGCGTGTTTGATGTCCAGGAGAACACGCGTTCGATTCCAGCAGACGCCGATTGTTATCAGTCCGACCAGTATTCTCAACCTCTAGATTTAAAACACTATACTAGAAATAGTAATAAAATTAAAATAGTTTTTACTTACTTTCGAAATGTAAATGCTAGTGGACGACCAGAAATTAGGGCCACAGCCTGACCCGTGGACGTTCGCAATTCCTTCCCCCCGGAAGGAATTGCGAATCGTGCCCTTAGCAGCTCAGTGCACCGGCGCGGCACACTCGGCCCGGCGGCCGCAGACACCGCCGGCACACCGGCCGCACACCGAAGAAGCGCACTCGGACACTCTTTATTATTAATAACCCAAGAGTTGGCGTAGTCAATAAGTATTGTACAGGCGAGCGAGCGAGCACAGAGGTATACCACGCTCTCCCACGCAGCGACAGCGCCTCGCAGCCATGAAGGCAGTATTTAGAAATAATTCGAACACTTACCTAACCTCAAGAATATAACGTTCATAAAAATAAGGGTATAATTTTTCCCTTTTTTAATTGTAATGAGCAGTTAAAATAACCGAATATAAATAAATACAACAATTATTTCATTTAAAATTTGAAAGTTCGTTACCGCAATAAAACCAGGTTTAAACAGAATAGTAAGTAGGTATTAGCAGTTAGATGTAATCTTCCGATTCACCGCAGGCTACACTTGACGCACTGATCTTCTAAAACTTATATTCGACGAAAGTTTTGCGGCATCTCCTTTTTCCACATATTTTAATATAATTTTAAAATATTTATTGAAGTTAAATGTTCGTGTCCTTTTATTCAAAGCAGGTATTATCAACAATAAGCGCGATGGTAATTTACTACGCGACAGCACGACTCCTTGCCGCGTCACGCCCTTATCACTCTGTCACTGTACCGCGTAGGGTTACCGCGTCGCTTTCAATTAGAGCACCTGTTAATGAACGGTGATCGGGACTCGACTTCTAAAGCAGCTGTACGCAATCGATTCAAGGTCAATCATAATACTGTCCAGTAGAAAACAAAATATTTCGTACGAAATCTCGATCACCAAATAGTCAATCACTCCTCGAATGACCTGACAAACGAAACGTATTGACGGGCTCCAAGTTTGTGCGAATGCTTACACCACTTCGGCAGCCCTAATGCCCACCTACATTCTGCACATATATTTTAAACTACGGTATATTAATTAGTATGTTTCGGAGGAGCTTATCAGTGGCGCACAGATACGTCACATTCGTGTTGTACGAGTATGTGCTCGTTCAGATAAGATTGCGTTTATTGTTTTATTAGTTTTCCGGAACTTTGCCGAGTCCGTAGCTAGTCTGTTGCAGAGCGTAGACAATGCTCCTCTGGTCCTGAATCAAATGAAACCCTTCCACGACGCGTGCAAATTGAGCAAAATCTTTCGTGCTGTTTGTCATTCCTCAACGCTACGTCACTAATGCTATCGACATAATTATAGGAGAAGCGAGTGGCCGTGCTTAGCTGAGCAAGGCGTCCTTCGGCCACTGAAATCGTTATAGCAGCTCTGACACTCAGAGAACACGATCTACCCTTATATACAAACAAATATAGGTATGACAATGACAATCAATTGATACGCCCGTGCCCCCAAAAATTCGAGAACTGCCGCCTGATCCGATAAACCCAAGGGAACAGACAGAAAATGAAACATATAAATTGGTAATTTTAGGAGAGCGCTGCATACTGTTCTACTCTCTTTTGCTTTGCACCTCCTCCGCAGATGAATATCTCGCCGGAACTGTTTCTTGCTTACAACTACGTACAAGTATATTTTTTCCAAAAAGCTTTCATCTGCTATATCCAAGATATATAACTCGGTTCCTAAGAATATGTATATTCAATAGCATAACCTACTTCAAGCATAGGGCTACTAAATAAATAAAAAAAAACGATAGTTCGAGAGATAAGCACATTCAAACAAAACATATCATTCCCATATCTATATATTTATTGATATAAATAGATAGACATTGATAATAGGTATAGTTTAGTTATAGAGTTTATTATAGATATACAGATAATATTTAGTAAATATAAATTTTAGCCAATAAAGGACTAAGCCTTCCCAGTAGTGGTTCCATATAATCTGAGGTGGTCAGGCGGTCGCGTCGCTCGCCCCAAGCGCAACTCGCGACGCTAGGGGAACCAAAACAGAGTTTGGTCTATTGGAATTGGCTTTTAATTATAAAAAACATCATCAGTTTAGTTTACATCGCAGAATTCTGACATTGTTAATGGGGTAGTTTCAGTCTTGATCAATATATAAATATAGTGTTCGCCGAGTCCGGCTCGGCTCGAACGCTCTTGGCGACACTTTGCAGAGACAGCTTGTGCGTCGCGGAGATGGACACGTTACGTTACTAATTTATGAGTGTTTTTGTAAAATTTTCTATCAATCGTTTTACTTTTATTAGACAGTCGAGTTTCGGATCGAACACCACCTTACTCACCTTTTAGTTTTCACTCTTGCTCTGGGTAGGTCTGCAATAGGCAATTTTATCATTTCCTTGTAGTTGAGGTCGTCATGGAGGAGTTCCCGTTAGCCGGCGGCGGGTTTGTTTGTAAATATTGCGTTCTCTCTCGGAGTCCCGCGTAAATCTGCAGCTCCGTTTGAATGCTGTGAATGAGGCCGGGCGAGCCCGCTCGGGCGCCGATCCCCGCGGCGCGAGTCTGGGCACGAACCACTCTGCTGAAAATCTCTGAAAGCCTGTGACGTGATCGTCAATATCGCGACCGGCGTTGAATATTCAACGACGACGCGCGCCCGCACCGCGCCCGCGCCGCGTCCGCCCTGCGCACCGCAGCCCGCAGGAGATGCGCAACTGTCTTGTACCTATTTTTGTATAATTTTGGTTTCACGTTTACTGAAAAAACAAAATGACAAATGTTTGGTTCTGAGGTCAGTGTGACTACGAAATGTGTCGCTTCCGGTCGGTTCCTGACCTGTGCACTGCATGCAAGGAAGTAGTGCTAAATTAACTAACTGGCAATGACACGAACAATATCAAATTGATTAAATCAATTTATATCTACTTGTATTTTACGTTGACTTAGAAAGCAGAATTCACTGTAAATTTAAAGCAATAGAGATAGCAATAAAGAAGCTTGATCCGAATTGTATCGAGATCCGCTGAGAGACGACCGAAGGTTTATTGATAATGAAATGCTAGTAGGTTCTGTTAATAAAGACATTGGAGTAGGCGTCAGATTGACTACAATAATTATAATCAACCACACAAGTTAATAGTAGTAAGTGGTAGGAGTGGGTGGGAGGGGGCGCGATAGTCTATGTTTTATTCAATTACAAACAGCGGCTGGCGCCTCGCTCGGCAAGGAAGCCCCGAGTCGCAGGGACGCCTACTTACCCCTATCGGCTTACTTCCGTTGTACTTGTTTGTTTACGTCCAATCTCACACAAGATTGTGTGTGTGCCTACAACGTGTCAGAGAGTTGCTTACTTTTTCAATTCCGCCGGAGTTATCACGCACGCTGCCAGAACTGACCCTCCAATAACCGGACCTCCATGTAAACAGGCATCCACCGTTTCTCGAACCAACAGTTCCCTTTTGTTTACTGATTCTCGACAAATTGTTAGTGCAGTTAATATCCCGCCCGAGACGTGCCAGGTAACGACTAGCACTTTAGCGATGCAGTACGGCTTCTGGTCCCGGCTGCTGACCAGATCCCGTCAGAGTATGATGGCACTACGACTATTAAGAACAATTACAAAGCAAAATTGCGTCGCCCGCTCGCTTGAGGTAGTCTGTCAAGCCTCTTTACCCGGAGAACGTGGAAATGACTAACTGCTGATTTTCGCCGGTGGAATCTGCCCTCTGAACCGTATCGTAGGTGGCGTCACTATAAACGAACATATTTAACGTTACAAGTGTACTCACAATCTAGATCCGTTTGAAATACATGTACTTAGATTTATAGATTTTGCCCTTTGGGAATGCACGTGCCCTTGGGACGACTGCAGATGACATTTCGTTTCGATCCAATGACAGCAGCCGGTCCTGCGACAGCTATTTCTCGAGTTTTCATTGTAACATGTTACATTACTAACTCTACGAGGGATCTGGGTAGCACCCACTGTCAGCAAATACCAGATTAATAACGCTCAGTTTAATCATCATCTGTCAGCGCGCGGAACGCCTGCGAACACCCGCGTGTCTGCTTGTGTTTATAAGGAGACATAACTAGCAAGTACTGAGGGATTCCCTTGTTTCTAACCGTAAATTACTATAAAGCCTCTACGGCTAAGAAGGAGAAACATGAAACTACCCTGCCACTGCGGATGCGGTTAACCCGGGATTGACATCAAGCCTGGATATATCTGAGATATATAGCGGCAGGTTGCATGATCGCTTACCGGCCGTGTGGGTGTTAACTAGGCGGAGAGCTACGCATTTGCCATCACATATCCTAAGATGTTAGTTCTGATCATGAGAGGCTTGGTGAGGATGAACTTTATTACTTTCCGCTAATGTGTTGTAAACGGAACGTTACAGCAGGCGAGCGTGGAGCGAGGTTCAATAATATTCTGCGCCGCCGTTCGCGTCATGATAACACTAACAGCGATTGTCGTATGGACGTATCGTACTATTGGTGGGCAATCACTGAGACGTCTCGTTGTTTGTTTGAACTGTGTCCCTCTATGCGGTAGGTATATGCGAACATATACTTCCCTGCGGCGTTGCTCGCTCGCGGAGCGCTAGGCATTGCGTGGACAAAGTAAAAGACAGGCGTTTTTTAGTTCTCGTCGTTCTCATTTCGTGTACTGCCTCTCTGTGCCCTTACAACTAATGGAGTTCTAGTCCGCCCTCAGAAGTATCCGAATGAAAAGAATATTGCCGTAATAATTACAACGCAAAAACAGTAATTTGCGCGTCGACATTTGCTCGATAACCACGTCCAATATTGACATTTCAAAACTACTCGCCTTTCTTGATCAAATTTTTTAAATAATTTAAATATACACTTTTCCTTCTAGATCTTCTATAATAACTAGCACAGACCTAATAATGAAATATTGACTAACAAAACATATGGAGGCCAAAAAAATGATAAGCGACACAGTTTTCAGACCAGAGTATGGAGTTATTGCAGATAATAAAAAATGGCTTGATTTGCAAGAAAAAACTGACGATTCAAGCATTTTTTATTGCATTAACTTCCTTATTTATCACATTCCCTGAGAATCCTGAGAATAGCAATCAAAGGTATACGTACGTATAAATCCCTTTTCGATCAGGTTGATAATGGCAGCGTCCTACTTTTTCATTTTCTGGTAGTTTCGGAATGGATTGTACGTATACACATGTATTTGATTAGTATTAGGTATTTCTGCAGCGATTAAGTAATGACACGAATTTAAATTTTGGAGCTGTTCCTTGAAACGAGGCTTGCTGAATATCAAAATAGGCTAGTAAGAGAAAGCAAACTAGTGTTAATCCACGACCAGTAAAACCAATAATGAAAAAAGTTAAATCAACTATGCAATACCGATACAATGCACGCACGCCCCCTGGAAGCTGCCGGCTCCAGGCGTTATGAGATGCAACTGTGGTGGGTGCTGCAGCTCACGGTGCGCCAGACGCGTCCATTTGACAGCCGGTGTCACGGGTCGCCGGCGCAGCTTACAACTACCCGACATCGATTACTTCGAAACCACATGCGTATACTGTTCTACTGAAATAAATTTTAAAAAGTAATTTTTAAGGTATAACAAAAAATTAGGTAGGCATTACTATGCCTACCTAATTTTTTGGAATTAATACCCGCCTACTGGCGGGTATTAATTCCAAAGTATAAGTCGTCCTTAATAGTAAAATGAATAGATATTTTTTCATATATGAATTAATATTTATAGCGATGAGCCGGGTTCCAGACGATGGCTGCGCAGGTCCCTCGCCTGCGCTTATGAAGAGTCGCATGTCCAAACTTCATACATCCAATTTCGAAATTGGTGGCAATTGTTATATAAATTGATACAATGATAGTGTTTTAGTCCTGAATTAAAGTTGTCTCCGCAGAAGCGACTCGGAGCGTTCATCATATATCGTATCTTTGCGCCGTCTTACATTTACAATCACGTAACGAAATTAAACGTAGTTCGTAGTTCAGGTGCGAATAGAGATTTTGATTTGTTGCCCAGCGAATTCCTCGGCGGTTATGAGGTAATTTCAATCCCGTGGTAGTCTATGTTTGGTGTGGCCAAGATCCAAGCTCACTCCTTGCTAAACTTTAATGATATCTGTTTTGTGGTATAAAAGAGAATTACAATTTTAAGAAAACAAAGAAATCTAAATCCATTTTATGTAATTTTTTCCGTGGAAGCAATTATTACAAATTCATATTTAATAAAAACTAATGGAACAAAATTTAAGAGGAGCGAGGTTTTTAATTTTGTTTTGAGGTACCTTACTTTAAGCGCTTTGCTCTTATATTAACTTGTGAACACTTTTTGGTTCAGGTACGTTATTAAACTTAATCTTATATTTAAAATCTTTCATTATATACAGTATTATTTCTTCAATATGTTTATTATTATTCAAATATTTTTTTTTTATTTTCAGGTATGTACAAAATAATACAGAAAACATGCGCGAGTATAGATATGTGAGTATTAAAATAAGAAATATATAAAGCAAAGGTGTAAGCTATGTTTATTTTATTTACAAACAATAAAATAATACTTGAAAACTATTCATTTCACTAATATTATCATATTAAGGAGAGTATATTTTGATAGACAGATCATTCTCTATAGAATTGAAAGAAATATTCCGCCATAACATTGGAAGTTGTTTGTGCCAGTTGAGGCAACGTCTATCGTCACCCCGTTTCCTTGAACCCCAGATTCATGTATTTCAGGGGTGTCACCTGTTTCTAAACAATGAAAGCAAAGCGAATCGGTATTTTATGACTGACCGTTAACTCTAATAAATTTTGTACCTAAAAAGAAATAATTATAAATAATACGGAATCGGCTGAAACATCCGCGGAATCATAACAGAGCAGGTAGTGAAGGCGCAGCCACGGTCAGCGGGTGATCGTTACTATGGACGGATAATTTTATCCGGTTACCTTACCGCATCGGCGCATACGCAGTTATCAAAGTTACACGCTTTCGTGGCACAACTATACGCTTCAGGCTGAAAGCTGAGCTACCACCTACCAAAACAATGATCAATGGAAACGCTGACAACCCTAACCACGGGCCACTATTGACTAGTATGAATAGTCAGTGTCGTCATCACAGACGCGGCGAGCTCTCGACTGCCGGCTGATCCAGGGTACATATTCTGTCCCTGGAACTCATATTCATTGTTGAAATCGGCATTGTTTGCAAGTGGCATTGTTTTGAAAGCCAAAATTATACAATTATTCGCTATGTAATTAAAAATAGGCCACGTTTGCTAAAGTTGCAGTATTTCAATAGAGCTGCATCAATAAAAACTTTTGAAAATATCCTCGCAACCCGGTTCTCTGTAACAGTAAAACGCTGTCCGACAGAGCAGTTCATTTTGAAATAAAGTCTCTTTTAAAAAAAATCGTTTTCGAATAAAATTCGAGTTGCAGTGCATAGGAGTTTGACGTGGGAGGCACGCCCACCTTTTCATTTCGGGATCCCGGCGAAATTCACTCCCACACGGCTCGATAGCGCGCGGGAGTGAACATTTCAATGGAATTATGAGCTTACTACACAAAACTCTCAATTCTTCTCTCCGTGCCATCTCTTTTTAGGATTCGAATTTTTATCTGTGCATATTTATAATAAAATTATATGAATATGTATAATTTTTATCTATATTAGAATAATATATAAGTCCTTTTGAAGAATTTTGTAAGCAACTTTTTCGCGAAACCTTTGACGTGTATAAATTCCAAAAAAGCAAACTCCTTAAAATGCAGAGAACACTAGACTAGAATATCCCTGTGGTGTTCCAAAAGTAAAAGGCCTTCGTTGGTGAGTTGGAGGTTCGTTCATAGCTCTACTCTGATACGACTCTGGAGATTTTTTGAGCAACGTACCGGATGCTACTCTAGTCTTGGAAAATTCAATGTAACTTACTGTATGTACCTTATCATTTGTAAACTACGGAACAGATCTCGTATTAGGGGATATAGACTGCGTCCTGGGCACGGTCTGGTGATGAGTAGGTACTTTATAAAATAATTGATTTCTCTGTAAATTGAATTAGATACAAACGCGAACAAAATAACGAGTATTAATACTTGTAAATGCGGTTGGTTAGTTCAGATGTTTACAATACTTCGTGAGTGTACGTCTTTAGATATTGCCGAACAATGTGCTCTTTGGCCATTACAGTTTCCTCATACCATCGTGTCGTGTTTAACTCGGTAGGAGGTATGGGGGGGGGGGGAGGGTCGACGGTTAGCTGAAGGTCCCAGCGAACAAAACTATATTAATAAAAACGAAACTCAACGACGGCAATTTTTCTAATATTTTCAAAATAATGTATAATTATATTTATATTTTTATTACTAAGTTGGAGAGGAAAAGACGGATCACGTGATGATGCTCTGTATAGAGCTGGCAAAGTTGATCATGATGATTATCATTTTTAACATGAATATCACTTGGGTTATGGTTAAAGGTTAACACTAGTGAGAAAACTGCCTGAGATATTATTGTATAAAAATAAAAATTATAATAGAAATCCGATATCATTCTATCTCCACGGCCGAGAATACCATCCGACGCCTATTGTTAGTTCGCCGCTCAAGTATTTAGCAAGTAGGTACGATACACAACACTTATGTGTGTGTGTTAGTCGCTATCATTAATACTTATAGTGATCCGAACACATAAAAAACACTAACACTCTGTCGAGAATCGAACTTGACATGTGTTAGAGTTCGATTCTCGAAGGGTATTCATACCTCATCTTTATACCAAGTGCAGCCCGAGCTGTCTTGTAAATTGATCAGTGCGTTGATAGGTCACTCAGTCAATCAGTCATGTTATGTATACAGGTAAAGATATTATTTAATAGAGAAGATGAATCAGTCGGGGCACGACTCGGCGCAGCCGGCAGCAGCGGCTGCTCGTGTTGCTGGAGTGGGCGGGCCGCAGCAGGGTCGCAGCGCTCCGCATTCGCAGCCATTGATTTTAGCGCGTCCGCGACCTTCAGAGTGCCGCCCGCAGCGCCGGCCCGCCCCTCCCACGCTCGCAGAACCCGCTATCTCCCGGCCTGCTTCCGGATCGCTACTTGGGGCGCCTTCGCTTCCAATGACACCGACATCGAAGTTACAATTAACGTTCAAAGACAATTTGATAAGCACGCTCACACGCCCTCCTCGACCTGTTAGGCGAGGGTACCTCCAGCTTTTAATTTTTGTGGAGCAAACGGTCTCATATAATTAATAAAAGGTATTCATTTCAATATATTTCATTGCTTTTTAAAGACAAATGAACTATTGGTGACATACTATCTAATATATATATTATAAGAAATAAGCTTATATCTGTAACGAAAACGGCAACTAGAGATTGTAAGTTTGTGAGTCCTACATCCTTGAAACAACGGGCTTCTTCTTAGAGCGGGGCGCGCTCCGAACCCTCATAGCTTTAGTTTTAAGTTTACGAATCTAGTTATCGCCATCGAATCACTGCTATGTAAATTATTGACGCGTCATAAGTGCCTTTTAAAGGATTATGTGAACAAAGGCTTTGAGCGTAGGCATCAATCAAGAAAGTGTTTTAAACTACATTTAAGAGAGTAAAGTGTGGGTGGGGAGGTTGTATGAAAGACCTTTTCCTCTTAGTGTGCCTAGAGTGCTTACCAAAAAGTACACCGATATAAAAATATATTATGTAGATATATATTATATATACTTAAATGTATTTGTGTTTTCTTTCTAAATTTAACTCCAAATTTTGTGAAATGGCCAAGTTACCTAAATAGGACGCTCACCGGACTCGACTCCCTTACAAAAGGAAATTTATTTGTGTGTGTGTGTGTATGTAACGATAAATGTTATATAGATAGAACAGAATCCGCTCACGTGCGGGTCCATAACGATCGCTGCGTTGGTGTCCATAACATTCGGCAATTTTCGAGCTTTTTGCTCCGAAAGCGAAAATGATGTGTACCCATAACATTTAAGAGCTGTTTATTTCGGGAACGTACTTAGGTTTACAGGATCACCCCTAGGCTTTACTAACAACTTACTGATTATTACATTACCTTAGCGGCCGACTACTGCCAGGTCTGCCCGCCGCGCTGTACCCTTGTGACACATTTTTTTTATCTACTACAAGTTAGGACTTCACGGCAATCTCACCTGAGGTAAGTGATGATGCAGTCTAAGATGGTAGCGGCTTAACCCATACTCCTAATCGGTTTCTGCGCGACCTCGTGCCCGAACACTAAATCGCTTGGCGACACGCCTTTGTCGGTAGGGTGATAACTAGCCACGGCCGAAGCCTCCCATCAGACCAGACTCGAGCCGAGAATCGAACCCAGAACCTCCAAGTTTATAATGCGTCAGCGCACGCACTGCGCCACGGAGTTATTCAAATTCATCACATTCCGAACTAATCTGTTTTAGCTTGTTCAAGTGACTCGAGAGCCACGCGCGAGGGAATAGGACCGTACATATTGTATTACTTCATTCATCTCGGGGATTGATGAATTTCTCAACAGAATCAGGATTCCGAAGCAACGGCAGACTCAATAACGACAAACATGTTTGGCATTAGAGTAAGCGTACTTAAAATAGAAAAAGTTCGTAGAGACGGTACGACAGCGTGGGGCCCGAACCGACCTAGTATCTGATTTATTAACTTTTAACCTTTACTATCACTCTAATCTATTAGGAGCAGAAGTAGCTAGGTAGGGACCTACTTATCTACATTTACATCGACTGCGTTCTCGTGCGTGGAAGCGCTTTGTAGTTGCACTTTGGACTCGGAGTGCGGGAGGCTACGGGCTCGGCTAGTGGCTGGCCGGCGGTAGGTGCTCGGTGGCGTACGTACCTGACGTAGGGTGCACGAGGCACGCAATTAACGAACACAACTAATGGCTGCAGTGAGTTGCTGTCATCTAGTTCAATGGCACAGTGCGCTCGCCTCGGCCCAAGGTCACAGCGAGCATACGCGATATCGACTCCGTACCGGTTACAGAATACGGAGTTTTTGTTAGAGTAGCCGCGTCGCTGCGATTATGTGAAATTATGTCACAGTCGTAATAAATTACGGGAGTTGTAAACAAAACATACTCTGGCGCCATCTATATTTTGTTTCGCGTGAGTGCCATGTGGCCTTCGAGCGTGCTTGTCACGTGCGCTCGCAGTCACTGCTGTACCGACCCGCCGCGCAACCACCAATGGGGGCCCGAGCTGTTTTACCGACACGACAATCACACGCCAATCGCAATTAACTACTCTCCGGCCGTCGCGCGCACATGTGACCGGACTCTACTTTTTAGTATTTGTAAATAAAATATTTCTAAAAGTTTCTAACACATCGTTTTGTAAGATTCTTATTGGAAAGTATAAATTTCTTGCAGTGCTATATTACTGTGAAGTTATTTTAGTCTGCAATGAGTCGAAACGGTAAGTCCGTATGCTGTATGTTTTCCTCAAATAGGCACGTGTTGACTAGCGCCAATAATATTGGCGGCTGAAAGCGGAACTGTGTGCTTACGTTCACGGCAGCCAAAACCTGACCCGTGTGCTGATGCTCGTTGTAGTTCACGATGTATATTGTAGATGGCGCTGCCCCTGTTTTCAAATTAGTAGAGTTTCTGAATTTCAGGCGTCTAGTGGTGTCAAATTGTGATCATAGATGTCGCAAATATTATATTATATTTATAAAAGTAAAGATTTTCCTAAGATAATATATTATTAATTCTAAAAATAACACATTAAAACCATTATCTTTTATTAATGTTGGTCTACCACATGCACTTATGGAAGCGGTCATACTAATCTATTTGCATTACTATTGAGAGATTGCGGATGTATGACTAGGTAATATTATTAACTGAAGGATATTATATATTTTCATTTATACAAAATACTGGAATGTATTAAGAACTTACTCAGGTTCCTAATTACTTGTTAACAGTAGATTAGATAATGTTCTTGTATGCAATGGACATTGCAAAAAAAATATAACGTCATATATTATATATTATTTTTAAGAAGTTATTATAAGGTGAGCCTACTAGAAATAAAATAATTTTGAATATGACCACAAGCCACATAAAAATATTATTTTTAAAATGTTTCTCGTCTGGATCGGCCTGGAATACTTAGTAATAATTTTCATGTAAATACTTCACAGCTGTAGTTTCTCGTATGTGACATTGACTCTGTATTCGTTTTTCAGATGAGGGCTGTTCGTGCGATATACAAATTGGGCCTAAGAGTGTCATTTTACAGTTACCAATATATATATATATATGAATATAAAATGTATGCTCATAAAAATATTGAAAAATTCAAGAAAACAATGGACTATAACGCACTGAACATTAGAAGTAAAAGTAAACTTGTAGTACCGTTTAGTAGGCTGCACTAAATTAGTAACTCTTAGTAAAAGGAAATTTTATTTTATTTTATAACATCTTACCTATTAATATCTTGAAGATGTCTATCAATAACTTAAAAAAAAATAAAAATAAAGCGAAAGCTTATAGAAAAATCCTCTTATGAAATTAAGAATTATATAAACGACTAGCTGGCGCCCGCGACTTCGTCCGCGTGAAATAAGTTTTTAAAATTCTGTCTGAATAAATTGTAAAAATTCCTGCGGGAACTCTCATATGTCACTCTCCAGTTCCTCAACGATACTTTCAAAAAACACGTCGATCCATTGGTCTATTGCGATGTGATTGAAGGACAAACTAACATACAAACACACTTACCATTTATAATATTACTATGATTTTGTCTGGATAGTAAGGATTTCTGTGTACGAAGTATTTCAGTGTTATACTAATTATACCTCGAGAGGATTCAATGAAGTAGAACTTTATAAGATTTTCATCCAACATGAACCCCAGTATTAACCTCTTTGCGGCGGATTTTCACAAATTATTTTCTTAGCGATGTCTACGCCTAAGTAGGGCCTAACTTCCAAATTCCTTTTCATTCTTTATGTTTCCACTTTTGCAAAAGAGCTTATACCTACATGTCATTATTACTGAAAAGTAATGCTCTAATTACCGGTTTTCATTTTTCTAATTCCAAAAACGCAGAACCTATGTGTAACCTTCCGACCCCTAACCACTCTCACCCCTTAGGGGTAGAATTTTGTAATATTGTGTATAAAGGTTTTTATTATTTAAAACAAATAACCTAAATGTAAATTTTCATGTCCCTAACTACGAAAGCTTAGAATCCTCATATAACTTCAAACCATCATTTTACCCTCTTTGGGGTAGATTTTCGTAACATTGATTGATACAGATCTTTATTATTCATAATTAACAACTTAGTTGCCAACTTTCATGTCTTTAACTTCAAAAATATAAGACTTTCATATAAACTTCCAACCCCCATTTCAACCCCTTAGGGGTGGATTTTTGTAATATTGCGTATAAAGGTTTTTATTTTTTAAAACAAATAACATAAAATACCAATTTTCATGTCCCTAACTTCGAAAACTTAGAATCAATCAAAAGGATAATATAAAAGCTTGGGAGTGAATTGCTCTAACTCCATAGCTAATTATAATGTACCATTGATTATGTGAGAAGTTGGCGAGTGTAGTAATCACCATCACTTTCCAAATAAAAATAATGGAAAATATGTTTTATAATATGAACGCTTCATAGATGCCTGTAATAGGTTTGCATGAATAAAGCTATAATATTTTGATTTGATTTGATTTGATAAAAAAGTCTCGGGTATACACCGGCAGGTACGGCTCGACTGGCGATGCAGCGTTGCCGACAACTCATCTTTGCGTATATAATTTCTAATGCGTTCAAAGTTATTTTAATTATCTTGTTTTTTATTCTTTTGTTAGTTTTTTGTTTTGTACTTTTATGTTTTAACTTAATTTCTTTATGATATCCTCCTTCAAAATTAACACACAAAATTGGGAACCCAGAATTTTTTTTAAAATAATAATGACTTCAATTACAGAGCTATCAAAATATTTACTTAAGTTAAAAAAAATTTCTGTTTAGTACATTAGAAAAATATTCGAAAAACGACAGATCGACAGACAAACAGCAAAAAAATGCTCTGTTCTTTCATCAAGTGTAAACTAAATTCTCATCCTTAGTATTTTATTTTAATCTCTTGTTTGGGTTCCCATGGTGATGAGGGTTTTCTTTTTATTTTTATTTTTTCCTTTTTTTTCAGATTTCCTGAGTCACGGGGCTAGTTTCAACAAAAAATACGGTCAGTGAAATAAACAATTTCTGAAACCTACACCACCCTTCCGCGTTGTTACAGTGGTCCAGGGATTACCTATCCTAGTAGCTAACGGCAGTTGCGAATTGCAAACATTTATTTACGCTTATTTACCTAATCCAATCGCGTCGCGCAGTAAGGGTTGACAGGATACGAGAACGGTTACCCATGGAAGATGTTCGGCTAAGATTCTAATGAGTACTACTTAAGTTATTACTTACGTTAGTACGTCATAATGTAGTAAGAACCTAACACGTAATTAATTATAAGGTCACAGGGAATTGTAAATTCACAGGACGTGTTGTATTACGTGATGTACGTGATGTACACGGCGTAGGATAGGTAATAGCGATAAATCGATGTTGGTGCAAAATCTAGCATGATTGCAAGGGCGCGGGTAGTAATTAAGTAATTCAATTTTTCGCTAATGCAATTCATTCTGCAATCATCTAAGGTATAGGCAGCTACACACCCCGGCATATTTAGCGGAACACAAAAAAGAGGTCCATAATTTAAAAAATATGGTTTTATTTTAAAATCTACTACACTACACTTCTTTTGTTATTTAGAGTTTCATTTGTTTTACTTAAAATGAGATCACATTAAGTAAGGTTATTTGTGAAAAATTGTACATTTTTGAACTTTTCATGTAACCGGGAAAAGTGAAAATTAATATTAAAATAACAATTAATTAAATTAGAAAAATGGTGATTAATATCGCGTATTTCGTCCACTTGCTCTTATTAAAGTTTCTACCCGTCTAGGCATACGCAGTTCACCCACGTTGGCAGGAGTTGGAATTCTGGACTTAACTTTTTTCTCAGCAAGTCCCAAACGTGCTCTATTGGGTTCATATCCGGTGATCTCGCCGGCCACTCCATAACAGTGATATTCATATCATTAAGATAAGCTTGAGTTACCCGAGCTGTATGCGGCCGAGCATTATCCTGCATAAAAACAGAGTAGACACCGATATATGGGGCAAACGGTACGACATTTTCTTCTAAAACTTCTCTGATATAGCGGTCTGCAGTCAGACTCCGTCTGTCAATCACTACCAAGTCTGTGCGAGCTCCCAAACAAATGCCCGCCCAAACCACTAATTATTGATCCACCACCGTATGCAACTGTAGGTTAAAAAATTGTCTGAATGTACCCATTTCCGGCTCACTACAGAGCACGGGTCTCCTCTCAATATGAGAAGGGTTTGGCTATAGTCCACCACGCTGGCCATGTGCGGATTGGCAGACTTCACACGCCTTTGAGAACATTATGGAGAACTCTCAGGCGTGCAGGTTTCCTCACGATGTTTTCCTTCACCGTTGAAGCAAGTGATATATTTTTTTTAAACGCACATAACTCCGAAAAGTTAAAGGTGCGTGCCCGGATTCGAACCGCCTACCTCTGATTAGGAGGCAGACGCCCTAACCACTAGGCTATCACCGCTTCATTATATTCTATGCCTGCCTTCAATTTGATTTAAGAGAATTCTGCACTCGTCACTAAACAATACCTTACTCCACTGGTCCGCGTCCAAAGTCGATGTTCCTGAGCAAAAGTTAACCTGTTTCTACGATGATTTACGAGCCTTGGAGCCTTGGCGGACACAAATGAACCCAAACCAGCTTCTTCGAACCTTCTTCGTACCGTACGCGCACTTACGGTTCCACTCCGCACTGCTACTAACTCATGTCGGGCTTGGACGGCAAACGGGAGCTCCTACGTACACGAAGCCCAAGGACAGGATCGTCCCTACTCCAAGTGCGTCTTTTTCTGCCTTGTGCTGCTCTTCTCACATAAGTACCGGTCTCCCTGAACCGTTGGATACTGCGATGGATCGTTGAAACTGGTCCAATGGTAGGTTTGACAATTTCTTCGTATTTCGAGTGCCCTGGCAATCTCCGTTGGGGCTAAGTCAGGCATAAGTCAGTCCTCAACTCCAGAAGGATACGTGATTTAAAAAAACTAAAAAACTCGGAAGGAAGAAATACTCGAAGTTCGCTCCAGATAATGTGTATGTGAATAAAATTAAAACAATTGCATAAAATGTGATGTTCACTTGTTTTCTTAATTTGAAAATATTTCTTTTTAAATTAAATGACGTATAAACCAGCCAGCAACTTATATGATACTTATATCAAACCATTTTTTTCCGCTAAATATGCCGGTGTGTATATTAAGTAAGCTATTCATTACTCAATTTTACTGGCCGCTGGTTGTAACATAGCGAGTAAACTTTCTTTTTACTGACAGACTATGAAATAAATTAGAATTGTTGCTTAGTATCACTAAATCTCCCCACCACATTTTTTTTTGTCGTGGTGGAAAAGCTTTATTGCTACCTCCGTCCCTCGGGCAGGACTAGAGGTTATGTGGGACTCCCCCCTAGGGGGATACCCAAACTGTATACCACCACGGCGCGTCCCTTTCGCTGAGTTTTTCCAGACGCCCGGGGAACACCATTGCATTCTTCCCAGGCATCCCTAGCTACTCTTCGATAACTCCAATATAATTTCCGTGTACTATAGTAACACCACCACCGTGACATGTTGGTATGGGCAGGGAAAGGGTACGTAGGCTCGCGCGCGTCTTCGCTGGCGTTAAATTCGTCGTCCTCGTATTTCTGTATTTCTAAGTTCAAAACCGACAGATCTTCATAAATAGTTGGTATCCTTATCTCATACATTATAAAAGCTATCTGAAACCAAATCACAGCTCATCCCGTCCGCCACTCACCGTTTTGTTTTGTACAGAAATAGGACAATGTTATTTTTAACTCGGGATATTTTTATTTTTTTATAAATATATCAATTATAAATAAGATAAGCCGTCTGTTACTCGGTTTCGGTCGCGTTTGTGCCGAATCATAATGTGAGCCTTCGCGTGTAGGCAGCAACCAAAGTAGAAAGACTTCGTGTTGTTTAAATGCTTTTAATAGCTTTTATTTTATTTCTATTTTGATATTTATTATATACTTTGATATATTGTGATAACAAATACTTATATAAGAAGTACATAAAAGACAGCTTTCCTCTATGAGAGATCGCTTCCAGCTACCCTCAGATGTGAGTAAGATGAGTTTATAAAGTGGAATAGGTCAAACAAGTTATGTTTAAACTACATTCAAAAACATACTTACACTATAATATAAAAAATAAAAGAAACTAATAATAAATTAATGTTAAGTATTATATTAAGAAAGTGATAGATAGTGTTCTTTTACTCTGACCTTGAAAGTGTGAACCGATTGGCTAGAGACAGCCAAGAAAGTCACAGTAAAGAATTCCAAAGTTGTACAACATTAACAGTGAAAGATATGCGATAGAAAATAGTGTTAAAAGAAGGGACATCAAGAGGAGGAGGAGATATGCACATTCCGGCGAAAACGAATTGGCAGACACTTTAATTGACGACAATGCACAAAGTGTTTGCTGTAATTCATCACATTAAAAATATTTTCCGTAAAGTCCTTGAACCGCAGCCGCCGACATGTCATCTCTAAACACTGGCGCCAATTCTCTTTGACAACAAATCATGTTCAAAAGTCATGCAATATTCATTGTTACCTTTCATTAAGAACCATGGATCCCGCGGGAACTATACCGTTCCAAGCTTGAGCCATCCCGGCAATTGTTTTTTGCTGCTTACTTCGGTCGAGCCGAACGCCGGTAACATCGACACACTAATATTCATAATTTTTGTTTTCTATTTATTTCTTCATTTAATTTCGTTCATTCGAATGTCTCTCTTTTGAAAAAAAAATTGACAATTCAAGTATATACAAGAGAATATTAAAGACATAATTACTAATAAAAGTAAAATTAAATAATAATTAATAAAGATATAATAGTATATAGTAGTTATATACTAATTAACTTCACCCTTATGCATTGTAATGTGAACATCGAGCTGATGATGCCCCGGCGTCGGACCCTTACTCGCGCAGGGCGTATTTAGGAGGGCCGCTGTACTGGCGAGTTTTACTTTACAAAAGACATTAAAAAGACACAGAATTATGTAGTATCTAAACTTAAGTACAGCCTGCTCCTGCCGAATTACCTTAAATTATTGAAAACAAATGGGGAGGGGCTCCAGTGGCTAGTGCTACCGAAGTAGGCCCACTATATTTCTTCTCCACGTCACAGTGCGTGTGCTCCTCTTCTTGTGCCTTAAGATCGAGATCCTGGCATCAATTCCCGTGTGGAGTCGGCTGCGGCTACTTTGCACCCTACAGTACATACAGTTTCGGTATGACAGTACCAAGTAGAAAGCGATCCGGAGGATGGGTTCAGTCGGCAAAGCATCGGAGTATCGCAAAAGTACAATACAATAACTTGTTTTGCTGGAATTTGATACGTATTTTGGTTAACGATAATGGATAACTCCGAAACATTCAATTACTTTAATAGTATGCAAACAATCTAAAAACTTCTCAGCTTCGCTCATCAACAACGACACTTGAATTTGTTTACTAGTACTATTAGAATTAACTCTTCATACAACAATAAAATAATATTAAATGAACTAAAGAAGTAAAAATTAATAGAATGTGAAAAAGTAAGTAAACCAAAGAATATCACAGTGTCATGTATGTTAATATTCTCGGGCCAGTCTCGTCGTAATTTATATGATACGCGGGAGTCCGCATGTCAGATCGGATGCTGGCTCCTCGACACTGGCGCGTGCACTAAACGAAATTATTCGACTTTCCACGTACTCGTACGACATCGACGTGTTGTTTCCAGTTGAAGTGGTAGTTTCCTCATTTCAATCTCATTTATTCGAGTATTACCGCAATGGACGTTTAAAGAAACTTTTTTTGAGTTATAAGGAAGGAAGTTTTGCAACACATTCGTTAAAGCTACATTTATTAATTGCTGATAATCAGGAGTAGTTCCTAGTACAAGAGCTGTGGCATCAGCAGCAGATGAGACACGAGACTGTTTGAGTCCATTTGTTTAGTTTGTAGATATGATATTCGATTGCTACCAAATATTTATTAAACTATTGTCCTTACATTCCTTACTAAAGGTGATCCCTTGTGAGCGCACATCCTCGTGCCAAGGGTAGGACTCTCTGCAAAACAATTTAGGACGTTGAATTTTATTAGTATATATATTCCCATACAATTGTTTTATAATCTACTGATTATAAATGATTGGATGATAGCGGTACTCCACCACTCGTATTTACGTATTTCGTATAAATACACAAACCAGCTGTTAACGCGTACGCGCTCGCAGTGCAGCGCGGCCAACAAAGGAAGTGGATAATTGGTCACTTAGTGGCTGTATAGTTTTACTATTGCGGGCCGGCCCGTTGCTACCTGTTCCGATGCGCCGTCCTCTGGGCAGCGTCAAGGGCTTCGATACGATGTAATATCAAAGTTGAATTGAAAATTCTTCCTCGTTACAGAACAAGGACCCCTGAATCTTCAGTGATGCATGCACCTCTGTCTGTATGCCATTACCGTATTCGAAAAGAATCCGAAGCTTATAACTTGCTTGTAAAATAATCTTACAACCACATATTTCGAAATAAATATGAATGGAGAAATGAAATCATTCTGAAGTTTCTAAACCGTAGCCAAAAATATGACGTCACTAGCTATTTTTAAAAAACTGAAACTCCACCCATTCCGCGCTTAACTGCCTACATTGGTAAATAACTTTTGTATATAAATAGTTTTCAATAAATAATATGACGTCCTGAGGTTAGAGTGTGCAATTTTTATTTTACTACAAGTTAGCCTTTAACTGCATTCTTACCTTTTAAATTTATGATGCAATTTAAAATAAAAAATTCATAAATGATAAAGTTGGCCCATGATGGGAATGACACCCGGTATCTCACAGATCACCCGTTGCGCCGGGCAGTTCATCGGAAACAAATATAAATCTTAGATTATTAGTTAATTAGTTGGGGTTTGCTTACAAAATAATTATTGGACAAATTGTGTTCATCTTACGCTAATATTTGTATACAGGCGTGAATAAACTAATTTTACTTTTGTTTATATATTATACTCTAATGAATTTTACGGGAATCTGTTGGTTGCTCCTTATGTGACGTCGCACGCAAGTGAAAGCAGCTTCTAGCCATATTCCATTTTTGAGCAATTTCTGAACCGACATTTTGTTTATTATGTGATATTTATAGAATTAACCGTTAAGTACCTACTTTTATAAAGTTATCATCTCACATAAAACATGAGTCAGCCTCTAAGTTTCTTCGTGCTAATTATAACCATTGTTTTCGTGTTTTGGAATTATGACGGATTGTGACGTCACCAAAATGTTGAAACACGCCTATTTACAGACCGCTACACACCATTCTTACAACAATCGTTCCAATAATAAAATAAAAATTAGCCGTTACCTCTAGTGATATGCAGACTGCAAATCACTAAAAAAAAAGGTTTTTGGTTCGCTTCTAGAATTGTAAACTTTAATATTGTTTTAATAATAATAAAGTAGTTTGCCCGGCCATATCAGAGTAGTGTACTTATAGCGGCTTAAAAAGATTCCTTTTCGCCTAATACCGCATCCAGAGTATGTAACCGGTAGCCCGATACTAATTAATATAGATATGTGCTGACGGGTTATATTTGCAATCGTCTCGGAAACTATTGTACTGATTTTCATCCGGTTTACTAGTTAATAGACTGATTTTGTGTAACAGTAACAGTTGGCTAATCCTTCATAAATTACACCATTATGATGATCCAATAGTCTGTCTTGCCATTTATTTAAATCCCTTACAAAGCAAACTTTCACATACATATATAAAATTATTTTGGTAACATTGCTTTATTCCCTCTGCATTACATGACCATACCATGCTAGCCTATTACTCTTCATCTTTTCTGTCACTACTACTAGTCGCGATACTTTTACACTTCCCCCTATAATCTCATTTCTTATCTTCCATTCTTGTCACACATCCATCTCAACATTCGCATTTCTGTCGCATGAACTCTTCTTTCATTCGTTCCTTTTATCACCCAACATCCTGATCCATACAACACGACAGGTCTTACGACTGTTTTATAAATTTTCCCCTTAAGGTCAAGGGGCATTTGTCGCATACCACTCCTGTGACCGGTCGCCATTTTATCCATCCCGTGTTCATTCAATTGTACACGTCTCGGTCAATATTTCCGTCGTTTTGGAAGAGCGAGCCGAGGTACCGGAAATCAGCGCAGACTGGTATCGATACACCATTTAAGGCATTACGGGCCGCCAAAGTCACAAAACAGATGTTTGATTTTGGTCCGGCTGATCCTTAGGCTCGCGCTCTGTAAATTCTCTTACCGTATTCCCAATCTGCTCTCGACCTCAGACGACAATAACTTGCACCAGAGTGCTTCCTCCTGTACGTTCGATGTAAGGGCATCCATTATCAGGAGGAACAAGTAAGCGCTCAAATCCGATCCCTGGGGCAAGCCCACTTCCACACTGAATATGCCCGTAACGCCAGCTTCTGACCGGGCGTTCGTAGACGCTTTTCTATACATTTCTTTCACAAGCCTCTCATACCTCCCAGACATTCTTGTCCTTTTCATAGACTACCATAGAGGATCACGGGAAACTCTGTCATACGCATTTTCGAAGTCAATGAATACCATGTGCAGGTTTTTGTGTGCGCCCTGTATTTTTCACACAGTTGTCGGAGTGCGAAAATTGCATTCATCGTTCCTCCGCCCCGGCATAAATCCAAATTGGTTTGGGGTTACCTCACTCTCATTTCTCATTCTTCTTGCTATCACTTTCTTCCTCGATAATGGTTGCAGTCCTGTAGAGCACCCATATTTTTATATTTCTCTCTCTTACTTTTCTTGTTCTTTTCCATGTATACTTTCTTTTTATTCCCTTTTATAATGATGTCACCATCAACCACATCTTTCCAATCATTAAAAGCATTCCTTATTTCTTTTAATATCTTTTGTCTCTCTAAAAACATCCTTAGCCACATTGCCACAATCAGTGGTATAATACCACTGCCACTCCATTCCCCCGCCATAATTTCCGCTAAACAAAAAAATTACAACCCATTCCAATTTCTCTTGCTTTCGTACCTTCACCTTGTTTCTTTCAAACACGCAACATTTATTCTTCTTCTTTCTAAAATAGCCGCTAAATCTTTTCCTATTCCAGTCCACCATGCTTACCAGCCTCGTTCTTACTTCCCGGACTAGCTTTTCACGTTGCACCCGACCCTGGTGCAACAACCCTTGTCCATTTCCCACAGGCGCTGGTTGCGGCCCCTGCGCGTTGTCTCCAAGTTGTATACATGTTTTGGCATGTATTTTTACGATCGGTCACCTGCCTTACTTCAACCCTATTTGAGAATGCTTTCGTGGGTGGATTAACTGCCACCTTTGGTTTGGTTCAAGGGTCAAGTCAAACCTCCCTTTTAATCATGGAAAACAGTATACCACAACGTTCTACTATTACCAACTTTTACGACATTTATCCCTTAGTCCTCTTTTACCACATCCATAGTAGGATTTGAAGCAGTGGTATTCTTAACCGGAAGTGATCAGCGTCCCATACAGTTGTACATTTTACATACTGTTGCATATTTTAGGAACTAAAATTACAATCCAGCTTTTTTCCCATAATAGCTTCACGGACAAAACTAATCTACTTTTCTTGCACTTAAATTTCGTTTGAATTTATAATTATTTTTAATTTATCCGAGTGAGAATTCTCTTCGGCTAAAAAGTACTTGATTTTTTATTTATGGGCAGGACTTTTAATATGTAAGAATCTTCTCATCGTAACCAATCTTATTTGAGTTATTTTTATCTCTCGGACATACGAACTAAGTGTGCGAGCACACACGCTACGCCCATTATTTATCACATTATAAAACACGAGCAGCGCCTACTATATGAATGATACCGACGCAGTAAAACTTACCCAACACGGAACTTACGCAATTGCGTAATTTTACGTGAGACGTCCACAATTGCAACAAACGGTTAAAAATAGTCAATCGATCAGATCTTAAACAGTAATGACGGTTCACAGCTACGAAGAACGTGAAGAAGAAAGAACGTGAGATCTTAGATCGAGGCGGACACCTAATTTATAAAATTTTCAATATTGTTATGGATTTCAAAAATAAATATAAGTTTCAAAGTACATAGCGTTTAAGCAATGTCGATTTTTTTTAATGATGTTTCTTATTATTATACTACTAGCCTGTTTTGTGATTCGGCGTTTTCCAAGTGGCTATCATGTTATAATGATGGCCGTTATAGGCCCAGCGGAGCGTGGGACTTGAGACAGCGTGAGAAGGATGGCCGCAGTCCGCCGCGCTGGCTGTTGCGGATTGCCATATTGCATACGCCTCTAAGAACATTACAATGTATTCTCAGGCATACAGACGGGGCTATGAGATCTTTAAAATTTCTATCTGGTTGAGCTCATTTTGGTTAAGGTTTCGGTTTCATTTTTTTTTTAAGAAAACTTACTCTAAAATTTATCAACAAATATTTACCGGGTTCATAAATCCTGCCCCCATTGTAGTTTTCAGTAAAAAAAATTGAATTAGCGCCAAATAACAAACAATAAATTAAAGATACAGTCGGAAATACTTTTATTTAAAGTCTTGGCCGGTTAAACCGGGTAATTTAAAAGAACAGTATTCAATCACCGTTAAAGCAGACGATATTTAATTTAAAATCTCTTGAATGAAGGTAAAAACGCTACTAACTCCAAAAAGAAAGAGATCCGCTCCAACCAAATATAAGTTCATGCATTTTGTGTAAAGCTAGGTGCGGAGTCGTCGTCGGCGCGCACTTGCCGGTTTTTTAATTAACCGGGCTGGTCACTTTGATGAGTTTCCAGACAGATGCCCTGTCCCCGTACTGAGGCGCCCCTTCTGCCGTGATTCCATGCAGTGCCGAGCTGTATTGCTTTGAATCCTTTGATTGAGAGTTTTCGTTCAGCAAGTATAGGCTTGTCGTTTTTTAAAAAATCTTAAAGTAAAATTATTAGCAGCGCTTTCAACATTCATAACAGCAATTTCAATTCTGCAACGAATTCTGAATTAGTTTATGAAACTACAGAACCACCTCTACAACTCCTTCACTGCATCCCTTTAATTTGTGCTCAGCTTATTATACGCTGTTGTAATTTAATATTATACTAACAATAATGACGGCCATGCTTACTATTAACTATTACTTAGACTACATAGCTCGACCCAGATCATTTCGGCACAACACTATATGACCATAACAAAATAAACAGCGCCCCCTACATACAATTTCGGAAACTTGCAAATAACACTGTCTGCCATAATTGCTAGGACAACAACACGTGGTCTCGATCGCATATTGTCATCAATTTGTATGAAAGTGCTCCGTCAAGCTTTTCTATGTGACAACGTTGACAACAACACAAGCCATGTATCATTTGCATTTACGATATTTGTTAACTCAATCAACAACCCATGCATGTCAACCAAAAACGAGGGTAGTAATTTATGTTTCCATCAGATAACTCCTCATTGGCACACAATTTTATTTAAAGTGGTGGTGCTTGTTAGGTCGAGAGATATTGCTGTTTAGTTTAGGTCATCCGCTTTTATTATACGAGTTCTAATGGTATCGTTTAGTGAGATTAAGGCACACAGAAAACGAAGAGAACTATCATAAGCAATGCTTTTCTGTTCCACCCATTGTTAGGAAGGTCCGAGTTACTCTCTGCTTGCTTTTAAAATGATTGAACGACGCCCTCTGAACAACTGTAAGAAGTTACTTCACGAATTGTATTTTGTGTGACTCTTTCGCTGGAAAATAAAATAAATAAAACCTTTAGCAGTTCATACTGTGACCTCGAGGAGTAGTACCACTTGACGTTAAACATCGAGGAACCTTCAACCGATATTTTCCTAAAACATTTATAATGAATGCAACACTGATTTAAATATATAAACTAACTTGAAGCTCTATGCATCCATTTACGTGTGTATCTAACACACGTAAAGACACGTCTGCCCCAACGGCCGTCGGTTTGTAACCCGCCCACTGCCACTTCAACTTGCGAATCCGTTAGTTATGTCGATACTTTGGTTCTCCAACGGATGTTCTCGTTAAGGATTTTATCCCTCGGAGAAATACCCAGCTTAGCACTTTGAGCGACTTTGAACTTGTGGACAAGGCATTAGGCCTTGTTAGTGTCCACGTTTCTGACCGGTAAGACGCAGGCGTTGAAGTATTTTGTCTTTAGGCCCTGGGGTATCGGAGAGTTGAAGACTGGACGCAATTTTCCAAATGCTGCCCATCCCAGCTGAATTCTTCTGTTAGCTTCCTTGTCGAAGTGGTTCCTAGGCAACTATATAATCTGTCCTAGGTGTCAACAATGGGCCTTATGATATCGATTGAACGTTCACATCTTCAATTTGCTCAAGTTCCTGCAGCGTTTCTGCCACTATTACTATGTCGTCTGCAAATCGTAAGTGAGAGGTGTATTCGCCGTTTATGTTTATGCCGCAATCTTTCCAGTCCAAAACTTAGAACACATCTTCGACAGCGCAAGTTAACAGTTTTGGGGAAATAACGTCCCCCTGTCTTACCCCCCTTAGCATTTGTATCGGATGTGTTGCATGGATGGTCATGGATGGATGTGATGGTGAATGGTCATTGTGGCGGCGTCGTAAAAGATATCTTAACACTTCGGCTGTCGAATTTTTTATAGGCCGGAGAGTGACAAAGTCAACTTTTTATTCCGGAATGACTCATAGTTCCTGTGGGATTGAGCAAAAGCTTATTCTTTTAACCCTTGACGATGATAATATCAGTCGGATAACAGGCAAACAGTAGATGCAAATAATACACGAGTACAAAGCCACGGGCAGAAATAATTACGAAGTTCATTACAGACGTTCATTACGTAACAGAGTGTTGACGCTGCGGCCCTTTATGGAGGAATTCACAACAGTTCTTATGTACCATTATGCGTGGTAGAGGATCTGTAATCGCATCTAACCAAGAAAAATAATTGATATGGAAGCACCTTTCGTTAAAGTGGAGCAGCGCGGCGAGCTGCGGGCTCCATTACGCTCTGGCTACGACTTGGAGCATGGTTGCAGTTGGACAAGCCAACAACCTCTCGAAGGCATTCGTTATTTATATTTATTATCATTAATTAGATAAATAGATGACCATTATTGCTAAAAAACCAAGAAAGTACTTACAATAGTAAATAAAGTTTGACGCAACGGGAGTGGCTTAGAGTGATCGTGTTGAAAGTGAAAATACAAGCTATTTTCACTATTTTTTGGAGATGGGCGGAGGTCAACTAATTCACGAACGTTGTGGCTTATTGATGGTGACGATAACACAAACGTCCAATGTGTTATTGCGATCGGGCCCACCTACGTGCTGGCCTTATATAAAATGTGTTTGTTTACGGTTTCAAAGAGTGACGTTTCTCAGGTTATATAAATAATAAGCTGTGTAAAAATAAAATAATCAACACCTGCAAGCCAATTCAAAGAAATGAATAACAGCCTACGTCCTCTCTGACAACCCCTTAAGGAAGCTCTCCAAGGCTTTTCTTATGAACGAGAGAATTCTATGGATGTTTTATTTACTGAAATATCTGGTTGTTTGAAATTTATATAACTCAAGATAAAATTCAAGAACGAAAGAAACCTACACTTTTTAGTTACGTGTGCGACACACAAAATGAACAAAGAAATGAACAATAAGTGAAGATCGATTCCGCAGCGACACGTTTTTGTAAAGTGTAGTAAAGATGACGGCGGAGAAGCAGCCGCAGGCCTCGAGCTGCGATCGGGTTACACGTTGTATACTCAACAGTATGTTAGGGGGATTATAGCAAATTCGTAAAATATATTCGTAACCGGGTAGTCTACGGCTACGCGCCCCGTAGCCTCGTAGGTCGCGTAGCACCGCGTAGCGACAACCCTACGGGTTACGAATCAGAACCCTCCGTATGATACACTTCCATTCTCCGATCATTAAGTCGCAAAGTTCACGAACGTCGTACTCTTTCGAAACTTTCCATTTTACGAAAAGAAAATGTTATTTCAGAGATTACGCGATAAAATATTATTCTGGGACTCAAAAGGAAACACAAAGGAGGGTGCGGGGGCGGGCCGAGTCACGGTCCTGCGCCGATTTCTGTGTGTACGTTTCACATACAATCTTCCATTCGTTCCATGCCCTCCTACGCGCTTCAGTTTTATAATTATTTAAGGTAACTTGTTTGGCTTGATATAAATATGATTTTGAATTCAATAGCAGGACGCACGTAACTATGTAACTTACGTTTAGAAAATAGACAAACTCGTCGCAGACTAATCTGTGATATAACGGGACACGATGCGCCAATTGAGCATTAAATTAATGCTATGAATTAATTTCGAAATTACTAAACGATCGATACTCGAAACCAAAAGCTTTCATCACTCCGCGCAAAATGAAACTTCTTGTCAACTGTCAACGGTGACTTCGGACGTGCAGTACACAAATGTACTAGTTCAATCTCTCAGTATAATAGTATTTGTGTAGTATTAGATGGAACTTCTAGGTTTTCTCAACCAATAGTTAAGTTTAATCCTCAGATTTTCGTTACATATGTAAAGAAAATCGTATACATTAAATCTGCCGCTGGAACTATTTGTTATCTGTCCAAAGTGTTTGGGAAGTATTACAGTAAGCAGTGCGGCCAGCGCCTCGGGCTGACCACTGCGCCCGCGTGACGCGGCGCTCTCCCGGCTCTCGCAGTCGTTACTTCGTAAGGGTCACCTCGAATATCGACTTCGTCATCATCGGCCGCTTATCGACCGATGGAAGTCCTCTGCTGGTCGTAGGTTTTGTGTAGGAACTCCTCTGTCTTTTATTATCCTCTTACTTATATGGCAGTTACCGAAGTAAAGTCGCCATTTCAACCACGAGATCTCGATTACTATCCATCCCCTGAACTACTTTTGAAAATTGTAATTGTAATACGCACTTCGATTCACACATTCAACTTGGCGTGACGCGCGGAGCTTGATCTGGCGAGCGGTTCGCAGGTTCAACCTTTTTTAACTGGTCATTTAAAAATAAAAGATGCTGAAAAATGCATTTTCCATTATTTTTATTCGTGAAGTGACGACCAATCTACACTCGCCAACTTAGAACTTAAAGCTAAGAGAGTTCCAATCGCGCCCAGGTCTTAGAAGAAGCCCAGAACAAAATTAGTCGGGGGTTTTTTTTTTGTTATCTCCCAAGCTTTTATATTCTCGTATATATAATCCTCAGTTTTTTAATAGGACTTTTCTATAAGCTTTCATTTTTCATAACTACTTTGAAGTTATTGATAGACATCTCCAAGATATCAATAGGTAATTTAATATAAGATAACATACAATTTCCTTTGAATGAGTAACTAATTTTGTGCAGCCTACATGAAGTTGGGACCAAGGTCATTTTATATCTGCCAGTCTCCAGAGGCGTGAGTGTAGGCGCGTATCCTTGAACTGTTCATTACGGACTCCAGTCGGAGGTTCGAAGAGCATGTCAAACACGAGGAACACAGTTCCGTCGTCCTTTAAGGTTAATTCAAAAATTCCCAGATCTTTTTGCACTCGCTGGATGAGATAGTCATATTTTCTCATCCGGTGAGTGCAAAATGCAAGTGCGCGTTTCTGTTTCGACACGTTATTTTAACGGTTCTGCTATTTGAGCTTTTGCAAGATAAATGCTCGAGTAGCGGATTATTTACCCATGGGCACTTATTTATTAGTTTGGCTGAAAGATATACTACAATCAACTTTAATAAACTTTAAATACAATTATACTGTGACCCCGATAATCCGTTCCGTACATGCAGACGCCGGCGTGATCTATGAGAACATCGGCTGACACTGAAACGAGGCGACCGCGACGCGGGTGGTCGCGGGAAGCGCGGTACTCATGCAAATTCAAATTCTAAATAATCTTTATTCAAATAGTCCTTACTCACTTTTGACGGGTACTACCTAATACTCCACATACTATTTGGTGGTTATTTTATTTAGCCTTACCGATACCAATACGAATACAAATTTAAAGGCTTGGCAGGACTTCTAAGGAGGACTCTGTCAACAAAGACCACAAGGGTTAGTGGTCAATTGAAAGAAGGCAAGTCGTGGTTGTGAAGGATATTTTAAGCATACCACTACCATCACCATCAGTTTATTAGGAGCATATGCCCCACCACACTGCTCCGATGCACGTCGGTCGCCTTTGATGGTTGTTATCGCATCGGCTTAACTTCCAGAATTCCTAACTCCAGGATGATATGATTTTTTTCCAAAAAATATAAACGACCGACCCGGGAACCAAAGCTAGCACCTTTCGTTCTGTCGGTTAATAGGCTTATCACTATACCGACAAGATATTTTTAGAAGTGCCAAAAATAAAAAAAAGTTGGTAAACTTTGCAATCTTTTATTTCCCGTCTATTTTTAATTAGCCGTATTTGGACTTGAGTCATCGGTGACGTGGCGCTCCGCCGTAGCGTACGCACCGGCGCCGCTCCACCTGGAGGCTCGGGAGCGCAGCGGTGGGCGCACGGCAAGGTCAGTGTTGCGGGGGGCGTGGGGGGCGCGGGGCGGGCGGGCGCGCACGTGGCGGCCGGCGTGCACGTTGCGAGCGAGATGCCGCGCCGCGCACGGTGGCGGCCACGTGCGGCCTATCAGCGCTGCTCAATCCCGCCGCAATCGGGTCCGGGAGCGGACGTGTCCAGCCGTCACCATTGAGCTAGCCGGGGAGTTCGCGGCGCCCGCGGCCTGGCCGCCGCGCCTGGACCGCCACGGCTACATCGACATGGGCATAGACTCCGCGCCCGGCGCCTTCGTGTTGCCCGCCGAGCCCGCGCCGCGCCGCCGCCGCGCAGCGCCCGCCACGCCTGCCGCGCTGGCTCGGCCCGACCGGGGTGCATTTCCGGACCAGCTGACGGAACGGATGGCGCCAGCCGCCTTTTCGCACTCCACCAGCTGCGGAACATTTCAGAGCACTGCCTTTCCAGGTATGCTCACAAAAATATGATCCAGGTAAGAAGTGTGGCGTTCGACATCGTCGAATGACATGGTATATCTGGAAATTATGAGGAATATTTCGCAGTGAAAATTTCTAAATAGCATAATATACTCAAAACTACGGCAACTGGCGGGTTCGCCGACCAGGACTCTCGAGACCCAAACGTGTACCAAGTGTGTGCCGGGCTGGCGAATTTAAGTGCAGCTATTCAGAACCGACTTTTAATATTCGATACGAACACAAAAAATATGACATTCCTGTCGGTAGGTGCCGAAGCATGCGTTTCAGAGGATGCACTCGCGACCGGCGAATTAAGACTAAACGAGCTCAGGGGACTGCTAGCTTAGGGTCCAAGTATTCGGGAAGGATTATACTATGCCTGATTTTAAAAAGACATATTTGAAGAACGATATGCACCGATATCCCACTATCGAAGATACGAGTATGAATATATAAAATATTAAAATAAATTATGCTGAAATTATTTAACCGACATGTATTTTATATTTAAACCTCGAATGATCTCGTATTTCTTTTTTAATTGACACTTTAAAAACGTAGTTAAACGTACTACCTACTGCCTCGTACTTCAATCGAACATATTATAATATGTTGTAATATTCGGCATTGGCTCGCTTTCAACATCGGCTTCAATAATATCTCGAAGAAGAGCACAGACCTCCCTAGTTCCAATGCGCTATGAGCCTAGAACGAGCTGGTAGGAAAAATTTGCATCAGCCAGTGCCAGCGCGCGGCCGACCGACCACCGACCGACCCACACACGGAGCAAAGGGAAAGGTCACAGCTGATAGTTCGAGAAGTGCAGTCGTGGCCTTACTCCTATCGCCAACTGTGGAGTCATGAATAAAAACATGCAAATGAAAATATTCATGATTTCCATCCGACTTCATTGTGAGCGTACACACTCGCCGTAGCGAGCATCACGGGACCGGCCATAGTCCCCGGAGGAGTGTGCAGTGCCTGTGTTCCAAACTTCAAAGTGTCTACGACGATCGGTTTCAAATCATAAATTTCAAAAGTACTTAGGGGACGTATTCAAGTTTCCGCCAATACAGTTTCTGTGTAAGTAGCGAGGCCACTCGTGCGGACGCGGCACCGGCCCGCCTGCTTACTCACGGCTTGACATTTGAATTTAGGTTATTAGTTTCTAGTTCGGAAGCAAGAGCAGATAGAGCCCGCCCCGGGCGAGCCACAGCGTTTCTATCTATCCGTATAGTGATAGCGAGCTGCACTCGAAGCCTATACATTAGTTGTACTTGGTGGCGGAACAGGCGCCCTCCGGCCGGCCGCGCGGGCTAGCTCGGGATGTACCAGCGCAGCTCGGCGATGCCGTCCGGTCACAGAGTGTTGCTCTCGACGATTACTGCGCGTTTTTTTAATATGATAACTTTGTTAGGTCATATTGACCGAGTATAATAGTATATAACTGATATAATTGTATGTCGCTGAAAAAATATTTCCGTATGTTGTACGCACCGCACACTGTAATCTATATTATTAAAATTATGTATTATTACTTGTGGCTACATTTAAAGTACTTATGACACGAAACAAATAATATTGAGCCGCCGGCTTACGAATACACTCTGCGCTAGCAGAAGATGAACAGCTGCAGTATGGAAACTTCTCTAAACGTCTATCACAGAACAATTGGCTCTTACGATACTAATATGACAAAAAGGTTCTTGCCTTTTGATATTTTATTTTGGAAATTATTTTGGAAATTGTCTCTCGGACTTTTGCCAGTATTTTGGCACTATACTTAAAATCAAAATTCAGTCATTCAAATCATGTGAGGGCGGAAAATATATCTGTCAATAGCATAGTATCCTCGCTCCAGTAAATACGTTTGGACATGTTGTGAAGACCTGATGACCAGATGTTGTATTATAGACTGAATACATAAACTGAATCCCACAAGCGTGTGCAGCTCCCGAAGATGCCATGCCCGCGTCACTCACTTTGGCATCACCATTTCGAGTGCCGAAGTCGATTGTTTATTTCCACTCCTTGTGTTATAAAGGGTATACGGGTGGGCATGCCCTCGACTTAGAGTGGTAGAGAAAAGTCGGCGGCGAAATAATTATTATCTATGTGATAGGTTTAATTCCAATTTCATAAAACATTTATAAGCTGCCACTCTTCGCTATAGCCAGGTCTTATGCCGACACCTAGGTATACAAAATATTCAGACACTCTCGTATGCTATTTTAATATTTGAAATTATTTTTTTACCTTCAGCTGCATTTATTTCATATAGATAGGTATACGTACGTTTCACACAACGTTATTTGTGCGTCTAATCAGTTGTTACAACAGATTTTCACATTAATTTTCAAACAAAACGTAGTTTCAGTCTAATACTTTGCCTATTTATCCAGTCGTAGTACATTGTTATAGTATTATTATAATTTGCCACTTGTATCCATGAGTCGCCTTCTACGACACCCCCGGCGGCCATATTCTTAACCAGAGACTGCTAAAGCTAAATAAAACCAAATCTTCAAAATCAGCGTTTACCTAGAAACCGTAATCATGCATGCTTCAGATTTTAAAAAATTTACTACGATCAAAAGCTAGCTAGAAAAAAATTGTGCAATATAAAAAAATACCGTTAATATTATCATATACATTTATGCAGAAATAGTCTGCTTCAACAAAACATGGCATACATTACAATGAAATGAATATTTACCTATATTTATATTCTCATATATTTTATAGAAAACGTACCATTAAATGACTTATAGGAATGTTAGAAAACATAGTGGGCACCCATTTCTATTAAGTTCACTGCAGGGATCGGTACTCGTAAGTTTGTACTGCCAAAATATTATTTGTTTTTACTCCGAAATGATTGTTATAATTAAAGCTTAAAAACCGGAAGACTCTGGAATTAAAATTTAAATAATTTCAATTTGATTAGTCGATTTATGATGCTGGGCCACGTTTCAATATTCAAAATAGAAAGTCAGCGTAATTAATAATCGGCTTTACCGGCGGAAAAAGACGCACCATAACATTTATACCATTTTGGTGAGGAACCCTTAAAACTTTTGCTACTGACTAAAAACAGATCACGACGATTTTATAATATTTCGCTAAACCTCTAGTAAACCTTTTTATTTCTGATTCTCAACTTTTTACACTCTGAAGATAAATCTTATTATATACGGGTACGTTCGTTACGACTCACGTGAAACATTAGCTTTAAGGGGAAAGGAATGTACATACTCGTATGTAAGTTTTATATACCAATATTTAGTTGTATGTACCAATTCGAAAGTGACTCGTTTGTTTGTCGGTTATGTTTTCACGCTCGAAAAGTTAAAAAGAAGAAGTTTTCATCCCACAGATGGTTTTTTTTTGTCGGGTTATCCTCTTTCAAGAAAAAGAGCCTTTGTTTGCTTTATTGTCATCTCATTTTACAATTTTTAGTCTTACAACATATTTATATATCAGTCATTAAATTACAATTTTACAATTCTCAAATCCAAATAAATTACAATTAACGATTATTACAATTTACGATTAAAACGATTAAAAACACGATTAGACAAAAAGCAACAATTTCAAAGGTCTATATAATTTAAGAAAATCTTTAAAATCAACTAGAACTATCTAAAAAACTAGACAAAGGTGCGGTCTAAATGCTTCAACGCTCTGAGCCCGGAGTTCGCAGGACAGCGATTTCCTCTTGGCTATTGCGAGGAACAGAACAACACGACTTATATGATAGTGCTATCTATATATGCTAACGATACTAGAGGCACTATGCATCTCTATCGGTTGTTCTGTTCCTGGCAATAGCAATTCTCGCTATCCTGCATGCGTACTCCAGGAATGCGTCTCGGTCAGAGGCCTCGCTCAGAATGGTGGGCAAGGAGCCCCTGCACAGCCTCATCCGCAGTACCTGTTGTAAGTCTTCCCGGGCCGCTTCGTGATGAGGGCAGTCCATCAGAAGATGCAGGATCGATTCTCATGCACCGCTCCCGCACACGCAACCCGGGTCGTCACTGCGTTTGAATCTGTGCAGGTACTCCGCAAAACCACCATGACCAGTCAAGACCTGGGTAAGCACCATACTGCGGTCGATGTGTTTGACCACTCGATGTGCGAACCTCACATCCGGCAAGAAGACTTTCGTAGTACCCGCGGTGTTATAATTGGGTTTCTTTAACCTCAATCTAGGAAGACGAAATCGCGCCCATAAGTTAGTGACTAGAACTACGTGATGACGGAAACACTCCGCACCCCATACAGTAGCAGCATAACATTTGACCGCGCTCGTGACGGACGCGCGCTGAGAGTATAGGGATTAACAGCTTACACCCTTTACACTGCTCCGGCGGCTGCCACTTGTAGTGACGCTGTCGCTGCCCGCTGCGGCCCTGACGCTGAGATGCCCTTCCCATGATAACCCAATTTCTCACAACGTATGGTCTGAGCCGGCATTTTAAGCTGCCGGCTGCTTCCGATATATCGCTTAATGTGCACACTTAGCACAGGTGACATCGGTCCTGTTCGTTGATGCTGACCATCTATTGTGACCCAGCTCACCCAGAGTCTTAATGAATCTGAAAACACCTCACTCATCAAAATCTATTAAGAATCCGAACCGCAAAAGTGGTTGCCGCCTGGTTCAGTTATGCCGATGCAGATAATTAACTACTGTTTCAATTATTAATATCCTGCGACGTCTCAAGTCTAGTGCCACCCACTACCAGACAGGGTTCCACAAAATCTCATTTTCACATCTCGAGCTGACGGTTCGCGAATCTGCTTCGTACGTGTGACAACTGAGGGCCTGATCAAAAAATTAATACCAAAGGAGACGTAAACGTAACGTACGTAGCTGGGACCGGATAATGTAAAAATCTTCTCCAAACATCACAACAACCACCCATCTGTTTCCCGACATCTACTGATATGCGAAGTCTCCACAAGGCCGGGGTAACGCGTTGTCGAGATTTTTGGATTATGCTGTGGTATAAATAATTCAAGATTCCCTTAGTGGGTACGAGTATTCTCGATAATCACCGTTCACATCATTGAAGGTTTCAAATCAAGGATGACTGAAATTCCAATTAAAAGTCGACAGTGACCGGGTGGCGTGACGAGGCGGAGAGGTGCGTCAATTATTAAGTTGCATTGCTATCACTTATTTATGGTTATTAATCAATAGTTACGCAAAACCTGAAGAGTTGATCTGTATGTTTGAATGCTTTTTTGCTACGCTAGTTACAGAACGATCAGTTTTAGTTTTAAAAATGTTTGTGCGACGTAAAGTCTGTCAACTGAAGAAGGCTGTGAGGTATTTAAGAACGCCTCGACTCAAAGCTGTGAGGGCGCCGCTGCGGAGCACAGTGAGTAGAAAATAAATTAATATCGCCTTAAACAAATCGACTCAATAGAGCTCTTAATAATTCCAAATGACTTTCAATCTTAAATTTGGCAAAATTAATTAGCTAATACCGTTCAACAAATTTCTACGGATTCATCTTCGAGCTCGTTTATATAATGTACCAACGATATAAATACGCCATAAAGTTGCAGAATATTAATTTAAATTTATCGCAATTTTTAAGACTTATAAATGCGGTATTCCCGCCGCGGCCGAGTGCGAGTCCGTCGACTCCTGTCGTGCTGCTTCCACAAATGCTAAGCTTAGGCTTCCTCGAGCTTCGCCATGGCGTCTGAGCGGTCTCTCTTCCTTTCGCAGCCACTTACACGCTTTATAGAAATACCGTGACAATTGATTTGTGCAGCCCTACAAATGTCAATGTGTAGAAACCGGCAAAGTCGGGTGATATCGCACAGATCAGCATTTTCAATACAAATCACGAAACATTATAAATCAAAGTGTAATTATAATTAGGCATATTTTAGCGATAAGCTCGGTAGCTGGTTTTATGTAGGCACGTAGTTCTATCTCAATCGAGCTCCACTTCGGAGATGCCTTTATTGAAAAGGCCGGTGCTTTCGTAACACTCGTATGTCAACTACATCCTGAAGTTAAACGAACACTACAATGCAACGATCATACATAAAAAGGCTTAAACAAAAGTTGCGAAACCTCTCAATATACCGTGCCACTGTACTACCTATATAACATGATGCATTTAAGTAATAATTGAAAAAAAATCGGTAGAATACTTAAGTCTACTTTACGTTAAAGTCAAACGTAATATTTTACTTAATTCCGTGTCAAAGTCCTTATGTGTATCAGTGATGCAGATTATTTTTTTCAAATTCCAAAATTCGTTTTCCGGGAGCTTCCGACACGTGCAACTGTAAAGCGGAACAAAGATACCACAACATAAACATACACACTGGCATATAATTTTACAATGTTTTAACAATATAAAGTTACTAATACCCCTTGCCGATTTATACAGCTGACCGGCAGTTCTGTCGAAACGCTTCGACCGCCCAACCCGGAGCCCGGCCGCCTCACTCCACTATACACAGCGTAACCTGCGCTTTGTACAATTCATTCAATCATTCAGACATACAGATGAGCATACAATATACAATGTTTTTTTAAATCACTAATATCGTACGGTATCGTATGGTGTAGATATACCAGTATATGAGCCCGTACTGCAAAGCTGCTGCTAATGAAGCGTGCATCTTGTGATTAAACCTCGAAGTTATAACAATGCGCTCGGTGGAATGGATTCAACAACCAGCGCCGAATCAGTTCGCAATTCGTCCATTTCTACAGTTCACTTAGTCGCAATAAATTTAATGTATTTTACTAGCATAAGAATACGAAAACGCCGCCATATGCCGCGCCCGAGTCATCTATGTATTGCATTTTTTCAGTATGAGAAAAGTAAGTAGGCTCCAGCCCGGAGATGAGCGGTCATGAGCGGTGTTCGATCCTGTGCCGCGGAGAGATCGACAAATGTTACGTAAGACGCGTAACATGTCTCCGAACTTAGATTCTAAAAGTGTACAGCTTTGGATATTTGAGTATACAGGCTAGCAGCACGAACGACCGCGAACCCACATTGCCGTTACTCTGAACTCAGCCTAACAGTAGGAAAATATCACTACAAACACGTGCTTGAAAAGGTTAGCCACTCGTAAGGTCGCACACACATCCAGCGACGCGAGCGCGCGCGACTCCGGATGTGTGTGCGATATTGTAGTATCTTTGCCTCGATCAATTTCGACTTATTTTCGTTTAGAACTTTGCTTCAAAAACATTTTACGTTTACATAATAAAAACATTGTTTCTGGGAGGGACTATTTTTTAAAGCGAATCTTTTTAGGCAGCGGTTTGATACTCTTCGGGCGGACACTGAAATTTTCTGAAATTTTTAAAACTACACTTAAACATGTATCTTCACGGGAGAGAAAATCATCGGCGGGCACGGGCTCCGCTGCGACTGCGCGTGCGGAGTGGTCTACCCCATTGCAGGTTCTTAGCATAAACTACTCGACAATATTTATACCAAAACTTATTTCATTGGAGTTTTTATTTGTCTACTCGCGTGAAATCAGTAGAGGGAAAATAGCTCCGTCCACGGGACACTTTCAATTGAATTAATTGTGCATTATGACGTCCGCAGCGCGCTCCTAACACTAGTTCGAACGCTTTTCACACACTAATTAGCTTTCTGATTTATCTGGCAATTTTGCATCGTCAATATTAGTGATTGAGAATTGGCATCGGTCACTCCTGGGTTCAGTCCCCGTCGCAGCTGGCCGCCGCACCGCGCGCAGGCGACCCTGATCTGCTTGTTCGTGGGATGTGCGTTTATCTCTTTATTTACATTATTAACTCTAATTAATGCAATTATTGATTTCCTTATCGGTCGCGCTCGGCTCGCGAGCGAACGATCTTCCGGGGCACTCCGGTAGATGGCGTTACCGAGTCCGTTCACCTTTCACCCATCGTTGTAAGTTTTGGGGCGCCGGTCGGTTTGAAGAGACGTCGCATTCGCCCCGACGTAAACATACCGGTGCCGCGAACACTACAAGTCAAAAGTTGTTCGATCCAACGGACTCGCGGCCTGCGGCACTCATTACCACCCGCCGCGGGTGTATCACGGGCGGACCTCGAAACTGAGCCTCCATTAATATGTATAAACGTTTATTAACAATCTACTCAAAACTAACTCGAGATGTATATTTTCAGTTCATTTTTTAATCGGTACGAATGACGAATGGCGAACGGAATCTCCTTTTGATAATCACTAATACCGTTTAAGTAAATTATTGGCGGTTCCATAAAATTTACATTCTCGTACGGAACGGAATGGAATGCATTGCAAGCTCACCGGGGAAATATCCGTCGCGATCTCGATATCGCATAATGTCGGAGAAAGTGCGAGCCGAAGGTGACTCGAAATGCAAAAAGGAATGCTCCCGTCTTCTGCTGCGCCGGGAATGTGACAGAGTATGCGAGGCGGGCTCCGGATCGCCTCGCGCTGCACCAGCTGACATGTGTCCACTGTGCGAAGATGATTCCTAGTTCGAAATATTGTAAACGAGAAATAGGCAAGAAAGAGAAAAAGTGCGTGTTGTGCGGTTAAATTATTGAGCTGTTTGCGATTTGGCTACGGCGCAGTTAAGAGTGAGGCACTTGTCCTTTAATGAACAGCTTAACGTCCATTCTATTGCTCCGTCTAGATATAATGACTACTTAATTAAATATCCATATTTATGTTATTTTACTTTTGAGTTGGCTCTCTTCTAGTATTTTATTCTGTAGTGTACGACAAAAGTATTTATATTCATTAGTTCACTCTTTACACACACCGCCGAAGACAATAAGTAATGATTGTTCGCCTCTCGCTCTACACTCTATTTCTCTCTTTTTTCTCTATTAAATTACGAACTAATAATGGCAATCCGTTTGCAATAGCGCTAGTCGTGATCTGATAGTGAACCTCTCGCCTCGATTACCTATGACGAAGTTCATAACTTTATACAGGGTGTGCACGCCTCATAATCTCCCGGTTGCATAATATCGCTTACTCAACCTCCGAGTGGTAATTATCAAGACGCTCGTCTTGCATTGCTCTCGCCCCGACAAGTGTCATAGACATCCCAAAACCGGTCAAAAACTCCTCAACGACTAAATAATCGGTTTTCAAAGCAAACACTCTCACATCCACTAAGCCACTTACATAGTACATCTTTCCTGTAGACTCTGTTCTATGAGAATGTCTCGCTAAGGTCGTGCGCCACGGCTTCATTTTCAAACTTCATTGCATGAGTTTTTGGTATCTCTGCCTTTTATTGGCCGATTTGAATGATTCATTTGATTCAGTGCGAGATTATTCTGTATAAGCTCTTGGAAGTCGGAGGGAGATGGGCGAATCGATCAAACTAAAATATTACATATTATGTAAAATAACAAGTGGTCGCAGTGCGCATAATAGCATCAGTTCGTTTATTTACGTTGAAGTAGTTCATCCGAACGTGTTTTACAGTTAAACATTTGTGGTCCCAAATCTAAACTTGTCATTTTGTATGGGAATTGCATCTATTCTACACCTCACTTACTATACTTCAGTTATACATGTGCGCAGCGAGGCTTTCCATGGTCATCCTGAGCTTCCGAGTGCAGTATTCCGCGAGGAGCGGCGGGCTGGCGGCGGCGGTCAGGCCCGCACGGATTCGGCGCCGCGCGTTCGACGATTCCGGCCCAAGTGAAAGTGTATACTTTTGAGAAAGGAAAAGTAGTTTATTTTTTGTGCTAAGAGGCAATCTGCCCCCCCCCCCCCCCCTCCCCCCGCCTCTCTGGGTTTGAAAGTGAAAACAGTGCGCTCAACTTTCGACCGCAACTTTGGTTCAAAGACAATGGCTATCGTCGATCTGCGATGAAAGGCGTGATACCTTTTTCGGTAATTAAATATATTGTAGGCGGTTTTTTGTTTACGTTCTTGCGTTTTGATTTTTAATTGTTCAGCTAGTGGGTCATCAGTAATGCCTTAAGACAGCTGAGGACAGGCAAGGAGCTCTTGGCTCTCGACAGTCTCGGAATGAGGATCTCGAATTCGCTACGTCCGTCGGTACAGACTCGTCGGGAAGCCTGTCGCGCCAGCTAATCAGGTGTAAAGTAAATGGAACTCCTGCACCTTGCCCTTGCGTCCATCCCCTGCCTCCGCCCGACGCTACGCCAGCGCTTCTGTACTATACTCTTAAATATACTTGGTCAAGAAACCATGAAACAGTAACTATAATAAGAACCATCTCTTGGGATGGCAGCAATGCTTTTAGTCATTAAATCTATTTTATTTATATTACAGTTTAAAAGAAGTATTAAAAACAATACTTTATTTGATTATTTGGTTTTTGAAATGCTTGTTTGGATTCATTTTAAATTATTAACTGTAAATTGATTGGAATACATCGGGTGCATTAACAAAACGCTGCGTGTGCACATTTGCTGGTGTGTCGAGTCAGCGCGCCGTCTGCCGTTGAGAAGCATCTCCTCGCAGCAATGGGGCATTATAAACATTGGGCTATTTGTTAAACCCCGCGGAAACATTTTCTAGATATTTCCCCATAAAGCGGTTGCTATTCATCTGCAAGGTTTGATGGTACAAAATATATATATATATATATATATATTATAAAACAGCAGTGCGACGCTGCGGGTTTCCAAACCACTCAGTTATGGTCTATGAGATCTATTTTTTTTTATAAATAGCTTGATATTCAGTATACGATGATTGTAATCGTAAAAAATACAGTCGATCATAGTGCTTCCTACAGTAACGCTCGATAGTGTGTCGGTCTGTACACGTTTCGGCGCGAGTTCAAGTTCGCACCGATAGCGGCGGGTTATCAGCCGCGTCCCCGGTGACGTCACGCACATGGCAGACGCCTCACAGTGCGACCGCACGCACACTGCAGGGCTCCTTCCGCCTGCACTGTGCGAGGAGTGAGAGGCGCGGCGGGGACCGGCAGCCCGTCCCCAGCTTCAGTGTCCCCGCAGCCAAGCGCGGAGTCGAACTGATGCCTCGACGAGCGTGCCGCCTCCCAGGGGAGGCGCGCGCAAATGATGGTCATAGACCGACGCGACTTGCTTTTTTCTCAGAGGGCAATGGGTCGCAGGTGTTCAGAGTGATGCGAATGAGTGCGAGTACTTGCATAACGCAATGTTTATAAAACAATCCGGAGCCCACCTGTACGCCGCCCGTCGCCGCTTCAATGGCCTTGTTTACAAACAAATGAGTTTCATTTTATGGGCACTCTTGTTTTTTTAGTGCCTCCTTTGTCAGAAACCTCCCTAGAAACATTTTAATTATTGTTTAAAAATTCTAAACAGTTTCCATCCTAATTTGAAGCAAAATATATATGACCTGATGCGATACAGCGGTGGATCGTGTTCAGTGTTGGCTGGTCGTAGCGGTGCATTCGATCTGTCGGGCCTCGCGCTCGGACCAGGCCGGAGCACGTCGGGCCGCCCCTCGACGCTTACTCATTATCAATACCATCATATCATTTAACATATCAAAGAAAATAGTCCACACATCAATGTCAAGTCTATATCATTTAACAGCATTAGACAAAGACTACAGACTACACCCTACATTCATCGTGAAAACGACAATGTCTATTTAAAATAATCGCAACTGGTTCTATTTATATTCAAGTTAATATAATATAGATAAGCACTTATTCAAAACGCCAAAAGACTCCATTAAACTTTATGCACATCGTAAGGAAAATAATACTCCAAACTGTAAACTTTCTCTTTATTTCTACTATTACCTTTGACGGATTTTTAATCTCAGTTTCAACAATGTTAAAAAAGGAGCATCGCTCGACACAGCTCCGCCGGGAGCAAAAACAGTATTATGAGGAATCTTTCATTACGATCGGAAGAACTAACTTTAAAATTGCCGCGTCAGAGAACTTTACGAATGAATCACTGGCTAGAAAAATATTAATTAGTTTTCAAATTAGCGCTGGCAAATAATGAAACACAACGAGACGAATATCTGCCGACTCTAACCCCACTGCCAGGCTCTGCGGCAGCTGCGCCGGTTGCCACTCACGCTGACCGGCAGCGACGTACACCCTGTGTTCACAACTTTATTATGAATTACCACAGGCCGGTTATTTCACCAAACGGATGTTTGTGCAAAAATCGATGCGTTTTTTATGTACGATTATTAAAATTTCCCCATTCGTTTTTTGGGTGATTTTACTTTCATTCACTGTCGAGCAGATCCCATTCAAATTCAGATATCATATTTGATATTATAATCAGAGATCGCGCCACTTCTGCGACCGATTACGAAGCTACTCGTTGCTGTCCAGTGCCAGCTTACATCCTCCGCGTGGCTAAGCCAGGGTGTCCGTCAACAGGCTTCAATATGACGGCATTCGAGAAGCAGATAGACGTATTGGGGTCCAACGAGCCCGCACGCGACCCACCGTTCGGTTGCATAATGTGAAGAGACGTTAAGAGGTTGTTGTTATACAGAGTTCGCACCACTATTTGGTATGAAGATGTCGCGCGGGCGTCCCTCACTAAGTACAAGAGAACGTCTGCGGTGTACTTGTTGTACCACACACTTTATTGCTTCCTATATATCTATTATAGCTATATTCTGAAAATTATTTTTATAAATAGTAATAGTATATCAGCTAATAGAGCCATATAGGGCAGGTGATGAACGTGTCTTTTTAGTTCCGTTCCACGATATCCCATACAGAAGATTTCAACGCGTGACATTTAGAATTATTTTTGTCAAATGAATCGTATAAGCTTTTCGTCTCAATATTACGTTGACGGTTGAACGAGAAGCGGCTGAGTATTTTATTAAAGATAAACCATTCGTCACACGAGCTGTTCTCGTGCATGCATGCAGTCGGTACGAGCACGTGCCCTAGGGGAACGAGGTACAGTATACAGCCGTCTACGCTAGTTCCGGCGCCGCGGCAGCTACGGAGAACGTCCTGCGCGGGCCGGCCGCGCCGCGCGCCGGTAAGTGTTCTCGCGAGGCGGCTGGAGGGGCGCGCGCGTGGGGGCGGCGCGCGGCGGCGGCTGCGCGACTCGCGCGCCGCTCGTCGCCGCGCACGCACGCCCGCGCCGCGCCCGCGCCCTCCGCGTCCGCGATGTGTCAGTGAGCAGCCGCCCCATGGAGTACCAGCACGCGCAGCCCGCCCTGCCGCTCGGCCCGCCGGCGCCGCCGCCGCCGCTGCCGCCGCCGCCGCTGCCGTCGCTGCCGCAGCTGCAGCACGGCCACGTGCAGGACGACGACCGCTGGAGCCAGTACCACATCTGGAGGCAGCACGTCTTCGTCAACGGTCAGTGTCCGCGCCGGCGTCGGAGGGAAGCGCTCTCGCACTTTCTCTGGCCCGTTCCCGCCGCGGCAGCGTCGGAAGAGAAAGTGCGCGGCCGTGCCCCGCGATCGGACGGAACTTTTTTACTTGACCGAATCGAAACTTCTTTGTTCCTGCCGCGACTCCGATCGTGTTTCTCCCGTTACCGCAGGCTGAGGCACCAGGCCGAGGGTAACGCTTTTCTTGATTTCTTACAAAAGTAACATCGAAATAGTGTCGAACTAAAAGTAGTATCGTTATCTGCAAAACCAAATGAATATTTGCAAGTAGTTTACAGCCGGCGCACCCGCCGCCGCGGCCGCCACTTCCCGAGTCGGTTCCGATGTTCTTCTCATCTCTGTCTCGTGTGCAGAGTATCTTTCCCGAGTGATTTGTGAGATTCCATCGCAAAGTGCTTCGCTGATGTCCAAACTACAGACATTTCTTTAATTTTTAAGTATTTATAACAGTAGTGTTGCTAGCAGTGATAGCCTAATTGGCTAGGGGTTTCTGCTTCCCCTCCCGAGCGCTCCGAGGCTCGAGTTCGATTCCCGCCTATCAGTTAGTAATGTGGCTATTCAATTTGAACGATAAAATATCACTTGCTTGAACGGTTAAGGAAAACATCGTAAGAAACCTGCATTTGTAAGAGTTCTCGATAATGTGGTCGAAGACGTGTGAAGTGTTGGCCAGCGGGGACCACCATTCCTCGTTCGGAATTTATATTAAATTAAAAAAAAAATTAAAAAAATTAAAAGAAATATTCAGTATTTCTATAAAAGCTTACATGTTACCTCGACTTCGTTTTAATGTCATGATGGCGGACGGCCAGATAGTGGACTTGACGAATCAAAATGTGGAAAAATTAATGAAAACTCTCGGACACCCATGTGTCACCATGGAGAGCTCGAAAACGTTTCTTCAATCTCATCACCCAGCATTCTTTAACTGTAACTTAATTTTGTCATGAAACATAAGCAAATTTAGCGTGATACAGTATGATATGGCACAATGTGCGAGTACAATTAAGACGTTTGTGTTCCGGCTGGCCGCGAGCGCCGCTGGTCAGCCCGGCGCGGTACGCAGCTCCCCTGTCACAGGTGCCATTGTGGCGGGTTAGGGCGTGGAGACGAAACAATGTGTGGAACTTTTCTACCAGTTTACGCAAAGAAAAACAATTACCTGATGTAAATTCAATTAATTAGCACTCTAGAAATAAAATGCGATTAAAAAATAATAAATAAATATTTCTGTCCGTATATTTTCAAATCCGGCCCGAGTGGAGGGGAGGCTAAGACCCCGGCTAGTTTGGTAGGGTGGTCGGTAACCACTTAACAATATGTGACCGTCGCCCGCGATTTTTAATATACTAAATATACATGTAGTTTTATATCGAGCGGGTACCATTACATCCTGTTACCAACTACAGGAAACAAGGACGGAACCTCGGACTCCCGGCCTCGCCGGACTTGTAATTTAGATGAGTGGAAGCTGCGCTGTGTCCGGATGCGCAGCGAGACCTAGCGTTAGTGTACGGTGTAACGCACACGGGAATACTTACGCGGCCCGACCTTGAGGGCGGCATTGCTACGGTTTCAAAAATCAAAGCGAAGTGCGCTTATGCACCGATCCGAATGTCCTCATTGTTTGTCGTTATCAGCGCTCACGGAGAGCAATGCAATCTCATGGCGCTGTGACCACCGCAATGAGGCGGCGAACACGCTGCGCACAACCCAAACGTGTATTATTATGTAAAACGATCACAAGTTTAATTTGTTACTAAGAGAAACACGTGGCACTCGTCTGTATACCGACTCAGTCCGAGAGAAGAATATACATACTCACCTAACAACCTAACCTAACCTAACATAACAAACATTTATTTAAAAAAGTACATAATATTTTTAAACTCAATGCACGCCCAAAAAAACATATACGAGAAATATCATAGTGGAGGGACTAAGGTAGATAGTTGAAATTTTAAAATATCCGTGTCAGTTTTTATAAGAATAGATGAGTTTTAGTATTCCGTATTAGAATTCGTCCTATTTCGACTATCTAAGAATTAACAAATCGTAAATGAAAAGAAATTAAAATGCTTACGATATTATGAATCGGCTTTGGCTATTTTTCTTTACATGGCTAATGAATTATTTCATTTCGACTCAGTACTTATACTTTGATGAAAATTTCACTTTATTTGCGTGATCTTATTGTCACTGCAAAAGTGCAGTGACGACCACTGAGCGACTACTTCAGAGGATTTTTCCTTTCCGGCTTGAAACTCCTACTAGATGTGTGTAGTTCAGGCGATTAAGAGGCCCTCCATTTACATTTTTAAGAATTATTGGTGTGTATTTTGAGGTCCCTTTTAAGAAGATATGAAATCTTAGGCACCAGAGTGCACCTTTGCTCAGGATCTGGACCTGAATACTTTGCAGTGGATCGTTTCGCTCGATCGATATTGATTCTGTTGTTGTCGCGCCAGAGTTTCTTACCACCCGTACTTCTGCCACAGCACTTGCTTATACATAGATATCTCGTACTGAGAGACAAGCAGACTTACCGACCAGCCAACGATACATTAGACACTTGTGTTTCTTCTTAGCGTGTGTTTTCCATCACAGCTTGGTATACAGCGTGATGCAGAGGTATTTCGTTGTGTTTGCACACGAATTTGGTTGCTGACTGTTATATAAAATGGTACCGCCGCCGTACCGTTTTAATTAGTACATTCGATATGTAATGAATTCATTCCTTCGACTGTTTTGTGAAATTGTAGACAACTTTGACCTTCTCCTTGACTAACTCTCTCCAATGATAGCGGCACTCTCAGCGATAGAAGCCATTAATGTCCGAAACTACCACAGGGGGATACCACGGGAGTACAGGCCCGGACCTAGTGCACTTCCTTGTTGTATTCCTGCCTTTATTATTTCTAGTTCAGAATAAGCCTCATTCTGGATTTTAATTCTGCAAAGTTAGTTTATCTAGATAAAAGCCCATCGTGCCATACTATCATATATACCAGCACTGACATATGATATGACAGTTTTTATATTATTTTTCTGTAAATATTCCGCTGAGAACACTGACTGGTATTAGCGCGAATTAGAGCTTTAAAACAAGACGAAGAAGTTTCTTTTTACTCTGAAGTTAGTCTTTCGTTACTCGAAAGAGGCAAAGCGTGCGAAAAACTATTTTACTGAAGCTAATAATTAATCTACTGTAGTTTTACGTATTTTTTTAGACATACCCTTTTCGATGATTTCATTTTAATTAGAATAATTGTGTTCCTAGTGTATCTAGTGCATCAAAATATACAGTTAAATATTTAAATGAAAGTCCTTAGAACAAGTACGGACAAAAACTATAAAACGAGTTAATTATTTATTTAAAAATTTCATAGATGATTTTTGTTGTAATAAGACATAAAATCACTTGTTTAATATCAGAAAAAACTTCTGTTATACATTTTATTCGAAGGAAGCAACATGTTTCCAAAACAATGAGCCGTTATACTGCGGGTCCTGTGGGGGGAGGGTATAAGGATCTCAGAGCTTAATGCAAATTCCTTATGTCTACATCTCTTATGTGACGCCATTTTCTGGTCGCCTTATTGCTATTGTTAAATTAAACATAAAATTGTATTGTAAAAGTTCTTGCTCCCTAACACTGAACCGTCGCATCTCTTCCCGCCACCTAACATTGACCTGATCTCTCAAATTATGTTCCGCATAGCCACTTATAGTGATGGCTTCACGTCATATTGAATAGGCAGGCTGGTGGGCGCATTTTTCCCTTACTGGATCTTTTGTACTTCGCTCATGTTATTTTACATTATGGTATCAATCCAATAAACCGCGAAATGCTTATGCGCTAGTTATAATATTTGACGCGACTCTCATCGTGTATGGAGTGAGTGTTCTAGTATCGTACGTCGTAGCCCGCCAGCGTCGGGCGCGGCGCCGGCCCCTCGGTTTGCTCGCATGTTTCGAACTCTCATCATGGTAGTTAATTAGTTAATAGTAAATATACGTTAGATGCGCCGCTCACGTAACAACGTTCATACTAATGTCGTTAAAACGGCTAACGTGGTCGCAGCCGCCGCCGTCGCGACTCAACGCGAACACGTCGGCGCCGAAGCCGCCTGAGCTCAGTCTTCCCAATCGCTCGAGTCGACTTATTTTGATCAATTCGAGCGTGGCGTACTTTCACTCTGAATATTTGGGAAAAAGTAGCGACCTTTTGGCAACTTTCTCTCAAGCGGCCGCGCGCCCCGCGGCCGCGACCCCCCGCGCCCGCGACCCCCGCGCCGCGGTGCCTTGGGCACATGCTTTCTTCCGCGTCCGCCTGAACAGACCACTTTTACTTTCAACTCCACAATGCTCTCTACGAGTAGGCAGCTCTCAGTGACTCTACAATTGTTGAAATTTTGGACTTCATCTTTTTGCCCGCCTACTTCTATAGTTTTTCTTATAAATTGCTAACAATCGCCAGTAGTGGGTCCACCTACATCGTGTGGAGAAAGTCTCTCGATGATGACGTCACCCCGTGCACACCAAATGCACTGCAGTGTTATATTACACTTGAGACCGCGACGAAATTGCGCCAGAGAGCAGTTGTTTGAACAACGTCATCTCAATACCATCTCATCGTGGCCTTCTCCATTCAAATTGCCAATTTACTCTTGGACGATCTATATTTAAGGTTCAGTTACCCAAATAGTTAAAGCGAACCCTAAAGCTGTGACTTTGGCGCTCTGTCACAAACAAGCAATACGGAGGTCACTGAATGCTGTCGAGTTGAAAGTTTGAATATCTTAATATGGCGCCCGACCTCCCGCCCGCCTGGGTTCCTTTGAGAGCAGCAGCGACGCACGCAGCGTGTGTCATTTACAAGTCGCGTCAAAACATACAAGTGTCTCAAAACTAAATAACTCTATATTACGGTTTCCCTACAGAAAAGACAAAGTATGCAAAATTAAAAATAGCAATTTGAAAGTCCATTGATCGTTAAAGTCGTCCACGGGTCCTATCACTGATAAACAATTGTTGTTGATAATCATTGGAGTAAGTTTGACAATTAACTTCCTCTCATTCGTACGAGTGTCCCTTCACACCTCATTCGCACACATCTCAACAATACAAGAACAGTTTTTATTTGATGTACTTATGAATTAGTATCTATACGTATATAATTAATATATAATAGCTTTATTCATATAAACCTATTACAGGCATCTATGACTCGTTCATATCACATTTTTCATTATTTCTATTCGTGAAGTGATGGTGATAACTACACTCGCCAACTTACCTATGGAGTTAGAGAAATTCACACCCACGCACACGCTTTTTTATCGTTTATTTAATCCTTAATATCAGCTTTCGTTTTATAAAAACTTTGAACTTATTGATAGACATCTCAAAGATGTCATCGTCCTTTGAAATTGTTTCTAATTTTATGCAGCCTACTAAACGGTACTGAAGGTTTACTTTTACTTCTAATGTTCAGAACGTTACAGTCCATTTTTTGCTTGAATTTATCAATATTTTTATGAACATACATTAAATTGTTATATATAATATATTGCTGTTATATATGATATATTTTTTATATTCTTTAAATTTATCTCTTAATGACTCTCTGGGGCCAAATTTGTAAATCGCACGAACAGCCGTTTTCTGCAAAACGAATAGAGTGTCAACAGCATTACCCCATAATAAAATACCATATGACATAATGCTGTGAAAGTAGCTAAAGTACACAAGTCTGGCAGTCTCTATATCCGTCAAATGACGAATCTTTTTTACCGCGTAAGCTGCAGTGCTACGTCTGTGCGATAAATTATTTATATGTCCCATTGAAGTGTATTAAGCATATAAATACGTATATAGATTATTCCTATTGGTTTAACACTGGACTTGTTAACCTCGATAATTCCGTATCCAAATATTTGATATGGGTTTTATATTAAAAAAATAGTTGTACAATGCCACTGATACCGATAAAGGGTCAGGTCAGAGCGGAAAATTTAAATACAAGCAGACAAGTTTTATGAATTTAAAAGATTTATATTTACATCCGGAAACTATCGACGTCATCTTCAGACTAAAGACAACCACTATTCTTATAATAATAATGAACTGGTCGATTCCTGAACGTTAAATGTATTTTGAAAATTTTGATCACACTCTCCCAAAACAGAATTCGCGCGTCTAACGGGAAGGCATCCGACGTTGACGTGAATTCAGTTTAAGACACAAATACAAAAGTGTACGGTTGCCCACCGCTGCTGGCGGCTCACCCCGTACTGCTCCTGACACCCTGGTGTCTGAATGTAGCCAAATTAGAAAACGCAACCAAGTCCACAAAAGGTATCATGGTTATTTCTAGTTTCCCTCGACTCCTGCCCGCTGAGTGTCCGTGGAGCGGCAGCCGCTGGGACGGCTCTGGCCGGGGCCATACCACTTTACTGACCTTTCTATACACGTTTAATCCAATGCTATTGTTACAAACAAACTGAGTTAGAAGAGTGTAACACTTTGTGAGTCGGTCAACTTTTAATTAGCAAGAACTGTAATGTACTCATGCAACTTGAATGCTTTTCGTGATGAATTATCAAACAAACAAACACGTTACCTATGTTAAAGCGTTTTAAAACTATTAAACTAACTACAGATTTAAATGTTTCTCACTTGAAATATATAAATATTAATCATCAGATTTCCATACAAGCACTCGGTCTCCATTTCATCCGTTTAGGAGGAGATGGATTTTATTAAAGTTCTACCTCAGTGAGTGTAACCAATTTTCCTACTTCATGTATTTTACAATGTAGCTAGTCGTAAAACAGTTTTATACGCTTTAGGCGATGGAATAAATTAAAACCTACGAAATAAATGAAAAAATATAATACAACATTTTAGATATAACTTCAAAATGAGAGATTAAAAAATAATCCTTAACTAAATTGTATCCTTTGTTTAACAATTTCTAAATAAATATCCCTTCTATTTAAATTCTGCTTTAAACCCATGTCCCTTGAGAGCGTTGGCTGCTCCGTCGCTAAGGTTAAGAAGCACCAGCACTGAGCGCCAGGCTCATGGAGTACATTCATAGTTTATACTCGTTTGATAAACATCAATTTTCATATCATATCATAAAACAATGTTTAAAAAGTTCAAGTAATCCAAGGGGGAAGGTCGGAACGTGGCTGGGACATGTTGGGGCAGTCATTAATAATCAATTAATTGGTGGCCCATGGAGCTCGCACCAGCACCACACTTTATGAGCTGCTACCGAATCCTATTTAAGTTATGAAGCAACCTTAAAATTCAACGACACACCGTTGCCTTCGTGTTTAATGGAGCATTAGCATAAAGGGCTCAACGGGTGTAAGGTCGCCCCAGAAGGCTGTTGCAGCCAGTTTTGTGAATATGATTAAATGAAAATGACATCCGGAAATTATGTCTTTTACTAATGTCAGTCGTATGCTACTTTAAGAAGAAACGGTTTGCTCGGTGACTCTGGGTAGTTGAAGTCTGCCCAATAGAGACGGGATGCGCGCCACGAGATGATTAATTCAACAATGTTGTTGTCTTATTCGAGTGAAGTAGAAGAGACGCGACGCCCGAGCTGCGGGGTAAACACTCCGTACTTATAAACTGTCAAAATCAGTATTTTATGAATTCGCGGCAGTTTCACGTCACAGCGTTCTCATAATGTTAAAGAAATGTCATACTTGTTTTTTTTTTACATACTTTATATATAATCATTAATTTTACTGTTTAAATTATCATTGTTTAAAGCTGTGTGTTGGGAATACTATATGATCAAATGAAAAAAAATATATATATTTCTTTTGTGTTACAGATATGTCGTTCTTTCTGCCTCGTATCCGAAAGTATTCCCGGGCAGGTGTACGTAACAGTGGGTCGTGGGGCGGTCATTATCAAGTACCCACTCGTTCGGTACATGCCCGCGCAGTGCAGGCGCGAGTAGTTGATCACGGACGGCCGTCTATTGCAGCGGAGGCTGATCTGTTAGCCGGCGAGAGTGTGGCGACGCTAGTAAGTGGTCGGCGCGCGTGACGCTGGGCCGTGCACGTCGCCACACGTGACTTGCAATAACGTTGCAGTAGTTTTCCGCAGTCGGTAGGTCCGGCGGCACGAGGCGGGCACGTGTGTCCGCGGCCGCCGCCACTCACCATCTGGGGACCTACGCGCCGAGGGTTCCGCGCCACGGTGCTAGGAAACACTACATTGAATTAGCATTATTAAGATTGAGCGATGACACGGAAGCAACACTATGTTCTCTTGATTTTTTTAAATATTAACTGTTGTCACAAAATACTTTGTGAGAGATTCAATTGACTGCGCGTGGCGGCTCGCGGGGCTCGCGCCGCCGGCCGACGGGCCCGCCAAAGGACGAGCGGAACCCTAACGCTGATCGCGCAGTTCAAGTGCTAGATAATCCGTAGGCGAGCCGATCTGAAGCGACGACTGCGACACATCGGCCTCCGTGAGATGACACGTATTCGCTGGCGCCGAGGTTCAAGGCTCTCTTTGGCCGTTGGAGCTGACGTGTATGCACTCAGCTCGTCCAACATTTATATTGTTTATAAATAAAACTATCAAAAATATTAAATCTTATTGAGAGTGATTGGCGTTAACCAACTCGGAACACTCCAACGGATGAGTCCCGGCCACCGAGTTGTGCAACATCAGTGAGCGGGCTTCGGCAACGTCGCTCCCGCTTGTGTTCAATTATTATAATTCAGTCATGTCCCTGACTATACCGGAGCCCTAAGCCGCGGCTAGCGTACTTGAAATGAAATTGAAAGTGTCCATCGAATTTGTTTCAGTGAGCGGGTAGCAAAGCTTTCGGGAAAGTAAACCGGACTAACGCCAAAAGCATTGAGGATGGAAATAAATACAGTGCGAACTAGCATCGGTGCTAACGTTGCTATCCGCGTTAACTCGCTATTATTTGAATTATGTCGGTCGAGCGTGTTCACGACGAGATAAACCAACCGAACTGAAAATACGCCTCTGTGGAGCGTCCGCGGGAGCGGCGGGCCGGCGGCGGCACTGCGCTGTACTCTGTGTTTATGTTAATGGTTTGTTATTGTTGCGACGCGTTGTTTTAAATTGCAAATCGCGATAAATATCTGTGAAAACATTAAGTACTAGCCGATGCCGGCGGCTCCGCGCGCAGATTACTATTTGAAATGTATTTTGTGGGTTACAAACATTGTATTTACATCTGCGTAAGATTTTCTTATTTATGTTTGTAAGTATTAAAAATAAAATCTAGTTTTAGTTTTTTTATGAAAATGCGTTACTGTAACGTATTCATACGAGGTGGTCATATATTTATATGGGCTTTAATTTAGGTGTACTAAATATCTGTTTTTATAGTATTTCATGTTAAAGCTGTTTTTATTCTGACCTACTTTATATAAAACATTATTTCGGGCTAAACTATTTCTATTTCTGAAATTTCATAATTGCTTAAGCGACTTGAGAATAGATTTAAATTGGTGAAATAATTTCAATACCGGTTCTGTAGTTCCGGAGTTGCATCGATAGCAAATAAACAAACAAAACTTTATAATATGAGTAAAGAGCACGCTCGAACCTCAGCAAACTACCCGCCTCTTCCAATGCACAATTACAAAGCACCGGCGCGCGCACCGCCACCCCCGAGGGGCGCGCTGGTGCCCGCGGACGTCGGTCAAGTCTTTCGTTCTCATTACACTTTCTCTGCGAGTATTGTATCTGTATGACAACTAAGTTTATTCAATTGAATTTTCATAATTTCCAATTTGTAACTCGCCCTCGTACGACAGTCGCCCCCGAAAACTCAATTATGATGTTTTATTATTAAATTCAAATTCAAATAATCTTTATTCAAATAGTCCTTTAAAAGGCGCTTTTGACGCGTCAATAATTTACAAAGTAGTGATTTGATGGTAATAACTACATTCGTAAACTTAAAACTAAAGCTATGAGGGTTCCAAACGCGTCCCGGTCTAAGAAGAAGCCCACAACAAACTTAGCCAGGTAAATTTTCTTTTTGTTATCACCATCTCACATGCCACTTAAAATTATATTAAGAGCTATCTTATTAGAGCAATATTTCACACGCATGCTTGTCTAGATGGCGCCCTCTCGATTCCATACACATTGAATTTAACTTTTACGCGGGCAGTCGTGATGCGACCCGGCGTGCGACGTGCTCGCGAGAGTAAGAGTAACACCCGCGCCCCGCGGCCCGCGCCCCTCCGCCCGCCGCCCGACTTCCGACTTTTACTTTCCGGTGACGTCACCGTGCGCTCGCACCGCTGCGGTAATTGCGGCGGTCGCCAAAGCTAAGAGCATTAAAGGGTAGTTCAGCGACACCAGCGCGCTGCGCTCGCGGCGCACGTCTGCAGGTCAGGTGAAATTCGGCGCCGAGGTCGATCGAACCTTCAAAATATATTTGGAATTCTTATTACCCCTAAGAATTCAAAGGCAAAATGGGAAATGCAAATGCTCTGTAACCGTCTGCAGCATGGCCGCGCGATCGCCGAAGGCTTCTTGCATCAAACGGTTGCCGCTGACTTTTCAAAACGTCTAATCTATTCTATTCATCGTCTAATCTATTGGCTGGGCTTCATCCGCATCGTTATATTTTTCCAGGAAAATAAGCCTATTCGGCTCGACAAAGTCGGTTGAAAAAAATCTAGTGTAAAGTGAGTGAGGTAAACACCGACAAATTACTTTGAAAGTGAAATGTGCCATAATGGCGGGTGCCGTAACGTGCGCGGAGAGCGCGGCGGGCGAGCGCGCGCGCAAGTAAAAGTGGTCGCCGCGGCGCCCACCACGTGCCGCGGCCGGGGCGCGCTGGCCGTCCACGGATTGTGATCACTGCATTGGGAAGAGTTAAATAATGAGAGGAATGTTTTCCTTCCTTATTATAAAATCGATTTTCAGCATTTTCTTAGTATTCTCTGGTATGGGCAATCACACAGACAGCTAAGGAACGGCGCCTCCAACAAGAGGACATCACTCCGACAGCCGAGGCCGAGCCGAGCACAGGTGATTCACATTAAGAAAGAAGCGAGCTCATGATTCGATGGCAGGAATGAGGGAAACTGTTCGTCAGCAAAAGAGGAGGCCGAGGTACATACTGCGTGCGGTCCGGGTGCCCACGCCGGCAGCTGGTCCGGGCAAATGTAGGCCGGCTGATGAGACCTCGGGGTAAACTCATATATATGGATTAAAAGCTATTCTAAGCGTACCACGGGATCTCGGGAATGCCTCGTCAAACTCAGATATATGCGATAGGCACCTGGCGAGCACTCCGCGGGTGCAGTCACCTGCGCAATAGCCGCTCGGAGTGGGCGCGTCTCGTGACGTCACGTAACGCGCTCGCAAACAAAACGCGAACACGTTGCTGATATACGTATGGGTCGCTCTGCTTGTCATTGTTGACATGTACTACGAGAAAGTCCCTCGTCCCGGCGGGCGGGCTCCCAGGCGGGCCGCGCGTGACGCATCATGACACCTAGGAACTGCCCCACGCTAACGAATCTGATAACTCTACTTGAAAAATATATATTTTTTGTTTAGGTTTGGATTCATAAGAACTATCTTACACTAGTGTGCTAATCATAAATAAATCATATCGCTTATTCTCGATTGTAATTAAAATCATCTGATGAAAATATATATATATAATATTCATTTTAAACTTCAGGATTTAGTCGGTGAGTAAAATATTTCTTATATATAAGTTTCTATAAATTACTCATTTAATGATTAAAATATAAATTGTAGTAGTTTATTCATAAGGAGGTAACGATTTTGGATACAGCTGAACGCCGAAACGTCCGCTTTGAAATCTAAATTGTGATTAGTCACTCAGAGCGTCAGCATAATAACCTTTCGAAGAGCAAAAAATATAAATTCCGCGCTAACTAGCACCCGAGAGCGCCATCTTCCACTTTCATACTTTCGCTTTGATTCACACGTTAACGAAAATGAACGCCGGAAAACACTGCTTTCTCTCTTACGCAACAGCATTGGCCACTTCCCGCTTCCCCCTCCAATATTCTCCCTCCCTTTCTATCACTCGGTACTCCTTACCTATATTTTTCCAAGTAGGAAGTAAGATTGCGCAAGCGCAGCTTTCCAACTGTACCCGCACCGCATTCCGATTTGCCGGCTCGCGTTAATATGCGATACCTTTGACTATTGCGATTACCTGTGGGTAATTGCTTTTCTCTAAGATGCCATACACCATCGGAAATATAAACGTAAATAAGTGAGCGTTTAAAGTATAATCAGTATATATATATATACTATATATTCAAAATATTGATACATGTACATATATGTATCAATATATTTAAACACACATATGTCTGCGAACAGGCGGCGGTTTTGAATTGGCAATTTAAAATATTAATTTTGATTAACATAAAATATAGTAAACTTTTTATATATGCAAATTATTAAATATCTAACATATTCAAATATATATTGTAAAAGATTTAGATATGCAAATCATATTTGCAACAGATTCCGGCAACTTCGTGCGTTTTGAAATCTGAGTGACGTATCATGTCTCGGTAACAACACAAACCCTTCAAGTGTACGTGCCCGTGTGGCGCGTTATTTTCTTCGCCATCATCCATTTCTTACGTTGCGGTGTGCAATAGTAATTTAGCAGCACCGCTGCCGCTTCCTGCCTCGTCTCCCGTCACTATGTGCGAGTTCGTCACTCACGTGACTTAGCGCACCGGAGCCATTAACAAAAGTTCATGTGTTCGGTCGACGCATCACAGAATACTGCGAGTACAGCCGCGTGCCCGAATCAGTGAGGTATCTACTGTCGCAGTACGGGTCAGATGCAGCGCACGCTGCGGGCCCGGTGCACTCCCGCTGACCGCAGCAGCTGCTGTAGGTACTTTATTTCAATCATCACGCGTGGCGTAAGTTCAGAACAAGCCGAAGCTTAGTCAAAGTAATGATCCTTCGCGTGAATCGGTCAGAGACGACCGCTTCCCTTACATCAGTACGCCAACGAGGCAGTGGTCAGTGCGTGCTGTGAGTGAGTGTCGCATCACGAAGCTTATTAGGATGGAGCCGGCGCAGCTGGGACCGAGCGATGCATATGCAGGCTGGTATTAGGCCAGCGACTCGAGGAGAAAGCTGTGCGGCTCCAAAAGTGCGGTTTACGAGCCGCTCTCACTTTCGGCGGACGCTAGCGAAAGTCGTCGACAGCCGAAATGCCTTCGCCCCCCGACCCCCGCGGCCCCCGCGGCCCCCGCCGCTACTCGATTCAAGTGCCTTTGTTTACCAATTAAAAATGTATCATTGTTACTCAAGCATCACGAAAATAAATCCGGGACACGAGCAGGCCACTGTATGGTTTCGTTGTTTTGTATCATGAGGACGAAAGTTGGTGCGATAGCGTCATTACAATGTTACGAGAGATTCAATAATAGGAACTGTAACCTCGTCGCTGAGAAGCGAATGCGTATTACAACTGCAATGGATCGCTTTAAGTGCTGCAATCAAACGTTAATCCTTAACTAAAAACTAATTTATTTCATATTAACATTGAATTTACTGGACGGGCGTCTTCAATTGAGTGCAAGTATCCCAATTGAAGCAGCTGGCACAAGTCGAGTGCGGCGCGCCTGGGGCCCGAGCCGCGCTCCGGCGGGCGGCGCGAGGCGGCGTTGCACAGTGTCCGCTGACGTCACGCCGCGGCTTTCTCCGCGAAAGTGAGAGTCGTCTAGCGAGTGCCCCGGAAGGCCCCGCAGCCTCACTACACCGGCGCTACTTCCTTATCCGATTACTAAATAGGATAGTGCGATGCCGTATTCGCAGCGTGGAAACGACATGGCATGCCGCTTAGAGTTTTAGAAATAAGGATTCTCCGAAAATATTTAATTTCCATCAATTATAATGGAACATGAGTTCACTTGTATGCTCGATAAGAGTCTGTGCGGGCGCCGCCTGAATATGATAAATAATTGTGAGGAAGCTCTCCTGACTTAACAGTCAGGTCGCTTCCTTGGCCTTCCCGCAGACTTGCCCCGATCAGTCGCGCCGCCCGTCCGTCGAGCCCGGCTCGCGTTCGGTTGTTTGTTTGTTTGAACGTGTACGGTTCAAGCTGTCATTTCGCTCTGTATAATAAGGGTGTAAATATTTCCAATCAAATAACAATTCGATACAATATGGTCCGGAGTGCGGTGTCGCGTGCTGGGGCCGCTCGTCGCCCCTCGTTTTATTTATCAGTACATTAATGTTATGAAACTGCACGGACAGGTAGTATATATATATATATACATTAGAGCTATCATTTCATCTATATTGTTGCGATACGAACTCTACAATAAAATGCTTTGCTAGAATGTTTAACGGCGTGCGCGCCTCGTACGCGCCGGGCGGGCAGGCACGTGTGATAATTAAAAAGACTGGCTCCACTCGCGCAAGAAGCGCTGTCGTAACACAACAACTACGACTATGAGAACAGTCGGTAACAGGTGAGGCGGGGGGGGGGGGGGGGGGGGGGGCAGGAAACGTAGGAAGCGGGAAGTGCGCCACTGTTACGTGTGCTACGCTTTCCTACTCGTCACGGAGAGCGCGCGGGCCCGCCGACGCGTGCACCACAACACGAAGCCGCTGGATCTTTCAGATTCAAAAATGACTTCTCATTTAAATGTATTTTCCGCTGCGGATGCCGCTGAGCCGCCGCGCCGTAATCAGCTCACTGCACGGCTTCGCACTTCCACAGACTAGACGTCACCAGGCGTCGGCGCGGCTGCGGCGAGCCCACGCGGCGCTCTGTTACTGAATGTTTCGCTTACTAACATACATTACATCTGAAGGAGTCATATTATCGGACTCGTTAAAGTTCGGTTAAATTACAATAATTAATAATTATCCCTCATATTAGAAACAAAATGTCTAAGTTTGTTTGTGAAAAGTTATGAAATTATGCTAATCAGAATTTTTTTAATTGTCTTACATTTTTTAATTAGTGGTTAAAACTGTGAGCTAAAGAAAGAAATAAAAACTAACCGCTACCAATATTATAAAGAAGGACAGTTTGCGAGATAGCATGTTCGAGGTGTCCGGCACCCACTGCTGATACGATTTTGATAATTCTTTTACCGACGGAAGGCTACCTTACTAGAGAGTAAGATATATTTGAATTGCAAGACCTGATAGAATTTTGAAATTGAATTGAAATTATTTAGACCTGTGATGGAATTTTAATGCCAGATATTGTATAACGTCATCATAAGATTGAACGAATTTCACGTTTTGATAGCATTTAAAAGTTATTGCCTTCAGTATTCAGTATAAGTTTGTTAGTTGGCAGTCGCGCCGAGAATGGGCCGCGTGGGTTCGAATCTCTGTCTCTACAACTCTTCTCCGAGAAGACCTGGGGACACGGCTGGCCTTGTCTTCCGTTGGTGTAATGTCCATCATTATTTCTGTATTCTTACCAAAAAAAATGAAACAATGTCACATGAAAGACAGCGTTAACGTGACATGTTATTTGTGAGATTTTCTAAATGAGATGTTTGGGGCTCTATTTAAAATGGCACAGTAACGCTGATATTTCTGTCCAATTAGTTTATAAGTTGACTTACACTCACTGGAAGATGCATCTGGGTGGAGTCCTCGCAGATCATCTTTCCGTGATATGCACCGCAATAAATTATATCTATCATTTATTGAGGTGACGCCATTTAAAATAAAAATTAAGGAGGAAACCTACATATAAATACTACATCACAATCCAAATGAGAGAGAGTGTTTGTCTCTACAATATCACATAGGCAGACTTACAGACAAATTTACCACGTTTGTATTTATTTTATTAGTGAGTATATATTACAATTGTTTCATATTAATGGGCGCATCGAATTGAAAATAGTTATAAATTTAACTAAACTTATTTAGTGTGTATATTGTATTACTTCGCTAACTGATTGGTTTAAATGTGCTCATATCGAATGAGATAGTAGATAAGTACTACTTCTTATAAATTATAAATTAAAATTTGCTTTGCGATTTCATTATGACTCTGAAATATAAATGTGACTTGCTTGCAAAATACTTATTGTAGCATTTAGTGGCGATACCTCATTTAAATATAAGATGAAAATGAAAGCTTTGCGAACATTATACATTGTGACTGACTTTTTAATGTACACTTACAATAATATAATCGACGAGAATGCGAAGGCAGCTCTGCGCCGCGCCGCCCGCCCCGCCTGCAGAGCGAGGCGCGCTCTGAGCGTCCGGCGGCCGCCAGCGCCTTCTGAGCGCCGTGCCTTCTAGATGTAACGTAGTTAGACGACCCTGGCGGACGGCGAAACCGAATGATTCGCCTCACCTCCGAAGCTTCACTATTAGACCGCGACGACGTTGCTCCCTCGGAGGCTATCGGTGGATCGTTCGGCGGATCGCATCGGGACGTCCCTCTGGTGCGGTCGCCAGGTTGCGAAGCGGAGAGCGGCAGAGGCCCGGTGCTCTCCCGGTCTCCGCTGCGCAGTTGCCGGGGCGCAGTGGCGCGGTGGCAGTGACCGCTGATTCCTTGTTGCAGGCAAGTCGGTGCACGCCAAAGATGCGCTCGAGGACAAGAAGGACGACAGCGAGCTGTGGGAGGCGCAGGCCGCCTTCCTCGGCCCCAACCTGTGGGACAAGACGCTGCCCTACGACCCGGATCTGAAGGTACACGAACAAGTCAGTAGTCGCACTCGGTTACCTACTGCATGTTGCGTGCGTCGAGCCTCGAGCCCTCCGGGCGGGACCGACGTGAAGCTGTCCCAGAGGCTGCGGATCCCGCGGCCGGCGCTCGAGGCTGGTCGCTCGCACTAGGCTATAGGATGCTTTCCCGTGTGCTGGTGTGTCGTGTTTCCGGCTCCGCGGCCGTGGCTGCTTGCGAATTGCGTGCGACCTGTTCTTGCACTTGCGACTGTCGGTGCGGTGCGGCGCCGGCGCGGCGCGCGCTCCGCCCGCGTGACGCGCGGCTCTTTGTTCCAGTATGTGGACCTCGACGAGTTCCTGTCGGAGAACGGCATGCCCGGCGAGGGGCTGGGCGGCGCGCACCTGGGCGGCTCGGCCTTCGGGTCCGGCGCCGGCCTGGCGCTCGGCCTGCAGGCGCCCGTCACCAAGCGCGAGCGCTCGCCGTCGCCCTCGGACTGCATGAGCCCCGACACCATCAACCCGCCGCTGTCGCCCGCCGACTCCAGTGAGTACTGCGTCTTCGGCGGCCGAGCTCGACTATTGCGGAGCAACAATTACTTATTGACAAAAGGGCCCCATTCAATGTAACGTCATTCCTAAAATAAAATGTCGCAGCCAAAAGTGCGGAGCGCTGTTATAAGCTTACTGCCAAACCTTGAGTTTCGAGGAACGAGATGTACTTATACGTTTCCTTTGTAGAGAGTTTCTTTTCTACGTCTGCCGGTTCCGGGCCGGTTTTGGTTCTTAGATTTGCACATTAATTGTTATTGGAAAATATTCAAGTAAAACGACTGCACAACAATGTATTTTTTAATTTATTTATTTCGATGACAGTGGAATCTTTAAACTTGTGAGTAGTAAAGTATCGTAGGATAGGATTGTTCTCGAACCGATGCTGTCTCGAAGGCTGCCAAACTCTGCTGGCGAGGTATCATCCGAGCCGGGGAATCGCCGGTTGTAGCCAAAAGCGACACCGACGACATCTTCGGCTTCAGAGGGCAGTTGTGAGAGTCTGGCGTGTCATTGCAGCGTTCTCGATGGCATCTTCGGGGCGCGACTTCGACCCGCGCACTCGCGCCTTCTCCGACGAGGAGCTGAAGCCGCAGCCCATGATCAAGAAGTCCCGGAAACAGGTAAATGAAGTTAGTGCGCTGATCATTCCTAGCGGCATGCTGCACACGGCCTGCGCGGGCGCGGCGCGGCGGCCACTGGCGGCGCGGGCCCCTGCCTGCACACGCACCCTCCGGGGTACACACGTTACCGATGAAAACGTACTTTGATTTTAAACATTTGCATGAGGATATAAAAATATCAGTAAATTTTGCGAACCACGCGTCGGGTTAGTGTCGACATGAAGACCTCAGTGACACACAGACGTGACAAACCGATTCTTGCCTATCATAACCTTTAAGGTGTAAACGAGCCCAGATGTAGTATGTTATCACAAGCTTCGCGCAAAGTGAGGGATAAGGGCAGAGTAGTAAACTGTAGCATCACATTATTGGTTTGTGGCTGAAGCCGCGGCTGCGACCGCGCCGCAGGCAGGGGGCCGGGCTCAACCCCACCGGAACTAAGCGCCAGTGTGACCTGCCGTCTTGCACACACACACACACACACACACACATACACACATTGTTTGCGCCACATATACACACGTGTGAGTTTATATTATTGTTTTGAATATTTTAACTCTGAGTTCATGGGACGTCTCCGATGATACTTTAGAGAGCCTTGGGACTAATCACAGCTCATGTTTTTATGTTTGTTTTGTTTCTCCACATCGAGTACGTACAGTTACGTGGAAATTGTATCGGAGGATTGATCCCAGGACAGGGCCGACTAGACAAATATATTATTATATGTATAGATGTTACAAGTCGTGTACGAATATTACCTTCACAGTGTACAATTAATAAGTACTGTCACTTGGACGATTTGTTTCGAGCACGTGACGTTTACATTGTAAACGTAAGAACTTTTTCATACGAGTTTTGATATTTATTCTTCTTAATTCTTCTAATTAAATTTATTTTTGTATGAAAATCACATGTCATGTTCCTTGAATGTAGACATTCACTGTCATTCCAAATAAAATACCACCAAAATCCGATTCAAACAACTATCTGACACACAATACACACGCTTTTCTAACGCTTATACAATGTACTACTAAACTTTTTTTTATGGTTTCAATAGATTGTCTTTATAATTTTATCCTCATAACTCGGAACTCCTTAACGGCGAATAATTTTACTATCCATTTCATACGAAGCATCTGAAGGTTACATTTACAGGAAACTCTAAAAATTTTCAATCGGTCGATCGGCCTATACTTCGATAGCCAATCGGCCAATATATATTACAAAAGGTAATAATAATAAAACTATGGCAAAAGAATGTAGACAAAACCTCAACTTCGTATTACTATTCCACGTTTGCTGTTGCCACTCCGCGGTTACTCTGCTCCGTTGAGGAGTTCCGACTCCCCGCTTACACCTCCGATCATTCCATCTCCCAGCTTATCCATCGCTGACACCAGCACCCGAGCCATGCTCCGAGCGCGGCTGCGTCCGGACGGGGCGGAACCTGTCGGCACGGATGCCCAGTGATCGGAATAGGTGGGAGTTTATTACGCTTTGACGTACCGCACCGAACTGGCTATCCCGATCACTGCCGTTGACTGTTTCTCGCAGAGAGTGGTCTGACATCGGTGCCTCCAAATAACATTTCTGTTTAAAGTCCGCCAGTGTGGGCTCTGGCTCCCGATAACATCTTAACAGGCTCGTAAGTCTCGCGGTCGGTATGGTTCAACATATACATCAGCAGGAACCTGAATTTGTTTTGTATATTTCTAAAACGAAAACTCGGAAGCAGGCAGAGCTTGTCTCACGAAATTGGGAATGTTCTCCAGCGCGCCTCGGGAAGCCTAGAAATGCTTGCTCGAACAAAATGCTGAAAGATGAATGTTCGCCTGAATGATGTACTGGCGACTTTCAGTTAATATGTCAAATTAAGCGTTCATCAAACTACATGTTTACTGAAAAAAATTGTGCGCGACATCAAATTATTAATAACTAGCTGGCGCCCGCAACTTCGTCCGCGTGGAATAAGTCCGCGTAAAATTCAGTTAGAATAAGTTGTAAAAATTCCTACGGGAACTCTCCCATGTCACTCTCCAGGTCCTCAACTTTAAAAATCACGTGGATACATTGCTCTGTTGCGTCATGATTGAAGGACAAACCAATATACAAACACACTTTCGCATTTATAACATAACTATAATTTTGTCAGCATAGTGAAGATTTCTTAGTACAAAGTATTTCAGTGTTCTACTAATTATACCTCGAGTGTCATCCAACATTTAAACCTCGGTAATAACCTCTTTGCTGCTGATTTTCACTGATTTTCACTGACTGACTGGCTGATTGATGTCTACGCCTAAGCAGGGCCTAACTTCCAAATTCCTTTTCATTCTTTATGTTTCCACTTTCAATGTGTGATTTTTCAAAAGAGCTTATACCTACATGTTGTTATTACTGAAAAGTAATGCTCTAATTGCCGATTTTCATTTCTCTAATTCCAAAAAAGCAGAACTTTCAACCCTCTCACCACTTTTGAGGTGTATTTTTGTAATATTGCGTATACAGTTTTCTATTATTTAAAACAAATTACCGAAATGCCAATTTTCATGTCCCTAAGGTTGAAAACTTAGAATCCTCGTATAAACTTCCAAACGACATTTCACCCCCTTTGGGGTAGGTTTTCGTAACATTGATTGTACAGGTCTTTATTATTCATAATTAACAACTTAGTTGCCAACTTTCATGTCTCTAAATTCAAAAATATAAAACTTTCATACAGAGTGGATTTTCTCAAAACCGTTTCTTAGCTGACCTCTACTTCATAAAAGGAATCTACCTTCCAAATATCAAGTTCGTATATTTTATAGTTCCTGAGATATCGTGATAATCAGTGAGTGGTAATTCGCTTTTATATATATAGATAACAGCAACAATTCAATAACTGAGGTAACATTTTCGTTAACAACTAGTTAATAGTGACTGGTATCGGTGAAATAATACTCTGAGCAACATACAGTAGTGAGTAATTTATAAATATTTTGAGCCAAGTGAATTGTAAAATCAAAACTTTACTATTTAACAAACACACACGTAAGGGACCAACGCCATGTTAGCCGTCCGCAGCAGGATCTTATCGGCTTGATGATTGCAGTTTCAGTCTTCTGAGTTCACTTCAATGGATCGGTATATTGAATGTAATGAAGTCCGCCGTCGGCCTCATCACGTATCTGTTTATCCGAGGGTTCGTCTGCGGCGCGCGGCAGCCGACCACGATACTTATACCTCTACAAGGCACGGCCGCTCGACTCATGCTGAGAATGCTTACGACTGTGCAACCTCTGCGAAGGGTGGACGTGTTCTATATTTCCATTCGATTAGACTTAGATAGTGAGTATTCATTGTCCAACTACACAAAGTGCCAATCCTGTTGGAATGAAACCTCTCAACTGAACTACACTGTCGAGCCTAGGCATGGCGCTATCCTGTTCCAGGGCGCTCGGGGTCGAGTGAACCGACATGTTTCGCGTCAGAAATGAGCCATTCCCTGCGTTCAGTAGTCGCAGAGCCCGGACAGACGGACGCCGGTGACCCGAGTGCACTGAGCCGAACTATAATCAAACGATGAAATAAATTGAAGATCACTCGAAACGATACAACGCAGCCGGCACGCGCCGCGCAGGACGGCCCCGTCGCATGGCGCCACCGCTCCCATCTGACACCTCATCGCTAGTTTACTAACAACCAATAACTAAGAGAAAGGCCGATTCTTTCAAAATAAAGTGGAATCTTGTACCTTACTGAGAATTCAATCATGATCCCGGTGGTTTTGGCCGAATTCTAATAATATGAGCGCAACATTGAGGAATCGCTTTTCTCTCGTGTGACGTCACGCGATATTGCCCCTTCCGTACGCGCCTTGTGTACAGAATCCTACAAAACTATAACGATGGCTGATTTTTTTATTTTGTGTGACACATGTCGACTGACAGCGATGTGCGGCCGGGGCTCCGGCTCACTTCGCGGCGCCTGCACGCGAGAGGCGCAATATCAAACCGCTGTTCCAATTCTTTGGCGAAATCCGTTTCGGGACACCTTTTTACCAAACCGACACGTTATGTTTGACGCGGAAGGTTTCCCAAACGTTACCCAAAGCCGACGAGTGCGGTGACGGCGCCCGACGGCAACGGCAAGGGAATTATTCTTTTTGGAAGTTCCTCTCGTCAGTGATAATACAATAAAACGACTGCGAAATGCCTTGGAATTCGAGATGAGAACTCAAGAAATGTGTAATAAGAAGGAATGTTTATATTTTAACTTCCATTCAAAGGGGGAACGCTGCCAGTATCTTCGGAACCTTGTTAATTTATAATTTATATAAACATTAAGTTTAATTTGATGTTCTGAAAAAAGTTTCGTACGTTCATAATTAGGCCCCACAGATTCCACACATTCCTTTCCGCAGATAATAATATAATAATTAAGACGATCGACGCGTTCCATCCGACCAGTCCCCCGCTCTGCAGCTGTCGGTGCTGTAATCACTGTGGACATTTCACTTGAGTGCTAACGTATCATCACTGACGTCCGAGAGGAACCCAGTTATCTGCCCTTACCTGTTGCCTTCATTTTAATGGGTCTTTGTATTGGCTAAATATCATCGCAGAATGTCCGAATGTACACCGACATGTGCGCCGAGAGAATTTTACGTAGTACTCATAAAAAAAAACTTAAAGCTTTCCTAAACCAATATCATATCATGCCTGGTGCCCTCATTCTGATTCTGCGATGATCACGGTGATGGCGGCCGTCGCACCAGCCTCGCCCGCGCACGCGCACTCGCAGCAGACGCGCGGCGGGCGCTGGCGCCGGCGCCGGTCGATGTGTACCGCGTTATGTGACCTGCTGACTTGTGCTTTTGATTGAGTCTGTGGAGCGGCGTGCTAACCCCATATCGACGTGGTCGCAGTTCGTCCCGGATGACTTGAAGGACGACAAGTACTGGGCCCGCCGGCGGAAGAACAACATGGCTGCCAAGCGGTCGCGAGACGCACGTCGGATGAAGGAGAACCAGATCGCTCTGCGAGCCGGATACCTCGAGAAAGAGGTGAGTACACGTCCGCCTGCGAATCCACTCCACTCGCCCTGCTCCTGGCCATCGCCGACGAGCCCTGGCACCCAAACATGGCAGTGCCGAACTTAATTTCAGATCTTTACAAGGCTGGCCCTCTGCTCGTGTGTGCGGCGGCGCCGGCGGACGTCTTAGGCCTTCATTGTATGCATTTAAATAATTGCCCCAAACATCCGAAAAAATACGCATATTTCAGACTGAATATGAACAATACTTTAATGTGAATAAAATAAAGAAACAACAGAATCCACTAGTTTAATAGGTAAAAAGAACAAAAATTCTTTTCCTTCTTCTTCCAGGGACTGCCATGAGGAATTGTAGTATTCGTATAGTCTATGATCGCTGGCTTATCCGAAATCTCCGCAAGGCAGATTGAATTTATTTGTCGATAAGGAAGGCGCTACTGAATTCAATCTGCCATCTAAAATCTTTGAGACTGATTCTCGGGCGGAAGTATTTTCGAGACGAAAGCGTTCAAACGCTTCAACAGATAAATCAATAAGTGTGAACAGTTACATGTACAGTGATTGCAGGAGGCGGACTCGCTGTGAAAATTTACTTTATATTTCTATAGGATCTTCCCTTTTACTTATTTGAGAGTGATTACTATTTAATCGTACGTCGTATTGTTCGACCGAGCCTCAGCCGTAATGTAGTGTTCGTGTCCACTGATCGTAATTAATTCCTGAACGATTCATTCCATAAATATGCTGGGTGCTTATTAACACGACTCTGTCCGCTCTTGCAGAACATGGGGCTGCGGCAGGAGGTGGAGCTGCTGAAGAAGGAAAACCACATCCTGCGCGACAAGCTGTCCAAGTACGCCGAGGTGTAGGTGCCCGCGGAGCACAAAGTTGCCGCACGATATGTAAGCTGCGCCAGCTCCGCCGCTCGCTACCACTTGAATACTTTCAGCTCGCCGGCAGCGGCTCGCCGGACGACCGGTATCTGTAGAGTCTCTGCGCTGGCAAGCGCCCGACCCGGCGTTCAACGTACTGAGGAGACGTAGTGGCGCTATTGTATTTCGATATATTTTTAATAACACCCGATCAAAGTTAAAGCACTATCTGAATCGGACACAAGGCGGGAGAATATAGCACCAGGCTTAGTTCAATATATTTTTTGAGATCGTGAGGCATTTTGGGAAATATGTTAATTTTGACGCCTCAATTTTAAAAGAGAGACTCCTGCATCGTATCGTTCCTGCTTTACCCGTAGCAATAAAGAGACTCCGTTTTTCGTTTAGTTTTCCGGATATATTTATAGAATTGGGCTTGGGGTTTAACGGCTTCTAACATCAAAAGTGGGGTCACTCGAACTAAAGCTAGACGTAGATATTGCTATGAATTCTTTAGGAATGTTATCAATTTATGTTCCCACGGTCCGTCATATATTTATGAACACACAATCGGTACTTTGTACAAGTTGGTCGGTCGATTATTACTGCTCGTGATCGTTTTTCTTTTGACTTCGTTATGTAAACTCCTCCGCAAATTAACTTTCACTATCGGCGAAACAAATTTGTTTCACACGAATATCCTTAACTTTTGTTACCAAAATCAATATTGACCACTTCGTCTGCATGATCGACAACCAAGTGCAACAGTAAATCATAGCTTACGATGTTAAATTTTACAGAGTTATAGCAGAACTGTTACAGTGGCTGGCTGCGGGACACCAGCTCAGGTCATCAGCGGCCGGCGGCTGGGCACATGTCCCGCGGCCAGCGCCAAACGAATGTATCACAAAAAGCGTGCGCACATGCGCAAGCCTCCATTTAAACCGTAGCTGCACCACCAGCGCACAAAATCTGACAGAACGCTTCAATGTCATACCGAGCAAGGTAGAGGCTAAGTGCTGATGCACAGTACGCGTGATCGACGTGCTCCAGATAACTCTTTGCATACAAATGAAAGAGTGGAGATAGATCGAAAGTAGAAAAGAATTAAACATCTTTAGCAATAGAAACCGCGAATGCTCCACACCATAAAGTGAAAAGAATACCTCTCGTATGTGACAAGTTGTGTACGTACCGCGATGCAAGTGCGGCGACGCGCTCGCCAGCGCCCGCGGCAGATTTACGGCCAAAGGAGGGATCTCGAACGGGCACTGCGGGCCCGATGTGCTGCTCTGCACTATTACGGAGATGCCGATTAATTACAACCGCGAACCACCCACTAGTACCCACTGTCGATTCCCAATCTAACTCACTTCATCTCTTTAGGAATAGATTGTAGAGATAAAAATCGTTATGATATCAGCTGACAAAAGGAAAGTGAGAGTTTCAAACGCTTTATTTTACTGGTCGCGTTCAGCGGCCCTCTGCGACTCGTCCACCGCTGCCTGCGCGTGTGAGCTGAGCGTCCGTAGTTCTCGGAGCGCCGGCCCACTTTACTGTCAATATATTTGGAGCTGTGACACGCTCAGGTGCTAAACTAAACCTACTTTATGCAACAGACCGCCAACCTTGGCGATGAGACAGTGGCTCTCTTGCGGATCCCCTCATTTTGGATGTGATATTACAGCTCTTTCTGAAACCGATTCTTTTGTTTAGAAGGGTGGATTTAGTCAGACTTTCTGTCATTAAAATTTCTTCAGCCGTTGATATAGAAACAAACATACAGACCGACTGATAGATTTGCAGATAGATACATTTTGAAAATTATTATATTGGTAAAGCAGTTTGTTAAATGAAATATCTAACTCTATGAACTGACTTCTACCCAAAATTAAGTTTCAATTTATGTATTTGTATGGATGCACTCATAAAGTTTCATCGATTAGTTCTATAGCTGTTTTAATATCTTGTATGGTCGACACGCTCGCACGCCAAGTGCGGCATAATTTTCTATTTCAGAAAATCGAAATTGATATTAACTTACGGGAGATTTGTACTAACTTTACTTTGCATGAAGGTCTAGTTTATAGCCAATCACCAAACACTTCTACACTTATTTGAGCTCTTATCTGTTTTTAAAATAGGTTTATGGCTTAAAACAAATGAATTAGTTTTGCCTGTGTCAGGTTAGTGGTGGCCCCTCCATCACAACCGCTGCTTTGATATTTATCAATTATACTTACTACAAGTAACATTTGACAGAACAGAAATTCAACTGTATTTGTCTGATCAAAATCTGATTTAGTTGAATCAATTGTCAATGGTAACTCTCAGTTAGGTATTTCAGCAGTGTCGGTACCTGCTCGTACAATAGCAACAGATACGAGAACTATATAACAAAATAGCAGTTGTCACAGATCTTACTTTCAAACCAAGTAGATGTAAAATAGTAAGGAACAATACGTTACCTATCCCTTCTATTGAATGATATTTAAAGAGATAAATGTTACCTGGAAGATGTCGCAATTATCTATTATATACACGAGCGGGCGGCGTCCGGGGGGGGGAGGGGGGGGGAGCGGAGGCCACTTTAAAGTTGACAGATCTACAAGTGCGCTACCGAGTTTATTCAAGCTGTTTGAGGAATATAGCTTACTAATAAATAAATAACATAGTCACCTATTTGATATCAAACAGCAACATTCGAAAGCTGAACCTAACCTCAGAGCTACTGTGGAGGACCTTAAAAGTTGAACGAGCATCATGGAACAGCACTCGAGAATGAGTTATCTGAAGGTTAAATGTTTGACCCCAGACTTAAAGAACAGGTTATAATTAAAATATACCTATGTATGGATAAAAATGGAGAAAATTGTTGCATCCGATTCATATTGTTCAAATGTAAATTGGGCAGCTGTAACAGTATTATCTTATGTAATAACTCCGTTAGCATTTGATTATTTGAAAAATCATTACCCAACTTTAAGAGGAATCCGCAGTAAAAACGGCAGATAAATTAAATATCTTATATAACGATTTGATATTCGTGGAGATTCAAAGCCAAGCCTCGACGACATTGGTTATTCGATGATGAGATTACTGTCACTCGTTACGCTGCAGATAGGGAGCCAAAAACTACAAAACTCGAGGAATTGTGATCGCAGTACACAGACACTGATCCACAAATATTCGCGTTTCTTCTTCAATGAGAGATTAACAGGGCGATCTATCGGTTAAGGTGCATTTATAATAGGTAAGCCTGCCCCTCCATTAAAAAGGATAAATATACCCATTTTTCACCCATCACTCATTTATGTGATCCACGTCTCATCGCCAGCTATCAATCTCCTAAAAAACGGTTCGGTTTAATTACGTCTCAATAGATAATAACAAAAGCATAAATAAGGTTTACTCAGTGAGCTCGCGCGCCTCGAATGTCCGCTTTATTTTGTACGCAGCTTTTTTTTCAAACGAGTCAAATGCGTCTCAGCGGACGCCCAGCTCGTCGCCGCGTCGCGACTCGCGGCGTGGAGTCGATCGAGATGCACTTTTTCAAAAGTGACGTTAATTTTATCCGTAACCGAGCGAAACGAGCGGCGCGCAGCTCTGTCATTCAAATTTCCGATATAAAATGCTTAAAGCAACTTTAGGCTCCGTGCTGTGAACGCGGCAGGTCCATTAAAGTCGCAGCGTCGATTTCTCGCGACTTGCGTTGCATTTTATATATGTTATTGTAATACAATTTTATTTTACAAAACAAAGAAAATTGGCTGGAAACAACAAGTTTTTTTTTTTCTTATTCGAATGGAGCCTTTTTCGTGTCTTCAAGACTAGCCAGACACCAGTACTATTAGTGTCAGTGATGTCAAATAGATTTTATTGCAATTTTATACATACTTAATTTAATACGAAAGGAGTTTTTCTCCGAACTATAAGTAGATCTCTACGTGTTGTTATTCACCTATGATTTTTTTTTATCCTTGTTACGTGCCAGTGTGCTGGTGGCCGCTGACCGAGTGCGTTTGTTGCAGGTGGCGCGACGCGCTGCGGTGCGACGCGGTGCGCCGCTTGGCCCACAGCTCCACCATCTATTCGTAACGCTTTTCAAATGTTCGGTTTAAATGTACTCTACTGACTAATCTTATTGTTAACGCATCGTGTACTGCGCTCTGCTGCCTGTCTCAACCCCCCCAGCCCCCCCTCTCCCCCGCGCCGCGCAGGGGCGCCGCCAGCCGTCCCCGCTCGCCGCGACTCTTGGCGCAGCTCGGCTCGACCTCCGCCGTCGTCTCTAATTCCTTCTTCGGCCTCGGCTCGACACTCTACAGGGTTAGTCAACGACGTACGGACCAAATTATACGAAGTCGTTATTTTTAAAGAATGTTAGCCGCTTCCCGCCCCGGCGCCCCGGCGCCCCCGGCGACGCCGGCCCGGCCCGCCCGAGCGGCCCGCCCGAGCGGCCCGCCCGAGCGGCTCGCAGCGCACGGCTGCGTTGTATATATAGGTAGTAGGAAAGGGCCCGCGCCCGGCCGCCGCGCCCGGCCGCCCCGCCGGCCGCCGCGTCCGGCCGCGCGCCCGGCCGCCGCGCCCCGGACGCCGCGCGGACCGGCCCGCGCCCGCGCGTCGTCCGCCGTTTCCGTAGTGAGCGAACACCGGTTTCGTTTCAAATTGACTTAGTGAATAGTTTAAGTAGTTCGTAGTTTCGTAGTGTAGTCGTTTCTAGTATATTTTTGTTATGGCCGTAGTTGTTAACGTTTTGAAAGTTTATATATATATTTTAGTTGTACAAACGCGCGCCCGGCCCGGGCGCCGGCCGGCGCTCCCGTCTGCATCGAACGGACTCCCCGTACTCTCTTTGACTCGTGCTAATGTTATTATAATATATTTTTGTAGGTGTTTGTCGTTGATAAATGAGTCAATTGAATGTTTATTGAATTGAAATAAATTAATGATTATGAAGTAAGACTAAGAAGTTGTTGCATTTTAAAGTATTTTACGAATACAGAGCGAGAACAATAAAATGTTTTTTCTATAAAGGTTTACACGTGGAGCATCCCGTGGCGGAGTGACGGGTGGACTCTTAGGATGCACTGTTTCATATCAAACGGTATAACTCTCGTATTATGTAACGAACTTAATGTTATTCGGCATTTGATATTCCACCTTGTTTGTTAAATGTATACATTGAATTACGCTAATATCATGTATGTGGTACTTATACGGTCGACGTAGTAGTAAGTGACGCCGCGGCCCGCCCGACGCCCGGCGCCCGGCGCCCGGCGTCCGGCGCCCGGCGCCCGGGACGCTGCCACCATGTTCATGTGTGTAGTATTTAAAGAGAGTTTAATTTATATGGTTCTATGGATTGAAATAAACGTTAATTATTGTTGTATTTATGTTTATTTATTTGGCGGCCGGCCGGAGCGCCGGGCCCGGAGCCGGGCCGGGCGGCCGGAGGGTGGCTAGTTCACTAAACCGCTGATACATTTCCTCGATCGCTGTTTTATGTAATAAATCGTGGTTAAAAGTACCTTGCACAATCATGAGTTTTCATTGCTCCTCCCTTCCCTCCTTGTCTGCCGCAGCGAGCCGGCGGCGGCGTCGCGCCATGTTTATATGATGAACTTGATAATACCCGCGTGAGGAATAAGTGTGTGACAAAGTAGGCCCAGGGGATACGCAGAATGGTCCGCGACACATCACTGAAACATGATGACGTTCTCCTTAAAGTTATGAGGATCTGACTGGATCCCAGCTATACTATTACGTCATTTAGATGAGTATAATTCAATTTTGTACAGAGATGCCTCGGACGCTGGCGGCAGACACGAACATTATGGTCTCACAAAAACGGGGGATTGGTTTTAAGTGAATATTTAAGAGGGTGACATTTCCAAAATAAATAAGGGGCAAAGAAGGGCAGAGGGGTAAATGTTATGAGAATGCTTGTATACAATGATTGAAGGCTCCTTCCAGGTTGGCCCGCTTCCACCTTAGGCAGCGTCATCACTTACCATCAGGTGAGATTGCAGTCGAGGGCTAACTTGTATGTCATAAAGTTGTCCCACTCATGTGGGATGGCTCGCCTCTTTACCTAAGGCCCGGCTGAATGTTGAGGCTGCTCTGGCCGGGTTTCGTCAAATGCTTGTATGTATGTGGCTGCACCACGTGTGCACCTTTATATTGTAAAATGCTAGATTGCAAGAGGTACGAGCAAATATAATTATGTCAATACATCATTATATTTGTATTGTTCAGCTAATAAATGGCAATGACAGCGCCATCTAGTGGTACTAAGAGTACTAATTGACCAATATGAATTTAAAGCAAGCAACCCACAACAAACTTTGCCTTAATTAACTTATCCTACAGGAACCGTACATTTTTTGGGATAAAAGGTAACTAATGTCACTCTCCAGATCAGAGTACACTTATGAGAATCGTAGATTTATTGGAGCGTGATTCAAGGATAAATGCGTAAAATATAACATATGCTATCCTGTACGAATGAAAATTAGCCTATGTCACTCCAGGATTCAGCTATACCCATGCAAAATCTCGTTGATCCTGAAAGGTAGGAATCAATGTTGTCCGATTGTGTCTATGATCTGTGATCAAAAACAGATTTTGACAGATGACGTTATTTGGGTTGTCTTCCCACTTGAAAAAAATGTAAAACAATGCTGGGGAAAAACGAGAAAAGTGATTAAAAGTATTTCACAAACTCTGAGTCTTTATATTTATAGTTCCTAATGACAGGTGAATGCCAACAATCCGTAGCTCTTTTGCGGCGTGACAGTTTGTTTTGACAAAGATAGCCTATGTCACTTTCCAGGTCCTCGAGTATGCCCGTCAAAAATAACGTCATGGCGTAGCTTTGTTGCGACGTGACTGGAGGACAAACCAACTAACACACTTTTGCATTTATAATATTAGTAAATATTATAGTTGTAGTAGATCAATCGGCTCGAGCAACACTTAACAGAATGGCTGCGTTAGATACTAAACCTGTATGTCTAAATTAGATCACAAATTAAATAACTTATGAGTATTTTAAATAACTATAAGTCGTTGATTAAATTGAAACTTAATTAATTTTGTAATGCAGCGGAGTCACTGAGACATGCGACGACTCGTTCAACAGTCGCGACCTGATCTCGAGCAGCTGGGCAGGAGAATTAATTTAATTTACAACTACCTGAGAAGGACATGAAATGTCAATTCTGAATGGATATGTTGCAAGTGTGCATGACAGCCCTGTCTCTACAAAGAGTCAGCGCGTGTACGCACAAGATTATAAATAACAAATGCAACGATACACATTTTTATTTGTAGCTACAAGCTTTCAGAAAGAGCTCCCACCAGAAGTCAAAGGATTACCAACAGGGCACCGCGAGAAGCTAAACTGGGAACCGCAACATTACAACCTGTGGATCAAATTTTTTAGTTGCTTCCTTAAGAAAAATCGTACGAAAAACAACTGTATAGAATGTTTACTTGTATGCATAAATAAAGGTATGAACTGAGCCCTCTGAACTCTGAATTATAAAACTCTAAAGTGCATCTTTTCGTCTGTTTGTGGCTATTTAGAGTACAACCTGCTTAACTGTTATAACAAATTTTGGCGACTGTACTGCTCTCTAACTGCCGTTTCGGCAACAGCGACTGGGTCTGTGTTAATTTTGAGATATCAATAAGGGCGTCATTCGTGTGCCCTGATGTGGCTGATGTACCCTATCTTTGCACGGAATAACCGCGCGCAGTGAGGACATGATAAGGCACCATCAACGTAATTATAGATTAAATTGGAGGATGGTCTACTTTTCAGTTGATCTCTGTACAAATCCAGATAATCCACCCTCCTTTTAACTTCAAAACCTGTGATAGGTTGCTGAGCCAAGTGCCTCCGCTGCCCTCGGTTTTCAGCGAGACCTTCCCAACGAAAGGAATTGATGTTACATCTCGTCATGTGCCTCTTAAGCAGATCTTTATACCTAAGGAACTGACCGCCTTGTTTCCGCTTTCCGTCCTGAAGTTCAGAACAAAAGATGCGCTTGGCTATCCTTTCGTTGGGCATTCTCACAATATGTCCGCACCAACGCAATTGACGCCGCATAAGGTATGCCTCAATGCCACTGACGTTTGCCCGCCGCAACACTTCTGTGCTTCTGATGCGGTCGGACCACCTGATGTTTTGTATGTCTCGTAGACTCCTGAGGTGGAATCTATCCAAAACACAAATATGTATTAAATACTATATTAAAGAGTGGGAATACGAACTTCTAAGCAAGCTTTAATACAATACCGAGTCTGTTTATCCGAATAACACTTTACTGTAATAATTCTCTATTAACGTTAGTGAGCCTGAACTGCAACTAATTAACTATTGTTCACAGTCAGTAAAAAAAGTGTGTAATAAAAACAGCGGCAAGAAGTTAATAACAATTCAGCGTTGCCGTCATTCCTTGAAAAACTCCTTCATTCCTTGTTCTTTTTTCAAAAAACGCGCGCCACTGGTCCAATTTTGCCGCCTTTGCAACCACAGATAGGTTGCGACTTCCACAGACGACAACATATGCTCGCGATAAAGCGTCCAAGTCTCAGCGGAATAAAGTAGATTCGGCAATACAATAGCCATGTACACCTTGATCTTTGTATTTAGCTGAATTCCATGCAGGCGGAACACCTTCTCTCTGAGTTTACCAAATACCGCTGTTTGTGATACCAACGAGACTGTGATTTATCCAATTGAGTTTTTAAATTCATTGGATTTGCCGGGCATGCCATGCTCATTTACAATTGAAGGTTGGCTCTCCGATTATTCTGCTTCGTAGTTTAAACCCACCACGGCTGTGCAATGGCACACGATTAGTAATTAAAAAATTAATAATAAATGTTACTAAGCGTTCATCTTGAATGGCAAGTTTCAAGGCGAAAATGTGTTGCTGCCACGAATCCCTATGATTCCTACAGATGTACCAATCGAATTCAAACGCACTCAATTCCCAATTAGATTGGCATTCGCTATGACGATCAACAAGTCACAAGGCCAGACATTGTCTGATGTGGCATAGATTTGGGAACACCATGCTTTTCCCACGGACAACTATATGTGGCATGTTCTCGCGTGGGGAAACCATCCAGTTTGTTTGTGTTGGCTAAAGACGGACTAACCAACAATATTGTACACGCCAATCAATTATTGCACACGCGTATGATCTTAAGTAAATCGAAAAATCCACCCCTAAAGGGTTGAAATAATTGGGGTTGGAAGTTTGTATGAAAGTCCTATATTTTTGAAGTTAGAGACATGAAAGTTGGCAATTAAGTTGTTAATTATAAATAATAAAGACCTGTACGATCAATATTACAAAAATCGATCCCTAAAGGGGCGTGATGGGATTGGAAGGTCACATGAAAATTCTGCGTATTTGGAATTAGAGAAATGAAAATCGGCATTTAGAGTACTTAATAAAGTAGAGTACTGCAATAACAACATGTAGGTATAAGCTATTTTGAAAAATCACACCTTGAAAGTGGAAACATAAAGAATGAAAAGGAATTTAGAAGTAAGATCCTGCTTAGGCGTAGACATCCGCTAAGAAAAAAATTGCGGAAAGAGATGAGGCGATCCTACTCTCTTGTCTTTCGTACATGATTCTAAAATTAGATAGCGCTACTCTCTGATTGCCGTCATATATACATTATGATGTATTTATTAATTAAGACATACTCTTCATTGTTATGGCATTTAGTCAAATAAAACTTTTTAAGTCGACTTCTAAAAATGTTTAATGATTTCGAGCTTCTTACATCAATAGGCAGATTATTCCACAGCAGCACAGCATTAAGAGTAAATGACTTCGCATAAAATTTAGAGTAACTTCGAGGACATACTAGCTTATTATCGAAACAAGAGCGCAATGTTACATCACGGTCCAAATCACTTAAAAAGGAAAAGCGCTCTTTAAGGTAGGGACGAGTGTGCGGAGCATAGAAAATATTATAAAGAAAAGAAAGAACATGAAAATTTCGACGAAGCTTATTGGAAGCCACTTGAGACGAGCACGGTACTCGCTGATACAGTCAAATTTTCTTAGCTTAATATAAATCTAATGCGGAGATTTTGCAAACGTTCCAGCTTGTTTAGCAACTCCTCACTCATATGAGTACAGCAGACGTCAGCATAATCTAATATTGGTAACAGAAGAGTTTCAGCTAAGGCTATCTTTGTTTTTATTGGTAAGAGATTTTTCCATCGTTGCAAAGAACCGATTCCATCAAAGACGCGTTTACTGACCTGATCAACTTGAGGCACCCAAGAAAACGAGGAGTCCATAAACAAACCTAGATTTTTAACAGTTTCACTGAATGACAAGATCGAGTAGTCCAAAACAAGCGGATCTAAGGCTAAAGAGTCAATTTTACGGGTCTGCTTAGGGTTACTGACAATAATAGCCTGAGATTTACTAGCATTGATAGTCAGCCCGTGAGATTTATCCATGAACTCATATGATACAGGTCTTCATTTAATTTTAATTAGAGATCGAGTTAATAAACATGGCGAAAAGGAGCGGTGAGAGCACACCCCCTTGAGGAACGCCAGCATGGAGATAAGAAAAAGAAGAGAAGTTATTATCAACTCGAACACATTGCTGACGGTTCCATAGGTACGAACGAAACCACTCAACTACCTTCTGGGAAAAATTGAAGGACTTAAGGATAGCTAACATGATATCAAACTCAACCGAATTAAAGGCATTACTGAAGTCTAAAAGAACAATTATTGTAACACGTTGGTTATCAAGGCCGAATCTAATCATAGCCGAATCGAATCAATACGTATATAGCCACTCCCCCACCACCTTTGCCAATGCGATCGTTAAGAATCAAGTGGAAACCTGGAATAGAATAGGATGTAGAAGGCAAGCAAGGTTTAAGGAACGTGATAATTATAATATAATCCACTAACAATATACCATATAATATAGAGCACATAAATGTACTATAATGATATTCTATCCTCCCACGAGTATATAGAGAAGAGAATGCTTAAATTAACAAATAATTCAAAACAAAACAATTCAAAATAAAATAGGAGAAAAACAACGAAACACAACAATTTAGTTAGTGAAATAAAAGAGACTAGGTAGCACACAAAATGTTACGCAAGACATATTTTTAAGTAATAACGCTTACAAGAGCAAAGAGCATATAAACATAACTTGAGTGAGTGGCAGAAAACAACAATTGTCAATTTTTAAACAGGATATTCAGACATTATTCATGACACTGACAGCTGTCAATTTTATTAGGTATGTCAATATTTTTAGTTGACCTACAAATTAAGTAAATATGAAAGAACCGCCTTTTCTTTAAGTTTAGATAAGTATAATAACACTTAACTATATCTAAAACGCAACAAGCAATTAGTACAGACCATAAGAAACTAAGAGTAACAAAAATAACAAGAATAAGAGATACCAGCACGCGAAGTACTATTTCCTGGCAGCGCTCTTGACTCGCGGTAGCTGTGGAACCTTAGATGGTACTAGGGCAAAAGAAGGAACGGCTGAAGCAGTCGCCTGCGCAGGAGTCGAAGCAGCCGGGGCAGGGATTGTATCAAGCTCCCCTACAGAACGGATCCGATCGGTATCACATGGTCTGAGTTCCTTAGTAAGGAACTCACACCATGTGATACCTGAGCCCCTAAGGCTAGTCTTAGCATGCCACACCTTATTAATAAAATATAAGTCCTGGAACTTGATGAGGACAGCTCTGGGCTTGTCTGCACGCACCAAACGATGACATCGCCTGACACACTCAGAGTTAACTGGCACTTTAAGGCGGTCAGTGAGTATTTTAGACGAAACACATTCTTTGTTCTCATCCTTTGTGTCTGGAATGAAGCCATGAAGCAATAAAATCTTACGCCGGCTTCTCATCTCAAACTCATCATTGGCCTTGTATAAAAATTGTCCTTAAATTTGAAGCCCTTAAAGTGCTCAAAGTACAAAACTTCTGAATGAGCTAAATTGAGCCGCAATGTTGGACATAGGGCTAGCAGCTGGAATTGCACCTTGAAGTTGCCGCTGGAATTCATCCATTCTTTCTTTGAAGTGGGCCCCAAGTTCTGTCATTGCTTGTTTTATAGAGTCCATTATGAGTATGTGTAGTGTTCAAGAGTGCTAGTACTGGTCACCGCAAGTGCAAGACACTATAATTCATTTTGGATTATTATAAAGGAAACTTAAAGTGGTAGGTAAAATAAGTTTTAGTACATTTCCATACAATATTAACTGTTTAATTACTTAAAAATCGAAATAAATAGAAGGAGCAAACCAAAACATGTGTTTACAACTTAACTGTCTCTCCACCAAAAAGGTTAAACATTGTTATAAGTTGAGTCATATTTTGGCAGAAAGGTTTCAATGTAACTGGCGTATTAATCTAAGTTTTTACAGATAGTAGTAAAATTCATGACATACATTTAATAACTCAGAGTTCAAAACCCTTTCAAGGTTCCTATCTGAATTCTGCACTACCCTGTTCTGCTTTTCACACAGCAAATTTGTAGGACTAATCTTGGTCGCCACTCTTTGATACACGACTAAGCAGTTTAAACAGCTATTTTGTTTATGAGGATAATTTAGTTAACATTTTTAATGACAAACTGTACAATTTCGAGATTTTTTTTAAAAAAACACTTGTCTTATTAGGTTTTGCATACAGCGTATATACTTGTAATACTTTTTTTATTTGTTATTTGCTATTAGTTAATGTAGAAATAACTTAAGCATATTATATTATTAGCATCCTTTTAGAGTAGAGTTACTATGCATGCTGTACCTCTTAATTTCTCTCTCTTAAATTTATTAAAACATTTTAATATTAATTATTTTAATATTTTACACACAATTCTATAAAAGTGTGAAACTCTCTCCTGTGACAGCGTCCAGTGTTACAGGCTCAGTGTTTCCTGTGGCAAGCTATGCCACTATTTGTCATTTGTATGTTTGACGAAAAGAAGTTATACTTGTGCACGCAGATCCTAAACCAACACATACACTACTAAGTATTTATCCCGGGAAATTGGCTCCCGCGGGATTTCTGCCGGGGCCGAGACAATAGAGCCCCGTTTAATGTTTAACAGATCCATAGAGTTGAAGTGCCGTCAGGAGTCCAGATCTTGATGGATATCAATTGCATTGCTGAGCGGGATCAGGCTTCTAAATTATCTAAGTTTATTAGTTTTTCTTTTTAAATGTTATCATACATGTATTTGTAGTAGTATAGCTATTTATTGTTAGTAAAGTTCTACTTTTTATCGCATTCAATAAACCCTGTAAATATAGATAGTGATTGGAGAATAAATAACTAATCGTACGAAGAGCTCTGCCCTGCTGACGCGCAGAGGAGCGTGTCTCAACGCCGGCCCGCGGCGGGCCGCGCGCTCGGCACACTTGGCGGCGAGTGACACGGCAGACACAATCAGTATAACGAAGTGATTTAAGACGGTGCCGAAGGAGTAGTTGTTTCAGTACGCTGCACTACCCTACAGGTACAGTATGGGAGATCTGGGAGGGAGATCAAGACGATCTCCTTTCTAGCGGTTGTTGGGGCTGTACAGAGTCGTTTCAAAATTGCGTGTTCTTCCAATAAATGATTAATATTATTTCATGAAGGCAGACAGATGAGCCGGGCGGGTTACATTCACAAACATACATCAATCGTAAAGTGCAAACTGTGTTCACTGTATCGATGTGACGATAGACTGTCTGTATCAAATTGTCGCTGGAGCGGATTGACAGCGAGTTGAAGAGCAACGTACAAGCCTGTGGTACGAGTTCCCTCCGATCGAGATGTCAGGTCAGCTCTTTGAACTGTCGAGCCACCAAAGTTGCATTTACGTTAGCAATACCTGTCAGAGTTAAACATGTAAACCTACTTAATTACACATATTAGTAATTCATTCGATGGAAAATGCATGTTTTTTTAGAATTTGACGGCGCCTCCGTCAATAATCGGGACATCGGGTGCATCGGCTAATTAGTCATGACGTCACACTCACATTCTTGTATCGTTCGATGGTGACCGTTGAACGATATGAAAGAAGCCAGTTAGTTAGTTTGGGGCCCTTGGCTAGCCGTCGGTTGTCCGCTGCACACGGCGCACCACGGCCTTCTTGTATTGATTGTTTTATTTAATTTATTGTGATTTATACAGATTAAAAGTTGTGCAAGTTATTTAGAAAGAGTGTTTGATAGTTTGACAACAAATGTCAGCCCCTGACCCTACATAATATGTATAAAGTATCACCCGCCATGAAGCGCTTCGGCGAGCTCACAATAAACAAACCATAAGCTTCTAGACATATAGCATCCGCGCGGGTCCGGAACACTCACTGCTGCTCGACTCGACTCCGGAAACGGTTGCTTCATCAGTTCCGTTTTGACTAGTATTATGAGGACCTGGTTACGATTATTGGAGACGGAGGGCAGAGGTCATCAACCCCGTCAAGTGGCGGTGAACAGCTTAGCGCACGTGGAGCCGCCGCGCGAGTGCTCTCGCTTACACCAAACTGTAAGAAGTTACGTTACTGGTGATAACTGTCGCAGGCGGCTCGCTAGCGGCTTCGTGTGCGCTCGGGCCCGGCTTATAAAACCCGTAGCCGATTGTTTTCAGGGGTAAAATATACCCACCGCCCACCGGCCGAGTGCCCTACGAGCTGACCTGACGATTTGAACACATGAACTGTGGATGGTCCTCTATTATCAATAGGCGCGTTATTGCCGCGGCCTGACAGCCGGCCACGTCCCCGGCGCAGCTGCGGCGGGACTCCGCGGCCGCGACCGGCTCCCGTGACGTACACCTCCCGAGCGCCGTGTCGGAGTCTCGGTTACGTTTTACTGTTTCGGATAATTTGATAAGACACCGAGATTTCAGATAGATTATATTAATATTAGAATTTTGATCGAACAGCTCGGCGGTAGAAGGTGATACCTTTCATGCGTCCGCGTCAGGCCCGGCCCGACCAAAGCGCGACTCACGAGCACCTGTACCGACGTCGGGTTCGACCACTGCAGAAGTGCAATCAGACATATATATTTATACGGAATATACAAATGGTGGAGCGGTAGGGCTACATAGTATTCCAGCTGAAGTATGGAAGTTTCCGAAAGTAGATGGCTGGAGGTGGCTGACTTCATTTTTCAATAAGTTGTTGCACGAAGAAGCGATCCCTGAGGGTGGTTCAAAAGTTCGCTGGTATCGCCTATATATAAAAATAAGGTGGAACAATTGATTGGATTTGAGCCCTTACTTGTTCCTCCTGATAATGGATGCCCTTACATCGAACGTACAGGAGGAAGCACTCTGGTGCAAGTTATTGTCGTCTGAGGTCGAGAGCAGATTGGGAATATGGTAAGAGAATCTACAGAGCGCGGGCCTAAGGATCAGCCGAACCAAAATCAAACATCTGTTTTGTGACTTTGGCGGCCCGTAATGCCTTAAATGGTGTATCGATACCAGTCTGCGCTGATTTCCGGTACCTCGGCTCGCTCTTCCAAAACGACGGAAATATTGACCGAGACGTGTACAATTGAATGAACACGGGATGGATAAAATGGCGACCGGTCACAGGAGTGGTATGCGACAAATGCCCCTTGACCTTAAGGGGAAAATTTATAAAACAGTCGTAAGACCTGTCGTGTTGTATGGATCAGGATGTTGGGTGATAAAAGGAACGAATGAAAGAAGAGTTCATGCGACAGAAATGCGAATGTTGAGATGGATGTGTGACAAGAATGGAAGATAAGAAATGAGATTATAGGGGGAAGTGTAAAAGTTTCGCGACTAGTAGTAGTGACAGAAAAGATGAAGAGTTATAGGCTAGCATGGTATGGTCATGTAATGCAGAGGGAAGGAAGCAATGTTACCAAAATAATGTTATATATGTATGTGAACGGGAAAAGGAGTAGAGGAAGACTAAAGAAGAGTTTGAGGGATTACGTAAAAGAGGACATGCGTATGAAAGTTATGGGTAGTGAATTGACGGCTGATAGAAGTGGGTGGAAGAAGAAGACTGATGAAGATGTTGTGCCGATCCCACATACGAGTAAGATGGGATAAGGACAAGAGAAAGAAAGATTCTTCGTGACTGCTTTTCACAACGCCACGAGCAGTACTGCCGGCCACCCTCTGGCAGGTGACCGAGCGGACGAATTAAAACACCTCGATAACGAGTTATATACATTTAATCTAAAAATAATAACATAGCAAATTGGTAACTACTACTTCGATCAGACTGAGGGCAATACGACCCCTCCGCTGCCCACCCCGGGCGCCGGCTGCTGCTCCGCAGACTGCAGTCTCTGTTAGGCACATTCACTTGCTTTATCGGTGTCTAAGAATCTAGAAAATTAAAAAACAGCGCCTCCTCAAAGCCTCGCTGGCGGCGGAGCTGTGCGGGGCGCGCGGACACAACGAAACGCAACTGTCCCGACAGGCCGACGGGCTGGCGACCGAGCGGCGGCCGAGCTGCGGCCGAGCGGCGACCGAGCGGCGACCGAGCGGCGACCGAGCGGCGGCCGAGCGGCGACCGAGCGGCGGCCGAGCTGCGGCCGAGCGGCGACCGAGTGGCGGTGCTCGGGCGAATCGCCATCGACCAGCTTATTGAAATACGACAATTGCGCAACATTTTTCTGAGCGCCAACTCGATGTGAGGCGCCGCTCAGAAGCGGTGCGCGTGCGAGGCGGTCCCGGGTGCCGGCTCGGGGTGCAGATGCCGTCGACGGCGACGACCGGAGCACCCGCGGCCCGAGCACCCGAACGCGCCCCCGATCCGCCTCAGGGCTGCGGCACCTCGGCGGGCGCGGGCTGGAAGGAGCGCACTATGCTGACCAGCGCCGTGTAGGTGCCGGCCACCAGGCCCACGATGCCTACGAGGAACAGGAGTACATCTTTGGCGAACAGGATGCTCCGCGCCGCGCTCGGCCTCTTGGGGAAGTTGACGCATATCTCCATGAGCGCCGGGAAGCAGATGCCCAGCGCCGAGAGGCACAGCGCGCCGAACAGCGATATGAAGAGCCCGAGGCGCGGGACGGCCACCGCCAGCACGACTGGAACAGACGGCGCCGTCAGCGTCGCCCCGGGGCCGGGCGCGGGCCGGGCCGGGGCCGGGGCGACACTCACACGTGAGCAGGCACAGCCCCACGCGCAGCGCGTACTCGGCGGCGCGCACGCGGGCCGGCGCCGCGCCCGCCACGCGCGGCAGCACGTAGCGCGTCCACAGCACCTCCACGGGCACGTAGCAGTGCAGGCCGTAGCTGATGAAGATGGCCACCGCGAACATCACCACCACGCTGGTCGCCAGCCTGCGGGCGAGGGGCACGTGAGCGCCGCGCCGGCACGGAGCCGCGGGCGTCGCGCACTCGCGCCGTACTCACGGGTCGTCCCTGGGCAGGTCCAGCGTGATGGAGTCGCTGCACTTGGAGACGCAGAACACGTAGCCGATCGCCCCCACGGCCACGTACAGCAGCACTATGATGGCCATCCCGCAGTTGAGCACCCCGCACGGCGCGCCGAAGGCTTTCGGCGTCTTCATATTGTTCTCCAGGGCGATCACCTGGAACACGAGCTCGATGCGGCGCGAGGACGTCGGTGCCTCGGCGCTGAGGTTGTGTTACTACACGCCCACTCACCACGCCCACGGCCGTGAGTGCGAACAGCACCGTCCCGAAGAACAGCGGGAAGCTCTCCGCCGAGCCCCACAGGTCCAGCGGCTCCCCCCGCGCCTCCGGCTTCTTGCCCGCCAGCAGGTAGTACACGATGATGCCCAGCCCCACGAACGTCATCACGTTGGCCAGCGCGGAGAAAGGCGCCAGCATCTTCAGACTGGGGATGAGGTTGAAGGCGATGAGCGGGCCCAGGATTATCAGCATGTGGATCTCGACTGCCATCTCGTAGTACGGGTCCACCACCTGGGGGCGTCGAAAGAGAGCGACGTTTCAACGTGTACCGCGCAGCGACGGCCACAAACGAACAGCCCCGTGCACGTGGGGCCTCGTCCGGTGCGCGGCAGCGCGCGGGCCGACTTCTGATGCATTCAGTTTACAGCTAATACTCGCGGGGCGAGTCTAACTTCAGTTGCCAACGCTAGGTATTCCGCAACTCTCAGTGGCTATCCACTCGGTGACGCAGCCGCCGGCTCCCGGGCGGTGGCCGGCCCAATCCGCCGCGCGCAACTAGTCCGAAGAAATCGTTTTCGGAAGCCTAATGAGGTCAGGCGGCCGAGGAAGTGACACGGCGCTGCGGGCGAACGGGACGGCGAGCGGGGCGGTGAGCGGGGGAGCGAGCGGGACGGCGAGCCTCTCCGGGCGGAACACTTCGGAGAGCGCAATTACGCGCCGGAGGAATTCCTAATTGAGGCTCATTGCTCGTCAATGGCAACTTCATCTCGGCAATATGCGGTTGATTGGATGCGGCAGGTCACAGGTTCATCGATGTACGACAACTCCTCTCAATGAGTAAGTAATATGATATCGGTATGCCGCTCGGTCGATTGTTGCGCCCCACGCTCCCGCGGCGCGCGCCCACCTTCTTGATGTTGTCGGCGATGAACACGATGTACACGCAGCAGATGCCGAGCTGGTACACCACCAGGAACACGTCCACGGCCAGCGCGGCGGGGCGCGCCAGGCGGCGCAGCGGCGCGGGCCCGCCGCGCAGCGCCGCCGCCGCCGCCGCCGGGTACGCCAGCAGCGGCGCGCGCGCGCGCACGCACGCCGCGTACTGCGCGCGCACCAGCACGTGCAGGCAGTGCGTCACCAGCGCGCCCACCAGCAGCGTGGCCGCCGCGCCCGTCAGCAGCCCCGCGCGCGCGAACGCCTGCGGCATGGCCAGGATGCCCGTGCCCAGGCTGCACTTGAGCAGGTGCACCAGCGTCTCCAGGTTGCTGCGAGCGAGACGGTCGGTGAGCGCCGGCCCGCGCGGGGCGGGGGCGGGGGCGGGGGGGCGCCCGCACACTCACTTGGTAGGCCGCGACAGCTGGCGGTGCAGGTGCGGGTCGTAGTCGTCCTCCGGGTCGTCCCTGCGGGAGAGAAACCGTGAGAGCGCGCCCGCCGCCCGCCGCGAGGCGCCGGGTGTCCGTGGCAGGCAGAGAACCCGGCGGCGAGCGGCCGCTGACGTCTGTAACATGAAAATATTTCCTCTTCAGAGACGACGCTCCGCCCGGCGCGCGGGAGACGCTCACTTGGCAGGGATCGGCGAGCAGCTCTCGGGGGGGTCGCCGACAGCCCGCAGGTGCACCGACTCGCCCTTCTCGTCCATCGCGGCGGCGCTGGCTCTGCCGGTGTCTGCAAGAGAAGGCGTCAGGCGGTGTCAGAGGCGAGGCGCTGTCGGTTTGCTAATAGTCGCGTTTAAAACTCGTCAGAAAAATAAGACGACCGACCGACAGACGCGACGCGACGCCCGCGAGCCTGTCGAGAGTCCCGAGCCGCAGCTTCACGACAATCTGTCTATATAATGGTCACGGCCGCCCGTCACTCGCGAGGCCGCCGGGCCGCCGCCGCGGCCCGTGGCGATATATAATTTATTTTCAAACTAAAAAGAACAACTGCTCATCGGACGGCGTCGGCGCTGGTCTGCGCGCGCGCGTGCCGGCGGCCGGCGCCGCGGGGCCGGCCGCCGGATCAAGTCACAACAATTGTAGCGTTTTCTGTTACAAGTGTTTTGACTTCAGCGCTGTAAACTGAGTGATTGACAACATTACACTCGTATGTAAATGAGTTGCGGCGGAGCGCTCGGTGCCGGGCGGCCGGCGCGTGACGTCACCGCGCGGCCGCCCGCCTTCGGCTGCGCTGTCATTAGGAACACGAAACTTTCGCAGGTGACAAAACCTAAATTGTAACAAAAAAGTAGGTCACGAGTGAAACAAAAATAAATAGGTCCGCAATTTTAAACGAGCGAAGCGACGAGTTACGTTAACTCATTCCAGGGAACCGGACTCGAGCCGCTTATATCTAATATTTCATATAATAATATTGAACTTTTCCGTGGAATCCTGAGACGCGTCGGGCTTCCGCGCACCCCGCCGGCGGGCGGGGGCGCTCGCGTTTTGAATTTCAGAAGCGAAGACGAAACGACATACGCCACCTGCGGTCGGGGTCTGCGGCGAGCGCGATCGGAGCGGGAGACACGACACGCGCGGCCGGCGGGCGGCGGAGCTCTGCGGGCTCGGCGCGCCGCCCGCCCCCCGCCGCCGCCGCGCGCCGCGTTGCATCACGGGACCCGCGCCGGACGCCGAGGCTTCCGGCGCGCGGCCGAGCGCTTCCGCTCCGAGGCCGCGCTCGCCAAACTCTGGAGCCTCTTCGGCGCGGGGCCGCTGCGTGGACGACAATCTTGTTTTGAACACGCTACCGCGCTGCCGTTGCCTCTGCGTGCGCCCGCGACCCGCCACCGCTGCACTAGCCGGGAGGAAAGTTGCGCGGCCCCGGGCGCCGGCCGCCGCCGTCCGCGACGACTTCATACGAGCGGAGTTCATTGTTCCAAAAAATTATATAACTATATACATGAAGACGATCTGTCCCTGCGACTTACTCGCGCGGCGCGGCGCGTGACCGCGCGCGTCACGCGCGAGGCGCGGGCCGGCGGGCGGGGCGCGGGGCGCGGGGCGCGGGGCTGCGGCCGCGCGGACCAGCTCGAAGCAATGGACGCGAGGAGCCCGCGGCGACCGCGCTGAGGATCTCGCGTGAACCGGCCGCAGAAAACATCGAACCGCACCCACGGGGCCGGCCCGGCCGCGGTCGGCGCTCGGTCGCATTCCCCGGCGTAAGAAAACTACTTTATAGCGACTAACAAAATAGTGAAGCGGTGATAGCCTAGTGGTTAGGGCGTCAGCCTCCTATTCAGAGGTCGGCGGTTCGAATCCCGGCACGCACCTTTAACTTTTCGTAGTTATGTGCGTTTTTAAAGAATTAAAATATCACTTGCTTCAACGGTGAAGGAAAACATCGTGAGGAAACCTGCACGCCTGAGAGTTCTCCATAATGTTCTCAAAGGCGTGTGAAGTCTGCCAATGCGCACATGGCCTGCGTGGTGGACTATGGCCGAACCCTTCTCATATTGAGAGGCGACCCGTGCTCTGTAGTGAACTGGCAGTGGGTTGATCAGCCGATAGCAGAACATAGAAGAGTTAGGTAAAGTGATAATCACCGGTTGCGATGTGTCACAAATATTACTTCACATGTAAACGTAGCGGATACATTCACGTGAAAGAGAACAGTAGTTTGCGATTTAGAAGTAGTCTTAAACGGGAAGGGCCAAAATCGAACGAACCGGACGAAATGTATAATTTTTCTGCTCGCATTATGTGCTGCAGATAACATTCATATCATCGGCTGGAGAGGTGCGAGTGTGACTCTTCACCAGGCTCGGCTTTCTCTTTGTAAAATGATAATGCCCTGAATGTAATGACATGTTCTGACGTTATTTAAAGCCTTAAAATTAATAAATAACAAGAAAACTAATGACTGGGGCATTTCCGCTAACATTGTTAACATCCTTATTTGATATTGTTGCAACCGACTTCGCAATCATATATAAGCATAGTACAGATTGTAGTGTGTGTGAAATGAAACATAGTAAGTAGTTCCCTGCTCACACCGGGGAGTACGACCGACGCAGCAGTTCTAGACAAGGCGTGCTATTGTGCTCAACATGCAATATTGGTCAGAAAACGACACCGCTGTGGAATTAATCTTACCTTAACGATATAATTCAGAAAGTTGAAGTTAATGGAAAGCGTTCAATTGTTGATATATAAAAAATTAATTAAAAACTATAAAAAATTTAATAACTGTTTAAATAAAACTAAAAAGACATGGAATCTTATAAAAACCTTATCAAATAATAAGATAAGCCCAGGCCCAGGATATGCCAAATATTTAATCAATAATTTTCCACCATTGGTAGAGGACCAATTAGCGAGTGAAATACCCAAAAATTCTTCAAGTTGCTCAAAACAAATTAATAAAAATGCTTTTTAAATACCCATATCGAACATCTACCATTGAAATTTGAAAATGAATATTAATTAGTTACATATTTATAATGTATGTATTTTTAATTACAAAATCCTCAACAAAAACATCAAATTTAATAAAGTTAAACAGATTAGCGCACGCAACAGCAGACGAGCTAGTGTACTGGATTTACCTGGGCCGAGGACCAGTAGCTGTGCTAAGAAGGCATTCACTCTTGAGGCAGCACAGCTTTTCAATAAGCTCCACCGACATAAGACGCACGCCCTCAATAATGCATTTAAAACGACCCACCCAGCGAGGCATTGAGGGACCGCCTCCATGCATAAAGGAGTTTATTGACGGATGTATCAATGTTTAAATTTAAAGTAAGTGTGGCCATTCTCACCTCGGTGACTGTTGTATGTTTTATTGACAAACAATTAGTTTACATAAACAATTAATATTACATGTGAGCCCTCCTGCCGCGCAGAACGTATAGGGGAGCCGGCGGAGCTGCCGCCGGAGACGCGCACCAGCGGCGCGGGCGGCGCGCGCGCCCGCCAACGCGGCCTCCCCGCCGGCAGGTGAGGCGGCCTGCCACATCGACTGACCGGACGGAAGGCGAACGTGTGTCGCGGCGCGCAGCGACGTAACCTCAGCAACATTGTTGCAGGGGAGCTGCACGAGATAAGCCCCTACGCTACGTGCAGCATGTCGAGCGCGGGCGCGCCGCCGCGGCCGCAGCGGCTGGCGCTCGACAACGGTGAGCGCGCACGAGCGCCACGTTATATAAGTTGATTCATTATTCTATGAATACTATGGAACAAGGGTTTAATTTAATGTTAACAAGTCCCGCGGGCCGCGGCGCGGCGGCGGGCGGGAGTCGGTAGTCTCTGGCAGTCCGCCGGGCGACGCGTCGGCCGGACGCCGCACTCCCACGCTACCAAGTTGTTGTTTGTCCATGTCGCGCAGACTACGGCAGCGCACGCGACAGCGACTCGGAGTCCAGCTGCTCGCCGTGCGCCGCGTGCGCCGCAGAGCACGCGTGCGCCGCGGAGCTGTCCGGTACGCCCGCGCCGGCTCTCACACAGTACTATTGATATCTCAACTTTAAAGAACTTGTGTCTGCTGCTGCTGCTGCTGCCAGCTCCGCGCGAGCAGTAGTTAGTGACGACAGACACATAGACAATCCTTCGAGGCCGGTGAAGCAGTGGTGACGTAATTAAGTAAGAATTCGAGCCTTTTGAGAGCCTCCTCCGGGATGCCGTCCAGCGTCGAAGTTTGGAGTAATCCCTTATTACATTATCACATAGCTACATTTATTGAGACGATTGCTAGCAATAACAGCGGTTACAGTATACAGTTGGCGGAGTTGCAGCAGCAGACGCTCGCGCCGGGGGCTGCCGCGGGGCGGGGGGAATGCTTGAGATTCTTTTTCTTTTAATTTTCGCATCCGAGTTCCGATGGCGGCCAACCGGATTGCACCGGGCATTTTTGGTTTGAGTGTTTGGACGTAATGGACACTTCGACTTCTACTACGAACCTCGAGCAGACACGCCCCCGCCGGTGAACAATCCTGGGCTGTGGGAGTCGCTGCGACGCTACCCGACCTCCTCGCCGAACCTCCCGCGTGAGTCGCCGCGTGGAGCGCGCGAGGCGGCCCGCTCGTGGCATCGTGGCGGCGGCTCATGTGTTCTATGGCCGTAAACATAGATGCAGTGGCTGATGGCCGGTTGGTGACCTCCTCGCGACGTCATTCATTAGAGCTTTGTCAGGAGTGGCCGAGCGACAGCTGAGCCGGCCGCCGCGCCGCTGCAGCAATAAGAACCTGGACGTGAACTAGTTGTCAGTTGTAAGCGACCCTCAGATGTTTCAATTGGACTGAACCTGTTCTATTTAATAAAAATGTGATATTTTGTACAGTTGTATTATTTTAAAAGCATACAAATTCATTGCGTTCGCCGGAACAGCAGGCGGCGCGTGAGGGGAGCTGCCTCGCGCCTCTACGCATCGCCCGTGGCGCCGCGGCGGTGGAGGGTTTTAAAAAATAACTAGGATGGTTTCCACAATTGAAATACGTGACTTTAAAAGACCGGTTTAAAAGACGGTGGGGGGCGCCCGCACCGGCATGGCTGTATATTAAGAATGACCAGTAACGAGAGATCCCTCCGAAATATACAACTATAGTATGTCCCTGTTTGTTCGCTTTACTTCCTTGTCATTCGGAAGTGTCCGCAGCCCTCGCTGCACAGCGTCGGTCCTGTGCTGCGCCGTCGCCTCGCTCCGCGGACCCCGCCCCCGCAGCGCACGCGAGGAGGCAGACTGGGACTTCTTTCTTCTGTCACGTTCGTCATTAATCCGCACTCGGTCGGATGTCTCCCGAAGTGTTTCTGATTGTCACAAATGGTGTTGCTTTAATCAGTAATTGCACTCAGTCCGCGCATGTTATATTACCGATACTGTGCCGATGTGAACCTCGCCCCTCCGCGCGGCGCGCAGCCAGCTGCAGAGGTTTCCAACCTTGTGCTCCCTGCACCTTTCACCTCCATGGAAAACTAGAAGCGGTCGATACGAGTGTCCCATGTTTCTTTTTGTGGATTAAATAATCAAGCCAAGTCGAGCGCAAAGCAAACACTGCCGTACCATCCTTTACTGGAACCATTTCGCCGAATTTTCAGGCTCCTATTTGAGATGATCATACATGATCATCAAAATAGAAGTAGTACTTCCTATAAACTCAGAGAGCTGAAATTTGGTACAGAGTCAGGGTTAAATGGCCACATAAAGGGAAAACTATAAGAACTAGGATAATCGAAGATCTGGAGTACCTGGTGACCCTGGTTAGAAAACACAAGAGCCCAACCAAACTATTTGATGTCGAAAACCCAGCGTAGTGGGACACATCTCCTAATCTAATTTAATCTAGCCTATAGCGTCCCACTGCTGGACGAATACCTCTCCTTCTGGTAAACTTCTCCTAAAAAGAAAAAACTGTGTCTGTATGCGCTGCTGAGTGTGGCGTACACAACTTTAGATTTTATATAGGAATAAATCACTTATAGTCAAAGAATATCTGTTTTAATATACTTTGCTAACAAGTAACTAATTCTATATATGTTGATGTGGTGAGTACCGCTGTATGTGAGTGCTGAACGTGTACTGTGGCTTTAAACTATGTTTCGTGTGAAGTGAAGTAAAAGTGCTGATGTGAATGCGCGCGCGTGCCCTGTACGATACATGACTCGTACATATTCCCGGGCGCGAGAGATGTGAGTGGGTGATGATCATGAGTTTACAAGAAATGCTTAAATGCTAATAAACTTATAAATTAAACTCAAGTTAACAATACATAATTTAAATCTATGCTTAGACATAAACCGGATCAGTCAATGTCAGTAGACACGGGTTTGGTGAACACTGGAGGTGTCTTCTTGTGCCGCTTTATGCTGCTGAGTGTGCTATTAAAATTCCTCAATTCGACGGTCTCTTCGCGCGACTGATGATTTGCGTCTCTTCTTGTGTGTGGCGTAGAATCGGCGATGGAGGTGGCAAGCCTTCTGCGCGCCGGCTCCTTTGGAGGCTGCACTTCGGAGTTCGACTCTAAGTCGGCGCTCCTCTGCCGACGTCGATAAAACCACCGACAAAGAAAAACTAGTACTGTAGACATTTTGATTGGTCATCCTTCTTCTTGATGGTTTGTTTGTCTGAAATCTTCCCTGTCGGCTCGGTCGCTTTTGGGTTAGAAACCAACACTGATAGTTTAATTACTGGGCGCTTGATGTACCCAGTTTTTGTTTTCAGTGTAACTACCCGAACCAGTCCATCGGACCCGGGATGTAGCTCAATGACTCTGCCTAGAGCCCAGCTTCCTGCGATGAGATTAGGCTCATGAATAATGACAACGTCATCAACTCGTATATTTTCATGAGGTCTTTGCCATTTACTCCTCGCTGAGAGTTGCGCGAGATATTCGGATTGCCACCTCTTCCAAATGTCTTCAAAAATTTTCTGAGTTCTGTTCCATCTGGTTCTTTCATCTTTTTCGGTATCCAAGATGGTCAATATGGGACCGCTACTTAGAAAATGTGAGGGCGTCAGATAATTCAAGTCATCTGGGTCTTCTGTGATTGGGCACAGCGGTCGACTATTAAGGCATGCTTCGAGTTGGGCCAGTAATGTGCTATATTCTTCAAACGTGAGTTTTTGTTCGCCAACCACACGTCGAAGATGATGTTTTAGGCTTTTAACAGCTGCTTCCCATAGGCCTCCAGCACTGGGCCAAGCGGGGGCGTTAAAATGCCACTGAATTCCCATCTCACTAATCACTGTATAGAACTCATCGTTAAATGTTTTGCGTAGTTCTGTTTGTTCTTGCTGCAGTGCCTTATTGGCGCCAACAAAATTGGTGCCATTATCACTGTAAATATGATGAGGCTTGCCCCGACGTGCAGACATGCGTTTTAAGGCAGCCAAAAATGCTGTTGAGCTTAGGTCTGATACGAGCTCGAGGTGCACAGCTTTTGTTACCATGCACACGAACACTGCAATGTATCCCTTGCTTGTTTTGACCCCTCGCCCTTTATTGAGTTTCACGTCAATGTATCCAGTGTAATCTACGCCAGTGTGGTGAAAGGGACGCGAAGGATTGCTTCGAGGTTCAGGTAAATCCCCCATCATTTGTTTTTGCTTAATTGCCTTATGCTTCTTACACGTAATGCATGTAAGCAAACGCTTCCTCACAGCTCTGTTTCCGCCTAGGATCCAATAGCTCTGTCTGATGTGTGCGAGCGTCATCCGAGCCCCCGCATGAAACGTGCGGCGGTGGGCTTGGTCGATAATAAGGTCAGTAATGTAGCTGCTGTGTGGTATGATCAGTGGATGTTTCATTTCTTCGTCAATGTTTGCGTGCTTCAGTCTGCCTCCTACTCTCAATAGGCCGTCCTTATCCAAGAACGGGTTGAGGCATAATGTTTTACTTTTGCGATTTACTAGCTCCTGTTTTCGTAGACTATTTATTTGGTCAGAAAATTCCATTTCTTGAACGTATTTAATAATCATATGTTTCGCGGTGTCCAATTCTTTCGCATGCAAGTAACCAGAGTGCTTGCGCTGACGTCGCGTGATACGTAACACCCAGGCAAGTATCCGTACGGCGCGTGCCATATCGCTGTTTCTATGCAGTATGTATTGAATGACATCATCGCTATGAGGTCGAACTATGACGTTGCTCTGTTTTATTTTTCGCTCCTCGTGATCCGTGACGTAGACGGTCTTCTCTGCTACCGATGACTCATCGAATCCAGGCAGAAATTGAGGGCCGTTCCACCACAAGTGATGTTGTTTTAATTGTGCTGTTGTCATACCACGGCTGGCGCAATCAGCTGGGTTATCAGCTGATCTTATGTAATACCAATTGTCTGATATTATGACGTCTTTGATTTGTTTGACTCTATTCGCCACAAATGGTGTCCAGCGGTTGATATCGCCTTGAATCCAGCCTAGAACTGCCGTTGAGTCACTCCAACCGTATACTTTGATCTCGCGACCGTGGAGGGCTTGAACTATTTTTTGCATAAGTGATGATAGTAGATGCGCTCCACACAGCTCTAGACGTGGCAAGGTTAGCTTCTTGTTCTCTGGCACCAGTCTTGTTTTTGCTGCAACGAGTGTGACGTAGGTATCAATTTTACAGTACACAACACATGCATAGGCTTTTATTGAAGCATCGCAAAAGCCGTGCAATTGGATAGTGTCATGTTTCCCAATCTTGTACCATCTTTGGATTCTGAATTCACTTATGTTCTGTAGATCTGTATTAACCTTTTCCCACTCGGTGTTTATTTTAGCCGGAAGCTGGTCATCCCATTGAATGTTAGAGAGCCATACTTGTTTGAATAAAAGTTTCAATGTTGTTGTAATCGGAGCTAACCAACCGAGTGGATCAAATATCTTTGAGATATCGGATAGTAGTGAACGTTTTGTACGTTTTTCTGCCTTTGTTGTTTCGCCTATTTTTAGTTCGAACGAGAATGTATCTTCATTAGGATTCCATTTCAGGCCGAGTGTCTTTGTTGATTCGGCATTCTTGAAGTCGAACGATGCTTGATTTGACGACGCTCTGTTGACGTTTTGAAGTAATTCCTCGTGGTTAGATGACCATTTTCGTAAGTTGAAACCTCCCGACCGTAATAATCGGATTAAATCTTCCTGCAGTTGTTTGGCCGATGACAATGTGAAGCTTCCACTTACAAGGTCGTCCATGTAGAATTCTTCTTGCAACGCTTTAGCTGCTCTGCTGTTCTGATACTTGTGGCCTTCATCAGCTGCCAACTGTTTCAAAGTCATCATGGCTAAGAAAGGGGCTGCTTTCATGCCGTAAGTGACTGTCGTGAGCTGATATTCACGTAACCGTTGGTCAGGAGAGCTCCTCCAAAGTATCTTCTGATAGTTTTGATGTTCATTGCTGCAATGTATCTGTCGATACATTTTTTCAATGTCCGCTGTGTAAGCAAACTGATATTGCCTCCATCGCAAGATTAATGACATGAGATCTTGCTGTAAATTCGGGCCACGCTTCATGAGGTCATTCAACGTATGTCCCGTGGATGTCTTCGCCGATGCGTTGAATACTACTCTTAATGCAGTAGTTGTAGAACCGGCGCGCTGAACACAATGATGAGGCAAGTAGCAGGCCGGTGCTATGTTACCGGTACACTCAACCATATGATTCATTGCTTGATATTCATGAATAAAATGTCTGTATGATTCTGCTAATTGTGGTTGTTTGATAAATTTCCTCTCAAGTTGCCGGAATTGTGCCAAAGCCATGGGTTTCGAAGCTCCTAATTTTTCTTGAAAGTTTGGTATGAGTGGCAGCTCGACAGTGTAGCGACCTTCTTCGTTACGAGTTGTTGTGTTCTTATAGTGCTGCAAACAATCCAGATCATCCTGTGACATCTTCGAGTTTTCTGCTATGTCTTCAACTGACCAAAATTGTCGAATGTCATCGATGTTATTTATCACAACGTTGCACTGAAATGTTGTTTGCACGGTCCCGCATAAAATCCAGCCCAAGCGCGTTTGTAATGCAACTGGTTGTGATTTTCCGTGCCTGATGATGCCTTCTTGAATTATGTTTGAGTATATATCGGCCCCAAGTAAAATGTCTACGGGGCGACTTTCATTGAAATCTGGATCAGCCAACGTGATATTCTCTAAAAACTTCCATGATTTTGGTTTTGTAAATGATTTATTCGGCAAATTGTTTATCAAATTGCGCATAATGAAAACATCGGTATCAAATGTATAATCGCTATGAATTGCACTGCACGTGATTCGCATGACGCCTTTGCAATTATTTTCTTTAGCTCCAACGCCGAATATAACCCCTTTGCAGCGGCCACGCGGTATTCGTAGCCTTTGCGCTGCTTTTTCCGTTATCAGGGATGTTTGTGAACCCTGGTCGAGGAGCGCTCGCAAAGTTATCAGTGACCCATCGTTTGCTTGCACGTTGATTAATGCTGTGGTAAGCAGAGTTTCTGATAAATCTTCTTGAGACACATGATTGGTGTTGTTGCTAGTAGTTTCCTTGCTATCAGCGACGGCTGTGTTTTGCTGCAGTGATCTGTTGTTTGGTGTCTGTCCACCCCATTTGCCGTAAGCGTCGTGAAGAAGTGTATTATGATCTGAATTGCAGACGCGGCATCTTTTTCTTGACAAACATCCGTTGCCTTGCGTATGCACGATTAGGCAATTTTTGCATAAATTGTATTTCGCAACCGACTTCCGTTTTTCGTAAGGCTGTAACCCGAGAAATTCTTTGCACGAAAACAATTTATGTGCTTGATTGCAATGTGGGCATTTTGATGCACCTTCATTTTCCTTAGTCAGTGAACTCGATTTATAACTAGAATTATAATCGTCGTTTCTGTATTGTTTTGCACTAAATGCTTTGTATGAGTGATATTTATTTTTCATATGTGTAGGCTCCGATTGGGATCCTTTTGATGTTTCGGGCTTACGCCGAGATGATTCCCATGATACGAACTTTCCTTCCAGAAAATTGAGAAAGTCTGCTAGGTTGGGTAGCTCACGTGGCTCTACTAGTGACTCTAAGTAGTCGTTGAGAGTCTCGGCGTCCAATTTTTGTGAAAGTAAGTGTACCAATATGGGGTCCCACGATGACGTGTCTACACCGAGATTCTTAATCGCATTTACACATTCTTGCGTAGTGTCGTGGAGCTTTTTGACTGACGCAGCTGATAAATGTTGAGTGTTAGGTATACCGAGCAAGGAATTGAGATGTGACGAGAAGATCAGTTTCTTGTTGTTGTATCGGCGGTTGAGGATCTCCCAGGCAGTCTCATAATTTTCCGAGCTGATCGATAGATGCTGAATGAGTTTTTCAGCTTCTCCCTTCACTTTGCTTTTGAGAAATTGCATTCTCTGTGCCTTAGATAGCGATGGATGGGAATGGATTGTCTCAACAAATAAATCTTTGAATGCGGTCCAGTGTTCGTAGCTGCCACTAAATGTTGGTATTTCTATCTTTGGTGTGGCTTGTTCTCGGTGAGAAACTGACCACATTTTGGTGTTGATGGTTCCTTTTAATTGGCTGTAGACGAGTTCACATGCGTTGTATGAAATCTCGTAGTGCCCTTCAGCTTCGTTGGCTAAGCTGTCAAGCTCCCAATACAGTGAATCGACTGCTACCCACCTCGATTCCAACAACCTTAGGGCGTCTTCAAACTGCCACTTTTCTTTAAGGAGGTCGACGTTGATGTGGGACACAGTTCGTTGGAATGCTTTGACGTTACTCTTATGTTTGCGTAACATCTCGTCGATTCTGCTGTTACCCGTTATCTCTGCTGCCTCAGGCACCGCTATAAAGAAGGGTGACTGGTTGTCGCGTTCAACTCCACCTGCACCTTGCTTCGAGGTTGACGGTGCCGGTTCGAATGTGAAGGTTGGCGGCTTCAATACGGGTGAAGCTGGATTTTGCTCTTTATTTAAATATTTTACAAATGATTCCCTGGCACTGTTGTAAAAATTTCTTGTTTGGTCAAAGAATTCTTGCCCAAAGTATTGGTGAGAGGGATCTGCGTGCTCTCGAATCTTCTCGTGGTTATTTTGAAACTCTCCCCAATACTTATCGAGGAGGTCTATTTTCTTTTGTACGTAGTCTGGAGTCTTACGGCTCGCTCCGTCCTTTTTAAAATTGATTACAGTTTGGTTCATGGCTTGCATGATCTGGTACTGTGTTTCAATCGTTCCCTCCATGTTGAAAAATGCTTATTAATACTTCGAGTCACCGAATCTGCTTCTGAAAATGCTGCTGATGTGCTTTAGTGAACTCTTGTATTTGTTGCCGCTGGATGATGATCTCAGGATCGGAAAGTATCTCCACTACGATATGTGCGCCTTCTCAATCTGACTGGGGCGATCCGCTTGTGGAAGACCAGCCAAACCGATTCGCTATCATAGATAGAAGCACTTCGTACCTGAGGTTTCTTGTAATGCTCGAAGGACCATAAAGGCTCGTAGGCTCGAAGGACCATAAAGATGTCCATAAAGGCTCGAAGGACCATAAAGATGTATGCGCTGCTGAGTGTGGCGTACACAACTTTAGATTTTATATAGGAATAAATCACTTATAGTCAAAGAATATCTGTTTTAATATACTTTGCTAACAAGTAACTAATTCTATATATGTTGATGTGGTGAGTACCGCTGTATGTGAGTGCTGAACGTGTAGTGTGGCTTTAAACTATGTTTCGTGTGAAGTGAAGTAAAAGTGCTGATGTGAATGCGCGCGCGTGCCCTGTACGATACATGACTCGTACAGTGTCAAACAAGAAAACCTAATAAAATAAATCAATATGCCCACGTTTCTACAAAAAGAAGTAAAATTCCACCAAAACATTCTGTAAAAAAATTAGCCAAGTCTCGATGGAGCTGCTTGTTTATCTCTACAAAGTAATGAAATCTCGACAAAGTCGTGCCAAGTGTAAGGTTCCTTAATGCGATTTCTTATGGGGTGACAAGGGTACAAAACCAGGTGCTCCATGACACCATTGCATCAACCTGTCGCCAGAACTGCTACTCATTGACGATGGAAAATTGCCACTTGGAACAGTTGATTCAATAACCAGTCAATTGTAGGCCTGATAAAGCTGCGTATTTCGATAATACTTATGTATAGGCGAGCCTCAAACAAACAGTATCAATGTTTTTTTCCAGTACCGACGGACTTCTTATCATTGATAGAAGTCCGTCTGTACGTCTATTTTATGTTAGATCGGTGGTCGATTTGACGCTCCTAAAAGAAGAGAGCAGAAGTCAGCGTTGTCAATGCACAACCAACAACAGCCTAACATGAGACACGAGCGTCCAGTTACCGATACCAGTCTGGGCTATTATCTCGCTTAACAAACATAGGTATAACATTGTTTTTTTGTTAATAATTTATGTATTAAATTTCAAGAATACATATATAACTTAAAATAAACCTTATATTAACCTAAAACTAAAAATCTTAAAAAATAAATCATATAATTACTTAACTAAAATATATTATTAAAAGGAGTCCCTTTAGGCAGCGTTCCCCCTTTGAATGGCTACACTAATTCGTTGTCCGAGGTAGCTGGCAGCTCTTCGGTCTCCTGTGATGTCGATTAACCTTACCTTGAAAATCCTAGGACCCCACGGACCAAGGGTTTCGACACCGAATGGGACAAAAACATTTTCGGAGCCTAGACCCCTGTATTAGCTTTTTCAGCCGCTTCACAAGCCGCACCAACTCTGTTGTTGGTTCCATGTAGATGGGAAGGGGCCAGCGTGTCTGTACAGGTTGCATCCCATACCAGCACCCGGCCCATCTTCCATGGAATCAGACCCATACCGTCCGGTCTCTTGCCATCGTCTCTTGCAAATAGACTTGGCACGTTGAGGGTGGCAAGGGTCCGGCGTATGATATCGTTAAGTGCAGCATGTCTCGAGAAGCGGCCTGCACTCTTTTGGCATGACAGTCCGTGATGTCCTAGCGTGTCGACATCACTGCCACAGAAACATTTATGACGGCAGACAGGACCCCAAGCCGTAGACAGGTTGCGATTCGGAGCGTGTCAGGCTCGAGAAAAGTTCCTGTATTTGACGAAGGGTACGCGTGAAGCCAGCAGCCAGCCTCACGTGCACCCGCGGCCAAAAGCACGCGCCGAACCTGTACTACAGCTCAAAAGATTGTCATAAATAAATTAGCAGTTTATGCCGTCCCAGCTCCTCTGTGGATTTGGAGAAACTGGAAATCTTTTTTGCATGGCCAGATGAAACTTTTGATCTGGATCTGGCCATGCAATTATGAAAGCGTTTCTAGATTGAAACAAAATTGACTCGTACCCGCCAACGTGCAGAGAATGTTCAACTGCCAACTCACACAACAACTATAACAATAAAGAAATCGCACGACTTGGTCTACATTTCATTACTCTGTAGAGATGACGAGCGACGCCGCGGGGGAGGGATTTCTTTATTATATTTTCATTCGTAGATCTTTATGAGTATAGATTTTCAATACTTATAAAAAAGTTAGCAGTCCCCGGGCGGCGCGGGGAGGGGGCGGGAGGACTTGTACGATATTCTACAGCACTAGACTACTTAAAGGGTCGCACTTAATAATTTAAAGTAAATTGACGAGCCTACTTACGGTGAGACGTAACCTAGTAATTAAAGTGTCCGCTGCGAAGTGCCGGGGCGGGGCGCGCCGCCACAGCGCGGCCGCTCTCCCAGCGCGCGGCGGCTACATGCAAGTGTCACTTCATTTCAGACGCGAGGCGTTCTGTGGTGTAGCCTCGCCAGGGGAGACACGGCCGTTGCGTATTTCTTAATTGCACTGCTCCTGGCTTTGGGTCTCTCGTGGGTTTGAAGTCCGCGTGTTCGGAGTTACAAGGCGGCTTAACCGGCGCAGAGGCGTGTTCCGGAAGGTTTGGTCCAGAGGTAATGTTAAAGGTCGGGAATCAATAATTATTCTGGGCCATATTTTACTGTCTCAAGAGAAGTTCGGAGGGCTCTGAACAAAAAAATTGAGACATACAATATTTTCCTAACCGGTGTAACTAGCTGTTGGCGGCGACTTTGCTGCCGAGGAAATTTTGTACTCATCGAATTTCCGGTCGACGAGCATCGCCTTCGCGTCGAGTCCAAATACATACGAGGACCTGACGTATTTTGATTAAAGTTATTGTTCCAGCGGCCATCTTAGTGGCTCAGTGAGAGGCATCACGAAGTGACAGAAATAGGTATAAATTTATTTTAATTTATGTATAGACTAAAAGAGATTCATTGGTCGATGCGGGAGACGCAGTAAATATAAGAAATAGGAAACGGCAAACGCCGTACTGCCTGCCATGTGACTCATGTTCAAGATAGAAAACCCATTGTAATAAAAAACATTGAAAGTCTTCGTCGCAAGCTTTATCGTGTGATCCCACAGCGGCCACAGTCCGCAGGAGTTTCACTCATTTTGCTTTAAATATATGTTGTTAATGCGCTCGTAACGGACGTAGGGTACTTCGAAAACCGGACGCCTGAAGGGTTCCTCTGCGCTGGATCTGATGCTCAGCCCTGCAGGCGTGAGCAGCGCCGGGGAGCGACCCACCTCTGCGACGAGTTCGTATACAATCAAACACTCATTTAACCTCTAAAGGTGGACTTTTGTAAAAGCGGGCATTCTCGTTCAGTGTCAGATCGCACGGCCGCGGCCGAGCCGCCGGCGTGCGTGGCGCCGCACTGCGCGCTGCTGCGGCGCGCGGGCTACATGCGCGCCGCGTCGCGCTCGGCGCGCCACGCCGCCTACCGCGCGCTCGTGCTGCTGCTGACGAGCGCGTACCTGCTGCAGGAGTGCGCGTACGCCGCGCGCGCGCGCCGCGACCTGGACGAGCTGGCGCGCGTCATGTTCCTGCTGCTGTGCCACGTGACGGCCGTGGCCAAGCAGCTGGTGTTCCTGCGCGACGCCGACCGCGTGGACGCGCTGCTGCGGCGCTGCGCGGCGCGTGGCTCGGCGCCCGAGCGCGCGCTGGCGCGGCGCGCGCGGCTCCTGCTGGCGGGCTATGCGGGCTGCGCCGTGTTCACGTGCGCGCTGTGGCTGCTGTTCCCCGTGCTGCGGCGCGCGCGCGGCCTGCCCGTGCGCTTCCCGTTCTGCACCGGCGTCAGCACCGCGCCGCTGCCCGCGTGCGTGTCGCCCGCCGCCCGCGCCGTCCGCCCGCCGCCCCGCTCACCGCCCGCTCTCGCCGCAGGTTCGCGGCCGTGCTGCTGTACTCGTTCTACGTGACGGCGCTGGTGGCCATCGCCAACACCACCATGGACGCGTTCATGGCCACCATCCTGTACCACTGCAAGACCCAGCTCGCCATACTGAGGTGCTGTATCTTAATAACGTTTCCTAAAAATTGATGACAAAAGATCACACATTTAACACAAACACGGACGTCGCGTTCCTGGATGCGCGTGGAGTTTGCCGCACGGATCGAGGTCGCGTTCAGCTCAGTCTGTTGGCTCAATACCTGGCGGGCCGGTCCCGCTGCCGTCACCTCATCTATTTTGGTAACTTCGTTCGAGTTTGTAAGGCTCGTCGGCCGCGCAGCCGCCGGGCGGGCTGCCGGCCGATGCTCGTGTCTGTCGCAGAGGCGAGCTGGAGACGCTGCCGGAGCGCGCCGCCGCGGCCGCGCCGCGCGGGGCGTACGAGGCGACGCTGATGAGGCTGTTCGTCGACTGTTACCACCACTACCACAACGTCACCGAGTAAGCGACGCCGACAACGCTTTAGTACTGCTACGTGGAGGCCGCACGCCCGGGGCTTCGTGACGTTAAACTGTAAGGCGTAACAACTCAAACTGCGTCTGGCACGCCACTACTGTAAGACGTTTGCTCCACCGTCACTTCCGACCCGATCGCGCCCACACCATCGGCCACTTCCCACAAAAATGATAACAATTGCCTTTACGTGACGTATACGCAAGTATATTGACTGTCGCTGTCAGGTTATGACATTGAATTCACCAGGACTCTGCGAAACAACACCTGGAGCACTTCTTTCTAAGATGCAGCTCCACAGGTTCGAGAACTTGCAAAAGTACAAAAAGCTAACAGTCAAGAACAGCAATTCACTCCTGGCCTGACGGGCCGCGTCGAGCGCCTTCTACTGCAGAGTGTGGCGTGGAGCCGGCCCCGCTGATCATTAGTGATGATGTCATTAAATGGATATATTTTTAGGACTGCAGCTTCCTTGCAAGACATCTTCGGAACAGCAATACTCATACAGTTCGGTATCGGGGGCTGGATCCTCTGCATGGCGGCGTACAAGCTCGCAAGCGTGAGTTTCCGCGCACAGAACTAGGCACTGTGTGATCTACGTGATGATTAACCTGAGATGGCCCGCGTCCGCGTTGCAGCTCAGCGTGCTGAGCATCGAGTTCGCGTCGATGCTGCTGTTTCTCACGTGCATCCTCACGGAGCTGTTCCTGTACTGCTACTGCGGCAACGAGCTCACCGTGGAGGTACCTCAACTCCTAGCTTAGCCTCGCCGTCATACATCTCACGTAGGGAGCACTGACGATATCGCAGCGCGGCCTGCGCCGGGCGGTCACTCGGCTAGTACTTCAGCGGAGTGCTCCGACCGACGTATAACCGGCGTGTTCCCGGCCGCAGAGCGAGCGCGTGGTGGTGTCGGCGTACGCGATGTCGTGGGAACGCACGCCGCCGCGCTTCCGGCGCTGCGTGCTGCTGCTGATGGAGCGCGCGCGCCGCCCGCTGCGCCCCGCCGCCGGCCGCGTCGTGCCGCTCTCGCTCGACACCTTCGTCAAGGTACGCGCGCGCCGCCCGCTGCGCCCCGCCGCCGGCCGCGTCGTGCCGCTCTCGCTCGACACCTTCGTCAAGGTACGCGCGCGCCGCCCGCTGCGCCCCGCCGCCGGCCGCGTCGTGCCGCTCTCGCTCGACACCTTCGTCAAGGTACGCGCGCGCCGCCCGCTGCGCCCCGCCGCCGGCCGCGTCGTGCCGCTCTCGCTCGACACCTTCGTCAAGGTACGCGCGCGCGCCGCCCGCCCGCCCACGGTTAACAAACGTCGCTTCTCCTTTTTGTGCAGATACTGAAGTCGTCGTACACCTTCTACGCCGTGCTGCACCAAACGAAGTAGTGGAAGGTTACGGATATATTTTTAAAAATGATATGCGTTTTTAGTTTTAGTAAAATGCAGTACACATAAATTAAATTAGATTGAATTAGCACCTAACACAGAAATCCTTTCGCGACACGATAAGTCAGTCTCGGCCGGCCCTGGGCCGAGGCCCGCCAGCGCCGCCTGTGCGCCGCGCCGCCTGCGTACAACGGCGCGACCTCTCTCCCTGATGCCGCCGTCCCCACACACGCACACTATTATATTATGTACTTTTAATTTTTGAATTGTAACATTTACAGTGTTACTTAGTTAGGGACATTTTAGAAGAAATGCACTAGAATTTGAAGTGGCAAAGTTACGTGTAGCAATTATTACAATACTGTACACAAATTTGACATAATATTATGTTCTGCTGTATAAATAAGAGAGTAAATGTTTATAAATGAATATCATGTGTTTTTTTTTTAATTTTCCTGTACCGTTATTCGAAGCTTACATATTTGAGAAAGGCATCTCTCGTTTCGTCACTATTACTCTTAGCCTAGCTTTCGAAGCGATTCGAGAATCAAGGCGATATCCTGCGGGATTTATCTGAAGAATAATGAAGCAGTTATTTACTATAGAGGATTTTTGCAAAATACTTAGGATCCCAGATAAATTTGGAATCCAACCCGCAAGAACGAAAGCCTTCTTCTTAGGCTGGGATGGTATTTCAACTATATTATTGAAGAGTGTTCGACATATCTTGTCACCAATATTGACACAAATCTTCAATAACTGTTTCACTAAAGGTGTTTTTCCCTCAGTCTTTAAAAAGGCATTGATACATCCAATTTATAAGAGTGGGGGTGGACCCAGTGTCACCAATTACCGGCCAATTTCAATTCTTTCCTCTATATCTAAGATCTTAGAAAAACTAAAAACAATCGTCTAGTAAATTATTTAAATAAATTTAACATACTTTCTGGTAATCAATATGGATTTCGAAGTGGAAAGTCTACTGATGATGCTGTTCTAGAGCTCACCTCCACAATAACTAGATGCTTAGATGGGCGTGAGAAAGCCATATGCGTCTTTCTGGACTTATCAAAGGCTTTTGCCACTGTGTCTATCCCTATTCTCCTTTTAAAACTAGAACGGATCGGTATAAGAGGTCTTGTGCTGGATCTCTTTAATAGCTATCTACTGAATCGAAAGCAGGTTGTCAAAATTGATAATATCTCCAGTCAGGAGGAAATCTCAACATATGGTGTCCCTCAAGGAAGCGTCCTTGGACCGACTCTTTTCCTTAGAACTTGGTCGGAAACACAGCACAATGCTGAGGTTGCACTAAGATTTTGTCCTGGCTAGGTAGGTAGGTAGGTAGGTAGGTAGGTAGGTAGGTAGGTAGGTAGGTAGGTAGGTAGGTAGGTAGGTAGGTAGGTAGGTAGGTAGGTAGGTAGGTAGGTAGGTAGGTAGGTAGGTAGGTAGGTAGGTAGGTAGGTAGGTAGGTAGGTAGGTAGGTAGGTAGGTAGGTAGGTAGGTAGGTAGGTAGGTAGGTAGGTAGGTAGGTAGGTAGGTAGGTAGGTAGGTAGGTAGGTAGGTAGGTAGGTAGGTAGGTAGGTAGGTAGGTAGGTAGGTAGGTAGGTAGGTAGGTAGGTAGGTAGGTAGGTAGGTAGGTAGGTAGGTAGGTAGGTAGGTAGGTAGGTAGGTAGGTAGGTAGGTAGGTAGGTAGGTAGGTAGGTAGGTAGGTAGGTAGGTAGGTAGGTAGGTAGGTAGGTAGGTAGGTAGGCAGGTAGGTAGGCAGGTAGGTAGGCAGGTAGGTAG